>OY997262.1:426280021-428739403 GCA_963921465.1 Triticum timopheevii
CACATGATGATCGGACATGGTTTAGTTGATTTGGATCACGTGATCACTTAGATGATTAGAGGGATGTCTATCTAAGTGGGAGTTCTCAAGTAATATGATTAATTGAACTTAAATTTATCATGAACTTAGTACCTAATAGTATTTTGCTTGTCTATGTTTGTTGTAGATAGATGGCTCGTGCTGTTGTTCCATTGAATTTTAATGCGTTCCTTGAGAAAGCTAAGTTGAAAGATGATGGTAGCAATTACACAGACTGGGTCCGTAACTTGAGGATTATCCTCATTGCTGCACAGAAGAATTACGTCCTGGAAGCACCGCTGGGTGCCAGGCCTGCTGCAGATGCAACTGACAACGTTAAGAACATCTGGCAGAGCAAAGCTGATGACTACTCGATAGTTCAGTGTGCCATGCTTTACGGCTTAGAACCGAGACTTCAACGACGTTTTGAACGTCATGGAGCATATGAGATGTTCCAGGAGTTGAAGTTAATATTTCAAGCAAATGCCCGGATTGAGAGATATGAAGTCTCCAATAAGTTCTGTAGCTGCAGGATGGAAGAGAATAGTTCTGTCAGTGAACATATACTCAAAATGTCTGGGTATAATAATCACTTGATTCAACTAGGAGTTAATCTTCCTGATGATAGTGTCATTGACAGAATTCTTCAATCACTGCCACCAAGCTACAAGAGCTTCGTGATGAACTATAATATGCAAGGGATGGACAAGACTATTCCCGATCTCTTCGCAATGCTAAAGGTTGCAGAGGTAGAAATCAAGAAGGAGCATCAAGTGTTGATGGTCAATAAGACCACCAGTTTCAAGAAAAAAGATAAAGGGAAGAAGAAGGGGAACTTCAAGAAGAACAGCAAACAAGTTGCTGCTCAAGAGCCTGAGACTGAGTGCTTCTACTACAAGCAGACTGGTCACTGGAAGCGGAACTGCCCCAAGTATTTGGTGGATAAGAAGGATGTCAAGGTGAACAAAGATATATGTGATATACATGTTATTGATGTGTACCTTACTAATGCTCGCAGTAGCACCTGGGTATTTGATACTGGTTCTGTTGCTAATATTTGCAACTCGAAACAGGGACTACGGATTAAGTGAAGATTGGCTAAGGACGAGGTGACGATGCGCGTGGGAAATGGTTCCAAAGTCGATGTGATCGCGGTCGGCTCTCTACCTCTACATCTACCTTCGGGATTAGTTTTAGACCTGAATAATTGTTATTTGGTGCCAGTGTTGAGCATGAACATTATATCTGGATCTTGTTTGATGCGAGATGGTTATTCATTTAAATTAGAGAATAATGGTTGTTCTATTTATATGAGTAATATCTTTTATGGTCATGCACCCTTGAAGAGTGGGCTATTTTTATTAAATCTCGATAGTAGTGATACACATATTCATAATGTTGAAGCCAAAAGATGCATAGTTGATAATGATAGTGCAACTTATTTGTGGCACTGCCGTTTGGGTCATATTGGTGTAAAGCGCATGAACAAACTCCATACTGATGGACTTCTGGAATCACTTGATTATGAATCACTCGGTACTTGCGAACCGTGCCTCATGGGCAAGATGACTAAAACGTCGTTCTCCGTAACTATGGAGCGAGCAACTGATTTATTGGAAAGCATACATACTGATGTATGTGGTCCAATGAACATTGAGGCTCGTGGCGGGTATCGTTATTTTCTCACCTCCACAGATGATTTGAGCAGATATGGGTATATCTACTTAATGAAACACAAGTCTGAAACGTTTGAAAAGTTCATAGAATTTCAGAGTGAAGCGGAAAATCATCGTAACAAGAAAATTAAGTTTCTACGATCTGATCGTGGAGGAGAATATTTGAGTTACGAGTTTGGTTTACATTTGAAACAATGTGGAATAGTTTCGCAACTCACGCCACCCGGAACACCACAATGTAATGGTGTGTCCGAACATCGTAATCGTACTTTACTAGATATGGTGCGATCTATGATGTCTCTTACTGATTTGCCGCTATCATTTTGGGGTTATGCTTTAGAGACAGCCACATTCACGTTAAATAGGGCACCATCAAAATCCGTTGAGACGACGCCTTATGAACTGTGGTTTGGAAAGAAACCAAAGTTGTCGTTTCTTAAAGTTTGGGGCTGCGATGCTTATGTGAAGAAACTTCAACCAGATAAGCTCGAACCCAAATCGGAAAAATGTGTCTTCATAGGATACCAAAAGAGACTATTGGGTACACCTTCTATCACAGATCTGAAGGCAAGACTTTTGTTGCTAAATTCGGATCCTTTCTAGAGAAGGAGTTTCTCTTGAAAAAGGTGAGTGGGAGGAAAGTAGAACTAGATGAGGTAACTGTACCTGCTCCCTTATTGGAAAATAGTTCATCACAGAAACCGGTTCCTGTGACAACTACACCAATCAGTGAGGAAGCTAATGATATTGATCATGAAACTTCAGATCAAGTTACTACAGAACCTCGTAGGTCAACCAGAGTAAGATCCGCTTTAGAGTGGTACGGTAATCCTATTCTAGAAGTCATGTTACTTGACCATGGCGAACCTACGAACTACGAGGAAGCGATGATGATCCCAGATTCCGCAAAATGGCTTGAGGCCATGAAATCTGAGATGGGATCCATGTATGAGGACAAAGTATGGACTTTGGTTGACTTGCCCGATGATCGACAAGCCATCGAGAATAAATGGATCTTCAAGAAGAAGACTAATGTTGATGGTAATGTAACTGTCTACAAAGCTCGACTTGTTGCGAAAGGTTTTCGACAAGTTCAAGGAGTTGACTACGATGAGACGTTCTCACCCGTAGCGATGCTTAAGTCTGTCCAAATCATGTTAGCAATTGTCGCATTTTATGATTATGAAATATGGCAAATGGATGTCAAAACTGCATTCCTGAATGGATTTCTAGAAGAAGAGTTATATATGATGCAACCAAAAGGTTTTGTCAATCCAAAAGGTGCTAACAAAGTGTGCAAGCTCCAGCGATCCATTTATGGACTGGTGCAAGCCTCTAAGAGTTGGAATAAACGCTTTGATAGTGTGATCAAAGCATATGGTTTTATACAGACTTTTGGAGAAGCCTGTATTTATAAGAAAGTGAGTGGGAGCTCTGTAGAATTTCTGATATTATATGTAGACTACATATTATTGATTGGAAATGATATAGAATTTCTGGATAGCATAAAAGGATACTTGAATAAAAGTTTTTCAATGAAAGACCTCGGTGAAGCTTCTTACATATTAGGCATCAAGATCTATAGAGATAGATCAAGACACTTAATTGGACTTTCACAAAGCACATACCTTGATAAAGTTTTGCATAAGTTCAAAATGGATCAAGCAAAGAAAGGGTTCTTGCCTGTATTACAAGGTGTGAAGTTGAGTCAGACTCAATGCCCGACCACAGCAGAAGATAGAGAGAAGATGAAAGATGTTCCCTATGCTTCAGCCATAGGCTCCATCATGTATGCAATGCTGTGTACCAGACCTGATGTATGCTTAGCAATAAGTTTAGCAAGGAGGTACCAAAGTAATCCAGGAGTGGATCACTGTACAGCGGTCAAGAATATCCTGAAATATCTGAAAAGGACTAAGGATATGTTTCTCGTTTATGGAGGTGACAAAGAGCTAGTTGTAAATGGTTACGTCGATGCAAGCTTTGACACTGATCCGGACGATTCTAAATCGCAAACCGGATACGTGTTTATATTGAACGGTGGAGCTGTAAGTTGGTGCAGTTCTAAACAAAGCATCATGGCGGGATCTACATGCGAAGCGGAGTACATAGCCACTTCGGAAGCAGCAAATGAAGGATTCTGGATGAAGGAGTTCATATCTGATCTAGGTGTCATACCTAGTGCATCGGGACCAATGAAGATCTTCTGTGACAATACTGGTGCAATTGCCTTGGCAAAGGAATCCAGATTTCACAAAAGGACCAAACACATCAAGATACGCTTCAATTCCATCCGGGACCAAGTCCAGGTGGGAGACATAGAGATTTGCAAGATACATACGGATCTAAATGTTGCAGACCCGTTGACTAAGCCTCTTCCACGAGCAAAACATGATCAACACCAAGGCTCCATGGGTGTTAGAATCATTACTGTGTAATCTAGATTATTGACTCTAGTGCAAGTGGGAGATTGAAGGAAATATGCCCTAGAGGCAATAATAAAGTTATTATTTATTTCCTTATATCATGATAAACGTTTATTATTCATGCTAGAATTGTATTAACCGGAAACATGATACATGTGTGAATACATAGACAAACATAATGTCACTAGTATGCCTCTACTTGACTAGCTCATTAATCAAAGATGGTTATGTTTCCATAGACATGAGTTGTCATTTGATTAACGGCATCACATCATTAGGAGAATGATGTGATTGACTTGACCCATTCTGTTAGCTTAGCAGTTGATCATTTAGTATGTTGCTATTGCTTTCTTCATGACTTATACATGTTCCTACAACTATGAGATTATGCAACTCCCGTTTACCAGAGGAACACTCTGTGTGCTACCAAACGTCACAACATAACCGGGTGATTATAAAGGAGCTGTAAAGGTGTCTCCAAAGGTACATGTTGAGTTGGCGTATTTCGAGATTAGGTTTTGTCACTCCGATTATCGGAGAGGTATCTCTAGGCCCTCTCGGTAATGCACATCACTATAAGCATTGCAAGCAATGTAACTAATGAGTTAGTTACGGAATTATGCATTACATAACGAGTAAAGGGACTTGCCGGTAACGAGATTGAACTAGGTATTGAAATACCGACGATCGAATCTCGGGCAAGTAACATACCGATGACAAAGGGAACAACGTATGTTGTTATGTGGTTTGACCGATAAAGATCTTCGTAGAATATGTAGGAGCCAATATGAGCATCCAGGTTCCGCTATTGGTTATTGACCGGAGACATGTCTCAGTCATGTCTGCATAGTTCTCGAACCCGTAGGGTCCGCACGCTTAAAGTTTCAATGACAGTTACATTATGAGTTTATGAGTTTTCATGTACCGAAGGTTGTTTGGAGTCCCGGATATGATCACGGACATGACAAGGAGTCTTGAAATGGTCAATACATGAAGATTGATATATTGGAAGCCTATATTTGGATATCGAAAGTGTTCCGGGTGAAATCGGGATTTTACCGGAGTACCGAGGGGTTACCGGAACCCCCCGGGGGCTTAATGGGCCATAGTGGGCCTTAGTGGAGAAGAGGAGAGGCGGCCAGGGCAGGGCCGCGCGCCCCTCCCCACTAGTCTGAGTAGGACAAGGAGAGGGGCCCCCCCGTCCTTCCTCTCTCTCCCTCCTCTTTCCCCCCTTCTCCTAGTCCAACAAGGAAAGGAGGGAGTCCTACTCCCGGTGGGAGTAGGACTCCCCATGGCGCGCCTCCTCCCTGGCCGGCCGCCCCCTCCCCCCTTGCTCCTTTATATACGGGGGCAGGGGGGCACCTCTAGACACAACAACAGATGATTGATCTCTTAGCCGTGTGCGGTGCCCCCCTCCACCATAGTCCTCCTCAATAATACTGTAGCGGTGCTTAGGCGAAGCCCTGCATTGGTAGAACATCATCATCGTCACCACACCGTCATGTTGACAGAACTCTCCCTCGACACTCGGGTGGATCGGAGTTTGAGGGACGTCATCGAGCTGAACGTGTGCTAGAACTCGGAGGTGTCGTGCTTTCGGTGCTTGATCGGTCGGGCCGTGAAGACGTACAACTACATCAACCGTGTTGTTCTAACGCTTCCGCTTTCGGTCTACGAGGGTACGTGGACAACACTCTCCCCTCTTGTTGCTATGCATCACCATGATCTTGTATGTGCGTAGGAATTTTTTTGAAATTACTACGTTCCCCAACAATGATAAGCACCGGATGATCATCCTGGCGACTTATAGTCAATGCCAGGCCGGGTTAATAAACACCGGTTTATAATTGGTTGTGTTCTAACTACTTATAGTTGAAAGCCACGCTGGGTTAACAAACACCGGGTTATATTGATGACTTACAGTTAGGCTGGGTCAATAGACGCTGGATTACCTCAAAACCTTATCAAAGGAGAAAAACTTTGACAAATAAAAGCAAATGAAAACTTGTAGTCGAGGCTTTTCAAGGGCTACCAGGCCCAAATTCGAGGCTTTTCATGGGCTGCCAGGCCACTGAGTTAAACCATTTTACAAAGCCTTTTAAGATGGGCCTCACATTAACCAATCATTGTTTTAACTTTGACAAGTTCAGGGTCTGTATAAGATTGACTTGTCAAACGTTCGGTGGGTCATACCAGGATTACCTGGACGGAGTGGCTTACTTGATGAAGGCAGGTTAACCCGGGGTTTTAGGTGAATACACCTAGCTTCCAAGCCTGGCTTGGTAGCCTATTACAAGGGTCCTTTAAAACTCTTTGTTGTTGTGCACAAAGAGCCCCCAGGTAACATTTTGAACTGTGCTCAGTGGGTGCCTATGTTTGAGCCGTGCTTGGCAACAGACTCTCTTTGGCCCCTTGGGTGTGAAGCCCCAAGCTTTATTTTGGCTTTATAAGCCGGTTTAATGGATAATCAGAACTCCGCTTTATAAGCAGAAGCCCCCCATGTAGCCAAGAAATATTTTTGAAGAACGGCAGAGGCCCCACTTTGGTAAGCATGCGGTTTATTATATTGATCATAATATATACATTGTCAAAAATATGTACATAGTAGGAGCCTGTGGCTCAGGTGTAATAAGGCCGAAGATGAGCTATATTCCACGGCCGGCGGGTCTCCTCCTCCGATTTGCGTGAGTCTTTGTGCTCTCGGACATCGATAAGGTAGTATGACCCGTTGTTCAGACTCTTGCTGATCACAAAGGGCCCTTCCCAACGTGGGGATAACTTGTGCATGTCGGTCTGATCTTGGATAAGCCGGAGCACTAAGTCGCCTTCTTGAAAAACTCTGGTTTTAACCCGGCGGCTGTGATAACGCCGCAGGTCTTGCTGATAAATCACCGAACAAGCTGCCGCTATGTCCCATTTTTCATCTAACAGGTCCAGTGCATCTTGGCGTGCTCTTTCGTTGTCCGCTTCAACATAAGCTGCCACTCGGGGCGAGTCATGGCGAATTACACTTGGGAGAACTGCCTCTGCTCCATAAACCATGAAGAAAGGTGTATAACCCGTAGATCTATTGGGGGTAGTATTAATGCTCCATAACATAGAGGGCAACTCTTCCACCCAACAACTCGGTGTCCTCTGCAAAGGGACCATAAGCCGGGGCTTGATACCTTTTAGGATTTCTTGATTAGCTCTCTCCGCTTGACCATTGGACTAGGGGCGAGCCATTGATGACACATCAAGCCGGATGTGCTCATGCTAACAGAACTCTTCCATAGCACCTTTGGAGAGAATTCATGTCATTATCTGTTATAATGCTATGTGGAAAGCCAAAGCAGAAAATCACCTTTTTCATGAATTGAACCGCCGTGGCTGCATCACACTTGCTGACTGGCTCTGCCTCCACCCAGTTGGTGAATTTATCAACCGCCACCAGAAGGTGGGTCTTCTTATCCTTGGACCTCTTAAAAGGACCAACCATATCCAGCCCCCAAGTTGCAAACAGCCAGGTGATTGGAATCATCCTCAATTCCTGAGCCGGAACATGGGCTCGGCGTGCAAATTTCTGACAACCGTCACACCTTCTGACCAGATCCTCAGCATCAGCATGAGTTGTTAACCAGTAAAAGCCGTGTCGGAAAGCCTTAGCCACGAGGGATTTTGAACCGGCATGATGACCACAATCCCCTTCGTGGATTTCACGCAAGATCTCGCAACCTTCTTCTGGAGAAACGCAGCGCTAGAACGCCCCTGAAACAATTCAATGATGTAACTCGCTATTGATGATAGTCATGGACTTTGAACGCCGGATTATTTGTCTGGCCAGAACTTCGTCCTCGGGTAACTCACCCGGGGTCATGTACGCCAAGTAGGGCACCGTCCAATCGGGGATAGCATGACACTACAAAAAAATACACTTCCGTGATGATACGTGTTTGTCACAGTAGGTCACGTTTTCTGTCATGCATGTACATCCATGACGATTTTATGACAGAATCAAGATAGTTATACCTATGCTATCGTACAAGTGTTCCATGACATTACCAAAATTATCATCACGGAAGTGTCCACTTCCATGACGATAAATCGCGCGTCACAGAAGTGCTTTCGTCAAGGGTGACTGACACGTGGCATCCACCATAATGGAACACCGTTAAGCTATCGTGTCAGATTTTGGATCCGATAACCCGTTAACAGCCACGACCAATGCCGATTTTCCACGTGTAAAATTCTCATTGGCTGATGGATCCACGCGTCAGCTCCGCGTTGGCACAGGTGTCACTCATCCAACGGTCGAGATGGGCCTACGATATGTTGACACGTGGACTGGCCCAAAAGTGGCCTACAAAGTTTAAATGGGCCGGCCCAACCGAAGGCCCATAAGATTTAGTGGACCATAATGGGCCGGTCCAGCTAAAGGCCCACAAAATTTAGCAGACCATAATGGGCCGGCCCAGCTAAAGGCCCACACGATTTTGCAGACCATAATGGGCCGGCCAACTAAAGGCCCACAAGATTTTGCGGACCACAATGGGCCAGCCCAGCTAAAGGCCCACAAGATTCTGCAGACCATAATGGGCCGACCCAGCTAAAGGCCCAACATTCTCTGTCAAATCGGCCCATCAACGACCTATCCTAAACTTGTCATCAACGCGGCCCATGGTCACTTCTGGCCCGTTAACAGTCCACTAAGTAATTGGGCCGAATTATTGCCCGGTGTATTTTTGGCCTGTTAAAGGTCCAGCTTCATTTGGGCCCATTTACAGGCCATCAAAACTTTCGTCCCATAAACGACCATGAAGGATTTGGGTCGTATTCGTACATGTCTGACATTCGACCTGTTAGAGGCCCACTATAGATTTGGGCCACTTTCGGCCTGTTGTCATTTTCAGCCTGTTAACGCCGGACGTAAACCATGGGCCATATGTGGCCCAACGTCATATCGGGCCCATTAACGACCCATCTAAAAATGACGATAATCTAGCCCGACCGAAATTCCGGCATGTTAAAGGCCCGTGTATTAGGTCGGCGCATTTACGGCCCGTCCGAATTTCGGCCTGTCAAAGATCCACATCGTAAATGGGCCACCATTTCGGCCTGCTAAGTCCAGTGGGTTATTTGGCACAATCAGGGCCCAATCTCACTTTCGGTCTATTAAAGGCCCATGTTTTTTATGGGCTCAAGATATTTACACCTGTAAACGGCCTATTTTTACCGAGGGCCCAAATTATGTTTAGGCCTGTTAAAGGCCCACTATGGGCACAGGCCTACCAGAAAAATATGAAAGCTTATGCTGATTTAGGCCCAGATATTTTTAGTGGGCTACATGCCAATTTCGGCCCGTAATCGTTTTTAGCCCAATTGGAATGGGCCCGACGAATGTTGGCATGTTGGGCTCCTACGAAGCTTTCGACCGAATACATTACTAAGATAAACCTACACTATACAAAAATAGCGTCGTAATTACTGCAGCCTGTGGCAGCATCATAAATGTTGTACACAACAAAATAAATTCCAACCATACAACAAAAGGCCTGTTGGCATAAAGTTTACAGTCCTTCCAGATAAAAGCACCATGAGATGTATAGAAGCACAGATCATTTGACCTGAGTGCTAATGTTCCAGGCTGTAGAATCTGATGGAGCAGCACGATCTCCACCTTTTTCCGCCATTGCTCTTGAACAACGAAGCGAATGTCTGATAGTCTGGTTTCAAAACCATTCATATCTTGACGACATTTCTCAACCACTATTCTTGTTTTCGAAACAACGTCCATTAGGGATTGAACTTGTGTCTGGAGCACAGATATATCACTCTGTCTAGTAGGAAGATTTTGTTCAGTAGGCGATTTGGACGAGGTTACCTTGACAACCAACCCAGAATTACGCAGGAAGGTGCTTTTTGCACTGTTATTGGAGAGATACTAACACACTGCAGCAAGAGGTGGCATTGTGCCTATAGTAGCCTCGTCACCTTCAGGTGGTTGTGGTTGTTCAATCATTTGTTCCATAGCTTCCTGAAAGTTTGAACTTGTAGATTAGTGTACCAGATAAGTTACTAATGAGACAAAAACAAACAAAGTAGGTTAAACATTTATACATAACTTATTTTGGTGAACTACTGTAATACATTAGCATGTACTGTAGTGCCAACTACATAATAAAATCACTTTCGGAACATATGTCCATGTAGCATGCCTACTGTATTGTCTATTTCCTCACATTCGTTGACATATAAGGATAAAGAGACATGGTTTAAAGTAGGATGAACATAGTATGACATCATTCATATCATGGGCAAGCAGATATAAAACAAACATGCTATTTTATCATTGTGTGCGCACGTGAACATAACAACTAGATTACAGTCAAGACCAAAAGAATACCCTTCATCTCTTTTAAACCATGTAAGGTGAAATGATACGTTAAGACAACTGTGTATAAAAGTGAACAGAGTAACTGACATTGGCTGCAAACCAAGTAGTTAAAGGAACACATCACAGTACCAATCAGTTCAAGGCAGGAGGAGTAAGGACTTACAACAGCGGCTTGAACTGGTGTGCTCATGCCCTTCATCTTGCTGGTGTGGCAATCCTTAAAGATTTGCACTGCATTCGGTTTAGGTTCTTTTTGGTCCGCACGGGCTTTCCTCTGTATTTGGAACAAGTCAATATAGATACGATAATATGGCACAAAAAAAGAAGGAAGTAGCAACTATTTACAAGAGCCTCGCAGTGTGCAATATAGCTACGAGATCCTGTTGTCTGTTGGAATTTCACTTTAGAACGGTTGGTTTTATTCTTCAAACAGTTAGCCTAGAAGAAGATACACTTGTAAGGCACATACATAAATACAAGTTCAATATGTGGTCTGATCAAATACATATAGCCTACCTGATACTTTGGATCAGACCAGTGTTTAATAAGGGCTGTCCAGTCTTCATCTATAATATATTCCACTGGAGATGTTTGGGCGATTTCATTGTTAGCCTTGCCTTCAAAGTGAGATTTTCTAAGGTGGTACCGATACTGTCGTAGAGCATATTGAAAAACATGAGTGCATGCTTGTTTAGTTGCATCATCTTTCGGATCCAACTTGAACCTCATCTGTTGAAAAAAGAATGTGAGTCTTATTAGGAGGAAGCTAGAAAGTATGGGACAGAGCAAGATAATATTACTAATTGTGATTTATAACATTACTTACGGATAAATGGTCAAGGAAGGTGTTAAACTGGGTATTGTCTTTCTCATTCCTGTACTGGATCCACGTTGGGAGGACACGTGCATGACACCTAACGGCAACGGCTGCCTCTGATACTAACTTGGCTGACTCTGTAGCATCACGTGGCCTTTTTAAACCTACCTCAAAATGGATCTCCATTCTTCCTCCTTTAGATTTTGTTAACCTGTCAAGCATTATCCCTGATGTCTGTTTCCGCTTGCGCCGTGGTGCTAGTTCAACAACGAATATGGAAAGTGTTAGTGTACATCAAACTGTGAGAGTACATATAAAGGAGCATGCAACTGCAACTTGACTCGGTCAGGTACCGTCTTGGTGTTTAATCTCATGAGGTTTATCTGATCTTGCCAAGTCCTGTTGTGTCAGCAGTGCTTCGGAAGTAGTGTTAGGTGTGAAGGCGGCTTGGGAACTGGCCAGGTCTGGAGCAAACGAATGAGTAACTGGTTGAGATGCTGGTACAGTTGAAGCGGATGCTGCAGCTGGTGGAGCAGGTGATACTGTGTTTGTAGATTTAGCCGGTGGACTTGGACCTTCTACTGCACTATAAGTACCAGCAGAATCTCGACGGCAGATCCTTTTCCGTTTCACCCGACGAGTAACAACACTCCCTACTATATTATTTTCCTTGCTCTTTTTTGACTTTGCCATGTCAAGCTATACCCACAACACAAAAGAATAAAATCACTCTTCAGAACTCATTGATGCATGATACAAACAAGTAATACTTTGATGTAAGACAACCGTGTGAGGATGGAATATGTAAGAAAAACAGGACGACATGACATATTCACAGCTACGATGTGCAAACTAAGCAGAAGGAATTTCAAGAAAATAGAAGTAATGCAAGCTAGACACCATATGAAAGATGCAACCAATATTACTCTGCCAAGTTAAAAGTGTCTTGTCATAAGTGGAAATTCGAAAAATTAGAAGCAGAACAATGTAGAAATCAATGCAAGATGCAACCACTATCAAACTTCCATGTTAAAAGCGTCCAATCATGAGTGACTGATGCGGGATACACAACAACGGTACTTTGATGTAAGAACATGGTATGATGGATAGATGCAGTGTATTCTAGACACAGAAAGCCATGTCATATGCAGATGTATAACGTATAAACTCAGCAGGTGCAATTTAATCAAAATAGAAGAAATACAAGCTAGACAACATATGCAACATGAAACCAATTATCACACTATCAACTTAGAGCAAGCACCTGCGATGGTGGAGTACGGGAGATGAACTCATCATGTAGACTTGGGACTCCAACTTCATTAGCAGTAGCAGTGGCAAATCTAGAGAGTCTCTGTTTGCGTCAGTGCGAAGGACCACCAACATCCCCTAACTTACTCTTTTCCTTCCTATTTTCTGATATTTCCTTATGCAGTCAAAACCACACGAAGATGAATAAAATTAGCTCTGCATAACTGGTTGATGCATGATACAGACGAACACTACTTTGATGTAAGGCAAGCGCAGGATAGGAGGATGGAATATATACAAAAAAAGACATCGTTTCATATTCACACGTATGATAGGAGGATGGAATATGTATGAAAAAACAGTAAGCGGAAGGCATTTCAACAAAATTAGAAGAAATGAAAGCTAGGCACCATATAAACATGCAACCAATATCACTCTATCAGGTAAAAAGTGTCTCGTCATAAGTGCCATTTCAAGAAATTAGAAGCAGTACAAGCTAGAAGACAATGCAAGATGCAACCTACATCACAGTCCCAAGTTAAATGTGTCTTATGGGTAAGTGATCATTGCAGGTATAAGTTGTAAGCTACGCAGATGCAATTCAACATAATCAGAAGCAATACAAACTAGACATCATACGGAAAATGCAACCACATATAACAGTTCCAAGTAAGAGTAAGCACCTGTGATGGTGGAGTAGGGGAGATGTGCTCATCATGTACATGTATGTTCTAGAAACAGGAACACGTGTCATATTCACAAGCATTATGTGTAAAGTAAGCAGATGCAATTCAAGTTAGAAGCAATACAAGCTAGACATCATACGCAACATGCAACCACATATAATAGTGCCAAGTTAGAGCAAGCACCTGTGATGGTGGAGTAGGGGAGATGTGCTCATCATCTACACAGCTACGTTGGCTGTCCAACCTTGTGTTGTCTTGCAAATCTTGTTGGGAGGATGGAGGAGTAGAATCTATAGAGACCGCCTATTTGAGTGGCTCCGAAGGACCACCATCATCCACTGCCGGACTAATTTCCTTCAGTTGTAATGATTTTGCATTGTGAAGTCAAACCGATAAGAAAAAGGAATAAAATTCTCTCTTCAGAACTCATTCATGCATGATACTGACGAACACTACTCGGATGAAAGGCAAACACATGATGCGAGGATGGAATATGTATGAAAAACAGGATGGTGTGACATATTCACACCTATGATGTGGTAACTAAGCAAAAGGCATTTCAACAAATTAGAAGCACTGCAAGCTAGACACCATATGAAAGATGCAACCAATATCACTCTGCCAAGTTCAAACTGTATGGCGTTTCAACAAATTAGAAGCAGTACATGCTAGAAATCATATGCAAGACACAACCAATATCACAGTGGCGACTTAAAGGTGCCTTATCATAAGTGACTGATGCGGGATATGCAAGAATAGTAGTCTGATGTAGAAACAGGAACACATGTCATATTCACAGGCATTATGTGTAAAGTAAGCAGATGCAATTCAACAAAGTTAGAAGCAATACAAGCTAGACATCATACGCAACATGCAACCACATATAATAGTGCCAAGTTAGAGCAAGCACCTGTGATGGTGGAGTAGGGCAGATGTGCTCATCATCTACACAGCTACGTTGACTGTCTAGCCTTGCATTGTCTTGCGAATCTTGTTGGGAGGATGGCGGAGTAGAATCTATAGAGAACCTCCGTTTCAGTTGCTTAGATGGACCACCATCATCCAATACCTTGCCAATTTCCTCCAGCTTTATTGATTTTGCATTGTGAGGTCATACCGACAAGAAAAAGGAATATCATTCGCTCTTCAGAACTCATTCATGCATGATACTGACAAACACTACTCTGATGAAAGGCAAAGTCATGATACGAGGATGGAATATGTACGAAAAAATGGACAGCTTGACATATTCACACCTATGATGTGGTAACTAAGCAGAAGGCACTTCAACAAATTAGAAACACTGCAAGACACCATATGGAAGGTGCAATCAATATCACTCTGCCAAGTTAAAACTGTCTCGTCATAGGTGGCGTTCATCAAACTAGAAGCAATACATGCTAGAAACCATATTCAAGACGCAAACCAATATCACACTCCAACTTAAAGGTGTCCCATCATAAGTGACTGATGCAGGATACACAAGAAGAGTAGTTTCATGTAAGAACATGGTGTGATAGACAGATACAGTATGTACCAAAAACAGGAAAGCGTGTCATATTCACATATATCATGTGTAAGCTAAGCAGATGCAGTTTACACTAATTAGGAGCAATACGAGCTAGGCACCATATGCAACATGCAACCAGATATCACACTGCCAAGTTAGAGCAAGCACCTTGGATGGTGGAGTAGGGGAGCGGAAACTTGGACCTTGTAATGCACTATCAGTACAAGGAGAATTGGTACAGATGCTCCGTTTACGTTGCTGTAGAGGACCACCATCATCACCTTCCTTACTCTTTTCCTTCCTCTTTCTTGATTTTGTCTTGTCAAGTCAAACCCACAAGAAAAAGGAATAAAATTTGCTCTTCAGAACTCATTGATGCATGATACTGACGAACACTACTTTCATGTAAGGCAGCCGCATGATAGGAGGATGGAATATGTATGAAAAACAGGACGGCGTGACATATTGACATGTATGATGTAGAAAGTGTAAACTAAGAACAAGGTGCTTGAACTTGTTAGAATCGATGCAAGCTAGAAACCATATGAAAGATGAAACCAATATCACTCTGCCAAATTAAAAGGGTGCCCTAACAAATGTATTTGACCAAATTAGAAGCAATACATGGCAACATGCTAGAAATAATATGAAATATGCAACGAATAAAGGTGACTCATCATAAGTGATTGATGCAGGATACAGAAGAGAGGTAGTTTCATGTAAGAACAAGGTTAACACATAGATGTAGTGTGTACCAAAAATAGGAAGGCATGTCATATTCACAGGTATAGTGTGTAAACTAAGCAGATGCAATTTACCCTAATTAGAAGCATTACAAGCTAGACACCGTATGCAACATGCAACCACATATCACACTACGAAGTTAGAGCAAGCACCTGTGATGGTGGTGTAGGGGAAGTGCGGTCTTCAGGTATAGAGCTACATTCAATATCTTCATTTAGGCTTGTTGTTTCTTGAGAATCATGTGGAGAGGATGAAATTGCATTCTTTATAAGAGTATTGCGTCCCATATTAACCCACGCGCATGACTGTCTCATCATAAGTGGTAGATGCAGGATACACAAGAACAGTAATTTGATGTAAGAACATGGTGTGATAGGCAGATGTAGTATGTACCAAAAACAGGAAGGCGTGTCATATTCACATGTATAATGTGTAAGCTAAGGAGATGCAATTTAACAAATTAGGAGCATTGATGAGGGATACACAAGAAAAGTAGTTTGATGTAAGAACATGGTTAATAGAAAGACGTAGTATGTACCAAAAACAGGAAGGCATGTCATATTCACAGGTATAATGTGTTAACTAAGCAGATGCAATTTACCCTAATTCGAAGCATTACAAGGTAGGCACCATATGCAATATGCAATCACATATCACACTGCCAAGTAAGAGCAAGCACCTGCAATGGAGGTGTGGGGGAATTGCGGTGATCAACTAGAGAGCTACGTTGACTATCTTCATTTAGCCATGCTGTTTCTTGAGAATCATGTGGGGAGGATGACACTACACTCTTTGAACGAGTAGGGCGTCTCACAGTAACCCACTCGGGTGACTGTCTCATCATAAGTGATTGACGAGGGATACAAAAGAGCATTAGTTTGATGTACGAACATGGTTAATAGACATATGTAGTATGTATCAAAAACAGGAAGGCATGTCATTATCAAAGGTATAATGTGTAAAGTAAGCAGATGCAATTTAACCAAATTGGAAGCAATACAAGCTAGACACCATATGCAACATGCAACCACATTTGACAGCGTGAAGTTAAAACAAGCACCTGGGATGGTTGTGTGTGTGGCAATTGAGATCATCAACTGCAGAGCTACGTTTATGGTCTCCAACTGCTGACACTACACCCATTAGAGCGCAGAAATGCTTAGTGCTTATCTTCGAATTACACTGGAGCGACTTCTGTCTTTTCTTTTTTGCATTCATCAACACTGCATCAGAGTCTGAAATACCCATGCATAAAAAACAATAGTGTGAGTATGGGTGAAGTGTGTGCACAATTAGTACAGTGTAAAGGTAGCAGATAGCAGGTCGGTGAGAAATAAATGATGGGAGACATATGATAGCTCTACAACATGCATGGCACACTAAATTACTACAGGATCCTATGAAAATAATAGTCGACTGAAAGCAAATAGGTCAGTCCATTTTTTCTGCACCGTCCGATGTACAAAGAACGGGCGGATCACCTTCATCTACCTCCAGCCAGTCAGTGTTGATGATCTTCCTCAAAATGCCAGCGACCACCAGCCCAGTATTCCTCCCCTGCCTGCGCCCTCCCCTCGACCTCACCGCACCGCCGTCCTTGGCACTGCCCCCCGCCCATCCATTCAAGCCCCGCCGACCTCCAGATCGGGCGCAAGCAGCTCCTGCACCCCACACCCCTATGATAGACACCGATGTGCCGCTTCCCCGGGGAACAGGCGGACTAGGTGCTCCACGCTCCTAAGCGGTAAACCCGGGCATGGGCAGCCCGGCCCGACGACCCGGCCCGAGCCCGGCCCGAAAAACCCGGGCCGGGCCGGGTCGGGCTTGACGTTCGGGCCGGGCTCGGGCCTTGTTTTGCAGCCCGGAAGATAGTTTGGACCGGGCTTGGGTTTCATTTTTTATGTATTTCGGGACGGGCTTTCAGGCTTCGGGCCGGGCTTGCACGTGCGTACACTAAAAAACAGCGTTCGGGCCGGGCTTTAGGGCTTCGGGCTTGATTTCGGGCCAGGCTCGGGCTTGAAAACAGGTAGTATTTCGGGCTTCGGTCCGGGCTCGGGCTTAGGAAATGAAGGTCGGGCTTTTACAAGCCCGGCCCGAAACCCGGCCCGGCCCGACGTTTGCCCGGGTTTACTAAGGGGGTGCTGCTTCTTTTAATTGCGGTTCGACTAACCCTGAATTGAAATCTAGGCGGGCTATTGACCTCTAGCAAAGGTGAAATAGTAAAAGGGAGGAAACCTTGTGCATTTAGTATCACGAAGAAGATGCAGTAAGAAGCACTCAACTAGTTTCTTTCGTGGGATGAATACGGTGTGAGCGGAGACATAAGATTTGCACAAATAAGGGAAGAGGAGTACCTCTTTTTGCTTGCAGTGCTGTGTCCTCCTTCTGTTTTTCCGACGATCTTCTTGTTGTTCGTCGGAAACCAGAAGTTGTGGAGGACGGTGCAGCCTTGGACGAACCCATGGCCAAGTTGTTGAGTGTGGTGCGGTGGCCGTCTGTCGGCGGCGGGGAAGCAGATCCGAGGTGGCGAACAATGACGTAGTGGGAACAGCTCTGGTGCGGTGGACGGTTGCGACAGTGGAGCCGCAGCAGTGAGGCGCAGGATGGCGTGGTCGAAGTGGTTCTGGTACGGCGCACGTCGGTGTCGGCGCCGTGGAGGCAGCTCTGCCTCGGCTTCAGCTGCTAAGTCCTTGAGGGCGTTGCGGTTGCGGTTGCGTTGGACAACGACGTCGAGGTACCGGCTCCGGCGTGATGGAGGAGGGCGGCGGTGGATTGGCCGCTATGGGGTGGAGGACGGAGGAGGCTGGGGTTTCGCGGCTGGTGGAGAGGGCGTTTTCGCGCCCACGGAGTATGAATGGGGAAATGATACGTCTCCAATGTATCTACTTTTCCAAACACTTTTGCCCTTGTTTTGGACTCTAACTTGCATGATTTGAATGAAACTAACCCGGACTGACGCTGTTTTCAGCAGAACTGCCATGATGTTGTTTTATGTGTAGAAAAGAAAAGTTCTCGGAATGTCCTGAAAATCCACGGAGGCACTTTTTGGAATTAATAAGAATTTCTAGGCGAAAGAAATACACCAGGGGGCCCAGGGCCTGTCCACGAGATAGGGGGGCGCCCCCCCTGTAGGGCGCCCCCTATCTCGTGGGCCCCTTGGACCTCCACCGACCTCAACTCCAACTCCATATATTCCGTCTCGGGGAGAAAAAAATCAGAGAGAAAGTTTCATCGTGTTTTACGACATGGAGCCACCGCCAAGCCTTAATCTCTCTTGGGAGGGCTGATCTGGAGTCCGTTCGGGGCTCTAGAGAGGGGGATTCATCGCCGTCGTCATCATCAACCATCCTCCATCACCAATTTCATGATGCTCACCGCCGTGCATGAGTAATTCCATCGTAGGCTTGCTAGACGGTGATGGGTTGGATGAGATTTACCATGTAATCAAGTTAGTTTTGTTAGAGTTTGATCCCTAGTATCCACTATGTTCTGAGATTGATGTTGCTATGACTTTGCTATGCTTAATGCTTGTCACTAGGGCCCGAGTGCCATGATTTCAGATCTGAACCTATTATGTTTTCATGAAAATATGTGTGTTCTTGATCCTATATTGCAAGTCTATAGTCACCTATTATGTGTTATGATCCGACAACCCCGAAGTGATAATAATTGGGATACTTCTCGGTGATGACCGTAGTTTGAGGAGTTCATGTATTCACCATGTGCTAATGCTTTGTTCCGGTTCTCTATTAAAAGGAGGCCTTAATATCCCTTAGTTTCCACTAGGACCCCGCTCCACGGGAGGGTAGGGCAAAAGATGTCATGCAAGTTCTTTTCCATAAGCACATATGACTATTTACGGAATACATGCCTACATTACATTGATGAATTGGAGCTAGTTCTGTGTCACCCTATGTTATAGCTATTACATGAGGAATTGCATCCGGCATAATTATCCATCACTGATCCATTGCCTACGAGCTTTTCATATATTGTTCTTCGCTTATTTATTTTTCCGTTGCTACTGTTACAACTGCTACAAAAACCCAAAAACATTTATCTTTACCTTTGCTACTGTTACCATTATTATCATACTACCTTGCTACTAAATACTTTGCTGCAGATACTAAGTTATCCAGGTGTGGTTGAATTGACAACTCAACTGCTAATACTCAAGAATATTATTTGGCTCCCCTTGTGTCGAATCAATAAATTTGGGTTGTACTTCACCCTCGAAAGCTGTTGCGATCCCCTACACTTGTGGGTTATCAAGACTAATTTCTGGCGTCGTTGCCAGGGAGCATAGATCTATTCTCTGAGTCACTTGGGATTTATATTTGTTGATCACTATGAAGAACTTGAAAGACACTAAAACCAAGCTTTTGCCCTCAACTACGAGGGGAGGTAAGGAACTGCCATCTAGCTCTGCACTAGATTCTCCTTCCATTATTAGTAGGCTTGCGACACCTAAACCTGCTACTGCTATGAATTATGATATGTCGCATGTTATTGATGATGCCACTTCTGCTATGCATGATGAAACTACTTCTGTGCGTGATACTACTTTGCCATTAGGTGAATTTCTTGATGAACAATTTGCTAGAGTTAGGGGGAATGAAAATATTGAAGATGCTATTATTGATGATAGTGATGATGAACGTTCTCCCAATGATTATGTATTGCCTGTTGTTCCTAAGGGTTATGTTATGAATGAAGAAGCTGCTAGGGAAATCTTTGCTTGCAATGATAGATATGATATTAAGAAATTATTAGCTAAATGGAAGCAGCAGTCTCTTAATGCTAGAATGAAACCCGACCCTGCTTTTGCTACTTCACCTATCTATGTTACTGATAAGGATTATGAATTCTCTGTTGATCCTGAATTACTTTAGTTGAATCAAATCCTTTTTATGGCCTTGAATCCGAAACTGTTGTGGCACATCTTACCAAGTTGAATGATATAGCTACCCTGTTTACTAATGATGAGAAGTCTCGCTATTTTTATATCCTTAAGATATTTCCGTTCTCATTAAAGGGTGATGCTAAGACTTGGTATAATTCTCTTGCTCCTGATTGTGTGCGTAGTCCCCAGGATATGATTTATTACTTCTCTGCTAAATATTTCCCTGCTCATAAGAAACAAGCTGCCTTGCGGGAAATATATAATTTTGTGCAAATCAAAGAAGAGAGTCTCCCACAAGCTTGGGGGAGGCTTCTCCGGCTACTTAATGCTTTGCCTGATCATCCTCTCAAGAAAAATGAAATACTTGATATCTTTTATAATGGACTAACCGATGCTTCCAAGGACTACTTGGATAGTTGTGCTGGTTGTATTTTCAGGGAAAGAACAGTCGACGAAGCTGAAATACTATTGAATAATATGTTGACTAATGAAAATAATTGGACTCTTCCTGAGCCAATTCCTGAGGCAATTCCTGAACCAATTGAGCCAACTCCTGAGCCTATTCCTAAACCCACTCCGAAGAAGAGAGGTGTTTTATTTCTTAGTCCTAAAGATATGCAAGAGGCAAAGAAATCAATGAAAGAAAAAGGTATTAAAGCTAAAGATGTTAAGAATTTACCACCTATTGAAGAAATACATGGTCTTAATATACCGCCTGTTGAAGAACCACATTGTCTTGATAACCCGACACAGGTAGTAAAGGTAAATTCTCTCTATAGATATGGTAAAGTTGAAATCCCCTCTACTAAATTTCATAGCCCTTGCTTAGATGAATTTGATGACTTTATGGCTAGACAAGAAAGTTTTAATGCTTATGTTGGTAGAGATTTAAAGAATAATGCTTTCAAGATAGGACGCGTGAGCGATAACTTGACTAGAGTTAAAGGTGAACTCCAGCTCATTAGTAAATATGCTTCTATGGTTGCTACTCAAGATGAGCAAGTACTCAAAGCTCAAAATGATTTGCTTGAGGAATTAAATAATAAAAATGATTTTGCTGTTAGAGTGGCTACTAGAACTGGTAGAATGACTCAGGAACCTTTGTATCCTGAAGGCCACCGTAAGAGAATCGAGCAAGATTCTCAGAGAAATAATTTAGAGGCACCTAGTTCTTCTAAAAAGAAGAAAAAGAAAGATGATAGGACTTTGCATGCTTCTAGTGAACCAACTGTAGACACACCTGAGAATCCCAATAATATTTCTATTTTTGATGCTGAAACACAATCAGGTGATGAACATGAACCTAGTGATAATGTTAATGATAATGTTCATGTTGATGCTCAACCTAGAAAAAACAATGAAGTAGAGGTTGAACCTATTGTTGATCTTGATAACCCACAATCAAAGAATCAACGTTATGATAAGAGAGATTTTGTTGCTAGAAAGCACGGTAGAGAAAGAGAATCATGGGTTCAAAAACCCATGCCCTTTCCTCCTAAACCATCCAAGACAAAGGATGATGATGATTTTGAGCGCTTTACTGAAATGATTAGACCTATTTTCTTATGTATGCGCTTAACTAATATGCTGAAAGTAAATCCTTATGCTAAGTATATGAAGGATATCATTACAAATAAAAGAAAGATACCGGAAGCTGAAATTTCCACCATGCTTGCTAATTACACTTTTAAGGGTGGAATACCAAAGAAACTTGGAGATCCGGGTGTCCCAACTATACCATGCTCCATTAAAAGAAATTATGTTAGAACTGCTTTATGTGATC
Source organism: Triticum timopheevii (assembly GCA_963921465.1). NCBI lineage: Eukaryota > Viridiplantae > Streptophyta > Magnoliopsida > Poales > Poaceae > Triticum > Triticum timopheevii. The sequence goes on from OY997262.1 coordinate 426,302,209, forward strand.
CTGGAGCCGGTGTTAGTGTTATGCCTCTCTATTTATATCGTACACTTGAATTGAATAAGTTGACACCTACTGAAATATCTTTGCAAATGGCTGTTAAATCAACTGCTATACCTGTCGGTATTTGTGAGGATGTGCCTGTTGTGGTTGCAAATGCCACTATCTTAACGGACTTTGTTATTCTTAATATTCCTGAGGACGATAGTATGTCTATTATCCTTGGTAGACCTTTTCTTAATACTGCAGGGGCTGTTATTGATTGCAACAAAGGAAATGCCACTTTTTATGTTAATGGTAATGAGCATACGGTACACTTTCCGAGGAAACAATCTCAAGTTCATAGGATCAATTCTATTGGAAAAGTTCCAACTATTATTATTAGAGGTTTTGAATTTCCTCTCTCTACTGTCAAGAAAAAGTATGATATTCTTATTGTTGGGGATTTTCATATCCCCATTGAGGTAACTTAGTGTTATTCGAAATTTCTCCGGTTCCGTGCTATTCAGAATGAGTTTGTTAACAAGACTTGATCAACCTTGTTGGTGGATTCATTTTGATGATCATGAGATGGATGAAACTAGAAGGCACAACCTTCTGTACCCTCTTTTTACTTTCTGTTATTTAGATTAAATAAAGAAAAAATAGTATTATCCGTCTGTTTTCTGAATTATCCGTGAATTAAAAAATAGTCCGAAAATAAAAGTGCTCCAAATGCCCTGCAAATTTAGTATAATTTTTTCTGGAATATTTGAGGATTTTAGGCACTGAAATCACTGCAGGAGGGGCAAGCACCAGGCCACGAGAGTGGAGGGCGCGCCCCCTGTCTCATGGCCCCCTGGTGGCTCCCCTCCACTTATGCCAGCGCCCACACACTTCTTCTTCTACCCAAAAAAATCCCCATCCAGCTCAAGCACGAGTTCTAGCTCATTTTGCTGCGATTTTCGATCTCCTTGCTCAAAGCTCCATTCACAAAACTGCTTTGGGAGATTGTTTCTTGGTATGTGACTCCTCCATTGGTCCAATTAGTTTTTGTTCTAGTGCTTTATTCATTGCAAATTTTTACTGCATAGGTGACCATGTTCTTGAGCTTGCATGTTAAATTTATGAGGTCCCAAGCAATTCTAATGCATGATATAGGCTCTAGACACTTGTAGGAGTAGTTGCTACCGATCTTGTTTAGTTTTATTCACTTTTATTTTAAAGTTACTAAAATTTCAGAAATTTTCAGAAAATGTTAAGGAAACTTTTGAGGGGCTCTTCTAGCCAAGGCTCTCAGGAAAAACAAGCCAAAGAGAAGGAAAAAGCCAAGTATAATCTTCCTCGCTTAGCGGAAGTGCGGTCGTGTGAATGGCCATGCAATGATTTCTTGAAAGAAGCCGAAATCTGAACTTGACCCTTATCGTGCATCAACTGTCCAGTGGGATCCGGAGATGACCAACCAGTGGTATCCTGATTATACCTCCCATTACACCAGGGAGAGTAGCGGCCTTCCTTGGTATTAGACCAACTTAGGCCAAAAGCCTAAGCTTGGGGGAGCATGTATTTCTCACCGACTTTACATTCATGTTCACACACTAGCCGTCGGTGCTCATACTCTTTCATTGTATTACCATGCTAGTTTAAATTTCTTTTTCTAGTTTTCTTCTTGTGTGTTTGATAAACCTTAAGAAAAAGCAAAAAAATTAGTTAGTTTAATTTCCTTTCTTGTAGTAGAAATTAAAATGAAAACCCAAAAAGATTTCTCGTTCTTCTTCTTACTTATTGGGAGCTTTCCCGTGTAAATAGTTTTATTTTCTTTTCTTTCCTTTGGGGGTCGAGAAGACCATATTGAAAATGTTATTGGCTCTCATATGCATGATTGTTTATTTAACTTAGAGCCCATATTACTTGTCTTCTCTTTTGAATTGAATGCTTGCAGATTCCAGCTGAGTCCAATGCACGTGCACTCTTATTATTATACACATCATTCGGTCGTGCAAGTGAAAGGCAATAATGACGATATATGATGGACTTATTGGGATGAGAAAAGCTGGTATGAACTCGACCTCTTTTGTTTTTGTAAATATGATGAGTTCATCGTTCCTGAGTCAGCTTATTATGAAGTAAACATATTTGCAATGACATTTAGAGATTATAGTTGCTTGTGCGATGCTTGATTAGCTTTGAGTTATAATGGTTTACCTTGCGTGCCAACATGCTATTAGAATGATTATGATGTGGTATGATGGGGTGGTATCCTCCTTTGAATGAATTGAGTGACTCGACTTGGCACATGTTCACGCATGTAGTTGAAACAAATCAACATAGCCTTCATGATATTTATGTTCATGGTAGATTATATCCTACTCATGCTTGTGTTGGAAATATGCCCTAGAGGCAATAATAAAATGGTTATTATTATATTTCTTTGTTCATGATAATTGTCTATTATTCATGCTATAACTGTGTTATCCGGAAATCGTAATACACGTGTGAATACATAGACCACAACATGTCCCTAGTAAGCCTCTAGTTGACTAGCTCGTTGACCAACAGATAGTCATGGTTTCCTGACTATGGGCATTGGATGTCGTTGATAACGGGATCACATCATTAGGAGAATGATGTGATGGACAAGACCCAATCCTAAGCATAGCTCAAAGATCGTGTAGTTCGTTTAGCTGGAGCTTTTCCAAATGTCAAGTATCATTTCCTTAGACCATGAGATTGTGCAACTCCCGGACACCGTAGGAGTGCTTTGGGTGTGCCAAACATCACAATGTAACTGGGTGACTATAAAGGTGCACTACGGGTATCTCCGAAAGTGTCTGTTGGGTTGGCACGAATCGAGACTGGGATTTGTCACTCTGTATGACGGAGAGGTATCTCTAGGCCCACTCGGTAATGCATCATCATAATGAGCTCAATGTGACCAAGTGTCTGGTCACGGGATCATGCATTATGGTACGAGTAAAGTGACTTGCCGGTAACGAGATTAAACGAGGTATTGGGATACCGACGATCGAGTCTCGGGCAAGTAACGTACCGATTGACAAAGGGAATTGTATACGGGGTTGATTGAATCCTCGACATCGTGGTTCATCCGATAAGATCATCGAGGAGTATGTGGGAGCCAACATGGGTATCCAGATCCCGCTATTGGTTATTTACTGGAGAGGCGTCTCGGTCATGTCTGCATGTCTCCCGAACCCATAGGGTCTACACACTTAAGGTTCAGTGACGCTAGGGTTGAAGAGATATTAGTATGCAGTAACCCGAAAGTTATTCGGAGTCCCGGATGAGATCCCGGACGCCACGAGGAGTTCCGGAATGGTCCAGAGGTGAAGAATTATATATAAGAAGTCAGGTTTCGGCCATTGGGAAAGTTTCGGGGGTCACCGGTATTGTACCGGGACCACCGGAAGGGTCCCGGGGGTCCATCGGGTGGGGACACCTATCCCGGAGGGCCCCATGGGCTGAAGTGGGAGGGGAACCAGCCCCTGGTGGGCTGGTGCGCCCCCCTTGGGCCCCCCTGCGCCTAGGGTTGCAAACCCTAGGGGTGGGGGGCGCCTCCACTTGCCTTGGGGGGCAAGCCACCCCCTTGGCCGCCGCTCCCCCTTGGAGATCCCATCTCCTAGGGCCGGTGGCCCCCCAGGGGGCCTATATAAAGAGTGGGGAGGGAGGGCAGCCGCGCCCATGCTCTTGGCGCCTCCCTCTCCCATTGCTACACCTCTCCCTCTCGTAGAAGCTCGGCGAAGCCCTGCCGAGATCACTGCTGCATCCACCACCATGCCGTCGTGCTGCTGGATCTCCGTGAACCTCTCCTTCCCCCTTGCTGGATCAAGAAGGAGGAGATGTCTTCCTCAACCATACGTGTGTTGAACGCGGAGGTGCTGTCCGTTCAGCACTAGGATCATCGGTGATTTGGATCACGACGAGTACGACTCCCTCAACCTCGTTCTCTTGAACGCTTCCGCTCGCGATCTACAAGGGTATGTAGATGCACTCCTTTCTCTCGTTGCTAGATGAACTCATAGATTGATCTTGGTGAAAGCGTAGAATTTTTTTATTTTCTGCAACATTCCCCAAAAGTGGCATCATGAGCTAGGTCTATACGTAGTTCTCTTTGCATGAGTAGAACACAAATTTGTTGTGGGCGTAGATGTTGTCAACTTTCTTGCCACTACTAGTCTTATTTTGCTTCAGCGGAATTGTGGGATGAAGCGGCCCGGACCGACCTTACACATACGCTTACGTGAGACAGGTTCCACCGACTGACATGCACTAGTTGCATAAGGTGGCTAGCGGGTGTCTATCTCTCCCACTTTAGTTGGAGCGGATTCGATGAAAAGGGTCCTTATGAAGGGTAAATAGAAGTTGGCAAATCACGTTGTGGCTTTTACGTAGGTAAGAAAACGTTCTTGCTAGAATCCTATTGCAGCCACGTAAAACATGCAACAACAATTAGAGGACGTCTAACTTGTTTTTGCAGCATATGATTTGTGATGTGATATGGCCAAAAGTTGTGATGAATGATGAATGATATATATATATATATGTGATGTATGAGATCATGTTTTTGTAATAGGAATCACGACTTGCATGTCGATGAGTATGACAACCGGTAGGAGCCATAGGAGTTGTCTTAATTATTGTATGACCTGCGTGTCAATGATTAACGCCATGTAATTACTTTACTTTTTTGCTAAACCGTTAGCCATAGTTGTAGAAGTAATAGTTGGCGAGCAACTTCATGGAGACATGATGATGGAGATCATGATGATGGAGATCATGGTGTCTTGCCGGTGACGAAGATGATCATGGAGCCCCAAAGATGGAGATTAAAGGAGCTATATGATATTGGCCATATCATGTCACTATTTGATTGCATGTGATGTTTATCTTGTTTTACATCTTATTTGCTTAGAACGACGGTAGCTTAAATAAGATGATCCCTCACATTAATTTCAAGAAAGTGTTCCCCTTAACTGTGCACCATTGCGAAGGTTCGTTGTTTCGAAGCACGACGTGATGATCGGGTGTGATAGATCCTAACGTTCGAATACAACAGGTGTAAGCCAGATTTACACACGCAATACACTTAGGTTGACTTGACGAGCCTAGCATGTACAGACATGGCCTCGGAACACGGAGGACCGAAAGGTCGAGCATGAGTCGTATAGAAGATACGATCCAACATGGAGATGTTCACCGATGTCAACTAGTCCATCTCACGTGATGATCGGACACGGCTTAGTTGACTCGGATCATGTTTCACTTAGATGACTAGAGGGATGTCTAATCTGAGTGGGAGTTCATTAAATAATTTGATTAGATGAACTTAATTATCATGGACTTAGTCTAAAATCTTTACAATATGTCTTGTAGATCAAATGGCCCACGTTACCCTCAACTTCAACGCTTACCTAGAGAAAACCAAGCTGAAAGATGATGGCAGCAACTATACGGACTGGGTCCGGAACCTAAGGATCATCCTCATAGCTGCCAAGAAAGATTATGTCCTAGAAGCGCCGCTAGGTGAAGCACCAATCCCAGAGAACCAAGACGTTATGAATGCTTGGCAGTCTCGTGCTGATGATTACTCCCTCGTTCAGTGCGGCATGCTTTACAGCTTAGAACCGGGGCTCTAGAAGCGTTTTGAGCAACACGGAGCATATGAGATGTTCGAAGAGCTGAAAATGGTTTTCCAAGCTCATGCCCGGGTCGAGAGATATGAAGTCTCCGACAAGTTCTTCAGTTGTAAGATGGAGGAAAATAGTTCTGTCAGTGAGCACACACTCAAGATGTCTGGGTTGCACAACCGCTTGACTCAGCTGGGAGTTAATCTCCCGGAAGACGCGGTCATTGACAAAATCCTTCAGTCGCTCCCACCGAGCTATAAGAGCTTTGTGATGAACTTCAATATGCAGGGGATGGAAAAGACCATTCCTGAGGTATATTCAATGCTGAAATCAGCAGAGGTAGAGATCAAAAAGGAACATCAAGTGTTGATGGCGAATAAAACCACTAAGTTCAAGAAAGGCAAGGGTAAGTAGAACTTCAAGAAGGACGGCAAGGGAGTTGCCGCGCCCGGTAAGCCAGTTGCCGGGAAGAAGTCAAACAATGGACCCAAGCCTGAAACTAAGTGCTTTTATTGCAAGGGAAGTGGTCACTGGAAGCGGAACTGCCCCAAGTACTTAGCGGACAAGAAGGCCGGCAAAACCAAAGGTATATGTGATATACATGTAATTGATGTGTACCTTACCAGTACTCGTAGTAGCTCTTGGGTATTTGATACCGGTGCGGTTGCTCATATTTGTAACTCAAAGCAGGAGCTGCGGAATAAGCGGAGACTGGCGAAGGACGAGGTGACGATGCGCGTCGGGAATGGTTCCAAGGTCGATGTGATCGCCGTCGGCACGCTATCTCTACATTTACCTACGGGATTAGTTTTAAACCTCAATAATTGTTATTTAGTACCAGCTTTAAGCATGAACATTGTATCTGGATCTCGTTTAATATGAGATGGCTACTCATTTAAATCCGAGAATAATGGTTGTTCTATTTATATGAGAGATATGTTTTATGGTCATGCCCCGATGGTCAATGGTTTATTCTTAGTGAATCTCGAACGTGATGTTACACATATTCATAGTGTGAATACCAAAAGATGCAAAGTTGATAATGATAGTCCCACATACTTGTGGCACTGCCGCCTTGGTCACATTGGTGTCAAGCGCATGAAGAAGCTCCATGCTGATGGACTTTTAGAGTCTCTCGATTATGAATCATTTGACACATGCGAACCATGCCTCATGGGCAAAATGACCAAGACTCCGTTCTCCGGAACAATGGAGCGAGCAACCAACTTATTGGAAATCATACATACTGATTTGTGCGGTCCAATGAGCGTCGAGGCTCGCGGAGGATATCGTTATGTTCTCACTCTCACTGACGACTTGAGTAGATATGGGTATGTCTACTTAATGAAACACAAGTCTGAGACCTTTGAAAAGTTCAAGGAATTTCAGAATGAGGTAGAGAATCAGCGTGACCGAAAGATAAAATTCTTACGATCAAATCGTGGAGGAGAATATTTAAGTCACGAATTTGGTACACACTTAAGGAAATGTGGAATCGTTTCACAACTCACGCCGCCTGGAACACCTCAGCGTAACGGTGTGTCCGAACGTCGTAATCACACTTTATTGGATATGGTGCGATCTATGATGTCTCTTACCGATTTACCGCTATCATTTTGGGGATACGCTCTAGAAACAGCTACATTCACTTTAAATAGGGCACCGTCTAAATCCGTTGAGACGACACCGTATGAATTATGGTTTGGGAAGAAACCTAAGCTGTCGTTTCTAAAAGTTTGGGGATGCGATGCTTATGTCAAATGAAACTTCAACCTAAGATGCTCGAACCCAAGTCGGAAAAATAAGTCTTCATAGGATACCCTAAGGAAACCATTGGGTATACCTTCTACTTAAGATCCGAGGGCAAGATCTTTGTTGCCCTGAATGGGTCCTTTCTAGAGAAAGAGTTTCTCTCGAAAGAATTAAGTGGGAGGAAAGTAGAGCTTGATGAAGTACTACCTCTAGAACCGGTGAGTAGCGCAGCTCAGGAAGATGTTCCTGTGGTGCCAGCACCAACTGAAGAGGAAGTTAATGATGATGATCAAGGTACTTTGGATCAAGTTACTACTGAACTTCGTAGGTCCACGAGGACACGTTCCACACCAGAGTGGTATGGCAACCCTGTCTTGGAAATCATGTTGTTAGACAACGGTGAACCTTCGAACTATGAAGAAGCGATGGCGGGACCAGATTCCAACAAATGGCTTGAAGCCATGCAATCCGAGATAGGATCCATGTATGAAAACGAAGTATGGACTTTGACAGACTTGCCCGATGATCGGCGAGCGATAGAAAACAAATGGATCTTTAAGAAGAAGACAGACGCGGATGGTAATATTACCATCTATAAAGCTCGACTTGTCACTAAGGGTTATCGACAAGTTCAAGGGGTTGACTACGATGAGACATTCTCTCCCGTAGCGAAGCTAAAGTCCGTCCGAATCATGTTAGCAGTTGCCGCATACTATGATTATGAGATATGGCAAATGGACGTCAAAACGGCATTCCTTAACAGCCATCTTAAGGAAGAACTATATATGATGCAGCCGGAAGGTTTTGTCGACCCTGAGAATGCTAACAAGGTATGCAAGCTCCAGCGATCCATTTATGGGCTGGTGCAAGCATCTCGGAGTTGGAACATTCGCTTTGATGAGATGATCAAAGCGTTTGGGTTTATGCAGACTTATGGAGAAGCCTGCGTTTACAAGAAAGTGAGTGGGAGCTCTGTAGCATTTCTCATATTATATGTAGATGACATACTTTTGATGGGAACTGATATAGAACTTTTGGACAGCATTAAGGCCTATTTGAATAAGTGTTTTTCAATGAAGGACCTTGGAGAAGCTGCTTACATATTAGGCATCAAGATCTATAGGGATAGATCGAGACGCCTCATAGGTCTTTCACAAAGCACATACCTTGATAAGATATTGAAGAAGTTCAATATGGATCAGTCCAAGAAAGGGTTCTTGCCTATATTGCAAGGTGTGAGATTGAGCTCGGCTCAATGCCCGACCACGGTAGAAGATAAAGAAGAGATGAGTGTAATCCCCTATGCCTCAGCCATAGGGTCTAGTATGTATGCCATGCTGTGTACCAGACCTGATGTAAACCTTGCCGTAAGTTTGGTAGGAAGGTACCAAAGTAATCCCGGCAAGGAACACTGGACAACGGTCAAGAACATCCTAAAGTACCTGAAAAGGACTAAGGATATGTTTCTCGTTTATGGAGGTGACGAAGAGCTCGTCGTAAAGGGTTACGTCGATGCTAGCTTCGACACAGATCTGGATGACTCTAAGTCACAAACCGGATACGTGTATATTTTGAATGGTGGGGCAGTAAGCTGGTGCAGTTGCAAGCAAAGTGTCGTGGGGGGATCTACATGTGAAGCAGAGTACATGGCAGCCTCGGAGGCAGCACATGAAGCAATCTGGGTGAAGGAGTTCATCACCGACCTAGGAGTCATACCCAATGCGTCGGGGCCGATCACACTCTTCTATGACAACACTGGAGCTATTGCACTTGCCAAGGAGCCCAGGTTTCACAAGAAGACCAGGCACATCAAGCGTCACTTCAACTCCATACGTGAAAATGTTCAAGATGGAGACATAGATATTTGTAAAGTACATACAGACCTGAATGTAGCAGATCCGTTGACTAAACCTCTCCCTAGGGCAAAACATGATCAACACCAGAACGCTATGGGTGTTCGATTCATCACAATGTAACTAGAATATTGACTCTAGTGCAAGTGGGAGACTGTTGGAAATATGCCCTAGAGGCAATAATAAAATGGTTATTATTATATTTCTTTGTTCATGATAATTGTCTGTTATTCATGCTATAACTGTGTTATCCGGAAATCGTAATACACGTGTGAATACATAGACCACAACATGTCCCTAGTAAGCCTCTAGTTGACTAGCTCGTTGACCAACAGATAGTCATGGTTTCCTGACTATGGGCATTGGATGTCGTTGATAACGGGATCACATCATTAGGAGAATGATGTGAGGGACAAGACCCAATCCTAAGCATAGCTCAAAGATCGTGTAGTTCAATTAGCTGGAGCTTTTCCAAATGTCAAGTATCATTTCCTTAGACCATGAGATTTTTCAATTCCCAGATACCGTAGGAGTGCTTTGGGTGTGCCAAACGTCACAACGTAATTGGGTGACTATAAGGTGCACTACGGGTATCTCCAAAAGTGTCTGTTGGGTTGGCACGAATCGAGACTAGGATTTGTCACTCCGTATGACGGAGAGGTATCTCTGGGCCCACTCGGTAATGCATCATCATAATGAGCTCAATGTGACCAAGTGTCTGGTCACGGGATCATGCATTACGGTATGAGTAAAGTGACTTGCCGATAACGAGATTAAACGAGGTATTGGGATACCGACGATCGAGTCTCGGGCAAGTAACGTACCGATTGACAAAGGGAATTGTATACGGGGTTGATTGAATCCACGACATCGTGGTTCATCCGATGAGATCATCGAGGAGTATGTGGGAGCCAACATGGGTATCCAGATCCCGCTGTTGGTTATTGACCGGAGATGCGTCTCGGTCATGTCTGCATGTCTCCCGAACCCATAGGGTCTACACACTTAAGGTTCGGTGACGCTAGGGTTGAAGAGAAATTAGTATGCAGTAACCCGAAAGTTATTCAGAGTCCCGGATGAGATCCCGGACATCACGAGGAGTTCTGGAATGGTCCGGAGGTGAAGAATTATATATAGGAAGTCAGGTTTCGGCCATCGGGAAAGTTTCGGGGGTCACCGGTATTGTACCGGGACCACCGAAAGGGTCCCGGGGGTCCATCGGGTGGGGCCACCTATCCCGGAGGGCCCCATGGGCTGAAGTGGGAGGGGAACCAGCCCCTGGTGGGCTGGTGCGCCCTCCTTGGCCCCGCCTGCGCCTAGGGTTGCAAACCCTAGGGGTGGGGGCGGCTCCACTTGCCTTGGGGGGCAAGCCACCCCCTTGGCCGCCGCCCCCCTTGGAGATCCCATCTCCTAGGGCCGGCGCCTTCCAGGGGGCCTATATAAAGAGGGGGGAGGGAGGGCAGACTCACCCATGCTCTTGGCACTTCCCTCTCCCATTGCTACACCTCTCCCTCTCGTAGAAGCTCGGCAAAGCCCTGCCGAGATCACTGCTCCATCCACCACCACGCCGTCGTGCTGCTGGATCTCCGTCAACCTCTCCTTCCCCCTTGATGGATCAAGAAGGAGGAGACGTCTTCCTCAATCGTACGTGTGTTGAACGCGGAGGTGCTGTTCGTTCAGCACTAGGATCATCGGTGATTTGGATCACGACGAGTACGACTCCCTCAACCCCGTTCTCTTGAACGCTTCCGCTCGCGATCTACAAGGGTATGTAGATGCACTCCTTTCTCTCGTTGCTAGATGAACTCATAGATTGATCTTTGGTGAAAGCGTAGAATTTTTTTTATTTTCTGCAACGTTCCCCAACGGCTTGTACTCGGTGTAAATTAATTTTAATGCATGTTCATGACTGTTGTCGCTCTCTCAGTTGGTCGCTTCCCAGTCTTTTGCTAGCCTTCACCTATACTAAGCAGGAATACTGCTTGTGCATCCAAAATCCTTAAACCCCAAAGTTGTTCCATATGAGTCCACTATACCTTCCTATATGCGGTATTTACCTGTCGTTCCAAGTAAATTTGTATGTGCCAAACTCCAAACCTTCAAATGAAATTCTGTTTTGTATGCTAGAGCAGCTCATGTTTCAACTAGGGCTGCCTATATCTTCCATGCTAGGTGGGATATTCTCAAGAGGAGTGGACTCCGCTCCTCATTCATGAGAAAGGGCCAGTAACCGGGATGCCCAGTCCCATGATCCAAAAAGATCAAACCAAATCAAAATAATTAAACAGAACTCCCCCAGGGTTGTTGTTAGTTGGAGGCACTCGTTGTTTCGAGCAAGCCATGGATTGATGCTTGTTGGTGGTTGGGGGAGTATAAACCTTTACCATTCTGTTTGGGAACTGCCTATAATGCATGTAGTATGGAAGATACAGCCATCTCATAGTTGTTGCATTGACAGCGAAAGTATGCCGCTCAAAATGTTATTCAATCTCTTTTAAAATCGAGCTCTGGCACCTCTACAAATCCCTGCTTCCCTCTGCGAAGGGCCTATCTATTTACTTTTATGTTGACTCATCACCCTTCTTATTAAAAAGCACCCGCTGGAGAACACACTATCATTTGTATTCATTACTATTGGTTTATATTGGGTATGACTTGACTGGATCTCCTTTACCATAAATTACAATGTTTAGTCAGTCCTTGTTCTTTAAAGGTGCTCTGCATTTATGTTTTGCGGTCTAAGAAAGGGCTAGCAAGATACCATTTTGTTATATCATGTTATGATTGCTTTGAGAAAGTGTTGTAATCTGAGTTTTATTATTATGGCTCGCTAGTTGATTATGCTATTAATATGAGTAATTGTGAGACCTAGGTGTTGTTATTAGTATGGTTAGTTCATAGTATTTGCTGAAACTTGAATGCTGGCTTTTCATGTTTACAACAACAAGAGCAAACAGAGTTTGTAAAAGTTTTTCTTTATCACTTTCAATTTATCAACTGAATTGCTTGAGGACAAGCAAAGGTTTAAGCTTGGGGGAGTTGATACGTCTCCAACGTATCTACTTCTCCAAACACTTTTGCCCTTGTTTTGGACTCTAACTTGCATGATTTGAATGAAACTAACCCGGACTGACGCTGTTTTCAGCAGAACTACCATGATGTTGTTTTATGTGTAGAAAAGAAAGTTCTCGGAATGTCCTGAAAATCCACGGAGGCACTTTTTGGAATTAATAAGAATTTCTGGGCGAAAGAAATACACCAGGGGGCCCAGGGCCTGTCCACGAGACAAGGGGGCGCGCCCCCCTATAGGGTGCGCCCCCCTATCTCGTGGGCTCCCTGGACCTCCACCGACCTCAACTCCAACTCCATATATTCCGTCTCGGGGAGAAAAATAATTAGAGAGAAAGTTTCATCGCGTTTTACGACACGGAGCCTCCGCCAAGCCCTAATCTCTCTCGGGAGGGCTGATCCGGAGTCCGTTCGGGGCTCCGGAGAGGGGGATTCATCGCCGTCATCATCATCAACCATCCTCCATCACCAATTTCATGATGCTCACCGCCGTGCATGAGTAATTCCATCGTAGGCTTGCTGGACGGTGATGGGTTGGATGAGATTTACCATGTAATCAAGTTAGTTTTGTTAGGGTTTGATCCCTAGTATCCACTATGTTCTGAGATTGATGTTCCTATGACTTTGCTATGCTTAATGCTTGTCACTAGGGCCCGAGTGCCATGATTTCAGATCTGAACCTATTATGTTTTCATGAATATATGTGTGTTCTTGATCCTATATTGCAAGTCTATATCACCTATTATGTGTTATGATCCGACAACCCCGAAGTGACAATAATCGGGATACTTCTCGGTGATGATCGTAGTTTGAGGAGTTCATGTATTCACTATGTGCTAATGCTTTGTTCCGGTTCTCTATTAAAAGGAGGCCTTAATATCCCTTAGTTTCCACTAGGACCCCGCTGCCACGGGAGGGTAGGACAAAAGATGTCATGCAAGTTCTTTTCCATAAGCACGTATGACTATTTACGGAATACATGCCTACATTACATTGATGAATTGGAGCTAGTTCTGTGTCACCCTATGTTATAGCTATTACATGAGGAATCACATCCGGCATAATTATCCATCACTGATCCATTGCCTACGAGCTTTTCATATATTGTTTTTCACTTATTTACTTTTCCGTTGCTACTGTTACAACTGCTACAAAAACCCAAAAACATTTATCTTTACCTTTGCTACTGTTACCATTATTATCATACTACTTTGCTACTAAATACTTTGCTGCAGATACTAAGTTATCCAGGTGTGGTTGAATTGACAACTCAACTGCTAATACTCAAGAATATTCTTTGGCTCCCCTTGTGTCGAATCAATAAATTTGGATTGTACTTCACCCTCGAAAGTTGTTGCGATTCCCTACACTTGTGGGTTATCAGGAAACGGAGGGAGGCGGGGAACTAAGGGGGAACAATGTTTCGGTTTGAGACGCGCTTGTTTGAAATTTGGGGAAAGTTACAAACTTTGCCCCCATCTAAAATTTCGGACATATTGCGGGTTGGGGGTAGGACAGTCATGTCAGGTGTCCCAAATGTGGGCGGGATAGATTTAGACCGAGCGCATGGGTGTTTAGGCGCCCATGGCGTATGAATGCTTCTCGGAGGCGGTTGAGACTGGCGTCTTGGTGAAGTTACAAACCTACCCCGATTTAGATCTTTGGACATCGGGCCGATAGGCTACACGGGACAGAGTCAGGACAGTAATTTCCTACCACCAAACATTAGTCTCGTGTGGTTTCGGGTGACTAGAGGCCTATTTGGCGCTTCGTTCAATATTTGGGAGCAGAAGCATTAACGTTTTCGGTTCTCTTGAATTGAACTTTCAGGATTTGTCAAACTTCACAAATCTTTACTCTTGAAAATCCTAAAGCTACGATTATTTTGGAATGGAGGGGGTACATTTGAATATACATTGTACACGAGTATATATTAAAAAATATGCAACTTACCTCAGTTCATGCATGGTTCCAGATATAATCTCCTTGGTTGCAAAAAAAAGTTAGATATGTGTATGAATATATATAGCATGTTCAAATTCAGAACAAAGATTGATGCCCCCTTTTACATCTGGTTTACAAATGCCATTATCTCGGGTTCAAATAGATGAATGCACTTCCTATGAATTCGAATCTTCGGAACCCCCTTTATGTTGAATTCGACATGTATTCTATTTCGTAGCTAGCAATTTGGAATGTATCCATGCAAGTGACAAATGTATAAAGTGCTTCACACTAAAAACATGGAGTGCACTAATTAATGTTTATATATGAATTGCAAAAGCATCCATTGCCTGTATTTCAAACCGCTCTCACTCTATGGATCGATAATATGAAATAAACACATGCACATGCTAGAATTCAATAGAGTATGGGTGTCTGATAGACCGATTTTCGTCCATACGCAATTTGCAAAATTCACGATCTCATCCAAAAATAATAATGTCATTTATATTTTAATTTAATGCATAGAACCGGGTTTTACACGTAGATGCACTATGCCTCGCCCCATTCTCACAAATGCGTTATATATCTCTCTATCTAACGCATAAGTGCATACACTTTATATGCATCGGTATTTCTCTTTCACACATGCTCACAATCTCTCTCAGGGTGTCGGGGTGTCTCACGCACATGCTCTCTCTGTTTCTCTCTCTCTTTCTGACTACTATGTACCACTCTTTTCACTAATCTCAGTTGGAAAACACTATTTCTCTCACATGCATATATACACATGCACGGTCTCTACTAGCCCTTTATACGCACATATATGTGCCTACGTGTCTCCCGCACACACATTATCTTTAGGCCTCTCTCGCACACATTGCCCCCCCGATACACCTCTCTCTTAGTAGTTGGCAGATATGATTTCATCATATCATTCAGTAGGATATCCCTGGCTGTTAGGCTGGATGGTAATACGAGGCAAAGTTTTACCCTAGTTCGGATCGGACCCTTGCAGTTGAAGAAAGAGCCTACTCCTGGTTTGTATATTAGTGATAAGGATAACATACTAAGGGCCTAGGGTTACAAATCATATATAGTCGGCTTATCACCAGTGGGGATAGAGTCCTCCGCGACTCGAGTAGCTTCGTGTTGTACGCCGAGTCCTCACTACAAAAAAAAGACACATCCGTGACATTTTGGGCCGAACGAATTTTTTTCCTGTCATACATATGACACTTCTATGACGATAATTGTGACAAAACCCGGTATCATCATATATGTGGTGGGCTCCTACTTCTATGACAAAAAATCATGACAGAAAATGGGCTTTTCCTCCTGGGCGGGCCGGAGACGCAGCTGCATGACATTCTTTGGGCCGTCCATGACGAAAAAAACCGTGGTAGAAGCGAGGGGGAGGAAAATTTCAGATAGTTGCCGGTTACGGTGGGAGGTCGGGGGCCGAGCGATGCACGTTTCTCTCGTACACGTACATGAGTGTGTGCGAGGCGTTGGCTCTAACTGAACCCAAGCGAGGCGTTGGGCTCTAACTGAACCTGAGCGATTGCACTGCAGGCTACGCGTTACTGAACCCGAGAGATCGATCGATGGCTGTTAACTGAACCCGATGGAGTGATTCCTTCGCTACTGCTGCTAACTAAAGCCGATCAATTGGATGAACAGTGAGCATTGCGGGGGGAGGGGGTTGGATGAACAGTGAGCGGTGGCGTTGCCTCTGGATGAACAGGACTCCGTGGTGTGGAGGGATGGATGGACAGTAGATGGTGGAGTGGTGGCCGTGGAGGGGTGGTTGAACAGCACCCCGTGGTGTGGAGGGCTGGATGAACACTAGACGGTGGAGGGCTGGATGAATAGTAGATGGTGGAGGGGTGGTTGAACAATAGCCGGTGGAGTAGCGCGTGGTGGAGGCTGGTGAACAGGAGCCCGTGGAGGCTGGAGGAGGTCGATGGTAGCCCGTGGAGGCTGGAGGAGGTCGACGGTGGATATGAACAATATCCCGTGGAGTACCGTTTTGCGGTACGCCACACCCCTCCCGATGAACAGGACCCCCGGTTCGACCGTAGCGCTCCAAGACAAGTCTGTTTCGTCCATTTTGCGGTACGCCACACCCCTCCCGATGAATAGGACCCCCGTTTCGACCATAGGAGGTCCGTTTCCTCCGTTTTGCGGTACGCCACACTCCTCCCGATCAACAGGACCCCTGTTTCGACCGTAAGAGGTCCGTTTCCTCTGTTTTGCGGTACGCCACACCCCTCCCGATCAACAGGACCCTGTTCCGAACGTGGCCGGTCGAACACAAGGCCGTTTCCTCCGTTGTGCGGTACGCTAGGCCTCATTTCCATCGCCTATTCTGTCGAAGCCCTCCCGATGAACACGACCACGCATTCCGTTCCGACCCAGCCGGTTGGCTCCCCATGAACACGACGACGACGCTGTTTCTCCGTTCCGACCCAGCCATGTACACAAGCCCTGGCCATACGTATGCACGAGTAGGCATTTGAGACCCTGCCCGTATGTACATACGTGGCCGTATTTTTCTTTCGTGCACCCTCGCTGCTGTACGTACGTATACATGCTACGTGCGCGCCTCTACTACGACACATGCGCGCCTCTACAACGACCAGTATGTATGTACATGTTCGCGACCAAAATGACTACGCTACGTACACTTCGACCAGGTGGGTTCCGTCTGTCAGGCACTTCCTTGCGTGCGAAGATGTAGCTGGTGGGTCCCAGCAGTCAGGGGGGTGAATCATTTTTTTGCTCGGACGCACTTCCTTGCGTGCGAAGATGTAGCTGGTGGGTCCCAGCAGTCAGGGGGGCGAATCGTTTTTTTTTGCCTGGACGCACTTCCTTGCGTGCGAAGGTGTCGCTGGTGGGTCCCAGCGGTCAGGGGGGCGAATCTTTTTGTTTTTTGCCCAGACGCACTTCCTTGCGTGTGAAGATGTAGCTGGTGGGTCCCAGCAGTCAGGGGGAAACATTTTTTTCGCCAAATACAGTGGCCCGTCTGGTGGGTCCCAGCTGTCAGGTGGAGGAATAATTATTTTCCGCGTAATAAGGAGGCACTTCCTTGCTGCGGCCGTGGACCCAGCTGTCAGCCTCTCCACGTACAGTCCATGTCCGATGGAAGTTGTTCCTTGACCACGTTGACCACACCGCGCCGAGAGCACCAGGGCGGTGGACGACGGTGAGGCCTAGGAAGGGGATGATGGGGAGCCGGGGAAGACGTGGCAGTGGAAGCCCGCGCGGAGAGGAGTACGAGGGTTCACTGGTTTGGCTGCGGTGTGAGGCTGCCATCGCCGCAGGGCCTGGCCAGCGGTGGGAATAGTAGGGGTGGTGAGGCCTTCGCGGCAGCACACCCGGCCACGGGAGGCAGGAGCATGCGGCATGACCGGCGCTGCTTTGAGCGGCTGGAGCAAAAAGACCAGAGGTTGAAGAAGCACTACGGCCGTTGGATGGACATCGTACAGTCACTGGAGCTAGAATCATTCATATTGACTAAAGTTGACAAAGGCCCCCATCCTAGTCAACTTAGTAGGCCCACAAGTCAGCCTCCCACCATGGTGGGTCCCAGCTAGCAAGGAGAGTATTCATTTTTTTGTGCGTAATAAGGAGGCACTTCCGGTGGGTCCTAGCTGACAGCGCGGCGAACATTTTTTTTGCGAAATACACTAGCCTGTCTGGTGGGTCCCAGCAGTCAGGGGGGAAATATTTTTTTGCAAAATAAGGTGGCCCGTCCGGTGGGTCCCTGCTGTCAGGTGGAGGAATAATTATTTTGCGTGTAATAAGGAGGCACTTCCTTGCGGCCGCCTGGACCCAGCTGTCAGCCTCTCCACGTACAGTACTCTTCTAATGGAAGTCAGTCGTTGACCATGTTGACCACGCCACGCTGAGAGCACTAGGGCGGTGGTCTGGACGACTGCGAGGCCTAGGAAGGGGACGACGCGGAGCTAGGGAAGACGCAGCAGTGGTAGCCCACGCAGAGAGGAGTACGAGGGTTCACTGGTTCGGCTGCGGCATGAGGCCGTCGTCGCCGCAGAATAACAGGGGGTGTGGGTGAGTAGAGGGATACCCTAGGCCAGCAGTGGGAGTAGTAGGGGGCGGTGAGGCCTCCGCGGCATAACAGCCGGCCACGAGAGGCAGGAGCACGCGGCACGACCTTCACAAGGCACCGTGATGACTCCACCGCTTCCTGGCATCTTGAGGACGTTGTAGCCGTGATGAGTCACGGCCATGAACTTGGCGAGAGCTGGGTAGCCGAGGATGGCGTTGTACGGCAGGCGAATGTGGGCAACGTCGAAGTCGATGAGCTCGATGCGGTAGTTGTTGCGTGCCCCAAAGGTGACAGGGAGGCGGACTTGCCCAATTGGAACTATGGAGCCGTCGGTGACTCCAGAGAAAGGCTTAGTTGTCTGAAGCTGATCGTAAGGCACTTGGAGATTGTTGAACATTTCTACGGATAGGACGTTGAGCCCTGCCCCGCCATCAATGAGGGTCCTGGTGACTTGCACGTTGCTGATGACTGGGGAGCAGAGCATTGGGAGGACTCCGGCTGTGGCCGCGCACTTGAGCTGATCAGCTGAGCTGAATGTGATGGCGCACGCCGACCACCTGAGGGGGCGCGTGGCTTCAAGCTTAGGGAGGACTGCATTCACTTCGTGGGCGAACCGTTTGAAGATGCGTTGAGAGGCTAGGGCTTGAGCTCCGCCCAGGATGTAGGCGATCGCGCACGGCTCCTGGAAGCCCCCAGCCCCCTCGTCCTGGTGATGGTCCTCATTTCTCCTTGGCTGTAGCGGCAGTGTAGGGAGGCCTGTGTTTCCTTGCGGGCGATCCTCGCGAGGCCGATCCCTCCAGTTTCACTCGCGAGGCTGATCCTGCCAGCGATCCTCACGAGGTCGGTCACGCCACCCTTGGCGAGGGCCGCGGTCTTCCCAGCGCCCTGCGTTCCTTCCTCCTCCTCGGCCATAGCCGCGATCGTTGCGGTCGGGGCGCCGGCCGACCCTTCCTTCTCGCACGGCTTGGAGCTCTTGGCATTCGTTGGTGTTGTGGGTGTGGAGGTCATGGTACACACAGTACCGGCTGCCCTTGAAAGACTCGGGTTGATCTCTGCCCCACTTGGTGTCTGGTTCCGCCGCGAGCACGGCAGCCCCCTTGCGCTTCATGTCCTTGGCCTTGGATTTCTTCTCTTCTGGGTCGGCGGCTGGCAGCTCGAGGAGGGAAAGGCGCCCTTCCTCAGCCCTGGCGCACTTGGTTGCCAAGTTGAACAGCTCCAAGGAAGTGCATAGATCTTCATGCATCGCCAGCTCCTCCTTCATCTTGACGTCGCGCACGCCGTCGGAGAAGGCTGAGATGATGGCCTCCTCGGTCACCTTGGAAATCTTGAGACATGCGTTGTTGAAGCGCTGGATGTACTTCTGCAGGGTCTCCCCTGGTTGCTGCTTGATGCGGCGCATGTCGCTCACGGCAGGTGGCCGGTCACGAGTACCTTAGAAGTTGGCGATGAAACGGGTGCGCATCTCGTCCCAGGAGGAGATCGTGCCTGGCGCCAGGTTCAGGAGCTAGGTGCGGGCTCCGTCCTTGAGCGCCATGGGAAACCAGTTCGCCATGACCTTCTCGTCCCCGTTGGCGGCTTCGATGCCCAGCTCGTAGAGCTGGAGGAACTTCGCAGGGTCGGCCGTGCCGTCGTAGCGAGGAGGCAGGTCTGGCTTGAACTTGCAGGGCCACGCGACACTGCACAGCCCGGCGGTGTAGGCGTGGCATCCTGCCGTCGCCATGGGAGGCCTCTGGTGACGGGGAGCTTGGTCTTGCTGGCCCCCATGCGCTGCAGCTGGGAGCAGCGCGGGGTCTTGGCGCGCTGGGACAGGAGCGTGGTCGTGACGGACCGGAGCAGGGAGCACTCGGGCAGCTTATTGGGGGTGAGGAAACTCTTGGCAGCTCCGTTCTTGATGCGCTGGCGTCGGACGGGGTGGGTTCCGTCCAGGGGCCACGCGCCTCGGGGCCAGGGCGCCTTCTTGAGGAGGAGGCGGCTGAGGCGCCCCCGGAGCTTCATTGCCCGCGCAGGGCGGGGCGCGGTGCAATGAGAAGGACGGTGAGGGAGTCCTGGATTAGGGGGTGTCCGGATGGCCGGACTATGATCTTTGGCCGGACTCCCGGACTATGAAGATACAAGATTGAAGAATTCGTCCCGTGTCCAGATAGGGACTTTCCTTGGTGTGGAAGGCAAGCTTGGCGATACGATATGAAGATCTCCTCCCATTGTAACCGACTTTGTGTAACCCTAGCCCTCTCCGATGTCTATATAAACCGGAGAGTTTTAGTCCGTAGGATGAACAACAATCATACCATAGGCTAGATTCTAGGGTTTAGCCTCTCCGATCTCGTGGTAGATCAACTCTTGTACTACCCATATCATCAATATTAATCAAGCAGGAGTAGGGTTTTACCTCCACCGAGAGGGCCCGAACCTGGGTAAAAACATCGTGTCCCTTGTCTCCTGTTACCATCCGCCCAGACGCACAGTTCGGGACCCCCTACCCGAGATCCGCCGGTTTTGATACCGACATTGGTGCTTTCATTGAGAGTTCCTCTGTGTTGTCACCAATAGGAAGGATGCCACACCCCGTCTTTAAATATGGCGCGGTCGCTAAAGAAGCTTTGGCTGTCGGCCAAACTCTCCGGCTAGGCAGGTTTTTGATGACCGCCTGTTCGGCCGCTGCACCGGCGATGACCTCTCGGGTCATCGAAAGCAATCTCCAGATCAGCTCGGAATTCGCCGAGCAGTTAGATCCGATGGAGCTCTCTTCCCTAAACGAGCTCTTGGATCGCATCGCCGCCCTGGGAGTCGCTACAGATTACGGCTAGATTGGGCTTAAACCCGATCAGAGAGAGATCGACTATCCCCAGGTCACCCACCACGTTGAAGTGGTGGAAGAACAACGCGACAAATCTTCACCCATCCTAAGGACCAGATGTGTCCGGATTCCCGACCCCTCCAAGACGGATATCCGCGGAGGGGAGGATATCGCCCAAGCCCTGAACCTAAAATCAGGCAGCAGGCCCGATTCATTGAATAACGTCCAAGAAAACAAGCTACCGGATTCGGAAATTTCTTGGCCCCTGAGTCTTAGATCGGGCGAGATTCCGGATTTAAATCTACCCACCCACCCAACTATAAGTGATTTAACCAAAATACGGCAAGAGCCCGAAGAAACAGTACACCACTACTGGGCCAGATTCCTCCTGGTTATAAACAGGATAAAGGACTGCCGTGAGGAGGATGCAATTACATTCTTCTATAACAACTGCACGGACATAGGAATCCTCAACGCCATAAGTCGTCGCGAAATTACACGCTTTGCCGAATTAACATCCATAGTACAAAAGTACTGTGCGACAGAGAGCGTTCGGAAAACCGAAACGAAGTTCTGGGATAATCCGGCCCTGAACACAATCCCAGTCCGAAACAAAAGGGCGCATTATCGCCAGGCACCTAAGCCAAACAGCAAAAAACAAAAACCCTCTATAGGGTATGGGACCGTACTAGAGGGATGGCTCAATGGACCTTGTAAAATTCATAGTTCAGGGGAAGTAGCACCAAATCACAGCCTTAGAGCATGTTGGATACTCCGGCAGGTGGCCAGGAGTGGCGAGGAGCTTTTAACTCCAAAATCCGTAGAGCACCACCCCAGAAACGCCAGTACGGTGTCAACAGTCTTCGAGACCTTCGCATCAAACAATGTGAGGAAGCGAACGCTCCACAGCCTTGCCGAAATCTACCAGGTAGCAACAATAAATCCATGGAGTGACACGGCTATTACCTTTAATGTCAGTGACGAACCTAAATTCCGGACAGCCCGAGCACCAGCCGCATTGGTCCTCAGTCCGATAGTGGATGGCTTCCGGCTGACATAGGTACTCATGGACGGCGGCAGCGGATTGAACCTCATCTATGAGGAAACACTGCGAAAAATGGAAATAGACTGGAGCCGCATTGAGCGAAGCAACACAACCTTTAGAGGAATAATCCCCAGCCGGGAAGCATGCTGTTCAGGGAAAATCACATTGGACGTAGTGTTCGGCTCGCCGGATAATTACAGATCAGAGGAGGTCACATTTCAAGTGGCCCCGTTCAACAGCGGATACCACGCTCTGTTAGGGCGAGAAGCATTCACAATTTTTCAAGCTATACCCCATTACAGGTACATGAAGCTCAAAATGCCCGGACTCAACGGAATCATCACTCTTGCTAGTGATCCGGACATAGCGCTCCGCGCCGAAAACAAGACAGCCGCACTGGCCCTCGAGGCACTATCCGAAGCCCTGGCAGCTGAGGAACTAACTATGTTGCGGTCCACGGTGGACAGGGACGACGTGATACTCGACAAAAGATCCAAGTCCACCTCCTTCAAGCCGACAGACGAAATAGTCAAGTTCCAAGTCCATCCAACGGACACCACAAAAACGGCCTCCATCGGGGCACAACTAAAACCCGATGTAGACGCCGCACTCAGAGAATTCCTTCAGACATGCCAGGAATTCCACGCAGGCTGGCCGAGCACGGCCTGAACATCCTAAAAGGATTCAAGCCCGTTAAGCAGACTCTTCGGCGTTTCTCCGAACCCAAGAGACAAGCCATGGGAGAGGAGCTAGCAAAACTACTGGAAGCCGGATTCATCAGAGATATAAAACATCTAGACTGGCTAGCAAACCTGATGATGGTACCAAAGAAGGACAAATCCTGGCGCCTTTGTGTCGATTTCAAAGACCTAAATAAAGCCTGCCTGAAGGATCCCTCCCCCTCCCCTGAATTGATCAAATCATCGACACCACTGCAGGACACGATTCATTGTGTTTCCTTGATGCATACTTGGCTACCACGAAATCAAGATGGCAGAGTCAGACCAAGCCGCAACGGCATTCATTAGCCCGTACGGCCCATTCTGCTTCAACACGATGCCCTTCGGGCTCAAAAACGCCGGCGCAACATATCATCGCATGATTCAGACATGTCTGGCCAACCAGATCGGCAAAACAGTTGAAGCATACATAGATGACGTGGTCATCAAATCCAAACATGTCGAAACTCTAGTAGACGACTTGAGGCTCATGTTCGACAATCTCCGAGCATATGACATTAAGCTCAACCCAGAAAAATGCGTTTTCAGCGTGCCAGCCAGAAAGCTCTTGGGCTTCATTGTATCCGGTAGAGGAATTGAGGCAAACCCAGCCAAGATCCGAGCTCTGTCGCAATTGGATATCCCAAAAGACCTCAAAGCAAATACAAAAATTGACCGGATGCGTGGCGGCTCTAAGCCGCTTTATCTCCCGCTTAGGAGAAAAGGCATTACCTCTTTATTGCCTCCTGCGGCACACCAAACACTTCGAGTGGACGGATGCCGCCACGGCCGGACTCGAAGAAATAAAAGCCATACTGGCAACAAATCCGGTCCTGGCCGCGCCCAACACGGGCGAACCAATGCTATTATACATCACGGTAACCCATCAAGTTGTAAGCACGGTGCTCGTCGTCATATGAAAAACGGATGGACACAAGTTTCCTCTCCAAAAACCATTTTACTACGTGTCCACTGTCCTAACTCCATGCAGGACACGGTACCCGCATTATCAAAAGATAGCATACGCGGTGTTCATGGCATCCAGGAAGCTGCGACACTATTTCCAAGAGTGTTCAATAATAGTGGCATCCTAAGTACCTCTTAATGATATTATAAACAACCGCGACGCAACGGGCCGGATTGCCAAATGGGCCATTGAGCTCCTTCTGTTCGATATAATTTACAAGCCACGGCGAGCTATCAAATCACAGGTTTTGGCTGACTTCATCGCCGAATGGACCGAAGCCAAGCTCCCTAAAGAGTACGGCGCACATTCCAACTGGATCATGTACTTCGACGGCTCCAAAATGCTGGCTGGCCTGGGGGCTGGCGTCGTTCTGACGCCCCCTACAGGAGATACAGTCCAATACGTACTCCAGATAATGTACACGGACTCCAACAACGCAGCCGAATACGAGGCCCTTCTACATGGTCTCCGGATGGCAGTCTCCATGGGCATTTAGTGCCTAGAGGTCCGCGGGGATTCAAACCTCGCGGTTTCCCAAATAAATGGAGACTTTGACACCAAAGATCCGAAAATGGCAGCTTATCGCAACGCCGTCTTAAAAATGTCAGCTCGGTTTGAGGGGCTCGAATTTCACCATATAGCCCGGGAGAACAACCAGGCAGCAGACGTGTTGGCACGCATCAGCGCAAAGCGCGATGCCGTCCCTCCCAACATCTTCCTAGAGAGGCTTTTTAATCCATCCGTAACATGGGAGGGAGAGTCCGGAAACAACAGCTCGGACACAACCACACTACCCCTCACCGAACATTCTGACACAGTTGGTGGCTCCGCCAACGAAAGAACACCGTCGGCCCACACAATAATGGCAGTCATTGCCCCGTGGACAGAACCATTCCTAGCCTACCTAACTAGGCAGAAACTCCCCGAGGACCAAAACGAGGCCTGCTGCATAGTGCGGCGATCTAAAGCCTACAAAGTCCACGAGGGAGAGCTTTATAAGAAGAGCACAACCGGAGTCCTTCAAAGGTGTATCTCCGAATAAGAAGGGCGAAATCTTCTGGCTGAAATTCACGCCGGACTAGGCGGGCACCATGCCACAGCCCGGGCCCTTGTAAGCAAGGCCTTCCGTACCGGATTTTATTGGCCGACGGCCCGGGCAGACACTCAGGACTTAGTGCAGCGATGCGTCGGTTGCCAATTATTCGCTAATCAAAGCCACATGCCACCTAGCGCCCTACAAACCATACCCATCACCTGGCCTTTTGCGGTCTGGGGTCTTGACATGGTTGGACCCCTTAAAGGAGGAACCCACAAGAAAAAATATCTACTGGTCATGGTGGAAAAATTCACCAAATGGATAGAGGCCAAGCCCGTAAAGACGGCCGAATCCGGACCGGTGATAGACTTCATATCCGGGGTTGTACACCGTTACAGCGTCCCCCACAACATCATAACTGACAACGGCACAAACTTCACGGCCGACGAAGTTAAACTCTGGTGCAAAAACATGGGCATCAAGCTCGACTATGCTTCAGTCTATCACCCACAAACTAACGGTCAAGTCGATCGAGCCAACGGTCTCATCATGAGCGGCATCAAACCCAGACTAGTGCGATCCCTCAAGGAATCTAACACGCACTGGGTAGAGGAGCTTGACTCCGTACTCTAGGGGCTACGGACCATGCCGAATCGCACTACCGGATTCACACCATTTTTTATGGTATACGGCGCAGAGGCAGTCCTGCCCTGCGACATAATTCATGACTCACCTCGCGTGCGCATGTACAACGAAAGAGAAGCCGAGCTTGATCGGCAGGACATCTTGGACACACTAGAGGAGGAGCGCGACGTGGCAAAAGCCCGTTCCGCATTCTATCAACAGCAGGCTCGAAGATAT
Organism: Triticum timopheevii; assembly: GCA_963921465.1. Lineage (NCBI taxonomy): Eukaryota > Viridiplantae > Streptophyta > Magnoliopsida > Poales > Poaceae > Triticum > Triticum timopheevii. The sequence continues at coordinate 426,327,945 of OY997262.1, forward strand.
CAAAGCAGAGAAGTACGGGCCAAAACTTGTAACGTTGGCGAACTAGTTCTACGCCTGCCGGACAAGAACAAGGACAAACTAAAACCCAAATGGGAGGGTCCCTTCATAATCGACCAAGTACTGACTGGTGGAGCGTACCGTCTGCGAAACACATCGGACAACCGACTCGAGCCGAACCCATGGAACGCAGCACGCCTACGAAGATTCTACGCCTAGCGCCGGACTCCATGTTCATCTCCTTCCTCTGTCCCCTTTTTTATTTTTTCACATTAGCTATCTGGCATTTCTCTCCTTCTCCCTACCTTTTTTTTCTTTTCTCCCAAGCCCTTAGGAGCTTGCTTGCGCATTGTTCGCACATACTTGACGCGCCACCCACGCTCATTATACCTGGGGGCTTCCTTATCAGAAGTTTATATAAACGGGCCTCATGCCCAAAACATGTGTGACACTTCCGCATGAACCTTTTATACACCATTATATGCGTCGATATGACTTAAGTTTTGGCCAAGCTGGGTTGTCTGGCTCCTGTGCTTACCCCTACGTTCCCGTTCGTTCGGCTAGGTGGTAAAGGGAGCACCTCTGCGATTGTTACTGTCGGGTCAGCCGGATGTGTACCTCAGACTGGGTGAAGCCGAAAGCTAGCGTTCTTAAGGGAATATTCGATCGATGAAACAAAAGATGATTTTTCTTGTTTATCTGCTCCTAGATGCTTTTCTGCTTTTTTAGCAGTTCGGATATGCACTTTAGGGCATGCCTCCCAAGGAAAGGAACCCCTAACGAAACTATTCTCCCTGGAAGATGTTTCTTACTAACCATGTAATATAACATAACTAGTTGGGCACTTGTCTGCTAAAGCAATTATGACCCCTACGCCTTGTCCCCATGCATGCCCCGGTTCTTACATAATCGAGAGGGTATTCGGACACACTCCGGACTATAGGGTCCAGAGGTCGAAGCAAAAAGGTCCGCAATGACAAACGATCTACAATCCGGCTAGAAGGCATTTTTTATGTCATTTTAAATTACAGAGTCAATCCGACTCGGTATATTCTTCTTCAATACCATCCAACAGGCGATCTAATTTACAGTCCTGTTGAGAATACTTTGCGGCCAGCTCTACCTGGCCATATACTAAACTGACAGGGATCTCCTTTCCGTCAGGACCCATAGGGCCAACTTCGGCCATATGGTTCGGGTCAGCCTTCATGTACCGAGTCTTCACCATGGCCCAGGCCTCCCTGGCACCTTGACGACAGGCCGATATCCTCCACAACCGGAAGCGCTGCCGCACTCCCTCTAGCTTCTTGGCAAGCTCCCCAAGGCCCTCGGGCGCAGAGGGATGGCCACATAGCCTGGACGACGGCTTGCATTGCCTGCCGAACTCGTTCGTGCAGCTGCAACAGCTCGGGAAGAAGGCCCCCTGTTGAACTGGGCATTTCCTCCGCAGGACGACTTGTCAGCAGACCTACAGACATAGCTCTGTCAAGCGACTTCCTCGCTGATTTTTTTTCGAGAATTCGTTCAAGCACTTACTAAAAATGCCGCGTCGAAGTCGCTGATTCTCCTTTACGGAAGCAGACAGCTGAATACGAACATCCTTTAGTTCCTCGCCTAGCTGGGTATTGGCGTCTTGAAGTTTGTTCTTCTCTTGCCTCACCCTTGTCAGCATGCTCTCTTCGGCCTTTAGTTGGCGTAGGAGTTGTTGCCTGTCCGGATTCACACCGGCCCCATCTGCACTGTTATCGTCAGAATTGCACACATGCCGCACTCTACAACGGAATTATTTTTCGGAGCATATATTACCTGAGGGGGTTCCCTTGGCAATCGCTGAAGTGGCCAGTACGGCCTCGAGTTGGGCCTTGCACTCTGCCAGCTCCTGAGATAGTTGCTTGTTCTTCTTTGTAAGACCCTGCATAAACATATGATCCTTAAAATAGTTATCTTAACTATTTCAAGTCTTGGGGGCTACTGACATATATAACCATCAGATTTACTCACCTGTATGTCTTTTACATACTGCTCTGTGGCTCTGGCTAGACCATTTTGAGTGGCACGGAGGTACGCATCTCCCGTATTAAAGGCGATCAATGCCTCTGGGGAAAAACATGCGTCCTGAAGAATAGTCCGGTGATGCCTGTGGTTCATGGCACTCCCCACCTCTGAATTGGTGGCCGATAGCCCGTCTGCATCCTCTGTCGGAGGAACGCCCGACGCGCGCCCCGTGTCCACCTCTGCTTCTGGACCCGGCCTTGAAGTCTGGCCGGTGGATATAGTCCGGCGGGCTCTCTTCTTCCTAAGGAGAGCATGAGCGTTAGCATGACTTGTGGGCATAAACCCTAGGCGTTAAATTCGCACGCTGTACCGTTGCACCGGAGTCTTGATCTGGTCCGCACTTTGTTTTGGCCCGCCTGGCTTCAGCGGCCCCTGTTGGCTGCCCACCGCGGGCCCTGCACTCCGCCTCATGGATTTCCCCTGTAAAACGAAACACTATTTACAACATTCAAAATAAGGCATGGATGGATCTCCTTCAAAGTACAGGGACTTCGGTCTCGGTTACCTTTGAGGCTGGAAGTAGTCCGGGATAATCGGCCGTAATGGCCACTAAGGTGTTGTCCTTACTCAACTGATGAAACACCCCGCCAATTAACTCCACACATAAGTCCAGGTCCTCTTGGGAATCCGGATCAAGGGACCGTTCTGGGTCCTCGGGCTGTGGGGGAGGGCTATTGATCTCCTTCACCGTCTGGCGTAGCTCCTATGTTAACATCGCCAGACTAAGTACTCAATTATGAGAATTATGGAAGCGGGTAGATAAGTGAAAGTGTTCGCTTACCCAGCTCGGAGGGTTATACATGGACAATCCGCCCCGTGGGTTGACACGAATGAATTCTTCTTCTTCTCCCTTATACAAAGTGGATAAGATCTCCATTAGAGTGGCAGCCGAATCTGGCCCCTTGCGACCACATCGGGTGGCATCGTCCTCCCCGTTGAAATCCCACATGGGGTGGCCTCTGTACTGAAGCGGCTGCACCCCCCGCGTAATGCATGTGGCGATGACCTCGATCATGGTCAATCCGGAATGATCCAACAATCTTATCTGGCTCATCAGGTACAGGACGTCCCTGTCAGTTTCCCTTTGAGGATTCCGTGGGCGCCAGCTCAGGCGTTTCTTTAATGGAGCATTGTTAAACTCAGGGAGGCCGATCCGCACAGGGTCCGGCAGGGGGACGTCATCCATATAAAACCATTCCGAAGGCTAGTCCTCGGACGCCTTCTTAGGGGTACCGGATAGGTATCCGGTCCCGGTGATGCGCCATAGTTCGGCTCCACCCACTTGATAAATTGACCCCTCCTGAGAGCGGGGCACAAGGCAGAACAACCTCTTCCACAATGCGAAATGGGCCTCGACGCCCAAGAATAGCTCGCAGAGGGCCACAAAGCCCGCAACGTGCAATATGGAGGCAGGTGTGAGGTCGTGTAGCTGGAGGCCATAGAACTCCAGTAGACCTTGGAGAAACGGATGAATTGAAAATCCGAGTCCCCTTATTAAACAAGGAACTAGGCACACCTGCTCTCCTTGAGCGGGATTGGGGACGCTCTCCGCTTGCTCTCCGCCGCCATAGGTGGCAATCCCGGATCGAATCGGGACCAGATATGCCGGGGGGAGTAGCCCCTTGGATTGAAGCACTACTAGCTTGCTATGTGGGACGGAGCATCTCTCCCAATCCCCAGGCTTGGGGATGGGAACGCGAGAAGAGGAGCTGCGTCGGCTATCCATGATGGAATGGATTTTCTGGTCAGATGCGCTCCAATGAAAGCTTGCGAAGGGGAGATGGTGTGGTTCAGATCTAGATCCTCGTCTCTTTTTATATAGGCAGCTTATTTGAGCAGCTAGGGGGGGGGGGAATGTAAAAATACCATGGCTTTTCACATTCGTTCGACACGTGGAAGATGGCCTTTATTGGACATGGAAGCCGAGGAGCGCAGCATTTATCAGAAGCCGGACATTATTCTACAAGTATATGGAGCTGGAGAAGAACCCGGCTTGCAATGCCGAAGACAATTTGCGCGCCGGACTCGTCGTCATTAAAGCCTAGTTCGGGGGCTACTGAGGGAGTCCTGGATTAGGGGGTGTCTGGATGGCCGGACTATGACCTTTGGCCGGACTCCCGGACTATGAAGATACAAGATTGAAGACTTCGTCCCGTGTCCGGATAGGGACTTTCCTTGGCGTGGAAGGCAAGCTTGGCGATACGATATGAAAATCTCCTTCCATTATAACCGACTTTGTGTAACCCTAGCCCTCTCCGGTGTCTATATAAACCGGAGAGTTTTAGTCCATAGGACGAACAACAATCATACCATAGGCTAGATTCTAGGGTTTAGCCTCTCTGATCTCGTGGTAGATCAACTCTTGTACTACCCATATCATCAATATTAATCAAGCAGGAGTAGGGTTTTACCTCCATCGAGAGGGCCCGAACCTGGGTAAAAACATCGTGTCCCTTGTCTCCTGTTACCATCCGCCTAGACGCACAGTTCGGGACCCCCTACCCGAGATCCGCCGGTTTTGACACCGACAGACGACGCGGGGGAGCCCCCAGCGGCGCGGACGAGCTCGGCGACGCGGTCGAGCCACTCTTCATAGACGTCATCGACCGGGCAGTAGCACAGGAGCTCGTTTGCCGCGATGAGCGCAGCTCGAGCCTCCATGGCTGCGCGGGGCGCGCGGGACGAAGAACCAGCCGGGGCGAGCGACGGAGTGGCAGTGCGGCCGTCTGGCCTCATGGATGGATGTTGGGACGATGCTTGCTGCTCGTTCCCCGCCGGGCTGGTGGCGGCGTTGACGACAGGCGAGGGGAACGGCGGGGGTGCCCACCGACGGGGGCTGTCTGGGCGACGCGGGAAGCGAGAGCGGCTCGGCGCTCGGCGCAAGCCCGACGGGCGTCTGACATGGACGCGATGGTCGGTGAAGAACAGGGCGGCGGAAGGCGAATTCCGGCGCACCCCTACCTGGCGCGCCAAATGTCAGATTTCGGGTTCCGGCAGACCCTCTAGGTTCAAACACTGGGGTGCGCGCGGAGATTTCACCCTCTGCCTACCTACGCCTCACCGCCTCGCTATGATCTAAGCAATCAAGGGAACAATGCAAGAGACACAGAGTTTATACTGGTTCGGGCCACCATTGTGGTGTAATACCCTACACTAGTGTGTGGTGTGGTGGATTGCCTCTTGGGCTGATGATGAACAATACAAGGGAGAACAGCCTCGCGAGGGTCTGTCCTTGGCTGGTGCAATGAACTGCTAGGGGGAGTTCAGTCGCTCTCTCTACTGGTTTCCCGGTGAGGATCCCTTGTATCTCTCTCTCTCCCCTCCTCTATCTCTCTCCCTCCGTCCCTCTGTTGTTTGTGGTGGCTAGTCCTACTTATAGGCAAAGGCCCTGGGCCTCCTCCCAAATATTGAGTGGGAAGGACGCCAACAATTGGCCATTTTAAAGGGGAACATCTAGTACACTTATCCTGACTAAAGTTGGTCGTCGCCTACTAAAGGCTCTGGTGGTGACGCCGGCTTGGGCTCCATGATGACCTCCATCCTGCCATTCTGCTGGTCTTGGTCTTGTTGCATCGAAATGGATGCCTTTGCTTGATGCTCCCGCCTGCGCTTGCTCCCTTTGCATCAAAGAGGAAAGAAGGACACTGCGCGGGCTGGCGCCCGCCTGGCGCCCTTGGTCGTCATGGCTTGCGTCATGGGCACCTCGTGAGGTACCTTGCCTTGATCTCACCGCCTCCTCGCGAGCCAGCCTGACGAGGCCGTGCCTGAGGAAGCCTCCTATCGTCCGCCCCGCGAGGCTTGGCCCCTCGCGAGGGTCTTGAGCTCTTGCTGATGAAGACGGGCCATGCTGGGCCACCCCTTGAGCCACGCCACAGGCCGCAGGTAGGCAAGTCTGGGGACCCCCGTTCCCAGAACGCCGACACAAACGACGCTGCTTTGGGCGGATGGAGCAAGAAGACCAGAGGTTGAAGAAGCACTATGGCCGTTGGATGGACATTGTACGGTCACTGGAGCTAGAATCGTTCATATTGACTAAGTTGACAAAGCCCTCCGTCCCCGTCAACTTTTTTGGCCCACAAGTCATCCTCGCACTATGCTGGGTCCCATCTAGCAGGGTGGGTATTCATTTTTTTGTGCGTAATAAGGAGGCACTTCCTTGCATGCGAAGATATAGCTGGTGGGTCCGACATGTCAGCGGGGGGAATGTTTTTTTCCTGAAATACAGAGGCCCTTTCGGTGGGTCCTAGCTGTCTGGTGGAGGAATCATTATTTTGCACGTACAGTCCACGACCGATGGATGTCGTTCGTTCACCATGTTGACCAGGCCGCGCCGAGAACACCATGGCGGTGGAGGACGGCGAGGCCTAGGAAGGGAATGACACGGAGCTGGGGAAGACTCAGCAATGGTTGCCCATGCGGTGGGGAGTACGAGGGTTTACTGGTCCGGCTGCCATCGCCGGAAAATAACAGGAGGTGTGAGTGAGTAGAGGAATGGCCTGGCCAGCAATGAAGTAGGGTGGGGCGGTGCGGCCTGTGCGGCAGCACAACCGGCCACGGGAGGCCGGAGCAGGCAGTCCCACCGGAGCTGGTTTGGGCGGCTGGAGCAAGAAGATCAGATATTGAAGAAGCAGCACGGCCGTTGGATTAACATCCAATCGTCACTGCTGCTAGAATCGTTTGTGGACTAAGTTGACAAAGCCAAAGTACACGTCAACCTAGTAGACCCACAAGTCAGCCTCCAAATCTGTCCCAAACAACATACAACCCGAAATTTCTAGCCAGATTCAAATTAATTTTAAATTTAAATATACCTTAATTTAAATTCAATGAAATTTTACCCGCACAAAAAGAATGAAATTTCAAATATCAAAATCCAAAAGAAAACAGTATTTGGGAACTAATTGCCTGTTTGCTGTATTTTTTTCATTTTACAGCCCATTTATTATTACTTATAGCCCATTTCTTATTACTTATAGCCCATTTCTTATTACTTATAGCCCATTTATTATTACTTATAGCCCATTTTCTGGGCAAAATGCATCCCTCCTCGTCTTGAAAGATTTCCGGCCCAGTAGGGCGTAGAAAAGCAAGTAGGCCTATGTTGGTTATTCTGCAAAAAACAAAATAGCTGGCTAGCCATTTTTCAGAAAGGAAAAAAACAAACTTGGCTGGTCATGTGCTAAACATATAAAATAAAAGCCTGGGCTAGATGGACCACGGATCCCGCACAACCCAGTTGATACCTTTCTCCGTCCCGAAAAAACAGAATTACTACGCGCGCTGCTGGGTCCCTACTGTCATCCTCACTATGTACAGTCATCTCCTTATTCCTCTCGGTTGTTGACCATGTTGACAACACCGGAGGGCAGCGCCGCAGCGAGCGAACCAAGGCGGAGGACGATGGTGAGGCCTCGGACGGGAATGAACTGGAGCCGGGGAAGATCACAACCAGCCGTGGGAGGCAGGAGCAGGCGGTCCCGCCGGTGCTGGTTTGGCTTTGGCGGATCGAGGAAGAAGAGACTGAAGAAACGCGACAGACATTGAATGTCAATCGAACGGTCAAGGTTGGCACAATCATTTTTTGACTAAGCGGACACCAAGTAGCATACTTTTTTATATATAGGAAGAAAACTGCGAGGAAAATGCGTTCGTCTGTCGTCCTCCTCACAGGGAACGTTCGCCACATAAGTGACTAGCACCCTTGGTTTTCAACCGAGAGGTCTTGGTTTCGAGTCCGAGGAACTCTCAATTTTGTCCACCTTCCTTCCTCGCAAAAAAAGGGAAAGAAAATCAAAGACAGGGGAAGGCGTACAGAACAAGCTAGTGTACTAGTAAAGAGACGTTGCTGAGTTTTAGAAAAAGAAAGACATGCTCCTGTAGCCGGTTCGAATCCAAACCTAGACTATGACTATATATGGTGCTATGCTACTCTACAAGTAATGAAACTGACATATCCAATGTTCGCTTCTCCTCTTCTCTACTTACTCTGCCTAACATCAGAAGCTTTGGCCACAGCAACCATGTCCGCTGGCTGCTCGTCCACCTGCTCTTCAGCAGGCAACAACCAGATATGCGCCAAGTCGCCACCCGTACCATCGCCTGTGGGTCTCATCACACCCCCGCCGACACGCGCACCACAGCCAATTGCTCATCGCAGCCCGCTGCCGTTGGTGTGGTGCAACTGCTGCAAATCACGCAGAGTCATCCGTCACGTCTCAACCACAATCCACAACCCTGGCCGAGTCTTCTACAAATGCCCAAATCATGGGGTAATAATATGTTTAAGTGTTGTTCTGCTACTTTCAGTTGCTGATTTTTTTAATAGTTTAATTGATGATCTTCCAATTGTATTCATGCAGAAAAGGAAAGATTCATGTGATTTGTATTTCTGGGAAGTTGCTGATGTGGGGGAATGCAACTATGCTAATTATTTGGTTAGCCGAGGAATCCCAATACCAGCAGGTTGGGGTGTTGGACAAGTAACTGAAGAAACGGAAGAAGAGGAAGATGCAGAGCAGAAGGTTAAAGATGCAGTTCCTCTGATCATGGCCAAGCAACAGCTGCTGAACGGCCTTGACAGCAATGAGGAGATGAAAGAGCTTGTGAAGATAATGGGCAAAATCGATGTGCTCTGTAGGATGATTGTCTCTTTATTTGCAGTGTATGTAGCACTCGTGATGTATTCAGTGGCTACGACATGAGCACTTTGCTGAAACTAGTAATGAATGAAACCTGTGTAGCAGGCTGGGCGTAGTGTTGTGAACATCTAATGATTTCTATTAACGGAAATCAGGGGGTATCCCCTTTTGCTCATATAAATAAATAAATAGCAGAGGCCCTGTCGGGTCAGCTTGATTCTCATTCGAAGACGTCGAGAAAATTGCAGTCCAACAGCAAACTATGTCATCAAATTCAAGTTTCACAGCCAAATATGAGTACAACTAAACAACAATGTCATCATGTTTTAGTTGTCATACAATCACCAAACACAAATCAGCATACATAACAAGTGATGTTCTCACAGCAAAATACTAAACAACATGTGCATCAGGTTTTAGTTGTCATAGCAAACACAATTTCACATAGTAGATAAAAAAACGTCTTCTGACAGGCAAATACGACAAAAGCAATGTAATCATCATCCGCAGCAGCAGCGTCAACATCTTCGCCATGTGTATCAGTCTGAATCATAATTCCCCACGGTGTCATCTTCTTCGTCCTCAACGTCCTCGAACATTGGCTTCTTCTTGATCAACTCTTGTATGTCCACAGCACGACATGCAATATTTTCGCCGGCGTCATTGACGTGATGGTTCTCAAAGATATTAGGAACATCTGTGTTATCTTGTACATCAGGAGCAGTGTAAGCATCATCTTGTTGTGCAACTTCATTAAACGAATTCCTCTGCTCAAACCTTTGCAATACTCTCTAGTCATCGCTACGTGCAAATGTGTCTTGCAAGAAAAATATCTGTGTTGCTTGATTTGCCAAAATAAAAAGCTCGTTGGTCTGGTACGCCGCCATGACATTGATGGATTTGAAATAATCACCAGCTCTGGGTTTTGCGATCCTGGAAAACAGGTTATACCAACGACAGCACAACAGAACCACACACCGATGATCCTCAAAACTGGAGATATACTGCAACTGAACAATGTCTGTTATGTTAGCATACATTTCAGTTGTCTCTTTGTCATACATATCCGTGCTCATGATGGCACTGTTTTGTGTCTTCCTGCCTTCGTCTCGTGCAAGGGTGTTGTAGCGCACATCTCCAACAACGCAAGATTCATAATGTCTTACCCGAGTATCAGGACCCATTGCTAGTGAGTAAAGGGCATCATCAACTGCCTGCCCATCCTCCCGCATCTTCTTAACCTATGGTTAGAAAATAGACAAGCTGATCATCTTATGTACTCAATATATTAAAAAAACTGACAGTGCACTTCAAAAGCTTACATGGTTCTTGAACCATTTCGCAAATCCTGCCATAACCAGTTTGTCAATGTTTCTTGGATTTTGCGGTAGTAACTCCTCTTTGTAGATGCTGCACAACATAGTGATCGCGTCAAACATCTAAATATATAATAATGTGCTGCAAGTTTAGTAGATTACGATGTATAAGTTGCAGTACTGCACTTACTTGATATAAGGTAGTATCTCAGGACAGTTATTCAACACACATCAAACCATTTTGTCCAAATCTTTAGGTTTGTCCTCTTGTCGACACCTTTCCTGTAACTCGAACAGAATAATCGAAAACATTGAGCCCGGGATTGTCTTCAACCAACTCTTTGCTAAGTTGATCAGCTGTTTCAATGTATTTTGAGCAGAATGTCAACGCTTCTATAGCAATGTAGGCCTCTGCAATGGAACCCTCGGGTCTAGATCTGTTCCTAACATAGCCCTTGAAAGTGCCTAGCCACCTTTCAATAGGGTACATCCAGCCATACTGTACTGGACCTCTAAGTAGTGCCTCATCAGGTAGATGAACAGCCAAATGCACCATCACATCAAAGAAGGCTGGAGGATATATCTTCTCAAGGTCGCATATAGTTGGTATCTTGTCTCTAAGACGCTCCAAAGCATCTATCCTAATATTTCTACTACAGAGTTCCCTGAAGAATTGTCCCAACTCTGCAACATCTCTGTATAAGTCAGGACAGCCAATCCTCTAAGGATAACAGGTAAAACCCTTTGAAGTAGGACGTGGCAGTCATGAGTTTTCAACCCTTGTACCTTGTTTCCATCTGCACTGACTCTCCTTTCAGGGTTGGAAGCAAATCCATGTGGGAATCTCACACATGACAGGACCTCACAGAATTCTTTTCTTTTTACCTTGTCCAAGACGTACACAGCTGGTGCCATATCCCGTGGTTTACCTTCATCTTGCACTTGCAAATCCTTTCTCATACCCAGGTGTGTCAAATCAATCCTAGATTTTAAGGTATCTTTCGTCTTGCCTTCAATGTTAAGAAGTGTGCCGATAATGCTGTCACATATATTTTTCTCGATGTGCATCACATCAAGATTATGCCGCAGATCCAAATCTTTCCAATACTCCAAGTCCCACAAAGTGGACCTGCGGGTAAACAATAATCTCTCTTCTACCGTGCCATGCTTCCTTTTCCCGCTACCATTACTAGGAGGTTTCCTGGTGTAATATGCCTGACCTTCTCTAATTCCACTTGCAACTCATCGGCGGTGAGCCTCTTTGGCGCATCACGATTTTCATGCTTTGCATTGAACACATGTCTTCGGTATTTTCTAGGATGCGGCTTGTCCTTGGCAAGGAAACGGCGGTGTCCAATGTAACAGATCTTGCTAAGTATTGCGTATGACAACGGATTCCTATCACAGCGAACACATGCATTGTAACCATGTGTCGTTCGCCCTGACATAGTGCCCAAAGCCGGATAATCATGGATGCACCAAATTACAACAACACATAGAAAGAAATCAGCTGGTGGGCTACTATATAGGTCGAGTGAGAACACCCTTCCATGGCTGTTGAAGTTCCTCCACAAGAGGCTCCATGAACAAATCAAAATCCTTTCCAGGACTTTTTGGACCTGGGATGAGCAAGGCCATCATGTAGTTTGATTCTTTGGTGCAGACATTTGGAGGCATGTTGTAAGGGATAACAAGCACTGGCCACATGCTATATGTGGCGCTCTGGTGGCCAAATGGGTTAAATCCATCTGAAGCTAAGCCAAGTCTAATGTTTCTCGGGTCAGCAACAAACTCTTTGTGTTTATAATTGAAGCTTTTCCACTCACTACCATGAGATAGATGGCTCATTACATTTTGATCTCTATACTCCTGGTTCCTAGAATGCCACAGTACATCCTCTCTTGTTTCAGCATCATGAAACAACCTCTGCAATCTTGTTGTAATTGGAAAATGTCTCAGAACATTATGAGGAACCCTCTTCACAGCATCGCCATCTTTCCATCTTGATGATTTGCATTTCGGGCATTCACTTAAGTTGGCATAATCCTTCCGGAACAGAACACAATTATTCTTACAAACATGGATCATATCATATCTAATTCCAACTGCACGAAGGAAATTCTTCATTTTACTATAGGTGTGTGGCAGCTCACACGCATCTGGGAAAGATTTGCAGAAAGCAGCCAACATCGCATCGAATGATTTGTTGGTCATCCGCTCAAATGTCTTCACCTGAAGAAAGGTGACCATAGCTGATAATACTGACAGCTTATTTCCTGGGGTGACAACAACATTGCATTGTTCCAACATGCGGGCCCACCATTTTTCTTCTGCGGGTGAAAGTTCACGGAATGCACGAGCATTTCGTAGCATTGTTTCAATGTTGGTCAAACTCACTGGCTCTGCCGCCACCACCTCCTCCTCCTCTTCCACCCGAGCATCAGGCAGATCAAGATGGTGATCTGCTGCTTCCACGTAGTCAATAACATTGACGTTCACAGCTTCACCATGATGAACCCACCTAGTATATGTGACCGACATCCCATACAAGTGTAGATGATTTTGCACAGTTGACTGGGGTCTTGTAACTGAATTCATACAACTGCTACACGGGCAGAGCACATCTGATTTCAGACCACCATACTCAGCTCTGATAAAGTTCATGAAGTTTTCAACCCCCTCGACATATGCAGCGGAGAATCTTCAAGCAGAAGTTATTCAAGTCCTGTCCATCTGTTAGACATGCAAATTAGTTCTTCTACTAGATATTACAGGAAAAACATATATGTTTTTTATGAAGTCCAGAAGAAAATACCTAGGTCGATGTCTAAAGCTATGGCAAGATATTTGTACGAGCAGATCTAAGTAACGAAATATATGTAAAGCTAATTCAGCAAATAAATTTGAGTGCTAAACTATGGCAGGCTGTTTCAGCAGTCAATGAGGCCGAGCACACAGCCATCGAACTATCAAATGCCATCGCAGCAACAAAGATCGAGTATAAAACGGTGTAGAGCTATCTATTATATACTTAAAACAGTAGGCAAACAAACCATTACGCTTCGTCCACATATGCTAATATTATTTACACCATCCGATTAAGAAAATAATGACTGAGATTAAAGGTTGTTACGTAACATACTAACATGTAAATATTGGGGCATTGAACCCTCATGTTGTCACGTGTGTGCATATGCATAAGGTAACAGTACGAAAAGAGAAAAAAAAAGCCAATGAGGCTACGCCAGGAATAGGCATGACCACACGAGATTTAGGAGATTTGGGGTCTCACGGCTTATGAGGCCAGCCTAGCAATAGGAATAGGCATGATCACGTACGATATTTAAGGATCCACGGCTTCACAAGAAAAGAAAAAGTTATTTCTCTTGCGCTATCTTTTCTCTTTCGTTAATAAACAAGAAATCATCCAGAAATAGAATTAGGAAACACAAAAATCATGGCGTGGAAAAGGAAACAGAAAACGCAATCCAAGTAAACTCATGGGAGATCCCCACAAACGCAAATTCACGTACGCGGCCGCCGCATCATGAGCAGTTGCAAAGGTCGCTGTTTTGTCTCTCAAAAATCTCGGCCGCAGCCCGCATGAGAGGAGGAGATGCTATGGCGCCGTACCTCTCGGCTCTCAGAGGCAACCCGCTAGCCTGAAGAAAGCACGGACCCGCAGCCTGGCAACGTCACATCGACAACTAGCTAAGGTCTCTCCATGCTCAAGGCGAGATCGCGCCTCCGTTCAGGGGATCTGGGTGGCTCCAACACAAGCACATGTCTGATGCAAAGAACTACAACTCGCACCTTGTATGACGTCGATCATCGAGCCTGCAGTGAGTACACTACTTATATGAGCTCAAGTTTTACATGGATCATGCAAGGATAGATTACAAATATGTTGGTATGATCTTTGCATTAAAGCAAGGACTAGATGGAGAGCACAACAATAGAAATAAATCTCCTGTTTGGTCAAATATTGAGTTTCCCACGATCTTAAAGAGAAAAAAAATTAGAAGCCAAAGGGCTCATGATGACTGTAGATCTACGGTGCACTGGTCAGATCCGGGATAAAAATCCTTCTTTTATGGCGTGCATGACACCTGCGTAATGATACTGTTCATGGCGAAGGAGAGGCATCCATCAGTGAGTTGGTATATTTTTTGAAGAATTATTGGGTCCGCCTAACAAATGAAATCCCAGACGAATCAGATGAAAACGGAAAGAAACCTGCACAAATACATGCGCTAATCCGGCTGATACTCCCTATATAATGTTGGTAATCTTTGGTGTACATCCCCAAAAGGATTTGTCAAACTGATTAACTGACAACAGATGCGTCCTTCATTATGGCTTCGAGATTGGCGAGTACTGGGGCGATTTCTCAAAACAATAATGGAAATGTGATGTTTTCTGCAGGTTGTCTGCTGCCAGGATGCACAGATAGGGAGGAAGTCGAGGGGAGAGGCCTGCCGTTTGGGCTACAAACTTTGTAAAAACTGTGAAGGGATCTACACTGGTGGAGACTGAATGTTCTGCTGCTGTGTTGGCTTTAACTGACAGCAATACGGAAGAGTTGCTATAACTACAGGATAAATCTTACGGAAAGGAAGTTATGTACGGGCTGACATGATCCAATTAAAATGAGGAGTGGGGTCAGTTAAAATCATGAGGAGAAGAATTTACAATGGGGAGGACACATCTCTCCATAGAACCAGCCCATAGTGTAGTCAGTAATGTAGGATTTCTTAATGACGTAGTCAGTAATTTTGAAAATTGTAGCGTCGGGAAGATTTTGAGAGGGAGCATATCCAAGAAGTGGTGGAGATTTCTTCAGTCTAGGACATGTGCCAATGTCTCTAGGCCATATAATTCTAGAAGACATGAGCTCACTAAAGGGAATATACAAGTGCTCTCTCTCCCAAAAAAGAGTGTCATGGTGAGTTGAAAGTGTCGTACAAGATGGGCGTTCAGTTTTGTAAATTTTGAAACTATAATTTGAGTACATCTTTGTGTACATTTTATACTCATTCCAAATACATTGCATATTAGACTTATCCTAGGCCTAATGTTGTAAAGCCGGAGCAAGTTGATTATAGAAAAAAAATGTCAACACCCACAATAGAAAATCAATATGAAAGGAGTTTGCAATGCATTTAAAGACCAAGGGAGTGTGTTTTGTTATTTCAAAATTACCCAAGTAATGATACTCTTAAATTTCCTAACAATCACAAATTTGCTTGGTATGTTGCGCGGAGAAATTCCTTCATTATCTTAATTAATGGATTCGCCAGTTATGCATCCTTATGTAATATTTAAAACCTCAGATAATTTACCTAATGTATGAAATTAAACCTCATATATCTCTTTCTGTGTATCGTTTCTACCATAATAGCAAATTTAATTAGATGATTCTACTATCTATATTTTATTCACATGATTGATCAAGAAATAGCATAACTGATGAAGAAGTTACTCAGGTTTGCATTTCTAGATGTGCGCAAGTTTTAGCTATATGGAACCAACTATCGTAATTTTGGCTTCTTATTTCTTTTAAATTATTCCAAAAGATGGCCTGAAGAAGACAAAGGAAACATTATATATCAAGATACAAATTATTTCAATGCTAGCCGCGCAATTGCGCGGGCCACACCGCTAGTTTTACCTAACAGATTGGCTACTAGACCATGACAATCTACGTCACAATAAATATATGGCAGGATATTTTAGCAACTAATCGTCCTTGGCATGCCATCTCAGCAAACTACTTCAGCAAGGAAGCTTGAGTGCAGAACAGGGCAATGAAGCTTCTTAAGCAGAGCATATTGACAGTAAACTACTTCGGCAAATAGTGAGATTAACATCGTCTATCAGCTAACATTCAACGCTACACCGACATGTACGGGGCCTCAGTCTAGAATGCGCGTACCGTGGGAGAAGCTGACCGCCGTGCGTCTCCACACAAACGTCGCCAGCGGTGGTGGCGCTGACCGCCGTGCGCCTCCACAAGAACGTAGCCAGAGGTGACGGCGCGGCTAGAGGACGGAGTCTACGAGAGCGTACTCTGGGAGCGAGAGGATCGTCGTGCGTCCCCTCGACGAACCGCGGCGCCGACGTATTGGCGCGGCGGGGAGGGCGGCTTTGGCGGAGCGAATGGAGTGGAGGGGAAGCGGGGGAGGGGGGTTTGGGGAATATTTGGCCGAAGGGCGGTTGAATCAAATTTTGGGGGAATTTGTGTGTGTGGGGGGGGGGGGGAGGATTTTCGCGCGGTGGGCGGGGGGAGTTTGGCGCATGGTCGGTTTCTCCAGGTGCAGTCCCACGTGTCAGTGAAGAGGCAAGCCGAAGCGCGTTTCATTTGCGTGAGCCGTGTGCAGGACCGAACGTGTGTGGGGTGCAATGCAACCGCGACAGGAGTGCTGTGAGTGTACCGCCTTTTTGCCTTTTAAACTAGGTGCTTCGCCCCCTCAAAAAAAATGTTACTTCGCGCGATCCATCGATACTACTACTAGTAATCCGGTAATCCCGACTAAAACGGCGCGGCCGGGTCTTTTCCCGCGCGATATGCTGGGAGGTTGGCTTAGTTGGGTTTTTTAGATTTGTCTCGGTTCAATAAAAAGCAGAGTTGGTGATGATGGTGTGCCTGTCATCCTACAATATAGGCCGTCCGATCTATATCTAACGGATAGGAAGGAAACTATGACAATTTACCCGCACTCCTCTCCACATTTGCAGATAAGGCTTTCCCTCGTTCATCCTTTTCTCCCACAAGATCCTTATCTTCCGTGCAACGCACGAGCATCTTGCTAGTACTCCTACCATATGTATATTATTGTGAAAGTTCATATACACCGGCCGAGATTAATGCAAACACGGCAGATTTTCATTACATTTCGAACTTTTATAGGACAGAAAAATAAAAGAAACCCAACCCTAAACCTATTCTACGGCGACGACCGACGTCCTCCATCTGCGATCTCTATGTACGGGGGCGGGGTTCAAGACCCGTGAAGTGAAGGTGCGGTCTCCGGCGAGGAAGAGTAGAACACGGGATACGGACCGGCCAGTTGGCACACCATGCCCTGCCGCCTCCCATGCCCTACTCATCCTCGGAGGAGTCCCCGACCTCGGCGGTGCCGGACATTGGAGTGCGGCAAGTAGGATGCGTGGCTGAAGGTGCTCCCGTCGTCGGCCGCCAGCGTGGCCACCGCTTGTGCGGTCGCGTCCGCGTCCGGCTACGCCGCTATTGCGTCGCGAGAGGCGACTTGAGAAAGGGCGGCGACCTCGAGCTTCATCCTCGAAGACAAGCTCTCTCGCAGAGCGTTCGCACTTGCGGTCATGGCGGATGTGGTGCCAAGTTGGCGGACGATGTGCTACGGTGTGGAGGTTAGCTGGGCGTTGCCGCTTTAAGTAGCGCATTCCAGTGAGGCCAAGCGTCCGGGTGCGTCATTAAGTCGCCGGAGTTGGTTCCTCGGGCACCGAGCCTCTTAACGACGACATAGGAACGAACGACATGAATGCGGGCAGCTGGCGCCGGCTGGGAACGCACCGCGCGACGGCGCGAGGGACGAGGGCTTTGGTGTGCCAGGGTAGTCAGCTGCGGTCGTGGCAACGTTGGAGATGCCCTTTGCTCAAATGCGATCCCCGCATGTCATTGAAAAAGCAAGACGACCCGGCATGGTCTCAGGTTCAGAGAATGCAGTTGGCCGCGCTACACCACTCCGCGGACGCGTCGTGGCGCCCCGTGCATCCTCGACGAGCCGGGTGTTGGGGTATGTTTGGATTGTGGCCAAAGTGCACCTTACCAAAATTTTGGTCATGACGCAAAGATTGGTCTTTGTTTGGATGGTTGCCATTTCTTTGGCATGCCAATGAACTCTAGCCAACTCTAGTTCATTTTTCTTGCCAATGTCGGCCAAATCATGGGCAACCAATACCTCGACCAAAATTTTGGCTACCCAATGCTTTGATGGGGCAACCTTGGGCACAAACCAAACATACCGTTGGTCGTGCCACAGCACTAACGCCACCCTCGGCACACTAAAACCGTCCGTGTCTATCAACGATATGAGCGTGTTGCTCACCGCGGTCGCCGTGTCCAGAGGCGTTGCTGGATCTGCGCCCCGTTGTTGGCCCCAAAGACCCACATGAACGGTTGTCGGTGGCAAGGAGGTCGTGGGCAAGCTCCTCCATTGGACTAGTCTGCGCTACGTCGTCCCGACGGGTGTGCCCCACATGTCAGTTTCCCTGTGTTCCCGGCCATATTCGAGCGTCAGTGCTCCGCATTGCGCATTAGGCCTTTCACTATGTAGGCCAAGCGAGACAACTTATTGTTTATTTGAGCCGTTCAAGTGTAATCATGTGGCGTTTGCTTATTTCTCATTCCTCTCCAACCCTCTTCTCCATCGATCATGTCGCCCTCCAGTCGAGTCCATCCTCCCGCATACCTCATTTGAACATTCCGCCGAGTATCATTCGCATGTACCCACCCTAGTCCTCTCTCAATAGATCTCCGGACCCCGAGATGAAATCGAGAGGGAACGAGTGGGGGCACGTGATACCTAAGGCGGATTCAAAATTTTGAACCGGTGATCATAGCATCCGCAAATCATATATAAAGGGTATTCAATGTTTGTTTCGTTTTTGAACGTACAATATACTCCCTCCTATCCTTTCTACTTTACATATAAGTTTTATGTGTAGTCGAAGTATCTCTACTATGATAAAAAGGTATCAACATTCAACAACGCTCAATCAATATTATTAGATTCGTATGTACTCCTAGATTTGTACTCGAGATGGTTTCCAATTTGACTATTGACAAGATTAATAGTACTCCTTTCACATAGGTCATCTTAGGCTGTGCACCGTGACCAAGGAGGAGGGGAAAACGAGAGACATCAATGTTTATTTGCTAATTAATAGTATTGCATGCAATGAACTAACCACTGCATGTCATGTTTGATAGTCTCAGGTCATTAAAAGCATGCACACCCTCATCTCTTATTGGTTGATATGTCAAAAACAACAAATGAGGTAGAAGTTAATGCACCGCGCCTACATGTTTTGGGATTATTTGGTTTTCGTAAGATGACTTACACACCTAGACGGAGGGAGTACATGAGATGTATAATGTGAAAATTATATCATTGGAAACTCCTTTCACATACGAAATTGACCGTATGCTTTGTGTAAGTTGCATGTCATATATTATTACTCTAACATTTGGTCAAAGTTAGCCTCGAAAAACGTATTAGACCCTGTATGCTTTGTGTAAGTTGCATGTCATATATTACTACTCTAACATTTGTGTAAGTTGCATGTCATATATTATTACTCTAACATTTGGTCAAAGTAGTATAGTGGAAGTGGATCCTCTGACGTAGGTACCCCTGCCTTACCCTCCCTTTCGGTCAATTACTGGCGGACCCCATGCTTGCTAGGCCCTGCATGTCAGTTACTCAATGGGTTCGGCCACGTCAGGGGATCCTCATCCGTAGTATACTCCCTTTGTTTTTATTTACTCCACATAAAACGGAGGGAGTGGTGGTATAATAAATGACGCGGGCGGTGGAGGGGGAGGGACGTCGGTTTGCTCTCAACTGCGGTCCCACAAGTGAGCGAAAATGCAATACGAAGCGTGTTCCATTCGGTGAGCGACATGGAGGGTCCAGCGTGTCGGGCTGCAACGCGAACGTGACAAGAGCGATGTACAGTCAAAACCGATTGACCGTTTGTCACCGGAACCACTAGTTGCACCAAAACCTTCGCTGCTCGGCCTACGTCAGCCACTGCCCTAAAACCACACCAAATCTCCAGCCCATTCCCCCACCTTTCGATCCCCTAGCCCGCATCAAGCGTCCCCTAGTTCGCCGGAAAGCCATGGTGCGCCACAAGATCACTTACTACAAGATGCTGACGCCGGAGCGCCGCGCAGAAATTGCGTTGGCGGTCGGTGCCACAGACCTCCGTTCCCAAGCTTGCTTTGCGGCGGGCCAATCCCCGAGTTCTCTGGAGCCAAGCTACGAGGAGGAGGAAGCCGATCCAATGTTCACTGCGGAGGTCGTGGCGCAGAAGGCCCCCGATGGGTATGAGACGATGGACGTCGACTTCGTGCCGGCGTCTGAGTCCCCCATGGTGTAGGTGGACCAGCGGTTCAACATGGCGATACTAAAGGAGGACCGGGAGGCAGAGGCTCAACTCTACGCGGAGTGCGCGCATGCCGCTGCCATCAAGGCTCTCCTGTAGGCGGAACCGGATGTCGTGGATGTGAACCGGGCGGCGGAGGCTCAACTTGAGGCAGAGCGCGCGGATGCCGCTGCCATCGAGGCCCTCGTGCAGGCGGAACCGGACGTCCTGGACATGAACCGGGCGGCAGAGGCTCGACTCGACGCAGAGCGTGCGGATGCCGCTCTCATCGACGCCCTCCTGCAGGCGGAACCGGAAGTCCTGGACTTGAACCGGGCGGCAAAGGCTCGAGTTGACGCGGAGCACGTGGATGCCGCTGCCATCGAGGCCCTCCTGCAGGCGGAACCGGACGTCCTCGACTTGAACCGGGCTGTGCTCTCGTCCATGCAGAGCGCCCGGACGCTCCACTTGAACGAGTAGCTGGAGGCCGAGGACAACCACGGTGCGGAGACACACGTCGGCAGCGACGACTGGTTCACGCCGGCAGCCAAAGACGACGAGGCCGTCTCTTTCCGCGAGCAGTGATAGTTGTTCTTTATGTTATTGTTTTTATGGATCTTTTGCTGTGTAAAAACATACTATATTTGTTATGCAAGTCGCCTGACATGAGTCAGTCTACCATTTCAGGTGGTTGGATGAATATCCTACGTCTCCTAACCCTTCTTTCCTTCTTCCTCACCTCTTCTTCTTCCCCAACAGACCACCGCAAGGGCCGTACAGATACTCCCCAACATGCGGTTGGATAAACATACTCTATGAACGAAAATTATGTGTCAGCGATAGGATGGGTGACATTGGTTTGTTCACATGCGACAACACGTGTCAGTGAGGGTGCGTTCCCTTGGTTGGGTTTGCGGCGTGCAGGAGCGACTGTGTGAGGGTGCGGTGCGACCGCGGCGTGCAGGAGCGACCGTGTGAGGGTGCGGTGCGACTGCGACAGCCGTGCGCAAGTGTACCTCCTTCTCATTTTGAAAACTTTAGGCAAGCTTGGAAAAAATGTGTGGTGAAGTTTGGCAATGCAAGGCCTTGATCCAAACAGGATAAGTACGTACGTACTAGGAGTACTAGTGTTAAAAAAGAAAGGCGGGGTTTTCCTTCGATACAAATCCTCGTTTCACGTGTCAATTAATGCGTATTTTTTTCTCGAAAGACCAGAGAGCTAACCATCTCACTCCTCATCGCTTGATTAATGCAGCGCCATGCAAACGAACCTTCTCACTTCCGCATGCATGCAGGGGATATTAATGTCCTTGGTTGCTAACCCCATCAATTTTGCCTCGATTATTGTTAGTGGCCCTTTGCAATTTGTAATTTTGATATACTGGCCTTGTGTACAAAAAAATGGAGGTAGTAACTATATTTGAATTCCTTGCCCATTGCGGTGACGTTGACGATTTTTTTTTGTGGTTTGGCGAAGTGCGTTCGACGAAGAACCCCATTGAGGGAGACCACGGTAAGTCGTTCGCAAGTGCCGCCTGCGAGCCGAGACAACCTCCTTATTTGCATCCAGGAAGTCCTTTACTAGTACTACTACTACTACCTCCGTCCTGGTTTATAGGTCCCCTTCATAGTTTGTGCCAATTTTTGACCAAAGATTTAACTAACAAAATATTAATGCATGTCAATAAAAATTATATTGCTGGATTCGTATTTGAACATAGTTTCTAATGATATAATTTTTTGTGACATGCAAGAACATTTTGCTAGTTCAATCTATGGTCAAAATTTGACACGAAATACAATGGGGACCAATAAACCAGGACGGAGGTAGTACTAGGAGAACTAGTGCGGTGAGATGGTTTCTCGAAGAAGACGATGGAGAAGCGGAGTCACCGAAGAGTGAAATGATGGTTGCTTCGTCCGTGCTTTGTGATTTGATGCCTCACTGCTTTGTGATTTGTGATAGAAGGGATAGGGGAGTAGACTCTATGCTCTATACTGTACTACATGCGTCCAAGCATGGGAGAAAGAGGAGAGATGTTGCATTTTTCTATTCCTTCAATCAATCAATCAGGGAGCTTCGGTTCCATTTTTTTGGCTTTGGCAACACCGTCCACAATGGTTCCACGATGCCAAAAGCTATTTTCACATTTGGCTACACATTGTGGATGCCCTGAACCGTACCACTTGGTTTTGCTCCTGTGTGCTATCTATACAAATCTCAATTATGTTGATCTAAAAAATTATACAATCAAAGATTAGTAAAAAGGAGGTGATTTTGCCGTGCGGATGGTGGGGGAGGTTTCTTATTTTCGGAGGACGTTGTCCTGGCGGTTTGCTAACATGCGGTCCCACGTGTCAGTGCTTTACCATGCTGATCCGCGTCCCACATGAGGCAGAACAACGGCAGAAGCAACACGTGGTTAAGTTGAAGAAGATGAGGGAGAAGTGGATTCAACAACGAGTGAAATGATGGTTGCTTCGTCCCTCCAACTTCTTCTTTTTAGCATTATTACTTCGTCCCTCCAACTTAACTGCGGAAAATGTGCAGCTTTGTGATTTGACGCCTCATTGCTCATTACTACGCTGGCGCTATGACTGGGGTGCTTCACCCCGGCTGCTCTGCACTATATTCCGGTATGGCACGTGGACCCGGTAGCTTGATGTCCCACATGTCGGCGAAAGGGACTAGAAGATTTATGAAAGCGAGCGCTCCACTCTTACGACGGAGGAGTAGACAACACGACGGCCCAGTGAACTGTCACTTGTACTGTATAGTACTCCCTCTGTTCCTAAATATAAGTCTTTTTAGAGATTTCAAATGGACCACCACATACGGATGTATATAGACATATTTTAGAGTGTAGATTCACTCATTTTGCTTCGTATGTAGTCACTTGTTGAAATCTCTAGAAAGACCTATATTTAGGAACGGAGGGAGTACTATAGTTTTGCTCTTTCGCACGATCCATCGATACAAACCCGATTAAACAGGAAAGGGTGGGATTTTTGCCGCGCGGTAGATGATACTGGCCATACATTTCAAAGGAAATTTCAATGTATGCAAACTGAATCATTATAAGTAACTATGATATCTAGTAAAACTAAAAACACATATGATTTTATGTGTTAGAGTGTAGTAGTAGTTCTGTATTGCATAGTTGTTAAATGTAACATGCGAGAACGTGTAGAGATGTAGTTTTGGAGGGCCTACAAAGAGAAAAGCATAATACGGTCACTGAACTTCAGAATAAGCTGATTACGGTCACTATATACGTTTTGCGGTGATTATCCGATCACTTGCTCACAGTTCAACATCGGATTGCACTCTGTTGACCGGCCAAATAGTCTATGTGGCGCCATGTTGACTAGTTAAATTGACCATGTTGCTTGTGGGTCCCACCTGTTAGTTCGCATAGGGAAAAGGTAAGATAAACACAAATTTACGCAGGCGTGACAAGGCTTCAACCCGTGCGCGGGAATCACCTGGTTGTGTATGTGTCTGTCAGGGCCTGATGTGTATGCATGCACGTGTAGGTTGAGCACTTGAGCGTGAGAGTGTGTGTTGGTCGTGTGGTGTACTGGTGTGTGCATGCATGCGTGCGTGTGTGCGTGTGAGTGTTGCGTGTGTGCGTGGCTGTGTGTGTATGCGTGAGTGTTGTGTGCGTGCGTGGGTGCATGTGTTTGTGTGAGTGTTGCGTGGATGGAGTTTGTGTGCATGCGTGCGTGTGTGTATAATCACCACACCAGCTCATGTGTGTTAAAACAGACGGCTCAGCATACTAATACAAGGCCACCTTGTCCGCTGTGCCCGCGGTCATGACTTCGAACCACCGTCAAAATATTTTTTTGTCGTTTGTTTTCATTCTTACTAGCAAGATGCCCATGCGTTGCACGTAACATCAAGATGCATTTGTATGACTTGTTTATCTTGTGAGAGAAAAGGATGAACGAGGGAAGACCTTATTTGCAAATGTGGAGAGGTGTGTGGGTACCTTTTTGCAAAATTGCCATAGTTTCTTTTCTATCCGTCAGATATAAATCGGACGGTCTATATTGCAGGATGGCAGGCACACCATCATCACCAACCCGATTTTTACAAGAATGTATTTTATATTTTACGTATTTTATAATAGTGTAGATGTAGAGTAGATACAAGTCGACAGGTGGGCACGATGGTAGTGAGATAATGTGATGCAACACTAGAGGTGCCACGTGGAGCGTTTAACTGGTCAACTAGTCATGTCATGAGCAAATACAAAGTTGTACGATGAGCCCGTGACTGTATAATAACCACTAAACATAAACGGTGACCGTAATGAGTGGACTATGAAGTCCAATGTATGTATCATGCTTTCACTTCAAATACAATGATCGTCATTGCATATATTGCGAGAGAAAGATGAAACACACGTGAATTTTCTGGGGGCTTACTTTTAGAGAACCTGGAGATTGTTTTGTGTGCATACGTGAAAGGGGCGTACAGGGGGGGTATGCGATGGAGAGAGAGAGATGCTCTTTGTTTCTCTTTATTATGACTAACTTTGTATATAGTATAAAAATATACAAATTCACAGCATGGAATAAATATCATTGTGGGCACCATGCAATGCAAATTAGCATTCGTACTCCTCCATATAACTTTTTAATGTTGTATATATGTAGAAACTCTAAAATAATTTTTTGGCCACACTTTATTCAAAAGGAATGTTGTATGCAAAATAAACGTGAAGAGAGGGCTTTTTAGATCAATGGGGTACATGATGTAACATGTGTGAATGTGTAGTTGATGCATTTGGCGGGGCCTAGGGAGGTATGTGTGTGTATTACGTATTCGAGAGAGGCATGGATAGAGGGGCCGATCGGGGGGGGGGGGAGGCATGGGAGAGATAGCACGAGAAATGAGAGTGGTCTAGAGAGAGAGACGAATATGACGTCACGACAAGAGATTCCATTCCCTTGAGTGTGTATATGCAAGGGGGGAGGGAATAGAGGCACCAGGAGAAATTTTCTGTGTGTGTGGTGTTTGTGTTGGTATGTGTGGGTGTGAGAAGATAATGAGACGTGGGGGCAGAGGGTGTGTCACCGTGTGAGGTCCAGTGGGTCGAGGTGAGGCCCTTCATTCGGTTCCGTCCTGCACCACATTGGTCGGCCCATGACACATTTAGGAAGACCCATGGATGACTAGTCGTACAAGACAAAGATAGCAGAATTGTGAAGGACTCTGTGTCCACTGACAAAGCTGGCTAGGATTTGTAACCCTAGGTTCTCGGACTAAGGTAACCCCTTTATCTCTGATATTACTATTCATCCAACCTAACTTTAAGGGGCATCCTACAGAATGCTCTGCTAGAATCATACTCGTCGATTAGAAAGAGAGGTGTGAGATAATGCGTGAGAGACATGCGTAAAGATAATGTGCGTACATGAGACACGTAGGCAGGTCCATGTATATAGAAAGGGTCGATGAGGATTGTGCGTGTGTATGTTTGCGAGAGGAAGAGTGCTTGTGATAAAGGTTAGTGAAAACAGTTGTAAATGGTTACGAGAGGGAGGGGGGTTATATCTATAGCATGTGTGCGAGAAAGACACCTCGGGAGAGAGTGTGTGAGCATGTGTGAGAGACCACCGATGGAGAGTGAAACTACACGTAAAAGACTGCTCTACACATTGATTAAAGATATAAATTGTATCCAAATATTAGGATGGGATCATGATATTTGCAATTCGCGTAAAGAGCGGTCATTGATCCATCAGACATCTAGATTCTATCGAATTTGAGCATGTCTATGTTATTATTCGACACAATTGATCCACATAGTTAGTATTTTGAACTCCAGACAATGCATCGCTTTAGCAATCGAATATAAACGTGAGTATAGTTCATGTTGTGTGTGTAAAGCACATTATACATACGAAAGTTACACATTGGACATTTATAAATAGCTACCTATGAACTAGCATACATTTGAATTCAACCTAAGGTGGTTTAAAAAAATTGAATTCAACATGAAGTCCATTCAATTATTTGAAGTTGATATCATGGCATTTGTAAACCATACCTAAACTATGGGGGTACCAATCTTTGCTCTGATTTTGTAAATAATAGCATATGTAGTCGTGTACAAAATAGATTCAAATTTAGCTCCTCCATTCCAAAATAATCGTAGTTATAGGATTTTCAAGTGTCAAAATTTCAAAAGGAAGCGGATAATTTAATGAGGTTTTCAAACATACAAGGTCAAATATAACGTTGTCTATTTAGGTCAATCCTCATAGTTCAAGAGTACTCTAAACGTGAATGCTTGTGTTTCAAAATTTCGAACGAAGCGCCAAAAGAGCCTCTACTCGCCCGAAACCGCGTGAGACCAATGTTTGGTAGTACAAGGAAATTACTTTTCTAATAACTCCGGCCCGTGAAACCTACCGGCCCGACGTCCAAAGGTCTAAACCGGGGTAGGTTTGTAGCTTCATCTAGACGCCACGCAACTGCCTCCGAAAAACATTCATACACAATGGTCGCCTAAGCACACATGCGCGCGGCCGAAATCGCTGCAGCCTACTATTTGGGACACCTGGGATTACCATCCTACCCCTGACCCGCAGTAGGTCCGAAATTTAAGAGGGGGGCAAAGTTTGTACTTTCCCCAAATTTCAAACAAGCGCATCCCATCTTCTGTTCAAAAAAGGCAAAAACAGGCGCGTCCCAGACCGGAACATGGTTCCCCCCACCCGTCTGATTCCCCATTCGTACTCCGTGGGCGCCAGAACTACCTCTCCACCAGACGCGAAACCCCGGCGTCCTTCGTCCGCCATCCCATCCCACCCATCAACCGTTGCCCTCCTCCATCACGCCGGAGCCGATACCCCGACGTCGTCGTCCACCGCTACCTCAACCGCAATGCCCTCCACGGCTAGTAGTTGAAGCCGAGGCTGAACCGTCCGTACCCGAGCCAGCTCAACCACGCCGTCCTGCGCCTCACCGCTGCCGCTCCAACTTTGCCACCCTCCACCGCACCGGGGTTGTTCCCGCTACGTCATCCCTCGCCGCCTCGGATATGCTTCCCCTCCGCTGACATACGACCACGGCAACACAGTCAACAATTTGGCCATGGGTTCGTCCAAGCCTGCACCCTCCAGAACATCGGTTTCCCCGGTAAAAATAAGAAGATCGATGCGACATGTGGAGGACCACACCGGCAACCAAAGAAGGTACTCCTCTTCCCTTATTCGTGCAAATCTTACGTCTCTGCTTGCATGGTATTCATCCCACAGAAGACACTAGTTGACTGCTTCTTCTTGATACTAGATGTTCTTAGTAACTCGCGATGCACAAGGTTTCTCCTCATATACTATTTCACCTTAGCTAGAGGTCCGTCGCCCCCCTGAATTTCAATTTCTGGCCAGTTGATTCCCAATTAACGGAAGCATTCCTCGGCGTAACAGGCGCTAGTACGACTATTACGCCGAGGAAGCAGCGCCATGGTGTTTATCTTAGGGGCGTGTGCGGCCTAGAGCTACTGGCGCTTGATCTGGAGGTCGGCCAAGATTAAAGGGATGGCTTGGGGGCGCTGCCAAGCACGGCGGTGGTGTGAGGTCGATGGGAGGGCGGGGCGGCAGAGGCACGGGTCTGCGCCGGTGGTCACTGGCGGTTCGAGAAAGATCGTCAACAATGGCTGGCGGGAGGTAGACGAAGGCCATCTGCCCGTTTCTTATAGATCGGATGGTTCATTAAAAAAATTGACTGACCTATTTATTTTCAGTCGACTGTTATCTTAGATATGACCACATGTGGTGGTGTGCTGGAGGAGTACCTGCATTTCCTGTGCTCATATATTACAAAATCATACGGAGTAGAATCTAATTTTGTTTGCCATGCAATGTTGTAGAGCTATCATATGTCTCATGTCAT
Source organism: Triticum timopheevii (assembly GCA_963921465.1). Taxonomy (NCBI): domain Eukaryota; kingdom Viridiplantae; phylum Streptophyta; class Magnoliopsida; order Poales; family Poaceae; genus Triticum; species Triticum timopheevii. The sequence continues at coordinate 426,355,994 of OY997262.1, forward strand.
TTATTTTTCAGCCACCTGCTATCTGCTACTTTTACAGTGCACTAGTTCTGCACACACTTCATCCATACTCTCACTATTGTGTTTTTATGCAAGGGTATTTCAGAGTCTGCCGAAAGCGAAGCAAAAAAAGAAAAGAGACAAGTCGTGCCAGCTTTCTACGCGGCTAGGCACGACACGTTACAGCGCTTTAAAGGGTGCAGTGTCAGCAGATGGAGACGGTAAATGTTGCTCTGGAGTTGATGACCTCGCTCGCAATGAACCACCATCCCAGGTGCTTGCTTTAACTTTGCGGTGTCATATGTGGCCGCATGTTCCATTTGGTGTCTAGCTTGTATTCGAAAGGCCGAAGTCGGTCTTTATTAAGATAAGGAAAGATATTTTTTACATGAACCACCATCCCGTGAGCACCAGAAGAAAAATAGCTAGTCAGGGCACTGGCCGAGCCAGTGACAAGCCCAGCAAAGATAGGCATCACCTGGAAGCCAACTAAAAAGCCGCGATGGTGGTGAAGCAGCCCGCCTCCCACCAGGCTCTCAGGTCCTAGATGATCATGTTCACCACTCCAGCCAGATGTCTAGCTTGTATTGCTTCCAATTTGGTTAAATTGCATCTGATTAGCTTACACATTATACCTTTGAATATGACATGCATTTTTGTTTTTGGTACATACTAGTTCATCTGTGTATTAACCATGTTCTTACACCAAACTAATGTTCTTGTGTATCGCTCATCAATCACTTATGACAAGGCAGGCAGACAAGGGGACTACTCCTCATTTAAAGAATGCAGCGTCAGCCTCCCGACATGATTCTCAAGAAACAGAAATGCTAGATGAAGATAGTGAACGTAGCTCTATAGTTGATTACAGCATTTCCCCTACACTAGCATCGCAAGTGCTTGCTCTAACTTGGCAGCGTGATATGTGGTTCCATGTTGCATATGGTGTCTAGATTGTAATTCTTCCAATCTGGTTAAACTGCATGTGCTAGTCTGCTTAGCTTATACTCCTGTAAATGTGACATTATACCTGTTAATGTGACATGCCTTCCTGTATTTAGTACATAGTAGATCTATCTATTAAGCATGTCCTTACATAAAACTATTGTTTTTTTGTATCCCGCATCAATCAATATGACAAGACACCTTTAGTATATGCAGTGCGATATTAGTTGCATCTTTCATATGATTTATAGCATGCGCTGCTTCTAATTTGTTGAAATTCCATTTATGATGGGACGCTTTTAACTTGGCAGAGTCATATTGGTTGCATGTTTCATGTGGTGTCTAGCTTGCATTGCTTCTTATTTGCTGGAATGGTTTTTGCTTAGTTTACACAAACAGTTGTGAACATGCCATGCCGTCCTGTTTTTCGTACATATTTCATCCTGGTATCATGTGTTTGGCTTACATCAAAGTAGTGATTGTCAGTGTCATGCATGAATGAGTTCTGAAGAGAGAATTTTATTGCTTTTTCTTGTCAGTTTTACTTGACAATTCAAAATCAATAAAGCGGAAGGAAGTTAGCAAGGCAGCGGATAAAGGTGCTCCTTCCAAACGGAGGGCCTCTACAGTTTCTACTCCTCCACACCCCGAAGATGATTTCCAAGACAACACATGCATAGACACTCAACAAAGCTGTGTTTATGATGAGCACGTCTCCCCTAGTGCAGCATCACTGGTGCTCCCTCTAACTTGGCACTGTTATATGTGGTTGCATGTTATGTGTGATGTCTAGCTTGTATTGCTTCTAATTTTGTTGAATTCCATCTGCTTACTTTACACATTATACTTGAATAAGACACGTGTTCCTGTTTCTAGAACATACAATATCTATCTATCACACCATGTTCTTACATCAAATTACTACTGTTGTGTAACCTGCAACAATCACTTATCATAAGACACGTTTGACTTTGGAGTGTGATATAGTTACATCTCACATTCTTTTCTAGCTTGTACTACTAATTTGTTGAAATGGCACTTATGACGAGACAACTTTAACTTGGTAGAGTGATATTCGTTGCATCTTTCATATGGTGTCTAGCTTTCATTGCTTCTTATTTGTTGAAATGCCTTCTCCTTAGTTTACACATCATAAGCTGTGAATATGCAATGCCGTGAATATGCAATGGCACTAATGACGAGAGACCTCTAACATGGTAGTGTGATGTTGTTTGCATCTTGCATATGATTTATTTCTTGTACTGCTTCACATTTGTTTAAACGACATTTATGCTGAGACACTGTTAACTTGGCAGAGTGATATTTGTAGCATCTTTCATATGGTGTCTACCTTCCATTGCATTGCTTTTAATTTGGTGAAATGTCTTCTTCTTAGTTTACACATCATAGTTCTGGTTATCTCTTCCATCCTGTTTTTCATACATATTACATCCTCCTATCATGTGGTTGTCTAACATCAAAGTTCAGTTCGCCTGCATCACGCATCAATTAGTTCTGAAGAACTAAATTGTTATTCGTTTTTCTTGTCGGCTTGACTTAATATGGCACAGAGAAAGAGGAAGAAACACAGAATGGCAGGGAATGAGAAGCGGATGAATCCTGCAGATTCTGCTGGTACTGATGGTGCAATAGAAGGTGAAAGTCCATCGGAAAATTCTACAAACACGGCATCCCATGCTACACGAGCTGCAAAAAAAGCCAAACAGAAACAAATAGCTGCCACCAAACAAGCAGAGACAACCCTAGTTCTTGCAACACCTACCACAGTACTACCAGCTGCACGACATACTCGTGCGTCAACTGAGCTAGCAGCACGTTCCCAAGCTCCCTTGCCACCTGACACTACTTCCCAAGCACTCTTGACACAAGACGAGTTGGCAATATCAGATGAACCTTGTGAGCTTTAACAGCAAGAAGGTAGTTGCTGGAGTCAAGTTACAGTTGCATGCTTCTTTATATGTAATCTCACAGTTTGATGTACACTAACACTTCCTATGTTCGTTGTTGGACTAGCACCTAGGCGCAAGAGGAAACAAACATCAGGGATAATGCTCGATAGGTTAACTAAATCTAGAGGAGGAAGAATGGAGATCTGTTTTGAGGCAGGTTTAAAAAGGCCACGTGATGCTACACAGTCAGCCAAGTTAGTATCAGAGGCAGCAGTTGCCGTTAGGTGTCATGTACGTATCCTCCCAACATGGATTCAGTACAGGAATGACAAAGACGAAACCCAGTTCAACACCTTCCTCGACCATTTATCTGTAAGTATGGTTATGTATGGAAACTAGTAATATCGTCTTGCTCTGTCCCATACTTTCTAGGTTGCTGATAATGAGACTCCCATAATTTTCAACAGATGAGGTTCAAGTTGGACAGCCAAGATGATGCAACCAGACAAGCTTGCAACCATGTTTTCAAGTCTACTCTGCGACAATATCGGTATAACTTGAGGAAAACTCACTTTGAAGGCAAGGCTAACAGTGAACTTTCCCAAACATCTCCAGTGGAAAATATATCGGATGAAGACTCGAGGGGCCTTGTTAAACACTGGTCTGATCCGAAGTATCAGGTACATTATATGTATATGTGATCAGATCACATGTTGAAGTCCTACTGACGCATGTGCCACACAAATCTATCTTCTTGTAGGTGAACTGTTCAAAGAACAAGGCCAACCGTACGAAAGTGCAATTCCAACAGACGACAGGATCTCGTAGCTATATTGCACACTGCGAGACTTGTAATTAGTTGCTGTTTCACTCTTTTTGTTGTACCATATTATTAGATCTATATTGACTTGTTCGAAATGCAGAGGAAAGCCCGCAAGGACCAAAAAGTACCTAAACCAAATGCTGTGGAAATCTTTAAGGACTGTCACACCAGCAAGAAGAAGGGCATGACTACACCAGTCAAAGCCGCTGTTGTAAGTCCTTAATCCTCATGCCTTTTAACTACTACTTACTCTGACTTGTGCCTTGAACTGCATGGTTTGCAGCCAATGTCTATTACTCTTTTCAATTTTATACACAATTGTGTTAGCGTATCATTGCACCTTACAAGGTTTAAAAGGGAGGAGTGATGTTCCTTTGATCTTGACCCGTAATCTAGTTCCGTGCTGGACTTGCCCACACAATGTTACAATTGCCTGTTTGTCTGTTCTCAGTTGTTTTGTGATATGAATGATGTCATACTATGCTTATCGTATTATAAACTTCGTCTCTTTATCCTTAGCCCTCAATACAATGTGAAGAAATAGACAATACATTAGCGATGGTACATGGTCATATGTTTGGAACCTGGTTTTATTATGTACTTTGCAATAAAATACAACTAATATTTTACATGGGTTCACCAGAATAAGTTCTGTATATAGACCAAAGCTATTTTGTTTGGTTTTGCTGCCTCCTTAATATCTTCTGTTCTGATACTACTAATGTAAAACCTCAACTTTTCAGCGAGCTATGGAAAAAATGGTGGAACCGCCACCTTCTGAAGGTGGCGAGGCAACTATAACCGCAATGTTAGCTCTTGCTGCAGTGGGTCAGTACCTGTCCACTAACAGTGCCAAAAGCACGTTCCTGCGTAATACTTGGTTGGTTGTTAAGGCAATATCGTCCAAACTGCCTCATGATCAAGATATGCAAGCTCAAAGCAATGTTGTATCTACGCTCCAGACACAAGTCCATTCCCTAACAGAGGCCCTTTGTGAAACAAGGAGAAACATTGCTCAATGTCGTCAAGATATGCATGGTTTTGAAACCAGACTATCAGACATTTGCTATGTTGTTCAGGAGCCTAGGGGAAATGAAGGCGAGGGTTATGGTGCTCCATCGGACAATACAACATGAAAACATAACAGTCAGGTCAAATGAACTGAGCTTCTGAACTTCTGGTGGTGCATTTATCTGCTAGACTATTAAGTTTTATGCCAACCTTCCTTTTGTTATATAGTTGTAATTTGTTTTGGTGAGATACAAAATTTATTCTTAACATGCAACCACCGGCTGAAGAAAACAGCAAGGCATTTTTGTATAGTGTAGGGTGTTCCCTATATTTGCACTGGTGGCGATCTTTGATGCCGAGTGGATGTAATCTGTGCAATCTCCTTAATATCCTAGCGTTAGTTTTAGCCTTATTTATTTCCTAGTCTTCTTTTTCCCTGGTTTGCTAATGGCCACAACTACCCATGGGCCATATACGGGCCGTAGGATCCATGGGTCTCCTACGGGCCATCGATAAATGGGCCTGTAATTGGTGGGCCTCGGGCCATCGATAAATGGGCCTGTAATCGGTGGGCCTCGGCCCGTCGGATAAATGGGTCTACATGGGCCGTAATTGGGCGTAATTGGTATCGCCCAGCACGATAACGGGCCGTTAACTGGCCGTAGGACTGCAAAAGCTTAATTCTGTCACAGGCATAACGGGTCGTTAATGGGCCAGAATATAGGACGGGCTGGCCAGAAACGGGCCGACTCTTGCCATGGGCCGAATTTGGCCCATAGGGTAACAGGCCAGTAACGGGCCAACTCTTGCCATGGGCCGAATTTGGCCCATTTGTGGAACATGCCAGTAATGGGCCGACTCTTGCCATGGGCCCAATTTGGCCCATTAGGGGAGCAGGCCAGTAACGGGCCGGAAGTAATCGAGGGCCGAAAAGGAGCCCAAGAACGTATGGGCCATCAATAGGCCGAAAGCTCACACGGGCTGGAAACGGCCCATGTAAATCACGGGCCGTTAACGGGTACAAAGAAAATTACTGTTCATTATGGGCTAGAGTCACCATGTTCCTGTAAAGGGCCGAAAGATACGAAGGCCTCATATGGGCCAAAAGACGTCATGGGCCATACATGGGCCGAAAGTGAAATGGGCTGGTGTTATATTCGACAGCCCACATGACATTGTTGGGCCGATTTCCTTTAGTGCCTAACAGGCTGTGAGTTAACGGGCCGTAAAATGGGCTATTTGCGAAGAGACCATTAACAGGCTTTTCATGGGCCAGCCCGTTAACTTTTGAGCAAGTCAAACGAGCCGGCTTTGTAAGCTAAATGGGCCAGTGGTGGGCCGTGGCACGTGTCGACATATCATAGGCGCCTATCTGACCCACTGACGAGCTGGCACGTGTTTCGTCCGGCCAATAAGAATTTTACACGTGGAAATTTCCCATTGGTCGGGGCTGTTAACGGGTTATCGGATCCAAAACCCGACCCGATAGCTTAATGGCGTTTCGTTACGGTGGATGCCACGTGTCGGTCACCCTTGACGAAAGCACTTCTGTGACGCGCGATTTATCGTCATGGAAGTGGACACTTTCGTGATGATAATTTTGGTAATGTCATGGAACACTTCTATGATAGCACATGTATGACTATCTTGATTCTGTCATAAATTTGTCATGGATGTACATGCATGACAAAAAACGCGACCTACTGTGACAAACATGTATCATCACGGAAGTGTATTTTTTTTGTAGTGCCTCCACATGGGTCTTCGTATAACACGTTTCAGTCCAACCTATATGTGGCGCAGGATGGAACCGACCCATGAGTCTTCATGTTGACCCACCACAACTAGAAATGATGTGCCCACCACACCACACACGCAATCGGCCACTAAGAAAAGAAGCATATACAATAGTACAACAATATCTAGCTCACGATACGTCTCCATATTTTGTTGATGACTCCGACGGACTTTGCATTTGATGCATGCTCCGTATTTTGTTGACGACACTTACGGTCATTGAGGGAGTCCTGGACTAGGGGGTGTCCGGATAGCTGAACTATCATCATCGGCCGGACTCCAAGACTATGAAGATACAAGATTGAAGACTTCGTCCCGTGTCCGGATGGGACTTTCCTTGGCGTGGAAGGCAAGCTTGGCGATACGGATATGTAGATCCCCTACCATTGTAACCGACTCTATGTAACCCTAGCCCTCTCCGGTGTCTATATAAACCGGATGGCTTTAGTCCATAGGACGACAACAATTACAACAATCATACCGTAGGCTAGCTTCTAGGGTTTTAGCCTCCTTGATCTCGTGGTAGATCTACTCTTGTAATACCCACACCTTCAATATCAATCAAGTAGGACGTAGGGTTTTACCTCCATCAAGAGGGCCCAAACCTGGGTAAAACATCGTGTCCCTTGTCTCCTGTTACCATCCGCCTAGACGCACAGTTCGGGACCCCCTACCCGAGATCCGCCAGTTTTGACACCGACATTGGTGCTTTCATTGAGAGTTCCTCTGTGCCGTCGCAATCAGGAAGGATGCCTCCTCCCGTCTTTAAAGACGGTACCGTTGCCAAAGGAGCTTTGGCCGCCGGTCAAGCTATCCGGCTAGGTGGTTTCCTTATGACCGCCTGTTCGGCCACCGCTTCGATGATGACCTCTCGGGTCATCAAAAGCGATCTTCGCATCAACTCGGGATTCGCCGAGCAGCTGGATCCAATGGAGCTCTCTTCCGTAAACGAGCTCTTGGATCGCATCGCCGCCCTGGGAGTCGCTACAGACTATGATCAGATTGGGCTTAAAACCGATCTAAGAGAAATTAACTCTCCCCAGGCTACCCACCATGTTGCTATGGTAGAAGAACAACGCAGCGACTATTCCCCTATGTTAAAAACCAGTTATGTCCGGATTCCCGATCCCTCCATGCCGGATTCCTGCGGAGGGATGGACGTCAATCAGGTACTGAACCTAAAGTCAGGCAGCGGACTAGATTTGTTGGACGACCTCCAGCAATCCAAGCTTCCAAATCCGGAAATTCCTCGGCCTTTGAGCCTCAGATTGGGTGGGGTTCCGAATTTAGTTCCACCCGCCCACCCAAACACAAGCAATCTATCCCAAATACGGCAGGAGCCCAATGAAACAGTACATCATTACTGGGCTAGATTCCTCCTGGTTATGGACAGGATAAAGGACTGCCATGAGGAAAGCGCAATCTCTATTTTCTGCAATAATTGCACGGACAAGGGAATTATGAACGCCATAAGTCGTCGCAAGGTCACGCGCTTCGCCGACCTGGCGACCATAGTACGAAAATACTGTGCGATGGAGAGTGCCTGGAAAACCAAAACTAGATTTTGGGACAATCCGGCCCTAAACACAACCTTAGTCCGGAATAAAAAGGTGCACCATGCTCAAGCACCTGGGTCAAAAATCAAAAAGAAAAAACCCCCCAAAGGGTACGGAACCGTACTGGAGGGATGGCTCAGCGGACCCTGCAAAATCCATAATGCAGAAGGCGCCACTCCAACACATAGCCTCCGGGCATGTTGGATACTACGGCAGGTGGCCAAAAGTGGCGAAGGGCTTCTAGCCCCAGAAAACCAACCCAACAGTACCAGTACGGTATCAATAGTCTTCGAGACTTTCGCATCAAATATTATGCGGAAACGAACAATCCGCAGCCTCGCCGAAGTCTACCAAGTAGCAACAGCAAATCCATGGAGCGACACGACTATCACCTTCAATGCCAGCGACGAACCTAAATTCCGAACAGCCCGAGCACCAGCCGCATTGGTCCTCAGTCCCATAGTGGACGGCTTTCGTCTTACCAAGGTACTCATGGATGGCGGCAACGGATTAAACCTCATCTACGAGGGAACTCTCCAAAAAATGGAAATAGACTGGAGCCGCATTGAGCGAAGCAGCACAACCTTTAGAGGAATAATCCCTAGTCGGGAAGTACGCTGCACAGGAAAAATCACACTAGATGTGGTGTTCGGCTCGCCGGACAACTATAGGTCCGAGGAAGTCACGTTCCAAGTGGCCCCGTTCAGCAGCGGATATCACGCTCTATTAGGGCGAGAGGCATTCACAATTTTCCAAGCCATACCCCATTACGGGTACATGAAGCTCAAAATGCCCGGGCCCAATGGAATTATCACTCTGATCAGTGATCCGGACATAGCACTTCGCGCCGAAAACAAGATAGCCGCACTAGCCCTAGAGGCACTATCCGAAGCACTAGCGGCAGAAGAACTCACGGCACTACGCTCCATGGTGAATAGGGACGATGTGATACTCGATAAGAGATCTAAGTCCACATCTTTCAAACCAGCAGACGAAATAGTCAAATTCCAGGTCCATCCCACGGACCCCACAAAGATGCCCTCCATTGGGTCACAATTTAACCCTGATGTAGAAGCCGCACTACGAGAATTCCTTTGGGAAAATTGGGACATTTTTGCCTGGCACCCTTCAGATATGCCAGGAATCCCACGCAGGCTGGCAGAGCACAGCCTAAATATCCTAAAAGGATTCAAGCCAGTCAAACAGGCTCTTCGACGATTTTCCGAACCCAAAAGACAGGCAATGGGAGAGGAGCTAGCCAAACTATTGGAAGCCGGGTTCATCAGAGATATAAAACATCCGGACTGGCTAGCAAACCTGGTAATGGTACCAAAAAAGGACAAATCCCGGCGCCTTTGTGTGGATTTTAAAGACCTTAATAAGGCCTGTCCAAAGGATCCTTTCCCCCTCCCCCGCATCGACCAAATCATCGATGCCACCGCGGGGCACGATTCATTGTGTTTCCTTGACGCATACTCCGGATACCATCAAATCAAGATGGCGGAAATAGACCAGGCCGCAACGGCATTCATTACTCCATACGGACCATTCTGCTTCAACATAATGCCCTTCAAACTTAAAACGCCGGCGCAACATATCAGCGCATGATTCAGACATGTTTGGCTACCCAGATTGGCAAAATAGTGGAGGCATACATAGACGATGTGGTCGTCAAGACCAAACACGTCAAAACTCTAATAGACGATTTGAGGCTCACATTCGACAACCTCCGAGCATATGACATTAAGCTTAACCCAGAAAAATGCGTCTTCGGCGTACCAGCCGGAACGCTCTTGGGCTTCATCGTATCCGGTAGAGGAATTGAAGCAAACCCATCCAAGATCCGAGCTCTGTCACAATTGGACATCCCAAAAGACCTCAAACAAATACAAAAATTGACTGGATGCGTGGCAGCCCTAAGCCGCTTCATCTCCCGTTTGGGAGGAAAAGCATTTCCCCTCTATCGCCTCCTCAGGCGCACCGAACACTTCGAATGGACGGACGCTGCCACAGCCGGAGTCGAAGAAATAAAGGCCGTACTGGCAACAAATCCGGTCCTGGCCGCGCCCAACTTGGGGAAATGTTGTTATATATCGCGGCAACACATCAAGTTGTAAGCACGGTGCTCGTCGTCGAACGAGAAACAGAAGGGCACAAATTCCCTCTTCAAAAACCAGTGTACTATGTATCCACTGTCCTAACTCCATGCAAGTCCCGATACCCACATTATCAAAAGATAGCGTACGCGGTGTTCATGGCATCCCGGAAGCTGCGACACTACTTTCAAGAGTGTTCGATCACAGTGGCCTCCGAAGTACCTCTCAACGACATCATAAACAATCGCGACGCGACGGGCAGAATTGCAAAATGGGCCATTAAGCTTTTACCATTCGATATAACCTACAAACCACGACGAGCTATAAAGTCGCAAGTTTTGGCTGACTTCGTTGCTGAATGGACCGAAGCTGAACTCCCTAAAGAGTACGGCGCATACTCCAATTGGATTATGCACTTCGACGGCTCTAAAATGTTGGCCGGCTTGGGGGCTGGCGTCGTCTTGACGTCCCCAACCGGAGATACAGTCCAATACGTACTTCAAATAATGTACATGGACTCCAACAATGCAGCCGAATACGAGGCCCTTCTACATGGTCTCCGGATGGCCATCTCCATGGGCATTCAACGCCTAGAGGTCCGCGGGGATTCAAACCTCGCGATATCCCAAGTAAATGGAGACTTTGACGCCAAGGATCCGAAAATGGCAGCCTACCGTAACGCCGTCTTAAAAATGTCAGCTCGGTTCGAAGGACTCGAATTCCATCATGTAGCCCGGGACAACAACCAGGCAGCCGACGTGTTGGCACGCATTGGCGCAAAACGCGACGCCGTCCATCCTAACATCTTCCTGGAGCGGCTCTTTAAGCCATCCATACTATGGGAAGAGGAGTCCGGAAATAGCAACCCGGAACCAACCGCGCCACCCAACACGGAACATTCTGACACAGGAGGTGGCTCAGCCAATGAAATAACACCCTCAGCCCATGAAATAATGGCAGTAATCGTCCCGTAGACGGAACCATTCCTAGCCTACTTAACTAGGCGGGAACTCCCCGAAGACCAAAATGAGGCCCGCTGCATAGTTCGGCGATCTAAAGCCTACAAGGTCCATGAGGGAGAACTTTATAAGAAAAGCACAACTGGAGTCCTTCAAAGGTGTATCTCCGAAGAGGAAGGGCGAAATCTCCTGGCTGAAATTCATGCCGGACTCGGTGGGCACCACGCCGCAGCCCGAGCCCTTGTAGGCAAGGCTTTCCGTACAGGATTTTATTGGCCGACTGCCCGGGCAGATGCTCAGGACTTAGTCCAACGATGCGTCGGTTGCCAGCTCTTTGCTAATCAAAGCCACATGCCACCCACTGCCCTCAAAACTATACCCATCACCTGGCCGTTCGCGGTCTGGGGGCTTGATATGGTTGGACCCCTTAAAGGGGGAACCCACAAGCAAAAATACCTATTGGTCATGGTGGACAAATTCACCAAATGGATAGAGGCCAAGCCAGTTAAAACGGCCAAATCCGGACCCGTGATAGACTTCATATCTGGGGTAGTACACCGTTATGGTGTCCCCCATAGCATCATCACCGATAACGACACAAATTTCACGGCCGACGAGGTTAAACTCTGGTGCAAAAACATGGGCATCAAGCTCGACTACGCTTCAGTCTATCACCCCCAAACGAACGGTCAAGTCGAACAAGCAAAGGGTCTAATCATGAGCGGCATCAAACCCACACTAGTGCGGTCCCTCAAGGAATCTAACACGCACTGGGTAGAGGAGCTCGACTCCGTACTCTGGGGGCTGCGGACCATGCCAAACCGCACTACCGGATTCACACCTTTTTTTATGGTGTACGGCGCAGAGGCAGTTCTGCCCTGCGATATAATTCATGACTCACCTCGCATGCGCATGTACGAAGAAAGAGAAGCCGAGTTAGATCAGCAGGACAGTTTGGACGCCTTAGAGGAGGAGCGGGACGTGGCAAGACCTTGTTCCGCATTCTATCAGTAGCAGGCTCGAAGATATCAAAGCAGAGAAATACGGGCCAAGACTTACAATGTTGGCGAACTCGTTCTACGCCTGTCGGACAAGAAAAGGACAAACTTAAGCCCAATTGGGAAGGTCCCTTCATCATCGACCAAGTCCTGACTGGCGGAGCATACCGTCTACGTAACGCATCTGACAACCGACTCGAGCCGAACCCATGGAACGCAGCCCGTCTCCGAAGATTCTACGCCTAGCGCTGGACTCAGAGTTCGTCTCCCTCCTCCGTCCACCTTTTACATTTTCACTGTCTCTTGTCCCCCTCCTTCTTCCCACTCTTTTTTATAGTAAAAGCCTTTGATAGGCTGATTTGCGCATTGTTCGCACACACTTGATGTGCTCCTAGCACTCATTATACCTGGGGGCTTCTTTAACAGAAGCTTATTTATACGGGCTTCATGCCCAACACATGCGTCATACTTCCGCATGCACCTTTTATTCACCATTATATGCATCGATATGACTTAAGTTTTGGCCAAGCTGGGTTGCCTGGCTCCTGTGCTTACCCCTACGTTCCCGATTGTTCGGCTAGGAGGTAAAGGGAGCGCCTCTACGATTGTTACTGCCGGGTCAGCCGGATGTGTACCTCAGACTGGGTGAAGCCGAAAGCTAGCATTCTTAAGGGAATATTCGGTCAGTGACTTGAAAGATGATTTATTACTTATTTAACTTATCTGCCTCCAGATGCTTTTTCTGCTCTCTTCTCAGTACGGACATGCACCTTAGGGCATGCCTCCCAGGGAAAGGAACCCCTAACGGAACTATTCTCCCTGGAAGATGTTTCTTACTAACCATGTAATATAACATAACTAGTTGGGCACTTGTCTGATAAAGCACTAATGACCCCTACGCCTGGTCTCCATGCATGCCCCGGTTTTTTCATAACTGAGAAGGTATTCAGACACACTCCGGACTCTAGGGTCCCGAGGTTGAAGCGAAAAGGTCGGCAAAGACAAACGATCTACAATCCGTCTAGAAGGCATTTTACATGTCATTTCAAAATACATTGTCAAATTGACTGATTGTACTCCTCTTCAATCCCGTCTAACAGGCTGTCTAATTTACAGTCCTGTTGGGAATACTTAGCGGCCAACTCTACTTGGCCGTACATTAAGCTCACAGGGATCTCCTTCCCATCGGGCCCCACAGGTCCGACCTCGGCCATGTGATTCGGATCCGCCTTCTTGTACCACGTCTTCACTATGGCCCAGGCCTTCCTGGCGCCTTGACGACAGGCCGATATCTTCCATAGACGGAAGCGCTGTTGTGCTCCCTGAAGCTTCTCGGCAAGCCCTTCAAGGCTTTCGGGTAGGGAGACGGATGGCCATAAGGCCTGGGCGACACCACTCAACGCTTGCCGAACACGTTCATGCAGTTGCATCAGCTCGGGGAGTTGGTCACCCGTTGAACCGAGCATTTCCTCCGCAGGGCGACCTGTGAGCACACCTAAAGACACATTTCTGTCAATCGACTTCCTCGCCAAACTCTTCTTTTCAAAAGAGTTTGCTCAAGCACTTACTATAAATGCCGCGATGAAGCCGCTGATTCTCCTTCACGGAGCCAGACAGCTGGGCCCGAACACCTTTCAGCTCTTCTCCCAGCTGGGTGTGGGCATCTTGGATCTTGTTCCTCTCCTGCTGCACCTTCATAAGCACCCTCTCGCCGGCCTTCACCTGGCGTAGTAGCTGTTGCTTGTCCGGATCTATTCCGGCACCATCTGCAATATTATTGTCAGATTTACGCACACGCCGCACTTTATTAACTACTTATCTTTTAGAAGTATGTATTACCAGCGGGGGTCTCTGTAGCTCCCCCTGTGCCGGCCAGTGCGGCCTCAAGTTGGGCCTTGCACTCTTGAAGCTCCTGGGACAGGTGGGTATTCTTCTCCGTAAGATCCTGCATAACAAATGATCCTTAAATCAGTTATTTTAACTATTTTAAGTCTCGGGGGCTACTGGCATATACAACTATTAAAATTCCTTACCCGTATGTCCTTCACATACTGCTTCATGGCTCTGGTTAAACCATCTTGAGCGGCGCGGAGGTGCGCATCTCCCGCATTAAAGGCATTCAACGCCTCCTGGGAAAAATACGCGTCACGAAGAGCTGTCCGGCGACGCCTGTGATTCATGGCGCTCTCCACCTCAGACCTGGTGGCGGACAGCCTGTCGGTATCCTCCGTTGGAGGAGCATCCGGCTCATGCCTTGTGTTTGCCTTCCCTTCCGGACCACACGTTTGAGCATGGCTGGCGGAGGCTTGATTGGCAACCTCTCCGGACACTGTCCGGCGAGCGCTCTTTCTCCTGGAAAAGTCATGAGCGTTAATATACCTCCTAGGGATCCTTTCGTTAAAAACGGCGGTGCACCGTACCGTTGCAGCGATGTTTCGATTCGCGCCGCACTCCTCCTCCGCCTGCTGGGCTGAACTGACCCCTGTTGGTCAGCCGCTGCAGGTTCGGCTTCCTGCCTTAAAGGCGCCTCCTGTGATGCACCATCGATATATGATGGTCAGAAATAAGCATGGATCAAATGATGGTGTCAGGACTCTGGTCGTAGTCACCTGGGAAGTTAGAGATAAACCGGGGTAGTCAGCCGTAATGGCGACTAGAGCATTGTCCATGCTAAATTGGTGGAACACCCCGTCAATCAGCTCCACCGTTATGTCCGGATCCTCTTCGGAGGCCGGATCAAGGGATCGTCCTGGATCCTCGGGCTGTGGAGTCAGGCTTTGTATGCCCTCCACGTCCCGGCGCAGCTCCTGCGTCAAAATCACAAAGTAAGGCACTTGACTTTGGAAATATGGATCGGATAGATAAGCGCCCGCTTACCCAGCTCCAAGGGTTATTCATGGAGAATCCATTCAATGGACTCGTGCGGAAGAAGTCCTCCTTCTCCCCCTTGTACAAGCCGGACATGATCTTTACCAGATCGGCGGCCGATCCTGGCCCTTTGCGGCCATGACGGGTGGCGTCGTCTTCCCCGTTGAAATCCCACATGGGGTGGCCCCTATATTGGAGCGGCTGCACCCCTCACATGATGCACATGGCCATGACTCCAATCATGGTCAATCCAGAGTGGGCTAGTAACTTAATCCGGCCCATCAGATAATGGACGCTTCCATCATCTTCCCGTTGAGGGCTCCGCGGGCGCCAACTCAGGCGTTTCTTCAAGGGAGCGTTGCTGAACTCCGGGAGGCCAATCCGAACTGGATCTGGCAAAGGGGCGTCCTCTATATAGAACCATTCCGAAGGCCAGTCTTCGGACGCCTTCTTCGGGGTACCGGATGGATATCCGGTCCCAGCGATGCGCCATATTTCGGCTCCGCCCACTTGATATATCGACCCCTCGTGAGAACGGGGTACGAGGCAAAACAATCTCTTCCACAGCGCAAAATGGGGCTCGATGCCCAAGAACAGCTCGCAAAGAGCTACAAAACCCGCGATGTGCAGAATGGAGGCAGGTGTAAGGTGGTGAAGCTGGAGTCCGTAGAACTCCAGGAGCCCCCGGAGAAACGGATGTATGGGAAATCCGAGTCCCCTTATTAGATAAGGGACAAAGCATACCCTCTCTCCTTTGGAAGGGTTGGGGATGCTCTCCGCCTGCTTTCCACCCCTAAAGGTGGCCAGTCCGGCTCGAACCGGAACCATGAAGGCTGGGGGAAGATATCCCTCGGTTTGGAGCGTCACTAGCTCGCTGTGTGGAACTGAGCATCTCCCCCAATCTCCTGGCTGAGGGCTGGGAGCGCGAGAGGAGGAGCTGCGTCGACTATCCATGATGGAATGGATTTTTTGTCAGAAGCACTTTGATGAGTACTTGCGAAAGGAGGATGGTGTGAGTTGGATCTAGATCCTCGCCTCTCTTATAGGCGGCTCGTTCGCCCGACTAGGGGGTAAAACATAAAAATACCCTACCTTTTCGCATTCATACGACACGTGGAAAGGGGCCATTATTGGACGTAGAAGCCAAGGAGCGCAACATTTATAAGGAAGCCGGACACTATTCGGCAGGTACATGAAGTTTGAAGGAGAACCCGCCTTGCAACGCCGAAGACAATATACATGCCAGACTCGTCGTCATTGAAGCCTGGTTCGGGGGCTACTGAGGGAGTCCTGGACTAGGGGGTGTCCGGATAGCCGAACTATCATCATAGGTCGGACTCCAAGACTATGAAGATACAAGATTGAAGACTTCGTCCCGTGTCCGGATGGGACTTTCCTTGGCGTGGAAGGCAAGCTTGGCGATACAGATATGTAGATCTCCTACCATTGTAACCGACTCTATGTAACCCTAGCCCTCTCCGGTGTCTATATAAACCGGATGACTTTAGTCCATAGGACGACAACAATTACAACAATCATACCGTAGGCTAGCTTCTAGGGTTTTAGCCTCCTTGATCTCGTGGTAGATCTACTCTTGTAATACCCACACCTTCAATATCAATCAAGCAGGACGTAGGGTTTTACCTCCATCAAGAGGGCCCGAACCTGGGTAAAACATCATGTCCCTTGTCTCCTGTTACCATCCGCCTAGACGCATAGTTCGGGACCCTTACCCGAGATCCGCCGGTTTTGACACCGACAGTCATTGTATTTGAAGCGAAAGCACGATATGGTCACTGGACTTCAGAATAAGCTCATCACGGTCACCACATACATTTTGTCGTGCTAACCAACATGTGGTTGGATGGTTAGGAGGACAGTGGTTTCTCGAGCCCACCAAGGTTAAAGTCCCGGTGCTTGCATTTATCTTGTGTTAATTTCAGTATTTTCCGGCGATGTACGTTTAGTGGGAGGAGAGGTTCCACTCGACTACGAGGCACCTATGGTGAATTCGTAAAATCTCAAGATCATATATGCTGGCCCACTCTCTCGAAGGTGCTCATAGGGGTAGGGTTTGTGTGTGTGCGCTTATAGCGGTGAGTGCTTGCGCGTATATATGAGCCCTTGCGTCTGTACCATGTTAAACAAAGACATGTCATGATTATATGGTCACTGGCTCACCCGTAGAACTCCGTATTTTGTTGATGACACAATCAATTGACCAGTCAAACGTTTGACGAGGTGCAACTAGTGTTGCACCATCGGGGCGCGTAACCGTGGGGCCCACCTGTCAGCCTGTATATGAAAGAAAGAAATGGTAGTTTGAGTCTATACTGTGTTAATAAAATAGGAGTACATTTTAGGGTGATCATACGGTCACTGGCTCACCATACAACTCCGTAATTTGTTGATAACACGATCAATTGACCAGTCAAACGGTCCACATTCAGCAGCACACATTACCATAGGGCCCACCCGTCAGCGCATATATGAAGGATAGAAATGGTAATAAATTAGTGGTCGGTGGGTATTCGAAGTCATGAGACCTCTAGTTGGCAGTCACCGGCGGTTGGGGGGCGTTCATTGGGCGGTGGGTGGGGATCGCTAGAGAAAAATCTCAGCGCGGGGGGGGGGGGGGGGGGGGCTAGAGGCATGGCCGGTGCGGCAGCGGACCGGCGGTGGGGAGTGGTTTCGGGGAGGGCGGGCCGGCCGAGGGCGGCGGGGGCTGGCGGTTCGGCCGGTGGTGGCTGGCGGCTCAGGGGGGGTGGAGTTTGATGATAAACTGGAGGCCCTTGATTTCGTATCCAACGGCTGGAAAATCTAATGACCAGAGATGAAAAAGTCAGTCGACTGATGTGTAGCCTCACACCGCACGTACACATGCACGCATGCAAGACACACACATGCAGGCGTGCAACACTGACACGTACACATAACGTACACACGCACGCATGCTGGCGTGCAACACTGACACGTACACATGCACTCATGAACACACGCACGTACGCACCTATGCATGCAACACTGAAACGTACCCTTGGACGCACGCAACACTCGCACGCCTGCGTGCACACAACACACGACGCAAGACACACGCTCAACCTATACGTGCATGCACCCTTTGTTAAGGACATGGATTGTTACGGGTATTAATCAATCTTATATGTGATAAGCAGAACATTGATTTTTGCAGTGGTCTTTATGAATCACAACGTATCGAATGGGCTATCAACATAGTAGGCTTATCTACATGAAAAAGATGACGTCACACTCAATGAACAATCATCGGTGTATGAAATCCCGCTTCTGACCGCCCTAGCCCACCAAAGGTTCCTCTGCTGTGTGCTGCCTGCGTTGGGTCACTGACATGTAGGCCATGCACCCAAAGAGCCCACACGTTAGTGGAAGGACCGTGCGGTGTCCTAGGTCAGAGTCGAGGGTGCCACTCGCGGCACGCCCGGCTGAACACGCCTCCGTGCCGCATTCAAATGCCTCCATGAAACCCGCCCGTGTGGAAGCCGAGAAACCCACTCTGGACACACGTCTGTTCATGACCGGGCCGGCGTTAAACGCAACACCGGCCGAGCTCCTCCCGTCCGCCGTCTATTTAATCTCCTATTTCAACGAGGCCAAATGTCGGCCAAGAATCGCACACCTCCGCTGCTCCCCTATCTCCTCCACCATTTTGTCCACTCTTACAATGGTTTATGAAGAGTAGTTACTCCGCATCCAAGCCGGCTGGGTAGCCTGCTGGATACGAGCTATGCAGCTTGCTGATCCACCTCCCTCCCCTCGCCCGACGGAGCCAGTTGCCGCCCCAAGCCGGCACGCGGTTCAGCAACTCACCGCTCCAGGCCATCTCGACGAGGAGCAGCGCACGGGCGTCGTTGCTGCCGTCCACGCCGCCGCCTTGTACCACGTCTCCCGTTTCTGTGGCCGAGACTCCCATGCCGGCGGCCGTGCCATGCAAGCAGCGACAAAAGCCGGGTGCGCGGAGAGCGATGAGTCGGTGGCCAGCGCCTGCGCGTCCACCGCCATCATCGAGGAGAAGTAGAACACGGGAGGCCGCCGCCGCTTGGGTCCCATGAAGGCCACCGCAAAGGCGACGCCGGCGTACACAGCAGGTGTCTTGCCAGATCCTTTTGTTGCAAGGACCTTCGTTGACCC
Organism: Triticum timopheevii; assembly: GCA_963921465.1. Taxonomy (NCBI): domain Eukaryota; kingdom Viridiplantae; phylum Streptophyta; class Magnoliopsida; order Poales; family Poaceae; genus Triticum; species Triticum timopheevii. Next base: position 426,375,121 of record OY997262.1, read on the forward strand.
TGCATGGGCTCCACGGAAGAGGGGAATGTTAGGATGAACTCGAGCCAGTGCCGGCCATGGCGAAGTAGTGGCCGGTGATGAACTCGAACCGGCGCTGGCCACCATCATCTTCGGCACCAGCCAATGATATCAGTTGGGCAGTGGGGAAGCGAGCCGTCCTTTGCGCTGAAGCATATACCTCCGAGGCTCCCGGTAGTCCGGTGATCGTGCTGCCGGACATGAGGAACACAAATCGATCGGCGGGCGACTATTTAGGCCAGGTATTATATACCTGTGCTATCCAGAACTAGCACCGCGTAGTTCATTTGAATGTAATGAAATCCGTCATGTTTGTATGAAAATCCGGTATTTTATATGATTTCCATTGTTGTTTATATGAAATATCAGTTTGTCTACGCGTTTGTGTGAATTTCGTTCGGTTGGTTGAGTTGCTGTCATAATGTGTGCGGCTACAGTTGGATGGAGTAATTTGCGGGTTGCCGGTCGGTCTGCGGGCGGCTCTGGCGGTGTTGTGGGACAGAAAAACACAGCTCGTGCGAGCTCATTTCCAACGTGCGTGCTGGAGGATGCATGACAGCATGTGCACCCGAGCCATTCCTCGTTCATCGGTGGCAAAGGCACTGGTGGACAAAAGGGTCGCCAATATTTTGGATACCCCGGGCAAGATCCCAACAGCCCCTCCCAACAGATTCAAATCCCTCATTCGTCGTCGAATTTTGCCATGTGTTGTTTTCATGGACTAGCAAGATGCCCGTGCATTGCACGGAACATCAAGATGCATTTTTTTTACAAACTCCGGCATGCATGCAAGGGATAATTAATGTCCTCCATTGCTAGTACCACGAGGCAAACACCATTAATATTGGATCGATTAGTGTTAGTGGCCTTGTATATCTGCAAATTGTAATTTTGATAGTGGCCCCTTGTATATAAAAATGGAGGGAGAACGATGAGAGATAAGGTGAGGAGGAGTGGGGCGTGGTGGTAACTTGTGGTCAGACTGGGCGGAGGCATGGGGATGGACGCCGCATTATGTCTAGGTTTGCATCTCTCTCACACACACCCACGTAGGTGGGGGGCGTGCATGAAAAGAAGAGGTGCACGCACGGCGCACGTACTCCCGTCTCTTTCCCAACCACACTGGCGCGGGTACATGGTGGAGCTCATTTCTGTACGAAAAAGGAAGCCCACGTGGTAATTTGACATGTGTACTGGTTGTCCACTTGGTGGAGGGAGGATCGTCTACCACGGGTGAACAAACAAATTGCGACTTGACGTGTTATGTTAAAAAAAGGCAAACCATGTGGGGCCTACCTTAGAGGCAAGGCTCTATACACTGGAGTACTTTTGATGTGTCCCGTCAGCTCGCAGAACAAGGAGAAGCTTGCTTAGTACGCCGTCTCCCCCGCCCACGGGCGCAATGGCTCGCAGGATGAGGTGAATCTTGCTTACGAGTAGTAGTAGTAGTAGTACTCCTACCACCGTACGCCTTACGCCCGCTCCCTCGCCCACGCGCGCGGTGGCTCGCATGACGAGGAGAAAATTTTACTACTCCCTTCGTTTACTCCTCGTCCCTACTATGTACCTTGGTTAGTACTCCCTCCATTTACTTATACAAGGCCACTATAAAAATACATCTTGGATTTATAAAAGGCCACAAATAGTAATCGAGACAAAAGTTACTACTCCCTCCTTTCCAGTTTATGGCTCAATTTCAAAATCTCTCCAACCAAGGTAGACGGTGAGTGGTCGAATTAATTTCGTAGTTTGCACAAGTAATTAGTACGCTCGTTTTTCTCAAGAAGTTATGTTTACCAAGGCATTAATTAGAACGAATGCATGAATGACCACTAAATTTCCATGAACTTGTACATGCATTGGTTAGTTTCCTCTTGATACTATTTGCGTCGGGTGATCTAACGCACCTCGAAATCCAACATGTAATGGTACTACTACTAGTATAGTAGAATTGAGACTTATCAAACGGAAAAATGAATGTTTTTTAGATGAGCCCTATAAACCCTAGTGGGTACGTACTCCGTAAAAACATATTTTTCCAAAACTAAGTCGCTCCCTTTCATGAATTCTATAGTATACTGCTCTGTCGACGCTTCCTTTCATGAATTCTGTACTTCCTTTCGCCGACATGTGGGACATATAGCAACCGGGTCGACGTGTCAAGCACCAAATAATAGTGCAGAATGGCAGGGGGGACGTACCCCACTCGTACCGGCCCAGTAGTAGTAAAGAGCAATGAGACGTCAAATCACAATGCCGCACCTTCCCAGACGGACGAAGCAACCATTATTTCACACTTCGGTTCGCCATCATCTCAAACCACGTAGTTTTGCTTCTGCCTCGAGAGGGACACACGCATCGCCTTGGTACATTATGACACGTGGGACCGCATGATAGGCCATGCTCCCCCGCCCATCGCTCGGTAAAATCACCTCATTTTTACTATACTTCTACCGTATCGGTTTACTACATGGCATGCACGTCGTTCTAGGTTGAGAATTTAACTGCCTATATATGTGCTGAACAGTACTCTAGCCTTTTAAAAATGTATACTTTTGTATAGTAGTACTATCGATGGATTGCACCATGGAGCAAAAATTGAAATTAAAAAAAGGTGGTACATGTAGAGAGCGCTCGTTGCCAAATTATGCATATAGTACTATTAAAAAAGCTAGTATGTGCTTAATTGGGGTGCTAAATTCTATTAAAGAAATACTAGTAGTATGTACATACTGAAGAGTTAAAGTAACGAGAAGAAACATAACATAGTTTTGCTGGGGGCTCAGCGCAACATATCCCTCAAATTAAACTAAGCACACCTGAAATTAAACTATGCAACTAATCCGGTAGACACTACATTAGAAGTTTAGAACCACCACGAGCAACGACACTGCCACCTTACTCGGAGTCCTTGTCCACGTCCTCGACTTCGTCCTTGTCCCTCTTCCTCTTGGCTGATACTTCTTTGCTTGAACCGCACACTTGGTTGTCGCTCTTCATCCAACCCTTGTAGATACTGAAACAAAGGTAGCCATCCATTGCAGCATAGTGGATGTGGTCTATATCTAGTACATTCTGCTGCCATGCATGACGATGAAACGTATAATGAGGTTCCTCCAGTTTACAGTACGAAGGATGAACCATCGCTCATGCCAGGGTCAGCATTGAAGCATGACGGGAGGGAAGCAGCCGATTCTTCTGGAGGTCAAAGGGGTTGCCTACAACGAGGCCTATCTGACCCAGGACTTCTTTGTCGTTCTTAAAGTCTACAGTAACGAATTTCACTGTTTTGTCCTTGAGGAAGTTCTTAAAATCCTGGCACTCAACGTCGGCATGGCATATGTGGTAGACCAAGCAAACGTTATGTACGCAAACCTGGATCACGGCGGGCTTCTTCCTCTCTTCGTCCTTTAGATCCTTCTCTCGTCCCAGGACTGTGGTGTACTCAACATCTAGCCCAGCGACCCACTCATCATCTGAGTTTTCGAACATGTGTCTGAAGGAAGAAAGGCATCCTTTCACCGTCGCGGAAGAATGGGTGTAGATGACGTCGAACTCATCGCCGGTGATGGTTCTAACCTTGTACTCACCGCCGATCGTGGAGATTTGGGACGCCATGGATTTGGGAGGAGGGTTAGGATTAGTGGAACTGCCGTAATGTGAATGGACGGGACGACTAGGAGCGAACCGCCGTAGTATTGAAGGTCGTGCGGGGATGAGTAGGAGCGAACTGCCAGCATGCGGACGACAGGGTAGTGGCTTTCCATTCTCCCATGATACGGGCTTCCGAGAGCCCTTGGATCTGAGAGTGAACGGTTGCATGGCATGATTCTAGACCTATGGGTGAATATCCTATCCTGGAGGGTTATTCTACAATTTTTTAGCAACTTAGCATGCGACCGTTTGATCTAAGATCCAAGGGCTGCCAGCAGCCCGTATCATGGTCACGCCTACCACGACTGTCGCGTCGCTCGCGCGGTCGCTCTCTTGGACATTTAACACGGTGTGTTAGGCTATCTGATGTTGGCATGTCATACATAGTCATCACTTAGTCACTCATACTACAACAAGGATGGCTATAAGGTTGGCTATAAGTGTTTTTTACTTCTCTTTATCTCTTTCTTCGTACCCCCTCCGTCCCATAATATAAGAACGTTTTTGACACTAGTGTAGTGCCAAAAATGTTCTTATATTATGGGACACAGGGAGTACTAGTATTTATTGCATTTGCCAAGGAGTGACCTCTTCCAATGAAATGGTGTTGCTAAGTTTGCTTCATTTAGTTAGCTATAGACTCAAAATTGTCTTTTCACCTAGGTACACGTGCTTAGCACCGTTTCTTCCTTGGGTCACCAAACTAGTCTCTCTCTTCTTGATTAACTTGCCACATCAGACTTTATGCCTATGTGGCAAGCTTAAGCACTTGTAGGAGCAAGTAAAAGTAAGTACAATAGTGCGGTTTACATGGCATTTTTGCATATATGGAGGAAAGAGAGGCAAGGAAAAAGTGGAGAAGTGGGCTCTCATGCAAGAGCCAGCCTCTACAACATGGTGGAGCATTGGGAGAGGCACATGTATGGAGGTGGTCAGGAATCGGGAGACTCACACCGGTCATAGCGCCGCAGTTAAAATGATAATGGCAAGTCAAATCACAGGGCCCCACCTGTCCAGTAGTAACTCGCTATCAAATCACACAGCCCTACGTTTGTAGCAGCCTACTCCCTCGTCTTCTCGCGTCTCTGTCGAACCGACTAGGCGGAACTGCCCCGCCTACCGTGCAGGAAAAGCCCTGCCCTCGACATTTAAATACAACTACATCAGCTTAAGAATCCAATGATATACTTTTTGTGACATAGTAACTCATATTTAGTTAGTCAAATGGATGACCTAGAACTACGTGCAGGCCCTATAAACCGAGATGCCTAAAAATAAAAAACCGAGACAGAGAGGGTAGTTTAGCACGTATCTTTTTAGATCAATACTGTCGGGATTCACCAAGGAGCAAAACAAGTGGTAGGCTGCTCCTGTCGTGTTGGCGTAGCAACTCAAGCAGGGTCAGTCTGCACACGAAATGGCGACACACTTAACAGGACCCCTTTGGCCGACATGTGGCTCATCCACCGTCTTGTTCCACGTGCGATGCACCAAATTTCAGTTCGGAGCAGCGGTTGGAATTTGAGGCACCCCGGTCGTAGCGCCACAGTAGTAGAGAATGAGCGATGAGGGGTCAAATCACAAAGCCCCACCTTTCCCACATTAAGCTGGACGGACGAAGCAACCATCGTTTCACTCTAGGGTGCAAGAGCATAAAGAAAAGAGAAAACAATGATGCGTTCGGCAGCTACCTAGGGCACCCTAGGGTAGGGGTCTCCACTACAGATCCTTTTTTTTGAAAGCGCCTCCACTACAAATCGGCTTCTCCCTCATCCTCTTGAAGAAAACCGATGATGAGTACGGCGGTAGGATTTGTAGGAGTACTACAGCATGCGGGGCCACGTCGTAGTAAACAGGTTCGAGTCAACGACTTAAATATGTGTGGGCCGCTTGGTTTTACGGGAACGAGGCAGCATTTTGGGTTCGCGGACCAGTGGAGATATAGTACGTACTAAAAATTGTGGACGTAGGTTCGACCGAAAGGCAATGATGCATGGGCCCTGCATTTTGATATACCCGGGGCCGCGTGAAATTTGCTACTCTACTCAAAACTATTAAGGTATACATGTATTGAACGCATGAGATTTCGAAACCAAATTATGAATAAATACACACTATAGCATGTAAAGCTTTGAGTCATATATGCATGATGTAGATGTTCGTTTAGTTCATATAGTTCATTTCATTCAGAATCAATTAGTTTTATAAAATTGTTAAGATTCATGGAGTTGTGCGTTGTAAATCATAAAGTAAAAAACAAATAATGGCAATTCATTTAGAAAAAATAATCAATTATGATATAGAAGATTCTAAAACAAAGGAGAAGTGCTTGTGTTTTGAGGTTTGTGCATTATGCTTAAGTTCAACCATGGAGTCTTCTAAATTGTACATGTGGCAGATCTGGTGGAATGTTGATGATATCCAACGGCCAGTAGTGCTCGGATTTGCCTATCTCTACACTATCGGATTAGCTTCATCCAGCGGCCATCTTTCAAAGGTATTGGCACACTATATAGTTCTTGTGCCGTAGTTGCATGTTTTGGAAAAAAGCTACTAGTGGGTTGTACTATCTATTTAGGAATAGAAGATGTATACATGGAAGTTGTAAGGAAAGAGATGACATGGAGCATATCAATTCCTATGAGTAGGGATTGGAAAAGAGATTTCATTTGGTTCACATCATAGGAACTTTTCTATTGAATCTAGAGATGACATGTATCTCAATTCCTATGAGGAGGGATTAGAAAAGAGATGTAATTTGGTTCATATCATAGGAACTTTTCTATTGAATATACGCTAATGTTTATTTTCCTTTGAAATTAAGGGAGTATAGGAATCCATTCATATGAACCAAGTGGCTCTAAAGCTATAGAAATAATATCATGTTTATTTCCTTTGAAATGTGGAGTATATGAATCTATTCCTATGAACCAATTGGCTCTAAAGGAAAAAAATCCTATAAAAATCATATCATATAGAGTTCCTATGATATTCCTCGACACTAAAGGATGGTTGAAATTGCTGCGGGTGATACGATGGTCTTTCTTTGTAGACTCCTCACCCATCTTTATAGTTACCTCTCGAAGATGAATGAAATGATATATACAGGGTATTCTACATGTGCAATTTGGTACACGAAAACTCGGTAAAAGTTTGCGAGGTTCGAATTTTCAATAAAGCTATATGCACTGCATTTCGGAATGGAGGGAGCATACGGCAGTTGCTAACACTCACGTGGAAGATTTGTTTGTAGGAGGAGTGGCTGTTCTGTTAAATGACATGGCAAAACTGACACTGTCGGATGCCGATCTAACGGTTCTTACGGCGTTCGTCAGGAAAAGGCTTGTGGCGAACGTTTGTCGGATAATGATTTACGGACACATGCATTGCATTGATACATGTCCCCCTTTCTCTCTCACGCACACGCACCCTCACGAGTCACGACTCTCCCGAGTCCTCTCGCAGACTCCCACGTCGCACCCACCGTCTATCTGCAGGTAGACGTCATGCACATATGTGCTCTTCACACCCTATCCTCAGAACTTCTAAAAAACAAAAGACGGCGCAAACATTTTATTTTAGCTCACACGTCACACACTTATACTATTACTCTTGCGGCAAACGTTCTTTGGGCATAGTATATTGTACTCTCACGAAGAGAAGCGGTGCACGCACACACTAGTTCTATCACACCCACTCACGGGTACACGTAGGAGCGCATTTTTTTGAAGCTGGTACAGCAAAATCACTCCACTATATATAAAAGCAGGAGCCTTAGCGCTTGCTTTACTAGGGTTCCTCTCATTCACTCTCTCATGCTCTCCAGATCTAAGCAAGACATAGGTGGCCACACTCTCTCTCAGCTCACGGCTGGTCACAAATCCGGCCGGACAACCTCGACCGGGGCAGGGGTGTAGGTGCATCGTTCACGCTGTCGTCGGCGGTGAGGGAGGAGACCAATGGCTGCCCGCGCATCCCGATCGGCGGCCGTGCCGTTCTCTCCGAGAGAGCGCCGTCTCGGGAGGGCCTCCGACCTCTTCTTCCTCCTTGTGGTATTGTGGCCAAGATGCCGCCTCCCGACGCCATCTTTGCCACATGCCGACGACCCTCGGGTATATATTGCTTCGAAACCTGCCTTGCTCTACTGCCCCAGCTCCCTTCGCGTGGATCCTTTTCTACTTCCGTCCGCTATTCCAAAGCCACCTAGACTTCTACTATTATTAGAGGTAAAGCTAGTTCATACAGTCGACTCTAAGCATTGGTTCAAACAGGGAAGAAAGTGGGAAAGTTGTAGCATGAATCTAGGACTTGGTTCTAAGAGGAAACGGGGGAAAGTAGTAGATACCTGCTGTCCCTACGCCCATATCGCTACCGTTAATGTAAAATCACATGAAGCATTAAGCAATGCCACCTAACGTCACTATAACTAATGGTATAGTGTCGTCAATAAATTGAAGCAATGCCACCACCATTTTAGAAGTGCTTCTGTCTTGCTTTATTTCCCATGAATTGTGTTTTTGCAGTTACACTTAAATCTCACACTGCTAACATTTCTTCATCCCAGTGGAACTGCACAAATTTGATTGCACATTTACTGACCATGTGCTACTCTCATGATAGTAATACTAATGCCATTGTTCTGCATGTTAATCTAGGGGCATTGTTGATGTGATGTCATGCTACTTACTTAAGGACTCTTCATACTGTCAATCTAGTGCCAATTATAACACAATAGATGATGTTGTTAATCATACGCCACTGCAAATATCTGTCACTGTTTAAATAACTGTATTTTGTATTTGCGCAAACAGGGATGTCTGTCTCCATATCATTTCTGGATGTCTGCTTCCGTATCGTTTCTATCCGCGCAATCAAAAGCACACACCTCAGTTTTAGTACAACTACGCAAAATGAGATGGCTATGCCTTGTTGCCGTTGTCTAACCTCCCGTCTTCAAGGTATCCTTACATTGGTAGTAACTAAGGTAGAATGACCAGCACAATCTAAAAGAAGTTGATTCGTACGTTTTACTTCCGGATTGCAGTGCAGGGACGAGCGAAAACAACTGCATCCTAGTCTGGAATGCTCTTTCTACCAGTTCATCCATGGACCGAGGACTAGCTGGCACGGCTGCATGGCGGTTTTTTGGACAGGTGCGCGGACAAGAGGCATTGTGGTCTGCTTATTTCTGCAAATAACGGTGCTTAAATTTAGTGGAATGCACAAGAATTTCACCTGGTCAGTACACTGCATGGTTTAGTTCAGCATTCCAGCTGAGACCACAATTATAATTGGTTATTCTGGAATGAGAGAACCTAACCCTGGATGGTGGAAACAAGAAAAAACTAGAGTGAACTCAAGGAAATATAAGCCTGCCGGGAGGCCCTTTGCTCAGAGAAGCCTTGCTTGTTTTTTCCTGATTTGTAAACCTTCTCACAACTTCGTCTTTTTCTGTGAACTAGTATATGTTTGTTGTGTTCTATGAATCATTGAGATGTATAAAATTGCTTAACTTATGCTTTTCAAGTTTTTTATGAAGACGAGTTTAATGTGAGTGCTCCGCATGAGCGCTGGACTAGCGTGTGAATGTTTGGAATTTATTACATTGTGGCCTCAATTAACTGCATGAACCACTGTAACAAGATACATAGTTGCTTATATGTCAGACAGCAGATTGTTGATTGTTAGCTGGTCGATAGCCTAGTGTTGAAGCGAGCTGAGCCAATGTGCCGTGTTTTGCACAACTGCTTACAAGTGGGGTAGCACCAATAGTGTTTACAAGTACTTATGTATACGTCAGCACACAGTTCTCGAACGAGTGCTCTATTTCATCAAAACACACACTGCTCGTATGATAAACCGTGACAACTATGTCTTACCATGCCATATTCATGAAAAAACTAGTGAGGATGCATCTGTTTCAGCAACAATTACGATGGATCTCACATGATTCATGGGCACACAAAAGTAGCAGCAGTTCCCATAGCTGGATTCAAACAGAGTACTAGCCCGAGAGGGGTCTATAACAGGCAAGGTTCGGATAATTAGACACAATCCAAACTACTATTAAACACTAGCTGGGGCAACTATTTCGTGCCTCGATCTAATTTGGGCTAGAGACAAGATGGACCTTTAAATGAACATCATCGAGAACATCCCGCAGCAGCTCAATCATGTGAACCTTCATGAAGACAACCTTGTGGCCTTGCCACTGATAAACTCGTTTGTGGAGGCATGCCACGTCATCTTCCTGCGTAAGCTTGACAAGAACAGTATGCCTCACAAACGAAGGAGTAGCTTTGAACTTCTTGTGCTTCAGTACACCCTAGACAACACGCCTGACAACAGTGAGGCTGGAATACAACTCTTCATTGGTATAACCGGAGATGGCTTCCACAACAGCCTAAGAACTCTGTTTTCCCAGTGCATATATTCAGGTCATCCGCCTCATAGCGAGTGACATGTACAACCACACAATCCTTGTCTGCATCAGGGTTCTAATTGAAACAGAAACAAATTCTGAATTACTTTTCAGTATAAGAAACACAAGTTATATAAACCACTATGTATAGCATGGCATTGAAGCTAATAAATTTTTGCATTATTAATCACCACGTACTTAGATGAAAAACCACAATCGAGATCGGCAAAGAAGGAAATCACCTTGGGCAGCTCAGCGGGGGGGGGGGGGGGGGGGACACATCCTCGAAGGGGGGAAACTGCTCCTGTAGTGCCACGGGGGCTGTAACCTCAAACGGGGCGTTGACCATCTCAGTAGTGGTCGTGAGCGTATCTGGGGTCAGCTCGGTGGCTGCCTCCATCTTCTTGGAGCTCTCTGTCTCGTGGGGATCAGCCTCCCGCGTCTGCTCCAATATCGGCAGATCTTTGCCTGGTTCTCCTTGGTCCATCATGAAACTGACGAATACTAGGAGACCACTGAAAGGAAAACACAATCGCAATGACAATGAAACAAAAAAGAGAGTGAGGATCGGTTACTGCTTTGCAAAAGTTCTTTTTTTTTCTCTGAACGAAAATATACCAACATCACGGATCCGCTTACCTTCCCTTCGTTGGGAGAGAAGAACAGTGGCAGATGCGAGTGTTGCCTTTCTTGAAGACGGTGAGGGAGAAAGCGATTTAGCGAAGAGTGAAATGATGGTTGCTTCGTCCGTCAAACTTAGACTGCGGGGAGGTGGGGTTTTGTGATACGACAGCTCGTTACTGCCGCGCTACGACCGAGGTGACTCTCCGTCTGCATACTGCCTTCTAATTTGGTGGATGACATTTGGGCCCGCGCGCTGCATGGCCCGCATGTCGGTGAACAGAAGTATAACGGCAATCAGTAGAGAGAGACGTTTCAATGACCTAGGAGGAGCCAGAAGCGGTAGAGTGTCTCCATTGTACTAGTAGTAATTGTTTTTCTGGATAGCTGTAGAGTGTCTCCACTATACTAGTAGTAATTGTTTCTCTGGGCCCAAGACAAAACAGCCAATCCACACTAGTCAATAGTAAAATCAATTCAAAAGCTCATATATTTACTGAATGAGAGGTGCTACCCACACCCAGCACACCGACCCCCCCCCCCCCCCCAAAAAAACCTTGGTGCTCCTCTTCCTCCTTGCTCCCACCCACCTCACGTCAGCACGCTCCACTCGTACCTCCAAATTCCTCACCTCACTCCTACAGAATACCCCAGCTCCCCTTCTTCCTTACTCCTACAGAAATCCCCCAGCTCCCCTTCTTCTTCGCTCGCACTACAACTAGGCTCGTCATTCATTACTCTGCTAAAATCCGTGAGCGCAACGCAATGCCCTCGAGGAAAATGGAGTCGGCTGACCCCAGTGCCAAGAAGATGAGGCTCCCGCCAGCGGCGACGCCTGTTGTAGATCTCGCACCCGACAGAGCGGGGACAAGCGGCGACCCCACCCCCACCGGATCCCAGGAACCCATAGAATCTCAGGTGGACCGCATCAGCGATCTCCTGGACGCCGTCCTTGGGGAGATCATCTCGCTTCTCCCCACCAAGGATTGCTACCGCACCCAAGTCCTCTCAATTCGGGGGCGCCCTCTATCGCGCGACGTGCCCCTTAATCTCGACTGTCGTCAGCTATCTCTCTTCAATGATTTTGAAATCCCCAGAGCCATCATCTCCTCCCACCAGGGCTCCGTTCAAAGCCTCTGCATCCCGTCATGCTACCTCAGCAAGCATACCATGCCCTGCACAGTGGACGCCTGGCTGAAATCCTCTGAATTCACAGAACTACAGCTGCTTGAGTTCTACTATTCCCCTGGAAATCACATACCACATACCGAACACCATGAACTTGTGCCCTCATCACTGATGTCCATCTTGCGGTTTTCCTCCTCTCTCCACACCGCCACCTTTGCGCTGTGCTACCTACCAGACAATCTGGTACTAAACCTTCGACTCCCATTTCTCAAGAAACTTTCACTTGTGCGGGTTCATATATCGGAGGCCTCATTGCACAGCATCATCCACTCAAGTTGCCCTGCGTTGGAGTGCTTGGTGCTTGTTTTCATAGTTAGAATCGGCTGTCTCCAAATAAAGTCGCCTAACCTTGTAAGAATTGGAATTTCTTTTGACGGAAGGCAACTCATCATCCAAGATGCCCCTTCACTTCAAAGGTTGATCCTTGATTCTAGTTATTCACCATTGCAAATAACCGTCCTCTCTGCGCCTAAACTGGAGACCTTGGGTGTAATACACGATCTCTGTGCTCATTTCAATATGGTGTTTGGCTCCACAGTTCTTCAGGTACTTTATATTATCATCTACACTTGTAACCATAAGCTGCATTTTAAATTTCTGCGCATAATTTATATATCATCTTGGAGTACACATTTTGTACTAATATTATGTTCTATGCTCAACGAAGAGTTTCTCCATGGATGGCCTATCAATGGTGCTGGATTCTGTCAAGATCTTATATATCCAAATGAATAGTTTTGATCTAAACAAGATTATTGGCTTGCTGCAATGCTTTCCATGTCTGGAGAAGTTGTATATAAAGGTGATAATTTCACGCACATTGGAAGCCCGCATATAGTGTACTAGAATTAACCGTTCAGCTGTTGCTCTTTCGACACTCTTCTTTTAGACCTTAACTGTTTTCAATCTTCATGTCTATTTAGACAACAGGATGGGTTAAGAAAGTTATAACCAATCAGTGGATTCATAAGCATCAAGATTTTCTCACTTCTCATGAGATTCGATTGAAGACAATAACGCTAGAACGATATCTAGCCAACCGTGCAAACACAAGATTTGTCACATTCTTCCTGCTGAATGCGAGGTTACTATTGTCCATCAGGCTTAAGTTTATCAGCAGCATGGTTTTGACGGATGGGTATGTTGAAGAGCAAAAAAAGGAGTTTCAGGTGGGCAAAAGAGCTTCTGAACGTGTCGGGCTTCTATTTACAACATATTGTGGTCATAATCCAGTAAATTTTACGACCCAGGATGTTTATTCTATGGACCTGACCGATCCATTTGACTGTGACTGCTGAAAACAGTGCTGGAGTTAGATGTTGTTGCCCTTTTCAATCTGGTTTTTTTTGTAAACCTGATGAACAATTAACCCTCGTGCTTTTGTACAGTTTGTAAGATGGAGTTAGATGTTCCTGCCCTTTTCAACTCGGCTGTGACTATCATATTTTCTTTGAAACAAGGCAAATGGCTTGCCATTCATTTAATTTAGAGTGAAATATTGTAACAAATCCCAACCACGGGAAATAACATCACTCTCGTCGGCTGCTTGAGCTCACTGTGCATTACAGAAGCCAAGTGATTAGCCCCCACCAGCACCCACAAACTTATTTCGAACTAGCACATCAAATGGGCTGTAAATTTTCATAGGAAAGGCTACATGACCGTGACAGATTTGGATTCTGACATTTGGAACCTGCGAGGAAATAGCCTATCCAAGGTGGTGTCGACTTACTAGCCAGTCAACAAACGATTATGCCTACCAGCCGTTGGATTGACATCCAACATCTGTCGTGTATCTTCTATCTCTTGTCTTCTTCCTCCAGCCGCCCAAACCAAACCACCCCATCGGCTCCGCCTGCTCCCGCCTCCCATGGCTGCCTGCGCCTCCGCCGCCCTACCATACGTACCCTCCAACGTTGGCCAGTCCCTCCCTCTATTTCCCCACATGTCTTGTTATTCTCCGGCGATGTCAGCCCCAACACGCACCAGCGCCCGAACCAGTCAACCCTTGTACTCCCCTCCGCCTGCGACTGGACCGGCGCATCTTCCAGGGCTCTTGTTCATTCCGTCTGAGGCCTCGCCGTCGTCCTCCGCGCGGCCTTGGTTCGCTCGCCGTGCATGGTGCGCCGCCCTCTTGCGTTGTCAATGTCGTCAACAACCGAGAGGAACAAGGAGATGATTGTACGTGGAGAGGATAACAGTAGGGACCCACCAGCGTCATGGCAGTACGCAAGCAAGTGCCTCTATATTACAAGCCCAAAAATATTGTTCCTCCTAATGGTTGGACATCTGGGGCTCACGCCATTGTCAACATAGTCAATAAATGAGAGAATTACACTACGAGCGGCTGACACCAGGGACCCAGCAAGTCGCGTAGTTTTTTTTGAGGAACAAGCAGTTGTTATTTATACTAGTTTTAGCGACGGATCAGGGTAACAACGGGGCTGTGCGGGGGCTGTGGCCTGTCTAGCCAGGGTTTTATTTATGTTTACGACATCATGAGCCCAGTTGTGTTTTTTTCTTGCTGAAAATGGCTAGCCCAGTTCAATTTTTTTTAAAGAAATACCCAAAGAAGGCCTACTTGCTTTATCAGCCTTGCTCGGCTGCAAATCTTTCAAGACGAGGAGAGTTTCATTTGGTTTGCCCAGAAATGGGCTGTACATTTTTAAAACACATCAAACCGGGAATTAGTTTCAATTTTTTTTCATTACAAGATCTTAAATTCCATTGATTTTTATGTGTGGAGAATTATTTGGATTTTATATTTATATAAATTATTTTTCAAAATAGTTTGAATGTGAATCGATATTTCTGGATTAAAAACAGTTGACCGCACCGAAATATGCAAAATTTCGTATACTTTTTAACTGTGGCCACAATAGGGGGTGTAATGCTAACAAAAAGAAGATTGGCTCCAAAAAATTCTTAAGAATGAGCAAATGGGCTATACATTATTAGAAATAATGGCAGATTGGTTGTATGCTGTTTTCCATGGATTTGAGGCTGACTTGTGCGCCTACTACAGGTTGACGTGTATGCTTTCATAAAAAAGGATGACGCACACGCAATGCCCTGTCAACTTATAGTCAACACACGAGAGCAGTGACTATTGGATGTCCATCCAACGGTTGTCGTGCTTCTTCAATCTCTGCTCTTCATGCTCCAACCGCTCAAACAAGCGCCGGCGGGACTGCCTGCTCCCTCCTCCCGCGGCCGGCTATGCTGCTGCGCAGGCCTCACGGCCCCACCATACTCCCATCGTTGGCCTAGCCATCCCTCTACTCACCCACACATGCTGTTATTCTCCGGCGACGGCAGATGAACCAGTAAACCCTCGTACTCCTCCGCATGGGAAACAACTGCCGAGTATTCCCTGGCTCCGTGTCGTTCCCTTCCTAGGCCTCACCGTCGTCCACCGCCTTGGTGCTCTCGGCGCGGCCGGGTCAACGTGGTCAATGAATGACATCCATCGGAAGTGGACTGTACGTGGAGAGGCTGACAGCTGGCTCCACGGCGGCACGCAAGGAAATGCCTCCTTATTACGCGCAAAATAATGATTCCTCCACCTCACATCTAGGACCCACAGGAAGGGCCTCTGTATTTCGCGAAAAAAACGTTTCCCCCGCTGTCAGCTCAGACCCACCAGAACTGCCTCCTTATTTCGCACAGAAAAATGAATACTCCCCCGGCTAGCTGGGACCCACCTTGGTGGGAGGCTGACTTGTGGGCCTACTAAGTTGACGGGGATGAAGGGCTTTGTCAACTTAGTCAATATCAATGATTCTAGCTCCAGTGATCCTACGATGTCCATCCAACGGCCTTAGTGCTTCTTCAACCTCTGGTCTTCTTGCTCCAGCCGCCCAAAGCAGTGTCGGTCGTGCCGCATGCTCCTGCCTCCCATGGCCGGCTGTGCTGCCATGGAGGCCGCACCGCCCCCTACTATTCCCACCGCTGGCCAGGCCCTGCGGTGACGGCAGCCTCACACCGCAGCTGAACTAGTGAACCCTCGTACTCCTCTCCGCGCGGGCTTCCACCGCAGCGTCTTCCCCGGCTCTGCGTCGTCCCCTTCCTAGGCCTCGCCGTCATCCACCGCCGTGGTGCTCTCCGCGCGGCGTGGTCAATGTGGTCAAGGAACGACTTCCATCGGAAGACTACTGTACGTGGAGAGGCAGACAGCTGGGTCCACGGCCACAGCCCAGTTTTTTTGTGATTTGCCAAGTAAGTCACTTTGTCAGGTCTCTTGGGTTGCAAATCTTTCAAGACAAGGAGAGCTTTCATTCGGCTGGCCGAGAAAATGACTCATCAGTAATGAGAAATGGGTTGTACATTTTTAAAACACATCAAACCGGTAATTAGTTTCAAATATCTTTTTTTATTTCGAGATTTTAAATTACATTAATTTTTATGCGTGGAGAATTTGTTGGATTTTATATTGATATACATTATTTTTAAAATCAGTTTGAATGTGAGTCGAAATTTCGGGATTAAAAACAGTTTGGACCGCACCGAAATATGCAAAATTTCGTATAATTTTTTAACCGTGGCCACAATATGGGCTGTAATGCTAACAAAAAGAATATGGGCTCCAAAAAACCTTAAGAATTAGCAAATGGGTTGTAAATTATTAGAAAAAATGGCAGATGGGTTGTATGTTGTTTCCCACAGATTTGAGGCTTTCCTAAAAAAAAGGTTAACGCACAAGCAGTGACTGTTGGATGTCCATGCAACGGACGCCGTGCTTCTTCAATCTTTTGTCTTCCTGCTCCAGCCGCTCAAACAAGCACCAGCTGCACTGCCTGCTCCCTCCTCCCCGTGGCCAAACGTGCTGCCGCGTAGGCCTCACCGCCCCATCGTACTCCCATCGCTGGCCTAGCCATCCCTCTACTCACCCACACATGCTGTTATTCTCCGGCGACGGCAGACGAACCAGTAAACCCTCGTATAGTCGTACTCCCCTCCGCGTGGGAAACAATTGCCGAGTCTTACCTGTCTCCGTGTCGTTCCCTTCCTAGGCATCACCGTCGTCCACCGCCATGGTGCTCTCGGCACGGCCTGGTCAACGTGGTCAACGACCGACATGCATATGAAGTGGACTATACATGGAGAGGCCGACAGCTGGGTCCATGGCCGCACGTAAGGAAATGCCTCCTTATTACGCGCAAAATAATGATTCCTCCACCTGACATCAGGGACCCACCGAAAGGGCCTCTGTATTACGTGAAAAAACGTTACCGCCGCTGACAGCTCGGACCCACCAGCTATATCTTCGCATGCAAGGAAGTGCCTCCTTATTACGCATAAAAAATGAATATTCCCCCTGTTAGCTGGGACCCAGTATAGTGGCAGGCTGACTTGTGGGCCTACTAAGTTGACGGCGACGGAGGGCTTTGTCAACTTAGTCAATATGCACGATTCTAGCTCCAGTGACCGTACGATGTCCTCCAACGGTCGTAGTGCTTCTTCAACCTCTGGTCTTCTTGCTCCAGCCGCCCAAACTAGTGCCGGCCGTGCCTCGTGCTCCTGCCTCCCATGGCCGGCTGCGATGCGGCGGAGGCCTCACCGCCCCCTACTACTCCCACTACTGGCCAGGCCATCCCTCTACTCACCCACACCCACTGTTATTCTGCGGCGACGGCAGCCTCACACCGCAGCGAACCAGTGAACCCTCATACTCCTCTACGTGTGGGCATCCACTACCGCGTCTTCCCCGGCTCCGCATCATCCCCTTCCTAGGCCTCACCATCGTCCACCACCCTGGTGCTCTCGGCGCGACGTGGTCAACGTGGTCAAGGAACGGCTTCCATCGGACGTGGACCGTACGTGGAGAGGCTGACATCTGGGTCCACGGTCGCAGCAAGGAAGTGCCTCCTTATTACGCGCAAAATAATTATTCCTCCACCTGACAGCGGGGACCCACTGGACGGGCCACCGTATCTCGCAAAAAAAAACATTTCCCCCTGACTGCTGGGACCCACCAGCTACATTTTCGCACGCAAGGAAGTATGTCCTGGCAAAAAAAAGGATTCGCCCCCCTGACTGCTGGGACCCACCAGCTACATCTTCGCATGCAAGGAAGTGCCTGACAGTCGGGACCCACCTGGTCGAAGCGTACGTAGCGTTGTCATTCTGGTCGCGAACGTGTATGTATATATATACTGGTCGATGTAGAGGCGCGCACGTGTCGTAGTAGAGGCGCGTACTTGTCGTAGTAGAGGCGCGCACATAGCATGTACACGTACGTACAACGGCCAGTGTGCAAGAAAGAAAATACAGCCACGTATGTGTACATATGGGCGGGGTCTCGAACGCGTACTCGCGCATATGTATGGCCAGGGCTCGTGTACATGGCTGGGTTGGAACGGAGAAACAGCGTCGTCGTTGTGTTCATGGGGAGCCAACCGGCTGGGTCGGAACGGAATGCGTGGTCGTGTTCATTGGGAGGGCTCGGACGGAACAGGCGATGGAAACGAGGCCTGGTGTACCACAGAACGAAGGAAACGGCCTTGTGTTTGACCGGCCACGTTCAAAACGGGATCCTGTTCATCGGTAGGGGTGTGGCGTACCGCAAAACAGACGAAACGGACTTGTGTTGGAGCGCTACGGTCGAAATGGGGGTCCTGTTCATCCTGAGGGGTGTGGCGTACCACAAAACGCGACTCCACGGGATATTGTTCATCTTCACCGTCGACCTCCTCTAGCCTCCACAGGCTACCGTCGACCTCCTCCAGCCTCCACGGGCTCCTGTTGATCCAGCCTCCACCGCGCGCTACTCTACCGGCTACTATTCAACCACCCCTCCATGGGCACCCCTCCACTGTCTACTGTTCATCCAGCCCTCCACACAATGGGGTCCTGTTCATCCAGAGGCAATGCCACCACTCACTGTTCATCCAACCCCCTCCCCCCCCCCCCCCCCCCCCCCCGCAACGCTCACTGTTCATTCAATCGACCGGCTTTAGTTAGCAGCAGTAGCAAAGGAATCGCTCGATCTGGTTCAGTTAACAGCCATCGATCGATCGCTCGGGTTCAGTAACGCATAGCCCGTAGTGCAATCGCTCGGGTTCAGTTAGAGCCCAACGCCTCGCTCGGGTTCAGTTACAGCCAACGCCTCGCACACATGCGCGTACGTGTACGAGAGAAACGCGCATCGCTCGGCCCCCCAACCTCCCACCGTAACCGGGAACTCCCCGAAATTTTCCTCGCCCTCGCTTCTACCACGGTTCTTTCCGTCATGGACGGCCCAAAGAATGTCATGCAGCTGCATCTCCGGCCCGCCCAGGACGAAAAGCCCATTTTCTGTCATGATTTTTTATCATAAAAGTAGTAGCCCACCACATCTATGATGATACCGGGTTTTGTCACAATTATCGTCATAGAAGTGTCATATGTATGACAGAAAAAAAAATTCGTTTGGCCCAAAATGTCACGGGTGTCTTTTTTTGTAGTGTGAAGAACTGCCACTAATTGAGCTTCCGGGTCAGGGATAGCCAGATCCTCCTCCATTGGTATTTTGACCGACGGGTTATGTAGAACGTCAAGAAAACATTAGGCGGCATCGGTTTACACTGAGATCCCAGCCGGCTTAAAGCGTCCGCTGCTTCATTCTTGCGCCGATCGATGTGTTCGGCTTGATAACCCTTGAAGTGACCGGCAATGACATCCACTTCACGCCGATAAGCCGCCATGAGTGGATCCTTAGAATCCAAAGGACCAGACACTTGCTGAGCCACTAAATCGGAGTCGCCGAAGCAACGTACCCGGATTAAGTTCATCTCCTTAGCCATCCGAAGACCTTGGAGTAAGGCCTCGTACTCAGCTGCATTGTTAGTACAGGGAAACATCAAACGGAGAACATGACAAAATTTGTCACCTCGAGGGGAAGTAAGAACCACTCCAGCCCCCGAGCCCTCCAATTGCCTGGATCCGTTAAAGTGAATAGTCCAGCACGTGTTATCCGGTTTATCCTCCAATGCCTGCAACTCTGTCCAGTCGTTGATGAAATCCACGTGCGCTTGGGACTTGATGGTTGTGCGAGGCATATATTTTAACCCGTGAGGTCCAAGCTCAATGGCCCACTTAGCAACCCATCCAGTCGCCTCCCTGTTCTGAATGATATCTCCCAAAGGAGCGGAACTGACCACAGTAATGGGATGGCCCTGAAAGTATTGCTTAAGCTTCCGACTTGCCATAAACACTCCATCCACCAGCTTCTGCCAATGCGGATATCTCTACTTGGACTCAATAAGCACCTCACTGATATAATAAACCGGCTGTTGAACCGGATATTCCTGACTAGCCTCCATGCGCTCTATCACAATAGCCACGCTGACAGCCCGGGCATTAGCAGCCACATATAACAGCAATGGTTCTTTATCAATGGGGGCAGCAAGAACAGGCAGTTCAGCTAACTGCTTCTTCAGATCCTCAAATGCCGCATTAGCAGCATCACTCCAGACAAAGTTGTCTGTCTTCTTCATCATCTGGTACAGAGGGATGGCCTTCTCTCCCAACCGGCTGATAAACCGGCTTAACACTACAATACGACCCGCTAGTCATTGAACATCATTGATACACGCCGGTTTGGCCAGTGATGTAATAGCCTTGATCTTTTCTGGATTAGCTTTAATGCCCCTGTTAGACACCAGAAAACCTAAGAGCTTACCTGCCGGTACACCAAAAACGCACTTGGCCGGATTAAGCATCATCTTATAAACCTGAAGGTTATCAAAGGTTTCCTTCAAATCAGATATTAGTGTCTCTGCCTTCTTGGATTTCACCATGATATCATCCACATAAGCATGAACATTGCGCCCAATCTGATTATGAAGACAATTCCGCACACATCGCTGATAAGTCGCCTGGGCACTCTTGAGCCCAAAAGGCATAGATACATAGCAAAAGGCTCCAAAGGGAGTTATAAAAGCCGTCTTCTCCTGGTCCTTAACTGCCATTTTGATCTGATGATAACCCGAATAAGCATCCAGAAAACTCAAATGCTCACAACCCACCGTAGCATCAATAATTTGATCAATATGAGGGAGGGCGAAGGGATCAGCTAGACAAGCCTTGTTCAAATCTGTGTAGTCCACACACATACGCCAAGTGTTGTTATTCTTGAGTACCAGCACCGGGTTAGCCAACCACTCAAGGTGAAAAATCTCCACTATAAACCCTGCTGCCAAGAGCCGGGCTACCTCCTCACCAATGGCCTTGCGTCTCTCTTCATTGAAGCGGTGGAGTAACTGCTTGACCGGTTTAAACTTGCGATCGACATTAAGAGTGTGCTCAACGAGTTCCCTCGGTACACCTGGCATGTCAGAAGGTTTCCATGCAAAAATGTCCCGGTTCTCACGGATGAACTCGATGAGCACGCCTTCCTATTTCGGATCCAAGTTAATGCTGATGCTAAACTGTCTGGATGAATCGCCAAGAACAAAATCAACCAACTTAGTCTCATCAGCCTATTTAAACTTCAAAGCCGGATCATGATCTGTAGTGGGTTTCTTCAAAGAAGTCATATCTGCCGGATCAACATTGTCTTTATAGAATTTTAACTCCTCTATTGTACAAACCGACTTAGCATAAGCCATATCACCTTCTTCACACTCCAAAGCGACCTTGCGGCTGCCATGAACCATGATGGTCCCCTTATGACCCGGCATCTTGAGCTGTAGGTAAACATAACAGGGCCTTGCCATGAATTTAGCATAAGCCGGCCGTCAAAATAGGGCATGATACGGGCTTTGAATTTTTACCACTTCAAAGGTCAATGTCTCTGACCTTGATCATACTCATCTCAAAAAGCAACCTCTAGGGCTATCTTACCGACCGGATAAGTCGATTTACCTGGCACCACGCCATGGAAAACGGTGTTCGACGGTCTAAGATTCTTGTCTGTTAACCCCATACGGTGGAAGGTTTCATGTACAAGATGTTGATACTGCTCCCTCCATCGATGAGCACCTTGGTGAACTTGTAACCTCCAACCTGAGCTGCCACCACAACGCCAGATGACCCAGATTATTAACTCGGGGTGGATGATCCTCTCTGCTGCACACAATAAGCTGTACGGACCAGCGTAAGTAACGGGGCACCGCCGGTTCAACAGAGTTCACAGCCCTTTTGTGGAGCTTCTGATCGCGCTTGCACAGGCTAGTGGTGAAAACATGATACTGCCCACTATTCAACTGCTTCAGGTGGCTCTGGTAACCCGACTGTTGTTGTTGATTCCCCTATTGATTATAACCTCCCTGACTGCCTTGATTGCTTCGATTGCCTTGATTACCTTGAAATCCTGAACCGGAATTGCCTCCGCCATAACCCGGCCCATGAGACCCCGGTCCTGAACCGCCGGATGGTCCATGGTCATATCGGAAAAGATCCGAGTTTTTGAACTCTCGCATAATAAAGCAATCCTTCCAGAGGTGCGTAGCTGGATTCTCTTGCGTCCCGTGCTTTGGGCAAGGCTGATTTAACAGGAGCTCCAGATTCATACCTGACCTCCACTCCGTGGGGGCGGTTTACCCTTACGATGCTGGCTATTACCCTGCACGTTGGTATTAGCCACAAAATCCAAACTATTGTCCGCTTTACGCTTACCATTATTCCCATGGCCCGCCTGGTTGTGTTGCTGTCCTTTCGCACCGTCGTTCTTCTTTCCCTTCCCCGGCTTCTCATCGTTAGACTCGGGATCCTTGGTACTATCAGAATTGGCATACTTAACCAAAGCTGCCATAGGTGTTCCCATGTCATTGCAGTGACGCTTGAGTTTTCCCAACTTCAACTTCAGTGGCTTAAACCGGCAATTGCCCTCTAATGTTATGATTGACGAATCAGCATTGATGCGGTCCGACGAATGCAGGATTTCCGAAACCCGGCGCACCCAATGAGTTGTTGATTCGCCTTCTTCTTGGTCACAGGCGGCCAGATCCACAATTGACATGGGTTGCTTGCACGTGTCCTTGAAGTTCGTTATAAACCGGGCCTTCAACTCGGCCCATGAACCGACAGAGTTACCGACAAACTCTTTAACCAAGTGCGAGCCGTTCCATCCAACATCATGGTGAAGTACTTCGCACACGCCGCTTCATCCACATCTAGCATCTTCATTTCCATCTCATAACTCTCAACCCATGACTCGGGGGGTAAATCGGCGGTGTAATTGGGAACCTTACGCGGAACCTTGAAATCCCTGGGTAACTGCACATTGCGTAGAGCCGGGGTGAGACACGGCACCCCCCCCCAAGAGATGAAGCAAGTCCTCGTTCCACTGACGTCGTCGGTCGAACCGGAGTAGGCTGATGATTTGCGTACTGCGCCGCTAACTCGTCCTCCTGACGCGCTCTACCATTATCCACCACATCTTGAGCATTTGCACCACCGCGCGCCAGATTAGGCCCTTGAAGAGCGTCACGGTTCCACACACTGCTTGACACAGCCGGTTCATCAATGTGCCTGCTGTAACTCTTGCTCGGGGAGGGGTTGAATGGATTCTGTCTCGGCTATATGAATAGGCCTGCTGCTGTACCATAGCGGTTTGAAGGAGATCCCTGGCCCGCCGTGTCTCAACCGCCGCTGGAGACTCTCTCTCCATTGGAATGGCTGCCAATCGAGACCCACAGCAATCATGTTATCCAAAGGGGTGGAGAAGTGACCCGGCGGGGTTCGCATGTATTGCGGCGGGTCAAGTGTTCATCGAGGTGGGTCCGTCACCCGCGGCTGATCCGGCGCTCCTGTCCCAGGTGCTTCAGTCTGGTTTACTGCTGCCGAATTACTGGGTCCTGCTCCTGGCATGTTGAAGAGATTCATTGCTTCATAAACCGGCGGCAGACGAGACTGATGCCTCCTCCTCAACACGTTGTTCGGAGCATTCTGATCCAGCTTGAGCCGGTAATTCTCTGCCTGAATCCGCTGTGACTGGGCATCTAAAGTGGCCCGCTCATCAGCCATCCTAGTTTTCTCAGCCGCCAAGTCCTCCTTGGCCCGAGTTACCTGATCCCGCAGCTTTGTGACCTCCACATTATGCTGATCTTGAGTCTCCGGGGTGATTGCTGTGGTCAACAATGTTGTCCAGGCGTCCAATAAACCGGGCAGAACTTGAGCCGGCCGGTGCGCGGGGCCTCCTGCCCTGACTGTCGATCCATAAATCGTTGTTGCTGTAGTTGAAGATTGCAACGTGGGCTGCGTATCGGCCATGAAGATCGCAACCTGGTTTGGCGGTTCAAGGGGGTCCGGAATTCTGTCGCCATTGGAACAGCCCCCGATCCGGCCATCTTGCAGTTGGTACAGTGACTCAGTCTCGTCAGTGGACGATTTTCCATCAGAATAAACGACCGTCTCACGATCGGACACCGGTTCAGATTCCGCACCATAGATGAATCCCAGGAACGCATGCTTCATGGCAGGCTGAACCCGGGCAGGGCTTGCACGCTGAGCCGTCTCGACGAGGTTAGTGCAGATGTCCAGCTCAGGGCCCGGTTCATCGATCTTGCCGATGAAGACGTGAATTCCTCCAAAAGGGACCCGGTACCCGTACTCGATTGAGCCGGCCTCGGGCCCCAGCCTGCGTCGTCGATGTAGAGCTTGCCGCGACGACTCTTGGTCATCCGGCCCACTGCGTATCCCTTGAGTCCTTCAAAGTTGCCCTTTAAGAACTTGAAACCATCGTGCGATAGCCCCACGGTGGGCGCCAACTGTCATGGAATTAACATGTCAGATGTCCTAGGGGAAGGACTTAGTCCTCGAGCCATCACAACGAGATTAGCTTAAAGGGGTTAAACTGGACAAAGGACATTGGGAGTTTATACTGGTTCGGCCCCTTGCGGTGAAGGTAAAAGCCTACGATCTAGTTGTGGTGGAATTGATGGGGTCTCGATGATTAGGGAGCGAATCTACTTTACTTGGCTCTCGAGTTGTTGTTTCTTGTCCCTGAACCGCCATCGGGTCGTCCCTTTATATACACAGGCTGACGCCCGGCGGTTTACAGAATACCGGGTCCGTCTCATACACGTGTCCGGCTCGGTTTCTACCTTTCCCTATCTTACAACACAAGCTACATATCTCATGGCGGTTTATGTCTATGGGCCCTAATCCGCCCTTGGGCTCTGGGCCTCTAAATCTCTGTAGTAAAGCGCCATACTCCTTGTCTTCATGGGCTTCAATACAGATGATTCCTTGTGAGCATAACCCGGCCCCTCCTGGGCGGTTTATACTCAGTAGTTATATCCCCAATAGTAGGCCCCAGATTGATTTGAACCTGTTCGTGTCAATCTTCAATATTTAGAAAAACTCATTGGACATCTTCGTATGTGTAAGTGTATCTAGTGCCCCTTATTGATTTTGGTGTATTGAAGACTCATAGGTTAAGGGACTGATGCGTTTGTGAGTGTACATAGGTCTATAAGTCTATGAGGAGTTTGATATTTACAGAGAAAGTCGACCCCTAAAAATGAAGTTCTTCAACTAAAGACTTTGTATTTCTGAAGACTTTCTGAAGACTTTGACAGTGAAGAAAGTGGTGTGACCTTGAAGACTTGGTATTCATTCGAGGAACATGAAGCGTGAAGACTTTTGTTTTTATAGTTTCATTTTCTCTTTCTTGAGTCATAGGAAACACCGTACTGTTAAAGGGGGTCGAGGAAATACTAAGGAAAAATTTCCATGTGATGCTCAACTCAAAATCCTACACCTACCAATCCCTTCGAGTGAAGCCATTGGAAATCTCATACAGTTCAGTCACATTGTTCAGTGATAGAGACGAAGTTCTTCTGGTCTCTGAGGAATTTGTTCTGACTTAGGAGTTAGGAATTCACCAGTGCGAAATGCCTACACAGTGAGGAACATGATAGCCCTGAGGAATTTGATAGTCAAATTTCCGACCGTTGCAGTGCTATGCGCCAGCTGTCCCAAAATATCTACTCACCTAACGGTCATATCAGACAAGGGCATTTATGTCTTATCATGTCGGGCTGCTCCCTAGGCTATAAATAGCCACCCCTACAACCACTAGCTAGTTGGCTGCTTCGAGAGAAACTGACACTTGTCAATTGAGAGAATCCCATCCTTCGAGGACTTTGAGCGAAAATCATCAAGTGAGGAAAACCCAAACCCAACACCTACAAACCCAAAGTGCTTGAGCATCACTGAAGAGATTGATCCTGCGTGGATCCGACGCTTGTTTCCTTTGAAGACTGTGCTTCTTCCAGACGGTTAGGCGTCAAGGTCTAGAGCATCCAAGAGGAATTGTGGATCGCCGAGTGACCGAGTTTGTGAAGGTTCGGAAGTCACCTGAAGACTTACCATGAGTGATTGGGCGAGGTCTGTGTGACCTTAGCTCAAGGAGAATACGGTGAGGACTGTGTGTCCGGGACTTGGTGTCCTCGAGTTTAAATACCCAGCCGCTCCAACCAGATGTACAACTGAGACAGCAGTTGGAACTGGTCTACCAAATCATTGTCTTCACCGAGCTTACTGGTTCTATTTCCTCAACTCTTTCATTTCCTTATGTCTGTTGTTGTGTGCCTGTTCATATCTGTTTCAAGACTTTGACTAAAGACTTTCTCAATTTCCTCAGTTCAATTTCTTTAGTTTGTCCGTCTTCTTTCTTGTGTTATCATGTGTTTACGCTTTCTATACTCTGTGCTTGTCTTCATTTCATCATGATGACTATGCTTGTGTTCTGTTGTGTTTACTTCTGAGTACTTATTCTGCTGCAAGTAGTTCTTCACTAAGGAATTTCCTCACCAGCAAATTCCTCATTAAAGAATTCATAAAAATTGCCTATTCACCCCCTCTAGTCGTTATAATGCACTTTCAATTGGTATCAGAGCGAGGTACTCCCTTGTTCTGTGTGATTTTGGTTTAACCACCTGGAGTTTTAGTTATGTCGACCGCAGGTATGATCAAGGTCTCTGCTGGGTGTCCTACCTTCGATGGAACGGACTACCCCTACTAGAAGAATAAGATGCGAATGCATCTTGAGGCAATTGATAACGATCTCTGGTATGTTGTGGAAAATGGTGTTCCCTTAGTCACACCTTCTCTGAACGCTACCGATGTGAAGAGATTCAAGCAACTCGATTCTCAAGCAAAGAATATCATATGTGGCCATCTGAGCAAAGGACAGTATGGAAGAGTGAGTGCTTTGGAAACTGCTAAGCTTATCTGGGATAGGTTGTCCAAACTAAATGAAGGAGTCTCAACCCAGCGTGACTCTCATGTTGACGTTCTTCGCAATCTCTTCAACCTCTTCAAAAGACTCGACAATGAAATGTCCAGCAAACCTTTGATCGCCTCACCGACATCTCAAATGAGCTTCAAGCGCTTGGCGCCACTGACATCACCGACCATGAGGTGGTGAAGAAATTGCTGAGATCGCTCGATTCTTCATTTGACACTCTGGCACTGATGATTCAAGAGCATGCTGGCTACAAGTCACTTGATCCCGCTGATATCCTCGAGAGGCTAAATACTCATGAGTTCCAGCTTGCTGAGAAGAGAGATCTCTATGGTTCGAGCTATGGCAGATCACGTGCTCTGAAGGCCAAGGCAGTCTCTGAGTCTGAAGAGGAGGACTCTGCTAGCAGCCTTGGTGACCCTGAAGAACTGAGCCAGGAACTAGCACTGCTCGTGAAGAAATTTCAGAAGTTCTCAAGACGTGGTCGCTTTAGAAAACCCTCAAGGAGCAATGATTCCTCATCCAGTGACTACAAGAAGAGCAGCTCCAAGAAGGCTTGGGCATTCATTGGCAAGGAAATGGACTCTGAGGCTGAACCTGAGGAACATGAGGACGAGGAGGCATCTGAGGACTCCGAGTCTGGTGTGGCAAGCCTAGCTCTCGCTACTGCATTCGTTAGCAAGTGTATCTTCAACTCTGAAGAAAATAGCTTCACCAACAAGGCTGATGAAGGCAATGATGACTACGCTCCCACCTATTGCTTCATGGCAAAGGGTGCCAAGGTAACTAAATACGCCTCCTCTGACTCTAGTGAGGATGAATCTGATGAAAACCTCAAGCCCAGCTACTCTAAACTTGCTAAAATTGCTGTGAAACAAAAAAAGGCCTTTGAAAAGGTTCAAAACATGCTAGATAAAAGTGATGATATGTTGGGTGAAGAAATGGATCGCACTAAAACCTTGTCTGAAAATCTTTAGAGACTTCAGTCCAAGTTTGACAATCTTCAAGGTCATCATAACACTCTCTTATTTGATCACGAGAAGCTTTCTTATGAATTTCTTCAAAGAAAGAAAGATCTTGAAAAGCTAAGGGTGGATTATGAAGATCTTCAGAAGGAGCGCAATTCATTACTTGCTCAACAAATCAGCGCTACTCAGGAAGAATTTGTTCCTCCATGTCTGAAATGCACTGAACGTGAAACTGCTAATTCTTCACCTGAATGTTCAAATGCTTCTAATGTTACAAATTCTTCACCTGTCTCTGCTATCACTAATTCCTCATCTGAGGACGTTGCTAGTATCACTGATGATGTAGGGCTGAAGGAATTGTACATGGCAGGCATGTACAAAAGCCTCAAAGGGCATCAGACTCCTTGTGATGTGCTCAAAAAACATATCCTCAACAGAAACCCTAGGAAAGAGGGTATTTCCTTTGAGAGGAAACTCAATGCTGATGGAACATATTGGAAGCCTGAGCAGTACCCAAAAACCTCATGGGTTGCTGCAAAGGGACCTCCAGTTGATCCATCTAACTTATCTGGCTTTACATGTGAATCTCCTCATTCTTTTAATGAGTCATTTGACTCCAACTATAAACTGTTCAAAGATCATAATGGTGAAGTATTTGCTAGATATGTTGGCAGTAACTGCAAGAACGATTCCCCTATGAAGAAAATCTAGGTTCCCAAAAGTTTCCTTGAAAGTATTCAGGTGAATGTCCTCATGACACCTCCTGTGAAGAATATGAACTCCAGATCAAATTCTTCATATGAACAAAATTCTTCATATGGATCCAAGTCCTCATATGGACCACATTCCTCACGTGGATCAAATTCCTCAAAAGGGTCAAAGTCCTCATATGATCATCATCGTGCCAACCCTTCTGTTTCGCAGGGTAGAGCTAAGGGCTATGAATATGAGCATTACTCTTCAAATCATTATGTTCATAGGTCCTCGAAGAATTTCTCTGCTTATTCATATGCTTACCCTAACCCCTCTTATGTGAAACAAAGTGGACTGGCGTCTATGCCACCTTTCTCATATGGTGCTTGCAGAGTGATGAATTCTTTGCCACCCCTTCAGATGTGAGTGGTGAATAAAAAGAACTAATCTCTTATGCAGGGTCAGGTCTCCAGACGTGCTCAAAACGTCTAAAGAGTTTCCTGGAGACCTGGACAGTGCCTGAATGGACACATGATGAAATGAACCTTCATTTCACACGTCCTCATACTGCTTATCTGTTCTAATTGCTTGATGAAATTGATCTGATGATATTGATGTCATATTCTTCACTTATGAAGTATATGAGTTCGTAAGTTGCACTAATTCATCTATAGGATGATCAACCCAAAGCAAATGAGTGGGTCCTCGATAGTGGATGTATGAACCACATGACGGGTGACAATAATCTATTGATGGATGATCCGTTATCACTATCACATCTAAAGCATATCATCTTCGCTGATAAAGGCAAAAGTTAGGTATTGAGTCTAGGTAAGGTTGCGATCTCTAAGGACATACACATGGACAAAGTCATGCTTGTCGAGTCCTTAGGATACAACCTCATGTCTGTCTCAATGCTTTGTGATCTTGATATGGTTGTTGTCTTTGGCAAGTATCATTGTGTTGTGATCATGGAAGCTGACAATTCCAAAGTCTTCAAAGGCTTTAGGAGAGGAGACTTGTACAATTTTGATTTCTCTACAGGACCACAACCGGATGTATGCTTACTTGCAAAAGCTTCTGAAGGCTGGCTATGGCATCAACGACTTGGTCATGCTGGCATGAGGAATCTGCACACGCTCGCGAAGAAGAAGCATGTCATTGGCATTGAGAATGTCAAATTCATCAAGGATCACTTATGCGGAGCCTGTGAAGCTGGAAAGATGACAAAGGCCAAGCATCCAGTGAAGACTATCATGACTACCACTCGACCATTTGAATTGCTTCACATGGATCTCTTTGGTCCTAATCATTATTCTGCCATTACAAATGATGCATCTCTATATGGCTTTGTTATTGTTGATGATTATTCTCATTACACATGGGTACACATTGTCACTTACAAACATGAGGTGCAGGAAGTCTTCAAACGATTTTCCTCGTGGGCTTCAACCAACTTTGGTGTGAAGATCAAGCACATCAGGAGTGACAATGGAACTGAGTTCAAGAATTCCGGTCTTGATGACTATCTTGATGAACTTGGTATTACTCATGAGTTATTAGCTCCTTATACTCCTCAACAGAATGGCATCATGGAGCGCAAGAACAAAACTCTTGTTGAGATGGCTCGCACTATGCTTGCTGAATACAAGATACCTCGTCGTTTCTGGATTGAGGCCATTGATACTGCGTGCCACGTCATCAACAGGGTATGTCTTCACAAATTCTTCAAGAAGACTGCCTATGAACTCCTCACTGACAAGAAACCCAATGTGAGTTACTTCAAAGTATTCAGTGCTAAATGTTGGATTAGAGATCATCATCACACTTCTGAATTTTCACCGAAAGCACATGAGGGCTTCATGCTTGGTTACGGAAAGGACTTGCACACCTAAAAAGTCTTCAACAATGTTCTTCACAAGGTTGTTCAAACTGTAGATGTGCGGTTCAATGAAACTAATGGATCGCAAAGAGAGCACCTACCTTCCGTGATAGATGAACCAGCACCTGAGGATTCTATCAAGTTCAAATCCACTGAGGATGTCATTCCCACTGAAGAATCTGTTGAAGAATTCATTCCAGAACATGATGAACGTCGAGCTGCCGCACCTGAAGAAAATGGTGCTGAGGAAAATGCTCCTGAAGAAAATGCAGATCAAATTCCTCGAAGACAACCCACTCATCCTCGTATTGCAAACGAAGTGCAAATTGAGAAGATCATCGATGACATTGAAGCACCAGGTCCTCTCACACGCTCAAAAGCTTCACATTTGTATAACTTTTGTGGGCACTTTGCTTTTGTCTCTATCACAGAGCCCACTAAGGTAGATGAAGCATTTCTGGAGCCTGAGTGGATTCAAGCTATGCAAGAAGAATTACATCAGTTCGAGCTCAACAACGTCTGGGAACTGGTCAAACATCCAGATCCTCGCAAGCACAACATTATTGGCACAAAGTGGATCTACCACAACAAGCAAGATGAAAATGGCCTTATGGTGAGGAATAAGGCATGGCTTGTAGCTCAAGGCTACACACAAGTTGAAGGAATTGACTTCGATGAAACTTTTGCACCTGTTGCTAGTCTTGAGGCTATTCGCATACTACTTGCTTATGCTAACCATCATGATATTATCTTACAACAAATGGATGTGAAAAGTGCATTCCTCAATGGTAAGCTTGAGGAAGAAGTATATGTTGCTCAACCCCCAGGTTTTGAGGATCCAAAGAATCCTGACAAAGTCTTCAGACTCAACAAGGCCCTGTATGGCCTCAAGCAAGCCCCTCGGGCGTGGTATGATACTTCCAAGGAATTCCTCATGAAAAAAGGCTTCAAACCCGGTTCACTCGACCCAACTCTTTTCACTAAGTCTTATGACGATGAATTATTTGTGTGCCAAATATATGTTGATGATATTATTTTTGGCTGTACTGACCAACGATATAGTGATGAATTTGCCTATATGATGAGTGAAGAATATCAAATTTCTATGATGGGAGAATTGAAATTCTTTTTAGGTCTTCAAATTCGTCAACAGCGCAATGGGATATTCATATCTCAGGAGAAATACCTCAAGGACATATTGAGGAAATTCGGCATGCAAGATTGCAAAGGGGTCAAAATTTCAATGCCCACTAATGGCCATCTATGCACTAATGAAAATGGTCAAGACTTCGATCAAAAGGTATACCGCTCCATGATTGGCTCTTTATTGTACCTATGTGCATCTAGGCCGGATATTATGCTTAGTGTTTGCATGTGTGCCCAATTTCAAGCTACACCGAAGGAATCACACCATAAGGCTGTGAAGCACATTCTTCGATACTTAGCTCACACACCAACACTTGGATTATGGTATCCCAAGGGCTCTTCATTTGATCTCATTGGATATTCAGACTCTGACTATGCTGGCGATCGCGTGGACCGCAAGTCAACGTTAGGCACATGTCATTTCCTCGCACGATCCTTGGTCTGTTGGTCCTCGAAGAAACAGAACTGCGTATCACTCTCCACTGTAGAAGCTGAGTACATTGCTACTGGATCATGCTGTGCTCAACTACTATGGATGAAGCAAACACTCAAGGACTATGCCGTCAACGTGAAGAATGTGCCTCTCTTCTGTGACAATGAGAGTGCTATCAAGATTGCTCATAACCCAGTTCAGCACTCGAAGACCAAGCACATCCAGATTCGTCATCATTTTCTTCATGATCATGTGTTGAAGGGCGACATCTCCATCGACCACGTTAGCATTGAAGATCAACTGGCCGATATCTTCACAAAGCCCTTGGATTAGAAGAGATTTAGCAAGTTGCGGTGTGAGCTAAATATCCTAGAATCTTTGAATGTTCTCTCAAATGGACACACATCCTAACACTTATGCTGACTTGATGACTTAGATGCGCCACACACGAAGTAACGTTTTTCTTCAATCAATGAAGACTAACCCTCTAAGTGTGAAGAAATTAATGAAGAAATTGATTCTCAGAGCCCTACGACAATTGTACGCGGTGTCTGAAATCAGCTTTCTTGTACGGTGGGTTATGCCACCACTCAAAGTTGGAAATCTTCAATTTGAGTTTTTCTTCGCTTTGAAATTCCTCAGTTTTTCAAATTCTTCAACTTTGCATTGTCTTTACTCTTTTCGGTGCTGTTCTTCATTTGAATATATATATATATATATATATATATATATATATACATATATATATATATATATGAGTTATGTCCTCTACAGCATTCACTTATTGCTAATTCTTCAAGTTGATTTCTTCTGCTAAGTGAATGTGATCGGACCCTTCCCCCTCTATGCTAAACTCAACCCAGTCTATTCACAAATTCTTCATGTGTGTTCTAATTGAAACTCTTTCAAAATCTTCACTTTGTCCTTGACAGCTGAAGAAATTGCGAACGGAACTTTTAACTTATCTTATCTAAATTTTTGGCTTTGCCACTCAAACGGTTCCGCTTCTCACAGTAATACTTATCTACTCAAGCACGATCTCACACGATCGCCACCTCTCAATACGTGGGTGACACATGTCAAGCGAATGAGAAGGGCCAGGGGCACGTTCGTCCGATTTCCTCGGGCGAACAGTTTTTCACTCCGTCTATAAATACCCATGCCTCTTCTTCACTTCACTTTCACCTCACTCGCTCGCTCTCACTCCCGCTCGAGCTTCCCAAAACCCTAGCGCCGCCGCTACTTCATCGTCGCCAGTGAGGAAGAGCTTCACTGCCTCGACCTCGTCGACATCGTACTCGCGCCGGTTAAGGATTTCTTCACTCCGCCGCCACCGTAGCCGTCTTCCTCTGCCGAGTTAGGGCGTGGAAGATCTGAACTGATGAACTTCACATCTACACTTCCCAGTTCGTCGTGTTCTTCAACTGGGTAATTAAAAGTTACTTTTACTAGCCTCTTTGATTCTTATGTTTTCTTGAAAATCTTCAAAGGTGTTTATTCTTCAAATCTTCACACACATGAACACCTCACATGTCATCTGCTCTTGATTCATTTCTCTAAGCAATGATTTTCTTCAAGATTCCTCAATTATGTGGATTTTCAATCTATACAACTCTAGAACCTAAGACAAAGAACGCTTAGTGAAATTCCTCAAGACTCATCTGGTCAAATTCCTCAAACCTATTCATTTTTGAAAAACCTTCGGAGAACGCATATGACCTCTCCATATTCCTCGCAACTATACTCTGTTCATAGGTACAAATGTCCGCTGCTGAATCACTAGGTTCTCATCAACTTAACTCATTTGCAGCGTTCCTCAAAGAAAAGTTGCACACTTCTCCAGAAACCTCAGTTGTTCATATTCCTCAGCTGAAGAAAATGGCTGATAAGAAGCCACAGAAGGGAGGAAAGAGGCCTGAGGTCAATACTGCGTTTGAAATCCCTGAGGACATTTATGTTGGATACTGCACTCCTGATGAGGCCAAGTTTCGCAAGGAGGACAAGAATCAGCGCAAGGTACACATACAACGGATAGAGAGGAGATGGGCACAAGAATGGAGGGAGTACAGGTATGTTACTCCCAAGTACATGAAGAAATTCGCGCTCAACCCTCCATGCTCAAGACCTCCATTGGCACCAGGCCAAGTGGCAGATCCCACCAGCCTCAAGCGCGGTGAGGACTATGCTGATGAATGGGCAAAGCGCCAGGCCAAATTTGCCAAGCAAGCAAAGGAAGCAGTGATGAAATTCAATGCAGACTCTGCTGCTGCTGCTGCCTCTGCTGAGGCCTCTGCTAGTCAACCAAAGAAGGTAATGCATAAGAATCCTGCGCATAAGTCAAGCGCTTCTCCTTCAATGCCCTCACGGCCAAGCTCCTCTGCAATGCCCTCAAGGCCAGATTCCTCAAGGCCCCCACGGCCAATTCCTCAGACTGCTCCTTCAAAGTCCTCAGCTCCTCCGTCAAAATCTTCAGCTCCTCCAACCAAATCCTCTGCACCTATACATCTCGCCACATGCCAAAGGACCCAAGGCATCTCAATTGCCTCAGGAGCATCTGCAAGTTCCTCAGCTGCACCAAATTCCTCAGCTGGCCCCTCTCTGATGAAGAAAAAGGCCACTGTTGAACGAGGCCTTCGACCAAGTCCTCACAAGAAGTAGGTCGCCTTCCAAGTGCCCTCTAATGATGATGAGGCTGATGATGTAGAACTTGCCGAAATCATCAGAGACAGGCAAGCCAGGGCCGCTAGAGCCAAAGGCACCAATCTGCCACTTATGTTGGATCCAAAGTTGATCCTTGATTACATTGACATATGGCACAAGGACCCCAACACGCCTCTTCCGGAGATGAACCGCATGCCTGGTCAGACTCATGTTTTAACTGCCTTCATTGAGGAAGAAAAGTGGAAATTTGAACAAGGCAGAAGTTTGAAGAAAGCGCAGTACAAGAAACAGCGCTACGTCAAGGACAATGTCCTCACTCTCACCCCTGATCAACTCATTGCTTTGCAAGCAGAAATCAAGCAATTGAGTGATGAATTCGATCGCTACTATGCTAATTGGAAGGGCGCCAAGGTGCGGTTCGTCAATTCGATGAAGAAATTCACTTCAAGTGATGATCCTCCTGTGCACATTGAAGTTACTCAGGCTGAAGCATCTGCTCAGCCTATCGAAGAACATGCCAGCACCGCTGATGACAATTAGGCTGCTGAAGAAACTGAGAGTGCCAGGGCTAATGACTCCATTCCAGCCGCTGAAGATTTTGCCAGGGCATCCACTAGTGGTGCGCCTGAAGAAAGTGAACAAGTTAGGGCAACTGCATCAATTGCGCCTGAAGAAAATGATCCAAAGTCCTCTGCACCTCCTGCGCCTACACCAACTCCTATCCTTCCATCTGCATCATATGCGAAGAAGACCAAGACTGCAGAGCGTGCAGCTGTGAAGAAAAGGAAGGCATCAACTTCATCAAATTCTTTAGCTCCAAAGAAGATGAAGCCACTAACTAGCTCAATTGACAATCCAATTGATGTCATTCCAGTCTCCTCCATGCCATCAAAGGACCTTGTTCCTTTTGGTGAAGATTATGTGATACCCAATGAATCTGATGAAGAAACTCCTTCTGCTACTTCGACAGAGCAGTTGGATGAAGAAATTGAAGTGGATGAAGTCCCTTCAACCCCAGTCATTTCCTCACCTATGCCTCAGTTCACTGCTGAAGTGGCAGGTGTTGCAGAAATGGAAGATGAGGATGTGGACATTAGCTGTACCACTCCTGTGCTCAATGATGAATTTTGGGACAGTCAGCACCCCAACTCTCCAATGTTCACTCCACTCCAAGCTATTCCTTAGTCCCCTGCTGCTACTGAAGTGCAAATGGGATCTGAAGAACCTCATGCAACTCCAAGTGTTCATGAAGAAATTCCAGACACTAGTGCTGAAGAAAATGTCAATGAGGAAATGAAGAACCGGGCTGAAGCTACAGAAGAGCCTGAAATTCCTCAGCCTGAGGAACATGAGATTGCAATTCCTGAGGTGGTGATGCAATTGACTGACACTCCTCAGCCCAAGCCAAAGGATCCCTTCTCAAAGAAGCAAAAATTCAAGGCTGATGATTTCTTCGGCGAGCACGTGTTCTTCACTGAATTTAACCCCTATGACAATGCTTGTCTTAGAAGGAAGCGTTTTTCGACTGCCAGCCAGGCCAACTTCTATTCCTCACTGCTTTTCAACAAGGACAAAGTCTTCGATCATGAACATATTCCTCATGTGGACAT
This sequence comes from Triticum timopheevii, assembly GCA_963921465.1. NCBI lineage: Eukaryota > Viridiplantae > Streptophyta > Magnoliopsida > Poales > Poaceae > Triticum > Triticum timopheevii. The sequence continues at coordinate 426,411,591 of OY997262.1, forward strand.
GGAATCAATGTCGTGTTTCTCTCAAATCCTCAACATGCTTCATAATGCAGGCTTGCTCAATTTCTGCTCTGACATAGTTGATTGGAATGAAGAGCTTATTCTTCAGTTCTATGCAACTCTGCATATCACAGGTGATGTTGCTGACGTCAACTCGTGGGTGTTGACCTGGATGACTGAAAACACTCATTACAAGGCACCAGCCTCTGAATTACTTAATGCCTTGCCAATCAGTCCTCCACCTGATGGTGCTCGTTGTCTGTATGATGAGCCTGAACTCACTGATCACTATATGCAAGTGCTCATGAAGTCGCTGAATCCTGGTCAAGCCCCAAGGACCAAATTCCTCGTGAAGGAATTGCTCTATGTGCCAAGAACCATCTACTGCATCCTGACGAAGACCATGAGTCCTATCAAAGGCCATGACTCATCCGATGAAGAAATTATCGGGATGATGAAGAATATGCTTTTCAACATACTGCATGGCATCCCCATAAACTATCATGATTTCTTCATGAGGACTCTGGCGAATGTTGCACTTTCACCATTTGAGCTGAAGCCTTACGCACCGTGGATCATGAGATTCCTCAGAACAAGGTCTTCACTCCACTACAAGGCTGATTTTCAGAATCACCTCAGCTACTTGCCCCCTATTGAAGTCCTCAAGAGGACAATTTCCTCATCTGATGAGAAGGGCAAGTCACCAGTCGTTATCGATGAAGGCATTCGTCCATTGGATGGTCAGTTCCGCAAAGCTGCATCTTACTCCACCAATGATGACCCTGCCACTCATAATTCTGCTACCAATGCTACCAAGTCAAGTCATCAAGCTACTGCTCCTCGTGTGATGACTGACCATGAGCTGCTTATAAGTCTTCACCAGAAGGTGGATCGAAACCACAAGTGGGTTAAGCGTCAGTTTGGCTCCATTCTTCACAACATGACTTCCACACATAATGCAGTGAAGAAAAACCATTACTACCTCCCTGAAGTATTTGATCGCACCTGGGCTATTCTGTCACATCTATCTGGTGAAGAAGATCAGAAGCAAATGGGCTTCAAGGAAGACTTTGACTGGTCTGCTCCTCCACCGAAGAAATTCAAGAAGGTCAAGGTTCCTTCCTTGGTGGCCAGTTTATATTCTTCATCGCGCGAAACGGACGAGTATGAAGACTTGGATGACACTGCGGCAGGCCCTACAACGACTCAAGACCCTGACAATGCTGGCGCTCCTCCATCATCATGATATTCTTCAAGGGCGTTAGTCCTCAGTTTCAACCCTTTTGGTCATTCAATGACAAAGGGGGAGAAATTTGAGTTAGTCTTCAAGCGGGTCTATCCTATATGGGTGTTTTTTTGCTAAGTTACAACTCTCGTTCTTCTGATAACTTTGTTGGATCGAGTTGTAATCTTAAACTCTATGGTGTCCTGATACTTTTGTTGTGTTCTTCTGCATGCCTATTCCTCATTAATGTCAATGCATGCATGCTGAATTACATCAGTCACCATATTTCATCATGCATTTCAAATCCTTCATATTATATATCAAATGCGTGTATGAATTACAAGATATAGGGGGAGATCTCCATGATTATACTTGTCAAGTGTGCAATGCTTCAAAAGCAAATTCCTCACTATGCACATCTTTAGGGGGAGTTCTTCTATATCTTGCAATCAAATTCCTCAACATCAGTATTTACACTTCATATGTTTATCCCTATTGAAAACTTAACCTATATTGTCATCAATCACCAAAAAGGGGGAGATTGTAAGTGCATCTAGTGCCCCTTATTGATTTTGGTGTATTGAAGACTCATAGGTTAAGGGACTGATGCGTTTGTGAGTGTACACAGGTCTATAAGTCTATGAGGAGTTTGATATTTACAGAGAAAGTCGACCCCTAAAAATGAAGTTCTTCAACTAAAGACTTTGTATTTCTGAAGACTTTGACAGTGAAGAAAGTGGTGTGACCTTGAAGACTTGGTATTCATTCGAGGAACATGAAGCGTGAAGACTTTTGTTTTTATAGTTTCATTTTCTCTTTCTTGAGTCATAGGAAACACCGTACTATTAAAGGGGGTCAAGGAAATACTAAGGAAAAATTTCCATGTGATGCTCAACTCAAAATCCTACACCTACCAATCCCTTCGAGTGAAGCCATTGGAAATCTCATACAGTTCAGTCACATTCTTCAGTGACAGAGATGAAGTTCTTCTGGTCTCTGAGGAATTTGTTCTGACTAAGGAGTTAGGAATTCGCCAGTGCAAATTGCCTACACAGTGAGGAGCATGATAGTGCTGAGGAATTTGATAGTCAAATTTCCGACCGTTGTTGTGCTATGCGCCAGCTGTCCCAAAATATCTACCCACCTAATGGTCATATCAGACAAGGGCAATTATGTTTTATCACATCGGGATGCTTCCTAGGCTATAAATAGCTGCCCCCTACAACCACTAGCTGGTTGGCTGCTCCGAGAGAAACTAACAATTGTCAATTGAGAGCATCCCATCCTCCGAGGACTTTGAGCGAAAATCATCAAGTGAGGAAAATCGAAACCCAACACCTACAAACCCAAAGTGATTGAGCATCACTGAAGAGATTTATCCTGTGTGGATCCGACGCTTGTTTCCTTTGAAGACTGTGCTTCTTCCAGACGGTTAGGCGTCAAGGTTTAGAGCATCCAAGAGGAATTGTGGATCGCCGAGTGACCGAGTTTGTGAAGGTTCGGAAGTCACCTGAAGACTTACCACGAGTGATTGGACGAGGTCTATGTGACTTTAGCTCAAGGAGAATACCGTGAGGACTGTGTTTTCGGGACTGGATGTCCTCGAGTTTAAATACTTAGCCGCTCCAACCGGATGTACAACTAAGACAGCAGTTGGAACTGGTCTACCAAATCATTGTCTTCACCAAGCTTACTGGTTCTATTTCCTCAACTCTTTCATTTCCTTATGTCTATTGTTGTGTGCCTATTCATATATGTTTGAAGACTTTGACTGAAGACTTTCTCAATTTCCTTAGTTCAGTTTCTTCAGTTTGTCCGTCTTCTTTCATGTGTTATCCTATGTTTACGCTTTCTGTACTCTATGCTTGTCTTCATTTCATCATGATGACTATGCTTGTGTTCTGTTATGTTTACTTCTGAGTACTTATTCCGCTGCAAGTAGTTCTTCTCTAAGGAATTTCCTCACCAGCAAATTCCTCAGTGAAGAATTCATAAAAATCGCCTATTCACCCCCTTCTAGTCGATATAACGCACTTTCAGTATGAACCTTATAAACCGTCATGCCATCAACTCCATATGAACCTTGTAAACCGCCATGACGTCATCTTCCAAGATTGTAATGAATCGCCATGACATCACCTGCTTATTAAAACCTATAAATACTTCCCTTTTACTAATTAACCTCCGAAAACCAAGGCGACAGCTGTGTCATATATCCATTTTTTGGGTTCCTCGATTCTCGTGCCTGTCACTTATCCTTTCGCCTTATAAATAGGACCAAGGATCATTTTTTCTTTTCCCCTTCGTGCCCCCTCATCTCCTCGTCTTCCTCATGTCGCCTCATTGCTCGAGCGCAGCCGCCGCCATCGACCTTCGCCTCTGCACCAACAACGGCCGCTGCATCAACCTGATCTGACCAAAGAAACGCGGCGCCTCTCCGCTAGTCCTTCAACCTCTGTAAGTTTTCTTCTTCTTCACCGCAGATCTACCATTAGGGTTTCGTTGTTCTTCCGTGTTCTTCAGTGTTCGTCAATGTTCATTGCTGCCCCTTGCGGCCACATAAGAACTTGATAAATCTTGATATTCCTCTTGTGTAGCCGTAGCTATAGTCCATTTTTTCCTCATCATAGCATGTCTTCTTCAAAAACAGATCCCATCTGGTTTTTGACTGTTCCACTATCACCACTTAGGGCTTTGGAATTTTTCTCGTTTTTAGAACTGTGGTAGATCCAAAACTATAACACCAACCTGTGAAACATGTTTGTGCAATACTTAGGAATTTCTTAGATCAGTAGCTTTCGCACCATTGTAGGCGGTTTAACTTCTTAGAAAATGATAATCCGCCAAGTACCATTAGCCCTCTCTTAAACCTCCAACTCGACCTTAATGTCAGATAATCCGGTTTATCAATACACATGTTTCGATATCTCCCTCCCCCGACCTGATGCCGGTTTATGCATATCAGCCATAAATTGTAAACCGGTTTTAATCCTCCTTTCCAGCTTGTCATTGAAATGGCCAAATAGTTCTATGCTTGCAATTGGGTCCCTTCCCGGGTTACTGAAGAGCAACTGACTGGGTATGTTTTGACTGGCGCTTTAGCGAGCCAAGAAACAATCCACTGGAGGGTCCCTGGTTCAGAAAATCCTCCTGAGTCCCAGAATGGAGAATTGATTGTATTTACTGATCATTTGAATCGAGGGTTCAGCTCGCCCAGATCAAAATTCTTTCGTGATGTGCTTGCTAGCTTCTAGATCTGCTCTCAAGATATTGGACCTAACTCTATGTCCAATATATGCAACTTTCAAGTATTTTGCGAAGTCTTTCTTCAAGAGGAACCCACTGTGGAACTATTCCTTGATTTCTTTTACTTAAACCGCCGTACTGAATTTACGGACGGGCCCAACACTGAACTCGGGGGCATTTCAATCCAGAAGAGAAAGGATGTTGACTTCCCTCAGGCCAAACATCATAGCCATCCCAAGGACTGGAATCAGACTTAGTTTTACTACCGCAATACAGCTCCAGACAATGAACATCCTCTGCCGGGTTATCGTGCATACCGGCTTACCAAAACTCACCCAGTTCCTCAGCATCTAACTGCCAAGGAACGATCAAAATATGCCCCTCAGCTAGCAAAACTCAGAGCTTTTGTGGCCAATGGTCTGACAGGCATTGATTTCGTTCGATGTTGGGTTTCTTGGAGTATTTTACCTTTAAGTCGGTGCCCCGGCTTAATGTGTGAATACACAGGGGATCTAAAAGACCCTCAACATCATATTGACATCTAGCCCACGGATGATGAAGTCACCGAAGCTGTCAAGAAAATGCTTGATGAACCGGTGGCTACATGTAGAAGAGTAGGCCTTAGCCCCTTCTGTGCGTCCAACAAACCGCCAGCTCTAAGAATTGTCTTGTTTTTGCTTTAATCCATCCCTCCTTAATCATTCCTTTATAACTTGTTGTCCATCTGCGCAGGGCGATGATCCATTCTGGAAGAGGAAATCACAGGATAAACCGGCAAGAGCACCTCGCATCAAGACCAGGGTTACAAAGAGGCCAACAAAGAAGAAAACCACCGAAGCCTCTGATCTGCCCAATGATGAAGAGCTTGATAACCTGGAGTCAGAGGTAGAACTTGACTCTCTTGGCTCTTTTTTCATACACCTCATTGACAATTATTGTTATCAGGATGACGCGGAAGCTAGCCGGGCTGGTGATGTAGAGGTAATTGTTCTATCTTCTGACTCAAATAATGCGCCAGTACCAAAACTCCGTCGAGCAGTCCGGAAAGTAAAATATTCACACCCTCTTGCTTATTCGGATCCACACTTTTCTTTGAAGACACAGTAGCAAGAAGCTCGCCGCACCACTCGGCATAGTGGCTAACAAGTTACCTCCTCCAATTTACCAAACTCTCCGGTTCGCAAACATCGTCAAGAGGTCTCTTGTACTTCTAATGCACTTTATCCCAAGGCAGGTTACTTCCGATATCCTCTTAATCCGTCTAATTCAAATTATCATGGAACCTCCCATTCATCCTCCGGCGAGTCATCAGCCACATAGATGCCTCCCCTCAAGAGTGTTCCTGGGTAAGTATATTATATTTGACCCTTTATGTCTTGTATTGGTTTATTGTACTAACCTCTGCGTCTGTTCTCTTTAGTGCCAAAGCCAGACTTAGCAAGAAAGCCAAGCTGACTACACCAACTGATGATAATCCGTCCACTGAACCGGAGAAGACCTCAGAGGCTCTTGACCAGAATGTTGGTATTACCCTGGATAATCCGGTACCTCGGGGTCAGGATACTTTTGTTGAACCGGCAGAAATGAATCCAACGAACCAGACTGCTAATCCACCGAGCCCAGCTGCCGATCCACCAAGCCCAGATAAGTCTGTTGATGGTACCACAGATGATGTTGTGATTACCTGCTTTGGCCATACTGCTCCTGGTAACCTTATTTCTTTATCAAAGCATAGTGCCAAGGAAGAATTTTCTGCTATGGACAAGGGCAAAAGGAAAACGGCTTTATCAAGTTATGCTCACCTCAATGCTCAGGACATCCACTCTGGATATTTAAACCGTCTATATACAAGCCGTGACTATGAAGCCGGTTTAGTAGGTCTGATGAAAGAGCGATATGAGGTAAATATCCATTCCTTTGCACAAGTTCTTTTTTCTTAGAGCCTGCTTCAATTATCAACTCCAGTAGCCCACAAGGACCGGTTCCTAATATGAATCTGAACCGGGACTTGCAATAGAATGATATTGATTTTTTACTTGTGTAGCCCCCAAGGGCCGATTTATACCTTTAGGATGAACTGGCATCTTTCCTGTCATGTAGTATCCGGTTTATTGATAGCAATGTGATAACCTTGAATTGATCCAGTATGCATTAGCCCCCAAGTGCCAAGGATATAACTTGTTATGTGCTTGGGACTTAAAATATCAATTGATAAAAAGCAATCCGCGTTAGCCCCCAAGTGCCATGTGTATAACTTGTTATGTGCTTGGAACTTCAAAGATGTATCATCAACTTATTAATTGTCTCTTGCGGGCTGACCTGACCAAAAAGGATTCTCAAATCGCCGACCTCCAAGAGAACATTAAGTCCCATTAAGCATAAACTTCCAAGGCCAAAGAAGAGTTGACCGGCTCTTTAACAGCCATGGAAAAACTGAAGGATGGCTTCAAAGGCGAACAAGCAGATTGGGAAGCTGAAAGAACAACTTTGCTAAAGCGGGCGGAGGATGCTGAAGCGGCCCTTAAACTAGTAACAGAAGAGCTGACTGGCCTAAAGCGGCAAATCAATGCTATGACCTCTGTTGTCTTTGATAAATACCCTTTTCATGAGCTGTACTTAATCATACTTGAAATCGCCGGTTTAACAATAATATTGTACCCATTGCAGGTAGCCGTGTTACCCATCTCGGTTCAGACATGCACAAAAAACTGAAAGCTGCCTATACCTTGATAGAGCTGTTATATACCGGCGCTCAACGGGTCATCTACACAGCTTCATACAACAAACCGCCCCCAACCTTAATCAAGGATACATTGGCCAAGTTATCCATGACGCCTGCCCAGATAGAGGAAGTGAAGAGATCTGCTGCAAGGACCGGTGCACTGTCTGCACTAACTCGGGCTAAGGCCTGGATAGCTGATATTGATCTGGAAGACATTGGGAATGGTTATCCCAGCCAAAAATAAGACGGGTCAGAATTTGACAATGATGCCCTCAGAGCTTTAACAAAGGAAATGCACCCACTTGCAAGTAAACTGGCCGAAGAGACTGATTTGTCTTTCCATCGGTCGATTTATGACGCAGACAACAAACGGATTGATGCATCGGTTTATGAAGTGCAAAATCTTATCCCGCCAATCTGTAAGCATACTTATGCCCGTGATGTCAAACCGTCCAATCTTATAAGCAGTGAAGCTATCTTCCAAGCTTTATCTAGGATTGACTAGGCAACCATTGACTTCCAACCACTGGGTGGGGAGGCGGAGGGTGAACCGGCGCAAGAGGATCCACAACCTTCACATCATCCTGAGGAAGAATCATAATCCGGAGGCCAGTTTAGCTTCTTCATACTGAAACATTAGCAATAGACAATTATTCTTTTGGGCGTATGCTGCCTTGTAATAGGCTAGCTTTAAACACTTGGTCTGCTATGCCATCGTGCATAGCCACTTTGCCTGATACTGTTATTCTGCCACGATATTTGTTGGAGTGAATGACCACGGGTAGCCTAACCGGCTCCCTTAGGCCATTAGAAAAAACAACGGGCCGCCCGAGCCTTGAAGCACCCAAGACACGGGGCCGCCTTCCTCTGGCCGGCTATCTCACCGGCCGGCTACCGGAAGGCGGTCCGGCCCTAAACTCTCTTGGGGGACTCAACGATAGGGCCGACTCCAAGAAGTCGGCCACGGAAAGACCGACTCCAAGAAGCCGGCCCAAGAGAGCCGACTCCCAGAGGCCGGCCCCAGGCAGGCGGCCAGGGGCCGTGCCCTAAAAGTCTGCACCCCCCATAATGATGATGGGACGGGGTGTGGCGACAGTGGACCCTGCCACCCCCGAATCCCGGAGCTCGCATGGCTACAGTACGCCGTACGGGACGGCCATCACCCGTCCGGCGTGGCACTGTTGCCATGATGATCCTGACGCCATCCACGACGGGCTGCCAGTACGGCCCATAGGCGGCGGGCCCCTTCGGTCAGAGAGACACCCGAAGGTGGCCTTGCCTCCCCCAATCGGCCTGAGGCATGGCCGGCTTCCTATAGCCGGCTTGCCCCCTTCCTCGGGGCGAGTGCATCATTAAGGAGACAAGACGAGGTAAGGCTACAGTGAGAGTCCGCAAAGCGGCGCTACTATAACCATGCTTACCTCGACAAAGCCCTCGTCATCATAGGCGAGGCAATAGCAACCAGCCCCCGACAAGAGCCCCAAGCGGTGGGGCCAGCCTGTCGACCAATGAGCCGGCAGCCGGTGGGCCCCAGCAGTTGGCGGAGAAGCCGGCGGTCATAGACACTGACGGCTAGGGCCCACGCCCAGCCGGATTACCATTGTACCTCGGGGGTAGGCCTATATGAACCCCCGGGACACCCATGCAAAGGGTTGATCTCATAGAGTTTCAGACACCACTATAGGGAGAGGAGAGAGCTAGCCTTGCCCTTCTTCCTCCTTCCACCGAACAGCTCAAGGAGCCTCTTGTAGCTTCTTGTCGATCTAGTGATCATGCGGAGACCCTGCAGAGCAGGAGTAGGGGTATTATCTCCACGGAGAGCCCCCAACCTGGGTAAGATCCGCCGGCGTGCATGTCTTCACCTCATCCCGTTTCCAGGCACCGGTGATGTCTTACTGGCTCCCACACAGATAAGCCACCCGTTGGCATATGTCGCACCTACCACCCGACATTTGGCGCCCACCATGGGGCCAGGTGCACCGTCGTCCGGAGACCTGCTCTAGACGGGAACCCTTTTCCTCCCCAGTGAGCGTAGCCAGCCCGGCACGCCCGATGGCGCTTGCCCCAATGCGCTGCAAAGCATCGACGATGCCTGCACAGCGAGCTGCCTCGCCGATCTTCTTGCCGAGACTCGCATCTCTGACGAGCCCGCATCCGACGCGGGCACAGGCTGCCTCGAGAGCCTCCTCGCCAGCCTCCTCGACCAACTCCACATCTCCAGTGAGCCTACCGCGGACTTGGAGTCGGTTGGCTCCACCGGCCCGATGCTTGTCGACTCCGACACGGTGTCGCTCGACACCTTCCCCACCAACGTGATCATCTTCGACGACCCTCTTCCTCGAGCCGATAGTGGCGGCAGCACCATCACCGAGGTTTTAGTCATCAGCCACGGCGTCCCCTCCGACAAAAACGCCCGTGACGCCCTACAGGCAATGCTGCACGATCTATCCGCCCCCATCCCGGCGGACGCTGACTCCGAGGCGCTGGAGGCACGCCGCCTTGATCTCCTTACGGAGGGCCAGAGGATAGCCACCATGAGGCGCCTCATTGAGGCCCACCAGCGCGAAGTCGACCGCGCCACCTTCGGTACGCCGCCTCCAGAAGGGCCAAGCCGAGTCGGCATCGTCAAGAAACGCGGCACGGCCATCGCCAGCATGCTGGGAGCGGACCGCCCAGTCTATGCCACGCCCCTCGAGAATCTACGGGCCGCCCAGTCGATCGTGGACGAGTTGAACGGACTGGGGGCCGACGAGCTCCCCTACATGACCAGATGCATCCAGCAGCTAATCGACACGGCCGCAGAGCGGCACGAAGCCGGCGTCTGGGCTGGGAGTCCCCCTGGCCGAGAGCACGATGCGATGTTGCGCACGCCGACTGCGGGCGGCGCCCGTGCGAGACAAGAGAAGGAATCAGCTGCAAGCCGTAGCCGGACTCGAATCACCATCGAGCGTGACGCTGACGGCCGCCCTCGAGGTGTGGAGCGACAGGGCGACCCGCCGCCTCCTCCACCTCGTGGGGAGAGATATCCCACACCGTCGCCTGTCGCGCATCCGACTCTCAGTGGCCGACTTGGTCGCCACAAGGGAGTCGGCAAGAATGATGCCCGCCATCGGATCGACCGCCTTGCGTGATCCTTGGCCCTGGAAGAAGAAGATGATGTCAGCCCGCCTTGCTTCGGCCCCCGTATCTGCGACGAGCCCTTCCCCAAAGGGTTCTCGCTCCCGAGAGAAACGCCCAAGTACAACGGCTCCGTGAAGCCGGAAGACTGGTTGATCAACTACTCCACCGCAGTCCGCATAGCAAACGGCAACAGGCGCGTTGTCGTGAAATATGTCCCGTTGATGCTCCAAGGCACGGCGCGCACCTGGCTCAATAGCCTCAAGCCTTACAGCATCAATAGCTGGATGGACTTCACGGAAGCCTTCATACGCAACTTCACCAACACCTACAAACGGGCCCCCAAGCCCCGACAGCTCTCCTTGTGCATACAAGGGCCCAATGAATCAACCCGCGACTACCTCACGCATTGGGCCAAGCTCTGCAACTCCTACGAAGGGGTGCACAAGGTTCAAGCCATAGAATACTTCACCGCGGGGTGCAGAGAGGACACCCTCCTCAAGCACCGACTCCTCTCCGACGAGCCGGTTACCCTCGACGAGCTGCTGATCATAGCATACAAGTACGCCACGGCCGACTCCTCAATGAAGACTGAGCTCCGGGTAGATGCCTCTGGAAAAGTGATGGCGCCGGCTCCCAAGACGCTGGCTGGAGAATCGAGCCGACGCCCGTACCAGAACGATCACAAGCGCAAGGCCCCTATGCCGACTTCCACAAGCCGGCAGGTGGCCACAGTCGAAGACGAGCAACCTGAGGGGCGGCCGGCACCCAAGAAGCAGAAGGGCGGCAGGCCGGCTTGGCAGCCGGCTTTCTCCTATGATCAAACCCTCAATGCCCCTACAAGTTCCACAGCGGCGCGAAGCCGTCCAACCACACAACTCGGAAGTGTCACTGGCTCACACGAATCTCCAAGGGCGAGGTGCTGTTGCCGCCTCCGCCTGCAGGACAGCCGCCTCCTGCCCCATAGCAGCCGACTGCTCGGCCTGCAGTCGGAGCTATCCAAGACGAGTTCCCCGATGAACATGCTGCCTACATCGTCTTTACAAGCCAGACAGAAGATCAGTGCAGCCGGCGCCGACAACAGCAAGAAGTCAACGCGGTCGCCTCCAACAACCCTGAGTTTATGCACTAGTCAGAAAAGCCCATCAGTTGGAGCAAGGCCGATCACCCAGAGGTGATGCTGTCTCCTGGCTCCTATGCATTGGTTTTGGACGCTACCCTTGCGACAGAAAGGCGAGCTGCCCGTTTCTCTCGCATGCTGATAGATGGCGGGAGTAGCATCAACATACTATACCGAGATACCATGGAGAAGCTCAACATCAAGCCAAAGCAGCTCATGCCAAGCCGGGACTGTGTTCCATGGCATTGTACCCGGCCTATCCTGCTCACCAATCGGCTAGATCAAGATGGATGTCCTCTTTGGGGGCAAGGATCACTTCCGCCGAGAAGCAATATGGTTTGAGGTAGTGGATTTGGAGAGCCCGTACCACGCATTACTTGGCCGACCTGCTTTGGCCAAGTTTATGGCTATGCCCCATTACGCCTACCTCAAGATGAAGGTGCCAAGTTCCAAGGGCATCATCACCATAGCCGGAGACTACAAGAAGTCTTCTGAGTGTGCAGCAGACAGCAGCCGGCTTGGCGAGTCCCTTGTGATTGCCGAGGAGAAGAAGATGCTGGATCGAGTTGTGGCCATGGCTGGCAAGCAGCCGGCCCTGTCCCCTGACCCCAAGGAATGTGATGCTCAAGGTTCTTTCCAGCCGGCTAAAGAAACAAAGAAGATACCTCTAGACCCGGAGCACCCGAAGAGGTACGCTATCGTGGGCACCGGCCTCGACAGCAAATAGGAAGGCGAGCTCGTCGATTTCCTCCGTGAGAATCGGGACATCTATGCATGGTCTCCCAAAGACATGCCCGGTGTCCCGACGGATTTCGCCGAGCACAAGATACATGTCCGATCTGATGCCAAGCCGGTCAGGCAGCCCTTGCGCCGCCTGTCAGAAGAGAAGAGAAGAGTAGTCGGAGAAGAAATAGCCCGGCTTCTGGCAGCCGGCTTCATTATGGAAGTGTTCTTTCCAGAATGGCTTGCCAACCCGGTCCTCGTGTTGAAGAAGAACAAGCAGTGGCGCATGTGCATTGACTACACCAGCCTCAACAAAGCCTGCCCTAAAGATTCTTTTGCCCTGCCAAGGATTGATCAGGTGATAGACTCCACAGCCGGATGCGAGCTGTTGAGTTTTTTGGATGCTTACTTAGGCTACCATCAGATAAATTTGAACCCAACTGACCGCTTGAAGACCGCCTTCATCACCCCATTTGGAGCTTTTTGCTACCTGACTATGACATTCGGCTTGAGGAATGCTGGTGCCACTTTTCAGCGTTGCATGCAGAAATGCCTCCTCAAGCAACTCGGCAGAAATGCCCACGTCTACGTAGACGATGTTGTGGTGAAGACGGAGAAACGCGGCACCTTGCTGGAAGACCTTAGGGAGACCTTTGAGAATTTGCGCCGGTTTTAGATCAAGCTCAACCTGGAGAAATGCGTGTTCGGGGTACCACTCGGCCAGCTCCAAGGCTTTCTGGTCTCCGAACGCAGCATCGAATGCAACCCAGTCAAGATCAAGGCCATAGAGAGAATGAAGATTCCTACCAAGCTGCGAGACGTCCAAAAGTTCACTGGATGCCTGGCATCTTTGAACCGCTTCATCAGCCGGCTTGGAGAGAAAGCTCTCCCCCTCTACCGACTCATGAAGAAGTCCGCTCACTTTGAGTGGAATGACCAAGCGGACCAAGCTTTCCACGAGCTAAAGAAGATGATGTCCACGCCGCCTGTCCTGGCGGCACCGACTGAGAAAGAGCCAATGTTCCTCTACATTGCTGCCACTAGCCGGGTGGTCAGCACAGTTATCGTAGTCCAGCGTCCAGAGGAAGGCCGAGCTCAGCTAGTCCAGAGGCCGATGTATTATTTGAGCGAAGTACTATCCACCTCGAAGCAGAACTACCCGCACTATCAGAAGATGTGCTATGGTGTGTACTTCGCCTCCAAGAAACTCAAGCCCTACTTTCAAGAGCATCCCATCACGGTCGTATGCACTGCCCCGCTCGCCGAGATCATAGGCAGCCGGGATGCATCCGGCCGAGTGGCAAAGTGGGCCATTGCGCTGGCTCCTTACACGATCTACTACCAGCCCCGCACCACCATCAAGTCCCAGGCATTGGCCGACTTCCTCGCCGACTGGGCCGAGACCCAGTACCTGCCACCGGCCCCCGACTCCAATCATTGGCGGATGCACTTTGACGGATCCAAGATGCGCACCGGCTTGGGAGCCAGCATCGTCCTCACCTCTCCCAAAGGCGACAAACTCAGATACACATTGCAAATCCATTTTGCCGCCTCCAACAATGTGGTCGAGTACGAAGCACTCATACACGGGCTCTGGCTAGCCAAGGAACTCGGCATCCGCCGGATCCTGTGCTATGGCGACTCAGACTTGGTGGTCCAGCAATCATGCGGCGACTGGGACACCAAGGACGCAAACATGGCAAGCTACCGCTTCCTCGTTCAGCAGATCAGTGGACACTTTGAGGGGTGCGAGTTCCTCCACGTGCCACGGGCCAACAACGAGCAAGGAGATGCCCTGGCACGAATAGGCTCCACCCAGCAAGATATACCAACCGACGTCGCCCTCCAACGCCTCCTCAAGCCGTCTGTCAAGCCGTCTCCAGAATCTGGTTCCATCTTCGTGCCGCCTGACCCCGACGCAGTCGGATCCGACTTCGAGAACAAAGTAGGCGGCACGGGGACTTGACAGCCGGCTCAGGGACTGCCTAGTCGAACCCGGCCCGGGGACTACTGCAGCCGGCTTGGGGACTGCACCAGCACAACAGGCGGCGGCCGACTCCAACTCCTCACAACCCAGCCCGCCCACCCTGGTTGCAGTAGCTGTTTTGGCGATAGAAGAGGTCAGAGCTCCATCATGGGCCTAGCCCATCCTCCACTTCCTGATATCCGGAGAGCTGCCAACTGATGAGATCTCGGCAAGACAAGTCCAATGCCGAGCCGGATCATACACAATAATGAGCCATGAGCTTGTTAGGTGCAGTGTTACTGGAGTCTTCCAGCGCTGCATCGAGCCGGAGAAGGGCATAGCAATCCTCCAAGACATCCACCAGGGCGAATGCGGCCACCATGCCGCCTCAAGGGCACTAGTTGCCAAAGCTTTCCGCCATGGATTCTTCTGGCCGACTGCTTTGGAGGATGCCAAGGAGTTAGTCAAACACTAGAAAGGGTGCCAAGTCTTCAGCTCCAAGCAACACCTGCCGGCTTCTGCACTCAAGACCATCCCCTTCACTTGGCCTTTCGCCATCTGGGGGCTGGACATGGTCGGCCCATTCAAGATGGCGCGCGGCGGCATGACACATCTGCTTGTCGCCGTGGACAAATTTACCAAGTGGAGTGAAGCAAAGCCGATCAAGAAACTGAATGGGCCGACTACCGTGACATTCATTGCAGATATTACAACCAGATACGGAGTACCACACAGCATCATCACCGACAATGGCACGAATTTTGCCAAGGGAGCACTGGCACGTTTCTGCGCGACACAGGGCATCCGACTGGACTTAGTGTCCGTTGCCCACCCGCAGTCAAACGGCCAAGTCGAGCGGGCAAACAGCCTCATCCTTTCCGGCATCAAGCCCCGACTGGTCATGCCGCTGGAACGTTCGGCCGGCTGCTGGCTCGACGAGCTGCCGGCCGTCCTCTAGAGTCTGCGCACTACCCGAACAAGTCAACCGGCTTCACCCCTTTATTCCTTGTATATGGTGCCGAGGCTGTCATCCCAACTAACATCGAGTTCGACTCACCTCGGGTCACCATGTACACGGAGGCGGAGGCCAAGGAAGCACGAGAAGACGGTGTCGACTTGCTAGAAGAAGGCCGGCTGTTAGCCCTCAGCCGGTCTGCCATCTACCAGCAGGGTCTACCCCGTTACCACAGTCGGAGGGTCAAGTCAAGATCTTTCCAAGAGGGCGACTGAGGGAGTCCTGGATTAGGGGGTGTCCGGATGACCGGACTATAACCATTGGCCGGATTCCTGGACTATGAAGATACAAGATTGAAGACTTCGTCCCGTGTCCGGATGGGACTTTCCTTGGCGTGGAAGGCAAGCTTGGCGATACGGATATGTAGATCTCCTCCCATTGTAACCGACTCTGTGTAACCCTAGCCCTCTCCGGTGTCTATATAAACCGGAGGGTTTTAGTCCATAGGACGAACAACAATCATACCATAGGCTAGCTTCTAGGGTTTAGCCTCTCTGATCTCGTGGTAGATCTACTCTTGTACTACCCATATCATCAATATTAATCAAGCAGGAGTAGGGTTTTACCTCCATCGAGAGGGCCCGAACCTGGGTAAAAACATCGTGTCCCTTGTCTCCTGTTACCATCCGCCTAGACGCACAGTTCGGGACCCCCTACCCGAGATCCGCCGGTTTTGACACCGACATTGGTGCTTTCATTGAGAGTTCCTCTGTGTCGTCATCTTTAGGCCCGATGGCTCCTCCGATCATCAACAATGATGCGGTCCAGGGTGAGACTTTTCTCCCCAGACAAATCTTCGTATTCGGCGGCTTTGCACTACGGGCCAATTCGCTTGGCCATCTGGAGCAGATCGAAAGCTACGCCCCTGGCCATCAGGTCAGACTTGGAAGTTTGAACTACACGGCTGACGTACACGGAGACTTGATCTTCGACGGGTTCGAGCCACAGCCGAGCGGGCCGCACTGTCACGATGGGCATGATCTAACTCTGCCGCCGAACAGTGCCCAGGAGACCGCACCAGTGTCCGCTCCGACCCTTAGCTCAGAGCTGACTGCGCCAATCGAGGACGGGTGGTTGGGCACCGCCTCGGGGGCTGCAATCTCTACAGCGATCATGCCGAACACCAGCCTTGTCCTCTGCGAAGCCCGTGACTCCAAGGTGTCGGACTCCTCCCCGGACTCAGAACCTTCCGCGCCCCTGCCGATCGAATCCGATTGGGCGCCGATCATGGAGTTCGCCGCCGCGGACATCTCTCTACACTCGCCCATTGGCGACATTCTGAATTCACTAAAGTCTCTCTCTTTATCAGGGGAGCCCTGGCCGGACTATGGTCGGCAAGGACGGGATGCGGATGACAAAAAAATTCAAAGCCCAGCCACCACCCACTTTGTAGCCACTGTCGATGATTTAACCGACATGCTCGACTTCGACTGCGAAGACATCGACGGTATGGACGACGATGTAGGAGACGAACAGGAACCAGCGCCTATAGGGCACTGGACAACCACCTCATCTCACGATGTGTACATGGTGGACACACCTAAAAGAAACGATGACGAGGAACAAAGGGACGCAACGAGGGATCATTCCCTCGAAAAGCAGTCAAAGCGGCGGCGTAAGCGCCGCTCCAAACCCCACCTCGACAGAGACAGCAGCCATACAGACCCAGCCACAGAGCAGGTCGAACCGGCGGACGACGAACATGCCATCGAGCAACCGTCCGAACAGGGCAACTTGGATAAACAAACCGAACAACCCATCCCCGGCGAAGATAATACTCCGGACGACCTCGCGCCGGACAAGTTGCTAGAGCAGAAGAACCTCCACAAAAGGCTCGTTGCCACTGCGCGTAGCCTGAAAAAGCAGAAGCGGAAGCTCAAAACAGCGGAAGATGCACTCAGAATTAGATGGGGCAAAGTACTCAACACCGCAGACAAATACAGCGACAGTCGCCACACAAAGAGCTATCCGAAGTGAAAATTACTGCCGGAATTTGATGAGGAGGCCTTAGAGCCCCCGCAATCAAAAAATAAGGAAGCCACCCGGTCGGATAAACAACCCCATGGCCAACATAGAGCGGCAAATGGTGCCGCACACAAGCCGGCACGCGATTCACACAAGGATTCGCATCAAAAAGACAGTCCAGCCAGATCTATCTACGGGCCAAGAAAGCAAGCTCTAGTAAGCAACGCAACGCAACAAGTATCCGAACATCACGGCACACCCAAATATAGGGGTGTCGCACACCTCCTATGTTTCACCGATGAGGTGATGGACCATGAATTTCCAGCGGGATTCAAGCCCGTAAACATAGAGGCATATGACGGAACAACAGACCCTGGAGTCTGGATTGAGGATTATATCCTCCACATACACATGGCTAGAGGAGATGACCTCCACGCCATAAAATACTTACCCCTCAAGCTCAAAGGGCCAGCCCGGCATTGGCTTAAAAGCCTTCCTGAAAACACCATCGGAAGTTGGGAAGAGCTCGAGGATGCTTTTCGGGCAAATTTTCAAGGGACCTATGTCCGACCTCTGGATGCAGATGATCTAAGTCATATAACTCAACAACCCGGAGAGTCAGCCCAGAAACTCTGGAGCAGATTTCTTACTAAAAAGAACCAGATAGTCGACTGTCCGAACGCCGAAGCCTTAGCATCTTTCAAACACAGCGTTCGAGACGAATGGCTCGCCAGACACCTCGACCAAGAAAAGCCAAGAACAATGGCCGCATTAACAAGCCTCATGACCCGCTTTTGCGCAGGAGAGGATAGCTGGTTGGCAAGGAGTACCAGCGACCCAAGTACATCTGAAGTTAGGGATGGAAACGGGAAACCACGACGTAGCAAGGACCAGCGCCGGACCAAGGGAAACAGCCCGAAGAGCATGGCAGTCAACGCCGGATTCAAAAGCTCTCGGCAGAATCAGAAAAAGCTGCCCCTCAAGGATAACAGGGACGAGCTATCTAACCTAAACAAAATCTTGGACAAAATATGCCAAATCCACAGTACTCCCGGGAAGCCTACAAACCATACCCACAGAGATTGTTCGGTCTTCAAGCAATCCGGCAAACTCAACGCCGAACACAAGGGGCTCGACATACCAAGCGAGGACAATGACGAACCCCACAAGCAGAGCACCGGAGAACAAAAGAAGTTCCCACAAGAAGTCAAAACAGTAAAATCACTTCACGTGACAAAAGGGAAAAACAGAATGGCGCCAATCGAGATACGCGCCATACGGCATGTCCTAGAGGAGTCCCGCCACTGGTTGTTAAAACCAATCACCTTCGACCATCAGGATTACTCTAGAAGTATCCGGAACGCAAGCTGGACTGCCTTGATATTAGATCTGATAATTGATGGATTCCACTTTACACAAGTCCTAATGGATGGCGGTAGTGGTCTAAACCTACTATATCAGGACACAATCCGCAAAATGGGGATAAACCCAACAAAAATTCGCCATAGCAACACTTCCTTTCAAGGGGTAACGCCAGGCCCAGATACCCATTGTACGGGTTCTCTCCTGCTAGAAGTTATGTTCGGCTCCCCCGACAACTTCCGCCGCGAAAAGCTAACCTTCCACATCGCCCCATTTACAAGTAGCTATCAAGCACTACTGGGACGCGAAGCTTTCGCCCGCTTTAACGCAATACTGCATTATGCATCCCTTACGCTTAAAATGCCCGGTTCGCGAGGCATCATCTCATTAAAGGGAAATATTGAGTGTTCCTCGAGCGCGGAAGACTGTGCGGCTGCCTTGACAGCCACACACTAAACTGGCTTCACTAATCAAAGCACCTAAATAGGTCGTTCAGACCCCGGACATGGCTAGACGAGTCCGGCGTAAACATACAAGGGCTTACTAGCCGCATACCCCCGTACAAGGGGCTCCGCACGTGTACAACAAGAGATAATAAAGCTCAATTTTACCCATTTTCTAAATTATACTTTGTTCATTTAATATAATATAGATTTTCGCACGATCTTTTTCAACTAAGTTCCTCTCTTTTACAGATGAACACCGTGCTACACCCTTCCAGGATACGGCACAACGGAGACACAGGCGCAGATGTGCAGTAGGGACCCGTTCCAAGGATTATTTTCAGATTAAGACCCTGCATAAACCTTTTTCACTGTCTCTTGTTGATACACATCCCCTGGTTTCTTGTTATAACCAAGGAGGAGGCTGGCGTCTTGGCATGTGGCCACGCCAGAATTTTGCACATACCTGGACACTAGGGGCTTCTTACCAAGGGCGTTGTTCAGCCCGTTTTCATAAAGACCGAATACCTTAGGGAGTGTTCGGCGTCGCGAGTTTGGCCTTATATGCATCAGCTCCGAATCATGTCTTTGGTCAAATGTTGGGTTTGCCCGGCTCCTGTGTTTTGCTGCCTTACATTTCGCTCTATCAGCTAAGGCGACACCAGGAGAACTACTGCGATTGTGCCCCGGTTCGGCCAGGCGAGCACCTCAGTAGAGAAAGCCAAAAACTGACTGTCATGATATAGCATGAGACTGGTCAACCACTCGATGACCCGCCGGAATCTTTAGGATTCCTCCGCATTAACGAAGGGCCGTTTCCCGGCCAGGCACACAAGCGCCCCGAATTCGGGCGAGCACGGTGCCCCTAGGGGCTATATAGTAGCCCCACTGTCAAACTCCTATGGCTAAGTGAAAGTTATAAAGAATTATAGTCCGGTTGCCTAGTTCGCTGCGCTATCACCTCCTTAATAGGACCAAGACGTTGGATCAAGTGTGAAAATGCACCTTCTGCGAACACCCCCGCATTATATGCGTGGGGGCTGAAGCCGAAGACTGCCATCTTTCAGGTTATATACACATATACATTAACGGCCGCACAGGAGGTATTCTAATTATTGAAGGCACAAGTATAAAAAGCTTTTATATTCCATCGAAACATTGTTTTACAATAATACATGTTATTCGAACATAACATCCTTCAAGCACTGCGTATCTATTAAACGAGCGCCCTGCAGAACTTCTTGGAAATAGTGCTCGGCAGGTACTCGACTATCGTCCAAATCTTGGGATGCAACAGCAATGGCCTTCATCTCCTCCCAGTATGTCTTGACATGGGCAAGATCCATCTGCGCACCCTCTATGCACGCTGACCTCTTCATTGCATTAATATGCGGCACCGCATGGAGGAACTGCTGCACCAAGCTAAAATAACTCTTCGGCTCGGGCCTTTTCGGCCACAGATGACTCACGACATACTTCATGGCGAGTCCGGATAACCTATTCAGCTCCGCCCGTTCAGGCAAACGATCGGTTAATGGAAGTGGGCGCTCTGGATTGTGGAACTGCGTCCAAAAAAGCTTTTCCACTTCGTGGTCCTTTTGATCACGGAAGTGTTCGGCCGCGTCCGCGGCACTCGCCGCCAAGTCCAGATAAGTGTTCGCGCACTCCACTGTCGGTCCAACGGAGCATATTTAGGATCCCCGAACTTCATCCGCAGCATAAAGGGCTTTCCAGCCGTGATATCTCCGGCCTGACGTAGCTCCTCCTTCATAGCTCTCATCGCAGAGCGAGTATCCTTGGCCTCGGTAGTGACCTTCTCTAGGTCCTTCTGTGTCACCCGATCTTCTTTTTCAAGAAGCATGCAGCGGTCGGCAGCATTCTTCAACCTTACAGCCATCTCGATCGTTTCCTTCTTGCTTTGGTAGTGAGCAGCCTGTTCGGCTTTCAGCTCTTAAGCCGCCTTTAAGGCAGCCGCATCGCTTTTCCTGGCCTGCTCCTTGGCTCGGGCAAGTTCCGCCCGAAGTTTCACCATGGCAGAGGCACCATCTGCATCAAGCACACATGTTGTAAGGTACGGGCATCAAGCTCCTCTTACCAGGTGTCTTCGGAGAAATTACATACCTTGTGCCTCCTCCAGCCGCTTGTTGACAAGCGCGATGTCGGCATCTGCCATGTCAAGTTGCCGCTTTAGCTCGGCAAATTCATCAGTCCGGCTAGCCACCGGACACTTCACCACCTACATACGAAAGGCGACATATGATACCTGGGATTATGATCCTTGGCGCGCCGTCATTTTTGACAACGCACAGAGTCTCAGGGGCTACTATCTATACAGGGCGCATCTTATATGTGCGGATCTGTCAAAAGGTACATCATTTCGCGTACCTCAAAACCTGTCAGTAAACTCCTGACGGCCTCGTACAACCCGCTCTCCGCGGATGAAATCCTTCCAATCACCATATCCATCAACGCACGGTGTTCTATTGAGATAGACGCTCGCCCGAGCAGATCCTTCAGCTCCTCCGACAGTGCACCGGACGGTGCCGGACTCGTCTGATGGCCTTTTTTGAAGGCCAGACACGGAGAGCCTTGGGGGGCCATACGACTGCCTTCCGGCCCTGCCAGATTCGGAGAAACCCTCCGTGACGACACCTCAGAGTCACCCGCCTCACAAGGCAGTACGGCAGGGGGAGGCGTTCCGCTCTCCATCATCTCCGGACGAAGATCCCCTGAAGATGAGCTCAGCTAAGAAGGGCTGAGATCCGAACTACAAGGTAAAACTTCGGTTATCTTCCTCAGAAATAGAACAG
This sequence comes from Triticum timopheevii, assembly GCA_963921465.1. Lineage (NCBI taxonomy): Eukaryota > Viridiplantae > Streptophyta > Magnoliopsida > Poales > Poaceae > Triticum > Triticum timopheevii. Next base: position 426,433,302 of record OY997262.1, read on the forward strand.
GGTGTCTCTCATTTTAAAAAAAAAACTCTTTACTTACGGCTCGATGGAGAGCTGATCCCCTTGGGGGTGCAATGCGACCGAGGCACCCCCCGGCGCCGGACCCTCTGTCGAAGATTTCTTCCCCCGCTTTGAGACCATGGCCTCCGGGTCTTCAGAGGCGGTCCTCTTATTCCCCTAGTTAGAGGAATTCTCGATTCCTCCTTTCCTGACAGCCTCCTTCGGGGAGGCGGTAGCTTCCTTGTTCCCCTCTTCGCCTTCTTCCATAGGCGCAACCTCCAGCATCCTGCTAACACGGGATCCGGCGTAGTCTCAGGGAGGGGGGCCGGACACCTGATTAGCTTTGCTTTCGCAATCCACTCCTGTTTAAGGGACAACTCTTTTAAGGGCAATTTTATGATAAATATATGGATAACGTGTCCGGGTACAGGGCTACTTACTTGAGTATCCGGGCGATTGCAGCTCAGACCTGCGTCCTCGGACGAGTCCGGGCACATTGCTTGTGATCCGAAGAACAATTTGTACATCTCCATGGGTGTCACGCCCACAAAATGTTGGAGGGCTCGTGGTCCTTCCAGATTAAATTCCCACAGGCAGAGGGGGCGACGTTTGTAGGGCAGGATGCGGCGAATCAACATAACCTGTGTCACTACGGCCAGATTGATATCTCTTTCTAGGAGATCTCGAACGCGGCCCTGCAACAAGGGCACGTCCTTGGACGGCCCCCAGTTAAGCCCTTTATTGACCCATGACGTTAGCTGTGGTGGGGAGCCCTAGCGAAAGGCAAGTGGCGCCACCCATTTGGTGCCCCTGGGAGCTGTGATATAAAACCACTCTCGTTGCCATAAGCTGAATTCCTCTTGAAAAGAGCCCTCGGGCCATGGAGCGTCAGCATTCTTGCTTATAACAGCACCTCCGCACTCTGCGTGCTGCCCCTCGATCATCTTCAGCTCTACTTTGAGGGTCTTAAGCCATAATCCGAAGTGAGCAGTAATACGGAGGAAGGCCTTGCACACGGCAATGAACGATGAGATATGGAGGATGGACTCCGGAGCTAAGTCATGAAATTCCAGCCGTAATAAAACATGAGCCCCCTCACGAAGGGGTCCGTCGGGAAGCCTAGCCCCCGAGGGAAGTGAGATGCGAACACCATGCTCTCACCAGGCTTGGGAGTGGGAATAACCTGCCCTTGAGCAGGTAGCCTATGCGAGATTTCGCCGGTCAGATACCTGGCATCTCTTAGCTTTAGCACGTCTTCTTCCATAACGGAGGAAGGCATCCACCGGCCTTGAAGGTCGGAGCCGGACATCGTCGGAGGTCCGAAGCACCTGAATCTAGAGCTTTGGGTGTTGGAACTCAAGGTGAGAGGCGGATTTGATTGAGATTGAAAGAAAGGAGTCGAGCCTTGGTCTCTTTATAAAGAGGTTGAATACCAAGAGCCCTCCCCGTGACCGTTTGGGACTCGCCTTCGATTGAGGAGACATACCAACAGGCACGATTGGGTTACCCATGCCCATAGTGGTGAGAACCCCGGAATAAGGGGACACGATCTCTGCTTTGACAAGATGTGCCAAGGAAACCACCTCGCTAAACGTGCTGAGGTGGGATAGTAAAACAATTCGAATAAAGGCTTGGCCGTGGCGTGATGTCACGCTGCGGAATATGTCAGCAGATTAGATTTGTGCAAATATTATTCTCTCTACGGTGGTATGTGGAACTTGTTTTGCAGAGCAGGACACTATCCCTGTGTTCAAAATCTTCTATAAAGTATTCGGAGGAGGAACCCGCCTTGCAATGCCGAAGACAATCTGCGCGCCGGACTCGTCATCATTGAAGCCTAGTTCAGGGGCTACTGAGGGAGTCCTGGATTAGGGGGTGTCCGGATGACCGGACTATAACCATTGGCCGGACTCCTGGACTATGAAGATACAAGATTGAAGACTTCGTCCCGTGTCCGGATGGGACTTTCCTTGGCGTGGAAGGCAAGCTTGGCGATACGGATATGTAGATCTCCTCCCATTGTAACCGACTCTGTATAACCCTAGCCCTCTCCGGTGTCTATATAAACCGGAGGGTTTTAGTCTGTAGGACGAACAACAATCATACCATAGGCTAGCTTCTAGGGTTTAGCCTCTCTGATCTCGTGGTAGATCTACTCTTGTACTACCCATATCATCAATATTAATCAAGCAGGAGTAGGGTTTTACCTCCATCGAAAGGGCCCGAACCTGGGTAAAAACATCGTGTCCCTTGTCTCCTGTTACCATCTGCCTAGACGCACAGTTCCGGACCCCCTACCCGAGATCCGCCAGTTTTGACACCCACAGCGACCTTGTGCTCTGGCTGATCCAGCGAACAGCCAGCCAGCACAAGCTCTCGGCCCCTTGGGAAGGCCCCTTCGTCATCAGCCGGGCTCTAGGAAACGACTCCTACTACCTGATCGACGCGCAGAAGCCGAAGGCACGCAAGAGACATGATTCTGGCAAGGAGTCAGAGCGACCATGGAACGCCAATCTTCTCCGAAGATTTTACAGTTAAAATCCAGTATGTACCATGCTACCTTTTGTACTTGTACTAAGTATGAGACAACGGGCTCCACGAGGAGTTCGGGACTGCCCTCTTTTATCTATGAATGCCGGGTATAATACCCATGGTCTGCCACTACATTCGTCTTTTCGTCCGGCACCGGGTTCGACTAGTTGGCCCGGGGACTTGCCGCCTTGAGTTATGTCCGAGTTCTACCTGCAGTCAGACAAGTAATGTGCCAGCACCCAAGCCCTCTCTTGTGAAAGTCGCAGCTCGAAAGAATCGCTATCCGACTAGCAAGAGCCAAAGGCGGAAAAGGGGGCCCACATGAAAACGGCTAAGGACTAACGAACTTACATAACGCAAGCCGGCTCCCCCCCGCCCCCCCCCCCCCCCCCCCCCCCGCCAACGGGCTGTTGAAGCAGCCGGCTGGCCGCCTTCCCTTCTTACTCTGCTACAATCTAAGAAAGCTTGAGTACTTGCCCTCCTAGATGGCCAATTCCGTACCCGGCCACAGACTGCAAAGTAGTTGTTTGGCTGGGAAAGGCGGTGACCAAAGGAAGGCGGCAAAGGAAAACAGCCCAAAAGATAAAAAGCAAGTAGGAATGGAAGCCAAACATATGCATAATTATATTTACACAAAGGCCTTCAAGAGGCCGGCATTCGACAAAGTTTGAATACACCCCCAGTGGGTGGAATTGCACAAAATTAACAAAGTTGTTCAAGGAGTGACAAGCAGGAAAGTAAAAACGGTGAGTTAAGCCAAGGGAGCAACTGGGACGTCAGGCAGATCAGTGGCGACGGTGGTGTCGGCTGGAGGAGTGGCCAGCTGGCGAGTCTCGGCCTGGTCGTCACCCGCGGCGGGCGGTGCATTCGCACGTGCCTCGTTGCTGGAGGCACGATCAGGTTGAGGCTGGCTGGCTACTTCCCCATCCGGTACAACGTCTTCGCCGTCTTCCTCCTCCTCTTCACCCTCGTCGCTGGAGTCGATCTCCTCTGCCGAGTCTTCACCGTCGGTCGGGTTCAGCCTGAACCATTCCTTCGGCTGCACAATGCCGTCTTCATTGACCTCAGGAGCAAAGGCACTGGTGTCGGTAAAGTCGGCAATTGCCGAGGCGCGCTGGATGATAGCCGGCCGCACCGCCTCCAGCTCCTCGTCGGCCTCCTGCCGCCAGGTGCGCAGCTGGTCCAAGTTCAGTCCAGGATACCAAGCCCGGACGAACTCCAATGCCCGTCGGGCACCGGACCGAGCTGCTGAAGCCTTCTAGGCCTCGAGGCGGCCGACTGCTACCTCCAGCCAGTCGGCAGTACGGTTGGGGGTGTGGGGAATCACCTCGCCAGGCCAGAGGGCGGCCAGCACCTGCGCTCCAGCACGCTGAAGCCGGCGGAGCATGCGGTAGGCCGGCTGGAGGCGGGCTTGGATCGCTAGAAGCTGTTCCTCAAGCGACCGGTTGGCGTCCGGTGCGACCTCAAACCCAGCTTGCCGCCGGGCCTCGCGGTGAGCTTCGACGGCTTGGTTGGCGGCGATGGAGTAGCCAGGGAAGTACTCTTCACAAAGAAGAAAGAAACAAAACAAGTCAGAAGATAAACAGGGTTACAAAGATAAGCAAGGAAGTGAAGAAGAAGGCGGCCTACCGTCAGTCAAGTCCTCGACCCGGCTGTAGCCTTCGCTCAGAGCCAGCCTTGCCTCGGCCCAGCTCGCTGCCTCGGCCTCATACTCGGCTTTGAGGGCGGCCTCGCTGTCCTGCGCCACCTTCAAGGCTGCCTTATGGCTCGCCTCCTGGTCGGCCAGTTTCTTGGCCAGAGGATCACGCTCCTGAACCAAGGCATTGAACTCGCCCTCCTTGGTGCGAAGGGCGGTCTGGGCCACACCGAGCTGCTGCCTTAAGTCGGCATTGGCTCCTGCCAATATGAAGAAGAAGAAATTAAGAAAGAAGTCGGCAATAAAGATCCGACCCGACTGCTCAGCAGTCGGCCCGAATCTCGGGGACTACACCCAGTGGGTGTGCTGACGCGCCCCCACATGAGATAAAAAGTCAAAGCACTCACGTTGGCTCTCCGTCAGATCGGCGGCCTTCTGGTTCATCTCCCGGGCCTGGGAGTTGTAGGTCGCGGCGTGGAGGTTGTGATAATCCTGCAAACAGGAGGAAGATGCGAGCAAGAACAAGTCATTAAACCGAAAGTCTTCTGAGAAGTTCCAAGCTGCCTGCTCAGCAGCTGACTTGGAACTCGGGGACTACACCCAGTGGGTGCGCTGACGCGCCCCCACGGAAGAAATCAAGAGCAAGAAAACTCACCCAAATGACTGACCGCGTCGTGAGAAACTCTTGGGTGCACTGCTTCAGCGCGGTGGCCTAAGCCTGAAGCCGGCTACGGACATCCTGCGCCGCCAGATTCAGTGCGGCTGTCCCGCCTCCCGGCGCCAACCCTGGCGAGCTGGCGCCGGCCGTCTCCAGGTCGTGCGACAACGAGCTGGAGTCGGCGGCCCTCTGCGGATCCGGCTCTGAAGCCGCCCTTCCCGCACGCCGAAGAGTCGGCGACAAGATCACAAGATCCACACTCGCAGTCGGCTCGCCTCCAGCCAGCTGCTCGGGCGGCACCTCGAGCTGGCCGCCTTGGCCCGTTCTGGCCGGCGGAGGCAGCACCGCCTCTCCCTCCGGGACAACTATGTCTCCCCCTCCCTCTCCGTCACCGGCGGGTCGCGGCCGGTTTCCTCCGGCGGGGGCACAGGGATTTCGGGGGCCATGGTGCGGACGGGGATGACGAGTTGCGGAGGCTGGCTACGCAGAGCCTCCGCCGCCCTCTCTGCGGCCTCGGCCTTCGCCTGGGCCTTGGCCGCCACGTCGGCCTGCGCCTTGGCCAACTCCGCCGTCGTCTCCTAAGCCGCCTTGGTGGCGACTGCCCTCCGCTCCTTCGCCTCCCGCTCCTCCCGCGCCTCCCGCGCATTCCGCTCCGTCGCCGCTTGGAGCTCGGCGCGAGGGTCTACGCAGCGGGAGCTCGCTGATCCTCCGGCCCCACCGACTATGGAGGCGGCGGTAGTCTGCTCAAGAGAGAGCGGAGCCCTGGTTGATAAAACAAGAAAAACTTAGAAGAGCACCGACTGAAGGAAAGAAAGAAAGGCGAATGAGAATGAATACTTACACCGAAACCGCCTGCGGCTGCTTCACCACCTTGCGGAAGCGGGCCGCGGTCACCTCGTCCTGCTTGGTCACCGCCGTGGAACCCTTGGGCTTCTTCGGCCGCCTGTCGAAGAGGGTCGGCGCCGCCCCGCGCAGCTGGCCCGCCGGAAGGGCCGGCGCCTTGATGATCAGATGACGGCTGGCGGCACGGAATGGGGTCGACCTCGTCATCGTCAGGCCAGTCCTCAAAGCCGGCGGTGAACCCGGAGCCGCCTGTCTCGCCGCCTCCCCCTACGGTGGTGGCGTCAAGGGCGGCCGCCCCCAAGTCGTCGTCGGCAAGGTCATCCACCGTGCGGTCAGGGGCGAACTCGCGTTCCGCCCCCGCGGTCCCGGCAGAAGGGTGAAGGAGTGCGTTTTGATTAAAAAAGCAAGCCGACTAGTCAGAAGCCGGCCAGAGAGAACTCGGCAACAAGAAAAGAGGAAAGGAAAGAAAGCTTACCACAGGCGGGGGGGGGGGGGGGTGGCGCGAGAGTACGGCTCCTTGCCGTACTGCCACTCATCGGTGAGCTTGCAGTTGGCGATGTAGTTCACCATGTAAGATACCTCACCATGAGGCATCTCCCTGGTGCTCAGCCGGCTTGGGTCGAAGCGGCCGCTCATCTGGCAGATCAGATGAGGGCGGCCTTGAAGCGGGAGTACCCGGTGCTCGACAAAGGCGGCTATCAAGTCGGGTCCAGTCAGGCGCTCCAACTGGATCAGCACCCGAAGCTGGGCGACGGCACCAGCTCCAGCCGGCGTCAGCGACCTGACCCGGAAGGACCACGAGGGCTGCCTCCCGGGCGGCGGGCCGGCCATGTAAGCCGGCAAGTTGACGTAGTCGCCGTGTGGAGCGATGTTCTTCACATAAAAATATGACTTCTGCCAGAGCTTCACCGACTGGATCAGCGCGATAGGCGGGAACGGGTTGTCGGCGGTGGATCTCCGGATGGCAATGAGGGCTCCGCATGGAGCCGGCACGCCTGCAACGACCGTGCCGAGATTGGATTGGAAAAACTCCCCCCAGAGTTCGATGGTGGGGAGGACGCCGAGGTAGCCTTCGCACAAGGTGACGAAGGCCGACAGCAGCACCACCGTGTTGGGAGTGAGGTGGTGCGGCTGAAGATGGTAGAAATCAAGAAACGACCAGAAGAAGCCGCTCGCGGGAAGACCGATGCCGCGCAGGCAGTGCGAGTAGAAGATCACTCGCTCGCCCTCCTCCGGCGCCGGCGAAACCTCCGCGTCTTGCGGAGGAAGTTGATGTGGTCGTCGCGAACGTTGGAGCCGTCCCAGGAGCTCGACACCGGAGCCATGGCGACGCAAGCGCAACGGAGAGCGCGAAAACAAGGAACGCGCGGAGCGGTGGCGGCAAGATTGTGGCGCACTAAGGAAATTGGTGGAACGGTGGCGCCGTGGGGAGCCGCTATGGCAACGGAGAGAAAGGAGAAGGTAGTGGTGAAGCGAGGGCAAGCGAGTGAACGACTGCCGCTCCCCCTCCCCGCCCCTACTTATAGCCTTGTGTGGTGAAGCCGAGGAGGCAAGGCTCGGGGGGGCGTGGGATTAACCGCGCCCACTCCCCCACATCCCGCGTTAATCGCGCCTTTACGACGCGTGGGAACCGCCGTCGGAAGACGTGCGGTTGTTTCGGGCCGCAGAAGATCCGCGCGCGGGCCGAGGCGTGAAAGTGGCGGGCCCCGGCCTACGGCGGCGTCCCGTCACGCACGTGGGCTGGCAGGCCCTTCCAGCGGAAGGGTGCCGCGTGGCGCGCAGGCGACGGGCGGCCTGGTCGCCACCTGGCTAGCGCGCCAGCTAGTTCCCGCCTTCGGATTTCAAGGAGACTTTGTCGAGAAGGCACGCGCAGGAGAAGCCAGCTCCTAGCTGCCGGCTCTTCGGGGTAGGAAGCTGTCCGAGCTTCTCGATTCCCCCTTCAACCACGAAGCCCAACCAGCTTCGGGGACTACTGTCAGAGTAAATGACCACGGGTAGCCTAACCGGCTCCCTTAGGCCATTAGAAAAAACAACGGGCCGCCCGAGCCTTGAAGCACCCAAGACACGGGGCCGCCTTCCTCTGGCCGGCTATCTCACCGGCCGGCTACCGGAAGGCGGTCCGTCCCTAAACTCTCTTGGGGGACTCAACGATAGGGCCGACTCCAAGAAGTCGGCCACGGAAAGACCGACTCCAAGAAGCCGGCCCAAGAGAGCCGACTCCCAGAGGCCGGCCCCAGGCAGGCGGCCAGGGGCCGTGCCCTAAAAGTCTGCACCCCCCATAATGATGATGGGACGGGGTGTGGCGACAGTGGACCCTGCCACCCCCGAATCCCGGAGCTCGCATGGCTACAGTATGCCGTATGGGACGGTCATCACCCGTCCGGCGTGGCACTGTTGCCATGATGATCCTAACGCCATCCACGAGGGGCTGCCAGTACGGCCCGTAGGCGGCGGGCCCCTTCGGTCAGGGAGATGCCTGAAGGCGGCCTTGCCTCCCCCAACCGGCCTGAGGCATGGCCGGCTTCCTATAGCCGGCTTGCCCCCTTCCTCGGGGCGGGCGCATCATTAAGGAGACAAGACGAGGTAAGGCTACAGTGAGAGTCCGCAAAGCGGCGGTACTGTAGCCATGCTTACCTCGACAAAGCCCTTGTCATCAGAGGCGAGGCAACAGCAACCAACCCCCGACAAGACCCCCAAGCGGTGGGGCCGGCCTGTCAACCAATGAGCCGGCAGCCGGCGGGACCCACCAGTCGCCGGAGAAGCCGGCGGTCATAGACACTGATGGCTAGGGCCCACGCCCAGCCGAATTACCATTGTACCTTGGGGGTAGGCCTATATGAACCCCCCGGGACACCCATGCAAAGGGTTGATCTCATAGAGTTTCAAACACCACTATAGGGAGAGGAGAGAGCTAGCCTTGCCCTTCTTCCTCCTTCCACCGAAAAGCTCAAGGAGCCTCTTGTAGCTTCTTGTCGATCTAGTGATCATGCGGAGACCCCGTAGAGCAGGAGTAGGGGTATTATCTCCATGGAGAGCCCCCAACCTGGGTAAGATCCGCCGACATGCATGTCTTCGCCTCATCCCGCTTCCAGGCACCGGCGATGTCTTACTGGCTCCCACACAGATAAGCCATCCGTTGGCATATGTCGCACCTACCACCCGACAATATGCATTGTCTGCTTATGATCCTTAGCAGTTTTATGCAATCCTGTTTCTGCATATGATAAACTTAAAACTGTCCTGGTTGTTTACCGCCGGACGGGTCATAATGCCCAATGTAGAGCCAGGGTTTATAACCAAGGCTGTAAAGATAATGAAATATGAAATACATCATACCTGTGATATTGAATCACATCGTTGGTTTACCAACTTTCTTGTACTAAGGGTGATGACCCAAATCTTGAGTGTTGATAACTCCCACCATATTGTGTTGGTTTATAATAAGCCATGCCGGGTTTTGATAAGCACCGGATGATCATCCTGGCGACTTATAGTCAATGCCAGGCCGGGTTAATAAACACCAGTTTATAATTGGTTGTGTTCTAACAACTTATAGTTGAAAGCCACGCCGGGCTAACAAACACCGGGTTATATTGATGACTTATAGTCAGGCCGGGTCAATAGACCTCGGTTTACCTCAAAACCTTATCAAAGGAGAAAAACTTTGACAAATAAAAGCAAATGAAAACTTGTAGTCGAGGCTTTTCAAGGGCTGCCAGGCCCAAATTCGAGGCTTTTCAAGGGCTGCCAGGCCACTGAGTTAAACCATTTTAGAAAGCCTTTTAAGATGGGCCTCACATTAACCAATCATCGTTTTAACTTTGACAAGTTCAGGGTGTGTATAAGATTGACTTGTCAAATGTTCGGCGGGTCATACCAGGATTACCTGGACGGAGTGGCTTACTTGATGAAGGCAGGTTAACCCAGGGTTTTAGGTGAATACACCTGGCTTCCAAGCCTGGCTTGATAGCCTATTACAAGGGTCCTTTAAAACTCTTTGTTGATGTGCACAAAGAGCCCCCAGGTAACATTTTGAGCTGTGCTCAGTGGGTGCCTATGTTTGAGTTGTGCTTGGCAACAGACTCTCTTTGGCCCCTTGGGTGTGAAGCCCCCAAGCTTTATTATGGCTTTATAAGCCGGTTTAATGGATAATCAGAACTCCGCTTTATAAGCAGAAGCCCCCCATGTAACCAAGAAATCTTTTTGAAGAATGGCAGAGGCCCCGCTTTAGCAAGGATGCCGATTTATTATATTGATCAGAATATATACATTGTCAAAAATATGTACATAGTAGGAGCATGTGGCTCAGGTGTAATAAGGTCGAAGATGAGCTATATTCCACAGCCGGCGGGTCTCCTCCTTTGATTTGTGTGAGTCTTTGTGCTCTCAAACATCGATAAGGTAGTATGACCCATCGTTCAGACTCTTGCTGACCACAAAGGGCCCTTCCCAAGGTGGGGATAACTTGTGCATGTCGGTCTGATCTTGGATAAGCCGGGACACTAAGTCGCCTTCTTGAAAAACTCTGGTTTTAACCCGGTGGCTGTGATAACGTCGCAGGTCTTGCTGATAAATCGCCGAACAAGCTGCCGCTATGTCCCATTTTTCATCTAACAGGTCCAATGCATCTTGGCGTGCTCTTTCGTTGTCTGCTAAGCTGCCACTCGGGGCGAGTCATGGTGAATATCACTTGGGAGAACTGCCTCTGCTCCATAAACCATGAAGAAAGGTGTATAACCCGTAGATCTATTGGGGGTAGTATTAATGCTCCATAACACAGAGGGCAAATCTTCCATCCAACAACCTGGCGTCCTCTGCAAAGGGACCATAAGCCGGGGATTGATACCTTTTAGAATTTCTTGATTAGCTCTCTCCGCTTGACCATTGGACTGCGGGTGAGCCACTAATGACACATCAAGTCGTATGTGCTCACGCTGATAGAACTCTTCCATAACACCTTTGGAGAGATTCATGCCATTATCTGTTATAATGCTATGTGGAAAGCCAAAGCGGAAAATCACCTTTTTCATGAATTGAACCGTCGTTGTTGTGTCACACTTGCTGACTGGCTCTACCTCCACCCACTTGGTGAATTTATCAACCGCCACCAAAAGGTGGGTCTTCTTATCCTTGGACCTCTTAAAAGGCCCAACCATATCCAGCCCCCAAGTTGCAAACGGTCAGGTGATTGGAATCATCCTCAATTCCTGAGCTGGAACATGGGCTCGGCGTGCAAATTTCTGACAACCGTCACACCTTCTGACCAGATCCTCAGCATCAGCATGAGCTCTTAACCAGTAAAAGCCGTGTCGGAAAGCCTTAGCCACGAGGGATTTTGAACCGGCATGATGACCACAATCCCCTTCGTGGATTTCACGCAAGATCTCACAGCCTTCTTCTGGAGAAACGCAGCGCTGGAATGCCCCCGAAACACTGCAATGATGTAACTCGCTATTGATGATAGTCATGGACTTTGAATGCCGGATTATCTGTCTGGCCAAAACTTCGTCCTCGGGTAACTCGCCCCGGGTCATGTACGCCAAGTAGGGCACTGTCCAATCGGGGATAGCATGAAGAACTGCCACTAATTGAGCTTCAGGGTCAGGGATAGCTAGATCCTCCTCCGTTGGTATTTTGACCGACGTGTTATGTAGAACGTCAAGAAAAACATTGGGCGGCACCGGTTTACGCTGAGATCCCAGCCGGCTTAAAGCGTCCGCCGCTTCATTCTTGCGCTGATCGATTTGTTCGACTTGATAACCCTTGAAGTGACCGGCAATGACATCCACTTCACGCCGATAAGTCGCCATGAGTAGATCCTTAGAATCCCAAGTACCAGACACTTGCTGAGCCACTAAATCGGAGTCGTTGAAGAAACATACCCGGATTAAGTTCATCCCCTTAGCCATCCGAAGACCGTGGAGTAAGGCCTCATACTCTGCTGCATTGTTAGTACATGGAAACATCAAACGGAGAACATAACAAAATTTGTCACCTCGAGGGGAAGTAAGAACCACTCCAGCCCCCGAGCCCTCCAATTGCCTGGATTCGTCGAAGTGAATAGTCCAGTGCGTGTTATCCGTTTTATCCTCCGGTGCCTGCAACTCTATCCAGTCGTTGATGAAATCCACGAGCACTTGGGACTTGATCGTTGTGCGAGGCATATATTTTAACCCGTGAGGTCCAAGCTCAATAGCCCACTTAGCAACCCGGCCAGTCGCCTCCCTGTTCTGAATGATATCTCCCAATGGAGCGAAACTGACCATAGTAATGGGATGGCCCTGAAAGTATTGCTTAAGCTTCCGGCTTGCCATAAACACTCCATACACCAGCTTCTGCCAATGTGGATATCTCTGCTTGGACTCAATAAGCACCTCACTGATATAATAAACCGTCCGTTGAACCAGATATTCCTTACCAACCTCCTTGCGCTCCACCACAATAGCCACGCTGACAGCCCGGGCGTTAGGAGCCACATATAACAGCAATGGTTCTTTATCAATGGGGGCAGCAAGAACAGGCGGTTCAGCTAACTGCTTCTTCAGATCCTCAAATGCCGCATTAGCAGCATCACTCCAGACAAAGTTTTCTGTCTTCTTCATCATCTGGTACAGAGGGATGGCCTTCTCTCCCAACCGGCTGATAAACCGGCTTAACGCTGCAATACGACCCGCCAGTCGTTGAACGTCATTGATACATGCTGGTTTAGCCAGGGACGTAATAGCCTTGATCTTTTCTGGATTAGCTTCAATGCCCCTGTTAGACACCAGAAAACCGAAGAGCTTACCTGCCGGTACACCAAAAATGCACTTGGCCGGATTAAGCATCATCTTATAAATCCGAAGGTTATCAAAGGTTTCCTTCAAATCAGATATTAGCGTCTCTGCCTTCCTGGATTTCACCATGATATCATCCACATAAGCATGAACATTGCGCCCAATCTGACTATGAAGACAATTCTGCACACATCGTTGATAAGTCGCTTGGGCACTCTTGAGCCCAAAAGGCATAGATACATAGTAGAAGGCTCCAAAGGGAGTTATAAAAGTCGTCTTCTCCTAGTCCTTAACTGCCATTTGATCTGATGATAACCTGAATAAGCATCCAGAAAACTCAAACGCTCACAACCCCGCCGTAGCATCAATAATTTGATCAATACGAGGGAGGGCGAAGGGATCAGCTGGACAAGCCTTGTTCAAATCTGTGTAGTCCACACACATACACCAAGTGTCGTTCTTCTTGAGTACCAGCACCGGGTTAGCCAACCACTCAGGGTGAAAAATTTCCACTATAAAACCTGCTGCCAAGAGCCGGGCTACCTCCTCACCAATGGCCTTGCCTCTCTCTTCATTGAAGCGGCGGAGAAACTGCTTGACCGGTTTAAACTTGGGATCGACATTAAGAGTGTGCTTAGCGAGTTCCCTCGGTACACCTGGCATGTTAGAAGGTTTCCATGCAAAAATGTCACGGTTCTCACGGATGAACTCGATGAGCATGCCTTCCTATATCAGATCCAAGTTAACGCTGATGCTAAACTGTCTGGATGAATCGCTAGGAACAAAATCAACCAACTTAGTCTCATCAACCGATTTAAACTTCAAAGCCAGATCATGCTCTGTAGTGGGTTTCTTCAAAGAAGTCATATCCGTCGGATCAATATTGTCTTTATAGAATTTTAACTCCTCTATTGCACAAACCGACTCAGCATAAGCCACATCACCTTCTTCACACTCCAAAGCGACCTTGCAGCTGCCATGAACCGTGATGGTCCCCTTATGACCCGGCATCTTGAGCTGTAGGTAAACATAACAGGGCCTTGCCATGAATTTAGCATAAGCTGGTCGTCCAAACAGGGCATGATACGGGCTTTGAATTTTTACCACTTCAAAGGTCAATGTCTCTGACCTTGAATCATACTCATCTCCAAAAGAAACCTCCAGGGCTATCTTACCGACCGGATAAGCCGATTTACCTGGCACCATGCCATGGAAAACGGTGTTCGACGGTCTAAGATTCTTGTCTGTCAACCCCATATGGTGGAAGGTTTCATAATACAAGATGTTGATACTGCTCCCTCCATCCATGAGCACCTTGGTGAACTTGTAACCTCCAACCCGAGGTGCCACCACCAATGCCAGATGACCCGGATTATCAACTTGGGGTGGATGATCCTCTTTACTCCACACAATAGGTTGTTTGGACCAGCGTAAGTAACGGGGCACTGCTGGTTCAACAGTGTTCACCGCCCTTTTATGGAGCTTCTGATCGCGCTTGCACAGGCTAGTGGTGAAAACATGATACTGCCCACTATTCAACTGCTTCGGGTGGCTCTGGTAACCCGACTGCTGCTGCTCTTGATTCTCCTGTTGATTATAACCTCCCTGACTGCCTTGATTGCTTTGATTGGATTGATTACCTTGAAATCCTGGACCGGAATTGCCTCCGCCATAACCCGGCCCATGAGACCCCGGTCCTGAAAAGGAATATCAAACGGAGTCCAAACGGAATGAAACCTTCGGGAGCGTGATTTTTAGAACGAACATGATCTAGAGGACTTGGAGTGCAAGTCAAGAAGCAGCCGAGGCCTCCACGAGATAGGAGGGCATGCCCCCCTGTCTCGTGGGCCCCTCGGGCGGCCACCGACATACTTCTTCCTCCTATATAAGCCTACGTACCCCAAAAACATCCAGGGAGCACCCGAAACACAATTTCCACCGCTGTAACCTTCTGTATCCGCAAGATCCCATCTTGGAGCCTTCGACGACGCTCCGCCGGAGCGGGAATCGACCACGGAGGGCTTCTACATCAACACCATATCCCTTCCGATGAGTTGTGAGTAGTTTACCACAGACCTTCGGGTCCATAGTTATTAGCAAGATGGCTTCTTCTCTCTTTTTGGATCTCAATACAATGTTCTCCCCCTCTCTTGTGGAGATCTATTCGATGTAATCTCTTTTTGTGGTGTGTTTGTCGAGATCCGATGAATTGTGGGTTTATGATCAAGTTTATCTATGAGAAATATTTGAGTCTCCTCTGAGTTCTTTTATGTATGATTGAGTTATCTTTGCAAGTCTCTTCGAATTATCAGTTTGGTTTGGCCTACTAGATTGATCTTTCTTGCCATGGGAGAAGTGCTTAGCTTTGGGTTCAATCTTGCAGTGTCCTTACCCAGTGACAGAAAGGGTTGCAAGGCACGTATTGTATTGTTGCCATCGAGGATAAAAAGATGGGGCTTATATCATATTGCATGAGTTTATCCCTCTACATCATGTCATCTTGCTTAATGTGTTACTCTGTTCTTTGTGAAGTTAATACTCTAGATGCAGGCAGGAGTCGGTCGATGTGTGGAGTAATAGTAGTAGATGCAGGCAGGAGTCGGTCTACTTGTGGCGGACATGATGCCTACATGATCATGCCTAGATAATCTCATAATTATTCGCTTTTCTATCAATTGCTGACAGTAATTTGTTCACCCACCGTAATACTTATGCTATCTTGAGAGAAGCCTCTAGTGAAACCTATGGCCCCTGGGTCTATCTCCTATCATATTTGCTTCCAATCTACTTTTATTTGCATCTTTACTTTTTGCATCTATATTATAAAATACCAAAAATATATTTATCTTATCATACTATCTCTATTATATCTCACTTTCGCAAGTGGCCGTGAAGGGATTGAAAACCCCTTTATCGCGTTGGTTGCGAGTTCTTGGTTTGTTTGTGTAGGTGCGTGGGATTTTTGAGGAGCCTCCTACTGGATTGATACCTTGGTTCTCAAAAACTGAGGGAAATACTTACGCTACTAATGCTGCATCACCCTTTCCTCTTCAAGGAAAACCAACGCAAGCTCAAGACGTAGCAAGAAGGATTTCTGGCGCCATTGTCGGGGAGGTCTTCACTCAAGTCAAGACATACCAAGTACCCATCACAAACTCATCTCCCTCGCATTTACATTATTTGCCATTTTCCTCTCGTTTTCCTCTCCCCCACTTCACGCTTGTCGTTTTATTCGCCCTCTCTTTCCCAATCTCCTATCTTTCGCTTGCTTTCTTCCTCCTTGCTTTTGTTTGCCGTTATGTCTGAAATAGGGGAGATTATCATCGATACGGACAATAATGATAACATGGAAAATTCTGAGGCTCCGGCCGGAGAACCCCCTATCTTGCATACTAAAAAGTTTCGAATCGGTAGTGGTAACATCATTGGAAAAGGTGTTATTCAATATTTCTTTACTTGTGCCGGTGCTTTACCTTCCATGGGTGGTTCTATTCTTCATAGAACTAGTAGTCTTGCAGATGCTATCGCTATGCTTGTAGTTGAACTTGAAAGACAATTTATGCATATGCATCCTTGCATACAAAGAATTTTCCTAGAATTTTCTAATATTGAGCATTCTTCTGTTAAGCGCGTTGTTACTATCTTTTTGGCTCACGGTTTAGATTTATCATAAGAGAGGCCAAAGAAATCTTTGCGCACTATAGGGTGGACGCCGGTCGTCCTCCCATAGAGGCGATCCTCTATGATCAAGAGGAATTTAGGCGTTTTCAATCTTCGGACTATGTTGCTTTTAATGAAAACCTTAGAAAAAGGTTCCTACCAATGTCTTGGTTGATAGAATTTCTGAACTTAATAATGATTTCGCTCTTCGAAATAATGAGCTAGGATACTCTCTTGAGTATAGGCTCACGATATTTTGCCAAAAGAATGCTTTTAGTGATGAATTAGTTGTGCATTATGAAGGGCCAAGGGAGGAACCCGTTCCTCCTGAGATTGATCTTGGGGACTTTTGTCCCGCTACATTTAGCCCTTTTGATTACTTTTGCTTAACTCAAAGAAAACTTGCTGTCGAACGTAGGGAATATGAGATGAGCTTTCAAGATCTATCTTATTATTATGGCACTACTTAGATCTATCTTCGCTTTTATGCCTAGCTAGGGGCGTTCAACAATAGCGCTAGTTGGGAGGCAACCTAATTTTCTTTGTGTTTTTTGTTTTTGTTCCTGTTTAGTAATAAATCTTGCATCTACTCTCTGTTTAGATGTGTTTTTATCTTTTAATTAGTGTTTGTGCCAAGTAGAACCTATAGGAGAACCTATGATGATAGTTGATTTGATTCTGCTGAAAAACAGAAACTTTGCGCGCACCAATTTAATTTTGTTAAATCACAGAAACGTGATTTTGCGTTGATTTTTTTTCTGCTGACCAATAGACAAATTGTCCAGGACTTCCTATTTTGGTAGGATTTTTAGAGTTACATAAGTTTGCGTTAGTTACAGATTTCTACAGACTGTTCTGTTTTTGACAGATTCTGTTTTTCGTGTGTTGTTTGCTTATTTTGATGCATCTATGGCTAGTAAAATAGTTTATAAACCATAGAGAAGTTGGAATACAGTAGGTTTAACACCAACATAAATAAAGAATGAGTTCATTACAGTACCTTATGTGGTAGTTTTGGTAAAATAGTTTATAAACTATAGAGAAGTTGGAATACAGTAGGTTTAACACCAACATAAATAAAGAATGAGTTTATTATAGTACCTTATGTGGTAGTTTTGTTTTCTTTCACTGACAGAGCTTATAAGGTTTCCTGTTGACTTTTGTGTTGTGAAGTTTTCAAGTTTTGGGTAAAGCTTTTATGGACTATGGAATAAGGAGTGGCAAGAGCCTAAGCTTGGGGATGCCCATGGCACCCCAAGATATTCAAGGATAGCCAAAAGCCTAAGATTGGGGATGCCCCGGGAAGGCATCCCCTCTTTCGTCTTCATTCATTGGTAACTTTACTTGGAGCTATATTTTTATTCGCCACATGATATGTGTTTTGCTTGGAGCTTCGTGTATTATATTAGTCTTTGCCTTTTAGTTTACCACAATCATCCTTGCTGTACACACCTTTTGGGAGAAGCCTACTTGATTAGAATTTGCTAGAATACTCTATCTGCTTCACTTATATCTTTTGAGATTGATAGTTTTTTGCTGTAGTGCTTCACTTATATATTTTAGAGCACGGTGGTAACTTAATTTTGAAGAAATTGCTAGTCTCTCATGCTTCACTTATATCATTTTGAGAGTCTTTTAGAACAGCATGGTATTTGCTTTGGTTACAAATTTGGTCCTAGAATGATGAGCATCCAAGTTGGGTATAATAAAAACTATCATAGAAAACAATTGGGTGCTATGATCAATTTGTTGCTTGATAATTGTTTTGAGATATAAAGGTAGTAATGTTAGGGTCATGCTAGTGGATAATTATGAAATTGAGAAATACTTTTTTTGAAGTTGGCAAGTCCCGTAGCATGCACGTATGGTAAAAGTTGTGTGACAAATTTGTTGCATGGGGTGCTCTTTTGATTGTCTTCCTTATGAGTGGCAGTCGGGGACGAGCGATGGTCTTTTCCTACCAATTTATCCCTCTTGGGGCATGCGTAGTAGTACTTTGCTTCGAGGGCTAAGTAGACTTTTGCGATAAGTATATGAGTTCTTTATGACTAATGTGAGTCCATGGATATACGCACACTCATCCGTCCACTTTGCTAGCCTTTCTTATTACCGCGCAACTTTCGCCGGTATTGAACCCATTATTTACCTTCCTCAAAACAGCCACCATACCTACCTATTATGGCATTTCCATAGCCATTCCGAGATATATTGCCATGCGACTTTCCACTGTTCCGTTTATTACGACACATTTCATCATTGTCATATTGCTCTTTGCATGATCATGTAGTTGACATCGTATTTGTGGCAAGGCCACCTTCATAATTTTCATACATGTCGCTCTTGATTCATTGCATATCCCGGTACACCGTCGGAGGCATTCATATAGAGTCATATCTTGTTATAGCTTTGAGTTGTAAATCCATAAAAGTGTGATGATCTTCATTATTAGAGCATTGTCCTAGTGAGGAAAGGATGATGAAGACCATGATTCCCCCACAAGTCGGGATGAGACTTCGGACTTAAAAAAGGCCAAAAAGAAAATAAAAAAGAGGCCAAAGAAAAAAAAAGAAAAAAAGATAAAAAATAATAAAATGAGAGAAAAAGAGAGAAGGGACAATGCTACTATCTCTTTTTCCACACTTGTGCTTCAAAGTAGCACTATAATCTTCATGATAGAGAGTCTCATATATTGTCACTTTCATATACTAGTGGGAATTTTTCATTATAGAACTTGGCTTGTATATTCCAATGATGGGATTCCTCAAAATGCCCTAGGTCTTCGTGAGCAATCAAGTTGGATGCACACCCACTTAGTTTCTTTTTGTTGAGCTTTCATATATTTATAGCTCTAGTGCATCCGTTGCATGGCAATCCCTACTCACTCACATTGATATCTATTGATGGGCATCTCCATAGCCCATTGATACGCCTAGTTGATGTGAGATTATCTTCTCCCTTTTTGTCCTTACAACCACCACCATTTACCACCATAGTGCTATGCCCATGGCTTGCGCTCATGTATTGCGTAAGAGTTGAAAAAAGCTGAAGCGCGTTAAAAAGTATGAACCAATTGCTCGGCTCGTTGTCGGGGTTGTACATGATGGGAGTATTTTGTGTACTGGAAATGAAGCATGGCCTAACTATATGATTTTGTAGGGATAAGCTTGGCTATGCTATTTTGATAGGACATGATTATTTGTTAGTATGCTTCGAAGTATTATTATTTGTATGTTTATAAGCTTTTATCTTGAATCATTTGGACCTGAACATTCATGCCACAATAAAGAAAATTACATTGAGAATTATGCTAGGTAGCATTCCACATCAAAAATTTCTTTTTTTATCATTTACCTACTCGAGGACGAGCAGGAATTAAGCTTGGGGATGCTTGATACGTCTCCAACGTATCTATAATTTTTTATTGTTCCATGCTATTATATTACCCCTTTTGGATGTTTATGGGCTTTATTTTACACATTATTATCATTTTTGGGACTAACCTACTAACCGGAGGCCCAGCCCGTATTGCTATTTTTTTTGCCTATTTCAGTATTTCGAAGAAAAGGAATATCAAACGGAGTCCAAACGGAATGAAACCTTCGGGAGCGTGATTTTTGGAACGAACGTGATCTAGAGGACTTGGAGTGCAAGTAAAGAAGCAGCCGAGGCCTCCACGAGATAGGAGGGCGCCCCCCCTATAGGGCGCGCCCCTGTCTCGTGGGCCCCTCGGGCGGCCACTGACGTACTTCTTCCTCCTATATAAGCCTACGTACCCCAAAAACATCCAGGGGGCACCCGAAACACAATTTCCACCGCCGTAACCTTCTGTATCCGCGAGATCCAATCTTGGAGCCTTCGGCGGCGCTCCACCGGAGGGGGAATCGACCATGGAGGGCTTCTACATCAACACCATAGCCCTTCCGATGAGTTGTGAGTAGTTTACCACAGACCTTCGGGTCCATAGTTATTAGCTAGATGGCTTCTTCTCTCTTTTTGGATCTCAATACAATGTTCTCCCCCTCTCTTGTGGAGATCTATTCGATGTAATCTCTTTTTGCGGTGTGTTTGTCGAGATCCGATGAATTGTGGGTTTATGATCAAGTTCATCTATGAGAAATATTTGAATCTCCTCTGAATTCTTTTATGTATGATTGAGTTATCTTTGCAAGTATCTTCGAATTATCAGTTTGGTTTGGCCTACTAGATTGATCTTTCTTGCCATGGGAGAAGTGCTTAGCTTTGGGTTCAATCTTGCGGTGCCCTTACCCAGTGACAGAAATGGTTGCAAGGCACGTATTGTATTGTTGCCATCGAGGATAAAAAGATGGGGGTTATATCATATTGCATGAGTTTATCCCTCTACATCATGTCATCTTGCTTAATGTGTTACTCTGTTCTTTGTGAAGTTAATACTCTAGATGCAGGCAGGAGTCAGTCGATGTGTGGAGTAATAGTAGTAGATGCAGGCAGGAGTCGGTCTACTTGTTGCGGACATGATGCCTATATACATGATCATGCCTAGATAATCTCATAATTATTCGCTTTTCTATCAGTTGCTTGACAGTAATTTGTTCACCCACCGTAATACTTATGCTATCTTGAGAGAAGCCTCTAGTGAAACCTATGGCCCCCGGGTCTATCTCCTATCATATTTGCTTCCAATCTACTTTTATTTGCATCTTTACTTTTTGCATCTATATTATAAAATACCAAAAATATATTTATCTTATCATACTATCTCTATTAGATCTCACTTTTGCAAGTGGTCGTGAAGGGATTGACAACCCCTTTATCGCGTTGGTTGCGAGTTCTTGGTTTGTTTGTTTAGGTGCGTGGGACTTTTGAGGAGCCTCCTACTGGATTGATACCTTGGTTCTCAAAAACTGAGGGAAATACTTACGCTACTATTGGTGCATCACCCTTTCCTCTTCAAGGAAAACCAACGCAAGCTCAAGACGTAGCAATCTCCATTGCCATCTCATAACTCTCAACCCATGACTCGGGGGTAAATCGGCGATGTAATTGGGCACCTTACGCGGATCCTTGAAATCTTTGGGTAACCGCACATTGCGTAGAGCCGGGGTGAGACACGACACCCCCCAAGAGCTGGAAGCAAGTCCTCGTTCCACTGACATTGTCGGTCGAACCGGAGTAGGGTGATGATTCGCATACTGCGCCGCTAACTCGGCCTCCCGACACGCTCTACCATTATCCACCACATCCTGAGCATTTGCACCACCGCGCGTCGGATTAGGCCCTTGAAGGGCGTCATGGTTCCACGCACTTCTTGACACAGCTGGTTCATCAATGTGCCTGTTGTAACTCTTGCTCGGGCGAGGGGTTGAATGGATTCTGTCTCGGCTATATGTATAGGCCTGCTGCTATACCATAGCGGTTTGAAGGAGATCCCTGGCCCGCCGCGTCTCAAATGCTGCTGGAGACTCGCCCTCCACTACAATGGCTGCCAATCGAGATGCCGCAGCAATCATGTTATCAAAAGGGGTGGAGAAGTGACCCGTCGGGGTCGGCATGTATTGCAGCGGGTCATGTGTTCGTCGAGGTGGGTCCGTCACCCGTGGCTGATCCGGCACTCCTGTCCCAGGTGCTTCAGTCCGGTTTACTGCTGCCGGATTACTGGGTCCGGCTCCTGGTGTGTTGAAGAGATTCATTGCTTCATAAACCGGCGGCAGACGAGACCGATGCCTCCTCCTCAACACGTCGTTCGAAGCATTCTGATCTAGCATGAGCCGGTAATTCTCTGCCTGAATCCGCTATGACTGGGCATCTAAAGTGGCCCGCTCATCAGCCATCCTGGTTTCCTCGACCGCCAAGTCCTCCTTAGCCTGAGTTATCTGATCCCGCAGCTTTGTGACCTCCGCATTATGCTGGTCTTGAGTCTCCGGGGTGACTGTTGTGGGTAAACAATGTCGTCTAGGCGTCCAATAAACCGGACAGAACTTGAGCCGGCCGGCGCGCGGGGCCTCCTGCCCCGGCTGTCGATCCAAAAATCATTGCTGTTGCAGTTGAAGATTGCAACATGGGCTATGTACCGGCCATGAAGATCGCAACTCAGTTTGGCGGTTCAAGGGGGTCCACAATACTGTCGCCATCGGAATAGCCCCCGAACCGGCCATCTTGCAGTTGGTACTGTGACTCGGTCTCGTCGGTGGACGGTTTGCCATCAGAATAAATGACCGTCTCACCATTGGACACCGGTTCAGATTCCGCACCATGGATGAATCCCACGAACGCACGCTTCATGGCAGGCTGAACCCGGGCAGGGTTTGCACGCTGAGCCATCTCGATGAGATCGGTGCGGATGTTCGGCTCAGGGCCCGGTTCGCCAATCTTGCCGATGAATATGTGAATTACTCCAAAGGGGACCCGGTACCCGTACTCGATTGAGCCAGCCTCGGGGCCCCAGCCTGCGTCGTCGATGTAGAGCTTGCCGCGATGACTCTTGGTCATCCGGCCCACTACGTATCCCTTGAGTCCTTCAAAGTTGCCCTTTAAGAACTCGAAACCATCGTGTGATAGGCCCACGGTGGGTGCCAACTGTCGTGGAATTAACACATCAGATGTCCTAGGGGAAGGACTTGGTCGTGGAGCCATCGCAACGAGATTAGCTTAAAGGGGTCAAACCGAACAAAGGACACAGGGAGTTTATACTGGTTCGGTCCCTTGCGGTGAAGGTAAAATCCTACGATCTATTTGTGGTGGAATTGATGGGGTCTCGATGATTAGGGAGCGAATCCGCTTTACCTAGCTCTCGACTTGTTGTTTCTTGTCCCTGAACCGCCGTCGGGTCGTCCCTTTATATACACAGGCTGATGCCCGGCGGTTTACAGAATACCGAGGCCGTCTCATACACGTGTCCGGCTCGGTTTCTACCTTTCCCTATCTTACAACACAAGTTACATATCTCATGGCGGTTTATGTCTATGGGCCCTAATCCGCCTTTGGGCTCTGGACCTCTAAATCTCTGTAGTAAAGCGCCATACTCCTTGTCTTCATGGGCTTCAATACAGATCATTCCTTTTGAGCATAACCCTGCCCCTCTTGGGCGGTTTATACTCAGTAGTTATATCCCCAACACTTAGGCATAAGGGCAAGGAGATGTTACGGTGGAAGATTTGGCTAAGAGTAGAGCAGAAGCTCGGGACAACTATGGTATGATCTCTGATCCCTCCTCCTCCTCCTCCTCCTCCTCCTCCTCCTCTGGTTCTTCCTTACTTCATATGACTACACTTGTTGGAATTAACATGGGATGATTTATTGATATGGTTGAATCTAATTTGGATATGATCCACAAAATGGAATGTAATAGAAAAGATTTCTTCATGTAGAATAGTATGAATAAATCTAAGAAAAATACCATGAATCCTAGCTCACCAAGTCCTATTGACACTAGTGATGCTGATTTAAATGAGTTGCGTTTAGATGATGAACATTCTGATGCAAATTTGGAGGGAAATTATATAGGGCAGCATTAAAATGTTTTCTCTAAGGGGATTAAATTTAAGAGACAATGATCTCTAGCAATAGGCTGTGTGAGACACTCTGTCTCTATTGGGGGTTTAATAAAACTATAAAGAAAAAGATCTTAATTGACTTATGTACTGCTTACAAAGATGAAAGTTTTTTTTTGGAATGTGAGAGGGTTGGGGCAGGATTCCAGAAAGAGATATATGTGAGAGTTAATTATTGATCATAGACTTGACTTTATTGGTTTGCTTGAGACTATCAAACAGAGATTTACTAGAAATGAGCTACACTCTTTGTGTGTGGTGGTGGGGGGATTTAATTGGCATTGGACTCCTCCTAGAGGTAAATCTTGGGGGTCCTTGTAGGAGTTAACAAAGAGTTGTTTGATGTAATCCATGTGGAAAACGAAAATTACTTTATTAGAGCTCTGGTGTATGATAAGATTGCTAAATTTATTGCCTTCCTTGGTAGGTGGTGACTGTAATATTATCACGAAGAGTTGTGAAAAGAGTAAACCAAATGCTCATAATCGTTGGAGCTTTGTTTTCGGTTCCATTGTTGAACATTCTGGACTTAGAGAGATGCCTCTAAATGAGAGGAATTTCACTTGGGCTAATAATATAGTCGATCTTACATATGAAAAGTTAGATGGGGTACTGTTTTGTCCTGAATGTGAAGAGCATTACCATTGTCAATGCTACAGGCTTTTGCCAGGGAGGTCTCTCACCACACTCCATTGTTGCTTGACTCTAGGGATCATCCTAATGCTCCTCCCATTTTTCAGATATGAAAATTCTTGGGCTCTAAGAGATAGTTCCAAATATTTTGTGGTACAAATCTTGAATGAAGATTATTTTGGGTCTAACTTGGATAGATGGCAAGGCAGACTTAGAACACTTAGGAGAAATGTTAAAGGATGGAACAGAAATTCTGATGCTTGGTATAGGAGAATTAAATTTGAAATCCTAAGTAAATTAGATTTCCTTGATAAGAATTCTGAGAATTTTGGTCTTTCTGCCTGTGATAGACAGGAGCAAAAACTGTTAGCTAGGATTTCAAAACAAGAGGAGATGAAATGGCTGCAAAGATATAAAGATAAGGAGATCATTGATGGAGAGAGTAACACTAGATACTACCATGTTGAAGTGAATGGAAGGAAAAGAAAAGGCATAATTACTTCTTTAGAGCAAGATGAGGGTTTGATTGAGGGGGGAGATCATCTTATGACCTATATTACTGAATTTTACAAAAACCGCAATATTGAGGGAGAATTGGAAGAGAATGTAATTGAGGAGCAAGATGAGGGATTGATTGCGGGAGAATTAGAAGAGGTTGCAATTTGGTCCAGAATTAACATTGTTAGAAAGAAAGAAGGTTTGGATTTGTACCATTGAAAGAACACCATAACAAACTGCAATCAAAGGATTCCGTTTTAGTGGTATACTACTAAAATGGTGTTCTTTTAATGGTACAAACCCAAATATTCCTAGAAAGAGTCATAGACAGAATTGGCATGGTCTGACGAACTGCCGATGAGGTCCAACCAGGTGAATTAATGGCAATTTGATGCAGATCTGCTAGCTAATTATGTCCACCCTAGAAGCGATACTCAAAATTGCCTCAAAACACCTTGCCTAAAAGTGATGTGCTTTTTGCAATGCCAGTTTGGGGGGAGAAACGCAAGGTCCCCAAAACAAAATACACACAACCAGCAAGAAAACCTATGTCGGAACATATCTATGCAAAAACATCATGGAAATGTAATGAAGTAGAGAAATCAACATTATTCACAAACCCTAGGGGGTTCAAGGGATGATGAATGCAGTGGCTCAGCACACCATTGATAACCCACAAGTGTAGGGGATAATTGTAGCCTCTTTCGATAAGTAAGAGTGTCGAACCCAACGAGGAGTTAAAGGTAGAACAAATATTCTCTCAAGTCCTATCTGCCACTGATACGACTCTACGCACGCTTAGTGTTTGCTTTACCTAGAACAAGTATGAAACTAGAAGTACTTTTTAGGTGTTGTTGGATATGTTTGCAAGATAATAAAGAGCACGTAAATATAAACTAGGGGCTGTTTAGATAAAGACACAACTAAGTTAGTTTTAGTAGAGAGCTTTTTGTCACGAGAAAGTTATTTGTCCCTAGGCAATCGATAACTAGACCGGTAATCACTATTGCAATTTTATTTGAGGGAGAGGCATAAGCTAACATACTTTCTCTTCTTGGATCATATGCACTTATGTTTGGAACTCTAGCAAGCATCCGCAACTACTAAAGATCATTAAGGTAAAACCCAACCATGGCATTAAAGTATCAAGTCCCCTTTATCCCATACGCCACAACCCCCTTACTCGGGTTTATGCTTCTGTCACTCAAGCAACCCACTATAAGTGAATCATGAACATATTGCAACACCCTACAGCGGGAATCCCTCACGCTTGCGCGACACGAAGGGCACAATAGGACAGCAACATAACCACAAGCAAATTAAACCAATCATAGCAATTCATCAATCACCGGTAGGACAACGAAAATTTACTCAGACATCATAGGATGGCAACACATCATTGGATAATAATATGAAGCATAAAGCATCATGTTCAAGTAGAGGGTACAGCGGGTTGCGGGAGAGTGGACCGCTGAATATAGATGGGAGAAGGTGATGGAGATGTTGGTGATGATGATGGAGGTGTTGGTGTAGATCGCGGTGATGATGATGACCCCCGGCGGCACTCCGGCACCACCGGAAGCAAGGGGGAGAGAGCCCCCCTTCTTCTTCCTCTTCCTTGACCTCCTCCCTAGATGGGAGAAGGGTTTCCCCTCTGGTCCTTGGCTCCCATGGCGTGGGAGGGGCGAGAGCCCCTCCGAGATTGGATCTGTCTCTCTGTCTCTCTCTGTTTCTGCGCTCTTGATTCTGCCCTTTCACCGTTTCTTTTATATCCGGAGATCCATAACTTCGATTGGATTAAAACCTTCGCTCAGATATTTTTCTAAAAATTAGCTTTCTTGCGGCCAAAGAAGAGCGTCAACCGCCTTACGAGGGGCCCACGAGGGTCAGGGGCATGCCCAGTATGGGCAGGCGCACCCCCCTGCCTCGTGGCCACCTCGGGCACCGTCTCGCATTGATTTTACTTCCCAAAAATCATAAATATTCCAAAAATAAGATCCATCCGTTTTTATCCCGTTTGGACTCCGTTTGATATTGGGTTTCTGCGAAACATAAAACATGCAACAAACAGGAACTGGCACTGGTTACTGGATCAATATTTTAGTCCCAAAAATAATATAAAAAGTTGCCAAAAGTATATGAAAGTTGAATAATTTTGGCATGGAACAATCAAAAATTATAGATACGACGGAGACGTATCAACCATCCGAGCCTCGGAGGGGAGAGGAAAGGAGGCCGCCGGAGCCCACCCTAATCAAGGATAGAAATGAACATGGCTCGCCGAGGCCGTGTAGATGGGAGTGCATGTGTCAAGAGAGATGGAGAGAGGGAGAGGGAGAGGGTGGGCGAGGATGGAAGGAAGCCCTACCTGGTCGAACCGGCCAGTAGCGATGGGAGGGAGCGGAGCGGAGAGAGAGTGTGTCTGTCGCTGCCGGCGCCAATAGCAAGCGATCCCAGCGATAGGAGGTCGCAAGCCTTATGGAAACGGAGAGGAAAAGCGTGAACTGATGCCTGTATCTGACTGTGTCGGACGGTGAAGACTGGTTTAACTGGCTAGAGTTAGAGAGAGGGAGAGATAGTGGCGCACCGTCCATGGATCCAACGATGGAGGGCACATGGGCCTATGTGGAGCCCGAGGAAGGAAAGGAAAATGGTTGGGGCTGTGGTGGGACTCGTGTGCTAAAATGGTTGGGTCTCGGTGTTTTCTTGGGCGGAGAAAAAAGGGGCTTGTAGTTGTAGATGGTATCGCCCGAGATGGCAAGTCGACAAGGAAAGCACCCAGGCAAGCAAAGTTACCGTGTCTTCTGCACAATCAAGTCGGAAAGAGTCCAAAATAAACGTTGAACTTATAGGCGAAAGCTAAATTGAACCCTGAACTCCTAATCCCCAAAATCAGCACACTATACTATCTGATCCAAGTCTATTTTGAACCTTGAATGCATTTAGCCGGTATTCGCTAACATGGCAATTTAAATCCTAGGGTCGTTGACTAGTTGGCTGGACATTAGGACGAATTGGGCCGACCCATTAGCGCAGTCGCTCGCGCCGCTTGTGCGTAGCTGCAGGTTCGCTCGCTAGTTATTTCTTTGTTTTTTCACTGGTTGCCTTGGGTTTTTCTTTCTTTGTTATACTCTTGGTTTTCTTTTTTTTTCTTTCTTTTTTCCTTTTCTTTTTGTTTCTTTGCCTCTTTTAATTGTTCTTTTGACACATGTCTACCTAATGAAAATAAATATTTTCAAAAATTCATGAAGCCACTTGTCTTTTAAAACTTTTTATTTACCGGTTTTAGTCGGTTTTCTTTTTTGACACGTGTCTATTCAATGACAATAAACAAATTTTTTACACTACACGAAGCCACTTGTCTTCTAGACAAAAAATAATAATGGGGAACCAGTGAGCTTGTAAGGACTCAAACATGGGACCTCACACTCAAGGCGCGCGCAGCTAGCCACTAGCCCTGACGGCTGCTATTGATGATAGAGAATGTGACCTATAAAAGAACACACAAGAGCATTTGAAAACATTTTTCAAACAACATGAGAAATTTATTGAAAAAATGTAAACATTATTTATGTAAATATTTTATGAAATTACAAAAACATTTTTTGATAATGTGACACAATTTTTGAAATTCCAAAACATTTCCCGGAACATGTCAATAACCAATTATGAAAATCAACTATGTCATTTTCTTAAAATCACAAAAAAATGCAAATAGGATTTGAAAATTGCAAATATTTTTTAAAAACACAAAACATTTTAAAAGTTCCCAAACATTTTTTGATTTTTTTAACTTCTACAATTTGTTTTGAAATCCACAAACATTTTTAAAGTTCCCAAACATTTTTTGATTTAGAAAAACAAAACGTTTTTTTTAAATTGGTACACATTTTTCAAATACAAAATGTTTTTGAAGTTTCCAAACATTTTTCGGAAATGCGAACAGTTTCTAAAAACATGAACATTTTTTGAAATCCAAACATTTTTTAGTTTATGAACGAAATTTGTAACCACAAATATCTTTTGAAATTTTGAACAAAATTTGAAAAACATGAACATTTCAAAAAATGGCTACCTCGCTGTGGTATAGTGGGGCAACCCAAATTCTCGATGCCCCTCCCTCAGTCGCAGCCAACAGTCCCAGGTTCGACCTGCCACGTCAACAATCCCTGTTTGGGAACGTCTCAACTCTCAAGATTCAAAATAGACCGGGATTAGAGAGATTGGTGTGTTGACACCCTCAAGGTTCGAAATAAACCAGGACCGACTAGCCAAAGCACACACCGGGCACGCGGTCATTGGATCTTACTTGATCCAATGACCACGTGAACCTCGCGTCCCTGTTTTGGCTGGCCACACATGTGTGAGGCTCGCACATCGCTTTTGTCCCCCTGCTCCCTTATCTTCTTCAATCGATGCGAGGCGTCTTTCTCCACCCAAGGACTTCCATCTCCGGAGGAAGCCGACAACCTCCCCCATCTTTCTTGCTTGCTCACTCTCCCTCGAAACAAACCTCTGATATCTCTCGCGCGCGCGCGACGAGTAGCACGCCTGCGAGGCGTTTTGCTGCAAGTAGAGCTGCCGGTGGTTCTCGGATTCGACGGGCGAAGCCTCATTGCTCCTTTTTTTGCACAAGCAACCTCACAATTCTACAACCGTTATGTTTTTTGTTGCAACCGGCTGCGTTTTTAGCTGGAACCGACAACTACTTTTGCTTGGATCCCGCATTGATGATGCTTTTTTGCTAAAAATGACGATGGATTTTGCTGCGACTTGTGACAATTTTTGCTGGAACTAGCAACGAGCTTTGCTGGAGCTAGAGGTTGATATGTCTCCGTCGTATCTATAATTTTTGATTGTTCCATGCCAATATTCTACAACTTTTACATACTTTTGGCAATTTTTTATACTATTTTCTTGGACTAACGTATTGATCCAGTGCCTAGTGTTAGTTCCTGTTTGTTACATTTTTTTGTTTCGCAGAAAATCCATATCAAACGAAGTCCAAACGTGATAAAAACTTATGGAGATTTTTTGAAATATATGTGATTTTTGGGAAAAAGAATTAACGTGAGACGATGCCCAAGGGGGCCACAAGGCAGGGGGCGCACCCCAGGGGGTAGGGCCCGCCCTGGGCCCTTGTGGCCACCTCGTAAGGCGGTTGGTGCCCTTTTTTCGCTGCAAGAAAGCTAATATCTGGATAA
This sequence comes from Triticum timopheevii, assembly GCA_963921465.1. Taxonomy (NCBI): domain Eukaryota; kingdom Viridiplantae; phylum Streptophyta; class Magnoliopsida; order Poales; family Poaceae; genus Triticum; species Triticum timopheevii. The sequence goes on from OY997262.1 coordinate 426,463,268, forward strand.
AATCGTGTTAAAATTTCAGCCCAATCGGAGTTACGGATCTCCGAGAATTTAAGAAACTGTGAAAGGCCAGATTTTGGGAGCACAGAAACAGAAGAAAACATAGAGAAAGATCCAATCTCGGAGGGGCTCTCGCCCCTCCGCCGCCATGGAGGTCATAGACCAGGGGGGAAACCCTTCTCCCGTCTAGGGGGGAGGTCAAGGAAGAAGAAGAAGGAGGGGGCTCTCTCCCCCTCTCTCCCGGTGGCGACGGAATGCCGCCCGGGCCATCATCGTGATGGCGATCTACGCCAACAACTTCGCCGCCGTCATCACCAACTCTCTCCCCCTCTATGCAGCGGTGTAACACATCTTCTCCCCCATGTAATCTCTACTTGAACATGGTGCTCAACGCTATATATTATTTTCCCAATAATGTGTGGCTATCCTATGATGTTTGAGTAGATCTGTTTTGTCCTATGGGTTGATTGATGATCGTGATTGGTTTGAGTTGCATGTTTTATTATTGGTGTTGTCCTATGGTGATCTCATCGTCGCGCAAGCGTGAGGGATCTCCGCTGTAGGGCTTGCAATATGTTCATGGTTTGCTTATTATCTGTGTTGCGTGAGTGATAGAAACACAAATACGGATAAGTGGGTTATGGCGTATGGGAATAAAGAGGACTTGATACTTTAATGCTATGGTTGGGTTTTACCTTAATGATCTTTAGTAGTTATGGATGTTTTCTAGAGTTCCAATCATAAGTGCATATGATCCAAGAAGAGAAAGTATGTTAGCTTATGCCTCTCCCTCATATAAAATAGCAATAATGATTACTGGTCTAGTTATCGATTGCCTAGGGACAAATAACTTGCTCGTGACAAAAAGCTCTCTACTAAAACTAACTTAGTTGTTTCTTTATCTAAACATCCCCTAGTTTTCATTTACGTGCTCTTTATTATCTTGCAAACCTATCCTACAACACGTACAAAGTACTACTAGTTTCATACTTGTTCTAGGTAAAGCGAACGTTAAGCGTGCATAGAGTTGTATCAGTGGTCAATAGAACTTAAGGGAATATTTGTTCTACCTTTATCTCCTCGTTGAGTTCGACACTCTTACTTATCGAAAGAGGCTACAATTGATCCCATATACTTGTGGGTTATCAAGACCTTTTTCTGGCGCCGTTGTCGGGGAGCGATAGCGTGGGGTGAATATTCTCGTGTGTGCTTGTTTGTTTTATCACTAATTAGATTTTATTTGTTGTTCTAAGTTGTTTTCTATCTTTAGTTATGGATATGGAACACGAAATACCAAAAAAATTAGGTGTACTTGCTACTCATGGAGATGGGGAACCTCCTAAAACCCTCGATGCTCATTATGTGAAAGATATTATGCACTACTTTAATAATCCTAAGAAAACCCCATTCAACTATATAATGGGAGACACGTTGGATCAACGTGAATACTTTAAGGATTATTGCTTGACTCAAAAAGGGAAATTATCATGGGATCAAATTCGCATGTTGCATTGGTATGCTCCGGAACTATGCTTGAGATATGATTATACTTGTTGCTCTAGGATGAAGGCTCCACACCTTCCCTTTTCATGTAAATTTAATGATAATCAAACCTTGGCTTCTTATGCTAATGGTATTTATGATTACTATGATGTGGAACGAATAGAAGAATTCGTTGCTTTTAAGGGTGCTCATGAAATTGAATCTTTGTTTGAAAAGTATGAAGCTTTCGATGATGATGTTTATAGACCTGAAAATTTTGCTATACTTAAATATTGCTATGAGAATTATGAATATAATGCCAATATTAATGCATTTATTGAGAAAGTCTTTGTTGTCCAAGAAGAGAATAATATTTTGCAGGAATCTATGGAAGAAGAAATTGAGGATACTATGAGCTCATTAGATGAAAAGGATGATGAGGAGAGCGAAGAACAAAAGGAGGAAGAGTGGATTGATCACCCATGCCCACCTTCTAATGAGAGTAACTCTTCAACTCATACATTGTTTAATTTCCCTTCGTGCTTACCAAATGATGATTGCTATGATGATTGCTATGATCTCTTTGATTCGTTTGAAATATCCCTTTTTGATGAACTTGATGCTTGCTATGCTTGTGGCCATGATGCCAATATGAATTATGCTTACGGAGATGAATTTACTATAGTTACTTATGTTAAGAATGAAATTGTTTCTATTGCACCCACGCATGATAGTCCTATTATCTTTTTGAATTCTCCCAACTACACTATATCGGAGAAGTTTGTGCTTATTAAGGACTATATTGATGGGTTGCGTTCTACTATTACACATGATGATTTTGATAAATATAATATGCATGTTATTGCTGCTCCTACTTGGAATTATTATGATAGATTAATTACATCTCCGCCTCTCTATGTTTCCAATATGATAAAATTGCAAGAAACTTTTAATACTATACATTGGCCTTTACTTTGTGTGCATGAATTGTTCTTTTATAACATGCCGATGCATAGGAAGAGAGTTAGACTTCGTCATTACATGATATATGTTACTTTGTTCTCACTACTAAATTACAAATCATTGTTAATTAAAATTGGCTTTGATATACCTTGGGATCCGGGTGGATCCATTACTTGAGCACTATATGTGTAGCTTAATGGCTTTAAAGAAAGCGCTACCAGGGAGACAACCCGGAAGTTTTAGAGAGTCATTTATTTCTGTTGAGTGCTTTTATAAAGTTTAAAAATAAAAATAAAATAAAAAGGGGAACCTAAAACTTTTTCAAAAAGAAAAGTGAAAGTGGGAGAGACGAGCATTGTTAAAATGGGAGCATGCCTTGAACTTTGTTCATGCCCATGGAAACTTTGTGAATCTTAATTATAGAAAATTTTCAACGAAACTAATTATCCCCTTGTATAAATCCATTGCATTATAAAAATAATGTGCCAAGATTTGCCTTTAGGATGATTAGATTGCTTGTTTGGTTTGTGTGGTGCAAAAACAGAAACTTTGGCCGTAGTGCATGATTTCACATTTTGTACTGAAAAGTCAAACGCTTATGAAACATTTTGCATAGTATTCCTATACAAATTTTTATTCTGTCCTAATTTTTCAGAATTTTTGGAGTTACAGAAGTATGGTAGATGTTCAGATTGCTACAGACTGTCCTGTTTAAGACAGATTCTGTTTTTGATGCATTGTTTTGCTCGTTTTGATGAAACTATCGATTTTGTCGGTGGTATAAGCTGATACGTGTCCAACATATCTATAATTTTTTATTGTTCCATGCTATTATATTATCTGTTTCGGATGTTTTATTTGCATTAATATGCTATTTTATATTATTTTTTGGACTAACCTATAAACCTAGAGCCCAGTGCCAGTTTTTGTTTTTTCCTTATTTTTGAGCTTCGCAGAGAAGGAATACCAAACAGAGTTTAAACGTAATAAAACCTTCGCGATGATTTTTCTTGAACCAGAAGACACCTAGGAGACTTGGAGATCAAGTCGGAAGAGTCACGAGGCGGCCACAAGGGGGAGGGCGCGCCCCCTGCCTAGTATATTCACATATATCCCCAAACCACCAGAAGCATCCACGAAAAAACTTTTCCACTGCCGCAATCTTCTGTACCCGTGAGATCCCATCTAGGGGCCTTTTTCGGCATCCTGTCGGAGGGGGATTCGATCACGGAGGGCTTCTACATCAACCCTATTGCCCTTCCGATGAAGCATGAGTAGTTTACCTCAGACCTACGGGTCCATAGCTAGTAGCTAGATGGCTTCTTCTCTCTCTTTGATTCTCAATACCATGTTCTCCTCAATGTTCTTGGAGATCTATCTGATGTAATCTTGTTTTGCGGTGTGTTTGTCGAGATCCGATGAATTGTGGATTTATAATTAGTTTATCTATGAATATTATTTGAATATTTTCTAAATTATTATATGCATGATTTGATATCTTTGTAATTCTCTTCGAACTATTGGTTTAGTTTGGCCAACTAGATTGGTTTTTACTCGCAATGGGAGAAGTGCTTAGCTTTGGGTTCAATCTTGCGGTGTTTTTTCCCAATTATAGTAGGGGCAGGAAGGCACATATTGTATTGTATTGTTGCCATCGAGGATAAAAAGATGAGGTTTACATCATATTGCTTGAGTTTATTCCTCTACATCATGCCATCTTACTTAATGCATTACTCTGTTCTTTATGAACTTAATACTCTAGATGCAGGCAGGAGTCGGTCGATGTGTGGAGTAATAGTAGTAGATGCAGGCAGGAGTCGGTCTACTTTACACGGACATGATGCCTATATTTCATAATCATTGCCTTAGATATCGTCATAACTTTGTGCTTTTGTATCAATTGCTCGATAGTAATTTGTTCACCCACCATATTATTTGTTATCTTGAGAGAAGCCACTAGTGAAACCTATGGCCCCCGGGTCTATTTTCCATCATATAAGTTGTCGATATACTATTTTGCAAACTTTTACTTTTGATCTGTAAACCAAAAAATCTAAAAATATTTTACCTTGTATTTATCTATCTCTATCAGATCTCACTTTTGCAAGTAACTGTGAAGGGATTGACAACCCCTTTATCGCGTTGGGTGCAAGTTGTTTGGTTGTTTGTGTAGGTATTGGTGATTTGTGCGTTGTCTCCTACTGGATTGATACCTTGGTTCTCTAACTGAGGGAAATACTTATCTCTACTTTGCTGCATCACCCTTTCCTCTTCAAGGGAAAAACCAACGCAAGCTCAAGAAGTAGCAGGAAGAATTTCTGGCGCCGTTGCCGGGGAGATATATGCCAAGTCAAGACATACCAAGTACCCATCATGAAAATCTCACCTTTTGCATTACATTATTCGCCATTCGCCTCTCGTTTTCCTCTCCCCAACTTCTAAAACAATTTTTGAAAAGATTCGCCCTTTTCTTCACCCTTCTTCCGTTCATCTCTTCGTGTGTTTCCCCCATCTTTACCTTTTTTCTATGACTAGCGCTTCTAGCCCTCCTTTGTCTCCTGACTTTGAAGTTCTTCACTTTAAACAGAAACAAGGATAAAATTTAAAGGATGCTTGGTATAGGATGATAGAATCCTATCGCAACTGCACTATAGAGGGGGATTTTAAAATTTTACTCCGTAATTTTTATGTTGGGTTGGCCATGCCCCATAGGCAACTTTTGGATTTCGCTGCTAAAGGGAATTTTATTGAAATTGATCCCAACATTGCTTATGAGATAATAGAAGGAGTAGTTGGAATATCACCCCCACAAAAGGGATTACCTCACACTCAAGAGGGAACTCAAGTTTTCAAGAAATTATGTGAAGTGATAATTTTTTTGCAAAAATCTCTTGAACCCTTAAAAATGTTAGTGGGAACATCCACCGCATGAATATGTTGATTACTCTTTGCAATAAGCGGTTGAATGCTCTAGATTTAAAGATCTCTGATTATGAGGAGAAACGCAAAGAACCTCCTGGATTTGAACATAACTCCATTAAAAGGATAAAGACCCAAGATGACAATACCTAGATCTATTCGTGTTTTTATGCCTAGCTAAGGGCGTTAAACAATAGCGCTTGTTGGTAGGCAACCCAATTTTATTTTTGTTCCTTGCTTTTTGCTCTTGTTTTGCTTTGATAATTCATCTAGCCTCTGGTTAGATGTGGTTTTGTGTTTTAATTAGTGTTTGTGCCAAGTAGGGCCTTTGTGATGGCTTACGGTGATAATTATTTTGATCTTGCTGAAAAACAGAAATTTTGCGCCTAGGAAAACAATTTTAATAATTCACAGAAGCGTGCTTTTGATCTGATTCTTTTTGAAAAAGATTGGTACACAAATTTCCCAGGTTGTCCTAAGTTTTCAGAATTTTTGGAGTTACAGAAGTATTCAAAGTTTCCAGATTGCTACAGACTGTTCTGTTTTTGATAGATTATGTTCTCTTTGTGTTGTTTGCTTATTTTGATGAATCTATGGGTAGTATCAGGGGATATGAACCATGGAAAAGTTGGAATGCAGTAAATATTACACCAATATAAATAAATAATTAGTTCACAACACTACCAAAAGTGGTGATTCATTTTCTTATACTAACGGAGCTTATGAGATTTTCTGTTGAGTTTTCTGTTGTGAAGTTTTCAAGTTTTGGGTAAGGGTTTGATGGACTGTGGAATAAGGAGTGGCAAGAGCCTAAGATTGGGATGCCCAAGGCACCCCAAGGTAATATTCAAGGACAACCAAGAGCCTAAGCTTGGGATGCCCCGGAAGGCATCCCCTCTTTCGTCTTCATCTATCGGTAACTTTACTTTAGGTTATCTTTTTGTTCGCCACATGATATATGTTTTGCTTGGAGCGTCTTGTATGATATGAGTCTTTGTTTTTTAGTTTGCCACAATCATCCTTGTTGTACACACCTTTTGAGAGGGACACGCATGAATCGTGATTTATAGAATACTATATGTACTTCACTTATAAAAAACAGAATTTTTGATGTGGAATGTTGCCTAACATGTTCATCACATAATCTTTTCTTTGTAGCATGGACATTTGGACTTTTATATGGTTCAAAGCAGTAGTCTAGTTTGGCATGAAGACTTTAATACTCAAGCATACGAACAAGCAGCCATGTCTTTCAAAATATCGACGCTGAAGCAAGTTATCCATAGCCCATTATGCTCAACCATTGATCCATTCATGAAACACACTCGAATATTAGCTACACCCAATGCTCAAATACGATCATAGTGCCCATTAGTTGGTGCTTTATAAGAGAAGATGGAGACTCAAGTTCAAAAATAAAATTGCATAAAGTAAAAGAAAGGCCCTTCGCAGAGGGAAGTAGAGATTTGTAGAGGTGCCAGAGCTCAAAGCGAAAATTGAGAGATAAAAACATTTTGGAAGGCATACTTTTCCCACCAACGAAAACGACTTAGAGCTCCCAACATTTTCCATGCTAGATATATTATAGGCGGTTCCCAAACAGAAAATAAAGTTTATTCCTTTTTTCACCATACTTTCACTTTCCATGGCTAACTGTATCCACGGGTGCCCTCCATACCAACACTCTCCAAGAAATTTATTATTTGACAACATCAAGTAAATTCATTTTTCATTTCGGGACTGGGCATCCCTAATACCTTTGCCCTACTCTCGTGCAATGACAAGTGAATAAACACTCATCATGAGAATAACAGTGTTCATGAAAACTGGCACGTTAACGGCAAAGAGTAATGTCTACAGCTTTGGAGTGGTTCTCCTTGAACTCATCTCCTTTTCAAAAAAACTATAGCCTCATCGTTGAGTACCGCAAATGTTACGAGGTAGAGAACAGTGGGAGAGCAATGTTTGACAAGAAGATTGCAGCAGAAGAAGACATCTTTGTCCTTGAAGAGATAGGCAAGCTGGCAATTGAGTGCCTGAATGTAGATATAGAAGAGCGACCTGATATGACTGAGGTGACGGAACGGCTTGTGATGCTTAGGAGAGATAGAAGACTTGTGAAGGCACGCAAAAGCTAATCAGTCCTTGTTATTCCGTACTCCCTCCGTCCCAAAGTAAGTGACTCAATTTTGTACTAGTTTAGTACAAAGTTGAGTAACTTATTTTGGGACGGAGAGAGTAGATATCTAAGTGATTTATATTTCTTTAATTTAGAAAGTGTGCTCTACTCTTCGCATGGCACTGTACATGTGAGTAAAATGGGCATGAATTACGTTTGTGTAATTTAGGAGTAGTTTTGTGAAGTTCTTTTTGGCGGGATGCTTGAGTTATGATATATACTGTACTGTATATGGCATCAGTATACCTTGCTGTAGATAATGATTATATATGATCATGATATTCTGACCGTGAACCTGAAACAAAACAACAGAGCGTTGCAAAGGATGCTGAAACCTACACGATCTATATATGTACATCAGTAACATATTATGGTTACATTTGTATTGAGCAACCTCAGTCGATGAAGAATGTGAGGGGTGGAGCTTGCCAGCAGGGGTATTGTACCTGATAACCTGAGCCCGAGAAGAGAAGCTCTGTACACCAGTGACAACGTTTTTGGACATCACCAGCGTGTATGGCATTTCATCGAGCAGCTCAGGTGCAAAGGCCAGGACAGAAGTGCACGCTGCCTTCTCGACGGCAGGGCAGAGAAGGAAGGCCATGGTCGAAGCTGTAGTAGGGCACCCGCCAGCTCGCAGGAGGTTGGTGGCCACCGTCGGCGACGGCTGTGGCGGCGCCGGTGGAGGTTGCGGGCGGCGGTGCCAGACTCCCAAGTGCAGATTTGTGAGGACTATGCGGTTGTTGTCTGTAATCTGAAGAGCATGTGCTGTACTAAAGTGCTTCTCCTAGGAGAATGACAGAACAAGAGCTGTCAAACTGTGCAACGTAGTGAAATGATTCGCCAGGGCAATCGCTCTTCTTGGCAGCTGGTCCGTGGGCAGATTCAGATTCAGTTACATGCACCCCACCGACGCAGCATTTGCTAGCAGTAGCAGGTTAGCTGCACGTTTGCATAATGGATTTGAGACAGAGAGGGAGGTTACCTACCTGAACCATGCACTGTTTTTTTTTTTTCCCTTTTCAGTGGTTTAGGTCAACTTCTGGCTGATTGGTAATGTTGATCTTAAAATATAGGCAAACAAAATACAGGGGCCAATCCTACTACTTAAGCAAGGCCGGTGAAACAAAGAAACAAAACCAGAGCTGTTCCCATGGTCTGAGAATCCTCACTGGGATAATTAAAGATAGAGAAATGAACAATATAAACAAATATAGAAGACATTAAGCTATTGATCATAAACCTCAGAAGGCCGCAAAAATATCGTCATCGGGTACTATGTGACATCAAGCCAATCATCATTGGCTTCAATTGCGGTACAGGCCTTTATAATGTAAAAGACTACTATTTCAAAACAATTGCATTACTAAAAAAATGTCGGAAGAAAACAACACGTATCATCAGAGAATATAAATGCCTTCTCATCCACAAGAAAAATAGGCACTGTGTCAGAAGGTGTCCTAAGATTGTTTCAAGGTTTCATCATACGATACTCTGACGAAATCAGGAAGAAATGAAACAAAGATGTCATCATACAGGCACCTCAAGCCTCCCCTCGGATCAAGTGTTGGATTATGCATCAATACCCCCTCACAATCCAAACAGGCCTTCTACATTGGAAGGCAAGAAGAAGCAAACGAAGAACAGCCGAGAAAGATTTGGAGAAAGATATAGATGCTCAGTGGTGGCAATGTTTTAACTTGTTCGATTCTGCCAGCAATGTCATGCTCATGCATGCAAGAAGAAACAAAGTCTAGTTAAGTGTTGTGCAACAACAACAACAACAAATCTAGTTAAGAGTGTTGTTCCCATCCCTGCACATTAAGTGTAATGACTAGCTAAGGGATAAAATTGGCAATTAACAACAGATAAATATATTACTACTCAACAGAATGAACATACTAGCAGATGTTATAGATGAGAGCACAGCATTGGGTCTCTTAAAGTGACTGCTCACCACTTGCAAGTTTTGAATTGTAGGGTTCGTCGCTGCTAATCCTAATGTGGCATTCCATTCTACATGAACGGCAAGTCCCAAAACTTTCAGATGATGACAGTACAGCATTACACCACAAATTTCCGCCATATATCCGTGCCGCTCACTCGTCAGCGTGCTTCTTCTTCTTCTTCTTGTCCTTCTTAGCGGACACGTCGATCTCCATGGGGGCATCCTCAGCGTCTGATTTCTTCTTCTTTTTCTTCTCGCCGTCCGTGTTTGCTGCAGGGGTCTCCTCGGCCTCCTTGCTTTTCTTCTTTTTCTTCTTCTCACTAGCGTCGGTGACAGCTGCTGGAATCTCCTCGATGTCCTTGGATTTCTTCTTCTTCTTCTTGGACTTCTCTTTCTCCTGCTCGCCGTCCTCTTCAGCTGCCTCCGCAGTAGGTTCTTCCTCTTGGTGCTTCCTCTTCTTTGAAGCAACTTCTGACTTCTTTGGCGTTTCTTCAGTGGTTTGTCCAAGCACAAGATCTGCTGCTGAATTGTAAGTCTGACAATGACAAACAAAATAAGGTCAGGCAAGTTTCAAACTCTAATTGTTCAACAACAGTATGTATTACTGGGAAATACAAAGGCTGTAGGTTAAACACGTGCTCTGTGACAGAATATGCAGAATCCCTCTTTTATGTTAGGTAACAAAAATATACAGTGCTCACTTGGACAATGTAATTGTTAGATCTGCCAGGATCTTGATCAATAAGAACAAAGTCAGTGTAACATCCTGATAATTATCTTTCAATTAAAAAATCATCTTCCAGTTAAATGAGAATTCTACTGTTTTTGACAAATGACAATGTTTAATAACTGGTCTACACTTTCAAACATAGAGCAAGCCAAAAACAACTTACTTTAGCGGGAGTGATCAGAGCACTACCACCCTTCCGGTCCTTTTCATACGCTTCTATCTTGGGCTTTCCTTTCGTGGAACCAGCAGACCTCCCAAGTTCTTTACCCTCAAGAACTCGGAGACGTGTTTCAAGCTGTTCAAAGATAAAAATATGAGAACAATATCTTATCTATGGTGTCAAAAAATTGCCTCTACACCACGGTAACAAGTACCTTGATCCTGCTTTCAAGACCCATGGAGTTATCGTCACCGTCAGCAAGGGCATCATATCTTATGGCAAGTGCACTCTTAGCAGCAAGCGAACGAGAGATCTTTCCCTTGTGCTTCGGAGCCGCCTGTCCAATTAATGATGCATGATAGATGAGACCATACTTTGGTGTAGCATGCTTTGTCTTCAGAGCTCTGAATAAGGCCTGCAGAAAAATATAACCAGGTTAAGTCCCTGGGGCTAAAGCTAAAGTTCAGTTGCAGCAAAAAAATGATAACTTCAACCACAAAAGCATGACAGTGGTCAACTACCAGACATCAAGTTCAACTAGTAAAAGAAAGAGGAATTTAAAAATTCACAGAAACACACTATGTAATTCAACAAACCTTCTCTGCCCCCAGAATCTGAATCGTGCTGCCAGGCTGCTTCGCCAGATTCATCAAACTACCACCATGGGAAATAAGGCGAGCGCCAACAAGTTCACCAACAAGTGCAGTCAAGTTGGGAGCAATGGTATTCATCCTACTTTTTAGATAGTCATAGAGCTGGCCTCTGTACTCAGAAAGAGCCAGGACTTGATCACACAGTTCCCTAATGTTTGAGAGGTCAAGATCATTAACTTCTGTTCCCATGGAAATGACAGCTGCTTCCTTCAGCTCTGCTTCCACATCTTCTGGCAGTATCTAAAAGAAGCAGAAGCAATCACTTAATACCAGGTTTCAGGCACATGCAGAACACAAGTTTGGACATGTGGACACAGTTTACCTCAGAGAAGTCAAGGTTAACTGCATTAACACGATTGCCCATCATCTTCACAGCTTTCGCGTAATGGATATTATCTGCAACAATTTTCGTGAGCTCCGGAAAGTGCCAACCGTACCATTCACGGACCCTCATAGCATAAGTGTTAAGCTCCTTGTCAAGATCATCCAACAAGCCAATGGCCTGAATGATCATAGTATCAACCTGGGCACGATCATGAATTAGTTTAGCTTTACTTGCGCATAGGTAAAAAAATGAAGAACGCGCAGCCAAAAGAAGAGCACAACCAAAAGGCATGCTAGAAAATATAAGAGCATAGTTTGTAACAGTGAGCACAAAGCATGAAAATAATTCAGAGTGAGCATCACAATCCTGGGTGCTTTGCAGCAGTAGAAAGCTCACCTTTTCAGGGCTGAACTTGAGTTTATACCTAGACAAGCTGTGGGACAATCCTAGGCTCATTGGACCTAGATCATGCTCAGCTAGTCCAGACATAAGTTCAGTGAGCTGGTTCCTCAGCCCTCTCATCAGTTCCATAACAGCAGAGTTGTGAAGGCAATCAATTTGCTGCAAAATCACAATATTATACAATAATACTGATCAACGCATGTGAATGGAACAGCTGAGTCTCCAAACCAACCAGCTTTTCTTTGATGGCATTCCCAAGTTTAGAATCAGCAACAGCCAATGTTTCACCATCACAGTGCTTCTGCAGGAACTTGCGCAGACCCTTGCTGGGCTTGCTATCAATTAGCAAAGTAGCCGCTGAAAGAGCATCGGAGGTATTTTCAAACTTGTTGAAAGCCTTCAGCTCAACCACCTGATATAAAACCCACAACAGAAAGTCAGTTATAATCACTAATACAGGTAACAACCCTTAACATGAACCAACAAAGAGAAGCCTATAAGACAATGCTGAAGGATCTTAACAGAACAACAAGCACCGTTGGTCATTCTGCAGGAAACATGCAAAAGAATACAGCACAAAGGACCCACAAACTAAGCCTCTCACATTAAGCCTACACAGACCAGACCATCTAGTACAACAGTATGCTAAATTAATTTTATGTAATAACTGGCTTGGAAAAACAGTGATTTTCACTGGTAACATTTGGGGACCCAGTAAAGATTGTAACTTTATCAAAGCAGCTACCAGAATAATCCATACACATGTTTCTGCATTAACAGATTCTATGACTGATTCCAAAACAACCACAGTAGTATAACTAACAAGGCACTGGAACCGTAAATAAACTAGTACTACACCCATGAGTAACTCAAAAAGACAAGAGTCATGAATCATCCCACCTTTCTTGCTTTGTCCGAGGAAGCAAAGTCCTTCCACAGATCCTGCGAACCAGAAGCACGACAACCATTAGTCGACTGCAAACAAAACAAACACCTTTGACCATATGGTCGTACACTACACGGGTAGGGAGGGAGACGGAGGGAACGGGGCCAATACCTCGACGCTGCTGAGCTTCCCCTCGTCCAGCACCTTGAAGAGGGCGAACCCCGCGGGCGTCTCGAAGAGCACCAACATCTCCTCCTCCGCACCTGCCGGCAAAAACCCCAACCACGGAACGAACGCGTCAGCACACCAACCACGCCGCCGGGACACCACAAGAGCGGGGAGAAGGGAGGCCGCGGAGCCGCCGGCTAGGGATTCTTGTACCTTACCTGTGTATAGGAGGGAAGACGAGCGGTGGTGGAGGAGGCGCTGGCGGCGGCGGCGGCGGCGAGGAGGGAGGGGAAGAGAGGAAAGGAGGCGGCGCGCGGGGTGGGTTGAAGAAGGAAGGCGGCCAGGGTTTTAGGGCTCGGCTTATATTGGCGGAGCGAGAGCGTGGAGAGGTTTAGCAGGGCCCACCTCGCGCGTTCTGCTCCGTAGTAGCGGGCCGTTCCATCGTGGGCCGCCCTTGCTGGGCCTGGTATAACGGCCTCACAACGACGTGGCCCATCACCTCGAGACCCGGATTTGGTCAGCCCTAAAAAGAAAAGATGTACAGTGTCGAGCTCGCCAAGGAACGAGCATCGGAGCATAGCTACAGTAATCAGCCTTTGTTTTTCCAGGAATCAGCCTTTGTAATTTAGTAGTGTGCAAGTTGGTTTCAAAGATACTTGCAATTCGTTTAAAACAAATTCTTCATAATTTATTCACCTAATCGAAGTGCCTTTGTATCGGACCAGTTTTGATTAGAAAAAAAAAACAATAACCATGCAGGAGAGCTGCATGTATTTCATTTGCTCCACGCAAAAAACAGAAGTATTTCATTTCATAGGAAGAAGAGTGCAACGACAAGAAGGCACCATATAACGCCAACGATGGCACGACCCAAACAACAAAAACCACAACCTAAACAACGTTGAGAAACTAAGGATCCAGGCACAAGTATAAGGACCACAAAGGAGCTAGCATCATCGGAGAGTAACGACCATGACAACAAAAGCATACCTCTTTCGGAATGGCCATTGTCACCAGCCCGAAAAGATCCAACTTGCACGAGCATGAGTGTCGGTGCGAGGACCACCAAGCCAACTCCACTTCCACAATGAAGGACGCCATCACTACACGGAACGAGGTCAAAGCCCAATGCCACCAGAACAACCGTCACCCAGGCCATAGAAGGAAGGCCAACGGGAGGCCAGCGCAAACAGAGGAGAGCACGTAATGCGCACAAGCAACGAGGATGACTTCAGTCACGACCAAGATCAAGCAGGGTAAAATGAGCGAGGAAGATATAGGCAACGCGTCCCAAGGCAACCAGACTGGAAGACGAGTGCGAGCCGCTGTGAAAACAAAGTCACTAACACAAAACCCAGCCACCAAGGACTAACGGCCATAAAGCAACTAGCATCAAGCCATAGCTTGACAACAACTCGACACCCATCGCCTGACGCATAGGAATCGACGGGAGGTAGGAGGTGAGACGATGGGAGGGTTGCCCAGGTCAAGATTGATCCGAGAGGAGAAGCAGGGCGACAAATCAGCAATGAGCCGCCTGACTCTGGATGGACATGGTCGAACAAAAGTAGGAGTCCACCAATAATGACCAGATCTGACTGGACAGCCATAGGTGGAATCATGTGACAAGAGTTTATTTTTATTGAGTCATCCCAATACGTACCAATGTCTGCTCCTTTTTCCCTTGCCACTGTGGGCCAAGTAGTGTTTGAGCCCAATTGAGGGAGTCCCGGATTAGGGGGTGTCCGGATAGCCGGACTACCATCATCGGCCGAACTATCGTCGGCCGGACTCCAAGACTATGAAGATACAAGATTGAAGACTTCTTCCCGTGTCCGGATGGGACTTTCCTTGGCGTGGAAGGCAAGCTTGGCGATACGGATATGTAGATCTCCTACCATTGTAACCGACTCTATGTAACCCTAGCCCTCTCCGGTGTCTATATAAACCGGATGGCTCTAGTCCGTAGGACAACATACATTACAACAATCATACCATAGGCTAGCTTCTAGGGTTTAGCCTCCTTGATCTCGTGGTAGATCCACTCTTGTAACATCCACAATATCAATATCAATCAAGCAGGACGTAGGGTTTTACCTCCATCAAGAGGGCCCGAACCTGGGTAAAACATCGTGTCCCTTGTCTCCTATTACCATCCGCCTAGACGCACAGTTCGGGACCCCCTACCCGAGATCCGCCGGTTTTGACACCGACATTGGTGCTTTCATTGAGAGTTCCTCTGTGTCATCACCGATAGGCTTGATGGCCTCTTCAATCAACAACGACGCAGTCCTGGGTGAGACTTATCTCCCCGGACAGATCTTCGTATTCGGCGGCTTCGCACTGAGGGCCAACTCGCTTGGCCATCTGGAGCAGATCGAAAGCTACGCCCCTGGCCGTCAGGTCAGGTTTGGAAGCCTAAACTTCATGGCCGATATCCGCGGGGACTTGATCTTCAATGGATCCGAGCCATAGCCGAGCATGCCGCACTGTCACGATGGGCATGACCTAACTCTGCCGCCGGACAGTACCTTGGAGGCCGCACACGAATCCGCTCCGACCCATAGTCCGGAGCCGATCGCGCAGATCGAGGATGGGTGGCTGGACACCGCCTCGGGAGCTGCAACTTTCACGGCGATGGAGCCGAACACTGACCTTGTCCCGCATAAAGCTCATGACTCCGAGGTGCCGGACTCCCTGCCGAACTCCGAACCTCCTGCGCCCCTGCCAGTCGAATCCGATTGGGCGCCGATCATGGAATTCACCGTGCGGACATCTTTCAGCACTCACCCTTCGGTGACATCTTAAATTCGCTGAAGCATCTCTCGCTATCCGGAGAGCCCTGGCCGGACTACGGCCAGGATGGTTGGGACACGGACGACGAAGAAATTCAGAGCCCACCCACCACCCACTTCGTAGCCACTATCGACGATCTAACCGACGTACTCGACTACGACTCCGAAGACATCGACGGTATGGACGACGATGCCGGAGACTATCAAGAACCAGCGCCCACAGGACACTGGAAGACCACCTCGTCATACGACATATACATGGTGGACCCCCCAAAAGATGGGGACGGCGAAGAAGCAGCGTAGGCAGATTCCTTAAAGAAACAGCCCAAGCGCCGACGTCAGCGGCGCCGCTCTAAATCCCGCCACAGCAAGAATGGAGATTCCGGCACAGGAGATAATAACACCCCAGAAAGTGCCGAAGATAACCCCCTCCAGCAAGATTCAGCGCAGGAGGAGGCAGAAGCAAGCCCTCACGAGAGGACGGCAGACGAAGAGGTCGAGGATGATAATTACATACCTCCCTCCGGAGACAAGGCAAGCCTCGACGACGACGAATTCGTCGTGCCTGAGGATCCCGTCGAACAAGAGCGTTTCAGACGCAGGCTAATGGCCACAGCAAATAGTCTAAAGAAAAAGCAGCAACAGCTTCAAGCTGATCAAGACCTGCTGGCCGACAGATGGACCGAGGTCCTCGCGGCCGAAGAGTATGAACTCGAACGCCCCTCCAAAAGCTACCCAAAACGCAAGTTGCTCCCCCGACTAGAGGAGGAAGCATACAATCCGGCATCACCAGCCCACAATACGGCAGACCGGCCACCTCGTGGCCGCGATAGAGAGGCATGTAAGCCCTCCACCAAAACCGTACCCCGGCACCGCTCAAAAAGCGTGAAGCCACGGAGGAACGCGCCAGACTTGCGGGATATATTGGAGGACAAGGCAAAAAAATCCAGATCTATCTATGGATCACGTGGGAGCCCCAAGACCCATGACGAATACCGTCGCGCCGGATACAACTACTTCGGCCGGGCCGAACACAGCAGACAACGCTCTCTTGAGCTACGTCGCGATATTGCTCAATACAGAGGCGCCGCACACCCACTATGCTTCACTGACGAAGTAATGGATCATCAGATCCCTGAAGGGTTTAAACCCGTTAACATTGAATCCTACGATGGCACAACAGACCCCGCGGTTTGGATTGAGGATTATCTCCTTCATATACACATGGCCCGCGGCGACGATCTTCACACCATCAAATATCTCCCGCTCAAGCTTAAAGGACCAGCTCGGCATTGGCTTAATAGCCTGCCCGCAGAGTCAATTGGGTGCTGGGAAGACCTGGAAGACGCATTCCTCGACAACTTCCAGGGCACGTATGTGCGACCACCGGACGCAGATGACCTAAGCCACATAATCCAGCAGCCAGACGAATCGGCCAGACAATTCTAGACATGATTCTTAACAAAGAAAAATCAAATCGTCAATTGTCCGGATGTAGAGGCCCTCGCTGCCTTCAAACATAACATCCGCGACGAGTGGCTGGCCCGGCACCTAGGACAGGAAAAGCCGAAATCCATGGCAGCCCTCACATCACTCATGACCCGCTTCTGTGCGGGAGAGGATAGCTGGCTAGCTCGCAGCAACAACCTCAGCAAAAATGCTGGCAGTCCGGATACCAAGGACCGCAATGGCAGGTCGCGTCGAACCAAAAACAAACGCCGCATTAACAGCGACAACAACGAGGATACGGCAGTCAACGCCGGATTCCGAGGCTCCAAACCCGCTCAACGGAAGAAGCCATTTAAAAGAACCACTCCGGGCCCATCCAATTTGGACCGAATACTCGACCGCTCTTGTCAAATACATGGAACCCCCGAAAGGCCAGCTAACCACACCAACAGAGATTGTTGGGTATTCAAGCAGGCAGGCAAATTAATTGCCGAAAACAATGACAAGGGGCTACACAGCGATGACGAGGAAGAGACCCGGCCGCCGAACAACAGAGGACAGAAGGGATTCCCCCCTCAAGTTCGGACGGTAAATATGATATACGCAACGCATATACCCAAGAGGAAGCTGAAGCGTGCACTAAGGGACGTATACGCGATGGAGCCAGTCGCCCCAAAATTCAACCCATGGTCTTCTTGCCCGATCACTTTCGATCGAAGAGACCATCCGACCAGTATCCGCCATGGCGGATTCGCCGCATTGGTTTTAGACCCAATCGTCGATGGATTTCACCTCACGAGAGTCCTGATGGACGGCGGCAGTAGCCTGAACCTGCTTTATCAGGATACAGTGCGCAAGATGGGCATAGACCCCTCAAGGATTAAACCTACAAAGACGACCTTTAAAGGCGTCATACCAGGTGTTGAAGCTAATTGTACAGGCTCAGTCACACTGGAAGTGGTCTTCGGATCCCCGGATAACTTCCGGAGCGAGGAGTTAATCTTCGACATAGTCCCGTTCCGCAGCGGCTATCACGCCCTGCTCGGACGAACCGCGTTTGCAAAATTCAACGCGGTGCCGCATTACGCATACCTCAAGCTCAAGATGCCAGGCCCTCGTGGAGTCATTACGGTCAACGGAAATACGGAACGCTCCCTCCGAACGGAGGAACATACAGCGGCTCTCGCGGCAGAAGTACAGAGCAGCCTTCTAAGGCAATTTTCGAGTCCGGCTGTTAAACGGCCGGACACGGCCAAACGTACCCGGAGCAACATCAACCAAGACCACCTGGCACGTCCCGAGCACGCGTAGCAATGCGGCCCCAACCCCAGCCCTCGCATGATTGCAAGACCAACCCTCCGCGTACATCATTACGCTCTGGAGATTCCATGGGTCTAGGGTAAGGGGCACGACCACAACAAACCCAGAGTGCGGTTCGACCACACCAGGGGCTCCCAAGTGTGTCGCTCTTTTCTTTTATTTTTCTTTTTTTTATACAGGATTCTGTCCGGCGACAAACCTGCCGAACTCATGATGCAATAGCCAGGGAGGGACAAAGGCTGCGACAAACACTCAGGTGGTCTCCATTACGAGCATTAAATTTGTTATATACACCATTCCACGGCCTACCCCTGGAGGGAGACGCCTTTAATTCGTCCAATCCCTTGCTTTCCGCACTATTTGTATCATTCCGCACTCATAGCAGATCTTCTTGAATAAATAATGCAGCACTTTTTGCCCATAATTGCATTACTTTCTATATATATATATATATGTTCATTTACGACATGTTGCATCCGTATATTTTGGTACGGCCGAATACACCAGGGGCTTATGTTCCCCGCATTATGGTGTGATAAGTCCGAACACTTTCACAAGTGCGGCACCCCGAACTTATAGCATTATATGAATCGGCTCCGAATCATGTCTTGGGTCAATAGTTGGGTTTGCCCGGCTCCCATGTTTGGCACCTTACGTTTCCGATCTATCGGCTAAGGTAGCACTGGGAGAACCACTGCGATTGCGCCCCGGTTGAGCCGGGTTAATGCCTCAGTGGAGAAAGCTAAAACTGACTGGCATGATAAGGCGAGAGACTGGTCGCTGTTCGAGAGGTCTTTTCGGGTCCTTAAAGACTCATGCCGCTTCGAGCGAAGTACCGGATAATGTCCGACGAAGGCGTGGATAGCGCCCCGAATTCGGTCTTCCGAATACTAGGGGCTTCGCCGAAATTTAAAATTATAGAATTCTATGGCTAAGTGAGAGTGTTCAAGCATTACAAGTCCGGTTGCCTTGTTCGTCGTGTTGAGCGCCTCCCTAGATGGACCCAAGAATGGGAACAAGAGTGCTCAAGTTTATCCCGAACACCCCAGCACTAAGGGCATGGGGGCTGAAGCCAACGACTTGCCATCTCTCAGATTTTATAAACGGCCGCACAAAAGGTAATATTTTAAATTAAACAAGCGTTGCTTAGCGCATATGAACAAAGTTTTCAGCGCACAGGATAATACATAGCGAGTTTACTCAATAATTACATCTCTGGGGCACTCATCCGCAATCTTGCGGGCACCCTTCAGGACAGTCTTATAGTACATCTCGGGCGTACGATATTCCTTGCCCGCTGGTGGCGCGTCAGTGATTAGCTTCTCCGCATCCAGCTTGCCCCAGTGCACCTTTGCGCGGGCAAGGGCCCGACGAGCACCTTCAATACAGGCGGAGCACTTGATAACCTCCACCCAGGGGCATGCATCCACCAACTACCGCACGAGGCCGAAGTAGCTCCCAGGCATGGCCTCTCCAGGCCACAGCCGGACTATGAGGCCCTTCATGGCCTGCTCGGCTACCTTGTGAAGCACGACCAGCTGCTTCAGCTGGTCGCTAGGGGGCACCGGATGGCCGGTCTCAGCGTACTGAGACCAGAAGACCTTCTCCGTTGAGCTCCCCTCCTCGGCTCGGTAGAATGCGGCGGCATCAGACACGCTGCAAGGCAGATCTGCAAACGCCCCTGGAGAGCTCCGAATTCGGGTAAGTAACACGTAATTTACATTCACATGCTTGCTTTGCATGAAAAATGCCTTACCCGCCGCTATTTTCTTCACATCTTCCACCTCCTGAAGGGCCTTACGGGCCTCGGCCTTGGCGGACTTGGCACTTTCGAGAGCCGAGGCAATTTCGGACTCTTGAGTCTTTGAGTCGCGCTCCAAACTCTCATGCTTCTCCATGAGGGCCTGGAGCTCTTGCCGCACCTCCGCCACCCGCGCCTCCTGCTTCTCTCGCTCTGCCCGTTCCGCGGCCACATTGCGTTCGACTGTGGACACAGCCTCCTTCAGGGTTGCCACCTCATTCGTGGCCCCTGCAGTACCCATGTTATCCTTGTTATTCTTTTATTGCAACCTAAATCCTTTTCTGTAAGGTAACTATTCAAAGTGGTGTTACTCACCTTCTTTGTCCTCGAGCTGCTTCTTGGCACGGCCGAGCTCTTGCTCGGACCGCTCGAGATCTTGCTTTAATGCACCGACCTCCGCAGTCAGTGCGGCAGAGGTCAGCAGCGCAGCCTGCAACCCATATTGACATAATTTTTTAGCAACCCTGCGTATATCTTTTTTAAGATCCTCAGTCCGGCTTTTCTTTTCGAACACCGAACTAAGCATCAGGGGCTACTGTCTATGCGGTATTACATTACATATTTTTAACTTCTTACCTCAAAGCCTGATAGAAGGCTACTGCAGGCTTCGGTCAGCCCGCTCTTGGCGAGCTGTACCTTCTGAATCACCGCACTCATAATAGTGCGGTGTTCTTCCTCGATGGAAGCGCTCTGGAGCGCCTCCAACAAATTGTCCGGCGCCTCCGGTTGGACGGAAGCCGCCGGCGTCACGGTCTTGCCCTTCTTGCGAAGGGGCCGCCGACCGGACTCTGGAACCACTGCGGGTTCCGACGTAGAGTCCGGTGCAAAGTCCGGGAGGCCGCCTTGTGGCGCCTCCGGAGCCTCCCCCTGATGGGTCCCTTCTTGGGATCCCACCTCGGCGTCCTCGGTGTCGCGAGGGGTGGAGGCGGTCGGGATGGAGTCTACATCCGACGGAGCCAACGACCCTCTCGATGAAGTGGGGAGATCATCATTGGCCGGACTACAGGCAGCACGCGGCATTAGAATGACACTATGTGACACAAAAGAAAAATTATAAATCATTCAGGAATCCGGATACTTACGATCTCGCCGGAGGCCTGGCCCTTGAAGGCCATTCTTCCTCGCCAACATTGATGTTGGCGGAGCTGTCTGGGGGAATAGTCCTTCCCCTCTTGGACCCTTCGGCCTCCCCTGTTGGGGAAGCCTTCCTCTTCCTCTCTCCTTCCTCTGGGAGAGAGTCCTCTTTCTCCTCCTCGTTTTCGGGGGAGGAGTCCAGCCTCGGAGTCGTCGGACACCTGAAAACGGGAACTCTTTTGAGTACCCGTGGCCTCCTTCTTGGCCTTCTTCTCCGGCACCACGTGCGGTGCCGGAACCAGCAGCCTCGCTAGACGAGCGTCTACTGGGTTTTCTGGCATGGGAGCCGGGCAGACAAGCTGCTTCGCCTTCTTCATCCAGTCATGTCAAAGGAAGAGGGGAAATTAAAACCCGCATAGAGTCAAACTATGAAAAGCAAGTGTCCCGTAAAGGGGTAGAATCACTTACCTCGTCAGCTTGGCGCTGCGAGTGAAATCCGCGATCTTCAGTCGCGGATGCGGGGGCTTCGGCGCCCTTAAACAGCACCCTCCAAGCGCCTTCGTACGTCGTGTCGAAGAGCCCGCTCAACGCCTGGTGTTGTTCCGGATCGAACTCCCACAGATTGAATGCCCGCTCTTGGCATGGGAGAATCCAACGGACGAGCATGACTTGGACCATGTTAACCAGCCTGAGCTTCTTCACCAGCTTCTGGATACAGGCTTGGAGTCCCGTCACCTCCTCCGAACTACCCCATAGCAAGCCCTTCTCTTTCCAGGCGGTGAGCTGCGTGGGGATACCAGATCTGAACTCAGGGGCCGCCGCCCATGTAGGGTCGCGCGGCTCGGTGATATAGAACCACCCCGATTGCCACCCCTTGACGGATTCCACGAAGGCCCCTTCGAACCAAAAGACGTTGGGCATCTTGCCCAACATGGCGCCTCCGCACTCCGCTTGAGTGCCCTTCAGTACCTTCGGCTTGACATTGAAGGTCTTGAGCCACAAGCCGAAGTGGGGCTGGATGCAGAGGAAGGCCTCGCACACGACGATAAACGCCGAGATGTTGAGGATGAAGTTCGGCGCCAGATCATGGAAATCCAGGCCGTAGTAGAACATGAGCCCCCGGACAAAGGGGTGAAGTGGAAAGCCCAGTCCGCGGAGGAAGTGGGGAAGAAATACTACCCTCTCATGAGGCCTGGGGGTGGGGATGAGCTGCCCCTCGTCGGGCAGCCGGTGCGCGATATCGCCGGACAGATAGCCGGCGCTGCGCAGTCTTTCGATGTGCTCCTCCGTAACGGAGGAGGTCATCCACTTGCCTCCCGCTCCAGACATGGCTGGGGAAGGTTGAGACGAGATGCGCGAACTTGGGCGCTGGAGCTCGAGTGCGCGGAGATGGATAAGTAAAGGAGGAAGAAGGCGTAGGTGAAAGGGTGGATCCTAATTCCCTTATATACGGGCGGACAAAGTCTATGCGTCCCCCACCTGCCTGGTAAAACTCGCTTATCTCCCAAGCGCCACCATCAATGGCGCGGTTGGGTTACCCACGTCCGTATTGATGAGAATCCCGGATTAAGGGGGAACACGATCTCTGCTTCGACAAGACGTGCCAAGGAAACCGCTTCGCTAAATGCGCTGAGGTGGTAAAATAAAAAACGATTCAAGTAATGACTTGGTAGTGGTGTGACGTCATGCCGCAAAAAACGTCAGCAGATTGAACTTGTGTATATATTATTCTCTCTACGGTGGAATGTGGAATTTATTTTGCAGAGCCGGACACTATCCTGGTGTTCACAATCTTCTATGAATTATTCGGAGGAGGAACCCGCCTTGCAATACCGAACAATATGCGCGCCGGACTCATCATCATTGAAGCCTGGTTCAGGGGCTACTGAGGGAGTCCCGGATTAGGGGGTGTCCGGATAGCCGGACTACCATCATCGGCCGAACTATCGTCGGCCGGACTATCATCATCGACCGGACTCCAAGACTATGAAGATACAAGATTGAAGACTTCTTCCCGTGTCCGGATGGGACTTTCCTTGGCGTGGAAGGCAAGCTTGGCGATACGGATATGTAGATCTCCTACCATTGTAACCGACTCTATGTAACCCTAGCCCTCTCCGGTGTCTATATAAACCGGATGGCTCTAGTCCGTAGGACGACATACATTACAACAATCATACCATAGGCTAGCTTCTAGGGTTTAGCCTCCTTGATCTCGTGGTAGATCCACTCTTGTAACATCCACAATATCAATATCAATCAAGCAGGACGTAGGGTTTTACCTCCATCAAGAGGGCCCGAACCTGGGTAAAACATCGTGTCCCTTGTCTCCTGTTACCATCCGCCTAGACGCACAGTTCGGGACCCCCTACCCGAGATCCGCTGGTTTTGACACCGACACCAATCCTTCATTTTATTCATTTTACATTCTCCTCACGGTTCCTTGTTTTACACAAGAAGACGACCCATGTACATTGAGTATTCACCAAGCACACCAACTATTGAACTGTTTGGGATTGTTCAAGCCCCGACAGTTCTAGCTTACGTATTCAATACATGGCTATACTTAGTTAATTCGGCTTCATTGGTGCATATTAGAAGTTATGTGGTCCTGTGTTAGGCAAAGTGAATATGTGCCAGAAATGTCATCAAATTGAATACGTATCAAAATTAATATCTCTTAAACATATACCATTGCTAGACTGAGTGAATGCATGCGAGAATGAATACCTACGAGCATGTGTACTAGGATAAACTCGTTCTGACTTAATGATTAAGTGCACATTTTATGACATTGGGCTCCTAGAATTAAATCATGAGATCATAGGTTTTCTTGGAAGGTTCTATTTTGTGAGGTTAGTATCATGAAATTCCAAGAGTAATTACCATGAACTTCTCTCTTTTTCACTTAAAAATAAAAAATGATAAATGCACGAATATCTAGAGAATTCACTCAAACTAGTTTTATATCATTTTCTAGGAATTTGTACCATTAATTTCTATTTTTGTGTAGAAGACACATAACTTGTTTGAATTAGTATCGTAAGTTTATAGCTATGTTTTCTCTCCTATGGAAACCCTATCTTGTTAACCCGTCATGCTACAAGACACGGTAGCACCAAAATCAATACCCACTTTTGAGAGAATGGGTAAAAGTATAACTCTCATCCACGTTCAAACCAAAAGTTATACTCCAAGTGGCAATCAACGTATATCGAAGATCAGACGAATCGGCGATGCGATTCCTGAATCCCTATCTAGGCTAATTTCATAAAAATCACAGCATGGGGAATTTGGTCTATGGTCTAGAGGAAGGGGGGTGTCCAATCGACATAATACAAAATGTGATGCAAGTTTTCAAATTGGGTAGTTTTAAGCACAAGAGACTAGTTGAACAATCAAGCAAGCACAATGAGTAGAGAAGTGAAAAATAGAGTAACTTGCATGAAAGTGAGGGAGTTGAGTAGATTATGCAAAATTAGTTGATACATGGATATTTTCTCGTGGCTCGGATAGTTGGCACTATCTTACATCCACGTTGATGGAGTCTTCGAGGCAAACGATTATAGTTCTGGTTGCGATGCCCATCAAGCGTTCTACAGAGCATGGCCAACCTACTCCATCATGGCTTGCAGTTAGAAGCTTAGCAGGGGATAAATATTTCACGAAATGAGTGACTGGGTGATCTCTTGGCTCATACAAACTCATGTGTCCTTCACACATAGAACTTGATAGGATCACAATCGACTCCTGACCACCTAGGATGCGCTCACCATCCGAGAGTAATAAGCAAAGCAATGTTAATTACTTGATATAAGAACTACTTGAAAGATCTGCAATCAAAGGTTCTCTCAAGAATCCATAGAAACACTCTCGCACAAGGATAGGATTTGTGGTGAAATAGATGAACTGGAGGTATAGGGATTCAATGAAGGGGAGTTCTTGGCCATTAAAGAATCAAAAAGGGAACATAGTCACCCAACACTTTTTCTTCTTTTCTTGTCATGGTTCTTATATCTCTATGTGATGGATGGATTGAGTGGGAGCAACTAGAATAGAATCTGTGCTTGTGATAGAAGAATAGAAAAACTGATTCTGGGTTGTTGGATCGAAGATAGATGGTACAACTTATGGTGAAACGATCCATGCACAATATTAGCAAAAAGACTCTCGTTGTCATAGTTAATTTGCTTCCTCTATCCTTCTCCTCCAGTCTGAATCATGCATATCGCCAGTCCACTTTGCTTGTCGACGGTGACGACGGTCCTGATCTGCATTGTCCTCATCTGAGAGCAACTCGTGTACAGCAAGCCGGTAGTGGTCTCCTCTCCTCTTCCCCTTTATGGCTCCAAGCATATTCATGAGCAACACCTCCAGAGGATTATTCAGGACGCACAAATCTAACAAAAAAATACTTGCTAATAGAAGCATAATTATTCCTATTGAAATGACAGATGCCAAATCTGTCAGGATTCTCTAGAGAACATGCCTTTGTTTCTGAGTCAGTTAAAGAGTTTTCTTTAGTAAACCCATAGCAGCTCCTGTATAAATTTCTAAGAGATATGTCCCTTGCAACAGAATCTGTGCAGCACAAAGAAGAGGTACTGACTTAGAAGGACTCAACATTGTTTCATCTGGACTGGTCATTTCCTGGAACAGAAAACAGGACATGGTTGGATGAATAACTCGCCAAAGTTGAACAAATTCTACAACAGCAAAGCCAACCATTATGGTCACGGTATGTAACAGAACTATAAATAGAACGTGCGCCATATCGTTCCCATGAATGTTGCTGAGTCTCAAGATCAAGTGTTTGCTCAAATTAAACCCAACTGCATATTCGATTGCTATCTAGAAATATATGTTAAACAAATATACCTCATGTTTGTTTGTTTTTTTGCATCATCTGGACTCTTTTTGCACTCTCGTTATCTTTAGTCTTTGCTATGACAGATTGTTTACCTCGAGTATTATGATGGAAAAGTTCTTTTATGTGCATAAACTACATTAGAACTGTTGCCATAAGTTGTTGTGCCCTTGTTCTGGTCCATGTGCTAGACATCTCACATGCGAAAGATTATCTCCTCTCTGACTTTGCAATTCTCATATCAGGATCAGTAGGGGCGCCTTCCCGTGGTCGGCTGGGCCATGACCGACTGCAGGAAGGCGGCAAAGATCAATATGCAGGCCCAAAATGGGCCGACTCCTAGTAGGCGGCCGCCAGAGTGGCCGACATCTAGCAGGCGGCCCACCCCATGCGCCCTCAAAGTCTGCATCCACATAACGGCGATGAGACGGTGCGTGGCTACAGTGAAGCCTGCCACCCCCGAATCTCGGAGCAGGCATGGCCACAGTGCAACGTACCAGTCGGCCATCCCCCACCCGGCGTGGCACTGTTACCACGTTGACTGTGACGTCATCCATGACAGAACAACCACGTTCCCACGACAAGCTGTCGGTATGGCCCGCAGGCGGCGAGCCCTACCTATCAGTGAGCCACCAGAAGGCGGCGTGACCAGGCCAGTTGGCATGGGGATAGGCCGGCTTCCAACAGCCGGCCCGCCCTCTCCAAGGAAGTTTGTGCACCATTAACCAGATAAGATGGGGAATGGCTACAGTGAACCCCCACCAGGCGACGGTACTGTAGCCACGCCCGCCCCGACCAAGCCATCGTCATCAGGGGTGAGGCTATAGTAATGAGCAGCCAACAGGGCCCACAGGCAGTGGGCCCAGCCTGTCGGGCTAGAGCCCGGCAGCCGGCGGGGCCCACCAGTCGGCGGGCCCTAGTGGTCGGCGGATAAGCCGACACTGACGGCCTGGACCCGCATCCAGCTAGATTACCATTGTACCCCCAGTAGGCCTATATAAACCCCCCAGGGCACCCATGCAAAGGATTGATCTCTTAGAGTTTCACACACACATATAGAGAGAAGAGGAGAGCTAGCCTTGCCCTTCTTCTTCCTCTAGCCGAACAACTCAAGGAGCCTCTTGTAGCTACTTACTGATTTAGTGATCATGCGGAGACCCCGCAGAGCAGGATTAGGGGTGTTATCTCCTAGGAGAGCCCCAAACCTGGGTAAGATTCTCCAGCGTGCATGTCTTCGCCTTATCTCGTTTCTAGGCATCGGCGATGTCTTACTGGCTCCCACTATGATTAGCCATCCTTTGGCATATGTCGCACCTACCACTCGACATTTGGCGCCCATCGTGGGTCTAGGTGCACCGTCGTCCGAAGACCTGCTCTGGACGGGAGCCTTGTTCCTTCCCAGCGAGCGTAGCCAGCCTGGCACGCCCAATGGCACTTGCCCCGACGAGCTGCTTGGCATCGACGCCGCCTGTGCAGCGAGCCACCTTGCCGATCTTTTCGGTGAGGTTCGCCTCTCCGACGAGCCCGCGCCAGGCGCGGGCACAACCACCTCCGAGAGCTGCCTCATCGACCTCCTTAGCAAGCTCGACATTGCCAGCGAGTTCACCTCCGACCTGGAGTCGATCGGCTCCACCGACCCGATGCTTGTCGACTCTGACATGGCATCCCTCGATGCTTTCCCCACCAACGTGGTGGTGATCGACGACCCTCTTCCTCGCGCCGACAGCGGCGGCAGCACCGTCACCGAGGTGCTGATCATTGGCCACGGCGTTGCATCCGGCGAGGACGACTGCGACGCTCTGTAGACGGCGCTGCACGACCTGTCCGCGCCTATCCCGGCAGACGCCGATGCTGAGACCCTGGAAGCTCACCTCCTTGCCCTCATCGAGAATGGCAAGAAACTAGCCACCATGAGATGCCTCACGAAAGCCTATCAACGTGAGGTTGATCAGGCCGCCTCTGGCACGCCGGCTGCTGGAGGACCTAGCCGGCTTGGCGCTATCAAGAAGCGCGGCGCGGCCATCGCCAACATGTTGGGAGTCGACCGCCCGGTCTATGCCACGCCACTCGAGAACCTGCGTGCTGCTCAGGCGGCAGCAAATGAGCTGGAAGGCTTGGATGGAGACGAGCTGCGCTGCATGACGCAACGCGTCCAGAAGCTCATCGACGCGGCCGCAGAACGGCAAGAAGCCAGCGCCCGCGCCGAGAGTCCCCCCCCTCGCTGAGAGCACGGCGCAACCTCCCGGATACCGACAGCAGGCGGCGCCCTGAGCGAAAAGATAAGGAGCCGGCTGCTAGCCGCGGCCGGACGTGCTTCACCATCGAGCGCGACAAAGACGGCCGCCCATGAGCCGTGGAGCAGCAAGGTGACAACCCGCCTCCTCCTCCGCCTCGCAGTCGGCAATATCCTTCTCCGTCACCTGTCGGGCATCCAACGCTCAGCGACCGGCTGGGCCGCCGCGAAGGAGTCGGCGAGAACGACGCCCGCCACCGGATCAACCACCTGGCGCGATCCTTGGCACTAGACGAGGAAGATGATGTCGGCCCGCCTTGTTTTAGCCCCCACATCCACGACGAGCCCCTTCCCAAGGGGTTCTCGCTCCCAAGAGACATGCCTAAGTACAATGGCTCGGTGAAGCTGGAAGACTGGCTAATAGACTACTCCACCGTAGTCAGCATCATAAATGACAACAGGCGCGTTGCCGTGAAGTACGTCCCCCTCATGCTTCAGGGCACAGTGCGCACCTGGCTAAACAGCCTCAAGCCCTACAACATCAACAGTTGGCTGAATTTCACAGAGGTCTTCAACCTTAACTTCAGCAGCACGTACAAGCGAGCACCCAAGCCCCGCCAACTTTCCTTGTGCGTCCAAGGCCCGACCGAGTCCAGTCGTGACTACCTAACGCGCTGGGCCGAGCTCCGCAACTCCTGCAAAGGGGTGCACGAGGTGCAAGCCATAGAATACTTCACCACCGGGTGCCAAGAAGGCACCCTCCTCAAGCACCGGCTTCTCTGCGATGAGCCGGCCACAATCGACGAGCTACTGATCATCGCAGACAAGTACACCACCGCCGACTCCTTGATGAAGTCGGAGCTCCGGGTGGACGCCTCCAGAAAGGTGCTCCCTCCGGCTCCCAAGACACCGGCTGGCGACACCAGTCGGCGCCCGCATCAGAACAACAACAAACGCAAGGCCCTGATGCCGGCTTCCGCCAGCCGGCAAGTGGCAATAGTTGAAGACCAGCAGCCAGAAGGGCAACCCATACCCAAGCGTCACAAAGGCGGTAGGTCGGCTTGGCAGCCTGCCTTCTCCTATGAGAAAACCCTTGATGCTCCCTGCAAGTTCCATAGCGGCGCGAAGCCGTCCAACCACACAACTTAGAAGTGCCATTGTCTCACCCGAATCTCCAAGGGCGAAGGACTGCTGCCTCCTCCGCCTGCTGGCCCGCCGCCTCCGGCTCCTCAACAGTCGGCCGCCCGCCCAGCAGTCGGAGATATTCAAGACAAGTTCCCTAACGAGCATGCAGCCTATGTCATCTTTACAAGCCAAGCTAATGACAGGCGCAGCCAGCGCCGGTAGCACCAAGAGGTCAATGCTGTCGCCTCCGAAGATCTAGAGTTCATGCATTGGTCCGAAAAGCCCATCAGTTGGAGCCAAGCTGATCACCCAGAGGTGATGCCCTCTTCGAGTTCTTATGACTTAGTGTTGGATGCCACCTTTGCAACCGAGAGACGGGTTGTTCGTCTCTCTCGAGTTCTGATTGATGGAGGAAGCAGTATCAACATCCTGTACCGCAACACCATGAAGAAGCTGAATATCAAGGCGAAGCAGTTACTGCCCAGTCGGACTGTCTTCCATGGCACTGTGTCTGGCCTCTCATGCTCACCAATCGGCAAGATCAAGATTGATGTTCTCTTCGGAGACAAAGATCACTTCCACCGCGAAGCAGTTTAGTTTGAAGTAGTGGATCTCGAAAACCCTTACCACGCTTTACTTGGCTGACCGGCTCTGGCTAAGTTCATGGATGTGTGTAGGACCTTGAGAAGAGGTGTCTAGAGGGGGGTGATTAGACACTTCGAGCCAAAGTTGCAGTTTTTAAGTTTCTTTAAAGTTTGAGTGGAGTTTAGGCACAAGTTTAACATTCACAACATATAGCAAGCAAGCATGCAAAGAGTATATGAGCAGCGGAAAGTAAAGCATGAAACTTGCAAGAATGTCAAGGGAAGGGTTTGGAGGATTCAAACGCAATTGGAGACACGGATGTTTTTGGCATGGTTCCGATAGGTGGTGCTATCATACATCCACGTTGATGGAGACTTCAACCCACGAAGGGTAACGGTTGCGCGAGTCC
This sequence comes from Triticum timopheevii, assembly GCA_963921465.1. Taxonomy (NCBI): domain Eukaryota; kingdom Viridiplantae; phylum Streptophyta; class Magnoliopsida; order Poales; family Poaceae; genus Triticum; species Triticum timopheevii. The sequence continues at coordinate 426,493,738 of OY997262.1, forward strand.
ACGGAGGGCTCCACCAACGAAGGGTCCATGAAGAAGCAACCTTGTCTATCCCCCCCATGGCCGTCGCCCACGAAGGACTTGCCTCACTAGCGGTAGATCTTCACGAAGTAGGCGATCTCCTTGCCCTTACAAACTCCTTGGTTCAACTCCACAATCTTGTCGGAGGCTCCCAAGTGACACCTAGCCAATCTAGGAGACACCACTCTCCAAGAAGTAACAAATGGTGCGTTGATGATGAACTCCTTGCTCTTGTGCTTCAAATGATAGTCTCCCCAACACTCAACTCTCTCTCATAGGATTTGGATCTGGTGGAAAGAAGATTTGAGTGGAAAGCAACTTGGGGAAGGCTAGAGATCAAGATTCATATGGTAGGAATGGAATATCTTGGCCTCAACACATGAGTAGGTAGTTCTCTCTCAGAATTAGGATGCTGGAAGTGTAGGTTCAGTCTGATGGCTCTCTCCACGAATGAAGAGGAGGTGGAGGGGTATATATAGCCTCCACACAAAATCTAACAGTTACACACAATCTACCAAACTCGGTGGGGCCGAATCGTTAAACTCGGACAGACCGATTTAGCAAATAATGTGACCGTTAGGGTTTTCGGTGGGACCGAAATGCAACTCGGTAGGACCGATATGGTTAGGGTTAGGGCATAACGTAATCTCGGTAAGACCGATTACACAAACTCGGTGGGACCGATTTTGGTAATAAGCTTTCCAGAGGGTTGGTCAGGCAAACTCGGTTTGACCGATTTTGATAATAAGTTAATCAGAGAGTTTGCATTGTAATCTCGGTAGTACCGATTGCTCAAACTCGGTGAGACCGATTTTGATAATGGACATACATAGAGAGATTACAATCCCATCTCGGTGAGACCGAGATCCCTATCGGTGAGACCGATTTGCCTAGGGTTTGTGGCAGTGGCTAAGACATCCAAACTCGGTGGCGCCGGATAGGAAGAATCAGTGGGGCCGAGTTTGACTTTAGGTTTAGGACATGTGCGTGGAAGTGGGAAAGTAGTTGAGGATATTTGGAGCATATCACTAAGCACTTGAAGCAAGAGGCTCATTAAGCAACACCTCATCCCTCCTTGATAGTATTGCTTTTCCTATAGACTCAATGTGATCTTGGATCACTAAACTGTAAAATGAAGAGTCTTGAGCTTGAAGCTTGAGCCAATCCTTTGTCCTTAGCATCTTGAAGGAGTTCCCACATCCTTTAGTCCATGCCACTCCATTGTTGAACTTATCTGAAACATACTAGATAAAAGTGTTAGTCCAACAAGAGATATGTTGTCATTATTACCAAAACCACCTAGGGAGCACTTGTGCTTTCAATGTGCCCCACTATGCCTACCTCAAGATGAAGATGCTGAGCTCCAAGGGCATCATCACCATAGTCGAAGACTACAAGAAGTCCTCCGACTGCGCTGCAGCCAGCAGTCGGCTGGCCGAGTCCCTCGTGATTGCTACCGAGAGAAAGATCCTTGACCGTGTCGTGGCCATGGCCGACAAGCAGCCGGACCTGTCGCCCAATCCCAAGGAGTCGGAAGCTCAGGGCTCCTTCTAGCCGGCCAAGGAAACAAAAAAGATACCTTTGGATCCGGAGCACCCGGAGAGGTTCGCTCTGGTGGGAACAAATCTGGATAGCAAATAGGAAAGCGAGCTCGTCGATTTCCTCCGTGAGAATCAGGATATCTTTGCATGGTCCCCAAAGGACATGCCGGGTGTTCCGACGGATTTCGCCGAGCACAAGCTACACGTTCGATCAGATGCAAAACCAGTCAAATAGCCCCTTCACCGACTGTCGGAGGGGAAGAGAAGAATTGTTGGTGAAGAGATAGCCCGGCTTCTGGCAGCCGGCTTCATTATGGAGGTGTTCTTTCCAGAGTGGCTTGCCAACCCAGTCCTTGTACTAAAGAAGAACAAGAAATTACGCATGTGCATAGATTATACCAGCCTCAACAAAGCTTGCCCCCAAAGATCCGTTTGCTTTGCCCTGGATTGATCATGTGATAGACTCCACAGCCGGATGAGAGCTGTTGAGTTTCTTGGATGCCTGTTTAGGTTACCATCAGATCAAATTGGACCCAGCCGACCGCCTGAAGACCGCCTTCATCACACCATTTGGAGCTTTCTGCTACCTGACTATGACATTCAGCCTGAGAAATGTTGGTGTCACTTTTCAGCGTTGCATGCAGAAATGCCTCCTCAAACAACTCGGCAGAAATGCCCACGTTTATGTAGACGATATTGTGGTGAAGACGGAGAAGCATGGCACCCTGCTGGAAGATCTCAAAGAAACATTCGACAACTTGCACCGCTTTCAGATCAAGCTCAACCCAGAAAAATGTGTGTTTGGGGTACCAGCCAACCAACTCCTTGGTTTCCTGGTCTCTGAACGCGACATTGAGTGCAACCCGGTGAAGATCAAGGCCATAGAGAGGATGGAGATTCCCACCCGGCTGCGAGACATCCAGAAGTTCACCGGATGTCTGGCTTCCCTTAACCGCTTCATCAGTCGGCTTGGGGAGAAGGCTCTTCCCCTGTATCAACTCATGAAGAAAACCACTCACTTTGAGTGGAATGACCAGGCGGATGAAGCCTTTCATCAGTTAAAGAAGATGTTGGTCACGCCGCCTGTCCTGGCGGCTTCGACTGAAAAAGAGCCCATGCTCCTTTACATTGCCGCAACTAGTCGGGTGGTCAACACAGTCATCGTGGTTCAGCGCCCAGATGAAGGCAAAGTTCAGCTGGTCCAGAGATCGGTGTATTACTTGAGCGAAGTGTTGTCAACCTCGAAGCAGAACTACCCCCACTACCAGAAAATGTGCTACGACGTGTACTTTGCCGCCAAGAAGCTCAAGCCCTACTTTCAAGAGCACCCCATCACGGTCATTTGCACTGCCCCGCTTGCCGAGATCATGGGCAGCCGAGATGCATCTGGCCGGGTCGCCAAGTGGGACATTGCGCTGGCTCCTTATACCATCTTCTACCAGCCTCGCACCGCCATCAAGTCCCAAGTGCTGGCCGACTTCCGCGTCGACTGGGCTGAGACCCAGTACCTGCCGCCAGCACCCGACTCCACCCATTGGTAGATGCACTTCGACGGATCCAAGATGCACACCGGTTTGGGAGCCGGCATCGTCCTCACCTCTCCCGAAGGCGACAAGCTCAGATACACATTGCAAATCCATTTTGCGGCCTCCAACAATGTGGCCGAGTATGAGGCGCTCATACATGGGCTCCGGCTGGCAAGGAACTCGGCATCCGCCGGATCCTGTGCTATGGCGATTCAGACTTGGTGGTCCAATAGTCATCTGGTGATTGGGACGCCAAGGATGCAAATATGGCGAGCTACCACTTCCTAGTTCAGCAACTCAATAGATATTTTGAAGGATGCGAGTTCCTTCATGTGCCACGGGCCGACAATGAGCAAGCAGATGCCCTGGCACATATCGGCTCCACCCGGCAAGCTATTCCAATCGGTGTCTCTCTTCACTGCCTCCTTAAGCCGCCTGTCAAGCCTTCACTAGAATCCGACTCCATCTTCGTGCCGGCAGACCCCGAGGCAGCCGGATATGACTTGGGAACCTCGGCAGTCGGCACGGGTGTCGATGTCAAAACCGGCGGATCTCGGGTAGGGGGTCCCGAACTGTGCGTCTAAGGCTAATGGCAACAAGAGGTGGGGGACACGATGTTTACCCAAGTTCGGGCCCTCTCTATGGAGGTAATACCCTACTTCCTGCTTGATTGATCTTGATGATATGAGTATTACAAGAGTTGATCTACCATGAGATCGTAATGGCTAACCCTAGAAGCTAGCCTATGATTATGATTGTTGTCGTCCTATGGACTAAACCCTCCAGTTTATATAGACACCGGAGGGGGCTAGGGTTACACAGAGTCGGTTACAGAGAAGGGAATCTACATATCTAAATCACCAATCTTGCCTTCCACGCAAAGGAGAGTCCCATCCGGACACGGGACGAAGTCTTCTATCTTGTATCTTCATAGTCCAATAGTCCGGCCCATGTATATAGTCCTGCTGTCCGAGGCCCCTTAATCCAGGACTCCGTCAGTAGCCCCTGAACCAGGCTTCAATGACGATGAGTCTGACGCGCAGACTGTCTTCGGCATTGTAAGGCGGGTTCCTTCTCTGAATACTCCAAAGTAGATCTTGAACACCAGAATCATGTCCGGCTCTGCAAAACAAAATTCCACATACTGCCGTAGAGAGTATAACATCTCACGAGTCCAATCTACTGACAACTTTTTTCATAGCACGACATCATGTCACAACCCGGTCTTTATTCAAACCGTTTTTATCCTGCCCCTCTGTATTTCGAGGTGCCGTTTTATTAGCACGTCTTGTCAAAGCAGAGATCATGTCCCCTTATCACGGGATTCTCATCAATACGGGTATGGGTAACCCAACCGTGCCATCAGCATGACGCTTGGGGAATAAGCGAGTTTTAGGGCGAGTGGGAAGGCGCATGATTTTAGCTGCCTTTATAAAGGGATAAGGATTCCCCTCTTTCACCCACGCCTTCTCTCCTGCTTCCCATTCTCGAGCTCCAGTGCCCAAGTTCTCATCTCTTCTGCCCAAAAAGCACTCCAACCATGTCCGGATCCGGAGCACAAGGCAGGTGGATGGCCTCCTCCGTCAAGGAGAAGGATATCAAGAAACTCCGGGAGGCCGGGTACCTAGACAAGAAGATTTCACACCGTCTCCCGGCGGCGGGACATGTCGTCCCCACTCCGGAACCCCACGAGAGGGTTGTATTCCTTCCTCACTTCGTCCGCGGGTTGGGGTTTCCCCTCCACCCATTTGTTCGCGGCCTTATGTATTACTACGGGATTGATTTCCATGATCTATCCCCCAATTCTTTCCTCAACATCTCGACATTCATTGTCGTGTGCGAGGCCTTCCTCCGCATCCCTCCACACTTCAGACTATGGCTAAAGATCTTCAACGTGAAGCCGAAGGTGGTAGGCGGCGAGCACGCCGAGTGCGGAGGCGTCATGGTGAGCAAGATGCCCAACGCCAAATGGCCATCAAGTAAATTCAATGAGTTAGTTAAGGGATGGCAACAACAGTGGTTCTATGTCACTGAGCCACGCGACACCAAATGGGCTGCAACTCCCGAATTTTGATCCAGAACCCCATTGCAACTCACGTCCTGGACCGAGAAAGGCCTAGACTGGTCTTCTTCAGACAAGCTGATGGCGCTCCAGGCGCGCATCAAGAGCATGGGAGACAAGAATATCAAACTTGTTGATGTGGTCCAGGTGATGTTAGTTCGCCGGATTCTCCCATGCCAACGTAGGACTTGCAATTTATGGGAGTTCAATCCGGCCAAGCACCAGACCCTGTTGGAGTTCTTCGGCACAACGCACAAAGACATCTGGAAGGTGCTCTTCAAGCCCGGCAAGTCGGGGCCGGACTCGCCCGAGGACCGCGGGTACAAATTGTCCCATCCCGCAAGTTCGGTACGTCCTTATACGTTTTCAAGATGTTCCCTTTATTTGCATACTTGAGGAAAACACCTGACCTCTGCTATGTCTTGAGCTAGCGTTGGTTTTCCCCGAAGAGGAGAGGGTGATGCAGCAAGTGTAGCGTAAGTATTTCCCTCAGTTTTGAGAACCAAGGTATCAATCCAGTAGGAGGCTCCTCAAAAGTCCCACGCACCTACACAAAGAAACTGAGAACTCGCAACCAACGCAATAAAGGGGTTGTCAATCCCTTCACGGCCACTTGCGAAAGTGAGATCTGATAGAGATAGTATGCTAAGATAAATATATTTTTGGTATTTTATAATATAGATGCAAAAAGTAAAGAGGCAAATAAAAGTAGATTGAAAGCAAATATGATAAGATATAGACCCGGGGGCCATAGGTTTCACTAGAGGCTTCTCTCAAGATAGCATAAGTATTACGGTGGGTGAACAAATTACTGTCGAGCAATTGATAGAAAAGCGCATAGTTATGAGATTATCTAGGCATGATCATGTATATAGGCATCACGTCCATAACAAGTAGACCGACTCCTGCCTGCATCTACTACTATTACTCCACACATCGACCGACTCCTGCCTGCATCTAGAGTATTAAGTTCATAATAATAGAGCAACACATTAAGCAAGATGACATGATGTAGAGGGATAACTCATGCAATATGATATAAACCCCATCTTGTTATCCTCGATGGCAACAATACAATACGTGTCTTGCAACCCTTTCTGTCACTGGGTAAGAACACCGCAAGATTGAACCCAAAGCTAAGCACTTCTCCCATGGCAAGAAAGACCAATCTAGTAGGCCAAACCAAACTGATAATTCGAAGAGACTTGCAAAGATAACTCAATCATACATAAAAGAATTCAGAGAAGATTCAAATATTATTCATAGATAAACTTGATCATAAACCCACAATTCATCGGATCTCGACAAAAACACCGCAAAAAGAGATTACATCGAATAGATCTCCACAAGAGAGGGGGAGAACATTGTATTGAGATCCAAAAAGAGAGAAGAAGCCATCTAGCTAATAACTATGGACCTGTAGGTCTGTGGTAAACTACTCACAACTCATCGGAGGGGCAAGGATGTTGATGTAGAGGCCCTCCATGGTCGATTCCCCCTCCGGGAGAGTGCCGGAAAGGCTCCAAGATGGGATCTCGCGGATACAGAAGGTTACGGCGGTGGAAATTGTGTTTCGTGGTGCTCCTGGATGTTTTCGGGGTCCGTAGGTATATATAGGAGGAAGAAGTACATCGGTGGCTGCCCGAGGGGCCCACGAGACAGGGGGCGCGCCCTACAGGGGGGGCTCCTATCTCGTGGCTTCCTCGGCAGCTTCTTGGCTTGCACTCCAAGCTCTTCGGATCACGTTCGTTCCAAAAATCACGCTCCCGAAGGTTTCATTCCGTTTGGACTCCGTTTGATATTCCTTTTCTTCGAAATACTGAAATAGGCAAAAAAATAACAATATGGGTTGGGCCTCCGGTTAGTAGGTTAGTCCCAAAAATGATATAAATGTGTAAAATAAAGCCCATAAATATCCAAAAGGGGTAATATAATAGCATGGAACAATCAAAAACTATAGATACGTTGGAGACGTATCAAGCATCCCCAAGCTTAATTCCTGCTCGTCCTCGAGTAGGTAAATGATAAAAAGAGAAATTTTTTGATGTGGAATGCTACCTAGCATAATTCATAATGTAATTTTCTTTAACGTGGCATGAATGTTCAGATCCAAATGAATACAAAATAAAAGTTCATATTGATAAAAGAAATAGTAACACTTCAAGCATACTAATCAAAGTAATCATGTCTTCTCAAAATAACATGGCAAAGGAAAGTTCATCCCTACAAAATCATATAGTTAGGCTATGCTTTATTTTCGTCACACAAAGATGTTCCCAACTTCTATACCCCCAATGACAAGCCAAGCAATTTTTTCATACTTAAATAATCTCAAACTTTTTCAACCTTCACGCAATACATGAGCGCGAGCCATGGATATAACACTATGGGTGGAATAGAATATGATGATGGGGATTGTGTGGAGAAGACAAAAAAGGAGAAAGTCTCACATTGACGAGGATAATCAACGGGCTATGGAGATGCCCATCAATTGATGTCAACATGAGGAGTAGGGATTGCCATGCAACGGATGCACTAGAGCTATAAATAAATGCTCAACAAAAGAAAACTAGTGGGTGTGCATCCAACTTGCTTGCTCACAAGACCTAGGGCATTTGAGGAAGCCCATCGTAGGAATATACAAGCCAAGTTATATAATGAAAAATTCTCACTAGTATGAAAAAGACAACTTATGAGACTCACTATATGAAAAACATGGTGCTACTTCGAAGCACAATATATGAGACTCACTACATGAAGAACAAGGTGCTACTTTGAAGCACAAGTGTGGAAAAAGAGATAGTAGCATTGCCCTTTTTATTTATTTTTTTATTTTTTTTCTTTTTATTTTTTTTCTTTTTTGGGCCTTTTTTTTCTTTTGGCCTTTCTTCTTTTTTCTTTTCTTTGGGCAATGCTCTAAAAATGATGATCATCACACTTCTATTGATTACAACATATGAATTACAACTCGAAACTAGAACAAGATATGACTCTATATGAATGCCTCCGGCGGTGTACCAGGATGGTGCAATGAATCAAGAGTGACATGTATGAAAAATAATGCATGGTGGCTTTGCCACAAATACGATGTCAACTACATGATCATGCAATGGCAATATGACAAAAGTAATGTATGTCATGATGATGATAAACAGAACAGTGGAAAGTTGCATGGCAATATATCTCGGAATGGCTATGGAAATGCCATAATAGGTAGGTATGGTGGCTGCTTTGAGGAAGATATAGGGAGGTTTATGTGTGATAGAGCGTATCGTATCACGGGGTTTGGATGCACCGGCGAAATTTGCACCAACTCTCAAGGTGAGAAAGGGCAATGCACGGTACCGAAGAGGCTAGCAATGGTGGAAAGGTAAAAGTGCGTATAATCCATGGACTCAACATTAGTCAAAAGAACTCATATACTTATTGCAAAAAAATTAGAAGTCATCAAAAATCAAGTACTACGCGCATGCTCCTAGGGGGATAGATTGGTAGGAAAAGACCATCGCTCGTCCCCGACCGCCACTCATAAGGATGCACAAGCCAGGTACACTTCATGTTTCAAATTTGTTACACAACTTTAACCATACGTGCATGCTACGGGACTTGCTAACTTCAACACAAGCATTCTTTAAATTCATAATCACCCAACTAGCATGACTTTAATATCACTACCTCCATATCTCAAAACAATTATCAAGCATCAAGTTGATCATACCATCCAATTCACTTCCTATGATAGTTTTTATTATACCCAACTTGGATGCTCATTATTCTAGGACCAACTTTATGATAATAGCAAAAACCATGCTGTTCTAAAAGACTCTCAAAATAATATAAGTGAAGCATGAGATACTAGCAATTTCTTCAAAATTAAGATACCACCATGCTCTAAAAGATATAAGTAAAGCACTAGAGCAAAAACTATCAAGCTCAAAAGATATAAGTGAAGCACATAGAGTATTCTAGCAAATTCTAATCAAATAGGCTTCTCCCATAAGGTGTGTACAACAAGGATGATTGTGGTAAACTAAAAAGCAAAGACTAATATAATACACGACGCTCCAAGCAAAACACATATCATGTAGCGAATAAAAATATAGCTCCAAGTAAAGTTACCAATGAACAAAGACAAAAGAGGGGATGCCTTCCCGGGGCATCCCCAAGATTAGGCTTTTGGCTATTATTGCATATCTTGGGGTGCCATGGGCATCCCCAAGCTTAGGCTCTTGCCACCCTTTATTCCATAGTCCATAAAAGCTTTACCCAAAACTTGAAAACTTCACAACACAAAACTCAACAGGAAATCTTATAAGCTCCGTTAGTGAAAGAAAACAAAACCACCACATAAGGTACTGCAATTAACTCATTCTTTATTTATTTTGTTGTAAACCTACTGTATTCCAACTTTCTTATGTTTTATAAACTAATTTACTAGCCATAGATGCATTGAAATAAGCAAACAACACATGAAAAACAGAATCTGTCAAAAACAGAACAGTCTGTAGCAATCTGTAACTAACGCAAACTTCTGAAACTCTAAAACTCATACCAAAATAGGAAGTACTGGAAAATTTGTTTATTGATCAGCAGCAAAAAGAACCAATGCAAAATCGCGTTTCTGTGATTTATTGAATTTTTTCTCGTGAGCGCAAAGTTTCTGTTTTTCAGCAGAATCAAATCAACTATCATCGTAGGTTATCCTATAGGTTCTACTTGGCACAAACAATAAATAAAACATGAAAACACATATAAATAGAAAGTAGAAACAAAATTTAACACTAAACAGGAACAAAAACAAAAAACATAAAGAAAAATTGGGCTGCCTCCCAACTAGCGCTATCGTTTAACGCCCCTAGCTAGGCATAAAAGCGAAGATAGATCTAACGAGTGCCATCTTGGGCACTTGATTCATAAGTAGCACGCATGATAGATTCATAAGGTAACTTGACTTTCTTTCTTGGAAAGTGCTCCATGCCTTTCTTTAAGGGAAATTGGAATCTAATGTTCCCTTCCTTCATATCAATAATCGCACCAATCGTTCTAAGGAAAGGTCTACCAAGAATAATAGGGCAAGAAAGATTGCAATCTATATCAAGAACGATAAAATCTACGGGTACCAAATTTCTATTTGAAACAATAAGGACATCATTGATCCTTCCCATAGGCTTTTTAATGGCGGAATCCGCAAGGTGCAAATTTAAAGAGCAATCTTCAAGATCATGGAAACCTAGAATATCACATAAAGTTTTCGGAATCGTGGAAACACTAGCACCCAAATCACACAAAGAAAAACACTCATAATCTTTAATTCTAATTTTATAGTAGGTTCCCACTCATCATTAAGTTTTCTAGGTATATAAACTTCCAAATTAAGTTTTTCATCATAAGATTGCATCAAGGCATCAACAATATGTTTGGTAAAAGCTTTGTTTTGACTATAAGCATGAGGAGAATTAAGAACGGATTGCAATAAGGAAATACAACCTTTTAAAGAGCAATGATCATAACCAAATTCCTTGAAATCCGAGATAGTAGGTTCAATATTATTAGAAGTTGATGATTTCTCCAATCTCAATTTTACCAAATTTAGCATTAAGATCTAAAGACTCCGAATTCTTGGGATGCCTTCTAGGCAAAGTTGATTCATTATCAGTCCCATAATCATCAAAATTCATATTGCAAAACATAGATCTAATCGGAGACGCATTAATAACTTTAATATCCTCATCATTATTTTCACGGAGACTAGAGGAACACGCTTTTATAAAGCTTTCTTTTTTAGCATGCAATCTAGCGGTTCTTTCCTTGCACTTATCAATGGAAATTCTCATTACTTTGAGAGACTCATTGATATCATGCTTAGGAGGAGAAGGTCTAAGTTTAAGAGAATCAACATCAAGCAAAATTCTATCAACGTTCCTAGCCAAATCATCAACTTTGAGCAATTTTTCTTCAAGCAAAGCATTAAAATTCTTTTGAGAAATCATAAATTCTTTCACACTATTCTCAAAATCAGAGGGCGTCTTATTAAAATTAACATAAGAATTATTGTTGGAATTTCCATAATTATCAGAGGAATTACTAGGGAACGGTCTAGCATTAAAATTTCCTCTATAAGCATTGTTTCCAAAACTATTCCTACCAACAAAATTCACATACATAGATTCATTATTATTCTCAATCAAAGAAGACAAAGGCATATCATTAGGATCAAGAGGAGTATTTTTAGTAGCAAACATCTTCATAAGTTCATCCATCTTTCCACTCAAACATTGATTTCTTCTATAGCATGCACTTTTTTACTAGAAGATCTTTCGGTGTGCCATTGAGAATAATTAGCCATAATATTATCAAGAAGTTTTGTAGCATCTCCTAACGTGATTTCCATAAAGGTGCCTCCTGTGGCCGAATCTAAGAGATTTCTAGAAGCAAAGTTCAAACCGGCATAAAAATTTTGTATGGTCATCCATAAATTCAAACCATGAGTAGGGAAATTGCGAAGCATCAATTTCATTCTTTCCCAAGATTGGGCAACATGCTCATGATCAAGTTGTTTAAAATTCATAATATCGTTCCTAAGAGTGATAATCTTAGCGGGAGGAAAATACTTAGAGATAAAAGCATCTTTGCACTTGTTCCAAGAATCAATACTATTTTTAGGCAAAGACGAAAACCAAACTTTAGCACGATCTCTAAGTGAAAATGGAAATAACTTCAATTTGACAATATTGTTATCCGTATCTTTCTTATTTTGCATATCACACAAATCAACAAAATTGTTTAGATGAGTAGCGGCATCTTCACTGGGAAGGCCGGCGAATTGATCTTTCATAACAAGATTCAGCAAAGCAACATTGATTTCACAAGACTCAACATCATTAAGAGGAGCAATCGGAGTACTAAGGAAATCATTATTATTGGTATTCGAGAAATCACACAATTTGGTATTATCTTGCGCCATGGCAACAAGTAATCCAACACACAAGCAAGCAGAAAAAAACGGCAAGCGAAAAAGAGAGGAGGAGATTGGGAAAGAGAGGGCGAATAAAACAGCAAGGGTGAAGTGGGGGAGAGGAAAACGAGAGGAAAATGGCAAATAATGTAAATGCGAGGGAGATGGGTTTGTGATGGGTACTTGGTATGTCTTGACTTGAGCGAAGACCTCCCCGGCAACGGTGCCAGAAATCCTTGTTGCTACGTCTTGAGCTAGCGTTGGTTTTCCCCGAAGAGGAGAGGGTGATGCAGCAAGTGTAGTGTAAGTATTTCCCTCAGTTTTGAGAACCAAGGTATCAATCCAGTAGGAGGCTCCTCAAAAGTCCCACGCACATACACAAATAAACTGAGAACTCGCAACCAACGCAATAAAGGGGTTGTTAATCCCTTCAGGGCCACTTGCGAAAGTGAGATCTGATAGAGATAGTATGCTAAGATAAATATATTTTTGGTATTTTATAATATAGATGCAAAAAGTAAAGATGCAAATAAAAGTAGATTGAAAGCAAATATGATAAGAGATAGACCCGGGGGCCATAGGTTTCACTAGAGGCATCTCTCGAGATAGCATAAGTATTACGGTGGGTGAACAAATTACTGTCGAGCAATTGATAGAAAAGCGCATAGTTATGAGATTATCTAGGCATGATCATGTATATAGGCATCACGTCCATAACAAGTAGACCGACTCCTGCCTGCATCTACTAGTATTACTCCACACATCGACCGACTCCTGCCTGCATCTAGAGTATTAAGTTCATAAGAACAGAGCAACGCATTAAGCAAGATGACATGATGTAGAGGGATAAACTCATGCAATATGATATAAACCCCATCTTGTTATCCTCGATGGCAACAATACAATACGTGTCTTGCAACCCTTTCTGTCACTGGGTAAGAACACCGCAAGATTGAACCCAAAGCTAAACACTTCTCCCATGGCAAGAAAGACCAATCTAGTAAGCCAAACCAAACTGATAATTCGAAGAGACTTGCAAAGATAACTCAATCATACATAAAAGAATTCAGAGAAGATTCAAATATTATTCATAGATAAACTTGATCATAAACCCACAATTCATCGGATCTCGACAAACACACCGCAAAAAGAGATTACATCGAATAGATCTCCACAAGAGAGGGGGAGAACATTGTATTGAGATCCAAAAATAGAGAAGAAGCCATCTAGCTAATAACTATGGACCCGTAGGTCTGTGGTAAACTACTCACAACTCATCGGAGGGGCAAGGATGTCGATGTAGACGCCCTCCATGGTCGATTCCCCCTCCGACAGAGTGCCGACGAAGGCTCCAAGATGGGATCTCGCGGATACAGAAGGTTACGGCGATGGAAATTGTGTTTCGTGGTGCTCCTGGATGTTTTCGGGGTCCGTAGGTATATATAGGAGGAAGAAGTACGTCGGTGGCCGCCCGAGGGGCCCACGAGACAGGGGGGGCGCGCCCTACAGGGGGGGGGGGGGGGGCGGCCTCCTATCTTGTGGCTTCCTCGGCAGCTTCTTGGCTTGCACTCCAAGCTCTCCGGATCACGTTCGTTCCAAAAATCACGCTCCCGAAGGTTTCATTCCGTTTGGACTCCGTTTGATATTCCTTTTCTTCAAAATACTGAAATAGGCAAATAAACAACAATATGGGCCGGGCCTCCGGTTAGTAGGTTAGTCCCAAAAATGATATAAATGTGTAAAATAAAGCCCATAAACATCCAAAAGGGGTAATATAATAGCATGGAACAATCAAAAATTATAGATACGTTGGAGACGTATCAACCTCTCCCTAACGACTCCCCCAGGACTGGGCGAAGAAGGCAGAGCAGATCTATTGTCCAGCCCCACTGCCCAAGGAACAAGCAGGCCCACTTCTGATGAAGATGCTGGTCCCGGCGCCCTATAAGCCGCCTAAGAAGAAGGCCGAGAAGGAGGCCAAGGAGACCAGGGGCGGTCTCCGTCGCAAGGGTACTTTGGACATGGTGTCCGAAGACTCTGAGGCCCACTCCTCCTCCGAAGAAGACGACGAAGAGGAGGAGGAAGAAAGGGAAAGCTGTCACGACCGGTTTTCCAATAAAAGACTTATTGAGAAACCGACCTTTATATAGACCAGTATAGGAAAAATCCTCCTTACTGGTAGACAAATACTTGATACAGAAATCCAGTAGTACTAAATATTATACAGGGTTGAGCTGAGGTCGCTCAACAATTTATTACAAGCACGCCAATATTATACATAAGGGCGGATATGACACAAGGGTGTGGTGGCATACTACTGACTCGTAATAAAAGTGGTGGTGGATATGTCACAGTGAAGCGGGTGACATGACTCCTAATCCTGCAACTCATTGAGCGTCGAGGTGAGGCTCGATGATTTTTATTCGGATAGCGGAAGCGTAGCAACCAAATCCAGGATCGCACGGGACTGACTGGGACTCCTCTAGGCATCGGACTAGCTATCATACTCTTCATCCATGAGATCGCCTTCGTCAACATCTGGCCAAATCAACAAGCCAGGTGAGTACTTTGAATGTACTCGCAAGACAGTTCGGACATAAGATATAACAAATGCAAACATGACGCACCATGAGCAGTTAGCAATGCACACTCAAAAAATAAATTTGCACGGCATGTTAAATAAAAAGGAAGTCAGACGGTAGTCCTCTCGAAATCCCAAAAATAACCGAAAACCAATCGGGTGTCTGAAGCGACGCCTCGAAAGATAAAAATAAATTAACATACTACAGTCAGGCGTCTGAGCGACCCCACATAAATGGCTTATATTGAAATATAAATGACAGTGTGTGCCACAGTCGGATGTCTATGCGACATCTCGGAAAGGGCTTATAATGAAAATAAATAACAATGATGCCACAGTCGGACGTCTATGCGACATCTCGGAAAGGGCTTATAATGAAAATAAATAACAGTGATGCCACAGTCGGACGTCTATGCGACATCTCGGAAAGGGCTTATAATGAAAATAAATAACAGTGATTCCACAGTCGGACGTCTGAGCGACATCACGTAAAGGGCTTATATCGAAAGTAAATAGCAGGTGTGCCACAGTCGGACGTCTACGCGACATCACATAAAGGGCTTATATTGAAAGTAAATAGCAAGAGTGCCACAGTCGGACATCTGAGCGACATCACAGAAAGGGCTTATATTTCATCATTCATATTCAATAAATTCATGAAGTTAAATCACTCCAAGGAAATACTCGGTACATAATAATAAACGGGTTAGTCCATCCACAGGAGTATCATTTAACTGGACTTAACACTCATGTTTGCTCACCGGGGATTTGTCACTGAGACTGACACTGAGACTGACAAAGATAGGTTGAACACAGTCCTTGACCATAGACACGGTCACTCGAATGATTTTGACTCTGCAGAGTTTGCACTATTTAACCACAGCCAACGGATTTCAGTAATCACGAAGGACTAGTTCTGTTTACGGTATTTCGGTAGAAATACATCTAACCAGTACACACCCATTCCACCTCACGATGCCAGGAATCACCCTAGGCAACGTTCAAGAAAAACTTTGAGACGGGGAGGCTACAACCTCGCGTAGCATGGGATCAAATTTATATCGCGCGCTCTAAGGGGTGCCCCCCTCTCGGTCCCAACCGGAAACACCCATGCCCCCTGACCGGATGACTGGCTTTAATCCAGGGCCATGGAACCCTCATCACGGCCTCACTATTTGGTGTATACGAGGAAAGCGGTTTGCAACTTACTGAACCATATTCTTTGTAGAAAACATATGTTAGCACAAAAAGAAATGGATGGTAACGTGACTTGATCCACATTGACACTAGAGTTGAATGGTTTGGCATAAGACTGGCATGCTTCAACACTACCATCTTACCACCTCTCATGTCACCACATGATCATGTAAACTCACATCAAATAACATATGGAGTTTCGAAGCTCACTTGCATCAGCTTTGCATGCAATATAACACTTACTGCTATGCATATGAACATGCCATGAACTAATTACTCAATGCAAACATGCAAAACACTCATCATATCAAAGGTTCAAACATGCTTGCTTGGTTCGGAGTAGTCGGAGTCTAGCTCGGTGAAGTTTGCGGTTCCGTCACCTCCTCCGGTATCTACGGTATAAAGAAAATACGCACTAACGTAAATACCGTGTGTGCACAAAAAGTGCTCCAAATATTTTTCAAATAAATATGAAAAAAAACTAGACAGAAAAATAAAGATGACAGAAAAAGAATTAATGAAAAATCATTTCTTGTTTAAAAGTTATTAAAGTTTTAGTCTAGGGACTTGTCTGTAATGAAACAGAAAGTTTCCAGGGGCAGAACAGAAAAAAGACAAAAAACGTTTCAGTTAGAAAGCGTATTTGCCCGAATGCGCTTTCCAAAAAAAAAACGGTTCGAATATAAAAGAGAGGCTGACGAGGGGGTCCCACTCGTCAGGTTCAAAAGTTTGAGAGAGAGACAGAGCACGCCGGCGCCCGAAGCTTGCGGTGGTCGCCGGCGACGATCCACGACGAGTTAGGGGGAGCGGAGTTTACCTACGGAATCAGTGTGCTCTCCCGCGTCTGTGGGTGGTGGAGGTGGTCGTCGATGAGCAGCACGTCGATGGCGGCCCTCACTCCAGCGGACGGCGGCTCGGGTGATGGTGGGTTTCGTCGGGGAAGGCTGCAAGTGCCAAATTGAGGCGTGGGTTAGGTGATTGAGTGCCCTAGTAGGCTACGGGCAGGGTTTGGGAGGTGGGGGAGCCCTCACCGGAGCGGATTGTGCCGGAGCCCGAAGCGGATCGGGGCGGCCGGAGACGGAGGAGAAGGCCTCCTCGGGGTCCTCCTAGGGGTCGAGCGCAGCTCTGGCGAGGTGGAGTGAGTGGTGCTGGTCGAAGGCGAGCTCGGGGTGCCTATTTATAGCCGGCCCGTGGCGGTTGCCGTGAACGGGATAACTCCAGCGGCGATTACGGCGAGGTAGTGGCCGGACGGATGGTTTAGGTGGCTGGGCATCAACATGATGGTCCTCTAGTTACAATCAAATGCTAAACTTGGTTGGATCTGACCTGCTCCGCGGTTTCGACGGAACGGCGCCTCGCGGGCCCATCGGCGGCAGAGAGCATGCCCTGTGCTTGCCAGGCCACGACGACGGTGCCGCTGCATGCACAGAGGAGGAGAAGGCCACGCGGAGGCCTCGGGTGGTTCGGGTGGCGCTGGTCAGCGCTAAAAGCAAGGTCGGCCACTGTTGGTTGCAACGGGTGGCTCTGCCACCGCAGAAGATGCCGGAGCTGGCAAGCCACGTCGCCACCGACGCCCGCGCCTGGCCAAGCGACCTTGCGGCACTCTGGATAAGGAGGGGGGGCAGTGGGCAAGAGGCCAGCGTGAGCACTGGCGAGGTGGATGCCAATCTCTAAAGAAAACGACACTGAATTTTAAACACTGAACTCTGAATTTTTCTGAAACTAAAACAACAACAACGCATGCCAACTGCTCGATGAAATGTTTTTGGCATGAGGAAAGTCTTTCTGGGGCTGATCTTTGGTGGGGTGGCCTCTTGATATATCTGGAAGCTGCCTGATTTTTGTAAGAATTTTTGAAAAAGGAAAAATATGAATTTCACCAAATTTGACAAATCTGGTCCAAACTTGTAGTGAGTAAAACTTGAAAATTTTGAACTATGGAAGAGTGGATCTTGATGGATCTAGATTGGGGGTGCTAAGGACTAGTCAAAGGAGTTGGTTTGGGATCAAAACTCAAAAGGGATTTGGTACTTCCTTTGTAAACCACCTAGGTTCAAAAATGATGGCAGAAATAGTTTTGGGGATAAAATAAATGGAATAAAAATAAAAAATGGGTTGAACTTGTTGGGATTGAATATTTGGCTTGACCCAAAGTGGTGGGAGGGGTTTTGGAAGAAATTTTAACATGAGGCACGGTAAAAAGGATGGTTGCAATAAAAGGAATAATTCCAAAAACCCTAAGGATTTCTTTTTAATTAAAAAAAACTTTCAAAATAAATTGTGATGAGTCACACCAATGAAAAGCCTTCAAAGCCAAACATCAAGGTTGAGCATGACCCAAAATAAAAATTTTGTCATAATTGCGTCATAGCATTCTCTGCCCAAGTTAAACTGAGCCTTCAGAGCCATTACTTGTGAGATGGCATCCAACTGACAAAGCTCAGTGTGCTCGCGGAGCGGACGTTTTGAAGACTCCAACATTTCATTGAAAGCCTTTGCAGATTCCTCCATCTCCTCGTCCGAATCCCGAGCATCATCATAGCCTTGCACCATGTTTTCCATCCCGGTACCATGCTCGTCGGTGCGACGATGATCCACCTCAGCTCGGTCACGTTGGACAGACTCACCATGAAATGTCCACACCATATAATCGGGCGTAAAACCACTCTTCTGCAGGTGTTTTCCCATTTCAGCCTCTATCTTCTTTTCCCAATTACCGCACCGGAAACAGGGGCACCAGGTTTTCTTTTGGCCATTTGCAAATGCGGCTTGCACAAACCCCTTGGTTTTTGTGAACCATTCAGCACTCCATTTGTTCTGACCAGTGTGACCGGTATACATCCACGCACGGTCACTCATCTTGACTTTCAGAGCTACTGGACACACAACAATTATATATGTAATTCACCATGTATATATTCATCAGTTTATCTATTTTGTCAATTTTATTACGTCCATGCAACCTACACTCTAATAGGTAATGATAGGTCCTAATCCCACCCGTATATGTGTAGATTGAGTTCATTTTCCCATGCTATGCTCCGGATCCGGCGCAAAATTTCGGCAGCACCTCCCCGCTGTTCTCCTGATACACGTCTCTGCAATAAACAGAGAGGATGTGTACCCGGAGAACAACAGGGGAGGCACTGACGAAATTTATGCGTCAGATCCGGAGCAAAGCATATGGGAAAACGAACCCAATCTACACATACTCGGGCTGTCCATGGATAGCGTTGGACAATTCGAAAGAATCAAGGTTATAAATATGCAAATGCATGCATATTTATAACTATGCCGCTTTTGAACGGGAGACACATATTGGTTATGCATACTGATGATTCAAGACACATATATAGCTAGCTATCAAGTTTCATCGGAATAGATCAAATAATTAATGGGGGAGGAGGACTTGTCATTTGTGCTCACCCACGAACGAAGGGGCAGAGCTCGTCAAACGCATTTGTGCCCGAGGGGTGCCGTGTCGGGGTCGGGGTGCTGTTCCGGGGTCGGGGGGTCGGGGTCAGGGGGTCAGGTTGTCGGGGTGTGGTGTCGGGGTCGGGGTGTCGGGGTCGGGGTGTCGTGTCGGGGTTGGGTGTCGGGGTATCGGGGTGTCGGGCCGGGGTGTCGGGGTGGCGTGTCGGGGTCGGGGTGTCGGGGGTCGGGGTCGGGGTGTCGGGGGTCGGGGGTCGGGGTGTCGGGCCGGGGTGTCGGGGTGGTGTGTCGGGGTCGGGGTCGGGGTGTCGGGGGTCGGGGTCGGGGTGTCGGGGGTCGGGGTCGGGGTGTCGGGGGTCGGGGTCGGGGTCGGGGTGTCGGGCCGGGGTGTCGGGGGTCGGGGTCGGGGTGTCGGGGGTCGGGGTGGGTGTGTCGGGGGTCGGGGGTCGGGGTGGCGCGTCGGGGTCTTCTTCTTCTTCTTCTTCTTCTTCTTCTTCTTCTTCTTTCTTCTTCTTTCTTCTTCTTCTTTTCTTTCTGCTTCTCCCTCGTCCTCTTCCTCCTCCTCCTCTTCTTTCTTCTTCTTCTTCTTCTTCTTCTTCTTCTTCTTCTTCTTCTTCTTCTTCTTCTTCTCCTTTTTCCTCTTCTATATTGTTATATTTTTCAACTTTCTTCTTATTCTTCTTCCTTTTTTTTCCTTTTTCCTCTTCTTCTACTTCTTCTTTTTTTCAACTTTCTTCTTCTTCTAATAATCTAAACCTATATCTAGCACTAACCTAAACCAACCACCAACCTAAACCTATCATTAACCTAATTAAACCTAAACAACAAAGAAAAACAGTAGAAAAAAAACAAAAAATGCTCACCTTGGCTCCTCTCGATGAAGGATGGAGGGGGCGGCGGCGATCCTGGCTCCGGGGCGGGGGGCGCGAGGCGGACGCACTGGCGGGGGGGGGGGGGGGGGGTGGGGGGGGGGGCGCGAGGCAGACGCAGGCCTAGGGGCGAGCCTGCCTCCGGGGGCGGCACGGGCGCAGGGGCGGCGGCGAGCCTAGCTCCGGCACGGGCGACGGGATGCCGGGGCGGTGGCGGGTGGTGGGGGCGATGGGGCGAGGGGCGGTGGGGCCAGGGGGCGGTGGCGGGTGGCGGCGGCGGCGGAGAGTGCTTGGGACGGTGGGGCGACGGGGCGAGGGGAGGTGGGGCAAGGGGGCGGCGGTGGGCGGCGGCGGCTGGCGGTGGTCGTCGGGGAGGAGAGGGGGACAGATCGAACAGAGAGAGATGGGCGGGGTGGGGCGCCGTTAGTAACCTAAACGTTTGCCGTCCGCCCCACTTTGCCGTCCGCCCCACTTGCTCTTTGCCGTCCGCTAGCGGACGACAAATAGGGGGGCGTTAAGTTTTTTTAAACCAGCTCGTCGGTGGGGCCCCTCCCTCTTTGCCGTCCGCTAGCCGACGGCAAAGCTTCTTTGCCGTCCGCTAGCGGACGGCAAAGAGCTGGCTGATGGCAAAGACGTACTTTGCCATCAGCCAGTTCTTTGCCGTCCGCTTTTTGGTAGCTGATGACAAAGAGCTGGTAGATGGCAAAGTAGCTGTTTCCAGTAGTGAGGAGAGTCTTTTTTAAAAGATTTTGAATAGCCTCCTTCAAATCAAACAAAGAATTTGCTGAAAACCAAATAAAATTTTTTGGAGTGTCACAACACCTACCCCCTTAGGAAAAATCTCGTACCCGAGATTTCAGCTGATCCTCAAATAGGTGTGGGTGCTCTGCCCGAAGAAAATCCTCTCTTTCCCATGTTGCTTCATCTTCGGTGTGATTGCTCCACTGGACTTTGAAAAACTTAATTGTTTTCTAACGGGTCCTCCTTTCAGACTCCTCTAATATTTTTTTGGTTGTTCTCGGTAGGTGAGGTCTAGCTGTACGTCAATGTCCTCATGAGATACCCGCTTTTCAGGGTTGCTCACACATTTCCTCAACTGTGAGACGTGGAACACGTCGTGGACGTCTGACAGTTCTTCGGGTAAGTCTAGCTGGTAGGCTACCATGCCTATTCGTGCAACTACA
Source organism: Triticum timopheevii (assembly GCA_963921465.1). Taxonomy (NCBI): domain Eukaryota; kingdom Viridiplantae; phylum Streptophyta; class Magnoliopsida; order Poales; family Poaceae; genus Triticum; species Triticum timopheevii. The sequence continues at coordinate 426,515,103 of OY997262.1, forward strand.
CAGAAGGGTCCGATAAATCTTGGTGCTAGCTTTCCTTTAACTTTAAATCGCTGCAGGCCCCTCATAGGAGATACTCGTAGGTACACATACTCACCGGGTTCAAAACTAACTCCCCGATGTTTTCGATTGTAATAACTCTTCTGTCGGCTTTGAGCAGTCTTGAGTCGGTCCCTGATTAGCTTAACTTTCTCCTCAGCTTCCTTGAGCATATCTGGGCCGAAGATACGGCTGTCTCCTGTCTTTGACCAATTTAATGGAGTACGACATCTCCACCCGTACAAGGCTTCAAAAGGTGCCATTTGTAGGCTGGCTTGGTAACTGCTGTTGTATGCGAACTCGGCATATGGCAAGCTTTCTTCCCAACTGGTTCCATAGGTGAGGACACATGCTCTCAGCATGTCCTCCAGAATTTGGTTCACGCGTTCCGTTTGTCCATCAGTCTGGGGGTGGTATGCTGTACTGAATGCTAGTTGAGTTCCCAAGGCTTTTTTGTAATTGATCCCAAAATCTAGAGACGAATTGTGTGACTCTGTCAGATATTATAGTCTTTGGAACTCCATGCAGACATACAATACGGGAGAGATAAATCCTGGCAAGCTTCTGAGTGGTGTGGATTGTCTTCACTGGGATGAAATGTGCCACCTTAGTCAGTCTATCTGTGATGACCCATATGGCATCATTTCCGTATCGTGACCGAGGTAGTCCGACAATAAAATCCATTCCAATCTCGTCCCATTTCCACTCGGGTATCTTGTTTGGCTGTAATAGTCCGGCTGGTTTCTGGTGCTCGGCCTTAATGCGTTGGCATGAATCACAACATGCAATGAATGTGGCTATGTCCCTTTTCATACCGTGCCACCAATTTTTTTCCTGAAGGTCCTTGTGCATTTTGGTTCCTCCAGGATGGATTGAATATGGAGCGGTGTGGCCTTCAGCTAGAATTTGTTGTTTAAGGTTCTTGATATTTGGTACGCAAAGCCTATCTCCGTACCACAATATTCCCTGCTCGTCTATGACGAATTCTGAGGCCTTGCCCAAACTCACTTTCCTTTTTATGCCTTCAATGCTGGGGTGTCCATTCTGGGCCTCCTTAATCTGTTTTATCAGGGTAGGTTGTATTTCCAAGTTCGACACATTGCCTTCGGTGACCATCACCAAGTTGAGTTTAGCAAACTCCTGCTGAAATTCAGGTCTCAAATTTGGTAGACTGTCGTTGCCCGAGCTGGGGTTCCGACTAAGAGCATCCGCCACTACATTTGCTCTTCCTGGATGGTAGTGAATGCCAACATCATAATCTTTCACTAATTCCAACCAGCGTCATTGTCGCAAATTGAGTTCTGGTTGTGTGAAAATATATTGGAGGCTTTTATGGTCCGTATATATTTCACAACGATTCCCAAGCAAAAAGTGTCTCCACTCCTTGAGTGCATGAATGACTGCTGCCAACTCCAAGTCATGTGTGGGATAATTCTCTTCATGCTTCTGTAATTGCCTGGAAGCGTATGCGACTACTTTCCCTTCTTGCATTAATACGCATCCGAGGCCCTTCCGGGATGCCTCACAATATACTTCAAAACTCTTGTGTATGTCTGGTATAACCAATACTGGTGCTGTTGTTAATTTCCTTTTGAGTTCTTGGAAACTTTTCTCGCAGGCTTCAGTCCATACAAACTTTTTATCCTTCTTGAGTAACTGCGTCAATGGTTTTGCTATGGTGGAGAATCCTTCAATAAACCTGCGGTAATATCCTGCCATTCCCAAGAAACTTCGCACATCTGTTACGTTAGCTGGTGGTTTCCAACCAAGTACGGCCTTGACCTTTTCTGGGTCTACAGCAACACCTTCTTGGGTCAATACAGGGCCTAGGAAACCAACCTGTCTTAACAAAATTCACATTTGCTGAACTTGGCGTACAATTGATGTTTCCTTAATTCTCCCAGTACAATCCTGAGATGTTCAACATGCTCTTCCGGTGTCTTGGAGTATACCGGAATATCATCGATGAACACCACTACAAATTTGTCCATAAATTTCATAAATACTTTGTTCATGAGGTGGACAAAATATGCGGGGGCGTTTGTCAGTCCAAACGGCATTACTGTAAACTCATATAGTCCGTATCTTGAGGTAAATGCTGTCTTGGGAATATCTTCTGTCCATACTTTTAATTGATGATACCCCGACCTCAAATCAATTTTTGAGAAGACCTTGGCTTGTGCGAGCTGGTCAAATAAGTCATTTATCCGCGGCATTGGATATTTGTTTTTGATGGTAACCATGTTGAGTGCTCGGTAGTCTATACATAATCTTAGTGTCCCATCCTTTTTCTTGGCAAATAATACTAGTGAACCCCAAGGTGAGGAGCTGGCTCGTATGAATCCTTTGTCCAGTAATTCTTTTATCTGCTTCTTTAATTCTACTAACTCGGAGGGTGCCATTCTATAGGGCTTCTTGTAAATGGGGGTGGTTCCAGGTGCTAGCTCAATGATGAACTCTATTTCCTAGTCTGGCGGCATGCCTGGTAGCTCTTCGGGAAATACGTCGGGGAACTCACATACCACTGGAACTTTGCTTAACTCTGAAATGTCCACATTGTTCAACCTTGGTTGCCGTGATATCTGTCTTTCCTGAGCTGAAATTTTTATTGTCTTCCCGTGATGGTGGGTAAGAATCACAGTCCGATTGAAGCAGTCAATAAATCCTTTGTTGGTGGTTAACCAGTCCATTCCTAGGATAACATCTAGTCCCTTATTTTCCAATACAATGAGGTTTGCATGAAGCTTTAGTCCTTCAAGCTCAATAACCACACCTTGGCAGTAATTCTGAGTAACTTGCTTAATCCCAGGGGACTTGATGATCATGGATTTTTCCAAGGGAAGCATCGAAAAATCATTTTGCAAAGCAAATTTCTTTGAAATGAACGAGTGAGAAGCTCCAGAATCAAACAAAACCGTGGCAGGTATTGTGTTGACAGGGAACGTACCGAGTACGATATCTGGGGCACTCTGTGCTTCCTCCCTGGTCACGTGGTTCAAGTGACCCTTCTTGTGGTTGTTATTGGGGTTGAAGTTGTTTCGCTTGGGCGTTAAATTATTGCCACCGTTGTTCGGCTTGGGGGCCAAGTTTCTTGGCTTGGGACACTGCTTGGCATAGTGTCCTTCTTCTCCGCAGGCGTAGCAAGTAACACCAGGTCGATATGTAAACTCCTTGTCCCTTGCATGGAAATTTTTGTTTGGGCGTGCAACATTGGTCGTGGGTTTGTGTGCCCCGACTTTTTGGAAATTAGTCTTGCTCCGGTGGTTGCGAGCAAGAGTAGTCTGGTCCCTTTTTTGTTTGCGGAAATCCTCCAAGCTGCGGCGCTCATTTTCCAATGTAATAGCCTTATCCACCAGTGTTTTGAAATCTGGGAAGGTGTGTACGACCAGCTGACATTTAAGTGATGGTGCCAAACCGTCCAGGAATTTTTCCATCTTCTTGTTTTCAGTCATATGCTCTTCGTTGGCGTAGCGAGACAATAGAGTAAACTGACTGTTGTACTCAGTCACTGTCATGGTCCTCAGCTTGAGATCATCAAACTCCCTCTTCTTTAGCTTCATAATACTTCTGGGAATGTGCGCCCCACAAAAACCTTCTTTAAATTCCTCCCAGGTGATATCATTTTCATTGGGGTGCATGTGTAGGAAATTCTCCCACCATGATGTAGCCGCTCTAGTGAGATAGTGCGGTGCATATAGTACTTTCTCACGGTCTGAACACTGTGCAATAATTAATTTCCTTTCAATGTCTCGAAGCCAATCATCGGCCTCAAGAGGTTTGTCAGTATGAGAAAACGTTGGGGGACGTGTCTTTTGTAGCTCAGACAATTTGGATTCCTGCTGATACGGTCCACGGTGATTTCCCATATTGATGACTTGGTTCATCATTTCTTGATGTTGTTGCTGACTCTGCTCATAAAGGCGGCATACTTGAGAAAATGCTGCTTCACTACCTTGCTGACTTGACTGTCCCTGTGTGAAATTGTTGCTTGTCCGCGTACCATAATTTTCTTCCGGTGGACTTGGCATAGAACGAGTCCAAGGACGAGACATTTTCTGCTCTGGGGTAGTTTTTTGAAAAACTTATGAGAAAAGCTGAGTGGCAAAAATATAATTTTGCAAGACGAATAAAATTTAAAAATTCCAACATTTTTCAAGAAAATACTCGAGTGCGCATGGAGAAGGACCGCTTAGTACATATCTTACATGCAAGCCATAATTATACAATACATTGCTCAGGATGTGCGTACACATTCTTGAAATGTTATTTAGGCTAGTGCACTTTCCCAGTTCCTACATGATGTGCACACAAACTACTTCTCACAACCTATATACATATAAACATATCATACAAGCTGACACACTGTACGGCTGCTAGGCGTACTCAGTCAGAGATGGTGAGGATTTCCCTCGGCCTGCCAAGGGTAAGGCCCAGTGATGCTGGAGACTCAACCTCCTCCTCTACAATAGGCTCCAGACGTGAAGCACTGAGCTATGGAGCTGGTGCGGGTGCGGTAGGTGGTGCAGCTCTGACTGGAGTAGGAGCGATGACTCGGTCAAATTCTTCAGGAGTAGGCAGGCGGTGAGCAGTGGCGAGGGTGGCAGGTGTGTGGGATGCCGAGGACGAGATGTAAGTCAGTGGTGGTGCTGTATGGAGGAGCTCCCTCCTGTTGGCGGAACAGCTATGCACGACGGCCATACGAGCAGCCACAAGGTCGTCCACGAGGTTATCAAAAGCTGCCTCGAGTGCCTTGAGATATTCAACCAGCATCTCAATAGCCTCATCCCTCTCTCCCCTAGGGCAAGCGAATGCATAGTGACAGGTTTATGGCACGTGGCAGGGGAGGTAGCGGTAGCGACGAGTCTTCATTGAAGGAAGAACATCCCGAAGACGAGCTATCGCCTCACGGGCAGCCATCTGCATAGCATGCCTCTCCGTAGGCATGGCTCTTCCCACAAACCGGAAGCAGCGTAACTCAACACGTCCTCCCTTGAATTGCACCGCGGCCTGGTGCATGGATAGACTGTCGTTGATCTTGTGCTGGTAGAGTGTGAACTCCGGACGAGTTGATGGCCTGATCGCGATTTTGACGATGGAGGTGAGAAGCTTGATGAACCCCTCAGGTACGTTGGTGAACACCTGTGACTCACAGTCGTTGCCAGCCATCTACAAAAGTAGGCAAAGATTCGGAATAGTCAGATCATAAATTTACGCTGACTGTCAGAAAATGACTACATTTGCAAAATATTAAAATAGCACTTATTATGCTAACAACCGATTAGCGATCGCACCTAGTGGCTTCCTACAGTCAGCCTGGCTCTGGTACCAAGTTTGTCATGACCAGTTTTCCAATAAAAGACTTATTGAGAAACCGACCTTTATATAGACCAGTATAGGAAAAATCCTCCTTACTGGTAGACAAATACTTGATACAGAAATCCAGTAGTACTAAATATTATACAGGGTTGAGCTGAGGTCACTCAACAATTTATTACAAGAACGCCAATATTATACATAAGGGCGGATATGGCACAAGGGTGTGGTGGCATACTACTGACTCGTAATAAAAGTGGTGGTGGATATGTCACAGTGAAGCGGGTGACATGACTCCTAATCCTGCAACTCATCAAGCGTCGAGGTGAGGCTCGATGATTTTTATTCGGGTAGCGGAAACGTATATGATACAAGCAACCAAATCCAGGATCGCACGGGACTGACTGGGACTCCTCTAGGCGTCAGACTAGCTATCGTACTCTTCATCCATGAGATCGCCTTCATCAACATCTGGCCAAATCAACAAGCCAGGTGAGTACTTTGAATGTACTCGCAAGACAGTTCGGACATAAGATATAACAAATGCAAACATGATGCACCATGAGCAGTTAGCAATGCACACTCAAAAAATAAATTTGCACGGCATGTTAAATAAAAAGGAAGTCAGGCGGTAGTCCTCCCGAAATCCCAAAAATAACCGAAAACTGATCGGTTGTCTGAAGCGACGTCTCGAAAGGTAAAAATAAATTAACATACCACAGTCGGGCGTCTGAGTGACACCACATAAAGGGCTTATATTGAAATGTAAATGACAGTGCCTGCCACAGTCGGATGTCTATGCAACATCTCGGAAAGGGCTTATAATGAAAATAAATAACAGTGATGCCACAGTCGAACGTCTATGCGACATCTCGGAAAGGGCTTATAATGAAAATAAACAATAGTGATGCCACAGTCGGACGTCTATGCGACATCTCAGAAAGGGCTTATAATGAAAATAAATAATAGTGATGCCACAGTCGGACGTCTGAGCGACATCACATAAGGGCTTATATCGAAATTAAATAGCAGGTGTGCCACAGTCGGACGTCTATGCAACATCACATAAAGGGCTTATATTGAAAGTAAATAGCAAGAGTGCCACAGTCGGACGTCTGAGCGACATCACAGAAAGGGCTTATATTTCATCATTCATATTCAATAAATTCATGAAGTTAAATCACTCCAACGAAATACTCAGTACATAATAATAAACGGGTTAGTCCATCCACAGGAGTATCATTTAACCGGACTTAACACTCATGTTTGCTCATCGGGGATTTGTCACTGAGACTGACACTGAGACTGACAAAGATAGGTTGAACATAGTCCTTGACCATAGACATGGTTACTCGAATGATTTTGACTCTGCAGAGTTTGCACTATTTAACCACAGCCAATGGATTTCAGTAGTCACGAAGGACTAGTTCCGTTTACCGTATTTCGGTAGAAACACATCTAACCAGTACACACCCATTCCACCTCACGATGCCAGGAATCACCCTAGGCAACGTTCAAGAAAAACTTTGAGACGGGGAGGCTACAACCTCGCGTAGCATGGGATCAAATTTATATCGCGCGCTCTAAGGGGTGCCCCCCTCTCGGTCCCAACCGGAAACACCCATGCCCCCTGACCAGATGACTGGCTTTAATCCAGGGCCATGGAACCCTCATCACGGCCTCTCTATTTGGTGTGTACGAGGAAAGCGGTTTGCAACTTACAAACCATATTCTTTGCAGAAAACATGTGGTAGCACAAAAAGAAATGGATGGTAACATGACTTGATCCACGTTGACACTGGAGTTGAATGGTTTGGCATAAGACTATCATGCTTCAACACTGCCATCTTACCACCTCTCATGTCACCACATGATCATGTAAACTCACATCAAATAACATATGGAGTTTCGAAGCTCACTTGCATCAGCTTTGCATGCAATATAACACTTACTGTTATACATATGAACATGCCATGAACTAACTACTCAATGCAAACATGCAAAACACTCATCATATCAAAGGTTCAAACATGCTTGCCTAGTTTGGAGTAGTCGGAGTCTAGCTCGGTGAAGTTCGCGGTTCTGTCACCTCCTCCGGTATCTACGGCATAAAGAAAATACGCACTAACGTAAATACCGTGTGTGCACAAAAAGTGCTCCAAATATTTTTCAAATAAATATGAAAAAAACTAGACAGAAAAATAAAGATGACAGAAAAAGAATTAATCAAAAATCATTTCCCGTTTAAACATTATTAAAGTTTTAGTCCAGGGACTTGTCTGTAATGAAACAGAAAGTTTCCAGGGGGCAGAATAGAAAAAAGACAGAAAAACGTTTCAGTTAGAAAGCGTATTTGCCCGAATGCGCTTTCCAAAAAAAATGGTTCGAATATAAAAGAGAGGCTGACGAGGGGGTCCCACTCGTCAGGTTTAAAAGTTTGAGAGAGAGAAAGAGCGCGCCGGCGCCCGAAGCTTGCGGTGGTCGCCGGCGACGATCCACGGCGAGTTAGGGGGAGCGGAGGTTACCTACGGAATCAATGTGCTCTCCCGCGTCTGTGGGTGGTGGAGGTGGTCGTCGGCGAGCACCACATCGACGGCGGCCCTCACTCCGGCGGACGGCGGCTCGGGTGATGGTTGGTTTCGTCGGGGAATGCTGCAAGTGCCAAATTGAGGCGTGGGTTAGGTGATTGAGTGCCCTAGTAGGCTACGGGCAGGGTTTGGGAGGTGGGGGAGCCCTCACCGGAGCGGATCGTGCCGGAGCCCGAAGCGGATCGGGGCGGCCGGAGACGGAGGATAAGGCCTCCTCGGGGTCCTCCTAGGGGTCGAGCGCAGCTCTGGTGAGGTGGAGTGAGTTGTGCTGGTCGAAGGCGAGCTCGGGGTGCCTATTTATAGCCGGCCCGAGGCGGTTGCCGTGAACGAGATAACTCCAGCGGCGATTACGGCGAGGCAGTAGCCGGACGGATGGTTTAGGTGGCTAGGCATCAACGTGATGGTCCTCTGTTTACAATCAAATGCTAAACTTGGTTGGATCTGACCTGCTCCGCGGTTTCGACAGAACGGTGCCTCGCGGGCCCGTCGGCGGCAGAGAGCACGCTCTGTGCTTGCCAGGCCACAGCGACGGTGCCGCAGCATGCATAGAGGAGGAGAAGGCAACGCGGAGGCCTCGGTGGTTCGGGCGACGCTGGTCGGTGCCGAAAGCAAGGTCGGCCACTGTTGGTCGCCACGGGTGGCTCTGCCACCGCAGAAGATGCCGGAACTGGCGAGCCATGTCGCCACCGACGCCCACGCCTGGCCAAGCGACCTTGCGACGCTCTGGATAAGGAGGGGGAGCATTGAGCAAGAGGCCAGCGCGAGCACTGGCGAGATGGATGCCAATCTCTGAAGAAAACGAAACTGTCGTCTGAATTTTAAACACTGAACTCTGAATTTTTCTGAAGCTGAAACAGCAACAGTGCTTGCCAACTGCTCAACGAAATGTTTTTGGCATGAGGAAAATGTTTGTGGGGCTGATCTTTGGTGGGGTGGCCTCTTGATGTATCTGGAAGCTGACTGATTTTTGTCAGAATTTTTGAAAAAGGAAAAATATGAATTTCACCAAATTTGACATATCTGGTCCAAACTTGCAGTGAGTAAAACTTGAAAATTTTGAACTATGGAAGAGTGGATCTTGATGGATCTAGGTTGGGGGTGCTAAGGACTAGTCAGAGGAGTTGGTTTGGGATCAAAACTCAAAAGGGATTTGGTACTTCCTTTGTAAACCACCTAGGTTCAAAAATGATGGCAGAAATAGTTTTGGGGATAAAATAAATGGAATAAAAATAAAAAATGGGTTGAACTTGTTGGGATTGAATATTTGGCTTGATCCAAAGTGGTGGGAGGGGTTTTGGAAGAAATTTTAACATGAGGCATGGTAAAAAGGATGGTTGCAATAAAAGGAATAATTCCAAAAACCCTAAGGATTTCTTTTTAATTAAAAAAACTTTCAGAATAAATTGTGATGAGTCACACCAATGAAAAGCCTTCAAAGCCAAACATCAGGGTTGAGGATGACCCAAAATAAAAAATTTGACATAAGAGAAAATATTTGAGGAGTCTTTTTTTTAAAGATTTTGAATAGCCTCCTTCAAATCAAACAAAGAATTTGCTGAAAACCAAATAATTTTTTTTGGAGTGTCACAAAAGCCAATCCCCCTCAACGAGGGGGAGAAAGAAGAGGACAACCTCCACACATTTGGAGGCCGAATCGTTTAAGAAGGGGAAAGCCTCCCTTGCAGACGAATCCACCACAGCCACCGACAACAGCCCAGAATGGGATCCCAGGGTGAAGCCCCTGGCCAAATCGTGAGTGCAAAGAAACCCAGACACATTCATATATCCAGTCTCACTATTGCATAGCATTAATGTATCGAGTCACACATTTTGCAGTCCGGCCAGGTCCCACGTCGAGCGATCTTCATCGGAAGACTCGCTGGGTCCGGACACTATGGACAGCGGGACTCTCCCAATGGCATCCTCCCCCAAACACATGGACAACACCAAAGTGTCGTCCCAAAGGGGCCCAGGCTGAGGAGGAGCTAATGAGACCATCGAGGCGGCGCCAGAGGGTCAAACCTCGGCAGCCGGACACATGGGGGAGCAGACCCCCATGAATACTGATGACGGGGGTCATCTTGAATTCGGCCCCCAGCCGGACACAGTTCCGGAGACCAATATGGCTCCGGATTCAGGCAAACAACCTCCTTCAACAAAAGGGGTGCGCCTATTCCACCGGTGACCTCTGTCTAGCACTACAAAAAAAAGACACATCCATGACATTTTATGCTGAACGAAATTTTTTCCTGTCATACATATGACACTTCTATGACGATAATTGTGACAAAACCCGGTATCATCATAGATGTGATGGGCTCCTACTTCTATGACAAAAGATCATGACAGAAAATGGGTTTTTCGTCCTGGGCGGGTTGGAGACACAGCTGCATGACATTCTTTGGGCCGTCCATGACGGAAAAAACCATGGCAGAAGCGAGGGGGAGGAAAATTTCGGGGAGTTGCCGGTTACGGTGGGAGGTCGGGGGCCGAGCGATGCGCGTTTCTCTCGTACACGTATGAGGCGTTGGCTCTAACTGAACCCGAGCGAGGCGTTAGGCTCTAACTGAACCCGAGCGATTGCACTGCAGGCTACGCGTTACTGAACCCGAGCGATTGATCGATGGCTGTTAACTGAAACCGATGGCGTGATTCCTTCGCTACTGCTGCTAACTGAAGCCGATCGATTGGATGAACAGTGAGTGTTGCGGGGGGGGGGGGGGGGGGTTGGTTGAACAGTGAGCGGTGGCGTTGCCTCGGGATGAACAGGACCTCGTGGTGTGGAGGGCTGGATGAACAGTAGACGATGGAGGGGTGGCCATGGAGGGGTGGTTGAACAGGACCCCGTGGTGTGGAGGGCTGGATGAACAGTAGACGATGGAGGGCTGGATGAACAGTAGACGATGGAGGGGTGGTTGAACAGTAGCCGGTGGAGTAGCGCGCAGTGGAGGCTGGATGAACAGGAGCCCGTGGAGGCTGGAGGAGGTCGACGGTGGAGATGAACAGTATCTCGTGGAGTCTCGTTTTGCGGTACGCCACACCCCTCCCGATGAACAGGACCCCCGTTTCGACCGTAGCGCTCCAACACAAGTCCGTTTCCTCCGTTTTGCAGTACGCCACACCCCTCCTGATCAACAGGACCCCCGTTTTGACTGTAGGAGGTCCGTTTCGTCCGTTTTGCGGTACGCCACACCCCTCCCGATCAACAGGACCCCCGTTTCGACCGTAGGAGGTCCGTTTCCTCTGTTTTGCGGTACGCCACACCCCTCCCGATCAACAGGACCCCATTCCAAACGTAGGAGGTCCGTTTCCTCCGTTGTGCTGTATGCCAGGCCTCGTTTCCATCGCCTGTTCCGTCCAAGCCCTCCTGATGAACACGACCACGCATTCCGTTTCGACCCAGCCGGTTGGCTCCCCATGAACATGACGACGACATTGTTTCTCCGTTCCGACCCAGCCATGTACATATGCACGAGTAGGCGTTCGAGACCCTGCCCGTATGTACGTACGTGGCCGTATTTTCTTTCTTGCACCCTCGCCGCTATACGTACGTGTACGTGCTACGTGCGCGCCTCTACTACGACACGTGCACGCCTCTACTACAACATGTGCACGCCTCTACATCGACCAATATGTACGTACACATTCGCGACCAGAATGACAACACTACGTACGCTTCGACCAGGTGGGTCCCGACTGTCAGACACTCCCTTGCCTGCGAAGATGTAGCTGGTGGGTCCCAACAGTCAGGGGGGTGAATCGTTTTTTTTGCCCGGACGCACTTCCTTGCGTGCGAAGATGTAGCTAGTGGGTCCCAGCAGTCAGGGGCGAATCGTTTTTTTGCCCAGACGCACTTCCTTGCGTGCGAAGATGTAGCTGGTGGGTCCCAGCAGTCAGGGGGCGAATTGTTTTTTTTTGCCCGGAAGCACTTCCTTCCGTGCAAAGGTGCAGCTGGTGGGTCCCATCAGTCAGGGGGAAATGTTTTTTTTTGTGAAATACGGTGGCCCTTCTGGTGGGTCCCCGCTGTCATGTGGATGAATAATTATTTTTCGCGTAATAAGGAGACACTTCCTTGCTGCGGCCGTGGACCCAGCTGTCAGCCTCTCCACATACAATCCATGTTCGATGGAAGTCGTTCCTTGACCACGTTGACCACGCCGCGCCGAGAGCACCAGGGCGGTGGACGACGGCGAGGCCTAGGAAGGGGACGACGGGGAGCCGGGGAAGGTGCGACAGTGGAAGCCCACGCGGAGAGGAGTACGAGGGTTCACTGGTTCGGCTGCGGTGTGAGGCTGCCATCGCCGCAGGGCCTGGCCAGCGGTAGGGATAGTAGGGGGCGATGAGGCCTCTGTGGCAGCACATCCGGCCACGGGAAGCAGGAGCATGCGGAACGACCGGCGCTGCTTTGGGCGGCTGGAGCAAGAAGACCAGAGGTTAAAGAAGCACTACGGCTGTTGGATGGACATCGTACGGTCACTAGAGCTAGAATCGTTTATATTGACTAAGTTGACAAAGCCCTCCGTCCCCGTCAACTTAGTAGGCCCACAAGTCAACCTCCCACAAAGGTGGGTCCCAGCTAGCAGGGGGTATTCATTTTTTTGTGCGTAATAAGGAGGCACTTCCGGTGGGTCCGAGCTGACAGCAGGGGGAACATTTTTTTCGCGAAATACGGTGGCCCGTCGGCAGGCACTCAGAATCGCTCGCAGGTAGTACGCGAAGCAGCATGCAACGAGTTGCAGACGAGGGCACGCATGCAGCCACTTAAATCGCTGGAATTAATTAGGCTTAAACTTCTGCATGCCGTTAATTATTGCCATGCCTTGGTCTTGCTGCTTTGCTCACGGGACTAATAAACCCGGATGGAGGGAGTACCTTGGTTGGTGAGAGGTTTGAATTAAGCCCTGCAAACCGGAAAGGAGGTACTAGTACGTTCGTGATCCGCTATTTATTCGTGTAGGATCGAGTAGGTCATTTCTTGAATTCAGCCTTGCAAACCGGAAAGGAGGTAGTACGTGCGTGATCTGCTATTTATCCGTGTAGGATCGATAGTGTAGCTTGTCAGTTTCTTCAGAGGTAGGCATTTTTATCCATGTAGGATCGATAGTGTAGCTTGTCAGTTTCTTCAGAGGTAGGCATTTTTATTCAAAAAACTACCACTTTGCATCTTGCGTCGCAAATAAAACTGCCAGGAGCGCATTTGTAGGCTAGCTAGTGATCGATCAGTAACTTGTAAACACTGAGCGAATAGAAATAAGTAACTGTTAATGCATCTCAATGATTCACAGATCATATACAAATATGTAGCTCCAAAAGCAAAGATCAACCACTTCGGATCTTGCATCGCAACTAAAACTAACTAGTACGATTCCCATACATAAGATCAACATGTTAATGCATCTCAATGATTCACAGATCATATTCAAATATGTAGCTCCAAAAGCAAAGATCTAGAAAAACATCTGTTCTTCCTACTAACATGGATGCTTCTATTGGCCAACATTCAGTACAGACTGAAAGACAAATTTGTTAGTGAAGTCTACAATTTCTCTTGCAAACGTAAGTGGTTTCACCAACAGCTGGTACCATGAGAATGAACCACACATGATGGAGGAACATCCACTGCTATGATTTGGTCTTCTCTCGATCACACCGCGAGACTACTTTTGGAATACAAACTTTAACTTAGGCAAAATTATGCCCATTGTATAATCAGATCAAAGCAATGGAGCACCAACTGTTGGCCAGTAAATAGTACAGTACTACTTTTCTGCAGTCCATGAAGTGACTATCCAATCTTTGTGTCTATTTTCAAATGGCACTGCATGTAGTGACTATACTATTCTCTTGTGCAATTCAACCAAAATTGCGGACACTTTGTTTGTTTGCCAAATAGCAACGGGCAGACATATCTGTATGCACAAATATCAAGCAGCTAGTAAACATATCAAGCAGCTAGCAAACCACTAGTATTACTATCTAATGACAGTACAAAAAGAGTAGCAAGATAGTAGCAAACCATGTACCTTCGTAATGAATAGCTCATAGTGCCACCAATTGGATATAAAGGTTTGAAAAAAAACATGCTCCTAATGTTGAACCAGTTGGACTTTTTGTGCAGCTCCACTAAAATCGAGCATCCCTGTTTGCATAGATATTGAAGGTGTGATTACTATAAAAGTGGCACTAGTTGAAGCATAGACTCACAAATATAAGCATTCCAATTTCTTAATGGGAAAAGGTAGCAAGACTATTTCTAACAACCTATTTGAAGGAATAAATAAAGCGACAACGGCTGATGTCAGGAAGGTATACATAGTTTTTTCTAAAAAACTGAGCCATTCCTGACCTTTCCTCTTCTTTTAAGCAAATTTTGTGCAGTTCTACTAAAATAAAATGCCATCACCGCCTTGACAATTCAGTGACACTGTACAAAAGGATATGACTTAACATTACATCATGATGTCATGTATGTAGTCGACAGGCATTAGAGACAAACATACAGACCTCCTCCGATAACATAATGAACATTAATTTTAACAAAGGTGTGACTACACTAGTAGAAAAGGGGGCTTCAGTCCCGGTTCGTAAGGGCCTTTAGTCCCGGTTTAATGAACTGGGACTAAAGGGTCGGGACTAATGCCTCCACCCTTTAGTCCCGGTTCTAACACGAACCGGGACTAAAGGTCGCGACCACGTGGAGCTCCACCTTTAGTCCCGGTTGGTAACACGAACCGGGACTAAAGGAAATTTTATGATTTTTTGTTTTGAATTTTTTTTTGAAATTTTTTGTTGAATTTTCTTTTTGATTTTTTTATTTTCAAATTTCTGAATTATTTTAACCTCTAATCTCTAATCACCACCCCTCATCACTGCTCAATTTATCCTCTGATCTCTAATCACCCCTCATCATTCCAAATCATCTAACTTCCCGAACGGTCACCCATCCTCCCACTCCCCCAGCCTGAGCACGCTTAACTTCCGGGTTCTATTCTCCCTCGTATCCAAGTCTGCACTTGTTGTTTTCCTGACAATAGTAAGATGTCAATCCTATTAACCCTCAGGAATTTTGCTTGAGCATGAAGTGACACATTTCACTGTTTGAGTTTGAAACTATTGTTTTAAAAAACAATAATTATTTAGTAACACTAATATTTCTTGAATAATTACTTTGACCATTGTTTGACCACAGTTTGACCAGATTTGACCAAAATTCAAAATAACTGAAACAATTATTTAGTAACACTAATATTCTAGAATAATTAGTTTGACCATTGTTTGACCACAGTTTGAATTTTTTTTGATTTTTTCCACTCTAGATCTTAAAAGCCCCATAACTTTTTTTCTGTTAGGTTTTTGAGGATTTTTAAAATGTTTAACGGGGTTCCCCCGATTAAATTTGTATGTAACTTTTCGAGTAGATGATTTTTCATTTAAAAACTTTTTCATCCGAGTTCGTATGCAAAAGTTATGCCCATTTTACTAAATTCTAGAGAGATTTTGCAAATAAAGTCGAAATTCATATTTGTAAATTTTCCCAACAACTAGACCATATATCACATGGGAAACTTATTTTCTTTTATTTTTTTGACATTTTCATCATTTTCTTTTATTTTTTAAAACTGAAAAGGCGATCCACAGGGGGGGTGGAGTTTTAAAATGGGACCTTTAGTACCGGTTCATGCCATGAACCGGTACTAATGCCTCAAACCCCATTAGTACCGGTTCGTGGCACGAATCGGGACTAAAGGTCTAACCCTTTAGTCCTGGTTGGTGCCACGAACCGGGACTAATGGGCATCGCACCCTTTAGTCCCGGTTCGTGGCACCAACCGGGACTAAAAGGTCCAGACGAACCGGGACAAATGGCCCATGTGGCCCCTGGGCGCACGAACCGGGACTAATGCCCCCATTAGTCCCGGTTCTAGACTGAACCGGACTAATGGGCTAACCCGGGGTGGGCCAAAGCCCTCTTTTCTACTAGTGCTAGCTTTACCGGGATAATTTGAGTGAACTCTACACCATTCGAATACTACAAATATACACTAATCCAGTGGCTAGTGCAACAGTAGGGTAGTTAGTTTATTACAGGGTACAGTACAATGGTTTTACTGAACAGATTTCAATAAACTCTAGCACTGGAAGGTTTCTATAAGAATTAACAATACAAAATGTAAAGGTAACAAGTTTCAGCATTGGTATACTAGTGGCATTAGACAAAATGTAAAGGTAACAATACATCCACAATCAACAGCTAACCCTGAAATAATCCAGTGACATTAAATGGCATTGCTTAAATTTATCGGTGGCATTAGACTGAGAGCGGCATTAGTTAAATGTGGCTTCACTTTAGCAGTAGCATTGCTTGACTTGACTGCTGGCGTTATACTAACAGCAAAAAAATTGGCAATAAGAGCATGGGAGGCCCATTCGGACAGTGGGCGCACCAGTACGATGTACCTCCACGGATGCAGAGTGGTGAGGGAGGTATGGTTGCCTAGAGCAACAAATATCCAGGCAACATATGTGGATTACGTCCCATTTTTGTTCTCTTTAGCCACCTTTTTCCTATGTGAGGACAACAAACCGATCGACCTGGTCATTCTCTATTGCGTTGTCATGCCTTTCTACCCTTCTTCAACTAAGAGACACGAGACTCGTTCCTTAGCTACTGATTTCCCCTTTTCAACCTAGATGCGGGTTCGATGCCTACTCTCTTGGACAGTATAGTCTCCCTTCCTTTCCTTATTCAACCTAGACATGGATTAGTCTGCATGAAGTAGGGTTTCCTTTAATAGTGCAAATTATGGTTTTCGTCTGCATGGTGAGCAGAGCAGAGGATAGCAAATTGGGAAGATGGTGGAGTTGAAAAAGATCCACATGCAACGACGTGCCAGATGGGGCAATAGAACAAGGGTATGGTTCGAAAAGAGGTAGCATACCTGAGGGTCGACGGGAAGTGGCTTCGCTCGTGGTCGTCGTCCTTCGCACACACTACGACAGTGAGCTTGTGGACGGAGGCCATCCAGCGCGGTCGCTAGGTTTGAGAGGACGGCCTTGTCGTCAGTGCGTGACCTCGCTCGCCGAAGACGAGTGCGTCAACGCTGCACGTCCTTTTCTTCCGCGGCGGATCTGTGACCACCGGTGAGGAGGGAGAGAGGGGCCGTCTTTTTTAGATCTAGAGAGAGGGTGGTAGTGTGAGAAGCAAGTGGGCAGCCCTTGGCAAGAAAGCGCTGAAGCTCCAGCCTATATATCTTTT
This sequence comes from Triticum timopheevii, assembly GCA_963921465.1. NCBI lineage: Eukaryota > Viridiplantae > Streptophyta > Magnoliopsida > Poales > Poaceae > Triticum > Triticum timopheevii. The sequence goes on from OY997262.1 coordinate 426,532,295, forward strand.
TTATACTACTAGTACTGGAGGTGGAGTAGTGGTAGAGTAGTTTATATTTTCTCTGCGTATAGTACTAGTTAGTCGCGCTTCAAAACTGAATGACACGCCAATAAAAAAATAAAGGTGGATAACTAATGCGGCACCTCGGCCCAACGCGGCCAGATCGCATTTTGCACGAGAAATTACACACCATGTTTCGTTGACATGCGGTCCCGTTCCAACATATCAGTGAGACGATGTCAAGTAGTAGGAGTATCGTCACGACCGGTTTTTCAATAAAATGATTATTGAGAAAATCGATCTTTAGATCCCAGTATAGGAAAAGTCATCCTCACTGGTAGACAAATACTTGATAAACAGAGGACCAGTAGCATTAATATATTACATGATTGAGCCGAGGCTGCTAACAAATTATTACAAACTCGCCAATATCTTACATAAGGGCGGTTATGACACAGGGGTGTGGTGGCATGCTACTAGCTCGAGATAAAAGTGGTGGTGGATAACTTCACTCCTAACTGGCAGCTCATCGAGCGTCGAGGTGAGGCTTGATGTATTTATTCTGGGTGTGGCGGAAGCGGATATAATACAGTGACCAAATGTAGGATCGCACGGGACTGACTGGGACTCCTCTAGGCATTGGACTCGCTATCGAACTCTTCATCCATGAGATCGCCTTCATCAACATCTGGCCAAATCAACAAGCCAGGTGAGTACTTTGAAAGTACTCGCAAGACAGTTCGGACAAAGGATATAACAAATGTATGCATGAATGCGTCATGAACAAAAATAATGATGCTCATCCCAATAATAAAGTTGTTGCACGACTTGATAAATAAATAAATAACTGAAACCGATTGGGTGTCTGGAGCGACGCCTCGAAAGGTAAACAAATAAAGTTCATGCCGCAGTCGGGCGTCTAAGCGACACCACATAAAGGGATTATAAAAGAAATGCCACAGTCGGACGTCTGAGCGACATCACAGAAAGGGCTTATATCAAAGTAAATAACAAGTATGCCACAGTCGGACGTCTGAGCGACGTCACAGAAGGGCTTATATCAAATGTAAATAACAAGTATGCCACAGTCGGACGTCTGAGCGACGTCACAGAAAGGGCTTATATCAAATGTAAACAACAAGTATGCCACAGTCGGACGTCTGAGCGATGTCACAGAAAGGGCTTATATCAAAAGTAAATAACGGGTTAGTCCATCCACAAGAATAAACTTTTAACCGGATTTACACACATGTAGTCCACCGGAGTTTTGTCACTGAGGCTGATATCTGACAAGATAAGATGAATACAGTACTTGGACAAGTACAAGATGATTTAAAGAATTTGTGACTCTACAGAGTTTGTAATAACCGACCACAGCCAACGGATTTCCGTAGTCACGAAGGACTAGTTCCGTTTATGGTATTTCGGTAGAAACACATTCAACCAGTACACACCCATTCCACCTCATGATGCCAGGAATCACCCTAGACAACGTTCAAGAAAAACTTTGAGACGGGGAGGTCACAACCTCGAATAGCATGGGATCAAATTTCTATACGCGCGCTCTAAGGGGTGCCCCCCTCTCGGTCCCAACCGGAAACACCCATGCCCCCTGACCGGATGACGGGCTTTAATCCAGGGCCATGGAACCCTCATCCCGGCCTCTCTATTTGGTGTGTACCAGGAAAACGATTTGCAACTTGTTAAGCCATATTCCTTTCGGAAAACATGTGGCAGTACAGGAAACGAAATGAATGGAATGTGATCTGATTCACGATGACACTGAAGTCAAATAGACTGGCATAAGACTGGCATGTCACAACACTGCCATCTTACCCATCCTCATGCCATCACATGGCCATGCAAATATGTATCCAACAACATATGGCTTTCCGAAACTTACTTTCCACTTTTGTGCTTGAAATATAACATTCAAAGAAATGTTCGTCAACATGCCATGAAACTCCTAAATGCAAACATGCAACAAACACTCATCATATCAAGAGTTCAAACATGCTTGCCTGGTTCGGAGTAGTCGGAGTCTAACTGGGTGAAGTTTGCGGCTCTGTCACCTCCTCTGGTATCTACGGTATAAGAAAAATACGCACGTAACGTAAATACCGCGAGGTGCACAAAAAGTAATCCAAATAATTTTCAAATAAATCTGATAAAAAACTATACAAAATTTTAAAGAGAACAGAAAAAGAATCAAACAAAAATACTATTCTGTTTAAAAGATATAAGGGTTTTGATCCAAGGACCCATCTGTAATGAAACAGAAAACTCTCAGGGGCCTAAGAAGAAAAGTCCCGGAAACGATTCAGTTTGGAAAGCGTATTTTGCCAGAATACACTTTCAGAAAACGGTTCCAAAAAAAACAGAGAGGCTGATGGGCGGGTCCCACCCGTCAGGTTTGAATATTCAAAAGAGGCGGCAGCGCTCGACGGTGCCCGAGAGCCGCGGTGGTTGCCGGCGGCGATCCACAGCGAGGCAGGGGGATCGGGGGTTACCTCCGTGTTCAGTGCACCTTTCCGCGTCAGTGGGTGGTGGTAGAGGTCGCCGGCGAGCACTATGTCGACGACGGCCCTTGCTCCGGCGGACGGCGGTTCGGGTGGTCGTGGGCCTCGTCGGAGAGTGCTGCGGAGGACAAATTGAGGAGGGGGTTAGACCTTTGGTAGCTTGAGGGGATTGCAGACGGGGTTTGGGTGCCGGGGACGGCCTCACCAGAGTTAATCGAGGTGGAGGCCGAGGCGGAACGGGGTGGCCGGAGTCGAGGGAGGAGACCTCCTTGAGGTCCTCCTAGAGGCTTGGCGTGGTGTTGGTGAGGTGCAGTGGTGGTGCGTGCACGAGAGCGAGCTCGGGGCTCCTTTTTATAGGCGATCCGAGGCGGTGGCCGTGAACGGAGTTCTCCGGCGATGGTTACGGCGGTGCAGTGATTTGTCGGGGAGGTTTAGGCGGTTGATCATCGACGTGGAGGTCCACGGGCTCCGTTTAGCATCTAACCTAGGTTGGATCGGGCATGCTGGCTGGTTTCGGCAGAACGGGGTGGCGCGGGCCCGTCAACGGTAGAGGGCGTGCCCTGTGCTTTTCGGGCCACGGCGACGGTGCTACGGGGTTGCGCTGGCATGCATGAGCCACGCGGAGGGCTAGGGAGCAAAGGGTGGTGCAGAACGGCGTAACGGGCCGAAGCAGGCCCCGTTCGGCCTCCACGGGTGGCTCTGCCACCGCGGAAGATGCCGGCGCAGGCGGGCTAGGGTGCTGCCGATGCCAGGAACCGGCCAAGTGCGCGTGTGGCGCTCTGGACAAAGAGGAGGGGCTGTGCGCAACGCGCCAGGTGCACCGTCGAGGCGTGACTGAACTCTGACGAAGAAAACGACACTGAAACTCCCTGATCTTCTGAATCTCTCTGAAAGTGCAAAGAAACAGTGCAGGCCAGGTGTTCGACAGAATGGTTTTGGTATGTGGGAGTTTCTCCTTGAGCTGATTTTTGGTGGAGTGGTCTCTCATTGCAACTAGAGGTTGCCTGAATTTTGGTGGAATTTTTGGAGAAGTGGAGATATGAATTTCACCAAATTTTACAAATCTGGTCCAAGCTTGCAGAGGGTAAATTTTGAAAATTTTGAAAAGAAGAAGAGTGGATCTTGATGGTTCTAGGTTGTGGGTGCTAAGGACTATCCAGAGGAGTTGATTTGAGACCAAAGCTCAAAGGCATTAAGGTACTTGCTTTGCAAATTACCTAGGCTTAAAATAAAGGACATAATTGTTTTGGGAAAAAAATAAATGGAATAAAACACAAAAATGGATTTTATTAGTTTGGACAGCATGTTTGGGTTGTTCCAAAGTGGAAGGAGGGGTTTTGGGGAGTTTTACCATAAGAGGCATGGTAAAACAAGGATGGATCAAAACCAAATAAAAGCCCAAAACCAAAAAGGTTTTTCTTTTTTTGAAGAAACTAAATCCAAGAAAAGATTTTTAGAGGGCAAACTCAGATGAGAGGTTTTTAAGAAGGGTTTAAATGACCTTCTTCAAACCAAGCAAGGCTCTTGCTGAAAACAAAAACCACAAAAGTTTTGGAGTGTCACAGCACCTACTGAACTCTGAAAACTTTGATGGTTTTCTGTCAGGTCCTCCTCTCAGACTCTTCTAATATTTTTATTGGGTGTTCCTGGTAGGTGAGGTCTGGTTGCACGTCAATATTTTCATGCGATACTTGCTTCTTTGGGTTGCTCATGTACTTTCTCAACTGCGAGATGTGGAACACGTTGTGGATATCAGATAAATCTCCGGGTAGGTCTAGCTGGTAGGCTACCGTGCCTCTTCGGGCCACTATATGGAATGGTCCGATGAATCTTGGTGCTAGCTTTCCCTTAATCCTGAATCGCTGCAGACCCCTCATAGGAGAAACTCTTAGGTATACAACTTCTCCGGGTTCAAAACTGATTTCCCGATGCTTTCGATCGTAATAACTCTTTTGCCGACTTTGAGCTGTCTTGAGTCGATCTCTAATTGTTTTAACTTTCTCCTCAGCCTCCTTGAGCATATCTGGGCCGAAGATATGGCTGTCTCCGGTCTCTGACCAATTTAGTGGGGTACGACATCTTCTCCCATACAGAGCTTCAAAGGGTGCCATTTGCAAGCTGGCTTGATAACTATTGTTGTATGCGAACTCTGCATATGGCAAACTTTCTTCCCAACCGGTTCCGTAGGTGAGGACACAGGCTCTTAGCATGTCTTCTAGAATTTGGTTTACGCGTTCAGTTTGCCCATCAGTCTGGGGATGGTATGCGGTACTGAATGCTAGTTGGGTTCCCAGTGCCTGTTGTAGGTGATCCCAAAATCAAGAGACAAACTGTGTGCCTCTGTCAGATATGATAGTATTTGGGACTCCATGCAGGCAGACGATACGGGCAAGATAAAGCCTGGCCATCCTCTGAGTGGTGTGAATTGTCTTCACCGGAATAAAATGTGCCACTTTGGTTAATCTATCGGTTATGACCCATATGGCATCGTTTCCGTGCCGTGACCGTGGCAGTCCAACAATGAAATCCATTCCAATCTCATCCCACTTCCACTCGGGTATCTTGTTTGGTTGTAATAGTCCGGCTGGTTTCTGGTGCTTGGCCTTGATACGTTGACAAGAGTCACAGCATGCAATGAACGTGGCTATATCTCTCTTCATACCGTGCCACCAAAAATTTTCCTGAAGGTCTTTGTACATTTTTGTCCCTCCAGGATGGATTGAATACAGAGCGGTGTGGCTTTCAGCCAGAATCTGCTGTTTGAGGTCCTTGATATTTGGTACGCAAATTCTCTCTCCGTACCACAATATTCCTTGCTCATCTAAATTGAATTCTGAGGCCTTGCCCAAACTCACTTTCCTTTTTATGCCTTCAATGCTGGCGTGTCCGTGCTGAGCTTCCTTAATCTTTTCCATCAGGGTAGGCTGTATTTTCAGATTCGACACACTGCCTTCGGTAACCATTATTAAATTGAGTCTGGCAAATTCCTGTTGAAATTCTGGCCTCAACTTTGGTATACTGTCGTCGTCCGTGCTGGGATTCCGACTAAGGGCATCTGCCACAACATTTGCCTTCCCGGGATGATAGTGGATTCCAACATCATAATCCTTCACCAACTCCAACTAGCGTCATTGCCGTAAATTAAGTTCCGGCTATGTGAAAATATACTTAAGACTCTTATGGTCTGTGTATATTTCACAATGATTTCCAAGTAGAAAGTGTCTCCATTCCTTGAGTGCATGGATGACCGCTGCCAATTCTAAGTCATGAGTGGGATAATTCTCCTCATGCTTGCGGAGTTGTCTGGAGACATACGCGACTACCTTGCCTTCTTGCATCAATACGCATCCGAGGCCTTTCCGGGATGCATCACAATATACCTCAAAATTCTTGTGTATGTCTGGCACAATTAATACTGGTGCCATTGTTAATTTGCTTTTTAGCTCTTGGAAGCTTTTCTCACATGCTTCCGTCCATTCAAACTTTTTGCCTTTCTTGAGCAACTGCGTCATTGGCTTTGCTATGGTGGAGAATCCTTCAATAAATCTCCGGTAATAGCCTGCCATTCCCAAGAAACTCCGTACATCCGTTACGCTAGCTGGTGGTTTCCAGCCAAGAACGGCCTTGACCTTTTCTGGGTCTACTGCAATACCTTCTTGGGTGAGTACGTGGCCCAGAAAACCCACCTGTCTTAGCCAATATTCACATTTGCTGAATTTGGCGTACAGCTGATGTTTCCTGAGTTCTCCGAGTACAATCCTGAGATGCTCGGCGTGCTCTTCTGGTGTTTTGGAGTATATCAAAATATCATCGATGAATACCACAACAAACTTGTCCATATACTTCATAAATACTTTGTTCATGAGGTGAACAAAATATGCGGGGGCGTTGGTTAGCCCAAATGGCATTACTATGAACTCATACAGTCCATATCTGGAAGTGAAGGCTGTCTTGGGAATATCTTCCGTTCGCACTTTTAATTGGTGGTATCCCGATCTCAAGTCAATTTTTGAGAAGACTTTGGCCTGTGCGAGCTGATCAAATAAATCATTTATTCGGGGCATTGGGTATTTGTTCTTGATTGTGACCATGTTAAGAGCTCGATAGTCAATACACAATCTCAGTGTTCCATCCTTTTTCTTGGCAAATAAAATTGGAGAACCCCAAGGTGAGGAACTGGCTCGAATGTATCCTTTCTCCAATAATTCTTTTATTTGCTTCTTCAATTCTACCAATTCGGATGGTGCCATTCTATATGGTTTCTTGTAAATGGGAGCGGTTCCGGGTGCTAGCTCAATGCTGAATTATATCTCTCGGTCCGGTGGCATGCCTGGTAGTTCTTCTGGAAACACGTCTGGAAATTCACACACTACTGGAACCTTGTTCAGCTCAGAAACGTCCACCTTGTTTAATCTTGGTTGCCGAGGTATTTGTCTCTCTTTGGCTGAAACTTTTATTTTCTTCCCGTGATGGTGTGTGAGAATCACGGTCCAGTTGAAACAGTCAATAAAACCTTTGTTGGTGGTTAACCAATCCATCCCTAGGATGACATCCAATCCTTTGCTTTCCAATACAATAAGGTTGGCGTAAAACTTCAATCCTTCAAATTCAATAACCACACCTTGACAGTAACCTAGGTCACTTGCTTAATTCCAGGGGACTTGATGATCATTGATTTTTCCAAGGGAAGCATCGAAAAATTATTTTGCAAAGCAAAACTCTTCGAAATGAATGAGTGAGAAGCTCCAGAATCAAACAAAACCATGGCAGGTATTGTGTTGACAGGGTACGTACCGAGTACGATATCTGGGGCGTTCTGTGCTTCCTCTCGGGTCACGTGGTTCAGGTGACCTTTCCGGTGGTTGTTATTGGGGTTGAAATTGTTTCGCTTTGGCGCTGAATTATTTCCACCATTGTTAGGCTTTGGGGTTGAGTTCCTGGGCTTGGGGCACTGCTTGGCATAGTGCCCTTCTTCTCCACAAGCGTAACAAGTAACGCCTGGGCGATATGTGAACTCCTTGTCTCTTGCATGGAAATTCTTGATTGGGCGTGAATTATCCGTCGGGGTTTTGTGTGTTCCACCCTTCTGAAATTCTGTCTTGCTTCTGTGGTTGCGAGCAAAAGTAGTCTGGTCCCTTTTGCGTTTGCGGAAATCATCGAGGCTACGTCGCTCATTTTCCAGAGTAATGGCCTTATCCACCAGTGTTTTAAAATCTGGAAAAGTATGCACAACCAGCTGGCATTTAAGGGCGGGTGCCAGGCCTTCCAAGAATTTTTCCATCTTCTTGCTCTCGGTCATGCGCTCTTCGTTGGCGTAGCGAGACAACAGAGTAAATTGGCTGTTGTATTCTGACACTGTCATGGTCCTTTGCTTGAGGTCATCAAATTCTCTCTTCTTGATTTTCATAACACTCTTAGGAATGTGTGCCCCACGAAAACCTTCCTTGAAATCCTCCCAGGTTATTTCATTTTCGTTGGGATGCATGTGCAGGAAGTTTTCCCACCACAATGCAGCTGCTCCCGTGAGGTAATGTGGTGCATACAATACTTTTTCATGGTCTGAACACTGTGCAATAATTAATTTTCTCTCCATGTCTCGAAGCTAGTCGTCGGCCTCAAGAGGCTTGTCAGTATGAGAAAATGTTGGAGGACGCGTCTTATGTAACTCAGATAATTTGGATTGCTGCTGATACTGACCACGGTGATTTCCCATATTGATGAATTGGTTCATCATTTCCTGGTGTTGTTGCTGACTCTGTTCATACAGACGACACACTTGGGTAAATGCTGTTTCACTGTCCTGTTGACTTGTCTGTCCCTGAGTGAAATTGTGGTTTGGCGGTGTGCCATAATTTTCCTCTGGCTGATTTGGCATGGAGCGCGTCCAAGGACGAGACATCTTTCACTCTGGGGATATATTTTGTGAAACTCGTAAGACAAGAAAGAGAGTCGCAAAAGTCAATAAAATCACACATAAAGAAAATTTTAAAACTCCAGGATATTTTTGAAAATACACGGTTGCGCGCGGAGGACTATTACATATCTTACACGCAAGCATAATTATACATTACATCACTCAGGATATGCGTACAAAATCCTGACATGTTATTTAGACTAGTGCACTTCTCCAGATCCTACATGATGCGCAAACAGGCTACTTCTCACAACCTATGTACATATAAACATATCACACAAGTCGGTACATCGCATGGCGTCTACGCGTACTCAGTCGGAGATGGTGAGGATCTCCCTTGGCCTGCCGAGGATGAGACGCAGTGATGCTGGGGAATCAACCTCCTCCTCGCTAATAGGTTCCAGACGAGGAACGCTGCCCTGAGCTGATGGAGCAGGTGCCATAGGCGGAGTAACCTGAATATGAGTGGGCGGAATAGGTGGAGTAGCACGTATGGGAGTGGGTGCAATAAGTGGTGCAGAGCGAACGGGAGTGGGTGCAATAGCTTGGTTAAATTCCTCAGTGGTAGGCAGACGACGAGCAGTGGCGAGAATGGTAGGCGAATGAGAAGCTGAGGACGAGATAAAAGTCAGCGGTCGAGCGGTGTGCAGAAGTTCCCTCCCGTTGGCGGCACAGCCATGTACTGAGTCCATGCGGGCAGCTACGAGGTCGTCCACCATGCTGTCGAAGGCTGCCTCCAAGGCTCGGAGGTACTCGACAAGCATCTCAAAGGCCTCGTCTCACTCTCCTCTGGGGCAAGAGAATGAGTAGTGACAGGTGTATGGTACATGGCATGGAAGGTAGCGGTAGCGACGGGTCTTCATTGCAGGAAGGACACCCCGAAGACGAGCTATCGCCTCGCGGGCAGCCATCTGCATAGCATGCCTTTCTGTAGGCATGGCTCTCCCCAAGAATCGGAAGTGGCGTATCTCAGCACGCCCTTCCCTGAATTGCACCGCGGCCTGGTGCATGGTCAGACTGTCGTTGATCTTGTGTGGATAAAGTGTGAAGACTGGGCGCACGGATGGCCCCATCGCGACCTGAATGATGAAGGAGAGGAGTTTGACGAACCCCTCAGGCACGTTGGTGAACATCTGCGACTCACAGTCGTTGCCAGCCATCTACAAAAGTAGGCAAAAATTCTGAACGATCAGATCATAAATTTTATGCCGACTGTCAGAAAAATGACTACATTTGTAAAAATATGAATAAACTCTATCATGCTAATAACCAATTAGCGATCGCACCTAGTGCCTTCCTACAGTCAGCCTGGCTCTGGTACCAAGTCTGTCACGACCGGTTTTTCAATAAAATGATTATTGAGAAAATCGATCTTTAGATCCCAGTATAGGAAAAGTCATCCTCACTGGCAGACAAATACTTGATAAACAGAGGACCAGTAGCATTTATATATTACATGGTTGAGCCGAGGCTGCTCAACAAATTATTACAAACTCGCCAATATCTTACATAAGGGCGGTTATGACACAGGGGTGTGGTGGCATGCTACTAGCTCGAGATAAAAGTGGTGGTGGATAACTTCACTCCTAACTGGCAGCTCATCGAGCGTCGAGGTGAGGCTTGATGTATTTATTCTAGGTGTGGCAGAAGCGGATATAATACAGTGACCAAATGCAGGATCGCACGGGACTGACTGGGACTCCTCTAGGCGTTGGACTCGCTATCGAACTCTTCATCCATGAGATCGCCTTCATCAACATCTGGCCAAATCAACAAGCCAGGTGAGTACTTTGAAAGTACTCGCAAGACAGTTCGGACAAAGGATATAACAAATGTATGCATGAATGCGTCATGAACAAAAATAATGATGCTCATCCCAATAATAAAGTTGTTGCACGACTTGATAAATAAATAAATAACTGAAACCGATCGGGTGTCTGGAGCGACGCCTCGAAAGGTAAACAAATAAAGTTCATGCCGCAGTCGGGCGTCTAAGCGACACCACATAAAGGGCTTATAAAAGAAATGCCACAGTCGGACGTCTGAGCAACATCACAGAAAGGGCTTATATCAAAAGTAAATAACAAGTATGCCACAGTCGGATGTCTGAGCGACGTCACAGAAAGGGCTTATATCAAATGTAAATAACAAGTATGCCACAGTCGGACGTCTGAGCGACGTCACAGAAAGGGCTTATATCAAATGTAAACAACAAGTATGCCACAGTCGGACGTCTGAGCGACGTCACAGAAAGGGCTTATATCAAAAGTAAATAACGGGTTAGTCCATCCACAAGAATAAACTTTTAACCGGATTTACACACATCTAGTCCACCGGAGTTTTGTCACTGAGGCTGATATCTGACAATATAAGATGAATACAGTACTTGGACAAGTACAAGATGATTTAAAGAATTTGTGACTCTGCAGAGTTTGTAATAACCGACCACAGCCAACGGATTTCCGTAGTCACAAAGGACTAGTTCCGTTTATGGTATTTCGGTAGAAACATATTCAACCAGTACACACCCATTCCACCTCATGATGCCAGGAATCACCCTAGACAACGTTCAAGAAAAACTTTGAGACGGGGAGGTCACAACCTCGAATAGCATGGGATCAAATTTCTATACGCGCGCTCTAAGGGGTGCCCCCCTCTCGGTCCCAACCGGAAACACCCATGCCCCCTGACCGGATGACGGGCTTTAATCCAGGGCCATGGAACCCTCATCCCGGCCTCTCTATTTGGTGTGTACCAAGAAAACGGTTTGCAACTTACTAAGCCATATTCCTTTCGGAAAACATGTGGCAGTACAGGAAACGAAATGAATGGAATGTGATCTGATTCACGATGACACTGAAGTCAAATAGACTGGCATAAGACTGGCATGTCACAACACTGCCATCTTACCCATCCTCATGCCATCACATGGCCATGCAAATATGTATCCAACAACATATGGCTTTCCGAAACTTACTTTCCACTTTTGTGCATGAAATATAACGTTCAAAGAAATGTTCGTAAACATGCCATGAAACTCCTAAATGCAAACATGCAACAAACACTCATCATATCAAGAGTTCAAACATGCTTGCCTGGTTCGGAGTAGTCGGAGTCTAACTGGGTGAAGTTCGCGGCTCCGTCACCTCCTCGGGTATCTACGGTATAAGAAAAATATGCACGTAACGTAAATACTGCGAGGTGCACAAAAATAATACAAATAATTTTCAAATAAATCTGATAAAAAACTAGACAAAATTTTAAAGAGAACAGAAAAAGAATCAAACAAAAACACTATTCTGTTTAAAAGATATAAGGGTTTTGATCCAAGGACCCATCTGTAATGAAACAGAAAACTCTCAGGGGCCTAAGCAGAAAAGTCCCGGAAACGATTCAGTTTGGAAATCATATTTTGCCAGAATACGCTTTCAGAAAATGGTTCAAAAAAATAGAGAGGCTGACGGGCGGGTCCCACCCGTCAGGTTTGAATATTCAAAAGAGGCGGCAGCGCTCGACGGTGCCCGAGAGCCGCGGTGGTCGCCGGCGGTGATCCACGGCGAGGCAGGGGGATCGGGGGTTACCTCCATGTTCAGTGCACCTTTCTGCGTCAGTGGGTGGTGGTAGAGGTCGCCGGCGAGCACTGTGTCGACGGCGGCCCTTGCTCCGGCGGACGGCGGTTCGGGTGGTCGTGGGCCTCGTCGGAGAGTGCTGCGGAGGACAAATTGAGGAGGGGGTTAGACCTCTGGTAGCTTGAGGGGATTGGAGATGGGGTTTGGGTGCTGGGGACAGCCTCACCGGAGTTAATCGAGGTGGAGTCCGAGGCGGAACGGGGTGGCCGGATTTGGGGGAGGAGACCTCCTCGAGGTCCTCCTAGAGGCTTGGCGTGGTGTTGGTGAGGTGCAGTGGTGGTGCGTGCACGAGAGCGAGCTCGGGGCTCCTTTTTATAGGCGATCCGAGGCGGTGGCCGTGAACGGAGTTCTCCGGCGATGGTTACAGCAGCGCAGTGATTTGTCGGGGAGGTTTAGGCGGTTGATCATCGACGTGGAGGTCCACGGGCTCCGTTTAGCATCTAACCTAGGTTGGATCGGGCGTGCTGGCTGGTTTCAGCAGAACGGGGTGGCGCGGGCCCGTCGGCGGCAGAGGGCACGCCCTGTGCTTGCCGGGCCACGACGACGGTGCTACGGGGTTGCGCTGGCATGCATGAGCCACGCGGAGGGCTAGGGAGCAAAGGGCGGCGCAGAACGGCGTAACGGGCCGAAGCAGGCTCCGTTCGGCCGCCACGGGTGGCTCTGCCACCGCGGAAGACGCCGGCACAGGCGGGCCAGGGTGCTCCCGACGCCAGGAACCGGCCAAGTGCGCGTGTTGCCTCTGGATAAGGAGGAGGGGCTGTGCGCAACGCGCCAGGCGCACTGTCGAGGCGTGACTGAACTCTGACGAAGAAAACGACACTGAAACTCTCTGATCTTCTGAATCTCTCTGAAAGTGCAAAGAAACAGTGCAGGCCAGGTGTTCGACAGAATGGTTTTGGTATGTGGGAGTTTCTCCTTGAGCTGATTTTTGGTGAAGTGGTCTCTCATTGCAACTAGAGGTTGCCTGAATTTTGGTGGAATTTTTGGAGAAGTGGAGATATGAATTTCACCAAATTTTACAAATCTGGTCCAAACTTGCAGAGGGTAAATTTTGAAAATTTTGAAAAGAAGAAGAGTGGATCTTGATGGTTCTAGGTTGTGGGTGCTAAGGACTATCCAGAGGAGTTGATTTGAGACCAAAGCTCAAAGGCATTAAGGAACTTGCTTTGCAAATTACCTAGGCTCAAAATAAAGGACAGAATTGTTTTGAAAAAAAATGGAATAAAATCCAAAAATGGATTTTATTAGTTTCGACAGCATGTTTGGGTTGTTCCAAAGTGGAAGGAGGGGTTTTGGGGAGTTTTACCATAAGAGGCATGGTAAAACAAGGATGGATCAAAACCAAATAAAAGCACAAAACCAAAAAGGTATTTCTTTTTTTGAAGAAACTAAATCCAAGAAAAGATTTTTAGAGGGCAAACTCAGATGAGAGGTTATTAAGAAGGGTTTAAATGACCTTCTTCAAACCAAGCAAGGCTCTTGCTGAAAACAAAAACCACAAAATTTTTGGAGTGTCACAAGTATTTCCAAACCGACGTGTAGGCCGGGGCACCCCTTCGTGAACCGTGGAAAACTAGCAACCGTCCACCGACTCTTCGCCTTTCCCTCTCGATTTGGAACTACTGTCGCACGCTCTTCCTCTCCCTCCTCCATTTTCCTTCAGCCCTTCACCCTTTCTTCTGCCATTGTTCGATCATCTTCTCCATGGAGGGAACAGGACGAAAACGACCCCGTTATTCTTGCCCCGATCTAAAAGATGACATGGTGGAGGAACTCATTGATCGGTGCGACATCATCACCTCGGCTAGCATGGCAGGTTCATTACAAGGAACCCAAGAGTCAAGGAGCGGTTTGATCTCCCCTATCTTCTTCGCCGTGACCCTGATGACTGGCACCGTCACGACGGAGGCCTCGCCCTGTGCAAGTTGATGCCGCTTGATAATGATACGTATGATGTTAAGATGCCATCGCTTGAGTGCAAGGATTGGGCAGGCGCAAATGGAGATTGGGTTGTTTACATTGGTTCCAACTGCGAGTGGGAACTTGTGAATGTGTACACTCGTGACCGGGTTCCACTTCCAAAAATCTCAGCAGACTGCCCAGAGGTTGAGCACACCGGTATTGTACGCACGTTCAAATACAATCATGGTGACTGTCTTCTACGGAAGATAGCAATTTCTTGAGTTCCCAACCGCTCTTGGAATTACAACAACTATGGAGTTGTTGCTATCTTTGACAAGCTTGTTGCCGTCCTTGCTGGTTTGACTCGATGGATATTGCTCAAAAATCAATTTCTGTACACGGATGAGTACTGTGATGCAATTGAATACGAGGGCCTTGTGTTTGCTGCCACCACTCGTGGCACTCTTTTTGCATGGAATCGTTGTTTCGGTAGTTTGTCTTCCACCGTAATTATAATTGTTTCGTCCACATGCATGTGGGTTAGCAAGTTTCCCTTTACTAATTAACCTTCTTCTTGTGTTTCGAAGGTCCTGCGAACATTCCACCACCTATACTTGAAGATTTTTATAACCAAGGGGGAGATGACGATGGTGATGATCACAAGCATGAGGACGAGCAACGCCCATATACTATTTGGCGTCTGGCAACTAATTTCAATGGATCACCTCTTCTCGTGTGTATACAGCCCACTGATGATGTTACTGCTAAGGAAGCAGGTGTAGTCTCCCATGGTCACACTCTCCGGACCTATTCCAACGCCCGTTGCATGGTATTCGGGATGGATACTAGTGTGCTAGCGCCAACTCCTTCTCCCTGGTACAGAATTGATAGTCTTGGAGAAAACTTGCTCTTCCTTGGACAAAACTATCCAATGATGGTGAAAGGCGATCCAACTGCTGTTGACACAACGTTACTACCATTTATGAGAAGCAACTGTGTCTATACCTTGGACATTTGGGTGGTTCCCTACCCTGGTACTGATATAGTAGGCCGCTTCAGCCTAGATGATCAGTCCCGCATTGGTCTCCAGATCGACAATGGATGGACCGTCCGAGAGAATCACTTGTGGTTCAAAGCAAGCGTTTCCAACACTGAGGAATGGTTGAGTTGAAGTTCATTTCATTGCTTGTTATTTGTTGTGTGGTGAAAACTTTACTATTTATAATGTATCCTCGTTGTCGATGTGGGTGGATGACCTGTTGTATGTAATAAAATGATATGCCTGTGATAAACTTACTAAATTTATGAATGGATTTCGAGTCGCTTCTGCGAGTGAGTGGTGTGACGAGGCAAAAAATATATTTTCTGAATACATAATTGTACGTGCATTGCAGCAGGTTATCGGATGAGGCCAATCAACAATAGTAGTACACTATTTGTACTAGCTTCACATGCTTCACGCGTTGTGCGGGTGTTTTTACTGTAGCCATATTGTACTACGTAACCAACACCTTGAATCCTCGATACTAGTAGTACTATATAGTAAGTAGTAGGAGTAGTAGGGTGGCATGGGCCAGAACAAGCATTCACGTCCAGGAGTACGGCACACTCCACCAACACGACTTCCATCTGACACCCTATTTCTTGGAGTCCGTGCTAGAGCAATCTCTTCAACCTCATCGTTTCTCTAACTCAGCCATCGCGCGGCGGGCGAGGTGGGGGTTTGCAAATAGTCAGTTTTCTTAACTGCGGTCCCACTTGTAAGGCCAACTGCAACGCACGACCCCAAACGGACCTCCGTTTTGCACGAACTCCAACGATAATTTTGACTAGAAAAGGAAGACCAAAGAAAACAAGAACCACAAGAATACATTTTACTACTCCTGTAAGTTGGATTAGTGCCTTCTCGATGCATTCATTGTTGATCTGCGGAGGCTCGATCTTGCGTGCTTCTTTCTTCTTCGAGTGTAAAGAAGTAGACGTTGCTTCCTCGCATCTAGTCTCACGTCTAGCCTCTATTCTAGTACTCCCTCCGGTCTGTTTTTCTGTGCGTCTAAGCAGCAACACACATACCAAGTAGGAGTATCAACAAGTGCACTAATCTCATCTATAGCCTCTGTGCTAGCTAAAAGTGATAGAACATCTACTAAATTGTGCTCTATCAATATATGGATGTACTCTTCTTCCCAATACAAAAACTTGCATCCATTCTACTCCCTCCGTTGCACAATACATGCCTTATATTTTTCAAAATATATATGTATCTAGACATGTTTTAGTATATAGGTACATCCATTTTTGGACAAATGGAAGTCAAGTATTTTGGAACGGAGGGAGTACACAATAAAAAATTTAAGTTAGCACAACTAGTCTAATCCGAGAGCACAACCGAAGATATGGTCGGGTTCTTCCTCCTTTTGCCGACACATGGGACATCCAGCATCCAGGTCGTGTCATGAAAGAAAATAGAGTGGTAGTTGAAGCCACGAGATGTGCATCTTGGGTTAAACTGTAAATAGAATCTTACTACTCTTGAGTAATTCCAAAAGCGGCCACCCAAGATCTTTCTTGGATTTGTTTTTCATCACCAGCACATCGAGGTGAAAGATGTGCAGGTTCAGTGGGTCCTCTTGCGTTTTCACTGACATGTGGGGCCGCATGTGAGCAAACAGACGATGGGCTCCGCGCGTCCGCTGGCTGGCTGAGAAGAGAGATAGAGGAGGGCTGAGCACGGCTGCAGGAAATTTGTTCTACGTACCTCGATATAGGCTCGATATAGTGGGCTGGCATGGGCCATAACTAGCATTCACGTCTAGTAGTACGGCACATACCACCAACACGAGTCCCATCCGACACCAATTTTCTTGGAGTCCGTGCAGTCCGTGCTACAACCATCTCTCTTCTCCCTCCTATTTTCTCAGCCATCGCGCGGTGGTGTCGGGGAAACTGATCCGCGAACACCTATGGGGACCGGCGAACCGAGCCCCTTTCGGTTCGGAGGGGGGCGGAGGTCGCACGAAGAGCGGATCGAGGCAATGCACACGAGCAGTTTACCCAGCTTCGGAGCTCTCCGGAGAGATAACACTCCTACTGCTGCTTGTTTGATTGTATTCAGTTCTTGCTCAGGAGTGATGAGCGCTACCAGACCGAGCGTGAGAGTGTTCTTGGTGTTTCGAATGAGCCGAACCCCCTCTACGTCGCGCATGGGCCTCCTTTTATATGCTCAAGGGGTCACCGACAGGTGGCAACGTAGACAGAAAGGGTAAAAATGGAAAAAGAGTGTGGTAGGTACAGCTACCTCTACTGTAGCCACAGTGTATCATACCTAACCCTAACGGCAGGGGACAAGGGCATTAAATGCCCGTCTATGTCGTCTAAACAGTGCGAGAAGAGACCGTCAGGGGCGCCACCGATCGCCACGATGGCCTTCTTGTCAGCGCCGCTCGCCACCGCGTACCGCTGGCTGCACAGCCCCTCGCCACACGTGCCTGGACGGGTCCCAAGACGACACGTTGGTGGATGTGCTGGAGCCTGGGCGCGGAGCGACCGCTTGCTGCGGCAAGTGCCTTGCCGCGGTCGTCGTCTTGTCGGGCCCGGGAGCTTGTCGCTTGCCGTGCCTTGCCGGGACGCGAGGCGCGTCGCGGCAAGCATTCTTGAGATGCCTTGGTTGGCCTTCCCGGCAAGCTCCTCTTGCCGGGGCCTTGTCTTCTCGTTTCAAATACTTTGTTCTTGAGTGGCTTCCCGGCAAGCTCTTCTTGCCGGGGGTCTTGTCTCTTTAAGGAGTCACGGATGATCTTGGCGGTGACCCGGTGAGCCTTGCCGCGGGGTGCCGCAACTGCCCGTGCACAAGTTCGGGATACTAGGGTACCCCTATTCTAGTACACCGACAGGAGCCCCCGGGCCTGGGCCACACACGGTGCGGAGCGCTGTTGGGCCAGGCCCAAAACAGGGCACGGGCACACGCGGCCTGGGTCGTGCCATTTCCTACTCCGCATCCACCGCGCCCTCCCCGAACGGCACGCGTTGAATGCGGCGTCGTGGGAGAGATCATGGGGGATTCTTTATTCGAAAAAGCGTAACGTCCGCCTCCTTCCTCTTTATAAGCAGAGGAAACAGAGGCAGTTGCTCACCTTGTCTGTTTACTACTCCAAAATCTCTGGTGCTCCCCTCTCCTCCGAGAAAGCAGTGCTCCGCCCCCCCATCTCCGCCGCCGCCACCAACGCCGTCGACCTCCTCCACCACCTTCGCCATGGCTCCGAAGACCGGGAAGGTTGCGAAGTCGGCCGAGGTGCTGCGGCTCGAGGCGCTGCGGAAGGAGCGGGCCACTTTCCCCGCCGAGCTCGACGCGGCGGGGCTGAGGCAGTGGTTCTATCTCTTCTGGTCGACGGAGACACGTGCGCATCCGCGCACGAAGGTACTCTCCGCCGCCGCCTCGACACGGGCTCCATACGGGTATCCATTCTTCCCGCTGTTCTTCTACTGTGGTCTCTGTCCGCCCTTCTCGGAATTTTTCTGCGATATCATGAACACCTACGGGTTTCATCTCCTTGATTTCACCCCCAACGCCGTCTTGACCATGTCCGTTTTCGTCCATATATGCGAAAACTTTGTCGGAGTCCACCCAAATGTTGCTCTTTTCCGCCACTACTTCATGCCTCGGGTCGAGAGAGGAGAGCCGCTTTCCGGGGGGATCGCCTGGATCTCGAGGGCCAGCAAGAAGGAGGCGTAGAGAGCTGAGTGGTGTTGGATCATGGAGGAGGACCCGCAGCCGTTCACTGCCTTGCGCCAAGTTCCAGTAGTGCGTGACAATGATTGGAGCAGCCTGGCCCCGGAGGACGCGAGGCTGAAGATTGCCACCACCAGAATCTTGCGTCTCAGGGTTGCCGGGTTGACTGTGGGTGCCGTAGGCGCAGATTTTCTCTGGCCGCCGCATTGCCCCCCTGCAAGAGAGGAAGAGACCCGCTTGGGAGTTTGGCAGCCCAACAGATATCATGCGGCTGCGCCCGGGCCTCAATTTTAACTTCAGCGTGCTGGAGCTGGATGCGATGCTCAAGAAGCTGTTCAAGCATGATCCCCAGCATCCAGAGTGGTTCAGGTTGCCGGCAGGGGTCGTCCCGCTGTGCAACAATTCTTCCCTCGACCGCATCCGCGCGATGATGCTGCAGTGCGACTCACATGGCCTTGTCCCCACGTGGCAAGAGCCAGCCGACGAGGTTGTGCAGCAATTCTTCGACGGGCTGGTGGAGGTGGAGGTCCATGCTGACGAGAAGAGGAGCCTCACCCGCGACACTACCGAGGAGGAGATGCGACGCATCGCCACCAGGGCGGAAGAAGCGGCGGCGGCCGCTGCCGCGGGTGAGTTTGGCTTTACTGTGGAAGAGGCAGAGGTAGAAGCGGCGGCAAGCCTTGCCGAGCGAGAATGGATCGACGGCGAGGAAGAACTTGCCGCGTCGAAGGTCGAGTCGAGCGAGCCCGCCGAGGGTGAGCCCGCCGAGGGTGCGAGCGGCCCGCCATCTCCAGGCCACTTGCCGCAGACGGAGCCCACAGCGCAGCCCCTAGCTCAACCAAGAAGGCGCCTTCGCAGGGGCGGGGATGTAGTGGGGCGACAAAGGAGTCAGCAGCCGACGCGCCGTGCGACGCGCTCCACCGCGACAAGCGATGTCGCCGCGGGAGCGCCTCGTGCCACTGTGGCAACTGGGGCTGGAACTTCCCGCGCCACCGCTGCCGCTCCCGCCAAGCGGACAAGGGACCCTACTCCTCTGCCTTTTCGCGCCGCAGGTGGGCCGGACTTCGACCTCTCCGCGCTCAGCTCCGACGAGGAGGAAGAAGAGTAAGACTTTTCTGCTGTACTTGTAGTTCTTCAATCTTGCAGCTTTATCTTGTATCTAACTTGCTTCAATTTGAACTTGTTCCTTTTTAGGACATTGGCTCAAAGAGCGGCGAAGAGGGCCAAAGTTCCGGTGGTTATCATCGAGGACGAGCCCGTCGAAACAACAGGGGGAGCGCCCGAGACCACCTTGCCGGAACTTGACACCGCTCCACGAAGCAGCCCCCAGCGTAAGTACATGATTCACTTTCTGCTTTTTGGGCGCACACGGGTTCTCTTTTCTTTGCTAAAATCTGATCGTTGATTTGCTTGTGTAGGAGCAGAACAGCTTCACCAGGATGGCTCGGGAACCGTCTCCGACGTGCCGTCTGCTTCCTCTACACCGCCAAGGGAGGATTCTCCGGCAAGGGAGCGCTCTCTGGCAAGGGAGCAATCTCCGGCAAGGGAGGAGTCTCCGGTGAGGGGCAGCACTATTGATCCCCCAGTGGTGGAGCCCGTGACCGTGGACCCCAGTGCAGGTAATCCCTTGCTTGAAATCTCCCTCGTGTTCTTCTGATCTTTCTTTTTAGACCTTGACTTCTTCTCCTTCTCCGTTCGCCAGATCCACCTTCCACAGAGCCAATGGAGACCGAGGCGGGCGGCAAGGAGAATGTGCGCGGCGATGCTGACGATGCCGCCGAAGAAGAAGCCAGTGCTGATGACCCCGCCGACGAGGAGGCCACCAAGGCTGCTGGCGCGGGAGCTGGCGAAGGGTCCGGCGGTCGCACTGATGGCCCCGAGGCCACAGGAGCGCCGGGCGCTGCACCGACCGTCGATCCCTCCGCCGCTGCCGCAGCACCAGGCTACGAGGAGCCCCAGTCCGGCGCCTATCTGAAGGCCGGTGAGGGTGTCTTCATCAAGCTCCCCTGGGCGTCGAGCTCCAGGGCGCCAGTCGAAGGAGAAGCTTTCGACGGGGAGGTGCTCGCCTCCGCTGGGCTATCACTGGTTGATGCGCCAAGCAGCAGCAGCGGCGAGTCTGAGGAGGAGCGGCTACTCCGGAAGCTGGTGTCGCTATACCGCGCCCGCCAAGCCAAAGTGGATTCCCGGGAAGCGCTTGTTGCGCAGGCGGGAGCGGACATTGAGAAGCGTGCGGAGGAGCTCCGGGAGCGCAACCAGGAGGCTCTCCGGGCCGTCGCAGAGGAGCGCGCGCAGCTCGTCGAGGCCCGGAAGGCATTTATCTTTGAGAAGGCCGAAGCCGAAGAGCAGCAGCGGCTTGCTGCCAAGGAGTTTTCTGCGCGGGAAGGGGAGCTGACTCAGAGGAAAGTAAACCTCGATAGCTAGGAGGAGGATCTTGCCGCGCGTGAGCAGGCACTTGGCGGGGCGCTCAAGGAAGCAAAGGACGCGGCCGCAGCTGCCGAGGCCGCCAAGGAGGGATTGGAGGCAAAGGTGGCGCAGCTAGAGGCTGATCTGAAAGCAAGCGGCGAGGAGCTTGCCGCGCTCAAGCTCGAGCGCGAGAAGGACGCCCACGCCCACGGTGAGCTGCAGGGTCAACTCGCCGAGAAGGGAAAGGAGCTGAGCGCCACCAAGGATTCCAACGCCGATCTGGAGCTGAAGCTGGCCACCCTGACGGAGACGCTGGACGGCGCCAGGAAGCGGGAGGCGGATTTGAAGGAGGAGATCAAGGGCAACGAAGCGTTGCTGGCGAGGGCCGCCGAGACCCAGAACACCTTCAAGGATACTGTGGAGCTCTGGACGGAGGGCCTCGTGAACATCGCTGCTGTCATTGACGGGGAGCTGGCGCAGCTGGGGGTGGAGGACCTTGGGTACTCCTCCGATGAGAATCTCCCCCCAGCGCCAAGCTCACTATATTCTTCAAAGGCGTGGCGACAGCCCTTCAGCAGCTCCGAGAGAGGATCCCGAAGCAGCTGGCCGACGAGTCGCGCACGATCTGCGCCCGAGTCCTGGAGAAGGTGTTGGTGAAGGTGGCCTTCCGCAACCCAGGCCTCAACTTCACCAACGTCCTGAAGAAGCTGCCGGCGGATGCTGATCTTGACGCGCTCAAAGCCCTTGTCGCACCCATTGTGGACAAGGTGAATGAGGTCAAGAGGGTCGATGGTGGCCGCGTAGATTAGGCCACCAGTTTTCTTCTGTTCTTGTTGCCGCTAGTCATGTTATGAGAACACTTTATTAGAGCCGCGACAAGTCATTTTTGTAATATAACTCTATCTTAGATAATAATTGCTATGTTACTCCCTTTACTCGACTCTTGGCTTTGTATGTTTCTACCCTACGCTTTTTAGGGAAACTTGCCGGTGCAGGCACCCTTGCCGCGAGCGCTGAGTGCGGAACTTTAGCAGCCTGCTGGCGGTGCCGCTACCGACAAGCAACCTTGTCGCAACTAGTCGCAGCTCACTTAAGTTGTTGAGCGGACTCGAAACAAAGTAAGGGTGCAACTAGCTATGAGTTGGTTCCTCCGCGCACAGGTTTTCCATACAAAGCACGGTCGTTCAAGGAAAATAACTTAAAAATTTAAAAACTGATTGCTCAAACTTTGGCAACTTAGCTTTTCTGTTTTTTGCTTCCCGGCAAGGCGAAACTTTCTTGAACGGCCCGATCCACACCATTATCTTCTCCTTCCCCCCGGCAAACCTCGTGGGCGAGGGAACCTTCCTTCTTTTGAGAAAGAGACAGAAAAAGAAAGTAATGATATGGAGCCTTACGGCTCGTTATTGCTTACCGGGGTCTGGTGCTGCACAAAGTGTCAGATAGTACATGCGAAAAAAGAGAAAATGCATGAAATTGACAAGATGTGCGAAGCACATGGTCTTTATTTATGCACGGGGTCTGCGCCCGGCTTTGTACAAAGGATTACATGCAACAGCGGCAAGACTTGTACAAAAGGTGGTTGCCGGAAAAGCTTCCGGCCACCGCGCCCTATGGGTAAAACTTACGAAGATGTTCAATGTTCCAGGAGTTGCTCACCGGAATGCCATCTTCGGTCTCAAGGCGGACAACGCCGGGCCTAGTGACTCGTTTCACCCGATAAGGGCCTTCCCACTTCGGCGTCAACTTGTTGGAATTCTTGGCGGACTGAACGCGCCGAAGAACAAGGTCGCCTTCCTCGAAACTTCTGGCTTTAACTTTGCGGCTATGGTAGCGATGCAAAGCTTGCTGGTAGCGAGCGGCTCGCACAGCAGCCTGAAGACGGTCTTCCTCAAGGAGCAGCGCGTCATCTTGTCGCAGCTGCTCTTGCTCGAGCTCATCATAAGCGAGCACTCGAGGCGACCCGTAAACGAGTTCCATGGGGAGAACTGCCTCTGCTCCATAGACTAGAGCGAAAGGTGTCTGGCCAGTGGCTCGATTTGGCGTCGTCCTGATCGACCAAAGAACCACTGGCAGCTCCTTGATCCAGTTCCTTCCGCACTTGTGCAGCCTGTCGAAAGTTCTGGTCTTGAGTCCTCGCAGCACTTCAGCATTTGCCCTCTGTGCTTGACCGTTGCTTCTCGGATGAGCAATAGAAGCGAAGCAGACCTTGGTGCCAAGGCCTTGGACGTATTGCATGAAGGTGCGGCTCGTGAATTGCGTGCTGTTGTCGGTGATGATCCTGTTAGGGACCCCGAAATGGCAAACAATCGACCTGAAGAACTTGACTACTGACTGTGCTGTCACCTTCCTCACTGGTTCCACTTCCGGCCACTTTGTGAACTTGTCGATTGCAATGTACAAGAACTCAAAGCCCCCGACAGCTCAGGGGAAAGGGCCGAGGATATCGAGCCCCCAGACCGAAAATGGCCAGGACAAAGGGATCGTCTGGAGAGCTTGAGCTGGTTGGTGTATCTGTTTGGAATGGAACTGGCATGCTTCACACTTGGTTACTTGTGCAGTTGCATCCTGGAGGGCTGTCGGCCAAAAGAAACCTTGCCGGAACGCTTCGCTGGCAAGTGCTCTTGCACCAATGTGGTGGCCACATATGCCTCCATGTATCTCTGCCAACAGCTGCTGTCCATCTTCCCGGCGAATACACTTCAATTTCACACCATTGAGTCTTATTCTGTACATTGTGTTGTCAACAAACTTGTACATACTTGACTGCCGGGCTACTTTTTCCGCTTCTTCTTGTTCTTCGGGAAGTTCTCCTGTCTGAAGGAAACAGACAATCTACTGCGCCCATGCTGGAGCTTGTGGCTCGACAACAAGGACTAAAGGCATATCTGTTGCTGCAGGAACATCCGCTTCCACGGCAAGAACCTGCGGCTCAGCCGGAGTTTGATGTTCCCCGGCAAGCCTGCCGGAGCAAAACTTGTCGGGAGCGTCTGCTTCAACAGAACAAACCGTAAGGCTTGCCGGAGCAGACTGCCCCTCAGAACTCTTGGCGTCGATTTTGGGGACCTTCTTGGCGGCGGCTTCGGGAAGCTCTGCCGGAAAGTAGTCACCAGAAACCAACTTCCTCTTCTTGCTCTGTCCAGTTGATGGTGTCACGGATGATTGAGTCAGCTTGAGCACAAAATTCCTTGGTTCCACAGGAAACTTTAGTGCGGCGCACTTTGACAGGCCATCAGCAACGTCGTTCTGAGCTCTGGGAACATGTTCCATCTGTAGGCCGTCAAAGTGCTCTTCTAGCTTTCTCACTTCGTCAACATAAGCTTCCATTAATGGACTCTGATAGTTCTTGTTCACTTGGCGGATGACAAGCTGCGAGTCACCCCTGACAATGAGCTTCTTGATCCCAAGGTCTGCTGCGATCCTGAGACCGGCAAGTAAGCCTTCATATTCTTCAGTATTGTTGGTTGCTTGCTCCTTGGGAAAGTGCATCTGGACTACGTACTTGAGGTGCTCTCCGGTGGGTGAGATAAGCAGCACGCCAGCACCGGTGCCTTGCAGCGAGAAGGCACCATCAAAGTACATCATCCACTCTTTGTTTGCCTCCTTGACGGGGACGCTCGTTTCTAGAATTTCTTCGTCTGGTGTTGGCGTCCATTCTGCTATGAACTCTGCCAATGCTTTGCTTTGGATAGTTGAAGTGCTTTCGAACTTGAGGCCAAAGCTTGACAGTTCCAGTGCCCACTCGACGATCCTGCCTGTTGCTTCTGGATTCTGCAGTATCCTCTTCAGCGGAAAGCGGGTGACAACTATGATCTCATGTGCTTGGAAGTAATGGCGCAGCTTTCTTGAGGCCATGAGAAGGCCGAAAAGCAACTTCTGCACACCAGAGTACCTTGACCTAGCCCCCTGCAGAAGGGAGCTGACAAAGTAAACTGGGTGCTGCACCATTTTCTTCTGCACCTCTTCGCGCACCTGCGTAGATTCATCCTTGTCGGGACCAGAGCTTGTCAGCGAAGCCCCCTGCTTGTCGCTGGATGCACTTGCCGTGGTTGCTGGCTCATCATCTGCCTCCCTCTCCGCCACTAACGTAGCACTAACCACTTGATTGGTTGCCGCTAGGTACAGCAACAACTTCTCTTGTGGCCTAGGTGCGACAAGTATTGGAGTGGAGGACAGGTACCTCTTCAAGTCTTGCAGCGCAGCCTCCGCTTCCGGAGTCCATTTCATTGGACCTGCCTTTTTCAATATTTTGAAAAACGGCAGGGCGCGTTTAGCAGACTTAGAGATAAACCTGCTGAGAGCAGCCACGCAACCTGCAAGCCTTCGCACATCCTTGACGCGCTTTGGTGCTTCGATCTGCTCGATGGCCTTGATCTTGTCGGGATTAGCTTCAATTCCCCGCTGAGACACAAAGAACCCGAGAAGCTTGCCGGATGGAACTCCAAACACGCACTTCTCGGGGTTGAGCTTGAGGTTGATCTTGCGCAGATTTGCAAAGGTCTCATCTAAATCTTGAATCAGGGTAGCCCTGTCTTTGCTCTTGACCACTATATCATCCATGTAGGCTTCCACATTTCTGTGTATCTGGGGCTCAAAAGCGACATGGACTACCCTTGCAAACGTTGAACCAGCATTCTTTAACCCGAAGGGCATCCATACAAAACAGTATGTGCCACATGGGGTGATGAATGCAGATTTCTCCTCATCCTCTTCTGCCATGAAGATCTGATGGTATCCTGAGTATGCATCAAGAAATGAAAGCAAATCACATCCGGCTGTGGAGTCAACAATCTGGTCAATGCACGGCAAGGGAAATGGATCTTTAGGACAAGCTTTATTGACATCAGTGAAGTCTATACAAAGCCTCCATTTTCCGCTGGCCTTGCGCACGACTACAGGATTAGCCAACCACGTGGGATGAAGCACTCCTCTGACAAGGCCTGCTGCTTCCAGCTTCTTGATTTCTTCTGCAATAAACTCTTGGCGCTCCACTGCTTGCTTCCTGACTTTCTGCTTGACGGGCCGCGCATGAGGACAAACAGCTAGGTGGTGCTCAATTACTTTCTTGGGAACGCCGGGGATATCAGACGGTTGCCATGCAAACACGTCGACATTCGCCCGCAGGAAAGCAATGAGCGTGCTTTCCTATTTAGGGTCAAGAGTGGCACTAATGGTGAAGGTACCACCAGTGCCGTCCTCCTTGGTGGACACCTTCTGGGTCTCTGGTGGAGCTGCCATCGTCTTCTTGCACTTGCCGGTGGAGCTCGATGGTGCGTCCTCGACGGTAGTGCAGCACTCCGAAGAGGTGCGCTTGCCGGAGTGGGCATCAGAGCTCTTGCCGGACTTGGTCTTCTTCTTCCCCCCGGGAGCTTCAGCGGCAAGTGACTTGCGATCGGCTGCGGCCGCTACCTCCCGGTAAATCTTATCGGCGCAGATAAGGGCATCCTTCTTGTCGCCAGGGACAGAGATGACACTTATCGGGCCTGGCATCTTGAGCACGTTGTAGGCATAATGAGAGGCTGCCATGAACTTGGCGAGCGCAGGGCGGCCGAGTATTCCATTGTAGGGTAATGGGAAATCGGCGACATCAAAAGTGACCCTCTCAGTTCTGAAGTTCAGCTCGCTGCCAAATGTGATCGGCAACGTGATCTTTCCCTTCGGCTTGCTCCTTCCCGGGTTGATTCCTTGGAATGTGCCGGTCTCTTCGAGCTCGCTGTCAGGGATCTGGAGTTTCTGGAGGACTGCGGAGGATATCAGGTTCAAGCCGGCCCCGCCGTTAACTAGCATCTTCGTGACCTTGAGGTTGCGGATAGTTGGTGAAACCAACATCGGCAAGCACCCGACCGCAGTTATGCGATTAGGGTGATCCTCAATATCAAAGATGATAGGCGTGCTGGACCATTTTAGAGGCCTGCGTGACTCCATGGATGGTTCCGCTGCATTAACTTCCCGCATCCACTGCTTGAGTTGGCGGTGTGAAGCATGCAGGGAAGCACCGCCGTCAACGCACAAGACCTCTGTGGCTTTCTGAAATTCCTGCTCATCGGCCTCATCATCATCCATATCTTCATCGTCGTCATCATCTTCATCCTTGTCGCGGCCATGGGGAGGCCTATCTCCTTGCCGCTGCTTGGCCTTGCCGCGGCGTCCTCCCCGGCCGGGGCGTTTCTTGCTGGCTCCCCCAGCACCTTCCTGGGCTTTCTCCTTGTCGCGTCGCTCATACTCAGCCTTCTACTGCTCAACAAGCTTCTCAACCTTCTTACAACTCTGGAGGTCATGGCCCTTGGTGCGGTGGATCTTGCAGTATTGCTTGCCGGAGCTGTCTTGCTTATCGGCGGCAGCCACAGCCTGGCTCTCCTTGCCGGAGCCAGCAGCTGTAGCTTTCTTGGCGCCACCTCTGTTGCCGGACTGCTCGACAACCAGCACTTCTTTGCCCTTTTTCTTTCTGTTGTTCCACCACCGGCCTTTCCTTGCCGGGGCAGCATCCTCGCTGTCCGATCCTCCTGCTCCTGTGTTCTCTCCGGGGAGCCTCCTCCCCTCTTCAGCACATGCACACTTGTCGGCCAGGGCATAAAGCTCGCTGACGTCCCTGATCTTGCACATTGCTATCTCCTCCCTCATCCTGCGGTTTCGCACGTTCTGATGGAACGCGCTGATGACCGCGGCAGGATGGACATCTGGGATGTTGTGCTGTACACGGCTGAATCTCTGAATGTACTTGCGCAGGGGCTCTCCTTCCTTCCGGGCAAGCAGATGAAGATCGCTTTCTTGGCCATGAGGCTTGTGGCCGCCTGTAAAGGCGCCGACAAACTGATGGCATAGATCTGCCCAAGAAGAAATGGAGTTGTCCGACAAGTGCATGAGCCAGGATCTGACGTTAGGCTTGAGCACCAGCGGGAAGTAGTTGGCAAGGATCTTGTCGTCTCGTCCCCCGGCAGCCTGCACCGCGATGGTGTAGATGCTGAGGAACTCCGACGGATGCGACTTGCCATCGTACTTCTCCGGTACGCCTGGCTTGAAATTCTTCTTGCTGGGCCACTGGACTTGCCGCAGCTCACGGGCGAATGCAGGGCAACCTACCGCGTACGGCAAGTCATCTGGTTCCCCTGGCACATGCATGTCGACAGAAGGCCCAGCGCGCTGGTCAGATTGATGCCGCGCTTCTCTTCGACGCTCGATGCGGGTACGAGCATCCTCTTGCTGTCGTTCGTGCAGAACTTGGCGCTGATCACGACGAGCTCGCGGATCCGATGACGCGGTGGAGTCGCTGTCGAGGTGGACCCGGCGAGTCGGCCATCTTGGCCTTCGGGGTGGAGAGTGCATGGAAGTTGCACCCCCGTCGGTCTTGTCGCCATCGGCTTGCGTCCGGCAGTCTTGCCGCGGCAGCGAAGTGCTTGGTTGCCGCGCAGTGTCGCCGTTGGCGAAGCCGATGAGACTCTGGATGGTGGCCCTCCACTCGTCGGTCTTGTCCGCCGTCGGAGGGTAATCTAGAAGCAGTTGAGCTCGCGCCAAGGCTTCTGCTGGAGTGGTGGGCGGCAGCGGCGAGCGGTGCGAGGAGCGGGATATGCTCGGACTTCTAACTATGTTAGAAGGAGCAGTATCCCGTCCAGGCGACCGCACTTTGCTGGGGCCAGCATGCTAGCGTGCATGCTGGTCTTGAACTCCGCGAGATCCACCAGCTTGGTCTTGGCCCAGCGGACGTATGGCGCTGCGAACGCCATGACGTTGCTGGTCCCGCGCCTCCTGAGACGGGTGCGGTGCGCGTACGGACGCCAAGGTCTGTGCTGCCTTGTCCTTGGACTTGGCAGCACTTTGAGCACCCTCATCGACGCCCGTTCTTCCGCCGGCGTCCACTCCACCACCCGTTTGCTCCGGAGGCGGTGGGAGCGACGCGGATGGGACAGCTGCCTCGGAAGCCTTCTTCTTCGGTGACATGTCGATGAAGACGATGAGGATTTAGCTCGTGTGCACGCCGGATCGGGTTCACACGATCTCGACGCCCCCTACCTGGCGTGCCAAAGATGTCGGGGAAACTGATCCGTGAACACCTATGGGGACCGGCGGACCGAGCCCCTTTCGGTTCGGAGGGGGGCGGAGGTCGCACGAAGAGCGGATCGAGGCAATGCACACGAGCAGTTTACCCAGCTTCGGAGCTCTCTGGAGAGATAACACTCCTACTGCTGCTTGTTTGATTGTATTCAGTTCTTGCTCAGGAGCGATGAGCGCTACCAGACCGAGCGTGAGAGTGTTCTTGGTGTTTCGAATGAGCCGAACCCCCTATACGTCGCGCATGGGCCTCCTTTTATATGCTCAAGGGGTCACCGACAGGTGGCAACGTAGACATAAAGGGTAAAAATGTAAAAAGAGTGTGGTAGGTACAACTACCTCTACTGTAGCCACAGTGTATCATACCTAACCCTGACGGCAGGGGACAAGGGCATTAAATGCCCGTCTGTGTCGTCTAAACAGTGCGAGAAGAGACTGTCAGGGGCGCCACCGATCGCCACGATGGCCTTCTTGTCAGCGCCGCTCGCCACCGCGCACCGCTGGCTGCACAGCCCCTCGCCACGCGTGCCTGGACGGGTCCCAAGATGACACGTTGGTGGATGTGCTGGAGCCTGGGCGCGGAGCGACCGCTTGCTGTGGCAAGTGCCTTGCCGCGGTCGTCGTCTTGTCGGGCCCGGGAGCTTGTCGCTCGCCGTGCCTTGCGGGGACGCGAGGCGCGTCGCGGCAAGCGTTCTTGAGATGCCTTGATTGGCCTTCCCGGCAAGCTCCTCTTGCCGGGGCCTTGTCTTCTCGTTTCGAATACTTTGTTCTTGAGTGGCTTCCCGGCAAGCTCTTCTTGCCGGGGGTCTTGTCTCTTTAAGGAGTCACGGATGATCTTGGCGGTGACCCGGCGAGCCTTGCCGCGGGGTGCTGCAACTGCCCGTGCACAAGTTCGGGATACTAGGGTACCCCTATTCTAGTACACCGACAGGTGGGCGGGGTGGGGGTTTGCCGGTAGTCAGTTTTCTCAACCGCGGTCCCACTTGTAAGTGAAAATGCAACACGGCACGCATTCCCGCTTGAGCGTCCTGCCGGACCAACCGTGTGGGGGTGCAACGTGAACACGACAGGCTTTTCCTTTTGAACTCGTAACTTGTAAAATTTGGTTCTACTCCATGGCGCGATTGATAGATAGAAAATAACGATTTTGCCTAGAGTAATGAGAAGTTTGGTTCTGGCACCGTTCATGTATGGAGTACGTGCGAAAATTATGAAGTTGATGTGAAAGGTAAGATAATCACTGTAGTATCATATACTACTACATGGATTTGACGGAATGATAAAAATACATACGGATCCATCAACGACATCCTCACACCCTAGTGCACCGGGTCACCAACCGACGTGTGAGGAGCAGCGGCGTTGACGGCGAGCTTAACGTGCTTCTGAACAGTGCCGTCCAAGGTTGCCCTGCGGTCCAAGAAGGCCAGCATCCTATCGTCCTCCTCTTGCATGTAGTAGTCCTTGTGGATGATTTGCGCGTAGATGTGGGTGATTATGTCGATGGTGTCTTGCTGCGCCAGGCGCTGCACGGCGAGCGCAACCTCGAGGTGGACATTCTCTGGCATGACGGTGGGCAGTCACAGGGCCACCAGTGCGTCGAAGAGGTTGTCACCATAGTGGTCGTTGAGGGTGGCAGGCATCGCAAAGCCTGGGCGCATCGGCTGGAGGCTTACGTCAAAGTCGTCCGCGAGCTTCTTGACGACGGTGAACTTGTCGAGGAAACGGACGAGGACCTCGTCGAACAAGGAGACGAAGCTGTCGTCCAAGCGGCCCCTTGCCCTGGCGGCCT
The DNA here is from genome assembly GCA_963921465.1 of Triticum timopheevii. Taxonomy (NCBI): domain Eukaryota; kingdom Viridiplantae; phylum Streptophyta; class Magnoliopsida; order Poales; family Poaceae; genus Triticum; species Triticum timopheevii. Next base: position 426,563,217 of record OY997262.1, read on the forward strand.
CAAGCAATACTACCTGGAGACGTTCCTCGTTGCCGGGCCGCAGGCCGGCGTCGTGGACCATCTGGCATAGCCGGCTGATGCTCGCGCTCATCGCCTCCATGGGTCAATTGATCTTGCGATTCGAGTGATCACTCTTGCCCTTGGTTAGCGTGCGTAGGTGCGTAGGATTTCATACTACTCCTCGGCCCTCTACTGCACCTGCCTTTGGCTGTATGATAGGTGGGCCAGCCACCCCCTGGGCCCACGTGTCATTCACCCAAAGGCAGTTGCCGTAAGTCAATGAAGCTGCGTCCCCCTCCGTGCCGGTGTAGTATAGTCATCTCACCGGACCTCTAGTTGGGGCCAAACGAGAGAAGTTTGATGTTTACTAGTTTATTGGTCCCCTTTGCATTTTGCGCCAAGTTTTGACCTTTGATTTAACTAATAAACTGTTAATGCATGTAAACAAAAATGTTGTGTAAGTCACATTACGAAAACCAAATAATCCCAAAACACTTAGGCACGATGCATTAACTCCCTCCTTGTTTCTTATTTCGTGACATATCAACCAATGAGAGATGTGGGCCGTGCATGCTTTCAATGACTTGAGACTACCAAACATGACATGCAGTGTTTAGTTCATTGCATGTAATCCTATTAGTAGTTAGCAAAAAAAATTAAGTTCTCTCGCCGATAGGAATAAAACACCATGTATTTATTTACAGAGGGAGTAGTACATTTTTTGTGACATGCATTACTACTAGATATTGCTAGTCAAATACTAAAATCCAGATGGACGTGGTAGTACTCCTAAATCCAGATGGTGGTGCTACTAGTACTAGCACTGTACTACCTATTGGTCAAATTATTACGTGCTGCTCCTCACAGTGAAGTGACAAGACCCTGCGCCGGAGATGACACCAGAGTATAGGCGTCGCGTTCGGCATACCATAGTCAGCCTCACCGTCTGCAGTCACTATCATCATGGCTGTAGAGTTAGCCTGCTTACAACTAGCCCTGTTCGACATAATTTCCCGTGCGTAGATGCCCGTGCATTGCACGGAACACCAAGATTGGGGTGGACGGCTCCGGCAGCGGCCATCATGCCAGATTTTTCCACCGCCTTCTAGATATGGTGGGGAGGAGATAAGGCTGATTGTGAGAGACAAGGAGTTGTTTGTAAATAGGGAACAAGTACGGGCATCTTTTTTGCAAAAATGGAGAAGCTTGGTTTGTATGCGTCAGATCTAGATCCGACAGCTATTGGTGAAAGATGGGAGGCACAACATCATCACCAACTCAGGACCTGTTTGATTCGCAGGATTTTGAAAACGCAGGAATATGACACGGCAATATTACAAGTTTCAAACTAATATTACAAATGTTAGGAGTAATGCTGCACCTAGGAAGAGGGAATTACTAGGAAGTTTACGTAAGAACTTTCGTTACTTTAGGTGGATGCAGCATTATCATACAAACTAAAATCCACCGCCCTGACAAGTTACTAATGGGAAAATAAGTTTTCGAGTCTCTGGCCACTTGATGTTTCAAAAAAAAATTCAGCTTCTGCGGAGACTTTGTCATTTAGGCTTAGACGCTTGCGGTGATCAGCACGCCATTCATTGTTGCGCCAGACAACGCCAAACCTCATTACCTTGAGCACACTTGCCTCCAGAACAAAGAACCTGGCCAATTTAATCTTAGATGTGTTGCCTCGGTGGTCAATCAAATCAATTTCTGTAAGATGGAGATCAAGGCATTCGATGAGATTGTTATAGTGCAACACATTTTTCACTTTCGGGTCTTTTTTTATCTGCAAAAGAAGAGAACATATTAGAGCAGCTGGCTGCATAAGATTGCCGTGTCATCAAGAGGTACCAATATCATTTGCTCATACGATAGGGTTGGCTGGCTAGTGATATTTTTTCACACTCTCTCTCTCTCTCTCTCTCTCTCTGTTTCCTCTCATTTAACTAGGAGCACGTGAAGAGCTTGGGCATTTGTTGCCTTCCACTATGTGGCTGATGCCATATTTCGCAAAAGTATGCCACATAATACGCATCGATGTCAAATCAAAAGATTTTGGCACCGCTCTCGCGATGTGAGAGAGTTGGCACCGCTGTGCACACAGACCCACATGTATAAACAAATCAATCAAACCAACTACACCAGCCTCTCACTCTCCCAAACAAGTGTTTTTTATTGCCTCGGTCCTCTCTCTCTCCCATGCAGTGTTTTTTCATTGCGTGAGTTAATTTGGCACCGGAGCAAAGTAGGTGATCCAAATTGAGGCACCAGGTGAGAAATGGAGGGGCATCGACACCAAATGCATCACAAGTGAATTTGGCACATGTTTTGGCCTACATAGCCCACTTTTGTACTCCCTCCCAAAATTCTTGTCTTAAATTTTTCTAAATACGGATGTATCTAGTTACATTTTAGTGTTAGATACATCCGTATCTAAACAAATGTAAGACAAGAATTTTGGGACGGAGGGAATACTACCTCGTATTTAGTATAAAATTTTGACCATAGATTTACCTAAGAAAATGCCAATGCATGTCACTAAAAATTACACCATTTGAAATTATGTTCAAATACGAATCCAACGATATAGTTCTTAGTGACATGCATTAACATTTGTCAGTTAAATCTATGGTCAAATTTTGATACTACAAAATTGGAAGAGTAAACCAGGACGGAGGTAGTACTTGCTCTTAGGGTAACCATAGAGTTACTGGAGTAGTCTAAGTTACTTTCCACTATGACTAGCCTAGGCTACTATAGTAGTAGTACAACATAAAAACGATGCAGGTGATCACATGAGAAAAAAATACTAAAAACATTTCTTTCGGTGCAGTGCGTAGATGCAGTTTTGAACACTACACTTGTCATCGTAATTTGGGAAAATTACGAAAAAATTGAGCTACATTGTGATTACCGTTTACTTATAGGAAAGAAGTTTCACATCGATGAGTAGCTTCTCCGTGCACGGAAAGCATGTAAGGAATCCAACAACTTGATCCAGATTGGGGCCGATAGATTTTATTGTTAAGATCTTCACTGTGCGCATGGACTGGGTCAAGCTTGTGGGAATCATTTTCTAGAAGACGGTTGTAAATACATCAAGAAGAAATTTAAAAAATGTGAATTTCAAGAAGACGGAGAAGAAAATGAGTGTTGTACCTGAACGATTACGGATCCAATAAAGAGTTCGGAGAATTTGGCAGACGAGTACACCAACGCTGTCAATTTCGGCGCGTCAATGACCCTGATTTTTGTTGGACCTTCTAGATCCGATACAAGCAATCTCTCAAGGAAAGGCGCATTCTCAATGACCATAACATGGAACAGCTGGAATGATCTCTTCCCAATTGATGTCTTGTTGCAGGGCCAGCAAGACACATAAATCCATCGGAGATTCGTCGAGGCGATGTGGAGGCTAATGAACCCGTGGATCTGCTCAAGACGAAGGTACTCGAGCGCAGTACAGTTGCGGAGCAGGTGCTCCATAGCCTTCTTCAAGATGACAACGTCGAAGAGGTCGAGCTGCTTGAGTTGAGGGAGAAGAAGGGCGGGCGCGACATTAATCTAGGGAAGATAGCAGGAGCTGAAGCTGGTGCGACGCAGCGTTGGCGTGAGGCGGAGCACAGACGGGGGCAGAGAGCGACATCGTCCAGCTTCAAAGCTAAGCTCCTCGAGCTGATCTAGGGCGGGGGATAAGAACCACTCGTCGAACTTGGGTTGGACCTTGCAGTTGGTACTGAACATGCGGATGTCAAGGCGTCTGGCTGGCCCAGGGTGCGATGAAAGGATCTTGGAGACAACGGCCATGCGTTTGCAATCCCCGTTGCAGAGGCAGCTGTCGACGGTGAGGTTGGGGGGGATGCAGCGCCAGAGGGGGCACCACCATCGGGAGAGCAGGGCGGTCTGCATGGCAGATTTGGTGGGGAGGAGGCCGATGATGATGAGCAACATGTCGTCGGGGAGGCTGCTCATGAAGTCCAGGCTCGCCGGATGCGGTTTTGGCTCGAGCCGCCTCCGCTTGTTGGCTGCCTCGTCGTCCATCTCAACCGGCAGCGATGCGGGTGTACACGTGTGCTGGTGTGTGCTGTGTGCTGGGTGTGCGCGAGTGCGTCCTTTTGTGCATGCCGCCGCATAGTGGTGAATTGTGCGCGAGTGCGTCCTTCGCGCGCAAGAAGTTTGTCCTCAATGCGCCCTCAATTTACTAGCGTGCGGGGTGCTACCCCGAGTGGTTTCAACTTTGTTTACTTCACCGCGTGTCAGATGGGCCTCTAGTCTACTTATTTTCACCCACTGCCACATGGGCCAGCACACCAAGATACAGAACACGAGCTGACAACGCAGCATGTGGATTGGTTAACCGGTCAACTAAACAATATACGAAGCTATACGCTGACACAGTGAGCGTATAATCCGTCGGTATAGAGAGTTTGAGTGAGAGGGGAGGCCCGTGAGAGATAGCAGAGAGAGAGAGAGAGAAAGAGCTACTCCCTCCGTTCGATAATGTAGTTATAACATTTTTTTAAGTCAAACTTTTGAAACTTTGACCAAGTTTATAAAGAAATTACTTATATCTACAATACCAAAGATAAATGATAGTATGAAGTAAGTACATGTTGTGATGAATCTAATGATCGTTCCAGATGTAAATGTTTTTCTCCACATATACCTGGTCAAACTTTTCTGAGGTTTGACTTTTCAAAACATCCATATGCTTATGGAAGTGACACAGTCCCTAGAGAGAGAGAGAGAGAGAGAGAGAGAGAGAGAGAGAGAGAGAGAGTGAAAAAAGTGTGTGTGCGTGTGTGAAAGAGACATGGACAACACACGATAAAAGTAGAGAAAAGGCGTGCATGTCTTATGCAAACATATCACACATGCATCTTCGACAACGGAGGCAAGGTGAGGAGATAGTGTGTGGTTGTTTGGAACCGAGAGAGGAAGACCCCTAGCACGTGGCCAAGAGGGGTCAGACAAACAAGGGAGAGAGGTCGAGAGAGACGTACGGAGAAAATGCAGACATGGGGAGGAGAGAGTGTATGTTTGTCATAGAGAGATCCCCTAGAGATTGTGATGGGACTACATGGGTGGGAGATCGAGTGACAAGGTGTGTGCGCGATAGAAGATGCCCCGAGAGATATCGAGATAGACGTATGGATGGAAGGAGACAATACGTGTGTTCCTGATGGCTAGTAATTAAGAGATAATCATACTTAGGGGGGGGGGAGTGCTTGTGCCTATGGCCCTGTTTGGATACTCTAACTCAGTTAGAGGTTAGAGTTAGATTCATACCCTGAATTAACCCTGAACTAACTCTAAGTAAAGAGGTGTTTGGATGGCAGGGTTAGATGGAGCGCGGATACGGCGAGGCACCTTCACGGGCGGTGCGAGAGGGAGGGAGGGAGAGGACGAAAAGCTTCGAGGAAGTGGGGAGGGATTAGCTGCGGGGAGAGCGAGAGAAAAAAGTGTTTATTAGTGGTCCCGAGAAGAACTAACCCAAATAAGCACCTCTTGGATGGGTTAGTTTTTTTGGATGGGTTAGATGCATCTAACCTAAACTAACCCTCCTGTTTGGATCTTTTTGGGTTAGTTGACTCCAAACTAACTCTAACCCATGGATCCAAACAGAGCCTATGATGGAGTGATGGATTATGGTACTTAGGGGGGGGTGCATGTCACATGGAGAGAGAACAAGGGCGGAGAGTGTTGGATGGGTCTATATGTATAGTGCGAGCGAGACATGTGTATGTGTGAACCAGGGAGATATAAGGCCAGTTTGGCTTGCGTCGTGAGCATCTTTTGCGTGGCCTGGGGTTGTGGCTGGATTTCATCATGCTTGTTTGGTTGCTACCCTGTGAAAAAGAAAGCTCGCCTGGGCTGGGTTCCCTTGCACTTTAATTGGCCTGGCTGAACTCCAGACACTTCAAGTAGCCTACTCCAAGCAACCGATTTGGAATGCCTGGCCGTGCCTGGTCGTGCGGCCACGAGGCTAACAACAACATGGATGGATATTAGCATTAAATAATTGATGCATGGATTGATTGATGGGACGTTGATGCTTTGCCTGGCCCTGGCATGAACCAAACGCTTCAGCACCACACAAGCCTGGCCAGGCAGAAATATTTTACATCTCACGTCCACACCAGGTAGTACCGGCCATCAAGGCATGAAGGTCAGGTCACGAACCAAACTGACCAATAAAGTTTGAGAGAGATTGAGGAGCCCCGATAAGGCTGAGTGGTGCGTCAGATAGCTGAGAGGGGGAAAGAGATATTCCATCCGCTCAATAATGTAGTGCATGTAAATTTTTTAGAAGTCAAACTTTGGAAACTTTGATCAGGTTTACGCAAATGTTATTTATATCTACAATACCAAATATACATCATACAAAACTACATCTCATGGTGAATCTAATGGTATATGTTTGCCGTACTAGATGTAATTGTTTTTCTCCACGTACATGGTCAAACTTTGTGATGTTTGACTTTTCAATAAATCTATATGCTATGGACGGAGGAGAGTGCCTCAGTCAAGACAGATCAAGTGCGTGTGAAGGAGAATGAGTAAGTGTGCAAAAAGAGTATGTGTGTGAAAGAGAAAGTGACAACAAATGATAAATTAGAGAGAGAGTGTGTTTTTTCGTTTCTTATGCGAACATATCACGCATGCATCTCCGAGATGGAAAAGCGAGGCAAGGACATACACGAAGATAGCTAGTGTGTGATTGTTTGCAACAGAGAGAGACACCCCTGTAGCACATGTCCAATAGAGGTCTGGCCATCAAGGAAAAAAGGTCGAGAGGGACACATGGATGGCATGGACGCATGGGGAGGGAGAGAGGGTGTGTTTGTGATAGAGAGATCCCCTCGAGATGGTGAGGGGACTATATGGGTGGGAGATCGAGGGAGTGTGTGCGCGATAGAAAGATGCCCCGAGAGAAATCGAGATAGACCATGCACATGTTTGTGATGGAGACTAAGATTAGCTAGTCATATACATATAGGGGGACTACGTGTGCCTACAATTGAGTGAGAGACCATCATACTTGGCTAGCTGGGCATGAGATTGTGTGTGTGTGTGCGTGTGAGATGGAGATAGAACGAGGGAGAGAGATAGAGTTTTAGATGGGCCTATCGAGTGCGAGTGAGATATGCATGTGTATGTGTGACCCAGGTGGATGGAGAGTTTGAGAGAGGGGGGAAGAGCTCCGAGATGACATAGTGGTGCGTGAGAGAGTTACGGGCAAAGAGCCAAGGAATTTGTGTGCGTACGATGAGTGCACCCAACATATCTAGCTTGGACTAGCTAGAGTATCATACATATTGTGCGAGAGAGACCTATAGATGGTGTATATATGAATGTGAACTAGAAAGACCCCCCCACACACACAGAGAGAGGGAGAGGGAGGGGGAGAGAGAGAGAGAGAGATGGAGAGAAAGGGAGAGGGACCAACAAGGTTTTTGTGTCGGATGCATGCGACAGAATTGAAGATTATTGGCGAGAGAGTGTGTGTGTGAGAGAGAGAGAACAGGAGTCCGGGAGAGGGGGAGGTCGCGTTTTATGCATCAAAGACTGATGTAAACCATGTTTCGATATAAACTTGCATTCAAATATTTAAATTGGAGAACATGTTGTCTGCAATCACACATGAATGGATATATGCGTATATCAAACAAGTTCATTAATTTGACTTTCAACATGTTCATGGAGTACTATAATACTGTACAACATGCTACTCCATTGAGGTGTTCAATTTTGGATTTAGTTCACTATTTTGACCTACTGACCGAGCTAGTTCATTGAATCGAGATGTTTCATTTTGGGTTTGATTCGCGTTTTTGAGTGGGTCAACTATTTGTCATATAGTAAATCGCTAGCAACGAGCAGGTAAGAACACATTACTCCCGAGCATCATCTCTCCATCTAAAAAAGAAGTGGCAAGCTAATATTTCAAAATTTGATTCGAATCGACTTGGTAAGGTAGACGTGGATGCTCGTTCTCCCAAAATTTGAACAAACTGTTAAACATCCTCTCTGCTCGGTGGAATTTGCCCAAGCAAATAAATGGGAGACGCGAAATTACCGTCCTATGTGGGACACGCATCAATTGGCCCGTTGTACACCGAGGGTAGGTTCGTAACTTCATCCAAGCGCGCCTTCTCCTCGGCCGAAATGACATGTGCCGAATAATTCATAAACCATGGTCGGCAAAACACGCTCTCCTCGCCCGAAATAGCCCACGCCCACTATTTCAAAAACACTCTCCTCGCCCGAAATCGCTCGCGCCCACTATAGTTCAAAACACTCCCTCCTCGCCTGAAATCGCTCCCGCCCCCTATTTGGGGAGAAGCAAAGTTACTCTACTATCCCCGACCCTTAGCACACAGACCAAAGCCGAGAAGCCTATAGGCAAGGGTAGAACTGTAACTCCCCCTCACATTTCAGACAAATGCGTCTGTAAGACATGGTTCCACTCCCCTCCCAATTCCCCCCCCGCCCGCCCCCATTCATACCTCGTGGGCGCCAAATCACCTTCTCCCTGGGAAGCTCCCTTCTCCCGAGCCGTGAAACCTCAGCCCCACCTCCATGGTGCCCCCCATCGCACCAATTTCACAGCGGCCCTCCTCCCTAATGACGGAGACGCCGTCCAATTGCTGTCGTGCACTGGGCCGTGTGCCTCTTACTCTGTGCTGCTGGTGCTGCCTCGACGACGGCCGCGTGAATCGTACCAGAGCCGACTCACCCCCGCCGTTGTTCATGGCGCCGGAGCGACTCCAACTTCGGATCTGTCCAGAGTCCTGGTGCTGCTTCCGCGTAGCCGTCGACCATCGCGACATCGCTCTTTCCCTGCCGCCGGTCGCCACCGCAACCGTGCCGGCCTCACTAACTCGGCAGCTGGACCTGCCTACTTCACCATGCCGCCAGATAGGTCGCACCCTCATCTCAAATCACTTTATTTAGGCGTCAGTTGTCTGAATTTTTATTCTGGGCCAATCGATTCCCAATGGGAAGCAGCACCCCTTGAGGCGGCGGAGCTCCTAGGCTGCCGGTTGGCTGGTGTATAACGTAAGGGTGCAGGGCCGCAAGTTCGCCGCAGAAGTAGCGCTTAGATGGCTATCTTTTAGAGTTGCCTGGGTTGAAGGTACTGCCGCCGCCGGATCTGGATGACGGGGAGTCTTTGTGGATTGGCCCGGGGGCGGCGCAACCACGACAGTGCGGTGGGGCGGGGAGCGGGGTTTTGGCCGGGGCCACAGACGGCAGAGGCAGGCTGCTCTGCCGTTGGTCGCTGGCTCTTCGGGGAAGATTCCGAACAGTGTCAGCCGGGAGGCACAAGACGGCCATCTAGCCATCCGACGTAGATCGGACAGTACCAAAATAAAATAAAATCGTGTGACCCAAATTTAGTCTTCAGTCAACAGACGTGTGACCACTCTTGTACCTTGCTGTTGATCTCTTAGTGTATTTCTTCAGATCAAAGAGATATGTTGTTCTTAACATTATGCGTTAACTGCATCTTCAGACACACCGTCTTTCGACTCACCGCAGCTGCTCCAACAAGGGAAGCATACACCAGAAGGGAGCTACAGTCCCCACTCAATAGTTCCCTGCATCGAATGCGCGTGCTCGACATGGACAACCACAACAACTGCAGGGCCATCGACAAGTCAGCACATGATGCTCACTCCTATGGATGGCAGCCAGATAGGTTGTACCCTCATCTTACTTGTGTGCAACATTTATGGCTTTGTTATTCACTAAGCATGGAAAATAGATCATCACATTTCACTGTATATTCATGCTGATCTCTTACGGGTCTTGTTCAGGAGTTCACGCTGTTCCATAGTTCAGCTAAGATACTTGTTCTTTAGGTAACGCTGTTCCATAGTTATCATCCATCAGCCAATGCTATCCCACAGGCTGGTGATTATAGTATTATACCACTTCTAATATTACCTATGTTGTTCTTTAATACTTTTGTGTGCCATCTAGTTAATCTCGAGTACAAATGATACATATTCTGTAGCTTTCATCTGTGTTCTCCCTTTAGTTTATAAGACCTGTTGCTGCTAGTTAACCCCAGTCCTCCTATTTATATCGTCTCCTACAGGCACTCATTTACATAAATCTAACTACTAGTTGTCTTCCATGCATGTCAGATATAATTGAACACACTGGTATATCCACAAGAACCTCATGGAGCAATGTAAAGGCCAATAAACTTGATGTCAATGATACCCAATATGATGGTGTTGGGGAACGTAGCAGAAATTCAAAATTTTCCTATGAGTCACCAAGATCTATCTATGGAGAGACTAGCAACGAGAGAGAGGGGAGTGCATCTACATACCCTTGTAGATCGCTAAGCGGAAGCGTTCAAGAGAACGGGGTTGAGGGAGTCGTACTCGTCGTGATCCAAATCACCGGAGATCCTAGTGCCGAATGGACGGCACCTCTGCGTTCAAGACACGTGTAGCCCGGTGATGTCTCCCACGCCTTGATCCAACAAGGAGAGAGGGAGAGGCTGGGGAAGACTCTGTCCAGCAGCAGCACAATGGCGTGGTGGTTATGGAGGAGCGTGGCATTCCAGCAGGGCTTCGCCAAGCACCGCGAGAGATGAGGAGGGAGAGAGGTAGGGCTGCGCCAGGGAGAGGATTAACTCGTATGTTTGCAGCCCCCAATACCTCAAGTATATATAGGGGAAGGGGAGGGGCTGCGCCCCCATCTAGGGTTCCCTCCCTAGGGGTGGCGGCAGCCCAAAAACCCATTTAGGGTGCGGCCAAGGGGGGGAGAGGGGGAAACTTGCCCCCCAAGCAAGGTGGAGGCGCCCCCTCCCCAAACCCTAGTCGCCTTGGGCCCTAGTGGGGGGCGCACCAGCCCGCCTGGTGCTGGTCCCCTCCCACACTTGGCCCATGCAGCCCTCTGGGGCCGGTGGCCCCACCCGGTGGACCCCCGGGACCCTCCCGATGGTCCCGGTACGTTACCGATAGCACCCGAAACTTTTCCGGTGACCAAAACAGGACTTCCCATATATAAATCTTTACCTCCGGATTATTCCGGAACTCCTCGTGACGTCCGAGATCTCATCTGGGACTCCGAACAACATTCGGTAACCACGTATAACTATTCCCTATAACCCTAGCGTCATCGAACCTTAAGTGTGTAGACCCTACGGGTTCGGGAACCATGTAGACATGACCGAGACGTTCTCCGGTCAATAACCAACAGCGGGATCTGGACACCCATGTTGGCTCCCACATGTTCCATGATGATCTGATCGGATGAACCACGATGTCGAGGATTCAATCAATCCCATATTCAATTCCCTTTGTCTAGCGGTATAGTACTTGCCCGAGATTCGATCGTCGGTATCCAGATAACTTGTTAAATCTCATTACTGGGAAGTCTCTTTACTCGTTCCGTAACACATCATCCCATGATCAACCCCTTGGTCACATTTTGCACATTATGATGATGTCCTACCGAGTGGGCCCAGAGATACCTCTCCGTCACACGGAGTGACAAATCCCTGTCTCGATTCGTGCCAACCCAACAGACACTTTCGAAGATACCTGTAGTGCACCTTTATAGCCACCCAGTTACGTTGTGATGTTTGGTACACCCAAAGCATTCCTACGGTATCCGGGAGTTGCACAATCTCATGGTCCAAGGAAATGAGACTTGACATTAGAAAAGCTTTAGCATACGAACTACACGATCTTTGTGCTAGGCTTAGGATTGGGTCTTGTCCATCACATCATTCTCCTAATGATGTGATCCTGTTATCAACGACATCCAATGTCCATGGTCAGGAAACCATAACCATCTATTGATCAACGAGCTAGTCAACTAGAGGCTTACTAGGGACATGGTGTTGTCTATGTACCCACACATGTATCTGAGTTTCCTATCAATACAATTATAGCATGGATAATAAACGATTATCATGAACAAGGAAATATAATAATAATAACTAATTTATTATTGCCTCTAGGGCATATTTCCAACAGTCTCCCACTTGCACTAGAGTCAATAATCTAGTTCACATTGCCATGTGATTAACACTCATAGGTCACATCGCCATGTGACCAACATCCAAAGAGTTTACTAGTGTCACTAAACTAGTTCACATCATCATGTGATTAAGACTCAATGAGTTCTGGGGTTTGATCATGTTTTGCTTGTGAGAGAGGTTTTAGTCAACGGGTCTGCAACATTCAGATCCGTATGTACTTCGCAAATCTCTAGGTCATATTGTAAATGCTGCTTCCACGCTCCACTTGGAGCTATTCCAAATGGTTGCTCCACTATACGTATCCGGTTTGCTACTCAGAGTCATTCGGATAGGTGTTAAAGCTTTCATCGACGTAACCCTTTACGCCAAACTCTTTATCACCTCCATAATCGAGAAGCATGTCCTTATTTACTCCAAGGACAATTTTGACTGCTGTCCAATGATCCATTCCTGGATCACTCTTGTACCCCCTTGCCAGACACGTGGCAAGGCACATATCAGGTGCGGTACAAAGCATGACATACTGTATAGAGCCTATGGCTAAGGCACAAGGGGTGACATTCATCCTTTCTCGTTCTTCTACCGTGGTCGAGCTTTAAGTCTTAACTTCATACCTTACAACTCAGGCAAGAACTCCTTCTTTGACTGATCCATCTTGAATACCTTCAAGATCATGTCAAGGTATGTGCTCATTTGAAAGTACCATTTAGCGTTTTTGATCTATCCTCATAGATCTTGATTCTCAATGTTCAAGCAGCTTAATCCAGGTTTTCTATTGAAAAACACTTTTAAAATAACCCTATATGCTTACCAGAAATTCTACATCACTTTTGATCAACAATATGTCAACAACATATACTCATCAGAAATTCTATAGTGCTGCCACTCACTTCTTTGGAAATACAAGTTTCTCATAAACTTTGTATAAACCTAAAATCTTTGATCATCTCATCAAAGCATACATTCCAACTCGGAGATGCTTACTCCAGTCCTTAGAAGGATTGCTAGAGCTTTGCATACTTGTTAGCGTCTTTCAGGATTGTCAAAACCTTCTGGTTGTATCACATACAACCTTTCCTCAAGAAAATTGTCGAGGAAACAATGTTTTGACATCCTATCTGCAAGATTTCACAAATAATGCAGTAACTGCTAATCCAATTCCAACAGACTCTTAGCATCGCTACGAGTGAGAAAGCCTCACCGTAGTCAACTCCTTGAACTTGTCGGAAAACATCTTAACGACAAGTCGAGCTTTCTTAATGGTGATACTTACCATCATTGTCCGTCTTCCTTTTAAAATCCATCTGTACCCAACAGCCTTACGACCATCAAGCAGTTCTTCCAAAGTCTACACTTTGTTTTCATACATGGATCCTCTCTCGGATTTTATGGCCTCGAGTCATTTGTCGGAATCCGGGCCCACCATCACTTCTCCATAGCTCGTAGGTTCATTGTTGTCTAGCAACATGACCTTCAAGACAGGATTACCGTACCACTCTGAAGTAGTACACATCCTTGTCACCCTACGAGATACGGTAGTGACTTGATCCAAAATTTCATGATCACTATCATAAGCTTCTACTTCAATTGGTGTAGGCGCCACAGGAACAACTTCCTGTGCCCTGCTACACACTAGTTGAAGTGATGGTTCAATAACCTTATCAAGTCTCCACCATCCTCCCACTCAATTCTTTCGAGAGAAACTTTTCCTCGAGAAAGGACCTAATTCGAGAAACAATCCCTTTTGCTTCCGGAACTGAGATTGGTGGTATACCCAACTGTTTTGGGTGTCCTATGAAGATGCATTTATCTGCTTTGGGTTCGAGCTTATCAACCTGAAACTTTTCACATAAGCGTCGCAGCCCCAAACTTTTAAGAAATGACAACTTAGGTTTCTCCAAACCATAGTTCAAACGGTGTCATCTCAACGGAATTACGTGGTGCCCTATTAAAGTGAGTGCGATTGTCTCTAATGCCTAACCCATGAACGATAGTGGTAATTCGATAAGAGACATCATGGTACGCACCATATCGAATAGGGTGCAACTATGATGTTCGAACACACCATCACACTATGGTGTTCCAGGCAGTATTAATTGTGAAACAATTTCCACAATGTCTTAATTGCGTGCCAAAGCTCGTAACTCAGATACTCATCTCCATGATCATATCATAGACATTTTATCCTCTTGTCACGATGATCTTCAACTTCACCCTGAAATTACTTGAACCATTCAATAATTCAGACTTGTGTTTCATCAAGTAAATATACTCAGTATCTACTCAAATCATCCGTGAAGTAAGAACACAACGATATCCACTGCGTGCCTCAGCACTCATTGGACTGCACACATCAAAATGTATTACTTCCAACAAGTTGCTTTCTTGTTCCATTTTTACTGAAAACAAGGCTTTCCGTCATCTTGCCCATGTGGTATGATTTGCATGTCTCAAGTGATTCAAAATCAAGTGAGTCCAAATGGTCCATTTGCATGGAGTTTCTTCATGCATATACACCAATAGACATGGTTCGCATGTCTCAAACTTTTCAAAACGAGTGAGTCCAAAGATCCATCAACATGGAGCTTCTTCATGCGTTTTATACCAATATGACTTACATGGCAGTGCCACAAGTAGGTGGTACTATCATTACTATCTTATATCTTTTGGCATGAACATGTGTATCACTACGATCGAGATTCAATAAACCATTCATTTTAGGTGCAAGACCATTGAAGGTATTACTCAAATAAACAGAGTAACCATTATTCTCCTTAAATGAATAACCATATTGCGATAGACATAATCCAATCATGTCTATGCTCAACGCAAACACCAAATAACAATTATTTAGGTTTAACACCAATCTCGATGGTAGAGGGAGCGTGTGATGCTTGATCACATCAATCTTGGAAACACTTCCAACACATATCGTCAGCTCACCTTTAGCTAGTCTCTGTTTATTCCGTAGCTTTTATTTCGAGTTACTAACACTTAGCAACCGAACCGGTATCTAATACCCTGGTGCTACTAGGAGTACTAGTAAAGTACACATTAACATAATGTATATCCAATATACTTCTATCGACCTTGCCAGCCTTCTCATCTACCAAGTATCTAGGGTAATTCTACTCCAGTTGTCGTTCCCCTTATTATAGAAGCACTTAGTCTCGGGTTTGGGTTCAACCTTGGGTTTCTTCACTAGAGCAGCAACTGATTTACCGTTTCATGAAGTATCCCTTCTTGCCCTTGCCCTTCTTGAAACTAGTGGTTTCACCAACCATCAACAATTGATGCTCCTTCTTGATTTCTACCTTCGCAGTGTCAAACATCACGAATATTTCAAGGATCATCATATCTATCCCTAATATCTTATAGTTCATCACGAAGCTCTAGTATCTTGGTGGCAATGACTTTGGAGAAACATCACTATCTCATCTGGAAGATCAACTCCCACTCGATTCAAGTGATTGTTGTACTCAGACAATCTGAGCACAAGCTCAACGACTGAGCTTTTCTCCCTTAGTTTGCAGGCTAAGAAAATCGTAGGAGGTCTTATACCTCTTGACGTGGGCACGAGCCTGAAATCCCAATTTCAGCCCTCGAAACATCTCATATGTTCCGCGACGTTTCGAAATTATCTTTGGTGCCTCAACTCTAAACCATTTAACATTACCCACTGAACTATCACGTAGTCATCAAAACGTGTATGTCAGATGTTCACAACATCCACAAACAACATTCGAGGTTCAGCACACCGAGCGGTGCATTAAGGACATAAGACTTCTACGCAGCAATGAGGACAATCCTTAGTTTATGGACCCAGTCCGCATAATTGCTGCTATCAACTTTCAACTATATTTTCTCTAGAAACATATCTAAAATAGTAGAACTAAAGCGCGAGCTACGACATAATTTGCAAAAACCTTTTGACTATGTTTAGGATAATTAAGTTCATCTTATGAACTCCCACTTAGATAGACATCCCTCTAGTCATCTAAGTGATTACATGATTCGAGTCAACTAGGCCGTGTCCGATCATCATGTGAGACGGACTAGTCATCATCGGTGAACATCTTCATGTTGATCGTATCTACCATATGACTCATGCTCGACCTTTCGGTCTCTCGTGTTCCGAGGCCATGTCTGTACATGCTAGGCTCGTCAAGTCAACCTAAGTGTTTCGCGTGTGTAAATCTGGCTTACACCCGTTGTATGTGAACGTTAGAATCTATCACACCCGATCATCACGTGGTGCTTAGAAACAATGAACTTTTGCAATGGTGCACAGTTAGGGGGAACACTTTCTTGAAATTTTAACGAGGGATCATCTTATTTACTACCGTTGTTCTAAGCAAATAAGATGCATAAACATGATAAACATCACATGCAATCAAAAAGTGACATGATATGGCCAATATCATTTTGCTCCTTTTGATCTCCATCTTCGGGGCTCCATGATCATCATCATCACCGGCATGACACCATGATCTCCATCATCATGATCTCCATCATCGTGTCTCCATGAAGTTGTCTCGCCAACTATTACTTCTACTACTATGGCTAACGGTTTAGCAATAAAGTAAAGTAATTACATGGCGTTGTTCAGTGACACGCATGTCATACAATAAATAAAGACAACTCCTATGGCTCCTGCCGGTTGTCATACTCATCGACATGCAAGTCGTGATTCCTATTACAAGAACATGATCAATCTCATACATCACATATCATTTATCACATTCTTTTGGCCATATCACATCATATAGCATACCCTGCAAAAACAAGTTAGACGTCCTCTAATTGTTGTTTGCATGTTTTACGTGGCTGCTATGGGTTTCTAGCAAGAACGTTTCTTACCTACACAAAAGCCACAATGTGATATGCCAATTGCTATTTACCCTTCATAAGGACCCCTTCCATCGAATCCGATCCGACTAAAATGGGAGAGACTGGCACCCGCTAGCCACCTTATGCAACAAGTGCATGTCAGTCGGTGGAACCTGTCTCACGTAAGAGTACGTCTAAGGTCGGTCCGGGCCGCTTCATCCCACAATGCCGCCGAATCAAGATAGGACTAGTAACGGTAAGCAAATTGAACAAAATCAATGCCCACAACTACTTTGTGTTCTACTCGTGCATAGAATCTACGCAATAGACCTAGCTCATGATGCCACTGTCGGGGAACGTAGCAGAAATTCAAAATTTTCCTACAAGTCACCAAGATCTATCTATGGAGAGACTAGCAACGAGAGAGAGGGGAGTGCATCTACATACCCTTGTAGATCGCTAAGCGGAAGCGTTCAAGAGAACGGGGTTGAGGGAGTCGTACTCGTCGTGATCCAAATCACCGGAGATCCCAGTGCCGAAAGGACGACACCTCCGCGTTCAACACACGTGCAGCCCGGTGACGTCTCCCATGCCTTGAGCCAGCAAGGAGAGAGGGAGAGGTTGGGGAAGACTCCGTCCAGCAGCAGCACAACGGCGTGGTGGTGATGGAGGAGCGTGGCATTCCAGCAGGGCTTCGCCAAGCACCGCGAGAGATGAGGAGGGAGAGAGGTAGGGCTGCGCCAGGGAGAGGATTAACTTGTATGTTTGCATCCCCCAATACCTCAAGTATATATAGGGGAAGGGGAGGGGCTGCACCCCCATCTAGGGTTCCCTCCCTAGGGGTGGTGGCAGCCAAAAAACCCATCTAGGGTGCGGCCAAGGGGGGGGAGGGGGAAACTTGGCCCCCAAGCAAGGTGGAGGCGCCCCCTCCCCAAACGCTAGGCGCCTTGGGCCCTGGTGGGGGGGGCGCACCAGCCCACCTGGGGCTGGTCCCCTCCCACACTTGGCCCATGCAGCCCTCTGGGGCCGGTGGCCCCACCTGGTGGACCCCCGGGACCTTCCCGGTGGTCCCGGTACGTTACCAATAGCACCCGAAACTTTTCCGATGACCAAAACAGGACTTCCCATATATAAATCTTTACCTCCGAATCATTCCAGAACTCCTTGTGACGTCCGGTATCTCATCCGGGACTCCGAACAACATTCAGTAACCACGTATATCTATTCCCTATAACCCTAGTGTCATCAAACCTTAAGTGTGTAGACCCTACGGGTTCGGGAACCATGCAGACATGACCAAGACGTTCTCCTGTCAATAACCAACAGCGGGATATTGATACCCATGTTGGCTCCCACATGTTACATGATGATCTGATCGGATGAACCACGATGTCGACGATTCAATCAATCCCGTATTCAATTCCCTTTGTCTAGCGGTATAGTACTTGCCCGAGATTCGATCGTCGGTATCCCGATACCTTATTCAATCTCGTTACCGGCAAGTCTCTTTACTCGTTCCGTAACACATCATCCCGTGATCAACCCCTTGGTCACATTGTGCACATTATGATGATGTCCTACCGAGTGGGCCCAGAGATACCTCTCCGTCACACGGAGTGACAAATCCCAGTCTCGATTCGTGCCAACCCAACAGACACTTTCGGAGATACCCGTAGTGCACCTTTATAGCCACCCAATTACGTTGTGACGTTTGGTACACCCAAAGCATTCCTACGGTATCCGGGAATTGCACAATCTCATGGTCTAAGGAAATGATACTTGACATTAGAAAAGCTTTAGCATACGAACTACACGATCTTTGTGCTAGGCTTAGGATTGGGTCTTTTCCATCACATCATTCTCCTAATGATGTGATCCTATTATCAACGACATCCAATGTCCATGGTTAGGAAACCGTAACCATCTATTGATCAACGAGCTAGTCAACTAGAGGCTTACTAGGGACGTGGTGTTGTCTATGTACCCACACATGTATCTGAGTTTCCTATCAATACAATTATAGCATGGATAATAAACGATTATCATGAACAAGGAAATATAATAATAATAACTAATTTATTATTGCCACTGGGGCATATTTCCAACAGATGGAACATGTTAAGGCAGTTCTTCAGAAGACTTGCAGAAAGATGATGAATCCTCTTCACCCCACAAGGCCCTTGCTCTAACTTGGCCTGTGATATGGGTACAACATGCATATAATGTCCTAGAGTGTATCTACTCTGTTGCAATGCCATGTGCTTAGCATGCCGATCATGCATGTAAATATGTCATGTCTTCCTGTTTTTCAGTACCTATTCCATTCATGATAACATGTTTTCAAATTCAAGTACTGTCATTCTACTCTATTGCAATGCCATCTGCTTAATTTGGACATCATGCTTCTGAATATCTTATGCATTGTTATTCATCAGTATGTACTTCATCTATCTGCCATACCATGTTTTTTTACATTGAAGTGCTGTTCTAGTGCTCTGTTGCAATGCCATCTTATTTTCCCAATCATACACGTGTATGTTGCCTTAGTTATTTCTGTACTTATGCCGCTAGCATATAATTTTACGTTCAACTAGTGTTTTTTTTGCTGTGTTGTCCTGTCGTATCCCTAGCTCTTACACCATACTCCCTCAATCCGGATTACATGTTGCCGAAATGGATAAAAAAGGATGTATCTAGAACTGAAATACGCCTAGACCCATCCATTTTTTTCCGGATGGAGGGAATACATGTCAATATGTCATGCCTTTCTATTCTTCAGTACCTATTCCATCTCTCTGCTGTCGCATGTTTTATAATTAAATCACCATTCTTCTATACAAGGCATGCAAGGGGAAGACGACTATGTTAGAATCTGAAGGGTTACAAACAAGGCCTTTGCAAAAGATCCAAACGCCAGGAAATAATAAACCAACTCCAGTTTTTATAAATACTGCTCCAGCACAGAGAAACCCAACTCCTACTGATAATAAGCAGATTCCAGTGGCCAAAGAACTAGTCCGCTCCAGTCCAGCAAAAATATGTCAACTCAATTCTAAGAAGCGTGTGCGTATCCTTGCATCATGAAATTTTATAGCATGCTGATAATATTTTCTACATGTTTCTTACCCATCTCTCTTTTAGAAAATAAGCTTAACAGACAAAGAATTTCTGCAATGGTATCGTCTATGAGGAAAGATTTTTGAAGGAATTCTCTGTGCTCTAATGTAGATGTAAGTACCTGTTGTATATCACTATATTTTTACCTCAGCATGTATTTTGTTAATCAGTGTGAATCCAACCTTTATCTGATCTAAATTTAGTTGTAGCAAAATGTATGATTAAAGGCCACAATGTTGATTTTTGTAAGGAAAACTGCCTGCTAGTTTTGCATCCTAAGCTGCATGAGTGTACTATCTCATATCAGTGGGTTTGAATACTTTGGTTCTGCAGTGGGGTTTTCAGTGTTTTTTTACTGTGTTGTCCTGTCGTATCCCTAGCTCTTACATCATACTCCCTCCGTCCGGATTAAATGTCGTAGAAATGGATAAAACTGGATCTATCTAGAACTGAAATATGCCTAGACCCGTCCATTTATTTCCGGATGGAGGGAATACATGTCAATATGTCATGCCTTTCTATTCTTCAGTACCTATTCCATCTCTGCTGTAGCATGTTTTATAACTGAATCACCATTCTTCTATATAAGGCATGCAAGGGGAAGTCGACTATGTTAGAATCTGAAGGGTTACAAATCAGGTCTTTGCAAAAGATCCAAACGCCAGGAGATAATAAACCAACTCCATTCTTCATAGATACTGCTCCAGCACAGAGAAACCCAACTCCCACTGATAATAAGCAGATTCCAGTGGCCAAAGAACTAGTACGCTCCAGTCCAGCAAAAGAATGTCAACTCCATTCTAAGAAGCGTGTGCGTATCCTCGCATCATGAAATTTTATAGCATTCTGATCATATTTTCTACATGTTTCTTACCCATCTCTCTTTTAGAAAATAAGGTTAAATGATAGAAGACTTCCTCCATTGGGATCGTATTCAAGGAAAATATCTTGTGGGAATTCTCTATGCTCCAGTGCTGATGTAAGTACCTGTTGTATATCACTATATTTTTACATCAACATGTATTTTGTTAATCGGCGTGAATCTAACCTTTATCTGATCTAAAATTAGTTGTAGCAAAATGTTAAAGGCGCCAATGTTGATTTTTGTAAGGAAAACTGCCTGGTAGTTTTGCATACTGAGCTGCATGAATGTACTATCTCATATCACGCACATTACTGAATTGTAGTGCTTCTCTAGTTGCCCATTCATTCATTGTGTCAATGTTGCTTTCGTGCTACCTTACCTGGCTGATGATAGCTGTGCCATATTGTGTTAACTAGACCATGACGGCGCGCGTTGCCGCGCCCGTCTATTTTGACAATAGAATGATAGTGATATTTCTAAATGAAAGGGTGGTACAAAGCATGAAAGTAAAATTTATATGAACTAATATATAGTTGTTCGCATACAAGTGCATTTGCATGAGACATATATGTCCAATAAAGTGACTAAGGTCGTAGTGTGATCTAGTTTTGATGATCTAACGTCTTCTCGGGATACGAGGGCATCCTGTATTATTTCATCAAAAGATAAGTACTCCCTCCGTAAACTTTTATAAGACGTTATAGATCTTCTCGGGATACGAGGGCATCCTGTATTATTTCATCAAAAGACAAGTACTCTCTCCATAAACTTTTATAAGACGTTATAGATCACTAATTTAGTGAGCTAAACCATCTTATAAAAGCATATAGAGGTAGTATTTAGCAATTTGGATTTTCCAAAAGATGCTGTATACATATATCCACAAAGAGATCGAATAGATGTGTAGGATGTGAATTTTTACCGGGCATATACCTTAATTGAACAAGACCTTCTTTGTAAGAAATCTATTGCGTTGCTCGCACCCATTCCCTGCCAATAACTTTGTAAGAGAGAACTATGTGCATTTTCTTTGTATATGCCACTTCCTAATAATTATTTGGCTGCTACTCACTAGTACCCAAAAAGTTGGCATGTACATTTGTCCCCAACATGTTTCATGCACAATTAGGGACAACAAGCCTCCAAGAATCCTCCAAACCAACAGACCAGAACCAGACCAGAGCACTTGTATTGAATCTGACAAAAAATGGATGAATGTGCTCGTGGGAATAATTATAATAGTAACACATGCATATATGGAAATTTCATGAACTTAATAAGGTAAAAAAATTAAGGTACATACTCTGGAGTCTCGAATGTTATGTCGGCAAAACAACCCATAATACATCTTTGTTTAGAAATGGGTTTTGTTTAGTAAGAGGACACCCACCATTTTTTTGACATAGACACCATTGTAAAGCCATATAGAGTGCATTATCACAAGACATGTTCGGTGATATGGTGGATGCATATATTCCCCTTATATAAATAGTGATCATGCTCTCAGTATTTAGGTCAGGTCAAACATGCGAAACATTAACCTATTTCCCCTCATGACACATGTGTTTAATTATCTCCAGACTTGATGCTGCAACTACAGAGGGAAAGCAAAAAAGGACTTACAAACATACGTAATAGCAAGCATGGGCATCTGATGGTGAACTCTAATATAATATTATAGGTGCTCTTGCTGTTCAACTTCCTGTGCGTAGGAGCAAGATAACAAGAAATAATATAAACTCTTGTATGCAACAAGATGGCTTAATTAGCAATCAAGAACTGGGGAAATAAATCTTACATGTACTTCTTGATATAAGCAACTGAATTTTGGATGCTCTAGCCAAGATGACTCTCTCAAATGGAAATTGGACCAGAAGTTGTGTACACACTTTGTTACTCGTGGTCCTAGATGTTGTTCTACAATAGCATGTCCAAGAACAATAGACACAATCCCTTCTGAGTTCTGATCACTATGCCTTACAATAAAACAACGTAGGGACAACTTGGAGCGTCAAAACAGCGGCGGCAACTCACCAAGAGTCCGCCACAGCAAAACTGGCTGCCGCCGCTTCCTCATTCTTCTCTTGTGATCAGAAATTTTGCACACACTTTATTACTCGTGGTCTTGTGATCAGAAATTATGCACACACTTTGTTACTCGTGGTCCTAAAAAAACCTATACACACTACAAAGGAGAGGGACATAGAAACTGCAGTTCTACAAGAAAAATCACCTTCATTCCCGCAAAAAAAGAAAAGAAAAATCACCTTCAGACTGCCACATAGCTTCTCTAGGATGTATCCCCAAGGAGACATTGCAACAGGAGACCGGGAGAGGGTTTATATAGGACCAGTAGGGAGGCGAGGGGACTGCAGTGGAGTACCATTAATCTTATTGGCGACCAGGGAGTAAAGGACCTTCACCGCCATAGTGCCATTAATGGGTTGTAGCAACGGAAATTTAACTTCAACACATCAATTCGAGGGAGCACTTCAATCGCCCGCCCAAGCTTCCGCGGGACGACTCCGCTCGCTCTAGTAGTATCTTCTTTCTTCCTTTCCTTTCCCTATGGGGCCGATGGAGAGAGAAGCCAATCAGGCCCAATTCAACGAGTGAAGCCCAAAAATGTTGCCGGAGCAGCGGCCCATCCATTTACTGCTTCGTGGTTTCTGAAGGAAGCAAGCACGGGTGCGACTTGGTAGAAATCACACGGCCAAAAATGCAAAGATATGAAGATCCAATGGCCAAAAATGCAAATGGCTTAAGAAGGCTGGAAAGGTGCGCAGTTATAATATATTTAAATTTGGTGTAGGCTAGTTGCCCAAACATTCATTGTGTCAATGTTGCTTTCCTATTATCTGACTTGGCCAATGATAGCAATGCTAGTGTGTTAATTTTGTGCAGGCTGCTGAAGATAAGAAGACAAACTCTGAAAACAGCAAGGCAACCCCATTGTTTCTTTCCAGTAAATCTAGGCCAGGTAATATGGCAATAACTCATGATTAATCTGTTTGGCTCCCGTCCTAATTTATGTTATGATGCAGTGGTCGAGACACTCTCCACTATCAATAATACAAGCCTGCCAAAATTGCCATCTGAATCTGTTCAGTATCCTCTGTCTCGAATGCAACGGAATAAATGTATGTTTGTGAACCAATTAATGGCTGAAGCAATGATGGAAATGGTGGATGAATCAGAGGTGCAGAGTCGTGCGACACAACAAATGATCAATGTTTTCAGAGACAGTGTAGCAAAGCAGAAAGAACTTGCCCACATGCTTATGCGCGTCATCTGTGCTCAGGTTGCAGATTGTGACGTTGTAGATGGTTAGGTTCTGCTCATTTATTTGCACTGGCATCAATCTTTGATTGCCCAGTGGATGTAATTTCCTGTAATATATGCTGGATGTGCAATGTTAATCCCTGTATGCCGTACCTTTGCTTGATCGGTTTTGGTCCTGTGCATAATTGCTCGTCGTAATGGGCTCAAATTATCTAATTTGGCCTAAAGACATGTACAAACTTTAGTGGGCCCATTAAGTTAATGGGCCGTTACTAGGATGAAAGTTAATAGTCGGCCCTCTTACCTCCCGGGTCGTTAACAGGCCGACATCGAAGCGGGCAACAGGTGGCCCCAATTTATTTCACGGGCCGTTAACAGGCTGTTACTAAGTTTGGGCTACATATGGCCCAACTATACTGTAGGCCTTTAGCAGGCTGAAAGAGACAACGGGCTTGTACTGGACCATGAAGACCATGGGCCGCTAAGGGGCCGAAAGTCAGGTCGTATTGTAAATGGTCCAACTGTGTTGTGGGCCTTTAGCAGGCCGAAAGAGAAACCGGGCTGGTATTGGACCATGAAGGGCATGGGCCATTAAAAGGCCAAAACTAAGGTCTGACTGCAAATGGACCAACTCATTTATGGTTCATTAACAGGCCGAAAGGCACACGGGGCTGGGAATTGGCCCAACACTTAAATGGGTCGCTAAAAGGCCAAAACTCAGGCCCGACTACAAATGGCCCAACTGATTTATGGGCCGTCAACAGGCTGAAAGTGACACCGGGCCAGAAATTGGCCCAACACTTAAATGGGCTGCTAAAAGGCCGAAACTCAGGTCCGACAACAAATGGCCCATCAGATTTATGGGCCGTCAACAGGCTGAAAGACACACCGGGCCGGAAATTAGCCCAACATTTAAATGGGTCGCTAAAAGGCCAAAAGATGTACATCCCGAAAATTGGCCCATCCATTAAATGGGCCGTTAACAGGCCAAAATCTCATCGGGCCGATATTGAGCCCAAATATATAGCAGGCTGTTAACAGGCTCGAACTGACGATGGGCTGCAATTGTGTCAAATCTTTAACGGGCCGTTGACGGGCCGAATTGGCACATCTCGTATGGGCCGTGGGCTTAAATGGACCTGACACAAGTAGGCCTTATATGGGCTGGCCTGCTAATTTTTACCGGGCCGGCCTTTTCACAGGAATGGGCCTCTGTTGGGCCGTGCCACGTGTCGACGTATCATAGGCGCCTTCTGTCCAATGAGTGGATGACATCTGTCCCAACGATGAGCCGACACGTGTTTCCTCCAGCCAATGATGATTTTACACGTGGAAAACCCCATTGGTCGGGGCTGTTAACGGGTTATCGGATTCAAAACCCGACCCGATAGCTTAATGACATTCCGTTACGGTGGATGCCACGTGTCGGTCACCCTTGACGAAAGCACTTCTGTGACGCATGATTTATCGTCATGGAAGTGGATACTTCCGTGATGATAATTTTGTTAATGTCATGGAACACTTCTACGACAGCACAGGTATGACTATCTTGTTTCTGTCATAAATTTGTCATGGATGTACATGCATGACAAAAAACGCGACCTACTGTGACAAACACGTATCATCACGGAAGTGTATTTTTTTGTAGTGTAGCCAGAGGTGCCGGATACCTTATCGGCAGCGCTGAAGAACGCTTCCATCATTGAAGAACACCGTACCCTTATGGGTGCGGTGATTGAGAAGATTCAGTCTGCCAAAAGCGGGTTGACCGAAGCCTGCACCAGCCTTCTAACAGGCTTTGAGGTAAGTAGTGAAGTTAAAAGAGTGTCATAGTATAGATAGTAGCCCCTGATGCACTATTCGGTGTTCGAAAAGAAAAGCCGGACAGAGGATCAAATATATTTCGCAGGAGACTTACCATGCAACACCTATTTTGAATAAGCACGCGTCTTTATTGACTGCCAGCTCTCATACTGTGGAAGTCTCCAGACTGAAGCAGTCTGGAGCGGGCCGAAAAAGAGCTCGGCCAAGTGAAGAAGCAATTGGAGGGTAACCAATGTATGTAAAACCTTGTTTGTATTCAATACGAATGAATGATTGAATGTGACTAAAAAATGTCATGATATGTATCAGGAGCGGCAATTGAAGTCGAGGCTCTTAAGAAGGCGGTAGCCGAGGCTGAGAAGAAGGCAGCGAAGGAGCAGGCCACTCGTGAAAAACACGAGGCCAAGGTCATGGAGGTGCAACAAGAGCTCCAAGAGGTCGTGAAGAAGTGTGAGACCTTGGAGCAGAGTATGGCGGATAAAGAATCTGAACTCACCAAGGCTCGTCAAGCCGCACACGATGCCCGGGGTGAAGCCCAAGGCGCCCTGCAAGAAATCCAGGAGGCCAGAAAGATCGCGGCGGGTAATGCTTTTACTATGCAAAGCAAATGTGTGAAGGAGAGATTCCTTTTACTAACCCGAATTCGGAGTTCTCCAGGGGTGTTTGCGGATCTGCCATGCAGCGTGTCTGATGCCGCACAATCTACCGAGCCGAAGAGGGGAGCTCTACAGAGAAGCTGTTCTGGTCGCAATATCTTGCACCAGAACATCCAGTGCCCTTTATCGATCAGATGAAATAGCTTGTCGAGCTGCATAGGGCGGACGAACTAGCCATGAAGGATTTGATTATCCGGCTATGGCCTGCCGAGGCAATTCCCAGCAGCTACTTTGGTCTCATGAAGCGGCTGGTTAGTGCCTGCCCTTGGCTTGATGCCATCAAGTGGTCGGTCTGCATCGAACGTGCGCGAATGGCCTTTGCCCATGCCAAGGTGCACTGGGTGAAGATGGATGCTGCAAAGCTGATGACCGAAGGACCGCCCGGAGGGAAGGAGCACTGCAAGCCCGAGTTGTATTATGACAGTGTCTTGGAGGGATCTCGCCTTGTGGCAGAGCAATGTGCCAAGGACATTATTTTCCCATGAATATATTCATGTTATCCTGTGCTGTAATATGAAACAAAGTTGTTATGTAATATAATGCTTGTTATTTAAATTTTTACCTCCTGCGCGGCCGTTTTTATATTAATTCTGAGAGTTGGCCAGTCGTCGGCTTCTGTTCCCACGTAGGAAGTACGGGGGTGTTCGGGATAAATCTAAACACTCTTTACTCCAGATTTTGGTCCTTGAAGGAGGTGCTTAGCGCAACGAACCAGGCAATCGGACTATAAGGCTTTATCACCCTCACTTAGCCATAGGAGTTTGACAAAAGAAAGGTAGGCGCAGCCCCTAGTGTTCAAAAGACTGAGCTTGGGGTTCTATAAACACCTGATCGGATAAAAACCGATCCATCGCACGATGCATTAGTTATCGCATAATGCGGAATAAATCGCTAAAGATTTTGTGACCTCTCGAATAGCTGACCAGCTCTTGCCGCATCATGACAGTCAGCTTTTGGATTTCTCTACTGAGGTGCTCGTCCGGAAGAACTGGGACACAATCGCAGTAGTTCTCCCTTTACTACCCTAGCTGATATAGCGGAACGTAGGGTAGCAAGCACAGGAGCCGGGCAACCCAACTATTGACCCAAGACATGATTCGGAGACGATGCATATAATGCTATAAGTTCGGGGTGCCGAACAATCATGAAGGTGTTCGGACTTTCTTGCCGTGTTATGGGGTACAATGAAGCCCCTGGCGAATTAAGGCGTACTAGAGTGTACGGCTGCTATTTGACAAAAAATATCAAAAAATGAAACAGGTGAATGTTATATAGATAGGGCCGCAAATTTTTTTCATTGTAATTTGATAATACGTCAAAGCGTATAAGTACAAGTAATGCGATAAAAAATATGACTTCAGAACCTGCTGAGACCAGGTGGGAGCTGCATGTGGATCCAGAGAGCGATAGGCTGATCATCGAGAAGAATGTCTAGGGATTCCCTCGCGCGTTCGAGCTACTTCCCTCCTTGGTATATCCGTCCCTTGACAGGTCCGGTCGTCAGGTAGCCAGTGATGGCCTAGACAAATGTTATCATGAAAAAAGGAAAATGTAAAATGATGTATGTGTGTCCTGGGGCGGTTGAGCCGATTTGTGGAACACAACCTAGCTGTGCCTCCGCCTGTCCCCATGGTATCTTTAATCCGTAGTTATGTACGCACGGAACGAAGGCCGCAGTTTGCTCAGGGTAGGGACGGAGGCCGAATTGCTAGTCAAGCTCTTGACAAGCTAGGATGTCCTGTTGCAGTGTAGTTCAGACTCTTTTAGCAGTGTCTGAGAGCTTGGTTGCCGAATTGAGGTTTGATCTAAAGAGGCCGCTCTGTGCTTCTGCTGCTAAGGAGGCGGTGTGCTCTTCGGTACGGAGGGAGCGTTCTGTGTTTCCATTGACTGTTATGACACCATGTGGACTGGGCATCTTAAGCTTGAGATAAGCATAGTGTGGCACCGCATTGAATCGAGTGAATGCGGTTCGTCCGAGCAGTGCGTGATAGCCGCTGCGGAAAGGGATGATATCAAAGATTAGATCTTCATTTAGGAAGCTATCCGGGGATCCGAAGACCACTTCCAGTGTGATTGAGCCCGTACAGCAGGCCTCAACGCCTGGTATGACACCTTTGAAGGTGGTTTTTGTGGGTTTGATCCTTGAGGGGTCGATACCCATCTTGCGCACTGTGTCCTGATAAAGCAGGTTTAGGCTGCTGCCTCCGTCCATAAGGACTCGCGTATGGTGGAATCCGTCAATGATTGGGTCAAGGACCAGTGCGGCTGAACCGCCGTGACGGATACTGGTCGGATGATCCCTGCGATCAAAAGTGATCGGACAGGACGACCATGGGTTGTACTTTGGGGCGACTGGCTCCATCACGTAGACGTCCCTGAGTGCGCGCCTCCACTCCCTATTGGGAATATGGGTGGCGTATATCATATTCACTGTTTTGACTTGTGGAGGAAACTTCTTTTGTCCTCCTGTGTTCGGTGGCCAGGGCTCCTCGTCATCATCAGCGCTTTGCGACCCCTTCTCTTTGCTTTCGGCGTTTGACTTGTCGGCCTGTTTGAAGACCCGACATTCTCTATTGGTATGATTAGCTGGTGTACCTGGGGTGCCGTGAATTTGACATGGTCGGTCGAGTATGCGGTCCAAATTGGACGTGCCCGGATTGTTTCTTTTAAATGGCTTCTTCCGTTGACCGGACTTTGAGCCATTGAATCCGGCATTGAAAGTTGTGTCTTCGGTGCTATCGCCATTGTTTTGATGCTTGTGTCTGCTGCGTCGGGGCTTGCCCTTGTTATATCTGGCTTTAGAAGTTCCAGGTTTACTTGATGTGTTGCTGCTACGAGCTAGCCAGTTGTCCTCGCTCACACAAAAGCGGGTCATAAGCGTCGTAAGGGCTGCCATGGACTTCAGCTTCTCTTGGCCGAGGTGTCGGGCAAGCCATTCGTCACGAATGTTGTGCTTAAAGGCTGCTAGGGCTTCGGCATCCGGATAGTTGATGATCTGGTTCTTTTTAGTTAAGAACCGAGTCCAGAATTTCCTGGCTGACTCTCCGGGCTGTTGGATTATATGACTTAAGTCATCGGCATCCGGAGGTCGGACATAGGTGCCTTGGAAGTTGTCAAGGAATGCATCTACCAGGTTCTCCCAACTGCCAATAGCGTTTTTGGGCAGACTGTTCAACCAGTGTCAAGCTGGTCCCTTGAGTTTTAGCGGGAGATACTTGATGGCATGGAGATCATGACCATGGGCCATATGAATGTGGAGAAGGAAGTCCTCAATCCTGTCAGGACCCCGATCCTATGCCACACCGACCTAGCATGTAACACCTCATATCACTTTGCGGCCTCACGCACGGTATTCCCACG
The DNA here is from genome assembly GCA_963921465.1 of Triticum timopheevii. Classification (NCBI taxonomy): domain Eukaryota; kingdom Viridiplantae; phylum Streptophyta; class Magnoliopsida; order Poales; family Poaceae; genus Triticum; species Triticum timopheevii. The sequence continues at coordinate 426,593,167 of OY997262.1, forward strand.
GGTGTCGCCTTACCAGGCCCGGGACCATTTGCGCCTTTTTGCTCACGTATATGATAGTGTCGCTAGCATCCATATGACAAAGAACCCGGGCTGACATGGCTAGTCGTAAACCCAAAGTGGCACTAACTTACAAGGACAGGCATACATGACCCAGCAATGAATGTGTCGGTCATCAGCGAGTGAATCCGGGCTGTAGCAACTGGGCTAGCAGGACTCCGGAGAATCCGGGCTGTAGCAGGCTAACAGGACTCCGGTAGACACCGCGTGACATTTCCCCGAAGGGACATACACAAGAACAAAGAAGGACACATGCCGGCCAACCTAAGTGTTCCGGAGCAGTAGCAAGCTACCAGGGCTCAGTGCAAGCACTAGGAGACATTTCCCGGTAAGAGAGGCTACCAAGTATAAACCACTAGATAGTCAGATCCCACACATACCAAGCATTTCAATAACATACACACAATATGCTCGATATGTGCAAATACAACATGGCATCACAACATGACTCTATGACTCAAATATTTATTCAATAGGCTCCGAGGAGCGAGGTATTACAAACAGGGGTCTCATGACCCAACATTTAGAGCATACAAGTCAAAGCACATGCGGAAGCTTAACATGTCTGAGTACAGACATCTATAAATGAAAAGGCTGAGAAGCCCGACTATCTACCAGATCCTGCCGAGGGCACAAGATCGTAGCTAAGGTAACAAGCTAAACGTCGAAGTCCATGCGAAACTACTAGTGAGACTGAAGTCTCTCTGCAAAAACGTAAAATAGGCAAACGTGAGTACAAATGTACCCAGCAAGACTTACATCAGATCTAACTACATATGCATCATTATCAACAAGGGGTTGGTGGGGTTTAACTGCAGCAAGCCAGCTTTGACTCGGTGGCTATCTTGAACTACGACTGCAAGTAACTCTTTTGAGCTGGCGCACACGAGTCCACATATTCACCATAGCAATACACCACTATGGATCCGCTCCCGTCTCCCTACGAGAACGCCATCCATAGCACTCACACTTATCTTGCGCATTTTAGAGTATCCACTTTCACTTGTCTATGAACTGTTATAGGCAACCCAAAAGTCCTTTACCGCGGACACAGCTATTCGAATAGATGATGTTAACCCTGCGGGGGTGTACTTCTTCATACATGTTTTCACCACTTAGCATCTGCACACGACATGTGCTCGGCAGACTTCAAGCGAAAGCCGACGTGGGTGTAGACCACGACCTACCTAAACACTCAAGCCTCTAGTCCAGGTTTATCGCCTATTCAGGTTCCATCCGCAGGGAGTCCGGCCGAAGTTTCCTCATACGGCCCCGAACGATGTGTGCAGGGTTCCCGAGACACCAAACAGGCGCCCGGTACACCGTGCCATGTGCCTACCGCATCACAGCCCACCCCTTGGGTCAGCGCTGCCCATGGCCTCCAGCACACTACAAACACCAAAAACTAGTTGCAACTCCTGGACAGAGGACAAGGGTGATTAAGAAGTCGAGCGGGGTCATATTTCAGGGCCCAATGCATGGTAGTAGCTGTTTCATGGATCACAAACACAGAACTCAGTTCCTGAGGACAGCTTTAATGAGACAACCCACCATGTACTCCTACATGGCCTCTCACCGCTACCTTTACCAAATCGTGTTCACACACTTAGCTCACACACAGTTGGACATGTTACACACCTTCGATTCATCCCCGATGAATCAGACCTGACTCAACTCTAAGCAGTAGCAGGCATGACAAACAAGCATGAATGAGTAGGCACATCAGGGCTCAAACAACTCCTACTCATGCTAGTGGGGTTCATCTATTTACTGTGGCAATGACAGGTCATGCAGAGGATAAAGGGGCTCAGCTACCGCAGCAAGTAACAGATGAATCGTTGTTGTCCTAATGCAGTAAAAAAGAGCAGGAGCGAGAGAGTAGGATTGTATCGGAATGAACAAGGGTTTCTTTGCTTGCCTGGCACTTCTAAAGATAGTATAGCTCTTCATCGGTGTCATCGATCTTATCATCAGTATCACGTCTATCGAGAGGGGACAAATACCGGCAACACAGAAGGAAACACAATCAATGCAATGCACAATATGATGCATGATCATGACATGGCAATATGCTATTGATTGGCCTAATGCAACTAGCATCAAGTTAAATGGAGTGGGTTTGAACACTAGGTTCAAATTCAAACTCCATATGTGTTTTCTTAAATGCCAATTAATTGAATTGTCCTAAATAGCAACTTTAAGTTGTTCCAACATGCATGAAAATGGTACAGATGGATAGATTGCATTTTTCTGATAATTTTTCATATATAAAGTATTTCATTTGGAGTTACGGTTGATTTTCTATGATTTTTAGAAGTTTTGGTTATTTTCTGGAATTTCCTATATAAGAATAATTCCAGTAAATAAATTACTGCGTTGGCATTACGTCAGGGTGACATCAATGGTCAACGGGATGGTCCAGGTCAAACCTGACCAGTGGGTCCCACGTGTCAGTGTAATTAGTTTAACTAAATTCAATTAGTACTAATCCTGGATTAGTTAGCCGGCTGGGGCCCACCTGTCATTGACCTAGGGGGGTCAAACTGGGACCACCCATGGTCAAACACGGTCAGCGGGGTCAAACTTGCCAACGTTTAGCCGTCGGCGAGGCCAAACGTGGCGGTGCAGGTGCGGGTTTCACCTACAGGGCACCGTTCGAGGCGCCATTGGGCTCTATGGATAGCTGGGAGCGAGCCGCGGCGGTTGGTGCAGGTCGTTGGGCTCGGGGTCGTCGGAAACGGCGCCGGTGACGAGTTTGGTGGCAGCCGGAGCTCGGGTGAGCTCGGACTCATTGCTAGGAGGCACGACGAGGCACGTGGGGTGGTGTGTTGTGCTCCTGGGGGTGCGGTAAGGTTGGTGGACAGGGTGGCGCGGCCGTTGAGTGGCCGGAGCCTCGTCGGCGACGAGCTCGGTGCAGTCGCTACGGGGCTCGAGAGAGAGAACGGGGAGGATGGAAAGGTAGCTAAGCTCACGGCGGTTACGATGGAGTTGACGGCGAGGTCGGGGATGAACTGTTGCGACGATGACGGTGAAGGGGATCTCCGGCAGTGGCGGAGTCGGTGTTGGGGAACGTTGCAGAAAATTAAAATTTTTCCTACGGCTTCACCAAGATCCATCTATGAGTTCATCTAAGCAACGAGTCATGGGAGAGAGTTTGCATCTACATACCACTTGTAGATCGCGTGCGGAAGCTTGCAAGGTGATGATGTAGTCGTACTCGAACGTGATTCAGATCACCGATGCCAAGTGCTGAACGGACAGCACCTCCGTGTTCAACACACGTACGGGACAAGCGACGTCTCCTCCTTCTTGATCCAGCAAGGGGGAAGGAGAGGTTGAGGAAGAAAGCTCCACCGGCAGCACGACGGCGTGGTGATGGTGGAGAAGCAGTACTCCGACAGGGCTTCGCCGAGCACACAACGGAGGAGGAGAGGTGTTGGGGAGGGAGAAGGAGGCAACCAAAGGCCAAGGACTCAAGGTATGAAGTCCCTCCTCTCCCCCACTATATATAGGAGGGCCAAGGGGGGGGTGGCCGGCCCTAGGAGATCCAATCTCCTAGGGGGGCGGCGGCCAAGGGGGGTTTCCCTCCCCCCCAAGGCACCTAGGAGGTGCCTTCCCCTCCTAGGACTCTTGCCCCCTTGAACCCTAGGCGCATGGGCCTATGTGGGGCTGGTGCCCTTGGCCCATGCAGGCCAAGGCGCACCCCCTACAGCCCATGTGGCCCCCCGGGGCAGGTGGCCCCACCCGATGGGCCCCCGGGACCCCTCCGGTGGTCCCGGTACAATACCGATAACCCCGAAACTTGTCCCGATGCCCGAAAACAGGACTTCCCATATATAAATCTTTACCTCCGGACCATTCCGGAACTCCTCGTGACGTCCGGGATCTCATCCGGGACTCCGAACATCATTCGGTAGTCACATACTTGACTTCCTACTAACCCTAGCGTCACCGAACCTTAAGTGTGTAGACCCTACGGGTTCGGGAGACACGCAGACATGACCGAGACGACTCTCGGGCAATAACCAACAGCGGGGTCTGGATATCCATGTTGGCTCCCACATGCTCCTCGATGATTTCATCGGTTGAACCACGATGTCGAGGATTCGATCAAACCCTGTATACAATTCCCTTTGTCAATCGGTACGTTACTTGCCCGAGACTCGATCGTCGGTATCCCAATACCTTGTTCAGTCTCGTTACCCGGCAAGTCACTTTACTCGTACCGTAATGCATGATCCCGTGGCCAACACCTTGGTCACATTGAGCTCATTATGATGATGCATTACCGAGTGGGCCCAGAGATACCTCTCCGTTATACGGAGTGACAAATCCCAGTCTCGATCCGTGTCAACCCAACAGATACTTTCGGAGATACCTGTAATGCACCTTTATAGTCACCCAGTTACGTTGTGACGTTTGATACACCCAAGGCACTCCTACGGTAACCGGGAGTTACACGATCTCATGGTCGAAGGAATAGATACTTGACATTGGCAAAGCTTCTAGCAAACGAACTATACGATCTTTTATGCTATGCTTATGATTGGGTCTTGTCCATCACATCATTCTCCTAATGATGTGATCCCGTTATCAACGACATCCTATGTCCATAGTCAGGAAACCATGACTATCTATTGATCATAACGAGCTAGTCAACTAGAGGCTCACTAGGGACTCATTGGGTCTAAGTGTTCACACGTGTATTACGATTTCCGTATAATACAGTTATAGCATGAACAAAAGACAATTATCATGAACATTGAAATATAATAATCCTTTTATTATTGCCTCTAGGGCATATTTCCAACAGTCTCCCACTTGCACTAGAGTCACCAATCTAGTTACATTGTGATGAATCGAACACCCATAGAGTTCTGGTGTTGATCATGTTTTGCACGCGAGAGAGGTTTAGTCAACGGATCTGCGACATTCAGATCCGTGTGCACTTTGCAAATCTCTATGTCTCCATCTTGAACATTTTCACGGATGGAGTTGAAACGACGCTTGATGTGCCTGGTCTTCTTGTGAAACCTGGGCTCCTTGGCAAGGGCAATAGCTCCAGTGTTGTCACAGAAGAGTTTGATCGGCCCCGACGCATTGGGTATGACTCCTAGGTCGGTGATGAACTCCTTCATCCAAATCGCTTCATGCGCTGCCTCCGAGGCTGCCATGTACTCCGCTTCACATGTAGATCCCGCCACGACGCTCTGCTTGCAGCTGCACCAGCTTACTGCTCCACCATTCAACATATACACGTATCCGGTTTGAGACTTAGAGTCATCCAGATCTGAGTCGAAGCTAGCGTCGACGTAACCCTTTACGACGAGCTCTTCATCTCCTCCATAAACGAGAAACATGTCCTTTGTCCTTTTCAGGTACTTCAGGATATTCTTGACCGCTGTCCAGTGTTCCTTGCCGGGGTTACTTTGGTATCTTGCAACCAAACTTACGGCAAGGTTTACATCGGGTCTGGTACACAGCATGGCATACATAATAGATCCTATGGCTGAAGCATAGGGGATGACACTCATCTCTTCTTTATCTTTTGCCGTGGTCGGTGACTGAGCCAAGCTCAATCTCACACCTTGTAACATAGGCAAGAACCCCTTCTTGGACTGATCCATTTTGAACCTCTTCAAAATCTTATCAAGGTATGTGCTTTGTGAAAGACCTATGAGGCGTCTCGATCTATCTCTATAGATCTTGATGCCTAATATATAAGCAGCTTCTCCAAGGTCCTTCATTGAAAAACACTTGTTCAAGTAGGCCTTAATGCTGTCCAGGAGTTTCGTATCATTTCCCATCAAGAGTATGTCATCTACATATAATAGGAGAAATGCTACAGAGCTCCCACTCACTTTCTTGTAAACGCAGGCTTCTCCATAAGTCTGCGTAAACCCAAACGCTTTGATCATCTCATCAAAGCGAATGTTCCAACTCCGAGATGCTTGCACCAGTCCATAAATGGATCGCTGGAGCTTGCATACTTTGTTAGCGTTCTGAGGAACGACAAAACCTTCCGGCTGCATCATATACAGCTCTTCCTTAAGATGTCCATTAAGGAATGCCGTTTTGACGTCCATCTGCCATATCTCATAATCATAGTATGCGGCAATTGCTAACATGATTCGGACGGACTTAAGCTTCGCCACGGGAGAGAATGTCTCGTCGTAGTCAATCCCTTGAACTTGTCGATAACCCTTAGCGACAAGTCGAGCTTTATAGATGGTAACATTACCATCCGCGTCCGTCTTCTTCTTAAATCCATTTATTTTCTATCGCTCGCCGATCATCGGGCAAGTCTGTCAAAGTCCATACTTTGTTTTCATACATGGATCCTATCTCGGATTTCATGGCCTCAAGCCATTTGTTGGAATCCGGGCCCGCCATTGCTTCTTCATAGTTCGAAGGTTCATTGTTGTCCAGCAACATGATTTCCATGACAGGGTTGCCGTACCACTCTGGTGCAGAACGTGTCCTTGTGGACCTTCGAAATTCAGTAGCAACTAGATCTGAAGTACCTTGATCATCATCAACATTTTCCTCTTCAGTTGGTGTGGGCATTACAGGAATGGTTTCCTGCGCTGCACCACTTTCCCGTTCGAGAGGTAGTACTTCATCGAGTTCTACTTTCCTCCCACTTACTTCTTTCGAGAGAAACTCTTTCTCCAGAAAGCATCCGTTCTTGGCAACAAAGATCTTGCCTTCGGATCTTAAGTAGAAGGTATACCCGACAGTTTCCTTAGGGTATCCTATGAATACGCATTTTTCCGACTTGGGTTCGAGCTTTTCAGGTTGAAGTTTCTTGACATAAGCATCGCATCCCCAAACTTTTAGAAACGACAGCTTAGGTTTCTTCCCAAACCATAATTCATACGGTGTCGTCTCAACGGATTTAGACGGTGCCCTATTTAAAGTGAATGTAGCTGTCTCTAGAGCGTATCCCCAAAATGATAGCGGTAAATCGGTAAGAGACATCATAGACCGCACCATATCCAATAGAGTGCGATTACGACGTTCGGACACACCGTTTCGCTGAGGTGTTCCAGGCGGCGTGAGTTGTGAAACGATTCCACATTTTCTTAAGTGTGTACCAAATTCGTGACTTAAGTATTCGCCCCCACGATCTGATCGTAGGAACTTTATCTTACGGTCATGTTGATTCTCTACCTCACTCTGAAATTCCTTGAACTTTTCAAAGGTCTCAGACTTGTGTTTCATTAAGTAGACATACCCATATCTACTCAAGTCGTCAGTGAGAGTGAGAACATAACGATATCCTCCGCGAGCCTCAACGCTCATTGGACCGCACACATCGGTATGTATGATTTCCAACAAGTTGGTTGCTCGCTCCATTGTTCCGGAGAACGGAGTCTTGGTCATTTTGCCTAAGAGGCAAGGTTCGCATGTGTCAAATGATTCATAATCAAGAGACTCTAAAAGTCCATCAGCATGGAGCTTCTTCATGCGCTTGACACCAATGTGACCAAGGCGGCAGTGCCACAAGTATGTGGGACTATCGTTATCAACTTTACATCTTTTGGCATCCACACTATGAACATGTGTAATATTACGCTCGAGATTCATCAAGAATAAACCATTGACCATCGGAGCATGACCATAAAACATATCTCTCATATAAATCGAACAACCATTATTCTCAGACTTAAATGAGTAGCCATCTCGTATTAAACGAGATCCAGATACAATGTTCATGCTCAAACTTGGCACTAAACAACAATTATTGAGGTTTAAAACTAATCCCGTAGGTAAATGTAGAGGCAGCGTGCCGACGGCGATCACATCGACCCTGGAGCCATTCCCGACGCGCATCGTCACCTCGTCCTTCGCCAGTCTCCGTTTATTCCGCAGCTCCTGCTGTGAGTTACATATGTGAGCAACGGCACCGGTATCAAATACCCAGGAGTTACTTCGAGTACTGGTAAGGTACACATCAATTACATGTATATCAAATATACCTTTGGTGTTGCCGGCCTTCTTATCCGCTAAGTATTTGGGGCAGTTCCGCTTCCAGTGCCCCTTCCCCTTGCAATAAAAGCACTCAGTCTCAGGCTTGGGTCCATTCTTTGACTTCTTCCCGGCAACAGGCTTACCGGGCGCGGCAACATCTTTGCCGTCCTTCTTGAAGTTCTTCTTACCCTTGCCCTTCTTGAACTTAGTGGTCTTATTGACCATCAACACTTGATGTTCTTTCTTGATTTCAGCCTCTGCTGACTTCAGCATCGAGAACACTTCAGGAATGGTCTTTACCATCCCCTGCATGTTGTAGTTCATCACAAAGCTCTTGTAGCTTGGTGGGAGCGACTGGAGGATTCTGTCAATGACCGCCTCATCTGGGAGGTTAATGTTCAACTGGGTCATACGTGCGTGCAACCCAGACATCTTCAGGATGTGTTCACTGACAGAACTGTTCTCCTCCATCTTACAACTGTAGAACTTGTCGGAGACATCATATCTCTCGACCCGGGCATGAGCTTGGAAAACTAGTTTCAGCTCTTCGAACATCTCATATGCTCCGTGATGCTCAAAACGCTTTTGGAGCCCCGGTTCTAAGCTGTAAAGCATGCCGCACTGAACGAGGGAGTAATCATCAGCACGAGTTTGCCAAGCGTTCATAACGTCTTGGTTCTCTGGGACGGGAGCGGCACCTAGCGGTCCTTCTAGGACATATTGCTTCCTGGCAGCTATGAGGATGATCCTCAGGTTTCGGACCCAGTCCGTATAGTTGCTGCCATCATCTTTCAGCTTGGTTTTCTCTAGGAACGCGTTGAAGTTCATGTTGACATGAGCGTTGGCCATTGATCTACAGTACATATTTGCAAAGGTTTTAGACTAAGTTCATGATAATAAAGTTCTTAATCAAAATTATGAACTCCCACTTAGATTAGACATCCCTCTAGTCATCTAAGTGTTACACGATCCGAGTCGACTAGCCCGTGTCCGATCATCACGTGAGACGGACTAGTCATCGTCGGTGAACATCTTTATGTTGATCGTATCTTCCATACGACTCGTGTTCGACCTTTCGGTCTCCGTGTTCCGAGGCCATGTCTGCACATGCTAGGCTCGTCAAGTTAACCCTAAGTGTTTTCGCTGTGTAAAACTGTCTTACACCCGTTGTATGTGAACGTAAGGATCCATCACACCCGATCATCACGTGGTGCTTAGAAACGACGAACTGTAGCAACGGTGCACAGTTAGGGGAGAACACTTCTTGAAATTTTGTAAGGGATCATCTTATTTACTACCGTCGTCCTAAGTAAACAAGATGCATAAACATAATAAACATCACATGCAATTATATGGTTGTGACATGATATGGCCAATATCATCAAGCAACATTGATCTCCATCTTCGGGGCTCCATGATCATCTTGTCACCGGCTTGACACCATGATCTCCATCATCATGATCTCCATCATCGTGTCTTCATGAAGTTGTCACGCCAACGACTACTTCTACTTCTATGACTAACGCGTTTAGTAATGAAGTAAAGTAGTTTACATGGCGTTCTTCAATGACACGCAGGTCATACAAAAAATAAAGACAACTCCTATGGCTCCTGCCGGTTGTCATACTCATCGACATGCAAGTCGTGAATCCTATTACAAGAACATGATCTCATACATCACAATTCAACATTCATCACAACTTCTGGCCATATCACATCACATGATCAATCGCTGCAAAAACAAGTTAGACGTTCTCTAGTTGTTGTTGCATCTTTTACGTGGCTGCGATTGGGTTCTAGCAAGAACGTTTTCTTACCTACGAATCACCACAACGTGATTTTGTCAACTTCTATTTACCCTTCATAAGGGCCTTGTTCATCGATTCCGCTCCAACTAAAGTGGGAGAGACAGACACCCGCCAGCCACCTTATGCAACTAGTGCATGTCAGTCGGTGGAACCGGTCTCACGTAAGCGTACGTGTAAGGTTGGTCCGGGCCGCTTCATCCCACAATACCGTTGAGCAAGAAAAGACTAGTAGAGGCAAGTAAGATGACAAGATCAACGCCCACAACAAATTGTGTTCTACTCGTGCATTAGAGAACTACGCATAGACCTAGCTCATGATGCCACTGTTGGGGAACGTTGCAGAAAATTAAAATTTTTCCTACGGCTTCACCAAGATCCATCTATGAGTTCATCTAAGCAACGAGTCATGGGAGAGAGTTTGCATCTACATACCACTTGTAGATCGCGTGCGGAAGCTTGCAAGGTGATGATGTAGTCGTACTCGAACGTGATTCAGATCACCGATGCCAAGTGCTGAACGGACAGCACCTCCGTGTTCAACACACGTACGGGACAAGCGACGTCTCCTCCTTCTTGATCCAGCAAGGGGGAAGGAGAGGTTGAGGAAGACAGCTCCACCGGCAGCACGACGGCGTGGTGATGGTGGAGAAGCAGTACTCCGACAGGGCTTCGCCGAGCACACAACGGAGGAGGAGAGGTGTTGGGGAGGGAGAAGGAGGCAACCAAAGGCCAAGGACTCAAGGTATGAAGTCCCTCCTCTCCCCCACTATATATAGGAGGGCCAAGGGGGGGGTGGCCGGCCCTAGGAGATCCAATCTCCTAGGGGGGCGGCGGCCAAGGGGGGTTTCCCTCCCCCCCAAGGCACCTAGGAGGTGCCTTCCCCTCCTAGGACTCTTGCCCCCTTGAACCCTAGGCGCATGGGCCTATGTGGGGCTGGTGCCCTTGGCCCATGCAGGCCAAGGCGCACCCCCTACAGCCCATGTGGCCCCCCGGGGCAGGTGGCCCCACCCGATGGGCCCCCGGGACCCCTCCGGTGGTCCCGGTACAATACCGATAACCCCGAAACTTGTCCCGATGCCCGAAAACAGGACTTCCCATATATAAATCTTTACCTCCGGACCATTCCGGAACTCCTCGTGACGTCCGGGATCTCATCCGGGACTCCGAACATCATTCGGTAGTCACATACTTGACTTCCTACTAACCCTAGCGTCACCGAACCTTAAGTGTGTAGACCCTACGGGTTCGGGAGACACGCAGACATGACCGAGACGACTCTCGGGCAATAACCAACAGCGGGGTCTGGATATCCATGTTGGCTCCCACATGCTCCTCGATGATTTCATCGGTTGAACCACGATGTCGAGGATTCGATCAAACCCTGTATACAATTCCCTTTGTCAATCGGTACGTTACTTGCCCGAGACTCGATCGTCGGTATCCCAATACCTTGTTCAGTCTCGTTACCCGGCAAGTCACTTTACTCGTACCGTAATGCATGATCCCGTGGCCAACACCTTGGTCACATTGAGCTCATTATGATGATGCATTACCGAGTGGGCCCAGAGATACCTCTCCGTTATACGGAGTGACAAATCCCAGTCTCGATCCGTGTCAACCCAACAGATACTTTCGGAGATACCTGTAATGCACCTTTATAGTCACCCAGTTACGTTGTGACGTTTGATACACCCAAGGCACTCCTACGGTAACCGGGAGTTACACGATCTCATGGTCGAAGGAATAGATACTTGACATTGGCAAAGCTTCTAGCAAACGAACTATACGATCTTTTATGCTATGCTTATGATTGGGTCTTGTCCATCACATCATTCTCCTAATGATGTGATCCCGTTATCAACGACATCCTATGTCCATAGTCAGGAAACCATGACTATCTATTGATCATAACGAGCTAGTCAACTAGAGGCTCACTAGGGACTCATTGGGTCTAAGTGTTCACACGTGTATTACGATTTCCGTATAATACAGTTATAGCATGAACAAAAGACAATTATCATGAACATTGAAATATAATAATCCTTTTATTATTGCCTCTAGGGCATATTTCCAACAGTCGGCGAGGTCGTTGCAGTGGCTTCGGGGCACACGAGCGCTCGGGGCTCGGCCTGCTCGACAAAGAAGACGATGGCGGAGCTCGTGGACACGGTCGGGCGACACGGAGACGGCGGTGGCTGCGACTACGACGGCGGTGTGGCTGCGGCAGCATCGGCCAAGGCGAAAGGGAGCGAGGGAGAGAGGCAGGGGGAGAGTGGATGTGTCCGGGGGGGTCGGGGCGCGACGTGGAGGTCGTCCAGGCCAGTAGAGGAGCGAAGGGAGGAAGCAGGGCGGTGGGCAGTTGCATGGCGTGCGCTGGTGCCGGCGTCGAGCACCTACCTACCTGCCTGGCCAAGTCAAGCAGCTCGCTGGAGCGGCTATTGGGCTGGGCTGGCTAGGTGTGCCTGGTGTTGGGCTACCAGGTAAGTTTCTCTCTCTCTCTCTCTCTCTTTTTATTTCTGTTTTCTATTTTTTCTGTAACTTTGTGGCTTTTCTAAAAATACCTAGGCAACTCCAAAAATCACCAAACTGCTCATGGCCACTAAATGGAATATATCCAGCATGGAACATTTTAGTTTGGGATTATTTGAGCATTTGAAATATTTTATATAATTTAAATGCCCAAACTCAAATAACTAAAGATTTAATTCAGTGACCTTAAGATGACCTAGAAAATTGTGCACCACTTTTGGCAGAGGTTCTGGACCAAGACAAAAATGATGGACATTTTAGAAGGGCATTTCAGGTTCATTGAAATTATTTTTAGTAAACCCTAGTTGGTTTAGGTGGTGTTGGAGGTTTTTAATCATCCCCATTTCAAGTTTCTGGAAAAATTTAAACATGATGCAACACCAAATGCTAGCACTAGGCATTGACAGAACTAGGGATGTGACAACTCACCCCCACTAAACAAGAATCTCGTCCCGAGATTCAAGACGTGAGGTAAGAAGACAAAGGGGACACTAAGCATCACCAACTTCATGATCCAACTGTCTTCTCGAGGTTGTTGATTTGTCGACTCAAATTGATCTTGACATCCTTGCTTTCGAGATCTTCAACCAACACGAGGACAAAAGAGGGAAACATGTCCACATGGATGGATCATCTTAATGATCACAAGATCAACTCCCGAAATGAGACGTAGAAACATCTCTCGAGCTGTGATACGGAGCATTCATCCAAAGGGATGGAGTGGAACAGATGTCGAAGGTTCACTAGGTAGACAACAATTCCACACTTAAGAGGGTGGTGAATGGTTGTCAACATAGTGAGTAGTTGAGTTGCCATGATACCATAACGAGATATCTTAGAGGAGGTGACTCATAGGATCATCCCTTAAGTGGCAAAAAGAATTACCTTTGATTCAAAGGTCATTGCGACTCTTTATACCAACCTAAGGCAAATCTCGAGCGATCGTTGAAAGAGTCTAAAAGGATGACATACTCGGACCAGAATGGATGATGTGGATTACCTTGTTGAAGACAACACAAGGGATGCTTTTGCTTATCATCAGAAATGGATGGAACCCATGGTAGGACCACTTTGAGGATGATCCCGATCAGTAATTACTGAGAAGGGCAGTCCATAGTAGGATGGCACAATGGCAGTGCAAGCTAGGGACAAGGTGCAAATGCTGGGAATGATTCTAGTAACTGGGGAGAGGCTCAACAGTAGAGTGTGATTCTACTATTGGAATGGTTATAGCATAATCGGGGATGCTGGGAGCAATCCCGGTTAGTAAATATGATAGCACCTAGAGCTTGCGCGTGCTCTCAAGAACTTGAGCATTTGCTCATTCATCAGAGCCTTACCAATATCCGTGTCAAGGATCCCGGCAACACACCATACTACCATGATGAATAGCGATGGATGATGCAGCTGCAAAGGAAGATAACACTTTCTCAGATTTCACCTTAACGAGACCAAGGGGACAAAATCTGGATGATCGACCGAGAGACATTTAGCACTCCGCTTCTAATGTTGTCCTTGATGCACTAGCATATCCCATTCATAGATATGTTTTGATATCTAGAACATCAAGTAAAGGTCGGACTTCGGGAGCACAAAAATCCATAAGGGACAACTAAGGAGTAAATCCTGCGAGATCCCTATGGGGAGGTGGCCAACTTTCTCAATCAAGATACTACAATAACATGTCTTCCGGTTGGGTGTGTTGGCCACGACATTCTCTTTACCGGGTTACAGAGAGACCAATATTGTAGTTCTTGAGAAACCTTCCAATCATCATATCTGCCTGAGATTCAGATCCGGTTGGTGTCAGAATATTCCAGACTCATCAAGTCTAGAAAGAAAAATGAAAGTTTACAACACAAATCTGAAAGTGCTACTTATCGACTAGAGGGGGGGTGAATAGGCGATTTTTATGAAATTCTTCAAAACATGAGAGTTTCGAAGACAAACACGAAAACTAGACCTATAAACATGCAGCGGAAGATGAACTACACTAGACACACCATAGTCAAACAAGTATGAAGCTAAAGCATGATGACTGATAGCAGCTAGGTAGTAGGATCAGGATGGAAGATAGTATGAAGCCAATCAAAACAAGTAGTCACACAGTGAAGTCAAACAGGCAGAGCAATCAGGCAATGACTTCACAAAGACAAACTGTAAGTAAGGAGAGTAAGAGATAGAACCAGTGTGTTGTGAAGACAAGGATTTGTTCGACCAGTTACAGTTGCTGTGACAACTGTACGTCTGGTTAGGGAGGCTGAGATTGAACTCAGAAGACCGTGTCTTCACCTTATTCCCCTTGAGCTAAGGACACACAGTCCTCGCCCAATCACTCTGGTAAGTCTTCAAGGTAGACTTCCAAACCTTCACAGACTTTGTTCACCGGCAATCCACAATGACTCTTGGATGCTCAGAACGCGACACCTAACCGGCTGGAGAATTCACAGTCCTCAAGTGTAACAAGTCTTCAGATCACGCGGACTGAAAGACTTCAGTGATGCCAAACACTCTCTGGGCTCTGGGTGGTTTGGGCTTTGTCCTCGCAAGGATTCTCTCTCTCAAAGGCTTCGGAGGTGGGTTGCTCTCAAACGACAAAAGCCGTATCTAACTCTAAGCAACCACCAATTTATGGTGTAGTGGGTGGGCTATTTATAGCCACTGGGCAACCCAACCTGATTTGTCTGAAATGACCCTGGGTCACTAAGGAACTGACACGTGTCACAACGGTCAGATTTCAAACACACGCGACAGCTTGACTTGGGCTACAAGTAAAGCTGACTTATCCGACTATGGATAAGATTTGCTCTCATTGTCTTCGCTCGAAGACATAGGATTTTGGTTGAGCATCACTTCAGTCACTCTGACTTTGTTCACTTGGACCCCACATAACAGTGCGGTGGTTCCTATGACTCAACAAAGAAGAAAAGAAACAATGAAACTACTAAGTCTTCGCGCTCCATAATCTTCACTCAATGTCTTCTCCTGTCATAGTCTTCAGTGTGAATGTCTTCACGTACCACCATTATCTTCAGTGTCTTCATACATTTTTAGGGGTCATCTCCGGTAGGTAAACCAAATCAAGGAGGGACTACTACCTGTGTTATCCTGCAATTATCACAAACACATTAGTCCCTCAACCACGTTTGTCGTCAATACTCCAAAACCAAACTCGGGGTGGCACTAGATGCACTTACAATCTCCCCCTTTTTGGTGATTGATGACAAACTGGTTGAAGTTTTCAACGGTGATATAAATATGTGAAATTGTAAAGGATGAGGTATTGTCTTCGCAAGTAGCAAAAGGCTCCCCCTGAAGATGTGCATATAAATAATTTGCTTTTGGAATGCAAATGCACATGGCAGGTTCTACTTGTGGAGATCCTCTTCAACTTATGAAGACAAATCATCATGCATGATTCGATGTAACGAAGATAATGACATGCATAATGAAAAATGAACATCTGCAAAATGATTTAAGTGTGGAAGTTATCATCGTATCACAAAATAGCAAATAAGTAGCAGACGACCATCGAGTTTAAGTGTTACAACTCAGAGAACCAAATGTATCAAGATCAGGAGTTGTAAACACTAGGCAAAATATAATACAACCGCCCATATGAACCCGCTTGAAGACTATCAACTCATAGCTTCTCCCCCTTTTGTCAGTAAGGACCAAAAAGGGTTGAAGACAGTGAGCCTCTACTCATTCGCAGAAGGAGTAGGATAAGATGCAGGGTTGGTGTCGAGGTTTGGCGGTGCAGACGAACTTGGAGCAGTGTCGATACGCATTGGTGGTGGCGAAGTAGCATCATCTTGATCATCGATTACACGAGCATTCACAATTGCAGCAGAAGAGGAGTACTCTGAGTCTTCAAGAGATGGAGTGCGCTGCAGAACAACATTTCTGGGCGGAGTGGAATCAAACTTGAATCATTCTGAGAAGCCATCGTCCTGAAGATCTTCCTCAACACACATAAGCGTCAACCCTTTCCATGTGCGTCGACAGGTTTCATGCGCGACAAAGGCATTCTTGGTTGCAAGGTTTCGAATGCGATTGACGTCAGTCATGATGCTCTGCATCTGGCGCTTGAGGCAATCATGATGCCTGTCCTGCTTTT
Source organism: Triticum timopheevii (assembly GCA_963921465.1). Classification (NCBI taxonomy): domain Eukaryota; kingdom Viridiplantae; phylum Streptophyta; class Magnoliopsida; order Poales; family Poaceae; genus Triticum; species Triticum timopheevii. The sequence continues at coordinate 426,609,655 of OY997262.1, forward strand.
GATGTAGGCCAACAAGAAGCTCTCGGTCATTGAGAACACGAGATTGCTTTCGAGGCCGTTGAGCAATTGTGCTGTCAGTTGCTTCGGTTTGGGCACGGTGAGGTGCACGTGTAGTACTAGCGAACGGATAGACTCGAGTTGTAGCCAGCACACCTTCAATGGGCTGAGTGAAGCTCTGACGATCAATGTTATGAAGATAAAGTGGCTCCTTGTCAGGCTCTGGATAGATGGCTTCAACAGACATATCGACATCTGGCAAGAAGACAATGTGGTTGCGTGCAGATGGCTGATAGTTGAAAGCAGTGTGAAGCTTGATCAGACGCATGATCCATGGAGCATAGAACTTCAAGCCAAAAATGTCAGATCCTGATGCAGCAAGTTGGCGGATGAAGAAATCTTGTGCATTGAAGCATTTGCCATGAAGAATATGGAAGACCAATGTCTTCATTGCACCTTCTAGCTTAGCCTTTGGAGAATGTCCTTTGATGGGCCAGAGAGTTCACCTTATGATGTGATAGATTGTGCATGGCAGATACTCAAGGTCTTCAACAAAGAACTCCGTAGGATATTCTGCATCTGGAGGCAATGACTTCATCATACTGAGCATCTGGCTCATGCCGGGTTCTGGCTTGTGAAAGATGCTTTCCACAACTGTAGTGTGAAGCTGACAACCAGGTTCATAGAGATCACCTGGAGTGGGTAGGCCAGTAAGCTCAGTGACATCAAATGCTTTGGCTTCATGATGGACATTTCCTGTCATCCACTCAAGGACCCAAGTCTTAGGATCCCTGTTGTAGCCTCTGATATGAAGAGTGGCGTAGAATTGAAGCAGCAACTCTTCATTCCAGTGCTCCTTATCAGTGACGAAATGCAGTAAGCCAGCCTCACTGAAGCAATCTAGAGCTTCTTCTAAGCAGGGTAGGCTAGCTATGGCTTCAGTATCAAGGCGCATATGCGGAAATATGCGGCCTTGGTTGTACAAAATGCATGAATAATAGCTGCGCTGCTGATAACTCCAGAACTGATCAGATGAAATCTTGGGCCTGGTGTAGGGGTTCTTATCGCTATCGAAGAAGGTGTTGTGTGCAATGAAGCCGTTGGCATTGAAAGATCCTGGTGAAGTGGCAGTACCTGGAAATCTGGGCAGTCTTGGCTTTGGCTTCTGAACCTGAGGCCTGTGCTCGACATGGTAATCAAATTGAGGACCAGCAGTAGGTGGAGGAATCAGAATAGGCCATCTGACAGTGACAAGTTGGCCATAGTTGTATGCTTGCTCGATGGTATGTGGCCTTGGAGGCGGAACAGGAGCAGTGGCATTGACTTCAGGTGCTTCATGGGCTTCATTGGCTTCATTGGCCACTGGTGCATTTCCCACTGTAGGCTCCAAATTGGCTTCGGCCATGACAATGTCATTGGCTTTAGGAATGTCATTTGTGGCAGCCTCAGGATTCTCACCCTCCATTTGAGTAGCTGGAGGTTCTGGCATAGACTGGTTCTCTTCATTAACTTCTTCTTGAGTTGCAGGGTGAGTAGCGACAGGCTCTTCTTCTTGTGTTGCTCCGGCTGATGCAGCCGGAGGGTCTTCAGCAGCATTGGCTTCAGACACAGGGACCGTCACAGAAGGATTGTCTTCAGAGAACACTTGACGTGCCACTGAACTTGACAAGTTGGAGCCCTCTTCTGTGATGGTGGTCATGGAGACAGATGGCCTCAGGCCTTTGCGAAGCCGTTGGAATATGGGCGACGCCTTTGGTGATGGTGATGTCTCCATGTAGTTGTCATCATTGGACATGGGGCTGATGACGGGCACAGATGACGGTTGGGGTGTACTTGGTGAGACTTGATGTGGGGTAGCTTGCTGGGGGCGATCAGCCCATGATGCATCTTGTGAGATTGGCATCAAGGGACGACCAATACTGATAAGCTCACTGTTCATTTGAACAGGCGATGAAACCGATGGGCGCTCGATCTGAGGAAGAACTGCAGCATCTTGAACAATGTCTTCAGTCGCGATGGGGTTGACGACTAGAACTTCTTGAGCTTTAGGAGCCTCTGTGGAAGAAGGCTCATGAACAATCATTCGACGCTCTTGGTTTGCAGACGGAGGGGGAACAAAGGCAAGGGGTTCAATAACAAGGGGCTCTGTAGGAGCAGCCCGATCTCTCTTCTTGGTTTTTCTCTTCTTAGGGGGTGGTGCTTCATCAGTGGTGCGCTTGGTTTTCCGCTTCCTGGCTTCGGCTTCAGCTGCCTTGGTTTTCTTCTGTTCAGAAGCCACTGAAGGAGCCTTGGGCTTTGAGCTGCACATGTTGGCTGGGAAGACAATGTGTGGTTCTTCTTGCCGTGGTGCTTTAGTGTTGGCTTCAGATGACTTCTTTTTCTTGGCAGCCATTGAGGGGTCAATGCCAGGGCGGCCAAGTGCTTTGCGCTTTTCAGCTTCATTGTAGGCTTGAACGCATTTGTCTGCGAGTGCTTTCATGCGCTCTATTGAGCCTTTGGCTTCCTCGCGTTTCTTCCGAAACGACTCCTTGAGGTCATTAAGCATCACCTTGAACTTTTGCACATCAGCCACATTCAGTTTGGCTACATGCTTCTTGAACTATTCCTTGTCAAAGTCTATCTTTCGCTTCAGTTCAACTATGCGCTGAGCCAGAGCAAGCTCAGGAGCAATGGCGCCTTGGAAAGCAACGCTGACGCCAATGGGGAGCTGAAGGTCATCAAAGCTGAGATCTTGATTATCAAACCACTCATCAATGAAGTTCTTCAGAATGTTTACATCAAAGAGGGGCAGATTGTTGAAGATCTCCGCCTCTTGCTTGCTCTTGATCAGCTGATCCAGAGCATCTTCACCAAATTCTTCATCTGAAGACAAGTCAATGGGTTCAGATTCATTCCTTAGAATGGCTGCAGGCGTTAGTGCATGACTCAGTTGCTGAGCTGGTGTCTTCTGTGGCTTCTCACGCCTCATGGAGATGCGAGAGAGATCTTCAGAGTTATTGCTGGGAGCAGAAGGGGCAGTTGCCAATGGCTTCACTCTCGAGCAGATGGTTTTGAAGCTTTAGTCTTCTTTTGCTTCCGAGGCTTTGGAGCAGGAGCTGGAGCTTCGTCGGTGTCAGAATCATCATCAGAATGATCCACTTTGGCACCTTGAACAGTAATGTGAGTGATGAGGCCAGCAAGGTTGTAGAAGGGGCCAATCCTGTTTTCATTGGCTTCACGGGTGCCATTGTCCCGAGGTGAGGAGGGACTAGGGTTGAAGTCAAGCCCCAGATCCTTTTTGTTCTTTGCAGCTGAGTCTTTGGTGAACTGGTAGTTGCGCTTGATGAGACTATCTTCACGACACCAGAGTAGTGAAGACGGGTCAGCATTCTCAGGCTGTGGTCCGCGCACCATGCAAGGATAGAAACCTTGCTCAATAGCTTCACCCTCAGTCCTGGGTGGAAGATTTTTGTACAAAATATCACCCCAGGGTGCCTTGATGGCATTCTTCTCTGCATATTCTTTAGTGATGAAGCGATATCTGAACCATTCTTCAGCCTAATATCTTTGAATCCATTGGATTCGATTCTTGTGTTCAGTATTGGTTTCTTCTGGATCAGTTTTGTACATCTTGTGCAAATCTGGAGGTAAGTCCTTGGAGGTGTTACCATGATGCTATCTGCCTCCCTTTCTTGCTGACTTTTCAGTTGCCATGAAGTGTAAACTGAAAGGCTTTAGTATGTGCAATGGCTTCAAACGGCTGGACTGACAGGAACTCGCTTTAGGTGAGTTGATGTGACTCTACAAGAATTCTGCAAACAAATGCAGACTATGAGAACCAAGGGATTCTCCCACGGACATATACCTGTGACAGCACTAAAGGTGCGAGGGAAGGGGAAGAGGTCATATGCATTCTCAGAAGATTTTGAAGATAAATCAGTTTGAAGACATTGACCTCATATCGCTAAGACATTCACTTATATGATGAGAGTTGGTTCCAGAGTTGTACAAATCCAAGAATAAGTACAAGTGAGGAATCTAACTTGTGAAGAAGCATAAGTGAATATACTAGGCAGAATACGAGATGCAGAAAGAGATAGATTCATGTTCGAAGATCTAGAAACCACTTTTGGTAGGAAGGGACGAATCTATCAGATCAAAAAGACGGTAAAAAGTAAACTTTTATTACCACACGAAGAACTGCTAGACGGAGCGAAGATGGATGTCGAGCAATTCGATCTCCCATGCCCTAACTTGGCGACAAAAGACACCTACGGCAACAGCGGAGAAGACGAGGTCCGCGGCCGGCGTGAGGACGACGTCGAGGAGGTCACGGCAGCTAAGCGCTTCGTCGTCGGCGGCGTCGAGAGCTAGCATAGGTGCTAGGGTTTGCGAGAGATGGCGAAGGAGGAAGAAGGATTTTTGACCGAGATGAGACATGCATTTATAAGGACAGAGACAGCACAGTGCAATTATGCAGGTGCCCCTGGCGGTTCACATCTGATGGACACGTGGCGAACATGCAACTCATTGAGAGTTGTTCCACGTTCCCACGCACGCCTGGATTGTCGGGGTGGTCGTTCCGAATTCTCCGGGTTTCAGGCAAAAAGATATGTCATTAAAGCTAGATATAAATGTTTGTCTATGTATCTTCTGCTGACAAGGACGTAGAGAAGACATTCGACAATTTCAGCAGAATGCATATGATTTGGATAGATAGAGCTTGAGGTAGAAAGCATAGAGAGGTTAGGGTCCGATCACATTCACTTAGTTCAAAAGATTCAAACAAGAAGACATAGCTATAAGTGAATGCTGTAGAGGACAGAATACAGTGTATATATATAACAGAGTAAAGCCAAATCAGTAATCACAAAATCAAATTAATGTTGAAGTTAAATCAATTGTGAAGACTTTGCAAATATGGCGCCATGAGGAAACACTTAATAAGATTTTGGTGGTGGCGTTACCCACCGTATAGGAAGTATTAGACCTAGACAGGCGCACAATTATCATGGCACTCTGAAGTCAATTTCCACATTAATGTATTCACACTTAGAGTGTATGTCTTCATTGATTGAATATATACTTTACTTCGTGTGTTGCACATCTAAGTCATCAAACTGCATAGGTGTTAGGATGTGTGCCTAATCACAGGACATTCGAGGATTCCAAGATATTTAGCTCACACCGCAACTTGCAAAACCTTTTCTCATCCAAGGGCTTAGTGAAGATATCAGCCAACTGCTCTTCTGTCTTGACGTGGATGATATCAATGTCTTCCTTCATAACATGATCTCTGAGGAAGTGACGACGAATCTCAATATGCTTTGTCTTTGAGTGCTGAACTGGATTGTTGGCAATCTTGATGGCGCTCTCATTGTCGCAGTAGAGAGGCACATTCTTCAGGTGTATACCATAGTCCTTGAGAGTTTGCTTCATCCAGAGAAGCCGAGCACAGCAGGATCCAGCAGCAATGTATTCAAATTCAGAAGTGGAGAGAGATACACAGTTCTGCTTCTTTGAAGACCAACAGACAAGTGATCGTCCCAGAAAGTGACAAGTGCCTGATGTGGACTTGCGATCAACCTTGTCACCAGCATAATCAGCATCTGAGAATCCAACTAGATCAAACTCTGAGCCCTTTGGATACCATAATCCTAGTGTTGGGGTGTAAGCCAAATATCAAAGTATTCGCTTCACAGCTAAGTGATGCGATTCCTTTGGTGCCGCTTGGAATCGGGCACACATGCAAACACTAAGCATTATATCTGGCCTAGATGCACATAAATAAAGCAAAGAACCAATCATGGAGCGGTATACCTTTTGGTCGAATTCTTTACCATTGTCGTCGGGACCCATATGACTTTTGGTTGGCATTGGCGTTGTGTATCCTTTGCAGTCTTGCATTCCAAACTTCTTCAGGCAATCTTTGAGATATTTTTCTTGAGAGATGAAGATGCCGTTGCGTTGCTGACAGATTTGAAGACCCAGAAAGAACTTCAGTTCACCCATTATTGACATCTGATATTGCTCTTGCATCATATGACCAAACTCATCACTGTATTTCTTGTTGGTGCAGCCGAAGATAATGTCATCCACATATATTTGGCACATAAACAGTTCAACGTCATAAGTCTTTGTGAAGAGAGTAGGGTCTAGTGAACCATGTTTGAAGCCTTTGCTCTTCAGGAAGTCCTTGAGCGTATAATACCAAGTGCGAGGGGCTTGTTTGAGGCCATAGAGTGCCTTGTTGAGCTTGTACACCATATCAGGATGTTTTGGATCTTCAAAGCCAGGAGGTTGTGCAACATATACTTCTTCTTCTATCTTTCCATTGAGAAAAGCACTCTTCACATCCATTTGATATAGGAGAATGTTGTGATGATTTGCATAGGCAAGCAGTATGCGAATAGCTTCAAGCCTTGCCACAGGAGCAAAATTTTCATCAAAGTCAATCCCTTCCACTTGAGTGTAGCCTTTAGCAACTAGACGAGCTTTGTTTCCGACCACTTGACCATGTTCATCTTGCTTGTTGCGATATATCCATTTGGTGCCAATGATATTGTGCTTCCGAGGATCAGGACGCCTGACCAGTTCCCACACATTGTTCAACTCAAACTGTTGGAGCTCTTCTTGCATGGCTTGAATCCATTCAGGTTCCATGAAGGCTTCAGTCACTTTCGTGGGTTCTGAGATTGAGACGAATGCAAAGTGTCCACAGAAATTGGTGAGTTGTGTTGCTCTTTGTGTGACTCTTGAATGAGCGAGTGGACCAGGTGCATTGAGGCTATCAATCATCTTCTCAATCTGTACTTCATTTGCAACACGAGGATGAGCAGGACGAAGATTTTGCTCTTGCTGATCATTGTCATCATTTGGGGAATTGTCTTCAGGCTGAGCATTGTCTTCAGGTTGATTAGGTGCAGAAATGACAAGTTCCTCTTCAGACAGACTCTCAGAGGGTATGATTTCGCCAGTTCCCATTTGCTTGATTGACTCACTAGGGGATAACTCATCTAGCACATTTGGCAGGTGCTCTCTTTGCGAGCCGTTAGTCTCATTGAACCGCACATCCACAGTTTCAACCACTTTATAGTGAAAGAGGGTGAAAACTCTGTAGGAGTGCGAATCCTTTCCGTAACCAAGCATAAAACCTTCATGTGCTTTCGGTGCAAATTTTGAAGTGTGATGAGGATCCTTGATCCAGCACCTAGCACCAAATACTCTGAGGTAACTTATGTTTGGCTTCTTACCAGTTAGGAGCTCATAGGAAGTTTTCTTCAGAAGCTTGTGAAGATAAACACGGTTGATGACGTGGCATGCAGTATCAATGGCTTCAGGCCAGAACTTTCGTGGAGTCTTGTACTCATCAAGCATCGTTCGAGCCATCTCAATAAGATTTCTGTTCTTGCGCTCGGAGATGCCATTCTGCTGAGGTGTGTAAGGAGCAGAGAACTCATGAGTGATACCCATGGTATCCAGGTAGAGGTCGAGGCCGGTGTTCTTGAACTCAGTGCCGTTGTCGCTTCTGATGTGCTTGATCTTGACACCGTAGTTTGTCATGGCACAGTTGGCAAAGCATCTGAAGACATCCTGCACTTCAGTCTTGTAGAGAATTATATGCACCCAAGTGTATCAAGAGTAATTATCAACAATGACGAAGCCATAGAGGCAGGCGGTAGCATTGAGAGTGGAATAGTGAGTAGGGCCAAATAAGTCCATGTGCAGCAGCTCGAAGGGTTGAGACGTGGTAATGATAGTCTTCGAGGGATGCTTGGCTCTTGTCAGATTCCATCAGCACAAGGCAGCGATATTTTCCAAATAGCACAATCATGTTTAAGTCACAAAGCATTGAGACAGACATTAAGTTGAAACCAAGGGATTCAACAAGCATCACTTTGTCCATGTGCTGATCCCTTGAGATTGCAACTCTACCTAGGCCCAATACCTTGCTTTTACCAGTGTCAGCAAATGTGATGTGGCTCTTGTCTGATGGACGCAACATTGAATCCATCAGAAGACTTCGATCGCCAGTCATGTGATTAGTGCATCAACTATCCATAATCCATTCTGAAGCATGAGGTGTCGAGGCCTACAGTGCAGTTTGGGGGATAGGCTTCACCAAGAGAGTTGTGAAGCATAAATATTTGACGCACAAGAGGATTATCAAAGCTTAGATCAAGGTTAGGACTGATAGTATGAATGGCAAGCGATTCAGCTACGAAATACATAGTAAGACCATTTGGGCATTTTATCTTGCATCCCATAATGTGTTTTAGGTCTCCAGAAATAGCATCGGACGCCTTTGATTTCCGGCTGGAGACCTTTCCCTGCAAAAGAAAGTTAATTCTTCTTAACCACCCACATCTTTAGGGGTGGCTTAGAAGCAATGAGTCTAAGTGCAGCATCTAAGAATTTTGGCTTTGGAGCCCTAGCAAATAGCCTTGTAGGAGAAGAACGATACTCATATGAATAAGCAGAAAAGTTCTTAGTTCTATGAACATAGCGGTTTGAAGACACACGCTCATATTCATAAGTCTGAGTATGGTTTCCCTGCAAAACATTGGCGTTAGGGTGACTCAGGTGAGTCCTGTATCTGTATGAAGCCTTAGGGCCATATGAAGCCATAGGTCTGGGGTTTGTCTTCTTCCTTGGTGGTGTCAGGATGACATTCACAGGAAGATTCTCAATACACTGTTTAGGTACCTAGATCTTCTTCATAGGTGGTCCATTCCTGCAGTTAGTCCCAATATACCTGCCAAACACTTCACCATTCTAATCCTTAACAAGTTTATAGTTTGCATCAAAGGATTCATCAATGATAATAGGGTTAGAGCAAGTGAAACCAGATAAGGTGGATGGATCTACTGAAGGTTCCTTTGCAGCAACTGTAAGTGCATCTAGTGCCACCCCTAGTTGGTTTTGGAGTATTGACGACAAAGTTGGATGAGGGACTAATGCATTTGTGAGAATTGCAGGATAACGCAGGTCGTGTCCCTCATTGATTCGGTTTACCTACCGGAGATGACCCCTAAAAATGTATGAAGACATTGACGACAATGGTGGTATGTGAAGATATTCATATTGAAGACTATGACATGAGAAGACATTGAGTGAAGACTATGGAGCGCGAAGACTGTGTTGTTTCGTTATTTCCTTTTCTTCTTTGTTGAGTCATAGGAACCACCGTACTGTTAAGTGGGGTCCAAGTGAACAAAGTCAGAATGACTAAAGTCATGCTCAACCCAAATCCTATGTCTTCGAGCGAAGACAATGAGAGCAAATCTTATCCATAGCTGGATGAGTCAGCTTTACTTGTAGCCCAAGTAAAGTTGCCGCGTGTGTTTGAAATCTGACCGTTGGAACACGTGTCAGTTCCTTAGTGACCCAGGGTCATTTCGGACATATCAGGTCGGGTTGCCTTGTGGCTATAAATAGCCCACCCCCTACACCATAAATCGGTGGCTGCTCAGAGTTAGTTCATGGCTTTTGTTGTTTGAGAGCAACCCACCTCGAAGCCTTTGAGAGAGAGAAATCCTTGCGAGGACAAATCCCAAACACCCAGAGCCAAAGAGTGTTAGGCATCACTGAAGTCTTTCTGTCTGAGTGACCTGAAGACTTATTACACTTGAGGACTGTGTATCGTCCAGCCGATTAGGCGTCGCGTTCTAAGCATCCAAGAGTCATTGTGGATCGCCGGTGAACGAAGTATGTGAAGGTTCGGAAGTCTACCTTGAAGATTTACCAGAGTGATTGGGCGAGGACTGTGTGTCCTTAGCTTAAGGGGAATAAGGTGAAGACGCGATCTTCTGAGTTGAATCTCAGCCTCCCTAACCAGACGTACAGTTGTCACACCAACTGGAACTGGTCCAACAAATCCTGTGTCTTCAACAAGTGACTGGTTCTATCCTCTAACTCCCTTTACTTTGAGTTTGTCTTCGTGAAGTCATTGCCTATTTGTCGTACCTATTTGATTTAATTGCTTGACTACTTTCATTGATTGGCTTCATACTATCTTCCATCCTGATCCTTACTACCAAGCTACTATTAGTCTTTGTACTTTCACATTATTGCATACTTGACTATGGTTTGCTTGTTGTAGTTTATCTTCCGCTGCATATCAATTAGGTCATTTCTATTGTGTGTCTTCGAAACTTCCACGTTTTGAAGACTTTGATAAAAATCGCCTATTCACCCCCCCTCTAGTCAATAACTAGCACTTTCAATTGGTATCAGAGCAAGGTACTCCCTTGTTCTGTGTGATTCGGTTTAACCACCTGGAGTTTAGCTATGTCGACTGCAGGGATAATCAAAGTCTCCGCTGCTTGCCCCGTGTTCGATGGAACTGAATATCCCTACTGGAAGAATAAGATGCGCATGCATCTTGAAGCCATTGATGTCGACCTCTGGTATGTCGTCAAGAACGGCGTTCCCAAAACTGGTGAAGGTGTCACCCCTACTGATGTCAAGAAGTTCATTCAACTAGACTCTACTGCAAAGAACATCATCTGTGGTTATCTGACCAAAGGACAGTATGGCCGTGTGAGTGCTCTGGAAACGTCAAAGCTAGCCTGGGATTGGCTATCCAAGGTCAACGAAGGCGTCTCAACTCAGAGAGACCAAAGGATCAGTGTTCTTCGCAACCTCTTCAACCGCTTCAAGAGAAACGACAATGAAAATGTCCAACTCACGTTTGATCACCTCACCGACATCACAAATGAGCTTCAGGCTCTCGGCGCCATTGAGATTACCAAGCATGAAATTGTCAAGACACTACTAAGATCTCCTGACAGCTCCTTTAACACCCTTGCCCTCATGATACAAGAACGCCCTGACTTCAAGACACTCGATCTGTCTGATATACTTGAGAGGCTCAACACACATGAGTTCCAGCTTTCTGAGAAAAGAGATATCTATGGTCCCAACTATGGCCGAACTCGCGCTTTGAAGGAAAAAGTTGTTTCCTCATCTGAAGAAGAATCTGACTGCGGTTCTGATGATCCTGAAGACATTGGAAAGGAACTTGCTATGCTTGTGAAGAAGTTCTAGAAGTTCACCAAGAAGAAGGGCTTCAGAAAGTCTTCACGATCTAGCTCAAGAAATGATGAAGCTTCCACTCATGACAACAAGAAGAGAACATGTCACAAGTGCAAGAAACCTAGACACTATATCTCTGAGTGTCCACAGTGGGACAATGAGAAGAAGAAGAAGAACAGCAAGGAACATGATTCTGATGACAAGAAGAAGAAGAAATCTTCAAAGTCTTCTTCCAATTCATCATCAAAGTCTTCATCTCATAAGAAGAGCTCATCTGGCAAGGCTCATGATTTTGTTGGCAAGGAAATAGATTCAGAGGAGGAGTCTGCTTCTGAGGAGGCGGAGGTGGAGTCTGAAGAGGAGTCTGACCTTGGCGTTGCAAGTCTGGCTCTAGCCACAGCCTATGTTGCCAAGTCCATCTTCAACATTGAAGACAATGACTTCCACACCAACGCTGAAGCTGATGACAAGGACGATCTTGCTCCCACCTACTGCTTCATGACACATGGTGCCAAGGTAAAATCACGTGATGCTTACTTTCAAACATCAAGTGAAGATGACTCTGATTATGAATCCAAACCCAGCTACAAAACACTTGCTAAAATTGCAATTGAACAACAAAAGGCTATGGAACATAATCAAAAACTGTTAGACAAAAGCGATGACCTATTGGACGCAGAAATGACACATTCACAGTCCTTAGTTGAAGACATAAAAAATCTTCATGCTAAGTACCAAGAACTTGAAAGTCTTCATGAGACGCTCTCAACCACTTATGAAAAGCTCTCCTATGATTATCTTCAAAGGAAGCAAGATCTTGAGAAATTGAAAGCGGCTCATGAAGATCTTCAAAAGGAGAATGAGTCACTTCACGCTCAACAGATCAGTTCCGCTCAGGATGGATTTGAACCACCATGTCTAAAATGCATTGAGCATGGTAACGCTACCTCTGTTGCTGAATGTTCCACTACTGCTAGTGTTGCTTTGTCTTCAACTACTGATGTGGTAACTAACCCCTCTGCTGAGGATACCACTACTATTGCTGATGAGAATGCTAGGTTGAAGACATTGCTTGAAACAGGGATGTATAAAAGTCTGAAAGGATATCAGACACTTTGCGATGTCCTCAAAAAGCAGATTCTGAACCTAAACCCTAGGAAAGAGGGTGTTGGGTTCGAGAGGAAAATGAATGTTGATGGTTCCTACTGGAAGCCTGAGCAGTATCACAAAACCACATGGGTTGCTGCAAAGGAACCTTCAGTGGATCCATCCACCTTATCTGGCTTTACCTCTGCTAATCCTATTATCATTGATGAATCCTTTGATGCAAACTATAAACTGTTCAAAAATCAGAATGGTGAAGTGTTTGCCAGGTATATTGGTACTAACTGCAGGAATGGACCACCTATGAAGAAGATCTGGCTTCCCACAAAGCTGTCTTGAGAATCTTCCAGTGAATGTCATCATGACACCACCAAGGAAGAAGACGAACCCCAGACCTATGGCTTCATATGACCCAAAGGCTTCATACAGATACATGACTCACTTGAGTCACCCTAACACCAATGTTTTGCAGGGAAATCATACTCAAACTTATGAATATGGGCGTGTGTCTTCAAACCGCTATGTTAATAGAACTAAGAACTTTTCTGCTTATTCATATGAGTATCATTCATCTCCTGCAAGCTATTTCCTAGGGATCCAAAGCCGAAGTTCTCAGATGCTGCACTTAGACTCATTGCTTCTAAGCCACCCCTGAAGATGTGGGTGGTGAAGAAGAATTAACTCTCTTTTGCAGAATAAGGTCTCCAGCCTGCTATCAAAGGCGTCCAATACTATTGCTGGGGACCTAAAACATATTAAGGGACGCATGATAAAATGGTCTTACTATGTATTTCACATGAGAATCGCTTACCAGTCATACTATGAGTTCTAACCTTGCTCTAAGCTGTGATAATCCTTGTGTGCGTCAAATGCTTATGCTTCACAACACACTTTGTGAAGCCTATCCTCCTAACTGCACTGTAGGGCATGACACCTCATGCTTCGGAATGGATTATGGACAGCGAATGCACTAATCATATGACTGGTGATCGAAGTCTTCTCATGGACTCAACCTTACGTCCATCAGACAAGAGTCACATCACATTTGCTGACACTGGTAAAAGCAAGGTATTGGGTCTAGGTAGAGTTGCAATCTCAAAGGATCAACACATGGATAAAGTGATGCTTGTTGAATCCCTTGGGTTCAACTTAATGTCTGTCTCAATGCTTTGTGACTTGAACATGATTGTGCTATTCGGAAAATATCGTTGCCTTGTACTAATGGAATCTGACAAGTCTCTAGTCTTTGAAGGGTATCGGAAAGATGATCTATATATGGTAGATTTCTCAGCAGGTCCACAGCTTGCCGTATGTCTTCTTGCAAAAGCTTCAGAATGCTGGCTCTGGCATCAGAGGCTGGGGCATGCTGGCATGAGGAACTTACACACACTCGTCAAGAAGAAGCATGTCATAGGCATCGAGGGTGTCAAGTTCAAGAAGGATCATTTGTGTGGTGCCTACGAAGCTGGAAAGATGACTAGGGAAAAGCACCCCTCGAAGACAATCATGACGACATCTCAACCCTTCGAGCTGTTACACATGGACTTATTTGGCCCTACTCACTACTCTACCCTTACAACAACAGCTTGTCTCTATGGCTTCGTCATTGTTGATGACTACTCAAGATATACATGGGTGCACATAATTCTCTACAAGACTGAAGTGCAAGATGTCTTCAGACGCTTCGCCAATCGAGCCCTGAACAATTATGGCGTGAAGATCAAGCATATTAGAAGTGACAACGACACTGAGTTCAAGAACACCGGGCTTGATCTTTATCTGGATACAATGGGAATAGCTCATGAGTTTTCTGCTCCATACACACCTCAGCAAAATGGCATTGTAGAGCGCAAGAACAGAACCCTCATTGAGATGGCTCGAACAATGCTCGACGAGTACAAGACACCAAGAAAGTTCTGGCCTGAAGCTATTGATACAGCATGTCACATCATCAACCGTGTTTACATCCATAAGCTTCTGAGCAAAACATCCTATGAGCTCCTTACTGGCAAGAAGACAAATGTCAGCTACTTCAAAGTATTTGGTGCTAGGTGGTGGATCAAGGATTCCCATCACAAGTCAAAATTTGCACCTAAAGCTCACGAAGGCTTCATGCTCGGTTACGGAAAGGACTCGCACTCTTACAGAGTCTTCAACCTCTATCTCTACAAAATCATTGAAACTGTGGACGTGCGATTTGATGAAACCAATGGTTCACAAAGAGAGCTCCTGCCAAGTACACTAGATGAAGCTCCGCCCAACGAATCCATCAAGCTGATGGGAACTAGTGAAATCATGCCTTCTGAAGCATAGCCTGAAGAGGAACTTATCATTTCTGCACCAACCAACCTGAAGACAATGCTCAGACCAAAGACAATCCTCCCAATGATGACAATGATCAGCAAGAGCAAGGTCTTCGTCCAGTTCATCCTCGTGTTGCAAATGAAGTACAAATTGAGAAGATAATTGATAGCATCAATGCACCTGGTCCACTTACTCGCTCAAGAGCAACACAGTTAGCAAATTTCTATGGGCACTTTTCGTTTGTGTCAATATCAGAACCCAAGAAAGTTGCTGAAGCCTTTATGGAACCTGAATGGATTCAAGCTATGCAAGAAGAACTTCAACAGTTCAAGCTGAACAATGTTTGGGAACTTGTCAAGCGTCCTGACCCTCGCAAGCATAACATTATTGGCACAAAATGGATATATCAAAACAATCAAGATGAGCATGGTCAAGTTGTTAGGAACAAAGCACGTCTTGTGGCTCAAGGATATACTCAAGTTGAAGGAATTGACTTCGATGAAACATTTGCTCCTGTGGCTAGGCTTGAAGCTATTCGCATACTGCTAGCCTATGCTAACCACCACAACATCTTACTATATCAAATGGATGTGAAAAGTGCATTCCTCAACGGCAAGATTGAAGAAGAAGTGTACGTTGCTCAACCACCTGGCTTTGAAGATCCAAAACATCCTGATATGGTGTACAAGCTAAACAAAGCACTGTATGGCCTCAAAAAAGCTCCTCGCGCTTGGTATGATACGATCAAAGACTTCATGAAGAGCAAAGGCTTCAAACCTAGATCCCTCGATCCCACACTCTTCACGAAGACATATGATGGTGAACTGTTTGTGTGCCAAATATATGTGGATGACATTATCTTCTGCTGCACCAACCAAAAGTATAGTGATGAGTTTGGATACATGATGCAAGAGCAATATCAGATGTCCATGATGGGTGAGCTGAAGTTCTTCCTTGGTCTTCAAATTCGTCAGCAAAGGAATGGCATCTTCATATCTCAAGAAAAATATCTCAAAGACTGTTTGAAGAAGTTTGGAATGCAAGATTGCAAAGGTTACACGACGCCAATGCCAGCCAAACACCATCTGGGTCCCGACGACAATGGTAAAGAGTTCGATCAAAAGGTATACCGCTCCATGATTGGTTCTTTACTTTACCTATGTGCATCTAGGCCAGATATTATGCTTAGTGTTTGCATGTGTGCTCGATTCCAAGCGGCACCAAAGGAATCGCATCACTTAGATGTGAAGCGAATTCTTCGATATTTGGCTTACACCCCAACACTCGGATTATGGTATCCAAAGGGCTCAAGATTTGATCTGGTTGGATTCTCGGATGCTGATTATGCTGGAGACAAGGTGGATCGCAAGTCTACATTAGGCACATGTCACTTTCTGGGACGATCACTTGTCTGTTGGTCTTCAAAGAAGCAAAACTATGTATCACTCTCAACTGCTGAATCTGAATACATTGCTGCTGGATCTTGCTGTGCTCAGCTTCTATGGATGAAGCAAACTCTCAAGGACTATGGCGTCAATCTGAAACAAGTACCTCTCTTGTGCGACAACGAAAGCGCCATCAAGATTGCCAACAATCCAGTCCAGCACTCAAAGACAAAGCACATTGAAATTCGTCATCACTTTCTCAGAGATCATGTCATGAAGAAAGATATTGACATCATTCACGTCAACACTGAAGAGCAACTGACATATATCTTCACAAAGCCCTTGGATGATAAAAGGTTTTGCAAGTTACGGTGTGAGCTAAATATCTTGGAATCCTCAAATGTCCTATAATCAGGCACACATCCTAACTCTTATGCATGTTGATGACTTAGATGTGCAACACACGAAGTAAAGTATATCTTCAATCAATGAAGACTTACATTCTGAGTGTGAATACATTAACGTGGAATTTGACTTCGGAGCGCCACAATAATTGTGCGCCGTGTCTGGGTCTAATACTTCCTATACGGTGGGTAACGCCACCACCAAATTTCTTGGTTTGAAGTGTTTCACTCATGGCGTTATTTTTGCAATGTCTTCGCATTTGGTTTGTCTTCAAATTTCAACTTATCTTCATGATTTACTTCACTATGTTGATTTGATTGCTTTCTGATATATATACTAGTGTTCTGTCCTCTACAACATTCACTTATAGCTATGTCTTCCTTGTGAAAACTTTTGAACTAAGTGAATGTGATCGGACCCTAATCTCTCTATGCTTTCTATCTCAAACTCTATTTGTCCAAATCATATGCATTCTATTGAAACTGTCGAATGTCTTCTCTGCATCCTTGTCAGCAGAAGACACAGAGACAAACATTAAGTCTGTTTTAAATGATTCATCCTTATTGTTTGAAATCCGGAGAAGCCGGAACAACCATCCGACAAAACTGGCGGGCGTGGGAACGTGGGACAACTCTGAGTATGTTGCATGCTTGCCATGTGCCCCTCGGATGTGAACGGCCAGGGGCACCTGCGTAATTGCGCTATGCCACAGAATTTCTTATAAATACATGTCCCCTGCGGTAAAGAAAACCTTCTTCCACCTCTCCACCTCATCAAAACCCTAGCGCCACCGCTAGCTCTCGACGACGCCGGCGATGAAGCGCTTAGCTGTCGCGACTTCTCCAACGCCGTCCTCATGCCGGCTGCGGATATCGTCCTCTCCGCCGCCGCCGTAGGTGTCCTCCGTCGCCAAGATAGGGCACGATGGATTGAACTGCTCGGTCTCCTATTCATTCCATCTAGCAGTTCTTCGTGTGGTAAATATAACTCTATTTTTACCATCTTTTTGATCTTCAATGATTCATCCTATTTACCAAAATTGGTTTCTGCCTATACAATGTTAGATCTATACTGTCTGCATCTCATACTGCCTAGTATATTCACTTAAGCTTCATATCTAGTTAGATTCCTCACTTGTACTTATTCACGGATTCGTACAAATCTGGAACCAACTCTCAACATATAAGTGAATGTCTTTGCATCATGAGGTCAATGTCTTCAAACTGATTTATCTTCAAAATCTTCTGAGAATGCATATGACCTCTTCCCCTTCCCTCGCATCGCTAATGCTGTCACAGGTACATGTCCGTGGGAGAATCCCTTGGTTCACATAGTCTGCATTCGTTTGCAGAATTCTTACAACAACACATTAACTCTCTCGAAGCCAGTTCCTGTTTGTCCAGCAAGCGAAAGCCTTTGAAGCCTTTGAACGTATTGAAGCCATTCAGTTTGAAGTTCATGGCTGCAGAGAAATCAGTAAGGAAGGGCGGCAGACAGCGTCGAGGGGGAACATCAAAAGATTTGCCTGATGACCTCGCAGACCTTTACAAGACAGATCCTGAAGAGGATTATAATCAGCGCAAGACACAAATCCAATGGATTTGACAATATTGGGCTGAACAATGGTTCAAATACAAGTTCGTGACCCAGGAATACGCTGAGAAGAATGCTATCAAAAGTCCTTGGGGTGATATTCTCTATCGAGGCCTTCCACCCAAGAACAGAGATGAAGCTATTACACAGGGTTTCTATCCTTGTATGGTCTGTGGACCTCAGCCTGAAAATGCCGACCCATCATCATTGCTCTGGTGTTGTGACGATAATCTCTTCAAGCGCAACTTCCAGCATGCAAAGGCATCGGCCAAGGAAAACAAGAAGTCATTGGGATTAGACTTCAACCCTGGTCCCTTTGCTCCCCGTGCTGACGGCTCACGTGATGCAGAACCCAATGTCATCGGCCCCTTTTCCAACCTTGATGGCCTCATCACTTACATCTTGGTCCAAGGTGCCAAAGTGGATCATTCTGATAATGATGTTGACACTGATGAAGCCCCAGCTCCTCCTCCAAAGCCGCAGAAGCTAAAGAAGACTAAGGCTTCACAATCAGCTGCTCCTCCAAAAGCTTCATGTGCGAAGCCACTGGCCACTGCACCTCCTGAAGACAGTGTGCAGTCTGAAGATCTATCACGCATCTCCAAGAAGACAGAGAAGAAAAATAAAATCATCAAGAATACTGATCAGACATTGACTCCTGCTGCCATTCTGCGAGAAGAGCACATTGATCTGTCCAGCGATGAAGATCTTACAGATGATGCTCTTGAGCAGTTGATCAAGAGCAAGCAAGAAGCAGAGATCTTCAATGATTTGCCTCTCTTTGATGTGGCAATCATCCATAACTTCATTGATGAGTGGCTTGACACCCCAAATCTTAGCCTTGATGATCTACGACTTCCCATTGGCCTCAGCGTCTCCTTCAATGGCGCCATTGCTTCTGAGCTAGCTCTTGCTCAGCGCATCGTTGAACTGAAGCACAAGATCGACTATGAGAAAGCTCAGTTCAAGAAGCATGTGGCCAAGCTCAGCATGCAAGATGTCAAAAACTTCAAGATCATGCTGCACGAGCTCAAGAAGCCTTTCACAAGAAGCGCGAAGAAGCTCGAGGCTCTCGTGAGCGCATGAAGAGTCTGGCTGACAAGTGTGTACTAGCCTACAATGAGGCTGAGAAGCGCAAGGCTCTTGGTCGTCCTAGCATAGACCCCAGAATGGCTGCAAAGAAGAAGAAGCTATCAACTGTCCAATCTGCACCTTCAAGGCAGGATGAACCTCGCATAGTCTTCCCAAGCAGCATGACTGGCTCGAAGCCAAAGGTCATGCCAACCGCTTTAGAACTGAAGAAGACGAGGGCTGCCGAGGCTGAAGCCAGAAAAAGGAAAAACTCAGAAGCCTCTGATGTTGCTCCCTTCAAGAAGAAGCGCAAAACCAAGAAGAATCGGGCTGCTCCCACAGAGCCCTTAGTTGTTGAACCTATCTCAAAGGTTCGCCCTGCATCTGAACACCAAGAACGTGCTTCCACAGAGGCTTATGAAGCTGAAGACATTCCAGCAGTTGATCCCATCGCTGCTAAAGACATTGGTCACCATGACAATGTTGAAGATGATGAAGTTCTTCCTCAGATCGAACACAACTTGGTATCATCGCCTGTAATCACGAACAGCGTAATCATCAACATTGGTCGTCCTCTGATGCCAATTGCTCAGGATGCATCATGGGTTGATCACCCACAACAACAAGGCTCCCCAAGTACTCCCCAACAACAACAAGTCACACCACCTATGCAAGAAGAAGAGGATGAGGCCCAGCCAACTCCATCTCCAAAGGCGTCGCTAGTATTACAAAGGCTTCGCAAAGGACCAAGGCCTCAAGTTCCTCTTTCGAGCATTCCAGAAGGAGAAGTGCACCAACAATCTGTTGCACATCAAGTGTTTCCAGAAGCCACTCCGACTATGAATGTCTCCGTGTCTGAAGCCAAAGCTGCTGAAGACAATCCGGCTGCATCAGCCGATGACGAACAAGAAGAAGAACGTGTCCCTACTCCCCCCATTACTGAAGAAGTTGTTCCTGAAGTGAACGTGCCAGTGCCAGACCCTCTAGCTCATCAAGTGGAGGTTGAAAATCTTGAGGCTGCCACCACCAACACAAATGAAGCCAATGACGTAGTCATGGCTGAAGCAAGTGTGGAGCCTATACCAACCAATATGCCAGAAGCCAATGCTGCAACTGCTCCTGAAGCTTCTGTTATGCACCCTGAAGCCTCTGTTGTTGCCCCTACTCCTGTTCCGCCACCAAGGCCCCATACAATTGAGCAAGCATACAATCATGGCCAGCTAATCACTGTCAAATGGCCCGTTCTGGTCCCTCCGCCTAATGTCTCTGGTCCTCAGTTTGATTATCATATTGAGCATAGGCCTCAGGTCCAGAAACCAAAGCCAAGACTGCCAAGGTTCCCAGGTACTGCCACCTCTACAGGGTCCTTCAATGCAAATGGCTTCAAAAGCCACAACACCTTCTTTGACAGCGCAAAGAACCCCTACTCAAGGCCAAGAATATCATCTGATCGTTTCTGGAGCCATTAGCAGCGAATCTATTACTCTTGTGTTCTGTATGATCAAGGGCGCATTTTCCCTCATATGCGCCTCGACACCGAAGCCATTGTTGGACTGCCATGCTTAGAAGAAGCACTTGACTGCATTCGTGATGCAGGTCTGCTCAGCTTTCTGACAGACAAAGAACATAGGAATGAGGAACTTTTGCTTCAATTCTATGCTACCCTCCACATTCGCGGCTACAACAGGGATACAAAGACATGGGTTCTCGAGTGGATGATAGGAAATGTTCATCGTGAAGCCAAAGCTCTTGACATCATTGAGCTTACAGGCTTATCCACTCCCGGTGAGCTGTTCGAACCTGATTGTCAACTCCACCACAATGCACTGGAGAGCATCTTCCATAAGACAGAACCCAACATGAGCCAGATGTTGAGCATGATGAAGCCTTTGTCACATGACGCTGAATACCCAAAGGAGTTCTTTGTTGATGACCTTGAGTATCTGCCTCGCACAATATATCACATCATCAGGCGGACTCTATGGCCTATCAAAGGGCATTCATCAGCTGCAAAACTTGAAGGAGCCATGATGACATTGGTCTTTTACATCCTCAATGGCATCAGGTTCAATGCACAAGAATTCTTCCTCCGGCAACTGGCTGCGTCTGGATCTGACCTTTTTGGCCTGAAATTCTATGCTCCATGGGTCATGCGCCTCATCAAGCTACACTCTGCTATCAACTATCAACCCTCTGCTCGCAATCATCTGATCTTTCTACCAGAGGTTGATATGTCAGTTGACGCCATATACCCTGAGCCTGCTAAGAAGCCTCTTTGTCTTCAAAATGCTGAACACCAAAGCTACACTCAGCCCATGGAAGGAGTCCAAGCAGTAACTCATGTCTATCCAATGGCTGGGAACACTCGTCTGCCTCATCGTGCGCCAACTGAAGCTACTGAGAGCACAATTGCCCAAAGGCCTAAGAAGCGCTCTCGCGTCCTAAATGACCGAGAACTTCTTGTGGCACTGCATCAGAAACAAGACAAGCATCACTTTTGGCTCAAGCGACAGATGCAAAGCCTCTTGGTGGACGTCAGTCGCATTCAAAATCTTGCCACGAAGAATGCCTTTGTCACTCACGAGACCTGTCGGCGATCATGGAAGAGTTTGACACTGCTCAGTGCTGAAGCAGATCTTCAAGATGATGGCTTCACTGAAAGATTCAAGTTTGACTCCACTCCTCCACGGAATGCTGTCCTACGTCGAACTCCATCCCTTGAAGACTCTGACTATTCTTCCTCCGCGGCAACTGTGAATGCCAAAGTGATCGATGATGAAGACGATGCTACTTCACCACCCCTACTTCTGCACGCATCGACACTACACCAAGTTCGTCTGCGCCGCCAACCAACAACGACAACCCTGCTGCTTCACCTACTCCTCATGAGGACGAGTAGATGCTCTATGTCTTCAAACCTTTTTGGTCATTACTGACAAAAGGGGGAGAAGCATATGAGTTTGATAGTCTTCAAGCGGGTTCATATGGGCGGTTGCTTTATATTTTGCCTAGTGATTACAACTCTTGCTTTTGATACATTTTGTTCTTTGAGTTGTAACACTTAAACTCGATGGTCATCTGCTACTTATTTGCTTTTCCGTGTGCGATGATAACTTCCGCATTTAGATCATTCTGCAGACGTCCATTTTTCATTATGCATGTCACTCTCTTAGTTACATCATTTCATGCATGATGGGTTTGCTTGTTGTAGTTTATCTTCCGCTGCATATCAATTAGGTCATTTCTATTGTGTGTCTTCGAAACTTCCACGTTTTGAAGACTTTCATAAAAATCGCCTATTCACCCCCCCTCTAGTCGATAACTAGCACTTTCAGCAACCCATGTGGTTTTGGGGTACTGCGCAGGCTTCTAGTATGACCCATCAACATTCATTTTCCTCTCGAACCCAATACCCTCTTTTCTAGGGTTTCGGTTCAGAATCTGCTTTTTGAGGACATCACATAATCTCTGATGCCCTTTGAGGCTTTTGTACATCCCTGTCTCAATCAGTGTCTTCAACCTGGCATTCTCATCAGCAATAGTAGTGGTATCCTCAACAGAGGGGTTAGTTACCACATCAGCAGTTGAAGATATTGCAATAGGAGCAGTAGAACATCCAGCAACAGAAACAACATTATCACGCTTAATGCATTTTAAACATGGTGGTTCAAATCCTTCCTGAGCGGGACTGATCTGTTGAGCGCGAAGTGACTCGTTCTCCTTTTGAAGATCTTCATGATCCGATCTCAATTTCTCAAGTTCCTGCTTCCTTTGAAGATAATCGTAGGAAAGCTTTTCATGAGATGTTGAGAGGGTTTCATGATGACCTTCAAGTTCCTGGTACTTAACATGAAGATTTTTTATGTCTTCAGTTAAGGACTGAGTCTTAGTCATTTCCGCGTCCAATATGTCATCGCTTTTGTCTAACCGTTTTTGAATATGTTCCATAGCTTTCTGTTGTTCAGTTGCAATTTTAGCAAGTTTTTTGTAGCTGGGTTTGGATTCACCATCAGAGTCATATTCACTTGATGTTTGAAAGTAAGAATCGCAAGAGTTTACCTTGGCACCACGTGCCATGAAGCAGTAGGTGGGAGCCGAGTCGTTCTCATCATTAGTGTTGGTGACGGAGTCATTATCTTCAGTGTTGAAGATGGACTTGGCAACGTAGGCTGTAGCTAGAGCCAGACTTGCGATACCAGAGTCAGACTCCTCCTCAGACTCCACCACTTCCTCCTCAAAAGCAGACTCCTCGTATGAATCCATTTCCTTGCCAACAAAAGCACGTGCCTTGCCTGATGAGCTCTTCTTGTGTGATGAAGACTTAGAGGAAGTTTTGTAAGAAGACTTTGAGGATTTCTTCTTCTTCTTGTCATCAGAGTCATATTCTTTGTTCTTACTTTTCTTCTTCTCATTGTCCCACTGTGGACATTCAGAGATGTAGTGGCCAGGTTTCTTGCACTTGCGATAGGTTCTTTTCTTGTTGTCATAGGTGGAAGCTTCATCGTCCCTTGAGCTAGATCATGAAGACTTTCTGAAGTTTTTCTTCCTGGTGAATCTCTGGAACTTCTTCACAAGCATAGCAAGCTCCTTTCCAATGTCTTCAGGATCATCAGAATTGCAGTCAGATTCTTCTCCAGATGAGGAAGCCGCAGCCTTTGCCTTCAAGGCACAAGTTCGGCCGTAGTTGGGGCCATAGATATCTCGTTTCTCAGATAGCTGGTACTCATGTGTTTTGAGCCTCTCGAGTATGTCAGATGGATCGAGTGTCTTGAAATCAGGGCGTTCTTGTATCATCAGGGCTAAGGTGTCAAATGAGCTGTCGAGAGATCTCAACAGTGTCTTCACAATTTCATGCTTCGTAATGTCAGTTGCACCGAGTGCACGGAGCTCACTGGTGATATCAGTGAGGCGATCAAACATGAGCTGGACGTTCGCGTTGTCGTGCCTTTTGAAGCGGTTGAAGAGGTTGCGAAGAGTACTGATTCGTTGATCATGCTGTGTTGAGACGCCTTCATTGACCTTGGAGAGCTAGTCCCGGACTAGCTTCGACGTTTCCAGAGCGCTCACACGGCCATACTGCCCTTTGGTCAGATGACCACAGATGATGTTCGTGGCGGTAGAGTCCAGTTGAATGAACTTCTTCACATCAGCAGGGGTGACACCTTCACCAGTCTTGGGAACGCCATTCTTGACGACATACCACAGATCGACATCAATGGCTTCAAGATGCATGCACATCCTATTCTTCCAGTAGGGATATTCAGTGCCGTCAAAGATGGGACACGCAGTGGAGACCTTGATTATCCCTGCAGTCGACACAGCTAAACTCCAGGTGGTTAAACCGAATCACACAGAACAAGGGAGTACCTTGCTCTGATACCAATTGAAAGTGCTAGTTATCGACTAGAGCAGGGGTGAATAGGCGATTTTTATGAAAGTCTTCAAAACATGAGAGTTTCAAAGACAAACACGAAGACCTATAAACATGCAGCGGAAGATGAACTACAGTAGACACACCATAGTCAAACAAGTATGAAGCTAAAGCATGATGACTGATAGCAGCTAGGTAGTAGGATCATGATGGAAGATAGTATGAAGCCAATCAGAACAAGTAGTCACACAGTGAAGTCAAACAGGCAGAGCAATCAGGCAATGACTTCACAAAGACAAACTGTAAGTAGGGAGAGTAAGAGATAGAACCAGTGTGTTGTGAAGACAAGGATTTGTTCGACCAGTTCCAGTTGCTGTGACAACTATATGTCTGGTTAGGGAGGCTGAGATTGAACTCAGAAGACCGTCTCTTCACCTTATTCCCCTTGAGCTAATGACACACAGTCGTCACCCAATCACTCTGGTAAGTCTTCAAGGTAGACTTCCAAACCTTCACAGACTTCATTCACCGGCAATCCACAATGACTCTTGGATGCTCAGAACGCGACGCCTAACCGGCTGGAGGATTCACAGTCCTCAAGTGTAACAAATCTTCAGATCACGCAGACAGAAAGACTTTAGTGATGCCAAACACTCTCTGGGATCTGGGTGGTTTGGGCTTTGTCCTCGCAAGGATTCTCTCTCTCAAAGGCTTCGGAGGTGGGTTGCTCTCAAACGACAAAAGCGGTATCTAATCTGAGCAGCCACCAATTTATGGTGTAGGGGGTGGGCTATTTATAGCCACTCGGCAACCCGACCTGATTTGTCCGAAATGACCCTGGGTCACTAAGGAACTGACACGTGTCACAACGGTCAGATTTCAAACACACACGACAGCTTGACTTGGGCTACAAGTAAAGCTGACTTATCTGACTCTGGATAAGATTTGCTCTCATTGTCTTCGCTCGAAGACATAGGATTCTGGTTGAGCATCACTTTAGTCACTCTGACTTTGTTCACTTGGACCCCACTTAACAGTGCGGTGGTTCCTATGACTCAACAAAGAAGAAAAGAAACAACAAAACTACTAAGTCTTCGCGCTCCATAGTCTTCACTCAATGTCTTCTCCTATCATAGTCTTCAGTGTGAATGTCTTCACGTACCACCATTATCTTCAATGTCTTCATACATTTTAGGGGTCATCTCTGGTAGGTAAACCGAATCAAGGAGGGACTACTACCTGTGTTATCCTGCAATTCTCACAAACACATTAGTCCCTCAACCACGTTTGTCGTCAATACTCCAAAACCAAACTCGGGGTGGCACTAGATGCACTTACAAAATCGACGAGATGACGTTGCGAGATTCTCGGGGAATGAACTACGATAGCAAGCTCCAAAACATGAGCTGGTTCTGCTACAATATGTGAACACGTTGTCCGAGACAAGCATGACCACACAGTATTCTTATAATAAAATAGTACCGAGTTCAGGAGGGAACCATCATCAAGGATATCGAAGTCCTTGCATAAGTCTTGCTCTTAAGAAGGAACTTCTTCTCCTTGAACAAATCAATCAGTGGCTTGGTGTGCTATAGAATACATATGGAGTGGAGGTAATTAATCTACCAAACCATTGTATACTTTGCACATGTGTGACTAACTTGGGATGATTCCAAGGAAGCAACATTGACTTTATCAAATTCACGGCGGCAACTTGCATCAAATGCACATGAATTAGAGGAAGTCACTTCTTCCATCCATGCATATGCTTCATGAGCTAGCATGAAGAAATTCTTTCCAAAGTTTCCAATACTAGCTTAATGTTCAACAAAATTATGGAGAAGATAAGGATGTTGTCGATGGGCTCAACAACAATTCATCCAGATTCCCATGGAGATGGAATTCCATAACTATGTGAACAAGGTGATAGTATTGGTCAGACCAAAGGATATAATGGAGTATGCTCGAGGAAAAACCACGAGTAAGACAACATTACAAACATCGTTGGTTCTGATTTGATTTGAGAATAGCCCACACTCAAATCAAAGATTGGATAAGATGATAGGTCCATTAACTGATCATAGGGATCCATCGATGAGGATATCATCTTTCTTCAACACACACAAATATAATCCTTGAAATGAGCTAAGTCGGACAAGCTTCCATCTCCCAACTCTCCAAGTTGTTGTTTAGCTTAACCAACTAGCTCAGGGGTACCCAACACAGATCCTTGGATAAGGGGTGGTTACAAGAAACCAACTTGATCATGAACTCAACATAGCGGTCAGGTGACAACCTGGTGATACTTCTGAGAGGATATTCAGAAAATCACGAACCACCTATATGTTACTAAGCTCGAGAACAATCTTGCTTTTCAGGGCAAGACGATATGATCAAAAGAGCGAGGATTGGCACTATCCTAACTCATTGATTGAAAAGTGCACCGAGAATAAGGACTAGGTAGCATGATCAACCTTAGGATGATGATTCAATAACCAACATGCTAAGGATGAAATTATTGTCCTTTGTCTACCAAGCAACGGAGTTGCTAGGGGTATAGATTTCACACATCACGATTCACTTGTCGGCATTCCGGTTTGCCGCAACACGAAACTGAGGAATTAATAATGATGGCGAGAAGTATCACTGTGTCAAGAGTTCATAGGATGTTGTGCAATTCCCATGACATTCTTGATATAACGATGGTAATACTACAAGGTAGAGCAGAACAAGAGCTAGATTAGCATTTTGATCTGCGGAACACAACGGCTTTGACCCAATCCTGGATATGGATGAGGTACTGGAGTTTGTTTCTCCTAGTCATTCCGGAATAGAACGGCTTGACGGACCACAAGAATAATAGGCATCGATGAACACGGGTGCACGACTATTCCTGACTATCAATTGATAGACGAGGGTCAGGATACAGCTAAAGAGGGACAACCCAAAAGAACATACGATTTTCTGAGCTGTGGATGCACAAATTGGTATGCCGAGCAAAGCTCAACATTTTTCTTACGAATAACCCATGTGGAGAAGGTAGGACTGGCAGAGTCACGATATAGAATGGGGAACTCTTCGAGAGCACTCTTGTTATGATCTCTTGGTTCAAAAGAACTTCTGCCAAGAATGGTTCATGGTATTTGGAAGAAGGGAATACCACAAACCTCGAGGACTAACGCAAAGGTTACTAATAACCTAAAGGAACGAGCAAACACTATCAACATGAAGTAAGTACGGTGAATCTCGGGTTCAAAACCCAAGGAGTAGAATACCTACTACTAAGTGGCATCACGGGATGCTTTCGGGAATAAAGGCCAGAATCATCACGCTGGGACACAAATCATGGCTAGATTACTAGATGATCCCCTAGGATACCTAGGGTCATAATAATAACTCCAACATATATGTCGAGGTAATAGAATACCTCAACTCAGCAATTAGTGTGATTAACCTGGCCCAAAGGAACATCAAAACCAGAGGGAAAGAATTTGCAAGTGCATCAGATTGTTTAGAAACCTGGGATGACTCGAACAGCATAACGGCTGTAAATGCTCAAAAGAATTTGAGACATGCTACAAAAATGGTGGCATAACCACTCAGAGGCACAATATCAAGATTTCAAGATCAACAGTTAACATACAGAGGAAGAAACTGAACTAAGGCTTAAATCCAACAATCTTATAAGTCTACGGATTAGTAACACATGATCCTGATAGAAGATGAGAAAGCATAGTTCCTTAACCCCGTAGGAAAGATATGATGACTCAGATTAGAAGGGCATAAGGTAAAGGAGTAAAAAGAGCCTTACAATCCATCCCACAATCAATTCCCCTACGTATAACTAAAGCATTTCTAGACTCAACTTCGACCAGTTTGGCTTGGTAATCCTACAGGCAGTCAGGCTCTGATACAAAAGCTGTCAGGACCCCGATCCTATGCCACACCAACCTAGCATGTAACACCTCATCTCACTTTGCGGCCTCACGCACGGTATTCCCATAGGTGTCGCCTTACCAGGCCTGGGACCGTTTGCGCCTTTTGGCTCACGTATATGATAGCGTCGCTAGCATCCATATGACACAGAACCCGAGCTGACATGGCTAGTCGTAAACCCAAAGTGGCACTAACTTACAGGGACATGCATACATGACCCAGCAACAAACGTGTCGGTCATCAGCGAGTGAATCCGGATTGTAGCAACTGGGCTAGCAGGACTCCGGAGAATCCGGGCTGTAGCAGGCTAACAGGACTCCGGTAGACACCGCGTGACATTTCCCTGAAGGGACAAACACAGGAACGAAGAAGGACACATGCCGGCCAACCTAAGTGTTCTGGAGCAGTAGCAAGCTACCAGGGCTCAGTGGAAGCACTAGGAGACATTTCCCGGTAAGAGAGGCTACCAAGGATAATCCACTAGATAGTCAGATCCCACACATACCAAGCATTTCAATAACATACACACAATATGCTCGATATGTGCAAATACAACATGGCATCACAACATGACTCTACGACTCAAGTATTTATTCAATAGGCTCTGAGGAGCGAGATATTACAAACAGGGTCTCATGACCCAACATTTAGAGCAAGTCAAAGCACATGCGTAAGCTTAACATGTCTGAGTACAGACATCTATAAATGAAAAAGGCTGAGAAGCCTGACTATCTACTAGATCCTGCCGAGGGCACAAGATCGTAGCTGAGGTAATAAGGTAAACGTCAAAGTCCACGCGGAACTACTAGTGAGACTGAAGTCTCTCTGCAAAAACGTAAAATAGGCAAACGTGAGTACAAATGTACCCAACAAGACTTACATCAGATCTAACTACATATGCATTATTATCAACAAGGGGTTGGTGGGGTTTAACTGCAGCAAGCCAGCTTTGACTCGGTGGCTATCTTGAACTACGACTGCAAGTAACTCTTTTGAGGTGGCGCACACGAGTCCACATATTCACCATATCAATACACCACTATGGATCCGCTCCCGTCTCCCTACGAGAACGCCATCCATAGCACTCACACTTATCTTGCGCATTTTAGAGTATCCACTTTCACTTGTCTATGAACTGTTATAGGCAACCCAAAAGTCCTTTACCGCGGACATGGCTATTCGAATAGATGATGTTAGCCCTGCAGGGGTGTACTTCTTCATACATGTTTCCACCACTTAGCGTCTGCACACGACATGTGCTCGACAGACTTCAAGCGAAAGACGACGTGCGAGTAGACCACGACCTACCTAAACACTCAAGTCTCTAGTCCAGGTTTATCGCCTATTCAGGTTCCATCCGCAGGGAGTCCGGCCGAAGTTTCCACATATGACCCCGAATGATGTGTGCAGGGTTCTCGAGACACCAAACAGGCACCCGGTACACCGTGCCACATGCCTACCGCATCACAGCCCACCCCTCGGGTCAGCACTGCCCATGGCCTCCAGCATACTACAAACACCAGAAACTACTTGCAACTCCTGGACAGAGGACAAGGGTGATTAAGAAGTCAAGCGGGGTCATATTTCAGGGCCCAATGCATGGTAGTAGCTATTTCATGGATCACAAACACAGAACTCAGTTCCTGAGGACGGCTTCAATGAGACAACCCACCATTTACTCCTACATGGCCTCTCACCGCTACCTTTACCAAATCATGTTCACACACTTAGCTCACACACAGTTGGACATGTTACACACTCCGATTCATCCCGAATGAATCAGACCTGACTCAACTCTAAGCAGTAGCAGGCATGACAAACAAGCATGAATGAGTAGGCACATCAGGGCTCAAACAACTCCTACTCATGCTAGTGGGTTTCATCTATTTACTGTGGCAATGACATGTCATGCAGAGGATAAAGGGGTTCAGCTACCGCAGCAAGTAACAGATGAATCATTGTTGTCCTAATGTAGTAAAAGAGAGCAGGAGTGAGAGAGTAGGATTGTATCGGAATGAACAAGGGGGTTTTGCTTTCCTGGCACTTCTGAAGATAGTATAGCTCTTCATCGGTGTCATCGATCTTATCGTTGGTATCACGTCTATCGAGAGGGGACAAATATATACCTGCAACACAGAAGGAAACACAATCAATGCAATGCACAATATGATGCATGATCATGACATGGCAATATGCTGTTGATTGGCCTAATGCAACTAGCAACAAGTTAAATGGAGTGGGTTTGAACACTAGGTTCAAATTCACACTCCATATGTGCTTTCTTAAATGCCATTTAATTGAATTGTGCTAACCAGCAACTTTAAGTTGTTCCAACATGCATGAAAATGGTACAGATGGATAGATTGCATTTTCTGATAATTTTTCATATATAAAGTACTTCATTTGGAGTTACGGTTGATTTTCTATGTTTTTTAGAAGTTTTGGTTATTTTCTGGAATTTCCTGTATAAGAATAATTCCAGTAAATAAATTACTACGTCAGCATTACGTCAGGGTGACATTAGTGGTCAACGAGACGGTCCAGGTCAAACCTGACCAGTGGGTCCCACGTGTCAGTGTAATTAGTTTAACTAAATTCAATTAGTACAAATCCTGGATTAGTTAGCCGGCTGGGCCTCACCTGTCATTGACCCAGGGGGGTCAAACTGGGCCCACCCATGGTCAAACACGGTCAGCGGGGTCAAAATCACCGGCTTTTATCCACCGGCAAGGCCAAACGCGGTGGTGCAGGTGCGGGTTTCACCTACAGGGCACCGTTCGAGGCGCCGTTGGGCTCTATGGATAGCTGGGAGCGATCCGCGACGGGTGGTGCAGGTGGTTGGGCTCAGGGTCGCCGGAAACGGTGCCAGTGACGAGTTTGGTGGCGGCCGGAGCTCGGGTGAGCTCGGACTCATTGCTAGGAGGCACGGCGAGGCACATGGGGTGGTGCGTTGTGCTCCTGGGGGTGCGGTAAGGTTGGTGGACAGGGTGGCGCGGCCGTTGAGTGGATGGATCCTCTTCGGTGATGAGCTCCGCGGTTGCACGTGTGGGTGAGCTCGGTGCAGTCGCTACGGAGCTCGACAGAGAGAACGGGGAGGATGGAAAGGTAGCTAAGCTCACGGCGGTTGCGACGGAGTTGACGGTGAGGTCGGGGACGAACTGCTGCGACGGCGACGGCGAAGGGGATCTCCGGCAGTGGCGGAGTCGGCGACGTCGTTGCAGTGGCTTCGGGGCATGCGAGCGCTCGGGGCTCGGCCTGCTCGACGGAGAAGACGATGGCGGAGCTGGTGGACATGGTCGGGCGGCCCGGAGATGGCGTTGGCTGCAGCTACGATGGTGGCGTGGCTGTGGCAATGTCGGCCATGGCGGAGGGGAGCGAGGGAGAGAGGCAGGGGAAGAGTGGACGTGTCCAGGGGGGTCGGGGCGCGACGTGGAGGTCGTCCAGGCCAGCAGAATGGTGAGGGGAGGAAGCAGGGCGGCGGGCAGCTGCGTGACGTGCGCTGGTGCCGGCGTCGAGCACCTGCCTGCCTGCCTGGCCAAGTCAAGCAGCTCGCTGGAGCGGCTGCTGGGCTGGGCTGGCTAGGTGGGCCTGGTGTTGGGCTGCCAGGTAAGTTTCTCTCTCTCTCTCTCTCTCTCTTTTTATTTCTGTTTTCTATTTCTTCTGTAACTTTGTGGCTTTTGTAAAAATACCTAGGCAACTCCAAAAATCACCAAACTGCTCATGGCCACTAAATGGAATATATCTAGCATGGAACATTTTAGTTTGGGATTATTTGAGCATTTGAAATATTTTATATAATTTAAATGCCCAAACTCAAACAACTAAAGATTTAGTTCAGTGACCTTAAGATGACCTAGAAAATTGTGCACCACTTTTGGCAGAGGTTCTGGACCAAGAAAAAAATGATGGACATTTTAGAAGGGCATTTCAGGTTCATTGAAATTATTTTTAGTAAACTCTTGTTGGTTTAGGTGGTGCTCGGGGTTTTGAATCA
Organism: Triticum timopheevii; assembly: GCA_963921465.1. Classification (NCBI taxonomy): domain Eukaryota; kingdom Viridiplantae; phylum Streptophyta; class Magnoliopsida; order Poales; family Poaceae; genus Triticum; species Triticum timopheevii. The sequence continues at coordinate 426,641,831 of OY997262.1, forward strand.
TCCCCATTTCAAGTTTCTGAAAAAATTTAAACATGATGCAACACCAGATGCTAGCACTAGGCATTGACAAAACTAGGGATGTGACAAATCCATACCGTGGGATCTGTTGTCCCATCATATGATTCAATGTTTATGGGTTTAAACCCTTCTGGGAATTCATGTTCCATTACTTCATCAGTGAAGCATAGGGGGCGTGCGGCGCCTCTATACCGGGCTACGTCGCGACACAGCTCAGAGGAAGCTGGTCTGCGGTATTCGGCCCGGACTGGTTTGTATTTGTTATATCCGGCGTGGTGGCCGTCGTTGCGCATTGGGGCGCACCCCCGCGATCCATAGATCGATCTGGTCTATCTGTTTTCCAAGTCGTACCGCAAATCAGGTGCATATCCCCTAGCTGTTGTGTTTCTATTAGTTCAGCGACGTGGTGTGGGCTGGTGTTCAGGCTGAACTGCCGCTTTATCTCAGCCCCGCGGTGGTCGGTGAGGCGCATTATGCACTGGTAGTGCTGGCTCCAGTGCCTCGTCATCGAATTGAGGTAGCAATTTGTGCTTCGGGTATCTTTTGGTTCGACATTCGAGTCCATATTCCTCGGCTGCCAGGACCTCAGTCCATCTATTAGTGAGCAGATCTAGATCAGCTTGAAGCTGCTGCTTCTTCTTCTTTAGGCTCTTTGCAGTGGTAATAAGCTAGCGCTTAAAGCGCTCCTGCTCAACGGGATCCTCGGGCATGATAAATTCTTTGTTGCAGAGGCTCACCTCATCCTCGGAGAGAGGCATGTAATTACTGTCCTCCGAGTCTTCATTCATGGCCTGTTCATCAGGCATGGCTCGCCCGTCTTCCCATTCGGCCTGTTCGAAATTTGGCTGGGCGTGGTCGTCGTTGTCTTCGCCATCGTTCGGAGTGCTATTGTCTCTTGTGCCGGTATTGCTGTTTTTACCATGGCGTGGTTTAGAGAGGCACCGATGACATCGGCGCTTCGGCTGCTTCTCAAGAGGCTTATCCTTAATTGGATCTTTTTTGTCATCGCCATTGTCTTCTTTGGCTGTATCCACCATGTATATGTCATATGAGGAGGTGGCTGTCCAGCGTCCTGTGGGCGGTGGTTCCTGTTCTTCTCCCGCATCGTCGTCCATACTGTTGATGTCTTCGGAGTCGAAATCAAGCATGTCGGTTAAGTCATCGACAGTGGCTATCAAGTGGGTGGTGGGTGGGTAACGAAGTTCTTCATCGTCCGCTTCCCACTCAAGCCGGACATAGTTCGGCCAAGAATCTCCTGCCAAGGAGAGGGATTTCAATGAGTTTAACACATCCCGCAAGGGTGAGTGTTGGAAGATATCCGCGGAGCTTAACTCCAAGGTCGGCGCCCAGTTAGATTCGACGGGGGCGGATACATGCAGTCCCGAGCCTATGGCCGGAGACGAGTCCGAGGCTCTGATGACATAGGCCTCGTTGGAGGTCTGATCTGTGTTCGGCTCTAGCACCGTTGAGTCTGCGGTTTCCATGGCGGGGTCCATCCTCCTATCCTCGGATGGCGTGATCTACTCTGGATCTAGGGCTAGGGCAGTTACAGGCGCTACCTCCTGAGCGTGGTCCGATGACAGATTTAGGTCATGTTCATTGTGGCTGTAGGGTGCGGCTGTCATTGGTTCGAATCCATCGAAGATCAAGTCTCCGCAGATGTTGGTGGTGTAGTTCAGGCTTCCAAACCTTACCTGATGGCCAGGGGCATAGCTATTGATCTGCTCCAGATGGCCAAGCGAGTTGGCCCGCAGTGCGAAGCCGCCGGATACGAAGATTTGTCCGGGGAGAAAGATCTCACCCTGGTCTGCATTGTTGTGGATGATTGAAGGAGCCATCAAGCCTTATGATGACGACACAGTGGAACTCTCAATGAAAGCACCAATGTCGGTGTCAAAACCGGCGGATCTCGGGTAGGGGATCCTGAACTGTGCGTCTAAGGCTAATGGTAACAGGAGGCGTGGGACACGATGTTTACCCAGGTTCGGGCCCTCTCTATGGAGGTAATACCCTATTTTCTGCTTGATTGATCTTGATGATATGAGTATTACAAGAGTTGATCTACCACGAGATCGTAATGGCTAACCCTAGAAGCTAGCCTATGATTATGATTGTTGTCGTCCTACAGACTAAACCCTCTAGTTTATATAGACACTTGAGGGGGCTAGGGTTACACAGAGTCAGTTACAAAGAAGGGAATCTAAATATCCAAATCACCAAGCTTTCCTTCCACGCAAAGGAGAGTCCCATCCGGACACGGGATGAAGTCTTCTATCTTGTATCTTCATAGGCCAACAGTTTGGGACATGTATATAGTCCGGCTGTCCGAGGACCCCTTAATTCAGGACTCCCTCAACAGGGACTTCAGCAGGCGGATCGGGGACTACGGCAGCCGCACCCGACCTGGGGACTTCAGAGCCCGGCCCGGGGACTGCAGCAGTCGGCCCGGGGACTTCAACGGCACAAGAGGCGGTGTCCGACTCCAACCCGCCACCTCCCATCCCAACCGCCCTAGTTGCAGTGGCCGTATTGGCAATAGAAGAAGTCGCAGCTCCATCATGGGCCCAGCCCATCCTCAACTTTCTGGTAAACAGGGAGCTGCCGACTGACGAGATCTCAGCAAGACAAGTTCAATGCCAAGCTAGAGCCTACACAATAGTAACAGAGAGCTCGTTAGGCGCAGCATGACTGGAGTCTTCCAGCGATGTGTTGAGCCAGAGAAGGGCATGTCAATCCTCAAAGACATCCATCAAGGCGAGTGTGGCCACCACGCGGCCTTGAGATCACTTGTTGCCAAAGCCTTCTGCCATGGTTTCTTTTGGCTGACTGCTTTTGACGATGCTAAAGAGTTGGTCAAGCACTGCAAGGGGTGCCAATTGTTCGGCTCCAAGCAACACATGCTAGCTTCTGCACTCAAGACCATCCCCCTCACCTGGCCCTTTGCTGTGTGGGGGCTGGATATGGTGGGCCCATTCAAGATGGTACGTGGCAGCATGACTCATCTGCTTGTCACCGTTGACAAATTTACCAAGTGGATTGAAGCAAAGCCAATCAAAAAGTTGAATGGGCCGACTGATGTGACCTTCATCGCGGACATCACAACCCAGTACGGCGTACCGCACATCATCATCACCGACAACGACACAAATTTTGCCAAAGGAGCATTGGCCCATTTTTGCGTGATGCGGGGCATCCGACTAGACTTAGCGTCCGTTTCCCATCCGCAATCAAACGGCCAAGTTGAGCGAGCAAACGGCCTCATCCTCTCCGCCATCAAGCCCCGACTGGTTGAGCCACTGGAGCATTCGGCCGACTGCTGGCTCGAGGAGCTGCCGGCCATCCTTTGGAGCCTGCGCACCACTCCAAACAAGTCAAGCGGCTTCACTCCCTTCTTCCTTGTGTATGGTGCCGAGGCTGTCATCCCAACTGACATCGAGTTCGACTCTCGTCGAGTCACCATGTACACGGAAGCGGAGGCGAAGGAAGCGCGAGAAGACAACATCGATCTGCTGGAAGAGGGCCGGCTATTAGCACTCAGTCGGTCCGCCATCTACCAGCAGAGCGTGCACCGTTACCACAGTCGGAAGGTCAAGCCATGATCTTTCCAAGAGGGCGACCTTGTGCTCCGGCTGATCCAGCGAACAGCCGGCCAGCACAAGCTCTCGGCCCCTTGGGAAGGCCCCTTTGTGATCAGCAAGGCCTTGGGCAATAACTCCTACTACCTGATCGACGCACAGAAGCCCAAGGCACGCAAGAGAGATGATTCCGGCAAGGAGTTAGAATGCCCACGGAACGCAAATCTCCTTCGAAAATTTTACAGTTAATGCAATATGTACCACGCTACCTTTTGTATTAAGTACAAGACATCGGGACCCCCGAGGAGCACACGGGGACTGCCCTCTTTTATCTATATGATAATTTTTATGCCTATGAATGTGTTAGTACATTTGTTCTTTCATCCTGCACCGGGTTCGACCAGTCGGCCCGGGGACTTGCCGCCTTGAATTATGTTAGCACTACCTGCAGTCAGACAAGTAGGGTGCCGACATCTAGCCCTCTCTTGCCAAAAGTCACAGCTCGTAGAAGCGGTTGTTTGGCTGGCAAGAGTCAAAGGAAAGAAATGATGCTCACACAAAAAATGGCTAAGGACCAACGGGCTTACATAACACAAGCTGGCTCCCTGCCCTGCCAACCGACTGCTAAGCAGCCGGCTGGCCGGCTGATACGTCTTCAACGTATCTACTTTTCAAAACACTTTTGCCTTTGTTTTGGACTGTAACTTGCATGATCTGAATGAAACTAACCCGGACTAACACTGTTTTCAGCAGAACTGCCACGATGTTGTTTTATGTGTAGAAAAGAAAAGTTCTCAGAATGATCTACAAATCCACGGAGACACTTTTTGGAATTAATAAGAATTTTTGGGCAAAAGAAATACTTCAGGGGGCCCAGGGCCTGTCCACGAGACAGGGGGGCGCGCCCCCCTGTAGGGCGCGCCCCCTATCTCGTAGCCCCCATGGACCTCCACTGACCTCAACTCCAACTCTACATCTTCCGTTTTACGGAGAAAAAAAATCAGAGAGAAAGTTTCATCGCGTTCTACGATACGAAGCCGCCGCCAAGCCCTAATCTCTCTCGGGAGGGTTGATCTGGAGTCCATTCGGGGCTCCGGAGAGGGGGATTTGTCGCCGTCGTCATCATCAACCATCCTCCATCACCAATTTCATGATGCTCACCGTCGTGCGTGAGTAATTCCATCGTAGGCTTGCTGGACAGTGATGGGTTGGATGAGATTTACCATCTAATCAAGTTAGTTTTGTTAGGGTTTGATCCCTAGTATCCGCTATGTTCTGAGATTGATGTTGCTATGACTTTGCTATGCTTAATGCTTGTCACTAGGGCCCCAGTGCCATGATTTCAGATCTGAACCTATTATGTTTTCATCAATATATGTGTGTTCTTGATCCTATCTTGCAAGTCAATAGTCACCTACTATGTGTTATGATCCGACAACCCCGAAGTGACAATAATTGGGATACTTCTCGGTGATGACCATAGTTTGAGGAGTTCATGTATTCACTATGTGTTAATGCTTTGGTCTGGTTCTCTATTAAAAGGAGGCCTTAATATCCCTTAGTTTCCACTAGGACCCCGCTGCCACGGGTGGGTATGACAAAAGATGTCATGCAAGTTCTTTTCCATAAGCACGTATGACTATATTCGGAATACATGCCTACATTACAGTGATGAACTAGAGCTAGTTCCGTGTCACCCTATGTTATAGCTATTACATGAGGAATCACATCCGGCATAATTATCCATCACTGATCCATTGCCTATGAGCTTTTCATATATTGTTCTTCGCTTATTTACTTTTCCGTTGCTACTGTTACAACTACTACAAAACACCAAAAATATTGCTATCACTATCCTTACCTTTTACCACCATTACCATTACTATCATATTACTTTGCTACTAAATACCTTGCTGCAGATACTAAGTTATCCAGGTGTGGTTGAATTGACAACTCAACTACTAATACTCAAGAATATTCTTTGGCTCCCCTTGTGTCGAATCAATAAATTTGGGTTGAATACTCTACCCTCGAAAGCTGTTGCGATCCCCTACACTTGTGGGTTATCAAGACTAATTTCCGGCGCCGTTGCAGGGAAGCATAGCTCTATTCTCTGAGTCACTTAGGATTTATATCTGTTGATCACTATGAAGAACTTGAAAGACGCTAAAACTAAGATTTTGCCCTCAACTACGAGGGGAGGTAAGGAACTGCCATCTAGCTCTGCACTAGATTCTCCTTCCGTTATTAGTAAGCTTGCGACACCTAAACCTGCTACTGCTATGAATTCTGATATGTCGCATGTTATCGATGATGCCACTTCTGCTTTGCATGATGAAACTACTTCTGTGCGTGATACTACTGTGCCATTAGATGAATTTCTTGATGAACAACTTGCTAGGGCTAGAGAGAATGAAATTACGGAAGATGCTATTATTGATGATAGTGATGATGAAAATTCGCCCAATGATTATGTACTGCCTGTTGTTCCTGAGGGTTATGTTATGAATAAAGAAGCTACTGAAGCAATTTTTGCTTGCAAAGATAGATATGATCTTAAGAAACTATTAGCTAAATGGAAGCAACAATCTCTTAATGCTAGAATGAAACCTGACCTTGCTTTTGCTACTTCACCTATCTGTGTTACTGATAAGGATTATGAATTCTCTGTTGATCCTGAAATTATTACTTTGGTAGAATCCGATCCTTTTTATGGCCTTGAATCTGAAACTCTTGTAGCACATCTTACCAAGTTGAATGATATAGCTACCCTGTTTACTCATGACGAGAAGTCTCGCTACTTTTATATCCTTAAGATATTCCCGTTCTCATTAAAGGGTGATGCTAAGACTTGGTATAATTATCTTGCTCCTGGTTGTGTGCGTAGTCCATAGGATGTGATTTATTACTTCTCTGCTAAATATTTCCCTGCTCATAAGAAACAAGCTGCCTTGTGGGAAATATACAATTTTGTGCAAATCAAAGAAGAGAGTCTCCAACAAGCTTGGGGGAGGCTTCTCTGATTACTTAATGCTTTGCCAGATCATCCACTTAAGAAAAATGAAATACTTGATATCTTCTATAATGGACTAACCGATGCTTCCAAGGACTACTTGGATAGTTGTGCTGGTTGTGTTTTCAGGGAAAGAATAGTCGACGAAGCTGAAATATTATTGAATAATATGTTGACTAGTGAAAATAATTGGACTCTCCCTGAGCCAATTCCCGAGGAAATTCCTTAACCAATTGAGCCAACTCCTGAGCCTATTACTAAACCCACTCCGAAGAAGAGAGGTGTTCTATTTCTCAGTCGTGAAGATATGCAAGAGGCAAAGAAATCAATGAAAGAAAAAGGTATTAAAGCTAAAGACGTTAAGAATTTACCTCCTATTGAAGAAATACATGGTCTTAATATACCCCCTGTTGAAGAAACACATTGACTTGATAACCCGACACAGGTAGTAAAGGTAAATTCTCTCTATAGATATGATAAAGATGAAATCCCATCTACTAAATTTCATAGCCCTTGCTTAGATGAATTTGATGATTTCATGAATAGACAAGCAAATTTCAATGATTATGTTGGTAGACAATTGAAGAATAATGCTTCTACGATAGTACGCTTGAATGATTATGTAGCCAGAGTTAAAAGTGAACTTAAACTCACTAGTAAACATGCTTCCATGATTTCTACTCAAGCTAAACAAGTACTTAAGGCTCAGATGAATTGCTTGCTGAATTAAATAATAAAAATGACTTTGCTGTTAGAGTGGGTACTAGAACTAGTAGAATGACTCAGGAACCTTTGTATCCTGAAGGCCACCCTAAAAGAATTGAACAAGATTCTCAGAATAATAACCTAGATGCTCCTAGTTCTTCTAGGAAGAAGAAAAAGAAGAATGATAGGACTTTGCAAACTTCTAGTGAACCTAATGAAGAAACACCTGAGAATCCTAATAATACTTCTATCTCCGATGCCGAAACACAATCCGGAGATGAACATGAACCTGGTTATAATGCTAATAATGATGTTCATGTAGATGCTCAACCTAGTAATACCAATGATATAGAAATTGAACCTGCGGTTGGTCTTGATAACCCACAATCAAGAAACCAACGTTATGATAAGAGAGATTTTGTTTCTAGGAAGCACGGTAAAGAAAGAGAACCATGGGTTCAGAAACCCATGACCTTTCCTCCTAAACCATCCAAGTCAAAGGATGATGAGGACTTTGAGCGTTTTGCTGAAATGATTAGACCTATTTTCTTACGCAGGCGCTTAACTGATATGCTTAAAACAAACCCTTATGCCAAATATATGAAAGATATCATCACTAATAAGAGGAAAATACCTGAAATTGAGATTTCCACCATGCTTGCCAACTATACCTTTAAGGGTGGAATACCCAAGAAACTTGGTGATCCTGGAGTACCTACTATACCTTGCTCTATTAAAAGAAATTATGTTAAAACTGCTTTATGTGATTTAGGAGCCGGTGTTAGCGTTATGCCTCTTTCCTTGTACCTTAGACTTGAATTAAATAAGTTGACACCTACTGAGATATCTTTGCAAATGGCTGACAAATCAACTGCTATACCTGTCGGCATTTGTGAGGACGTGCCTGTTGTTGTTGCGAATGTTACTATCTTAACAGACTTCATTATTCTTGATATTCCCGAGGACGATAGTATGTCTATTATTCTTGGTAGACCCTTTTTAAATACTGCAAGAGCTGTTATTGATTGCAACAAAGGCCATGTCACCTTTCATGTTAACGGAAATGAGCATAAGGTACATTTTCTGAGGAAGCAAATCCAAGTTCATAGCATAAATACTATTGAGAAAATTCCATCAATTATTATTGGAGGTTTTGAATTTCCTCTCCCTACTACCAATAAAAAGTATGATATTCTTATTGTTGGGGATTTTCATATCCCCGTTGAGGTAACTTAGTGTCACTTCGAAATTTCTCTAGTTCCGTGTTATTTGGAATGAGTTATTAGCAATACTTGATCAACCTTGTTAGTGGATTCATTTTGCCGATCATGAGATGGATGAAACTAGAAGGCACAACCTTCTGTACTTTCTTTTTACTTTCTGTTATTTAAAATAAATAAAGCAAAAATAGCATTACCCGTCTGTTTTCTGATTTATCCGTGCATTAAAAATAGTCTGAAAATAAAAGTGCTCCAAATGCCCTGCAAATTTAGTATTTTTTTTCTGGAATATTTGAGGATTTTAGGCACTGAAAACACTGCAGGAGGGGCAAGCACCAGGACACGAGAGTGGAGGGCACGCCCCCCCTATAGGGCGCGCCCCCTGTCTCGTGGGCCCCTAGTAGGTCCCCTCCACTTATGCCAGCACCCACACACTCCATCTTCTACCCAAAAAAATCCCCATCCAGCTCAAGCACGAGTTCTAGCTCATTTTGCTGCGATTTTCGATCTACTTGCTCAAAGCTCCATTCACAAAACTGCTTTGGGAGATTGTTGCTTGGTATGTGACTCCTCCATTGGTCCAATTAATTTTTGTTCTAGTGCTTTATTCATTGCAAATCCTTGTTGTCTTGGTGACCTTGTTCTTGAGTTTGCATGTTAAATTTATGAGGTTCCAAGTAATTCTAATGCATGATATAGGCTCTAGGCACTTGTAGGAGTAGTTGCTATCAATCTTGTTAAGTTTTATGCACTTTTATTTTGAAGTTACTAAAAATTTCAGAAATTTTCAGAAAAAGAAATATGCTTAGGAGAATGTACCAAGGTAGTTCCTCGGTGAAGAAAGGGCCCAGGATTGCTATTCGGGAGCAAGATGTTGAATTGCTGAGGAACGCGGATGTTCGAGCTTGTGATTGGCCATCCGATGATTTTATGGTCAAAGCAGGCTTCAAGGTGGAATTTGACGCGTATGTGCATAATGCCGAGCTGGAGGACTTCCTGCAAGATAAGTGTCCCCAGTACCATCAATTGACTGATTCCTTTGTGCGGAGGTTTAAATATAACTGTACGCGTAATTCTCCCAGTGTCATATTTGATATTTATGATGCATCTTATACCATGGATTTAGAGGATTTTACAACTGCTTGCAAACTCCCGTAGTGGGGTAATATTAATGATCCTCACAAATCTGAATTTAGAGAATTCCTTGCTAGTATTACTGTGGGAGAATCTAGGGACATAGCACGAGCTACCATAGGGAGCATTCATTTTCCTGCTATACATTATTTTGCTCTCTTCATCGGTAGATGTACTAATACTGTTGAAGCATGTCACATGTGTGTCCCTGATCTGAGTATCCTCAAGAGTGCTGTGTTAGGTTTTAAAGGTTATAACTTGGGAGCAATAGTTGCACATAGGTTGCAGAATAATAGTAGAAAGGGAAATTTATTTGGAGGAATTTATGCAACCCGTGTGGCTAATTACCTTGGCATAGCCCCACGAGAGGGGGATATGATTTTACCCCCTGTTTATTTGGATAAAGAAGCTATGTTTAATCATCATTTTCTTGAGAGGAATGAACAATTCCTTCATTATCGACTAATCTATGATAGACGCAACGTCGTCATTGTTACTCTTCCTGCTCCCTACCTTTTTGATTATCAGGCAAAAGGAAGATATGTTGTCACCAGGGAGGAAGCAGCTGAATACGAGAGGGGAGTGGAGGCAGCTCGCCAACACGCTGCAGCTCAGGAGGCGGTTGCTGCTTCAGCTCAGTACAACCCCGGTTTCACTTATGGATATCAGCCAGGCGATCCCTGGTATTAGACCACTTAGGCGAAAAGCCTAAGCTTGGGGGAATACGTATTTCTCACCGACTTTACACTCATGTTCACACACTAGTTGTCGGTGCTCATACTCTTTCATTGTATTATCCATGTTAGTTTAAATTTCCTTTTTCTAGTTTTCTTCTTGTGTGTTTGATAAACCTTGAGAAAAACCAAAAACAAATAGTTAGTTTAATTCCCATACTTGTAGTAGAAATTAAAATGAAAACCCAAAAAGATTTCTAGTTCTTCTTCTTTCTTGTTGGGAGCTTTCCCTTGTAAGTAGTTTTATTTTATTTTCTTTCCTTTGGGGGTCGAGAAGACCATATTGAAAATGCTTAGTGGCTCTCATATGCATGATTATTTATTTAACTTAGAGCCCATATTACTTGTCTTCTCTTTTGAGTTGAATGCTTGCAGATTCCAGCTTAGTCCAATGCACGTACACTCTTATTATTATACACATCATTCGGTCGTGCAAGTGAAAGGCAATAATGACGATATATGACGGACTTATTGAGATAAGAAAAGCTGGTATGAACTCGACCTCTCTTGTTTTTGTAAATATGATGAGTTCATCGTTCCTGATTCAGCTTATTATGAAGTAAACATATTTGCAATGAAATTTAGAGATTATAGTTGCTTGTGCCATGCTTGATTAGCTTTGAGTTATAATGGTTTATTGCGTGCCAACATGCTATTAGAATGATTATGATGTGGTATGATGGGATGGTATCCTCCTTTGAATTAATTGAGTGACTCGACTTGGAACATGTTCATGCATGTAGTTGGAACAAAATCAACATAGCCTTCACGATATTTATGTTCATGGTGGATTATATCCTACTCATGTTTGTACTCGGTGTGAATTAGTTTTAATGCATGTTTATGACTATTGTCGCTTTCTCAGTTGGTCGCTTCCCAGTCTTTTGCTAGCCTTCACCTCTACTAAGCGGGAATACTGCTTGTGCATCCAAACTCCTTAAACCCCAAAGTTGTTCCATATGAGTCCACTTTACCTTCCTATCTGCGGTATTTACCTGCCATTCCAAGTAAATTTGTATGTGCCAAACTCTAAACCTTCAAATGAAATTATGTTTTGTATGCTCTAGCCGCTCATGTTTCCACTAGGGCTGCCTATATCTTCCATGCTAGGTGGGTTATTCTCAGAGGAGTGGACTCCGCTCCTCATTCATGAGAAAGGGCCGGTAACCGAGATGCCCAGTCCCATGATCCAAAAAGATCAAAGCAAATCAAAATAATTAAACAAAACTCCCCCATGGCTGTTGTTAGTTGGAGGCACTCATTGTTTCGAGCAAGCCATGGATTGATGCTTGTTGGTGGTTGGGGGAGTATAAACTTTTACCATTCTACGTGGAAACTTCCTATAATGCATGTAGTATGGAAGATACAGCCATCTCATAGTTGTTGTGTTGATAGCAAAAGTATGCCGCTCAAAATGCTATTAAATCTCTATTTTAAAGTTGAGCTCTGGCACCTCTACAAATCCCTACTTCCCTTTACGAAGGGCCTATCTATTTACTTTTATGTTGAGTCATCACCTTCTTATTAAAAAGCACCCGCTGGAGAGCACACCGTTATTTGCGTTCATTATTATTGGTTTATATTGAGTATGACTTGACTGGATCTCTTTTACCATGAATTACAATGTTTAGTTAGTCCTTGATCTTTAAAGGTGCTCTGCATTTATGTTTTGCAGTCTCAGAAAGGGCTAGCGAGATACCATTTTGTTATGTCATGTTATGATTGTTTTGAGAAAGTGTTGTCATCCGAGTTTTATTATTATGGCTCGCTAGCTGATTATGTTATTGATATGAGTAATTGTGAGCCTAAGTGTTATTGTGAGTATGGTTAGTTCATAATATTTGCTGAAACTTGAATGCTGGCTTTTCATGTTTACAACAACAAGAGCAAACAGAGTTTGTAAATGTTTTTCTTTATCACATTCAGTTTATCAACTAAATTGCTTGAGGACAAGCAAAGGTTTAAGCTTGGGGGAGTTGATACGTCTCCAACGTATCTACTTTTCCAAACACCTTTGCGCTTGTTTTGGACTCTAACTTGCATGATTTGAATGAAACTAACCCGGACTGACGCTGTTTTCAGCAGAACTGCCATGATGTTGTTTTATGTGTAGAAAAGAAAAGTTCTCGGAATGACCTGTAAATCCACGGAGACACTTTTTGGAATTAATAAGAATTTCTAGAAATACATCAGGGGCCCAGGGCCTGTCCACGAGACAGGGGGGCGCCCCCCCTTTAGGGCGCGCCCCCCTATCTCGTGCCCCCCTTGGACCTCCAGCAATCTCAAATCCAACTCTATATCTTCCGTTTCGCAGAGAAAAAAATCAAAGAGAAAGTTTCATCATGTTCTATGATACAGAGCCGCCGTCAAGCCCTAATCTCTCTCGGGAGGGCTGATCTAGAGTCCGTTTGGGGCTCCGGAGAGGGGGATTCGTCACCGTCGTCATCATCAACCATCCTCCATCACCAATTTCATGATGCTCACCGCCGTGCGTGAGTAATTCCATCGTAGGCTTGCTGGACGCTGATGGGTTGGATGAGATTTACCATGTAATCAAGTTAGTTTTGTTAGGGTTTGATCCCTAGTATCAACTATGTTCTGAGATTGATGTTCCTATGACTTTGCTATGCTTAATGCTTGTCACTAGGGCCCGAGTGCCATGATTTCAGATCTGAACCTATTATGTTTTCATCAATATATGTGTGTTCTTGATCCTATCTTGCAAGTCTATAGTCACCTATTATGTGTTACGATCCGACAATCCCGAAGTGAAAATAATTGGGATACTTCTCGGTGATGACCGTAGTTTGAGGAGTTCATGTATTCACTATGTGTTAATGCTTTGGTCCGATTCTCTATTAAAAGGAGGCCTTAATATCCCTTAGTTTCCACTAGGACCCCGCTGCCATGGGAGGGTAGGACAAAAGATGTCATGCAAGTTCTTTTCCATAAGCACATATGACTATATTCGGAATACATGCCTACATTACATTGATAAACTGGAGCTAGTTCCGTGTCACCCTATGTTATAGCTATTACATGAGGAATCACATCCGGCATAATTATCCATCACTGATCCATTGCCTACGAGCTTTCCATATATTGTTCTTCGCTTATTTACTTTTCCGTTGCTACTGTTACAACTACTACAAAACACCAAAAATATTGCTATTACTATCTTTACCTTTTACCACCGTTACCATTACTATCATATTACTTTGTTACTAAATACCTTGCTGCAGATACTAAATTATCCAGGTGTGGTTGAATTGAAAACTCAACTGCTAATACTCAAGAATATTCTTTGGCTCCCCTTGTGTCGAATCAATAAATTTGGGTTGAATAATCTACCCTCGAAAGTTGTTGCGATCCCCTACACTTGTGGGTTATCACCGGCTTCTCACTTACCTTTCCACAATCTAAGAAGGCTGAAGTACTTGCCCTCCCAAACGGCCAAGTACTTTCCCAGCCACAGACTGCAGAATAGCTATCCGGCTGGGAAGGCGGCAACCAAGGGAGGGCGGCAAAGGAAAAAGCCGGAAAAAGATTAAAAGCAAGAAAAGTCAGAAACCGACACTAGCATAGCACATGCAAGATAATATTTACACAAAAGGTGTTCGAAGGCCTGAATTCAACATAGCTTGAATACACCCGCAGTGGGTGGAACTGCACAAATTTAACAAGACATTGTTCAAAAGATTGACAAGCAGGATAAAAACTAGCCGCTTAGACCATGGGAGCAACAGGAGAGCCTGGCAGGTCGGTTGCAACGACGGCGTTGGTTGGTGGAGTGGCCGGCTGGCGAGTCTCAGCCTGATCATCATCAGCAGTAGTCAGCACGTTCGCATGCGCCTCATTTTGGAGGCACGATCAGGCTGAGGCTGGCCGCCTGCTCCATCATCTAGCGCAGCGTCTTCGCTGTCCTCGTCCTCCTCGTCCTCACCCTCATCGCTGGAGTCGATCTCCTCCGCCGAGTCCTTGCCGTCCTCTAGGTTCAGCCCAAAGAAGTACACAGGCACCTCAGCGCCTGATGACCCACAAGTGTAGGGGATCTATCATAGTCCTTTTGATAAGTAAGAGTGTCGAACCAAACAAGGAGCAGAAGGAAGTGATAAGCAGTTTTCAGTAAGGTATTCTCTGCAAGCACTGAAATTGTAGGTAACAGATAGTTTTGTGATAAGATAATTTGTAACGGGTAATAAGCAATGAAAGTAAATAAGGTGCAGTATGGTGGCCCAATCCTTTTTGTAGCAGAGGACAAGCCTGTACAAGTTCTTATATGAGAAAAGCGCTCCCGAGGACACATGGGAATTATCGTCAAGCTAGTTTTCAACACATTCATATGATTCGCGTTCGTTACTTTGATAATTTGATATGTGGGTGGACCGGTGCTTGGGTACTTCCCTTTCTTGGACAAGCATCCCACTTATGATTAACCCCTATTGCAAGAATCCGCAACTACAAAAGAAGTATTAAGGTAAACCTAACCATAGCATGAAACATGTGGATCCAAATCAGCCCCTTACGAAGCAACACATAAACTAGGGTTTAAGCTTCTGTCACTCTAGCAACCCATCATCTACTTATTACTTCCCAATGCCTTCCTCTAGTCCGAAACAATGGTGAAGTGTCATGTAGTCGACGTTCACATAACACCACTAGAGGATAGACAACATACATCTCATCAGAATATCGAACGAATACCAAATTCACATAACTACTTATAGCAAGACTTCTCCCATGTCCTCATGTACTCACAAATCATATTCATGTTCATAATCAGAGGGGTATTAATAAGCATTAAGGATATGAACATATGATCTTCCACCAAATAAACCAACTAGCATCAACTATAAGGAGTAATCAACACTACTAGCAACCCACAGGTACCAATCCGAGGTTTGGATACAAAGATTGGATACAAGAGATGAACTAGGGTTTGAGAGGAGATGGTGCTGGTGAAGATGTTGATGGAGATTGACCCCCTCCCTATGAGAGGATCGTTGGTGATAATGATGGTGATGATTTCCCCCTCCCAGAGGGAAGTTTCCCCGGTAGATTAGCTCCGCTGGTGCCCTAGATTGGTTCCGCCTCGTGGCGGCAGAGTTTCGTCCTGTAAGCTTGCTTATGATTTTTTTCAGGGTAAAAGACCTCATATAGCAAAAGATGGGCACCGGAGGCCTGTCAGGGGGCCCACAAGGTAGGGGGCGCGCCCTAGGGGGGTAGGCGCGCACCCCACCCTCATGACCAGGGTGTGGGCCCCCTGACACTGATTCCTTCGCCAATATTTTTTATTAAATCCAAAAATGACTTTTGGTGAGTTTTAGGACTTTTGGAGTTGTGCAGAATAAGTCTCTAATATTTTCTCCTTTTCCAGCCAAGAATTCCAGCTGCCGGCATTCTCCCTCTTTATGTAAACCTTGTAAAATAAGAGAGAATAGCCATAAGTATTGTGACATAACGTGTAATAACAGCCCATAATGCAATAAATATTGATATAAGAGCATGATGCAAAATGGACGTATCAACTCCCCCAAGCTTGGACCTCGCTTGTCCTCAAGCGGAAGCCTATATCGAAAAATATGCCCACATGTTTAGAGATAGAGGTGTCGATAAAAATAAAATACGGACATACATGCATCATGATCATTCTTATACAGCAACATATATATATATATATATATATATATATATATATATATATATATATATATATATGTTGTCATATGGTTCCTTATGCTCAAGTAACAATCTATTCACAATGTCAAGTATGGTTCAGAAACTTCATTGAGAACTAACAAACTATAATCTCAGTCATTGAAGCAAATGCAATTTATCATAACATAGGAAAGAGTCAATCATAAGAGCTTTTCAGCAAGTCCACATACTCAACCATCATTTAGTCTTTCATAATTGCTGACACTCACACAATACTTGTGGTTATGGAGTTTTAATCGGACACAGAGAAAGATAGGGGCTTATAGTGTTGCCTCCCAACGTTGTACCTCAAGAGTAATGTCAACAATAATAGTTCATACTAACGAACATCCAATTGGATATATGTATCAGGATCTTTCCAACACAAGGTGCTTGCCAAAGGATAAAATAAAAAGGAAGGGTGAAGATCACCTTGAGTCTTGCATAAAGTAAAAGATAGGCCCTTCGAAGAGGGAAGAAGAGGTTGTCATGTGCTTTTATGGTTGGATGCACAAAATCTTAATGCAAAAGAACGTCAGTTTATATTGCCACTTGTAATATGAACCTTTATTATGCAGTCCGTCGCTTTTATTACTTCCATATCAGACGATCGTATAAAGCTTATTTTCTCCACACTAATAAGGCATACATATTTAGAGAGCAATTTTTATTGCATGCAACATGACAACTTGCTTGAAGGATCTTACTCAATCCATAGGTCGATATGGTGGACTCTCATGGCAAAACTGGTTTAAGGGTTTTCAGAAGCACAAGTAATTTTTACTTGGTGCAAGGAATTTGGCTAGCATGAGGGGGAAAGGCAAGCTCAACACGTTGGACGATCCATGACAATATACTTTAACTAAGATGTGAGAAAGCATAACCCATTACGTTGTCTTCCTTGTCCAACATCGACTCTTTAGCATGTCATACTTTGATGAGTGCTCACAATTATAAAAGATGTCCAAGATAGTGTATTTGCATGTGAGAACCTCTCTTTCTTTATTACTTCCTATTAATTGCAACAATGACCAAAACTATGTTTGCCAACTCTCAACAACTTTTATGCCTCATACTTTTTATGTGTGAAGTCATTACTATCCATAAGATCAACATGGTTTCTTTTTTTCTTTTTATTCTTTCTATTTTCTCAAGATCATAGTAGGAAAGCAAAGCCCTTGACTCAACACTAATCTTTATTATAGATAGCTCACAGACTCGATTACATAGATGGGTCACAAAGCAAAACTTGAAACTAATTCATACCAAACTTTATTCTACTAGATCAAGATATTACCAAAAGGATGAAACTAAGAAAAACTGTAAAGATAGGAGTGTGATGGTGATACGATACCGGGGCACTCCCCCAAGCTTGGTAGTTGCCAAGGGGAGTGCCCATACCCATGTGATTATGTCTCCTTTGCTCGTGAAGAAGGTGGTGTTGTTGATGATGTAGGCTTGTCCTCCATCTTCCAAGGCATAGGCTCCCCATCATAGAAAGACCATTGAGTCTCCGGGATCCTCAAATCTGCAGCCAAACTCATCCTCTTGAATCTATATTCATACTCACAGTTTTGGTTTTGCAGCTCATAGATCGGGCTTGGAGGTGCTCGATTTTCTCATGAAGCTTGAAGATGGTCTCCCCAATGTCCTTGGCATCTAGCTTGTGCTTGTTGGTGAACTCCGCAATCATCATCTGGTTGGCGTTGAGTCCGTGTTCCACCATCCCTTGGCACTTGAAAACTTGTTGATTCATTGCTTCAAGCCTTGTCTCCACGTTTCCGATCCTCCTGGGTCCCTCAACATCATGGATGTGCAGCACCCCCTCATGCATCTCAATGGTTTGAGGGTGTTGCAGCACCTCCGCGAGGTAGGGATTGATGACCTTCTCAAAGAACTTGTCCTTGGGGGTGCTTGAAGATGTCATGGTGATCTAGATCTGTCAGAAAACAAGCTCGAAACAAAGACAAAGGACATTTGCGTGATACGGTGGTCAAAACCTCTGGGAGATTATATAATGAACTTTTACCGACCAAAAGAAGTATCATGCAAGAAAATGGAGTCCGGTGAGCACACGAGGTGCCCACGAGGCAAGGGGGCGCACCCAGTAGGGTAGGGCGCGCCCTCCACCCTCGTGGAGACCTCGTGTCCTTCCCGGACTACTTCTTATTTTCCTAATTTTTTAAATATTCCAAAACAGAGAAATACTACTGTTAAAATTAATTTGGAGTCGGTTTACTTACCGTACCACGTACCTATTCCTTTTCGGAGTCTGGAACATTCTGGAAGGTGTCCCTTATGTATTCCTCCGGGGTTACAGTTTCAATAACATTAGTTTCAACATTTATTGGATTACTTGAGATATAGTGCTTGATTGTTTGACCGTTCACCACCTTTGGATTTGTGCCCTCGAAGTTGTTGATTTTTATGGCAGCGGAACGATAGACTTCCTCGATAACGTAAGGGCCTTCCCACTTAGAGAGAAGTTTTCCTGCAAAAAATCTTAAACGAGAGTTGAAAAGCAACACATAGTCACCCACATTGAACTCACGCTTTTGTATCCTCTTATCATGCCATCTTTTAACTTTTTCTTTAAACAATTTGGCATTTTCATAAGCCTTGGTTCTCCATTCATCAAGTGAGCTAATGTCAAATAACCTTTTCTCATCGGCAAGTTTGAAATCATAATTGAGCTCTTTAATAGCCCAATATGCCTTATGTTCTAGTTTGAGAGGTAAGTGACAAGCTTTTCCATAAACCATTTTATATGGATACATACCCATAGGATTCTTATATGCAGTTCTATAAGCCCATAATGCATCATCAAGTTTCTTGGACCAATTCTTTCTAGATCTATTAACAGTCTTTTGCAAAATTAATTTCAGTTCTCTGTTACTCAATTCTACTTGACCACTAGACTGTGGGTGATAAGGAGATGCAATTCTATGGTTAACATCATACTTAGCAAGCATTTTACAAAAAGAACCATGAATAAAATGTGAACCACCATCAGTCATTAAGTATCTAGGGACTCCAAACCTCGGAAAATAACTTCTTTAAGCATCTTAATAGAGGTGTTATGATCAGCACTACTAGTTGGAATAGCTTCTACCCACTTAGTAACGTAATCACCAACAACTAAAATATGTGTATACCCATTAGAGGCAGGAAAAGGTCCCATACAATCAAAGCCCCAAACATCAAATGGTTCAATAACAAGAGAATAGTTCATAGGCATTTCTTGACGTCTACTAATATTACCAATTCTTTGACATTCATCACAAGACAAGACAAACTTACGGGCATCTTTGAAGAGAGTAGGCCAATAAAAACCGGATCGCAATACCTTATGTGCAGTTCTATCTCCAGCGTGGTATCCTCCATATGCCTCGGAGTGACACTTGCATAGGATCTGTTCCTGATCATGCTCAGGTACACAATGTCTAACAACACCATCTACTCCTTCTTTATAAAGGTGTGGGTCATCCCAGAAGTAATGTCTTAAATCATAGAAGAACTTTTTCTTTTGCTGATATATAAAACTAGGTGGTATGAATTTAGCAACAATATAATTAGCATAATCAACATACCATGGAGCAGTACGAGAAGCATTTATGACAGCTAATTGTTCATCAGGAAAGTTATCATTAATAGGTAGTGGGTCATCAAGAACATTCTCTAACCTAGACAAGTTGTCTGCAACGGGGTTCTCAGCTCCCTTTATATCAATAATATGTAAATAAAATTCTTGTAACAAGAGAACCCACCTAATAAGTCTAGGTTTAGCATCTTTCTTTTCCATAAGATATTTAATAGCAGCATGATCAGTGTGGATAGTTACTCTAGAATCAACAATATAAGGTCTGAACTTATCACAAGTAAATACAACTGCTAAAAATTCTTTTTTAGTAGTAGCATAATTTCTCTGGGCACTGTCTAGAGTTTTACTAGCATATTGAATAACATTTAAATTTTTATCAACTCTTTGTCGTAGAAAAGCACCTACAGCATAATCGCTAGCATCACACATAATTTCAAAGGGTAAATTCCAATCAGGAGGTTGAACAATAGGTGCAGAAACCAAAGATTTCTTAAGTATTTCCAATGCTTCTACACAATCATCATCGAAGACAAAAGGAATATCTTTTTGTAATAGATTGGTCAGAGGCCTAGAGATTTTATAAAAGTCCTTAATGAACCTCATATAAAAACCGGCATGACCAAGGAAACTTCTTATACCTTTGATGTCCTTGGGCATGGCATATTTTCAATTGCATCAACTTTAGCTTTATCAACTTCAATACCTCTTTTAGAAATTTTATGCCCCAAGACAATGCCTTCATTAACCATAAAGTGACACTTATCCCAGTTCAAAACAAGACTAGTATCTTCGCATCTCTGCAAAACTCGTTCAAGGTTGCTCAAGCAATCATCAAAAGAGGATCCATAAATAGAGAAATCATCCATGAATACCTCAAAAATCTTTTCACAAAAGTCAGAGAATATAGCCATCATGCATCTTTGAAAAGTAGCAGGTGCATTACATAAACCAAAAGGCATACGTCTATAAGCAGAAGTACCAAAAGGGCAAGTAAAAGTAGTCTTTTCTTGATCATCCGTTGACACAGGTATTTGAGAGAAACTAGAGTAACCATATATAAAGCAAAAATGTGTATGTTTGGATAGTATTTCTAGCATTTGATCAATTAAAGGTAAAGGGTAATGATCTTTTTTAGTAGCTTTATTTAATTTGCGGAAATCAATTACCATCCTATAACCTATACTAATTCTTCGCGGGATCAATTCATCTTTATCATTATGAACTACAGTGATACCTCCCTTCTTAGGGACACAATGGACATGACTTACCCACGTACTATCAGCAACAGGATACATTATACCTACCTCTAGGAGCTTTAGTATTTCCTTTCTTACCACTTCCTTCATCTTAGGGTTTAACCGTCGTTGATGATCAATAACTGATTTGGCATCTTCTTCCAACTTAATTTTGTGTTGGCATAGAGTGGGACTAATGCCCTTAAGATCATCAAGAGTATACCAAATAGCAGCACAGTGCTTCTTCAGAGTTTTCAATAATCTTTCCTCTTCTTGCTCTGAAAGGTTAGCACTAATAATAACAGGATATATCTTCTTTTCATCAAGATAAGCATATTTAAGATTATCAGGTAATGGTTTAAGTTCAAACACGGGATCACCCTTGGGTGATGGACGATCCCCTAGGATTTTCAACAGGTAAGTTGTGTTTCAATATAGGACACTGTTTAAAGAATACTTCATCTATTTCCCTTCTTTCATTCATGAACATATCATTTTCATGATCTAGCATATATTGTTCTAAAGGATCAGTAGGAGGCACAACAATAGAAGCAAGACCAATAATTTCATCCTTACTAGATAGTTATTTATCATGTGGTTGTCTACTAAATTTAGCAAATTTAAACTCATGAGTCATATCATCCAGGCCAATCGTGACAACATCTTTTTTGCAATCAATTCTAGCATTAACAATATTTAAGAAGGGTCTACCAAATATAACGGGACAAAAGTTATCTTGTGGGGAACCAAGAACGAGAAAATCAGCAGGATATTTAGCTTTCCCACACAAGACTTCAACATCTCTAACAATCCCAATTGGTGAAATAGTATCCCTATTAGCAAGCTTAATTGTAACATCAATATCTTCTATCTCAGTAGGTGCAATGTCATGCATAATTTCTTGATATAAGGAGATAGATATTGCACTAGCACTAGCACCAATATCACATAAGCCATGATAACAATGATCTCCTATTTTAACAGAAATAACAGGCATGCCTACAACGGATCTATGTTTCTTAGCATCAGGTTTAGCAATTCTAGAAGCTTCATTACAGAAAT
Source organism: Triticum timopheevii (assembly GCA_963921465.1). Taxonomy (NCBI): domain Eukaryota; kingdom Viridiplantae; phylum Streptophyta; class Magnoliopsida; order Poales; family Poaceae; genus Triticum; species Triticum timopheevii. The sequence goes on from OY997262.1 coordinate 426,663,825, forward strand.
AGATAACATGCCCATCAATATTATCAGCCAAGAGATCTTTAACCACATCAACATTATGTTCAACTTGAATCTGCTCAGGGGGTATATATGTCTTAATATTGCTTTTATTGACCACAGTTGAAGTTTTAGCATGATCTTTCATCCTAACAGGGAAAGGAGGTTTTTCAATATAAGTAGTAGGGACAATAGGATCATTATAAGTGATAGTATTTTCTTCAACTTTAATAGGTGCAACTACTTTTACTTCAGTGGGAGGATTATATTTAAACTACTTCTCCTTAGGGAGGTCAACATGAGTAGAAAATGATTCACAGAAAGAAGTTATTATCTCAGAGTCAAGTCCATATTTAGTGCTAAATCCATGAAAAGCATCGGTATCCATAAAAGATTTAACACAATCAAACTTAGGTGTCATACCTGACTCCTTCCATCGTTGGAATCCCAATCTTCAGTGTTGCGTTTAATTCTTTCCAATAAATCTCACTTGAATTCAATAGTCTTCATCATAAAAGATCCAGCACAAGAAGTATCAAGCATGGTGCGATTGTGAGAAATCCAAGCATAAAAATTTTGAATAATCATTTATCTTGAGAGCTCATGATTGGGGCATGAATATAACATTGACTTAAGCCTCCCCCAAGCTTGAGCGATGCTTTCTCCTTCGCGAGGCTAAAAATTATATATGTAATTACGATCACGATGAACAATATGCATAGGATAGAACTTATGGTGAAATTCCAATTTCAGTCGTTTATAGTTCAAGGATCCCATATCATCACATAGCATATACCATGTCAATGCGTCTCCCTTCAAAGATAAAGGGAAAACCTTATTCTTGATAACATCCTCAGGCATACCTGCAAGCTTAAATAATCCACAAACTTCATCTACATAGATTACGTGCGAGTCGGGATGCAATGTTCCATCTCCTGTAAAAGGATTAGCTAGCAGTTTCTCTACCATACCCGAAGGAATTTCAAAGTAAACATTTTCAGTAGGTTCAGTAGGTTGAGGAGAAACTCTTTGCTCTACTGGTCGGGGTGAAGATACCCTGAACAAGCCCCTCAAAGGATTAGTTTCCATAGTAACAAGTGACAGTAAATTTCAGCACACTATATAAATGTTTCCTTACCAAGTTCCACTTACCAAAGGCGCTTCACTCCCCGACAACGGCGCCAGAAAAGAGTCTTGATGACCTACAAGTGTAGGGGATCTATCGTAGTCCTTTCGATAAGTAAGAGTGTTGAACCCAACAAGGAGCAGAAGGAAATGATAAGCAGTTTTCAGTAAGGTATTCTCTGCAAGCACTGAAATTGTAGGTAACAGATAGTTTTGTGATAAGATAATTTGTAACGGGTAACAAGCAATGAAAGTAAATAAGGTGCAGCAAGGTGGCCCAATCCTTTTTGTAGCAAAGGACAAGCCTGGACAAGTTCTTATATGAGAAAAGCGCTCCCGAGGACACATGGGAATTATCGTCAAGCTAGTTTTCATCATGTTCATATGATTCACGTTCGTTAGTTTGATAATTTGATATGTGGGTGGACCGGTGCTTGGGTACTGCCCTTTCTTGGACAAGCATCCCACTTACGATTAACCTCTATTGCAAGCATCCGCAACTACAAAAGAAGTATTAAGGTAAACCTAACCATAGCATGAAACATGTGAATCCAAATCAGCCCCTTACGAAGCAACGCATAAACTAGGGTTTAAGCTTCTGTCACTCTAGCAACCAATCATCTAATTATTACTTCCCAATGCCTTTATCTAGGCCCAAATAATGGTGAAGTGTCATGTAGTCGACGTTCACATAACATCACGAGAGGATAGACAACATACATCTCATCAAAATATCGAACGAATACCAAATTCACATGACTACTTATAGCAAGACTTCTCCCATGTCCTCAGGAACAAACGTACTACTCACAAATCATATTCATGTTCATAATTAGAGGGGTATTAATAAGCATTAAGGATCTGAACATATGATCTTCCACCAAATAAACCAACCAGCATCAACTACAAGGAGTAATCAACACTACTAGCAACCCACAAGTACCAATCTGAGGTTTGGATACAAAAGTTGGATACAATAGATGAACTAGGGTTTGAGAGGAGATGGTGCTGGTGAAGATGTTGATGGAGATTGACCCCCTCCCTATGAGAGGATCGTTGGTGATGATGATGGTGATGATTTCCCCCTCCCGGAGGGAAGTTTCCCCGGCAGAATAGCTCCGCTGGAGCCCTAGATTGGTTCCGCCTAGGTTTCGCCTCGTGGCGGCGGAGTTTTGTCCCATAAGCTTGCTTATGATTTTTTCCAGGGTTGAAGACCTCATATAGCAAAAGATGGTCACCGGAGGCCTGTCAGGGAGCTCACGAGGCAGGGGTGCGTGCTCTAGGGGGTGGGCGCGCCCCCCACCCTCGTGACCAGGGTGTGGGCCCCCTGACACTGATTCCTTTGCCAATATTTTTTATTAAATCCAGAAAAGACTTTCGGGGAGTTTCAGGACTTTTGGAGTTGTGCAGAATAGGTCTCTAATATTTACTCCTTTTCCAGCCCAGAATTCCAGCTGCCAGCATTCTCCCTCTTTATGTAAACCTTGTAAAATAAGAGAGAATAGCCATAAGTATTGTGACATAATGTTAATAACAGCCCATAATGCAATAAATATTGATATAAGAGCATGATGCAAAATGGACGTATCAGCGTCGTCCTCGTTCAACTCAAGAACAAAGACACTGGTGTCGGTGTACTCAGCGATCACCGCAGCACGATGACTGATGGCGGGCCTCACTGTCACCAAATCCTTGTTGGCCTCCTGCCGGAACATGGCCAATTGGGCTACATCCAGCCCAGGGTACCATGCCCTGACAAACTCCAACGCCCGCCTGGCGCCTGCCCAGGCCGAAGAAGCCTTCCATGCCTCAAAGCGGCCGACAACCACTTCGAGCCAGTCGGCGGTCTGATAGGGGGTGCGCGGCGCCTGCGTGTCAGGCCAGAGGGCGGATAGCACCTGGGCCCCGACACGTTGAAGGCGGTGGAGCATCCGATGGGTCGGCTGGAGACGGGCCTGGATGGCCAGGAGCAGCTCCTCAAGAGTCCGGCGAGCATTCGACGCAATCTCAGTACCAGCCTGCCTCCGCGCTTCATGGTGAGCCTCGATGACCTGGCTGGCGGCAACAAAGTGGCCAGGGAAGTACTCTGCGCAAATAAGAAAAAAGAGAGAATACAAAGTCAGAAGCCGAACTAAAATAACAGGCGGCATACAAAGGAAAGAGAAGGAAGGCAACTTACCATCAACCATGTCCTCAATGCGGCCATAGCCGTCGCTCTGCGCCTGCTCCGACTCAGCCCAGTTCGTCGCCTGGGTCTCATACTCGGCTTGGAGGGCGGCTTCGCTGTCCTTCACCGCCTGGAGGGCCTCTTTGTGACGCTCCTCCTGGTCAGCCAGTTGCTTGACCAGGCGGTCGCGCTCTTGGGCCACCGTGCTACAGTTTGCCTCCTTGGCGCGCAACGCGGTTTGGGCCTCACCCACTTGCTGCTGCAAGCCAGCGTTGGTCTCTGCAAAGACGACAAAGAGTAATAATCAATGAGCAACAAGTCGCCAGAAGAGTTCCAGCCTGACTACTCAGCAGTCATTCCGAATCTCGGGGACTACACCCAGTGGGTGCGCTGACGCGCCCCCACGAGAGAAAGAAGGCAAAAAAATCACTCCGGCTTTCAAACAGGTCGGCGGTCCGTTGAGTTAGCTCCCGGACATGGGAGTTGAAGGCGGCCGCGTAGAGGTTATGATAGTCCTGCCAAAAGGACAGACAAATCAGAAGAAACAAGTCAACATCCGAGCCTGCCTGAAAGTTCCAGGCCACCCGCTCAGCAGCCGGCCCGGAACTCGGGGACTACACTAGTGGGTGCGCTGACGCGCCCCCACAGAAGAACGCAAGAGCAAGAAAGCAAAAAGCAAGAGGCATACTCGGATGGCCGTCCACTTCACGAGGAACTCCTAGTTGTAATTCTTCTGGGCGGTGGCCTGAGATTGAAACCGGGCACGGACGTCCTGCGTCGCCTCGTTCCGCACGGACGTCCCGCCCCCTGGCGCCCAGTCTGGCGAGCTGATGCTAGCCGCTTCCAGGTCTGGGGTCCATGAGCCGGTGCCCCTGGCCCCGCCTTCCTCACATGCTGGTGTGCCGAAGACTGGACCACAAGGTCAGCCCCCGCGGCCAGCTCACCTCCAGCCGGCGACACGGGTGGCGCGTTGGGCTGGCCGCCTTGGTCCAATGCAGCCGGCGATGGTGGAATCACCTCCGTCTTCGGGGCGATGTCATTGCGCCCCTCCCTCTCCATGACCGGCTGGTCGCCGCCGGCCCCTTTAGTCGGCACCACGGAGGCTTCGGGCGTTGGCGCCACGGCACGGAGGGGGATGACGAGCTGTGGGGGTTGGCTGCGTGAGACCTCCCCCGCCTACTCCGCGGCCGTGGCGTCCGCTTGTGTCTAGGCCACGAAGCTGGCCTGCACCCTCGCGGCCTCGTCCGCCTCCTCCTGCGCCGCCCTGGCGGCGGCCGCCTTCTGTCGCTCCGCCTCTTGCTCCTCACGTGCCTCCCACACGTTCCTCTCTGTTACCGCCTGAAGCTCGGCACGCGGGTCTACACGACGGGAGCTGGCGGAGCCCCCCGCCGCCCCCACAACGGAGCCGGCAATCGACCGCTCCAGAGAGAGCGGGGCCCTATTGTAGCAAGAGAAAGAAAACTTAGAAGATCATTTGTAAGAAAGAAGGAAGAATGCGTTAAGAGGCCGACACTTACGCAGAAACCATTTGAGGCTCCTTCACGACCTTGCGGAAGCGGTTTGCCTTTGCGGTCGCTTCCTCTCGCTTGGTCGTCGCGGCCGAGCTTTTGGACTTCTTCGGCCGGCTGTCGAACAACGACGACGCGGCCCGGCGCTTCTGCGCGCCGCCTCGTGCAGCCGACGCGGCAGTCAAGCTCGCACCCACCTGATCAGGCGCAGGCTGGCGGTGCGGGATGACTTCTTCATCATCGTCATCAGGCCAGTCCTCGACGCTGCGTCCACCTCCAAAGCCGTCTGCCTCGCTGCCTCCACCTGCCGCGTTGTCCTCTAGGGCGGCCACCCCCAAGTCGGGGTCGTCCGTATCACTCTCCTCCCGGTCGGGGAGGAACTGACACTCTAGCCCTGCAGCGCCGGCTGCCGGCTGGAGAAGAGCGCTCTGTTTCGTAGCCGATTGGTCAAGACTGCCAAAGAAGAACTCGGCAGCTAAAGGAAAAGAAGACATGGAGACTTACCATTGGTGGTGGATCCGCGCGCAAGTACGGCTCCTTGCCGAATCGCCATTCCTCCTCCGGGAGCTTGCGATTTGAAATATAGTTCACCAAGTGAGCTACCTCCGAGTGCGCCATCTCCTTGGTGCACATCCGGCTTGGGTCACGATGCCCGCTCATCTGGCATATCATGTGTGGATGGCCTTGGAGCGGGAGCACTCAGCGCGCCACAAAGGCGGTCAGCAAGTCGGGCCCGGTGAGTCCTTCCGACTGCACCATCACCTTGAGCCGCGAGACGGCGGCGGTGCCGGCGACTGACAGCGTTTTGGGCCGGTACTTCCAGTTGGCCCACGCTCCAGTCGGTGGGCCGGCTACATAAGCCGGCAGGTTGACCCAGACACCTTCTGGGGTGAACGCTTTTCACGTAGAAGTACGACAACTGCCATAGCTTCACCGACTGTACCAGCGAGATGGCAGGGAACGGGTTCTCGGCAGCCGGCCTCCGCACCGCGACGACGGTGCCGCACTGCACCGGCACCCCCTTGGCGACGGTGCCGAGCTCCGTATGGAAGAAATCGCCCCAAAGTTCAATGGTGGGGAGGACGCCGAGAAATCCCTTATAAAGGGTGACGAAGGCGGACAGTAGCACCATCGTGTTTGGTGTGAGGTCGTGCGGATGAAGGCCGTAGAAGTCGAGGGAGGAGCGGAGGAAGCCGCTCGCCGACAAGCCGAAGCCGCACAGGAAATGCGACCTGAAGATGATGTGTTCTCCCTCCTCCGACACCAGCAAAATCTCCCTCTACGGCGCCAAGTGCACCCTCATGAAATCCTTGTTGGGCAGCCACCGCGTCCGGCGGAGGAATTCGACGTGGTCCCCATGGACGTTGGAGCCGTCCCATGCTCCGGCACGCGCCATGGGGTTGAAGAGCTCGATGGAATGATTGCACAGCGATGGGCGCACGGCCTTGCAACGACAGGGTGTGGCGCGGCAAGGTGGCAGGGACCTTGGTGCGGCGGCAGACGACAACAGCAGCAACAAGAAGAAGAGAACGGCGGAAGAGGAAATGGGCGCGTTTGCGTTTGCCGCTCCCCTCGTCCCCCTATTTATCCTCAGAGCAGCGAAGATGAGGGGGCGGGGCGTGTGGGACATGGGATTAACTGCACCCACCCACCCACGAACCTGCGTTTATCGCGCCAGGAAAGGCGTGTATTAACCGCCCGAGAATATCAATCAAGCGCTTCAGCCACAGCGGATCCGCGCATGGGCCAAGGCGCTAAAGTGGCGGGACCCAGCCTGCTACCACGTCCCGTCGTGCACGTGGGCTGGCAGGCAGGCCCAGGCGGTGGTGCCACGTGGCACGCGGACAGCGGGCGGTCGGCCTGATGCCCGGTGCGCGCGCCACCAGGTTCCTGCCTTCAGGCTTCAAATTCCACCAGACGGCGCACCTGGTTGAGGCCGAATCCGAGTTGACTGTTCTGCAGAGTAGGAAGCTATTTGGGCTTCCCATTCTCCTTCGACCATGAAGCCCCACCAGCTCCGGGGACTACTGTCGGAGTAAATGACCAAGGGTAGCCTAACCGCCCCCCTGGCTCTTCAAAACATTGGGCCGACTGCGCCCCTCAAGCATCCAAGATGAAGGGCCGCCTTCCCATGGCCAGCTGGGCCACGGCCGACGGTAGGAAGGCGGCCAAGATCAATTTGTAGGCCCAAAGTGGGCCGACTCCTAGCAGGCGGCCACCAGAGTGGCCGACCTCTAGCAGACGGCCCACCCCATGCGCCCTCAAAGTCCACACCCACATAACGGGGATGAGACGGGGCGTGGCTACAGTGAAGCCTGCCACCCCCAAATCCCGGAGCAGGTGTGGCCACAGTGCAATGTACCGGTCGGCCATCCCCCGCCCGGCACGACACTGTTACCACGTTGACTATGACATCATCCATGACAGAACAACCATGTTCCCACGATGAGATGTCGGTACGACCCGCAGGCGGCGGGCCCTACCTATCAGTGAGCCACCAGAAGGCGGCGTGACCAGGCCAGTCGACATGGGGATAGGCCGGCTACCAACAGCCGACCCGCCCTCTCCAAGGAAGTTTGTGCATGATTAACCAGATAAGATGGGGAGTGGCTAAAGTGAACGCCCGCCAGGCGGCGCGCCCCAACCAAGCTATCGTCATCAGGGGTGAGGCTACAGTAATGAGCAGCCGACAGGGCCCACAGGCAGTGGGCCCAACCTGTCGGCCCAGAGCCCGGCAGCCGGCGGGGCCCACCAGTCGGCGGGCCCCAGCGGCCGGCGAAGAAGCCGGCGCCCATAGACACCGACGACCAAGACCCGCATACTGCCAGATTACCATTGTACTGTTGGAAATATGCCCTAGAGGCAATAATAAAATGGTTATTATTATATTTCTTTGTTCATGATAATTGTCTGTTATTCATGCTATAATTGTGTTATCCAGAAATCGTAATACATGTGTGAATACATAGACCACAACATGTCCCTAGTGAGCCTCTAGTTGACTAGCTTGTTGATCAATAGATAGTCATGGTTTCATGACTATGGGCATTGGATGTCATTGATAACGGGATCACATCATTAGGACAATGATGTGATGGACAAGACCCAATCCTAAGCATAGCTCAAAGATCGTGTAGTTCGTTTAGCTAGAGCTTTTCCAAATGTCAAGTATCATTTCCTTAGACCATGAGATTGTGCAACTCCCGGATACCGTAGGAGTGCTTTGGGTGTGCCAAACGTCACAACATAACTGGGTGACTATAAAGGTGCACTACGGGTATCTCCGAAAGTATCTGTTGGGTTGGCACGAATCGAGACTGGGATTTGTCACTCCGTATGATGGAGAGGTATCTCTGGGCCCACTCGGTAATGCATCATCATAATGAGCTCAATGTGACCAAGTGTCTGGTCACGGGATCATGCATTACGGTACGAGTAAAGTGACTTGCTGGTAACGAGATTAAACGAGGTATTGGGATACCGATGATCGAATCTCGGGCATGTAACGTACCGATTGACAAAGGGAATTGTATACGGGATTGATTGAATCCTCGACATCATGGTTCATCCGATGTGATCATCGAGGAGCATGTGGGAGCCAACATGGGTATCCAGATCCCGCTGTTGGTTATTGACCGGAGAGGCGTCTCGCTCATGTCTGCGTGTCTCCCGAACCCGTAGGGTCTACACACTTAAGGTTCAGTGACGCTAGGGTTGTAGAGATATGAGTATGCAGTAAACCGAAAGTTGTTCTGAGTCCCGGATGAGATCCCGGACGTCATGAGGAGTTCCGGAATGGTCCAGAGGTAAAGAATTATATATAGGAAGTCAGGTTTTGGCCATCGGGAAAGTTTCGGGGGTCACTCGTATTGTACTGGGACCACCGGAAGGGTCCCGGGGGTCCACCGGGTGGGGCCACCTATCCCAGAGGGCCCCTTGGGATGAAGTGGGAGGGGAACCAGCCCCTGGTGGGCTGGTGCACCCCCCCCCCCCCTTTCCTCCCCCCCTACACCTAGGGTTGGTAAACCCTAGGGGTGGGGGCGCCTCCACCTGGCTTGTGGGGCAAGTTCCCCCCTGGCCGCTGCCCCCGTGGAGATCCCATCTCCTAGGGCCGGCGACCCCCCCCCCTAGGGGCCCTATATAAAGAGGGGGGTAGGCAGCCGCACCCGTGCTCTTGGCGCCTCCCTCTCCCCTTGCTACACCTCTCCCTCTCGCAGAAGCTTGGCGAAGCCCTACCGAGATCGCTGCTGCATCCACCACCACGCCGTCGTGCTGCTAGATCTTCTTCAACCTCTCCTTCTCCCTTGCTGGATCCAGAAGGAGGAGACGTCTTCCTCAACCGTACGTGTGTTGAGCGTGGAGGTGCCGTCCGTTCGGCGCTAGGATCTCCGGTGATTTGGATCACGACGAGTACAACTCCCTCAACCCCATTCTCTTGAACGCTTCCGCTCGCGATCTACAAGGGTACGTAGATGCACTCCTCTCTTTCATTGCTAGATGAACTCATAGATTGATCTTGGTGAGACGTAGGAATTTTTTTTATTTTCTGCAACGTTCCCCAACAGTGGCATCATGAGCTAGGTCTATGCGTAGTTCTCTTTGCACTAGTCGAACACAATTTGTTGTGGGCGTATATGTTGTCAACTTTCTTGCCACTACTAGTCTTATTTTGCTTCAACGGTATCATGGGATGAAGCAGCCCGGACCGACCTTACACATATGCTTACGTGAGACAGGTTCCACCGACTGACATGCACTAGTTGCATAAGGTGGCTAGCGGGTGTCTGTCTCTCCCACTTTAGTTGGAGCGGATTCGATGAAAAGGGTCCTTATGAAGGGTAAATAGAAGTTGGAAAATCATGTTGTGGCTTTTACGTAGGTAAGAAAACGTTCTTGCTAGAACCCTATTGCAGCCACGTAAAACATGCAACAACAATTAGAGGACGTCTAACTTGTTTTTGCAGCATGTGATTGTGATGTGATATGGCCAAAAGTTGTGATGAATGATGAATGATATATATGTGATGTATGAGATCATGTTCTTGTAATAGGAATCACGACTTGCATGTCGATGAGTATGACAACCGGCAGGAGCCATAGGAGTTGTCTTAATTATTGTATGACTTGCGTGTCATTGATTCAACGCCATGTAATTACTTTACTTTATTGCTAAACCGTTAGCCATAGTAGTAGAAGTAATAGTTGGCGAGCAACCCCATGGAGACACGATGATGGAGATCATGGTGTCATTCCAGTGACGAAGATGATCATGGAGCCCCGAAGATGGAGATCAAAGGAGCTATATGATATTGGCCATATCATGTCACTACTATTTGATTGCATGTGATGTTTATCATGTTTTTGCATCTTGTTTACTTAGAACGATGGTAGTAAATAAGATGATCCCTCATAATAATTTCAAAAAAGTGTTCCCCCTAACTGTGCACCGTTGCGAAAGTTCGTTGTTTCGAAGCACCACGTGATGATCGGGTGTGATAGATTCTAACATTCACATACAACGGGTGTAAGACAGATTTACACACGCATAAACACTTAGGTTAACTTGACGAGCCTAGCATGTACAGACATGGCCTCAGAACGCAAGAGACCGCAAGGTCGAACATGAGTCATATGGAAGATACGATCAACATGGAGATGTTCACCGATGATGACTAGTCCGTCTCACGTGATGATCGGACACGGCCTAGTCGACTCGGATCATGTAATCACTTAGATCACTAGAGGGATGTCTAATCTAAGTGGGAGTTCATTAAATAATTTGATTAGATGAACTTAATTATCATGAACTTAGTCTAAAATCTTTACAATATGTCTTGTAGATCAAATGGCCCACATTACCCTCAACTTCAACGCGTTCCTAGAGAAAACCAAGCTGAAAGATGATGGCAGCAACTATACGGACTGGGTCCGGAACCTGAGGATCATCCTCATAGCTGCAAAGAAAGATTATGTCTTAGAAGCACCGCTAGGTGAAGCTCCCATCCCAGAGAACCAAGACATTATGAACGCTTGGCAGTCTCGTGCTGATGATTACTCCCTCGTTCAGTGCGGCATGCTTTACAACTTAGAACCGGGGCTCCAAAAGCGTTTTGAGCAACACGGAGCATATGAGATGTTCGAAGAGCTGAAAATGGTTTTCCAAGCTCATGCCCGGGTCGAGAGATATGAAGTATCCAACAAGTTATTCAGTTGTAAGATGGAGGAAAATAGTTCTGTCAGTGAGCACATACTCAAAATGTCTGGGTTGCACAACCACTTGACTCAGCTGGGAGTTAATCTCCCGGATGACGCGGTTATTGACAGAATCCTTCAGTCGCTTCCACCGAGCTACAAGAGCTTTGTGATGAACTTCAATATGCAGGGGATGGAAAAGACCATTCCTGAGGTATATTCAATGCTGAAATCAGCGGAGGTAGAGATCAAGAAGGAACATCAAGTGTTGATGGTGAATAAAACCACTAAGTTCAAGAAAGGCAAGGGTAAGAAGAACTTCAAGAAGGACGGCAAGGGAGTTGCCGCGCCCGGTAAGCCAGTTGCTAGGAAGAAGTCAAAGAATGGACCCAAGCCTGAAACTGAGTGCTTTTATTGCAAGGGAAGCGGACATTGGAAGCGGAACTGCCCCAAATACTTAGCGGACAAGAAGGCCGGCAACACTAAAGGTATATGTGATATACATGTAATTGATGTGTACCTTACCAGTACTCGTAGTAGCTCCTGGGTATTTGATACCGGTTCCATTGCTCATATTTGTAACTCAAAGCAGGAGCTGCGGAATAAGCGGAGACTGGCGAAGGACGAGGTGACGATGCGCGTCGGGAATGGTTCCAAGGTCGATGTGATCGCCGTCGGCACGCTACCTCTACATTTACCTACGGGATTAGTTTTAAATCTCAATAATTGTTATTTAGTACCAGCTTTGAGCATGAACATTGTATCTGGATCTCGTTTAATACGAGATGGCTACTCATTTAAATCCGAGAATAATGGTTGTTCTATTTATATGAGAGATATGTTTTTTGGTCATGCCCCGATGGTCAATGGTTTATTCTTAATGAATCTCGAACGTGATGTTACACATATTCATAGTGTGAATACCAAAAGATGTAAGGTTGATAACGACAGTCCCACATACTTGTGGCACTGCTGCCTTGGTCACATTGGTGTCAAGCGCATGAAGAAGCTCCATGCTGATGGACTTTTAGAGTCTCTCGATTATGAATCATTTGACACATGCAAACCATGCCTCATGGGCAAAATGACCAAGACTCCGTTCTCCGGAACAATGGAGCGAGCAACCAACTTATTGGAAATCATACATACTGATGTGTGCGGTCCAATGAGCGTTGAGGCTCGCGGAGGATATCATTATGTTCTCACTCTCACTGATGACTTGAGTAGATATGGGTATGTCTACTTGATGAAACACAAGTCTGAGACCTTTGAAAAGTTCAAGGAATTTCAGAATGAGGTAGAGAATCAACGTGACCGAAAGATAAAGTTCCTACGATCAGATCATGGAGGAGAATATTTAAGCCAAGAATTTGGTACGCACTTAAGGAAATGTGGAATCGTTTCACAACTCACGCCGCCTGGAACACCTCAGCGTAACGGTGTGTCCGAATGTCGTAATCGCACTTTACTGGATATGGTGCGATCTATGATGTCTCTTACCAATTTACCGCTATCTTTTTGGGGATACGCTCTAGAGACAGCTACATTCACTTTAAATAGGGCACCATCTAAATCCGTTGAGACGACACCGTATGAATTATGGTTTGGGAAGAAACCTAAGCTGTCGTTTCTAAAAGTTTGGGGATGCGATGCTTATGTCAAGAAACTTCAACCTAAAAAGCTCGAACCCAAGTCAGAAAAATGCGTCTTCATAGGATACCCTAAGGAAACCATTGGGTATACCTTCTACCTCAGATCCGAAGGCAAGATCTTTGTTGCCAAGAACGGGTCCTTTCTAGAGAAAGAGTTTCTCTCGAGAGAAGTAAGTGGGAGGAAAGTGGAACTTGATGAAGTACTACCTCTTGAACCGGTGAGTATCGCAGCTCAGGAAGATCCAGCACCAACTGAAGAGGAAGTTAATGATGATGATCAAGGTACTTCGAATCAAGTTACTACTGAACTTCGTAGGTCCACGAGGACACGTTCCACACCAGAGTGGTATGGCAACCCTGTCCTGGAAATCATGTTGTTAGACAACGGTGAACCTTCAAACTATGAAGAAGCGATGGCGGGCCCAGATTCCATCAAATGGCTTGAAGCCATGCAATCCGAGATAGGATCCATGTATGAAAACGAAGTATGGACTTTGATAGACTTGCCCGATGATCGGCGAGCGATAGAAAACAAATGGATCTTTAAGAAGAAGACGGACGCGGATGGTAATGTTACCATCTATAAAGCTCGACTTGTCACTAAGGGTTATCGACAAGTTCAACGGGTTGACTACGATGAGACATTCTCTCCCGTAGTGAAGCTGAAGTCCGTCCGAATCATGTTAGCAATTGCCGCATACTATGATTATGAGATATGGCAAATGTACGTCAAAATGACATTCCTTAACGGCCATCTTAAGGAAGAACTGTATATGATGTATCCGGAAGGTTTTGTCGACCCTGAGAATGCTAACAAGGTGTGCAAACTCCAGCGATCCATTTATGGGCTGGTGCAAGCATCTCGGAGTTGGAACATTCGCTTTGATGAGATGATCAAAGCGTTTGGGTTTATGCAGACTTATGGAGAAGCCTGCATTTACAAGAAAGTGAGTGGGAGCTCTGTAGCATTTCTCATATTATATGTAGATGACATACTTTTGATGGGAAATGATATAGAACTTTTGGACAGCATTAAGGCCTACTTGAATAAGTGTTTTTCAATGAAGGACCTTGGAGAAGCTGTTTACATACTAGGCATCAAGATCTATAGGGATAGATCGAGACGCCTCATAGGTCTTTCACAAAGCACATACCTTGATAAGATATTGAAGAAGTTCAATATGGATCAGTCTAAGAAGGGGTTCTTGCCTGTGTTGCAAGGTGTGAAATTGAGCTCAGCTCAATGCCCGACCACAGCAGAAGATATAGAAGAGATGAGTGTCATCCCCTATGCCTCAGCCATAGGGTCTATTATGTATGCCATGCTGTGTACCAGACCTGATGTAAGCCTTGCCGTAATTTTGGTAGGAAAGTACCAAAGTAATCCCGGCAAGGAACACTGGACAATGGTCAAGAATATCCTGAAGTACCTGAAGAGGACTAAGGATATGTTTCTCGTTTTTGGAGGTGACGAAGAGCTCGTCGTAAAGGGTTATATCGACGCTAGCTTCAACGCAGATCTGGATGACCCTAAGTCACAAACCGGATACGTGTATATTTTGAATGGTGGGGCAGTAAGCTGGTGCAGTTGCAAGCAAAGCATCGTGGCGGGATCTACATGTGAAGCAGAGTACATGGCAGCCTGGGAGGCAGCGCATGAAGCAATCTAGGTGAAGGAGTTCATCACCGACCTAGGAGTCATACCAAATGCGTCGGGGCCGATCAAACTCTTCTGTGACAACACTGGAGCTATTGCACTTGCCAAGGAGCCCAGGTTTCACAAGAAGACTAGGCACATCAAGCGTCGCTTCAACTCCATTCGTGAAAATGTTCAAGATGGAGACATAGATATTTGTAAAGTACATACGGACCTGAATGTAGCAGATCTGTTGACTAAACCTCTCCCTAGAGCAAAACATGATCAACACCAGAATTCCATGGGTGTTCGATTCATCACAATGTAACTAGATTATTGAACTCTAGTGCAAGTGGGAGACTGTTGGAAATATGCCCTAGAGGCAATAATAAAATGGTTATTATTATATTTCTTTGTTCATGATAATTGTCTATTATTCATGCTATAATTGTGTTATCCGGAAATCGTAATACACGTGTGAATACATAGACCACAACATGTCCCTAGTGAGCCTCTAGTTGACTAGCTCGTTGATCAACAGATAGTCATGGTTTCCTGACTATGGGCATTGGATGTCATTGATAACGGGATCACATCATTAGGAGAATGATGTGATGGACAAGACCCAATCCTAAGCATAGATCAAAGACCGTGTAGTTCGTTTAGCTAGAGCTTTTCCAAATGTCAAGTATCATTTCCTTAGACCATGAGATTGTGCAACTTCTGGATACCGTAGGAGTGCTTTGGGTGTGCCAAACGTCACAACGTAACTAGGTGACTATAAAGGTGCACTACGGGTATCTCCGAAAGTATCTGTTGGGTTGGCACGAATCGAGACTGGGATTTGTCACTCCGTATGACGGAGAGGTATCTCTGGACCCACTCGGTAATGCATCATCATAATGAGCTCAATGTGACCAAGTGTCTGGTCACGGGATCATGCATTACGGTACGAGTAAAGTGACTTGCCGGTAACGAGATTAAACGAGGTATTGGGATACCGACGATTGAATCTCGGGCATGTAATGTACCGATTGACAAAGGGAATTGTATACGGGATTGATTGAATCCTCGACATCGTGGTTCATCCGATGAGATCATCGAGGAGCATGTGGGAGCCAACATGGGTATCCAGATCCCGTTGTTGGTTATTGACCGGAGAGGCGTCTCGGTCATGTCTGCGTGTCTCCCGAACCCGTAGGGTCTACACACTTAAGGTTCGGTGATGCTAGGGTTATAGAGATATGAGTATGCAGTAAACTGAAAATTGTTCGGTGTCCCGGATGAGATCCCGGACGTCATGAGGAGTTCCGGAATGGTCCGGAGGTAAAGAATTATATATAGGAAGTCAGGTTTCGGCCATCGGGAAAGTTTTGGGGGTCATCGGTATTGTACCGGGACCACCGGAAGGGTCCCAGGGGTCCACCGGGTGGGGCCACCTATCCCGGAGGGCCCCATGGGCTGAAGTGGGAGGGGAACCAGCCCCTGGTGGGCTGGTGCGCCTCCCCTTGGGGCGCCCCTGCGCCTAGGGTTGGGAAACCCTAGGGGTGGGGGCGCCTCCACCTGGCTTGGGGGGCAAGTTTCCCCCCTGACCGCCGCCCCCCCTTGGAGATCCCATCTCCTAGGGCCGGTGCCCCCCCAGGGGCCCTATATAAAGAGGGGGTAGGGAGGGCCGCTGCACCCATGCTCTTGGCGCCTCCCTCTCCCCTTGCTACACCTCTCCCTCTCGCAGAAGCTTGGCGAAGCCCTGCCGAGATAGCTGATGCATCCACCACCACGCCGTCGTGCAGCTGGATCTTCATCAACCTCTCCTTCCCCCTTGCTGGATCAAGAAGGAGGAGACGTCTTCCTCAACCGTACGTGTGTTGATCGCGGAGGTGCCGTTCGTTCGGCGCTAGGATCTCTGGTAATTTGGATCACGACGAGTACGTCTCACTCAACCCCGTTCTCTTGAATGCTTCCGCTCGCGATCTACAAGGGTATGTAGATGCACTCCTCTCTCTCGTTGCTAGATGAACTCATAGATTGATCTTGGTGAAACATAGGAATTTTTTTTATTTTCTGTAACGTTCCCCAACATGTACCCCTAGGGGTAGGCCTATATAAACCCCCCAGGGCACCCATGCAAAGGGTTGATCTCTTAGAGTTTCACACACACATATAGAGAGAATAGGAGAGCTAGCCTTGCCCTTCTTCTTCCTCTCGCCGAACATCTCAAGGAGCCTCTTGTAGCTACTTACTGATTTAGTGATCATGCGGAGACCTCATAGAGCAGGACTAGGGGTGTTATATCCTAGGAGAGCCCCAAACTTGGGTAAGATTCACCGGCATGTATCTCTTCGCCTTATCCTGTTTCCAGGCACCGGCGATGTCTTACTGGCTCCCATTATGATTAGCCATCTTTTGGCATATGTCGCACCTACCACCCGACAGGCTAGTTTCTGTGCGTACTTGTGTGCTAAGCTACCCATGGTTCGTGGCCGGAGGTTGTGGGGTAATGTTTCTCTGAATCAACCTGCTATTTGTATCCAAACTGAGAGTAAACTCGAGCTCTTTTGATTGTGAAAAAATATGGTATGGTTCAGATTATGGCAATGAAAACATCTTTAAAATGCACGGCTGGGGAAGATGAACCTAAGTTTGAGGATATTGGTAATTTGCCACGCATTAGTTCTGTTGAGTAGAGAGGAGACACAAATGGTCTTAAGACTCTGAAGTTCGAAATTGGTTGCATTTAACAAGGAGACACCGATTCAATATTAGAAATTTTGAGGTGGTAACTGTGAAAGCTCTAGTTTTATATCTAATTATGCTAGTTTTTTTTTTCAAGAAATGTACAATAAGTGGCCTGAGATCCCTTGGATTGAATCTTGTACCGACCATGTTCCATCCGACGGCCCAGAATCAGTTTTTCTATTCTTCTACCACAAACCTAGATTCTATTCTAGTTGCTGCCGGATTGAGTGGAGTGGAATGTCATGTGGGTGGCTAGCAGTGAAAATGTAGTGGACTGGTTGTAAGGGAATGGATGATTGGAAAACAAAAAGGGTAGGTAGAGAATATATAGAGAGGGAGTTCAAACTCTGGCCATTACTTTAAAAACTTTAACTAAGACTCGGAAGCACCAATAGCTTGTAAACTAGCAAAACTACTAAACTAGTTCAAATAAATTTGAATGGCCAATGCATTGTTTAGAAATAAGGAGAAATATAGTACCCAGAAGTACTGATCAAAGAATGAGTGGGGGTTCCAAACACAAAAGGTAGCACCTTTTTTGCGAGGATAAAAGGACTCAAAAGTACCTGTAAAACTAATTTCTCTGTAGTACCGTACAAAACAAAGCAATTGCTAGATTGAGAATCTGTAGAACAGAGCTAAGTCATATATTGGAAGTTCTAAAAGAAAGAAGCGAAGCTTCTAATGTGAATGTTTGACACGAGAAAAATCTCTTAGACTCCAGGGAGAACAAAAGAGAAGGAGTATGGATTTCTCTCTCGCGCTGGTGAAAGAAAAAGAAGTATGAGGGCGTGCCAGTGTACCATAGTACATAAAGAAAAAGGTGCAGGAAACAAGTATTTCATTAATCTCACTAGAGAAACAAAATTACAAGATCCCATATAGAAAAGTACGCTCTGTGGCCTACTAGCGCGGCCAGCCTGGCTGTGGCGATTGCGGTCTATTGGTTCCCAGGCCTAGGAAAGCTCCTGATTAATTACTCCCACGGGTTGCTTCGCGAGATACCTCCTATTAAGCCATGCGGTCATCTTTGTCATCTTCGCTTTGCGTTCTCCATGCATGATGATGGTGGTGTGTGTGGGCAGTGGCAGAGCATGTGTCCTCGTCAGTACACACGCCGCAAGTAGCGTGACCTTTGCGGTGGTCGCGCCCGCCCTCGCCGTCATGCCTCGTCGGTCTTGGCAGCGTTGGAGTAGTTGTTGTTGGGGTACCATAGGATGTACTCGGCTCAGACTTCTCGACGACCAGTAGCTTCGTCAGGGTATGCAAGGGGTTACGCCTTGCAGGGGTAATTGTCGGTGGAAACCAGCGTCGGTGTAAGACCGTCACGTTTCTCATATCACCATGGCCAGCATGGTCGACACCTCTTCCCGGCCAGATGCCGAGTCCACGACAGTTAGCATAGTCAAGGCGCCGTCTCACGAGATCGTAGAGGAATGTTGTTGCTGTTGAAGTCGCCTCGCCTCGCCTCGCCATCACACCTTGTCTTCGGGTGGCGTCATATTTCTTGACTCTGGCCTTGGATAAGCGTGACGTGGGTGGCACTATGTCGAGACATAATCCTTCTCGAGCGGGGCGCGAGTAGTGTCACGGCATGGCGTCTTCTTCGGGACTCCGTTGTTCGTCGAGCACCGTAGTGGATCCATATCTAGGCTAATTTTGTAGAAATCACAATGCGGGGATTTGGCCTATGGTCTAGAGGAGGGCGTTGAATAGACATAATACAAAATTTAATGCAAGTTTTCAAATTGGGTAGTTTTAAGCACAAGAGGCTAGTTGATCCTTAAACAATCAAGCAAGCACGACGAGTAGAGCAGTGAAAATAGAGTAACTTGCATGAAAGTAAGGGAGTAGAGTAGATAATTCAAAATAGGTTGACACGGGGATGTTTCCTTGTGGTTCAGATAGTTGACACTATCTTGCATCCACTTTGATGGAGGCTTTGAACCAAACGGTTCTAAGATTCAAGAATTCCGGTTGTGATGCCCATCATCATCACACAGAGGACGACCAACCTATTTCATCATGGCTTGCACTTAGAAGTCTCGCCAGGGATAAATCTTTCACGAAATGAGTGACTGAGTAATCTATTGGCCCGTATAAACTCTTGTCTCCTTCACACATACTCCCTCCGTCCTATAATACAAGAGCATTTTTGACACTGGTGTAGTGTAAAAGACACTCTTATATTATGGGATGGAGGGAGTAGAACTCAGTAGGATCACAAGCGACTCCTAACCATCTAGGATGCGCTCATCATCCGAGAGTAATAAGCAGAACAATGTTACTTGATATAAGAATTCCTTGAAATATCTGCAATCAAAGCTTCTCTCAAGAATCCATAGAAAAAGTCTCTCACAAGGATATGTTTTGTGGTGAAAGAAATGAACTTGAGGTATATGGATTCAAGAAAGGGGATTTCTAGGCTGTTGAAAAATCAATAAGTGAACATAGAGTCAACCAACACTTTTTTCCTTCTTTGCTTGCCATGGATCTATCTATCTTTGTGTGGTAGGTGGATTGATTGCAGTGGAATGTGATGCTGGTGCCTACCAATGAAAATGTGGTGGACTGGTTGTGAGGGAATGGATGATTGGAACCAGAAAAGGGTATGGTAGAGAATATATATATAGAGAGAGAGTTGAAAACCTAGCCATTACTAAAAAATAGGAACTAAGACTCGAAAGCATCGGTAGCTTGTAAACTAGCAAAACTATTGAACTAGTTCAAATAAATTGGAATGGTTAGGGCAGTGTTTAGAAATAAGGAGAAATATAGTACCCGGGAGTACCCATGAAAGAACAAGTGGGGGCTCCAAGCAAATGTAGAACCTTTTTTTTGCAAGGATAGGATGACTCAGTACCTGTAAAACTAATTTCATGTAGCATCGTACCAAACAAAGCAGCCGCCAGATTGAGAATCTGCATAATAGAGCTAAGTCATAGATTGGAAGTTCTGAAAAAGAGGAAGCAAAGCTTATACTGTGACCAGCAGGAAGCAAACCGAGATGTCTCGGAAGTGCCGATCGAATGTTATGCTCGAAAGTACTGATGCAAACAAAAGATATGTTAAAGTGTAAATATGTGGATCAACGGTTCCGGAACAAAGGAATCCATGGTTCTCAACACCTTGACTTTGTAGAGCAAATACCTCGGGTTTGTCGAGCTTCCCCTTATCCAACACCTTGAAGGGGGTGAATCCCACGAGCGTCTCGAACAACATCTATTCCTCACTTCCGAGAAATCATAGAAAAACAAGCACATACATGTCAACCGAGCAACCACACCACTAAGACACCAAGGGATTCGCGAGAAAGGAAGACGCAGAGTCGCCAAGGCGGCGGTGCTAGGGACTCTTACCTATTTCGGGATGCAAACATCGGTGAAGGTGACTAGTCGTGAACAACAACAACAACAACTCCTCACCCACCAGAACCCATAAAAAAACCAACCCCATCACACACATGTCAGCTCACCAACCATGCCGCCGAGACCCAACAGAGTCGCTAGAAGGGAGGACGCGGAGTCGCCTAGACCTGTTTTTGTGTGTGATTCTTACCTGTTTTGGGAGGTAAACATCAGTGGATGAGGTCACTGGCGGCGGCGAGAGGGAAGGGGAATATAGGAAAGGAGGTGTCGTGCAAGGGGAATATAGGAAAGGAGGTGTAGTGCAAGGGGAAAGAAGAAGGAAGGCAGTGATGGTTTTAGGGCGCAGCTTATCTCGTCCGAGAAACGGACCAGCATGAAGAGGTTTAGGCCAAATCCTATTTGGCGCCTTAAGCGCCGTATATATGCTAGTTCGTACAGGGCGCACACACCCCGATCTCTCATCGTTGCTATATGGGCCAGCCTTTTACCTTATTTCTGTTTTTGAAAACGGGAAGCAAAAGAAAATCGGGTGAACCGGGATTCGAAGACCTCCTGGTTCACCGTACACAGCACTAACCGCCACGCCGACAAGCCTAATGTGGTTACATGCACCTTTCTTGTTCTTTTCTTCCTTGTCTTTTCTTTTTTCATTTTTCCTTTCTCCATTTTTCGTTTTTCTTCTTTCCTTTTTCTTTTTTCTTTCTTCCTGGGTTTGATGCAAAATCGATGAGCTTTATATTTCAAATTTGGTGAACTTTTTCTCAAATTCGATGAACTTTTTTCGAACTCAATGAACTTTTTTGAAACTTGATGAACTTTTTTTCAAACTCGATGAACTTTTTCTCAAACTCGATGAACTTTTTTGGAAAACAGCCTATACTGTAGCAGCTTTTGGAATGAAGGAAAAAAAATGATCAAGCGGGAGCCAGCGATTGAGTGGGCAGCGCTAGCGGCGCGACAGCCAGCACGCGCTTAAGGCAAGGAGGAGCTCTCGAGGTTTAGCGGGAGCTCCTAGCTGACGCCCGCGAGCGTCAAGAGGAGGAGCTTTCACGCAGGGCGTGCATGGAATTGGGCCGGCCCATTGGATGGCTTCACTGTAAGCTGCACTTAAAATAGCAAAAAAAGATGTTCCAATGAGGAATCGAACTCACAACCAAAAGTGCAAAAGAAGTCTTCTTCACCAATTGAGCTAATGACTGTTAGTGATTAATAGGGTGCGAGTGTATTTAAGAACTAAGCGCAGCGGCAGATAATAACTCAAAAAAACCAACCATTGAACATCATTTTATTATATGATGAACAATTTTTAAATAAACATTGAACATTTTTGTGATATACACTGATTTTTTTTAAATATGCATTGAACATTTTGTGATATACGCTGAACATTTTTCAAGTACATAATGGACATCTTTTCAAATACGATGAACATTTTATTAATATATGGTGAAAATTTTGTTAAATGTACGATCAACATTTTTGTAATACATGCTGAATATTTTCATAATAATAGCGAACCTTTTCATAATGTACAGTGAAATATTTTCTTAACATACGATGAACATTTTTGTAATAGGAGATGAATGTTTTGTATAACACAGAAAAAAAGAGAAGAAGAAATAAAAAAAGAAAAGAAAAGAAAAGAAAAATAAAAAAACATAAATGAAAAAGGAACTAAATCCAAAAAATCAGAACAAAACCACTGAAAACCACTGAAAACCGGAAGCAAAAAACCAAGAAAATCGAAAAACACTCGCAGGAAACAGGGAAGGAAGCTGTAGCGAACGAAGAACCACGAACCCCATATATGAGCAGGCCCAACCGGCAGCTCGCCTCAGCGAAAGCAGAACATTTTGACGCTGACGAGCGACAAATAGGGTCTGCCAGGTTTAGCATGGCATGACACACTTCCCGCATTCGGCTCAGCGACGGGCCATGGGCCACCCTCATTGGGCTTGGTACGCGGCCCGTCGGGAGAAGAGATCGGAATTTTCCACGTGCCCGTGTCCGGTAACATGTACACTGAGCAGTCCGTGTCGATCATGTGAACGATCATGGCAGTATATCTTCCTCCCAAGCCTCGTCGATTTCAGTTTCAGTTTTCAATGGAACAGCGGAAGAAGAAGATGTGCCTGAGCACGTGCGTCTCTGGTCGCCGAGATCCTTGCCGGCCTGCCGGCCAAGTCCGTCCTCCGCTTCCGCGCCGTCTCCAAGGAGTGGCTTCGGATCATCGACGGACAACACTTCCTCGCCGTGCACGCGCGCCGTCGCCCGCTCGAGGTTCTCCTCTACACCAGAACGAAGGTGGTTCGGCCCGACGGTCGCCCGGCCTTCGATGTAGAGCTGGACGCTGTGGCCGCCTCCGCCCGGCGGCCTGTCGCGCGCTTCCCGGCGAGCCTCGACGGCGGGTACAACCAGTACTGCTCCCTGCTGGCCTCGTGCGACGGCCTCCTCCTGCTGCGGCAGAATAGACAGCAGTACCTCATCTGTAACCCTGCGACCCGTCAATGGAGCGACCTGCCGCGGCTCAGCCCGGACGCCGAGGCCAAGCAGCGAGTACAATCGGAGTCCGGCTTCTACTTCCACGTGCCCTCCGGCGAGTACCGACTCCTGTGTCACATCTCGTACGGGTTGACAGGCCGGGCGCCATACTACAGTGTCTTCACGGCCGGCGCCAACGAGCCGCGGCGGCTGAGCATGAAGGCCACACACATAGAGCAGCAGACCATCATGGCCGCCGACCAGGCAACCCTTGCAAGGATCCGAAGCTTCAAGAACCTTAAGCCGCCGGCGGTGCTTCGCGGGCACCTGCACTGGTAGGAGCGCATGGAGGTCGGGCTCACCGACCAGATGGTGGCGTTGGACACGGCGGCCGAGACGTTCCGCCGGCTGCCGCCTCCGCCCGTGACACGCACGGGGCACTCGCAGCTGCTCGTCCCAGACGGGTCGCTCATGGCGTCCGAGCCGGGCCACCTGTTCGTGGACCTCTGGGTTCTCGAGGGCTACGGCGACGGCGCGGCTACCGAGGGGACGTGGGAGCGCCGGCACTGCGTCGACGTGCGGTGGCCCGTGGACAGGCCGTTGCTCGTGTCGGGCGACGACGGAGGGGACGTCGTCCTGGCCTCCTGGGACATAACCTAGGCGTGGTGGCCTACAACCTGAGGAGCAGGACCGTCAGGCAGGTCGTCGGCGGCGACGCGTCAAGAGGCGGCACTCGTCTTCTCCCGTCACACCACGTGTTTCGAGAGAGCCTGGTTCGGCACGGCTTCTTCGAGGCGCGACTGTTGACGTATAATGTGTGTTGCCTAGCCTCTTCCATTAGATCGGTCTTTTGGTTGCATTGGCTAGAGCATGCACTTCTATATGGTATCAGAGCCAAGAGGTCTTGAGTTCAAGACCCGGCTGGCGCAGTTAAATTGCAGCCCACTTTTGGTCCACGTTTAGACCTGAGAGAGACACACGTGAGGGGGAGTGTTGACGTATAATGTGTTGCCTAGCCTCTTCCATCAGATCGGTCTTTTGCTTGCATTGGCTAGAGCATGCACTTCTACAGCGACCGCATCCCGGCTTGCCATCCTTCTTGTTCAGCTGAGATCGTTAGAGCTAGCTAGGATGCGCTTGCGGTTCAAGCCATTGGAGAATTGTTTCGAGATAGGAGAAACAGAGGAGAAGAACACATGCTTTGTTTTTAGGGGCATTTTTTTGGATTTGTTTTACTTTACCCACAGAAAATATTATATTTTATATCTTGTGGTAAAAATAAGGGACTGTTATGAACTGTTTGTCAGAGTTGCTGTGTCACTGAGAGTAATCTGCTTTGTAATTTTTCAAAATCTGAACTTCTCCTAGTGTCATTGTCACCGAGTGTACACGAAGGAGCAATGCTACATCCACAGGAATCTACATACGTTTACGAAGGATTAGCCAGTTGTCACTTTTTTTACTGGAGATAAAAGGGAAGGGTGACCCACCCCCGTTGGGATGGGGGGGGGGGGGGGGGAGGATTAGAAGGAAATTTTCGTAACTGTTTCGTAATTATTGGTACCCTTTCATTTTTATTTGCTCTGCATATTTTTTTACGGTGGATTTGCTTTGCATATTAACTTTATGTGAAGTCAAAATTTACAAATTTTTATAAAGTTTGTAGAAAAATATATTAATATATACACCACCAAATCAATACCATTAGATTCATCATTGAACATGGACTAGTTTGGATGGCATCCTGGAGTACGTGTGTGTAAATATTCGGTGCCTGGCCTAGGCCTGGTGAGGTGTTGGTTTCCTGCCTATCCAAGCTAGCCTGGCAATATCTTGTTTGGATTCCATGTTGCCTGGGGTTGTATCAGCTCATGAATAAAAAAAATGCTAATTACAAGCCAGGCGTGATGTGTCATGTCCCGGAATCACTAGTTAAGGAGTACTCGTTGCGAAGATCATTCCAATTCCCCAGGTTGCGCCAAGTAGCATGCTGCATGTGCGCCACTTATCGCAACCTGGGAGTTTCCCTTTTTTTCGTAGATCCATTTATTTAAAACCTTTTATCTCTTAAACCGTGCGTCCAAATCTAGAACCGCTTTCGCCGTTGGATTCCTTGCGTCGAGATCTTCAAAACTAGATCCCATGTTGATAGGTTTTGAAGAAATTTTTTTCACGAAAAAACTGGACAAAAAAACCGAACCGGGAGCACGGGTTTTTCCCTTTCCGAAAGAGGCACGCCCGTGCCTTTGACGAAATCACAACTGTGCCTCTCGCGAAAGCAAAACCCCGACTCTCGTGAAAAAAATAGAAAACACGTTTTTTTCCGCTTCCGAGGAGGCACGGCCGTGACTCTCACGAAAGCACAACCGTCCCTCTCGCGGAAGCAAAACCGTGTCTCTCGCGAAAAAAAACAGAAAACGTGTTTTTTTCGTTTCCAAGAGGCACGGCCGTGACTCTCGCGAAAGTACAACCGTGCCTCTCGTGGAAGCTAAACCGCGCCTCTCATGAACGTTTCCAAGAGGGACGGCCGTGACTCTCGCGAAAGCACAACCGTGCCTCTCGCGGAAGCAAAACCGTGCCTCTCGTGAAAGAAAAAAAACAGAAAATGTGTTTTTCTTTTCGTTTCCAAGAGGCACGGCCGTGCCTCTCGCGAAAGCACAACCGTGCCTCTCACGGAAACAAAACCGTGACTCTCGCGAAAGGAAAAAAAAGAAAACGTGTTTTTTTGCGATTTTTCTTAAGTTTGGTCAAAAAGCTAGGGAAGACCGGTGGAAAACCAAAACATTGAAAAAACCCAAAAAAAAACCATTTAAAAAGCCGAAAACGCGTGCGAAAAAATTTAAAAAAACAAAATTCGAAGGGAGCGCCCAGAGCGCGACACGTGGCGAATCGCTGAGAGCGCGCCAAGTGGTGCTGATCGTTGCGAGGCTTCCGAAGGAGCGCTCGTTAATTAGTTGCTCTCGGCATGTCCAGGCAAATGAAACAAGATGCCTGGTCCAGGCTAAGCCCACTGTCTGGCTAAACATCTTGTTTTTCTTTTGTATTTTTTAACTTCACCGGGCTAATCACATCTTTGGGCCAGCCAGGCCACACACTTGTTTTCTCTTCGTGGACACCAACAAAACAGCCACCAGGCAGACTACCTCTCAGCCGTGCTTGTCCAGATACTTTAGTAGTGGGTCGGTTTGGTTTTTCCCTCACGTTAGGGTTTTGTTCCTCCGAGGCGATCCGCCGCCTCCTGGAGTTCTGGTCGTCCCTGTCGCCGCCGATCAACCTCCCCTGCTGCTTTCGCCGATCCTTCCACGCTCTTCGTTGGGGGACGGGCTGACTTCGGGGGGGGGGGGGGCATTCTTAGGGTTCCCCTAGTCCAACCCGATACGATCTAAATCGGGTGATATTGCAACATGGCTTCTGCCGAAAACCCTAGCGTTGCGGGGTCAGCGAGGTAGAGAAGATGATGCAAGAGCTTGGGCTGAAGGAAGAGGACTTGGATGATGTAGTGCTCGATGAGGCCGATATTCCTGAAGATGCGGCTAGATGGGTTGCTATTGCGCGGGTGAACTCGGTCAAAACCTATAGTCAGACGTGGTTCTATCGCAATATGTGATCTGCTTGGGACCTTGCTCAAGAGGTGAAATTTAAGCCTCTGGAAGAGAACCTGTACACCATCCAGTTTTCATGCCTAGGTGATTGGGAGAGGGTGACGCAAGAAGGGCCATGGCACTTCAGGGGAGATGCTGTCATCATCAAACCATATGATGGGGTGACGAAACCGACCATGATAAAGCTGGATACAATAGACATCTGGGTCCAGATCCACGATGTCCCTGACCTGTTTGCTCATCTCGTCGAACAACTTGCTGGCAGAGTAGGAGAAGTTTTGTATGCTGAACCTCCTTCGCAGGACTTTGCTGGAAATTTCCACCGTGTTTGGGTAAGAATTGATGTGACCAAACTGCTGAAGAATGCTGTATCCCTGCTAAGAGGAGGGAAGCGTCAGATTTATCGAGTCAAATACGAGAAGTTTCCAGACTGGTGCGCGGTGTGTGGTATGCTAGGTCACCTCTTCAAAGAACACGGGACCGGTGTGCATCCACCTTCTGCATTGGTTTTCAAGGACTTGAGGGCAGGTTGGTTTATGAGAACTGGCAGAGGGCCCGGGGGTGGCCACGGACGCCGCGGTGGCCGTAGAGGAGGACGTACAGGAGGAAGAGGACAGAATACAGATGTTGACAGCTTTGACGAGGATGGTAGGGAGAAGAATAAGCATCAGGATTATCACCCAGATTCAGCTCACAATATGGATATGGAGGAAGCCTCTCGTAAGAGATTGAGTGGTACGGAACATGTCAGCAACGCTTCATCTTCCTTGGGAGGTTCAGGGTTGGGATCGGATAAGCTGGCCATAGTGCCCGTGGGGACTGCTTCTGTGATTAGTCCACCCCAAAAGAGAGAACCCAATCGATCGAGATTGGTGACCACTGATCAGGAAGGAATCAACAACACTGTGAAGAATTTGGCGGCCTCCCTAGAGGAGAGCCGCCGAGCCCAATGAGTGCCTTTTGTTGGAACTATCGAGGCGCGGGTAAACCTGCGACAGTTCGAGAGATTCGCGAGTTCATGATGAAGTTTACCCCTACCGTGCTTTGTATTGTCGAAACACAGATCAGTGGAGCACGTGTAGAAGCTTTAGCTGGAACAATAGGTTTTGATAATTCGTACGCAATAAGTAGCCAAGG
Source organism: Triticum timopheevii (assembly GCA_963921465.1). Lineage (NCBI taxonomy): Eukaryota > Viridiplantae > Streptophyta > Magnoliopsida > Poales > Poaceae > Triticum > Triticum timopheevii. The sequence goes on from OY997262.1 coordinate 426,691,423, forward strand.
AAGAAGCGGAGGACTTGGCATGTTTTGGAACAACAACTGCAAGGTTGAAATTTTGGGAGATTCTGTTTATCACATTGATGCTATGGTTACAGAACCGGGCCAGGATCCGTGGCGCATCACCTGCGTTTACGGGGAGTCCCAGACACATCTAAGGTACCAAACTTTGGATGTTCTCAAAGGTATTAGTACGATGAGCGACTTACCTTGGCTTTGTTTTGGAGACTTTAATGAAGTGCTACGCCCGGAGGAGCACGTTGGAGTTGCGGATAGAAGTAATGCACAAATTCAAGCTTTCCGTGATGCAGTTGATGTGTGCATGCTCATGGATCTGGGCTACCAGGGACGGCCCTGGACTTTTGAATAGAGGGTCGCAGGAGGGAGCTTCTGCAGGGTCTGTCTTGACAGGGCCTTGGCCTCGGCTAGTTGGACAGCTCGTTTCCCTTTGGCCACTTTACATCACTTAGACGGAGCCACTTCGGATCATGGGCCGATCCTGCTGACATTTGAAGGCACACAACATGGCCCAAGGAAGGAGAATATATTCAGATATGAAACGATGTGGGAATCACATGAGTCCTGGAGGGAGAAGATAACTGATAGATGGAGCACTCTCGCACCGGGATATGGAGTAGGAGATTTTCGGGACAAGCTTCTGAGAATTGGCAAGGATTTATCAACATGGAGTACAAATACATTTGGGAGTGTCCGAAAGAAGATGAAGCAGATCAAGGCGCAGTTGGAACAGCTTCGGGGTGATCCAGCTTGCACCGGCCCTACGCATGTCGAGCTAAAGCTCAATGAGAGGCTTGTGGACCTCCTACATAGGGAAGAACTCATGTGGCGCCAGAGATCCCGGATAGAATGGCTGTCGGCGGGCGACAAGAACACCAGAGGATCCGGCGCAAGAAGAATATGATACGTGCTTTATCAAACTCCCTCGACATCATTACAGAGGATCCGGCAGAGTTGAGGTCAATGGTTCAAGATTTTTACAAGTCTTTATATACTTCAGAGGGAGTGAGCGGCATGGAGGAAGTCTTACAGCATGTACCCCGTAAGGTAACGCGGGAGATGAATGATACATTGTGTGCTCCATATACTAATGAGGAGGTGAAAATGGCGCTTTTTCAGATGTTCCCGACTAAACCTCCGGGGCCCGACGGATTTCCGGCCCATTTTTACTAGAGACATTGGGATCTTTGTGGGGAAGAAGTGACGGAAGTGGTTTTGCACATCATCAGAGGAGACGAGAGCCCCGAGGGGATTAATGACACAGTCTTAGTGTTGATCCCAAAGGTAGCTAGTCCGACTCTCTTATCCCAATTCAGGCCAATTAGTCTTTGCAATGTTTTATATAAAATTGCCTCGAAGGTTGTTGCTAACAAGTTGAAGTTAATTCTGCCTGACATTATTTCTGAAGAACAATCTGCCTTTGTGCCTGGGAGATTAATCACAGACAATATTATTTTTTCTTACGAATGCCTGCATTTTATGAAGAGGAATAAGTCTAAGAACAATGGACTTTTTGCCCTCAAGCTTGACATGATGAAAGCATATGATAGGGTTGAGTGGGCATACTTACATGCGATCATGCTTAAGTTGGGTTTCTCCCCAGCTTGGACTGACATTGTGATGGGCATGGTTAAAACAGTATCTTTCTCAGTACTGTTCAATGGAGAAAAGCTGGATCAATTCAAACCCTCGAGAGGTACACGACAGGGAGATCCCATTTCCCCTTACCTATTCTTATTAGCAGCGGAGGGCCTTTCGTGCCTTTTAAAATCTAGTTCTCAGTCATCGGTACTTGGCGGTGTGAAGGTGGCACCCACAGCTCCTGTGGTGAATCACCTTCTCTTTGCGGATGACAGCCTGTTGCTTTTTAAGTCTAGCATGGAGGGAGCAAATGCGGTGTCAAACCTACTTCGTACTTATTGTGATGCATCCATCCAAAGAATTAATATGGAAAAGTCTTCAATTTTTTCAGTAAAGGATGCTCTGAGATCTTGAGGAACCAGGTCAAAAACATTCTACAAGTCCATAATGAATCTCTGAGTGAGAAATATTTGGGTATGCCTACATCAGTTGGTCAGTCAAAGAATGGTACATTCCGTTATCTTAGGGATAGAGTGTGGGAAAAGGTGAAGGGTTGGATGCAGAAACTACTGTCAGCAGCTGGCAAGGAGGTGTTGATAAATTCAGTTGCACAAGCCATACCGGTTTTTTCTATGTCTTGCTTCCGACTACCGAGATGTCTATGTGACAATGTAACCTCAATCATACGACAATTTTGGTGGGGATCTAAACGTGGAAAGAGAAAACCTGCCTGGGTTTCTTGGGACGTCATGACATATCCCAAAAACTTGGGTGGTCTCGGCTTTAAGGACATAGAAGTTTTTAATCTTGCTCTACTAAGCATACAGGCATGGAGGTGCCTGACAGAGACGCGCTCGTTGAGCTCTCGCATCCTAAAAGCAGCTTACTACCCAACTTCATCCATCTTCGAGGCAGAGTTGGGTTCGAACCCTTCCCATATATGGAGATCTATTGTAGATGGGAGAGACGTGTTGAAACTTGGAGCGATCATGCGGATAGGGGACGGGCGTTTAACCAATATTTGGCAACACAATTGGATACCCCGTCCGGGTATGATGAGGCCGATCACATCCTTGATCCATGACGCTCCAGAGACAGTAGCAGATTTAATTGATGCATCGACCACTTCTTGGAGGGAAGAACTGATCAGACAAGTTTTTGTTCCAGTGGATGCCTAGGCCATTCTGAGAATTCCCCTATGCACTCGTCATGTCGATGACTTCTGGGCGTGGTCCGAGGATCCGAGATGCCAGTTCTCTGTCAGGACTGCATACAATATGGTATACCATATAAAGAGTGGAAGAGAAGCATGGATTGAGGAAGGAGAACATACTTCCAATATCCAGGGGGTAAAGAAGAGCTGGACTTCCCTATGGAAGTTAAAAGTGCCGTCAAAGCTGAAAGTTTTTACATGGAGATGGGCCCAGCACTCGCTTCCAAATGGGTGATCTATTGCATCATCGCAACATGGCCACCACAGATGTGTGTGGAGTGTGCGGGGCGCAGGATAGTTGGCGTCACTCACTAATGGACTACGCTCTGTCCAGGAGCATTTGGGCTCTGTCGAAGGAAGAGATGGTGCAACATATGGCGATGAACCGAGGTACTGATGCAAAGGAGTGGCTCTTTTCCATGTTTGATTCGATGCCCAGCGACGAGCTTGTAACAATGATTGTCACTCTTTGGGCGATCTGGTCTTCATGGAGGAAGTTGATACACGAGGGAATTTTTCAAACACCGTTCTCCACCCATGGTTTCATATCGAATTACCTGTCGGAGATTCAGTTCATGGAGAAGCCTGCGACGGACAGGCAAGCACCAGCTCCTAGAATGACAGCGTGGATCCCTCCCCCAGAACATCACATGAAAATCAATGTCGATGCAGCGGTTGCCAGACATGGGGGCTTCGGGACAGCAGCAGCAGTTTGTCGTGATGTCAGTGGGGAGTTTCAAGGGGCGTCAGTGATTCATTTCAATAACATTGATGATCCTGAAACGCTGGAGACTTTGGCAATACGTGAAGCTCTGGCTCTCGCAGATGACTTGCTCTTCCACAGGATTTCAGTGGCGTCGGATTGCAAGAAGGTTGTTGATGCGATCAAGCAAGGCACGTGTGCACAATATGGGGCAGTGGTACATGAAATCATAGACAATTCTAGAGTTTTTTCTTCGTGTTTAATTAGTCATGAATTTAGAACCTCGAATGTTGAGGCTCCAAACTAGCAAAGCATGCATTATCCCTGGGTTTTGGCCGCCATGTCTGGTTAGGTCACCCAGGAAATTTGGATTTCGTCCCTGTAAACATTGTGACGGGTGAATAAAAGCTTTGCGTGTTTGTCTCAAAAAAAAACCAGACAGACTACAGGGACCTTTCCAGGCCAGGCATGTGGTGGCATGGATGCCAACCAAACACGCTCTATATTTTCACGTCATAGAGATTTTATTGTAAATGTTCATATTGTTTTGTATAAACCTGGTCAAACTTTATAATATTTGATTTCAGTCAACAATAATACGCGGAGTAAATAAAAATGGAGTGAGTACCACTTTATAACTACACTATATTTTACAACGGTTTTGAGACTGAAAAATAATTGTTTTTAATTCAACACTATGAGCCATCCAATTCAAACACTGAGATCCGTATCAACACTAGGGGAGTTAAACAACTCGAAACCCTATGTTCCAAAATCAAATGTTGCCCTTAGATAAAAATAATTAGATCTTAAATTTTGTGTCTATTGAAACTTACAGTTTTCAACGTCACATTATGACTTATACTATGGCTAACACCAAATTTCTAGATGTGCTTATGCCTACCTATCCTCTCTATCGGAAGGTTTTCACGTACATAGTGGTTGGAGACTTCAATCTTATTGTTGATGGGGCAGATAAGAACAATGATCTCATCAATCGACGCATGATCAGTAAGTTTCAGAGAATGCTTAATGACATGGAGTTAAAGGAATATCTGTTGGTGGGGCGTCGTTACATGTGGAGTAATGAACGTCGTGCGCCGACTTTGGAGAAGATGGACAAGTGGTTCACTTCCATTGAATGGGACGTGGATCACCCTGATCATCTACTGTAGGCATTATCCACTTCTTTGTCGACCACTGCCCACTGCTAATGTCCACTAATGTCAATTTCAGCTGCAAATCCCACTTCCATTCAATCTCGATGGTCGTCAATGCGCGCGCGCAGGGGGGGGGGGTCCAGGATGATGTGATCGTGGGTTGGAACACTTCTATGCCGCACCATGCTCCCTTCATGGATTTGTTTTGCCATCTCAGTTCCACTGCTAAAGAACTAACAAAATGGAGTCAACGCACTATCGGGAACAGCGGGAGTAGTTGTTGATGACAAATGAGGTTATCAGATTGCTTGATGTCGTGATGGACTGTCGCACCCTCTCTGATGCTGGGTTTTGGTTGTGTGGTCAATTGGAGAAGGAAGTTCTGGGGCTCGCATCTCTGCAACATAGTATCACTTGTCAAAAGTCTCGAATTCAGTTTTTGAGGGATGGGGATGCAAACACATGATTATTCCAATCCTTTTCGAGTGCCAGGCACATGAGGAATCATATGTTCAAGTTGCGATATGGGACACGAAGGCGAGGTCTCAGGATGGCTTTCGAGCACTTTGTTGGGCTATCCCATTCCTGGGGATCATTGCCTTCACTTGCCGGCGCTGAATCTCCTTCTAGTGGACATGGCAGTGATGGAGGCGAGTTTCTTCGAGCAGGATGTGTAGGCTGCTATCAAAGAGATGCCACCGAACAAGGCATCTGAATCGGATGGGGTTTCCTTTCATTTCTACCAAGCATGCCGACTATTGTTAAGGAGATTGTAATGTGTGTGGTTCACGCTTCGGACAATGGAGATGGGAGAGGCCTGCATCTCCTTAATGAAGCATATATCCTACTTACTTTCTTGATAGTAAAAAATGTTGAAAGGTTACCAACATGATAGATATTAAATGTTCTCAAACTTGAATATTCATGAGAAAAACACAAACACTTGATTGTTTTTTCTGCTCACTTTAAGCGTTTGGTCCATGATCCACGTGGTTATATGCTCATCAGTTTGATTATTCTTTTTTAAAAATCTAGAAATTACCATGTATCATACCATAACCTAAGGATTTTGACTTGATCCAACTATCATTATATACTAAAATAACAATACACAGAAAAAATAAAATAAAGAGACACACTAGCCAGAAAAGGGGGCGAAATAAATCCTGTAGTTGCTTTGGTAAACCATCATTTATTGGTGTATCGTAACAATTAAATATACACAAATTTGAATATTACTAAGGAAAACATAAACGCTGGTATTTTTATTCTGTTTATTTTTTAACTTTAAATTCATGATCCACATGGTTATATGCTCATCAGTTATCACATCGATTATTATAGAAAAAGCTAGAAATTAACAAGTAAACATACCACAATGAGGAATTATGATTAGATCTACCAGAGATTAATACATAGAAAATAAAGAGATACACTAGCCAGAAAAGGGGTGAAAAGATCCGGTCATTGATCTGGCTTGTCTATTATATATTTAAAAACATAGTGAATTAATAAAAACATACACTAAAAAAATGAGGCAAACCAATTCATTGCCAAAAAATCAAGGAGGAATGGGTTTCGGTGGTATTTTTTTAATTTGCCAATGTTAGCAAAGCAAGCATATCGTCTAATTGATAAGCCAGACTCTTTATGTGCATATGTTTTGGGAGCTAAAATTTCCCTGATGATGATTTGTTAAACACAAGTTTAAAAAAAGGGATATTTTTTTACTTGGAAAAGTATCATGGCAGGGGTCAATTCTCATAAACATGGTCACAACTGAAGAGTTGGGTATGGGCAGATGAATGATATTTGGGAAGACGCATGAATCCCAAATGGTGCTAATAGGAAAGTCATTACTCAGGGAGATACTCTGTCAAAGGTTGGTGATCTTATTGACCCAATTATTAATAAATCAGATGAAGATCTGGCCAGATAGATATTGTGACCAATTGATGCAATTCTTGCCATCCCTCTTCCAATGCATGAAATGTCAGATTTTATTGCTTGGAATTTTACAAAAAATGGGAATTCTCTATCAGATCAACTTATTTTGTGGAAATGGATCACCAGCATGGGAGGAAACTTCGTAGGACTCATGGTACGAGGCAAGTCAAAGACAACCCTATTTGGAGTAAGATTTGAAAGTCCCCATGCCCGGCCAAAGTAATTTTTTATTTGGAATATGTTGCATGGTACTCTTCCATGTCGTGTTATGCTAGCTAATAGACACATCAAAGTTTCGCCTCAATGTCCTTCTTTTTCTAATCTAATAGAAGATTCCAAACATTTAATGTTTGTATGCCAAAAAGCTAAACAGGTTTGGATGATGTTAGAGTTGGTTGATATTACTAAAAGGGCCTCTGAAGTTTATCGTACCTATGAGGCTGTAGTTGAGTTTTTACTTCTGCTTCCTGATCAGGAGTTATCTATTTTGGGTACCCAAAATGTGTGTGAGTATAAAACTCATGATGCCTATCAGATTAATATGGGGTGTCGACCTCTTATGGCTAACTATGTCTTTGCTTCCTCTCTAGATGCTACAATGAAAAGAGGGGGCTAGAGTAGACCCCCAATGCACTTTTTTAATATTGATGCTTCCTTCGACCAAGAGCTTCTTACGCGTACGACTGGTGCGGTTCTAAGAGATAATAAAGGTACTTTTACTGCTGGGGGAATATGAAAATTGGTTGGTGTACGGATGTTCTCATGGCTGAGGTGTTGGCACTAAGATTTAGATTATCCCTCACGCAAAGGGTTGGATGCAGTCGCCATGTTATCAATTCGAATAATTTGGAGGTCATTGAAGTCATGACGAATGGAGGGCATTATGCGGGAACGGTGACAAATGTTTTTATGACTGTTATTATATGACTTGTGATTTTCATACTGCTAGCTTTGAACATTGTAATAGGAAAACAAATATGGTTGCTCATGAGCTTGCGAGGGTAGCTAGGTTTTCTACAACTTATGATTGGCTTGAGGAGCCTCTGAATTATATTGTAACCCTCCTCCTAGATGATGTAACTGCTATTTCAATATATAAAACTCTTTTAAAAAAGTATATCACAAGAATTAGATATACGCATATTTGAATGTTAATGAGGAAAGACACAAACACTTGATTGTCTATTCTTTTTTACATTAAGTATCCGGTCCACGTGGTTGTATGCTCAGCACACAGACTATTCTTTAAAACTAAGCTAGAAATTATCATGTAAATGTACCATAACATAGGAGTTTCTGACATTATCCTCCTATTATACACTAACTAAAGAAAGAAATATATAGAAATAAAGTGGTACACAAGCCAGAAAAGGGGGGAAAATGGTCATTGGTATGGTAAACCATCACTTTATTAGTATATCACAACTATTAGATATACATAAATGTACCTAAAACTAAACATTAGATCAACATATATATGCCTAATCAGACCACAACAGTTAGATCTTCATAATTATACACAACAGATCTACGTGAAACATACACACACATATCCCATATGTTAGATCTACATATGAACGCACATAAACATATCACATATAGTTAGTGTTTAATAATTGCACTGCCCATAGATCTTTATAGCTATAGCTAGATAAATCAAAATCGCTAGATCATCATATTAACACTTTGTCAAATCTCATACATTTTTTTTGAAGTACACATGTTAATTATAGTTGAACCATAAACACCAAGCACATGTTATACATGATCTTAACATGTTAGTCTTCACCACATGCAAAAATGCCAATCTAATACAATGGATAGACACGCTGACTCGAACCCTATGACAAGATTACTTTGAATACGAAATACATCTTACTGTCTTGCTCGGCATCCGGAGCTTGGCTAGGACGAAGTTGGCCTGCTCGTTGGAGGTTGGTGTGACGGATGTAGTTGTATTGCTCCGGGTGAAAGCCTAGCCCTAACGTCGGTTAGGGCCGATGGCGGCGGCAGCCTCAGATGTCATTCCCTCCTTTGAGGCATTGTCGTGGAGCACCAACCTCTTGTCGCCCATTTCCCTATATCTCCGGGTGAAAACTTAGCTATGCCCTCGCCCAAAGTGGGCGACGGCGGCGTCTTCATCGCTCCCTCCTTGGAGGCATTGCCTTTGGAAACTCAACACTTCATACGCCAGCTCGGTTCTTTGCTGCGTTGGTTTGTCTCATTGGAGGGGGGTTGGTGGAAGTCGAGGCAGTGGCTTTGAGTTTGCTGCTTGGGTGTTAGGGTGGCGGCCCCGGGCTACAGTGCGGCGGTGGTCCTACGAGTTGCTGCTATGGCTTTGCTCCATACTGGTGGCTTTCCGACACTTCACGGGTGGCCCGGTCTGTCATGATTGTTGGCATTTTTGCATGGTTGTCCCTTTATCGATCATGTGCTTAGGGTTTTTGCACGGCTGTCCCTTAATCAATCGTGTGATCAGTTTTTTTTTGCACGGGTACCCCTAAATCAATTGTGTGGTAGGTGTGTGTCTATATTGGGTTTTTGCCCGGTTATCTCTGATTAACCGAGCAATTCTCTTTTTCTTAATGAAATGCTGGAAACCCCTACCTCCTCGAGGGTTCTAAAAAATGACTTGTTTTCTTAAAAGAAAGATTGACTTGCTTTTTTAGGGCAAAAACTTGACTTGGGTTCCGAGTGACCCGAGCATGGACAGGTTTAGTAGGGCCCACATTGCATGTTCGACTTGTTTGTGGCGGTCTGTTCTACGGTAATAGTCCTAGTAGTTTTTGTCTCTTCCAGTCGACGCGGCCTGGCCCATCAAGAGAGGAGATCGAGACCGGAGGAGCTTCGGTCGTGTCCATGTCTGACAAACTGCACACTAAGCAATCCTTGTCGAGCCCATGAACGATGGTAGTGTAATATACGTACCTCGCACCCGACCTCCACGTCAACGAGGGTGGTGGATCGATCATCAATGGAGCAGCCCGGGAAGAAGACAGGTCTCCACATCGATGCGCACCTCAATGAGGGACTGGTCGCGAAGGTCCTCGCCCGGCTGCCGGGCAGGTGCGTGATGACCCACAAGTATAGGGGATCTATCGTAGTCCTTTCGATAAGTAAGAGTGTCGAACCCAACGAGGAGCAAACGGAAATGACAAGCGGTTTTCAGTAAGGTATTCTCTGCAAGCACTGAAATTGTAGGTAACAGATAGTTTTGTGATAAGATAATTTGTAACGGGTAACAAGCAATGAAAGTAAATATGGTGCAGCAAGGTGGCCCAATCCTTTTTGTAGCAAAGTACAAGCCTGGACAATTTCTTATAATGAGAAAAGCGCTCCCGAGGACACTTGGGAATTATCGTCAAGCTAGTTTCATCACGCTCATATGATTCGCGTTTGGTACTTTGATAATTTGATATGTGGGTGGACCGGTGCTTGGGTACTGCCCTTACTTGGACAAGCATCCCACTTATGATTAACCCCTATTGCAAGCATCCGCAACTACAAAAGAAGTATTAAGGTAAACCTAACCATAGCATGAAACATATGGATCCAAATCAGCCCCTTACGAAGCAACACATAAACTAGGGTTTAAGCTTCTGTCACTCTAGCAACCCATCATCTACTTATTACTTCCCAATGCCTTCCTCTAAGCCCAAATAACAGTGAAGTGTCATGTAGTCGACGTTCACATAACACCACTAGAGGAGAGACAACATACATCTCATCAAAATATCGAACGAATACCAAATTCACATGACTACTCACAAAGCATATTCATGTTCATAATCAGAGGGGTATTAATATTCATAAAGGATCTGAACATATGATCTTCCACCAAGTAAACCAATTAGCATCAACTACAAGGAGTAATCAACACTACTAGCAACCCACAGGTACCAATTTGTGGTTTTGATACAAGATTGGATACAAGAGATGAACTAGGGTTTGGAGAGGAGATGGTGCTGGTGAAGATGTTGATGGAGATTGACCCCCTCCCGATGAGAGGATCGTTGGTGATGATTTCCCCCTCCCGGAGGGAAGTTTCCTCGGCAGAACAGCTCTGCCGAAGCCCTAGATTGGTTCAGCCAAGGTTCCGCCTCATGGCGGCGGGGTTTCATCCCGTGAGCTTCCTTATGATTTTTTCCAGGACGAAACACCTCATATAGCAGAAGATGGGCACCGGAGGGCCACGAGGGGGCCCAGGAGACAGGGGGCACGCCCAGTAGGGGGGGGGGGGCGCCCCCACCCTCCTGGCCAGGGTGTGGGCCCCTTAGGTACTTTCTTTGCGCATAAATTCTTATTAAATCCAAAAATGACTTTCGTGGAGTTGCGGGACTTTTGGAGCTGTGCAGAATAGGTTTCCAATATTTGCTCCTTTTCCAGCCGGAATCCCAGCTGCCGGCATTCCCCCTCTTCATGGTAAACCTTGTAAAATAAGAGAGATTAGCCATAAGTATTGTGACATAATGTGTAATAACAGCCCATAATGCAATAAATATTAATATAAAAGCATGATGCAAAACAGACGTATCAACTCCCCGAAGCTTAGACCTTGCTTGTCCTCTAGCGGAAGCCGAAATCGAAAAATATGTCCACATGTTTAGAGATAAAGGTGTCGATAAAAATAAAATACGGACATGAGGGCATCATGATCATTCTTATAACAACAACATATATAGATTTTGTCATATGATTTCTTATGCTCAAGTAACAATCTATTCACAATGTCAAATATGGAACATAAACTTCATTGGGAACTAACAAACTATAATCTCAGTCATTGAAGCAATTGCAATTTACCATAATGTTAGAAAGAGTCAAGAATAGAGCTTTTCAACAAGTCCACATACTCAACTATCATATAGTATTCTACAATTGCTAACACTCACGCAATACTTGTGGTTATGGAGTTTTAATCGGACACTAAGAAAGATAGGGGCTTATAATGTTGCCTTCCAACGTTTTACCTTAAGGGTAATGTTAACAGTAATAGTTCATGCTAACGAACATCCAATTGGATATATGTATCAGGATCTTTCCAACACGAGGTGCTTGCCAAAGGATAAAATGAAAAAGGGAAAGGTGAAGATCACCTTGGCTCTTGCATAAAGTAAAAGACATAAAGTGAAAGATAGGCCCTTCGCAGAGGGAAGCAGAGGTTGTCATGCGCTTTTAGGGTTGGATACACAAAATCTGAATACGAAAGAACGTCACTTTATATTGCCACTTATATATGGACCTTTATGATGGAGTCCGTCGCTTTTATTGCTTCCATAACAAGATCATATAAAGCTTATTTTCTCCGCAGTAATAAGTCATGCATATTTAGAGAGCAATTTTTATTGCCTGCACCGATGACAACTTACTTGAAGGATCTTACTCAATCCATAGGTAGATATGGTGGACTCTCATGGAAAAACTGGGTTTAAGGATATTTGGAAGCACAAGTAGTATCTCTACTTGGTGCTAGGAATTTGGCTAGCATGAGGGGGGAAGGCAAGCTCAACATGTTAAGAAGATCCATGACAATATACTTTAACTGAGATGCGAGAAAACATAAACCATTACGTTGTCCTCCTTGTCCAACGTCAACTCTTTAGCATGTCATACTTTAATGAGTGCTCACAATCATAAAAGATGTCCAAGATAGTGTATATATATGTGAAAACCTCTCTTTCGTTATTACTTCCTATTAATTGCAACGATGACCAAAACTATGCTTGTCAACTCTCAACAACTTTTAAGCCTCATACTTTCTATGTGTGAAGTCATCACTATCCACAAGATCAATATGAACTCTTTTATTCTTTTTATATTCTTTCTATTTTTCCCAAGATCATAGCAAGATAGCAAAGCCCTTTTGACTCAACACTAATCTTTATTATAGATAACTCACAGACTCGATTACATAGAGATCACAATGCAAAACTCAAAGCTAATTCATATCAAAACTTCAATCTACTAGATCAAGATATTACTAAAGGATCGAACTAAGTAAAATGGTAAAGATAGGAGTGTGATGGTGATACGATACCGGGGCACCTCCCCCAAGCTTGGCAGTTGCCAAGGGGAGTGCCCATACCCATGTGATTATGTCTTCGGAGGTGGTGAGGTAGGAGTTGTCGATGATGTAGGCTTGTTTCTCAGCTTCCGCTTGAGAATAGAATTTTGCTCCCTTAAATCATCGATCTCCCGCTCAAGGCTTAATATTGTTTTGCACAATTCCTGTTTGTTTTCCTGCAAGAGACCAAAAGGGATAAACTCGATCTTGGGCTTCTTTGCTCTATCAGGAAGGCTTGACTTTTTAAACTCCACGTGCATATCCCCCGATTGAGGTAATGGGACTTTGTCTTCATCTAAGCTTGTCTCCTCCTTTCCTTTAGGCTCATAGTCTTCTTCCTCAGTGGTCCAGCCACAATGGTCCAAGTCCTCGTAGACTTTAGGATCTGCAAGGTAATCAGCCACGTAGCTTTCTCCCTCTGAATCCTGAGATGACATGTTGCTCAAATCTGTGGCAGAAACAGCTCGAAATGAAAACAGAAGATTTTTGCGTGATACGGTGGTCAAAACTTTTGGGAGATTATATAATGAATTTTTACCGACCAAAATACGTAATGTGCAAGAAAACGGAGTCCGGGGGACACACAAGGTGTCCACGAGACAGGGGGCGCACCCTGTGGGGGGGGGGGCGCCCTCCACCCTCGTGGAAGCCTCGTGTCCCTCTCGGACTACTTCTTTCTTCCCAAAATTCTTAAATATTCCAAAACGGAGAAAATTTGCCATTAGAATTGTTTTGGAGTCGGTTTACTTACCGTACCACATACCTATTCCTTTTCGGAGTCCGAAACGTTCTGGAAAGTGTCCCTTATGTATTCCTCCAGGGTTACAGTTTCAATAATATTAGTTTCAACATTAATAGGGTTACCTGAGATATAATCTTTGATTCTTTGACCGTTCACCACCCTCGGACTTGTGCCTTCGAAGTTGCTGATTTTATGGCACCGGAACGATAGACCTCCTTGATAACGTAAGGGCCTTACCACTTAGAGAGAAGTTTTCCTGCAAAAAATCTTAAACGAGAGTTGAATAGTAACACGTAATCACCTACGTTAAATTCTCGCTTTTGTATCCTTTTGTCATGCCATCTTTAAACTTTTTCTTTAAACAATTTGGCATTCTTATATGCTTGGGTTCTCCATTCTTATATGTTTGATTCTTATATGCTTGGGTTCTCCAGTGAGCTAATGTCAAACAACCTCTTCTTACCAGCAAGTGTGAAATCATAGTTGGTCTCTTTAATGGCCCAATATGCCTTATGTTCAAGTTCAAGAGGTAAGTGACATGCTTTTCCATAAACCATCTTATATGGAGACATACACATAGGATTTTTATATGCAGTTCTATAGGCCCATAATGCATCATCAAGTTTCTTGTACCAATTCTTTCTAGATCTATTAACAGTCTTTTGCAAAATTAATTTGAGATCTCTATTGCTCAACTCTACTTGACCACTAGACTGTGGGTGATAAGGAGATGCAATTCTATGATTAACATCATACTTAGCAAGCATTTTAGGGAAAGCACCATGAATAAAATGTGAACCACCATCAGTCATGAGATATCCAAGGACTCCAAACCTCAGAAAAGTAACTTCTTTAAGCATCTTAATAGAGGTGTTATGATCAGCACTACTAGTTGGAATAGCATCTACCCATTTAGTAACGTAATCAACAGCAACTAAAATATGTGTATATCCATTAGAGGCAGGAGAAGGTCCCATATAATCAAAGCCCCAAACATCAAATGGTTCAATAACAAGAGAATAATTCATAGGCATTTCTTGACGTCTACTAATATTACCAATTCTTTGACATTCATCACACGACCAGACAAACTTACGGGCATCTTTGAAGAGAATAGGCCAATAAAAAACCGGATTGCAATACCTTATGTGCAGTTCTGTCTCCAGCGTGGTGTCCTCCATATGGTTCGGAGTGACACTTGTGTAGGATCTGTTCCTGTTCATGCTCAGGTACACAATGTCTAATAACACCATCTACTCCTTCTTTATAAAGGTGTGGGTCATCCCAGAAGTAATGTCTTAAATCATAAAAGAACTTTTTCTTTTGTTGGTATGTGAAACTAGGTGGTATAAATTTAGCAACAATGTAATTAGCATAATCAGCATACCATGGAGCAGTACGAGAAGCATTAATGACCGCTAATTGTTCATCAGGAAAGCTACCATATATAGGTAGTGGGTCATCAAGAACATTCTCTAGCTTAGACAAGTTGTCTGCAACAGGGTTCTCAGCTCCCTTTCTATCGATAATATGCAAATTAAATTCTTGAAGCAAGAGAACCCATCTAATAAGTCTAGGTTTAGCATCTTTCTTTTCCATAAGATATTTCATAGCAGCATTATCAGTGTGAATAGTAACTTTAGAATCAATAATGTAAGGTCTGAACTTATCACAGGCAAATACAACTACTAAGAATTCTTTTTCAATAGTAGCATACTTTCTTTGGGCAGTATCAAGAGTCTTGCTAGCATATTGACTAACATTTAATTTCTTACCGACTCTCTGCCCTAGAACAACACCTACATCATAATCACTAGCATCACACATAATTTCAAAGGGTAAATTCCAATTAGGTGGCTGAACAGTAGGTGCAGTGATAAAAGCTTTATTAAGTACTTCAAATGCTTCTACACAATCATCATCAAAGACAAATGGAATATCTTTTTGTAATAAATTAGTTAGAGGCCTAGAGATTTTAGGAAAGTCCTTAATGAACCTCCTATAAAAACTGGCATGACCAAGGAAACTTCTTATACCTCTAATGTCCTTAGGACATGGCATCTTTTCAATAGCATCAACTTTAGCTTTGTCAACTTCAATACCTCTTTCAGAAATTTTATGCCCCAAGACAATGCCTTCATTAACCATAAAGTGACACTTTTCCCAATTCAGGACGAGACTAGTGTCTTCACATCTTTGCAAAACTGGATCAAGGTTTCTCAACCAATCATCAAAAGAGGATCCATAGACTGATAAGTCATCCATGAATACCTCACAAATCTTTTCACAAAAGTCAGAGAATATAGCCATCATGCATCTTTGAAAGGTTGCAGGTGCATTACATAAACCAAAAGGCATACGTCTATAAGCAAAAGTACCGAAAGGGCAAGTAAAAGTAGTTTTTGATTGATCTTCCGCTGACATAGGTATTTGAGAGAAACCAGAATAACCATCTAGAAAGCAGAAATTTGTATGTTTGGATAGTCTTTCTAGCATTTGATCAATAAAAGGTAAAGGGTAATGATCTTTCTTAGTAGCTTTATTTAATATACGGAAATCAATTACCATCCTATAACTTGTAATAATTCTTTGCGGAATCAATTCATCTTTATCATTAGGAACAACAGTAATACCTCCCTTTTTAGGGACACAATGGACAGGGCCTACCCATTCACTATCAGCAATGGGGTAAATTATACCTGCCTCGAGGAGCTTTAGTATCTCATTTCTTACCACTTCTTTCATCTTAGGATTTAAGCGTCATTGAGGATCTCTGACTGGTTTGGCATCTTTTTCCACTTTAATTCTGTGTTGGCATAGGGTAGGACTAATGCCCTTAAGATCATCCAGAGTATATCCAATAGCAGCACGGTGCTTCTTCAGAGTTTTCAATAATCTTTCCTCTTCCTTCTCTGAAAGGTTAGGACTAATAATCATAGGATATATCTTCTTTTCATCAAGATAAGCATATTTAAGATTATCTGGTAATGGTTTAAGCTCAAACACGGGTGAGGGAGTCCTGGATAAGGGGGTATCTGGACAGCCGGACTATATACTTTGGCCGTACTTTTGGACTATGAAGATACAAGATAGAAGACTTCATCCCATGTCCGGATGGGACTCTCCTTGGCGTGGAAGCCAAGCTTGGCAATCCGGATGTAGATCTCCTCCTCTATAAACCGACTCTGTGTAACCCTAGCCCCCTCTGGTGTCTGTATAAACCGGAGGGTTTAGTCCGTAGGACTCACGATCATCAACAATCATACCATAGGCTAGCTTCTAGGGTTTAGCCTCTCTGATCTCGTGGTAGATCAACTCTTGTAATACTCATATGATCAAGATCAATCAAGCAGGAAGTAGGGTATTACCTCCATCGAGAGGGCCTGAACCTGGGTAAAACATCATGTCCCCAGTCTCCTCTTACCATTAGCCTTTGACGCACAGTTCGGGACCCCCTACCCGAGATCCGCCGATTTTGACACCGACATTTGTGCTTTCATTGAGAGCTCCTCTGTGTAGTCGCTGCAAGGCTAGATAGCTCTTCCATCCTTCAACCACGCTCTCCTGGGTGGGACTTTTCTCCCCGGACAGATCTTCGTGTTCGGCGGCTTCGCACTGTGGGCCAATGCGCTTGGCTATCTGGAGCAGATCGATAGCTACGCCCCCGGCCATCAGGTCAGGTTTGGAAACCTAAACTACACCGCCGACATCCGCGGAGACTTGATCTTTGACAGATTCGGGCCTGTGTCAGGAGCGCCGAACAATCACGACGTACACGACCTAGATCGGCAGTCGGACAGTATTCGGGGCATCGCACCTGCTACTGCTCCAGACTTCGCTCCAGAGCGGGTCGTGCTTCCAAGGACGGGTGGATGGACCCCACCCCGGAGGCCGCACACTCCTCGGCGTTGGAGTCGAATAGAGACCCCTCTCCTAAAAGGATCTGTGTCTCCGGACCCCCGGACTCATCTTCGGCAGTGTGTTCCAGACCGCGCGCACTTGTGCCCATTGAATCCAACTGGGCTCCAGTCATGGAGTTCACCGCCGCAGATATCTTTCAGCACTCACCCTTTGGAGACGTGCTAGATTCTTTGAGGTCTCTCTCTCTGTCAGGAGACTCTTTGCCAAACTATGTCCGGCTCAAGTGGGGAGCTGGCGATGAGGAAATTCGCTGCCCACCCACCACCCACTTAATAGCCACGGTCGACGACTTGACCGACGTGCTTAACTTCGACTCCGAAGACATCGATGATATAGACAACGATGCAAGAGAAGAACAGGAACCACCGCCCACGGGGTGCTGAACTGCCATCTCGTCATATGACATATACATGGTGGATACTCCCAAAGAAAACAATGGCGATGAGGCAACGGAAGATAACCCCTCAGGGAAGAAAGCAAAACACAGGCGTCATCGGCGCCGCTCCAAGCCTCGCCACAACAATACCAGCACTGGAGAAGAAAATCCATATGGTGCCGAAGAGGAATACGATCCTGATCAACCCACCTTTGAGCAAGCTGAACAAGAACATGGGCTGGCTAGCCCAGACGAACAGGCGACAGACGGATACTTGGAGGATGATAACTATATGCTCCGTCCAAAGACGATGTGAGCCTGGGTGACGATGAATTCGGTGTACCAGAGGATCCCATAGAACAGGAGCGCTTTAAGCGCAGGCTTATAGCCACTGCAAGAAGCCTGAAGAAGAAGCAGCAGCAGCTCCAAGCTGACCAAGATCTGCTCGTAGATAAACGGACTAAGGCCCGGGCAGCCGAAGAATACCGACTCACGTGCCGAACAAAATACTACCCAAAGCGCAGGTTACTACCTCAATTCGAGGAGGCGGCACTGAAAATCAAACGCAGGCCTACACCCGGCCGACAGCACACTGCGGCAAGGGGCTGCGCACAAGACCGACATTACATACTAAACAACAACATAGAAAGAACCCCAGACACATCAACGGACATAAACAGAGCCTACAAACCTTGGTGCAACAAATATAAGCATCCCAAGACAAAGAATGGCGCCCGGGGAGCGGCGATCAGCACAGGAGCCCGTAATCCTCAAACCATTGAGAGGGAGAAGAGACTTCAAAATCTTAATCCGGGCCCCTCCAGCTTGAACCGCATACTTGACTGACCATGTCAAATACATGGTACCCCAGGAGCAGCAGCCAATCATACAAATAGAGAATGCTGGGTCTTTAAACAAATCGGCAGGACGACACCCGAAGGAGCGTGAAGAAGCCCGGATTATCAAGTCTAGGGACCAATAACTCGAGGATCAGACTCACCAAATAACTCATTATAGAGGACCATAAATACACGTGACGGCCATCCAGGCCCCGCCACCCCGGAGCTGGTCTCCAGGTAGCCAAAAGTGTCATACCAACTTTCGGTCTAACACCCCTAGATGGGAGCTACCCAGCACCGCCAGGATAGACTGCGACTTGACGCATTACCACCCAAGACCCACGTGACGGAGTCAAAAATGCGGTCAAGACCGAGCTTCGCCTCGGCACGGAAGAATATTCGGCTACTTTCATCACTGAAGCAGCGAGTCAAGGTTTTTTCAATCGAACCTAAATTCGACGGCCGAACTCCCGGACACCGACAAGGGAGTCCGAAATACTTCAGGATACCCCAACCTAATCATAGATCATACAGACCCTTCAGCATAAGCTGGACGGATCACATCCACGGCTCAGCCACTGCTCACACATGCCTTTTAAGCACTATTTGCAGGTTCATCCTCGCGCACAACCGGACCGGCAGCTTGGAATCAGCTCGGACGCATACAGGGGGGATGTCCTCCCCACCGGAACACAATCCGGATATTCCTCCGGACCCGCGCACTACCAACCACCGCCCGGCCCCCAACAGGTTCTGCCGTCATGCCTTTCCTTTATAACATGCACCGTAACCATACGCATAGACGTATTACTTAAATACAGCATGTGGAGTCATTTGACGCTTATCTGCTAATTTTTAACGACATTTTGTTATAACGGCATCCGAACATCTTGTTATGCCTTCAAAACGTCACGGGCTTCCTCGCACCCATACTACGGCGTCTAAAGTCCAAACACCTTCTCGGTTGTTCGGCACCCCGAACTTATAGCATTATGTTCATCAGCTCCGAATCATGTCTTGGGTCATTGGTTGGGTTTGCCCGGCTCCCATGTTTTGGTACCTTACGTTCCGCAGTATCGTCTAAGGTAGCACTGGGAGAACTACTGCGATTGTGTCCCGGTTCTGCCGGACAAACACCTCAGTAGAGAAAGCCGAAAACCAACAGTCATGATAAGGCGAGAGCTGGTCAGCTGTTCAAGAGGTTGTCAAATCTTTAAGGATTTATTCCGCATAATGCCATAATAAAATGCAGCATGCGAAGGATCGGTCCACCGATCAGGCGCTATTAGAGCCCCGCGTGCGGTCTTCCGAACACCAGGGGCTGCACCGCCCATACTCGAAATCCTATGGCTAAGTGAGAGTAATAAAGCCTTATAGTCCGATTGCCTGGTTCGCTGTGCTGAACACGTCCTTCATGGACCCAAGAATGGGACAAAGAGTGTTCAGGTGTATGCCGAACACCCCCGTAGTTCCTACGTGGGGGCAGAAGCCGACGACTGGCCAACTTTCAAGACTAACATATTAAACGGCCGCACAGGAATAAAATTTACACATAACAGGCACCTACATATAAGTGACTCTGTTTTGCCTTAGAAAGTATAGCACAATTGCTTTCAGGGAAAAATAATGCCTTTCGTACATTCCCCGGCCACGAGGCGAGCGCCGTTCAGGATGCCATAATAATATAGTTCGGGCTTGCGATGCTCCTTCCCCTCCGGAGCCCCTCGGTCATCAGCTTCTCAGCATCAAGCTTCCCCCAGTGCACTTTTGCACGGGCAAAGGCCATTCGTGCCCCTTCTATGCACACTGACCGCTTAATTACGTCCAGCCGAGGGCAGACCCTCCCAATCCGCTTCATGAGCGCAAAGAAACTGCTCGGTATGGGCTCGGCGGGCCACAACCGGATAACCAAATCCTTCATGGCTAGTTCGGCCGCCTGATGCAGCTTGATCAGCTATTTTAGCTGGTCGACAAACGACACCGGATAGTTCGGCGCCAAATACTACGACCAGAAGAGCTTCTCCGCAGTTTCTTTCTTCTCAGCTCGGCAGAATTGGGCAGCATCAGATATGCTGCGCGGCAAATCCACGAACGCTCCTGAAAAAATTAAGGTTCAATGGGTCACCATGAATCTTCCCTGCGAAAGCGTAAGGCGCTTTGAACAAAAATATAAAACCCCTACCAGTCGCAATCTTCCGCGCCTCCTGAATATCCTTCAGCGCAGCCTGGGTTTCCTCCTGAACCTTAGTCGCGGTCCGGACAACTTGGGCGAGTTCGGATTCTTTCAATGATAAACTCTACCCCAAACTCTCGTTTCTCCCTACGACCTCCTGAAGCTCTTGTTCAGCTTCCACGACCCTCGCCTCGTGTTTCTCACGTAGAGCCTGCTCAGCGGCTGCTGTCTTTTCGGCCAAGGCAACAGCCTTCTTAAGAGCCTCAGTTTCGGCCTTTGCCCCTGGAGTGCGCAATATATATACTCTAAGATAGTCACAACTACTTACTTGTGCTAAAACTTACTAAAAGGTTCCTGTCCCTGCGAAATCTAATCCATAAAATGTATACGTCATTACCTAGGTCTCCTACGGACAGGGATGATCCCATGTCCGGTTCCTGTCCTCTCCGGACAGTGTATCAGGGGCTACTATCTATACTATGACAGTCTTCTATACATACCTCCAAGCCTTTTATAAGGTTGACGCATGATTCATTCAGTCCACTCTCGGCGGCCTGAATCTTTTCTATCACCACGCCCATAAGGGCGCGGTGTTCATCAATAATGGACACACTCTCAAGTGCTGTCGATAGGCCGCCCGACGCCTTCGGTTGGACGAAGGCCGTAGGTGGAGAAGGATCGCCCCCTCAAGTCAAGAGGGGCTGCCTGCCTGATCTCGGAGCCTTAAGGGCCTCTGGGACTGTGTCCGGCTGTGGGCCGGATCCACGACCACCCCCACCGTCGACATTCATTGGAACCACTGCTCCCGCGCGTCCGGCCTTCGAGGTATGCCCCCTGGCTCAGGTCCCTTTTAGACGACACCTCGGTGTCACAGCCAGGCTCTTGGGAGGGGCCCTGGGAGGTGTTTCACTCTCCAGGGCATCAGAACCTAATGAGTCCTCTGATGAGGCCTGTTGGGCCGAACACCTCGTCGGACTGTAAAAAGCACGGTGCGAATTAAAATACTACATTCTAGCAAATTCTGGATTCATGAATATGTTCGGATTTCGTGCACTTATGATTGTACCAGGGGCTGGGCCCTGGGATCCTCCTCCGGGCTGCTATCGGTAGCCGTGGTGGATGCCTCGGGGATGGATGTTCTTCCCCTCTTAGGCGAATCCGCCTCTAAGGATGAGGATGTTGTCCTTTTCTTCCTCCCCCTCGTAGGGGACTCGGGCTCTTCTCCCTCCTCATCCTCTTCCTCCTCTTCGTACCCTTCCTCCTCCTCATTCTCTCCGGAGGATGGAGGGTCACTAAAGTCTTCGGACTTCGTGTCCGAAGTGCCACGACGATGGAGACTACTCCTGGTCTCCTTGGCCTTCTCTTTGGCCTCCTTCTTCGGCGCCTTGTAAGGCGCTGGGACCAGCATCTTCATCAGAAGAGGTCCCGCCGGTTCTTCCGACAACTGGGCCGATAATGAATCCGCTCCGCCACCTTCATCCATTCCTAAAGGCGATCGTGGAAAGACACTTTAAAAACAACTCCTTCGGGACATATCAATGAAACATACGAATAACAAAGATATGATGGCGACTTACCGGACTGGTGGGGTGGGACAATTGATGCCCGCGGTCTGCGGCCGAGTCCTGCCATGGTTTGCCAGACTTAAAGAGTACCTTCCAGATATCCTTGTGTGAGGAGCCGAAAAGCTCCTGCAGGGTCTGGTGCTCAGCCGGGTCATACAGGCTAACGGGGACCTCATAGTAGAAAATGTGACGACACAGAGGTGCTTTCACAGCGACGACACAGAGGAACTCTCAATGAAAGCATGCTCTAAGGATATGCGTTGGCGTAGTGTCCGGTGTGCTATGAATCTTGCATGGCCCGTTTAGCCATTCTTCCAATACGGTTCCGCGCCTTGCGGCGGGTTTTATGTTTTTGGTACTTGAATCGGGTGACGTACGAGAGTTTACCCTTTTAGTTTAGACAGGGGATTTGGCTAGAGCCGGACTGTCCCAGAAAGTTGTTCGGGTTTTCCAGGCGCTTTCCATCGCGTAGTACTTTTGCACTATGGCCGCTAAGTTAGCAAAGTGTACTATGTCACGGCGGCTTATAGCATTGAGAATCCCTTTGTCCATGCAATTTTTGCAAAAGAGGGAGATTGCATCTACCTCGCGACAATCCTTTACCCTGTTTATCACAAGGAGGAATCTGGCCTAGTAGTGATGTACTGTTTCTTGGGGCTCATGTCTGATATGTGAAAGATTGGATAAATCTGGGTGGGTGGGCAGATTTGAGTCTGAATCCCGACCCGATCTGAGACCCAGGGGCAAAGAAGCTTTCGAGCTTGACGGCTCGGGTTCTGGAGCATTGCCCAACTTCTTCGGCCCGCCTCCCGATCCTGAGTCCAGGATCGGGGTCATATCTTCCCGTGAGCGGGTGTCCGGCTCGAGGAGCTCTGAAATCTGGACATAGTTCATCCTCAAAGTGGAGGAAGAATTAGGATGATGCTCTTCCACTACCGCTATCTCATGGGTGACCGTGGAGAGTGAATCTCCCTTTGATCGGGTTTAATCCCAATTCGGTCATAGTCCGTAGCGATGCCCAGGGCGGTGATGCGATCCAGGATCTCATTGAGGGAGAAGAGCTCCATTGGATCCATCTGTTCGGAGAATTCCGAATTAACGTGTAGGCTATTTTTAATGACCTGAGAAGTCATTGTTAGCGCAATAGCCGTTCGGGCAGTCATAACGAAGCCGCCCAGCCGGAGAATTTGGCCTAAAGCCAGGCTTTCCCCGGCGGTGATGTTGTCTTTGACGATGAGACGAGCCATCAAGCCTTATCATGACGACACAGAGGAACTCTCAATGAAAGCACCAATGCTGGTGTCAAAACCGGCGGATCCCGGGTAGGGGGTCATGTACTGTGTGTCTAAGGCTAATGGTAACAGGAGACTGGGGACAGGATGTTTTACCCAGGTTCGGGCCCTCTAGATGGAGGTAATACCCTACTTCCTACTTGATTGATCTTGATGATATGAGTATTACAAGAGTTGATCTACCACGAGATCAGAGAGGCTAAACCCTAGAAGCTAGCCTATGGTATGATTGTTGATGATGATTGTAAGTCCTACGGACTAATCCCTCCGGTTTATATAGACACCGGAGGGGGCTAGGGTTACACAGAGTCTGTTTACAGAGCAGGAGATCTACATCCGGATCGCCAAGCTTGCCTTCCACGCCAAGGAGAGTCCCATCCGGACACGGGACGAAGTCTTCTATCTTGTATCTTCATAGTCCAACGGTCCGGCCAAATATATAGTCCGGCTGTCCGGATACCCCCTTTTCCAAGACTCCCTCATTAATAGTTCCTCTATGTCATCACGATAAGACATAATGGCCAGATGGCTCCTTCATCCTTCAACCACGTTGTCCTGTGTGAGGTGCTTTCATTGAGAGTTCCTCTATGTCGTCGTTTTCCACAACCGGACTACCTCGCGTGCGCATGTATGAAGAGAAGGAAGCCGAGCTAGATCGGCAGGACAACTAAGATGCTTTGGAGGAGGAGCGTGATGTCGCTAAAGCCTGTTCTGCATTCTATCAGCAATAGGCTCGAATGTATCAAAGCAGAGAAGTACGGGACAAAACTTATAACATTGGCGAACTCGTTCTACGCCTACCTGAGAAGAAGAAGGACAAGCTCAAACCCAAGTGGGAGGGTCCCTTCATCATTGATAAAGTTCTCACCGAAGGAGCGTACCGTCTGCGCAACACCTCTGACAACAGACTCGGGCCGAACCCATGGAACACGGCCAGACTCCGGAGATTCTACGCCTAGCACCGAATCCAGTGTTCGTCTCCTCACCTCCGCTTCTTCGATTATGTTCCTTTTCCTCCTTTCTCGCCCCTTTTTTCCTTTTTTTATATACACACAACCTTAAAACTGTATGGATGCCCTGAGCACTCCGGCCGCATTATGTGCGTGCACTATACCTGGGGGCTTCCTATTCGGAAGCTATATATATAATAACTTTAATGGCTTCTTGCCAAGTCACATATGCATTTTTCTTTCCATATGTGCCTTTTCTTCACCATTATATGCATCGATATGACTTAAGTTTTGGCCATGCTGGGTTGCCTGGCTCTTGTATTTATGCCCTACGTCCCCGTTAATTCGGCTAGGGCATAAGGGGAGCACCTCTGCGATTGTTACTGCCGATTGAGCCGGATGTGTACCTCAGACTGGGTGAAGCCGAAAGCTAGCGTTCTTAAGGGAATATTCGATCGGTGAACAAAAGATGTTCTCGTTCCTAACAACGAAAATACCCAGATGTTTTGTTTCCTGCGCTTTCGCTCGCAGTTCGGACATGCACATCGATGCATGCGTACCCAGAGAAAGGAACCCCTAACGAAACTATTCTCTCTGGAAGATGTTTCTTACTATCCATGTAATATAACATAACTAGTTGGGTACTTGTCTGTTCACGCACTTATGACCCTACGCCTGGTTTCCACGCATGCCCCGGTTTTTCATAACTGTGTGGGTATTCGGATACACCCCGGACTGTCGGATCCGGGTGCTAAAGTGAAAAGGTCCACCATGACAAATGATTTTCAATCCGGCTAGAAAGTACACGAGCCCATTCAAAATTACATAATCATACTGACTGGCTGTACTCTTCCTCTATACCATCCAACAGGCTGTCTAGCTTACAATCCTACTGGGAATACTTTGCAGCTAATGCTACTTGATCATATAATAAACTAACAGGTATCTCTTGTCCATCTGGCCCAGCCGGTCCAACTTCGGCCATATGGTTCGGGTCAGCCTTGGCGTATCGTGTCTTCACCATGGCCCAAGCTTCTCTTGCATCTTGCCGGCAAGCTGATATCTTCCATAGTTGGAAGCGCTACCATGCTCCTTTAAGCATCTCTACAAGTTCGCCCATGCCTCCTGGCAGGGAAGCGGACGGCCACAAAGCCTAAGCAATACCCTGCATCACCTGTCGAGCTCGTTCGTGCAGTTGTGAAAGCTCTTGCAGCATATCGCCAGCAGACCCGGGCATCTCCTCTTCAGGGCGTCATGTCAACATACCTGCAGACATAACTCTATCAATACGCCTCCTTGCCGAACTATACTACAGTTCGTTCAAGCACTTACTATAAATGCCGCGTCGAAGCCTACGGTTCTCCTTCATGGAATCCGCGAGTTGAGCCCGAACATCTTTCAATTCGACGCTCAGTTTGAGATTAGCATCTTGCAGCTTATTCTTCTCCTGGATAGACTGCATCATCACGCGTTCGCCCGCCTTTAGCTGACTTCACAGATGCAGCTCATTATCTCCCATAATCTCCGGATTTCCTCCGGGATTGTCTGCCGAATCTTTCGTCAGATTTATAAAACATGCCAAACACACAAACTGGCAAAATGAAATTCTTACCAGAAGAAGCCTTTTCAGATCCCCCTTGTTCGGCTAGATTAGCCTTCATTTGGGCCTTACACTCCTCCAGCTCTTGAGACAACTGGGCATTCTTCTCTACAAGAACCTTTACATTTACATGATCCTTAAATCATTTGTGCCAACTGTTTCAAGTCTCAGGGGCTAGTACTACACATACTTATTTATTCTCTTACACGTATATCCTTGACATACTGGTCCGTTGCTCTGGCAAGTCCATCTTGAGCAGCGCGGATATAGGCATGTCCGGAATTGAAGGCATTGAACGCCTCTTCGGAAAAAATACCACCACGGAGTATGGCTCATCGGCACCGATGATTCATGGCACTCTCTACTTCTGAATTTGTGGTGGAAAGCATATCCGTATCCTCCACCGGAGGACAGTTCGGCACTGTCCCCACGTCAGCCTCTGCCCGTGAACCCGGTCCGGGAATCCGGCTACTGGAGGCATGGCTGGTAGGGTCCCCGGACACAGTCCGGCGTTTCCTGTTGGGGCACAGTTCAAATTGTCACGCCTCGACAAAAAGACCAAATAAACCACGGGGCAAGTTTAATGCATACCTCTGCGCCTGCGTATTGCTCCTAACCGCCTTCCTTTTAAGCCTACCTTGTCTAGGTGCCTCTTGTTGAGAGGCCCCTGCGGGATCCGCATGATGTCCCGACCACCGTTTCTATAAAAAGTGCGGCATGTGGTCATAAGGTACGACAGAACGAAGGAATCCTTTCGAAAGGTTGGGACCCCGACATTACTTACATGCAACACGGGAAGCAGTCCGGGATAATCCGCGATGATGGCCACTAAAGAACCGCCACTGCTTGCCTGATAGAAGGTCCCGTCAACGAAATCCATGGATATGTCCGGATCTTCTTCGAGTCCGGGGTCGAGAGCCCGTCCGGGATCCTCTGGCTGTGGAGAAGGGCCGTTGAATTCTTTTACGGCATTCCTCAGTTCCCGTTTTCGAGACAGCAAGGTAAATAATGGCGGTCGAGAAGGTAAGAACGGATAGAGTCGAGTAACAAATAATGACTTACCCAGCTTTGGGAGTTGTACATGGAAAATCCATCCCGCGGTTTAATGCGGAGGAACTCCTCTTCTTCTCCCATGTACAATTCAGATAGTATCTTCGCGAAAGATGTGGCAGAGTCCGGACCTTTGTGACCGCAGCGGGAGGCATCGTCTTCTCCATTGCAGTGCCACATGGATTTTCCCCTATATTGAAGTGGCTGCACTCCCCTTATAATGCATATTGACATAACTTCAATTATTGTCAATCCTGATTTGGCCAGGGTTTGTATCCGGCTCATCAGATAGAAGAATTCCCTATTTTCCTCCTCCTGGGGGCTCCGAGGGCGCCAACTTTGGTATATCTTCAGTGGAGTATTGGTGAACTTAGGAAGGCCTGTTCGGACTGGGTCCGGGAGGGGCACGTCATCAACATAAAACCACTTCGAGGGCCAGTCTTCGAACGCCTTCTTGGGAGTACTGGACAGGTATCCGGTCTGGGCGACGCGCCATATTTCGGCTCCGCCCACTTGATATATAGATCCCTCCTGGCTGCGTGGAACGAGGCAAAATAACCTCTTCCATAGCTCGAAATGAGCTTCGCAGCCCAGGAACAGATCGCAGAGGGCAACGTAGCCTGCAATGTGCAGTATGGAGGCAGGGGTAAGATTATGCAACTGGAGACTGTAAAAATCCAGGAGCCCGCGGAGGAATGGGTGGATTGGAAACCCGACGCCTCTTTGCAGATACGGGACAAGGCATACCCGCTCCCCCAGAGAAGGGTTGGGGAATCTCTGTGCTTGCTCCCCGCCATTATAGGTGGCTATTCCAGATCGGCCAGGGACCTTGTATGCGGGCGGAAGAAACCCTTTGGTCTGCAGCTCTGTTAGGCGGCTGTGACAGATGGAACACTTTTCCCAATCCCCTGCCTTCGAGCTGGGGGAGCGGCGAGCAGGGCTACGGCGACTGGTCATGATGGGATGGCCTCTTTTGGGCGCGCTCTGTGGAATGCTTGCTTGGGGGACGATGGTGTGATTAGGATCTGAAGATCCCCGTCTCGTCAAATAGGCGGCTCACCTACAGGATTAGGGTGTCAAATGTAAAAATGCCCCGGCCCCTCGTCTTCGATCGACACGTGGAGATGGCCATTATAGAAGCACAGAAGCCGAGGAGTACAATCTTATGGGGAGGCCAGACACTATTCGCTACAACGGGTGCACCGGATCTGGAGAAGAACCCGCCTTGCAATGCCGAAGACAATCTGCACGCCGGACTCATCATCATTGAAGCCTGGTTCGGGGGCTACTAAGGGGGTCGTGGATAAGGGGGTATCCGGACAGCCGGACTATATACTTTGGCCAGACTGTTGGACTATGAAGATACAAGATAGAAGACTTCATCCCATGTCCGGATGGGAGTCTCCTTGGCGTGGAAGGCAAACTTGGCGATCCGGATGTAGATCTCCTCCTCTGTAAACCGACTCTGTGTAACCCTAACCCCCTCCGGTGTCTATATAAACCGGAGGGTTTAGTCCGTAGGACTTACAATCATCATCAACAATCATACCATAGGCTAGCTTCTAGGGTTTAGCCTCTCTGATCTCGTGGTAGATCAACTCTTGTAATACTCATATCATCAAGATCAATCAAGCAGGAAGTAGGGTATTACCTCCATCGAGAGGGCCCGAACCTGGGTAAAACATCGTGTCCCCAGTCTCCTGTTACGATTAGCCTTAGACGCACAGTTCGGGACCCCCTACCCGAGATCCGCCGGTTTTGACACTGACATTACTGAGGGAGTCCTGGATAAGGGGTATCCGGACAGCTGAACTATATACTTTGGCCGGACTATTGGACTATGAAGATACAAGATAGAAGACTTCGTCCCATGTCCGGATGGGACTCTCCTTGGCGTGGACGGCAAGCTTGGTGATCCGGATGTAGATTTCCTCCTCTGTAAACCGACTCTGTGTAACCCTAGCCCCCTCCGATGTCTATATAAATCGGAGTGTTTAGTCCGTAGGACTTACAATCATCATCAACAATCATACCATAGGCTAGCTTCTAGGGTTTAGCCTCTCTGATCTCGTGGTAGATCAACTCTTGTAATACTCATATCATCAAGATCAATCAAGCAGGAAGTAGGGTATTACCTCCATCAAGAGGGCCCGAACCTGGGTAAAACATCGTGTCTCCAGTGTTAGACGCACAGTTCGGGACCCCCTACCCAAGATCCACCGGTTTTGACACCGACATTGGTGCTTTCATTGAGAGTTCCTCTGTGTCAAAGACAACATCACCGCCGGGGGAAGCCTGGCTTTAGGCCAAACTCTCTAGCTGGGCGGCCTTGTTATGACCGCAAGAACAGCTATTGCACCGACAATGACTTCTCAGGTCATTAAAAATAGCCTCCACGTTAATTCGGAATTCTTCGAACAGATGGATCCAATGGAGCTCTTCTCCCTCAATGAGATCTTGGATCGCATCACCGCCCTGGGCGTCGCTACGGACTATGACCGGATTGGGCTTAAACCCGATCAATGGGAGATTCACTCTCCACCGGTCACCCATGAGATAGCGGTAGTGGAAGAGCATCATCCTAATTCCCCCTCCACTTTGAGGACGAACTATGTCCGGATTTCCGAGCTCTTCGAGACGGACACCCGCTCGCGGGAGGACATGACCCCGGTCCTGGACTCAGGATCGGGGGGCGGACCGAAGAAGTTGGGCAATGCCCTAGAACCCGAGCAGTCAAGCTCGGAAGCTTCTTTGCCCTTGGGTCTCAGATCGGGTCGGGATTCGGACTCAAATACGCCTACCCATCCAGATTTATCCAATCTTTCCCATATCAGACAAGAGCCCCAAGAAACAGTACATCACTACTGGGCCAGATTCCTCCTTCTGATAAACAGGGTCAAGGACTATCGCGAGGTAGATGCAATCTCCCTCTTTTGCAAAAATTGCACGGACAAATGGATTCTCAATGCTATTTGCCATCGTGACATAGTACACTTCCCTGACTTAGCGGCCATAGTGCAAAAGTACTACGCGATGGAAAGCGCCTGGAAAACCCAAACAAGTTTCTGGGACAGTTCGGCTCTAGCCAAATCCCCTGTCCGAACTAAAAGGGTAAACTCTCGTAAGTCACCCGATTCAAGTACCCAAAAAATAAAACCCGCTGCAAGGCGTGGAACCGTATTGGAAGAATGGCTAAACGGGCCGTGCAAGATTCATAGCACACCGGATACTACGCCAACGCATAGCCTTAGAGCATGTTGGATACTCGGCAGGTGGCAAAGAGCAGTGAAGATCTCCTCACAAAACATCCCACCGGAGACAACAATATGATATTTACAGTCTTCGAGACTTTTGCCTCAAATAATAGGAGAAAGCAAGCTCAGCGCGGCCTCACAGAAGTTTGCCACATGGCAACAATAAACCCATGGAACGACACGGCTATAACCTACAATTCCAGTGACGAACCCCAATTCTGGACAGTCCGAGCACCAGCCGCTTTGGTCCTTAGCCCAATCGTGGATGGATTCAGGCTTACTAAAGTGCTCATGGATGGCGGAAGCGGACTAAACCTCATCTATGAGGAAACCCTCAACAAGATGGAAATTGACAAGAGCCGCGTTGAACGAAGCAGCACTACCTTCAGGGGAATCATCCCTAGTCGAGAGGCACAATGCGCAGAAAAAATCATGCTTGATGTGGTATTCGGCACGCCGGAGAATTACAGGTCCGAAGAAATTACATTCCAAGTAGCCCCGTTCAGCAGCGGATACCACGCCCTCTTGGGGCGGGATGCATTCACGAGTTTTCAGGTATACCCCATTACGGGTACATGAAGCTTAAAATTCCCGGGCCCAATGGAATCATCACTCTAGCTAGTGATACGGACATCGCACTCCGTGCCGAAAATAAAACTGCCGCCCTTGCCCTGGAGGCATTATCAGAAGCCCTCGCGACCGAAGAGCTGACAACACTACGAGCAACAGTGGACAGAGACAACGTGATACTC
Organism: Triticum timopheevii; assembly: GCA_963921465.1. Lineage (NCBI taxonomy): Eukaryota > Viridiplantae > Streptophyta > Magnoliopsida > Poales > Poaceae > Triticum > Triticum timopheevii. Next base: position 426,722,617 of record OY997262.1, read on the forward strand.
GACAAGCGACCTAAATCCACGTCCTTCAACCCAGCGGACGAGATAGTCAAATTCCAGGTCCACCCAACGGACCCTTCAAAGACAGCTTCCAAAGGGACACAACTGAACCCCACAATAGACGCTGCACTGCGAGACTTCCTGCGCGAAAATTGGGATATTTTCGCCTGGCATCCTTCAGACATGCCGGGCATCCCACGCAGGCTGGCCGAACACAGCCTCAATATACTAAAAGGATACAAGCCAGTCAAGCAGACTCTTAGGCGCTTCTCAGAGCCTAAGCGGCAAGCCATGGGAGAAGAGCTAGCCAAGCTACTCGAAGCCGGATTCATCAAAGACATCAAACATCCGGATTGGCTAGCAAACCTAGTAATGGTACCAAAAAAGGACAAATCCTGGCGCTTATGTGTCGATTTCAAAGACCTCAATAAAGCTTGCCCTAAGGATCCCTTCCCCCTCCCCCGCATTGATCAGATAATCGATGCCACTGCAGGACACGATTCATTGTGTTTCCTTGACGCATACTCCGGATACCATCAAATCAAGATGGCGGAGTCCGACCAGGCGGCAACAACCTTCATCACCCCATACGGCCCTTTCTGTTTCAACACCATGCCCTTCGGGCTAAAAAACGCCGACGCAACCTATCAACGCATGATTCAGACATGCCTAGAAAAACAAATCGGCAAGACAATAGAGGCCTACGTAGACGATGTGGTCATCAAAACAAGACACATCGAAACCTTAATAGACGACTTGAGGCTTACGTTCGATAATCTCCGAACATATGACATCAAGCTCAACCCGGAGAAGTGTGTCTTTGGAGTACCCTCCGGAAAATTGCTAGGCTTCATCGTTTCCAATAGAGGAATTGAAGCTAATCCGGCAAAAATCCGAGCTCTGTCACAGTTGGCTATCCCAACAGACCTCAAGCAGATCCAGAAACTAACTGGATGTGTGGCTGCCTTAAGCCGCTTATCTCCCGCTTAGGAGAAAAGGCACTACCCTTGTATCGCCTTCTTCAACGCACCGAACACTTCGAGTGGACAGATGCGGCCACGACCAGACTATAAGAAATAAAGGCACTCTTGGCCACCAACCCAGTCCCGACCGCGCCAAATATGGGCGAACCCATGCTATTATACATAGCCGCAACAAACCAAGTTGTGAGTGCAGTGCTCGTCGTCGAACGAGAGGCAAACGAACACAAGTTCCCGCTCCAAAAGCCGGTATACTACGTGTCCACTGTCCTCACTCCATGTAAATCTTGGTACCCACACTATCAAAAGATAGCATATGCGGTCTTCATGGCATCCCAGAAACTACGACACTACTTTCAAGAGTGCTCAATCATGGTGGCCTCCGAAGTTCCACTCAATGACATAATAAATAACCGCGACGCAACAGGCCGAATTGCTAAATGGGCTATTGAGCTCCTTCCATTCGATATAACATACAACCCACGATGGGCCATTAAGTCGCAAGTACTGGCTGACTTTGTCGCCGAATGGACAGAAGCCAAACTCCCTAAAGAGTACGACACGTACTCAAATTGGATCATGCATTTCAACGGCTCCAAAATGCTGGCCGGATTGGGAGCGGGTGTCATTCTGACATCCCCCACCGGAGACACGGTGCAGTACGTCCTCCAAATATTATACACATACTCTAACAATGCAGCCGAATACGAGGCTCTGTTGCATGGTCTTCAGATGGCGGTCTCCATGGGCATTCAAAGCCTCGAAGTGCGTGGGGACTCAAACCTCACAATATCTCAGGTAAACGGAGACTTTGACACCAAGGATCCGAAAATGGCGGCCTATCGCAATGTCGTCCTCAAAATATCAACACGGTTCGAGGGGCTCGAATTCCACCATGTGGTCTGAGAAAACAACCAAGCGGCCGATATACTCGCCCGCATCGGCACTCGATGCGACCCCGTCCCACCTAACATCTTCTTAGAAAGGTTGTTCAAGCCATCCGTGGCGTGGGAAGGGGAGTCTGGCACTATTAGTCCGGCTCCGAACACAACCCCAGATTCCGAACCTTCAGACGTAATCGGAGGCTCTGCCACTGAAATAACATCTCCGGCCCACGAGATAATGGCTGTCATCGCCCCGTGGACCGAGCCATTCTTGGCCTACCTTAATAGGCAAGAGCTCCCCGACGACCAAAATGAGGCACATTGTATTGTGCGACGCTCTAAAGCCTACAAAGTCCACGAAGGAGAACTCTATAAGAAGAGCCCCACCGGAGTGCTCCAACGATGCATCTCCAAAGAAGAAGGGCGATAGCTCTTAGCCGAAATCCATTCCGGACTAGGCGGGCACCACCCGGCAGCCCGAGCTCTCGTAAGCAAGGCTTTCCAGACAAGATTCTACTGACCGACAGCCCGCGCGGATGCACAGGACCTTGTCCACCATTGCGTTGGTTGTCAACCTTTTGCCAATCTGAGCCATATGCATCCCTGCCGCTCTACAAACAATCCCCATAACTTGGCCCTTCGCGGTAAGGGGGCTAGATATGGTGGGACCCCTTAAAGGGGGAAGCCATAAGAAAAAAATACTTATCGGTCATGGTGGATAAGTTCACCAAATGGATAGAAGCCAAACCAGTTAAAACGGCCGAATACGGACCTGTGATAGACTTTATATCGGAGGTTGTACACCGTTACGACGTCCCCCACAGTATCATCACTAACAACGGCTCGAATTTTACAGCCGAGGAGGTGAAAGCCTCGTGTGGCAAAATGGGCATTAAACTCAACTATGCCTCTGTCTATCACCCCCAAACAAACGGTCAGGTCGAACGTGCAAATGGTCTTGTTATGAAAGGCATCAAACCCAGACTAGTGCAATCCTTGAAGGAATCAGACACGCATTGGGTCGAGGAACTCGACTCCGTACTCTGGGGGCTGCGGACCACGCCGAATCGCACTATCGGATACACACCATTTTTCATGGTGTACGACACAGAAGCAATGCTGCCTTGGATATAATTCATGACTCACCTCGCGTGCGCATGTATGAAGAGAAGGAAGCCGAGCTAGATCGGCAGGACAACTTAGATGCTTTGGAGGAGGGGCGTGATGTTGCTAACGCCCGTTCTGCATTCTATCAGCAACAGGCTTGAAGGTATCAAAGCAGAGAAGTACGGGCCAAAACTTATAACATTGGCGAACTCGTTCTACTCATACCTGAGAAGAAGAAGGACAAGCTCAAACCCAAGTGGGAGGGTCCCTTCATCATTGATAAAGTGGTCATCGGAGGAGTGTACCATCTGCGTAACGCCTCTGACAACAGACTCGAGCCGAACCCATGGAACGTGGCCAGACTCCGGAGATTCTACGCCTAGCACCGAACCCAGTGTTCCTCTCCTCATCTCCGCCTCTTTGATTATGTTCCTTTTCCTCCTTTCTCGCCCTTTTTTCTTTCCTTTTTTATATGCATACATCCTTAAAACTATACGGATGCCCTGAGCACTCCGGCCGCATTATGTGCGCGCACTATACCTGGGGGCTTCCTATTTGGAAGCTATACATATAATCACTTTAATGGCTTCTTGCCAAGCCACATATGCATTTTTCTTTCCGTATGTGCCTTTTCTTCACCATTATATGCATCGATATGACTTAAGTTTTGGCCATGCTGGGTCGCCTGGCTCTCGTATTTATGCCCTATGTTCCCGTTAATTCGGCTAGGGCATAAGGGGAGCACCTCTGCGATTGTTACTGCTGGTTGAGCCGGATGTGTACCTCAGACTGGGTGAAGCCGAAAGCTAGCGTTCTTAAGGGAATATTCGGTCGGTGAACAAAAGATGTTCTCGTTCCTAACAACAAAAATACCCAGATGTTTTGTTTCCTGCGCTTTCACGCGCAGTTCGGACATGCACATCGATGCATGCGTACCCAGAGAAAGGAACCCCTAATGGAACTATTCTCTCCGGAAGATGTTTCTTACTATCCATGTAATATAACATAACTAGTTGGGTACTTGTCTGTTCACGCACTTATGACCCCAACGCCTGGTTTCCACGCATGACCCGGGTTTTCATAACTGTGTGGGTATTCGGATACACCCCGGACTATCGGATCCGGGGGCTGAAGCGAAAACGTCCACCATGACAAATGATTTTCAATCCGGCTAGAAAGTACATGAGCCCATTCAAAATTACATAATCATACTGACTGGCTGTACTCTTCCTCTATGCCATCCAACTGGCTGTCTAGCTTACAATCCTGCTGGGAATACTTTGCAGCTAATGCTACTTGATCATATACTAAACTAACGGGTATCTCTTGTCCATCTGGCCCAGCCGGTCCGACTTCAGCCATATGGTTCGGGTCAGCCTTAGCGTATCGCGTCTTCACCATGGCCCAAGCTTCTCGCCCACCTTGCCGGTTCGCTGATATCTTCCATAGTCAGAAGCGCCGCCGTGCTCCTTTAAGCATCTCTACAAGTTCGCCCATGCCTCCTGGCAGGGAAGCGGACGGCCACAAAGCCTGGGCAATACCCTGCATCACCTGCCGGGCTCGTTCGTGCAGTTGTGAAAGCTCTTGCAGCATTGTAGGACCTTGAAGTATGTCTAGAGGGGGGGGGGTGATTAGACTACTTGACCAATAAAAACTTAACCTTTTCCCAATTTTAGAGTTTGGCAGATTTTAGCTATTTTAGGACAAGTAAAGCAATCATCACACAATTCAAGCAAGCATGCAAAGAGTGTATAGGCAGCGGAAATTAAAGCATGCAACTTGCAAGAAAGTAAAGGGAAGGGTTTGGAGGATTCAAACGCAATTGGAGACACGGATGTTTTTGGCGTGGTTCCGATAGGTGGTGCTATCGTACATCCACATTGATGGAGGCTTCAACCCACGAAGGGTAACGGCTGCACGAGTCCACGGAGGGCTCTACCCACGAAGGGTCCACGAAGAAGCAACCTTGTCTATCCCACCATGGTCGTCGCCCACGAAGGACTTGCTTCACTAGCGGTAGATCTTCACGAAGTAGGCAAACTCCTTGCCCTTACAAACTCCTTGGTTCAACTCCACAATCTTGTCGGAGGCTCCCAAGTGACACCTAGCCAATCTAGGAGACACCACTCTCCAAGAAGTAACAAATGGTGCGTTGATGATGAACTCCTTGCTCTTGTGCTTCAAATGATAGTCTCCCCAACACTCAACTCTCTCTCTGTTGGTGTACTAAAGTAGGGGTACCTTAGTATCCCGAACTTGTGCATGGGCAGTCGCAGCGACCCGCGGCAGGGCTTGCCGGGCGTCCGCCAAGATCCTCAACGACTACTTCGATGCCATTCAAGAACAAAGTACTCAAGCTAAGGCCCCGGCAAGAGGAGCTTGCCGGGAAGGCCAACCAAGGCCCCGGCAAGAGGAGCTTGCCGGGAAGGCCAACCAAGGCCCCGGCAAGAGGAGCTTGCCGGGAAGAAGACAAGACCCCGGCAAGAGGAGCTTGCCAGGAAGGCCACTCAAGGCCCGGCGAGCAGCAAGCTTGTTGGTGCGACAAGATAAGGGCCGCGGCAGGGCGCTTGCCGCGGCAAGGCTGCCACTCTGTGCCCACGCTCCAGCGCATCCGACGACGTGTCGCCACAAGATCGCTCCTGGTGCACGTGGCGGGTAGCTGTGCAGCATGGCGGTGCGAGGTGGCAAGCGAAGCAGACAAGGAGGCCATCGTGGCAATCGGTGGCGCCCCTAACAGTCGTTTCCTTGCACTGTTGGGGTGACCGGACGGGCATTAAATGCCCTTGTCCCCTGCCGTCAGAGTTAGGTAGGGGACACTGTTGGTAGCAGTTGTACCAACCCGCGTTTTTACTCTTCTACCCCTCTTTCTACGCTGCCACCTGTCGGTGACTCCTTTAGCCTATAAAAAGGAGGCCCATGCGCACGTAGAAGGGGTTCGGAGCATTTGGGTTCGGCTCACTCGAGACTAGGAGATAGGCGACTCATACGAAACCTGAGAGCACCCACGCTCTCAAGCAAGAACAGAATACAAACACACAAAGCAGCAGTAGGAGTTTTATCTCTCCGGAGAGCTCCGAAGCTGGGAAAAAAAACCCCGCGTGCTCCCGCCTCGATCTGCTCTTTGTGCGCCCTCCGCCCCCTTGCCGGACTAAAAAGGGGCCCTGCCCCATAGGTGCTCGCTCCCCAAACGCGGCGACATCTCTGGCGCGCCAGGTAGGGGGGTGCGTCGAGGTCGTGCGAACCTGATCCGGCGTCTGCGCGCGCTACATCAACATCTTCATCGACATGCCACCGAAGAAGAAGGCTTCGGAGGTGGCCGCTCCGTCCGCGTCTATCCTACTGCCACCGGAGCAAACGGGCGGTGGGATGGACGCTGGCGGAGGAGCGGGCGCCAGCGGAGGGACTCGCATCGTCACTCGGTCCAAGGACAAGGCCCCGCAAGCTTCAGAGTCTGTACATCCGCCGCACCCCTCCCAGGAGGTGCAGGATCGACAATGCCACGGTGCTCCTAGCACCGTACTCGCGGTAGAACAAGGCCAAGCTGGTGGGTCGCGGGACGCTCAAGGCCAACATGCGCGACAACATGCTGGCACGAGCGTGGCGTGGTCGATCAGACGAGATGTTGCTCCTTCTAACGCGGTTAGAAGTCCGAGCATATCTCGTTCCTCGCACCGTTTGCCGCCACCGCTCGCCTCTCTGGAAAGGGCTTTGGCGCGGAGCTGCCGGTGGTTCTTTGGTTGATCAGAACGACGCCAAATCGAGCCACCGGCCATACACCCTTTGCTCTGGTATATGGAGCGGAGGCAGTTATCCCCACGGAACTCGTATACGGGCCACCTCAAGTGCTCGCTTGTGATGAGCTCGAGCAAGAGCAGCCGCGGCCAAACGACGCGCTGTTCCTTGGGGAGGGTCGTCTTCAGGCTACTGTGCGAGCCGCTCGCTACCAGCAAACTTTGCGCCGCTATCATAGCTGGAAAGTTAAAGCCTGAAGTTTCGAGGAAGGTTACCTTGTCTCTTTGGCATGATCAGTCCGCCAAGGTTCCCGACAAGTTGACACCAAAGTGGGAAGGCCCTTACCGGGTGAAGTGAGTCACTAGGCTTGGCGCTGTCCGCCTTGGGACCGAAGAAGGCGTACCAGAGAGCAACTCCTGGAATATTGCGCATCTTCGTAAGCTTTGCCCGTGAGGCGCGGTTGTCGGGCCCTGTCCGGCAACCACCCATTTGTACAAAGTCTTGCCGCTGTTGCATATAATCCTTTGTACAAAGCCGGGCGCAGACCCCGTGCATAAAGATTATGTGCTCAGCACATACCCCGGGAAAGCAGGCGACAGAAAAAGATAAGTGCCACAGTTTGAGCAATCAGACTTTCTTTAAGTCTTTAAGTTATTTTCCTTGAACGCCCGTGCCTTGTATGGAAAACCTAGACGCAGAGGAGCCGACTCGTAGCTAGTTGCGCCCTTACTGTTGTTTCGAGCCCCACTCAACAACCTAAGTAAGCTGCGACTAGCTCCGCGACGAGGTTTCCTGTCGGCCACCGCACCGCCCGCAGATCGCTGATGTTCCGCACTCAGCGCTCGCTGCAAGCGTGCCAAGCGCCGGCAAGTTCCCTATATGCGCAGGGTAAAAACCATACAAAAGAAGGAGTCAAGTAAAGGAAATGACGCAGCAATTAAATTTATAGAGTTATCTTCCTTCAGCGACCGCCCCTTGTATGGAAAAACCTGTGCGCGGAGGAACCGGCTCGTAGCTAGTCGCGTGCCTATTGTTGTTTCGAGTCCGCTCAACAGCTTAGGCGAACTGCGGCTAGCTCAACGACAAGGTTTCTTGTCGGTTGCGACACCGCCGGTAGGGAACCAACTTGTAGCTAGTTGCCTTACTGTCGTTTCGAGTCCGCTCAACGACTTAAGTAAGCCGCGACTAGCTCCGCGACGAGGTTTCCTGTCGGTTGCAGTTCCGTTGCTGATATTCCGCACTCAGCGCTCATGGCAAGGTGCCCGCACCGGCAAGTTCCCTAAAAGCGTAGGGTAAAGACATACAAGGGAAGGAAGCAAGTAAAGGAAGTAACATAGCAAGCATTGCCTAGAATAAAGTTATATTGCAAAAGTAACTTGTTGCGGCACAGACTAAGTTGTTCTCATGACTTAGATAAACAGCGACAAGGAAAGGGGAAGAGAGATGGTCTAATCCACGCGCTCGCCGTCAACCCTCTTGACCTCATTCACCTTGTCCACGATGGGTGCGACAATGGCTTTGAGTTCTTCAAGATCGGCACCCGCCGGCAGCTTCTTGAGGACGCGGGTGAGGTCGAGGCCCGGGTTGCGGAAGAGTATCTTCACCAAAACCTTCTCCAAGACCTTGGCGCAGATGGCGCGCGACTCGTCCGCCAACTTCTTCGGGATCCTTTCCCGGAGTTGCTGGAGGGCCGTCACCACACCCTTGAAGAAGAAAGTGAGCTTGGCGCTTGGCGGGAGACTTTCGTCAGTGGAGTACCCGAAACCCGCCAAGTCCAGTTCCGCCAGCTCCTCGTCGATGGATGCAGCGATGTTGACGAGGCTCTCCGTCCAGAGCTCCACCGTGACCTTGAAGGTGTTCTGAGCCTCGGCGGCCCTCGTCAGCAGCTCTTCGTTTCCCTTGAGATCTTTCCTCAAGTCATCTTCTCGCTTCTTGCCGGCGTCCAGCGTCTCCAACAAGGTAGCCAGTTTCAGCTCCAGATCAGCGCTCGAGTCCTTGGCGGTGTTCAGCTGCTTGACCTTCTCGGCGAGCTGAACTTGCAGATCGCCGTGGGCGTGAGCATCCTTCTCGCGTTCGCGCTGGAGTGCGGCAAGCTCTTCGTTCTTCCTTTTTACGTCCGCCACCAGCTGCGACACTTTCGCCTCTAATTCCCTCTTGGCGGCCTCAGTAGCCGCGGCGGCATCCTTCGCCTCCTTGAGTGCCCCGCCGAGCGATTGCTCCCGGACGGCGAGCTCCTCTTCGTGGCTGTCCAAGTTCACCTTCTTCTGTATCAGCTCACCATCCCGCTTGGACAGCTCCTCGGCGGCGAGCCTCTGCTGCTCTTCGGCTTCAGCCTTCTCCAGGAGGAACGCCTTCTTCGCCTCCTCGAGCTGCACCCTCTCCTCAGCGATGGACCGGAGGGCCTCCTGGTTGCGGCTCTTGAGCTCCTCCGCGTTCTTTTCTATGTCAACTCCCGCCCGCGCGACAAGCGCTTCCCGGGACTCAAGCTTTGCTTGCCGGGCGCGGTAGAGCGACACCAGCTTTCGGAGTAGCTGCTCCTCCTCGGACTCGCCGCTGCTGCTGCTTGGCTTGTCAACCACTGCCAGCCCGGCAGAGGCGAGTACTTCTCCGTCAAATTCCTCTCCTTCCACCGGTGCCCTGGAGCTCGACGCCCAGGGAAGCTTGATGAACACGCCCTCGCCGGCCTTCAAGTATGCGCCTGGCTGGGGCTCCTCGGAGCCCGGCGCTGCATCAGCGGCGGAGGGGTCGGCGGACGGTGCAGCGCCTTGCGCTCCTGCGTCCTCCGGGTCATCAGTGTGATCACCGGATCCCTCGCCGGCCCCTGCGCCAGCAGCCTTGGCGGCTTCCTCGTCGGCGGGTTCATCAGCGCCGGCCTCTTCCTCGCCAGCGGCGGCATCTTCAGTGTTGCCACGTGCGCCTTCCTTGCCGGCGGCCTCGGTCTGCATCGGGTCTACGAGAGGGGGATCTGAGGATAGGAAGAGGAAGGAAGAGTCAAGCAAATATCCAAAAAAGAAGATCAGAAGAAGGACCCAAGGGAAGATTTCCGACAAGGAAGGTTACCTGTGCTGGGCTCTGTGACCGTGGGCTCCACCACTAAGGGCTCGCTGGTCCCGCCCCTCGCCGGGGAACTGCCCCTTGCCAGGGACCGCTCCCTTGCCGGAGAGCGCTCCCTTGTCGGAAAGTCGCCCCTTGGCGGCGTAGTTGAAGCAGACAGCACCTCCGGAGCGGCTTCTGGTTCCTCCTGACGGGCTTGCTCTGCTCCTACACGAGCAAATCAACATTCAAGATGCCAGCAAAAGAAGAAACACCCATGCGCGCCCCACAGCCGGAAGTAAACCAAACACTTACGCTGGGGGCTGTGCTGGGGGCTGCCGCGAGGAGAAGGAATCGGGTCCGTCAAGGTGGTCTCGGACGTGTCTTCTGCAGTCACAGCAGGATCGTCCTCGATGACAAGCACAGGAATCCTGGCCCTCTTCGCCGCCCTCTCGGCCAGAGTCCTAAAATGGAACAGGGATTCAGAGGGAAGCAAATTAGATACAAGACAAACAATAACAAGGATCAAAGAAGATCAAGAACAGTGAGAAGATAGCCTCACTCCTCCTCCTCCTCCTCTTCGTCATCATCGGAGCTCAGCGCGGAGAGGTCGAAGTCCGGTACCATTTCTGCGTGGCGTGACAGAGGAGTAGGCTCCCTTCGGCGTTTGCCGGAGGCTGCGGCAGGATCAGGCGTGGTGGCCCGAGAAGACCCCGCCTCAGTTGCCGGCACAGCCTGGGATCCTCCCGCGGCAACGGTACTTGCCGCGGTGGAGCGTGTCCCACGGCGCCGCGGTTGCTGGCCGGCCTGCTCCTCTGCCGTGTCTCCAACTCGACGGAGGCGCCTTCTCGGTTGGAATTGGGGCCGCGCTGGGGGCTCCGCCTGCGGCAAGCTGCTCGACGACGGCTGGCCACTCGCGCCCTCGGCGGGCTCGCTCACTTCGACCTCGGGCTCCCCCTCGCCAGCAACTTCTCCGGCGAGGTATTCCCGGTCAGCAAGACTTGCCGCCTCGGCCGCCTCCGCCTCCGCCAACGTGAAGCCATACTCGCCCGCGGCAGCGGCTGCCGCCGCCTCTTCGGCCCTGGTGGCAATGTACAGCATCTCGTTGTCGGTGGTGGCGCGGGTGAGGAGCCTCTACTCGTCGGGGTTGACCGCTACCTCCGTCAAATTATCAAAGAATCGCTGCACGTCCTCGGCGGCGGGCTCTATCCAAGTTGCACTTATCCCGTGCGAGTCGCACTCTGGCATCATTGCACAGATGCGATCGCGCCGGGAGTTGTTGCACAAGGGGATGACGCCCTGCGGCAACCTGAACCATTCTGGATGGTTGGCGTCATGCTTGAAAAGCTCCCTCAGCATCCCGTCAAGCTCCAGAACGGTGAATTTGAAGTTGAGGCCTGGACGCAGCCTCATGATATCCCCCGGGCCGCCAAACAGCCAGGCGGGCCTCCCCCTCTTTTGCAGAGGGGCGATGCGACGGCGAAGGAAATCCGCGCCAACCGCCCCTGCTGTGAGCCCGGCATGCCTAAGCCGGAGGATCCGGGTGGTGGCAATCTTCAGCTTGGCGTCGTCCGGTGACAGAGCGCTCCATTCGCCGCCATGCACCACCCGGGTCTGGCGCAGCTTGGTGAACGGCTGCGGATTGGCATCACAGATCCAGCACCACTCCGCCCTCCACTCGTCCCACTTGCTGCGGAGCTCGCCCGTCAAGTACACCTCCTTCATGCCAATCCGGGAGGTCCAGGCGATTCCGCCAGCCAGTGGCTCCCCTTTCTCGGCCCGGGGGAAAAAATAATGACGAAAAAGAGCGACATTGGGGAGGATGCCAACAAAGTTCTCGCAGAGGTGTGCGAAAACCGCCATTGTCAGAACGGCATTGGGGGTGAAGTCAAGAAGATGGAACCCATAGGTGTTCATGATGTCGCAGAAAAAATCGGAAAAAGGCGGGCAGAGCCCACAATAGAAGAACACAGGAAAGAAGTAGTAACCTCTGGGGCACTTTTTCGATTTGGAAGCCTCAGCGGAAAGCACCTGCGTGCGCGGGTGCGCCCGCGTCTCCGTCGACCAGAAGAGGTAGAACTCCTCCCGCAGCGCCTGCCGGGTGAGCTCAGGGAGGAAAAGCACTCGCTTCTTGCGTAGTGCCTCAAGCTGCAGCGCCTCGGCCGACTTCGCAGCCTTCGCAGCCTTCCCGGTCTTCGGAGCCATGGCGGAAGCGGTGGGGGAAGGCGAAGTCAACGGCGGCGACAGCGGCGGTGGGCGGCGGAGCGCTGCTCTCTTTCGGCCTGGGAAGCGGAGGGGAGCGGCGGAGCTTTCGGAGGAAGGAACTACAAGTGGCGAAGGTGGGGGAACGGCCCTGTTTCCCCTGCTTATAAACGGGGGAGGCGGACGTTACGCATTCCCTGGATTAAAAAATTACCCACGATCTCCCCCACGACGCCGCGTTTGACGCGTGCCGTTGCGAGGGGGGCGAGGTGGGTACAGAGTCGGATTTGGTGTGACCTAGGCCGCGCGTGCCCGTGCACTGTTTTGGGCCTGGCCCAACAGCGCTCGGCACCGTGTATGGCCCAGGCCCGGGGGCTCCTGTCGGTGTACTAAAGTAGGGGTACCTTAGTATCCCGAACTTGTGCACGGGCAGTCGCAGCGACCCGCGGCAGTGCTTGCCGGGCGTCCGCCAAGATCCTCAATGGCTACTTCGATGCCATTCAAGAACAGAGTACTCAAGCTAAGGCCCCGGCAAGAGGAGCTTGCCGGGAAGGCCAACAAAGGCCCCGGCAAGAGGAGCTTGCCGGGAAGGCCAATCAAGGCCCCGGCAAGAGGAGCTTGCCGGGAAGAAGACAAGACCCCGGCAAGAGGAGCTTGCCGGGAAGGCCACTCAAGGCCCGGCGAGCAGCAAGCTTGCTGGTGCGACAAGATAAGGGCCGCGGCAGGGCGCTTGCCGCGGCAAGGCTGCCACTCTGCGCCCACGCTCCAGCGCATCTGACGACGTGTCGCCACAAGATCGCTCCTGGTGCACGTGGCGGGTAGCTGTGCAGCATGGCGGTGCGAGGTGGCAAGCGAAGCAGACAAGGAGGCCATCGTGGCAATCAGTGGCGCCCCTAACAGTCGTTTCCTTGCACTGTTGGGGCGACCAGACGGGCATTAAATGCCCTTGTCCCCTGCCGTCAGAGTTAGGTAGGGGACACTATTGGTAGCAGTTGTACCAACCCGCGTTTTTACTCTTCTACCCCTCTTTCTACGCTGCCACCTGTCGGTGACCCCTTTAGCCTATAAAAAGGAGGCCCATGCGCACGTAGAAGGGGTTCGGAGCATTTGGGTTCGGCTCACTCGAGACTAGGAGAGAGGCGACTCATACGAAACCTGAGAGCACCCACGCTCTCAAGCAAGAACAGAATACAAACACACAAAGCAGCAGTAGGAGTTTTATCTCTCCGGAGAGCTCCGAAGCTGGGTAAAAAACCCCCGCGCGCTCCCGCCTCGATCTGCTCTTTGTGCGCCCTCCGCCTCCTTGCCGGACTAAAAAGGGGCCCTGCCCCATAGGTGCTCACTCCCCAAACGCGGCGACACTCTCATAGGTTTTGGATCTGGTGGAAAGAGGGTTTGAGTGGAAAGCAACTTGGGGAAGGCTAGAGATCAAGATTCATATGGTAGGAATGGAATATCTTGGTGTCAACACATGAGTAGGTGGTTCTCTCTCAGAAATGGTAAGTTGGAAGTGTAGATTTGTTCTGATGGCTCTCTCCACGAATGAAGAGGAGGTGGAGGGGTATATATAGCCTCCACACAAAATCTAACCGTACACACAACTTACCAAACTCGGTCGGACCGAATCGTTAAACTCGGTCGGACCGATTTAGTAAACCTAGTGACCGTTACTGATTTTCGATGGGACTGACATGCATCTCGGTGAGACCGATTCGGTTAGGGTTAGGGCATAACGTAATCTCGATGAGACCGATTACACAAACTCGGTGAGACCGATTTGGTAATAAGCTTTCCAGACAGTTGGTCAGGTAAACTCGGTGGGACCGATTTGCTCTTTTCGGTGAGACCGAAATGTTACAAAAAGGAAACAGAGAGTTTACATTGCAATCTCGGTGGGACCGATCGCTCACTTCGGTTAGACCAAAACGTTACGAAGGGAAACAGAGAGATTACAATCCCATCTCGGTGAGACCGAGATCCCTATCGGTAAGACCGATTTGCTTAGGGTTTGTGGAAGTGGCTATGACTTTTGGAATCGGTGGCGCCGCATTGGAAGAATCGGTGTGACCGATTTTGGCTTTGGGTTTAGGTCATTTGTGGATGTGGGAAAGTAGTTGAGGGTTTTGGAGCATATCACTAAGCACATGAAGCAAGAGGCTCATTAAGCAACACCTCATCCCTCCTTGATAGTATTGGCTTTTCCTATAGACTCAATGTGATCTTGGATCACTAAAATGTAAAATGAAGAGTCTTGAGCTTTTGAGCTTGAGCCAATCCTTTGTGCTTAGTATTTTTGAGGGATCCACTTTCCTCATCCATGCCATGCCATTCATTGAGCTTTCCTAAAATAATAGTCTTGGAATATCATTAGCTCAGTGAGCTATATGTTGTTATGAATTACCAAAACCACCTAGGGATAGTTGCACTTTCAATCTCCCCCTTTTTGGTAATTGATGACAACATATAGATCAAAGCTTTGACAAATGATAATAAAATTTAAATAACATCGTCGCTTTGAGAAGTATGTGATAAGTAAGAGCTCCCCCTAAATTTGTGCGTAGTTTTAGATTTGCTTTGGACTACAAATGCACAATGAATTAGGCTCATGGGTTACTCTTCCATGTCACATACATCTTGGTGGAGCGCTCAAAATAATAAACAATGAATACATGCACTCATCACCAAGAATAGTGAGTGATCACATAAGTTAGATAGGATAATATCAAGCATGCATAAGTGTAGCTTATGATCAAACACATGATCATCAATGTCTCACAAGCATAGTATCTCAACCAAAAGCAAACAAAGATTGAAAAACCACAAATAAAGCAAGAGAGAACAAAAGCAACACTCTCTCTCTCTCGAAGCCTATGATCTATACATTTTTCTCCCCCTTTGGCAACAAGTTACCAAAAAGTTCATAGAAAATGCATAGTGCTAGTTCAACTCTCAGGATTGACCTTCTGGTGGTGGTGTCCTGATAACTCCAAGGACGAAGGCTTCAGTTGAAGTGGATGGAGCTGGAGGAGTTGGTGCTGGAGCTGGTTGCACTGGAACTGTAGGGGCGGTGGCTGGTGCTGAATTTGTTGCTCTAGTGTCTGTCACTGGCACTGCAACTGACCTCTGGGCTCTGGGCACTCTGGCAAACACATTGGTGGTAGTCTTGCCCTTCCTCTCCTGCATGTCATCCTGCAGCTGCTCCACAACTGACTGAATCTCAGTTACCTTGACATCTAGATCATAGAATTTTTGTTCCATGATTCTTTCCAGGCTCTCCTGGTTTTGAGTTAGGGTGGCCAACCCCTTCTCAATCCTCAGAGATGATGCTATCAAGTAACAAAGCTGCTCCTATTTGGTTTTCAAGAAATATTCAGATGCCTCCTCTGGAGTTGGCATCTTGGCAGCGTTCTCCTTCCTTGCCTTCTCCTTCTTCTCCTAAGCTTGAACTGATTGTGGATCATCCTCATTCATGACAACCTCATTGTCTTCAAAGTCTGGATAGAGTGGAAAGTGTTCCTTATCCAACTGATATTTTCCTGTGCCCATCTTTGAGTTGATCAATTCCTGAATCTGAGGGGCATATCCACAGCTCCTCTTATGATCTGCTGCAGTCCTCTTTATGGTTTCAACTATAAGTCTCATGACTTTGAATATTTGTGGCACATCAAATAAATGCAACATATTGATGGCATGCCCTCTGATCATGTTGTGGTCACGTGACTTGGGCAACAGAGTGTGCCTCAGAATCCAATTTATGGTAGGCAGCCTTGACAACAGAAAATGGGCTGATCCAAAAGTGAAAGTCTCTAGGGCTTTGTCTGGGATCTCCTTGTACATGTGTGCCATGGTATTGTGTCCCATTTTCTTCTTTGCATATTACATCCAGATCATCATCATTTTCCTTTGGGGCATTTATCAGTTTTGCCCATTCTTCTACAGTGGATTGGTACCTTGTACCTTCAAACATCCAAACAATTCTTCCATCTGGGTAAAAATGTGTTGTGGAGTAGAATTGCATGATAAGTTCATCATTTGAATTTGTGAGCTTTTGCCCAAAAAAATCTGCAACTCCACAAGCAACAAAGTTGTCTTGCACTCCGGGATAGTGCTCTTCATTCTCCTTGATGAATTTCCAGTCAACCCACCTCATGTCACAGACTATGGGCTTCTTGTCCAATAAGATTGTCTCACAGAAGTCCTGTTGTTCCTTTGCATGGAACCTGTAATCAACAGCAGTTCTTCTCCTTGTGGCATATGGATCTGCCATCCTTCATATCCTCAATCCTGAGTCTTTTCTGATGTTCATGTCCTCAGCCACAGGATGGGCATCATTGTGATCTGGTATCTTTGGCTTGAGCTTCCTTAGAACCTGTCCTTCTTCATCTTCCTCCTCAGCAACCTCAGGCACTGGGGCCTTGTTCTTCTCAGCAGCTGGAATACTCCTGGTATTCCTCTTTGGTGCAGACTTGGCCTTGGGGGCAGCTTTGGGTGCTTCCTTGGGCCTAGATGTTGCAGCCGCAGATATAATAGCATCACCCATAAGCTTTGGTGCCTTTGGTGTTGGTGCAGAAAGCTCTTCCTCTTCCATCATGGAAGGTTGCCCAAAAACTCTGGCCATGGTCTTCTTGACCCTTTCCTTCCTCTTCTTGCTTTCATCAACTGGCTCTTTGGGATCAGGATTTTCAGGCAATTGAGTTGATGCTCTGGCCTTGGGCATAGGTTGCCTTCTTGCAAGCCTTTTGATCTTCATGCCTGGCTTTATATCCTTTGCTGAGCCATATTCCTTCTTGAGCACCACTTTCTTGGAAGTAGCCTCATCTTCCTCAGGTTTGTAATCTTCATCCTCTGAATCTGAAGTTCTTTTCCTCCTTTGCCTAGTTGCAGCCTTAGGCAAATTGCTAGGAGTACTTCTGCTCCCTTCATCTGAAGTTGAGGGACTAGTGCCCTCACTCAAGTCTATCTGCTCTTCTGACCTATTCTGGCTGTCGCTTTGATCAGACATACTGCAAAAGCTGACTGCTGACCCTGTGAAGAGTTATAGATGAGATAGAAAAGATGAGTATCACAAAATGAAGAGGTTTTTGCAAAAGAATGACTCAAAAGTTCAGTCTTAGTTTCCCACAGAAAGCATTTCGGATCCACCGATTTTCAAACTCGGTGATACCGAAGTAGTTTTGGAACCTAAACTGATGATCTCGGTTGGACCGAGTTTCAGTTCGGTGGTACCGAGACTGCTAGGGTTTCACAGAATCCTCAAATCGGTTGCACCAATTAGTAATTCTCGGTCAGACCGAGAGTCACTAGTGCAATGGCATAAGCCAAATCGGTGAGACCGAGTTTTTCAACTCAATGGGTCCGAGATGGTTTCGGCGGAAGCCTAAACCTAAAAATTTGAATCACATCTAATCTATGAACTACTTTGGCTGGATAGAAGAGTTTCAATCGTGGCAAGAATCAATATGAAAACAATGTGCCAGGAATCAGACATGGATAGCACAAAGATTAAGTCCATACCCTAACTTGGCGGTGAACTTGCTACGGCTGCAACGGCGGCAACAAAATCCGTTGACGGCGGCGGA
Organism: Triticum timopheevii; assembly: GCA_963921465.1. Lineage (NCBI taxonomy): Eukaryota > Viridiplantae > Streptophyta > Magnoliopsida > Poales > Poaceae > Triticum > Triticum timopheevii. The sequence continues at coordinate 426,740,131 of OY997262.1, forward strand.
GACCAGCGACAGGAGGCTGCTGGCGACGGGAAGACGATCCGGAGACCACGATGGCAGAGCGAGCTGTTGCGCGGGCGAAGAGTTTCGGAGAAATTTCCAAAATTTTGCCCGTGGCTATATATAGCTCGACCCTGTTGGTGTGACCGAGTGGAACAACTCAGTGGCACCGAGATGCATAACTGTGTTCAGTTACAGCAAATCGGTGAGACCAAAAAGTTCAAGTCGGTTGCACCGAGATTGAAAACTCAGATCAACTTGATGATCTCGGTAGGACCGAAATGGAAGGATTGGTCAGACCGAGAATCACTAAGAGGTTTTGGAAGTTTAAGTCTATGACGAATCGGGGACTCCGGGTGCTCCTCACACAGAGTGGTTCGAATCTGACTTGATCAAATTTTGTGATGTAGCATGAATAGAGTTTGAGACAAGAAAAACATAGATAGCTAAAGAAGGTTCTTAGACATTCTTGTCCATCCACTTGGCACAAAGAAAAGAATCCAAACAAACAAAACAACAAGTGGATGTCCTTGAATGAGTAAAATATGCACCAACATGCTCACACAATAAGATGGCAAATGAAATATGTGGCAAAGCATGCACAACCAATTTTAGCATCTATCTAGCAATTGGCGATGACTAGGTCATCTATATATGAGTATATTGACTTAGGGGTCAAATGAGAACATTTCATCATAGGTCATACTCATCGTTTAAGCTCAAGTGGGTTTACCACTTTTACATAATGCATTAATGTGCTCACACCATTAGAGTTGCTTTGACTCAATTCTTAGAGTTAAGCTCCCCCTAGATGTGAGATCCCCCCTTAGAGGGATGAACTAACCTTGGGTTTTGTCGATGATGACTTCATGTAGGTGTTGAAGATGTAGATGCTCAATGTTGATGTAGATCATTTGGAGCAATCCTTTGGAGTGAGTTGCACTTTCAACTTGCCTACATGGGTTAGTCCCACAAGGAACAAACAAGAATATCCATAGACATAGAGTGATGCACATACAAGATGATGTCCATGAAAATATTAGGTTACATTGTCCCTTGCCTTACCAACATGAGGGTTTGTGACTCCTTGAACTAGTGCAAGATGTGAAAGTTGATTGCACTTGTTCTTGCCAAAATGATATGAGTGAAGAATGTTGGCGGAGTCACCCTCAAGAACTCTCTAGTTCTTCTTCTTCGGGATCCACATCATCTTGATGGGAATCCTTGGAGTTGTAGTTATACTTGATAAAGTAGAACTTGACGTAGTCTTGGGGACCCACTTGAACGAGGCTTTAGGTGCTTCTTCAAATGCATAAATCTCTTCTTGAAGCTTGTCCTTGCCTTTGTTCTTGTGGTCTTGTGGTGGAAGATCATCTTGAGCTTGTGTCCCCTTGAAGGAAGTAGGATCATACTTCTCTTGTTGAGAACAAACTTTGTCTTGTGGTATTGATCTTCTTCCCACTCAACTCCATTGGCGTTGAACTTTCGTTCAAAACCAACACCTTGATTCTTCCAGTGCCTTCCTTGCTTGCGTACAATTTCCTCGAATTGCTTACTCCCGGCAAGGCTCTTGTAAACACCTTTCTCTATAATTCCCTTCAATAAACTATTTTCTTGCTCAAGTGTAACTTGGCTAAGAGAATCATTAGTGGAATCAAGAGAACTACTAGAAGCAACAACATTGGATTTGACATTATTATTGTTACTACTAGAGGAAGTATCTTTCTTGTACTTGTTACTAGACTTGACTTGAGGCATGTAAGTAGATAAGAGTAAACGCTTGGCAATGTAAGAAGAACTTTTCTTGCGGAGATCATCATTGATTTCCTTTAAGAACTCATGCTCTTGCTCAAGATTGAGCTTTTCAAAGCGTAACTTCTCATGATCCCTTAAAAGTTCTCGATGATCTTCGAAGATAGTTTCATGAGCCAACTTAAGAGTGTTTAGTTCTTTAGTTAAAAGCTCAATTTTCTCCTTATCATTGTCATTCGTTTGATTAGCATGATTAATTGACGTTTCATCATAGTATTCATTACTAGAGTTGTCAACAAGTAAATCATCATCCACAAGCAAGTCATCTTCATCACTATTAAAATCAACATACTTGGGATGTGTTACCTTTGGTACTTTGGCCATGAAGCATCTTCCAACACCTTCATTTGGTGAGCCAAATATGTCGTAGGAGTTGGTGGACACAAGTGCTAGACCGGCAACACCTTCATCTTGAGTATGTTCGGAGTCGGAGTGATAGCTTCTCTCGGAGTGGTTGTCGGAGTCGTAGCCGGAAACCCATTCACCAACATGAGCTTGATGTATTTGTTTTGTGTAGCTCCTTGATGACTTGTCCTTTCTTTACGAATCCTTACTTCTCCGTGAGGGTCTTCGTTCATAACGATCATCTCTACTCCTCCTCTCTCTTGGTGGTGATTCTTCTCTTTTGCTCCTTCTTCTTGGAGAATCTTCTCTTCTTTCGTAGGGTGCCGTACACTCATTGGAGTAGTGTCCTGGTCTCCCACAATTGTAGCAATTGTGCTCTCGACTAGAAGATCTCTTGTCATTGTAAGACCTTGACTTGGAGCTTCTTTCTTTGCTTCTACTTTTGTAGAATTTGTTGAAGTTCTTCACCATTAAGCTCAATTCTTCATTGAAGGTTGGTTTCTCACTTGATGATGTGGGGGCTTCACTTGAGGCTTTGTAAGCACCACTTGACTTGTTGTGAAGTTCCTCCTTATCCTTGAGTGACATCTCATGAGCAACAATCCTTCCAATGACTTCCGTTGGCTTGAGATCTTTGTAGTTTGGCATCATTTGGATCAATGTGCACACGGTATCATACTTTCCATCCAATGCTCTTAGGATTTTCTTGATGATGAATTTGTCGGTCATCTCTTCACTCCCTAAGCCGGCAATCTCATTTGTGATAAGAGCAAGCCTAGAGTACATTTCAGTGACACCTTCACCATCCTTCATTTTGAACTAGTCAAGCTGACTTTGGAGCACATCCAACTTGGATTCCTTGACGGACTCGGTACCTTCATGCATATCAATCAAAGTATCCCAAATTTCCTTTGCATTCTCAAGACGGCTGATTTTGTTGAATTCTTCGGGGCACAATCCGTTGAAGATGATGTCACATGCTTGAGCGTTGTATTGCAGCATCTTCAATTCTTCCGCATTAGCTTCACGGTTCGGTTCTCTCCCATCGAAGAATTCACCTTGCAAGCCAATACAAATAATTGCCCAAACGGCGGGGTTATGTCCAAGAATATGCATTTTCATCTTATGCTTCCAACTAGCAAAATTAGTACCATCAAAGTAAGGACCTCTACGGTGATAATTTCCCTCGCTAGACGCCATACTCTCCTAGGTTGTGAAATCAAGGCTATGACCACCAAAAGCTATGGAAATCAAAGCAAATGGTGACCAAAGCTCTGATACCACTTGTAGGACCTTGAAGTATGTCTAGAGGGGGGGTGATTAGACTACATGACCAATAAAAACTTAACATTTTCCCAATTTTAGAGTTTGGCAGATTTTAGCTATTTTAGGACAAGTCAAGCAATCATCACACAATTCAAGCAAGCATGCAAAGAGTGTATAGGCAGCGGAAATTAAAGCATGCAACTTGCAAGAAAGTAAAGGGAAGGGTTTGGAGGATTCAAACGCAATTGGAGACACGGATGTTTTTAGCGTGGTTCCGATAGGTGGTGCTATCGTACATCCATGTTGATGGAGACTTCAATCCACGAAGGGTAACAGTTGCGCGAGTCCACGGAGGGCTCCACCCACGAAGGGTCCACGAAGAAGCAACCTTGTCTATCCCACCATGGCCGTTGCCCACGAAGGACTTGCCTCACTAGCGGTAGATCTTCACGAAGTAGGCGATCTCCTTGCCCTTACAAACTCCTTGGTTCAACTCCACAATCTTGTCGGAGGCTCCCAAGTGACACCTAGCCAATTTAGGAGACACCACTCTCCAAGAAGTAACAAATGGTGCATTGATGATGAACTCCTTCTTCTTGTGCTTCAAATGATAGTCTCCCCAACACTCAACTCTCTCTCATAGGTTTTGGATCTGGTGGAAAGAGGGTTTGAGTGGAAAGCAACTTGGGGAAGGCTAGAGATCAAGATTCATATAGTAGGAATGGAATATCTTGGCCTCAACACATGAGTAGGTGGTTCTCTCTCAGAAATGGTAAGTTGGAAGTGTAGGTTCGTTCTGCTGGCTCTCTCCACGAATGAAGAGGAGGTGGAGGGGTATATATAGCCTCCACACAAAATCTAACCGGTACACACAATTTACCGAACTCGGTGGAACTGAATTGTTAAACTCGGTCGGACCGATTCAGTAAACCTAGTGACCGTTAGTGATTTTCGGTGGGACTGACATGCATCTCGGTGAGACCTATTCGGTTAGGGTTAGGGCATAATGTAATCTCGGTGAGACCGATTACACAAACTCAGTGAGACCGATTTGGTAATAAGCTTTCCAGAGAGTTGGTCAGGTAAACTCGGTGGGACCGATTTGCTCTTTTCGGTGAGACTGAAATGTTACAAAAAGGAAACAGAGAGTTTACATTGCAATCTCGGTGGGACCGATCTCTCACTTCGGTTAGACCGAAATGTTACGAAGGGAAATAGAGAGATTGCAATCCCATCTCGGTGAGACCGAGATCCCTATCGGTAAGACCGATTTGCTTAGGGTTTGTGGAAGTGGCTATGACTTTTGGAATCGGTGGCGCCGGATTGGAAGAATCGGTGTGACCGATTTTGGCTTTGGGTTTAGGTCATTTGTGGATGTGGGAAAGTAGTTGGGGGTTTTGGAGCATATCACTAAGCACATGAAGCAAGAGGCTCATTAAGCAACACCTCATCCCTCCTTGATAGTATTGGCTTTTCCTATAGACTCAATGTGATCTTGGATCACTAAAATGTAAAATTAAGAGTCTTGAGCTTTTGAGCTTGAGCCAATCCTTTGTCCTTAGTATTTTTGAGGGATCCACTTTCATCATCCATGCCATGCCATTCATTGAGCTTTCCTGAAATAATAGTCTTGGAATATCATTAGCTCAATGAAGTATATGTGTTATGAATTACCAAAACCACCTAGGGATAGTTGCACTTTCAAGCATATCTCCTGCAGACCCGGGCATCTCCTCTTCAGGGTGTCCCGTCAACATACCTGCAGACATAACTGTAACGCCCCGGATTTGATGCGCCAAGCGTCTACCAGTTATTCGCCATTGTTGCCATGTCATTTGCTTGCGTGTTGCATTTTGCCATGTCATCATCTGCATTTTATCTGCATGTTTTTCAAAACTTGCATCCGTTCGGGTTCCCCCGGTTCTCTCTGTTATCCGTTCGGAGTCCAGACCTCTCGCGCGCGCCCGTCGCACCTCTTAGACCTTGTTTCGTGAGCGGGAGAAAAATGTTCTCGGAATGGGATGAAACTTGGCGTGTGGTGTTGTTTTAGAGTAGGTAGACCGCCGGTCAATTTTCGTCACATTCGGAGTCCGTTTGATGCCCCAAGGGTTAACCGCATCGCCCGAAACCCCTCTCTCTTTGCCGCCCAGCCCCTCTTCCCATAGCCCATAACCCATCCAAACCCCCTCCATCCTCTCGGCCGTTCGATCACGATCGCGTGGCCGAAAACCGCACCTCATTTGGACTCTCCTAGCTCCCTCTACCTATATATATGTGCATCCCCCCGATTTTTCGCGCAGATCAAACCCTAGCCAAACTCCTCCCCGCCGCCGGACATGTCCACCTCTGCACCGGACGTGTCCACCACCGCCGCCACGTCGCTCTGGGAAATGAGAGGCCACCACGTCAGCAACGCCGCCATCTCTCACCATGCTGGCCCGCCAAGCCCATCTCTAGCCCGCCCGAGCCCATCTAGGCCCGAGCACGTCGTCGCCCGCGCCCACTCGCCGGGAACTCGCCGGAATTCGCCGGCTGCATCGCCGGAGCTCCCTGCCGCCCCTCCCCACGCCGCTCCTCCTTCTGCTCGCCGGCCTCCATCACCACGCTCGTCCTGCGTTCCCCTCGCACTGCAGCACCTCCCGCGGATCTCCTCCGCCGCTCTCGCGCACCACCGCCGCCTCCCGCACGCCGCCTGAGCGCGCCGCCTGGCCCGAGCTCCTCCGCCCGAGCTCCTCCACTGCTCCACCGCCGCCCTTGGAGATCTACTCGTCGCCGGCTGACCTCGTCGTCGCCGGAAATGGACCAGCCTTCCCTGGATCAGGAGGTCCCCGGCCAGATCCGTCGCCTCCCTCCAGTTCCTGCCGACCGGCGTCCGACCCCGGCCGCCGTCGTTCACTGGCCGCCGCCGCCTTCCAGATCGGTCGAGAGGAGCCCGATCCCCTCCCCGTTGACCGCGCATGGCCGCGTGGTCCTCGGCCTCCCCGGCCCATCTCCCTCGGCCCGCCTGGCCCGCTTGGTCTCCGCTGTGACCTGGACCGAAGCCTAGTGGTGAGCCCGCCAAAATCCCGCCGTACGCGCTAGTTGCTATTTGACGCTCATCCTGTTTTTTTCTTCTGAAAACTGCCCAAGTCCGAAATAGTTACATTCTGGTGCTACCTTTGACCTGCTGTAATTTGTGGCATGCAGCTCCGTTTTGTGCATGCTATATGTCAAAATGTTCATCATGAGATGATATTAATTTCATTACAGTGTGCCATGCTTGTTTGCGTTCGTCTTGATGCCCTAATCATCATTACAAGAGTGCTATATGATGTTAACTGCTGTCTGTTAACATAACTTGATGTTTTGTCATTTTTGTTGCATTTGATGTGTGCATCTTATAAGCATGAGCTCTACATGAGTTTTGAGCTACATCATGCCATCTTTACAGTCGCGCCATCCATGTATATTTGTGAGTCTTGTAGTGAGTGCATCGAGCTCGGGAAGTAGGGTACTTGCTGTTACTGTCTTGCTAGGCTGAATCTGTTATTTTGTGATGCTATGTAAACCTGCTGCTACAAGTCATTCTATGCATAATCTGGAGATGTTCACTAGGGATTTTTGTTACACATATCATTCTCTATCCATTCATGGCCCTGGTTGCATTTATAGCCTGTTGTAGCTTGTTGTAATCTGGCTCCAAATTTGCTAAATAATGTTGCTGTCAGCCTGTTAACATTAAGTTCAGCTTTGCCATGTGCTTTGCTAGTGATCCATGCACCCTATGAACTTTCTCTTGCCATGCTTAGCTTCGTAAACATGTATTCTTACTGTTGGTTGCCTTGTAATAACATGTATTTCTCTGTGGTGAGTGGTACAAGCTCACCAACATGCCTACTTATCGTTGTTCCTGCCATGTGTTGTTATTCTGAATCTGTAATATCATTTGCCATTTTTGCATGGATGCTACCATCTTTTCTGTTGATCTTTGGAATTAGTTCAGTAAAGGCGTTTTGTTCTTTGGCTTTAGTACTAGCATTCCATGCCTTTGTTTGCCATGATATCTTGCTGTAACATGTTGTTTGATAGCTCTAAACATTGAAACCTGATGTTGTTTCTGCCAAGTCTGTAAACTGTTATTATTTGCAATCTTGTCATGTCCTTTTGAGCATGTTCTACTGATTTCTGAAGATAGCTCAGTGTTCATGTTTTGTTGAGATTCATTTTTGCATCATGTCCATTCCTTTGGTTTTCCTGTTGAGGTGCTGTAGCATATTGTTTTGATGCTTGCTAGATGCCGAGTTGCTGTTTTGGACAGATTGTTTATATCATGTTTGGAGTGTATGTGTTGAACCGTTGCTCCGTTTTGAGTGTGCTCTATATGAAACTTGCATAGTTTTGCATGCAGTTTCATATTATCATGTTGCATCCTTGTTTTGGTGTGTTTGCTTGATGTTTGAATGCATTTTGCATCAATGCCGTGTTTAACTTGTTTTACTCATATCTTCTAGGCCGTAGGTCCGAATTAAACGAACTCTATATGTAACTTGACTAGAATCTCGTGTAGATCATCTTGGTGCATCTTAACTTCCTGTTTAACAACTTGAACATAAGGTTTATTCAGATCTGGACCTATTTCGAAATTTGCATATGAGGACTTACCGGAATTGTTATATGTTATTTCCGGCCTCATTTAAACTTGCCTTGATGTGTTGCTCTTGTATGCATCATCTCTTGCCATGAGTAGCTTCATGTAGTCTTGTCTTGCATCATACTTGGTTGAGCATCATGTCTTGTTCATGTGTGGTTTGTTTACCATGTTGTGTGCTTCTTCTCGATAGTTCCTGTTTCATTGCGATCGTGAGGATTCGTTCGTCTACACTTGGTTCGTCTTCGTGGATTCATCTTCTTCATGGACTTGTTCTTCTTCCTAGCGGGATTTCAGGCAAGATGACCGCTACCCTGGATCTCACTACTATCATTGCTATGCTAGTTGCTTCGTTCTATCGCTATGCTGCGCTACCTATCATTTACTCTTCAAGCCTCCCAAATTGCCATGTCAGCCTCTAACCTTTTGCAGCCTTCCTAGCAAACCGTTGCTTGGCTATGTTATCGCTTTGCTCAGCCCCTCTTATAGTGTTGCTAGTTGCGGGTGAAGATGAAGATTGCTCCATGATGGACATGATTATGTTGGGATATCACAATATATCTTATTTAATTAATGCATCTATATACTTGGTAAAGGGTGGAAGACTCGGCCTTATGCCTGGTGTTTTGTTCCACTCTTGCCGCCCCTAGTTTCCGTCATACCGGTGTAATGTTCCTTGATTTTGCGTTCCTTACACGGTTGGGTGATTTATGGGACCCCCTTGATAGTTCCTTACACGGTTGCGTGATTTGAATAGAACTCCTCCAGCAAGGCCCAACGTTGGTTTTAACATTTGCCACCTAAGCCTTTTTCCCTTGGGTTCTGCAGACTCAAGGGTCATCTTTATTTTAACCCCTCCGGGCCAGTGCTCCTTCGAGTGTTGGTCCGAACTGAGCTACCTGCGAGGCCACCTTGGGGAAACTTGAGGACTGGTTTTACTCGTAGCTAGTCTCGTTCGGTGTTTTCCTGAGAACGAGATATGTGCAGCTCCTATCGGGATTTGTCGGCACATCGGGCGGCTTTGCTGGTCTTGTTTTACCATTGTCGAAATGTCTTGTAACCGGGACTCCGAGTCTGATTGGGTCTTCCTGGGAGAAGGAATATCCTTCGTTGACCGTGAGAGCTTGTGATGGGCTAAGTTGGGACACCCCTGCAGGGTTTAAACTTTCGAAAGCCATGCCCGCGGTTATGCGACAGATGGGAATTTGTTAATATCCGATTGTAGAGAACTTGACACCAGATCCGAATTTAAATGCACCAACTGTGTGTGTAGTCGTGATGGTCTATTTTCGGCGGAGTCCGGGAAGTGAACACGGTTTTGGGTTATGATTGACGTAAGTACGAGTTCATGATCACTTCTTGATCATTGCTAGCTTCACGACCGTTCCGTTGCTTCTCTTCTCGCTCTTATTTACGTATGTTAGCCACCACATCATGCTTAGTCGCTGCTGCAACCTCACCACTTTATCCCTTCCTTACCCATTAAGCTTTGCTAGTATTGATACCCATGGTAATGGGATTGCTGAGTCCTCGTGGTTCACAAATTACTACAACAACAGTTGCAGGTACAGATTATGCGATGATCATGACGCTAGAGCGATGTTACGTGTTTTGGAGTTCTTCTTCGATCAGGGGATAGGTTCTAGGTCGGCAGCCTGGGCTAGCAGGGTGGATGTCATTTGAGTTTCTATTTGTGTTTCATCCGTAGTCGGATGGTGCTCTTATGTAAGATTATGTTGTATTCGTGTGGCATTGTATGCCTTATGTATGTATCCCTATCTATTATGTAATGTTGATGTAATGATATCCACCTTGCAAAAGCGTCTCCAAGATGCGCTTCTATCCTTGGTGGGACCTTTGAGTTCCTTTAGGACAGGGTCGCATCTTGGGCGTGACAAGTTGGTATCAGAGCCTCGACCGACCATAGGAGCCCCCTTGATTGATCGTGTAGTTTGGCCGTTGTTGAGTCTAGAAGAAAACTGTTTTTGGAGTCTAGTTATATCGGAGAGTAGGAGTTATTTTTACTCCTTAGCCCCTTCGTCTTTCTGGTGAGGAATCTTAACGTAGGTGTTTTGAATTACTCCTCTTCCCTTTCAAATTTTCTTTAGGATCGCGCGGTTAGTTTCGATCGTTGGGTTCTCAGCTCTTTTCATCCGGTGCATTTCTCATCAAGTTGACTCGAGCCTCTTCTTCTTTGTCAAGTTCAATCCTTAGTTGTTTTCTTTTCCCACCCGCCCATCCTTTTCTTCTTGGAGCCGGAGTCCGTAATCGAGTTTCCATCCTACTCATGCGAAGTCTTTGCTTTCTTTCCTCAATTATTTCAATCGGTGTTTTCTCTTCAAGATATTCGTTGGTTCTCCCTTCCAGGTGCCTTTGTTTTCCCGCCCTCCCACCCTTTCTCTTCCCGGAGTCCGAGTCTCTTTCGACCATCAATTTCATTCGTACGGAGCCTCTTCAGTCTTCCCTCAATTGTTTCAACCGGTGAATTCTCTTTCGTTTGAAATTCTTCATCTCTTTTCAGGTTGATTCAATTCACGTTTTTTGGGTTGATAATATTCTTTTCCTTGGATCAAGTGTTCTCCTTGCTCGTTTACCTCTCGCCATTCAAGCATTCCGGAGTTCGGAAGACATCTCAGGAGATTCGTCTGTGTTCGAATTAATTTGAGGTTGTGACCTCATTCAAATATTTCAATTGTTCCAGTGCATCATCTATATTTTCAATAACCCTTTCCAACGGTGTTTTCTCTTCAGTAGGCCCTAACCCATAGGTGTTTTCCCAGGATCTTACTTCACTCTTCTAATCCCCCGGGAGTTATTCTCAATTCTTTTCAACTGTGATGTAAGAATGGATCCTGTTAGTCAGACGCCTTTCCAAGGTCGATTTCAAATCATTTTCATTGTTGCCTCAATCACTTCGCTTTTCATTCTCCCAGAGTATCTCAGTAATTTTGGTGCTGTTTCTCGTCGTCATTTGAAGATCGAAGAAGAGTTTTTCCTCTAAATCTTGTCCGTTCTTCCGAAGATTCATGGTTCTAGCTTCTTATTATCCTCTCAATTATTCCATTTGTCAGATATTATTTTCTTACCCATCCGGAGTATGTCAGGAATTGTTTTCCCGTTTCTTTTCACCGGAGGCCATCATTCCAAAAGAATTCTTTAACCTGACATTTCAGCTACCGTTAACCAATTATCCCGGTGATTCATTCTCTTTCATCAGTCATTTTCGAATTCTTACGGTGGTTCGTTCAGATATTTTTTCATTTGTTATCATATTAATTCATTCGTTCTTTCCAATCCTACCGCTGGTTCATGAAGACTTTCTCAAGTTTTGTGCTATACCCCCCTTAATCGTTTTCAAGAAGAATAAGTAGTACGCAAAATCCATTGCTTGTCATCAATTTAATTTGATGAAGGATAAGCATACAATAAATCTTATTCTTATTTCATCCAAGCGAGTAATCCCTTCCTTCAGAGTTGTTCTTGAGGAATAAATTCTAGTTCCAAGTGTTTTCATATTTTTTTCCGGAGTTCAAATTTTCCTCGGCTATTTTTTCGGAACCTCCATCTAAATCACCGCAAGGCTTGAATCTTTATTCTTTCATCCTTCATTTCTATCTCATCATCCTTTTGTCACCGGAGTTCTTCATGGTGGTTCTTCATGATTTAGTTCATTCTTCAAGAGTTCATCAAGATTTTGTTGGTGGAGTTCAAGTATCTTTTCTTCTCACATCTCGAAGTGCAAATAATTCTCCGTTTTCTTTTGAAGTGGAGTTTTGCATTTCTTCGTTCTTCTCAGTTATCCAATCATTTCCGTTTGTGGCCGGTTATCACCTTATGATCTTGAGATGTTACCATAAGACCATAACAAGCTTATTCTTTTTTGTTGTTGATTTTCTCAACAACTCTGTTTAAACCTTCCTTCTAAAGATGCTTTCAATTTCATTCGTGGCACAAGTTGTCATTTTCTTCTCTGTTTTTTTTCATTCAACTCTTTCAATTCTTTCTGGAGGTTTTGTGTCATGTCTTAATCAAGTATCATTCCATACTCTCAAGCTTGTGTCCTATTCCTTCCATTTTCAGCCGGAGTGCTTCCTAAATTCTTTCAGTCTAATTCGTTTCTTATCTCATTCTAACCGGAGTGGTTTCATAGTCTATCTGATTCTGTGAGCTTTCGATTCTCGTCATTCTCGTCGTTCCTCTCTTCTTCTCGAGTGCTCTCAATTCTTTGCTTCTTCTCTTGAGTTCTTGTTTCACATCATCCCTTTTCCCTTCCGTCTCGGTCCTAAGATCTCGGGACGAGATCTCTTGTTAGTGGAGGAGAGTTGTAATGCCCCGGATTCGATGCGCCAGGTGTCTGCCAGTTATTCGCCGTTGTTGCCATGTCATTTGCTTGCGTTTTGCATTTTGCCATGTCATCATCTGCATTTCATCTGCATGTTTTTCAAAACTTGCATCCGTTCGGGTTCCCCCGGTTCTCTCTGTTGTCCGTTCGGAGTCCAGACCTCTTGCGCACGCACGTCGCACCTCTCAGACCTTGTTTCCTGAGCGGGAGAAAAATATTCTCGGAATGGGATGAAACTTGGCGTGCGGTGTTGTTTTAGAGTAGGTAGACCACCGGTCAATTTTTGTCGCATTCGGAGTCTGTTTGACGCACCAACGGTTAACCGCATCGCCTGAAATCCCTCTCTCTTTGCAGCCCAGCCCCTCTTCCCGTAGCCCATAACCCATCCAAACCCCCTCCATCCTCTCGGCCGTTCTATCACGATCACGTGCCGAAAACCGCACCTCATTTGGACTCTCATATCTCCCTCTACCTATATATATGTGCATCCCCCCGATTTTTCGCGCAGATCAAACCCTAGCCAAACTCCTCCCCGCCGCCGGACATGTCTGCCTCCACGCTGGATGCGTCCACCGCCGCCGCCACGTCGCTCTGGCCAATGAGAGGCCGCCCCGTCTGCAGTGCCGCCGTCTCCCACCATGAGGGCCCGCCAAGCCCATCTCTAGCCCGCCCGAGCCCATCTGGGCCCAAGCCCGCCGTCGCCCGCGCCCGCTCGCTGGGACCTCGCCGGACTTCGCCGGCTGCATCGTCGGAACTCCCTGCCGCCGCACCGCACGCAGCTCCTCCTTCCGCTCGCCGGCCTCCACCACCGCGCTTGTCCCGCGTTTCCCTCGCGCTGCAGCACCTCCCACGGATCTCCTCCGCTGCTCTCGTGCACCACCGCCGCCTCCCGCACGTCGCCCGAGCACGCCGCCTGGCCCGAGCTCCTCCACCCGAGCTCCTCAACCGCTCCACTGCCGCCCTTTGAGATCTGCTCGTCATCGGCTGACCTCGTCGTCACCGGCAATGGACCAGCCTTCCCCGGATCAGGAGGTCCCCGGCCAGATCCGCCTCCTCCCTCCAGTTCCTGCCCGCCGGCGTCCGACCCCGGCCGCCATCGTTCGCTGGCCACCGCAGCCTTCCAGATCGGTCAGGAGGATCCCGATCCCCTCCCGGTTGACCGCGCGTGGCCGCGTGGGCCTCGGCCTCCCTAGCCCATCTCCCTCGGCCCGCCTGGCCCGCTTGGTCTCCGCTGCGACCTGAGCAGAAGCCTAGTGGTGAGCCCGCCTAAATCCCGCCCTGCCCGCTAGTTGCTATTTGACGCTCATCCTGTTTTTTTCTTCTGAAAACTACCCAAGTCCCGAAATAGTTACATTCTGGTGCAACCTTTGACCTGTGGAACTTATTGCATACTCCCCTGTTTTGTGTGTGCTATATGTCAAAATGTTAATCATGAGATGATCTTCATTTCATTCCATTGTGCCATGCTTGTTTGTGTTCGTCTTGATGCCCTAATCATCGTTACAAGAGTGCTATATGATGTTAACTATTGTCTGTTAACAGAACTCGATGTTTTGTCATTTTTGCTGCATTTCATGTGTGCATCTTTTAAGAATGAGCTCTACATGAGTTTTGAGCTACATCAAGACATCTTTACAGTCGTGCCATCCATGTATTTTTGTGAGTCTTGTAGTGAGTGCATCGAGCTCGGGAAGTAGGGTACTTGCTGTTACTGTTTTGCTATGCTGAATCTATTATTTTGTGATGCTATGTAAACCTGCTGCTACAAGTCATTTTATGCATAATCTGGAGATGTTCACTAGGGATTTTTTGTTACACATATCATGCTCTATCCATCCATGGCCATGGTTGCATTTATATCCTGCTGTAGCTTGTTGTAATCTTGCTCCAAATTTGCTAAATAATGTTGCTGTCAGCCTGTTAACATTAAGTTCAGTTTTGCCATGTGATTTGCTAGTGATCGATGCACCCTATGAACTTTCTCTTGCCATGCTTAGCTTCATAACATGTATTCTTACTGTTGGTTGCCTTGTAATGCCAGGTATTGCTCTGTGGTGAGTGGTACAAGCTCACCAACATGCCTACTTATCGTTGTTCCTGCCATGTGTTGTTATTCTGAATCTGTAATATCATTTGCCATGTTTGCATGGATGCTACCATCTTTTCTGTTGATCTTTGGAATTAGTTCAGTAAAAGCGTTTTGTTCTATGGCTTTAGTACTAGCATGCTATGCCTTTATTTGCCATGATATCTTGCTGCATCATGTTGTTCGATAGCTCTAAACATTGAAACCTGATGTTATTTCTGCCAAGTCTGTAAACTGTTATTATTTGCAATCTTGCCATGTCCTTTTGAGCATGTTCTATTGATTTATGGAGATAGCTCAGTGTTCATGTTTTGTTAAGCTTCATTTTTACATCATGTCCATGCCTTTTTTTCCTGTTGAGGTGTTGCAGCATATTGTTTTGATGCTTGCTAGATGCCTAGTTGCTGTTTTGGATAGATTGTTGTTATATCATGTTTGGAGTGTATGTGTTGAACCGTTGCTCCGTTTTGAGTGTGCTCTATACGAAACTTGCTTAGTTTTGCATGTAGTTTCATATGATCATGTTGCATCCTTTTTTTGGTGTGTTTGCTTGATGTTTGAATGCATTTTGCATCAATGTCATGTTTAACTTGTTTTACTCGTATCTTCTAGGCCGTAGCTCCGAATTAAATGAACTCTATATGTAACGTGACTAGAATCTCGTGTAGATCATCTTGGTGCATCTTAACTTGCTGTTTAAAAACTTGAACATAAGGTTTATTCGGATCTGGACCTATTTCGAAATTTGCATATGAGGACTTACTGGAATTGTTATATGTTATTTCTGGCCTCATTTAAACTTGCCTTGATGTGTTGCTCTTGTATGCATCATCTCTTGCCATGAGTAGCTTCATGTAGTCTTGTCTTGCATCATACTTGGATGAGCATCATGTCTTGTTCATGTGTCGTTTGTTTACCATGTTGTGTGCTTCTTCTCGATAGTTCCCGTTTCGTTGAGATCATGAGGATTCGTTCGTCTACACTTGGTTTGTCTTCGTGGATTCATCTTCTTCATGGACTTGTTCTTCTTCCTAGCGGGATTTCAGGCAAGATGACCGCTACCCTGGATCTCACTACTATCATTGCTATGCTAGTTGCTTCGTTCTATCGCTATGCTGCGCTACCTATCATTTACTCTTCAAGCCTCCCAAATTGCCATGTCAGCCTCTAACCTTTTGCACCCTTCCTAGCAAACCGTTGCTTGGCTATGTTACCGCTTTGCTCGGGCCCTCTTATAGTGTTGCTAGTTGCAGGTGAAGTTGAAGATTGCTCCATGATGGACAGGATTATGTTGGGATATCACAATATCTCTTATTTAATTAATGCATCTATATACTTGGTAAAGGGTGGAAGACTCGGCCTTATGCCTGATGTTTTGTTCCACTCTTGCCGCCCCTAGTTTCCGTCATACCGGTGTTATGTTCCTTGATTTTGCGTTCCTTACACGGTTGGGTGATTTATGGGACCCCCTTGATAGTTTGCTTTGAATAAAACTCCTCTAGCAAGGCCCAACCTTGGTTTTAACATTTGCCACCTAAGCCTTTTTCCCTTGGGTTCTGCAGACTCAAGGGTCATCTTTATTTTAACCCCTCCGGGCCAGTGCTCCTTCGAGTATTGGTCCGAACTGAGCTGCCTGCGGGGCCACCCTGGGGAAACTTGAGGACTGGTTTTACTCGTAGCTAGTCTCATCCGGTGTTTCCCTGAGAACGAGATATGTGCAGCTCCTATCGGGATTTGTCAGCACATCGGGCGGCTTTGCTGGTCTTGTTTTACCATTATCGAAATGTCTTGTAACCGGGACTCCGAGTCTGATCGGGTCTTCCTAGGACAAGGAATATCCTTCGTTGACCGTGAGAGCTTGTGATGGGCTAAGTTGGGACACCCCTACAGGGTTTAAACTTTCGAAAGCCGTGCCCGTGGTTATGCGGCAGATGGGGATTTGTTAATATCTGGTTGTAGAGAACTTGACATCAGATCCGAATTTAAATGCATCAACTGTGTATGTAGCCGTGATGGTCTTTTTTCGACGGAGTCTGGGAAGTGAACACGGTTTTGGGTTATGATTGATGTAAGTAGGAGTTCAGGATCACTTCTTGATCATTGATAGCTTCATGACCGTTCTGTTGCTTCTCTTCTCGCTCTTATTTTGCATATGTTAGCCACCACATCATGCTTAGTCGCTGCTGCAACCTCACCACTTTATCCCTTCCTTACCCATTAAGCTTTGCTAGTTTTGATACCCATGGTAATGGGATTGCTGAGTCCTCGCGGCTCACAGATTACTACAACAACAGTTGCAGGTACAGATTATGCGATGATCATGACGCGAGAGCGATGTTACGTGTTTTGGAGTTCTTCTTCTGCTTCTTCTTCAATCAGGGGATAGGTTCCAGGTCGGCAACCTGGGCTAGCAGGGTGGATGTCGTTTGAGTTTCTATTTGTGTTTCATCCGTAGTCGGATGGTGCTCTTATGTAAGATTATGTTGTATTCGTGTGGCATTGTATGCCTTATGTATGTATCCCTATCTATTATGTAATGTTGATGTAATGATATCCACCTTGCAAAAGCGTCTTCAAGATGTGCTTCTATCCTTGGTGGGACCTTCGAGTTTCTTTAGGATAGGGTCGCATCTTGGGCGTGACAATAACTCTGTTAATATGCCTCTTCGACGAACTATACTATAGTTCGTTCAACCACTTACTATAAATGACACGTTGAAGCCTACGGTTCTCCTTCACGGAATCCGCGAGCTGAGCCCGGACATCTTTCAATTCGATGCTTAGTTTGAGGTTAGCATCTTGCAGCTTATTCTTCTCCTGGATAGACTGCATCAGCATGCGTTCGCCCGCCTTCACCTGACTTCGCAGATGCTGCTCATTATCTGTGTAGTCGAGAGGTCCCGAACCTGGGTAAAACATCGTGTCCCCAGTCTCCTGTTACCATTAGCCTTAGACGCATAGTTTAGGACCCCCTACCCGAGATCCGCCGGTTTTGACACCGACAACAGGATCACCCTTGGGTGGAGGAGGATCCCCTAGGATTTCAACAGGTAAGTTGTGTTCAAGATAGGAAAATGACAAGCTTTTCCATAAACCATCTTATATGGAGACATGCCCATAGGATTTTTGTATGCAGTTCTATAGGCCCATAATTCATCATCAAGTTTTTTGGACCAATTCTTTCTAGATCTATTAACAGTCTTTTGCAAAATCAATTTGAGCTCTCTATTGCTCAACTCTATTTGACCACTAGACTGCGGATGATAAGGAGATGCGATTCTATGATTAACATCATACTTAGCAAGCATCTTACGGAAAGCACCATGAATAAAATGTGAACCACCATCAGTCATAAGATATCTAGGGACTCCAAACTTCGGAAAAATAACTTCTTTAAGCATTTTAATAGAAGTGTTATGATCAGCACTACTAGTTGGAATAGCTTCTACCCACTTAGTAACGTAATCAACAGCAACTAAAATATGTGTATATCCATTAGAGGCAGGAAAAGGTCCCATATAATCAAAGGCCCAAACATCAAACGGTTCAATAACAAGAGAGTAGTTCATAGGCATTTCTTGACGTCTACTAATATTACCAATTCTTTGACATTCATCACAAGATAAGACAAACTTACGAGCATCTTTGAAGAGAGTAGGCCAATAAAAACCGGATTGCAATACCTTATGTGAAGTTCTGTCTCCAGCGTGGTGTCCTGCATATCATTCAGAGTGACACTTGCATATTTTCTGTTCCTGTTCATGCTCAGGTACACAACGTCTAATAACACCATCTACTCCTTCTTTATAAAGGTGTGGGTCATCCTAGAAGTAATGTCTTAAATCATAAAAGAACTTTTTCTTTTGCTGGTATGTGAAACTAGGTGGTATAAATTTAGCAACAATGTAATTAGCATAATCAGCATACCAAGGAGCAGTACGAGAAGCATTAATGACCGCTAATTGTTCATCAGGGAAGCTATCATCAATAGGCAGTGGGTCATCAAGAACATTCTCTAACCTAGACAAGTTGTCTGCAACGGGGTTCTCAGCTCCCTTTCTATCAATAATATGCAAATCAAATTCTTGGAGCAAGAGAACCCATCTAATGAGTCTAGGCTTAGCATCTTTCTTCTCCATAAGATATATAATAGCAGCATGATCAGTGTGAATAGTAACTTTGGAATCAACAATATAAGGTCTAAATTTATCACATTGAACACAACTGCTAAGAATTCTTTTTCAGTAGTAGCATAATTTCTCTGGGCAGCATCGAGAGTCTTACTAGCATACTGGATAACATTCAATTTCTTATCAACTCTTTGCCCTAGAACAACACCTACAACATAATCACTAGCATCACAGATAATTTCAAAAGGTAAATTCCAATTAGGTGGCTGAATAATAGCTGCAGTGATCAAAGCTTTCTTAAGTATTTCAAATGCTTCTACACAATCATCATCAAAGACAAAAGGAATATCTTTTTGCAATAAATTAGTTAGAGGCCTAGAGATTTTAGAAAAGTCCTTAATGAACCTCCTGTAACATCCCAAATTTTCAATTTGGAATGTTACACACTAGATCATCATTGCATATCATATTTAATTGCTTTTGGCTTGATCCTAGAAATTTTACGCAACTCAAGGACCCTCAGAGAGAGTTGGGAATTTCGTTATTTTCATATTTGAGTTTTTCTCAAATTTTGAGAATAGGATCATTTGATTTTATTTATTTTATCTTCAATTATTTCTATTCTAAAAATATGAGAGCGGGGATAAAATGACTTTCCAAAATAAAGAAATAATGAGGATTTAATAAAAAAAAATCAAATAAGTTTTATTTCGGAGTTTTTGGCTATTTTATTTGAATTTAGGAAAAAATGCGCGTTTTCAAAACTGCATTTTAGGGCCAAGAAAATGTTCATCTCATCCTAAATATTTTATTTAGGTGGTAAAAATTTGTTTTGGCATTTTTAGATTTCTATTTATTTTTCTAGGATTTATTTTTCTGTTCGGCGAAACTGTTAAAAAAAACTCCCGCGCCCACTGGGCCGAAGGCCCAGCCGAGCCAGGCCGGCCCGCCTCCCCACCGCTGTCTCCCGCGCGGAGACCGCCCCGCCGCCGCCGCCGACCCGGACAGGAGTCCGAGCCGGACTCCTCCGCCGCCGCCTTGCCCCCTCCCCCAAGCCACCACATCCCCTCCTTAAATACTCCCCCCACCCCGCCGCCACACCCCATCCCGCCCCGCCGCCGAAGCCGCGCCGCCGCCGGAGCCGCTGACGTCCGTCGCCGCCACCCACACCACCCTCGTCACCCGGCGCCACCGCCGAAGCCCGCCGGACCCCACCGGACTTCGCCGGAGCCCGACGAGAAAACCGATTTGTTTTTTTAGAAAACCCTAGTTTATTTTTTTAGATCGGTTATTTTTTCCCGGTGTACTTATTTAGCGAGCGTTCGCTCGTTCGTTCATTTTAACGGACGAGTTCACCGTTTAGTTTCAGTTAACGAATGTCAGTTCGTTAAACTGTTCGTCAGTTTTTCTTTTTCTCGGATTTTCCGCGATTATTTCAGATCGCGATTTCTGATCCAATTTTCGTTTTAGTTTATCTTTTCGCTCGTTTATCAGAATCAGGCGATTGAAGCGCCTAGAGTTTCGTCTCGAAACCCTCTTTCTGTCTAATCAACTCAAACAAGTTTTTGCTACTGTTGACTTAGGTCCAGATTAGTAAATGAAGCTTGTTTCTTTCGCAGTTTGAGTTTCGTTGCTTCGTTTGCTTTGATTCTTTTTGCAAACCGAAGTTCTTATGTTTAAATTTCTGGTTAGTTCTCTTATTTGAGTTTTACCTATGCATTAGATGAGTACTTGTTGTATGTTTGTTTGCTTGTTTGTTTGCGGTAGAGTATCCGGAGTGCGCCGCTTGGTACTTCGAATCTCTTGGTTTCATGAATCATCAGCAAGGCAAGAAACACTTTGATCATACCTCTTTACTACCCAGTTTTATTGCATTAGATCAATCCTCAAATAATTGCATGATTAGGATCTGATTAATATGTGGGTTTTGGGAAGTAGATGAGGTAGTACCTATTACCTGTTTTATTATCAAACCATTGGGAGTTACTTCTACGTTTGCTTATATTGCTATGCTATGCTAGTAGACGTGGATTGGGTGAGTGAATTTCCATGACAGATGTGAGGTTGTTAATTAATGGTTTATTTAAGGTGGCAACTTTAATACACATCTGGGTGGATTGAGGCTCCTGGGTATTCCAGCGATTGCCTGCTTCTTTTGGACCGCCACCCAGGCCCAAAGGGATCATGAGATTATTCATGCTAGAAACTTCTGTGTGCAGCCACAAGCCATTATGGGCTCTGGCATAGTTGAATAGGTTGCGTGAGCTCTTGAAGAGGTGGACTAGCAGATAGAGGGATTGTAGGTGTACCGGTCCACCCGGAGTAGAAAGTAAATGTTTCTGAAAGACTGTGTCTCGGTCATCCGTTTCTCAAACATCATGTAGTGCGAGAAATCCAATGGAGGCGATCGAGTCTTGTGGGGAAAAGTGCGCAAACCTCTGCAGAGTGTATAAACTAATCATGATTAGCTGTGTTCCCGGTTATGGACATTTTGAGTATCTAGTACTTGGATTATCATGTGAATCTCATCATGTTACTTTAATTTAATTTGTTGGGTTTTAATGATGATGCATAATTGGGATTGAGAGGGTGTCTACACTCTCAATGTTTAACAACCATCATGATAGTTAAATAAAATTTATTCCTTTGCAATAGGGAAAAATTGGCTTTATGCAAAAACTGTAACCATAGAGCTTTCCACCAGCCATATATGCATGTAGTATAGCATATTTCTGTTCATTACTCTCTATGTGTTACATTGCCATCATATTCCATGTGCTGAACCGTTTTCGGGCTGCAACATTCATGTTGCAGACTTTTCAGACGACGAGTAAGATGCCTTAGGATCGTGGTCCTATACTCAGTGATGCCGTTGGAGTTGATGGACTCACTTATCTTCCAAGCCTTCCGCTATTATCATTATTAGATGGCCTTAAGCCATATTTATTGTAATAAGTTCTTTTTGGAGACATTCGATGTAATAAGTGTGTGATTGCTACTCTGTTATAAATCCTCCAAGTACTGTGCGTGTCAGCATTACTGATCCAGGGATGACACTGAAGCACAGAGATCAGACTATTTGAGGTCTGGTCGCTACACCTCCTATAAAAACCGGCATGACCAAGGAAACTTCTTATACCTGTTATTCCTTGGGACATGACATCTTTTCAATAGCATCAACTTTAGCTTTACCAACTTCACTACCTCTCTCAGAGATTTTGTGCCCCAAGACAATGCCTTCATTAACCATAAAGTGGCACTTTTCCCAATTCAAGACGAGACTAGTGTCTTCGCATCTCTGCAAAACTCGATCAAGGTTGCTCAAGCAATCATCAAAAGAGGATCCATAAACAGAGAAGTCATCCATGAATACCTCACAAATATTTTCACAAAAGTTAGAGAATATAGCCATCATACATCTTTGAAAGGTAGCAGGTGCATTACATAAACCAAAGGGCATACGTCTATAAGCAAAAGTACCGAAAGGGCAAGTAAAAGTAGTTTTTGATTGATCTTCCACTGACACAGGTATTTGAGAGAAACCAGAATAACCATCCAGAAAGCAGAAGTGTGTATGTTCGGATAGTCTTTCTAGCATTTGATCAATAAAAGGTAAAGGGCAATGATCTTTCTTAGTAGCTTTATTTAATTTACGAAAATCAATTACCATCCTATAACCTATAATAATTCTTTGCGGAATAAATTCATCTTTATCATTAGGAACAACAGTAATACCTCCCATTTTAGGGACACAATGGACAGGGCTTACCCATTCACTATCAGCAATTGGATAAATTATACCTGCCTTGAGGAGCTTTAGTATCTCTTTTCTTACCACTTCTTTCATCTTAGGATTTAATCTTTGTTGAGGATCTCTGACTGGTTTGGCATCTTTTTCCACTTTAATTTTGTGTTGGCATAGAGTAGGACTAATGCCCTTAAGATCATCGAGAGTATATCCAATAGAAGCACAGTGCTTCTTCAGAGTTTTCAATAATCTTTCTTCTTCTTGTTCTGAAAGGTTAGCACAAATAATAACAGGATATATCTTTTTTTCATCAAGATAAGCATACTTAAGATTATTAGGTAATGGTTTTAGCTCAAACACGGGATCACCCTTGGGTGGAGGGGGGTCCCCGAGAATTTCAACGGGAAGGTTATGTTTCAGAATAGGTTCCTGATTAAGGAACACTTCATCTATTTCCTTTCTTTCTTTCATAAACATATCATTTTCATGGTCTAGCAAATATTGTTCTAACGGATCAATAGGGGGCACGGCAATAGAAGCAAGACCAATTATTTCATCTTTACTGGGTAATTCTTTATCATGAGGTTGTCTATGAAATTTAGCAAAATTAAACTCATCAGCCATATCATCCAAGCCAATCGTAACAACATCCTTTTCGCAATCAATCTTAGCTTTAACAGTGTTCAAGAAGGGTCTACCAAATATAATGGGACAAAAGTCATCATGTGGAGAACCAAGAACAAGAAAATCAGCAGGATATTTGACCTTCCCACACAAGACTTCAGCATCTCTAACAATCCCAAAGGGCCTAATAGTATCTCTATTGACAAGCTTAATTGTAACATCAATATCTTCTAACTCAACAGGTGCAATATCATGCATAATCTCTTGGTGTAAGGAAATAGGTATTGCACTAGCACTAGCACCCATATCACATAAGCCATGATAACAATGATCTCCTATTTTAACAGAAATAACAGGCATGCCTAGAACGGGTCTATGTATCTTAGCACCTAGTTTAAAAATATTAGCAGTTTCACCACATAAATAAATAACATGCCCATCTAAATCATCATCCAAGAGATCTTTAACCATAGCAATACTAGGTTCAACTTTGATTTGCTCAGGAGGTGTATAAGTTCTAGTATTACTCTTATGAACAACAGTCGAAGTTTTAGCATGATCCTATATCCTAACAGGAAAAGGTGGTTTCTCAACATAAGTAGTATGAACAATAGGATCATTATAAGTGATAGTCTTTTCTTCAACTATAATAGGTGCAACTACTTTTACTTCAATGGGAGATTATATTTAAACAACTTCTCCTTAGGGAGATCAACGTGAGTAGCAAAAGATTCACAGAAAGAAGCTACTATCTCAGAGTCAAGTCCATATTTAGCGCTAAATCCACGAAAAGCATCGGTATCCATAAAAGATTTAACACAATCAAACTTAGGTGTCATACCTGACTCCTTACCATCGTCGGAACCCCAATCTTCAGAGTTGCGGTTAATTCTTTCCAATAAGTCCCATTTGAATTCAATAGTCTTCAGCATATAACAGCCAGCACAGGAAGTATCGAGCATGGTGCGATCATTGAGAGAAAGCTGAGCATAAAAATTTTGAATAATCATTTCTCTTGAGAGCTCATGATTGGGGCATGAATATAACATTGACTTAAGCCTCCCCCAAGCTTGAGCGATGCTTTCTCCTTCGCGAGGCCAGAAATTATATATGTAATTACGATCACGATGAACAAGATGCATAGGATAGAACTTTTGGTAAAATTCCAACTTCAATTGTTTATAATTCCAAGATCCCGTATCATCACATAGCCTATACCATGTAAATGCATCTCCCTTCAAAGATAAAGGGAAGACCTTCCTTTTAACAACATCATCGGGAATACCTGCAAGCTTAAATAATCCACAAACTTCATCCACAAAGATAAGGTGTAAATCGGGATGCAATGTTCCATCTCCTGCAAATGGATTAGCTAGCAGTTTCTCTATCATACCCGAAGGAATTTCAAAGTGAACATTTTCAGTAGGTTCAGTAGGTTGAGGAGCAACTCTTTGCTCTAATGGTCGGGGTGAAGATGCCCCGAACAAGCCCCTCAAAGGATTAGTTTCCATAGTGAAAAGTAACAGAAAATTTTAGCACACTATATAAATGTTTCATTACCAAGTTCCACTCACCAAAAGCGCAACACTCCCCGACAATGGTGCCACAAAAGAGTCTTGATGACCCACAAGTGTAGGGGATCTATCATTAGTTCTTTTGATAAGTAATAGTGTCGAACCCAACGAGGAGCAGAAGGAAATGATAAGCGGTTTTCAGTAAGGTTTTCTCTGCAAGCACTGAAATTATAGGTAATAGATAGTTTTGTGATAAGATAAATTGTAACGAGTAACAAGCAATGAAAGTAAATAAAGTGCAGAAAGGTGGCCCAATCCTTTTTGTAGCAAAGGATAAGCCTGGACAATTTCTTATAATGAGAAAAGAGCTCCCGAGGACACATGGGAATTATCGTCAAGCTAGTTTCATCACGCTCATATGTTTCGCGTTCGGTACTTTGATAATTTGATATGTTGGTGGACCGGTGCTTGGGTACTGCCCTTACTTGGACAAGCATCCCACTTATGATTAACCCCTATTGCAAGCATCTGCAACTACAAAAGAAGTATTAAGGTATAGCTAACCACAACATTAAACATATGGATCCAAATCAGCCCCTTACGAAGCAACGCATAAACTAGGGTTTAAGCCTTTGTCACTCTAGCAACCCATAATCTAATTATTACTTCCCAATGCCTTCCTCTAGGCCCAAATAATGGTGAAGTGTCATGTAGTCGACATTCACATAACACCACTAGAGGAAAGACAACATACATCTCATCAAAATATCGAACGAATACCAAATTCACATGACTACTAATAGCAAGACTTCACCCATGTCCTCAGGAACAAACGTAAGTACCCATAAAGCATATTAATTTTCATAATTAGAGGAGTAATAATATGCATTAAGGATCTGAACATATGATCTTCCACCAAGTAAACCAATAAGCATCAACTACAAGGAGTAATCAACACTACCAGCAACCCACATGTACCAATTTGTGGTTTTGGATACAAGATTGGATACAAGAGATGAACTAGGGTTTGAGAGGAGATGGTGCTGGTGAAGATGTTGATGGATATTGACACTCTCCTGATGGGAGGATCGTTGGTGATGACGATGGTAATGATCCCCCCCCCCCCCCCGGAGGGAAGTGTCCCCGGCAGAACAGCTCTGCCGGAGCTCTAGATTGGTTTCGCCAAGGTTCCGCCTCGTGGCGGCGGAGTTTCATCATGTAAGCTTGCCCACAATTTTTTCTAGGGTAAAAGCCTTCATATAGCAGAAGATGGGCACCGGAGGGCCACCAGGGGGGCCAGGAGACAGGGGGCGCGCCCAGTAGGGGTGGGCGCCCCCCCCCCCCCACCCTCCTGGCCAGGGTGTGAGCCCCCTGAGTTGTTTCTTCCACTCAATAATTCTTATTAGTTCCAAAAATAAGTTTCATGGAGTTTCAGGTATTTTGGAGCAGTGTAGAATAGGTTTCCAATGTTTGCTCCTTTTCCAGACAGAACTCCAGCTGCCGTCATTCCCCCTCTTCAAGGTAAACCTTATAAAATAAGAGAGAATAGCCATAAGTATTGATATATAATGTGTAATAACAGCCCATAATGCTATAAATATTGATATAAAAGCATGATGCAAACTGGACGTATCACGGACTTGACTGCACCTGCCTTTGGCTGTATGACAGGTTGGCCACCCACCTATTGGGCCCACCTATCATATACGCAAAGGCAGGAGCGTCCCTCCCTCGCCCATGAGCGTGGTGGCTGGCACGACTAGGAGAAGCTGTCTCTACACGCTCTCCCTCCCGCACGCGGTGGACATGCAGCTGTTCAATCGGTGTCAGATGGCCAGAAGCGTACTGTTGTACTCCTCCAGTGCAGTCGTACTCCATCATTGTTTGACTTCCCGAAGAGGCGAAGAGCCAAGCGCATCCCGGGCACTCGTGTGGCAGTTTCATGCATAGAGTAGTCTAGGACAGCTTGTACCGTGCCTATAAGCTTAAAATCGTTGGGGTCAGCTCCATGCTATGTGGTCGTCTCAAAGTTTTTTTTAATTTAAATAGTCTTCTGGACCTACCTGTCATCCTGGTGATTGTAGTTTGCACGCTCATCTGGTCAAGACAGGAATATGTATTTTAATTTGTGGTGGGTAAATATTAGAGGTTGCAGCAAATATGTTGTACACTGCGGGTCTTTCAGCCAAGTTTAGAGGCAAGCATGTGGGGCCAGTGCTATGATGTGTCACGTCAACTCGTACAACGAGGAGAAGCTTGATTTTACTACTACACGCCTTCTCCCTCGCCAATGCGCACGGTTGCTCACGAACGAGGATAGGCTTTTTCTTATATAGTACTACGATAAGCTATCCCTCCCGCTTGCGGCGGATGGACATGCAGAAGTGGATTGGACACTGTAGAAGCAATAGTAGTAACATCATTGTTTGTCTTCTCGAAGAGGCAAAGAGCCAAGCGCAACCCGAATGTGGTAGTTGCGAACATTGGAGCACACATATAGCCAGGCTCTTGCATGAGACAAAATTGCTATGTGAGCCCACTATTGTAGTACGTACTTGCTAGTATAGCCATGTAAACTAGAAAGGAGTATTTGCCTTTCTAGAGATTTCAACAAGTGACTAGACTACATCGAGACGGAGTACATATGGAGCAAAATGAGTGAATCTGCACCGTAAATAAATACGTAGTTCTCTCGTTTTCCTCTATGAGGTGCACAATATTGAGTATATTGACTAGTCTCTTTTTGACACGCATTTACCTTTGTTTTGACACAGTACAGACGCAAGCGCTCATATACATGCACATACACTCACCCCTATGAACGCACACACGCACACCCTACCCCTATGAGCACCTCCGAAAGACTGGGGTGTTTGTTTTCAGGGACTTTTTGGTGTAGGGACTAGAAAAAGTCCCTCTTACAGACTTTTTAACCAAACAGGAGGGACTACTAGGGACTAAAAGTTGCTTTTTAGGACTAAATGAATAAGACTCTCAAGGAGAGTATTTTTTGGGACTTTTTGGGACTTTTCCAACAATGCCCCTCCCTGCACCCATTGCCCCGCCGCCCCATGGTGTTGTTTGGTTGTTATTTTTCCTATACTAGGGGTAACATGGTCATTTAATAACCTCTAGGGAGGGACTAGGGACTTTTTAGTCCCTAGAAACAAATAGGGAGGGACTTTTTAGGGACTAGGGACTTTTTAGTTGGGACTAGAAAAAGTCCTAGGACTTATGAACCAAACAGGGAGTTGAGCCGGCACTATCATCTTGAAATTTACGAAGTCACCATAGGCACCTCGTCGTCGACGGGAACGTCTCCTGACATGCGATAGACGACGCGAGTGGCAGTCGCCTGCATAGGTGCTTGAATGCCAAGGAGGAAGAGGGTAGCGGTTCCCGAGACGTTGAACGGTCAATGATGCATCCTCAATTACATGCAGAGGGAACTAATTGGAGAAGCATAATAGAGCTAGCACGACGGGAATGCAACATAGTTTGGACTCCTCATTGCCTTCCACCCTCATCGGCCTCCATGGTGACGAACTCTTTCAAGCCTTGGTGGCCCTGCAGGTGCCGAATGTCGCGAAGAAGAATGTGCACCTCGAGGTCGCGCTCGCCGCGCAGCACCTCGCCATGGAAGAAACCATCGACCTACACATCCACGTCTACGAGGAAATCGTCTTCATAGGCCACTACAAGGAAATCGAGGATATAAAGACATTTGCCTTCTTCCAGCGGCTGGAATCTTGGGATGCCATTGTTCAGAAGCACGTTGACCTGGCCACGAAAGCCGCTGCTACTTAGGCGCCATTCGGTGGGCCGGCGCTCTGAGTCGAGCAGGTGGAAGTTCTCGATGAATGCATCTCTTCTTCTTGCCTCCTGTAACTAGCACTGCATCGCCTCATGGCCTTAATGTTTTATTAGTAGAGTACTCCCTCCGTTCCCAAATATAAGTCTTTCTAAAGATTCCATCAAGTGACTACTACATACGGAGAAAAATGAGTGAATCTAGACTCTAAACTAAGTCTACATACATCCATATGTTGTATTCCATTGGAAATAGAATCTAAAAAGGCTTATATTTAGGAACGGAGGGAGTATATGGCATTTTTATTCCAGTCGTAACATTTTCACTGTGAAGTGGGGCCGCAGTTGAGCAAACCCACCCCGCCCACCGAGCGTCGGCCGAGTTTAGAATTAGAAGAGAGAAATGAGGGAGAGCTAGCTGTAGCACGGACGCTGTTGTCAGATGGGACTCGTGTTGATAGAATAGGAGTACTGAGCACTCGTACCTCTTTTTTTAGGGGAAAATAGTCGTATGTCTAGTACCACTAGTTGGGTGCGTGCGACCTATAGCTGTCATCACTTTAGGTCTCCTTTTCGAACCACAGCTACGCTTCACAGTACATTTTTTTCACGCATTTATCCTCCTATATGTACTCCTAGGCTATTTCCACGTGCTCCCATTCGCTGACATGTGGGACATAGAGCATCTGGGTCATAGAGCATGCACGACTCGGAGCATATGCCGGGGTACTTTACATTTAAGACCTCACGAATTACATGCAAACCCCCCGCAGAAGAATAAATAAATAAATGAATTACTAGATGAAACCGGATTATATTCGTAGAAACCAGAGCACGTTCATTAAATTTTGGACATAACACATTTATAAAAAATGACCGGACCTAAACCAGTCTAAGGGCCTCTTTGATTTTTCCCACAAAAAAAGGGCCTCTTTGATTCGCAGGATACTGAAAACATAGGAATGGGGAAAGTATGATGGCGATGAACCGAGACGAGGAGAACTCTAACTCAGTAAGAGGTTAGAATTAGACTCTAACCCTGAACTAACCCTGAACTAACTCTAAACTAAAGAGGTGTATGGATGGCAGGGTCAGATTGACAATAAATGCTCTTTCTCAATCATTTGACTACTTTGGACCCTATTTCCTGCCGGATTTGGTGTGACCGGCTCTTGTGTGGCCTCCTCCCGCTCACAATTGACATAAACGAACCATCTTTACAAATCAAGCATGCAAAACATGATAATTTTTACTTTGTCCATACAAATGAGATATCCCACTTAAACATACAAGTCGTCAATCAAGCTTCACAAAAAACACTCCACGAAACAAAGCATGAGCTAACTCATCACGGAAGTAATTCACGATAGGGAGGGAGCCCGGAGCCCCTCACGCACCAAGGGAGGAGCTCGTCATCGTCGCTCTGGAGGAAGGCTCTGTAGAGCCTAAGCCCCGGGAACCCCTCCGACGCTGGTGCTTGCGAGTTGAGGTTGACACCGGCATGGGTAGCAGGGCCGCTTGCCCCCGACTGGGAACTTAATCTTGGGGTCTCTAGAAATAATGCAAGCCTGAAACTAAAATACCTAGAAAGGTGAACTGAGTCTTTGGGCCTCTAGAAATAATGCAAGCCTGAAACTAAAATACCTAAAAAGGTGAACTGAATCTTTGGGCCTCTAGAAAGATTTATTACCTCCTCAAGCAGCATCAAACAATTCCATGCGTGCACCACAAATCAATACCAAGTTTTATCAGGATCTACTTTTCCAAATCAGAATTAGCGCTAGAGCGAGCAAGATCAATAATATGGCTGTGAGACAGAGAAGGAACGAACAAACTCACCCTTCTGTGACCTCCCTGGTAGATGCGCCACCGCTGCGCATGACAGAGGAAAAAAAATGACCGGTGAAGGGGGAGCGGGGCGACCTTCGAAGGCCGGAGGGAGAGGGCGGCTAGAGTAGGGCAGTGGAGGCCGGAAGGAGAGGGCGGCTGGAGGAGAGAGAGGGCGAGCGGCGCTTGGGCGGGTGGCCCTATGGGGAACATAGAGGAGTCATGTGAGACGGGGGAGCGATCTGGTGCGGGCAGGGGAGATTTTTTTAGTTCTCTTTTAGTGGGCCCGAGAATAACTAACCCAATTATAACCTCTCCACCGGGCTAGTTTTTTTAGCTCGGTTAGTGCAAACTAGCTCAAACTAACCCCTCCTGTTTCGATAATTTGAAGCTATTTCAACCCAAACTAGCTCTAACTCAGGGATCCAAACAAAGAGGAGTACTAGTACTGTACATGCTATAGTCTGGACCGTAGCACATTGTTTTTTATGGCCATATCACCACATTGTTTTCTACTGCTGGTTCACCTCGGAATTAGAAAGCTCAACATTATAGGTGACTCACAGCTTGTTGTCAAGCAATTTAATAAGGATTATCAGAGCCCGTTGATGGAGGATTATGTAGATGAAGTGAGGAAGTTGGAGGAGCGTTTTGACGGGCTGCAAGTAGAGCATGTACCCCGAGCGGAGAATAGCATCGCTGATGACCTGTCAAAGCGCGCTGCACTCAAGCTGCTTGTGGAACTAGGTACCTTTGTGCTCCAATTAACTCAGCCATCGGTTGAACCATCAACAGGGCAGAACAAGCGAAGGAAGGCGGGCCCCGGTAAGAACTTTCCCACTGAGCTCCCAGGAGCCGCCGGTAAGGAAGTTGCCGGGAGCCCCAGGCTTGTCGGGGAGCAGCAGCCTCCGACAGGGCCTCAAGCCCTGGTTGTCGAGACAGTTACCCCCACAGCAGGAGATGAGCCTTTAGTCCTTGTTGTCGAGCCTCAGGCTCCGGCATAGGCACAACCCATCGTCCATTTCCTCCAAACTGGGGATATTCTGGAGGAATAGGAAGAAGTAGAAAAAGTCGCCCACCGGTCTAGTATGTATTAGTTCATGGATGATGTCCTATACATAAGGAGATCAAACGGCATGAGATTGAAGCATATCCCCCAGGAGGACAGACTAGAGCTGTTGGTGGAGATACATGGAGGCATATGTGGCTCTCACGTAGTGTCAAGATCCCTTGCCGGCAAAGCATTCCGGCAAGGCTTCTTTGGGCCCACCGCTCTCCAGGATGCGATTGCACTAGTAACCAAGTGTGAAGCATGCTAATTTCATTCAAAGAAGCTTCATGAACCAGCTCAAGCCCTTCAAAAAATCCTTCTTCCCTGGCCATTTCCAGTCTAGGGGCTCGACATACAGGGCCCCTTCTCCCGTGTTGTCGGGGGCTTTGAGTACTTGTACATCGTAGTCGACAAGTTCAGAAAGTGGATAGAAGTGGAGCTAGTGAGAAAGGTGACAACACAGTCATCCGTCAAGTTCTTCGAGGGACTCGTTTGCCATTTTGGTGTGCCAAACAGAGTCATCACCGACAACGACACACAGTTCACGAGGCGAACTTCATGTAGTATACTCAAGACCTCGGCAGCAAAGTCTATTTTGCTTATGTTACTCATCCAAGAAGTAACGGCCAGGAAGAAAGAGCGTGCTAAAGTGTTGCGAGGCCTCAAAACAAGGACTTTCGACAAGCTATGCAAGTGCGGAAGGCGCTGGATTAATGAGTTGCCAACGATTCTTTGGTCAATCATAACAACACCAAATCGAGCCACTGGCTAGACACCCTTTGCCCTAGTCTACGGGGCGGAAGCAGTTATCCCCACCAAACTCGTATACGGGTCACCTCGAGTGCTCGCTTATCATGAGTTTGAGCAAGAGCAGTTGCACCAAGATGATGCAAAACTCTTTGAGGAAGATTGTCTTCAGGCTGTTGTGCGAGCCGCGGGCTACCAGTAAGCCTTGTGCTGCTACCATAGCCGCAAGGTTCATGCCCGAAGCCTCAAGGAATGCGACCTTGTCCTTTGGCGGGTTCAATCTGCAAAGAATTCAAACAAGTTGATGACAAGGTGAGAAGGCCCTTATCGGGTAATCCGAGTCACCAGGCCCGGTGCAGTCCTCCAGGAGAATGAAGATGGCATTCCGGTGAGCAACTCCTGGAATATCGAACATCCTCGCAAGTTTTACCCATAAGGCACGGTTGCCGGGAGCCCCGGCAACTACCTTTTGTTCTAGCCTTGCCGGCGAGGTATGTAACCCTATGTACAAAGCCAGGCGCAGATCCCGTGCGCAGTCAAACACCTTTTAGTATGTATAGTTTCCTGCTAGTCTTCATTTATATACAAGATATTGTGCTGCCCTTGATTCCAGCAGGTACTGATGGATCACCAAGGTTTTGTGCCCCTGTCCACTTTTCCCTTTCAGCCACAGTGGTGACACTCCAGCAAGACGTGGAGAAGACTGCCCGGCACGGTGATCCCCAGCAAAACAAATGGATAAAGTTCACCTCTTGTCCATTCGTGTTTGTAACTTGTGACTTGTGCATTAGAAAACCTCGCCAATCTTTTGAAACCAGGTGCTCTCATCCCTAACCCGAACGTTGCTTCGGTTAGAATGGTCACAGTAGCCTTTAGTAAAAAGAGATTGGCGGGGGGGCTGGACCCTTTGTTTGTAACCCGGCAGATGTGATTCTCCGGCAGGCACAGAGGGCGCCGGCAAGGTAGCTTGCCGAAAAAACTCATTTATTATTATTAAAGAGGCATTTCACCTCTACATGGACGTACACATGCATGGGTTCCCGGCAAAGCCCATCTTTTTCATTAACATGCTGATACAAGTACAAATGTTTGCAGAACATAAGCATGAGCTCGAGAGATTACATTATGTAAAATTAAGATTTGGCAAGTGCCTACAGGTTGGAAAAAAAATAAGTGCCCCATAATCCCCGTTCTTGCCACTTTCCTCCCCAGGCACAATAGGCGAAGAAAGGTGACGGGCATGGGGAACGCAGCGATGGAGAGCTTGACGGGGTAGCCCGTCGGCCACCGATGTTGGAGCCATCAGGACATAGCCCCTGGCAAGGCGTGTTGCCGGGGGAGGAGGTGGAGAAGATGATGGTGCGACCACTGATGGTCAGCTGGAATCAGAGTCAGCATCCTCCCGCCCGCTACCGTCGTCGTTGCTGGCGCTGTCCTCCTCATCACTGTCGCTCGAGGAGGAGCTTTCGTCATCGGTGGAACTCTCCATGCAGCACCCTAAGTGGATTTCTCAGCTCCCGAAGACCTTGACAGAGAGCAGGCCGCTCTCCATTAACTTGAACTGGATAACATGCCCCTCCGAGTAGGCTTATGGGTGCATGCAAAGGTTTCCCACGCACGGCGAAGATACATGACATGAGGGGCAGGGAAGTCGACATCAATGCACATGCTGCCATTCCCACAACCCTCATATGCAGCCTCGAGGCATGCAGCGCATCCTACTCCATCACCCGAGCGAAAGGGGTAGGGAGGCGAAGATGGCTGCACATGGGCTTGTACAGCCTGATGAAGAACTCATGGGGCTGGTCTCCGACGTGGCCCTCCATTGTAGGAGGGTCCGACAGCAGAGGCGCAGCTGGTGTGCTGCCCCGTCCTCCTCTTCACCGAGCACTGTGGCGACCTTGGCCTCGCCCCCTCCCTCTCCCTCTCGCGGAGGGCTCCACCACCGTGGGCTCCGGAAGAGGGTGGACGCATTGTGGAGCAGAAGCCCTCGTCGCCGCCGCCGAAGAACCAGCGTGCCCTCTCACCATGACGAACGAGAGAAGATTCCCGAGCAAGAAGAAGAAGGAGGTGAATGCGGAAAGGTATCGTACCTCTCCCTTTTTATAGAAGGGAAGGGCCGAGGCCTGGCCTCCCAATTAAAGGGCGGCAGCCCCATTCGACCAATGCGGCCTCCTGAGGCGCAGGGAATCAGGAACCCCCCGCTGCCCCAATCGGCGACGCCTGGTTTCCCGCCTCAGCGTTAATGCCCATGCCCTCCACATCCGCCGCCTGCCCTTCCTAAGACATGGAGGACACGTGGCGAGCGAGCCAGAAGCATAAAGACAAGTGGAGCGACCGTTTTCCACCCTGTTATTGTGGGGTGTGGCGCCATGCAAGCCACGACCCGAGTCCACCTAGTTAATGAGTAGCGCCCCTACGAATTCCTCTTTTTTATGAGGGAGGCGCGGGCCGCCTCCTTACTACCCACTGCGGGGTGACGCAAGCATGTTGCGGCGCTCTACACACGACCCCCACGTCACGCACTCAATGCAGATCATGGGGTAGCACAACTAACAAGAAAATTATGGCGGTTGACCTTTGCCGCACCTGCCCGTGCACTACTTTGGGCCTGGCCCAACTACGCCTTGCGCTTATGTGTGGCCCAGGCCCAGGGGCTCCTATCGGTGTACAATAGTATAGGGCCCTTCTGTACCCCATACTCGTGCGCGGGCAACAACAGCCATAGCCAAAGCTGGGCTTGACGGGGCAGCAGGAGGCAGGAACAAAACCACCAGGACAACATTCAAGACGATGGACAGAGACCAGGCAACTGACGGAGCCTCAACCGACAACACCCTTGCCGGGACGGCCTACGCAGCCCTGGGAAGCTCCTTGTTGGGGCAAGCCCATGAAATACTAGCAAGGCCATCACCCTTGAGGCTAAGGTTTCTGACATCATCAACGACGTCAAAGCCACGCCTCGAGAGGTGCGTGTGTAGTGGCATGTAGATCTTTGTGAAGATTGGTGGCCTGCAGGTCCACATAAGGAATCAGAAAACAATTACAAGACCCCTGGCAAGGTCCTTGCCGGGGACGATGCGAGACCCACGGTAGGGCGCTTGCCGGGGATGATTGCGAGGCCCCCGGCAAGCCTTGTCAGGGACAATTGCAGGGCCACGACCAGGTCCGCATAGGGTGCGTGAGGGAGCACCGGACTAGGGGGTGTCCGGATAGCCGAACTATCATCATCGGCCGGACTCCAAGACTATGAAGATACAAGATTGAAGACTTCGTCCCGTGTCCGGATGGGACTTTCCTTGGCGTGGAAGGCAAGCTTGGCGATACGGATATGTAGATTTCCTACCTTTGTAACCGACTTTGTGTAACCCTAGCCCTCTCCGGTGTCTATATAAACCAGATGGCTGTAGTCCATAGGACAAAAAACAATCATACCATAGGCTAGCTTCTAGGGTTTAGCCTCCTTGATCTCGTGGTAGATCCACTCTTGTAACACACATCATCAATATTAATCAAGCAGGACGTAGGGTTTTACCTCCATCAAGAGGGCCTGAACCTGGGTAAAACATCGTGTCCCTTGTCTCCTGTTACCATCCACCTAGACGCACAGTTCGGGACCCCCTACCCGAGATCCGCCGGTTTTGACACCGACATTGGTGCTTTCATTGAGAGTTCCTCTGTGTCGTCACCGATAGGCTCGATGGCTTCTTCAATCATCATCAGCGACGCAGTCCAGGGTGAGATCTTCCTCCCCGGACAAATCTTCGTATTCGGCGGCTTTGCACTGCGGGCCAATTCGCTTGGCCAACTGGAGCAGATCGAAAGCTACGCCCCTGGCCGTCAGGTCAGATTTGGAAGTTTGAACTTCACGGCTGACATCCATGGGGACTTGATCCTCGATGGATTCAAGCCACAGCTGAGCGTGCCGCACTGTCGCGGCGAGCATGATTTAGCTCTGCAGCCGGACAGTACCCTAGAGGCCGCACTCGAAACCGCTCTGATCTTCGATTCGGAGCCAGCTGCGTAGATCGAGGATGGATGCCTAGACACCGCCTCGGAGGCCGCAACCTCTACGGCGATAGAGCCGAACACTAACTTTGTCCCTCATAAAGCTCGTGACTCCGAGGTGCCGGACTCCTCGCCAGACTCCGAACCTCCCGCCCCCCCCCCCCCCCCCGATCGAACCTGATTGGGCGCCGATCATGGAGTTCACCGCGGCGGACATCTTTCAACACTCACCTTTCGGCGACATCTTGAGTTCACTAAAGTATCTCTCGTTATCAGGAGAGCCCTGGCCGGACTGCGGTCAGGACGGTTGGGATGCGAACAACGAAGAAATTCAAAGCCCACCCACCACCCACTTGGTAGCCGCTGTCGACGATTTAACCAACATGCTAGACTATGACTCCGAGGACATCGACGGTATGGACGACGATGCCAGAGACGACCAAGAACCAGCGCCTACGGGGCACTGGATAGCCACCTCATCATATGACATATACATGGTGGATATCCCAAAAGATGGGAATGGCGAAGGAACAGAGGAGGATGACCCCTCCAAAAAGCAGCCCAAGCGCCGGCGTCAGCGGCGCCGCTCTAAATCCCGCCACAGCAAGAATGAAGACTCCGGCACCGGAGACAATAATATACCGGACAGTGGCGAAGACAACCCACTCCAGCAAGATGCAGCGCCGGAGGACGGAGACGCCAGCCCTTATGAAGGAGCGGCAGAAGAAGAGGCAGAGGATTATACGCCTCCCTCCGGAGACGAAGCGAGCCTCGATGATGACGAATTTGTCGTGCCTGAGGATCCCATCGAACAAGAGCGTTTTAAACACAGGCTTATGGCCCCAGCGAACAGCCTCAAGAAAAAGCAGCAACAGCTTAGAGCTGATCAGGATCTGCTAGCCGACAGATGGACTGAAGTCCTCGCGGCCAAAGAGCATGAGCTCGAACGCCCCTCCAAAAGCTACCCTAAACGCAAGCTGCTCCCCCGATTAGAGGAGGAGGCTTACGAACCCGCATCACCAGGAGACAATACGGCTGACCGACCACCCCGTGGTCGCGACAGAGAGGCCTCTAGGCCCTTCACTAGACCCGTACCCTGGCATCGCTTGAAAAGCACATGGCCACAGGGGAACACTCCGGACTTGCGAGATATATTGGAGGATAAGGCAAGACAATCAAGATCGATCTATGGATCACGTGGGCATCCCACGATACGTGACGACAACCGTCGCGCCGGACACAGTAAGTCCGGCCGGGCCAAACAAAATAGACCAAGCTCCCTTGAGCTCCGTCGTGATATCGCCCAGTACAGAGGCGCCGCACACCCACTAGGCTTCACAGATGAAGTAATGGATCATCAAATCCCCGAAGGGTTTAAACCCATCAATATTGAATCTTATGATGGCACAACAGACCCCGCGGTTTGGATCGAAGATTATCTCCTTCACATCCACATGGCCCGCGGTGACGATCTTCACGCCATCAAATACCTCCCCCTCAAGCTTAAAGGACCAGCCCGGCATTGGCTCAACAGCTTGCCAGCCGAGTCAATTGGGAGTTGGGAGGACCTGGAAGCCGCATTCCTCGATAACTTCCAGGGCACTTATGTGCGACCACCAGACGCTGATGACCTAAGCCACATAATTCAGCAGCCAGACGAATCGGCCAGACAATTCTGGACACGGTTCTTAACCAAGAAAAACCAAATCGTCAACTGTCCGGATGCGGAGGCCCTTGCGGCATTCAAGCATAGCATCCGCGACGAGTGGCTTGCCCGGCACCTGGGACAGGAAAAGCCGAAACCCATGGCAGCCCTCACATCACTCATGACCCTCTTCTGCGCGGGTGAGGACAGCTGGCTAGCACGCAGCAACAACCTCAGCAAAAATTCTGGCAGTCCGGATTTCAAGGACCGAAATGGCAGGCAGCATCGTAACAAAAACAAACGCCGCATTAACGGCGACAATAGTGAGGATACGACAGTCAATGCTGGATTCAGAGGCTCTAAACCCGGTCAGCGGAAAAAGCCATTCAAACGAACTACTCTGGGTCCGTCCAATTTGGACCGAATACTCGACCGCTTGTGCCAGATACACGGCACCCCCGAAAAGCCAACTAACCATACCAACAGGGACTGTTGGGTATTCAAGCAGGCAGGCAAGTTAATTGCCGAAAACAATGACAAGGGGCTGCATAGCGATGACGAGGACGAGACCCAACCGCCGAACAATAGAGGACAGAAGGGTTTCCACCCACAGGTGCGGACGGTGAACATGATATACGCAACACACATACCCAAAAGGGAGCGGAAGCGTGCACTCAGGGATGTCTATGCGATGGAGCCAGTTGCCCCGAAGTTTAATCCATGGTCCTCCTGCCCGATTACTTTTGACCGAAGGGACCACCCCACTAGCATCCGCCACGGCGGATTCGCCGCACTGGTCCTAGACCCAATCGTCGATGGATTTCACCTAACCAGAGTCCTGATGGACGGCGGCAGCAGCCTGAACCTGCTTTACCAGGATACAGTGTGCAAAATGGGCATAGAACCCTCAAGGATTAAACCTACCAAAACGACCTTTAAAGGCATCATACCAGGTGTAGAAGCCAATTGTACAGGCTCAATTACACTGGAAGTGGTCTTCGGATCCCCAGATAACTTCCGAAGCGAGGAGTTAATCTTCGACATAGTCCCGTTCCGCAGCGGCTATCATGCCTTGCTTGGACGTACCGCATTTGCAAAGTTCAACGCGGTGCCGCACTACACGTACCTCAAGCTCAAGATGTCAGGCCCTCGAGGAGTCATCACGGTCAACGGAAACATTGAACGTTCTCTCCGCACGGAGGAACATACAGCGGCTCTCGCAGCAGAAGTGCAATGCAGCCTCTTAAGGCAATTCTCGAGTCCGGCCATTAAGCGGCCAGACACAGCTAAGCACGCCCGGAGTAACTTACAACAAGACCACCTGGCATGTTCCGAGCACGTGTAGCAGTGTGGCCCCAACCCCAGCTCCTGCGAAACATCAAAGCAGGTCCTTCGCGTACACCATTACGCTCTGAAGATACCATGGGCATGGGGAGAGGGGCACGACCACGATAAACCCAGACTGCGGCTCAACCACACCAGGGGCTCTCAAGTGTGTCGTTCTTTTTTATTTTCTTTTTACCTTTTATTTTTTACCCACAGGACTCCGTTTGTCAGAGGCCCTGTCCGGTGGTAGACCTGCCGAACTCACGATGCAACAGCCAGGGAAGGATAAAGGCTACAACGAATATACAGGTGGTCTCCATTACGAGCATTTCTATACACCAATCTGCAGCCTACTCCCAGAGGGGGACATGTTTAACAGTCCCATACCTTGCTTATCGCACTATTTGTATCGTTCTGCAGCACTTATTGAATAAAACAATGCAGCACCTTTTTGCTTATAATTGCATTTCTTTTTCATACATATGTTCATTCACGGCATGTTGCATCCGTACACTTTGGTACGGCTAATATACACCAGGGGCTTATGTTTCCCGCATTATGGTGTGATGAGTCTGAACACTTTCACAAGTGCGGCACCCCGAACTAATAGCACTATATGCATCGGCTCCGAATCATGTCTTGGGTCAATAGTTGGGTTTGCCCGGCTCCCATGTTTTGGTACCTTACGTTCCGTTATATCGGCTAAGGTAGCACTGGGAGAACCACTGCGATTCCGCCCCAGTTGAGTTGGGTTAACGCCTCAGTGGAGAAAGCTAAAACTGACCATCATGATGAGGCGAGAGCCGGTCGCTGTTCGAGAGGTTTTTGCGAGTCCTTAAAGACTTATGCCGCTTAGAGCGAGGAGCCGGATACTGTCCGGCCAAGGCGTGGATAGCGCCCCAAATTCGGCCTTCCGAAGACTAGGGGCTTCGCCGAAATTTAAAATTATAGAATTCTATGGCTAAGTGAGAGTGTTCAAGCATTATAAGTCCGGTTGCCTTGTTCGCTATGCTGAACGCCTCGGTAGATGGACCCAAAAATGGGAACAAGAGCGCTTAAATTTATCCCGAACACCCCAGCACTCATGGCATGGGGGCTGAAGCCGACGACTTGCCATCTCTCAGATTTGATAAACAGCCGCACAGAAGGTAATATTTTAAATTAACAAGCGTTGCTTAGCGCATATGAACTAAGTTTTCAGCGCATAGGATAACAAAATGCGAGTCTACTCAAATATTACATCTTTGGAGCACTCACCCGCAATAGTGCGGGCGCCCTTCAGCACACTCTTATAATACATCTCGGGTGTGCGATGCTCCTTGCCCTCTGGTGGCGGGTCCATCACGAGCTTCTGGGCATCCATCTTGCCCCAGTGCACCTTTGCGCGGGCAAGGGCCCGACGGGCACCCTCAATACAAGCGGAATGCTTGATGACTTCAACCCACGGGTACGCATCCACCAGCCGCCGCACCAGGCCGAAGTAGCTCCCAGGCATGGCCTCCTTAGTCCACAGCCGAACTATGAGGCCCTTCATGGCGTGTTCGGCCGCCTTGTGGAGCTCGACCAGCTGCTTCAGCTGGTCGCTAAGGGGCACCGGATGTCCGGCCTCAGCATACTGAGACCAGAAGGCCTTCTCCGTCGAGCTCCCCTCCTCGGCCCGGTAGGATGCGGCAGCATCGGACACGCTGCAAGGAAGATCTGCGAACGCTCCTGGAGAGCTCCGAATTCAGGTAAGCAACAGGTAATTAACACTAACATGCATACTTTGCATGAAAAATGCCTTACCCGCTGCTATTTTCTTCATCGCCTCAATCTCCTGGAGGGCCTTGTAGGCTTCGGCCTTAGCGGCTTTGGCACTCTCAAGAGCCGTTGCAAGCTCAGACTCTCGAGTCTTCGAGTCACGCTCCAAGCTCTCATGTTTTTTCACGAGATCCTGGAGCTCTTGCTGTACCTCCGCCACCCGCGCCTCCTGCTTCTCTCGCTCGGTGCGCTCCGCGGCCGCATTGCGTTCGGCCGTGGCCACCGCCTCCTTCAGGGTCACCACCTCGTTAGTGGCCCCTACAATACCCACGTTATCCTTGTCATTTTTCTTGCAACCAAATCCTTTTCTGTAAGGTACAATTTTCATAAGGTGTTACTCACCTTCTTTTTCCTCGAGCTGCTTCTTGGCATGGCCGAGCTCGTTCTCGGACCGCTCGAGGTTTTCCTTCAAAGTATTGACCTCCGCAGTCAGTGCGGCAGAGGTCAGCAGCACAACCTGCAATCCCATATTGACATATTTTTTATGACTCCTGCGTTTATCTTTCTAAAGATCCTCAGTCCGGCTTTTCTTTCCGAACACCGAACCGAGCATTAGGGGCTACTGTCGATGCGGTACCATTTTACATATATTGAAATTCTTACCTCAAAGCCTGTTAGAAGGCTGCTGCAGGCTTCGGTCAGCCCGCTCTTGGCGAGCTGAACCTTCTGAATCACCACACTCATAACAGTGCGGTGTTCCTCTTTGATGGAGGCGCCATTGAGCGCCTCCAGCAAATTATCCGGCACATCCGGTTGGATGGAGGCAGCCGGCATCGCGGTCTTGCCCTTCTTACGAAGGGGTTGCCCGCCAGACTCCGGAGCCACTGTGGCCTCCGGGGTTGAGTCCGGTGCAAAGTCCGGGAGGTTGTCCTGTGACACCTCCGGGGCCTCCTCCCCCTGGTGGGTCCCTTCCTGGTATCCCACCTCGGCGTCGTCCGTGGCACGGGGTGTGGAGGCAGTCGGAAGGGAATCCATATCCGACGCACCGAAGGACCCGCTCGACGAAGCAGGAAGATCATCCTTGGGCGGACTGCAGGGTTGTATGCGGCATTAGAAAGACATTATGTGGCGAAAATAAAAAACTTTGAAGTTATTCAGGAGTCCGGATACTTACGATCTTGCCAAGGGCTTGGCCCTTGGAGGCAAGTCCTCGTCGTCGTCACTGGCGTTGGCGGAGCAGTCCGGGGGAAGAGTTTTTCCCTTCATGGACCCTTTGGCCTCCCTTGTTGGGGAGGCCTTCCTTTTCTTCCCTCCCCCTGCTGGAGGAGAGGATTTCTTCTTCTCCTCCTCGCCTTGGTGGGAGGAGTCGGCCTCGGATACATCATCCGATAGCACCTGAAAACGGGAACTCTTCCGAGTCCCCGTGGCCCTCTTCTTGGCCTTCTTCTCCGGCACCACGTGGGGTGCTGAAGCCAGCAGCCCCGTTAGGCGGGCGTCCACTGGGTCCTCTGGCAATGTGGCCGGACAAATAGTCCGTTCGGCCTTCGCCAGCCAGTCCTGTCAAAGGTAAAGGGAGTTTAGATCCCGCATAGAGTCAAACTATGGAAAACAAGTGGTAAAAACACTTACCTCGTCAGCCGGACGCTGTGAGCGGAATCCGCGATCTTCAGTAGCGGATGCGGGAGCTTCGGTGCCCTTGAACAGCACCTTCCAGACATCTTCGTACGTAGTGTCGAAGAGCCCGCTCAGGGTCTGGTGCTGCGCCGGATCGAACTCCCACATGTTGAAACCCCGTCGTTGGCACGGGAGAATCCGGCGGATGAGCATGACCTGGACTACGTTCACAAGCTTGAGCTTCTTGTCCACCAGCTTCTGGATGCAGGCTTGGAGTCCGGTCAGCTCCTCCGAATCCCCCCAGATCAGGCCACTCTCTTTCCAGGAGGTGAGCCGTGTAGGGATGCCGGATCTGAATTCGGGGGCCACTGCCCAATCAGGGTCACGCGGCTCGGTGATGTAGAACCACCCCGATTGCCACCCCTTAATGGTTTCCACGAAAGTGCCCTCCAGCCACGTAACGTGGGACATCCTGCCCACCATGGCGCCTCCGCACTCCGCTTGGGTGCCCTTCACAACCTTCAGCTTGACACTGAAGGTCTTGAGCCACAAGCCGAAGTGGGGCTGGATGCAGAGGAAGGCCTCGCACACAATGATAAACGCCGAGATGTTGAGGATGAAATTCGGGGCCAGATCATGGAAATCCAGGCCGTAGTAGAACATGAGCCCCCGGACGAAGGGATGAAGTGGGAAGCCCAGTCCGCGGAGGAAATGGGGGAAGAAACACTACCCTCTCATGGGGCCTGGGGGTGGGGATGAGCTCTCCCTCGTCGGGGAGCCGATGCGCGATGTCGCTGGACAAGTATCCGGCGTCGCGCAGCTTCTGGATCTGCCCCTCCGTGACTGAGGAGGCCATCCACTTGCCTCCCGCTCCGGACATAGTTGGAGAAGGTTGAGGAGAGAAGTGCGGACTTGGGCGCTGGAGCTCGAGTTCATGGAGATGGATAAGCCAAGGAGGAAGAAGGCGCAGGTAAAAGGGTTGGATCTTTATCCCCTTATATGGGTGGACAAAAACATGTGTCCCCACCGGCCTGGTAAAACTCGCTTATCTCCCAAGCGTC
The DNA here is from genome assembly GCA_963921465.1 of Triticum timopheevii. Classification (NCBI taxonomy): domain Eukaryota; kingdom Viridiplantae; phylum Streptophyta; class Magnoliopsida; order Poales; family Poaceae; genus Triticum; species Triticum timopheevii. Next base: position 426,783,451 of record OY997262.1, read on the forward strand.
ACAATCAATGGCGCGGTTGGGTTACCCACGTCCGTATTCATGGGAATCCCGGAATAAGGGGAACACGATCTCTGCTTCGACAAGACGTGCCAAGGAAACCGCCTCGCTAAACGCGCTGAGGTGGAACAATAAAAACAATTTGAGTAAAGGCGTGGAAGTGGTGTGACGTCACGCCACAGAATATGTCAGCAGATTGATCTTGTGTAATATTATTCTCTCTACGGTGGTATGTGGAATTTATTTTTGCAGAGCCAGACACTATCCTAGTGTTCACAATCTTCTATAAATTATTCGGAGGAGGAACCCGCCTTGCAATGCCGAAGACAATATGCGCGCCGGACTCGTCGTCATTGAAGCCTGGTTCAGGGGCTACTGAGGGAGTTCCGGACTAGGGGGTGTCCGGATAGCCGAACTATCATCATCGGCCGGACTCCAAGACTATGAAGATACAAGATTGAAGACTTCGTCCCGTGTCCGGATGGGACTTTCCTTGGCGTGGAAGGCAAGCTTGGCGATACGGATATGTAGATTTCCTACCTTTGTAACCGACTTTGTGTAACCCTAGCCCTCTCTGGTGTCTATATAAACCGGATGGCTGTAGTCCATAGGACAAAAAACAATCATACCATAGGCTAGCTTCTAGGGTTTAGCCTCCTTGATCTTGTGGTAGATCCACTCTTGTAACACACATCATCAATATTAATCAAGCAGGACGTAGGGTTTTACCTCCATCAAGAGGGCCCGAACCTGGGTAAAACATCGTGTCCCTTGTCTCCTGTTACCATCCGCCTAGACGCACAGTTCGGGACCCCCTACCCGAGATCCGCCGGTTTTGACACCGACAGTGTGTCTTTTCCACCTCACCACCGTTCCAGCGCGACGACCAGCTTGCCAGCTAGGCAGGCGCCTGCATGGCGGCATGCAGATCTTCGTGGAGGCTCTACCACAGTGCCAACACAGCAACTAGCCAGCCAATGTGGCGCTGCATGCCGCGTCAGCCTAGATGCGTGTCAAGACAAGAAGAGGCGGCGACGGATGGGATGACTTCTGTTTCCATCCCCGATAAAGTTATAGGGCACATAGGCAACACATTAAATATGTTTTGTCCTATGATGTCAGTGATAAGCTTGATCTCTGTAGATATTTTACAGCTCTTATGTGCCAACGTGGCCCCTCCTTGGATGTATAAAAGGAGGCCCGTGGCATACTGAGAGAAGATTCGGACTTTTTCGACTAGGCATGCACCCCAGCTAGTTCAAGAACTCAAGAACACAGAATATACACACAAGCAGGACTAGGGTTTTACACATCCTTGCGGCCCGAACCTGGGTAAAAATCCCTTGCACTAATCACTAGACCTGCTCTTCGTGCAGCTCTCTCCTTACCAACCGTAGAAGGGACCCCCGTGATACCATAGGTGTCGTTTTATCCTGACACATGCTATTATATTATCTATTTTGGATGTTTTATATGCATTAATATGCTATTTTATATTATTTTTAGGACTAACCTATTAACCTAGAGCCCAATGCCAGTTCCTGTTTTTTCGTGTTTTTGAGTTTCACAGAAAAGGAATACCAAACAGAGTCCAAACGGAAGTCAAACGGAATAAAACCTTCGCGATGATTTTTCTTGGACCAGAATGCAACCAGGAAACTTGGAGAAGAAGTCGGAGGAGCTACAAGGCGTCCACAAGGACGAGGGCGCACCCAAGGCGTAGGGCGGGCCCCCACCCTTGTGGGCACCTCGTGCACCTCATGACCTAATTCTTTCGCCTATATATTCCCATATATACCCAAACCAACAGGAGCATCCACGAAAACACTTTTCCGCCACCGCAACCATCTGTACTCGTGAGATCCCATCTATGGGCCTCTTTCGGCATCCTGGTGGAGGGGGATTCGATCACGGAGGGCTTCTACATCAACACCATTGCCCTTCTGATGAAGTGTGAGTAGTTTACCGCGGAGCTACGGGTCCATAGCTAGTAGCTAGATGTCTTCTTCTCTCTCCTTGATTCTCAATACCATGTTCTCCTCGATGTTGTTGGAGATTTATTCGATGTAATACTTTTTTGCGGTGTGTTTGCCGAGATCCGAATTCTTATATGAATATTATTCTCAATACCATGTTCTCCTCGATGTTCTTGGAGATCTATTCGATGTAATACTTTTTTGTGGATTTATGATCATCTTATCTATGAATATTATTTGAATCTTCTCTAAATTCTTATATACATGATTTGATATCTTTGTAATTCTCTTCGAACTATCGGTTTGGTTTGGCCAACTAGATTGGTTTTTCTTGCAATGGGAGAAGTGCTTAGCTTTGGGTTAAATCTTGCGGTGTCCTTTCCCAGTGACAGTAGGGGCAGCAAGGCACGTATTGTATTGTTGCCCTCGAGGATAAAAAGATGGGGTTTTCATCCTATTGCTTGAGTTAATTCCCCTACATCATGTCATCTTACTTAATGCATTACTCCCTTCTTTATGAACTTAATACTCTAGATGCATGTTGGATAGAGGTCGATGTGTGGAGTAATAGTAGTAGATGCAGAATTGTTTTGGTCTACTTGACACGAACGTGATGCCTATATTCATGATCATTGCTTTAGATATCGTCATAACTTTGTGCTTTTCTATCAATTGCTCGGCAGTAATTTGTTCACCCACTGTATTATTTGCCATCTTGAGAGAAGCATCTAGTGAAACCTATGGCCCCCGGGTCTTTTTTCCATCATATAAGTTTCCGATCTACAATTTTAGTTTCCGATCTACTATTCTTGCAATCTTTTACTTTCCGGTCTATAAACCAAAAATACCAAAAATATTTACTTTATCTTTTATCTATCTCTATCAGATCTCACTTTTGCAAGTAAATGTGAAGGGATTGACAACCCCTTTATCGCGTTGGGTGCAAGTTCTTTTGATTGTTTGTGGAGGTATTCGGTGATTTGTGCGTTATCTCCTACTGGATTGATACCTGGTTCTCAAACTGAGGGAAATACTTATCTCTACTTTGTTGCATCACCCTTTCCTCTTCAAGGGAAATACTAACGCAAGCTCAAGAAGTAGCATCGTGCTAAGAAAAGTAAGATGCATAAAAGATAAGAATCACACGTAATCAAAATATGTGACATGATATGGCCATCATCATCTTGTGCTTTTTATCTCCACCTCCAAAGCATTGTGATGATCTCCATTATCATCGGCTCGACACCTTGATCTCCATCGTAGCGTCGTGGTCGTCTTGCGAACTATTGCTTCTACAAATATCACTACCGCTTGGTGATAAAGTAAAGCAATTACATGGCGTTTGTATTTCATACAATAAAGCGGCAACCATAAGGCTCCTGCCAGTTGCCGGTAACTTTTAAAAAACATGATCATCTCCTACAATAACGTATATCACATCATGTCTTGACCATATCACATCACAACATGCCCTGCAAAAACAAGTTAGGCATCCTCTACTTTGTTGTTGCAAGTTTTACGTGGCTGCTACGGGCTTCTAGCAAGAACAGTTCTTACCTACGGCACAAAACCACAACAGTGATTTATCAAGTTTGCTATTTTAACCTTCAACAAGGACCAGCCGTAATCGACTTCGAATAAACTAAAGTAGGAGAAACAGACACACACCAACCACCTTTACGCAAAACTAGTTGCATGTCTGTCAGTGGAACCAGTCGCATGAACGTGGTCATGTCAGGTTGGTCCGGGCCGCTTCATCCAACAATACCACCGAATCAAAATAAGACATTAGTGGTAAGCATTATGACGATCATCGCCCACAACTCTTTGTGTTCTACTCATGCATATCATCTACGCATAGACCTGGTTCGGATGCCACTGTTGGGTAACGTAGCATGCAAGTTCAAAAAAAATCCTACGCTCTCACAAGTCCTATCTAGGAGATGCATAGAAACGAGAGGGGGAGAGTGTGTCTACGTACCATCATAGATCGAAAGCAGAAGCGTTTGACAACACGGTTGATGTAGTCGAACTTCTTCTCTTTCCAACAGATCAAGCATCGTACGTACGACACCTCCAAGTTCTGCACATGTTTAGCTCCATGACGCCCCTCGAACTCTTGATCCAGTAGAGTGTCGAGGAAGTAGATGAGTTCCGTCAGCACGATGGCATGGTGACAGTGATGGTGAAGTGATCCGTGCAGGGCTTCGCCTAAGCACTACGAGAATATGACTGAAGGCGTAAACTATGGAGGGGGGCGCCGCACATGGCTAACAATTGTTGGTGTGTGTTCTTGGCACCGCCTCCCCATGTATATATCGGTGGGAGGGGGAGGGGAGCAACCTTGGGGCCCCAAGTAGGAGGAATCCTACCTGGGGCCCTATGTCACATCCCTAGTTCTGGTATGACCTAGACTAGTTGGTCATGTGTGCATCATGTTTAACTTTTCAAATGAATTTGAATTGGGGAATTGGAGAGCCTCAGAAATCATTTCAAAAAAATGATCAACATTAAAAATTGTTTCAATGTTTCCAAGGAAATGTTCTTTTTCAGCTTTGGAAAATATTGGCAAGAATAAAATTCAAACCAATATTTTTGGAGGTTCAAAAGTATTTATCTTGGGCCTTTGAGTTAAATTCTATAGTATTTGAATTGGATTATATTCATAATAATTAGTTTACTAATCCAATAATTCTAAAAATTGGTGAGTGGCCCTGAATATATTATACATAGCCACATGATTATTTTCAGAAGCTAAAAAAATAGTTTAGTGCCTGAACTAAATCAGAACACAGAAAACGAAATAGAAAACAAAAAAAATAGAAAAGAGGGAAACTTACCAGGCACTCACCTGCCTTACCTGGCCGGCCCGCTGGCGGCCCAGCACTGTTGGCCCAGCCCAGCAGCCTTCCCCCCTGTCGTCTTCCTCGCGCCAGTAGGCAGCGCGCGTGGCCGACGCACGCCGGCACACGCTCGGCCACCTCCTGCCTCCCTGCTTGCCTCCGCTACTCCCTGGGGACGCCACGCGGCCCCTCGACCCTCTCTCACTCTCCCGTGTCTCTCCCTCGTCTGCCCTCTCTCCCGAGCACCACCTAGCGGAGCTCGTCGCCACCGCTCATCGCCTACGTAGCCACAGCCTCCCCCTCAACCTCTCTCTGTGTTCTAAAGGACCTCCACGACCCCCTCTTCCTCCGCGATGACTCACGCAAGCCCGGACGCCCCGTAGAGCGGCCTTCAACACCGTCTTCTTCCTTGATGCTGTGAATCACCGCCGTCGATTTCTCCGCGTACAGGACCTCCCCGAGCACTCTGAGCATCTCCGCGAGATCACCGTGAGCCCCTCTTCCTCTCCCCTCTTCTCTCAAGCTCGCGCTCGTACGCTAGCTCCATTTCCCACCGCGGCCGAGAGCTTCTCGTCGCCGGCCATGGCGTAGCCATGTCCACAGCCGCGCAAGCTTGCACCCGAGCTCACCACTGCACCCAGTACATCCCCACAGGTCGAACACGACCACCCGCTGCTCCTGACGATTCCTGTAACGCCATTTCGAGCAATGGCCAAACTCCGGCCGCCGCGCAAGTCGCTGCCGCCGTCGACTTAGGCCACCGGAGCCGTTGTTGCATGCACCACTCGACGCGGACGATCCTCCCCGTCGCGTAGATGCCCTCCGCCGGCCATTTGGTCGCCGGAGGAGGAAACCCGAGCGCCTCCGCCGTCCCTGGCCTCGCGGCGACGAGCCGCGGGTCAACTCCGGTGAGTTTGACCCGGGGTTAACCACAGTTTGACCCTCCCTGGGTCGCTGACAAGTGGGCCCAAGCCCCAGTTAATCCTAGTTTAATTTTAATTAAGTTTAATCAATTCCACTGACATTTTTATTTAGTAGTAGCCTAACACTAATTAATTTTGATTAGTTATTTAGTCACTGACGTGTGGACCCCACACGTCAGGTTTGACCTGGACCGGCCTCGTTGACTGCTGATGTCATAGTGACGCAATGCTGACGCAATAAGTATTTTTTGGATTTATTTTTATACAGGAAATTCCAGAAAATACCACAAACTTCTAAAAATCATAGAAATTCATCCGTAACTCCAAATTAAATAATTTATATATGAAAAATGGTCAGAAAAATCCAACCTATCCATCTGTACCATTTTCATGCATGTTTGAACAACTTAAATCTGCTGTATACAACAATTTGAATAAATGGCATTTGAAATGCCTTATGTGGAGTTTGAATTTGAACCTAGGGTCCAAACCAACTTCATTTAACCTGATGCTAGTTGCATTAGCCCAACACACTCATTTTGCCATGTCATGATCATGCATCATATTGTGCATTGCATTGATTGTGTTCTTCCTTGTTTGCCGGTGATTGTCCCCTCTGAGTAGACAACTTTCGACGATGAGTTCGATGACACCGATGAAGAACTATACTATCTTCAAAAGTGTCAGGCAAGCAAAACCCCCTTGTTCATTCCGATACAATCCCACTCTCTCGCTCCTGCTCTATTTTACTGCATTAGGACAACAACGATACAACTGTTACTTGCTGCGGTAGTTGAACCCCTTTATCCTCTGCATGACCTGTCATTGCCACAGTAAATAGATGAAACCCACTAGCATGAGTAGGAGTTGTTTGAGCCCTGATGTGCATCCTCATTCATGCTTGTTTGTCATACCTGCTATTGCTTAGAGTTGTGTCAGGTCTGATTCATCGGGGATGAATCGGAGGTGTGTGAACATGTCCTACTGTTGAGAGCTAAGTGTGTGAACACGATTTGGTAAAGGTAGCGGTGAGAGGCCATGTAGGAGTACATGGTGGGTTGTCTCATTGAAACCGTCCTTAGGAACTGAGTTCTGTGTTTGTGATCCATGAACAGTTACTACCACACATTGGGTTCCAGTAACTCGACCCCTCTCGACTTATTAATCAACTCGATCTCTGTCCAAGAGTTGCAACTAGTTTCTGGTGTTTGTAGGTAGTGTTAGTAGTCTACCAAGTGGCACCCGGTACAGGTGGGCTTGGGACAGACTAGGCACAGTGGCCTGGTGTACCAAGTAGCACCCGGATGGTGGGCTTGGGAACCCTGCACACATCGTTTGGGGCCGTGAGCGACACCCCGGCCGGATCGCCTTGCGGATGGAACCCGAATAGGCGATAAACCTGGACGAGAGACTTGTGTGGTTAGTCAGGTCGTGGCCGACACCCTCGCCAGGCTTCCGCTTGAAGGTTGCCGAGATACATGACGTGTACATGGCGGTAAGTGGCGGGAGCATGTGTGAAGAAGTACACCCCTGCAGGGTTAATATGATCTATTCGAATAGCCGTGTCTGCGGAAAAGGACTTTTGGGTTGCCTGTACAGTTCATAGACAAGTGAAAGTGGATACTCTAACATACGCAAGATAAGCGTGAGTGCTATGGATGGCGTTCTCGTAGGGAGACGGGAGCGGATCCATAGTGGTGTATTGATATGGTGAATATGTGGACTCGTGTGCGCCACCTCAAAAGAGTTACTTGCAGTCATAGTTTAGGTTAGCCACCGAGTCAAAGCTGGCTTGCTGCAGTTAAACTCCACCACCCCCTTTGTTGATAATGATGCATATGTAGTTAGTTCTGATGTAAGTCTTGCTGGGTACATTTGTACTCACGTTTGCCTATTTTACATTTTTGCAGAGAGACTTCAGTCTCGCTAGTAGTTCCGCGTGGACTTCGACGTTTAGCTTGTTACCTCAGCTACGATCTTGTGCCCTTGGCAGGATCTGGTAGTTAGTCAGGCTTCTCAGACTTTTTCATTTGTAGATGTCTATACTCAGACATGTTAAGCTTCCGCATGTGCTTTGACTTGTATGCTCTGATTGTTGGGTCATGAGACCCATGTTTGTAATATCTCGCTCCTCGGAGCCTAATGAATAAAATACTTGAGTCGTAGAGTCATGTTGTGATGCCATGTTGTATTTGCACATGTCGAGCATATTGTGTGTATGTTATTGAAATGCTTGGTATGTGTGGGATCATACGACCTAGTTGTTTATCCTTAGTAGCCTCTCTTACCGGGAAATGTCTCCTAGTGTTTCCACTGAGCCATGGTAGCTTGCTACTTCTCCGGAACACTTAGGCTGGCCGGCATGTGTCCTTCTTCGTTCCTGTGTCTGTCCCTTCGGGGAAATGTCATGCGATGGATACCGGAGTCCTGTTAGCCCGCTACAGCCCGGTTCACCGGAGTCCTGTTAGCCCAGTGCTACAGCCTGGATTCACTTGCTGATGACCGACACGTTCGATGCTGGGTCATGGATGCCTGTCCCTGTAAGTTTGTGCCACTTTGGGTTTACGACTAGCCATGTCAGCCCGGGCTCCTTATCATATGGATGCTAGCGACACTATCATATACGTGTGCCAAAAGGCGCAAACGGTCCCGGGCAAAGGTAAGGCGACACCCGTGGGGATACCGTGCGTGAGGCCGCAAAGTGATATGAGGTGTTACATGCTAGATTGATGTGCCATTGAGTCGGGGTCCTGACACCCTAGTCCAATTCCCCCCCCCCCCCTCCTTTTACCGGAAGGGGGGAAAAGGGAAGAGGGAAGGGAGGAATTAAAGGGGGGCCGAACCCCCTCTTCCTTCTCCTATTCGTCCAACTGCCTTCAGGGGCGTGCCACCCCTTGTGGGCTGGTGTTCTCCCCTCTTATGGCCCATAAGGACCATTATTCCCCCGGGGGGTTCTGGTAACCCCCCTCCCCCGGTAGTCCGATAAATACCCGATACTACCCGGAACACTTCTAGTGTACGAATACTATCATCCTATATATCAATCTTTACCTCTCAACTATTTCGAGACTCGTCGTAATGTTTGTGATCTCATATGGGACTTCGAACAACATTCGGTCACCAAATCACATAAGTCATATAATACAAAATCGTCATCAAACGTTACACATGCGGACCCTACGGGTTCGAGAACTATGTAGACATGACCGAGACACCTCTCTGGTCAATAACCAATAGCAGGACCTAGATGCTCATATTGTCTCCCACATATTCTATGAAGATTTTTATCGGTCAAATCGGTATGACGACATACGTTATTCCTTTGTCATCGGTAGTATGTTACTTGCCCGAGGTTCGATCATCGGTATCTTCATACCTACTTAAATCTCGTTACCGGAAAGTTTCTTTACTCGTTCCGTAATGCATCATCCTACAACTAACTCATTAGTCACTTTGCTTGCAAGGCTTCTTATGATGTTCATTACCGAGAAGGCCTAGAGATACCTCTGCGATACTCGAAGTGACAAGTCCTAGTCTCGATCTATGCCACCCAACAAACACCTTCGAAGATATGTGTAGAGCATCTTAATAATCACCCGGTTATGTTGTGACGTTTGATAGAGCACAAGACATTCTTCCGGTATCCGGGAGTTGCATAATCTCATAGTCAGAGGAATATGTATTTGACATGAAGAAAGCAATAGCAATAAAACTGAACGATTATTATGCTAAGCTAATGGATGGGTCTTGTCCACCACATCATTCTCTAATGATTGGATCCCGTTCATCAAATGACCACACATGTCTATGGTTAGGAAACTTAACCATCTTTGATTAACGAGCTAGTCTAGTAGAGGCTTACTAGGGATACGGTGTTTTGTCTATGTATCCACACATGTATCAAGTTTCTGGTTAATACAATTCTAGCATGAATAATAAACACTTAGAATGAACAAGGAATAAAATAACAACTTTATTATTGCCTCTAGGGCATATTTCCTTCACACAGCGTCGATCTGGACACTTTTTTCGAGCCAGCGAGCCCTCCTCCTGTCGAGTGAACAAAAAGCACTTAATGGTTTGAATTCATTTGCCTCGGGATGCCAAGTGATTCTGTAATTGTTAAACTGGTTCAGGCTTGACGTCCGAATACTTTTGGTTGTGGTTCCGAACTTGACATTTTTATCCCAACTTGGTGGATTTATCTGAACATTGCTTTTTTGCTTATCTAATGCTTTATGTGAAGTTTTTTAACTTAGGCGAAATTGATTCGCAGCTAAGCCCCCGAGTGATAGGACTGCTCTCACTCGGAGTAGATTTTTAACTTAGGCAAAAATGGTTCGCGGCTAAGCCCCCCATGGGAGGATTGCTCTCCACTCGGAGTAGTTTTTTTAACTTAGGCGAAACTAGTTCACGGCTAAGCCCCCAAGTGGGAAGATTGCTATCCACTCGGAGTAGATTTTTTTAACTTAGGTGAAACTGGTTCGCGGCTAAGCCCCCGAGTGGGAGGATTCCTCTCCACTCGGAGTCGTTTTTTAAATTAGGCAAAACTGGTTCGCGGCTAAGCCCTTGAGTGGGAGGATTGCTCTCCACTCGGAGTAGATTTTTAACTTAGGCGAAACTGGTTCATGGCTAAGCCCCCGAGTGGGAGGATTCTCTCCACTCGGAGTAGTTTTTTAACTTAGGCGAAACTGGTTCGTAGCTAAGCCCCCGATTGGGAGGATTGCACTCTACTCGGAGTAGTTTTTAAAACTGGTTCACGGCTAAGCCCCCTAGTGGGAGGATTAATCTCCGCTCGGAGTACATTTTTAACTTAGGCGAAACTGGTTGGCGGCTCAGCCCCCGAGTAGGAGGATTGCTCTCCACTTGGAGTCGTTTTTCAACTTAGGCAAAAATGGTTCGCGGTTAAGCCCCTGAGTGGGAGGATTGCTCTCACTCGGAGTGGTTTTTTAGCTTGGGCAAAACTGGTTCGCGGCTAAGCCCCCGAGTGGGAGGATAGCTCCCACTTGGAGTGGTTTTTACCTTAGGTGAAATCAGGTTTTGCAGCTAAGTCACCCACTGGGTGTACACCCAGTGGGTGATGAAGGCTGTTTTTATTTCATCTGGACCAAACAGTCGGATTTGATGGTATCCGGAATACGCATCAAGAAAAGACAAATGCTCACACCCCATAGTCGAGTCGACTATCTGATCGAAGTGGGGGAGCGGAAAATGATCTTTGAGGCAGGCCCGATTGATAGGCTTGAAGTCAACGTACATGCGGAGTGACTTATCCTTCTTGGGAATCATGAGGACGTTGGAGAGCCACTCGTAGTGGTATATCTCGCAGATGAACTCAGCTGCCTGTAGCTGAGCCACCTGCTCGCCAATCGCCTTCTTCTTCTCTGCGGTGGACCAACGGAGATGTTCCTTGACAGGTTGAACTTTTGGGTTGACATGCAAATGGTGCTCAGCCAGTCCCCTGGGCACACCTGGCATGTCTGATGGTTTCCATGCAGAGATGTGCAAGTTCTCATGGAGGAACTGGATGAGCGCGGCTTCCTATTTGCTATTGAGTGTCATTGAAATGTGAGTCAGAGCAGCTGTGGGATCTTCTGGGTGAATATGAACTGGTTTTGTCTCGCCAGCTGACTGAAATGCAGACTCGTATGCAAACTTCTTCGAACGGGGCAAATCACTTGGATAAACATTCTTCTGATATTCCTCCAGTTCAACCACTACCATTTGCTCGTCAGCGATCTTGGACCCCTTCTGGAGGCATTCTTTTGCTCTCTGCCTATTTCCAAAGACTGTGATCACACCTTTGGGCCCCGGCATCTTCAGCTTGAGATACACGTAACATGGTTGGGCCATGAAATGAGCATATGCCAGCCTGCCCAGAATAGCATGATAGGCACTGTGGAAATCTACCACTTCGAACGTCAACTTTTCTTTGTAGAATTTTTTTGAATCGCCGAAAACCACATCCAGAGGAATTTTCCCGAGTGACTTCGCCTTCTTCCCAGGAATGATGTCGTGGAACTGCACATTGCTTTCAATGAGTTGGGACATTGGAATGCCCATCTCCTAGAGGGTCTCAGAATACAGAATGTTCAAACCACTACCACCATCCATGAGAACTTTAGTCAGTCGGGTGCCCCCAATGACTAGGTCAACCACCAAAGCTTGTCGCCTGGGGGTAGCAACATGAGCTGGGTGATCCGACTGGTCGAAGGTGATAGGAATCTTTGACCACTTGAGGTATGTCGTAGTTGCTGGAGCAACCATGTTCACCTCTCTGTTGACGACTTGCAGTCGACTTTTGCTCTCAACATCAGCAAAAATCATCAAAGCTGCATTGACTTTCGGGTAATCATCATCCTTTTCTTCATCTCCGTCCTTATCAGAGTCCTTCTCACTGGGCTGACCCTCTCGGAACTGCTGAATTAGGAGTCTGCACTTTCGAGTGGTATGCTTGGGCAGAATCAAGTTACCCTCCTCATCCTTCTTTGTCTGAATGTGACATGGCAAATCTAGGACGTCTTGGCCCGACTGATCAATGACCTTCTCGGGTGTCCATTGCCCCTTGGGCTTTCCCTTAAACTTTCCTTGGATATTCACCACTGTGGCTTCTGCCTGACCTGAGGCTTCGTCTTTATGTTTCTGCTTCCAACTGGTATTTCCCCCCTCCGGTGTAAGCGTCAACTGTCTTTCCTTTGTCATTGCAGAGTTGATCTTCCTCTTTTCTGTTCGCGTACCAAGTGGCTATCTCCATCATTCGATTCAGAGTCATGGCCCTGGAGCGACCAAATTTCAGTGTGAGCTCTTTGTACCTTACGCCTTCCTTGAAAGCGCAGACCGCCTAATGCTCTAAAACATTCTCCACTAGATGATGAAGTGTAGTCCACCGCTGGATGTAATCTCTCAAAGTTTCATTCGGCTTCTTGACACAGTGCTGCAATTCAGACAGCCCAGCAGGGCATTTGCAAGTGCCTTCAAATGTCTTGATGAACACTCGGGCCAAATCTTCCCAACAAAATATGCTTCCAGGAGCCAACTGATTCAACCAAGCCCTGGCCGAACCTTCAAGCATCAAGGGGAGGTGTTTCATGGCTACTTCCTTGTTGCCTCCACCAATTGCACTGCCACTCGGTAATCTTGCAACCATGTGTCTAGCTTTGACTCACAAGTGAACTTGCTCACCCCTGCAGCCAATCTAAATTTGGGCGGGATCTCAGCTGCTCGGATGGCTCTGCTGAAACATTCGGGCCTAGAGACGAACGCTCTGTTTCCAGTCGGACGATCTCTACCAATCCTTCTCTATCAGCCCTGCCTCTGTCAACTACGCCATGCACAAGGATTGACCTTGCATCAAATCTGGGCTCTTGGGGGTCGACTGGAAACCTCTGCTTGTCGTCGTGCGGGTGCCTATCATCATACAGCCAGGGCGAGTACGAACCACTGCTCGGAGGGGGCGTAGGCACACGACGATGGTCATCACGGTGATATCGAGGATCAAACTGCCCGTGGCCTAGGCCCAGGTACTGGTCCCTGTGGTAACCATGATCTTCGCGCCGAGGAGGCGACCTTGGGCTGTGTGCTGACTAAACAGTGTCTACCATGACATATATGTTGTGAATCCTATTGCGCGATTGGGAAACAACTGAGTTCTGTTCACTAGCTGCCTTGAGCAGTGCTCGAATCTGCTATAAACCTCTTCCAACCTGAGAGCGGGATGGATGGATGGAATCTATAGTACGGGCCGCTGCTACAACATTCTAAATTGGAGTGTGTTATACCTGACACTCATCTCGAGGCCCAGTCGGAAACAACTGATTTTGACTGGAACTTGGAATCTCCCTGCGGGCGCGGTCGTCGTGTGCTTGTTGAAGATTCTCCAAATGCGCACGCTCGGCCAGATTGGCCACGCGCGCGGCCTCCAGAGCCTAAGCCTCGTGGGTCTCACCAATGGTGGGGGTTTGGAGAGCCTCCTCGTTCCTGCGCCGCAGTTCCTCCCTCTACTCAGCAGTGAGGGCTTGGGGATAATTCTCATCATTGTTGTGCAACGGGCAGCCAAATTCACCCCCACCATGGGGAAAACCCGGGCTACGCTGAGATCCAATCATAAGGACCTCAACGGCTGGGTCGTTGCTATCGCACTCGGAAAGCGTATCCGAATGGCTAGTCGACAGATCGAACAAGCCATAAAGGGATTCATCGGGCTCGATTGCCGTGATCTAAGCGTGGTCGACTAACGAGCCACTGCGTCCTTCACCCACCACTGAAGTCGTGAGCGGCCGGATCGCTTGCGGCGACGGGCAGCGGGGAGCGAAGATGCCGCGGGGGCCGGCCGATACTGAGTCGACGGCTGCCGCAGGAGGATGTCATAGACATTCGCGCGGAAGTGTGCTGCCCCGCGAATGGGGAGCGCCTCGATATCGAGGGGGGCTCCTGGAGACAGGCCGAGTCGTCGGTTATGAAGGTGAGTGCACCGAGATGGATCTCACGGCCCAAGGACAATCCACCACCGGAAACCATGTTGATGAAGATCGAAGATTGCAACCTCATCGGAAGTCGCTAAGACGCCTGCCCCAAATTGGGCGCCAACTATCGTGGGAACGAATCTAACAGTAGAAGTAGGGGGTACGTAGGAGAGTGCAGTGTCCTAGCTATGACGAGGTTGTACACATAGATTTACGAGTTCAAGCCCCTCTCGGAGCAGGTAACAACCCTACGTCTCGGTGCCATGGAGGCTTGTCGATTGAAGTGTGGAATAGTTACAGGGGTGCGAACCTTTGTGCCAGAGGGTAGGGGTGGTCGTATATAGAGTGCGCCGCCCTCTAGCTGCCCTCCATTACACAGGGGTTCAATGAGAGTTAAGTCCTGAACGTTACTTTCGAGTGTATTACACTTCAAGGGGATTTCAGTCGGTATCTTCTATTTAACTTTGTAGGCCTTGGCCTCTTGTGCGATGTCCTTGGGAAGATCATATAGGTCAGGCCTAAGACTCTACCCTAGGCACATTTCACCGTCACCTACATTGGTCGTACATGAAGACATCACTAGGAAGCGGCCTCGGTACAGGGGATCAATCCCCGGCCATGCTCCAGCCTTGGACCGCAATAGAGAGAAAGGCCACACCCTTCTCTTTGCTGATTACTTTAATGATGATCCACTCTTTAGGCTACATCAATTTCGTCGCTGATTTCGAATGAGAACGCATGTGTTCAATCGATTAGCGAGGGAATGGTCGCGTATGACCCATACTTTGAGTGTGAAGTGGATGCCCTAGGAAAGCTTGGTTTCTCTTCATACCAGAAATGCACTACGGCTATCTGCATGCTTGCATATGGAATTCCTAGTGATCTTGTGGATGAGTATGTTCATATGCGTGAGTCCACATGTCTCCTCTCATTGTACAGTTTTTGCTTGGCTGTGGTGGAAGTTTTTGGCCCGGAGTACCTCAAAGAGCCAAATGCCGCTAATACAGAGAGGTTGTTGGCGATCAATGCCGAAAAGGACTTTCCGGGCATGCTTTGTAGTATAGACTGTATGCACTGGAAATGGAAGAACTATCCATTTGCTTGGCATGGGCAGTGCAAGGTGCATGTGAAAGGTGCCACTGTTATAATTGATGCTGTGGCTTCACAAGATCTCTGGATATGACATTCTTTCTTCGGCATGGCTGGTTCTCATAATTATATTAGTGTTCTTCAGCGGTCTCTGATGTTTGCAAGGCTTGCGGAAGGGCACTTCCTGGAGGTGAACTTTGAGGTCAATGGCCACCATTACAACATGGGATATTACCTAGCTGATGGCATCTATTCTTAGTGGTCCACTCTTGTGAAGACCATACCCAATCTGCAAGGAGAGGAGAGACAAATGTTTGCCCAAATGCAAGAGAGTGCTAGGAATGATGTGGAGCATGATTTTGGTGTGCTTCAGTCTCGGTGGGGTATCGTTCCTAACACTGCATTGACATGGAGCACGAAGAAGCTTTGGGATGTTATGACTACTTGTGTGATCATGCACAACATGATTGTGGAGGATGAGCGTGATGATAGCATCTACAACCAAGGGTTTGATTTCTAGGGTGAAAATGTTGAGCATGAGCATGCACCTCCTGCAACCTCTGAACAGTTTGTCCAGTTTCATCGGGAGTTGCGTGATTGGCATACTCATGTCTAGCTCTAGGATGACTTGGTTGAGCATGTGTGGACTCTCATTGGCAACCAGTAGATCTATGAGTTTAATTCCCGCAATGCAAACAAATTTCAATTGGGTTGTAAGACAATTTGATATTGTTTTCATGTCATGCAAACAAGTTTTGATTGGGTTGTAAAGACTGTTTGGGAGCAATGTTTGATTTGAACCATTTCATATGCATCATTTTCATTTTATCTATTGTGCTGGGCGAATGGACGAGATGCAGCCGAAATGTGGCCGCACGTTGGGCGCCCATCCGCCGCATCCACGAATCCGGGCGGACACGGCCCCATTGCCACCCCCCAAATGGACGAAATTCAGACAAAGCGGACATCCGTTTGAGGTTGCGCGTTGGAGTTGGCCTAAGCTCTTACAAAAACTCAATTTGAGATAAAGGCCAGAGAATCAAATAACAAAAGATAGTGAGAGGTGAAAGAGACACGCAAAATGCATCCAACCGCCCCGGACGTGTTGTTTAACACTAAATTAGAAAAATAGGGTTGGGAGAGTCTGGACATCAGGTACATAGGACTTCGACACACCCGATCCACCCAAATCCCCCTCCCGCCCGGCTCACCCGGATGTGCGCGCTTACGTGATGTACCACATGATATAGGGCAAACCCTTTATGCACATACATTGTTGGATGAAGTTAAAAGTTTGAAAGTGCATTTGGCACTTCAACTTTATTATAGTGTGATGACAATGTGGTTAGTGGGACTAATATTTGGTGCTATAGTTTATCTCAGGATGTTGGTTCCATATTGCGTTTGATGGAGATGTGCGACCCCCATATTCAAAAATATCAAAGGCGTGGTCTTCCGGTGATTTGAAGTTTTTATTTTTGGTTTACTTCGTGTCATAGGAAAGACCGTGCTATTAAGAGGGGTCGGTGTGGATATGTGTTGTGTGGGAATGTCATTACCGAAACATATACACCAGCCGACCCATTACTACCACTAAAATCCATAGTGTGCATGCATGTGGTACTCAAAGAGCTTGCAACAAAAAGTTTCAGGGTACCCAATGCGCACGGGGTCTTTTGACCCCTGTGCGCAAATGGTACTACGTAACTCTCTGGATACCCTATGCGCACGGGGTCTTTTGACCCCCGTGCTCATGGGGTACTGCGTAAGTCTCTGAGTACCCCGTGCATGCGGGGTCTTTTGACCCTCGTGCACACAGGGTGGTGTGAAAGTCTTTGAGTACCACGTGCGCACAGGGCTAACTTAGCCCGTGCGCATGGGGTCCAATGGGCAGAAACAGCCACCCTAGCACAAACGCTATAAAAGCCCCCCCTTCTTCTTCCTCCATCCCCAACCCTAAGGTCTTTTTGAGATCCACCATTGATTCACCTCATTTTGCTCAATACTCTCAATCCCTCCACCCAAACTTGTTGAAACTTTGGGGATTGGGAGAGCAAGACCCGATCTACATCTTGACCAAACCAAATCACGTTCCCTGCAACATTTCTTTCCCATTGACTTGTTACTCTTGGAGCTTGAGCTCCTAGGTGGTTAGAGGTTCCTCCGGAAGCTTCCTTGCTTGTTGTGTGCTCCAGAGAAGTTTGTAAAGGTGTGGTGGTCGCCTTCCAGACCAATCCCGAGTGATTCTAGGCTTATTCTAAGCTTTGGCTCCGGCACCACTCTAAACAGAGAGTAGCTCTTCCCCAAGGAAAACTGAACTCCGGGATAAAATCCGCGTCCTCGCCTCACTTGTGATTAATCCTTTCCCGCACTTTACTTTGCCTTGTATGCTTGTTCGCTTCCTAATTAGATTGTTGCCTAACATACTTTGCTTTAAACTTGCTTGTCATTTAGAGTGTGTTCACCTAGTTGCATATCTAGTGAACCCTATTTATCCGCTAAACCTTAAAATTGACGAGAAAGATTAAAATTTGTAGTCACCTATTCACCCCCCTCCCCCCCCTCTAGTCGACCGTATCGATCCTTTCAATTGGTCGATCTAGGGAATGAGGGAGGCGGCACACCCGTTGCGGAGGATGGTCAAAACCTACCCCCCGCCATGCCCGAGGCACTT
The DNA here is from genome assembly GCA_963921465.1 of Triticum timopheevii. NCBI lineage: Eukaryota > Viridiplantae > Streptophyta > Magnoliopsida > Poales > Poaceae > Triticum > Triticum timopheevii. Next base: position 426,801,415 of record OY997262.1, read on the forward strand.
GGTGCCCCGGTCGTTGCTCCCGCCGCTCCTACTAACCCGGGTGCCCCTTTGACCACAGTCGATATTGTTTCAATGTTTGCGGACCTCAAAGCCTCTATGTTGAAAGAAGTTTGTTCCTCGTTCAAGGAGGAAATTGATGCTCACTTAAAGCCCTCGACATCCGCATGAAACTCATTTGATCCAAATGCCATTCATGATGCGAATGACTCGAGAGAACCTCCTGCATCGCCGGCTCATACTCAAGTTCCCAAGTACAATGTCGTGGAACTCTTCTACTCACCACAACCCTTGCAACATCCTCGCATTAATCCTGTTGGGCCTCCTCCCCTTTTGAAAGCTAATGTGTTTGCTAAATGGAAGCTAGATATGGAGTCTTACATGAACAGTACTTCAACTCAACTGTGGTGGATTGTGGTCAATGGATTCAACCCCAAGGACCCAATGAATCTCACTCCAAGAGAGGCAGTTGATGATCAACTCAATGCAACCACCCACAACATGTTGTGCACAGCGGTGACTGAAGACTATAGTGACTCCATTGCTCTCCTTAAGACCGCCAAGGAAATTTGGGATTGCCTTGAGGAGGCTCTCGAAGAATATGAAGTAATTCAAACATCTCGATTGGCTTTGCTCAAGCAAGAAGTCAATCTCTTTGTGAGGAATGAGGGTGAGTCCGCAGAAGAGGTTTACCGAAGTTTAAAGTCTCTTGTGCTCAACTTGAGAACCTTTGGATGCTCTTGGAAAAATGATGACTTCATCAAGGACAAGTTCATAGATGTTATGGTCCTCACGAAACATACCATGGTCATGATGATACATCAACGTCCGGATTATCACAAGTTGACCGCGGCTCAAGTTGTTTCCATCTTCTCCAGTCATGTTCTTCTGGAGACCAATTCCAAGAAGAGCTTTTCAATTTCTCAAGCAATCAATAACTCCAATCTTGCCTTGAAGGCCAAGAAAGTGATAAGCCAACCCACAAGGGATGAAGAAGTGAGTGAAGAGATATGTGAGGAAGATGTTGACAGCTCATGCCCGGCAAATAATTTTGCGGAAGACTTGGCCCTCTTAGTCAAAAAGTACTATGGGATCATGGAAAACAAAGGGAAGAATCTTCAAGGAATTTCATTTGTAAGAAGGAAATGCTACAATTGTGATAGCCCAAGAAACTTTGTACATGATTGTCCGTATGAGAGACGTGAAGACAAATCCAAGAAGCTTGTTATCAAGATGAAGAAGTTCATCAAGTTTGCAAAGAGGAAGGATGACAAGGCTTTTGTTCATGAAGAATACATGTCCGGAGATGAAGATGACGGTGATGATGATCAAGTGGGCATGGCCGCCATTGCCCTGCATGCCACTACCTCCTCCTCCAACATCGACCTCCTCGACTCTACAAACAAGTACAAGCCTTTCAATCATCGATGCCTTATGGCCAAAGAGGTAAAAACAAAGTCCAAATCAAAAAAAACTGCTATCTACACTCTGAATGTCTCATGTGAGATAGTGGAGGATGAGTGTGATGAGGGCGTGGTTAATGATGAGGAATCCTTAATGGCTTTCATGAAAACTCTTCATGCTGAAGATCGTGGTCATTTTGAAGATCTCCTTAAGTCACTCACCGAATGTGATGACTTTATTGAGAACCTTGAAAACCTCCTCATAGAGGAAAAAGAGAGAGTCGAACTCCTCGAGCACGAACTAAATGAAGAGAGTTTCATGAGAGTATCACTTGAGGAAGCCTTGTCATCTCATCAAATTGACTTTGTTAAAACCAGCAATGCTTTGCAACTTGCTCTTGAGAAAAAAGATGCTCTTAATGTTAGAGTTGAAAAGCTTCTAGTTGATCACAGAAGACTTGTTGAGGAACACGAGTTCCTTGTGACTAGTTCCAAGGTTGTCAAAGGTGACCTCATTGCCCTCACCGTTTCATATGCTCACTGAGGGAGTCCTGGATAAGGGGGTATCCGGACAACCGGACTATATTCATTGTCCGGACTATTGAAGCGTCAAGATACAAGACTCAAGACTTCAGCTCGTGTCCGGATGGGACTCTCCTTTGTGTGGAAGACAAGCTTGGCGATCCGGATATTATGTTTCCTTCCTTGTAACCGACTCCATGTAAACCCTAGCTCTCCGGTGTCTATATAAACCGGAGAGGATGGTCCTTAGAAGGCCGATCACAATTACAGTCATACCATCATAGGCCAGCTCTTAGGGTTTAGCCTCTATGATCTCGTGGTATATCTACTCTTTTACTACACATATCTTCAATATTAATCAAGCAGGAAGTAGGGTTTTACCTCCATCGAGAGGGCCCGAACCTGGGTAAACATTGTGTCCTTTGCTTCCTGTTACCATCAGCCTAAGATGCACAGATCGGGACCCCCTACCCGAGATCCACCGGTTTTGACACCGATATTGGTGCTTTCGTTGAGAGTTCCTCTGTGTTGTCGCTTTGAGGCTTGATGGCGTCTTCATTCGTCAGCAACACGGTCCAGGGTGAGACTTTTCTCCCGAGACAGATCTTCGTGTTCGGCGAATTTTCACTGCGGGCCAATTCGCTTGGCCAGTGGAGCAGATCGATAGCTTCGCCCCTGGCCACCAGATCAGGTTCGAAAACTTGAACTACACGGTAGATGTCCGCAGAGACTTGATCTTCAACGGATTCGAGCCAGCGCCAGGAACGTCGGATAGTCATGACGAGCACGGCCTAGACCTGCTGTCAGACAATGCTCGGAACATCATCCCTGCAATAGCCCCGGTTCTAAATCTGGAACGGGTTGCGTTGCCCGAGGACGGAGGGATGGACCCCGCCCCGCAGGCCGCACACTCATCGGCGGTAGAGCCAAACACAGGTCGCATCTCTGTGGAAACCTATATCCCCGGACCCCCGGACTCATATCCGGTCGTTGGTTCCGGTCCACACACTCCTGAGCCAGCCGAGCCATGTTGGGCTCCGGTAATGGAGTTTACCGCCGCGGACATCTTTCAGCACTCGCCCTTCGGCGACATGTTGAACTCTTTAAAGTCTCTCTCTTTGTCAGGAGACTCTGGGCCGAACTATGTCCGGCTTGAGTGCGGAGAAGGCGACGAAGGAATTCGCTGTGCACCCACCACCCACTTCATCGCCACGATCGAAGATTTAACCGACGTGCTTGACTTCAACTCCGAAGACATCGACGGTATGGACGAAGATGCAGGAGAAGCTCCAGAATCCCTGGGGCGCGGGACTACTACCTTGTCACACAATATATACATGGTAGATATGTAACACCCCAGATGTATCATGTCCCAATTTGGTAATATATCAACTTGACCTCATCCAATTCTTGTGGGTTTTATCATGTTTGGCCTCTTCTTGTTTGGTTGTGTGGTTTTTATTATTTTCATTGTCATATTCCTTTTAGCCATATTGCATTTGGGCTTCTTGTCATCATCATATAGTGCATTTTCATCTCATGTCATCTAATGTTGCATGTTGTCATTCATGTTGTTGCCATGAGCATCATGGGCATGACCTTGTCCCCCCCCTTTTTTCAACCATGGCACCTTCACATCTCTTCCTTCCTTCTCTTATCAAGTGCTATTTTTCTTTCTCTATTAATGTTCATCTTCTCCCTGTAAATCTTGCTCCTTTCCCTAAACCTCTCTGCCAAAGATATCCTTATTTGAAGTTGTTTTGGTCAGGCTCAAAAATGACACAAGTTTGAAAATATTTCAAACTTGTCTTATTTTTCTACCTCTAAAAATGCCCAATGCAATTTATTAAAATAGTGGATAATTCCAGGAGTTGGAGAGTATTTTATTTATGCTCTAACTCCTCTCCCTTTTTCCTGAGATTTTCTGTTTCTATTTCTGTTTATATAAATAGAAATGAAGCAGCAGCAGCAGCAGCCAGCGCAGCAGCCCCCCCTGGGCCTCGGCCTCCCAGGCCGGCCCAGCTAGCGCATCGCGCAACCCAGCCTTCGCGCCAGCCGGCCCGCTCGGTCCTCTCCTCCGTGCTTTTTCTCACCCACGCAAGCGCGCACCCCCGCTAGACCCTCGACACGTGGTAAGATTGGCCCCGCTAGTCAGCGCCTCCCCTGTTTCCCGCACCCACCTTTTCCCACTCCTCTCGCCGTCGCCATGGGGACCGCGAGCACGAGCGCGCATGAGCTCGCACCGCTCGCCCTAGCCCTTATAAGCCCCAGCTTCCGTGTCCCTCGCGTCGCCTAGGGTTTCCCTCGTCCGCCGCCGCCATTTCCAGGTGAGTTTAGCCACCAGATCTGCCGCTTCCGCCCCGTCCCGAGCGCACCTGGGAGCGCGCCTCATCGTCGGCGTGCTCTCCGGCCACTCCAAACCCCGCAGTTCATGTCCATCTTCTTCCTCGCCGTCGTCTCCTTCTATGACGTCGACTACGGTGCCTGGATGACGAGTTCATCGACGTCCCCTGCTTCCTCCTACCTCTCGGTCAGAAAACGCGCCACGATTCAGGGCTCCACCTCGTCGCCGGCAGCTCGTCTCCTTCGACTACTCCGTGTCCTTGGGTGAGCTGGGTAACGCACCTCCCTCTCCTGTCCTTTCCCTGGCATTTAGGCAACCGTAGGGCGCGTCCGATCCGTGTCTTTCCCGCGCTTGCAGTGCTCCGGCGTTTCTGAATTTGTTGGTGCAGTGCAGTGCAACCGTAGCGTGTTTTGCGTGTCCCTGCTCCGGTTCCCCCTCTTCGTGCTCCCGTAGCACGCTCGCGCACTCGTTTACGCCTTCGCGCGCACCCTGCAAGCCTCCCGCAGCTCCGGCGAGTCCCTCTGCCGCTCGCCGCGGACGCCATGGCCCCGAGTCGAGCAACTGCTCGAGCTCGAGCGCCCCTACTTTCCCTAGTAGATGTACGCGTCCTTTTTCCCTTTCCGCACGGCCGCCGGAGGCCCTGTGCCCACTGGTTGCCGCCGTTGCCCTCGCCGGCGCCGTCATCCTCTCTGTTTGCAACAGAGTTGCGCGACCTGTGCCTATCTGAAAGGGCTGAAGCCCTTCCCCTATCAGTAGCGGCCGCCTAGCCCAGTGCTTGCAGTAGCAGAGCCACACCGGGGAGACCCGGGTTCGATCCCCCGCGGCTGCATATTATTCCCCCCTTTTTTTATCCATTTCTTGCACTGTGCGTATGACAGGGTGGCCCCACCTGTCATACTCTCTTAGCCCGTCTGTTTTATTTATTTATTTATTTTTATTATTTTAAGTGTTTTATTTCTGTTCCTGTGAATATACCATTTCTGGCATTTAGTACCTTTCCATTTCGGGCAAGTCCTTTTCTGGATGTATCCAAATATGGAAAAAAGCCATTTCTGTTTTATACCATTTAGGGTAGGTTTTAACTTATTGCACTCGTGATGATTTTTCTACAGCAACCCCAACATATTATATATGTTTTTGGGGTAGAAAAATCCCACCAATCCAGTGCTGGCATTAGTTTCTGCATTTCAGCAAGTTCATGTACATGTCATTTTACATCATGTTGTTGTTTTGTCTTTCATGTGTATATTTATGCAATTATGCTATGAGGTAGTTTTGCACATGAATATGTTCTTCATCATGCCTACTTGCTTCTGGAATTAAGCTCCTGCCATGATATGTTTTATTTTGAGATAAACAAGCTTGTTAACATGCCAACATAAATCTGTTTTTGCCATGTCCTGAAACTTCACTAAGTCTGGAACTGTTAATAAAAACTTGCTATGTTCACATGGGTGCCATCATATTTTCTGATCCTTTTTGGCTTATGGTCAGTAAGGGACTTTTGATCTATGCTTTGAGTAGATTCATGCCATGTCTTGTTTGGCTATTATAAGTTCCTGTAGCTTGTTGATAACTTGCTCTGAACATTGCTTCCTGATGCTGTTTATGCCATGTCCAGCCTGATATTTTTTTGCACTTTCACCATGCTTGTTTGGACCTGTTATGATGTGATTTAGCCGTAGCTCAGTGTTCCTCTTTTGTTAAGCATCTCCTGTAGATCACTGCCTTATGCTTTGTTTGTATGTTGGGGTGCTGTAGCATAGTTTCTTGTTGCATGCTAAGTAGCATCGTGCTGTTAATTGCAGATTTGTGCCCCTATTGTTTTGCTTGCCATTTGCAAACCGTGCATCCGTTTCCGGTGATCTTCATATCGATTTCAACCGAAATCATCTCATCTTTCCAGCAGCATACTTGGTTTGCCAAGTTGATGCCTTGTTCATCATTTCTCTTCCGGAGCACGCATATGCATTGCATATCACATCTCGCATATCATGTCATGTTTTGCATCATGTTGCTTGTGCATTGCACCGTGATTTATTGTGGTTCCTTTGCTTGTGTTCTTGCTTTGGGTAGAGCCGGGAGACGAGTACGTGAACGAGGAACCTATTGAGAACGCTTACGAGGATCAAGCCTTCGACAACTCTGAGAACTTTGCAGGCAAGATGACCATACCTTCGATATCACTTCTATCTTTGCTTTGCTAGTTGCTCGCTCTTTTGCTATGTCAGCCCTACCTGCCTTTGTTTACCATGCCTCCCTATTGCCATGTAAACCCTCTAACCACCTTGTCCTAGCAAACCGTTGATTGGCTATGTCACCGCTTTTGCTCAGCCCCTCTTATAGCGTTGCTAGTTGCAGGTGAAGATGAAGTCTGTTCCAGGTCGGAACGTGGATATTTTGGGATATCACAATATCTCCTGTTTTATTAATGCACCTTATATATTTGGTAAAGGGTGGAAGGCTCGGCCTTATGCCTGGTGACTTGTTCCACTCTTGTCGCCCTAGTTTCCGTCATACCGGTGTTATGTTCCTTGATTTTGCGTTCCTTACATGGTTGGGTGATTTCTGTCGGGACTTTAAAGCTCACCATATTCCTACCAGTGTTGTTGAGAGCAAGCGTGAGGAGTTCCGCAATCTCAACCAAGGCAACATGTCAGTGTACGAATACAACAAGCAGTTTCAGAAACTTGCTCGCTTCGCTAAACAAGATGTTCCTGATGAAAAGAGTATGATCTATCAATTCAGAGGTGGCCTTAGAGAGGATCTGCAGTTAGCTCTTATTCTTGTTGAGCCTACTCAGTTTGATCAATTCTACAATATGGCACTCAAGCAAGAAGGTGCTCAGCTCAAGTGTGAGGCATCTAAGAAGAGAATCAGGGATGCAGTTCAGTCTTCTTCTTCCTCTCAAGTGGCAGCTAAGCAGCAGAAGTTCTACCTTCCTCCTCCTCCGTTTCGTCAGTCTTACCAACAGAAGAACTCAGGTGGTCGTGGATCTTCCCACCCACCCAACCCAGGCTATCAGAACAAGTCTCAGCCTCAAGCTCCAAGGTCAAATGCTCCTTATCACCGTCCGCTCTCAGAAGCGACTTGCAACAAGTGCCAGCAGAAAGGTCACTATGCGAACAAGTCTTTCAATCAAAGGCGCCTTCCTCCTCCTCCTCCTGTGAGATCTTCAAGCAATGCAGTGGTCAAGCATAATCCTAAGTCTGCTAAGGTGAACATGATGAATGCAGCGCAAGCAGAGGATTCTTCTGATGTGATAATGGGTAATCTCTCAGTTAATGATATTCCTGCAAAAGTCTTATTTGATATTGTGCATCGCATAGTTTCATCTCAAAACCTTTTACATCTAAGCATGAGATGGTTTTTCAAGATTTGCCTAGACCGTTATCAGTTGTCTCTCCGAGTAAATTCATGAATGCTAGCTCCATGGTTCGGGATGTCTCTATCAAGATGGGCGACTATAGATTTCTGTCTTCTCCAATTGTTCTTGGCAACTCTGATATTGATCTAATTCTTGGGATGGACTGGCTTTCTCAGCACAAGGCTCAGCTTGATTGTGCTGCCAGACAAATTCAATTGACACACCCTTCTGAGGATGTTATCATCTATGCCGCTCGTGATGAAACCATTCGGTTGTTTTCTCTCAATGAGAAGGGCGAGTTGGATGCTATTTCTCAAATTCCAGTCATTTGTGAGTACCAAGATGTCTTTCCAGAAGAGCTTCCGGGTATGCCTCCGCATCGGCCAGTCGAGTTCGTTATTGATCTTGAGCCTGGAACTGAACCTGTTTGCAAGCGTCCTTACAAGCTTGGACCCAAGGAACTGAAGGAATTGAAGAAACAGCTCGATGAACAAGAGCGTCTGGGTTTGATCAGACCGAGTTCATCTCCATGGGGTTGTGGAGTTCTTTTTGTCCAGAAGAAGGATGGCACGGACCGACTTTGCGTCGATTACCGTCCATTAAACAAGAAGACAATCAAGAACAAGTATCCACTTCCCAACATCAATGAGCTTTTCGAGCAACTCAAAGGTGCTAAAGTATTCTCCAAGCTTGACCTTTGTATGGGCTATCATCAGATTCGCATTCGTGAACAAGATATCCCCAAGACAGCATTCAGAACAAGCTATGGTTCTTATGAATATACTGTCATGTCTTTCGGTCTTGTCAATGCTCCTCCAACTTTCTCTCGCATGATGAACTTTATCTTCAACCCCTACACAAATGAATTCGTCTAGGTGTATCTCGATGATATTTTGGTCTTCTCCAAGAACAAGCAGGATCATGCCAAACATTTGCGATTGGTGCTCGACAAGCTTAGAGAGCATCAATTCTATGCGAAGTTTTCCAAATGTGAGTTCTGGCTTGATGAAGTTCTTTATCTTGGTCATATCATCTCCGCCAAGGGAATTGATGTTAATCCGGCGAAGGTTTCTGCTATTCTGAATTGGGAACCTCCTCGGAATGTCAAACAGCTTCGCAGCTTTCTTGGTCTTGCAAGCTATTGCTGAAGATTCGTTGAGAACTTCTCTAAGATTGCAAAGCCTCTTTCCAACCTCCTCCAGAAGCATGTCAAGTATGTCTGGACGCCTGAGTGTGATGTCGCTTTCAACACCCTCAAAGAGAAGCTAGTCACAGCTCCAGTCTTGACTCCTCCTGATGAATCCAAGCCATTCGAAGTGTTCTGCGATGCTTCTCTTCAAGGTCTCGGTGCTGTGTTAATGCAAGAGAAGAAAGTTGTGGCCTTTACCTCTCGTCAGTTGAAGCCCAACGAAAAGAACTACCCCACTCACGATCTTGAGTTGGCGGCAGTTGTCCATGCATTGATAACATGGAGACATCTCTTATTGGGAAGGCAAGTGGACATTTTCACCGATCACAAGAGCCTCAAGTATATCTTCACTCAACCAAACCTCAACCCCAGGCAAACTCGATGGGTCGAAATGATTCAAGAGTACAATCCAAGTATTGAATATACTCCTGGCAAGGCGAATGTGATTGCAGATGCTCTGAGCAGAAAGGCTTATTGCAACAGTCTAATTCTCAAGCCATTTCAACCGGATCTTTGTGAAGCTTTCTGCAAGCTGAATCTTCAAGTTGTTCCTCAAGGCTTTCTTGCCAACCTCATAGTCTCTCCTACTTTGGAAGATCAAATTCGTGAGGCACAACTCCTGGATACCATGGTGAAGAAGGTGAAACGTGGTATTGACAAGGGCATTTCCAAATACAAGTGCTATCGCTTGGATGACAAAGATACTCTTTTCTTCGAGGATCGAATTGTGGTTCCTAAAGGCGATCTGAGAAAAGTCATCATGAATGAGGCACACAATTCCCTCCTATCCATTCATCCTGGTAGTAAAAAGATGTACCATGACCTCAAGCAGTCATATTGGTGGACTCGAATGAAGCGAGAGATTGCTCAATTCGTGAATAAATGTGATGTCTGCAGAAGAGTGAAAGCAGAACACCAACGACCAGCTGGTCTCCTCCAACCTCTTGCTATTCCGGAATGCAAGTTTGATCACATCGAGATGGACTTCGTGACTGGTTTTCCAAAGTCCAAGCATGGAAATGATGCTATCTTCATTGTCATTGACAAGCTTACTAAAGTGGCTCATTTTCTTCCTATCAAAGAATCTATCACAGCAGCTCAGCTGGCAGAGCTATACACCTCCAGAATTGTCTCCTTGCACGGTATTCCTCAATTGATCTCTTCAGACCGTGGAAGCATCTTCACTTCTAAGTTCTGGGACTCCTTTCAGACGGCCATGGGCACCAACATTCGTTTCAGCACAGCTTTCCATCCTCAAACAAGTGGCCAAGTCGAGCGAGTAAATCAAATCCTTGAAGATATGCTCAGGGCTTGTGTCATCTCCTTCGGTATGAAGTGGGAAGATTGTCTTCCTTATGCCGAGTTCTCCTACAACAACAGCTTCCAAGCGAGTTCGGGCAAGGCCCCATTCGAAATTCTCTATGGCAGAAAGTGCCATACTCCTCTGAATTGGTCTGAGACAGGTGAACGCCAACTTCTTGGCAACGACTTGATCACAGAAGCCGAAGAAATGTGCAAAGTCATTCGTGAGAATCTCAAAGCCGCGCAATCGCGCCAAAAGAGTTACTATGATAGCAAGCACCATGATTTGGCTTTTGAAATCGGAGACCATGTCTACCTCCGCGTCTCTCCAATGAAAGGCACTCGTCGCTTCGGTATCAAAGGGAAGCTTGCCCCTAGATACGTGGGTCCTTTCAAGATCATTGGCAAAATAGGCGACCTCGCCTATCAACTTGAGTTTCCATCCAACTTTGCAAACGTGCACGATGTGTTTCACGTGTCACAACTCCGCAAGTGCTTCAAGACTCCTGAGCGCACTATCAACTTCGAGGAAATTGACCTCCAAGAAGATCTCTCTTATCATGAGCACCCCGTTGCTATTCTTGAAGAAACTGAGCGCAAGACTCGCAACAAGTCAATCAAATTCCTGAAAGTGAAGTGGTCACACCATTCCGACCGAGAAGCCACCTGGGAGCGCGAGGATCACCTCCGTTCCGAATATCCGGAGTTCTTTCAGTCCTAGATCTCGGGACGAGATCCTCTTGTAGTGGAGGAGAGTTGTAACACCCCAGATGTATCATGTCCCAATTTGGCAATATATCAACTTGACCTCATCCAATTCTTGTGGGTTTTATCATGTTTGGCCTCTTCTTGTTTGGTTGTGTGGTTTTTATTCTTTTCATTGTCATATTCCTTTTAGCCATATTGCATTTGGGCTTCTTGTCATCATCATATAGTGCATCTTCATCTCATGTCATCTAATGTTGCATGTTGTCATTCATGTTGTTTCCATGAGCATCATGGGCATGACCTTGTCCCCCCCTTTTTTCAACCATGGCACCTTCACATCTCCTCCTTCCTTCTCTTATCAAGTGCTATTTTTCTTTGTCTATTAATGTTCATCTTCTCCCTGTAAATCTTGCTCCTTGCCCTAAACCTCTCTGCCAAAGATATCCTTATTTGAAGTTGTTTTGGTCAGGTTCAAAAATGACACAAGTTTGAAAATATTTCAAACTTGTCTTATTTTTCTACCTCTAAAAATGCCCAACGCAATTTATTAAAATAGTGGATAATTCCAGGAGTTGGAGAGTATTTTATTTATGCTCTAACTCCTCTCCCTTTTTCCTGAGATTTTCTGTTTCTATTTCTATTTATATAAATAGAAATGAAGCAGCAGCAGCAGCCAGCGCAGCAGCCCCCCCCCCCCCCCTGGGCCTCGGCCTCCCAGGCCGGCCCAGCTAGCGCACCGCGCAGCCCAGCCTTCGCACCAGCCGGCCCGCTCGATCCTCTCCTCCGTGCTTTTTCTCACCCACGCAAGCGCGCACCCCCGCTAGACCCTCGACACGTGGTAAGATTGGCCCCGCTCGTCAGCGCCTCCCCTGTTTCCCGTACCCACCTTTTCCCTCTCCTCTCGCCGTCGCCATGGGGACCGCGAGCACGAGCGCGCGTGAGCTCGCACTGCTCGCCCTAGCCCTTATAAGCCCCAGCTTCCGTGTCCCTCGCGTCGCCTAGGGTTTCCCTCGTCCGCCGTCGCTGTTTCCAGGTGAGTTTAGCCACCAGATCTGCCGCTTCCGCCCCGTCCCGAGCGCACCTGGGAGCGCGCCTCGTCGCCGGCGTGCTCTCCGGCCACTCCAAACCCCGCAGTTCGTGTCCATCTTCTTCATCGCCATCGTCTCCTTCCACGATGTCGACTACGGTGCCCGGACGACGAGTTCATCGACGTCCCCTGCTTCCTCCTACCTATCGGTCAGAAAACGCGCCACGATTCAGAGCTCCACCTCGTTGCCGGCAGCTCGTCCCTGTCGACTACTCCATGTCCTTGGGTGAGCTGGGTAACGCACCTCCCTCTCCCATCCTTTCCCTAGCATTTAGGAAACCGTAGGGCGCATCCGATCCGTGTCTTTCCCACGCTCGCAGTTCTCCGGCGTTTCTGAATTTGTTTGTGCAGTGCGGTGCAACCGTAGCGTGTTTTGCGTGTCTCCCTCCGGTTCCCCCTCTTCGTGCTCCCATAGCGCGCTCGCGCACTCGTTTACGCCTTCGCGCGCACCCTGCAAGCCTCCCGCAGCTCCGGCGAGTCCCTCTGCCGCTCGCCGCGGACGCAATGGCCCCGAGTCGAGCAACTGCTCGAGCTCGAGCGCCCCTGCTTTCCCTCGTAGATGCGCGCGTCCTTTTTCCCTTTCCGCACGGCCGCCAGAGGCCCTGTGCCCACTGGTTGCCGCTGTTGCCCTCGCCGGCGCCGTCGTCCTCTCTGTTTGCAACAGACTTGCGCGACCTGTGCCTATCTAAAAGGGCTGAAGCCCTTCCCCTATCAGTAGCGGCCGCCTAGCCCAGTGGTTGAAGTAGCAGAGCCACACCGGGGAGACCCGGGTTCGATCCCCCACGGCTGCATATTATTCCCCCCTTTTTTATCCATTTCTTGCACTGTGCGTATGACAGGGTGGCCCCACCTGTCATACTCTCTTAGCCCATCTGTTTTTTTATTTATTTTTATTATTTTAAGTGTTTTATTTCTGTTCCTGCGAATATACCATTTCTGGCATTTAGTACCTTTCCATTTCGGGCAAGTCCTTTTCTGGACGTATCCAAATATGGAAAAAAGCCATTTCTGTTTTATACCATTTAGGGTAGGTTTTAACTTATTGCACTCGTGATGATTTTTCTACAGCAACCCCAACATATTATATATGTTTTTGGGGTAGAAAAATCCCACCAATCCAGTGGTGGCATTAGTTTCTGCATTTGAGCAAGTTCATGTACATGTCATTTTACATCATGTTGTTGTTTTGTCTTTCATGTGTATATTTATGCAATTATGCTATGAGGTAGTTTTGCACATGAACATGTTCTTCATCATGCCTACTTGCTTCTGGAATTAAGCTCCTGCCATGATATGTTTTATTTTGAGTTAAACAAGCTTGTTAACATGCCAACATGAATCTGTTTTTGCCATGTCCTGAAACTTCACTAACTCTGGAACTGTTAATAAAAACTTGCTATGTTCACATGGGTGCCATCATATTTTCTGATCCTTTTTGGCTTATGGTCAGTAAGGGACTTTTGATCTATGCTTTGAGTAGATTCATGCCATGTCTTGTTTGGCTATTATAAGTTCCTGTAGCTTGTTGATAACTTGCTCTGAACATTGCTTCCTGATGCTGTTTATGCCATGTCCAGCCTGATATTTTTTTGCACTTTCACCATGCTTGTTTGGACCTGTTATGATGTGATTTAGCCGTAGCTCAGTGTTCCTCTTTTGTTAAGCATCTCCTGTAGATCACTGCCTTATGCTTTGTTTGTATGTTGGGGTGCTGTAGCATAGTTTCTTGTTGCATGCTAAGTAGCATCGTGCTGTTAATTGCAGATTTGTGCCCCTATTGTTTTGCTTGCCATTTGCAAACCGTGCATCCGTTTCCGGTGATCTTCATATCGATTTCAACCGAAATCATCTCATCTTTCCAGCGGCATACTTGGTTTGCCAAGTTGATGCCTTGTTCATCATTTCTCTTCCGGAGCACGCATATGCATTGCATATCACATCTCGCATATCATGTCATGTTTTGCATCATGTTGCTTGTGCATTGCACTTTGATTTATTGTGGTTCCTTTGCTTGTGTTCTTGCTTTCGGTAGAGCCGGGAGACGAGTACGTGAACGAGGAACCTGTTGAGAACGCTTACGAGGATCAAGCCTTCGACAACTCTGAGAACTTTGCAGGCAAGATGACCATACCTTCGATATCACTTCTATCTTTGCTTTGCTAGTTGCTCGCTCTTTCACTATGTCAGCCCTACCTGCCTTTGTTTACCATGCCTCCCTATTGCCATGTAAACCCTCTAACCACCTTGTCCTAGCAAACCGTTGATTGGCTATGTCACCGCTTTTGCTCAGCCCCTCTTATAGCGTTGCTAGTTGCAGGTGAAGATGAAGTATGTTCCAGGTCGGAACGTGGATATTTTGGGATATCACAATATCTCCTGTTTTATTAATGCACCTTATATATTTGGTAAAGGGTGGAAGGCTCGGCCTTATGCCTGGTGACTTGTTCCACTCTTGCCGCCCTAGTTTCCGTCATACCGGTGTTATGTTCCTTGATTTTGCGTTCCTTACACGGTTGGGTGATTTATGGGACCCCCCTTAACAGTTCGCTTTGAATAAAACTCCTCCAGCAAGGCCCAAACTTGGTTTTATCCTTTGCCACCTAAGCCTTTTTCCCTTGGGTTTTCGCGAGCCCGAGGGTCATCTTTATTTAACCCCCCGGGCCAGTGCTCCTTCGAGTGTTGGTCCAACCTGAGCGATGTCCGGCGCCCCCTGGGCAACGAGGGTTTATGCCAACCCGGCGTCTGGCTCATCCGGTGTGCCCTGAGAACGAGATATGTGCTGCTCCTATCGGGATTTGTCGGCACTTCGGGCGGCTTTGCTGATCTTGTTTTACCATCGTCGAAATGTTTTGCGAACCGGGATTCCGAGACTGATCGGGTCTTCCCGGGAGAAGGTTTATTCCTTCGTTGACCGTGAGAGCTTATGATGGGCTAAGTTGGGACACCCCTGCAGGGTATATAATCTTTCGAAAGCCGTGCCCGCGGTTATGAGGCATATGGGAATTTGTTAATGTCCGGTTGTAGATAACTTGACACTTGACTTCATTAAAATACATCAACCGTGTGCGTAGCCGTGATGGTCTCTTCTCGGCGTAGTCCGGGAAGTGAACATGGTTTGAGTTATGCTTGACGTAAGTAGTTTCAGGATCACTTGATCGCTTCTAGCTTCTCGACCGTTGCGCTGCTTCTCTTCTCGCTCTCACTTGCGTATGTTAGCCACCATATATGCTTAGTGCTTGCCACAGCTCCACCATATTACCCCTTTAGTACCTTTGAGCTTAAATAGTCTTGATCTCACGGGTGTGAGATTGCTGAGTCCCCGTGGCTCACAGATTCTACCAAAACAGATGCAGGTGCCGAGGATACCAGTGCAGATGGTGCAACCGAGCTCAAGTGGAAATTTGATGAGGCCCTTGGTCATTACTATGTTTCATTTCCAGATGATCAGTAGAGGTGCCCAGTCGGGACGATCGGGGTTCTGTGTAGCATTTGGGGTAGTCTTCTCTTATTTTGGTTCCGTAGACGGACCTTGAGTGTATTCTGGATGATGGATGTTTATTTATGTATTGTGTGAAGTGGTGACTGTAAGCCAACTATGTATCTCTTTCCCTTATGTATTACATGGGTTGTGCGAAGATTACCTCACTTGCAACATTGCTTTCAATGCGGTTATGCCTCTAAGTCGTGCTTCGACACGTGGGAGATATAGCCGCATCGAGGGCGTTACAAGTTGGTAATCAGAGCCATCCCCGACTTAGGAGCCCCCTGCCAAGAAAAGCCAAGGACAATGGCAGCCTTAACAAGCCTTATGACCTGCTTTTGCGCGGGTGCAGATAGCTGGCTGGCACGTAAAGGCACTAGCGACCCCCAGCACATCCGAAATAAGGGATGGCAACAGGAAGCCACGGCGTAATAAAAACAAACGCCAAAATAAGGAAGAGGGCCTGGATAACACGACGGTCAACACTGGATTCAGGGGCTCTCGAGCTGATCAACAAAAGCCATTTAAAGGCAGTAAAGAAGGACCATCCGGCCCAAACAGAGTTCTGGACAGACTATGCCAAATTCATGGCACCCCGAAGAAACCTGCGAACCACACCCATAGAGAGTGCTAGGTCTTCAAGCAGGCCGGCAAATTAAATGCCGAACACAAAGGGAGGGAAACACCAAGTGACGACGAGGATGAACCTCGCCAGCCGAACACTGGGGGACAGAAAAAATTCCCGCCAGAGGTTAAAATAGTAAACATGATCCACACGACTCACACATCCACGCGAAAACATGGACGTGCGCATAGAGACGCGCACGATGTAAAGCCCATCGTACCCACATCTGACTGCTGGATGTCTCGTCCGATCACTTTCGATCACATGGATGGCCGAACTAGTATTCGGCATGGAGGACGACATGCATTCATGCTTGACCCATTAATCGACGGATACCGTCTTACCCGTGTCCTCATGGACAGTGGCAGTAGTCTCAATTTGATATACGAAGACACTGTTCGCAGAATGGGGGTAAACCCATCCAGAATTAGCCACAGCAACACCGCCTTTGAAGGGGTGATACCAGGCGTTGAAGCCTACGGCAGGGGCTCCGTCGTGCTGGAAGTAACATTCGGCTCCCCAGGCAACTCTAGAAGCGAAGAATTGCTCTTCACCATCGCACCCTTCCAGAGCAGCTATCATGCATTGCTAGGAAGAACGGCCTTCGCCCGCTTCAACGCATTGTCGCATTATGGCTACCTTATACTCAAGATGCCCGGTCCTCGTGGCGTCATCACTGTTAGAGGAATAACAGAGCACTTTTCACGTGCAGAGGAACACGCGACGGCCCTGGCGGCTGGACTATAAGCGGCCTCCAATATCAGAAAACATGACTGGTCATTACGACCACAGACACGGTTAGACGAGTCCGGTAGCCTGGATAATATTCAAACAGGGCACCGTATATGTAATCCCATAACGGAAACCAAGGGCTGTATATATTTAATACAACCCCACACTTGGCTATACCTTATTGGCAGGCCAACATCTTACACTTTTGTTATTAATCGCATACTTACGTTGCACTCTCCTACGAGTTTTTTTTACAGATAACGTTCGTGCGAGACCCTTCCAGGATACGGCACAACTGAGACAAAGGCGCAGACGTGTAGCAGGGCCCCGTTCAATAGGTTTCTTTTTAGATTAACCCCTGTGTAAACCTTTTCTACTGCCTCTTGTTTCTTAACCATCCCATGGGTTCTATACCCACAGAGGATACTGTCGTTATTGGCATTTGGCCACGGCAGACTAAATTGCACGTACCTAGGAATTAAGGGCTTATAATACGCTCTTGTCAGCCTCTTTTCCTTTACAAAGACCGAATACCCTCGGGAGTGTTCGGCGTCACGAGTTTGGCCGTATATGCATCAGCTCCGAATCATGTCTTTGGTCAAATGTTGGGTTTGCCTGGCTCCTGGGTTTGCCGCCTTATGTTCCGTTGTCACCGGCTAAGGCGGGCCAAAGGAGAACTACTGCGTTTGTGCCCTGCTTATTCCAGATGAGTGCCTTAGTAGAGAAAGCCGAAAACTGACTGTCATGATACCGCGAGAGACTGTTCAACCACTCGAAGACTCACCAGAATCCCTAAAGATTCCTCCGCATTAACGAAGGGCCGTTTCCCGGCCACGTACACACGCGCCCGTATTCGGATGCACGCGAAGGTACCAGGGGCTACATAGTAGCCCCACCATTATACTCCCATGGCTAAGCGAAAGTGTTACAGCTATATAGTCCGGTTGCCTAGTTCGACGTGCGATCACCTCCTTAATGGACCAAGACGTTGGATCAAGTGTGATTAAGCATTTTTTTGCGAACACCCCCGCATTATATGCGTGGGGGCTGAAGCCAACGACTGCTATCTTTTGGACTACTTATACATATAAAAATGGCCGCAAGCCGCAAAGGGGATACAATCATACTTCCAGGCAAAAGTATAAACATAGCCTCATAATTAAACTAAAACATTGTTTTCTACAATGATTCGACATTATCACTCAAATACAACATTCTTCGAGCATTGCGCCTCTATTAGGCGGGCACCTTCCGTGACTTGCGCCAAGTAGTGCTCGACCGAATATTGGCCTCCCGTCGGTTCGTGGCTCGCTATTACAGTGGCATCCATATCCGTCCAATAGGCTTTAACGCGGGCTAGAGCCATCCGTGCACCCTCTATGCACGCCGACCTCCTCATGGCATCAATCCGGGACACGGCCCCAAGGAATTGTTGGACCAAACCAAAGTAGCTGTCCGGCTTGGGCCCCTGTGGCCAAAGATGATCTATTACAGACCACATTGCAAGCCCGGACAGCCTGTGGAGCTCCGTCATAGCAGCTACCTTCTCATTTAGCGGCAGCAGGCGAGTGGGAGGATGGAATTGCGACCAGAAAAGCTTCTCCACTTCCTTATCACCTTGATCCTCGAAGAACTTGACAGGGTCAGTTGTACTATTCGTCAGGTCCGCATATGCGTCTGCCGGACTAAAGCGCCCAGCCAGGGGCGCATACTTCGGATCCAAAAATTTCGTCTGCAGTAGGTACGAGCCCCCAGCCACGATTTTGTCGGCCTGTTGGAGTTCCTCCCACATACCTTAGATCTCGGTCCACATCTCCTTGGCGGCATTTAGTGCCTTGTCCAGCTCGGCCGAACTAGCCTTGTTCTCCTTTTCCAGGAGCGCATACCGGTCGGCGGCATTTTTCAATTCTTCAGCCATTTTGGCCATCTTTTCGTCGCTTCGGCAATGAACAGCCTGTTCGGCTCTCAACTCTTCGGCCGCCTTTAGGGCAGCCGCATTGCTAGCCCGAGCTTGTTCCTTGGCCTGAGCAAGCTCCACCCTTAGGGCCTCCACGGCAGCAGCACCATCTGCAGTGCAAACACATGGCATTAATGTTATGCCCCTCTTGCATTTCCCTATACAACATAATACGGGAAGCCGAGGCACATACCCTATGACTCCTCCAGCCGTTTGTTCACCAGCGTGATATCGGCATTAATGGATCCGATCTGCCTCCTTAGTTCGGCAACTTCAACAGACTGGTCGGCTGCCGGATCCTTGTATACCTGTGCACATTAAATGGTGCGGCCATTAGTATATAATCCCCCGTTTTCCACCTATAGTGGGCAACCAGGGTTTCAGGGGCTACTATCTATAGGGAGCACTCCTAGCGCGCGCTTCATAATCAAAAAATTGTGCATTTTTTACTACATACCTCAAAGCCTTTGAGCAGGCTTGTAAATGCCTCATTCAAACCACTGGTAGCGGATGAAATCTTCGTGAGTACCGTGCTCATTAACGAGCGGTCCTCCTCCGAGAGCGCGGCTCGCTCCAGACGGCCCGTCAGTACGTCCGGCCGGGCAGTAAACTGCGCCGGACCCTTCTCATCGCCCCCCGTGGGAGCCAAACGCTCCGGGCTCAGGGCGGCTGACGTGTTAGCCTCCGGCTTCGACAGATCCGGACTCTTCCGTGATGACACCTCTGTGTCGCCCGCTTCATGAGGCGCAGAGGTGGGTGGAGTTTCTCTCTCAACATCTCTGGACAAAGGTCCCCTGAAGACGAACTCTGTTGAGAAGAACTTCTCGCCGGACTACAAAAGACGAAGTCCTGGTTATGGATCTCGGAGTAACATCTCACCTTCAAATCAATGAATAACTTACGGCTCGGTGGAGGGCTGGCCCATTGGTGGGCATGACGTGGTGAGGGCGCCCGTCGCGGCAGAGCCCCTTGGTGATGCTTTCTTCCCTTGCTTGGGTGTCTCCGCCTCCAAATCTTCGAAGGCGGCCCTCTTCTTCCCGCGTGGGGAGGAGCCTTTGACCTCCCCTTCCCGGCTATCCTCCATAGGAGGGTTAGCGACTTCCCCGGTCTGGATGCGCAGCGCGTGAAGTTTAGCTTCACTACCCTTTCCTTCACCTTTCCCTGAAGGGATTTTGCTGAGCGCCCGGTCCAGCATCTTTGCAATGGTTGGACCAGGCGAGCCTTCAGGAAGTGGCACCAGACACCTGATTCTCTTCGCCTTGTCGAGCCATTCCTGGCCGTGAAGGGATTGTTAGAATAATAGTCATGATAAATATAAATGAAATGTCCGGCTTTAAGGTTACTTACTTGGGCATCTAGGCGATTGCAGCTTAGGCCCGCATCCTAAGTGGTGTCCGGACACTTTACTTGTGGTCCAAAGAATAATTTACACATTCCTTCGAGCTTCAGGCCGAAGAAGTGCTTAATAGTCCGCGGACCCTCCGGATTGAACTCCCACATCCGGAGAGGTCAACGTTTGCACGGCAACATCCGTCGGACTAGCATCACTTGCATTATGCTGACAAGATTTATGTCCCTCTCGATAAGCTCCCGGATACGATTCTGCAGTTCTGGTACATCGCCAGCAGGCCCATAATTCCGTCCCACGTCGGTCCAAGACGCTAACTGTGACGGAGGGCCGGAGCGGAACTCGGGGGCAGCGACCCACTTTGTGCCTCTGGGAGCAGTGACATAGAACCACCTCCGTTACCATACGTCGTATACTTCCGAAAAAGAACCCTCTGGCCATGGGGCATCAGCGTTCCTGCTTATTATAGCGCCTCTGCACTCCGCATGTCGCCCCTCGATCATCTTCGTCTTCACATTGAAGGTCTTCAGCCATAAGCCGAAGTGTGGGTTGATGTGGATAAAAGCCTCACACACAATAATGAAAGACGAGATGTGGAGGATGGCGTCTGGAGCGAGATCGTGAAAATCCAATCCACAGTAGAACATGAGTGAGGGAGTCCTGGACTAGGGGGTGTCCGGATAGCCGGACTATCATCATCATCGGCCGGACTCCAAGACTATGAAGATACAAGATTGAAGACTTCGTCCCGTGTCCGGATGGGACTTTCCTTGGCGTGGAAGGCAAGCTTGGCGATACGGATATGTAGATCTCCTACCATTGTAACCGACTCTGTGTAACCCTAGCCCTCTCCGGTATCTATATAAACTGGATGGCTTTAGTCCGTAGGACGAACAACCATTACAACAATCATACCATAGGCTAGCTTCTAGGGTTTAGCCTCATTGATCTCGTGGTAGATCTACTCTTGTAATACCCACATCATCAATATCAATCAAGCAGGATGTAGGGTTTTACCTCCATCAAGAGAGCCCGAACCTGGGTAAAACATCATGTCCCTTGTCTCCTGTTACCATCCGCCTAGACGCACAGTTCGGGACCCCCTACCCGAGATCCGCCGGTTTTGACACCGACATTGGTGCTTTCATTGAGAGTTCCTCTGTGTCGTCACCGATAGGCTTGATGGCTTCTTCAATCAACAACAACGCAGTCCTGGGTGAGACTTTTCTCCCCGGACAGATCTTCGTATTCGGCGGCTTCGCACTACGGGCCAATTCACTTGGCCATCTGGAGTAGATCAAAAGCTACGCCCCTGGCCATCAGGTCACGTTTGGAAGCCTAAACTTCACGGCCGATATCCGCGGAGACTTGATCTTCGATGGATCCGAGCCGCAGCCGGGCGTGCCGCACTGTCACGATGCGCATGATCTAACTCTGCCACCGGACAGTACCTTGGAGGCCGCACACGAATCCGCTCCGACCCATAGTCCGGAGCCGATCGCACAGATCGAGGACGGGTGGCTAGACACCGCCTCGGGAGCTGCAACTTCCACGGTGATGGAGCCGAACACTGACCTCGTCCCTTATAATGCTCGTGACTCCGAGGTGCTGGACTCCCTGCCGGACTCCGAACCTCCTACGCCCCTGCCAATCGAATCTGATTGGGCACCGATCATGGAGTTCACCGCTGTGGACATCTTTCAGCACTCACCCTTTGGCGACATCCTGAAATCGCTAAAGCATCTCTCGCTATCCGGAGAGCCCTGGCCGGACTACGGCCAGGATGGTTGGGATGCGGACGACGAAGAAATTCAAAGCCCACCCACCACCCACTTTGTAGCCACTGTCGACGATCTAACCGACATGCTAGACTACGACTCCGAAAACATCGACGGTATGGACGACGATGCCGGAGACGATCAAAAAGCGGCGCTCACTAAGCACTGGAAGGCCACCCCGTCACATGACGTATATATGGTGGACACCCCAAAAGGAAGCGATAACGAGGAACAACGGGGCGCGCCAAAAGATAATCTCACTGATAAACAACCAAAATGGCGACGCAGACGCCGCCCTAAGTCCCGCCTCGACAAAAACAGCATTCCTAATGACCCAGCAATAGAGCAGGGCAAACCAGTGGACGACGAACATGCAACCAAGCAACCGTCCGAACAGGACGAATCGGATAATCAATCCATGCCCGGCGAAACCAACAGTTCGGACAACCTCACGCCGGACACAACACCGGAGCATAAGAACCTTCACAAAAGACTCGTCGCCACTGCAAGAAGTCTGAAGAAGGAAAAACGGAAGCTCAAAAAAGCGGAAGACATACTCAGAATGAGGTGGAGCAAAGTACTCAAGACCGCGGACAAATATGGAAATGGCCACCAAACAAAGAGCTACCCGAAGCGCAAGCTGCTGCCAGAATTTGACGTGGAAGCCATAGAGCCCCCACAGTCAAAAAACAAAGAGGCCGCCTGGCCGGATAGACGGCCAGACGACAGGCCAAAAGCGACAAGCGGCGCCGCACACAAGCCGACTTATGATCCTGGGAAAACAGACGGCCCGGCCACGTCCATTTACAGGCCAAAAAAGAGGGCCCCAGGAAGCAACACAACACGTCAAGTGTTTGAAGACAACGGCACACCCAAATACAGGGGCGCCGCACACCCACTATGTTTCACCGATGAGGTGCTGGATCATGAATTTCCAGCAGGGTTCAAACCCATAAACATAGAGGCATACGACGGAACAACAGAACCTGGAGTCTGGATAGAAGATTACATACTACACATACACATGTCTAGAGGAGATGATCTCCACGCCATAAAATACCTACCCCTCAAGCTCAAAGGGCCAGCTCGGCATTGGCTCAAAAGCCTCCCAGAAAACACTGTTGGAAGTTGGGAAGAGCTTGAGGACGCGTTTAGAGCAAATTTTCAAGGGACTTATGTCCGCCCTCCGGATGCAGACGATCTAACTCATATAACTCAACAGCCCGGAGAGTCAGCACGCAAATTCTGGAACAGGTTCCTTACCAAAAAGAACCAAATAATCCACTGTCCGGACGCTGAAGCCTTAGCAGCTTTTAAACACAACGTCCGAGACGAATGGCTCGCCAGACACCTCGGCCAAGAGAAGCCAAGGACAATAGCCGCGCTAACAAGCCTCATGACCCGCTTTTGCGCGGGGGAAGACAACTGGCTAGCAAGATGCAGCACCAGCGACCCGAGTACATCCGAGATCAGAGATGGAAACGAAAAATCACGGCGCAGAAAAGATCAGCGCCGGAATAAAGAAAAATGCCCAAAGAGCACGGCGGTCAACGCCGGATTCAAAAGCTCGCGGCCAAACAATAAAACACTGCCTCTTAAGGACAACAGTAATGAGCTATCCAACTTAAAAAAAAATTGGATCGGATATGTCAAATCCACAGTACCTCCGGAAGGCCTGCAAACCATACCCACCGAGATTGTTGGGTTTTTAAACAGTCCGGCAGACTCAACGCCGAACACAAGGGGCTCGACGCTACAATCCCCTGGTTTCTCATTATAACTAGAGAGGAGACTGGCGTTTTGGCATCGGCCGCGTCAGAGGACCTTGCCCGTACCTGGACACTAGGGGCTCAGGGCAATGTTCTGCCCGTTATCATAAAGACCGAACACCTTCGGGAGTGTTCGGCGTCTCGAGTTAGGCCTTATATGCATCAGCTCCGAATCATGTCTTTGGTCAAATGTTGGGTTTGCCCGGATCCTGTGTTTTGCTGCCTTACGTTCCATATCATCGGCTAACGCGGCACCAGGAGAACTACTGCGATTGTGCCCCAGTTCGGCTGGGCGAGCACCTTAGTAGAGAAAGCCGAAAACTGACTTTCATGATACAGCGAGAGACTGGTCAACCACTCGATCGACCAATGGAATGTTTAGAATTCCTCCGCTTTGACGAAGGGCCGTTTCCTGGTCAGGCACATACGCGCCCCGAATTCGGAGAGCGCGGTGCCCCCAGGGGCTATATCGTAGCCCCACCCTCGAACTCCACTGGCTAAGTGAAAGTGATAAAGCATTATAGTCTGGTTGCCTCGTTTGCTACGCTACCACCTCCTTCACAGGACCAAGACGTCGGATTAATTGTGAAAATGCGCTATTTTTGCAAACACCCCCGCACCTTGTGCATGGGGGCTGAAGCCGACGACTGCCATCTTTCAGGTTATACACACGTATACATAAACGGCCGCATAGGAGATATTTCACTACTTGAACGCACAAGTATAAAAAGCGCTTACATCATAAACACTATTTTAATAAATAAAACGTTCATTTGAATGTGACATTTTTTGAGCATTACGACTCTATTACACGAGCACCACGCAGAACTTCACCAAAATAGTGCTCGGCGGGCAACCGGCTCTCGTCCGAACCCTGGGTTGCAACAGCGGTGGCATCCATCTCTGTCCAACGTGTCTTCACACGGGCGAGTGCCATCCGTGCACCCTCTATGCAGGCCGACCGCTTCATCGCCTTGATATGCGGCACCGCCCCAAGAAATTGCTGCAATAAGCCAAAATAGCTCTTCGGCTTGGGCCTATCCGGCCAGACATGAGTCATGATATCCGTCATGGCAAGCCCGGATAACCTATTCAGCTCAGCCCACTCGGCCAACAGGTCGGTCAGTGGAAGTGAACACTCCGGACTATGGAATTGAGACCAAAACAGCTCTTCCATCTTGTGATCCTTCTGGCTTCGGAAGTGCACAACGGCATCCGCCGCACTCGCTGCTAAGTCCATATAAGGGTCCTCCGGACCCCATAGCTGGCCAAGCTGAGCATACTTTGGATCCGTAAACCTTCGGCGCAGCAGAAAAGGCGTGCCAGCTAAAATGTCTCCGGCCTGGCGCGGCTCTTCCTTTATAGCCCGCATTGCAGAACGGGCATCCTTGGCTTCGGCGGTGGCCTTCCCTAGGTCTTCTTGCCCCGCTAGGCGCTCCTTTTCAAGAGCCTCATTGCGGTCGGTAGCATCTTTTAACTTCACGGCCATTTTGGCCATCTCTTCCCTGCTTCGGAAGTGTGCAGCCCTTTCGGCTTCTAACTCCTTGGCCGCCCTCAAGGCAGCCGCATCACTCCTTCTGGCTTGCTCCTTCGCTTGAGCAAGTTCGGCCCGAAGGCTCTCCACAGCAGCGGCACCATCTGCATTTTACACGCATATTGTAAGGAGTGGGCTTCGGCTCCCTTACCAAGTGACTGCAAAGAAACACTTACCTTGCGACTCATCAAGTCGCCTGTTGACTAGCGCGATGTCCGCATCCGCAATGTCGAGTTGCCGCTTTAGTTCAGCAACTCCATCAGTCCGGCTAGCCCCGGACGATCCGCCACCTGCATAGGAATGGCAAAAATTGAAACCTGCGATTTTGATCCTCGGCACGCTGTCGCTTTCGACAACCTACCGAGTCTCAGGGGCTACTATCTAAACAGGGCGCACTTTATGTGCAAAACTGTCAAAAGGTGTGTCATTTTTACGTACCTCAAACCCCGCCAGCAAACTCCTGACGGCATTACGCAATCCGCCTTCGGCGGATGAAATCTTTCCAATCACCATACTCATCAATGCATGTTGATCTTCTGAGATAGACGCCTTCTCAAGCAGATCCTTCAGCCATACACCAGTTGGTGTCGAACTATCCGGCTTTGCCAAACTCGGGGGCACCCTCCGTGATGACACTTCAGGCTCGTCCGCCCTATCCGACGGCGCCGCGGACGGAGGCGTCTCGCTCTCCACCATCTCCGGACGAAGGTCCCCCGAAGACGAGCTCATTTGCGAAGGACGGAGATCCGAACTACAAGGTAAAAACTTGAGTTATCCTCAGAAGCACAAATAGGGGTGTCCCTTATTATAAAACTCCCTTTTTTCTACTTACGGCTCGTTGGAGGGCTGATTCTTTAGGGGAGACTGTGCGGCCGGGGCCTCCCCGGACGCAGGACCCTCTGGCGAAGATTTGTTCCCCCTCTTAGGGGCTTTGGCCCCCGGGTCCTCGGAGGCAGTCCTCTTCTCCCCTCGGAGGGAGGGATTCTCGATCCCCCCTCTTTCAAGAGCCTCCTTGGGCGAGGCGGTAGCTCCTCTATTTTCCCCTTCGCCTTCCTCTGAAGGCGCAACCTCCAGCATCCTGACCAGCACGGGATCCGGCGCGGTCTCTGGGAGGTGGGCCGGACACCGTATCAGTTTTGCTTGCGCTATCCACTCCTGTTTAGAAGGAAATCGGTCAAAAGGCGAATCATAGAAAGGCAAACAAACGGCACGTCTAGACTCGGAGCTACTTACTTGTGTATTCGGGCGATTGCAGCTTAGGCCAGTCTCCTCGGTCAATTCCGGACACGCCTCTCGTGATCCGAAGAATAATTTGTACATCTCCACGGGTGTCATACCCATGAAGTGTTGAAGAATCCGTGGTCCCTCCGGATTAAACTCCCACAGCCGGAGGGGGCGGCGTTTACAGGGCAGGAGACGCCTAATCAGCATGACCTGCATTACCACAACCATATCGATCTCCCTCGCTTGGAGGTCTCGAATCCGGCCCTGCAGTAGGGGCACGTCCTTTGACGGCCCCCAGTTGAGCCCTTGGTTGACCCACGACATTAACCATCGTGGAGGTCCCGAGTGGAATAAGGGCGGCGGCTTTTGTCTGCTGCCCTTCGGAGCGGTAATATAGAACCACTCCTGCTGCCACAAGCCGAGCTCCTCTTGGAAGGAGCCCTCGGGCCACGGGGCATCGGCCCTCCTGCTTACGGCCGCCCCGCCGCACTCTGCTTGACGCCCCTCAATCATCTTCGGCTCCACATTGAAGGTCTTCAGCCACAGGCCGAAGTGGGGGGTGACGCGGAGGAAGGCTTCGCAGATGACAATAAATGCGGAAATATGGAGGATGGACTCCGAAGCCAAGTCGTGGAATTCCAACCCATAGTAAAACAAGAGCCCTCTCACAAAAGGATCCATCGGGAAGCCTAAACCCCGACGGAGGTGGGATACAAAAACGACGTACTCGCCGGGCTCGGGGGTGGGGATGGCCTGCCCTTCGGCGGGCAACCTGTGCAAAATCTCGTAAGTCAGGTACTTGGCCTCTCGCAGCTTTAGCACGTCCTCCTCCATGACAGAGGAGGGCATCCACCGACCCTGAAGGTCGGAGCCGGACATTGTTGAAGGTCCGAAGCACTCGAATCTGGCGCTCTAGGTGTTGGAACTTGGAGCAAGGAGAAGATTCGATGGAGGATTGAAGAAAAGAAATGAGCCTTGGTCCCATTATAAAGAGGGAGAATACCGAGAGTCGTCTCCGTGACCGTTCAGGACTCGCCCTCGATAGAGGGGGTGTGGCGACGGGTGCGGTTGGGTTACCCATGTCCGTATTGATGAGAATCCCGGAATAAGGGGAACACGATCTCTGCTTCGACAAGACGCGCCAAGGAAACCGCTTCGCTAAATGCGCTGAGGTGGTATAGTAAAAAACGAGTCAAGTAAAGGCTTGGTAGTGGCGTGACGTCATGCTACAAAATGCGTTAGCAGATTGAACTTGTGTACATATTATTCTCTCTACGGTGGAATGTGGAATTTATTTTGCAGAGCCGGACACTATCCTGGCGTTCACAATCTTCTATGAATTATTCGGAGGAGGAACCCGCCTTGCAATTCCGAATAAGATGCGCGCCGGACTCATCGTCATTGAAGCCTGGTTCAGGGGCTACTGAGGGAGTCCTGGACTAGGGGGTGTCCGGATAGCCGGACTATCATCATCATCGGCCGGACTCCAAGACTATGAAGATACAAGATTGAAGACTTCGTCCCGTGTCCGGATGGGACTTTCCTTGGCGTGGAAGGCAAGCTTGGCGATACGGATATGTAGATCTCCTACCATTGTAACCGACTCTGTGTAACCCTAGCCCTCTCCGGTATCTATATAAACCGGATGGCTTTAGTCCGTAGGACGAACAACCATTACAACAATCATACCATACGCTAGCTTCTAGGGTTTAGCCTCCTTGATCTCATGGTAGATCTACTCTTGCAATACCCACATCATCAATATCAATCAAGCAGGATGTAGGGTTTTACCTCCATCAAGAGGGCCCGAACCTGGGTAAAACATCGTGTCCCTTGTCTCCTGTTACCATCCACCTAGACGCACAGTTCGGGACCCCCTACCCGAGATCCGCCGGTTTTGACACTGACAATGAGCCCCCTCACAAAGGGGTCGAGGGTGAGGCCTAGGCCTCGGAGGAAGTGAGGAACAAACATGACGCTCTCGTTGGGCTCCGGCGTGGGGACAACTTTCCCCGAGGCGGGAAGCCGGTGCTGTATATCGGTGGTTAGGTATCCGACCTCCCTAAGCTTCGCAATGTCCTCCTCTTGAATGGAGGAGGCCACCCACCGGCCTGTTGCGTCGGATCCGAACATCCTGAAGGATCTGGGGTGTTGGAGCTTAGGTCTTGAGTACTGGAGCTCGGGGTGCGAGAAGGAGCAAGAGAGGTGGAGAAGAGGCGTAGGCCTTGACCCCTTTATAAAAGGGATGAATACCAAGAGTCCTCAGCGTGACCGCTTGAGGCTTATCTAGAATACATAGAATCATACCAACGGTCGCCATGGGGTCACATATGCCCACATTGATGAAAATCCCGTATTAAGGGGAACACGATCTCTGCCTTGGTAGGACGTGCCAATAAAACTGCCTCGCAACGCGAGTCGAGGTGGAGCAGGAGACGCCGGTCCGTGTTGGACCAGGCCACGATGCAAGGGCATGGCATATATAAATTGCCAGCAGAACGAATTTATGATATGTTCCCTACTATGGTGTGAAGATCATCTTGCAGATCTGGACACGGTCTACGTGTTCGATAATCATCTTGGAGTATTCGGAGGAGGAACCCGCCTTGCAATGCCGAAGACAAGACTGCGCGCCGGACTCGTCGTCATTGAAGCCTGGTTCAGGGGCTACTGAGGGAGTCCTGGATAAGGGGGTATCCGGATAGCCGGACTATATTCATCGTCCGGACTATTGAAGCGTCAAGATATAAGACTCAAGACTTCGGCTCGTGTCCGGATGAGACTCTCCTTTGCGTGGAAGACAAGCTTGGCGATCTGGATATTCTGTTTCCTTCCTTGTAACCGACTCCATGTAAACCCTAGCTCTCCGGTGTCTATATAAACCAGAGAGGATGGTCCTTAGAAGGCCGATCACAATTACAATCATACCATCATAGGCTAGCTCTTAGGGTTTAGCCTCTATGATCTCGTGGTAGATCTACTCTTGTACTACACATATCTACAATATTAATCAAGCAGGAAGTAGGGTTTTACCTCCATCGAGAGGGCCCGAACCTGGGTAAACATTGTGTCCCTTGCTTCCTGTTACCATCAGCCTAAGACGCACAGATCGGGACCCCCTACCCGAGATCCACCGGTTTTGACACCGACACTCATCTTAAAGCTACAACCATTAAGGCTCTCACTTCTATACCTCTTATGGATTTAAATGATGATTCTTGTACGGCTAACTTTGTTCATGATTGCACCTCTCTCCAAGAGGAGAATAAGAAGTTGAAGGCCCAATTTGAGAAAGGGCTTGTATCATGCATCCAAGGGGAGAAAAACATTAATGACCTCTTGAGTAACCAAAAGGAGTGTGTTGCCAAGGAGGGAATTGGGTTTGATCCTGCATCCAAGAATAGTAAGAACAAGAAGAAGAACAAGAAGAAGATCGGTCCTACTCCTTCCCCTCCCCAAAAGGTGGTATTTATGCAAGAATGGGCACAAGGACAAGGAGAAGGAAAAAGGGGTTGTTAGGAGTGGCAAGGTCACTAGGGACAAGGTCATTCCCAAGAATTTTGCCGGCAAGAACAATCCATCTTATGTCCTCATGAGAGGAGATAACGGCTATACATTTGCAAAAAAATTTGGCACTAACTATGATGGTTACGCTTGGACTATTTGAGTTCCCAAGACCCTTGTTCCTGACTATCCAGGACCCATTGCAAAATGGGTACATTTAATCCAAGCTTGATTCTTGTAGGAATATATCTCTGGTGGAAAACAATGGGTGATTGATAGTGGATGCACCAATCATACGACCGGAGAAAGGGAGATGCTTGTGGAGTTTGTTGATTCTATCAAGGCCTCTTTGAACATCTCTTTTGGTGAAAATAGCAAGGGCAAGGTATTGGGTTTGGGCAAGGTGGTAATCTCTAATGATGCCTCACTTTCAAATGTCATGCTTGTCCAATCCCTTCACTGCAATTTACTTTCAACTATTCAATTGGCACATGCCGGTTATGATTCTCATTTTGGTGAATTCCATGTGACCTTCTTTAAGAGAAGCAATCTCAAAGTGGTCTTTGTTGGGAATGTTGAGGACAACCTTTACGTGGTTGAATTCACAAAAGAGAAAACTCATCTTGCAACATGCCTAATGGCCAAGGCCGGCATTGGGTGGTTATGACACTGACAGCTAGGCCACGTTGGCATGAGAAATTTACAAGCTCTCTTAAAGGAGGAGCACATCCTTGGACTAACCAATGTATCTTTTGCCAAAGGTAGTCCTTGTAGTGCGTGCATTGAAGGAAAGCTACATGAAAAGCTCCTAGAGTGAAGACTATCATCACCACCTTGACGCCCCTTGAGATTATTCATTTGGATCTTTTTGGGCCTCCAACTTATGGTAGTTTGGGAGGGAGGAGGTATTGCCTTGTCATTGTTGATGACTTCACAAGATATACTTGGGTGTTCTTTCTCAATACCAAAGATGAAACTCAAGAAACCTTCATCAACTTTGCCAAAGAAGCTCAACATCAACATAATCGCGAGATCAAGGCAATTCGAAGTGACAATGACACCGAGTTCAAGAACTACATGATGGATGAATTCTTGAGTAAAGAGGGGATAAAGCATCAATATGCCGCACCATACACTCCCCAATAAATTTGTGTTGCGGAGAGGAAAAATCAGACTCTTATTGAAATGGCTAGGACCATGCTTGACGAGTACATGTCTCCATACAAGCTTTGGGTCAAAGCCATCAACACCGTGTGTCATGCTTCAAACCGGCTTTATCTTCACAAGCTCAAGAACAAGACCCCATATGAACTCCTAGTCGGGAGAAAGCCTAACGTCAAGTACTTTCGAGTATTCGGTTGTAAGTGTTTCATTCTAAACAAGAAATCCCAGTTAGCTAAGTTTGAGCCTAGAATATGAGGGCATATTTGTTGGATATGCATCAGACTCTCATGCCTACCGAGTTCTCAATAAATCCACCGGATGCATTGAGGAGCAAATTGTTTCTAGTGTTGTAGGTGATGAGGCTCCTTCACAATCTATAAGGACAATGGGATAGGCCACATTCTTCCACAAGAGACACCCCAAATTCAAGTAGAAGGAGTAAGATCCCCTCTTGTGGAGTCTCCACAAGGGAAGTCATCGGCGACACCTCTTATACAAGATGCTACGGGAGATCATGAACCTATCCAAGAACAAGATCAAGTCCCTCATATTCCCGAGCAAGATCAAGGGCAAGCTCATTCAAATGGTGAAGAACTAATTATTGAGGCTCAAGATCAAGCTCAAGTTCGTGGCCAAGATCAAGATCAACCCCAAGCGCAAATTTCTTAATCATCGTCACTTCCCAATGAGCAAGAACATTTGGTTGCGAAGAGAAGGGTATCTTCGAGGATAAAACAATATCAAGGACAAGCTTCTTCATCAAGTCCAAAACCAAGTGAAGAAGAGCTTGCAATAAGAGAGCAAAAAGTGGCCGCCAAGCTAAAGAATCTTCAACATCTCACCGAGAACATCTATGTAAGCATCAAAAAGGGGGTAACTACTCGTAGACGTTTGGCAAAACTTTTATGAGCATCACTTGTTTGTTTGTTGTGTTGAACCCCTTAAGGTAGAAGATGCACTTGACGATCCGGATTGGGTAGATGCCATGCATGAAGAACTCAACAACTTCACCCGCAACAAAGTATGGACCCTTGTGGAAAGACCCAAAGAGAATCATAATGTCATTGAAACAAAGTGGATCTTTAAGAACAAACAAGATGGACATGGACAAGTAATAAGGAACAAGGCAAGGTTAGTGGCACAAGGCTTCACCCAAGTTGAAGGTTTGGACTTTGGTGAAACTCCCCCCCCCCCTCCCGTTGCCCATCTTGAATCCATTTGCATCTTGCTTGCTTATGCCACTCATCAGGATTTTAAATTATATCAATTGGATGTGAAGAGTGCATTTATTAATGGTCCTCTTAAGGAGTTGGTGTATGTCAACCAACCTCCCAATTTCAAAGACCCTGATCACCCCTGTCACGTTTATGAACTCTATAAGGCGCTCAATGGACTCAAGCAAGCACCTCGTGCTTGGTATGATCACTGAGGGAGTCCTGGACTAGGGGGTGTCCGGACAGCCGGACTATCATCATCGGCCGGACTCCAAGACTATGAAGATAGAAGATTGAAGACTTCGTCCCGTGTCCGATGGGACTTTCCTTGGCGTGGAAGGCAAGCTTGGCGATACAGATATGTAGATCTCCTACCATTGTAACCGACTCTATGTAACCCTAGCCCTCTCCGGTGTCTATATAAACCGGATGGCTTTAGTCCGTAGGACACAACAACCATTACAACAATCATACCATAGGCTAGCTTCTAGGGTTTAGCCTCCTTGATCTCGTGGTAGATCTACTCTTGTAATACCCACATTATCAATATCAATCAAGCAGGACGTAGGGTTTTACCTCCATCAAGAGGGCCCGAACCTGGGTAAAACATCGTGTCCCTTGTCTCCTATTACCATCCGCCTAGACGCATAGTTCGGGACCCCCTACCCGAGATCCACCGGTTTTGACACCGACAATCACCATACGACATTCCTAAGCGAGAAAGGGTTCCAGATTGGGGTAATATGTTCCACTCTCTTCACAAAGACGGTAAAAGGAGATTTGTTTTTTTGCCAAATATATGTTGATGATATTATATTTGGGTCCACTAACCATGCTACTAACGTTGAGTTTGAGAATCTTATGACTAAGGAATTTGCTATGAGCATGATGGGAGAGTTGAAGTTCTTCCTCGGTTTTCAAGTGAAGTAGTTGAGTGGATGAACCTTCATCAACCAATCTATTTATATTCAAAACATGCTCAAGAGGTTCAAAATGCAAGATGTCAAGCCAATAAAGACATCCATGCCCATGAATCGCCAACTTCATCTTGATCCCAATGGTAAAGAAGTGGATCAAAAGGTATATTTCTCCATGATCGGTTCCTTGCTTTACCTTTATGCATCTAGACCCAGATATTTTGTTGAGTGTGTGGATGTGTGCAAGATTTCAATCCGCTCCTCAGGAGAGCCACTATTCTACAGTGAAAAGAATCCTTCGATATTTGGTTCATACCCCAAACTTGGGCCTTTGTTATCCCAACGGATCATCTTTTGAGTTAATACTCGGATTCGGATTGGGCCAGAGACAAGGTTGACCGCAAGTCCACTTCCGGTTCATGTCAATTCCTAGGAAGATCATTGGTAAGTTGGTCTTCAAAGAAGCAAAATTGTATATCCCTCTCGATGGCCGAAGCCGCGTACATTGCCACCGGAAGTTTTTGTGCTCAGTCATTATGGTTGAGGCAAACTTTGATGGATTATGGTGTCAAATGTGAAAAAGTGCCTCTTTGGTGTGACAATGAAAGTGCAATCAAGATCGTCGAGAATACAGTTCAACACAATAAGACCAAGCATATTGAGATTCGTCATCACTTCATTAGGGATCATGTGTCTAAGGGAAACATTGAACTACTCCATGTTAACACCGAGAATCAACTAGCTGATATCTTCACCAAGCCACTTGAAGAAGGAAGATTCTGTGAGTTAAGGCATGAGCTAAATATCGTGGATATAAGTAACTTGGGTTGAAATTCTTGCTCATGCACAGATACTAATATAATATCTTGCTTAGATGTAGGCACATCTATAGGGGGAGCTAGCTCAACTCATGAGTTATCTTATCCTACGAAGTGCATAAGTCAAACAAAATCTTTCACATTAGCCACTTGTAGGTGGCGCTTGTGCTTCAAAGATGAGTATTGGTCTTGGGCCCAAGGTTCATCTCTTCGCGGTGCCATACCAAACAAACTCAAATGTGGTGTCCACGGCAACCGCCCTCCATTGAGGGTTGTGTTTGTTTTCTTGTATGTGGTGTTGTTTTTGGCTTTCTTCTATATTTCTCTCTGTTTGTCAAGGTTTGTGTCTTTTTTTCCTTCTCGTACTGATAGGATTTCTCTCGCGACGTATTCAGAAACATAGACTGAGTTGCTTTGCCAAGGCATGGTAAGGGTTAACACTCAGCCATACCTTCAAAAGGCACCTCAAGTCAAAGTTCCTGAGTACCCCATCTCCACGGACTTGTACCGTGCACAGGGGGTTCCGTGTGCACGGGGTGCATTGCTACCTCTTGAGCATGCGTTGGTTTTTCCCTTGAAGAGGAAAGGGTGATGCAGCAAAGTAGCGTCAGTAATTCCCCCAGTTTTTGAGAACCAAGGTATCAATCCAGTAGGAGGATCCTCCCAGGTCCCACATGCCTACACAAACAAACAAGAACCTCGCAACCAACGCGATAAAGGGGTTGTCAATCCCTTCACGGTAACTTGCGAAAGTGAGATCTGAAAGAGATAATATGATAAGATAAATATTTTTGGTATTTTTATGATATAGATTGGAAAAGAAAAGATGCAGATAAAAGTAGATGGAAAACTTGTATGATAAAATATAGACCCGAGGGCCATAGGTTTCACTAGTGGCTTCTCTCAAGATAGCATAAGTATTACGGTGGGTAAACAAATTACTATCGAGCAATTGATAGAAAAGTGCATAGTTATGAGAATATCTAGGCATGATCATGTATATAGGCATCATGTCCGCAACAAGTAGACTGAAACGATTCTCCATCTACTACTATTACTCAACACATCGACCGACCCCTGCCTGCATCTAGAGTATTAAGTTCATAAGAACAGAGTAACACATTAAGCAAGATGACATGATGTAGAGGGATAAACTCATGCAATATGATATAAACCCCATCCTTTTATCCTTGATGGAAACAATACAATACGTGACTTGCTGCCCCTGCTGTCATTGGGAAAGGACACCGCAAGATTGAACCCAAAGCTAAGCACTTCTCCCATTGAAAGAAAAATTAATCTAGTAGGCCAAACCAAATTGATAATTCGAACAGACTTGCAAAGATAACCAATCATACATAAAAGAATTCAGAGGAGATTCAAATATTTATCATAGATAAACTTGGTCATAAACCGACAATTCATCGGATCTCGACAAACACACCGCAAAAAGAGTTACATAGAATAGATATCCAAGAAGAGGAAGGAGAAATTTATATTGAGAATCAAAGAGAGAGAAGAAGCCATCTAGCTAATAACTATGGACCCGAAGGTCTGTGGTAAACTACTCACAACTCATCGGAGAGGCCTTGGAGATGATGTAGAGGACCTCCATGGTCGATTCCCCCTCCAGCGAAGCGCCAATGAAGGCTCCAAGATGGGATCTCGCGGATACAGAAGGTTGCGGCGGTGGAAATAGTTTTTCATGGTGCTCCTGGATGGTTTCAGGGTACGTAGATATATATAGGAGGCAGAAGTAGGTCGATGGAAGCTCGAGGGGCCCATGAGGGTGGAGGCATGCCCACCCCCTTAGGGCGCGCCGGGCACCACGGGGCCGCCTTGTTCGCTTTTTGACGTCAACTCCAAGTTTACTGGATTGCGTTTGTTCCAAAAAGACCGCTCCCAAAGGTTTCATTCCGTTTGGACTCCGTTTGATATTCCTTTCCTTCGAAACACTGAAATAGGCAAAAATAACAGCAATTCGGGTTGAGCCTCCGGTTAGTCCCAAAAATGATATAAAAGTGTAGAGTAAAGCCCATAAACATCCAAAATGGGTAATATAATAGCATGGAACAATAAAAAATTATAGATACATTGGAGACGTATCAATCATCCCCAAGCTTAATTCATGCTCGTCCTCGAGTAGGTAAATGATAAAAACAGAATTTTTGATGTGGAATGCTACCTAGCATAATTCTCAATGTAATTTTCTTTATTGTGGCGTGATTGTTCAGATCCAAATGATTCAAGATAAAAGCTTATAAAACATAAAAATAGTAATACTTGAAGCATACTAACAAATAATCATGTCTTATCAAAATAGCATAGCCAAAGAAAGCTTATCCCTACAAAATCATATAGTTAGGCCATGCTTCATTTTCATCACACAAAATACTCCCATCATGCACAACCCCGGTTTCAGCCAAGCAATTGGTTCATACTTTTTAACGCGCTTCAGCCTTTTCAACTCTTACGCAATACATGAGCGCAAGCCATGGACATAGCACTATATGTGGTGTATGGTGGTGGTTGTGAAGACAAAAAAGGAGAAGATAGTCTCACATCAACTCGGCGTATCAATGGGCTATGGAGATGCCCATTAATAGATATTAATGTGAGTGAATAGGGATTGCCATGCAATTGATGCACTAGAGCTATAAATATATGAAAGCTCAACAAAAGAAACTAAGTGGGTGTGCATCCAACTTGCTTGCTCACAAAGACCTAGGGCGTTTTGAGGAAGCCCATCATTGGAATATACAAGCCAAGTTCTATAATGAAAAATTCCCACTAGTATATGAAAGTGACAACATAGGAGACTCTCTATCATGAAGATCATGGTGTTACTTTGAAGCACAAGTGTGGAAAAAGAGATAGTAGCATTGTCCCTTCTATCTTTTCTCATTTTTTATTGTTATTTTATTTGGTGGGCTTCTTGGCCTCTTTTTTTTGTATGGGCTTCTTTGGCCTCTTTTATTTTTTATAAAGTCTAAAGTCTCATCCCGACTTGTGGGCGAATCATAGTCTTCATCATCCTTTCCTCACTTGGGACAATGCTCAAATAATGAAGATCATCACACTTTTATTGATTTACAACTCAAGAATTACAACTCAATACTTAGACCAAAATATGACTCTATGTGAATGCCTTCGGCGGTGTACCGGGATATGCAATGAATCAAGAGTGACATGTATGAAATAATTATGAAGGTGGCCTTGCCACAAATACGATGTCAACTACATGATCATGCAAAGAGCAATATGACAATGATGGAGCGTGTCATAGTAAACAGAACGGTGGAAAGTTGCATGGCAATATATCTCGGAATGGCTATGGAAATGCCATAATAGGTAGGTATGGTGGCTGTTTTGAGGAAGGTAAATATTGGGTGCATAATACCGGCGAAGGTTGCGCGGCATAACAGAGGCTAGCAAAGTGGAAGGGTAAGTGTGCGTATATCCATAGACTCACATTAGTCATAAAAAACTCATATACTTATTGCAAAAGTCTACTTGCCCTCGAAGCAAAGTACTACTACGCATGCTCCTAGGGGAAGGGTTGGTAGGAGTTAACCATCGCGCGATCCCGACCTCCACTCATAAGGAAGGCAATTAAAAGAGCACCCCATGCAACAAATTTGTCACACAACTTTTACCATACGTGCATGCTACGGGACTTGCCAACTTCAACACAAGTATTTCTCAATTTCATAATTACCCAACTAGCATGACTCTAACATTACCACCTTTATATCTCAAAACAATTATCAAGCATCAAATTGATCATAGTGTTTAATGCACTTTCTATGATAGTTTTTATTATACCCAACTTGGATGCTCATCATTCTAGGACCAAATTTATAACCATAGAAAATACCATGCTGTTCTAAAAGACTCTCACAATAATATAAGTGAAGCATGAGAGATCAACAATTTCTTCAAAATAAAGCCACCGTCGTGCTCTAAAAAATATAAGTGAAGCACATAGAGCAAAACTATCTAGCTCAAAAGATATAAGTGAAGCACATAGAGTATTCTAATAAATTCTAAATCATGTGGGTCTCTCCCAAAAGGTGTGTACAGAAAGTATGATTGTGGTAAATTAAAAAGCAAAGACTCATATCATACAAGACGCTCCAAGCAAAACACATATCATGTGGTAAATAAAAATATAGCTCCAAGTAAAGTTACCGATAGACGAAGATGAAAGAGGGGATGCCTTCCGGGGCATCCCCAAGCTTAGGCTTTTGGTTGTCCTTGAATATCCTTGGGTGCCATGGGAATCCCCAATCTTAGGCTCTTGCCACCCTTTATTCCATAATCCATCAAATCTTTACCCAAAACTTGAAAACTTCACAACACAAAACTCAACAGGAAATCTCATAAGCTCTGTTAGTGCAAGAAAGGAAAACCACCACATAAGGTACTGTAATGAACTCATTCTTTATTTATATTGGTGTTAAACCGACTGTATTACACCTTCTCTATAGTTCATACCCCCTGATACTAGCCATAGATTCATCAAAATAAGCAAACAACACACGAAGAACAGAATCTGTCAAAAACAGAACAGCCTGTAGCAATCTGTGACTTTCGAATACTTCTCGAACTCCAAAAAGCCTACAAAAATAGAAAGTCCTAGGAAATTTGTCTATTGATCTACATCAAAAATAATCAACGCTAAATAACGTTTCTGTGATTTATTGAATTTATTCTCGTGCGCACAAAGTTTCTGTTTTTCAATAAAATCAAATTAACTATTATCGTAAGTTATCCTATGGGTTCTACTTGGCACAAACACTAATTTAAATAATAAAACTACATCTAAACAGAAGTAAAAAGCAAAAAACAAAAATAAAATTGGGTTGCCTCCCAACAAGCGCTATCGTTTAACGCCCCTAGCTAGGCATAAAAGCGAGAATAGATCTAAGTGCTGCCATTGAGAATAATTAACAATAATATTATCAAGGAGTTTTGTAGCTTCTCCTAAAGTAATTTCCATAAAAGTGCCTCCTGTGGCCGAATCTAAAAGATTTCTAGAAGCAAAATTCAATCCGGCATAGAAATTTTGTATGATCATCCATAAATTCAAACCATGAGTAGGGCAATTGCGAATCATTAATTGCATTCTTTCCCAAGATTGGGCAACATGCTCATGATCAAGTTGTTTAAAATTCATAATATCCTTTCTAAGAGAGATGATCTTAGCGGGAGGAAAATACTTAGAGATAAAAGCATCTTTGCACTTATTCCACGAATCAATACTATTTTTAGGCATAGATGATAACCAAGTTTTAGCGTGATCTCTAAGTGAAAACGGAAATAACTTCAATTTAACAATATCATTATCCGTATCTTTCTTCTTTTGCATATCACACAAATCAACAAAGTTGTTTAGATGAGTAGCGGCATCTTCACAAGGAAGGCCGAAGAATTGATATTTCATGACAAGATTCAACAAAGCAGCATTGATTTCACAAGATCCAACATCATTAAGAGGAGCAATCGGAGTGCTAAGGAAATCATTATCATTGGTATTGGAAAAATCACACAATTTAGTATTATCTTGAGCCATCGTGACAAGCAATCCAACACGCAATCACACAAAAGGCAAGCGAAAAAGAGAAGAACGGGAAAGAGAGGTGGCAAGGGTGAAGTGGGGGAGAGGAAAACGAGAGGCAAATGGAAAATAATGTAATGCAAGGGAGATGAGGTTCTGATGGGTACTTGGTATGTCTTGACTTGAGCGAAGACCTCCCCGACAACGGCGCCAGAAATCCTTCTTGCTACCTGTCGTGGAATTATCACGTCGGATGTCCTTGTGAAAGGACTTAGTCGTGGAGCCATCGCAATGGGTTAGCTTGAAGGGGTTAAACCGGACAAGGGACACGGGAGTTATACTAGTTCGGCCCCTTCGATGAAGGTAAAAGCCTATGTCTAGTTGTGATGGGATTGATTGGGTTTCGATGATCAGGGAGCGGAATACGCTTGCCTGAGTCTTGAGTTGTTGTTTGTCGTCCCTGAACCGCCGCCGGGTCATCCCTTTATATACACAGGTTAATGCCCGGCCGGTTTACAGAGCCCCAAGGCCGACTCATACAAAGTGTCCGGCTCGGTCTCTCCTTTCCTAACTTATACTACAAGTTTACATAGTCATGGCGGTTTACCACTATGGGCCCTAATCCGCCTTTGGGCTTCGGGCTTCTATGCTTCCTTTAGTGAAGCACCATCTTTCGGATCTTCATGGGCTTCAACATAGTCAAGGGTGAACCGGGCCCTCCTGGCCGGTTTATACTCAGTAGCTATATCCTCCACATTAGGCCCAGATTGATTTTGAATTTGTTCATGTCAATCTTCAATACTTCAAATATCCCTTGCAGGCATCTTCTTGTATTTTCGTAAACCGCCATATTGTCTTCTCCTGAAACTTTGTAAACCGCCGTGACGTCATCTTCTGAACGCAGCAACGGTCCATCATGACATCATCTCTGTAAACAATAATTAAAAAATATTCCCTTCACTTAATGGTTACCCAAAAATCGAGGCAACAGGCGCACTTATTCTGCCGCTTCAGGCTCCTTGATTCTCGCGCCGGCCGTTTTACTCTCTCCTCTATAAATAAGGCCCGAGGGCCCTTCTCTCTTTTCCCCTTCTGTGCCTTCTTGTTCCTTACAACGCCCAAGCTCTGGAGCTCTGCCGCCGTCCGCGATCTTCGAGATCTGCACCGACAAAGGCCACTGCATCAACTTGAAACGGACCAGATTTTCGTCACCCTTCTTCCACAGTAGGTCTGCAGTGGTAAACTTCCTTTCTCCTCCGTCTTTAGATTTGTTTCTAGGGTTCCCGAGTTCTTCCGCGCAGTTCTTCATCCTTCTTTGGTCTTCCACCAGCCGTGATAGTTTTTGATCCAATAATAGTGTAGATCTCATGAGGTAGGTACTCTACGTCCATTTTTAATGCTAGCAGATCGTTCTTTTACCTCTGTAGAGTACATGGCCTTCCCTACTCTATTTAGCACCTTTAGAGCTTCACAGATAAAATTGCTTTACGGATGTGCGGTAGATCCAAATAAATTTGACCATTGTGTGAAACCTGTTTCTGTCAATACTTAGCAGAGATTTCGAATTCTGGCCCTTTTGCCTACAGGCGGTTTAACCCTTTAATAGTCTATCCGCCATATAGCATTAGCCCTCTCTTAAACCGCCAACTGAACTTGCACAGTATTCTTCTCCGGTTTAACACTGAATTAAACACCTTAAACTGACACTTTTACTTTCAGTTCCTCTTTCCGGAATGTCGAAGCAATTTTCTGCTTGCAATTGGGTTCCGTCCCGGATCACAGAGACACAGATCAATGGTTATGTCACCACTGGTGCCTTAGCCTCAAAAAGGGTTCTCCACTGGCGAGTTCCGGAATAAGAATGTCCACCTGAACCTCAAGAAGGAGAGGTGATTGTTTTTATGCAACACTTAGACCGGGGATTCAGTCCGCCCAGATCAAAAAATTTCCGGGATGTCCTCGCAAGCTTCCAACTCCATCCGCAAGATATTGGTCCGAACTCTGTGTTAAATGTATGCAACTTTCAAGTATTCTGCGAAGTCTATCTTCAAGAAGAGCCAACCATGGAGTTGTTCCGGGATTTCTTTCATCTGAACCGCCGCACAGAATTCTTAGATGGTCCCAACACAGAGCTTGGTGGCGTGTCAATTCAAAAAAGGAAAGAAGTTGATTTCCCTCATGCCAAACATCATAGCTGAGGGAGTTCCGGACTAGGGGGTGTCCGGATAGCCGAACTATCATCATCGGCCAGACTCCAAGACTATGAAGATACAAGATTGAAGACTTCGTCCCGTGTCCGGATGGGACTTTCCTTGGCGTGGAAGGCAAGCTTGGCGATACGGATATGTAGATTTCCTACCTTTGTAACTGACTTTGTGTAACCCTAGCCCTCTCCGGTGTCTATATAAACCGGATGGCTGTAGTCCATAGGACGAACAACAATCATACCATAGGCTAGCTTCTAGGGTTTAGCCTCCTTGATCTCGTGGTAGATCCACTCTTGTAACACACATCATCAATATTAATCAAGCAGGACGTAGGGTTTTACCTCCATCAAGAGGGCCCGAACCTGGGTAAAACATCGTGTCCCTTGTCTCCTATTACCATCCGCCTAGACGCACAGTTCGGGACCCCCTACCCGATATCCGCCGGTTTTGACACCGACATTGGTGCTTTCATTGAGAGTTCCTCTGTGTCGTCACCGATAGGCTCGATGGCTTCTTCAATCATCATCAACGACGCAGTCCAGGGTGAGATCTTCCTCCCCGGACAAATCTTCGTATTCGGCGGCTTTGCATTGTGGGCCAATTCGCTTGGCCAACTGGAGCAGATCGAAAGCTACGCCCCTGGCTGTCAGGTCAGATTTGGAAGTTTGAACTTCACGGCTGACATCCGCGGGGACTTGATCCTCGATGGATTCGAGCCACAGCCGAGCGTGCCGCACTGTCGCGGCGAGCATGATTTAGCTCTGCAGCCGGAAAGTACCCTGGAGGCTGCACTCAAAACCGCTCCGATCTTCATTTCGGAGCCAGCTGCGCATATCGAGGACGGATGCCTAGAGACCGCCTCGGGGGCTGCAACCTCTACGGCGATAGTGTTGAACACTAACTTTGTCCCTCATAAAGCTCGTGACTCCGAGGTACCGGACTCCTCGCCGGACTCCGAACCTCCCCCCCCCCCCCCCCGATCGAATCTGATTAGGCGCCGATCATGGAGTTCACCGCGGCGGACATCTTTCAACACTCACCTTTCGGCGACATCTTGAGTTCACTAAAATATCTCTCGTTATTAGGAGAGCCCTGGCCGGACTGCGGTCAGGACGGTTGGGATGCGGACGACGAAGAAATTCAAAGCCCACCCACCACCCACTTGGTAGCCGCTATCGACGATTTAACCGACATGCTAGACTACGACTCCGAAGACATCGACGGTATGGACGACGATGCCGGAGACGACCAAGAACCAGCGCCTACCGGGCACGGGAAAGCCACCCCAACTCATGACGTATACATGGTGGATACACCAAAAGGAAGTGATAATGAGGAAAAACGGGACGTGGCGAAGAACAACTCCCCCAACAAACAACCAAAGCGGTGACATAAGCGCCGCCCGAAGACCGGCATCGACAAAAACGGCACCCATACGGACCCGGCCCTAGAGCAGGGCGAAGCAGTGGACGACGCACATGTCAACAAGCAGCCAGCCGGACATGAACTGGACAAGCAACCCATCCCCGGCGAAGATGATCTCACATCACCAGAGCATATGAATCTTCATAAAAGGCTCGTCGCCACTGCAAGAAGTTTGAAGAAGCAAAAGCGGAAGCTCAAAACAGCGGAGGACGCACTCAGAATGCGATGGAGCAAAGTACTCAACACCGCAGATAAATATGGCACTAGTCACCAGACAAAGAGCTACCCGAAGCGCAAGTTGTTGCCCGAATTTGACGAGGAGGCCTTAGAGCCCCCGCAGTCAAAAAAGAAAGAAGCTGCCTGGCCGGATAGACGACCAGATGACAGGCCAAGAGCAACAAGGGGCGCCGCACACAAGCCGGCACACGATCAGCATAAAGATCCTCGGAAAAAGGATAACCCGGACAGGTCTATCTATGGGCCAAAAAAGAAGACTCCAGGAAGTAACACAACCAACCGAGCATTTGAAGACAACGACACACCCAAATACAGGGGCGCCGCACACCCACTGTGTTTCACCGATGAGGTACTGGATCATGGATTTCTAGTGGGATTCAAACCCGTTAACATAGAGGCAT
Organism: Triticum timopheevii; assembly: GCA_963921465.1. NCBI lineage: Eukaryota > Viridiplantae > Streptophyta > Magnoliopsida > Poales > Poaceae > Triticum > Triticum timopheevii. Next base: position 426,845,229 of record OY997262.1, read on the forward strand.
ACGACGGAACAACAGACCCCGGAGTCTGGATTGAGGATTATATCCTACACATACATATGGCCAGAGGAGACGATCTCCATGCCATAAAATACCTACCCCTCAAGCTCAAAGGGCCAGCTCGGCATTGGCATAAAAGCATCCCAGAAAATACCATTGGAAGTTGGGAAGAGCTTGAGGATGCGTTTCGAGCAAATTTTCAGGGGACTTATGTCCGGCCTCCGGATGCAGACGATGTAAGTCACATAACTCAACAGCCTGGAGAGTCAGAACGCAAATTCTGGAACAGGTTCCTCACTAAAAAGAACCAAATAGTCGACTGTCCGGACGCTGAAGCCTTAGCAACCTTTAAACACAACGTCTGAGACGAATGGCTCGCCAGACACCTCGGCTAAGAAAAACCAAGAACAATGGCCGCACTAACAAGCCTCATGACCCGCTTTTGCACGGGGGAAGATAGCTGGCTGGCTAAATGCAGCACCAGCAACCCGAGTACATCCGAAATTAGGGATGGAAATGGGAAATCACGACACAGAAAAGATCAGCGCCGGAATAAGGAAAATGGCCCAAATAGTACGGCGATCAACGCCGGATTCAAAAGCTCTCGGCCGAATAACAAAACACTGCCCCTAAAGGATAACAGTGATGAGCTATCCAACCAAAACAAGATTCTGGATAGACTGTGTCAAATACATGGTACCTCCGGGAAGCCTGCAAACCATACCCACAGAGATTGTTGGGTCTTCAAGCAGTCCGGCCGACTTAACGCCGAACACAAGGGGCTCGACACACCAAGTGAAAGTGACGAAACCCAAAAGCAGCACTCCGGAAAACAGAAGACTTTCCCACTAGAATTCAAAACAGTGAACTCACTTCATGTGATAACATGCAGCGCGGCACCTGCCATTCCAGGACACTATCCGCAGAATGGGGATAGAACCTACCAAAATTTGCTATAGCAGCGCTTCCTTCAAAGGAGTGATGCTAGGCCTTTTTAGCCTATTATACAGGCTCTGTACCACTTGAGGTTGTGTTCGGTTCATCCGACAACCCCCGTCGCGAAAAGCTCACTCCCCATCGCCCCATTTAGCAGTAGCCCTTAAGCACTACTGGGGCGTACAGCTTTCGCCCGCTTTAATGCAATACCACATTACGCGTCTCTTACGCGTAAAAATGCCTGGTCCACGTGGCATAATCTCAAAACTCTAGGTGTCTCTCGACCATGGAGAATGTGCGGCTGCCTCGACAGCCACACATTAATCCGACCTTGCATGTCAAAGCCCCTAAAAACAGGTCATTTAGACCTCGGACATGGTTAGACGAGTCCGGCGTAACTTAACAAGGGGCTTCTCAGCTGCATACCCCTTTTTTTAGGGGGCCACGCGCATAAACGATGAAAGCCAATAAAGCTCAACTTTCTTCATCTTCCAAATTATACTTTATTTTAATACAATTTTTGCACGATATTTCTTAGAAACTAAGTCCTTCTCTTTTACAGATGAAGCATGTGCTACACCCGTCCAGGATACAGCACAACACAGACACAGGCGCAGACGTGCAGTAGGGACCCGTTGCAAGGATTCTTTTCAGATTAAGACCCTGCGTAAACCTTTCTTACTGTCTCTTGTTGATACACATCCCCCGGTTTCCTACCAGAGCCGAGGAGGAAGCTGGCGTTTTGGCATCGGCCGGGTCAGAAGTTCCCGCCTGTACTTGGACACTAGGGGCTTAGGGCTTTGTTCTGCCCGAATATCATAAAGACCGAACACCTCAGGGAGTTTTTGGCGTCTCGAGTTAGGCCTTATATGCATCAGCTCCGAATCATGTCTTTGGTCAAATGTTGGGTTTGCCCGGCTCCTATGTTTTGCTGCCTTACGTTCCGTATCATCGGCTAACGCGGCACCAGGAGAACTACTGCGATTGTGCCCCGGTTCGGCCGGGAGAGCACCTCTGTAGAGAAAGCCGAAAACTGACTGTCATGATATAGCGAGAGACTGGTCAACCACTCTATCGACCATTGGAATGTTTAGAATTCCTCCGCTTTGACAAAGGACCGCTTCACGGTCAGGCACATACGCGCCCCGAGTTCGGAGAAGCGCTGTGCCATGAGGAGCTATATAGTAGCCCCACATTCGAGCTCCTATGGCTAAGTGAAAGTGATAAAGCATTATAGTCCGGTTGCCTAGTTTGCTATGCTATCACCTCCTTAAAAGGACCAAGACATTGGATTAAGTGTGAAAAAGCATTTTTCTTTTTGCAAACACCCCCGCACCATGTGCATGGGGGCTGAAGCCAAAGACTGCCATCTTTCAGATTATACATATATATACGGCCGCACAGGAGATAGTTCAATACTTGAACACACAAGTATAAAAAGTCATGGCATTATAAACATCATCTTAGAAATCAAACATGTCATTCAAACATAACATCTTTCGAGCACTGCGACTCTATTATACGAGCGCCCTGCAGGACTTCCTCAAAATAATGCTCGGTAGGGAATCGGCTTTTGTCCGAACCCCGGGATGCAATAGCGGTGGCATCCATCTCCTCCCAGTATGTTTTACCACGGGGGAGAGCCATCCGTGCACCTTCTATACATGCCGACCGCTTCATTGCCTCAATATGCGGCACCGCCCCAAGGAATTGCTGCAACAAGCCAAAATAACTCTTCGGCTTGGGCCTTTTCGGCCACAGATGAGCGACCACATCCGTCATGGCTAGTCCGGACAACCTATTCAGCTCAGCCCACTCAACCAGCCGATCACTCAATGGAAGTGGACGCTCCGGACTATGGAATTGAGACCAGAAAAGCTCTTCCATTTCATGATCCTCCTGGCTTCGAAAGTGCACGACTGCGTCCGCCGCACTCGCCGCCAAGTCCAGATAAGGATCCTCCGCACCGTACAATCGGCCCAGCTGAGCATACTTCGGATCTGTGAACTTCCTACGCAGCATAAAAGGCTTTCCAGCCACAATGTCTCCGGCCTGACGCAGTTCCTCCTTCATAGCCCGCATTGCACTACGGGCATCCTTGGCTTCGGCATCGACCTTCTTCAGGTCCTCTTGCTCCGCTCGGCATTCTCCTTCAAGAACCTCCAGGCGGTCGGTACCAACTTTTAATTTCATGGCCATTCCGGCCATCTCCTCCCTGCTTTGGCAGTGAGCAGCCTTCTCGGCTTCTAGCTCTTCCGCTGCCTTCAAGGCAGCCGCCTCGCTTTTTCTGGCTTGCTCCTTGGCCCGAGCAAGTTCTGCTCGAAGGTCTTCCACAGCAGCAGCACCATCTGTATCTAGCATACAACTTGTAAGGAATGGGTGTCAGCTCCCTTACTAAGCAACCGCGGAGGAACCACATACCTTGTGACTCATCAAGTCGTCTATTGACCAGCGAGATGTCCGCATCTGCAGCGTCGAGTTGCTTCTTCAGCTCGGCGAATCCATCAGTCCGGCTGGCCACCGAACGTTCTGCCACCTGCATAGGAAAGGTGACAGTTAATAACTGAGATTATGATCCTAGGCACGCTGTCGTTTTCGACAGCATACCAAGTCTCGGGGGCTACTATCTATACATGGCGCACTTCATGTGCAAAACTGTCAACAGGTATGTCATTTTTTGCGTACCTCAAATCCCGTCAGTAAACTTCCGACGGCCTCATACAACCCGCTTTCGGCGGACGAGATCCTGTCAATCACATTACCCATTAATGTGCGGGGATCTTCTAAGATGGACGACCTCTTAAGCAAATCCTGCAGCTCCACTTGCCGTACTCCAATGGGTGCCGAACTCTCCGGCCCCACCGGACTCGGAGAGACCCTCCGTGACGACACTTCAGGGTCGTCCGCCCCACGTGATGCGGCGGCAGATGGAGGCGTTTCGCTCTCCATCATATCCGGACGAAGGTCTCCCGAAGATGAGCTGTGCTGAGATGGGCTAAGATCCGAACTACAAGGTGAAAACTTTGGTTACCTTTAGAAATTAAAACAGGGATGTCCACTATTAAAAAATTCCCCCTTTTACTTATGGCTCGCTAGAGGGTTGATTCCTCCGAGGAGACAGTTCAGCCGGGGCTCTGCCCGGCCCGGGACCTTCCGGTACAGATTTCTTTCCCCGCTTTGAGGCCTTGGCCCCCGGGTCTTCGGAAGCGGTCCTCTTCTCCCCTTGGAGGGAGGGACTCTCGATTCCTCCCTTACTAAAAGCCTCCGTGGCAGAGGTGGAAGATCCCCTGTGCCCTTCTTCGCCCTCCTCCGAAGGTGCAACCTCTAACATTTTGATTAACACGGGATCATGCGTGGTCTCAGGGAGGGGGGCCGAACACCGTATCAGTTTTGCTTGAGCTATCCACTCATGTCCAAGGGATAGCTGGTTAAAAGGCAAACCCATACTAAATAAATGGACGATGTGTCCGGACACGGGACTACTTACTTGAGTATCCGGGCGATTGCAGCTTAGGCCAGCATCCTCGGTCAATTCCGGACGCGTCTCTTGCGATCCGAAGAAAAGTTTGTACATCTCCATGGGTGTCAAACCCATGAAGTGTTGAAGAGCTCGTGGCCCCTCCGGATTAAATTACCACAGGCGGAGGGGGCGACGTTTGCAGGGCAGTTGGCGCCGGATCAACATAACCTGCATCACTGCGACCAGACCAAGCTCCCTTTCTTGAAGGCCTCGAATCCGGTCCTGCAACAAGGGTACGTCTTTGGACGGCCCCCAGTCACGCCCCTCGTTGACCCATGACGTCAGCTGTTGTGGAGGGCCCGAGCAAAAGACGGGCGGCGGCCTCTGCCTACTGCCCCTGGGAGCGGTGATGTAGAACCACTCCTGTTGCCACAAGCCGAACTCCTCTTGAAAAGAGCCCTTGGGCCATGGAGCTTCGGCCCTCTTGCTTATAACCGCCCCGCCGCACTCTGCCTGACGCCCCTCAATCATCTTCGGCTCCACGTTGAAGGTTTTGAGCCACAAACCAAAGCGACGGGTAGTACGGAGGAAGGCTTCGCAGACGACAATAAAGGATGAGATGTGAAGGATGAGCCAGGTCGTGGAATTCCAGCCCATAGTAAAACATGAGCCCCCTCACGAAGGGATCCGTCAGAAAGCCTAAACCCCGATGAAGGTGAGACACGAACACGACGCTCTCGCCAGGCTCGGGAGTTGGGATAACTTGCCCTCGGGCATGCAACCTATGCGAAATCTCGTAGGTTAAGTACCTGGCATCTCTCAGCTTTAGCACGGCCTCCTCCGTGACGGAGGAGGGCATCCACCGGCCTCGTAGGTCTAGACCGGACATTGTCGAAGATCGAAGGTACCCGAATTTGGAGCCCTGGGTGTTGGAACTCGGGGGGAGGGGCGGATTCGATAGAGGATTGAATAAAAAGAACATGCCTTGGTCTCATTATAAAGAGGAAGAATACCAAGAGCCGTCCCCGTGACCGTTTGGAACCCGCCTTCGATGGAGGGGGCGTGGCAACGGGCGCGGTTGGGTTACCCACGTCCGTATTGATGGGAATCCCGGAATAAGGGGAACACGATCTCTGGTTCGACAAGACGTGCCAAGGAAACCGCCTCGCTAAACGCGCTGAGGTGGAACAATAAAAACAATTCGAGTAAAGGCTTGGAAGTGGTGTGACGTCACGCCACAGAATACGTCAGCAGATTGATCTCGTGTAATATTATTTTCTCTACGGTGGTATGTGGAATTTATTTTTGCAGAGCCGGACACTATCCTGGTGTTCACAATCTTCTATAAATTATTCGGAGGCGGAACCCGCCTTGCAATGCCGAAGACAATATGCGCGCCGGACTCGTCGTCATTGAAGCCTGGTTCAGGGGCTACTGAGGGAGTTCCAGACTAGGAGGTGTCCGGATAGCCGAACTATCATCATCGGCCGGACTCCAAGACTATGAAGATACAAGATTGAAGACTTCGTCCCGTGTCCGGATGGGACTTTCCTTGGCGTGGAAGGCAAGCTTGGCAATACGGATATGTAGATTTCCTACCTTTGTAACCGACTTTGTGTAACCCTAGCCCTCTCCGGTGTCTATATAAACCGGATGGCTGTAGTCCATAGGACAAACAACAATCATACCATAGGCTAGCTTCTAGGGTTTAGCCTCCTTGATCTCGTGGTAGATCCACTCTTGTAACACACATCATCAATATTAATCAAGCAGGGCGTAGGGTTTTACCTCCATTAAGAGGGCCCGAACCTGGGTAAAACATCGTGTCCCTTGTCTCCTGTTACCATCCGCCTAGACGCACAGTTCGGGACCCCCTACCCGAGATCCGCCGGTTTTGACACCGACAATAGCCATCCTAAAGATTGGAACCAGACCTGGTTTTACTGCCGGAACACTGCTCCTGATGGAGAAAATCCCTTGCCGGGCTACCGCCCTCATCGGCTTAGCAATGGCCACCCATTGCCTCCACGTTTAACCGCCGCAGAACGGAAGAATTTTGCTCCTCAACTTGCCAAGCTCCAGGCTCTGATGGCCAACGGTTTAACTGGCATTGATCTTGTCTGCTGCTGGGTTTCTTCGGGCATTCTGCCTTTGAGCCGCCGCCCCGGATTGATGCATGAGTATATCGGCAATGTAAAAGACCCTCAACGATATCATGAAGTAATAATGACCAACCTTGAAATCGCCGAATGTGTAAAGAGGATGCTTGATGAACTGGTCTCTGCATGCAGCCAAACCGGTTTGGCTCCGTTTTACATCTCCAATAAACCGCCGGCGGTAAGTTCATGTACATACTTTACTGATTTGCTTCCGTATTGACTGTCTACTAAGCTTTCTTTGCCTTAATTTCAGGCCAACAGCTCTTTCTGGAAACGGACTAAACCGGCCCGTGCTCCTCGTGTAAAAACCAAGGCCACCAAGAAGCCTAGAAAGAAGAAAACCGCCGAGTCTTCTGATCCACCGGAGGAGGAAGAATCAGATGCTGAGGTAGAACTTGACTCACTTGGTTCCTTTTTCGTACATCTTATTGACAATGACCATCTTCAGGATGACGGTGAGGCCAGCCATGCAGATCATGTTGAGGTAACTCTTCTTTCTTCCGACTCAGATCCTGTACCGGGTCAAAGAATTCGCCGTACAGTCTGGAAAGTAAAACAATATCACCCCCTTGCTCATTTGGATCCAAAATTTTCTTTGAAGACACGGCAAGCCGAAGAACGTCGCACAACCCGGCATAGTGGTCAACAAATCACTTTGTCCGGTTTAGCTGATACGCCCTCCCGGAAACGCCGTCCAGAGGTGACTTGTTCTCCTGAAAAACATTATCCTTTAAAAGGTTTCTTCCGATGCCCTCTCAATCCATCTGACCCGAATTACCAGGCTTCTTCCAACTCGTCTGGCGGTTCGTCAACCACTCAATTGCCTCCTCTCAAAGTTGTCGCTGGGTGACTATTACATAGTTTATAACTTTATTTGTCTGTTTACCATACTCTAACCTTTGATGTTATAGCACCAAGGCTCGATTAAGCAAGAAGGCCAAGACCAGCGACCCCACTGTTGAAGTTGATCCGGAAACAACGCCAGAACATCATGACGAAAACCCTGAAGTTGCCATGGACAGCTCTGCTGGGCAGAACCAAGATGGTAATGCCAACCCGCCAGAAGTTGAACCGACTGCAGAAGCTGACACTTCACATCCTCCTGCTCCTCCAAGTCCAGCAGTGGAACAACGGTGCTCAACTGCTGATCCGCCAAGTCCAACTAACAAACCGCCAAGCCCTGCCACGAAAGCACCAAGTCCTGTTCAGAATATTGATTCTTCCAGTCCGGCCAAGGATGATGACGTTGTTGTTACGGGCACTGCATATAACGCCCCTGGTAATCCGGTTGATCTATCAAAGCACACTGCCAAGGATGAATTTGCTGCCATGAGCAAGGGGAAGGGGAAGACTGATTTGTCTGCTTATACCGATCTCTCTGCTCAAGATCTTCACTCCGGCTTCCTGAACCGGCTGTATACAAGCCGTGATTATGAAGCCAGTTTAGTAAATCTGATGAAGGAGCATTATGAGGTAAACATTATTGCTTCTTGTTCTGTACCTTCATTGCATTGTAGCCCCCAAGGGCCGGTTTGTCTTGAGAAAGTCAAACCAGGACTTTATATACTCCATGCGGTAACTTGTGAAATTTTCTTTATGTCTGATCAAACACACATTAGCCCCCAAGTGCCATGATTAAAACTTGTATTAATCCTTGGGACTTCAAGTACCCGCATAAACATGATCCGCATTAGCCCCCAAGTGCCGAGTGTATAACTGGTTATATGCTTGGGACTTTGAACAAAGATATTAACATGCTCTCTTACTGTGGCAGAGTGAAATAAATCAACAAATCTCGCAAATTGCTGATCTTCGAGAAAATCTGAAAACCCAACAAGCAGAAACCACCAAGGCCAAGGATGAGCTGAAAATCGCCTTGACCACCATGGAGCAGCTTAAAGAATGGTTTAAGTCTGAACAGGCCAACTGGGACACCGAAAAGGCCGGACTGGTGAAGCGGGCGGAGACTGCTGAAGCAGCTCTTGAACCGGTGACAGAAGAACTGTCTGGATTGAAGCGCCAAATCAATGCCATGACCTCTGCCATATTTGGTAAGTAGTGGTTGTCAAAGTTGTATCTCTTTGAAATTTCATTGCTTTAACATGCATTTCCTGAACCGATATAGGTAGTTGCATTGCTCATCTAGGTTCTGACATGCGGAAGAAGCTCAAAGCTGCATATACACTGATTGAACAGCTGTATACCGGCGCTCAACGGGTTATATGCGCAACTTCATATGACAATGCGGCACCAACACTTATCAAGGACACGCTCGATCGCCTCTCAATGACGCCAGCGCAAATAGAAGAGCTGAAGCGATCCGCTGCTCGGGCAGGCACTTTGCTGGCGTTGACTTGAGCCAAGGCATGGATAGCTGATCTTGATCCGGCTGATATAGCCAAAGGCTTCCCCAGTGCACAAGAAAATGGCGAAGAATTTGACAATGACGCCCTCAAACGGGTAACAAGGGAGATGCGTCCTTTGGCGAGTCAACTAGCAGAAGAGGCGAACCTGACGGTTCACCGATCCTTCTATGATGCAAACAACAGACGGGTTGAAGCTGTGATTCCGGAAGTGCAGAACCTTATTCCACCAACGACTACCCCTGACGTTGACCCGGCTGAGCTTATAAGTGAAGAGGCTGTCTTTCAGGCCTTGACTCGGATTGATTGGACCACCCACGACTTCCAGCCATTGGATGAGGAAGAGGCCGAACCGACGCTAGATGACCCATCTACCTCACATCAACCTGGTGATGAAGCTTAATCCGTCAAGGCGGTTGATATGTCAGAAACTATCCATGTGAACAATTCCATATTTTGGGCCTTGGAGTGCCGTGTAATAGGATAGCAAAAATTTATGATGATCTGCTGCCCTCGTGCAGGAGATATTTTGCGTGGATCCGCCATATCAATGTCAATTTTGTTCCAAGTATCATAATATGCAACTCCTGTGTGCATAAAAAGACAAAGGGTCCTGGCGGTTTACTGCCGGACGGGTCATAATGCCCAAAATAGGCCGGATTGATAATCAAATCATAAAAATATGAAATTATACATACCGGTAATATAAGATCCCTGGTTAGTTGGCTGGCCAATTTGAATTGTAATAAGGGTGAAAAAACCCAAATCTGAATTATTTGTATCTCCATCATTTTCTGATGTCGTAGATTAAGTCATACCGGGTGATGATTCACGACAAATGATCCGAGCTGTTGACAGGGAGTCAACGCCAAGCCGGGTTAAGAAACTCCGGTTTAAGATTAAGGTCTATCAACGTGTAGTTGCAAACCAAGCCGGTTTAAAGAATACCCGGCTAAGAATATGACTGATCAAGCCAAGAAAATCGATTTAACATAAAATTCAGCAAAACTCAAATGAAACCGTGTAGTCGAGGCTTTTTGGGGGCTGCCAGGCCCAAATTCGAGGCTTTTTGTGGGCTGCCAGGCCACTGAGTTGAACCATTTAACAAAGCCTTTTAAGATGGACCTCCAACTAACCAATCACTGTTTTAACTTTGACAAGTGCAGGGTCTCAAGGAGAGTAACTGTCAAACGTTCGGAGGGCCGTGCCAGGATGACCTCGATAGGAGTGTCTTACTTGATGAAGGCAGGTTAACCCGGGGTTTTAGGTAAATATACCAGGCTTCCAAGCCGTGGGTCGATACCCAGCTACAAGGGTCCATTCAAACTTCTTGGTATTGGACCAAGGAGCCCCCAAGTAACGTGATGAGTTGTGCTCATTAGGTGTCTTTTTTTGAGTTGTGCATAGCATCGAAACTCTCTTTGGCCCTTTGGGTGTGAAGCTCCCAAGCTTTTGTGGCGTGATAGCCGGTTGAACAGGTAGTACTCCGCTTTGTCAGCTGAAGCCCCCATGGAGTTCAAAGAATATTTGAGAAAAAATAGCAGAGGCCCCGCTTTAAAGCAAGGATGCTGATTTATTTATTGATGATAATATATACATTGTCAAAATATGTACATAAAAAAGAGCCTATGGCTCAAGTGTAGTAAGGCCGGAGGAGGGCTATGTTCCAGGGCCGCCGGGTCTCCTCCTCAGATTTGCTGAGTCATCTCGAACGTCAATGAGGTAGTATGATCCGTTGTGCAGATTCTTGCTGACCACAAAGGGTCCTTCCCAAGGCGGGGATAACTTGTGTATGTCGGTCTGATCCTGGATAAGCCCGAGCACCAAGTCACCTTCTTGAAAGGCTCTTGTCTTAACCCGGCGGCTGTGATAATGCCGCAGGTCTTGTTGATAAACCGCCGATCGTGCCAAAGCCATATCCCGCTTCTCATCTAGCAACTCCAGTGCCTCTTGGCGGGCTTGCTCGTTGTCTGCTTCAACGTAATTAGCAACCCGGGGCGAATCATGACGTATATCACTTGGGAGAACCGCCTCTGCCCCGTAGACCATAAAGAAAGGCGTGTGTCCTGTTGATCCATTAGGGGTGGTGTTGATGCTCCACAACACAGAAGGTAATTCTTCCACCCAACAACCCGGCGTCCGCTTCAAGGGAATCATGAGCTGGGGTTTAAGACCCTTTAAGATTTCTTGATTAGCTCGCTCTGCTTGACCGTTGGATTGAGGGTGCGCCACAGATGCTAGGTTAAGCCAGATGTGCTCTCTCTGACAGAAATCCTCCATCTCACCTTTGGAAAGGTTGGTACCATTATCCGTGATGATGCTGTGTGGAAAGCCAAAACAGAAAATAATATTTTTGAGAAATTGAACCGCCGTAGCTGCATCACACTTGCTAACAGGCTCCGCTTCAACCCACTTCGTGAATTTATCAATTGCCACCAACAGGTGGGTCTTCTTGTCCTGGGAACGTTTAAAGGGTCCCACCATATCAAGCCCCCAAGTAGCAAAAGGCCAAGTGATGGGAATCATCCATAGCTCCTGAGCCGGAACATGAGCTCTACGCGAAATTTTTTGACAAGCATCACATCGCTTTGTCAGATCCTCCGCATCAGCATGAGTTGTCAACCAGTAAAACCTGTGACGAAAAGCTTTTGCAACCACGGACTTTGAACTGGCATGATGACCACAATCCCCTTCATGAATTTCCCGGAGGATCGCTTGGCCTTCTTCCGGAGAAACGCAATGCTGAAATACGCCTGAAACGCTACAGCGGTGTAACTCGCCATTGTGAATAACCATGGACTTGGATCGCCGGACTATCTGTCGGGCCAGGACTTGATCATTTGGTAGCTCACCCCGGCTCATATACGCCAGATATGGAACCGTCCAATTCGGCACAACGTGTAAAGCGGCCACCAGCTGCGCTCCGGATCAGGAATAGCCAGATCCTCTTCTGTTGGCAATTTAACAGCCAGGTTATGCAAGATATCTAAAAAGGTGTTAGGAGGTACCGGTTTACGCTGAGATCCAAGTTGGCTCAAAGCGTCTGCTGCTTCGTTTTTGCACCGATCAATATGCTCAACCTGATATCCTTTGAAGTGACCTGCCACAATATCTACCTCACGCCTGTAAGCCGCCATGAGTGGATCCTTAGAATCCCAAGTACCAGAAACTTGCTGAGCCACCAGATCAGAATCTCCAAAACAACGAAATCAAGTTAAGTTCATCTCTTTAGCCACACGGAGACCATGAAGTAGAGCTTCATACTGAGCTGCATTGTTAGTACAAGGAAACATCAAGCGGAGGACATAGCAAATTTTATCACCTCGAGGGGAAGTAAGGACAACTCCAGCCCCTGAGCCTTCCAACTGCCTTGATCCATCGAAATGAATAGTCCAGTATGTATTATCTGGCTTCTCTTCCGGTGCTTGCAACTCAGTCCATTCATTGATAAAGTCCACAAGAGCTTGAGACTTGATGGTTGTTCGAGGTACATATTTCAAACCATGTGGACCAAGCTCAATTGCCCACTTTGCAACTCGGCCAGTTGCTTCTTTGTTTTGGATGATACCGCCCAAGGGAGCAGAACTAACCACTGTGATGGGGTGACCTTGAAAATATTGCTTGAGCTTTCGACTGGCCATAAAAACCCCATACACCAACTTCTGCCAATGCAGATAGCGTTGCTTTGATTCGATCAGAACTTCACTGATGTAGTATATCGGTTGTTGAACCGGATATTCCTTCCCAGCCTCTTTACGCTCTAACACAATTGCGACACTGACCGCTCGGGCATTGGCAGCCACATATAATAGTAAAGGCTCATGATTAACTGGGGCTGCAAGAACTGGCGGTTCAACCAACTGCCGCTTTAACTCCTCAAAGGCCGCATTGGCCGCATCACTCCAGACGAAATCATCCGTCTTCTTCAGCATCTGATACAAGGGAATGGCCTTCTCACCCAGACGACTGATAAACCGGCTGAGGGCTGCAATCCAGCCTGCGAGACACTGAACATCATTGATACATGTCGATTTAGCCAAGGATGTGATTGCCTTGATCTTTTCCGGATTAGCCTCAATGCCCCTGTTAGACACAAGAAAACCGAGCAGCTTGCCTGCTGGAACACCAAAGACACACTTATCCGGGTTAAGCATCATCTTGTAAACCCGAAGGTTGTCAAACGTCTCCTTGAGATCAGCTATCAATGTCTCCTTTTCCCTGGATTTCACCACAATGTCATCCACATAGGCATGAACATTACGCCCAATCTGCGTGTGAAGACAATTTTGCACACAACGCTGATAAGTTGCCTGAGCACTCTTGAGCCCAAAAGGCATAGAAACATAGCAGAAGGCTCCAAAGGGAGTGATGAAAGCTGTCTTCTCCTGGTCCTTAACTGCCATTTTAATCTGATGGTACCCTGAATAAGCATCCAAAAACTCAGGCGCTCACAACCCGTCGTTGCATCAATGATTTGATCAATACGCGGGAGAGCAAAAGGATCGGCCGGGCAAGCCTTATTTAAGTCCGTGTAGTCAACACACATACGCCAAGTCCCGTTTTTCTTAAGAACCAGCACCGGATTAGCCAACCATTCAGGATGAAACACTTCAACGATAAACCCAGCAGCCAACAGCCGGGCTACCTCCTCCCCAATTGCCTTGCGTCTCTCTTCATTAAAGCGACGAAGAAATTGCTTGACCTGTTTAAACTTCGGATCTATATTAAGAGTGTGCTCAGCGAGTTCCCTCGGTACACCTGGCATGTCAGAAGGCTTCCATGCAAAAATGTCCCGGTTCTCATGGATGAACTCGATGAGCGCGCTTTCCTATTTCGGATCCAGATTGGTGCTAATGCTGAATTGCTTGGACGAATCGCCAGGTACAAAGTCAACAAGCTTTGTCTCGTCTGCCGGTTTGAAATGTAGGGTTGGGTCATGCTTAGTGGTGGGCTTCTTCAGAGGGCTCATATCTGCCGGATCAACATTCTCCTTGTAAAACTTTAACTCCTTTGTAGCACAAAACGACTCAGCATAAGCCACATCACTCTCTTCGCAATCCAAAGTGATTTTCCGACTTCCATGAACCGTGATGGTTCCTTTGTGACCCGACATCTTGAGCTGCAAGTAAATATAACAAGGCCTTGCCATGAATTTTGCATAAGCCGGTCGCCCAAACAGTGCGTGATACGGGCTCTGGATTTTCACCACCTCAAAAGTCAATGTCTCAGACCGGGAATCATGTTCATCCCCAAACACAACTTCCAAGGCAATCTTGCCCACTGGATATGCCGACTTTCCTGGTACCACACCATGGAAAACAGTATTGGATGGTTTAAGATTCTTATCTGTCAGCCCCATGCGGCGGAATGTCTCATAATACAGAATATTAATACTGCTTCTCCATCCATGAGTACTTTGGTGAACTTGTAACCTCCCACCTGAGGTGCCACCACCAGAGCTAGCTGACCCGAATTGTCAACCCGGGGCGGATGATCATCCCTACTCCACACAATAGGATGTTCCGACCACCGCAGATAGCGTGGAACTGCCGGTTCAACCGCATTGACTGCCCTCTTATGCAGCTTCAGATCACGCTTGCACAGACTAGTGGTGAATACATGATATTGTCCACCATTCAGCTGCTTCGGGTGACTCTGGTAACCCGACTGCTGCTGATTCCCTTGATTACTCTGTTGGTTATTACCACCTAGGTTGTTCTGGTTACTATGATTGTTCTGAAACCCAGAGCCTGAACCGCCGCCACCATGAAAACCTGGACCTGAACCGCCCGACGGGCCCTGATCATACCGGAAGAGATCAGAATTTTTGAACTCCTTCATAATGTTACAATCCTTCCAGAGATGTGTTGCAGGGACCTCTTTGGTTCCATGCTTTGGACAGGGCTGATTCAACAAGCGCTCCAGATTCATCGTCCCGCCGCGCTGGGGCGGTTTACCCATACGATGCTGCACATTAGCATTAGCCACAAAATCTGAATCCGCTTTACGCTTACCATTATTCCCATGGCCTCCCCGGTTGTGCTGTTGTCCCTTCGCACCGCCATTCCTCTTTCCCTTCTCCGGTTTCTCATTATCAGAATCGGGATCCTTGGTATTATCAGAATCGGCATACTTTACCAAGGCTGCCATGAGGGTTCCCAGGTCGTTGCAGTGGTGCTTGAGCCGTCCCAACTTCTCATTTAGTGACTTAAACCGGCAATTACGTTCCAGTGTCATAATCGCTTGGCCAGCGTTAATTCGGTCGGACGAGTGAAAAACTTCTGAAACCCGGCGCACCCAATGAGTTGTGGACTCGTTCTCACCCTGAACACAAGCATCCAGATCTACGATGGACATGGGCTGTTTGCACGTGTCTTTAAAATTGGCTATAAACCGGGCCTTCAACTGATCCCATGACTCGATGGAATTAGCTGGCAGATTTTTCAACCAAGTACGGGATGTTCCTTCCAACATCATCGTGGAGTACTTTGCACAAGCTACTTCATCTACATCTAGCATCTCCATTGCCATCTCATAAGTCTCGACCCACGCCTCAGGTGGCTGATCCACCGTGTAGTTAGGTACCTTGCGTGGACCCTTGAAATCCTTGGGCAGACGCACGTTACGGAGAGCCGGAATAAGGCACGGTACTCCCCAGGAACTGAAAGCAAGCCCGGTGCCTCTGTCAACCGACACTGCTGGCTGAACCGGGGCGGGTTGATAACGACCCAAAGCACCATCCCTTCGTGCCCTGCCATGATCCACTACCTCCTGAGCATTGCGACGCCGCGCGCTACTAGACACCTCCGGTTTGTCCATCCGCCTGCTATAACTTGGGCTCGGACGAGGGGTTGAGCGAATTCTATCCCGGCTATATGAATAAGCCTGTTGCTGCACTACGGCGCTTTGAAGAAGATCTCTCGCCCGCCGTGTCTCAACTGCCTCTATCGAATCTCCTTCCATTGGAATGGCTGCCAAGCGTGAGGCCGCAGCAATCATGTTATCTAGAGGGCTCGAAAAGTGACGCGGTGGTGTAGGCACATACTGCAGCGGATTAACTGTCCATAGGGGTAGCTCCGTTGCTCGTGGCTGATCCGGAGCTATCCTAGGCGCTTCAGCTCGATTTGCGGCAGCCGGATCGTTCGGCCGAGCGCCTGGCGTCTGAAAGAGATTTAACCCTTCGTAAACCGGCGGCAGGCGCGACCTATACTTCCTTCGTATCACATCCTCCGACGCGGTCCGAACTAGCATGAGCTGGTAATTTTGTGCTTGTATCTGCTGTGATTGAGCATTCAAAGCGGCCTGTTCCTCAGCCATCCTATTATCCTCAGCCACTAGGTCCTCCTTAGCCTGTGTAATTTGCTCCTTCAGTCTCACAACTTCCGCATTGTGTTGATCCTGCGTATCTGGGGTGACTGTTGCAGTTAACAAGGTTGCCCAAGCATCCATTAAACCGGAAAGAACCTACTTCGGCCGGCGCACCGAAGTGCCTGCCGCAGCCGCTGATCCGGTATTCATTGCTGCGGTAGATGAAGACGGCAACACGGGCTGCGTGCCGGCCATGTAAATAGCAACCCGACTCGGTGCTTCAAGGAGGTCCGGAATACTATTGCCATCGGAATATCCCTCGAACATACCGCCATGAATCTGGTATAAGGACTCGGTTTTGCCAGTGGATGACTCGCCGTCGGAATATACAGCCGTCTCGCCCTCAGACACTGGTTCCGATCCGATCCCATGGACACATCCTACGAACGCACGCTTCATGGTGGGCTTAACCCGGGCTGGGCTCGGACGCTGAGCCGTCTCGACGAGGTCGGTGCAGATGTCCGGCTCAGGGCCTGGTTCCCCAATCTTGCCAATGAAGACATGAATTCCGCCGAAGGGGACCTGGTACCAGTACTCGATTAAGCCGGCCTCGGGGCCCCATCCTTTGTCGTCGATGTAGAGCTTGCCGCGATGACTTTTGGTCATCTGGCCCATCACGT
The DNA here is from genome assembly GCA_963921465.1 of Triticum timopheevii. Classification (NCBI taxonomy): domain Eukaryota; kingdom Viridiplantae; phylum Streptophyta; class Magnoliopsida; order Poales; family Poaceae; genus Triticum; species Triticum timopheevii. The sequence continues at coordinate 426,862,132 of OY997262.1, forward strand.
ACCCCTTAAGTCCTTCAGAGCAGCCCTTCAAGAACTCGACACCATCGTGCGATAGCCCCATGGTGGGCGCCAACTGTCGTGGAATTATCACGTCAGATGTCCTTGTGAAAGGACTTAGTCGTGGAGCCATCGCAACGGTTTAGCTTGAAGGGGTTAAACCGGACAAGGGACACGGGAGTTATACTAGTTCGGCCCCTTCGATGAAGGTAAAAGCCTACGTCTAGTTGTGATGGGATTGATTGGGTTTCGATGATCAGGGAGCGGAATACGCTTACCTGAGTCTTGAGTTGTTGTCTGTCGTCCCTGAACCGCCGCCAGGTCGTCCCTTTATATACACAGGTTGACGCCCGGCCGGTTTACAAAGCCCCGAGGCCGACTCATACAAAGTGTCCAGCTCGGTCTCTCCTTTCCTAACCTATACTACAAGTTTACATAGTCATGGCGGTTTACCACTATGGGCCCTAATCCGCCTTTGGGCTTCGGGCTTCTATGCTTCCTTTAGTGAAGTGCCATCTTCCGGATCTTCATGGGCTTCAACATAGTAAAGGGTGAATCGGGCCCTCCTGGCCGGTTTATACTCAGTAGCTATATCCTCCACACTACCTCTTGAGCATGCGTTGGTTTTTCCCTTGAAGAGAAAAGGGTGATGCAGCAAAGTAGCGTAAGTATTTCCCTCAGTTTTTGAGAAGCAAGGTATCAATCCTATAGGAGGCTCCTCCCAAGTCCCACGCGCCTACACAAACAAACAAGAACCTCGCAACCAATGCAATAAAGGGGTTGTCAATCCCTTCACGGTAACTTGCAAAAGTGAGATCTCATAGAGATGATATGATAAGATAAATATTTTTGGTATTTTTATGATATAGATTGGAAAATAAAATATGCAGATAAAAGTAGATGGAAAACTTGTATGATAAAAGATAGACCCGGGGGCCATAGGTTTCACTAGTGGCTTCTCTCAAGATAGCATAAGTATTACAGTGAGTAAACAAATTACTGTCGAGCAATTGATAGAAAAGTGCATAGTTATGAGAATATCGAGGAATGATCATGTATATAGGCATCATGTCCGCAACATGTAGACCGAAATTATTCTGCATCTACTACTATTACTCCACACATCAACCGACTCCTGCCTGCATCTAGAGTATTAAGTTCATAAGAACAGAGTAATGCATTAAGCAAGATGACATGATGTAGAGGGATAAACTCATGCAATATGATATAAACCCCATCTTTTTATCCTCGATGGCAACAATACAATATGTGCCTTGCTGCCCCTGCTGTCACTGGGAAAGGACACCGCAAGATTGAACCCAAAGCTAAGCACTTCCCCCATTGCAAGAAAAATCAATCTAGTAGGCCAAACCAAACTGATAATTCAAAGAGACTTGCAAAGATAACCAATCATACATAAAAAAATTCAGGAGATTCAAATATTTCTCATAGATAAACTTGATCATAAACCCACAATTCATCGGATCTCGACAAACACACCGCAAGAAGAGTTACATCAAATAGATCTCCAAGAAGAGGAAGGAGAACTCTGTATTGAGAATCAAAGAGAGAGAGAAGAAGCCATCTAGCTAATAACTGTGGACCCGAAGGTCTATGGTAAACTACTCACAACTCATCGGAGAGGCCTTGGAGATGATGTAGAGGCCCTCCGTGGTCGATTCCCCCTTCGGCGAAGCGCCAGCGAAGGCTCCAAGATGGGATCTCGCGGATACAGAAGGTTGCAGTGTCGGAAACAGTTTTTCGTGGTGCTCTTGGATGGTTTGGGGGTACGTAGATATATATAGGAGGAAGAAGTAGGTCGGTGGATGCTCGAGGGGCCCACGAGGGTGGGGGCGCGCCCACCCCCTTAGGGTGTGCCGGGCACCCTCGTGGCCGCCTTGTTTGCTTCTTGACGTCCACTCCAAGTTTCCTGGATTGCGTTTGTTCCGAAAAGATCGCTCTCGGAGGTTTCATTCTGTTTGGACTCTGTTTGATATTCCTTTCCTTTGAGACAATGAAATAGGCAAAAAAAAAACAGCAACTCGGGTTGGGCCTCCGGTTAGTAGGTTAGTCCCGAAAATGATATAAAAGTGTAGAGTAAAGCCCATAAACATCCAAAACGGGTAATATAATAGCATGGAACAAACAAAAATTATAGATACATTGGAGACATATCATGCACTTAGCCCATGCGCATGGGGTCTGTGGTTCCTAGCCCTGAAGAGGTATGGCATGAGGGGTGGGGGGGCTTGGGTTCATTCCCACCTAGTCACGCCTCCACTCCCCAGGAAGCCTCCAGGGCTGCCGCCGTCGCCTCCCCTCGCTGGTGCTCCTACGGTCACCATGGGGCTTTGTTGCTCCATGGAAATCATGTGGAATGGAGTCCTCCTCAGGTACCTCCCATTCCCTTGTTCTTTCCTTTCCTCCATGGATGCATCTCTAGTTTCTAGGGTTTCTTATTATTCCTAGATTAGGTTGGCTGCTCCTTCCCAGTAGGACTAAGTTAGGTAGATAGTTCCTACGGTTCCTCTGCCGCACCCACTCCCAGATCTCGATCTGGAAGTGGCTGCCGCTGGGGAACCCCCCGTGTCCATGGGGTATTTGACCCCCGTGCCCACGGTCGTGTACCATGTGCACGGGACCCCCGTACCCACGGGATCTACCCCCACCCCCCACCCCGTGCGCACGGGGTATACATGAACTTTTTGACTGTTTTATGTCCTCTCCTTTGCCGCTATCTCAAGCACTTGTACTCATTTGTGTTATTTGCATTGTGTTGTTGGGTGTTTGTGTGTGTTTTTAGACTCCGCTAACAAGAGGGCCAAGCTCCGTCACAAGCGCCCCAAGGGAAGTTCAAAGGAGTTCAGTATTGCTCGTCACCAGCCGTCAAAGGGCATTTGACCGGGGTCAGAGTCAGGCCAGGGTCGTGTTCACCGTGCAACCACCAAGCAGCCTATTGTTGAGGCCGATGATTCCGAGGAAGAGTATGACTCTCAGTATGATGCTCACTATGTTAACCCCAAAGATGATGCAAAGAATGAGGCAATGGATGACCATGTGATGAAGAGGATGAAGATGAAGATGAGGAAGAGATGTCTAGTCCTAAGCAGGCTATCCCCGGTGGGAAAGATCTCAGGAACCTTCCCCTTGCCCAATGGAGCAAACTAGAGCTTTGGGCTAAGAGACCGGGTCATCCATATGCTGCTGCCACAGGTTTGGGAGTGGATCCCTGGTTCAAGAATGATTTTCAGCAAAGGGTGTACCATGAGCTGCTCATGACCAAGTCAAAGAAGTTTGCTCCGCACAAGCAGGTTAATACTAAGAGTCTACATGACAATGATCATCTATATCCTAGTGTTTATTCAGCTCTTGGGAGGTTGGGCCTCATTCCTTTTTTCACATTCAACCATCCATACAACGAGGATATTGTGATGCATTTCTTCGCCACCTTGTTCTTCTGAAATGATTCTGCTCGCACCCTCACTTTAACGTCCGGGACGCATCGGTGCTCTACTCCTATGGCCAAGTTCTCGGAGATTATTCCCTACCAATTTTTTATGAAGAAGCAGTAAATGCTGAGTTTTGCAGAGTTCGTGAGAGTGGTCAGCGCACTAAGGGTGAGATTGCATTCACTTACCAGAAAGATAAGTCTTTTGTCACTGATACGTCTCCAATGTATCTATAATTTATGAAGTATTCATGTTGTTATATTATCATTCTTGGATGATTTACAATCATTTCATAGTAACTTTATATCATTTTTTGGGACTAACCTATTGACCCAGTGCCAGTTGCTATTTTTTGCTTGTTTTTTACATTACAGGAAATCAATATCAAATGGAGTCCAAACACCGTGAAACTTTTTGTGGATTTTTTTATGGACCAGAAGACATCCAATGGGCCAGAGCGTCACCCAGGGGATGCCCCAAGGGGGGCACAACCCACCAGGGCGCGCCTGGGTTTGTGCCCACCTCGGTGGCCTCTCGCACCCCCTCTTCGCCCTATAAATCATAAAATATTCCAAAAACCCCTTGTGGAGACCCTAGATCAGAAGTTCCGCCGTTGTAAGTCTCTATAGCCACGAGAAACCAATCTAGACCCTATTCTGGCACCCTGCCAGACGGGGGAATTATCACCGGTGGCCATCTTCATCATCCTGGCGGCCACCATGATGAGGAAGGAGTAGTCCACCCTCGGGGATGAGGGTTTGTACTAGTAGCTATGTGTTTAATCTCTCTCTCTCTCCTATTCTTGATGGCACGATCTTGATGTATCGGGGGTTTTGTTAATATAGTTGGATCATATGGTGTTTTCCCCTCTCTATCTTGTTGTGATGAATTGAGTTTTCCCTTTGAGATTTTCTTTTATCGGATTGAATACTTTTATGGATTTGAGGACACTTGATATATGTCTTGCATATGAATACCCGTGGTGACAATGGAGTATTATTTTGATTCACTTGATATATGTTTTGGCACTCAACTCACGGATTCCTGAGGTGACATAGGGGTTAATGCACATTCTTGTCTTTGTTTCTCTGGTAGAAATCTTAGGGCACTCTTTGAGGTTCTTTGTGTTGGATTGAGTATTATGAATCTGAAATTATTTGGTGTTATTTTAGTACGAACTATTGAATGATCGGATAGAATAGCTTTGAGGTGGTTTCATACCCTACAAACGAGTTCTTCTTATGTTCTGTGCTAGATATATAGGAACTTTGGAGTGAATCTTCATCGCACGTTGAGGGATGGTTATGTGATCTAACTATATTAGCATTGTTGAGGGATTGCACTAGCGTAACTACGGACCCTAGGCCTCATTTTCAAGCATTGCAATACCCTTTGTGCTCATTTTTGTTACTTGCTACCTTGCTATTTTTTTATTCAGATTATAAATTTTATTTCTACCATCCATATTACACTTTTATCACCATCTCTTCGCTGAACTAGTGCACCTATACAATTTTCTATTTGTATTGGGTGTGTTGGCGACACAAGAGATTTCTTGTATTTGGTTGCAGGGTAGTTTGAGAGAGACCATCTTCATCCTACGCCTCCCACTGATTGATAAACCTTAGGTCATCCACTTGAGGGAAAATTGCTACTGTCCTACAAAACTCAACGCTTGGAGGCCCAACACGAGTCTACAAGAATAAGGTTGCGTAGTGACATCAACCTCTTTTCTGGCGCTGTTGTCAGGGAGGTGAGTGCTTGAAGGTATATCTTTAGATCTTGCAATCGAATCTTTTAGTTTCTTGTTTTGTCACTAGTTTGGATTATAAAAACAAAATTACAAAAATGGAGATTGGGTTACCTCAGGTTGTTCTTTATCATTATAATGTCTATCTTTAGAATAAGGATTCCGATAATTGTGCTCAATTGCTAGAAAACAAATTCAATAAAAATTAAGGAATAAAAACTTTGGATGATGAGCATGATTTCAATATTGCTAGTATGAATTCCTTGAATATCCATGATACTAATGGTGATTGCACTAGCCATGATAATGATGTCTCCTACAAGGATGTCAATTTTTGCGGAGTAAATTGGGAGTGCAAACACAAACCAAAAAGGGAAGATAGATTTTGGAAGAAGCATAAATATTTAGAAACGAAAAAGTTGCAAGAGAGGCTAGATGATTGTGCCGAAAGATTTAATTTTTTCGCCATCCTTGTGAACTTTACAATGAACATGGTCATTTAAATCTCCAATGCCAATTGTTTCATGATCAAATCATGTCCAAAAATTGTGATAACTTGATTTTCCTTGAGCATCATAAATAGCTTAGTCTTCTTTTAGGGTATGAATAAATAAAACGTATAACTGAGGGTGTTCCAAAATTCAATCTCAAGAGATTTCTTGATTTTAATCTAGAGGAAATTTATATGTTTTGTGCGGTAAATTGCATTGAGAATCCTTATATTGCCAACTATCTAAAGACAAGAAAACAAATAGAATTTGAAGATGAAAGGGAAAATATTTCCCAATACCCTCCTAGTGTTTCTTATGATGAATCAGGTAACGGGGGGGGAGCTTCCTATCCAATCAATCTCTTCAACGAGAAGCTCAAAAAAATTGATTGAAACCACACGTGAGGTGGTGAAGAAGAAAAAGAAAACAAGAAAAACTAGAGGTAAAAAGGTAACTCTCCCGAGTAATATTGCTCCTATCACCATTGTGCCTCATGAAAGTGAAACAAATATGTTGATGGAGGATGATGATATTGAGTATGATTTTGTGATGCCAATTCTTGTTGTGATGATTATGATTGGGAAGACAATGATGTCTCTTATGATCTTGAAAATCTTTTTGGCACTTGCTTGGAAGAATATGATAATAATGTTTACTATACTATCGGTGTCATTCATGCTATTGATAAGAATTATTATGATGATATGCAAAACTACAAGCTTGGGGATGCTATGTTTGATGAGTATGAAATGTTTGAAGATTTATTTGCTGAAAATAATGCTTGTCCCAAGCTTGGGGGTTCTTTCCATAATGAATATGATTCTTTGATTCCTTCTAGTTTTGATAAGAAAATTTATTTTGATGATAGCATGCCTCCTATTATGATGATTACAATGACAGAAGTGGGTTCGGAAGAGTGTCAACTATAGGTAGTAGTGATCCCATTGTTTTGGAGGGTGTTGAATCTTATTACAATATTGATGAAAGTGGATTTGGAGAGGTCGTGACTTTATTTAGTGATACATCCACTATTTTGGAAGAGGTTTTAATTGACTATGATGAGAATAAAATTGCTTATATGGAGAGTAATAAATTTTCTATGCTTTTGGATCATGAAAATAATGCTTTATGTGATAGTTATATGAATGAATATATTCATGATGCTACTGAAAATTATTATGAGAGAGGAACTTATGATTCATGATGCACTTGTTATGTTTCAATCTTTATCTTTTATGCGAGCATCATTGAACTCATCATGCCTACCGAAAAGGCATTAAAGAAAAGCACTTGTTGTGAGACAACCCAACACTTTTACCTACTATTTTTGTGTGTTCACATGATTATTCTACTGTTGTAATCATGTTTTATTGCTTTTGTTTCAATAAAGTTCCAAGTAAAGCCTTTGGGATAGTGTGGATGATAATTGACTTGATTCTGTGCAAAAATAGAAACTTTTGCGCTCAGTCCAGGAAATTTGACAATTAACTGGAACGTGCTTTCGATCTGAATTTTTTACAGCTGATAGATATACAAATTCTCTATGTTGTCCTAATTTTTTTCAGAATTGTTGGAGTTACAGAAGTATGGTTGGAGTACAGATTACTTCAGACTGTTCTATTTTTGACAGATTCTTTTTTCAATGCATAGTTTGCTTGTTTCCTAGTTTCTATGGCTTATATTACTCAATATAAATTGTGGAAATGATATGCTACAGTAGGCATTGTGTGGAAACAATTATGAATTTTGACTTTGACAGTGCCAAAGTGAAATGGTTTGCTCTTTATCATACTAACCTATCTCACGAAGTTCCGTTAAGTTTTGTGTGATTGAAGTTTTCAAGTTTTGGGTGAGATGTCCATATGAGGAGAATAAGGAGTGACAAGACCCTAAGCTTGGGGATTCCCAAGGCACCCCAAGGTAATGTTCAAGGAAGATCCAAGAAACTAAGCTTGGGGATGCCCCGGAAGGCATCCCGTCTTTCATGTCCAACATTATCGGTGATCTCACTTGGAGCTATATTTTTCATTCATCACATGATATGAAGTTTTGCTTGGAGCATCATTTTATTTTGATAGAATTTGCTTGCTGTTATTTAAAATAATATTTTTCATCTTTTATTTCAATAAAAATGTCAAGTATAGCTGTTCCCATGTTTATTTTGCAAGTCTACATGTTGCTCTTTCAAAACAGAAAGTTTATTATTGTTGCAAAAATTCCCGAGAAAAGTCAGAATATGATAAAATGTTGAAACTTTTTGCACAATAAACTCTGATAAATTTTCTACAGTGTGGTAAATGTTCATAATTTTTGGAGTTAAATAAGTATTGATACTCTTGCATCCTTTATAGACTATCCTGTTTTGGCAGATTGTTGTTATGTTTGCATATGTTTGCCTGTTTAATTATTCTATTTGATGATAGGAGTATTAAATATGCAGAGGCATTTAGTATTCAATGTTGAATAATAACTTTATTGATTTGCTACAGTATAGAATGATAAGGTTATTGCATTGATTTATACTAACTTATCTCATGAGTTCTTGTTGAGTTTTGTGTGGATGAAGTTTTTAAGATTTAGGGAAACCGTGATATAAAAGGAATTAAGGAGACACAAAAGCTCAAGCTTGGTGATGCCCAAGGCATCCCAAGATAATATTCCAAGAAGTCTCAAGCATCTAAGCTTGGGGATGTCCCGGTAGGCATCCCACCTTTCTTCTTCAACAATTATCGGTTAGTATCGGTTGAGCCTAAGTTTTTGCTTCTTCACATGAGTTGTGCTATTCTTGGAATGCCATTTTATTTTGTTTTGCTTGTTGTTTTAATAAAATATTTATATCTAAATTTTTTAATAAGAGGGATTCTCAAATAGCTACCTATTTACTTAACTACTCGCATGATCTTCACTTATATCTTTTTGGAGTAGCTTGTCATTTACTCTTGTGCTTCACTTATATCCTATGAGTAAATTGTTGAATGAATTGAATATCATGAAGTTGAAATTGTATGTTCATATCATGCCTAGTGGTAGCTTCACATTGGGTTTAGAAAGTGAAATCTTTTGAAGCTTGCCAATCACAATATTAGTCATACAAGCAATTCATGAATGATTAGTAGAAGGAAGAGAACTTTCACATGCAAATACACTATCTTGGAAACCTTTTGTGATTGTGAGACCCCATCAAAATATTATATGCCAAAATTGTTGACGTTGGACAAGGAAGACAGCGTAATGATTTATGTGTGTTCATATTCACATAGAAGTTATATTGTCATAGATCCTTCAACATGTGGTGCTTGCCCCCCCATCTTTGATAGCCAAAAATTCTGCACCAAGTAGAGATACTACTTGTGCATCCAAAAACCCTTAAACCCAAATCTTATTCTCAAGAGTCCACCATACCTATCTAAAGATTGAGTAAGATCCTTCAAGTAAGTTGTCATCGGTGCAATAAGGCAATAAAAATTGCTTCTAAAAGTTTTAGATCATGTAGTGTAAAGGAAAATTGAGCGTTGTACGAACTTGTGATGTCAAAGAATAAAGTGACAGACTGTATAATAAAGGTTGCTATCATAAGGGGCAATATAACATGATGTTCTTTTGCACTAAGGGATTGAGCATACAAACAAAAAGCGCATGACAACCTCTGCTTCCCTCTGCAAAGGGCCTACCTTTTACTTTTATGTATTTACTTTCATGCAAGAGTCAAAGTTTTTGTCTCTATTACTTTTATTTTTTTCTCTTTTGGCAAGCATCATGTGGTGAGGAAAGATCTAGGCACATATATCCAGTTGGATATGGGTAGCATGAGTTATTATTGTTGACACGGTGAATATGTTGGAAGGTGAAATTATAAGACCCTATATTTCTATGTGTCCGATTGAATAGTTTGCTCATGTGTATGCGGTGACTGTTAGCAATCATAGAAGACTATATGATGGTTGATTATGTGGAGCTCTTACTTAGACTCTGTTTAATAAGTTTAATTGTAATTGTTTCGTGACTAAGAATATATGTTGTTGAGTTTCAAGAGAATTCATTGTTTGAACCTTAACATGTGAATTGGTTGCTACTTTGTCATGATGAGTTTTATGAGAATGATTTGCTGTTATGATTCTAGGGAAAGTGATTGAAATTATCATTGATCAAACTTATGCACTTTGCTAGCATTCACACTTCATAAATTATTTATTTTATCATTTACCTACTCGAGGATGAGTAGGAATTAAGCTTTGTGATGCTGATACGTCTCCAACATATCTATAATTTATGAAGTATTCATGCGGTTATATTATCATTCTTGGATGTTTACAATCATTTTATAGCAACTTTATATCATTTTTTGGGACTAACCTATTGACCCAATGCCCAGTGCCAGTTGTTGTTTTTTGCTTGTTTTTTACATCGCATGAAATATATATCAAACGGAGTCCAACCACCGGGAAACTTTTTGTGGATTTTTTATGGACCAGACGACATCCAATGGGCTAGAGCAGCACCAGGGGGTGCCTCAAGGCGGGCACAACCCACCATGGCGCGCTTGGTCCCCCAGGTGCGCCCCGGTGGGTTGTGCCCACCTCGTTGGCCTCCCGCACCCCCTCTTCGCCCTATAAACCGTCAAATATTCCAAAAACCCTCATGGAGACCATGGATCAGAATTTCCGCCATTGTAAGCCTCTATAGCCACAAGAAACCAATCTAGACACCATTTCGGCACCCTACAGGAGGGGGGAATCATCGCCGGTGGCCATCTTCATCATCCCGGCAGCCACCATGATGAGGAGGGAGTAGTCCACCCTTGGGGCTGAGGGTTTGTACTAGTAGCTATGTGTTTAATCTCTCTCTATCTCTATCTCTCTCTCTCTCTCTCTTGTTCGTGATGGCATGATCTTGATGTATCGGGGGCTTTGTTAATATAGTTGTATCATATGGTGTTTTCCCCTCTCTATCTTGTTGTTATGAATTGAGTTTTCCCTTTGAGATTTTGTTTTATCAGATTGAATACTTTTATGGATTTGAGGGCACTTCGTATATGTATTGCATATGAATACCCGTGCTGACAATGGGGTATTATTTTGATTCACTTGATATATGTTTTGGCACTCAACTCGCAGATTCCCGAGGTGACATTGGGGTAATCTACACATAGGGGTTGATACACATTCTTGTCTTTGTTTCTCCGGTAGAAATCTTGGGGCACTCTTTGAGGTTCTTTGTGTTGGATTGAGTATTATGAATCTGAAATTATTTGGTGTTATTTTAGTACGAACTCATGGATAGATCGATCGGAAAGAATAGTTTCGAGGTGGTTTCGTACCCTACAAACAATTTCTTGTTATGTTCTCCGCTATATAGGAACTTTGGAGTGAATCTTCATCTCATGTTGAGGGATGGTTATGTGATCCAATTATATAGCATTGTTGAGAGACTGCACTAGCGAAATTACGGACCCTAGGCCTCATTTTCAAGCATTGTAATACCGTTTGTGCTCACTTTTGTTACTTGCTACCTTGCAGTTTTTATTTATTCAGATTATAAAAATATATTTCCACCATCCATATTACACTTTTATCACCATCTCTTCGCCAAAATAGTGCACCTATGCAATTTGCCATTGTATTGGGTGTGTTGGGGACACAAAATATTTCTTGTATTTGGTTGTAGGGTTGTTTGAGAGAGACCATCTTCATCCCACGCCTCCCACGGATTGATAAGCCTTAGGTCATCCACTTGAGGGAAAATTGCTACTGTCCTACAAAACTCTGCGCTTGGAGGCCCAACACGAGTTTACAAGAATAAAATTGCATAGTAGACATCAGTCACGGGTTCCATCAAGCATCTTGTGCCTCTCTATGATACGATGCGTCATATCCTTCGGTATACCCTCACACTAAAGGCCGGTGATTCTCACAACATTCGGAGTTCCATGTTGGATGTCTTTGTATACCTGCATTAGAAGAAGAGAGTGGATGTTATGGACTTCATGTTCTATGAGCTTCATTAGTGTGTGCAGGAGAACAGGTCTTTGATTTATGCTCCATTCATCCAGGTGTTGATTGAGTTAGTCTGTGCGGCTAAGTACATCTCTCAGTTCAAGACGTCTGTTTCCAAGCGCAGCTCCAACTGGACTCCAGCTGCTTCTGCTCCTTATGTGCCTCCCAACGTGGGGCGCCATCCTAGGCCTGAGGATCATGCCACATACACTCCTGGTATGTCCTCCACTGCACGGATCCCTCATGGTAAGGGCAAGAAGGTTGATTCTGAAGCTGTTTTAACCAAGGGAGATAAGAAGTCCTTATTCAAGACCATGAGCAACTTGTTCAAGATGTGTCAGTCCATTCAGCGTCGTCAGATTAAGGAAGTCAACAAGCACAAGCTCTTGCGGCGCGAGATGAAGGCAGAGAGGGCTGCGGCTGGTGACTAGATTGTCTCAGAGTCCAAGGACAAAGAAAGTGAGGCCACAGCTCGTTCCTTTCCGATGACGGGATGGCGCTTTGATGATGATGATGATGCTTCGAGCGCTCCTCCTCTTGTCTAGTGGGCATGTGTGTCGTTCTTTTCTCCTTTTTGTTGTCTTGATGACAAAGGGGAGAAGTGGTGGTCTTTAGTGTGTGTTGAGATCTCAAGTCTCATGTTTCTTTGCTTTGTTGGTTGGTTTTAGTTGGCTTGAGATACTTTTATTTATTTGTTTTGGTGTGGTTGTGAACTACCCGTATTTGCTCGTGATGCACTAGCTTTTATCTTGGACCTATGCAATGGCTATATTGTCCTTATTATGTTGTCTATTTTGTGTCTCACTTTAATTGCTCACCACACCATTTCATGAGATCTAGGCACCATTATAGGTTTATTATGTTGATCTCATGTATTGACAATATTGATCTTGGGGGAGCCTCCTATGTGTGCACTTGATGCCTTCTCATGCATTAATTTACCCAGGCACACATATAGGGGGAGCTTCTATGATCAATCTTTGTCATATGGCTATTTCATATATTCATATCCTTTATGCCATGTCCTAACCACGTTGTCATCAATGCACCAAAAAGGGCAAGATTGAAAGTGCATTTGGCACTTAAACTTCATTTTGGTGTGATGACAATGTGGTTAGTGGGACTAATATTTGGTGCTACAGTTTATCTGAAGATATTGTTCCATATTGCGTTTGACGGAGATGTGCGACTAAGGGAGTCCTGGACTAGGGGGTATTCGGAGAGCCGGACTATATACTTTGGTCGGACTATTGGAGTATGAAGATACAAGACTGAAGACTTCGTCCCGTGTCCGGATGGGACTCTCCTTTGCGTGGAAGGCAAGCTTGGCGATTCGGATGTGTTGATCTCCTTCTCTGTAACCGACTCTGTGTAACCCTAGCCCCCTCCGGTGTCTGTATAAACCGGAGGGTTTTAGTCCATAGGACAAGGACAATCATAATCATCATAGGCTAGCTTCTAGGGTTTAGCCTCTATGATCTCGTGGTAGATCAACTCTTGTAATACTCATATCATCAAGATCAATCAAGCAGGAAGTAGGGTATTACCTCCATCGAGAGGGCCCGAACCTGGGTAAACATCGTGTCCCCAGCCTCCTGTTATCATTAGCCTTAGACGCACAGTTCGGGACCCCCTACCCGAGATCCGCCGTTTTTGACACCGACGTGCTTTCATTGAGAGTTCCATTGTGTCGTCACGATAAGGCTTGATGGCTCCTTCAATCATCAACAACGCTATGGTCCAGGGTGAGGTTTTCCTCCCCGGGCAGATCTTCGTATTCAGCGGCTTTGTCCTGCGGGCCAGCTCGCTTGGCCATCTGAAGCAGATCGACAGCTATGCCCCTGGCCATCAGGTCAGATTTGGAAACTTGAATTACACAGCTGATATTCGTGGAGACTTGATCTTCTATGAATTCGAGCCTGCGTCAGGAGCGCCGAACAGCCATGATGGGCATGACTTAGATCTACCCTCGGACGGTATTCGGACTATCGCACCTGCAGCTACCCCGGCCTTTAATCTGGAGCAGATCGCGCCATCCGAGGACGGGTGTATGGACCCCGCCATGGAGGCCGCACATTCACCGGCGATGGAGCCAAACACAGACTCCGCCTCTCGGGAAATCTATGTCGTCTGACCCCCGGATTCGTCTCCGGACTCAGGTTCCGGACCGCGTGCATCCGCACCCATCGAATCTGATTGGGCACTAATCATGGAGTTTACCTCTGCGGATATCTTTCAGAACTCACCCTTTGGTGACATGCTAAATTCATTGAGCTCTCTCTCTTTATCAGGAGACTCTTGGCCGAACTATGTCCGGCTCGAGTGGGATGCAGATGACGAAGAAATTCGCTGCCCACCCACCAACCACTTAATAGCCACTGTCGATGACTTAACCGACACATTGGAGTTCGACTCCGGAGACATCGATGGTATGGACGTCGATGCTGGAGATGATAAGGAACCACCACCCACGGGGCGCTGGACAGCCACCTCATCATATGATATATACATGGTGGACACACCCAAGGAGGACAACATCGACAAAAAGGACGCCACAGAGGATAATCCCCGCGGGCAGAAACCAAAGCGACGGCGCAGGCGCCGCTCTAAGTCCAGACACAGTAAAAATAGCGATGTTGGTGCAAGAAAAATTGACACCTCGGTCAAACCCAAAGGAAATGACGACCCCATGGACCCAGCGATGGAGCAGGATGAGCCAGGGCACGCCGAATATAATCTGGAGCAGACGCCCGATCACGACGACCCCGAGGGTAAAACTCATCAACCTGCCTTCGGAGAGGAGGACAGTCGGGACAACGACGCATTCATCCCGCAAAAACACTTGGAACAAGAGAACCTCCACAGAAGGCTTATGGCCACCACGAGGAGCCTAAAGAAGCAGAAGCAAAAGCTTAAGGACGCGCAGGATACGCTCAACCGCAGATGGAACAAAGTGCTAGACACTGAAGAAAAATATGGCGACGATCGACACACAAAGAGCTACCCAAAGCGCAAGCTACTGCCCGAATTCGACGACGAGGCCATAGAGCCCGTCCCGCCGAAGAATAATATGGTCGATCAACCGGACCAACCACCTTGTGGCCGTGATAGAGCAGCTACTGACGCTGCACACAAGCCAACACATGATTTGCGTGAGCTCCTGGACAAAAAGGCTGGTGCGACCAGGTACATCTATGGATTTAGAGGACGTGCTTCGGCGCAAGATCATATCCACCAAAACGATCATATTGATCGAATACCAGTTCGGAATCAACCCCGAACACAACAACCATCCACAGCATGTCATGACACATCCAATTACAGGGGCACTGCACACCCCCTATGCTTCACCGATGAAGTGCTGGATCATGAATTTCCACAGGGATTCAAACCCGTAAATATAGAGGCATATGACGGAACAACAGACCGTGGGGTCTAGATTGAGGACTTTATCCTTCATATCCACATGGCTCGCGAAGATGATCTCCACACCATTAAATATCTGCCCCTCAAGTTGAAAGGACCAGCTCGACACTGGTTGAAGAGCCTCCTCGAAAACTCAATTGGAAGTTGGGAGGAACTTGAGGATGCTTTCAGGGCCTATTTTCAAGGGACCTATGTCCGACCCCCGGATGCAGATGCTTTAAGTCACATAATACAACAGCCCGGAGAGTCAGACCGTAAGCTTTGGAACATATTTCTCACTAAGAAGAATCTAATTGTTGATTGTCCGGATGCCGAAGCCTTAGCGGCCTTCAAGCACAGTATCCGAGACAAATGGCTCGCCAGACACCTCGGCCAAGAAAAGCCAAGGACAATGGTGGCCCTAACAAGCCTTATGACCCGCTTCTGCACGGGTGAGGACAGCTGGTTGGACCGTAGAGGCACCAGTGACCTAGTCACATCTAAAATTAGGGATGGCAATGGGAAGCCACGACGCAATAAAAACAAGCGTCGAAACAAGGAAGAGAGTCCGGACAACACGGCGGTCAATGCCGGATTCAGGGGCTCTCGACCCGGTCAACTAAAAAAACCATTTAAAGGCAGAGGGGATGGACCGTCCAGCCTAAATAAGGTTCTAGACAAATTATGTCAAATTCATGGCACCCCCAAAAAAACTGCAAACCACACCCACGAAGAATGTTGGGTCTTCAACCAGGCCGGCAAGCTAAACGCCGAACACAAAGGAAGGGAGATGCCAAGTGAAGACGAGGATGAGCCTCGCCAGCCAAACACTGGGGGACAGAAAAAATTCCCACCAGAAGTCAAAACATTGAATATGATCTACGGAACTCATATACCGAAGAGAAGGCGCAAACGTGCACTCAGAGACGTATACGCTATAGAGCCCGTCTCCCCCAAATTCAACCCTTGGTCGGCCTGTCCGATCACTTTTGATCGCAGGGATCATCCGACAAGTATCCGGTACAGAGGATTGACTGCCTTGGTTCTCGACCCAATAATTGATGGATACCATCTGACACGACTCCTTATGGACGGCGGCAGTAGTTTTAATCTGATATATCAGGATACTGTCCGCAAGATGTGGATAGACCCATCAAGAATCAGCAAAAGCAACACTACCTTTAAAGGAGTAATACCAGGCGTTGAGGCCTGCTGCACGGGCTCTCTCATATTAGAGGTTATATTCGGTTCTCCCGACAACTTCAGAAGCAAAGAATTAATCTTCGACATCGCTCCATTCCAAAGCGGCTATCACGCGCTACTCGGAAGAGTGGCCTTCGCTCGCTTCAACGTTGTGCCGCACTATGCCTACCTTAAACTCAAGATGCCCGGCCCACGTGGCGTCATCACAGTTAGCGGAAACACAGAACGTTCCTTACGAGCAGAAGAATATGTGGCGGCTCTAGCAGCCGAACACTAAGCGGCCTCTTCAACCAGAATACATGATCGGTCGTAAAGACCGCGGACACGATTAGACGAGTCTAACGCACCGCCGGTGGTAATAGCACAGATAAACCTGAGTTGGGGTGTATAGATATACCCCCATAGGCAGTGCTAGGGGTTGCAAACATGTAACAAAGCCCACAGTTCGGCATAACCCTATTAGTATAACAATATATTGCATTTTCATGATTCATTGAGAATAACCAACTTCTTGAACGATTACCCTAGACTCTTTTACCTCAGTTCTCCTTTTTTACAGATGACCATCGTGCTACACCCTTCCAGGATACGGCACAACAGAGACAAAGGCGCAGACGTGCAGCTAGGCCCCGCTCAAAGGTTTCTCTTTAGATTAAGCCCCTATGTAAACCTTCTTTAATGTCTATTGTTGTTTGATATCCCCCGGGTACTCAGTATACCCGCGAGGGATACTAGTTTTATTGGCATTTCACCACATCAGATTAATGCGCGTACCTGGTACTTCGGGGTTCATTATCGAGGGTGTTGCTTAGCCCAGTATATGTTACAAAGTCTGAATACCTTCGGGAGTGTTCGGCGTCGCGAGTTTGGCCTTATATGCATCAGCTCCGAATCATGTCTTTGGTCAAATGTTGGGTTTGCCCGGCTCCTGGGTTTGCTACCTTACATTCCGTTTCATCGGCTAAGATGGCCAAAGGAGAACTACTGCGATTGTGCCCTGGTTATCCTAGACGAGCACCTTAGTAGAGAAAGCCGAAAACTAACTGTCATGATACAGCGAAAGACTGGTCAACCACTCGATGACTCAACAGAACCTTTGGGATTCCACCGCATTAACGAAGGACTGGTTTCCCGGTCATGTACATATGCATACCAAACTCCGATGAATGCGCAAGTACCAGGGGCTATATAATAGCCCCACTGTCAAACTCCTATGGCTAAGTGAAAGTGTTAAAGCAATACAGTCCGATTGCCTAGTTCAACGCGCGATCACCTCCTTAATGGACCAAGACGTTGGATCAAGTGTGATTACGTGCCTTTTTCGAACACCCCCGCATGTATGCGTGGGGGCTGAAGCCGACGACTGCAAACTTTCAGGTTATATACATACATAAACGGCCGCACAGGAGGCACTACAATACTTTCAGGCAAAAGTATAAATACATCCTTTATAATCAAAATCACATTGTTTTTACAATTGAGATATATGTCACTCGGACATGATAATCTTTGAGCACTGAGCCTCTATTAAACAGGCGCCTTCTAGGACTTGCTCAAAATAGTGCTCGGCCGGGTCATGGCCTCCCACCGGACCCCGGGTTGCAACACTGGTGTCCTCCATATCTGCCCAATATGTTTTAACATGGGCAAGAGCCACCCGCGCACCCTCTATGCACGCCGACCTCTTCACAGCGTCGATACGCGACGCAGCGCCAAGAAATTGTTGCACTAAACCAAAATAACTGTCCGGCCTTGGTCCCCTCGGCCATAGATGGTCTACAAAAGACCTCATGGCAAGTCCGGACAACCTATGGAGCTCGGCTCATGCTGCCATCCTTTCATTCAACGGCAGCGGACGTGTAGGGGAACTGAACTGGGACCAGAATAACCTTTCTACCTCATGATCTTTCCGATCTTTAAAAAACTCAGTCGCATCAGCAGTACTTTTGGCCAGGTCCGCATACGCGTCCGCAGCACTCCATAACTGATCCAGAGGAGCATACTTTGGATCTCAAAACTTCATCTGCAAAAAAAAGGGCTTCCCAACCGTGATATCTCCGACTTGTCGAAGCTCCTCCAGTGCAGCTCTGATTTCAGATCACATTTCCTTGGCTGCCCCCAAGGCCTTCTTCAGGTCAGACACTTTCGCTTGGCTCTCCTTTTCAAGGAGCTCATATTGGTCGGCGACATCTCTCAGCTCAACACTATCTTGGCTATCTTATCTTCGCTTCGGTGATGAGTAGCCTGTTCGGCTCTTAATTCTTCGGCCGCCTTTAGGGCAGCTGCATCACTGATCCTGGCTTGTTCCTTGGCTAGGGCAAGTTCCGCCCGAAGGGCCTCCATGGCAGCAGCGCCATCTATAGCCGCAACATATTATAGATACTAGCATCATGCTCCTCTTAAATATTAGTTGGCAAAAGATAAGCAGCACATACCCTGTGCCTCGTCAAGCCGCTTGTTCACAAGCGCGATGTCGGCATCCGCCACATCAAGTTGTCGCCTTAGTTTGGCGAACACAGCAGTCCGGCCAACCACCGGACACTTAGCGTCTGCACATAACCCAGCGCGATCATTACTTGGGAGTATGATCCTCCGTTTGCCGCCTCGGGCTGGCAATAGAGTCTCAGGGGCTAATATCTACATAGAGCACATCTAGCGTGTGCGGTACAGCTGAAAGTTTACATATTTCTTTGCGTACCTCCAAGCCTCTGAGCAGGCTTTTAAAAGCTTCATTCAACCCGCTTTTGGCGGATGAAATTCTCTCAAACACCATACTCATTAAAGCACAGTGCGCCTCGGATATAGTTGCTGCTCCAGAAGGCCCGTCAGCATGTCCGGCTGATTGCCGGATAGACCCGAACTCTTCCTACTGCCCTCCTTGGGAGCCGAACACTCCGGGCTTCGGGCGGCCGAAATGTTAACTTCTGGCCTTGACGGGTCGGGAGAGATCCTCCGTGACGACACCTCGGGGTCGCCCGCCCCATGGGGCGGGGAGGTAGGTGGAGTTTCACTCTCCATCATCTCCGGAAGAAGATCCCCCGAAGACGAACTCTGATGAGAAGGGCTACGAGCCGGACTGCAAGAGATAGATCTCGATTATTATTTTCAGAAATAAAGCAGGACATGTTTTATCACAGTCCTTTTTCACTTACAGATCCGTGGAGGGCTGGCCCGTTTGTGGGCGTTGTGCGGTGAGGACGCCCTCTGGGGCAGGACTCCCTGGCGAGGGTTTCTTCCCTTGTTTGGGCACCTCCGTTTCCAACACTTCGGAGGCGGCCCTTTTCTTCCCGCGGGGGGAGGGAGCGTTAGATTCACCTCCCCAATTATCCTCCTTCGTGGATACATTAATTCGCCCGGTTTGGATGTGTGATGTATGAAGCTCGCTTTCAACTTCTCTGCTCTTCCCTTCATCCTTCCCCGACGGCACTTGATATGGTGCGCGTTTAAGCATCCTGGTTAATGCAGGATTCGGCAAGCCTTCGGAAGAGGGGCCGGACACCTGATCCTCTCTGCCTTATTCAGCCAATCCTGGCTGCGGATAGTTCTCAGAATAATGTTATAATATACATGAACAACATATTCGGTTGCAGAGTTACTTACTTGGGTATCTGGACGATTACAATTCAAGACCGCATCCTCGGTGGTGTCTGGACACTTTATTCGTGATCCAAAGAATAGCCGATACATCCCTTCGAGCGTCATGCCGAAGAAGTGATGAATAGTTCGGGGTCCTTCTGGGTTCAACTCCCACATCCGGAGAGGTCGACGTTTGCACGGCAGGACCCGACGGACTAGCATTGCCTGAATTATTTTGATGAGGCTGACATCCCTCTCAAGAAGACCCCGAATGCGGCTCTGCAATGTCGGTACATCATTTGCAGGCCTCCAGTCCAATCCCTCATTGACCCATGACGCCGGTTGGGGCGGAGGGCCCTAGCGGAAGGCAGGGGTGACCACCCACTTTGTGCCTCGGGGAGCTGTGATATAGAACCACCTCCGTTGCCATAAATCGGACACCTCCGGGAAGGAACCTTCTGGCCATGGGGCATCGGCGCTTTTGCTTATTATAGCGCCTCCGCACTACGCGTGTCGCCCGTCGATCACCTTTGGATTTACATTGAAGGTCTTGAGCCATAGACCGAAGTGTGGGGTGATGTGGAGGAAGGCTTCGCACACGACAATAAACGACGAGATGTGAAGGATGTAGGGGAACGTAGTAATAATTCAAAAGTTTCCTACGTCTTACCAAGATCAATCTAGGAGATTCTAGCAACGAGAGAGAGAGAGAGTGCATCTTCATACCCTTGAAGATCGCTAAGCGGAAGCGTTACAAGAACGCGGTTGGTGGAGTCGTACTCGCGGCGATTCAAATCACGGAAGATCCGATCTAGCGCCAAACGGACGGCGCCTCCGCGTTCAACACACGTACAACCCGGGGACGTCTCCTCCTTCTTGATCCAGTAAGGGGAGAGGAGAAGTTGAGGGAGAACTCCGACAGCACGACGGCGTGGTGTTGGTGGAGCTCGTGGTTCTCCAGCAGGGCTTCGCCAAGCACTATGGAGGAGGAGGTGTAGGAGGAGGGAGGGCTGCGCCAGGGAAGAGGTGCGGCTGCCCTCCCACCCCTCCACTATATATAGGGGCAAGGGGAGAGGGGGAGGTGCCCTAGGGTTTCCCCTAAGGGGCGGCGGCCAAGCAGATTGGACCTCCCTAGGGAAAATCCTAGGGAGACTTGCCCCCCAAGCCAAGCAGGTGGAGGATTGCCTCCCAAGCTAGGTGGAGGCACCCCACCTCCCCAAGCAACGTGGGAAAGGGTGTGGGGGCGCACCACCCCTTAGTGGGCTGGTTTTCCCCTTCCCCTTTGGCCCATGAGGCCCTCCAACACTTGTCGGGGCTCCCGAAACACCTTTCGGTCATGCTGGCCATAGCCTGGTACCCCCGGAACACTTCCAGACTCCAATACCCTTCGTCCAATATACCGATCTTCACCTCTGTACCATTCCAGAGCTCCTCGTCATGTCCGGAACTTTGAACAACCTTTGGTAACCACATACTACATCCCATAACAACTCTAGCGTCACCGAACCTTAAGTGTGTAGACCCTACGGGTTCGGGAACCATGCAGACATGACCGACACATCTCTCCGGCCAATAACCAACAGCGGGATCTGGATACCCATGTTGGCTCCCACATGTTCCACGATGATCTCATCGGATGAACCACAATGTCGAGGATTCAAACAATCCCGTATACAATTCCCTTTGCCAATCGATACGTTACTTGCCCGAGATTCGATCGTCGGTATCCCAATACCTCGTTCAATCTCATTACCGGTAAGTCACTTTACTCGTTCCGTAATGCATGATCCCATGACTAACTACTTAGTCACATTGAGCTCATTATTATGATGCATTACCGAGTGGGCCCAGAGATACCTCTCCATCATACGGAGTGACAAACCCCAGTCTCGATTCGTGCCAACCCAACAGACACTTTTGGAGACACCTGTAGTCCACCTTTATAGCCACCCAGTTACGTTGTGACGTTTGGTACACCCAAAGCATTCCTATGGTATCCGGGAGTTGCACAATCTCATGGTCTAAGGAAATGATACTTGACATTATAAAACCTCTTAGCAAAGGAACTACACGATCTTGTGCTATGCTTAGGATTGTGTCTTGTCCATCACATCATTCTCCTAATGATGTGATCCCGTTATCAATGACATCCAATGTCCATGCTCAAGAAACCATAACCATCTATTGATCAACGAGCTAGTCAACTAGAGGCTCACTAGGGACATGTTGTGGTCTATGTATTCACACATGTATTACGGTTTCCAGTTAATACAATTATAGCATGAAAAATAGACAATTACCATGAACAAGGACATATAATAATAACCATTTTAATATTGCCTCTAGGGCATATTTCCAACAGTCTCCCACTTGCACTAGAGTCAATAATCTAGTTCACATCACTATGTGATTGTAAAGAATTCAACACCCATGGGGTTTGATCATATCTCGCTTGTGAGAGAGGTTATTAGTCAGCGGGTTTGAACCTTTCAGATCCGTGTGTGTTTTACAAATCTCTATGTCATCGTGTAGATGCAGCTACCTCGCGCTATTTGGAGCTATTCCAAATAACTGTTCTACTATATGAATCCGGTTTACTACTTATAGTCATCCAGATTTGTATCAAAGTTTGCATCGACGTAACCCTTTACGACGAACTCTTTTACCACCTCCATAATCGAGAAAATTCCTTAGTCCACTAGTTACTAAGGATAACCTTGACCGTTGTCCTGTGATCCATTCCTGGATCACACTTGTACCCCTTGACTGACTCATGGCAAGGCACACTTCATGTGCGGTACACAGCATAGCATACTGTAGAGCCTACGTCTAAAGCATAGGGGACAACCTTCGTCCTTTCTCTCTCTTCAGCCGTGGTCAGGTCTTGAGTCTTACTCAATACTCACACATTACAGCCAAGAACTCCTTCTTTGCCGATCTATTTTGAACTCCTTAAAAATCTTCTCACGGTATGTGTTCATTTGAAAGTACTATTAAGCGTTTTTATCTATCCTTATAGATCTTGATGCTCAATGTTCAAGTAGCTTAATCCAGGTTTTCCATTGAAAATCACTTTATAACCCTATATGCTTTCCAGAAATTCTACATCATTTCTAATCAACAATATGTCAACATCATATACTCATCAGAAATTCTATAGTGCTCCCACTCACTTCTTTGGAAATACAAGTTTCTCATAAACTTTGTATAAACCCAAAATCTATGATCATCTCATCAAAGTGTATATTCCTTCTCCGAGATGCTTACTCCAGTCCTTAGAAGGATTACTGGAGCTTTGCATACTTGTTAGCATCTTTCAGGATTGACAAAACCTTCTGGTTGTATCACATACAACCTTTCCTCAAGAAAATCATTGAGGAAACAATGTTTTGACATCCTATCTGCAAGATTTCATAAATAATGCAGTAACTGCTAATATAATTCCAACAGACTCTTAGCATCGTTACAAGTGAGAAAGTCTCATTGTAGTCAACTCCTTGAACTTGTCGGAAAACATCTTAGCGACAAGTCGAGCATTCTTAATGGTGACACTTACCATCATTGTCCGTCTTCCTTTAAAAATCCATCTGTACCCAACAGCCTTACTAAAAGTCTATACTTTGTTTTCATACATGGATCCTCCCTCAGGTTTTATGGCCTCGAGCCATTCGTCGGAATCCGGGCCCACCATCGCTTCTCCATAGCTCGTAGGTTCATTGCTGTCTAGCAACATGACCTCCAAGACAGGATTACCGTACCACTCTGAGGCAGTACGCGTCCTTGTCGACCTACGAGGTTTGGTAGTGACTTGATCTGAAGTTTCATGATCATTATCATCAGCTTCCACTTCAATTGGTGTAGACTCCACAGGAACAACTTCATGTGCCCTGCTACACACTAGTTGAAGTAACAGTTCAATAACCTTATCAAGTCTCCACCATCCTCCCACTCAATTCTTTCGAGAGAAACTTTTCCTCGAGAAAGGACCCATTTCTAGAAACAATCACTTTTGCTTCCGGATCTGAAATAGTAGGTATATCCAACTATTTTGGGTGTCCTATGAAGATGTATTTATCCGCTTTGGGTTCGAGCTTATCAGGCTAAAGTTTTCCCACATAAGCGTCGCAACCCAAACTTTTAAGAAATGACAACTTAGGTTTCTCTAAACCATAGTTCACACGGTGTCATCTCAACGGAATTACGTGGTGCCCTATTTAAAGTGAATGTGGTTGTCTCTAATGCCTAACCCATAAACGATAGTGGTAATTCGATAAGAGACATCATGGCATGCACCATATCCAATAGGGTGCAGCGATGATGTTCGGACACACCATGACACTATGGTGTTCCAGGCGGTATTAGTTGTGACACAATTTCCACAATGTCTTAATTGTGTACCAAACACGTAACTCAGATATTCATCTCTATGATCATATCATAGACATTTTATCCTCTTGTCACGATGATCTTCAACTTCACTCTGAAATTACTTGAACATTTCAATAATTCAGACTTGTGTTTCATCAAGTAAATATACTTCATCTACTCAAATCATCTGTGAAGTAAGAACATAACGATATCCACTGCGTGCCTCAGCACTCATTGGACTGCACACATCAAAATGTATTACTTCCAACAAGTTGCTTTCTTGTTCCATCTTACTGAAAAAGAGGCTTTCAGTCATCTTGCCCATGGGGTATGATTTTCATGACTCAAGTGATTCAAAATCAGGTGAGTCCAAACGGTCCATCTGCATGGAGTTTCTTCATTTGTATATACCAATAGACATGGTTCGCATGTCTCAACCTCTTCAAAAATGAGTGAGTCCAAAGAACCATCAACATGGAGCTTCTTCATGCGTTTTATACCAATATGACTCAAATGGCAGTGCCACAAGCAGGTGGTACTATCATTACTATCTTATATCTTTTGGCACGAACATGTGTATCACTACGATCGAGATTTAATAAACCATTCATTTTAGGTGCAAGACCATTGAAGGTATTATTCAAATAAACAGAGTAACCATTATTATCCTTAAATGAATAACCGTATTGTGATAGACATAATCCAATCATGTCTATGCTCAACGCAAACACCAAATAACAATTATTTAGGTTTAACACCAATCCCGATAGTAGAGGGAGCGTGCGATGTTTGATCACATCAACCTTGGAAATACTTCCAACACATATCATCACCTCGCCTTTAGCTAGTCTCTGTTTATTCCGTAGCCTTCTATTTCGAGTTACTAACACTTAGCAACTGACCCGGTATCTATTACCATGATGCTACTACGAGTACTAGTAAAGTACACATTAATATAATGTATATCCAATATACTTCTGTCGACCTTGCCTGCCTTCTTATCTACCAAGTATCTAGGGTAATTCTGCTCCAGTGACCGTTCCCCTTATTACAGAAGCACTTAGTCTCGGGTTTGGGTTCAACCTTGGGTTTCTTCACTAGAGCAGCAACTGATTTGTCATTTCATGAAGTATCCCTTCTTGCCCTTGCCCTTCCTGAAACTAGTGGCTTCACTAACCATCAACAATTGATGCTCCTTCTTGATTTCTACCTTCGCAGTGTCAAACATCACGAATATTTCAAGGATCATCATATCTATCCCTAATATCTTATAGTTCATCACGAAGCTCTAGTATCTTGGTGGCAATGACTTTGGAGAAACATCACTATCTCATCTGGAATATTAACTCCCACTCGATTCAAGTGATTGTTGTACCCAGACAGTCTGAGTACAAGCTCAACGATTGAGCTTTTCTCCCTTAGTTTGTAGGGTAAGAAACTCGTCGGAGGTCTTATACCTCTTGACGTGGGCACGAGCCTGAAATCCCAATTTCAGCCCTCGGAACATCTCATATGTTCCGCGACGTTTCAGAATCGTCTTCGGTGCCTCAATTCTAAACCGTTTAACATTACGCACAGAACTATCACGTAGTCATCAAACCGTGTATGTCAGATGTTTGCAACATCCACAGACGACGTTCGAGGTTCAGCACATCGACCGGTGCATTAAGGACATAAGCCTTCCACGCAGCAATGAGGACAATCCTCAGTTTATGGACCCAGTCCGCATATTTGCTACTATCAACTTTCAACTAAATTTTTTCGAGGAACATATCTAAAACAGTAGAACTAAAGCGCAAGTTACAACATAATTGCAAAGATCTTTTGACTATGTTCATGATAATTAAGTTCATCTAATGAAATCCCACTTAGATAGACATCCCTCTAGTCATCTAAGTGATACATGATCCGAGTCAACTAGGTCGTGTTCGATCATCACGTGAGACGGACTAGTCATCATCGGTGAACATCTCCATGTTGATCGTATCTTCTATACGACTCAAGTTCGACCTTTCGGTCTCTTGTGTTCCGAGGCCATGTCTGTACATGCTAGGCTCGTCAAGTCAACCTAAGTGTTTTGCTTGTGTAAATCTGGCTTACACCCGTTGTATGTGAACGTTAGAATCTATCACACCCGATCATCACGTGGTGCTTCGAAACAACGAACTTCCGCAACGGCGCACAGTTAGGGGGAACACTTTCTTGAAATTATTATAAGGGATCATCTTATTTACTACCGTCGTTCTAAGCAAATAAGATGCAAAAACATGATAAACATCACATGCAATCAAATAGTGACATGATATGGCCAATATCATTTTGCTCCTTTTGATCTCCATCTTCGGGGCGCCATGATCATCATCGTCACTGGCATGACACCATGATCTCCATCATCATGATCTCCATCATCGTGTCTTCATGAAGTTGTATCGCCAACTATTACTTCTACTACTATGGCTAACAGTTTAGCAATGAAGTAAAGTAATTACATGGCATTATTCTATGACACGCAAGTCATACAATAAATTAAAGACAACTCCTATGGCTCCTGCCGGTTGTCATACTCGCTGACATGCAAGTCATGATTCCTATTACAAGAATATGATCAAACTCATACATCACATATATTTCATTCATCACATCCTTCTTGGCCATATCACATCACACGACATATGCTGCAAAAACAAGTTAGACGTCCTCTAATTGTTGTTGCAAGTTTTTACGTGGCTGCTATAGGTTTCTAGCAAGAACGTTTCTTACCTATGCCAAAACCACAACGTGATATGCCAATTGCTATTTACCCTTCATAAGGACCCTTTTCATCGAATCCGATCCGACTAAAGTGGGAGAGACTGGCACCCGCTAGCCACCTTATGCAACAGGTGCATGTCAGTCGGTGGAACCTGTCTCACGTAAGTGTACGTGTAAGGTCGGTCCGGGCCGCTTCATCACACAATACCGTCGAAACAAGATAAGACTAGTAACGATAAGCATATTGAACAAAATTAACACCCACAACAACTTGTGTTCTACTCGTGCATAGAATCTACGCAATAGACCTAGCTCATGATGCCACTGTAGGGGAACGTAGTAATAATTCAAAATTTTCCTATGTCTCACCAAGATCAATCTAGGAGATTCTAGCAACGAGAGAGAGAGAGAGAGAGGGAGTGCATCTTCATACCCTTGAAGATCGCTAAGCGGAAGCGTTACAAGAACGTGGTTGGTGGAGTCGTACTCGCGGCGATTCAAATCGCGGAAGATCCGATCTAGCGCCGAACGGACGGCGCCTCCGCGTTTAACACACGTACAGCCCGGGGACGTCTCCTCCTTATTGATCCAGCAAGGGGAGAGGAGAAGTTGAGGGAGAACTCCGACAGCACGACGGCGTGGTGTTGGTGGAGCTCGTGGTTCTCCAGCAGGGCTTCGCCAAGCACTATGGTGGAGGAGGTGTAGGAGGTGGGAGGGCTGCGCTAGGGAAGAGGTGCGGCTGCCCTCCAACCCCTCCACTATATATAGGGGCAAGGGGAGAGGGGAGGCGCCCTAGGGTTTCCCCTAAGGGGCGGCGGCCAAGCAGATTGGATCTCCCTAGGGAAAATCCTAGGGAGACTTGCCCCCCAAGCCAAGCACGTGGAGGATTGCCTCCCAAGCCAGGTGGAGGCGCCCCACCTCCCCAAGCAACGTGGAAAAGGGTGTGGGGGCGCACCACCCCTTAGTGGGCTGGTTTTCTCCTTCCCCTTTGGCCCATGAGGCCATCCAACACTTGTCGGGGCTCCCGAAACACCTTTCGGTCATGCTGGTCATAGCCTGGTACCCCCGGAACACTTCCAGACTCCAATACCCTTCATCCAATAAACCGATCTTCACCTGCGGACCATTCCGGAGCTCCTCGTCATGTCCGGGATCTCATCCGGGACTCTAAACAACCTTCGGTAACCACATACTATATCCCATAACAACTCTAGCGTCACTGAACCTTAAGTGTGCAGACCCTACGGGTTCGGGAACCATGCAGACATGACTGAGACATCTCTCCGGCCAATAACCAACAGTGGGATCCTGATACCCATGTTGGCTCCCACATGTTCCACGATGATCTCATCGGATGAACCACAATGTCGAGGATTCAAGCAATCCCGTATACAATTCCCTTTGTCAATCGGTACGTTACTTGCCCGAGATTCGATCATCGGTATCCCAATACCTCGTTCAATCTCGTTACCGGCAAGTCACTTTACTCGTTCCATAATGCATGATCCCGTGACTAACTACTTAGTCACATTGAGCTCATTATGATGATACATTACTGAGTGGGCCCAGAGATACCTCTCCGTCATACGGAGTGACAAATCCCAATCTCGATTCGTGCCAACCCAACAGAAACTTTTGGAGATACCTGTAGTGCATCTTTATAGCCACCCAGTTACGTTGTGAAATTTGGTACACCCAAAGCATTCCTACGCTATCCGGGAGTTGCACAATCTCATGGTCTAAGGAAATGATACTTGACATTAGAAAAGCTCTTAGCAAACGAACTACACGATCTTGTGCTATGCTTAGGATTGGGTCTTGTCCATCACATCATTCTCCTAATGATGTGATCCCGTTATCAATGACATCCAATGTCCATGGTCAAGAAACCATAACCATCTATTGATCAACGAGCTAGTCAACTAGAGGCTCACTAGGGACATGTTGTGGTCTATGTATTCACACATGTATTACGGTTTCCAGTTAATACAATTATAGCATGAACAATAGACAATTACCATCAACAAGGAAATATAATAATAACCATTTTATTATTGCCTCTAGGGCATATTTCCAACAAAGGATGGAATCCGAAGCTAGATCGTGGAAATCTAGCCCGTAATAATACATGAGCCCCCTCATGAAGGGATCAAGACTAAAGCCTAAGCCTCGGAGGAAGTGGGAAACAAATACAACGCTCTCGTTGGGTTTGGGAGTGGAGATGTCGTGCCCTTGGGAAGGAAGCCTGTGCTGGATGTTGGCGGTCAGATACCTGGCCTCCCTGAGCTTCTCGATGTCCTCCTCTGTGACAGAGGAGGCCATCCACCGACCTTGAAGGTTGGGTCCGGACATGATTGAAGGTCCGAAGTGCTTAAGCCTAAGCTTTGGGTGTTGGAACTCGAGGTGGGGGAAGGAGCAAGCGTGGGAAGAAAGGGACGGGCCTCGGTCCCTCTATAAAGAGGGCGAATATCAAGCGTCCTCCGTGTGACCGTTTTGGGCTTGCCTAAAATTGAGGAATCATACCAACATGCGTAGTTGGGTTACCCACGCCCGTATTGATGAGAATCCCATGATAAGGGGAACACGATCTCTGCTTCGACAAGACATGCCAATAAAACCGCCTCGCAACACGTGTAGTGGCAGGCTGGGACAAACGGTTCGTAGTGACCGGGCCACGGCGTGATACCACGCTGGGAAAAACTGTCAGCAGATTGGATTTGTGGAATATTGTGCTCTCTACGGTGCTATGTGGAATTTATTTTGCAGAGCCGGACACGATTCATGTGTTCGAAGTTTATCTTGGAGTACTCGGAGATGGAACCCGCCTTGCAATGCCGAAGACAATCTGCGCGCCGGACTCATTGTCATTGAAGCCTGGTTCAGGGGCTACTGAGGGAGTCCTGGATTAGGGGGTATTCGAACAGCCGGACTATATACTTTGGCTGGACTGTTGGACTATGAAGATACAAGACTGAAGACTTCGTCCCGTGTCCGGATGGGACTCTCCTTTGCATGGAAGGCAAGCTTGGCGATTCGGATGTGTAGATCTCCTTCTCTGTAACCGACTCTGTGTAACCCTAGCCCCCTCCGGTGTCTATATAAACCGGAGGGTTTTAGTCCGTAGGACAAGGACAATCATAATCATCATAGTCTAGCTTCTAGGGTTTAGCCTCTACGATCCCGTGGTAGATCAACTCTTGGAATACTCATATCATCAAGATCAATCAAGCATGAAGTAGGGTATTACCTCCATCGAGAGGGCCCGAACCTGGGTAAACATCGTGTCCCCAGCCTCCTGTTACCATTATCCTTAGACGCACAGTTCGGGACCCCCTACCCGAGATCCGCCGGTTTTGACACCGACAGCGACCCCCCAATTAAAAAAGATTAAAGGCGTGGTCTTCCGGTGGTTCAAAGGTTTTATTTTTTGTTTACTTCGTGTCATAGGAAAGACCGCACTATTAATAGGGGTTGGTGTGGATATGTGGTGTGTGGGAATGTCATTCCCGAAACAATATACACCAGCCTACCCATTCCTACCACTAAAACCCAAAGTGTGCGTGCATGTGGTACTCAGAGGGATTGCAACAAAAAGTTTCTGGGTACCCCGTGTGCACGGGGTCTTTTGACCCCGTGCGCACGCGGTACTGCGTAACTCTCTGGGTACCCCGTGTGCACGGGGTACTGCATAAGTCTCTAAGTACCCCGTGCGCACGGGGTCTTTTGACCGCCGTGCGCACGGGGTGGTGTGAAAGTCTCTAAGTACCCCGTTTGCATGGGGTCCAACGGGCAGAAACTACCACCCTAGCACAAACACTATAAAAGCCCCCCCCCCCCCCCCCCCCCCGTCGCGCCCCCTTCTTCCTCCATCCCCAAACCTAAGGTCTTGTTGAGCTCCACCATTGCTACACCTAATTTTGCTCAATACTCTCAATCCCTCCACCCAAACTTGTTGAAACTTTGGGGATTGGGAGAGCAAGACCCGATCTACATCTTGACCAAACCAAATCACATTCCCCGCAACATTTCATCCCCATTGACTTGTTATTGTTGGAGCTTGGGCTCCTAGGTGGTTAGAGGTTCCTCCGAAACTTTGAGTAGTATCATACTACTAGTATCATACACTAGTATCATATGCATGATACTAGTAGGCTGGTTGTAATGGAAGTATCATAGCTAGTATCATGCATGCCAACTAGGCAACTTTGATGAGGTGGCATAGAATTAAATGAAGTAAGAGAGGGTTGAGTATCATATTATGATACCGTATCATAATAAATGCTACACTAGTATGTGTCATGCATGGAAATAAATAAAGTCATCTATGATACTACCATATAATACTATGCATTAGGAAGGTAGTATCATACACTAGTATCATGTGTATAATACTAACTTATGATACTACCCATTACAACCAGCCGTATATGATACTTCTCATTACAACCAGCTGAGACGGCGGGCTTGCGCCGTGCAGCTCCTCACGCCCAACCGAGGAAGCAAGCATCCGGGGGGAGACGGCCGGCGACCGGCAACGTGGCTACTTCCGGTCGGCTGATTGACCATCCAGTCCAGCTAGCAGCGTCCAAGTTGAAGCACCGCTGCGTCGACTCGAGTCAACTGGGCTACGCCTACCTACGTGTGTTGCGTGGTCATCAGGTGGGTGATGGATATAGGTTTTCACTGCTCTGGACTGGAGCGGCCGA
The DNA here is from genome assembly GCA_963921465.1 of Triticum timopheevii. Lineage (NCBI taxonomy): Eukaryota > Viridiplantae > Streptophyta > Magnoliopsida > Poales > Poaceae > Triticum > Triticum timopheevii. Next base: position 426,893,821 of record OY997262.1, read on the forward strand.
CTTGCGACTTTCTTGCAACTTGCAGGTGTCACGCTACCACTACGTATATATTCTCTTAAGCAAACTTGGCTGCTAAGCATATACGTACAGAGGAACGTCAACAGGTCCACGTAGGAAAGAGATGCGTGGTCACTGGTCAGTACGTACACCTTTACCACAAGTTTCTCCAACGGGCCAAGAAGATGCATGGACGGTGATCAGTTCGAATCCGTTACTGCTTTGTACTGTACGATACATTTTTGCAGGATATACACTGCTTTCTACGATTGACAGGTCCTGACAGAAATCGCGAAAGAAGGCGACCGTTGGACAGAGTACGTACGTACAATGACTTGGGAGTCTGCCGTGTACACCCATCTTGCCTCTACTTGTCAAGTCGCTTGCACGGGTTGGAGATCCTAAACTTCTCCCAGGACTTGCAGTAATTTTCAAGAGAGAAGAGAAAGAGACGCGCAAACCACTGGGCACCACCCCACGTATGTATCGTAACGTAACGTAGGCCTTAACATCACTCACTGTTCACTCATCAGACGCATGCCTCAGCTAGCCATCATCAAGGCTAGCTAAACTCTTTTTTGACTGCTCTCCAACCAAGCACTAAGATATAGTGTAGTGGTAGTGATTTTTCATTCTAGCTATGCAACCATTCCAGTCATGAGATTCTGTTCTACTCTGTCTCCCTAGTCCCTACCAAAGTGCACTACGTATCTCCAACAAGACGGAGCCAGAGCCCAGAGCGGTGCAGACCACGGAGCGCAAACGCTGCGCACCATGCATTAGAGCAAGTATAATAGGTTGAGTCAGCAGGCTATAAGATGTCCAGGTCAGCAAAAATAATAGTCGAAGGAGAGAGAAGAAAGGAAAAAGTAGGAAGCAGGCGCTTCAGCAAGCGCCGGGCTTAGCACTATACACGAGGGAAAAGGATGCATGCAGCCCATGTAAAGCACTAAAAGCTGGGCGCTGCTTTCTCACTTCCAATCAAATGCATCTGCCTTCTTACCCATGCATGCAAACATTAATTGCTACAGCCAACTTACAGCCAGGCTTATTATATGAGAACCTTTTTTACAAAGGCTATATATGACATGGCATGAGTATAGAGCCAGCAACCGGCTCTTCTATTAACCATGCTCTTACCGCGCAAAACACACACCCCGGACCCAGATCCAGAACCAGAGGTGGCACGCAAAGCAAGGAGTAAATTACACGCACGGTCCTGGAACTTGTGAATCGCTCCAAAACAGTCCTCATACTTCCAATTACGCTACATATACTGTCTTGTGTACGTTTCCGCATACGCTGGGCGCTGAGATGTGTGCCACGTCATCCTTCGAGCGGGTCCAGCCAGAACGCTTCGCTGCTTAATTGTGTAACCGGCCCGCTGATTGCGTATTGTTTCCGGTTCGAGCCCTTCGCCCTTTTCGCTTGTCTCTGTTATTCCTCGATGACGACCACTGAATGATCAACTACAGGCATTCTTCAGTCACATCAGAGCCGCCGTCGCCCAAAGCACATGCCTGAGACCTTCCAGCATGTCCATTCCCGGAGTGCACGAGGATCACACACCCGGTCTCCGGTCCTCCGGCGCCGTGCATGCTAGCCGCACACAACCTAAAGGCGCTGCTCCTAGCCGCCGGCGCCGTGTGTGCGTGCGGCGGACAATCTCGAGCCGCCGGCGCCGTGTGTGCGTGCGGCGGACAATCTCGAGCCGCCGGCGCCGTGTGTGCATGCAGTGCACAACCTCGAGCCGCTGAGCCGTAAGTGCGGCGCACAACCTTGCTGAGGGTGAGGGGAGGGCCGACGGCTGCCACCGGCGCCAGAGAAGGATCTCTCGCTCACGCTGCCGCCGCCTGATACGTCTCTGTCATATTTATAATTTTTGATTGTTCCATGCCAATATTCTTCAACTTCCATATACTTTTGGCAATTTTTTATATTATTTTTAGGACTAACATATTGATCCAATGCACAGTGCCAGTTCCTGTCTGTTGCATGTTTTATATTTCGCAGAAAACCAATATCAAACAGAATCCAAACGGGATAAAAACGGACGAAGAATTATTTTAGAATATTTGGGATTTTCCGGAAGAAAATCAACGCGAAACAGTGTCCGAGGTGGCCATGAGACAGGGGGCGCGCCCTGAACTCTCATGGGCCACCCGTAAGGCGGTTGATGCCCTTCTTTTGCCACAAGAAAGCTAATTTTACGAGAAAAATCTGGGCGAAAGATTCACCCCAATCGGAGTTACGGATCTCCAGATATAAAGGAAACGGTGAAGGGACATAAATAGAGAACACAAAAACAGAGAGATAGATCCAATCTCGGAGGGGCTCTCGCCCCTCCCAAGCCGTGGGAGCCAAGGACCAGAGGGGAAACCCTTCTCCCATCTAGGGAGGAGGTCAAGGAAGAAGAAGAAGAACGGGGCCTCTCTCCCCCTTGCTTCCGGTGGCGCCGGAGCGCTGCCGGGGGCCATCATCATCACCGCGATCTTGACCAACACCTCCGCCGTCTTCACCAACATCTCCATCACCTTCCCCCATCTATATTCAGCGGTCCACTCTCCCGCATCCCGCTGTATCCTCTACTTGAACATGGTGCTTTATGCTTCATATTATTATCCAATGATGTGTTGCCATCCTATGATGTCTGAGTAGATTTCCATTATCCTATCGGTGATTGATGAATTGCTATGATTGGTTTGAGTTGCATGTTTTATTATTGGTGCTGTCCTATGGTGCCCTCTGTGTCGCACAAGCGTGAGGGATTCCCGTAATAGGGTGTTGCAATGCGTTCATGATTCGCTTATAGTGGGTTGCGTGAGTGACTGAAACACAAACCCGAGTAAGGGGATTGTTGCGTATGGGATAAAGGGGACTTGATGCTTTAATGTTATGGTTGGGTTTTACCTTAATGAATCTTTAGTAGTTGCGGATGCTTGCTAGAGTTCCAATCGTAAGTGCATATGATCTAAGAAGAGAAATTATGTTAGCTTATGCCTCTCCCTCAAATAGAATTGCAATAGTGATTACCGGTCTAGTAACATAGTCAATTGCTTAGGGACAATTCCACAACTCCTACCACCACTTTTCCACACTCGCTATATTTACTTTATTGCATCTTTATCTAAACAGCCCCTAGTTTATGTTTACGTGCTCTTTATTATCTTGCAAACCTATCCTTTCACACCTACAAAGTACTTCTAGTTTCATACTTGTTCCAGGTAAAGCGAACGTCGAGCGTGCGTATAGTTGTATCGGTGGTCGATAGAACTTGAGGGAATATTTATTATACCTTTAGCTCCTCGTTGGGTTCGACACTCTTACTTATGGAAAACTGTTGCGATCCCCTACACTTGTGGGTTATCAAGACCTTTTTCTGGCGCCGTTGCCGGGGAGTCATAGTGTGGGGTGAATATTCTCGTGTGTGCTTGTTTGATTTATCACTAAGTAATTTTTATTTGATGTTCTTAATTGTTCTCTATCTTTAGTTATGGATATGGAACACAAAATACCAAAAAAATAGAGGTACTTACTACTGATGTAGATGGGGTAACTCCTAAAACCCCTGATTCTCATTATGTGAAAGATATTACGTACTATTTTGATAATCCTGAGAAAACACCATTCAACTTTATAATGGGAGACACGTTGGATCAACGTGAATACTTTAGGGATTATCTCTCGACACAAAAAGGGAAACTATTATGGGATCAATTTATTATGTTGCGTTGGTATGCCCGGGATCTATGCTTGAGATATGATATTACTTGTTGCTCTAGGATGAAGGCTACACACCTTCCCTTTTCATGCAAATTTAATGATAATGAAACCTCAGCTTCTTATGCTAATGGTATATATGATTACTATGATGTGGAACAAATAGAAGAATTTGTTGCTTTTAAGGCTGCTTATGAAATTGAATCTTTGTTTGAAAAGTATGAAGCTTTTGATGATGATGTTTATAGGACTGAAAATCTTGCTATACTTAGATATTGCTATGAAAATTATGAATATAATTACAATATTAATGCCTTTATTGAGAAAGTCTCCGCTGTCCAAGAAGAGACTATTTTTTTGCAGGAAGCTATGGAAGAAGAAATTGATGAAACTGTGAGCTCATTGAAAGATGATGAGGAGAGCGAAGAACAAAAGGAGGAAGAGCGGATTGATGACCCGTGCACACCTTCTAATGAGAGTAACTCTTCAACTCATACATTGTTTAATTCCCCTTCGTGCTTACCGAAGGATGATAGCTATGATGATTGCTATGATGATTATTATGATCCCGTTGATTCTCTTGAAATATCCCCTTTTGATGATGCTTGCTATGCTTGTGGCCAAGATGCCAATACGAATTATGCTTATGGAGATGAACTTGCTATAGTTCCTTATGTTAAACATGAAATTGTTGCTATTGCACCCACGCATGATAGTCCTATTATCTTTTTGAATTCTCCAAACTACACTATATCGGAGAAGTTTGTGCTTATTAAGGATTATATTCATGGGTTGCCTTTTAACATTGCACATGATGATTTTTATGAATGTATTATGCATGTGCTTGCTATGTCTACTTGCAATTATTATGAGAGAGAAACTATATCTCCACCTCTCTATGTTTCCAACACGATAGAATTGCAAGAAACTGTTTATACTATGCATTGGCCTCACTTTGTGTGCATGGATTGTGCTTTTATGACATGCCGATGCATAGGAAGAGAGTTAGAGTTCGTTGTTGCATGATATATGTTACTTTGTGCTCACTACAAAATTAAAAATCATTGCTAATTAAAATTGGCTTTGATATACCTTGGGATCCGGGTGGATCCATTACTTGAGCACTATATGCCTAGCTTAATGGCTTTAAAGAAAGCGCTGCCAGGGAGACAATCCGGAAGTTTTAGAGAGTCATTTATTTATGTTGAGTGCTTTTATATAGTTTAAAAAAAATAAAGAGGGGAACCTAAAAACTTTTCAAAAAGGAAAGTGAAAGTAAGAAAGACAAGCATTGTTGAAGTGGAAGAGCTCCTTGAACTTTGTTCATGCTCATGGAAACTTTGTGAATCTTGATTACAGAAACTTCTCAATAAAAATAATTATCCTCTTGTACAATTCCATTGAATTATAAAAATAATGTGCCAAGGTTTGCCTTTAGGATGTTTACAATGCTTGTTGGTTTGTACGGTGCAGGACAGAAACTTTGGCTGTAGTGCGCGATTTTACATTTTTAACTGGAATGTCAAGTGGGTCTGATTCCTTTTGCACTGTATTGATGTACAACTTTTTTATTGTTCCTAATTTTGGTAGAAGTTTTGGGATACCAGAAGTATGGTGAATGTTCAGATTGCTACAGACTGTTCTGTTTTTGACAGATTCTGTTTTTGATGCATAGTTTGCTTGTTTTGATGAATCTATCAATTTATATTAGTGGATTAAGCCATGGAAAAGTTATATTACAGTAGACACAATGCAAAAATAAAATATGAATTGGTTTGCTACAGTACTTAGAGTGGTGATTTGCTTTATTATACTAACTGATCTTACCGAGTTTTCTGTTGAAGTTTTGTGTGGATGAAGTGTCTAAGCGAGGAGGTCTCGATATGAGGAAAAGGAAGAGAGGCAAGATCTCAAGCTTGGGGATTCCCAAGGAACCCCAAGTAAATATTCAAGGAGACTCAAGCATCTAAGCTTGGGGGTGCCCCGGAAGGCATCCCCTCTTTCTTCAACAAGTATCGGTATGTTTTCGTATTCATTTCGTTTATGCATTATGTGCAAGTCTTGGAGCATCTTTTGCATTTAGTTTTCACATTTCTTTTATGCACCACTGGTATGAGATAGTCCTTGGTTGATTTATAGAATTCTCATTGCACTTCACTTAGATCTTTTGAGTATGGCTTTATAGAATGCTTCATGTGCTTCACTTATATCATTTGAAGTCTGGATTGCCTATTTCTCTTGACATAGAAAACCGCCATTTGTAGAATGCTCTTTTGCTTCACTTATATTTGTTAGAGCGGGGGCATATCTTTTGTAGAAAGAATTAAACTCTCTTTCTTCACTTATATCAATTTAGAAAGATGACAGGAATTGGTCATTCACATGGTTAGTCATAAAATCCTACATAAACTTGTAGATCGCTGAATATGATATGTTTGATTCCTTGCAATAGTTTTGCGATATAAAGGTGGTGATATTAGTCATGCTAGTGGGTGGTTGTGGATTGTAGAGACACGTGTGTTGAGGTTTGCAAGTCCCGTAGCATGCACGTATGGTAACCGTTGCGTGACAAATTTGAAGCATGGGGTGTTTCTTTGATTGTCTTCCTTATGAGTGGCAGTCGGGGACGAGCGATGGTCTTTTCCTACCAATCTATCCCTCTAGGGGCATGCGTAGTAGTACTTTGCTTCGAGGGCTAAGTAGGCTTTTGCAATAAGTATATGAGTTCTTTATGACTAATGTGAGTCCATGTATTATAGCACTTTTACCTTTCTATCATTGCTAGCCTCTTCGGTACCGTGCATTGCCCTTTCTCACCTCGAGAGTCAGTGCAAACTTCGCCGGTGCATCCAAACCCCGTGATATGATACGCTCTATCACACATAAGCCTCATTACATCTTCCTCAAAACAGCCACCATACCTACCTATTAAGGCATTTCCATAGCCATTCCAAGATATATTACCATGCAACTTCCATCATCATCATATACATGACTTGAGCATTTATTGTCATATTGCTTTGCATGATCGTAAGATAGCTAGCATGATGTTTTCATGGCTTGTTCGTTTTGATGTCATTGCTACGCTAGATCATTGCACATCCTGGTACACCGCCGGAGGCATTCATATAGAGTCATATCTTTGTTCTAGTATCGAGTTGTAATATTGAGTTGTAAGTAAATAAAAGTGTGATGATCATCATTATAGAGCATTGCCTCATGAAAAAGAAAAAAAAAGGAAAGGCCAAAGAAGCCTAAATAAAAAAGGGGGCCAAAGAAGCCCACCCAAAAAGAAAAGAAAAAGAAAAAAAGAAAAAAAGGGGCAATGTTACTATCCTTTTTCCACACTTGTGCTTCAAAGTAGCACCATGTTCTTCATATAGATTGTCTCCTATGTTGTCACTTTCATATACTAGTGGGAATTTTCATTATAGAACTTGGCTTGTATATTCCAACGATGGGCTTCCTCAAATGCCCTAGGTCTTCATGAGCAAGGAAGTTGGATGCACACCCACTTAGTTTCTTTTGTTGAGCTTTCATACACTTATAGATCTAGTGCATCCGTTGCATGGCAATCCCTACTCCTCGCATTGACATCAATTGATGGGCATCTCCATAGCCTGTTGATTAGCCGCGTCGATGTGAGACTTTCTCCTTTTTTTGTCTTCTCGACATAACCCCCATCATTATATTCTATTCCACATATAGTGCTATATCCATGGCTTGCGCTCATGTATTGCGTGAGTGTTGAAAAAGCTGAAGCGCGTTAAAAAGTATGAACCAATTGCTCGGCTCGTCATCGGGGTTGTGCATGATGGGAGCATTTTGTGTGACGAAAATAAAGCATGGCCAAACTGTATGATTTTGTAGGGATAAGCTTGCTTTGGCCTTGTTGTTTTGAACAGACATGATTGCTTTATTGGTACACTCGAAGTATTATCCTTTTTTATGTCAAATGATAGACTATTGCTTTGAATCACTCGTGTCTTAATATTCATGCCATGATTAGACATATGATCAAGATTATGCTTGGTAGCATTCAACATCAAAAATTATCTTTTTATCATTTACCTACTCGAGGACGAGCAGGAATTAAGCTTGGGGATGCTGATATGTCTCCGTCGTATCTATAATTTTTTATTGTTCCATGCCAACATTCTTCAACTTTCATATATTTTTGGCAACTTTTTATACTATTTTTGGGACTAACATATTGATCCAGTGCCCAGTGCCAGTTCCTGCCTGTTTTATGTTTTATGTTTCGCAGAAAACCAATATCAAACGGAATCCAAATGGGATAAAAATGGACGGAGAATTATTTTAGAATATTTGGGATTTTCCGGAGAAAGAATCAACGCGAAACAGTGTCCGAGGTGGCCACAAGACAGGGGGCACGCCCTCCCCCCTGGGCGCGCCCTGGACTCTCGTGGGCCACCCGTAAGGCGGTTGATGCCCTTCTTTTGCCACAAGAAAGCTAATTTTACGAGAAAAATCTGGGCGAAAGATTCACCCCAATCGGAGTTACGGATCTCCAGATATAAAGGAAACGGTGAAGGGACATAAATAGAGAACACAGAAACAGAGAGATAGATCCAATCTCGGAGGGGCTCTCGCCCCTCCCAAGCCGTGGGAGCCAAGGACCAGAGGGGAAACCCTTCTCCCATCTAGGGAGGAGGCCAAGGAAGAAGAAGAAGAACGGGGCCTCTCTCCCCCTTGCTTCCGGTGGCGCCGGAGCGCTGCCGGGGGCCATCATCATCACCGCGATCTTGACCAACACCTCCGCCGTCTTCACCAACATCTCCATCACCTTCCCCCATCTATATTCAGCGGTCCACTCTCCTGCATCCCGCTGTATCCTCTACTTGAACATGCTTCTTTATGCTTCATATTATTATCCAATGATGTGTTGCCATCCTATGATGTCTGAGTAGATTTCCATTATCCTATCGGTGATTGATGAATTGCTATGATTGGTTTGAGTTGCATGTTTTATTATTGGTGCTGTCCTATGGTGCCCTCTGTGTCGCACAAGCGTGAGGGATTCCCGTAATAGGGTGTTGCAATGCGTTCATGATTCGCTTATAGTGGGTTGCGTGAGTGACTGAAACACAAACCCGAGTAAGGGGATTGTTGCGTATGGGATAAAGGGGACTTGATGCTTTAATGCTATGGTTGGGTTTTACCTTAATGAATCTTTAGTAGTTGCGGATGCTTGCTAGAGTTCCAATCATAAGTGCATATGATCCAAGAAGAGAAAGTATGTTAGCTTATGCCTCTCCCTCAAATAGAATTGCAATAGTGATTACCGGTCCAGTAACATAGTCAATTGCTTAGGGACAATTCCACAACTCCTACCACCACTTTTCCACACTCGCTATATTTACTTTATTGCATCTTTATCTAAAGAGCCCCTAGTTTTATGTTTACGTGCTCTTTATTATCTTGCAAACCTATCATTTCACACCTACAAAGTACTTCTAGTTTCATACTTGTTCTAGGTAAAGCGAACATCGAGCATGCGTATAGTTGTATCGGTGGTCGATAGAACTTGAGGGAATATTTATTCCACCTTTAACTCCTCGTTGGGTTCGACACTCTTACTTATCGAAAACTGTTGCGATCCCCTACACTTGTCGGTTATCACCGCCCATCAAGAGGAGAGGGATTAAGGGTTAGGGATTTTTGGGTGGAGGGGAAATTTGGCTATCCTGGGCTCGATCTGATTTAGGCAGTCCGGCTGGACCTGCTCGCGAGGATGACCTGGCGCGTCCGGTGTATGGAAAACGTACACAGGACCAGACGTGTACCCTAATCGCGTGTATGGGGACTATTTTGGAGCGATTCGCGAGTTCCCGGACTGTTTTGGAGCGGGCCGACGAGTTCCAGGACTGTGTGTGTAATTTACTCGAAGAATGCCTGTAGTTGATCACTCAGTGGTCGTCATCGAGGAATAACAGAGACAAGCGAAAAGGGCGAAGGGCTCAGACTGGAAACAATACGGAATCAGCGGGCCGGTTACACAATTACGCAGCAAAGCATTCTGGCTGGACCCGCTCCAAGGATGATGTGGCACGCATCTCAGCGCCCAGCGTATGCGGAAACATACACATGACCGTATATGTAGCGTAATTGGAAGTATGAGGACTATTTTGGAGCGATTCACAAGTTCCAGGACTATTTTGGAGTAGGCCGACGAGTTCCAGGACCGTGCGTGTAATTTACTCCAAAGCAGGTGTGTGTAATGGATCAGACCAGGCCAGCAACCCTGTGGGACTCTCGGTCATCACGCAGGCAAAATTGACAATTTTGACCTGTGGACGCAATGAATTCACGAAATGAACTGGTCCTAAAACTATTTCACGCGTCTGACCTTTTCGTGTAGCGCCCGACACGCCGGCGCCACACCCAACGATGCAGCGCCCACCTTTGTGGCGTTGCACACCTGTCCACCGTGGCAGCCCTAGACCCACACCCAAGTAGTGCAGCGCCTCCGAGCTAGGCGCCATACATGTAATGTGCAGCGCCCAGCCCTTAGGCGCTGCACTGTGACTTAGATGCCAGGCGCCCGCTCCCCCTCCCCCCACCCCACCCATTCGTTCCAGGAGGGGTTACAGAACAGGCGCAGAGGCGGCTTTCTCCTCTCCCCTTCTCAATCCCCTCTCCCAAATCCTTCAGATCCGACGATTTGGTCCGTGGATTTCTTCACCAATCCATCCTAGAAGGTACTCTCCTCTCATCCCCTACTTTCTATCCATAGAAAATATGGTATTTTGAAGATTTGGGGAACCCTTGTTTCATTTGATTAGATTTGAATCTTGCATGTATTACAACCCTTGTTTGTTTGATTTTTGGTACCCTAGTTTAGTTTATTTTATTGAAAAGATATGGTTGGATACATAGATTGACATGTTATTTCTATGGAAAAGTTATTTGTATGAAGTAGGCCTAGTATAGTTTATTTGTATTGAAATTATACTCGTACTGAGAAGAATGCTTTGGATACATGTGCTTTGAATCTTGCATCTAGTAGGCCTACTTTAGTTTTTTTGAATTGAAAAGATAATCGTGTTGACAAGAATGCTTTGTTGAAATTGTTAGGATGGTTTGGCTTCTCGATGATCACTGGGACCAAAAACACCGGTCGTACGCGTTGTCGGTGCACCAGGAGGTAATTAAGAATTTCGTGTTTATTTCAAAGACAAATGTGTTGGAGAACATTACAGAAAATTAAAATTTTTCCTACGGTTTCACCAAGATCCATCTATGAGTTCATCTAAGCAACGAGTCAAGGGAGTGAGTTTGCATCTACATACCACTTGTAGATCGAGTGCGGAAGCGTTCAAGGGGATGGTGATGATGGAGTCGTACTCGCCGTGATTCGGATCACCGATGACCAAGTGCTGAACGGACAACACCTCCGCGTTGAACACACGTACGGGACGGATGATGTCTCCTCCGTCTTGATCCAGCAAGGAGGAAGGAGAGGTTGAGGAAGGCAGCTCCAACGGTAGCACGACGGCGTGGTGTAGTTGGTGCAGCAGTACTCCGACAGGGCTTCGCCAAGCACGTACGGAGGAGGAGAGGTGTTGGGGAGGGGAGGGGCTGCGCCTTGAGTTGTGTCCAGCAGCCCTCCCCTCACCCCTCTATTTATAGGGGAAGGGGCAAGGAGGGCCGACCCCTCTAGATGGGATCTAGAGGGGGGGCGGCCAGGGAGGGGAGGCTTGCCCCCCAAGCAAGGGGGGCGCCCCCTTTAGGGTTTTCCCCCCCAACCCTAGGCGCATGGGCCCAAGGTGGGGGTGCGCCCAGCCCTCCAAGGGCTGGCTCCCTACCCCTTGCGGCCCATGTGGCCCTCCGGGAGGGGTGACCCCTCCCGGTGGACCCCCGGAACCCCTCCGGTGGCCCCGGTACAATACCGATACGACCCCGAATTCTTCCGGTGTCCGTATGACAACTTCCCATATATAAAACTTCACCTCCAGACCATTCCGGAACTCCTCGTGACGTCCGGGATCTCATCCGGGACTCCGAACAACATTCGGTAATCACATACAAGTCTTCCTAATAACCCTAGCGTCACCGAACCTTAAGTGTGTAGACCCTACGGGTTCGGGAGACATGCAGACATGACCGAGACGACTCTCCGGTCAATAACCAACACGGGTTCTGGATACCCATGTTGGCTCCCACATGCTCCTCGATGATGTCATCGGATGAACTACGATGTCGAGGATTCGATCAAACCCCGTATACAATTCCCTTTGTCAATCGGTACGTTACTTGCCCGAGACTCGATCGTCGGTATCCCAATACCTTGTTCAGTCTCGTTACCGGCAAGTCACTTTACTCGTACCATAATGCATGATCCCGTGATCAACCACTTGGTCACTTTGAGCTCATTATGATGATCCATTACCGAGTGGGCCCAGAGATACCTCTCCGTCATACGGAGTGACAAATCCCAGTCTCGATCCGTGTCAACACAACAGACACTTTCGGAGATACCTGTAGTGCACCTTTATAATCACCCAGTTACGTTGTGACATTTGGTACACCCAAAGCACTCTTACGGTATCCGGGAGTTACACGATCTCATGGTCTAAGGAAGAGATACTTGACATTGAAAAAGCTCTAGCAAACAAACTACACGATCTCATGCTATGCTTAGGATTGGGTCTTGTCCATCACATCATTCTCCTAATGATGTGATCCCGTTATCAACGACATCCAATGACCATAGCCAGGAAACCATGACTATCTGTTGATCACAACGAGCTAGTCAACTAGAGGCTCACTAGGGACATATTGTGGTCTATGTATTCACACGTGTATTATGATTTCCGGATAATACAGTTATAGCATGAATAAAAGACTATTATCATAAACAAAGAAATATAATAATAACACTTTTATTATTGCCTCTAGGGCATATTTCCAACAGTCTCCCACTTGCACTAGAGTCAATAATCTAGTTACATTGTGATGAATCGAACACCCATAGAGTTCTAGTGCTGATCATGTTTTGCTCGCGAGAGACGTTTAGTCAACGGATCTGCGACATTCAGATCCGTATGTACTTTGCAAATTTCTATGTCTCCATCTTGAACATTTTCACGGATGGAGTTGAAGCGACGCTTGATGTGCCTGGTCTTCTTGTGAAACCTGGGCTCCTTGGCAAGGGCAATAGCTCCAGTGTTGTCACAGAAGAGTTTGATCGGCCCCGACGCATTGGGTATGACTCCTAGGTCGGTGATGAACTCCTTCACCCAAATAGCTTCATGTGCTGCCTCCGAGGCTGCCATGTACTCCGCCTCACATGTAGATCCCGCCACGACGCTCTGCTTGCAGCTGCACCAGCTTACTGCTCCACCATTCAACATATACACGTATCCGGTTTGTGACTTAGAGTCATCCAGATCTGTGTCGAAGCTAGCGTCGACGTAACCCTTTACGACGAGCTCTTCGTCACCTCCATAAACGAGAAACATGTCCTTTGTCCTTTTCAGGTACTTCAGGATATTCTTGACCGCTGTCCAGTGTTCCTTGCCGGGATTACTTTGGTACCTACCTACCAAACTTACGGCAAGGTTTACATCAGGTCTGGTACACAGCATGGCATACATAATAGATCCTATGGCTGAAGCATAGGGGGTGACACTCATCTCTTCTTTATCTTTCGCCGTGGTCGGGCATTGAGCCGAGCTCAATCTTACACCTTGCAATACAGGCAAGAACCCCTTCTTGGACTGATCCATTTTGAGCTTCTTCAAAATCTTATCAAGGTATGTGCTTTGTGAAAGACCTATGAGGCGTCTCGATCTATCCCTATAGATCTTGATGCCTAATATATAAGCAGCTTCTCCAAGGTCCTTCATTGAAAAACACTTATTCAAGTAGGCCTTAATGCTGTCCAAAAGTTCTATATCATTTCCCATCAAGAGTATGTCATCTACATATAATATGAGAAATGCTACAGAGCTCCCACTCACTTTCTTGTAAACGCAGGCTTCTCCATAAGTCTGCATAAACCCAAACGCTTTGATCATCTCATCAAAGAGAATATTCCAACTCTGAGATGCTTGCACCAGCCCATAAATGGGTCGCTGGAGCTTGCATACTTTGTTAGCGTTCTTAGGATCGACAAAACCTTCCGGCTACATCATATATAGTTCTTCCTTAAGATGCCCGTTAAGGAATGCCGTTTTGACGTCCATCTGCCATATCTCATAATCATAGTATGCGGCAATTGCTAACATGATTCAGACGGACTTCAGCTTCGCTACGGGAGAGAATGTCTCGTCGTAGTCAATCCCTTGAACTTGTCGATAACCCTTAGTGACAAGTCGAGCTTTATAGACGGTAATATTACCATCCGCGTCCGTCTTCTTCTTAAAGATCCATTTGTTTTCTATCGCTCGCCGATCATCGGGCAAGTCTGTCAAAGTCCATACTTTGTTTTCATACATGGATTCTATCTCGGATTTCATGGCTTCAAGCCATTTGTTGGAATCTGGGCCCGCCATCGCTTCTTCATAGTTCGAAGGTTCATCGTTGTCTAACAACATGATTTCCAGGACGGGGTTACCATACCACTCTGGTGCGGAACGTGTCCTTGTGGACCTATGAAGTTCAGTAGCAACTTGATCGGAAGTACCGTGATCATCATCATTATTTTCCTCTTCAGTAGGTGTAGGCATCACAGGAACATTTTCCTGAGCTGTACTACTATCCCGTTCAAGAGGTAGTACTTCATCGAGTTCTACTTTCCTCCCACTTACTTCTTTCGAGAGAAACTCTTTTTCCAGAAAGCATCCGTTCTTGGCAACAAAGATCTTGCCCTCGGATCTTAAGTAGAAGGTATACCCAGCGGTTTCCTTAGGGTATCCTATGAAGACGCATTTTTCCGACTTGGGTTCGAGCTTTTCAGGTTGAAGTTTCTTGACATAAGCATCGGATCCCCAAACTTTTAGAAACGACAGCTTAGGTTTCTTCCCAAACCATAATTCATACGGTGTCGTCTCAACGGATTTAGACGGTGCCCTATTTAAAGTGAATGTAGCTGTCTCTAGAGCGTATCTCCAAAATGATAGCGGTAAATCGGTAAGAGACATCATAGACCGCACCATATCCAATAGAGTGCGATTACGACGTTCGGACACACCGTTACGCTGAGGTGTTCCAGGCGGCGTGAGTTGTGAAACGATTCCACATTTCCTTAAGTGTGTACCAAATTCGTGACTTAAGTATTCTCCTCCACGATCTGATCGTAGGAATTTTATCTTTCGGTCACGTTGATTCTCTACCTCATTCTGAAATTCCTTGAACTTTTCAAAGGTCTCAGACTTGTGTTTCATTAAGTAGACATACCCATATCTACTCAAGTCATCAGTGAGAGTGAGAACATAACGATATCCTTCGCGAGCTTCAACGCTCATTGGACCGCACACATCGGTATGTATGATTTCCAACAAGTTGGTTGCTCGCTCCATTGTTCCGGAGAACGGAGTCTTGGTCATCTTGCCCATGAGGCATGGTTCGCATGTGTCCAATGATTCATAATCTAGAGACTCCAAAAGTCCATCAGCATGGACCTTCTTCATGCGCTTGACACCAATGTGACCAAGGCGGCAGTGCCACAAGTATTTGGGACTATCGTTATCAACTTTACATCTTTTGGTATTCACGCTATGAATATGTGTAACATTACGCTCGAGATTCATTAAGAATAAACCATCGACCATCGGAGCATGACCATAAAACATATCTCTCATATAAATAGAACAACCATTATTCTCGGATTTAAATGAGTAGCTATCTCGTATCAAATGAGATCCAGATACAATGTTCATGCTCAGACTTGGCACGAAATAACAATTATTAAGGTTCAAAACTAATCCCGTAGGTAAATGTAGAGGTAGCGTGCCGACGGCGATCACGTCGACTCTGGAACCATTCCCGACGCACATCGTCACCTCGTCATTCGCCAGTCTCCGCTTATTCCGCAACTCCTGCTGTGAGTTACAAATATGAGCAACGGCACCGGTATCAAATACCCAGGAGTTACTACGAGTACTGGTAAGGTACACATCAATTACATGTATATCAAATATACCTTTGGTGTTGCCGGCCTTCTTATCCGCTAAGTATTTGGGGCAGTTCCGCTTCCAGTGACCCTTCCCCTTGCAATAAAAGCACTCAGTCTCAGGCTTGGGTCCATTCTTTGACTTCTTCCCGGTAACAGGCTTACCAGGCGCGGCAACCTCCTTGCCGTCCTTCTTGAAGTTCTTCTTGCCCTTGCCCTTCTTGAACTTAGTGGTCTTGTTGACCATCAACACTTGATGTTCTTTCTTGATTTCAGCCTCTGCTGACTTCAGCATAGAAAATACTTCAGGAATGGTCTTTTCCATCCCCTGCATATTGTAGTTCATCACAAAGCTCTTGTAGCTTGGTGGGAGCGACTGAAGGATTCTGTCAATGACCGCCTCATCAGGGATGTTAATATTCAGCTGGGTCATACGGTTGTGCAACCCAGACATCTTGAGTATGTGCTCACTGACAGAACTATTTTCCTCCATCTTACAACTATAGAACTTGTCGGAGACGTCATATCTCTCGACCCGGGCGTGAGCTTGGAAAACTAGTTTCAGCTCTTCGAACATCTCATATGCTCTGTGATGCTCAAAACGCTTTTGGAGCCCTGGTTCCAAGCTATAAAGCATGCCGCACTGAACGAGGGAGTAATCATCAGAACGTGTTTGCCAAACGTTCATAACGTCTTGGTTCTGTGGGATGGGTGCTTCACCTAGCGGTTCATCTAGGACATATGCTTTCTTGGCTGCAATGAGGATGATCCTCAGGTTTCGGACCCAGTCCGTATAGTTGCTGTCATCATCTTTCAGCTTGGTTTTCTCTAGGAACGCGTTGAAGTTCATGTTGACATGAGCGTTGGCCATTTGATCTACAAGACATATTTTGCAAAGGTTTTAGACTAAGTTCATGATAATTAAGTTCATCTAATCAAATTATTATAATGAACTCCCACTCAGATTTGACATCCCTCTAGTCATCTAAGTGATACACAATCCGAGTCAACTAGGCCGTGTCCGATCATCACGTGAGACGGACTAGTTATCGTCGGTGAACATTCTCATGTTGATCGTATCTTCCATACGACTCGTGTTCGACCTTTCGGTCTCCGTGTTCTGAGGCCATGTCTGTACATGCTAGGCTCGTCAAGTTAACCCTAAGTGTATTGCATGTGTAAATCTGTCTTACACCCGTTGTATGTGAACGTAAGGATCTATCACACCCGATCATCACGTGGTGCTTCGAAGCGACGAACTTTAGCAACGGTGCACAGTTAGGGGAGAACACTTCTTGAAATTGGTGTAAGGGATCATCTTATTTACTACCGTCGTTCTAAGTAAACAAGATGCATAAACATAATAAACATCACATGCAATTATATAGTAGTGACATGATATGGCCAATATCATATAGCTCCATTGATCTCCATCTTCGGGGCTCCATGATCATCTTGTCACCGGCATGACACCATGATCTCCATCATCATGATCTCCATCATCGTGTCTTCATGAAGTTGTCACGCCAACGACTACTTCTACTTCTATGGCTAACGCGTTTAGCAATAAAGTAAAGTAAGTTACATGGCGTTCTTCAATGACACGCAGGTCATACAAAAAATAAAGACAACTCCTATGGCTCCTGCCGGTTGTCATACTCATCGACATGCAAGTCGTGATTCCTATTACAAGAACATGATCTCATACATCACAATATGTCATTCATCATTCATCACAACTTCTGGCCATATTACATCACATGAACAATCGCTCCAAAAACAAGTTAGACGTCCTCTAATTGTTGTTGCATCTTTTACGTGGCTGCAATTGGGTTCTAGCAAGAACGTTTTCTTACCTACGGATAACCACAACATGATTTTTTCAACTTCTATTTACCCTTCATAAGGACCCTTTTCATCGAATCCGCTCCAACTAAAGTGGGAGAGACAGACACCCGCCAGCCACCTTATGCCACTAGTGCATGTCAGTCGGTGGAACCGGTCTCACGTAAGCGTACGTGTAAGGTTGGTCCGGGCTGCTTCATCCCACAATACCGCTGAAGCAAGATTAGACTAGTAGCGGCAAGCAAGTTGACAAGATCTACGCCCACAACAAAATTGTGTTCTACTCGTGCAATAGAGAACTACGCATAGACCTAGCTCATGATGCCACTGTTGGAGAACGTTGCAGAAAATTAAAATTTTTCCTACGGTTTCACCAAGATCCATCTATGAGTTCATCTAAGCAACGAGTCAAGGGAGTGAGTTTGCATCTACATACCACTTGTAGATCGAGTGCGGAAGCGTTCAAGGGGATGGTGATGATGGAGTCGTACTCGCCGTGATTCGGATCACCGATGACCAAGTGCTGAACGGACAGCACCTCCGCGTTCAACACACGTACGGGACGGACGACGTCTCCTCCGTCTTGATCCAGCAAGGAGGAAGGAGAGGTTGAGGAAGGCAGCTCCAACGGCAGCACGACGGCGTGGTGTAGTTGGTGCAGCAGTACTCCGACAGGGCTTCGCCAAGCACGTACGGAGGAGGAGAGGTGTTGGGGAGGGGAGGGGCTGCGCCTTGAGTTGTGTCCAGCAGCCCTCCCCTCACCCCTCTATTTATAGGGGAAGGGGCAAGGGGGGCCGACCCCTCTAGATGGGATCTAGAGGGGGGGCGGCGGCCAGGGAGGGGAGGCTTGCCCCCCAAGCAAGGGGGGCGCCCCCTTTAGGGTTTTCCCCCCCAACCCTAGGCGCATGGGCCCAAGGTGGGCGGCGCACTCAGCCCTCCAGGGGCTGGCTCCCTGCCCCTTGCAGCCCATGTGGCCCTCCAGGAGGGGTGGCCCCTCCCGGTGGACCCCCGGAACCCCTCCGGTGGCCCCAGTACAATACCGATAGGACCCCGAATTCTTCCGGTGTCCGTATGACAACTTCCCATATATAAAACTTCACATCCAGACCATTCTGGAACTCCTCGTGACATCCGGGATCTCATCCGGGACTCTGAACAACATTCGGTAATCACATACAAGTCTTCCTAATAACCCTAGCGTCACCGAACCTTAAGTGTGTAGACCCTACGGGTTCGGGAGACATGCAGACATGACCGAGACGACACTCCGGTCAATAACCAACAACGGGATCTTGATACCCATGTTGGCTCCCACATGCTCCTCGATGATGTCATTGGATGAACCATGATGTCGAGGATTCGATCAAACCCCGTATACAATTCCCTTTGTCAATCGGTACGTTACTTGCCCGAGACTCGATCGTCGGTATCCCAATACCTTGTTCAGTCTCGTTACCGGCAAGTCACTTTACTCGTACCATAATGCATGATCCCGTGATCAACCACTTGGTCACTTTGAGCTCATTATGATGATGCATTACCGAGTGGGCCCAGAGATACCTCTCTGTCATACGGAGTGACAAATCCCAGTCTCGATCCGTGTCAACCCAACAGACACTTTCGGAGATACCTGTAGTGCACCTTTATAATCACCCAGTTACGTTGTGACGTTTGGTACACCCAAAGCACTCTTACGGTATCTGGGAGTTACACGATCTCATGGTCTAAGGAAGAGATACTTGACATTGAAAAAGCTCTAGCAAACAAACTACACGATCTCATGCTATGCTTAGGATTGGGTCTTGTCCATCACATCATTCTCCTAATGATGTGATCCCATTATCAACGACATCCAATGTCCATAGCCAGGAAACCATGACTATCTGTTGATCACAACGAGCTAGTCAACTAGAGGCTCACTAGGGACATATTGTGGTCTATGTATTCACACGTGTATTACGATTTCCGGATAATACAGTTATAGCATGAATAAAAGACTATTATCATGAACAAAGAAATATAATAATAACACTTTTATTATTGCCTCTAGGGCATATTTCCAACAAAATGCCCCATATGTAATTTTCTGATTTGCTTGTTTGTACGATCTTCAACCTCTGAAAGTTTGGTGTCACGGGGTCACCCTTTCGGGGATGCGGTATGATGAGCGATACACACCTTATATAAGGGAGACAGGACTCCTCCCTTTCATTCAGTTGGTCAGCCGGTCGATGCCACTCGTCAATGCTGCAGAAATCACCGCGCTTGTTGATCATTGAAGGCCGGAGACACACACTTTCCATCTTCGGACCGGGGAGATGACCGTGACGCTCCAGGATATTGCTATGATCACTAGGCTTCCTATCGAGGGTAATCCTCTATGTATGAGCACCGATTCTGATGGGTGGCGCAAGCAGATGCATGCCCTTATCGGTATGGTTCCTCCGGAGCCTCGGCTACCAGAAGGAGAAGACAAGAAGAAGGAAAGAGTCGCAGCCGGTGCTCCTTATGCCTGGATTGCATGGAACTTTGCTGAATGCCCCGAGGAGGCTAATGAGGATGAGGTCAAGACATATGCTCGTGTGTACGTGTGGTACGTTATATCCAGGACTATGTTTGCTGATGGCACATGCAAGAATGCTCCATGGATGTGGCTGAAGGCGTTGATCATCTTCGATAGCAAATGGAGTTGGGGTTCGGAGACACTTGCTTACTTGTATAGACATGTATAAAGTTGTTTCTTTTTCACTTCATTGCTACATTATCAATGCGATCTCTTGTTAATTAAACCATGTTTTCTTTTATGTGCAATTGGATGACGTCTCTTGTAGGAAATCAGGAGGTATTGGTGGTTGTATGCTCGCACTTTCTATATGGAGCTAGGAGCGATTGCCGGTTGGACGACCGAAGACCCTGAAGTACGAGGAATGGAACGACCATGACGACCCACTATGGTACTCCACTTGGGCTTACAAGTGGGATGTGATAAATGAGACGACGGATGATCCCTCGATCATGTACAAGTTGTACAAGAGCGAGCTGGACACGATCACGGCTGAGCAGGTGACCCGACATTGTATAAGTGATTCTCATGCTTCTATCGTAACTCATAGTTAATTTTGTAATGTATGCTATGTTGCAGGTGGAATGGGAGCCGTATGGAAAAGGGGATAGTCTTGGTATCATTAGAGACTTTGTGCTGAATCCGATGTGCTTTAGGGATAGGGATCTTTGGCATATGCGGTGCCCACTCATATGCAACTGGGCGGTTGAGCTTCACCTGCCACATCGCGAGGAATGGAACAAACCGAAATGCTTGTGTAGCGCCCAGCCAAGAGGCGCCACACTGTATAGTGCAATGCCCAGCTAGAAGGCGCTGCACTATAGAGTGAGGCGCCCGCAAGGTAGGTGCCACACCAACACTTAGCCAGTTTCCGAGCTCCTAACTAGGTGCAAACATTCCAGAGAGCAACAGCCAGATACAGCGTGGTGTGGCGCCTCCAAGCTGGGCGTTGCACTATAGAGTGTGGCGCCTCCAAGCTAGGCGCCACACCACGCTGTATCTGGCTGTAAGCTACAGCCAGATACAGCGTGGTGTGGCGCCTAGCTGGGAGGCACCACACTCTATAGTGCAACGCCTCCCAACTGGGCGTTGCACTATAGAGTGTGGTTGGTGGGCGTCGCACTATAGAGTGTGACGCCTCCTAGCTAGGCGCCACACTGCGATGTATCTGGCTATAACATTCCAAAGAAGAACAGAAGCTACAGCCTGGTGTGGCGCCTAGCTGGGAGGCGCCACACCCTATAGTGCAACGCCTCTGTGATAGGCATTGCACTTGTACTTAGCTTTTTTTGACAAACAAAGAAGTGTGAAGGTAGCATATGCACACATAGTATGATGATCTAGAGTAGGATTGATAGCAAGTAGACAACATATGCACAAACTACTTGAAGACACATAGTAGTTCATAACACATACTAGTTCAACTTGAAGAGTAGCTCATACAACCAAATCGAGGAGGGAATACATAGTACTTCACGACACATAGTACTTCATAATACATAGTAGTTCACGGCACATAGTAATTCACAACCAAACCGAAGAGGAGTCCAAAAGACATAGTAGTTCATGACACATAGTACTTCATACTCCACAATCCTTATGAAGATGACATAGCTCTATTGCGTAGAGCAAGGCCCCTTTCCCTTCTTCTTCTTCTTCCTCTCGTATTCCTCTTCTTCCTCCCTTTTCCTTATGAGGTGAGCCTCCTTAACCACCCTCTCCATGAATATCTTGTTGTTCCTCTCCTCTTTTTCAGCCGCGAATGCCTAAAGTTTCATGGTTCTTTCTTCAAAATCCGCGAGACGCTTCTTTTGTGCGTCCTCACATTTCTTGTGCAACGCTAGTTCCCTAGCGCGACACTCAAAACCTGCTCTGATTCTTTCCTCCCTCTTATTTTCGAGCTCCTCTTCCTTCTTCTTCTTTAGTGCGGCTTCGTCCTCCTCTCTCAGCTTCTTCGCGGCCTTCTCCCACCACCCCGCCATCTCATCCTCGCCATCCTCCTTCATTGTTGGCTTGTTGGGTTGAGAAGTCGCCATACCTACAAGGAGGGAAGCAAAATAGTTAGTAATGAAAAAAATGGAAGAACATGTACATTGCAACATGAGGACATGAAAAACAAGAACATATGAAACATTATAATTAGTAAGCAACATACGGAAATGGTCCATCGAGGTATCCAAACATTCCTCTATAACGACTTTGCCCTTGATCATCACCAAGGCCAAGACCATCACCACGACCAAAACCATCACCACGGCCAAGTCCACCACCACGAGCTCTACCACCACCACGGCCTCTTGTAAGTCCTAGTTGTCTCCCTCTTTGTTGCCTAGATCCTATTTGGCTACCATTTGGTTGCCTTGCCACTTGTTGGATACCACTTGGTTGGCTACCATTTGGTTGGCTTGGCACTTGTTGGCTACCACTTGGTTGGCTCGGCACTTGTTGGCTACCACTTGGTTGGCTACCTTGTGTAGCTCCTTGTTGGCTTGTGCTTGCATAATTTTTCTTGGACCTTTTTCGTGGTTTTGTACATTTTCTTTTGTTGTCGCCATGACCTTTGCATTCCCCACAACGGGAGCTCTCACGAGGCTCCTGGAATTGGTCGGTGCCCACTTCGCGGCGGCCACCATGACCCCATCCGTCCATGTCGCCTCTAAGACGCTTTGTCTTACGTCTACCCCATTTAACAACCTTTCAACTCCGGATCCGGCCATAGTTGAACTCCATGGTACTCTGGCCATTGTGATTGGTCAAAGTGTGGGTGAAAGCGGGGAGCCCATGTTTTCTTAACCGTCTAGATTGAGAACTTCGACTCCCTCATGGTGAGAGGGTGATTGACATCCACATTCCTAACACGACCGGCGGTATACAAGTGTGAGCATGGGAGATGAAGCAACAACGGCCTCCCACAAGAGCAATCACACCGTGTTAAGGAGACCTTGGAAGCACGACCTCCATGTTGGCGGCCATCGTTTGTGGTTCCTCCTGGCTCTTTCACTTCATACTTCCACTCTTCGTAGTCATATAGTATAACTTCTTCTGAGTCCGCCTCCGCGATTGAAATTCCAACCATTCATCAACCTTGGGTGGAAACTTGTACTTGTACTTGCGCTTGTTCTCACCCGCTATCTGTGCATCCATTTCCATCGAGTACTTTAGAAAGTACGCATTCATCTTGGCAAATGTGTATTGAACTATTGCCGTCACGGGTAATCCACATGCACCTTGAGCACCTTATTGAAGCATTCGGCCATATTGCTTGTCATTTGACTGTATCTCCAGCCATCTTCATCAAAAGCATGTGTGCACTTGTTCCGATTTTCAATGTGCCTATTGAGAAAGTCTTGACCTCCGGGACCAAGTTTTTTGTGTGTCAGCAATTTGTTATACAAATTGGCGAACCGTTTGTCGGAGAAAGCGAGACAACAATCTTGAAGATTATCGGCCAACTCCTTAAGGCCACATGCCCTATAGAAGTTCAAACAAAAGTGCTTCATGCACCATCTATGGTGCAACGGAGCATGCCCAGGAATGTCAATCTCCACCGCATTGAGAATTCCTAGATGCCGATCCGATATGACACAAATTTTCCCCTCAGCGGGTAAGACCTTCATTCTCAAAAGACGCAAAAACAACTCCCAGTTGTCATTGTTCTCCACCTCAAACAAAGCAAATACTAATGGCAACACCCGATTATTGGCATCACTTGCTATCGCAACCAACAAGGTCCCCTTGTATAGTCCGGTCAAGAACGTGCTATCAATGCCGATGACCGGCCTACAGTGTTCGAAAGCCCTCACGCATTGCTCGAACACCCGAAATGCACGGCCAAATACTCGAACTTTCCTTCCGTCATGATCCATTGTTTTTTCCCCGTGAGGCTCGACCACATGAACCATGCCCGGGTTTGTGGCGACCATGGCTAACAACTATCTAGGGATTCGGTTGTATGCTTCCTCCAAACTACCATACAACATCTTAAATGCGGCTTGCTTCACCTTCCATGCCTTCCCGTACTTCACCTTGTAATGAAAGATGGCTTTCACAAGGTCAATGATATGTTGGATGCTCATTCTTGGAAGTGTGGAAATTGAGTTGGAGAGCCTATAAGCGATGAACTCGGATGTGAGTTGTTTGTGTTCTTGGGACACAACCTTGCCATCCACCCTTTTGCCTCGGCACATGTGAGTTGCAACACAACTCACTACGTGCCAAGTGGGACCTCCTTTCCATGGTCTTGCACGCACAATCCATGGACATTTTTCATCATCTTCACATGCACATGCAACCATGTAGCGCACTTTGACGTCCGACTGCACCACCTTGTGTGGACGATAATGCGTAACCGAGTAGTTGTCGAGACACATCTTCAACTCCAACAAGGTTTGGAACTTAGACCCTTTAGCAATCCTGTTCATGCCATCATTCAAATCACGATGAGGGCTTGGCCTAACCCTAAGAGATATACCTTGGCCACCATCTACCACGGCTTCGTCCGCGAGACTAACATCCTTGAACAATGTAGTCTGATGATCCCGACCGAATACCTTCTCGAAACCTTCGGCCTCCTTCGTCGTGAACCCCTTCTCATCAACTTGTTCATCGGGACCTTCGTCATCTGAATCCGATGCATAGCCACAGGAATAAGGGATGGAATGGTCCATTGTCTCTTGCAAATGATATTTGTCGAGATCACCCACATTGTCATGGAGATCAACTTCATTGTCATCGTCCGCATACTCATTATTCTCCTCTTGCAAAGCTTCGTTTTGATTGTTTGGAAAAGGGCCCAATGTTGGCCTCACTTCTTGGGTTATATGAGGTTCAACAATTTCAACTCGGTTCAAGGGTGGGGGCTACTAGCAACCAATAGGAGGGGTTCTGGTTCAATTCCAAATGCAAACTTGAATCAACCTTCTTCGTTGCAAATAACTCAAGAGCCTTGGCTAGTGATTTGGCCACCATCTCCTTGTATGCAACCCAAAGTTGCTCCGAGTTGACACGCATTGTCTTCCAACGGATGTGCATTCCAAAACCTACATTATGCCTTCCCTACAACTCAACAATATCACTAGGGTCCATCCAATTCAAATCTTTCCTCACTTGTTGCAAAAGCTCCGCATAGCTAGGACTATTATCAAACACCATGTCAACCTCATCCGGATCCGGTTCAATATTGCCTTTCAAGAAGGCGTCTTTGTCCCCATGATGAATAAATAGACATGTTCTTCCCATCCCTATAAGCATTCAAACAACACAACGTAACATTTCTTCCATGAGTACTAATCCAAAGATTAACACGGAATATAAACCCTAACATATATATGAAACAACAACCATAACCCTAACCCTAACCCTAGCACCAACATATATATAAAACAACAACCATAACCCTAACCATAACTCTAACCATAACCCTAACATACTAACAAGCCTAATCGTAGGAAATTGGGAAACAAGCATCTCACATATCAATGCAAATCTCTAGATCCATACAAAACTAGGATTTCCCCAAACTAGCAACAAATGACCAATTTGTTAACATTACTTGGATCAAAAGAAGGGGATCGGAGAAGATTACCTAGAGGGAGGGAAGGAGTTCAAAATCCACGGACAAAATCTTCAGATTTGTAGGATTTGGGGAAGGATTTGAGAGGGGGAGAGAGGGGGCAGATCTCGGGTGAGCTGTGTGTGGGGTGGGGGTGTGTGGGGGGGAGTGGGGTAGGGGGCCCGGCCAACTGGTAACAGACAGTGCAGCGCCTAAGGGCTAGGCGCTGCACATTACATGTGTGGTGCCTAGCTCGGAGGCGCTGCACTGCTTGTGTACGGGCCCAGGGCTGCCACGGTGGACAGGTGTGCAACGCCCCAGAGGAGGGGGCTGCATCGTAGGGCGTAGCGCCTGCGTGTCGGGCGCTACACAAAAAGGTGAGACGCGTGACATAGTTTTAGGGGCAACGCTACGCGTCGGCCGGCGGATGTTTTTAAAAGATCCGCCGCCTCGCGAGCCGTGGGATCAGGCAGATTTAGCGACTGGGCGTCATCCTCTATTATCGCAACACACGTGGTGTTGCGAAAAATTCCTGTAACACGGATCATGTTACGGAAATTTTTGCAAACAAAGGACAAGTTGCAGATTTTTTTTTCAATAGAGGTCTGTTGCAAAATAATTATTTTTGCAACAAAAGCTCTGTTTTAGTTCTTCTGGCAACATAGGCCTTGTATCAAAAAAGAAATTGCATCGGATCCGACAATTGAGCGACTGAGCGTCACCCTTTTATCATTGCAACATAGGCCATGTTGCCGGAAATTTCTGCATCACGAGTCATGTTGCAAAAAATTTTGCAAGATTTTTTTTTGCAAGAGAGATTTTGTTGCAATTTAATTTGTTTGCAACAGAGGACTTGTTTCATTTTTTTGCAACAAAGGTCTTGTTGCAATTTAGTTTTTTAACAAAGGTCTCGTTGTGAAATTAATTTTTCTGAAAAAAAGGTCTTGTTGCAGTTTTTACTGCAACAGAGGCCTTGCTGCGGAAACTCATCGCAGTTGGCATTGAGCAGCGAGCAATGAGCAATGGCCAGGTTGACCGAAAGAAAGAAAAAAGACCGCTCCTAGGGGACACATGTCGTACGGACGAGCCGGCGGGTGCTCGCGTGTGATCCGCCGGTAGAAGCCAAGAGTTTTCCTAGTTTTAGGACCAGTTCATTTTGTGAATTTATTGTGTCCACAGATCAAAATTGTCAATTTTGCCCACCACGCAAGACGAACACGGACTTGACTTGTCGAACAGCCGGAGAGCGACGGCCGGCGACCGACGATGTGGCGACGTCCTCGATCCATCGATCATATGGACGACCAGGATGGGTGCACGAACGTTGGGATATGCTCTGCCCAGGAGACCGATCGAGCGGCCAGGACAAAGCTTGTTGTCACTTGTCACGTCGCGGTTTTGGCAGTTTTTACCGCTGGAGCGAGCCGACCTGGGCATGTGTGGCCAGCGGGTTTTTTTTTTTGGCATGTGTGGCCAGCGTTTGTAGACGATGACCATCGAGGACTCGTGATCGCACTACAGTAGTACTGTAGTAAACTTTGCCGCTAAGTATACGGGGGAATTGAATACGTAGGTCTGCTAACGAGGAACGGCTACACCTTTGCAGGGGTACATTACATACGTGTATGTCCAGTGGCACGAGTCAGGCCAACTCCACCGTACGACCCCAAACGGATATCCGGATTGGCCGTATTTTGTCCTGTTGGGGCGTCGATGGGTTCGTCCGTGTCCGGCTTTGTCCGTTGGGTCGTGCGTGCGCCGACCGCGCGGTCGCACCCCAAATCGTGTCTGGGGTGGACGTGAATAAAAAAACTATAAAAAACTAAAATGAAATGACTAAGAAAGTAAATAAACACATTTAAAAAAACATAAAACATATATAGGGGGCATGGTCACAAAACGGCCCAGTTTCCACGGCTACTTAAAAGGCCCAGTTTCATAATTAACATAAAAACAAAATAAAAAAACGCCTCCCGCGCGCTCCTGCCACGCCCGTCGGTGTCGTGGCCGTCGTCGTCTTCACGGAGAAGGCGACCGGCGGCTCCTCCTTCATCGCGTCCTCCGGGAAGGCGACGTCACGGCCGACGGCCGCCATCTGCAGCTCCGGGAAGGCGACGTCGCCGGCGGCAGAGAGGGCCATGGCCTCCTTCAGGCCGTCCCATTGCCGCTCGTCGTGCGTGTTCATGGAGTCCTCCATGACATGCTGCACGAGACGGGCCTCCTCCGCCGTCATGCGAGGAGGTGGTGGTGGCGATGGAGATGGCGACGACGACGGCGTGGGCGTGAGGCCGCGCACCCTCCTACGCCCGCGTTCCTGGGGAGCAGCCGCTCGGCGCTCTGGGCGTGGTCGTCGTGGCCCCATCGACGTGCCGGCGAAGAAGGACGCCCTCCGCGTGTCGTGCTCATCGCGGAACCAAGTGTCCCCGAATGGCGAGTCGGGGGCGTACCTGGGGTCATAGAAGAGGTCGTCGGGGAGGAGGCGGCAGCGGTGCTCGATCTCCTGGCGGCGCGCATGGCCGGTCAGTGGGACCGGCGGGATCGGCACGTGGTCGGCCGACAGGTGCCAGTTGTTGGGAAGGTGGGCGTCGCTCCAGGGGAGCGGCGTCCTCGTCTCCCAATAACGGCGGCACACATCCGTGCGGATGTAGTGCCGGTCGCGCTCGCCGGCGGACGCGGGGGCGATGGAGAAGGCGGCCGGCGAGGGGGCCTGGCGTGGTGGCGATGGCGAGGCCGGCTCCTCCTTCTTCACCGAGCCGCGGCGACGCCCCAACGAGGAGCCAGCCTCGCGGTCGTGCTTGCCTTTGCGGCCGTAGTTCCAGAGCCCCATGGCTGCGGGCGGCCGGTCGGCGAGTTCTTGGCTAGGGTTTGGGACTCGGGCTGTCAGGTTTCAAGGAGGCCGCGGGGTGGTGTGGGGCAGTGTGGACGACGACCGGTCCACGATTTCCACTTAAAGAAGGACGGCGACCCTTCGATGTGCGTATGACAGGTGGGGCCGCCCTCCCGTGCGCATTGATGTGGGCGGGTGGGAGGTAGGTGGCCGCCTGCCACGCGGCCCCGACGCGGATGAGGTGTGCATTCGTTTAGTGTCCGTCGCAACCCAAAACCGGCGCAAGTTTGCGCTCGAAATGGGTCGGTCCGGACACAAAACAGACAAGATGGGTACAGGCCGTCGCGCGCTGGGCCGCCTCATTTGTCCCTTTTACCCTAAACGGATGGGGGCGGACAGGATAGGGTCGTGCGGTGGAGTTGGCCTCAGTTACCGCTTCCTTTCTACGATCGACAGGTAAACTTAGGCCAACTCCACCGCGCGACCCCAAACGGACGTCCGTTTTGTCCGGATTATGTCCGTTTGGGTAGGGCAATGGGTCGTGTCCGGACAGTTTCCGGGATGCGGTGGTCACGCGCCCAGCGCGCGACCGCATCCTGGCCGCATCTTGTCCGTGTGCATATTTTTTT
Source organism: Triticum timopheevii (assembly GCA_963921465.1). Classification (NCBI taxonomy): domain Eukaryota; kingdom Viridiplantae; phylum Streptophyta; class Magnoliopsida; order Poales; family Poaceae; genus Triticum; species Triticum timopheevii. Next base: position 426,923,032 of record OY997262.1, read on the forward strand.
CAAGTTCTTAAGCTTTTTTCATCATTCATTTTTGATACATTACAAATACATCATCACATTTTAACTAGTAAAGCAAGGCCAAAGAAAACAAGAACCACAAGAATACTTTTGAGAAGATACCCAACTTCCATAACTGCTCCCTTGAGTTGGGTTAGGGCCTTCTCGATGCACTCATTGTTTATCTGTGGAGGAGGCTCGACGTTGCACCCTCCTTTCTTCTTCAAGCCAGAAGTCGATGTTGCTTCCTCACATGTACTATCGTGCCTAGCCTCTAATCTAGCAACAAGTGCACTTGTCTCATCTACAGCCTCTAGGCTAGCTAAAACACTACAAGAAATATGTCAACTTGTGACCCTCACTATTGGTCGCTGAAAGGTCATAGTTTTTCATTTGCGACCTTTTTGTGACCAAAAACAGAAGGTCAAAAGCTGGCGGTCGTAAACTGAAATTAGCGACCTTCTCTATGAGAAGGTCGTAGACGTTTACGACCAAAACAGAAGGTCGTTGAACCCATGACCTTTTGTTTTGGTCACTAGTTGTCTGCCCAGGCCACGTCGGATCTGACGTGGCAATCTGACGTGGCAAAATTGCGACCAATTGAAAAAGTCGTTACTTAGAATGAGCCCGGTCCAGTTCGGCGTCTATATGGGCCAAGCAAATTAATTATTATTTTTCTAGCAATTTGTGTCAACTACATGGGCCGAGACCAAGAATTTGGCCTTTTTATTTTCTAAGACATGGCCTTCTACAGTTCATTTCTTTTTTGGGCCTCAAAGTTTTTATAGTCCATTTCAATTTTGGGCCTCCGCAACAAAATTGTTCCGGCGATAGTGAAATAGAGGGAATTCAAACAAGCATGTATCTTAAACAGCCACGGGTGACAATTTTAGTTCTTTCAACACAAAAAGATTCCTTAAACAGCCACGTGTACAACAGTAGGTACATTCAAGCACAGGAAGTTCTAGTAAGGAGCTAAAACACGTACTAACAGCAAACATGTACATTCAAGCATCCACGTAGCTACCAAGTAGCTACCATTTCTACCATTTCTACCACCACCACCAGCAACCATCCATCACCACCAGCAGCGACATTTCAGAGACACCCTCCCCTTGCTGTTGTTTGGCGTGCTGCATCACAAGTCCCCCTTCACACACAAAATTTAGATGTTCAAAACATATCAACATATTGAGCAGTTAGGGAATCATGGAGCAAATGTTAGTGTGGTGCAAGGCGGCAGATTACAGGATTAAATATTAACAGAAGAAGAATCGTTAAACAAATCGTGCGAAATGGCATGGTGGATTTGGAAAGTAACATTCAAGCAGCAGTTTGAATGGATGAGCAGACTATACAGATTCTAACAAGGCTACAAGGCTACACATTTGAACACAAGAAACCATAAATTTGAACAACCAAATTGAGAATAGGAGTAGATGAACAATTGCATAGCAACTAAATTCTACTCCCTCCGTCCCCTAAAATAAGAACGCTTTTGACACTATATAGTGTCAAAAACGCTCTTATATTATGGGACGATGGTAGTAAATATCACTAACCAACTGGGTCGAACAATACCCAAATGACGCGGTGCAGCGACACGGAAACATGGAAACCAACACAAAGTCTGCCAAAATTTCATTGCATCATCGAGCAAACACTGAGATCAGGCGGAAGAGACCAACACTGAATAGAGAGGTAATAGAGAGGGGATGGGGGAGTGGGTAACTTACAACATCACAAAAGATACTTCCACTTCTCACCATCGACCTTGCAAACCTGCGATTTAAACACAAATCAGGACAGAGGATTTGTAAGAAAAACTATCACAGCACGAGTTCGAATAAGAACAAGGAGATAGGGGCGGGAGCAAAGGGAACCGAGATGCTTACCATGGAGACCTGCTTGATGTTGGAGTCCTTCCTGAAGCTGTCCCTGCAAAAACAAAACCAAAATGGGCCCCGGTCAGGACGCGTCACCACGCCACAGAAACAATGTGAATCGAACCACAACAACAAATCAAATCTGGGGCTCACATGAGGACTAAGACGGCGCTTGGGCTTGTTGGAGTCATTCTTGGCCTTGCTCTTCTTCACCACAAGTCTGCATCACCATAAAAACAATAGCAGCAAAGCGAATCAGAACCCAACGCGAAACAACATCAGGAAAACCCAAGCAGAACCACCATCGGAAATGAGTCCATCACCTAAAATCAAGTAGATGATAACATTGAGTAAGAAAGACTGATGATAGGTGCTGGTTTACCTAAAACCATTTCCTTGATAACACTCATTTCTGTCTAAGGTGAAATAAACATATGCATGCCAAGGTGAAATAGTACAAAGAAAGCACTCATCAGGTAGCAGTGCATACAAAATCCATGTTTTACTGGTAGCAAATACTCTGTGTGTTAGCACTAGTAAAAACTATACAAAATCCTTGTTTTACTAGTAGAAAATACTCTGTGTTAGTAGTAGTAAAAACTCATGCAGTACCAAATTCAAAAAAAATTGTTGTAGCTAACAGAAGTATGGAACAATTGTTAACAACTCGAGTCAGAAAAGGTAGGAGTCTCTTAAGAGAGACACAACTGATACTGATCAAAGATAATAACATAGAACAAAAATAGGTAGGTACATTGACTTCTTTAAAGACAATAAGCAGGACCAACAGATTCACATGTTACATCAGTATTTAGTTACAATGGCAGATGACAGGTGTGAAATGGATATGGCAAAAAAATTATGCTAAGAACAGAGGATATGCAGATTGGGGGAAGCAGAGTTAGCCATATTCGAAAATGAAAAAATAGTAAATGGTCTACCTACAGTATTATCCTTCCAGCATGAGGGTGTGAGTACATACTAAGTAGCATCGGCATAAGATAAACAGAAACGAACAATCCAAAAGATGCAGTATGAGTATGTACATTACAAGGAACAGTTTTTTGCATTGACAACAGAAGCTATGCTCACAAATTTGTATTGTAGGTACAGGAAATGTGCCAGAAATCATATAAGCATACACAATTACACACATGATACTTAGATCACACTGTCAATTCATACTACACGAGTCACTCTTATGAGATAATGGCATGCAACTGTACGTAGCTACTTGACCATGACAATTTATACTACACGAGTCACTCTTATATAATATAATTGAACAAAACACTGCCATGCATTTACTGGACAATGACCAGGTGCAAGTTGATGAGAATCATCATGCTGAAACTGATACAACCACATCATATCCTTCTAACGTTCCTAGTTCACTCAGAAAACACTTCACCAACATCACATAATTGCAGTCTGAAAACACAATTCACTCAAAAGGACACAAATCAGTATGCACAAGTGTTGGACCTTCAAATAAGCACACTTGAATTCACTGGTAAGCATTAGCAGAGCTAATATATATTTTTGCATGATCTTAGTGTATCTCTACATCACATAGATTCACCCACTCTATCACTACCAATTCTACTACAGAGTAGGAATGGAATGATGCTAGTCTATTGAGGGAAAGGATCTGCTCTCATCAGCAGTGGTGTTGCTCCTAGGCCAAGTGAGAGGAGTCAAATCATTTGCCACAGTCAGAAAGCTGGTAGGAGCATTAGGAGATGATAACACACACACACACACACACACAAGCGCGCGTGCGAGGATATGTTTGCTTCACTCAACTTGACATAATATAGCAGCATGCAAATACAATGGATCTACAATGGAGAAGGATATATATCTGGACATGGCCAGGGACATGGTTGCTAGCTAGCTACCTTGTTGTCATGGATTTTGACTGGACATGGCCAAGAGGAAGCAGTCATGCCTAGTAGTCTAAAAAACAGAGTTTCATGGACTCTAGTGCTTCTTTGGTCAGTAGAGCTCCATAGGATGCAGCCAGGATTGCAGCTGCAGCCATAGTAGATGGCCTGTAATCCAGCACACTACCGGCTGCATGAACACAACACATATCAGTTAGACAAAATGCAAGAAAGATCCATATTCAGTTAAGAAGGTGTGCAGGGCGAAGATGAACCTTCGGTTGTGGCAAAGATGAAGCCGATGGACTTGAGGGCCACGCGGGCGGGGTCATGCCCACCGCCGCCGCAGCCGTCGTGTCGGTGAAGCCGGGAAGAGAAGCAGGGGAGGTAATGGAAGGGCGTAACAGCGGCCATGCGCCAGCCGAGGGTTGACAGCATGAGCAGCTCCATCCTGCGGACGGAGGCGGAGCAGAACTTGTAGCTGCCGCCAGTGTCGAGTTTCGACAGTGTCGGCGTGCAGTACTCCATCTTCGCCGCCACGGAGACGCAGGCCATGGAAAGGAGCCGCGCCACCCACGGCATGGCCGTCCTCTACACGCACACAACCACATCATCCTCCCATTCCTAAGAAGCAGAGAAGCTAAATTTGTTTTACAGCAGCAGTGTGGTAATTGATTACCAGGAAGAAGTGGTCGAAGTAGGCAATGGCCAGGAAGATGCCTCCTCCGGCCCCCTCGTGACGACGCTGGTGCCGCCACCACCGGTTGCCCGCCACTTGGATGAGCCCCGCGGGTCGAGGCCCGCGTGCCCGCCCGCGTCGTCGGGGAGCAGCGCGAGGGGCGCGGCCCCGCAGGCGGGAGGGAGCAAGGGCGCGAGCAGGCGGAGGGATCCGAAGGTATCAGCGGTCGCCTTCGCCGCCTTGTCCTTGCTGGGCGAGCCCGTGGGGGCGGGAGCCAGGGAGGGTGACGCAGCAGATCCATTGTCGCCGTCTTTAGAGTCGGTATCGGGGCGGAGGAGCGGGGACGCGGTGGGCGCGCTGGCCGATGGCGACTGCGAGATGGGGCTCTGCGCGGCGCAGAGCACAGGCGCGGCTCCCACGAGGAGCTGCGGCGGGGGATGGGGCAGCGGCGGAGGACTGCAGAGCACCGGCGCTTGGGTTGGATCTGGATCGGGGAGAAGGGGAAAGAGAGAGGCGGCGGAGAGGGGGAGAGAGAGGCGGGCGCGGGCTGCTTAGGGTTTGGATTGGGCTGCAGAGAGGTGGACAGTTCGGATCGGCTAGAACGGACGGTTCAGATCGGCTAAGGGGGTGATCCATGGGAAGAGCCCTGATTGGTTCAGAAAATTTATGGTTTAAAATAGTTTCTAAGTACTAAAACTATGGGTGTTTTGTGAAGCAGCGATCAAAAATATTTTGCAAAACGGCACAACTAAATTTTTCTCTCAAGTTAGACCACATTTTTTGGATCATCGCCAATTTGCATGCATTTTTATCTTTCTAGCTATTTTTAATCATTTTCTGAGTGCCCAAAACGAGGTTTTTTTGTGAATGACCTACCAAATAATTGTTGCAAAAATGGACCAAAACATTTTTATAAAACAATAGGACATATTTAATTCACAATTGACCAGATGGTTGGGTGTCCAAAGCTTTGATCCACCTCTCGTGAAAAAGACAAATTTCCGCCGATTCAGCTGGAAGCGGGTCAAATTTGAACTACAGCTGCCTCATAATTTGCTCTACATTTTTTCCAAAAATCATTTATAGATACATAAGTATCTATTTAATCATAAAAACACCAAAAGTTTCCCAAGATTCAACCACTAGCTAGGAACGGTCATGTCCGCCGTTCTAACCGCATTTTGAAACGGGCGTAAAAAATTCAAAAAAAATCAAAAAATTGGAAAACCTTCGCATTGTGTCATTATATGTGATCAAGTTTCCAGGAAAAATAATAAACTTGTAATACGGTAATTATTTTAAAAAAGTGTTCTGAGAAACGAGCTATCATGTGTGAAGATTAATGGCCATCAAGCCAAATGATCAATCTTATGGCCACATTCATGACATAGTTTGTTCAAATGATCTCATATTGTGCACAAGTGTGCATATTGAAATGGCAAACAATGTTGCCTAAGGAAGTTTTCATTTTCTTTGGACGAAAAATTCATTTTCCATTTTTCGAGTGCCCAAAATGAGTTTTTTGTGAAGGACCTACCATATGTTTGTTGCAAAATTGTACCTAATAAATTTTATAAAATACTAGGACATATTTAATGCATAATTAACCAAATGGTCGGGTGCAAAAATTTTTGATCCACCTCTCGTGAAAAAGACAAATCTCCACCGATTCAGTTGGAAGCGGGTAAAATTTGAACTGTAGCTACCTCGTAGTTTGCTCTTTATTTTTTACAAAAATCATTTTTAGGTAAATAAGTATCTATTTAATCAGAGAAACACCAAAAAAATTCCAAGATTCAATCACTAGCTAGGAACGGTCAAGCCCGTCGTTTTGACCGCATTTTGAAACGGGCATAAAAAATTTAAAAAAATCATCAAATTGGAAAACCTTCGCATTGTGTCATTATATGTGACCAAGTTTCTAGGAAAGATAATAAACTTGTAATACGAAAATTATTTTTAAAAAAGTGTTCTCAGAAACGAGCTATCATGCGTGAAGTTTCATGGCTTTCAAGCCAAATGATCAACCTTATGGCCACATTCATGGCATAGTTTGTTCAAATGGCCTCATATCATGCACAACGGTGCACCTTGGAATTCCAAACGATGTTGCCAAAGGGAGTTTTCATTTTCTTTTCACGAAAAATACATTTTCCATTTTCCGAGTGCCCGAAATGAGTTTTTTAAAGGACCTACCATATATTTGTTGCAAAATTGGATTAAATAAATTTTATAAAATACTAGGCCATATATAATGCACAATTAACCAAATAGTTGGGTGTAAAAAGTTTTGATCCACCTCTGGTGAAAAACACAAATTCCCGCTGATTTAGTTGGAAGCGGGTCAAATTTGAACTGCAGCTGCCTCGTAGTTTGCTCTTTATTTTTTCCAAAAATCATTTCTAGGTACATAAGTATCTATTTAATCAGAGAAACACCAAAAAAATTCCAAGATTCAACCACTAGTTAGGAATGGTCATTCCCGCCGATTTGACCGCATTTTGAAACGGGCATAAAAAATCCAAAAAAAATCAAAAAATTGGAAAACCTTCGCATTGTGTCATTATATGTGGCCAAGTTTCCAGGAAAAATAATAAACTTGTAATATGGAAATTGTTTTTAAAAAGTGTTCTCAGAAACGAGCTATCATGCATGAAGATTCATGGCTTTCAAGCCAAATGATCAATCTTATGGCCACATTCATGGTATAGTTTGTTCAAATAACCTCATATCATGCACAAGGGTGCATCTTGGAATGGCAAACAATGTTGCCTAAGGAACTTTTCATTTTCTTTGGATGAAAATTTCATTTTTCATTTTTTCGAGTGCCTAAAATGAGTTTTTTTGTGAAGGACCTACCATATATTTGTTGCAAAATTGGACCTAATCAATTTTATAAAATACTAGGCCATATATAATGCACAATTGACAAAATGGTTGGGTGTCAAAAGTTTTGATCCACCTCTGGTGAAAAAGACAAATTCTCATCGATTCAGTTGGAAGCGGGTCAAATTTGAACTGCAGATGCCTCATAGTTTGCTCTTTATTTTTTCCAAAAATCATTTCTAGGTAAATAAGTATCTATTTAATCAGAAGTACATGGTTTGATGGTGAGACATCGAGGTTTGGACGGTGGCCGAGGGCCCCAACTCTAGAGCGCATACGCTTGCATGCCGTCGTGTGGTCACCGCGTGACCGTGGCGTTGCCATGCGTTCTGAGCGGCCTAGGCATGTCTAGTGGGTTGGGAACTCCCCAGGTAGGTTCTAAGAAGAAAATTATAACATAAGATTCTCATGAGGAGACCGAACTATGCTCAAACATGAATTAGCAGGCAAGTGTTTAATTAGTGGTACGGGAAATGCACATGGCCAATGGGCGTGAGTTTTGGCTGAGGATGATCATATACTAAGAAGAATGTCTTCACAAATTTTTAAGGAAAACAAGAATATATAAATAACACTTCCTTCACAAAGTGCTGCTTTGAACAGAATAGGAAAATGAATATTATTGAGTTATTTTTGAACTAGGCAAGGAAGGTTTTTGACATATTTGATGAAGATATGATCCAAAAAATTTATAAGAATTTTTTGGGAATTTTTGGAATAACGGAAATATAAGTTGCTTCACAACCTAGGGCTAAAATTGACACATGGACATGACACATAGGCAAAACTGATGAGATGGCGCCTAGTCATCACAATCCACCATAATCTACAAGGCTATGACCATCTATATTGGTCGTTAACAACTAGAAATAAGGCAGCGGACCAGTCCTGTTTGCTTTGTGACCATTTCATGTAAGGAAATTACGACCTTTCTGACCAAAATGTTAACAATGGTTTAGGGTTTGGAGCCCCCTGAACAGCTTTTGACCAATTGCTCTCAAATGGTCATAGATCTATGACCAATTCTTCCAGGGTCACTAACAGAAGGTCACTAGTTGACATATTTCTTGTAGTGAAAGTGCACGAACATGTACTAGATTTCGCTCTATCAATATATCGATGTACTCTTTTCCCAATACCAAAACTTGCATCCATTCTACACTATAAAACTTAAAGTTAGCACAACTAATCTAATCCGAGAGCACAAGCCGAAGCTAAAAAGACCACGTACCCCATCGTTTAAGCACTTGATGAACACCGATTTGGGATGCTTCGGTGTTGTAGACACGCGGCACACGACCATCCTTGGGCAGTGGTCGCACTTGATGAGGGGCAACGGTGCGCCGATGAGCTTTTGGGAAAGCACCGAGCCCGGCGGGCCGCCATTCGCGTATCTACCGGCGGACCATCGATGGTGCAGATCCGAGCGGCTAGAGGACGAGCCACTGCCTGCATGTGGCCTTGCGGCCCTGCCAGGGCCTTCCGATGAGGTGACGGGCCAGTCCATGGCGCGGCCCAGCCTCCCACAACCGGGCGAGCTCAAGACCGGCCGGATCCGCCCCAAATCCGGCCGGTGGGTGCGAAAATAAGGCGGCCGTGGTTGGGTAGCTCGGCGGCGACGAGAGGAAGGGGCTGGGCGAGCGCGTGTCCGTGTTGCGCGGCCGCAATGGCAGCAGCGGTGGTGGCGGGCGTCGAGGGGAGGAGTGTGGAAGAGTGCAGAAGAATGGAGAGGGATGCGGCCGGAGGGAGGAAGGGGGTCGGATAGAAAAAGGACACGCGCAGACGGCCGGCGTGTCCACGTGGTGTCCGTTTCACCCTAAAGGCGGCGCAAACTTGGGCCACGGATGGGTCGAAAGCAGACACAAAACGAACAAATGTCCGTTTGCTCCCGCGCATTGGGCCGCCCAGTTCGTTTGTTTTATCCCAAATGGACGGGGCCGGACAGGATAGGGTCGCGCAGTGGAGTTGGCCTTAGAGAAGGTGACCACCTGGACACATTGGTCCAGCGGAACCATCGCGTCGTGTTCGAGTCAGGGGAAATGCGGCGTACGGCGAACCACAGGTGACGTACGAGTACGTACTTAGGCCAACTCCACCGCGCAACCCCAAACGGACGTCCGGTTTGGCCGGATTTTGTCCCTTTGGGGCGCCGATGGGTTCGCCCATGTCCGCGTTTGTCCGATGGGTCGTGGGTGCGCCCAACGCGCGGCCGCACCCCAAAACCTGTCCGAGGTGGACGTGAATAAAAGAAGTTTAAAAACTAAATGAAATGACTAAAAAAGTAAATAAACTTAGTTAAAAAAACATAAAACATATATATAGGGGTTACGGCCACAAAACGGCCCAGTTTATCAGTCCACTTAAACGGCCAAGTTCGTAATTAACATAAAACAAAAAAGAAAAATGCCTCCCGCGCGCTCCTGCTCCTGTCGCGCCCGTCGATGCCGTGGCCAACGCTGCTCACTGGCCTCCGGTGTCATCGTCGTCGCTGACCAGGTCGACGTAGGCCGACGACGTCCAGAGGTGGGCCGGCGGTGCGTGGTAGTCAGAGGCGGGCTGGACGGCGTGAGATGCCTGCACCACCTCCTCCCCCGGCGACGCCTCCCGCTCCGGTGACCGTGGCGGCGTGGGCCGCTAGTTCACGCCCACGGCGTCGGCCATAGTTCCAGAGGCCCATGGCTACGGGCGGCCGGCCGGCGAGTTTCTTGGCTAGGGTTTGGGAGCAGGCGATGTCGGGTTTCGAGGAGGCCGCGGGGTGGCGTGGGGCAGTGTGGACGACGATCCATCCACGCTTCCCACTTAAAGAAGGACGGCGACCGTTTGACGTGCGGATGACAGGTGGGGCCGCCCGCTCGTGCGCATTGATGTCGGCGGGTGGGAGGTAGGTGGCCGCCTGCCACGCGGCCCCGACGGGGACGAGGCGCGTGTCCGTTTGGTGTCCGCTGCGACCCAAACCCGGTGCAAGTTTGCGCTCGAAATGGGTCGGCCCGGACACAAAACGGACAGGATGGGTCCGGGCCGTCGCGCACTGGGCCGCCTCGTTTGTCCCTTTTGCCCCAAACGGACAGGGCCGGACAGGATAGGGTCGCGCGGTGGAGTTGGCCTCCCTTTTGCCCCGAATGGACAGGGCCGGATAGGATAGGGTCGCGCGGTGGAGTTGTCGCGCGACCCTATCCTGTCCGGCCCTGTCCGTTTGGGACAAAAGGGACAAACGAGGCGGCCCAGCGCGCGGCCTCAAACGGACAAATGTCCGGATTCCGTCCGTTTTCGACCCATCCCCAGCCCAAACTTGCGCTCGGTTTGGGGTGAAACGGACGCGCGCGGACGGCCGCGACGCACGCCCTTATCCCCCCCGTGGCCCGCCTGTCAGGGACACTAGCAGTCCCTCCGCTCCTAACGCTTCACCCTCTCTTTCGGCCCCGCCCCGCCGCCGGCGCCGCCCCTATTCTCCGGCCGCCTCCTCACCGCGCAGCCCCCCCACCCCCACCGTCCATACCAAACTACGTCTCGACATGGCCGCCACCACGCCCGCGCTTTCGTCGTAGTTTTGGTCTTCTATCGGGGGAGGTTTGGCCGTCGCCGTCCTTGCCGGTGGCGGAGGGGACACGACTGCCGGCGATGGACCAAGGCGGATTCCGATGAGAGCTCTAGAGCGGCCAGTAGCCTACCGGCAACCACCCCTGCTGCGTCGAGGTGATCATCGTGGCCTCGTCACCACCACGACCCGAAGGTGTTCGACCTTTTGCCATCAAAGGTATGAACAATGGAGACGAGTTTTTCTTTCATCACTTCCTTTGTTCGTCGGACGATTCATCGTCGGATGATGAAGATCTTGTGGTGACTGCACTGGTCATTCACGACCATATTCAACGGCAGCTTCCTCGGTACAGGGGGTCACTCCCTGGCCGTGCTCCCAACCTGAACCGCAACAGGGAGAGAGGTCACGCCCTGCTTTATGCCGATTACTTTGCCAACACCCCACTCTTCAAGCAGGATAAATTTCGTCGCCGTTTTCGTATGGCAAGGCATGTGTTCAATCGTATCCGAGAGGGAGTGGTTGCTCATGACCCATACTTCGAGTGCAATACGGATGCCCTTGGCAAGCTTGGATTCTCCTCTTACCAGAAATGCACCGCGGCCATCCGCATGCTTGCATATGGTATTCCAGGCAATCTGGTGGACGAGTATGTGCGTATGAGTGAGACAACATGTATGATGTCAATGTATAAGTTTTGCCAGGCCGTGATCGAGGTGTTTGGCCCAGAGTACTTGAGGCAGCCAACTGTCGCTGATACAGAGAGATTTTTGGCGACCAACGCAGCTAGAGGCTTTCCAGGCATGCTTGGCAGCATAGATTGTATGCATTGGGAGTGGAAGAACTGTCCATTTGCTTGGTAGGACCAGTACAAGGGGCATGTTAACGGGTGCACTGTCATATTAGAAGCGGTGGCATCGCAAGATCTTTGGATATGACATTCTTTTTTCGGCATGGCAGGTTCTCACAATGATATCAACGTGCTGCAGCACTCTCCAGTCTTCGCAAGGCTTGCAGAAGGCCACTCCCCACCTGTCAATTTTGAGATCAACGACCACCAGTACAACAAGGGATACTATCTAGCAGATGGTATATATTCTCAATGGTCAACTTTTGTGAAGACAATCTCGAAACCCCAAGGTGAGAAGAGAAAGAGATTTGCCCAAATGCAAGAGAGTGTTAGAAAGGATGTGGAACGTGCTTTTGGTGTGCTTCAATCCCGGTGGGGTATCGTTCAAAACCCTGCACTGTCATGGGATGAAAGGAAGCTTTGGGAGGTGATGACTGCTTGTGTGATTATGCACAACATGATCGTCGAGGACGAGCGTGATGAGAGTATTTTCGACCAAGGATTTGATTATCAAGGTGAAAATATTGAGCCCCTGCACCAAGACCCGACCACATTTGAACAGTTTCTCCAATTCCACCGTGAGATGCGTGATTGGCACACTCATTTGAATTTTGAAAATGACTTGGTTGAGCACGTCTGGGATCACATTGGCAACCAATAGATGTATTGGTCCAATTTATGTTCAGTCAAGACAATTTCAATTTGGTTGTAAAACTATTTTAATTTTCAGACAAATATTTGGGTTGGAAACTAGTTTTGATGCAAATTTGGGCATTTTTGGCCCTGACGGACAGGATGGGGCAAATGGATGCGGCCGCGTGCTGGCCGCACGGCCACCGCATCCCAGGACAGGCCCGGACACGACCCCAAATCCCTACCTAAACGGATAAAAACCGGACAAAACGGACGTCCGTTTGGAGTCGCGCGGTGGAGTTGGCCTTACAGCGGCTTGGAAGCGTCGCTTGCACGGGCCATGGTGCCTGACTGCCTGACAACAACTCAGATCCTAAACTTGCAGCCGGAAATTAAATTTTGGGAGTCGGTGAAGCAGGCAGCACAAGATCAAATGAGCGAGGAGGAGAGAGATCGAGACGCACAAACCACCTGGCACAAGCAATGCACGTTCCCACAGCTCTTATCCATCTTTCACTGTTGACTCATCAACGCCTACCTCAGCTAGCCATCTGCCTGTCCCTCCCAATCCCAACTCTCAACCCAGGCGATTTATGATGCCATGTTGTACACAACAAGACAGACAGATAGCGAGATCAAACTAAAAATGCTCGAGTAGTTAACAGTTTAATTAGCACCACAGTATTACTAGCACGCGTTCTAATCACATGCAGGAAAACGTATGTACTTAATAATTCGCTAAGCAATTGCTAAGCATTACCACGTGTCACATGTGGTAAGCAATCCAAACTATTTATGAGCAATCGTTAAGCATCCGCAGTGCACACGGAAGAGGAGAGTCAGAGCAACTCCCACGGGCCGACCCAAACGGACGGCGCATTTGTCCGCATTTTGTCCTTTTGGGTCGGCCACCCGCCCGGCGTCCGTCCTCTTTTAGATTTGGATCGGCAGCGCGCCCAACGCGTCGACCCATTTCATGCCCGCATTCAACTTTTAAATAAAGGGCCCGCGGCTGATCATGCCAGCGGCCATGTCTCATGCCGGCACCATGTCAGCGCCGGCATACAATGCCAGCTTCAGAAAATATCACCACAGTTCATGCTGGCGCACCCGACACACATGCCAACACATAAAAAGGGTGGGACTTGAGTTCGACCACGCCATCTCATGCCGGCACACCTGCCGGCATACAAAAAGGATGGCCCTCGCCGTCATAGATCACTCGTCGGTGAACTTGAGCATGTCGGCCTGCATCTTCTCGAACTACGGCCTCTTCCTTAGCGACACGGTGTTGAGATCCACCTTCATGATCTCTATCCCGGTCATCATTCTCGCAAGAGTCACTTCTTTTGCCTTGGTCTTGGCGTTGGCGGCCTCGATCTCTAGCATCCTGGCTTGCTTCTCCGCCTCGAGCTCGAACATCTTGGCTTGCTTCTCGGCGTCAAGATCAAGCCTCCTTCTTTGGATCTCCATGAAAGCATTCATTTGCTCTGCCTTGAAACGCCGGCGCTCCTCCTCTCTTGAGTCCTTCTTATTCATCATACCGTCCACGCTTGCGATCAAGGCGTTGGTGGCCGCATCTCGCTTGTCCTCCTTCTTGGAGTTGGTCTTCCCCCACGGCCGTGCCGGCTTGCCCTCCCCAACATCCTCCATGGCGCCCTTCCCCCCACGTGCCTTGAGCGCGGCATATTGTGCCTTGAACTACTCTTCGTCCTTGATGACCCAATATCAATGGGAGAGGTTGAAGCACTTGCCATTGTGTTGAACCTTGAATGCCTCCAAAGCTTGAAATGCCTACAAAATGTTTCCATGCAAGCATATGCGCAAGTGATAGCAAGGATGATCTTGATGACACAAAAGAGGGTGGCTTGCTTGCTATCATACCATGTCTTGCATGCCGATGCCGCTCACGGGGCGGGCCTTGACGCTCTCAAGGTGGCGCAAAACTTGTTGCACTCTTGTTGGATCACCCTCCACCGCATGGAAATGGAGACCCACCCGCGCGTGCTCACAAATTGGTAAGGTGGAAACTTCTTGCGCTCAAGGAACTCTCGGTGCACACGAGTCCAAAAGGTTGAATGCTTTTGCTCGGCGCCCGTCTTCGGGTCTTGTCCAATGTCTCGCCTACACTCGCAAAGAAGCTTGTCCTCGGCCGATGTGTACGCATTCGTACGCTTGCTCTTGCGCTTGGGCTTAGGACCGGCGGCTTGGTTGGCGAGCTCGTCCTCGAACAAAGGCTCCACGTCGATGTCTCACTCGTCCTCTTCCTCTAGCCCGTAGTCGTCCGGGAACTCGTGGTCGAGGGGGAAGCCATCCAGGTCGACGCCGACCTGATCACGCATGAAGGTCGCCTGGTCAGGATCATAGCCAGCGGTCGGCGTGAACGCCCCGTGGCCGTCCTGGCTTTGTGTCTCATCAGGATCGTAGCCAGCGCCTGGCGCACCGGCCTCGAAGATGAGGTTTTGCATGAAGTCCTCATCGACGGCGGACGGCATTCCCTCGAACAGGTTACGGGCGTCTGGGAGCCCGCCGGCCGGCGTCTGCCGCATGCGTTTCCTTGTGCCGCCGGACGACGAGCCACCAACCACCGGGGTGGTGTTGAGCTCGATGGGCGCTGGCGCAGGCGTGGAAGGTGCGACCACGCTCACGTCGGAACACTCCATGGAGAGGCGGGAGGCCTGTGGGTAGACGTGAAAGGCGGGGACCGGGTTGCAAGCCGACGCGCGGGGTGCCTTGGGCAGCACCATCCGAGGAAACACCGACGAGCCGGTGCCGGCCGCGGCGACGGCGCCTTGGACGAGGTTGTGCTGGCCAGGGTTTACCCCTAGCATGTAGAGCGCCTCCCTCGTTGCCGCCGCGACGCGGGCGTTGGTGAACTCCTGCTGCACGGCGGCCACGGCGGCGGCCTGCGTGGCGGCCTCATCCCTCGCGTCTGCGGCGTGCCTCCGACCCTTCCTCTTGGCCGACTCCCTTGCCCGTTGTTCGGGTGTCAGCGCCTTCTTCGGCTTGGTCGCGGCGGCGGGTTGCGCGGAGCACGAGGCTTGCCTTTCCCGGAAGGGGCGACGGCGCCGGACGAGGCGAGGGAGGCGAGGCCGGCGGCGGCGTCGAGGTCGAGGTCGAGGTCGATGGTTTCGTCCATGGTTGGGGCGGGAGCTAGCGCGCGCAGATGGGAGTGTTTTTGGGGAAAATGGGGGGAAATGGTGGTGGCTGCCACCGACCGGCGGGCCCGGGAAGAAGAGTAGGCGCGCACGCGCGTCTGTCTCGTGTCCGCGCCGACGCAAATCAGGCTCAAAATTGGGCCGGGAATGGGTCGCCCGCGGACGAAAAACAGACGTGCGTCCGTTTGGGTCGGCGCGTTGGGACGCCACTTTTGTCCGCGCTGACCCAAACGGACGCGGCCGGACGAAATGGGTCGCCCCATTGGAGTTGCTCTAATAATCTATTTTTTTCGAAAAGGGTGTTGAAAGCCTGACATCTGCATCAATAGATGTATACCGCCATTATTATTAAATTATTCAACAATGGTCTGACAAGAATATACATCAAATAAACCAAAGGCACTACTCACGGCTACAAACTTAATAATGGAGATCCATCGCTTCCCACCGTTTAGAACCGGCATCACCGTTGAGTCGCCCGCATGACGTACCTGGCAGGTGCGGAGCCAAGATTTGGACATAAGTGGGGGTGAAAAGCCAACTTTCACAAAAGTCATGAAACATTTTTGTTGATCAAAAGGGCCACACGGCCCCATTTTCATTACGAAAATGGAGTCAGATACATCTGTCTCCATTGTCAATTCTCACGATAGTGTTGATGATCATCAAAATGTATATAATGAAACTACAAAAGAATGTTATATTTTCTGTTAACTTAAACTAGTAACAGGGCCCGTGCGTTGCAACGGGAAAAAGAAGATCACACATGATTTACGATTTCATTGGTCAGTCTTCTAGATTTAGCAAACTACACTCTTCAGTTCCAGCATCACTGACTTAGGCATCTTTAGTAGCATTGTATATCAACAGGAGAGAACATCAATATTTATCAGCACACATGCAATAATTTATTTTGCATACTCACACCGACAATGTTTCTATACCGGGTCCCTCTCTTATTGCCATGTTATAACCACATAACCTAATCCACACAACATTCATCCTTTCTTCTTTACCAGGTCTCTCTTATTGCCATATTATATAGCTACACAACCCCCTCTATTGCCCGATCATCTTTCATTCCTTCTTTACTGGACCTACCATTGTCAGATTATAGCCACACCTCACCCTCGGTTTTGTTTAGGTTCGAAGAGGCTTGTTGATTGTCTATTTAAAGACATATAAATTGGTGAATATTGTGTAAATTAGCAAGGTGGTACTATTAATAATAAAGAAATATTCTTTGGCAGAACTGAAAGCTGGGCTGCACAATTTGTCTGCCTTGGAGCAGCACAAGCCCACAACCCCAAACGCCCAACTGGCCAACCTTTTCAACCAACCCATGCCCAAGGAACCCTAGGGCAGCTTGATCCCCTCATCGTTCCCTTGTGCGGGCATAAAAACCAAGAACCGAAGCCCGGAGCTAAAAAACAAGAACCAAAGCAAAAAACCAAGTACTGAAGCTTCAGTTGTTCAATCAGTCAGCGAACAACAGAAACCGAAATAATTTCGGTGAGTTCAGTCTTTGGAGTTCTGTTAGAATTACTTGTAATTTTATTCATACTCATTACACTGCTGACCGAATTCGTGAAGGGTCGGGCGGCGTACCTGGCGGAGTGGACCTTTCAAAGTTGCGCGCCGGGAGGGAAGGGCCGACGACGTCGGCGACATTGTGTCAGCGGGCGGTGAGCGATGAGGTAGAAGATCCGTTGCTGTCGGGGCCTCCTTGCTCGAGCAGCAACCTCGATGCGGAGGGTCACCTCCTCCATGTCGATGTTCGAGCCATCAGATTCTGAACCGGAGCCACCGCTTCTTCCGTTGCTGGCCATTGGGGTCGAAGGGAGGGGATTGAAAGTGGAGTAAATGGAGAGGGGAGTCAAGTGTATTTGGATTGACCGGTGTGTAGGGTTTTCAAAATGGGAATATTTGTGGAGTCGGGGTGGGCTGGATTGACGTGGCGGATGCAACCAGGCACGCCCGGGCCACCTCATATCTGCCTCGTATTTGGGTTGGATATGAGGGGTGCCAGTCAATCTGGACGTTCGAGACCCACTTGAGGCACCTGGCTGGGTCAGATTTTCGTAACCGGTCAGTGACCAGGCTGGTCGCTCGGATGTTTGGGGCCGGTTTAAGACGCCCCGATGTAGATGCTCCTACCGAACTGCCACGGCGAGGCTCTTTAATCTTGGCGTTTCGTCCACCATTGCTCAAGTCAAGTACGCCGGCATGCACAAAAGGACTAGTGCCTCGGGGCCAATTTGGGTTGGTGCGTATATGTGTCGATAGTGGGCCCATGATCACGGCTCTACGTTTTTTCAAGATTGACGTGGGGGGGGGGGGGGTCAAACCCCACCGCTTGTTATATTCCAACTCGAAGAGTGACTTGGCAGTCAGTACAAATACACGAAGGCGCACACAAAGTGCAAAGGGAAATTACAGAGGACGGCGCCCAGGAGGAGAGCCAAAAACTAGAAAAAGAACGAAGTAAACAGAGGGGAAGGTTGGCACAGAGACCAAACCGAAAACCCTGGTAACCAACATCTAAGGACCAAGCTCCGCCGAGCAGCTCGTTCCACCATCAACAAATAACCACAAGAAGCCCTAGGGAAAAAAGGCACCAAAAATGGCAGCTCAGAGAGGAACATCGTTGGCACGAACGAAGGGCGTCGCATAGCCGAGTTCGTGCGGCGACACCGGTGTGCCACTGTCGAAGCCGCAAGATGGCGCTCCACCGAGACCGAAGGGCACGGCACCGGTGTATCGTCACCGAGGTCGAAGGGCAGCTTGCCGCCAAGGCCACGCCAGGATATCCACGCAAGCGTCGTCTGGGCCACCATGAAGCATAGCCCTGTCCATAAGGATAATTGAAGTAGGAGCATGCTGAGATGCGTCAATGGCACGAACGAAGGGCGTCGGATAGCCGAGTTGGTGCGGCAGCACCGGTGCCGCCGGCGAAGCCGAAAGACAACGCGCCACCGAGACCTAAGGGCACAGTACCGATGTACTGCCGCCGAGGTCGAAGGGTAGCAAGTCGTCGAGGCCACCCCAGGACGTCCAGGCAAGCGCCAACAGAGGCTCCTAGGACAAAGGCTTGTTAGGATCAAAACCGAGGTGAAGAAGGAGCAGCAAGGGGCGGATCCGCCCAGAGCAGAACAATCCAAGACGATGCCCCCAACGAGGAATTGACGTGGAGACATCGACACCGCCGGACTCGGGGAACCCGGGTCCGAGATTTCTCTCTAGATCAAAGAGAAAGGGGGAGAGGACGGCAGTGCCAACTCGACGCCTCCAGGAAGGAAACGGCACCCATAGGTGTCGCCGTCGATTGAGCTTTCACCCGGCATTTGCATCCTCCACACCGCATCCCGAGGAGATTGGCCACCCACCGCCACAGTCCAACACCTAGGCAAGAGCCGGGCCATGGGAGTGCCGAAGAAACAAGATGGCAGGGCCAGCAGGAGACATCAGAACCAACGAAGGGGAGGCAGCCCGCAGCCGGGGAGAACGACAGCAACGAGCAGCCCGCCTCACCACGAGGAGGCGACGACGACCCAGGCCATCAGGGAGCAGCAGCCATGCTGCTGAACTGCCGGACGAGGGCTGCCCAGTCACCGCCGAACGAGCGAGGGGGAGCCGTACCGCGCGAGCCCCTGGATCTGAGTGGAGCCGCCGCTTTCCCCGCAGGCCATAGGAGGCTGATGCAAGGAGGTGCCGCAACTAGACCACGACAGAGGGGATTCGGGGAGCCAGCCACGACCGTTGACAAGGGGAGGCACTGTGCAGGGGGGGGGGGGGGGGCTCCAGAGAGGAGGGTCAGGGGTCGTCGTTGAAGCAGGGGAGGATGCGGGAGAGGAGAGCCGATGCGCACGCAAGGGAGCGAATCCCGCCGCCGCCGGCCGTCGGCGGGCTTTGCCCGGCGACGTCTGCCAGCGACGGCGAGGGAAGGTGGCGTTGGAGGGGTCGGCGGCGGCGGCGGCGGCGGCTAGGGTTCCGCCCGAGCCGCCCTAGGGGGACGACGCGGGGGCTAGGGTTCTGCTCTGCCGATGCTTATGTCAGTTTATCATCACGACTCTACCTAGCAGTAACTATTCTTCGGGATTTGCACGGTGAGGACTGA
Source organism: Triticum timopheevii (assembly GCA_963921465.1). Taxonomy (NCBI): domain Eukaryota; kingdom Viridiplantae; phylum Streptophyta; class Magnoliopsida; order Poales; family Poaceae; genus Triticum; species Triticum timopheevii. The sequence goes on from OY997262.1 coordinate 426,942,659, forward strand.
GGCAACTAAATTTCGTATTTTGACCTTTTTCAAAACTTGTTCGAGATCTGACCCTATTTTGCAAAAGTTTCGAGACTTGACTATTTTCCTACTGCCAGGGGCCTTGGAGGTAGGTTGTTATACCATACCGCCAGGGGCCTTGGCGGTAAGAAAATGTCAGATCTCGAAATTTTTGCAAAGCAGGGTCAGATATGAAACAAGTTTTTAGAAAGGTCAAAACACAAAAAATTGCCGATTGAGGCGCCGCCTATGCTTGCAATGTTGGGAGAGAGAGTGTAATTTAAGCTAACTGCTCTGCCACATCATCCATGATATCGCCGTGACGTTAACCAACCTGTGGTTGGAAGGTTAGAGGGGCTGTGGTATCCCCAGCCCACTAGGGTTCAAATCCTGGTGCTCACATTTATTGCTGAATTTATTTCAGAAATTTCGGCGATGCGCATTCAGTGGGAGGGGACGTTCCCGTTGACGACGAGGCGCCTACGGTGACTTCGTAAATCTTAAGATGATATGCCGGCTCAGTCTTTTGAAGGTGCTTATAGGGGTAGGATGTGCGTGTGTGCGTTCATAGGGGTGAATGTATGCACTTGTATATAAGCGCTTGGGTGTGTACTGATGTTAAAAAAATGATATCACCATGACGCCATGTTCACTACAGCGACGAGTGATCGGATGGCCGGCGGAATCACAAGTAGGGACGATATTTAAAGTGCTGCCTTCGCCTAGGCTTGGAGGCCTCGGCGACCTCCCACTGCTTTCCTGCCGACGTCACGTCACGATCGGGTCATCGGAACTCCGACGAGACAAGGCATGCAACTGGTGCAGCGAGACGCCGGGCTGGCGCCGTGCATCATCGCCACCTCGCACGCACGCGGAGGCGCGGACGCCGTGCATCGCCACCAATGGAATTACTTGGACTTGACCTCTTGGGAGAGACGTCCGGCGACCGACGACGTGGCTATTACTTCTGGTCGGTTGATTGACTATCCAGTCCAGCGTCCAGATTGAATCATTGCGGCGTCGATTCGAGTCGAGTCGACTGGGCTACGCCGGCCTACGCGTGTTGTGTGTCGATCAGGTGGGTGGATATAGGTTTTCACTACTCTCTGGACTGGAGCTGTCGACTTTTTTTTTTGAACAATGAAAGGCGCATAGCGCGCCAATTCATTCATTATAACAACAGTTTACATGATTAATGGCATATCCCTTTTGTGATACATCTTGGATAACCTGCTCCAGGGAATGATGCCAGCGTTGATGTTCAGCAATAGTACAAGTAGTTACACAGTGTTGATTTGGATTAAATTCCTGTGAATAAGCTAGCTTTGCTGCATCATGAGCTACCGAGTTTTGGTTCCTTCTTACATGGAATACCTGGACATGGCTTGAGCTTGTGAGGGCACAGAAATCTGCTAATATACCTCTAATCATCCAGTGTCCAGGCTGCCTAGTTGGTTCCCTTGCCGCTGCTGCTTTTGCTAAAGTTAAATTATCCGTTAGAATGGCAGCCTCATGTATTCCTGTCATGTTTATGATGATGGCTGCTAACTTGATCGCCAAGGCTTCGGCATGTATCGCTGATTGAGCTTGCATTGCTGTTGCGGAAATCTTGATCTGCCATTTTGTTCGTCTTTCTTGTCCTTCTATGGATATCCCTATACCTGTTTTCCCTGTTCCGTTCACACTTGATTGTTCCTGTTTATTCCAAGCTGCATCCGTGAATATTTTCGTTGAGGCTGAAATTTCAGTCAGATTAACTGTATTCCCTTGAACATATTTGTCTTCCTTATGCTTGCAATCCTTTCCTGTTTCAGAAGTAGCTGTTTCCTGCATATTTATATTTTGTTCCAAAGACAAACTGTTTATGATTGCTTGAGCCGCATGGAAGACCTGTATTGGAGATGCATCTTTTCTTTGAAAAACTTTGTCATTCCTGAACTTCCAAAGGCACCACAAAAAAGTGAAAATATTACTTAAGGTTGCATTTGGATGATTTGAATTAGCTAAGTTTAAGATGGTAGTAACTAAAGAATCTGAATTCTGACACAACAAATCAGTTCTAATGTACCAGGGGTTTGCGAACCATGCAGCTCTAGCATAAACACAGTTGAAGAATATGTGCATCTCATCCTCTTCTAAGCCACATCTTGAGCAGAACTTACTAATGTGCTTAGAATACTTACCTGCTCTCTTCCCTGTAGGTAAAGCTTTTCTTACCAGTCTTCATGCAAATGTTTGGATTCTAGGAGCCATATTTCTGTCCTTCCATACCTTCTTTAAGAGTTCTTTTAAATTATTGTTTAGAGTTCTAGGTTGTGGCTCTCCTTCCTCTTGCAAGACCTGGAAACAAGTTTTATATGCACTTTTTGTAGTGAATTTCCCTGTTGGTGTGTGTTTCCAACATAAAATATCTTCACCTTCTTCCTGTATGATTGGCACCTGCTTGATGGAATTAGCTGTATCAGAATCAAATAAAAGATCTATGAGATTAGCATTCCATTTTTTCTGCCCTGGAATCCAAAGATCTCTAATAAGAGCCGGATAGATAAAATCATTATCTTGAATTATGAGATGATCATAAATACTTTCCCAAGCGTTAAACCACGGAGAGCTCCAAAGAGAGATATTGCCAGCCCTGATTTGGAAAAAAGAATTTCTAATAAGAATTGGCCTAACTTTAAGAATGGAGGCCCAAAAGGCAGATTTGGGAACATTATAATTGGCTCTCCAAAGAGAGGAGTCAGGAAAGTATTTAGATTTCAGGATTTGTGAAAGATGGCTTTCAGGCTTTTCAACAATTCTCCAAGCAGCTGCAAGAATGAGACACCTGTTGGTAGCTTGAATATTCTTGATTCCTAGCCCCCCTTCATTTTTTGGAGCACAAATGTCCTTCCAAGCTCTAAGACAAAGAGATTTGGCATTAGCTTCTTCCCTAACTCCTGTCCACCAGAAGTTCCTAATGATAGCAGTAAGTTTGGCCAAGAATTTTTTGGGGAAGAGAATATTTGACATATAATAAATGGGAATAGAAGCAAAAACTGAATTAATAAGAGTGAGTCTACCAGCATGTGAAAGTTTATTGGCTTTATAGGTTGGGAGCTTGGATTTGAATTTGTCAATAACAAAATTATAAGCTGAGGACCTATCTTTAGCTGGGAGAATGAGAGGGTGACCTAAATGAGTGAAATTATTATCAATGATGGGAACTGGAAAGATATTTCTGATTGCAAGTTGAATACTAGGATCCACACCTTTACTAAACAGAATACCTGATTTGGTCCAGTTGGGGGTTTGACCAGAGATAATACAAAAAGAACGTATAATCTCATTCATAGTATTAGCTTCCTCTATCGTGGCCAGACCACAAACAAGGAGGTCATCAGCAAACATGAGAGAATGGATTGGGGGGCAATAAGGTCCAAGAGATATACCTGACAAGTGGTTGGCTGTCATGGCTTCTTGCAAGGATATTGAGAGCTCATTTATGGCAAGGACAAACAAATAAGGTGAAAGAGGGCATCCTTGTCTTATACCTCTACTACTTCTGAATCTCGCATAAGATTGACCATTAATGACAACAGAGAAAACAGGAGTAGCTATGCATGCATGGATGAGATGAATGAAATGACTATGCAACCCTTTTCGCGTCAAAGCCGATACAATGAAATTCCACTCAAGACGATCAAAAGCTTTTGCCAGATCAATTTTAAGCATAAAGGCAGGAGTGTTCCAAGAATTAAGAGTAAAGGAATGAGTGATTTCTTGGGCAATAATGATATTATTACTAATTCTCCTACCTTCAATAAAAGCTTGTTGAGAAGGATGAATAAAATTAGGGAGGTGTGGTTTAAGTCTATTGGCCAAGGATTTAGCAATAATTTTATAAACAACATTGCAGAGACTAATAGGTCTAAAATCAGCAGGAGTAGTACAAACAAGTTTTTTAGGAATTAGAACAATGTTTGTGTTATTTATATGATTAGGCATTACCCCTGTTTCATAAAATTTTCTTACCAGATTGGTGATATCCTCTCCTATCCAATCCCAAGCCGCCAGGTAGAACGCCACATTGAATCCATCTGGTCCTGGGGATGCATTGACCTTCATTTCCTTCAAAATGCTTGGAGCTGCCGACTTGCGACTTCCTTGCAACTAGCAAGTGTCACTCTGTGGCGCGCGTTTAAGCACGCACGGCGTGGACTCATGGTCGATCGGACATCGGAGTACGTGGCAAACGTCGCTACCACTATGTATATTCTGCCAAGTGCCAAGTAAACTTGGCTGCAAAGTGCCAGTATATACGTAGTACCAAGGGAACGTCAAAAACACGTCCAGATAGGAATATGCACGGTCAGTGCATACGCCTTTACAGCAAGTTTCTCGAATGAGCCAAGAAGGAGATGCTTGTACGGTGGTCAGTTCGAATCCGTTACTGCTTTCTACTAGTACATGGTACGTTTTTTCCTGGATACACCTGCTTTCTACGATTGACAGGTCCCGAAAGAAGTCGCGAGAGAAAGGCTACCACTGGACAGAGCACGTTACCACGACTTGGATGTCTGCCCGCCTTTACCCGACCTGGCTCTCTTGGGCAAGTCGCTTGCACGGGCCACCGTGCAGTAGACCGATCATAAGCTACTCCAAAAACTCAATTTGAGATAAAAGACCGGGGAATCAAATAGCAAAAGATTGTGCCTGAGAAGAGAAAGAGACGCGCAAACCATCAGGCACGTCCAGAGTCCAGACCCTTTAAACTGTTCGCATTTGTCTGAGCTGCACGATCCAGACGTGTTTTGTTATCCAACGCGGACCATATCGATCCGTCGACCAGTCTAGATGCGTTTTCAACCTAAATTTGAAGCGCGGGGTTGCGGGAGTCCGAACAACAGATATGTAGGACTTCGACACCCCCGACACACCAAAATCCCCCTCCCCGTCTCATTCTTTTCCACTTCGCCCCTGCTGCCCCCTTTCTTTGCATCTGCACCCTCCTCCTTCGACGTCTAGTACCTCTCCGACCGCCACCCAGGCATTGTCGGACGTCCGCAACCACCACCCACGTGCATGCTCGTCTTGTACTATGACGCCGTCCACCTAGGATCCGTCCACAGCTAGGTACCTTCCCCCTCCCCCTGTCGCAACGACATCCATGGCGGTCACCACGCCCGACAGCTGTTCGGCCAAATGCCATTGAGCTTATTTTCAAACTTCATATCTTTTTTTAGAGTACGAAGGATGACAGGGTACTCGAGCATGGAGGATGAGTTGTTGTGCGATGCCTAGTTGGCTGTATCCGTGGATTTCATAGGCAAGAGCAAAAGAGGCTCTTCTGGCAGCGCGTGCATGATTCGTTTCATGCGCGAAAGCACATTGTCCCCTACGACATGCACATCATCCATGAACGCAACGTGAAGTCATTAGCGTATCGATGGTACACCATCGAAACCGCTATCGCCAAGTTTTATGGCATGGTTGATAGACTGGAGACAAGGTGATCACTGCGCGCGGCAGCCGAGAAGATTGTAATTTTTGTTTCTTGCTCAACTTGTTGATTGATTGATTCATCCGGTCAATGTTGCTCTACAAATTGTTTAGCCTGTATATGTGATGTACCACAGGATATAGGGCACACTATTTATGTTGGAAATATGCCCTAGAGGCAATAATAAAAGTGTTATTATTATATTTCTTTGTTCAAGATGATTGTCTTTTATTCATGCTATAATTGTATTATCCGGAAATCGTAATACACGTGTGAATACATAGACCATAATATGTCCCTAGTAAGCCTCTAGTTGACTAGCTCGTTGATCAACTGATAGTCATGGTTTCCTGGCTATGAACATTGGATGTCGTTGATAACGGGATCACATCATTAGGAGAATGATGTGATGGACAAGACCCAATCCTAAGCATAGCACAAGATCGTGTAGTTCGTTTGCTAGAGCTTTTTCAATGTCAAGTATCTCTTCCTTAGACCATGAGATCGTGTAACTCTCGGATACCGTAAGAGTGCTTTGGGTGTACCAAACGTCACAACGTAACTGGTGATTATAAAGGTGCACTACAGGTATCTCCGAAAGTGTCTGTTGGGTTGACACGGATCGAGACTGGGATTTGTCACTCCGTATGACGGAGAGGTATCTCTGGGCCCACTCGGTAATTCATCATCATAATGAGCTCAAAGTGACCAAGTGGTTGATCACGGGATCATGCATTACGGTACGAGTAAAGTGACTTGCCGGTAACGAGGCTGAACAAGGTATTGGGATACTGACGATCGAGTCTCGGGCAAGTAACATACCGATTGACAAAGGGAATTGTATACGGGGTTTGATCGAATCCTCGACATCGTGGTTCATCCGATGACATCATCGAGGAGCATGTGGGAGCCAACATGGGTATCCAGATCCCGCTGTTGGTTATTGACCGGAGAGTCGTCTTGGTCATGTCTGCATGGTTCCCGAACCCGTAGGGTCTACACACTTAAGGTTCGATGACGCTAGGGTTATAAAGGAAGTTTGTATGTGGTTACCGAATGTTGTTCGGAGTCCCGGATGAGATCCCGGACGTCACGAGGAGTTCCGGAATGGTCCGGAGGTAAAGATTTATATATGGGAAGTCCTGTTTTGGTCACCGGAAAAGTTTCGGGTTTTATCGGTAACGTACCGGGACCACCGGGAGGGTCCCGGGGGTCCACCAAGTGGGGTCCCGGAAGACAGTTTTACACATGCAAAACACTTAGGGTTAACTTGACGAGCCTGGCATGTACAGACATGGCCTCGGAACACGGAGACCGAAAGGTCGAACACAAGTCGTATGGAAGATACGATCAACATGAGAATGTTCACCGACGATGACTAGTCCGTCTCACGTGATGATCGGACACGGCCTAGTCGACTCGGATCGTGTAACACTTAGATGACTAGAGGGATGTCTAATCTGAGTGGGAGTTCATTATAATAATTTGATTAGATGAACTTAATTATTATGAACTTAGTCTAAAACCTTTGCAAAATATGTCTTGTAGATCAAATGGCCAACGCTCATGTCAACATGAACTTCAACGTGTTCCTAGAGAAAACCAAGCTGAAAGATGATGGCAGCAACTATACGGACTGGGTCCGGAACCTGAGGATCATCCTCATAGCTGCCAGGAAACAATATGTCCTAGAAGGACCGCTAGGTGACGCTCCCGTGCCAGAGAACCAAGACACTATGAATGCTTGGCAGACTCGTGCTGATGATTACTCCCTCGTTCAGTGTGGCATGCTTTACAGCTTAGAACCGGGGCTCCAAAAGCGTTTTGAGCATCACAGAGCATATGAGATGTTCGAGGAGCTGGAACTAGTTTTCCAAGCTCACGCCCGGGTCGAGAGATATGATGTCTCCGACAAGTTCTATAGTTGTAAGATGGAGGAAAATAGTTCTGTCAGTGAGCACATACTCAAGATGTCTGGGTTGCACAACTGTATGACCCAGCTGAATATTAACCTCCCTGATGAGGCGGTCATTGACAGAATCCTTCAGTCGCTCCCACCAAGCTACAAGAGCTTTGTGCTGAACTACAACATGCAGGGGATGGTGAAGACCATTCCTGAAGTATTTTCTATGCTAAAGTCAGCAGAGGTTGAAATCAAGAAAGAACATCAAGTGTTGATGGTCAATAAGACCACTAAGTTCAAGAGTTCAAGAAGGGCAAGGGCAAGAAGAACTTCAAGAAGGACGGCAAGGAGGTTGCCGCGCCCGGTAAGCCAGTTACCGGGAAGAAGTCAAGGAATGGACCCAAGCCTGAGACTGAGTGCTTTTATTGCAAGGGGAAGGGTCACTGGAAGCGGAACTGCCCCAAATACTTAGTGGATAAGAAGGCCGGCAACACTAAAGGTATATTTGATATACATGTAATTGATGTGTACCTTACCAGTACTCGTAGTAACTCCTGGGTATTTGATACCGGTGCCGTTGCTCATATTTGTAACTCACAGCAGGAGCTGCGGAATAAGCGGAGACTGGCGAAGGACGAGGTGACGATGCGCGTCGGGAATGGTTCCAAGGTCGATGTGATCGCCGTCGGCACGCTACCTCTACATTTACCTACGGGATTAGTTTTAAACCTTAATAATTGTTATTTGGTGCCAAGTTTGAGCATGAACATTGCATCTGGATCTCGTTTAATGCGAGATGGCTACTCATTTAAATCCGAGAATAATGGTTGTTCTATTTATATGAGAGATATGTTTTATGGTCATGCTCCGATGGTCAATGGTTTATTCTTAATGAATCTCGAGCGTAATGTTACACATATTCATAGCGTGAATACCAAAAGATGTAAAGTTGATAACGATAGTCCCACATACTTGTGGCACTGCCGCCTTGGTCACATTGGTGTCAAGCGCATGAAGAAGGTCCATGCTGATGGACTTTTGGAGTCTCTCGATTATGAATCATTTGACACATGCGAACCATGCCTCATGGGCAAGATGACCAAGACTCTGTTCTCCGGAACAATGGAGCGAGCAACCAACTTGTTGGAAATCATACATACCGATGTGTGCGGTCCAATGAGCGTTGAGGCTCGCGGAGGATATCGTTATGTTCTCACTCTCACTGATGACTTGAGTAGATATGGGTATGTCTACTTAATGAAACACAAGTCTGAGACCTTTGAAAAGTTCAAGGAATTTCAGAATGAGGTAGAGAATCAACGTGACCGAAAGATAAAATTCCTACGATCAGATCGTGGAGGAGAATACTTAAGTCACAAATTTGGTACACACTTGAGGAAATGTGGAATCGTTTCACAACTCACGCCGCCTGGAACACCTCAGCGTAACGGTGTGTCCGAACGTCGTAATCGCACTCTATTGGATATGGTGCTGTCTATGATGTCTCTTACCAATTTACCGTTATCATTTTGGGGATACGCTCTAGAGACAGCTACATTCACTTTAAATAGGGCACCGTCTAAATCCGTTGAGACGACACCGTATGAATTATGGTTTGAGAAGAAACCTAAGCTGTCGTTTCTAAAAGTTTGGGGATGTGATGCTTATGTCAAGAAACTTCAACCTGAAAAGCTCGAACCCAAGTCGGAAAAATGCATCTTCATAGGATACCCTAAGGAAACGGTTGGGTATACCTTCTACTTAAGATCCGAGGTCAAGATCTTTGTTGCCCAGAACGGATGCTTTCTGGAAAAGGAGTTTCTCTCGAAAGAAGTAAGTGGGAGGAAAGTAGAACTCGATGAAGTACTACCTCTTGAACGGGATAGTAGTGCAGCTCAGGAAAATGTTCCTGTGATGCCTACACCTACTGAAGAGGAAAATAATGATGATGATCAAGGTACTTCGGATCAAGTTGCTACTGAACTTCGTAGGTCCACAAGGACATGTTCCGCACCAGAGTGGTATGGCAACCCTGTCCTGGAAATCATGTTGTTAGACAACGGTGAACCTTCGAACTATGAAGAAGCGATGGCGGGCCCAGATTCCAACAAATGGCTTGAAGCCATGAAATCCGAGATAGAATCCATGTATGAAAACAAAGTATGGACTTTGACAGACTTGCCCGATGATCGGCGAGCGATAGAAAACAAATGGATCTTTAAGAAGAAGACGGACGCGGATGGTAATATTACCGTATATAAAGCTCGACTTGTCGCTAAGGGTTATCGACAAGTTCAAGGGATTGACTACGACGAGACATTCTCTCCCGTAGCGAAGCTAAAGTCCGTCCGAATCATGTTAGCAATTGCCGCATACTATGATTATGAGATATGGCAGATGGACGTCAAAACGGCATTCCTTAATGGACATCTTAAGGAAGAGTTGTATATGATGCAGCCGGAAGGTTTTGTCGATCCTAAGAATGCTAACAAAGTATGCAAGTTCCAGCGATCCATTTATGGGCTGGTGCAAGCATCTCGGAGTTGGAACATTCGCTTTTATGAGATGATCAAAGCGTTTGGGTTTATGCAGACTTATGGAGAAGCCTGCATTTACAAGAAAGTGAGTGGGAGCTCTGTAGCATTTCTCATATTATATGTAGATGACATACTCTTGATGGGAAATGATATAGAACTTTTGGACAGCATTAAGGCCTACTTGAATAAGTGTTTTTCAATGAAGGACCTTGGAGAAGCTGCTTATATATTAGGCATTAAGATCTATAGAGATAGATCGAGACGCCTCATAGGTCTTTCACAAAGCACATACCTTGATAAGATTTTGAAGAAGTTCAAAATGGATCAGTCCAAGAAGGGGTTCTTTCCTGTATTGCAAGGTGTGAGATTGAGCTCGGCTCAATGCCCGACCACGGCAAAAGATAAAGAAGAGATGAGTGTCATCCCCTATGCTTCAGCCATAGGATCTATTATGTATGCCATGCTGTGTACCAGACCTGATGTAAACCTTGCCATAAGTTTAGTAGGAAGGTACCAAAGTAATCCGGGTAAGGAACACTGGACAGCGGTCAAGAATATCCTGAAGTACCTGAAAAGGACAAAGGACATGTTTCTCGTTTATGGAGGTGACGAAGAGCTCGCCGTAAAGGGTTACGTCGACACTAGCTTCGACACAGATCTGGATGACTCTAAGTCACAAACCGGATACGTGTATATGTTGAATGGTGGAGCAGTAAGCTGGTGCAGCTGCAAACAAAGCGTCGTGGCAGGATCTACATGTGAGGCGGAGTACATGGCAGCCTCGGAGGCAGCACATGAAGCTATTTGGGTGAAGGAGTTCATCACCGACCTAGGAGTCATACCCAATGCGTCGGGGCCGATCAAACTCTTCTGTGACAACACTGGAGCTGTTGCCCTTGCCAAGGAGCCCAGGTTTCACAAGAAGACCAGGCACATCAAGCATCGTTTCAACTCCATCCGTGAAAATGTTCAAGATGGAGACATAGATATTTGCAAAGTACATACGGATCTGAATGTCGCAGATCCGTTGACTAAACCTCTCTCGCGAGCAAAACATGATCAACACCAGAACTCTATGGGTGTTCGATGTTGGGGAACGTAGCAGAAATTCAAATTTTTCCTACGTGTCACCAAGATCTATCTATGGAGAAACCAGCAACGAGGGGAAGGAGAGTGCATCTACATACCCTTGTAGATCGCTAAGCGGAAGCGTTCAAGAGAACGGGGTTGAAGGAGTCGTACTCATCGTGATCCAAATCACCGGAGATCCTAGTGCCGAACGGACGGTACCTCCACGTTCAACACACGTACAGCCCGGTGACGTCTCCCATGCCTTGATCCAGCAAGGTGAGAGGGAGAGGTTGAGGAAGACTCCATCCAACAACAGCACAACGGCGTGGTGGTGATGGAGGAGCATGGTAGTCCAGCAGGGCTTCGCCAAGCACCGCGGGAGAGGAGAAGGGAGAGAGGTAGGGCTGCGCCTGGGAGAGGTCAAAACTCTTGTGTTGGCAGCCCTCAAGACCTCAAATATATATAGGGGGAGAGGGGGGGCTGCGCCCCCATCTAGGGTTCCACCCCTAGGGGCGACGGCCAGCCCAAACCCATCTAGGGTGGCTGCCAAGGGAGGGGAGAGGGGAAACTTGCCCCCCAAGTTAGGTGGAAGCACCCCCTCCCCAAACCCTAGGCGCCTTGGGCCCTTGTGGGGGGCGCACTAGCCCACATTGGGCTGGTCCCCTCCCACACTTGGCCCATGCAGCCCTCCAGGACCGGTGGCCCCACTTGGTGGACCCCCGGGACCCTCCCGGTGGTCCCGGTACGTTACCGATAAAACCCGAAACTTTTCCGGTGACCAAAACAGGACTTCCCATATATAAATCTTTACCTCCAGACCATTCCGGAACTCCTCGTGACGTCCGGGATCTCATCCGGGACTCTGAACAACATTCGGTAACCGCATACAAACTTCCTTTATAACACTAGCGTCATCAAACCTTAAGTGTGTAGACCCTACGGGTTCGGGAACCATGCAGACATGACCGAGACGTTCTCCGGTCAATAACCAACAGCGGGATCTGGATACCCATGTTTGCTCCCACATGTTCCACGATGATCTCATCGGATGAACCACGATGTCAAGGACTCAATCGATCCCGTATACAATTCCCTTTGTCCAACGGTATTGTACTTGCCCGAGATTCGATCGTCGGTATACCGATACCTTGTTCAATCTCGTTACCGGCAAGTCTCTTTACTCGTTCCGTAACACATCATCCCGTGATCAACCCCTTGGTCACATTGTGCACATTATGATGATGTCCTACCGAGTGGGCCCAGAGATACCTCTCCGTTTACACGGAGTGACAAATCCCAGTCTCGATTCGTGCCAACCCAACAGACACTTTCGGAGATACCTGTAGTGCACCTTTATAGCCACCCAGTTACGTTGTGATGTTTGGTACACCCAAAGCATTCCTACGGTATCCGGGAGTTGCACAATCTCATGGTCTAAGGAAAAGATACTTGACATTAGAAAAGCTTTAGCATACGAACTACACGATCTCTATGCTAGGCTTAGGATTGGGTCTTGTCCATCACATCATTCTCCTAATGATGTGATCCCGTTATCAATGACATCCAATGTCCATGGTCAGGAAACCGTAACCATCTGTTGATCAACGAGCTAGTCAACTAGAGGCTTACTAGGGACATGGTGTTGTCTATGTACCCACACATGTATCTGAGTTTCCTATCAATACAATTATAGCATGGATAATAAACGATTATCATGAACAAGGAAATATAATAATAACTTATTTATTATTGCCTCTAGGGCATATTTCCAACAGTCTCCCACTTGCACTAGAGTCAATAATCTAGTTCACATCGCCATGTGTTTAACATTGACAGGTCACATCACCATGTGACCAACATCCAAAGAGTTTACTAGTGTCATTAAACTAGTTCACATCATCATGTGATTAAGACTCAATGAGTTCTGGGGTTTGATCATGTTTTGCTTGTAAGAGAGGTTTTAGTCAACGGGTCTGCAACATTCAGATCCGTATGTACTTCACAAATCTCTAGGTCATATTGTAAATGCTGCTTCCACGCTCCACTTGGAGCTATTCCAAATGGTTGCTCCACTATACGTATCCGTTTTGCTACTCAGAGTCATTCAGATAGGTGTTAAAGCTTGCATTGACGTAACCCTTTACATCGAACTCTTTATCACCTCCATAATCGAGAAACATATCCTTATTCCTCTAAGGATAATTTTGACCGCTATCTGGTGATCCACTCCTTGATCACCTTTGTACCCTCTTGCCAGACATGTGGCAAGGCACACATCAGGTGCGGTACTCAGCATAGCATACTGCAGAGCCTACGTCTAAAGCATAGGGGATGACCTTCGTCCTTTCTCTCTTTTCTGCCGTGGTCGAGCTTTAAGTCTTAACTTCATACCTTACATCTCAGGCAAGAACTCCTTCTTTGACTGATCCATCTTGAACACCTTCAAGATCATGTCAAGGTATATGCTCATTTGAAAGTACCATTAAGCATTTTTGATCTATCCTCATAGATCTTGATGCTCAATGTTCAAGTAGCTTAATCCAGGTTTTGTATTGAAAAACACCTTTCAAATAACCCTATATGCTTTCTAGAAATTCTACATCATTTCTGATCAACAATAAGTCAACAACATATACTCATCAGAAATTCTATAGCGCTCCCACTCACTTCTTTGGAAATACAAGTTTCTCATAAACTTTGTATAAACCCAAAATCTTTGATCATCTTATCAAAGTGCATATTCCAACTCCGAGATGCTTACTCCAGTCCTTAGAAGGATCGCTAGAGCCAGCATACCTTTTAGCATCCTTAGGATTGACAAAACTTTTCTGATTGTATCGCATACAACCTTTCCTTACGAAGACTGGTAAGGAAACTCGTTTTGTCATCCACCTGCCAGATTTCATAAATGCAGCTAATGCTAACATGAATCCGACGGACTTAAGCATCGCTACGGATGAGAAAATCTCATCGTAGTCAACTCCTTGAACTTGTGAAAAACTCTTTGCCACAAGTCGAGCTTCATAGACGGTGACATTACCGTCCACGTCCTCTTCTTCTTAAAGATCCATTTATCTCAATGGCTTGCCGATCATTGGGCAAGTCCACCAAAATCCATGCCTTGTTCTGATACATGGATCCTATCTCGGATTTCATGGCTTCTAACCATTTGTTGGAATTTGGGCCCACCATCGCTTCTCCATAGCTCGTAGGTTCATTGTTGTCTAGCAACATGACCTTCAAGACAGGATTACTGTACCACTCTGAAATAGTACACATCCTTGTCACCCTACGTGGTACGGTAGTGACTTGATCCGAAGTTTCATGATCACTATCATAAGCTTCTACTTCAATTGGTGTAGGTGCCACATGAACAACTTCCTGTGCCCTGCTACACCCTTGTTGAAGTGACGGTTCAATAACCTCATCAAGTCTCCACCATCCTCCCACTCAATTCTTTCGAGACAAACTTTTCCTCGAAAATGGACCCGATTCAAGAAACAATCCCTATTGCTTTCGGATCTGAATTAGGAGGTATACCCAAATGTTTTGGGTGTCCTATGAAGATGCATTTTATCCGCTTTGGGTTCGAGCTTATCAACCTGAAACTTTTTCACATAAGCGTCGCAGCCCCAAACCTTTAAGAAACGACAACTTAGGTTTCTCCAAACCATAATTCAAACGATGTCGTCTCAACGGAATTACGTGGTACCCTATTAAAGTGAGTGCGGTTGTCTCTAATGCCTAACCCATGAACGATAGTGGTAATTCGATAAGAGACATCATGGTACGCACCATATCCAATAGGGTGCAACTATGATGTTCGGACACACCATCACACTATGGTGTTCCAGGTGGTATTAATTGTGAAACAATTTCCACAATGTCTTAATTGTGTGCCAAAGCTTGTAACTCAGATACTCATCTCTATGATCATATCACAGACATTTTATCCTCTTGTCACGATGATCTTCAACTTCACTCTGAAATTACTTGAACCATTCAATAATTCAGACTTGTGTTTCATCGAGTAAATATACTCAACATCTACTTGAATCATCTATGAAGTAAGAACATAACAATATTCACTGCATGCCTCAGCACTCATTGGACTGCACACATCAAAATGTGTTGCTTCCAACAAGTTGCTATCTCACTGAAAACGAGGCTTTTTAGTCATCTTGCCCATGTGGTATGATTTGCATATCTCAAGTGATTCAAAATCAAGTGAGTCCAAATGATCCATTTGCATGGAGTTTCTTCATGCGTATACACCAATAGACATGGTTCGCATGTCTCAAACTTTTCAAAAACGAGTGAGTCCAAAGATCCATCAACATGAAGCTTCTTCATGCGTTTTACACCAATATGACTTACATGGCAGTGCCACAAGTAAGTGGTACTATCATTACTATCTTATATCTTTTGGCATGAAAATGTGTATCACTACGATCGAGATTCAATAAACCATTCCTATTAGGTGCAATATCATTGAAGGTATTATTCAAATAAACAGAGTAACCATTATTCTCCTTAAATGAATAACCGTATTGCGATAGACATAATCCAATCATGTCTATGCTCAACGCAAACACCAAATGACAATTATTCAGGTTTAATACTAATCTTGATGGTAGAGGGAGTGTGCGATGTTTTATCACATCAAACTTGGAAACACTTCCAACACATATCGTCAGCTCACCTTTAGCTAGTCTTCGTTTATTCCGTAGCTCTTTTATTTCGAGTTACTAACACTTAGAAACTGAACCGGTATCTCAATACCCTGGTGCTACTAGGAGTACTAGTAAAGTACACATTAACATAATGTATATCCAATATACTTCTATCGACCTTGCCAGCCTTCTCATCTACCAAGTATCTAGGGTAATTCTGCTCCAGTAGTTGTTCCCCTTATTACAGAAGCACTTAGTCTCGGGTTTGGGTTCAACCTTGGGTTTCTTCATTAGAGCAGTAGCTGATTTGCTGTTTCATGAAGTATCCCTTCTTGCCCTTGCCCTTCTTGAAACTAGTGGTTTCACCAACCATCAACAATTGATGCTCCTTCTTGATTTCTACTTTCGCGGTGTCAAACATCGTGAATACCTCAAGGATCATCATCTCTATCCTTGATATGTTATAGTTCATCATGAAGCTCTAGCAGCTTGGTGGCAATGACTTTGGACAACCATCACTATCTCATCTGGAAGATCAACTCCCACTCGATTCAAGTGATTGTTGCACTCAGACAATCTGAGCACAAGCTCAACGATTGAGCTTTTCTCCCTTAGTTTGTTGGCTAAGAAAATCGTCGGAGGTCTTATACCTCTTGACGTGGGCACGAGCCTGAAATCCCAATTTCAGCCCTTGAAACATCTCATATGTTCCGCGACATTTCGAAAAAACGTCTTTGGTGCCTCAACTCTAAACCGTTTAACTGAACTATCACGTAGTTATCAAAATGTGTATGTCCGATGAATGCAACATCCACAAACGACGTTTGGGGTTTAGCACACTGAGCGGTGCATTAAGGACATAAGCTTTCTACTGTCCGCATAATCGCTACTGTGAACTTTCAACTATATTTTCTCTAGGAACATATCTAAACAGTGGAACTAAAGCGCGAGCTTACGACATAATTTGCAAAGTTCTTTTGACTATGTTCAGGATAATTAAGTTCATCTTATGAACTCCCACTCAGATAGACATCCCTCTGGTCATCTAAGTGATTACATGATCCGAGTCAACTAGGCCGTGTCCGATCATCACGTGAGACGGACTAGTCATCATCTGTGAACATCTTCATGTTGATCGTATCTACTATACGACTCATGCTCGACCTTTAGGTCTCCGTGTTCCGAGGCCATGTCTGTACATGCTAGGCTCGTCAAGTTAACCCTAAGTGTATTGCATGTGTAAATCTGTCTTACACCTGTTGTATGTGAACGTAAGGATCTATCACACCCGATCATCACGTGGTGCTTCGAAGCGACGAACTTTAGCAACGGTGCACAGTTAGGGGAGAACACTTCTTGAAATTTGTGTAAGGGATCATCTTATTTACTACCGTCATTCTAAGTAAACAAGATGCATAAACATAATAAACATCACATGCAATTATATAGTAGTGACATGATATGGCCAATATCATATAGCTCCATTGATCTCCATCTTCGGGGCTCCATGATCATCATCGTCACTGGCATGACACCATGATCTCCATCATCATGATCTCCATCATCGTGTCTTCATGAAGTTGTCACGCCAACGACTACTTCTACTTCTATGGCTAACGCGTTTAGCAATAAAGTAAAGTAATTTACATGGCGTTCTTTAATGACACGCAAGTCATACAATAAATAAAGACAACTCCTATGGCTCCTGCCGGTTGTCATACTCATCGACATGCAAGTCGTGAATCCTATTACAAGAACATGATCAATCTCATACATCACATATCATTCATCACATTCTTCTTGGCCATATCACATCACATAGCATACCCTGCAAAAACAAGTTAGACATCCTCTAATTGTTGTTTGCATGTTTTACGTGGCTGCTATGGGTTTCTAGCAAGAACGTTTCTTACCTACGCAAAACCACAACGTGATATGCCAATTGCTATTTACCCTTCATAAGGACCCTTTTCATCGAATCCGTTCCGACTAAAGTGGGAGAGACTGGCACCCGCTAGCCACCTTATGCACCAAGTGCATGTCAGTCGGTGGAACCTGTCTCACGTAAGAGTACGTGTAAGGTCGGTCCGGGCCGCTTCATCCCACAATACCATCGAAACAAGATTGGACTAGTAACGGTAAGCATATTGAACAAAATCAACGCACACAACTACTTTGTGTTCTACTCGTGCAAAGAATCTACGCAATAGACCTAGCTCATGATGCCACTGTTGGGGAACGTAGCAGAAATTCAAAATTTTCCTACGTGTCACCAAGATCTATCTATGGAGAAACCAGCAACGAGGGGAAGGAGAGTGCATCTACATACCCTTGTAGATCGCTAAGCGGAAGCGTTCAAGAGAACGGGGTTGAAGGAGTCGTACTCGTCGTGATCCAAATCACCGGAGATCCTAGTGCCGAACGGACGGTACCTCCGCGTTCAACACACGTACAGCCCGGTGACGTCTCCCATGCCTTGATCCAGCAAGGTGAGAGGGAGAGGTTGAGGAAGACTCCATCCAACAGCAGCACAACGGCGTGGTGGTGATGGAGGAGCGTGGTAGTCCAGCAGGGCTTCGCCAAGCACCGCGGGAGAGGAGAAGGGAGAGAGGTAGGGCTGCGCCTGGGAGAGGTCAAAACTCTTGTGTTGGCAGCCCTCAAGACCTCAAGTATATATAGGGGGAGAGGGGGGGCTGCACCCCCACCTAGGGTTCCACCCCTAGGGGCGGCGGCCAGCCCAAACCCATCTAGGATGGCGGCCAAGGGAGGGGAGAGGGGAAACTTGCCCCCCAAGTTAGGTGGAAGCACCCCCTCCCCAAACCCTAGGCGCCTTGGGCCCTTGTGGGGGGCGCACCAGCCCACCTGGGGCTGGTCCCCTCCCACACTTGGCCCATGCAGCCCTCCGGGACCGGTGGCCCCACTTGGTGGACCCCCGAGACCCTCCCGGTGGTCCCGGTACGTTACCGATAAAACCCGAAACTTTTTCGGTGACCAAAACAGGACTTTCCATATATAAATCTTTACCTCCGGACCATTCCGGAACTCCTCGCGACGTCCGGGATCTCATCCGGGACTCCGAACAACATTCGGTAACCACATACAAACTTCCTTTATAACCCTAGCGTCATCGAACCTTAAGTGTGTAGACCCTACGGGTTCGGGAATCATGCAGACATGACCGAGACGTTCTCCGGTCAATAACCAACAGCGGGATCTGGATACCCATGTTGGCTCCCACATGTTCCACGATGATCTCATCGGATGAACCACGATGTCAAGGACTCAATCGATCCCGTATACAATTCCCTTTGTCCAACGGTATTGTACTTGCTCGAGATTCGATCGTCGGTATACCGATACCTTGTTCAATCTCGTTACCCGCAAGTCACTTTACTCGTTCCGTAACACATCATCCCGTGATCAACCCCTTGGTCACATTGTGCACATTATGATGATGTCCTACCGAGTGGGCCCAGAGATACCTCTCCGTTTACACGGAGTGACAAATCCCAGTCTCGATTCGTGCCAACCCAATAGACACTTTCGGAGATACCTGTAGTGCACCTTTATAGCCACCCAGTTACGTTGTGATGTTTGGTACACCCAAAGCATTCCTACGGTATCCGGGAGTTGCACAATCTCATGGTCTAAGGAAAAGATACTTGACATTAGAAAAGCTTTAGCATACGAACTACACGATCTCTATGCTAGGCTTAGGATTGGGTCTTGTCCATCACATCATTCTCCTAATGATGTGATCCCGTTATCAATGACATCCAATGTCCATGGTCAGGAAACCGTAACCATCTGTTGATCAACGAGCTAGTCAACTAGAGGCTTACTAGGGACATGGTATTGTCTATGTACCCACACATGTATCTGAGTTTCCTATCAATACAATTATAGCATGGATAATAAACGATTATCATGAACAAGGAAATATAATAATAACTTATTTATTATTGCCTCTAGGGCATATTTCCAACATTCGGTTCATCACAATGTAACTAGATTATTGACTCTAGTGCAAGTGGGAGACTGTTGGAAATATGCCCTAGAGGCAATAATAAAAGTGTTATTATTATATTTGTTTGTTCATGATGATTGTCTTTTATTCATGCTATAACTGTATTATCCGGAAATCGTAATACACGTGTGAATACATAGACCATAATATGTCCCTAGTAAGCCTCTAGTTGACTAGCTCGTTGATCAACTGATAGTCATGGTTTCCTGGCTATGGACATTGGATGTCGTTGATAACGGAATCACATCATTAGGAGAATGATGTGATGGACAAGACCCAATCCTAAGCATAGCACAAGATCGTGTAGTTCGTTTGCTAGAGCTTTTTCAATGTCAAGTATCTCTTCCTTAGACCATGAAATCGTGTAACTCCCGGATACCGTAAGAGTGCTTTGGGTGTACCAAACGTCACAACGTAACTGGGTGATTATAAAGGTGCACTACAGGTATCTCCGAAAGTGTCTGTTGGGTTGACACGGATCAAGACTGGGATTTGTCACTCCGTATGACGGAGAGGTATCTCTGGGCCCACTCGGTAATGCATCATCATAATGAGCTCAAAGTGACCAAGTGGTTGATCACGGGATCATGCATTACGGTACGAGTAAAGTGACTTGCCGGTAACGAGACTGAACAAGGTATTGGGATACGGACGATCGAGTCTCGGGCAAGTAACGTACCGATTGACAAAGGGAATTGTATATGGGGTTTGATCGAATCCTCGACATCGTGGTTCATCCGATGACATCATCGAGGAGCATGTGGGAGCCAACATGGGTATCCAGATCCCGCTGTTGGTTATTGACCGAAGAGTCGTCTCGGTCATGTCTACATGTCTCCCGAACCCGTAGGGTCTACACACTTAAGGTTCGGTGACGCTAGGGTTATTAGGAAGACTTGTATGTGATTACCGAAAGTTGTTCGGAGTCCCGGATGAGATCCCGGACGTCACGAGGAGTTCCGGAATGGTCTGGAGGTGAAGTTTTATATATGGGAAGTTGTCATGCGGACACCGGAAAGTTTCGGGGGCATATCTGTATTGTACCGGGGCCACCGGAGGGGTTCCGGGGGTCCACCGGGAGGGGCCACCCCTCTCGGAGGGCCACATGGGCCACAAGGGGCAGGGAGCCAGCCCCTGGAGGGCTGGGCGCGCCCCCCACCTTGGGCCCATGCGCCTAGGGTTGGGGGGGGGGGGAAACCCTAAAGGGGGCGCCCCCCTTGCTTGGGGGGCAAGTTCCCCCTCCCTGGCCGCCGCCCCCCTCTAGATCCCATCTAGAGGGGCCGGCCCCCTTGCCCCTTCCCCTATAAATAGAGGGGTGAGGGGAGGGCTGCTGGACACAACTCAAGGTGCAGCCCCTCCCCTCCCCAACACCTCTCCTCCTCCGTACGTGCTTGGCGAAGCCCTGTCGGAGTACTGCTGCACCAACCACACCACGCCGTCGTGCTACCGTTGGAGCAATCTTCCTCAACCTCTCCTTCCTCCTTGCTGGATCAAGACGGAGGAGATGTCATCCGTCCCGTACGTGTGTTGAACGCGGAGGTGCTGTCCGTTCAGCACTTGGTCATCGGTGATCCGAATCACGGCGAGTACGACTCCATCATCACCATCCCCTTGAACGCTTCCGCACTCGATCTACAAGTGGTATGTAGATGCAAACTCACTCCCTTGACTCGTTGCTTAGATGAACTCATAGATGGATCTTGGTGAAACCGTAGGAAAATTTTTAATTTTCTGCAACGTTCCCCAACAATTTACGCATATACATTGTTGGATGAAGCTCAAGGGACAGTATGTGTGGGACGACATCCGGTCATTAAAAACTTGTTGAACATCCGGTTAATCTAGTTGAATTTAAACTAGTACTTATTGAAGTTGAAGTATTGTTGTGCTAGATTTATATTGCATGCTATGTATGGATGATTTGTGCTACTTTTTATCCGAACTTTAATGGATTATGTTGCGGTTTGAAATATATGCGGATAACGTTGGGTAGCCAACTCTGCATCCGTGTTTGTGGAGTAGTCTCTCCTGCTCACGGATGGATACGGTGTTTGGTTTGCGGGTCAGCGTTGGAAATCCCTAAATGGTGATGACTTGAACCAAATTTCTTTTATTTCATATCTCTAACTAAGCACCAACAAGTAATCATTTCATTCCATCTTACTTTTTCCTATTAGTACTACCACATATAGGGATGGATGAAACCATTCTAATCCTGAACAATCATCACATTCTACTCTACTTTACTTGATTTCCATACCACTCCAATAAGCAGATCCAAGTTGTGACGGATGGCGGCGATTCTTCTTCGAGTTTGTTTTCCGGGCTCCAATTCTTCTCAAATTTGTCTGTTGGGATGGATTGGACGGAGCTCTGGCGTAGATTCCTGCCACCTCCTCGGGGCGGCGAGGTTAGGGTTTCTCGTCATGCGTACGCAACGACGATATTTGGTGTTAGGTTCTTCAAATATATTTAAGGATTCAACGGCGACGACTGCGTTTCTAGGGCGTTGATCCTTTGGGCACGTGCACGAAGACTTTCCGGCTGTCATTGACAAGGTCAGGCCAGTTCCGGTATGAGAGCGGCGATAGCGGCGCATCGACGCGGTCGTTCTGGCGGCAATGGTCTTTCGGTGGTCCATGAACCTTGATGTATATTTTTTAATTATGTTTCAGGTGTTTTGTGCTTTTGATGAATCTTATGATCCTTTCTGGAAAAAAAAGACTGATCTCAGTTGTACAAACCGCATAAAAGAAAAAAAAAATACAGAGTGCAAACAGCCGAACGCTGCTCACCATGCATTGTCACGGAACACACACACCATAGGAAGCAAGCAAACGTCTGCAATGGATCAGACCAGACCACGCCAGCGGCCGTCTCGGTCACTCTTGGCCGAGATGCAGACGCCGGCGTTTCGATTCGAGACGGACACAGACTTGACTCACGCACGCTTGCCGGAGAGCGACGACCGACCGGCGACCGACGACGTGGCCACATCCTGGACCCATCGACCGCAACCTGCATGGGATGACCTGGTGGGTGGATTGGCCCACGAATGTTTGGGATATGCTCTGCACACGCCCGCAAGTGTCAGCAGGAGAGGAACAAACTTGTCACGTTGCGGCTTGGCAGTTTATGCCGCTGGAGGGGCACCTGTGCGGCCAGCGATCAAAGATGGAGGGCGACCGAGGACTCGTGACCGGAGCAGCGGTAAACTTTTTTTTTTTGCAGTGAAGCGGTAAACTTTGTTGCGAAGTACGTATACGGAGAACGCAACGCATCTACATACGGGCTTGAGTATAGTGAGTACAAAGAAAAAGCGTATTGCTTCTGTTGTTTCTTATTCAGGCGCCGTGATAAGAAAGAAGCTGGATATGCAGCATTTGTTGCAAAGGGTTGGTCAGGCTGGAACAAAAAACATAGACTAAATGACCATGTCGAAGATGTCAACAGTGTTCACAACCAAGCAAAAAGAGATTGTGATGCTTTATTACAACAAGACCAGCACATTTATGTTGCTTTCAATAATCAAAGCAATGCTGCGAACAAGGCACATTATACTAGACTAAATGCCTTAATTGATGTTACTAGAGTTCTAGTGCAGCAAGGGTTACCTTTTCGTGGCCATGATGAGTCAGAGGAGTCCTTGAATAAAGGAAATTTTAAGGAATTTTATGCTTATACAGCACAGCAAAATCCAGAACTACGCAAGGTTGTAGGCCCTAATCTCCCGGTAATAATAAGTTGACTTCTTCAATGATCCAGAAGGACATAGTTGAATGTTTTGCAAAGCAAATATTGCATTCTATTCTAGAAGAAATTGGAGATGGTGTATTTTCTTTGCTAGTTGATGAATCAAGGGATGTGGCTGGTAAAGAACAGATGGCAGTGGTCTTGAGATATGCTGGTAAATGCGGAAGTGCAAAAGAGAGTTTAGTTGGCCTTGTTCATGTGAAGGAGACAACTTCAAAGTACCTCAAGTCTGCTATTGATGATTTATTTGCAAAACTTAGCTTCAGTCTCAAGGAGGTTAGGGGCCAAGGATACGACGGCGCGAGCAACATGCGAGGTGAGTTTAATGGTTTGCAATCTTTAATCATGAGGGAGAACAACACAACATATTACGTTCATTGTTTTGCACACCAGCTGCAATTAGTTGTTGTGGCCGTTGTAAGGAAGCACAAATGGATTGGAAACTTTTTTGATATGATCTCTGTTTTGCCGAATGTGGTTTCTGGATCTTCAAAGAGAAAAGACATGATTCGAGACAAATATAAAGAACAAGTGCGTGGAGCCTTAGGTTGTGGTGTACTTCAAAGTGGGACGGGATTAAATCAAGAGCTAGCCCTTCAAAGACCCGGAGACACTCGATGGAGTTCACACCAGAGGACTCTGAAGAGTTTGATTGATTTGTTCCCTACAGTTATTAAAGTGCTAGAATATGTGGAAGAACAGGACAGGGATGACACAAACAGAAGGCAAGCATGTGGTCTCCTTGTTTATTTCCAATCATTTGATTTTGTGTTCTACCTGCAGCTTATGTCCACTATATTGGCTATCACAAACACATTATCAATGGC
The DNA here is from genome assembly GCA_963921465.1 of Triticum timopheevii. Classification (NCBI taxonomy): domain Eukaryota; kingdom Viridiplantae; phylum Streptophyta; class Magnoliopsida; order Poales; family Poaceae; genus Triticum; species Triticum timopheevii. Next base: position 426,966,932 of record OY997262.1, read on the forward strand.
TCTACAAAGGAAGAATCAAGACATTGTAAATGCTGTACATTGTGTGCAGTCAACCAAAGACAGATTGAATGATTTAAGGAGGAATGGATGGGAATCAATCTTGGGTGAAGCTTATGCTTTTTGTGACAAACATGAGATTTCCAAGTTGGAGATGGAAGAGAAATATGTCAATCCAAAGAAGCCACGTCAAAAAACAGGTATCACTAATAAGCATCATTACGAAATGGATTGTTTCAATTATGTTATTGATTGGCTGCTTCAAGAACTTGACAACCGATTTAATGAGAAAAATTCTAAGCTACTAATATGCTTAGCTGCTTTGAGCCCAAAAGAATCATTCAAAGATTTCAATTTAGAGCATTTGATGGATCTAGCTAGACTTTATCCGAAAGATTTTGATGATGGAGAATTGAGGGACCTTACACATCACCTCCGTCTTTACATTGCCGATGTTCGAGTAGATGAACGCTTCTCTGGCATAAATAATATTTGTGAGCTCTCTCAAAAAATGGTGGAGACCAAGAAACATATTGTGTATCCTTTGGTTTACCGGCTTGTGAATCTAGCACTTGTATTGCCTGTTGCCACTGCTACAGTTGAGAGATGTTTTTCGGGCATGAAAATTGTGAAGACATTTTTGCGCAATCGTCTTGGTGATGATGCATTGAATCACAACCTTATTTGCTATGTGAAGAAGGAAGAAATGAGAAAAGTTACCAATGATGCATTCATTGATCGCTTTGAGGTCATGAATGAACGTAGAGGGCTATTTTAAAAGGTAATGATCTTGACTTTATGAATCATTGCAGAAGTCTATTTAACATGTACTAAGTGTATTTTATTTTATTTTGTAGGTATCCAGGATCTATTGGCCTATGTCGTCGTGATCTGACCATATTTTGTTTTCATTGTTTCCAGTTCTTATGCTTAATTCTTCAGATTTATGTAATCAACTAGTATTTCAAGTGGATGTGAAACAATTTATTTTGGTAAGAGATCTCGTTGCATTATAATTTGTGTTGTTTGGTGTGCTCTGTCATATATATTATTGCTTGTTGTTCATCCTTTTATATATGATGTGCACATGGACGCCGGTACATTTTTGTTCTGGATCCGCCCCTGCATATGGCTACGCCTTTGCAGCAGTACGTATGTACATACGCGTACCTCGAACGTGACAGGTGACGGTTTTTCCGTTAAGAGGACAAGAGGCATGGACCGTGGTGAATTCGAACCCGTTACTGCTTTCGACGATTGACAGGTCGCGTGCACGAAATCGCGAGAAAAGGCGACCACTGGACGCATGGGTCCAACGGGAACCATCGCGTCGTGTTCGTATGGGCAATGCTCCTTACGTGTTACGGCCAACCACAGGCGACGTACGTACAGCGACATGAAGCGTCGCTTGCACGGGCCATCCTGCCTGACAACTAACTGTAACTGAGATCCTAAGTGATGTTCAAAAAAAAAAAACTGAGATCCTAAGCTCGCTCCCAGGACTTAATTTCTTTCCGAGGCCATGGAAGCAGACAGCAAAAGATCGAGAGATCGAGATGCACAAACCACCCCGCACCAGCAATGCATGTTCGTTAGCATCATCACTCACTGCTCACTCATCAATGCCTACTCACCTAGTAGCCGTCCATCTGTGCCAAATCTCAACCCAGGCGATGCATGCTGCCATGCTAACACAATAAAGCGCATAGACAAGAGACCAAAAAAATCTTGAGGGGTGCTTGGATTCAAGGGACTATTTTTAGTCTGACTAAAAATAGTCTCTTTTAGAGGCTAAAGTTCCAAGCACCCCTGACTAAAGAGAGGCTAGGACTAGTCTTGAGGCTAAAACCTTTTAGTCATAGGAAACCTACTAAAATATGTATTAGTCCTCTCTCTCCTCATTTAATTCCTCTCCTTTAGTTCTGGATTAGAGGGTTTGGAGGATAATAAATGCTCAATAACTTGATTTTAGTCTCTTTAGTACTTGGATCCAAGCATGGGTGAGGCTAGCAAGTTTTAGTTCCACTACTTTTAGTCATGGGACTAAAACGTATCCAAGCACCCTCCGAGTAATTACCAGTTTAATCGGCACCACGATATTACTAACACACGGTCTAATCGTAATCACAGGCAGGAAAACGGAGTATGTAGTTAATAATCTGCTAGTCAATCGTCGGCACTCGGCAGCACAGTGCGACTGCACCTCGGTACGATCTTCTTCTCCGGCGGCCCGCCGCAGTTGCTACTTGGCGCCGCCGCCGCGGTTGAGCACCTCCTTGTAGTTGAGCAGCGAGTTGAGCCGCTGCAGCTGGAGTTGCTTCCGGAAGCTGTTGATGAAGTCGTCCGCCCGCGCGTCCACGCCGCCCTCCTCCACCTCCGGCGGTGCCGGCGGCGGCGGCGGCAGCATCCTCGCCTCCGAGCTCGACTTGCTCATCTTTGCCTCCGCCCCCTGCTTCTCCCCCTGCTGCTGCTTCTTGCCCTTCTTGCCCTGCTCCCGCGCCGGCTCCGACCGGCTCCTGCTGTACTGCGTCGACGTCTTCTTCTCGTCCGCCGCCGCGACGGAGGCCACGGCGTGGTCCTGCGAGGCGGAGAGCTCGGGGGACAGATCGCCGGAGCGGAAGCGGTAGAGGCTGAAGGAGCGCAGGCGCTCCAGGACGGACGGCGCGCGCGCCAGCGGCGCCGGCCTGTATGGAGGGACGTACTCCTCGCAGTAGTACTGCTCCTCCTCCGGCTCCTGCTGCGGCGGCGTTGTCGTGAAGCTGTTGTAGTTGTCGGTGAACTCGGTGTCCGCCCTCGCGTGCTCTACGAGGTCGTCGTCCTCCTCCTCCTCCTCTAGCACGGCCGGCTGGACCACCCGAGCCGCGGGCGCCGGGGCCACCTCGGCCCTCCTGGCCTCGGAGCTCGACCTCTTCATCTTCGACGGCGGCGCCCGCCTCCTCTCCACCCGCGCCGGGGGCTCCGACCGGCTCCTGGCGTGGTGAGCGTCTCCGGTCGTCGGCGCCGGTTCCGGAGAGACCGTCACGTCCCGCGAGTCGGTCACGGCGCCCGCGGCGTACTCGGGCGGGAAGTCGCCGGAGCGGAAGCGGTAGAGGCCGATGGAGCGGAGCCGGTCGAGCACCGACGAGGTGCGCGCCAGCGGCGCCGGCGCCGGCGGCGGGGGCACGTACTGCTGCTCGTGCTGCTGGTCGCGGTAGTACAGATCCTCCTGATGCTGCTGCGGCTCCACGTGGTGGAGCGGTTCTTGTTGGTGCTCGTGTTGGTCACCGTCGTGGGCGCCCTGGCGACGTCGCTGGTGGGAGCGGGAGGTGAGCAGGATGGTGCCGATGACGAGGTTGACGGTGAGGAAGAGCGTGGCCGGCGTGAAGAAGCCCCGCACGGCCTCCCACGCGCCGAGCGCCGCGGCCGTCGCGCCGTCCATGTTCCGTGCGCGTGCACCGACCGGCAGGGACGGCGGAGGAGACGGCCGTGGAGGGCAGGGGTTTGGCCGCGCACGGTTGGGGAGCAGTTGTGGGGATCGGGGTGGTGGGGATTGGCGCTCGATGATGGGGCTGCGGGGGAGTCTCACAAGTGGGGGTGGTGCGGAGCGTTAAATGGCGGTGGCGGGGGCGGGGGATGGGGGAGCTGACTTGGCGGGTGGAAAACGTGGGAATCCAAGCGCTCCTCGTGACGCGCGAGCCGACCCGCCGGGATCGCGGGCGGACTGCCCGCCCGCTGCCCGCATGTGGATGGCTACTCCCCGGACCCTCCCATCCCGGCCCACAAGGACGGACGCGGTATCTCACTCAATTGCCGGGTCCCATCTCAAGAGTGTCATCATCTTCGGTCGTCCCCGACCTCCCCCGGGTGCGGCGACCTCCTTTCCGTGCCGATCTCGATGACTCGATGCTTCGCCGGTCCGTCGCCGACATGCTCACATTCCGCCCCTCGTTTGCCCGGCCGGCCGTCCAGTTCCTAGCGTACGTTACGCACATGGTGGCTCCCCCGCCGCTGCCCGACCTGACTGTGGTAGACCCGGAGCTCTCCTGACGCTACCTGCGTGCCATCGAAGATGGACACCACCACCATGGCCCAGAGGCCACTCTCTGTACTTCGAGAAATTAATTGGATGGGAACAACAGCATGCAACTATTTCAGCGACTCACACACACGGTTTATCTACCTGGCACCATATTTTAACTCACGATGACCTTCTTAAAATGCAGGTGCCACAGTTGACTTCTCAACACAAGACCACACAGCACAGTAATCAATAGACGCATCGTAACTCAGGCGCTATACAGTTAACCAAGCCTCCTGCTTACAACGTCTGAATATCTAACTGACCACTGCTGACACCATTGGTTAGGTTCCTCGGCAAACAAACGAGCACATGCATATGCAGCGTATTTGGTGAAGTGGGTGGCACACATCCACAGGTGGCATCACGTGTGGCCTCCTTGCTGGACGGCTCCGCATGGCACCCCTGCTGCTGCAAGTCAAAGCCCGGTCACTTGATTAGCGTTTTTAACGACGCCACGCCACTAAGAAACCTACTGAGAAAGAGATAAGCTCCCGCTCGTCGGCAGATAGTAATAGATTTTCTCAACCGTCACTTTCAAGGACAAACAAAACGTATCAAGTACGATCTGATGCCCTGTTTGCTTCTGAGCATGGGGCCCACGCGGTGCGTAGTCAGCAACCCGCTCGATCTGACCTCTGTACCTATCGATCTAGTCAAGCATACGCATTTTGGGCATGTGTATAATCGAGTAAGTGTAGCCTAGCGAGTATCAAATCCATTTTGCCCACCCAAAACACTCATTAATGTAGGAAAATCATTACAACACTAGAGAAAGTGCCTGAAAAAGGACAAATTACAAGCACATCCTTCCAATATGCAAACAAGACCCTGAAAAAGAATATGAAAAATTGGCAATTTTGTCAAAATTAGGTGTTTGATGATTTGCTGGTGCCCTGTGTTGTGTCAATGGAAGGTGGACCCCGATTATTCTGGACGAAGGGGAGGGGGAAGGTGCGAATCCTTTTTCTTCCCAAGCTTGCGAAAAAAAACATATATAAAGCACGAAGCTCTCATGAGCCAACGGTAATTATTACAACTCGAGATAAACATGATCCAACCATTACTAGAAATACACATTTTACGCAGAGCCATATACCGTAGGAGAAATGTGAAAAACCATAAGGATATTCTTTACCTAGACCCCACCCTAGGGAGAGAAAGGTAAAGTATAGACGAAAAATACTCCTTTACCTACCATGCACCTCACAAGCTCTCTAGGCTTGCAAAAGCCACCGTGTTTCTTGTAAACTTCTTGCGAGAAGGACCGGTCACTTGCTTTGCCACGTTTCAGGTTTTTGACAAGTGGGGCCCAAAAACGCTGATGGGGCGTAACGGCCGAGTGGCCGCCGCCGTTTGGAACGAATCGGTCAAACCGACGTGGTCGACTTGTGTCAGACAAATCGACCGCGTCCACTCTCTCTCTCTCGCTCTCTCTCATCTCTCGCGTGTGCTCTTACCAATGGCGATGACGGAGGTTGCGTTGGTGATGCTCTGCGTGGGGGTGATGCAGATGCACCAAAGCTGTGCAGAAGTTCGAATCCGTCTCAGGCAGCGCCTTCACAGCGGACACCGCCGCCACAGGATAAATCAATTGAATACACATTTGCGTTCACCCAGGTGGTGAAGGTAGATCCGACGGACAACCAGCGTTGGGTGTCCTCTTTCGGTCGCGTGTAGTAAGTGATCTTTCCCTACTCTCTTTTTTCCTTGATTTTGATTCTAGGTTAGAGTTACCAACCCCTAATTAAATTGGATGGCAGTAACAAGACAAGCTAAACACAACAAATCGCCTATGGAATTCGTTACAACGACACAATACAATGCTAGAACATGTTAAGTTTTATTATGTTTGGGGTACTTGTACTTTCGGTGAACTTTTATAATAGATATAGGTATTTCGGAAAGAAAATATCATTAGCGATGACACATGGGGTCACATTTGATAGCAAGGTTGTTGCAGATAACTAATGGATACTAGGAAGGATCTCTTTGCTCATGGGCCATTGGTGGAGAAGCTGGAGATATTGGTGAGACATTTTTTAGATTCTTTAGTGAGGTCGGTTTCGCCGGTCGGCGAACATTGCTGCTCATAATCTAGCACGAGAAGGCCACATGAATAAATTGTGTAAAACTTGGATGGGCATAGCGCCTGATTGTGTAATCTCGGGTCTGACCAGGGACCTACCAGACTTGAATTAGTTATATAATATAAAGCATCTATTTCGGTTAAAAAATGACGGCTGTATTAGGGTGGATGGAAAGTGGGGAGGAGAAAAGGAAAGGCAAAACCCTATTTGGTGCTTTTAGTCTTTTTTCTAGGATCCCTGTTTCCCTGTCTTGTTAGTTTGGCTTGACAAGCAAGGCAACATATTTTCTCTGTGTAATTTTTTAAGACACCGTGTGTGTTTAATGTGTACTGGGACTTGTCTTCTAAAAGCCCAAATATGGCCCCATGGGTCTTTTGTCGCAAATAATTACACGTAATTATAATATCAGTGTACAATTTTAGGAGATGCTAGAGGGTTTCATGTAGAATATGGGGTCCTTTTGAGGAAAAAACATTGTGTTAAATAGTGGGGTTTCTAAAAAATGCTGGTTCAACATGCCACGTGTCATCACCTCACATGCATTTGGCACATTTTATTAAATTGAGCACGCTGAGCTAGTTTAGCGAACAAAATATAGCTTTTGCGAGGAAGTGAACCAAAGTGAGCGTCGGAAGCAAGCTGATGTATGAACTATGCAGTTTAGCTCCAATTGTAGCGACCGCTTTGAGTGAAGGATGAACATGCTTGTGGTGGACCATAGACCGTTGACTCATTAAGGGGTACACAAAGGGGTTCCCTCGGCTATTTTCGGGACCTTCTAGAGGGTTCCAAGTTGGGCTTGCCTTTTTGGAACCTTCAGTAACCTTCTAGAAGGTTATTGGAATTTTTCCTTTTCCTTACTGGATTTTCATTTTCGTTTCATTTTTATATTTTAGTTTTCCCTTTTAAACTATTATGTTTTTCTCCCACAACCCATTTTTTTATGATTTTTCTCTACTTCATAAAAATCAAAATTCCAAAAGAGTTCAAAATCTGCAAAAATTGTTTGGAATTTCAAAAAATATCGCTTTTCCATTTTTTGAATTTATTGATCCATGAACACTTTTTAAATTAATAACCAGTTTTCGAATTTGTGAACAATAATTGTTCAGTATGTACTTGAAAAAATGTTATCTGTGTAACTGAATTTTGTTGACCGTATACAGAAAAATCATTGTATATAAAAAATGTTCACCATATATTAAATAATTTTTTAGTTTATATTTATAAAAATGCTCATCATATTTAAAAAATGTTCAGTATGTAATTACAGATTGTTCTCCATATATTAAAAAAAAGGTCATTGTATGTATAAATAAAATGTTCAACTTATATTGAATAACTGTTCAGTGTGTATTTTGAAAAATGTTCACCATATTTCCAAAAGTGTTCACTTTTCCAGATCTTGTTCAGAATTTTTAATTTGTGAACATGTGTTCAAACTTACAATTTTTTTTGTAGTTTTGTTCACCATATTTTAAAAAATTGTTCACTTTTAAAGATCTTGTTCAGAATTTTGGATGTGAAAACATTTTTGACAAACTCACAAAAAATATTTAGGATTTTTTCACCGTATTTTTGTTGTTAGTCTGAAAAATTTCACGAAATCAAAAAAAAATTCACAATTTATTTATAAATAATGCTCGCAAAATCGAAATGTATTCGCAAATTCAAAAAAATTTCACATTTTTAAATTCATGAATTGCTTTCCAAATTTGTGATCATTTCTTGAATTTTAGAAAAAAAGAATCTTGAACATTTTACAATTCGTGAATATTTTTGAATTCGTTAACTTGTTTCAAATTGACAAACATGTTTCAATTTCGTTAACTTGTTTCTGGGATTTGTCTCTGTAGCTCGGCATCAACCAGCGGGACCAGTGGATGGCGGTGGTTTTGGGGTCCAAGCTTCTGTGACAACGATGATGGTGGGTGCGATGTCGGCTGCACGACAATGGTTGAGATAGTCGACTCTTCTCGAGCGTGCCGACAAGTTTGCTCGGTTTGTTTGTTGCTGTGAAGTCGAAGCTGCCACGACGGGGTCCCTGTGGCATAAGATGACTGGCTGCAGGTTGCCCATTCGGTGATCTTCTATGGTGTCAGCCATGCCTGGTTTTGTCCTTCATAGTGCTCTATTAGAGTTGGAGCTGCGTTGTCTGGTCGAGGTGGTTAAGTTCTGGCGTTGATCATCATATAGCTCCACACGTCCTCTACAATGCGGGTTGAGCTGCGTTGTCTGGTCGAGGTGGCTGAGTTCTGGCGCTGATTTTCATATAGCTCCACACGTCCTCTACAACGCGGGTTGAGTCGACGATCGTCTACAGCGAAGTCAGAGTCTTTGCTCAGGGTTTGGGGATGGCAATGACACCTCTAGGGGAGGAGTGATGACAATGAAGTTTGCGTGCTGTCTCGGCTAGACCCACTTTGGAGTGGTGTGCGTGGGTATCTTGTGTCTGTCGTTCAGATGGTTTTCGCCTGACTCTTCTTAATTAACCGGGCAATCTGATTTTTGTCCGATTTTCCCTAATTAACTGGACAACACTTTTCTTCTTAACGAATGCAGGAAATATACAATTTCAGAAAAAATGTCAATAACAAAAAAATGGACCTTAGTGTGGAATATTAAGGTCCCATCCAAGCCGAATTTATTTATTTGATGATTGTGCACTTGAAAGGATCAATATGGTTGACTAGAGGGGGGGGGGGGTGAATAGGCAACTAACAATTTTAAGCTTTTCTTTAACAATTTAAACCTTGCAACAAAATAGGTTGTCTAGATATGCAACTACGTGGACAACCTATATGATGCAAAGACAACTAGCACACAAGCAAGCAATAGATACAACACAAGTAAGCGTGCAAAAGTAAAGGCACAAAATAACCAAGAGTGGAGCCGGTGAAGACGAGGATGTGTTACCGAAGTTCCTTCCTTTTAAAGGGAAGTACGTCTCCGTTAGAGCGGTGTGGAGCACAATGCTCCCCAAGAAGCCACTAGGGCCACCGTATTCTCCTCACGCCCTCACACAATGCGAGATGCCGTGATTCCACTATTGGTGCCCTTGAAGGCGGCGACCGAACCTTTACAAGCAAGGTTGGGGCAATCTCCACAACAATTGGAGGCTCCCAACAACACCACGAAGCTTCACCACAATGGGATATGGCTTCGAGGTGACCTCAACCGTCTAGGGTGCTCAAACACCCAAGAGTAAAAAGATCCGCTAGGGATAAGAGAGGGAATCAAATTTCTCTTGGTGGAAGTGTAGATCGGGGCCTTCTCAACCAATCCCGAGAAAATCAACAAAATTGATTGGCTAGGGAGAGAGATCGGGCGAAAATGGAGCTTGGAGCAACAATGGAGCTTTGGGGGAAAAAGGTAAGTCAACTTGGAGGAAGAAGACACCTTTAGATAGTGGGGGAACCAATCCAACCGTTACCCCACTGAACACCCACGCATAGAGCGGTACTACCGCTTGGGTAGGGCAGTACTACCGCTGAGGGCGGTACTACCGCTCTCACCCAGCGGTACTGTCGCGCTGGCGAGGAGATCAGAGACCCAGCCCCAGAGCGGTACTACCGTGGGAGTAGGCGCGGTACTACCGCTTGGAGCGGTACTACCGCCCCTACTACCGCACTTAGTATCGTAAAACCCGACACGAAAAACATCGGTCGAGAATCGAAGCGGTACAAGCGCGGAACTACTGCGGTACTACAGCCGAAGACCTCAAGCGGTACTACCGCTCGGGGAGCGGTATTACCGCTTGAGTGCTTCGGCGGTACTACCGCTAAAGACCGCGGTACTACCGCTGGGGTAGGTCAGGGCAGGGACATGGAAGGAAGGGCTGCTCCATCGAAGCGGGAAGGAAGACATTGGGTGTGAAACGGATGTGTACGTGTTGATTCCACCCTAGCCTTACCAAAGCGGATCCCCTCTTGATAGTACGGTGACTCCTACGAAACTAGTCCACCAACAGAGAGTCGAAGGAGCTACACCGTCTTGAAAGACACACCGAGGGGAGGAAATCGTCTCGTGCCAATGGATGAATCTCTGAAAGAACTTAACGCACACGATTAGTCCGCAAAACCATTGTCATCAATCACCAAAACATCTTGGGGATAAATATGCCCTTACAATCTCCCACTTTTTGGTGGATTGATGACAATACGGGATTTGCACAAACATGAGAGATATAGGGTAAGCGCACAAACCCCACCGTCCTAAAATGTAGATGGGCTCCCCCTAGATGTGTGCTATCTAGATAAGTGCTTTGGACTGCACGGCACACATACTAGGATCAACGCTCCCCCTACATTTTAGAAATCAACCACCTAAACAAGGTATATGAGAGCAGCATAGATGACTTAACAGGATAAGCAAGCAACTCATAAGCTAGATAGTGACATAGATAATGATACTGGAAAGATAAGGTAGCATATGTCTCACACCATATGATTTGAACTTAGGTCTCACTGACACAAACCAAACAAAGCAAATTGCGAAGAAAACACAAACACAGAAGACGGAAGACACAAAGGCACAAAGCACAAATCCCTAAACTCTCTCCCCCTTTGGCATCGAGACACCAAAAAGGAGAAAAGTGTTGCTACGGCTCCAGGTGATAGCAATAGAGGGACACACACATCAGATGTCAGCGGGATCATCTGTGCCACCGTCGTCAGTCGGGAAGTGCTCGGCATCAGAATCGGTCCACGCGCAGTGCTGCTGAATCCACTCCTCCTCAGTAAGCTGGTCCTCAGATCCACTGTAAACTGTAGCACCCAACTGACGCATGAGCTCCTTGTGACAACCTCGGGCCTTCTTCTCAGCCACATGAGTCATGTACTGACCGTGAGACTCCATGCAGAACAGCTTCTTCATCTTGAGCTTGAGCTTCTTTGCCCAAGAGGGCTCTGCCTCAGAAGGCACGTAGTCATCATCATCATCTTCAGCCTCAGCCCCAGTCTCCTCCTCGGTCCCCATGGCAGTACCAGACGAAGGAACTCCAGTCTTAGGGGCCTGAGTGCCCCAGTTATCCTTCTTCCTTAGACACTTGATGTCGTGAGAGACCAACTCTCCAATCTCCAGCATCTCCTGGGGATAGAGATGAGCCCAGGCCTTCTCAATAAGCAGCATGATGAACAAACCATAAATCAGGCACTTGCGCTCGGAGATAACAGACAACAGTTCAGACCACATAACATGAGAGATATCCAGGGGCTCTCCGGTGTTCTGTTCCTTCTGACGCTGGCAAAAGAGAAGCATGTCCACGAGATACGAGTGAACCATATCCAGATTCCCGATACGAGGGAAAATAGTCTCTCTGAAGACACGATGAAGAATATCCAGATAAGCAGGCAACTCATAAGTTTCCTTCTTTGTCTCAGGGTTGATCCTCAAAGTGCAGTAGGGCCACAGAGCTTGCTTGTGGGTGGCGTTGGTGTTGCGGTGTGGGCGAAAGCCGACGGGAGACTCAAGGCCTAGATCTTGCACCCCAATCAACTCCATGAAAGCTTTCCACTTGACTGAAAGCAACCTGCCATTTGTCATCCAAGTCAGTGTCCTGTCCTCATCAGTCCCGAGATGAACCGTGGCATAGAATTGGGCCACAATATTAGCATCATAATCTTTGTTGAATTGCATGACCCCAAGAATGTTCAGTTGAGGTGGAGGTGGAGCACTTGACACCGGGCGGTTGACCAAAGTGGGATCTTGGTTGGCCTCATACGGGTTGCGGCGACGCCTTGCCCAGAACTCCTTGGGCTGCATCTCTGGCACGGTTTTGCCTAGCTTCGGCTTGACACCGGGCTTCTTCTGGAGTTGAGGTGGAGGTGGAGCACTTGAAGAACCGCCGGCAGACTCAGTGGTGCGGTAGCTCTTGGACGTGGCACGACTGGGGTTGACACGACGAGCCTGACGCTCAGAAAGCTCATCACCTGGAACCACACACACAAGAACACGCAAACAACCAAAAAGAACGAGCATAAGCCACAAAACACGAGCAAAAAGATCACTGAGAGGACAGAGCATTGTGGAAACTAGTAGAGGGCGGTAGTATCGCGACCTGCGAGCGGTAGTACCGCCCCAAGCGGTAGTACGGCTCCACAGAGAGCGGTAGTACCGCTCCAAGTGGTAGTACCGCTCCACAGAGAGCGGTAGTACCGCTCCAAGCGGTAGTACCGCTCTGGAGAGAGCGGTAGTACCGCTCGATACGGGGAAACAGCAGTTTCCAACTATCGTGATCAGATCCGGCACTACCGTCCTACCAAATTCAATAATGCTCCAACCAAACAACAATCCAAACTGCCTAGAAGCATTCTCCATCCTACTCAAGCCTAGATTTAGCCAAAAATCTAGAGATGCAACTGCTATTGCCCCTAAGGTGCTAGATTGGAAATCTAGACAAGAAGAGAAAGGGAACGGGGGCAATACCGACATCCATGGCAAGAGGACACAGTGGGGATCGTTTCCACCGAAGGAAATGGAGAGGAACGCCCCGGAGAGGGAGATCCGCCGGAGCCCTCCCGCGGCGCCGGTTGCTGGAGAGAGAGGAGCAGAGCGAGGGGGCGTGCGAATGGGTATGGGGGAGAAGAAACTCCCCCTGCCCCAAAATAACCCCCTGCCCGCGCCTCACAGCGGTAGTACTGCGCTGGAGGGCGGTAGTACCGCTCGCCAGCAGCGGTAGTACCGCCAGCAACCAAAAAATGCCTCTAGCCAAACAGCACAACAACAAAACGAGAAAGCAACTCCAAGAAAAAAGACCAACACGGCAACACACACACTAACAACGGTCCAGAACCCACTCCTACAAGACAACCACAAGAAAGTAGAGCGAGCTCTGGCCTCTCTCAAGAGAGGGCGGTGGCCGGAGCCACCTATGTTTGAGTCAATTGGTATGGCACCGCGAAGAATTATCCTTGGGCCCATGACCAAAACTTGTCTTTGAAGCACAAGTACCATCAACAATGGCTAATGTGAAAGAGTTGATCGTTTTATGCATAATGGGGGGAGGGAGAGTTCATTGAGAGAACAACACTCCCCCTATGTCCATGCCTACATCTAAACTAGACAACAAGTTGGGTGAGGTGGGGTGTGCAAGGGTTCAAGTCACATTTCTCAAATCAATGATATTTAGCTCATGCCTTAACTCGCGAAATCTTGCTTCATCCAAAGGCTTCGTGAAAATATCTGCAAGGTTATCATGAGTGTTGACATACTTGAGCTCGATCTCCCCTCGCCTAATGTGACCGGATGAAATGATATCGAATCTCAATATGCTTCGTCTTGAAGTGTTGCACCGGGTTGAGAGAAATCTTGATGGCACTTTCATTGTCACACCAAAGAGGCACTTTGTCACAAATGACACCATATTCCTTTAAAGTTTGCCTCATCCATAAAAGTTGTGCACAACAACTGCCGGCCGCCACATATTCCGCTTCGGTGGACGAGAGAGACACACAACTTTGCTTTTTGGAAGACCAACTCACCAAAGAGCACCCAAGAAACTGGCACCCTCCGGAAGTGGACCTCCTATCCACTTTGTCTCCCGCCCAATTAAAATCCGTAAAACCTTCAAGCTTGAAGTCCTCCCCTCTTGGGTACCATAAGCCAAAGTTTGGGGTATGAGCCAAATATCAAAAGATTCGCTTGACCGCCACATAGTGACTTTCCTTCGGTGCGGCTTGAAACCGTGCACACATCCCCACACTGAACATGATATCCGGTCTAGATGCACAAAGGTAAAGCAAGGAGCCAATCATGGAGTGATATACCTTTTGATCCACCGCTTTATCATTGGGATCAATGTCAAGTTGGCACTTGGTGGGCATTGGAGTAGTAGCCGGCTTGACATCACTTAGCTTGAATCTTTTTAGCATGTCTTGAGTGTATTTGGCTTGGTTGATGAAGGTTCCTTCCCTTCTTTGTTTAATGTCAAAACCAAGGAAGAACTTCAACTCTCCCATTGAAGACACCTGGAACTTGGAGGTCATGGGAGCGGCAAATTCCTCATTGAAAGCTTTGTTAGGGGAACCAAAGATAATGTCATCAACATATAGTTGGCATACAAACAACTCCCCTTTGACCTTCTTAGTAAAAAGAGTGGGATCCATTAGCCCCACTTCAAATCCACGATCTTGTAACAACTCGGTAAGGTGGTCATACCACACACGTGGGGCTTGTTTAAGGCCATAGAGTGCCTTATCGAGTTGATACTGAAGGAAATATGCCCTAGAGGCAATAATAAAGTTATTATTTATTTCCTTATTTCATGATAAATGTATATTATTCATGCTAGAATTGTATTAACCGGAAACATGATACATGTGTGAATACATAGACAAACATATAGTCACTAGTATGCCTCTACTTGACTAGCTCATTAATCAAAGATGGTTATGTTTCCTAACCATAGACGTGTGTTGTCATTTGATTAATGGGATCACATCATTAGGAGAATGATGTGATTGACATGACCCATTCCGTTAGCCTAGCACTTGATCATTTAGTATGTTGCTATTGCTTTCTTCATGACTTATACATGTTCCTGTAACTATAAGATTATGCAACTCCCGTTTACCGGAGGAACACTTTGGGTGCTACCAAACGTCACAACGTAACTGGGTGATTATAAAGGAGTACTATAGGTGTCTCCAAAGGTACATGTTGGTTTGGCGTATTTCGAGATTAGGTTTTGTCACTCCGATTGTCGGAGAGGTATCTCTGGGCCCTCTCGGTAATGCACATCACTATAAGCCTTGCAAGCAATGTAACTAATGAGTTAGTTATGGAATGATGCATTACGTAACGAGTAAAGAGACTTGCCAGTAACGAGATTGAACTAGGTATTGGATACCGACGATCGAATCTCGGGCAAGTAACATACCGATGACAAAGGGAACAACGCATGTTGTTATGCGGTTTGACCGATAAATATCTTCATAGAATATGTGGGAGCCAATATGAGCATCCAAGTTCCGCTATTGGTTATTGGCCGAGAATAGTTCTAGGTCATGTCTACATTGTTCTCGAACCCGTAGGGTCCGCACGCTTAAGGTTTTGATGACAGTTATATTACGAGTTTATGAGTTTTGATGTACCGAAGGAGTTCGGAGTCCCGGATGAGATCGGGGACATGACGAGGAGTCTCGAAATGGTCGAGACGTAAAGATCGATATATTGGACGACTATATTCGGAGTTCGGAAAGTTTGCGAGTGATTCGGGTATTTTTCGGAGTACCGGAGAGTTACGGGAATTCGCCGGGGAGTATATGGGCCTTATTGGGCCATACGGGAATAGAGGAGAGAGGCCAAAAGGAAGGAGGCCTGCGCCCCCCCTCTGGTCCGAATTGGACAAGGGGGCCGGCCCCCTTTTCCTTCTCCCTCTCCTCCTCTTTTCTTCTCCAACAAGGAAAGGAGGAGTCCTACTCCCACCGAGTAGGACTCCCCCCTTGGTGCGCCTCCTCCATAGGCCGTCCGCCTCCCCCCTTGCTCCTATATATATGGGGGCAGGGGGGCACCCCAAAGACACAACAACGATTGATCCTTGAGATCTATTAGTTGTGTGCGGTGCCCCCCTCCACCATAGTCCTCCTCGATAATATTGTAGCGGTGCTTAGGCGAAGCCCTGCGACGGTAGAACATCAAGATCGTCACCACGCCGTCATGCTGACGGAACTCTCCCTCGACACTCGGCTGGATCGGAGTTCGAGGGACGTCATCGAGCTGAACGTGTGCTAGAACTCGGAGGTGCCGTAGTTTTGGTGCTTGATCGGTCGGGCTGTGAAGATGTACGACTACATCAACCGCGTTGTTCTAACGCTTCCGCTTTCGGTCTACAAGGGTATGTAGATTATACTCTCCCCTCTCGTTGCTATGCATCACGATGATCTTGCGTGTGCGTAGGAAATTTTTTGGAATTACTACGTTCCCCAACAGTGGCATCCGAGCCAGGTTTTATGCGTAGATGTCATATGCACGAGTAGAACACAAGTGAGTTGTGGGTGATACAAGTCATACTGCTTACCAGCATGTCATACTTTGGCTCAGCGGTATTGTGAGATGAAGCGGCCCGGACCAACATTACGCGTACGCTTACGCGAGACTGGTTTCACTGTTACAAGCACTCGTGCTTAAAGGTGACTGGCGGGTGTCTGTCTCTCTCACTTTAGCTGAACCGAGTGTGGCTACGCCCGGTCCTTGCGAAGGTTAAAATAGTGTTAACTTGACGAACTATCGTTGTGGTTTTGATGCGTAGGTAAGAACGGTTCTTGCTAAGCCTGTAGCAGCCACGTAAAATTTGCAACAACAAAGTAGATGACGTCTAACTTGTTTTTGCAGGGCATGTTGTGATGTGATATGGTCAAGACGTGATGCTATATTTTATTGTATGAGATGATCATGTTTTGTAACCGAAGTTATCGGCAACTGGCAGGAGCCATATGGTTGTCGCTTAATTGTATGAAATGCAAACGCCCTGTAATTGCTTTACTTTATCACTAAGTGGTAGCGATAGTCGTAGAAGCAATAGATGGTGTAACGACAACGATGCTACGATGGAGATCAAGGTGTCGCGCTGGTGACGATGGTGATCACGACGGTGCTTCGAAGATGGAGATCACAAGCACAAGATGATGATGGCCATTTCATATCACTTATATTGATTGCATGTGATGTTTATCCTTTATGCATCTTATCTTGCTTTGATTGACGGTAGCATTTTAAGTTGATCTCTCACTAAATTATCAAGAAGTGTTCTCCCTGAGTATGCACCGTTGCTAAAGTTCTTCGTGCTGAGACACCACGTGATGATCGGGTGTGATAGGCTCTACGTTCAAATACAACGGGTGCAAAACAGTTGCACGCGCGGAATACTCAGGTTAAACTTGACGAGCCTAGCATATAACAGATATGGCCTCGGAACACGGAGACCGAAAGGTCGAGCGTGAATCATATAGTAGATATGATCAACATATTGATGTTCACCGTTGAAACTACTCTATCTCACGTGATGATCGGACATGGTGTAGTTGATATGGATCACGTAATCACTTAGAGGATTAGAGGGATGTCTTTCTAAGTGGGAGTTCTTAAGTAATATGATTAATTGAACTTTAATTTATCATGAACTTAGTCCTGGTAGTATTTTGCAAATTATGTTGTAGATCAATAGCTTGCGTTGTTGCTTTCATATGTTTATTTTCATATGTTCCTAGAGAAAATTGTGTTGAAAGATGTTAGTAGCAATGATGCGGATTGGATCCGTGATCTGAGGTTTATCCTCATTGCCGCACAGAAGAATTATGTCCTTGATGCACCGCTAGGTGACAAACCTATTGCAGGAGCAGATGCAGACGTTATGAACGTTTGGCTAGCTCAAAATGATGACTACTTGATAGTTTAGTGCACCATGCTTAAACGGCTTAGAATCGGGACTTCAAAGACGTTTTGAACGTCATGGACCATATGAGATGTTCCAGGAGTTGAAGTTAATATTTCAAGCAAATACCCGAGTTGAGAGATATGAAGTCTCCAACAAGTTCTATAGCTAAAAGATGGAGGAGAATCGCTCAACTAGTAAGCATGTGCTCAGATTGTCTGGGTACTACAATCGCTTGAATCAAGTGGGAGTTAATCTTCCAGATAAAATAGTGATTGACAGAATTCTCTAGTCACCACCACCAAGTTAGTAGAACTTTGTGATGAACTATAGTATGCAAGGGATGGCGAAAACGATTCCCGATCTCTTTGTGATGTTGAAATCGACGAAGGTAGAAATCAAGAAAGAGCATCAAGTGTTGATGGTTGACAAGATCACTAGTTTCAAGAAAAGGGCAAAGGGAAAGAAAGGGAACTTCAAGCAGAATGGCAAGCAAGTTGTCACTCCCACGAAGAATCCCAAAGCTGAACCAAAGCCTGAAACTGAGTGCTTACACTGCAAAGGAAATGGTCACTGGAAGCGGAAATGCCCTGAATATTTGGTGGATAAGAAGGATGGCAAAGTGAACAGGGGTATATTTGATATACAGGTTATTGATGTGTGCCTTACTAGTGTTTATAGTAGCCCCTGAGTATTTGATACTTGTTCGGTTGCTAAGATTAGTAACTCGAAACAGGAGTTACAGAATAAACAGAGACTAGTTGAGGGGAAGTGACGATGAGTGTTGGATAGTTCCAAGATTGATATGATCATCATCACACACTCCCTATACTTTCGAGATTAGTGTTAAACCTAAATAAATGTTATTTAGCGTTTGCATTGAGCATGAATATGATTTGATCATGTTTATTGCGATACAGTTATTCATTTGAAGTTAAAGAATAATTGTTATTCTGTTTACATGAATAAGACCTTCAATGGTTATACACCGAATGAAAATAGTTTGTTGGATCTCGATCGTAGTGATACACATATTCATAATATTGATGCCAAAAGATGCAAAGTTAATAATGATAGTGCAACCTATTTGTGGCACTGCCGTTTGGGTCATATCGGTGTAAAGCGCATGAAGAAACTCCATAAAGATGGATTTTTGGAATCACTTGGTTATGAATCATTTGATGCTTGTGAACCGTGCCTTTTGGGCAAGATGACTAAAACTCTGTTCTCCGGAACAATGGAACAAGCTACTGACTTATTGGAAATAATACATACCGATGTATGCGATCCAATGAGTGTTGATGCTCGTGACAAGTATCGTTATTTTCTGACCTTCACAAGATGATTTGAGCAGATATGGGTATATCTACTTGATGAAACATAAGTCTGATATAATTGAAAGGTTCAAAGAATTTCAGAGTGAAGTGGAAAAATCATCGTAACAAGAAAATAAAGTTTCTACGATCTGATCGCGGAGACGAATATTTGAGTTATGAGTTTGGTCTTCAATTAAAACAATGTGGAATAGTTTCACAGCTCACACCACCTGGAACACCACAACGTTATGGTGTGTCTGAACGTCGTAACCGCACTTTATTGGATATGGTGCGATCTATGATGTCTCTTACTGATTTACCACTATTGTTTTGGGGTTATGCATTAGAGACAGCTGCATTCACGTTAAAAGGGCACCATCTAAATCCGTTGAGACGACACCGTATGAACTATGGTTTAGCAGTAAACCTAAGCTGTCGTTTCTTAAAGTTTGGAGTTGCAATGCTTATATGAAAAAGGTTTTCAACCTGATAAGCTCGAACCAAAATCGGAGAAGTGCGTCTTCATAGAATACCCAAAGGAAACTATTGGGTACTCCTTCTATCACAGATCCAAAGGCAAAACATTTGTTGCTAAGAATGGATCCTTTCTAGAGAAGGAGTTTCTCTCGAAAGAAGTGAGTGGGAGGAAAGTAGAACTTGATGAGGTAACTATATCTACTCCCTTGTGGGAAAGTAGTTTATCATAGAAATCAGTTCCAGTGATTCCTACACCAATTAGTGAGGAAGTTAATGATGATGATCATGAAACTTCAGATCAAGTTACTTCCAAACCTCGTAGGTCTTCCAAAGTAAGATCCGCACCAGAGTGGTGCAGTAATCATGTTCTGGAAGTCATGTTACTAGACCATGATGAACCTGCGAACTATGAGGAAGCGATGATGAGCCCAGATTCCACGAAATGGCTTGAGGCCATAAAACCTGAGATATGATCCATGTATGAGAACAAAGTATGGACTTTGATTGACTTGCTCGATGATCAGCAAGCCATGTTAAATAAATGGATCTTCAAGAGGAAGATGGACACTGATAGTAGTGTTACTATCTACTAAGCTCGACTTGTTGCGAAAGGTTTTCAACAAGTTCAAGGTGTTGAATACGATGAGATTTTCTCACTCGTATCGATGCTTAAGTCTGTCTGAATCATGTTAGCAATTGCCACATTTTATGAAATCTGGCAAATGGATGTCAAAACTGCATTCCTTAATGGTTTTCTTAAAGGAGAGTTGTATATGATACAACCAGAAGTTTTTGTCGATCCGAAAGGTGCTAACAAAATGTGCAAGCTCCAGCGATCCATCAATGGACTGGTGCAAGCATCTCAGAGTTGGAATATACGCTTTGATAAGTTGATCAAAGCATATAGTTTTGTACAGACTTACGGTGAAGCCTGTATTTACAAGAAAGTGAGTGGGAGCACTACAACATTTCTGATAAGTATATGTGAATGACATATTGTTGATCTGAAATAATGTAGAATTATTCTGCAAAGCATAAAGGAGTGTTTGAAAGGAGTTCTTTCAAAGAAAGACCTCGGTGAAGCTGCTTACATATTGAGCATCAAGATCTATTGAGATAGATCAAGACGCTTGATAAGTTTTTTCAATGAGTACATACCTTGATAAATTTTTTGAAATAGTTCAAAATGGAACAGTCAAAGAAGGAGTTCTTGCCTGTGTTGCAAGGTGTGAAGTTGAGTAAGACTCAAGACCCGACCATGGCAAAAAATAGAAAGAGAATGAAAAGTCATTCCCTATGCCTCAGTCATAGGTTCTATAAAGTATGCTATGCTATGTACCAGACCTATTGTATACCTTGCTCTATATTTGACAAGGGAGTACAATAGTGATCTAAGAGTAGATCACTGGGCATTGGTCAAGAATATCCTTAGTGAGGACTAAAGAAATATTTCTCGATTATGGAGGTGATAAAAGAGCCCGTCGTAAAGAGTTACATTGGTGCAAGCTTTTAAACCGATCCAGATGACTCTAAGTCTCAATCTGGATACATATTGAAAGTGGGAGCAATTAGCTAGAGTAGCTCCGTGCAGAGCATTGTAGACATAGAATATTTTGCAAAATACATACGGCTCTGAATATGACAGATCCGTTGACTAAACTTCTCTCACAAGCAAAACATGATCATACCTTAGTACTCTTTGGGTGTTAATCACATAGTGATGTGAACTAGATTATTGACTCTGGTAAACCCTTTGGGTGTTGATCACATGATGATGTGAACAATGGGTATTAATCACATGCAGATGTGAATATTGATGTTAAATCACATGGCGATGTGAACTAGATTATTGACTCTAGTGCAAGTGGGAGACTGAAGGAAATATGCCCTAGAGGCAATAATAAAGTTATTATTTATTTCCTTATTTCATGATAAATGTTTATTATCCATGCTAGAATTGTATTAACCGGAAACATGATACATGTGTGAATACATAGACAAACATATAGTCACTAGTATGCCTCTACTTGACTAGCTCATTAATCAAAGATGGTTATGTTTCCTAACCATAGACGTGTGTAGTCATTTGATTAATGGGATCACATCATTAGGAGAATGATGTGATTGACATGACCCATTCCGTTAGCCTAGCACTTGATCGTTTAGTATGTTGCTATTGCTTTCTTCATGACTTATACATGTTCCTGTAACTATGAGATTATGCAACTCCCGTTTACCGGAGGAACACTTTGGGTACTACCAAACGTCACAACGAAACTGGGTGATTATAAAGGAGTACTACAGGTGTCTCCAAAGGTACATGTTGGGTTGGCGTATTTCGAGATTAGGTTTTGTCACTCCGATTGTCGGAGATGTATCTCAGGGCCCTCTCGGTAATGCACATCACTATAAGCCTTGCAAGCAATGTAACTAATGAGTTAGTTACGGAATGATGCATTACGTAACGAGTAAAGAGACTTGCCAGTAACGAGATTGAACTTGGTATTGGATACCGACGATCAAATCTCGGGCAAGTAACATACCGATGACAAAGGGAACAACGTATGTTGTTATGTGGTTTGACCGATAAATATCTTCGTAGAATATGTGGGAGCCAATATGAGCATCCAGGTTCCGCTATTGGTTATTGACCGAGAATAGTTCCAGGTCATGTCTACATTGTTCTCGAACCCGTAGGGTCCGCACGCTTAAGGTTTCGATGACAGTTATATTATGAGTTTATGAGTTTTGATGTACCGAAGGAGTTCGGAGTCCCGGATGAGATCGGGGACATGACGAGGAGTCTCGAAATGGTCGAGACATAAAGATCGATATATTGGACGACTATATTCGGAGTTCAGAAAGGTTCCGAGTGATTCGGGTATTTTTCGGAGTACCGGAGAGTTACGGGAATTCGCCGGGGAGTATATGGGCCTTATTGGGCCATACGAGAATAGTGGAGAGAGGCCAAAAGGAAGGAGGCCTGCGCCCCCCCTCTGGTCTGAATTGGACAAGGGGGCCGGCCCCCTTTTCCTTCTCCCTCTCCTCATCTTTTCTTCTCCAACAAGGAAAGGAGGAGTCCTACTCCCACCGAGTAGGACTCCCCCCTTGGTGCGCCTCCTCCATAGGCCGGCCGCCTCCCCCCTTGCTCCTATATATATGAGAGCAGGGGGGCACCCCAAAGACATAACAACGATTGATCCTTGAGATCTATTAGTCGTGTGCGGTGCCCCCCTCCACCATAGTCCTCCTCGATAATATTGTAGTGGTGCTTAGGCGAAGCCCTGCGACGGTAGAACATCAAGATCGTCACCACGCCGTCATGCTGACGGAACTCTCCCTCGACACTCGGCTGGATCGGAGTTCAAGGGACGTCATCGAGCTGAACGTGTGCTAGAACTCGGAGGTGCCGTAGTTTTGGTGCTTGATCGGTCGGGCTGTGAAGACGTACGACTACATCAACCGCGTTGTTCTAACGCTTCCGCTTTCGGTCTACAAGGGTATGTAGATTATACTCTCCCCTCTCGTTGTTATGCATCACCATGATCTTGCGTGTGCGTAGGAAATTTTTTGGAATTACTACGTTCCCCAACAGTGGCATCCGAGCCAGGTTTTATGCGTAGATGTCATATGCACGAGTAGAACACAAGTGAGTTGTGGGCGATACAAGTCATACTGCTTACCAGCATGCCATACTTTGGCTCAGCGGTATTGTGAGATGAAGCGGCCCGGACTGACATTACGCGTACGCTTACGCGAGACTGGTTTCACCGTTACAAGCACTCGTGCTTAAAGGTGACTGGCGGGTGTCTGTCTCTCTCACTTTAGCTGAACCGAGTGTGGCTACGCCCGGTCCTTGCGAAGGTTAAAACAGCGTTAACTTGACGAACTATCGTTGTGGTTTTGATGCGTAGGTAAGAACGGTTCTTGCTAAGCCCGTAGCAGCCATGTAAAATTTGCAACAACAAAGTAGAGGACGTCTAACTTGTTTTTGCAGGGCATGTTGTGATGTGATATGGTCAAGACGTGATGCTATATTTTATTGTATGAGATGATCATGTTTTGTAACCGAAGTTATCGGCAACTGGCAGGAGCCATATGGTTGTCGCTTTATTGTATGAAATGCAAACGCCCTGTAATTGCTTTACTTTATCACTAAGCGGTAGCGATAGTCATAGAAGCAATAGATGGCGTAACGACAATGATGCTACGATGGAGATCAAGGTGTCGCACCGGTGACGATGGTGATCACGACGTTGCTTCGAAGATGGAGATCACAAGCACAAGATGATGATGGCCATATCATATCACTTATATTGATTGCATGTGATGTTTATCCTTTATGCATCTTATCTTGCTTTGATTGACGGTAGCATTTTAAGTTGATCTCTCACTAAATTATCAAGAAGTGTTCTCCTTGAGTATGCACCGTTGCGAAAGTTCTTCGTGCTGAGACACCACGTGATGATCGGGTGTGATAGGCTCTACGTTCAAATACAACGGGTGCAAAACAGTTGCACACTCGGAATACTCAGGTTAAACTTGACAAGCCTAGCATATAACAAATATGGCCTCAGAACACGGAGACCGAAAGGTCGAGCGTGAATCATATAGTAGATATGATCAACATATTGATGTTCACCGTTGAAACTACTCCATCTCACGTGATGATCGGACATGGTGTAGTTGATATGGATCACGTAATCACTTAGAGGATTAGAGGGATGTCTTTCTAAGTGGGAGTTCTTAAGTAATATGATTAATTGAACTTTAATTTATCATGAACTTAGTCCTGGTAGTATTTTGCAAATTATGTTGTAGATCAATAGCTTGCGTTGTTGCTTTCATATGTTTATTTTCATATGTTCCTAGAGAAAATTGTGTTGAAAGATGTTAGTAGCAATGATGCAGATTGGATCCGTGATCTGAGGTTTATCCTCATTGCTGCTCAGAAGAATTATGTCCTTGATGCACCGCTAGGTGACAAACCTATTGCAGGAGCAGATGCAGACGTTATGAATGTTTGGCTAGCTCAAAATGATGACTACTTGATAGTTTAGTGCACCATGCTTAAACGGCTTAGAATCGGGACTTCAAGGACGTTTTGAACGTCATGGACCATATGAGATGTTCCAGGAGTTGAAGTTAATATTTCAAGCAAATACCCGAGTTGAGAGATATGAAGTCTCCAACAAGTTCTATAGCTAAAAGATGGAGGAGAATCACTCAACTAGTGAGCATGTGCTCAGATTGTCTGGGTACTACAATCGCTTGAATCAAGTGGGAGTTAATCTTCAAGATAAAATAGTGATTGACAGAATTCTCTAGTCACCACCACCAAGTTAGTAGAACTTTATGATGAACTATAGTATGCAAGGGATGACGAAAACGATTCCCGATCTCTATGTGATGTTGAAATCGACGAAGGTAGAAATCAAGAAAGAGCATCAAGTGTTGATGGTTGACAAGATCACTAGTTTCAAGAAAAGGGCAAAGGGAAAGAAAGGGGACTTCAAGCAGAATAGCTAGCAAGTTTCACCGTAGTCGATACCCTCGACTTGGGAGTAGCCTTGTGCTACCAATCTTGCCTTGTTGCGAACGATGTTCCCATGAGCATCTTGCTTGTTCTTGAAAATACACTTGGTTCCAATGACGTTGTGGTCCCCCGATGGCCTTGGCACCAATCTCCACACTTTGTTGTACTCGAAGTTGTTGAGTTCTTCATGCATGTCATTGAGCCAATCCGAGTCTTCGAGCGCCTCATAGACCTTTTGGGGTTCAACACAAGAGACAAACGCGTGATGTTCACAATAGTTTGCTAATTGTCTACGAGTGCTTACCCCCTTTCTTAGGCTTCCAACCACATTTTCCATGAGATGGCCTTGGGTGGTGAGCTTGGAAGCAATCTTCATGGCACGACGCTCTAATTCCTCCTCGGATGTGGAAGGAGGAGGGTTAACTTGATTATCTTGAGCGCCGTCTTGAGCTTGTTCTTGATCTTGAGCTTGCTCACGATCTTGAACTTGCTCGAGGGGGAGAACTTGACCTTGGGCATCATTTAGAGGTTCACCACCATCTTGAGGTTGATCTTGCCTTTGGTCTTGTTCACGAGGTTGAGGACCTTCACTTTGTTCTTCGGAAGCGTGTGGGTCTTGGGGAGGTGATGGCTCCACTTGAGTGGAGCATTGTCCTTCTCCTTCGGCCACAAGGGGTTCCTCAATGGGTAGAATATGACCAATACCCATTCTTCTTATGGCTTGGGGAGGAATTTCATCACCTACATCACAAGTACCACTTTGCTCCACTTGGGAGCCGTTATTTTCATCAAACTCCACGTTACACGTCTCCTCAATGAGTCCGGTGGACTTGTTGAGAACACGGTAAGCATGAGAGTTTGTAGCATAACCAACAAATATGCCCTCATGAGCTCTAGCCTCAAATTTAGACAAGCGAACACCTTTCTTGAGAATGAAACACTTACAACCGAACACCCGGAAGTACTTGAGGTTGGGCTTGTTGCCGGTGAGTATCTCATAAGGAGTCTTGTTCAAGCCTTTGCGGAGATAGAGCCGATTGGATGCATGACATGCAGTGTTGATGGCTTCGGCCCAAAAGTTGTATGGAGACTTGAACTCCGCCATCATGGTCCTAGCCGCATCCATCAACGTCCAGTTCTTCCTCTCCGCCACACCATTTTGTTGAGGGGTATATGGAGCAGCATATTGGTGCTTGATCCCCTCATCACTAAGAAACTCATCCAAGGTGTAGTTCTTGAACTCGGTGCCGTTGTCACTTCTGATTGTCAAGATCTTTGCGTTATGTTGATGTTGAGCTTCATTTGCAAAGTTGATGACGGTTTGTTGAGTGTCACTCTTCCTCTTGAAGAAGTATACCCAAGTATATCTTGAATAATCATCCACAATCACCAAGCAATACTTTCTTCCTCCAAGACTATCAAAAGATGGAGGCCCAAAGAGATCCATGTGAAGGAGCTCCAAGGGTCTCTTCGAGTAGATGATGGTCGAGGGAGGATGAGCCTTCTCCTGAAGCTTTCCTTCAATACAAGCACTGCAAGCACGATCTTTGGCAAAACTAACATTTGTTAGTCCACGAACATGGTCCCCCTTGAGAAGACTTTGCAAAGATCTCATATTGACGTGGGCTAAACGGCGATGCCAAAGCCATCCCACGTCAACTTTAGCCATTAGGCATGTCGCGGTCTTAGTGGGTCGCTCCGAAAAGTTAATCACATAGAGACCATTCTCAACATGCCCAACAAAGGCTACTTTAAGAGTCTTTCTCCACAAGAGGGCCACGGTATCAATGTCAAAGAAGGTAGCAAAACCCATGAGTGCAAGTTGACGAACGGAAAGCAAATTGTATGCAAGGGACTCAACAAGCATGACTTTCTCGATCGTTAGATCATGAGAAATGACAACCTTGCCGAGACCCAATACCTTAGAATGTGATGCATCACCCCACTGGACATTGGTGGGCATAGATGGAATCTTTTGCACGTCCACCACCATGTCCTTGCTCCCGGTCATATGATTTGTTGCTCCACTATCGAGCAACCATGATCCCCCACCGGAAGCAAACACCTACAAGAGATCAATGCTTGGTTTTAGGTACCCATTTAGTAATGGATCCTTTGATGTTAGTAACAAGGGTCTTGGGAACCCAAATAGACCATTCAATGTACTCATAAGGAGAACCAACAAATTTAGCATAAACATGTCCATCACTAGCACGGCACAACACATATGACGGGTTAAAGTCGCCGACTTTGTTGGAGGAAATGCTTTTGCCCTTTTGAGCGTCAACTCCCTTCACTTTTTCATTCTTCTCCTTAGGAGCACCCTCTCCCTCTTTTACAAAAGTTTGCTTGAGAGGAGGAGGACGTTTGGTCTTATCGCCCTTCTTCTTCTTGCTCTTGGACTTGGGTGCAAATCCAATTCCTTCCTTGGCCACAACTTCCTTTTGATTGCTCAAGAGGTCGTTGAGGTTCATCTCACCTTGAATGCATGTTACAAGGCCTTTCTCAAGTTGATCCTTCAACTTGGCATTCTCCTCCACCAGATGCACATGCTCACAACATGGGTTAGTAGCACATGCATTATCAATTAATACCATATGAGGACAGGTGGCCTTTTCCTTGGTTAGCTTAACTTGGAGTTTAGCATGAGACTCCTTGAGGTTAGCGTGAGCACCCTTCAAGACCTTGTGGGCCTTGTCAAGTATCTCAAACTCCTCTTTGAGTCTAGCATGATCAACCCCAAGTTTAGCCTTCTCGGAAGTTAGCACACGAGACACGACAAGAGCATGATCACGATCTTTCTTTAACTTAGCATGGTCATCGTTGTGTGACTCCTCAAAAGTCAAACGATGCACACGCTCTTCCTCAAGAGCATTAGAGAGATCCGATATCTCATCGGCATAGTCACGACTATGACCTTCCATCTTAGAGATGGTTTCTTCGTGAGCCTCTATCATGTCATTGGCCTCACCAAGTTATTCCAAGAGAGCAACATAATGCTTCTTGGACTTGCCCTTGAGCTTACTCATAAAAGACTCAAACTCATTCACTTCTTCATTAGACCCCTCATGTTCATCAATGCAATTCTCCACGGAGGAATTAGTAATGATGGTGGTTTTAATGTTGGGGGTTACCTTGTTTGAAGCTTTAGCCATGAGGCATTTGGCGGTGATGTTCTCGTTGGGTGAATCAAAGAGAGACACCCGGGGAGTAGTAGCAATGGCAACGGATGCCATTGCCATTGCTTCTTCATTTTCATCATCATCGTCATCCTCTTGGTATTCTTCTTGCACCACCAACCCACGAGTGGGAGTCTTCTTGGCGAAGTTGTTCTTGTTGGGGAAGGACTTGGCTTTGTCTTTTCGGATGAACTTGCCACCATTGTCTTCCCGCTTCTCGTAAGGACAATCCGCAACAAAATGGCTCACATTGCCACAGTTGAAGCAAGTTCTAACTCGTTGCTTTCCCTTGACGCCACTTGAGTTGTTCTTGTTGAAGTTGGGTCTTGAATTCTTCTTGCTCCAAAATTGTCTTGAAGCAAGGGCCATGTGCTCATGGTAATCAAATTTGGTGTCTTCGGGGTTGCTCTCCTCATCTTCCACTTCTTCCTCTTCTTCCATAATAACCTTGGCCTTCAAAGCAAGGTTGGGCTTCTTTGCCCTTTGAGAACAGAGCACCGCATTGTCGACGGTCTTGTCCAAGATGCTCATTGCAACGAACTCATCCAACACTTCACTTGAGGTCATGGAGTGGAAGTCCGGTCTTTGACGAATGACAGAGGACATGGCCTTGTTGTAGGGCATCATGGCCTTGAGGAACTTGCGCTTGATCCAATTGTCATCCGTGTCCTTGCTTCCATGATCTCGGAGTGCGACCGCGAGTTTGGTCACTCTTCGAAAGAGCTCATGAGGTTCTTCATCTTCTTTCATTGCAAACTCATCGGCTTCATCTTGCACCACTTCATAGTTAGAGCGTTGAATGCTAGCACTTCCTCGATAGAGACCCTCGACACATATCCATGCTTCTTTAGCCATGACATGAGGTCGAAGATGAGGGAGATCTTCAGGAAGGATAGCATCTTGGATGATGAAGAGAGCACTCTCATTGAATTGATTGTCCACGGCTTCTCGAGGGGTGAAGTTGCTTGGGTCATGAGGATAGAAACCTTCTTCAATGATTCTCCAAAGTTTAGTGTTCACATGTTTTAAATGACGCTTGAAGCGATAAACCCAAGAGTCAAAATCTTCATGCTTCTCATATTTAGGAGGAGGACCAGCATGATTCAAATGAGTGGAGGGGATCGGTCCTCCATAAATTGGAGGTTCCACATGGGCAAAGATGGCGGTGCCATTTCTACCACTAGTAGAAGGACTCTTTTCATTGGTAGCTTCCCCCTTGTCGGAGGTAGCATCCGTCACCTTGTTAGTGGGATCACCCACTTTCATCGGCGAGGTAGATAGTTTAAGTCCTTCTAGAAATTCAGTAAACATGCTTTTAACCTCGGCCGTCATGGAGGTTTTCAATGTGTCTAAAGCCACATTGAATTCCTCACGTGAGACCGAGGTTCCCCCTTCGGCCGAAAACGAGATGGGATTCACACCGGAGTGTTCCTCCGCACCATCGTTGGTGTCAACCATACTCTTCGGATGGCAAAGTCCTTAATAAAGAGACGAGGCTCTGATACCAATTGAAAGGATCGATATGGTTGACTAGAGGGGGGGGGGTGAATAGGCAACTAACAATTTTAAGCTTTTCTTTAACAATTTAAACCTTGCAACAAAATAGGTTGTCTAGATATGCAACTACGTGGACAACCTATATGATGCAAAGACAACTAGCACACAAGCAAGCAATAGATACAACCCAAGTAAGCTTGCAAAAGTAAAGGCACGAAATAACCAAGAGTGGAGCTGGTGAAGACGAGGATGTGTTACCGAAGTTCCTTCCTTTTAAAGGGAAGTACGTCTCCGTTAGAGCGGTGTGGAGGCACAATGTTCCCCAAGAAGCCACTAGGGCCACCGTATTCTCCTCACGCCCTCACACAATGCGAGATGCCGTGATTCCACTATTGGCACCCTTGAAGGCGGCGACCGAACCTTTATAAGCAAGGTTGGGGCAATCTCCACAACAATTGGAGGCTCCCAACAACACCACGAAGCTTCACCACAATGGGATATGGCTTCGAGGTGACCTCAACCGTCTAGGGTGCTCAAACACCCAAGAGTAACAAGATCCGCTAGGGATAAGAGAGGAAATCAAATTTCTCTTGGTGGAAGTGTAGATCGGGGCCTTCTCAACCAATCCCGAGCAAATCAACAAGATTGATTGGCTAGGGAGAGAGATCGGGCGAAAATGGAGCTTGGAGCAACAATGGAGCTTTGGGGGAAAGAGGTAAGTCAACTTGGAGGAAGAAGACACCTTTAGATAGTGGGGGAACCAATCCAACCGTTACCCCACTGAACACCCACGAGCGGTACTACCGCTTGGGCAGGGCGGTACTACCGCTGAGGGCGGTACTACCGCTCTCACCCAGCGGTACTGCCGCGCTGGCGAGGAGATCAGAGACCCAGCCCCAGAGCGGTACTACCGTGGGAGTAGGCGCGGTACTACCGCTTGGAGCGGTACTACCGCCCCTACTACCGCACTTAGTATCGTAAAACCTGACACAAAAAACATCGGTCGAGAATCGAAGTGGTACAAGCGCGGAACTACTGCGGTACTACAGCCGAAGACCTCAAGCGGTACTACCGCTCGGGGAGTGGTACTACCACTGGGGAGCGGTACTACCGCTCCGGGAGCGGTACTACCGCTTGAGTGCTTCGGCGGTACTACCGCTGAAGACCACGGTACTACCGCTGGGGTAGGTCAGGGCAGGGACATGGAAGGAAGGGCTGCTCCATCGAAGCGGGAAGGAAGACATTGGGTGTGAAACGGATGTGTACGTGTTGATTCCACCCTAGCCTTACCAAAGCGGATCCCCTCTTGATAGTACGGTGACTCCTACGAAACTAGTCCACCAACAGAGAGTCGAAGGAGCTACACCGTCTTGAAAGACACACCGAGGGGAGGAAATCGTCTCGTGCCAATGGATGAATCTCTGAAATAACTTAACGCACACGATTAGTCCGCAAAACCATTGTCATCAATCACCAAAACATCTTGGGGATAAATATGCCCTTACAGCACTGAATCGATTCCATCAGTTGGCGTACTGCACCACAGGCACATGTCCACGAGTTTGGTTTGCACCTTTTTGTGCGGCGAATGATAGCTAGAAACATGCGCTAATTGATTGTGTCATGGCTAGAAGTGTTTGGTCCCGGTCTTTAGAGGAACTAGTGGAACAGATGTGTGACAACTTAGGTTTGAATGCAAAAATTGGATATATTTCATGATGCGCGAGAGTCTGTCCCAGGAAGATTTCATACGAATGGTGGTGAAGATGTGGGCTATCTGAAGATCCAGAAGGAAAGCTATACATGAAGATATATCCGATAGTCCCATGTCAATCCATCTGTTCATCACATCCTTCCTAAAGGATATTTAAAGTTTGTCCAAAACGAGCCAGGTTTTTGAGCAGGAGCTACATGACGAGGTCGTCACATTGGATACCCCCCGCCACTAGGTCATGTGAAAATCAATGCCGATGCGACGGTTATGAATGGGAGTCATGGTGAAGTGGCAGTGTTTTTTCATGACATCAATGGAGTTTTCTTGGGAGCTTCTTATGTTACTTTCAGACATATACGAATCCGGTCACACTTGAGGCGGTGGAAGTAAGCGAGGCATTGGCAATTACGGAGGACCTATACATGCAGAGGTTCCATGTGGTGTCCGACTGCAAGAATGTGGTGGAAGATATCAATCATGGTTCTTTAGCTGATCATGAAGTTACATGAAATCCAGAGTTCAGGGGCTCAAATTTCAAGGCTCACAATCTCGCTAAGCATGCACTTCTTCTCGGGTTGGGACGTCGTGTGTGGTTGGGCCAACTTGGGATTTGAATTTCATTCATGTAAACGTTCAAACCATTTGAATAAAGCTTGGGGAGAATGTCCCAAAAAATAAATAGAAAAAAAACTGACGGCTAGGGCCTACGTCTTTTTTACAGACTGTGGAGCTGTGCGTGGGCATGTACCGGCGAGTATAGCTGGCCAAACGGGTCGGCCTAACTAGGCCGACCCGGTAGCACGCAGGCACGACCCGTGCTAAAGGAGCCGGCCCGGCATGCGGCGTGCCATGGGCCGTGCCTGGGCCCGGAGACTGGGCATGCGGGCCGGCATGACACACCCCGTTTATTTTTTGAAATATATAAATATATATGTCTTATATAAATACCCAATACTCTAATATGTTCAATGTTTTTGTAGTGCATGCGTATTTTCTTAGTGCTTGGATCTGAGTAGTAGTAGTGTTGTAGTGTAGTCTTTGTATATTTTCTTATCCTTTTGTAATTCTAGAGAATGTTTTGTATTCTTTTACTTCTTTGAGATGAGAGTTTTTAATGATGTACATGTGCTAATAAAACTATATATTTATCCCACATAATAGTATACCAATTTTTGTAATTTTCTTAATCTTTTTGGCCTTTTTTTCGCTGTTTCCAGAGGTATTACGAAGCAAAAAGAAAAAAATCGCGCCAGTCGGGTCAGCCTGCCACAACGGGCCGGCGTGGCTGGGCGTGCCGCGTGTCGACTCACATAGCCTACGTGCCGTGCCTGGGCTGCTAGCCTACCGGCCCGGCACGGCACGGCCTGGCCCGCCCGTTTGGCCAGGTATGCCGGCGACCGGAGGCGAGGCCCCAAAAAACCCAAATATTAATAGACCGAATCCCCCCTCTCTCTCTCTGCTTCCCCTGTATCCTTTCCTCTCTCGCACGACTCACCTGCGGCAATCGGCACCGCTGGTCAGTCGTTGCAGCGCTCCCATGGAGTCGCCGCCGCGGCGTCCGCCGGAGAGGAGGTACCCTCTGCGGTTGAACAGGTCTCAGTCGAGAGTCCCGCCTCGACCGCTCCCTACCCGGTCCTCCTCGTCTTCGTCTTCAGCAGCACCACCCCCCCTCCGACGAGCTTCGCTCGAGCCCTTGCGTTTGCGCCGCCACCGTCCTCGCCACCGGCTTCGAACCGGCACCGCGCCTCCTCGTCGTCCGCATTGGACGCGGCAACGGGCGAGGCCGTTGGCCCCATCTCGTCGGAAGGCGCGAGACCTGATTTCGTCGCTAGGGTAGTGCAGCGGCGCTTGCTGTTCAGACTGTTCCGTTTTGGCTTGCTGTTCAGACTGTTGCAGCAATACTTGTAGGGTTCCTGTTTGAACTACCTGCAGAATGCCAGATAGAGGATTCTGTAGAGAATATAGCTTATGGTCAGAATTTATTCCTGTTTGAATGTTATTGATTTCGTCGCTAGGGTAGTGCAGCGGCGCATGCTGTTCAGAGTGTTCCGTTTTGGCTTGCTGTTCAGACTGTTGCAGCAATACTTCTAGGGTTCCTGTTTGAACTACCTGCGGAATGCCAGATAGGGAATTCTGTAGAGAATTTAGCTTATGGTCAGAATTTATTCCTGTTTGAAAGTTATCTTTATGTGATGGTAACCATAGATTATGTCAATCAGCTGCCAGTTGATTAGTGTTAATATTTCAGGTACCACCGTTTCTTTATCAGATACCCCTCTGATGGTAAAGAACAAACATCACAAGAAAAGAGAGGTCAGCTAACTATGTTCCTCAAATTGATGTGCCCTACATTCGTGCAATGTTCGGTTTCATACTTTAGTACCATGAATATCCAACTACCCATACAGAAGTTACCTTGTCTGCGCAGACAATTATTTTGATTTATTGCTTTTTTGGGTCAGAATTGTAATGTTTGATTATTCTTGTGTCTTTAAATTCTTATGTGAAAATACTAGCGATGATGAAATTAACTGGTATATACTTGCACCTGCATAGGTTAAGGGGACTCCTGAGCCAAGATCTCGAGCTCCAAAAGATATTCAAGGTCAATGTGGGTGAAACTCCCTACTTTTGCAATGCACTTCGCACACATGATTTCATGTATTATCATACCATTTTGTTCTAACTTCACAGTCTGTACATTATATTTATGTGCTGGCTACCAGTTGAATTTGTGTTAATATCTCTTGTATCACCGAGTTTTTTTCCAGATACCATCCAGGAATCAAAGAGCAAGCAGGGCAGAGAAAAGGGGGTCAGTCAAGTATGTTCCTCGAATATATGTGCCCCAGATTAGTTAGCATGTTTGAGTATTTTTTTGGTTCTTATTTTAAAATACTAGTCATGATGAAAATAATATATAAGTATGTGCGCTTGTATAGGTTAAAGAGACTACCGAGCCAGCGTATTCTACGAGTCGAGTTGCAGGGGTCGGATCAAATGATGGTGAGTGAAACTGCTTTGCTTACAACAATTCCATTGGTAAGGATTTTCTTGTTAGTAGGTTATGTTTCCCTATATATACTGTGTAAATTTAGTTGTTCTAGGGAAGCACTCCGTGCATATATTTTTGGATTTTCTTGCTCTTCCTTCCCTTGATTGACGTTTGCTTACTTTGATCTTTTATAATTTGGTAGATATGATACTCTTTGAACACCATTGGCCTTCCTGTAAAGTGTTGTTAAGTTTATGAGGTTATTGAATGTTTCAGCAGTGGGATCTATGATGGTAAGATCTCTTCTGTGTGGCATGTGAAGGCCGTAAAGTACATTGTTAAACTTACCTTACATGGTCAGAATGGTGTGATTTGGTTTTTTATGATTACACTGTCTATTGCTCTATGTGAGTACATTATTTGCGTATACACTATAATTTGTGTTGGCTGCAATGTATTCAACTATTGATACTCTTATCTACCTTGCAGTAGCTGTTCAAGATCACCAAAACTTTATCATTATTGATACAAAGGACCTCCATAATGCGCTGGATACACATGGAGTTACATGTGCTGAGAAGACCAACATCATCGACAATCTTGTTAACAAATGCAATGCCATACTTAAGGAGACAGTCAGTTTTGAGAGGGGTCGTTGCAATGTGTTGGGCAACAAAATATCCGAGCTAACTGACAAGTACTTCCCACTCTGCGACGTTCTTGGGGAACCTGACAAAGTAACAGATATTCAGGTATTTATGGGTTAATTTGGATTTTTTTTTTTGTGAATTCACATGTGTTTGATCTGATTTTCGTTGTTTGTAGTGTCAGCGCGAGTGAGCTGCCAGGCGATTAACTGCAGCAGACCCGATTGGCTACAGTACACGGCATGCTTCAGGTAGGCTATAGTGTGCGTGTGGGCAGAGTGTGAGTATGTTGGGCTGACCGCTACGGCCCAGGCCCATGTAAGCGAGCGATCATATAAGCTGCGTCTCTCCTCTGTACTGGGTATCGATTAAGAATAGAAACAATTGCTTCTCCTACCTTCCTGCTTCTTCTCCAAGTTGCTCCCCTTTCTCCGGATCCCCAATTCTCCATCGCTACCCTAGGGCTTGGGTATTACAATTGGTATTCAGAGCTTCGTCGGTCCGATCCGCGCTTCACACACTCGAGGTTCGCCGGTAACATCGACTGATTGGTAGGTTGATTGCTTCGTGCGGTCGACTGTAAATCCGAGACCAGCGTTCGGTCGAACTCAGAGGAAGCGGCGACGGCTCCGTTCAAGCCGAGCGCACAGACAAGGTACCTGGCTGATTCCATGGGGTCGTTCGAGGAACGGGTGATGAAGGAGTTCGAGGCGCTGCGGCTGCTTCAGTCCAAGGTGGAAGGGATCGAGGCGATCCAGGCGCGCCTCGACGGGCTGGATGCGAAGTTTGAAGAGCAAGTCTCGCGGCTGGATCAGGTACAGGCCAAGGTAAATCTGTCTGTGAGTTCAATCGGAGAGATCCACCAAGAGCAAGTTCAGGTGGCGCGAGTGCTGAAGGAATCCACCAGCGTCAGAAATGCACAGTTGGACCGGATCGCGGCAGAGGGCTGTCTGGGAGCGTCGCCGCAGGCGGGAGAAAATTTTGGGGCGCCGGCTACATCACGGGCACAGCCGCCACCACAACCACCACCTCCGCCTTTGCGACCTCGCCCATCAGCACCTCCGCAGGTACCTTCCGCATCGCCGGGTCTGGATGAGCAGAGTAGCAAGCGACCCTGGATGCCTAAGATGGAGTTCCCTAAGTTTGACGGCGAGAATGTACGCATATGGTTGGACAATTGTGAAGCTTATTTCCTGCTATATCAGATTCCTGAATCCTTCAAGCTAATGTCCGCATCGCTGCACTTGCAAGGCAATGCCGCTCACTGGTTTCAGTCATATAAACTGACAGAATACTGCAGTACTTGGGAAAAATTTTGTACAGCAATTACGCAGGAGTTTGAGGTCAATGTACACAGAACTTGCATGAGAGACTTGCTGATGTTGCGTCAGCACGGCACGGTTCAGGAATACCGTACTGCATTCCATCAGATTGTGTACCAAGTTCGCATGTATGAGGGCAATCTCAGTGAAACAATGTTGGTTACACAGTTTGTGCTGGGACTGAAGGAGGAACTGAGAGCTGCGGTCGAAATGCAATTGCCCAGTACCGTGACTAGTGCTTGTGAATATGCTCTGGTGCAGGAGGCTTTGCTCGATCGGGCCAAACAAGGGAACAACAAGCTGGCTCGGTCTGCAGTGTACACTAAACAACAACCACGCCTAGAGCAGACTCAACGACCTCAGCTAGCTGCCGGAGATATGTGGAAGGCACGCCAGCTGAAGGACTACCGGCGACAGAATGGACTCTGTTACAGTTGTGGCGACAAGTTCGCACCAGGTCATGTGTGTGCTAGCAAACAGGTGGCCCAGATCAAGGCCCTGAACATGGCTGAAGAGGCCGCTCAGTTGACTGACGCAATCTTGGACGCAATAGCTACAGAGGAGGCGATTGAGGAAGCTGCTGCATATCTTTCAGTCAATGCCCTAGCAGGAACCACAAACACTAAAATCATTCAGATTAGAGCTCTGGTAGGAAATCAGGTGATGCTACTGTTAGTTGACTCAGGCAGCTCTCATACTTTTCTGGATCAACAGTTGGCAGACAAATTGAAATGTCCAACAGTACCCTTACCTCAGCCTATGACTGTGAAAGTTGCAAATGGGGAGAAATTGCAGTGCACCCACATGGTGCAGGGACTGAGTTGGTGGACACAGGGGCATACCTTCTCCACAGATATGAGAGTTCTGTCATTGGGGGGCTATGATGCCATACTTGGGATTGATTGGCTCTCACAATGGAGTCCAATGACATGCCACTGGGAGGAACAATGGATCCAGTTCCAAGACAAAGCTACTACAGTCACACTGCAAGGTCTGAAGATACAACCAGTAACTCAACTGCAAGAGTTGACACTGGATCAAGTGGTGAAGTGTCACAAAGGGAATGATATTTGGGCCACTGCAGTGCTATCTGCCCAAACAATGCCATCCGTATCTCCAACTCCAGACTGTATTCAGGACACCATAAACTCTTTTGCTGATATATTCCAGGAGCCCAAAGGATTACCACCCCATAGAGAATTTGACCATGCTATTTCTCTGCTGCCCAACACTACGCCGGTGAATGTTAGGCCTTACAGGTACTCTCCCCTTCAGAAGGATGAGATAGAAAGACAAGTCTCTGAAATGCTAGCAGCAGGAATTATCTCTCCCAGCATGTCCCCGTTTGCTTCCCCAGTTCTGTTAGTGAAAAAGAAGGATGGAAGTTGGCGATTCTGTGTGGACTATAGAAGGTTAAATGCAGTGACTGTTAAGAACAAGTTTCCTATGCCAGTTGTGGATGAGCTGTTGGATGAGCTTGCGGGTACCAAATGGTTCACCAAACTAGACCTCAAGGCGGGATATCATCAAATCAGAATGGTAGAGGCTGATGAGCATAAGACTGCTTTCAAGACCCATTTTGGACAGTTTCAATTTAGGGTCATGCCATTTGGTCTATCAGAAGCACCGGCAACTTTTCAGTGCATTATGAATTTCATATTTGGTGGATTAACAAGGAAATTTGTTTTGGTTTTCATGGATGACATATTGGTCTTCAGCAGAAATTTGGAAGATCATAAGAAACATTTACAACAGGTTTTTCAAATTTTGAGAGAACATCAACTCTATGTCAAACTCAGTAAATGTTCTTTTGCCCAACAGCGGTTAGAGTATTTAGGCCATATTATTTCTGACAAAGGTGTGGCCACTGATCCAAGCAAGACAACTGCTATGGTCAACTGGCCAGTTCCTACTACAGTCACTGAGCTCAGAGGATTTCTTGGACTCACTGGTTACTATAGGAAGTTTGTGCAACATTATGGGATTATTGCCAAACCACTTACCAACTTACTGAAGAAGAAGGCCTTTCAATGGACGGCTGAAGCACAAACTGCCTTTGACCTTCTCAAGCAGGCTATGACTTCTACTCCAGTCTTGGTATTACCTGATTTCAACAAACCTTTCTGTATAGAAACAGATGCTTGTGACTCCGGTATTGGAGCAGTTCTTACACAGGAAGGACACCCTGTGGCTTACTACAGCAAGTCTCTAGGGCCAACCAATCAGAAATTGAGCATTTATGAGAAAGAATTTCTAGCTATTATCATGGCCATTGAGAGGTGGAGATGCTACGTTTGCAGGGGGCCGTTCGTGATCAAAACCGACCACAAGAGCTTATGTCACTTGGAAAACCAAGCCCTTACTTCAGAGCTACAGAAAAAGGCTATGACAAAACTAATCGGGCTCCAATTCCAGTTCCAGTACAAAAAAGGCGAGGACAACAAGGCCGCTGATGCTCTATCTAGAGTGGGCCATGTGTTTGCCTTACCTGCAGTCTCCTCAGGACAGCCTGTCTGGATCCAGGAAATACTTAACTCTTATGAGATTGATTGCAAGGCTCAACACCTCCTACAGAAACTGGTGGTCAACCCTGATGAAGAACCTGAGTTTTCTTTGGAAAAGGGTCTGCTCAAACACCAGGGCAGAATTTGGGTTGGGGCCAATGCAGGTTTGCAAACAAAAATCATTGAAGCACTCCACTCTTCTCCTGTGGGAGGCCACTCTGGCAGTCAGGCCACTTATGAGAGAGTGAAGAAATTATTCCACTGGTATGGCTTAAAGGAAGCAGTGGCAAATTTTGTGCAACAGTGCCAGGTTTGCCAACAAGCCAAACATGAACATTGCAAGTATCCTGGTTTGCTTTGTCCATTGCCTATTCCCAAAGGACCCTGGGAAGATATATCCATGGACTTCATCGAAGGATTACCCAAATCATCTGGATATTCAGTGATCCTGGTAGTTGTGGACAGGTATACAAAATATAGCCATTTCATTGCTCTCAAACACCCCTTCACTGCTGCTCAGATAGCACAAACATTTCTGCTCCACATTGTTAAGTTGCATGGCATGCCCTATACAATTACTTCTGACAGAGACAAAATATTTACAAGTCACTTCTGGAAAGAGCTGTTCAGGTTGTGGGGCACCAAACTACAAATGTCCACTGCCTACCACCCCCAAACTGATGGGCAAACCGAGAGGGTTAACCAGTGTTTAGAGATGTATTTGAGATGTGCTGTTTCTGAACACCCACAGCAATGGTCTCAGTGGCTCCCCCTTGCCGAATTCTGGTACAATTCATCTTACCACTCGTCTCTGGGCTGCACTCCTTTCAAAGCTGTTTATGGCCATGAACCAAATTTGGGGCAGTTACCTCAACCCTTGCAAGCCACACATCCTGATCTACACGGTTGGCTGCAAGAGAGACATCACTATTCTGAGTTCCTCCATCAACACTTGAACAGAGCCCAAACAAAAATGAAGTCTGATGCGGATAAGAAGAGGTTTCCCAGGGAATTTACAGTAGGAGAAAAAGTATTTCTGAAGCTGCAACCATACGCTCAAGCATCCGTGGTCAATCGACCTTATCCAAAACTAGCAATGAAGTTCTTCGGGCCTTTTGAAATACTGGAAAAGATTGGACCCGCTGCTTATAAACTGCTCCTCCCTTCAGGCAGCCTAGTGCATCCAGTGTTCCACACATCTCAACTGAAACCTCATGTGCCAGATCATACTCCAGTGTACAGTACTCTTCCTGAACCACCACTACTTGATCGAGCCGATTTGGTGCCTGAAGAAATTCTGGACAGGCGTTTGGTTAAGAAAGGTAATGCTTCTCTAGCTCAGGTACTCATTCGTTGGACTGGTCTTCCCGCTTCTTCGGCCACTTGGGAGGACTATGACACAGTGAGGCAGCGATTTCCACTAGCTCCAGCTTGGGGACAAGCTGTTTCTTCAGGCGGGGGTACTGTCAGCGCGAGTGAGCTGCCAGGCGATTAACTGCAGCAGACCCGATTGGCTACAGTACACGGCATGCTTCAGGTAGGCTATAGTGTGCGTGTGGGCAGAGTGTGAGTATGTTGGGCTGACCGCTACGGCCCAGGCCCATGTAAGCGAGCGATCATATAAGCTGCGTCTCTCCTCTGTACTGGGTATCGATTAAGAATAGAAACAATTGCTTCTCCTACCTTCCTGCTTCTTCTCCAAGTTGCTCCCCTTTCTCCGGATCCCCAATTCTCCATCGCTACCCTAGGGCTTGGGTATTACATGTAGATGACTGCCACCTTAAAACATATCGAAAGCTTTCTGGTATCGGCTGTGACTGAATTGGAAGAGATGAAATTGCAGAGGTTAAAAAAAGTAAGTGACAATTTAGTTTCCCCCCACATGTTCTATTAACTAGCTGATGCGCATGTTAGTACTGTAGTTGATAGCATGTGTTTGTGTATATATAGAGAACATACCAGATGCCATCTGCGTCTTGAAGTTTACACATCTTGCTAGTATGACTATTCTTATTATGGCATATATTTGAGTTTGCGTCGCTTCATTCAGTGTAGCTCTGATGTGCGTTGGTGTCTTCTCCAACTTTATCCAATCCCCATTATGTTCCTATCTTGTTAGCACATTAATCATCTCTCCTTAATATTGATGATAAATGAGGACACAAAACAATGATATTTGTGCATTGCATTCGATGGTTTGAGTATATTTAATAGCGGGGCAGCCATTAGCACCACCCAATCCGCTAAGCTTTGGTCAGATGTAATTAGTCACTGTTCTTGCAATTTTCCCCTGGTTATTGTGTTGCAAAAGTTTCTTTCCATTAGTTACTGAGTTCCATATTTTTGTAGTTTCTGAGTCTGTATTCAAAGCAACTCAATGAGTTGCAATTTTCCCCTGGTTATTGTGTTGCAAAGGTTTCTTGCCATTAGTTACTGAGTTCCATATTTTTGTAGTTTCTGAGTCTGTATTCATAGCAATTCAATGAGTTGCAATTTTCTTATTTGCCAAAGCTCAAAGCTCAAAGGGATAATTCACATGTCATGGCGCTTTATGCATGGACGTCTGTTATAAATTGCAGAGGGAGTTATTCATGTTATTCTAGGTGTATCCTGATATCCGTTGCAGAATTAATTCAGTCCAGTGGATAGCGTTCACTGCTCACCATAGATTTGACAGTCCAGTGGATAGCGTTCACTGCTCACCATAGATTTGACAGTCCAGTGGATAGTCTAGATCTCTGCTTATTGCTGGAATTGTCAGATGTGAATTTGTTCGGACTATATTTTGTGATTTAGTGAAATTGGATTTCATTGGTGTGACCTAAGCTAAGAAACATGCTTATTTCTGAAATTGTTAGAACTGGGATTTCACTTATTGTACTTTTGGAATTGTAGCTCCAAGAAATGCAAGGGGACCTAATAGATCTTTGGGACCGGTTGGGAGTAACTATCGCAAAGCAGCAGCCTTATTCATTCATGATGCGCCACTGCGCTGCATTGCTGGATGAGGTGGTGGAAATAAACGCCCTGTCGCCTGAATTACTGCAGAAGGTTAGTACCACCTCACAGGACCTACTTTCTTTGGTCTACACAATTCTGTGATGGCAAATTAGTCCTTTCAAGATATGTTTATCATCAATTCCTGCTTATCATAGGAAATCAGTTTCCATTTCATTCACTTGTTTCATGATATTGTCTATGACTGGCTGCAAATCCTCTTTCTTGAGCTTAGCATAGTGAAGAGGAACTCCCGAATATTTAGAGCGAAAATCCCCAAACTTCAACAGAAAATTTGAGCATATTTTGTGGCATGATTTCCATCTATGTTAATTGTCAACAAGTCACTCTTACTGAAAGGGCCTCAAAAGAGGAACGGGTCCATTTCAAGTTTCCAGCATAGTCCTCCATTTCAAGTTTCTGACTTACGTGGTTGATTTGATTGATCACCTCTGTCGGGATAGGTTATCCTTATCTCCTGCGAATGCTGCAAAACCCAGTTTTCTTGCTCAGATTCTCATGGGTGCCTTATCCCTACTTATTGTTGGCTGACCGACCTCCCTTTGTTTCTGTGGCGCCAGCAATCCAGCCAGCCTGTTTATCAACAATGGCAACTGCCGTACTGTTCTCCGGCTGGGCAGCACCAATTGTTATCTCATCTAGGTTCAGCCCACAGTTTACCACCTCCCTTGCATCTAATTGTTCTACTGGTGGGCAACCTTCAAGGCAGACAATTCCTCATTTCATTACTCGGATGAAGCACTGATACGTGGGGTATCCACGTGCAGGACTGAACCGATACACAAGAAATGGTTGTATCTAGACTTATTTTAGTTATAGATACATCAATTTTATCCATTTATAGGACACGTATTTTGGGACGGAGGGAG
The DNA here is from genome assembly GCA_963921465.1 of Triticum timopheevii. Lineage (NCBI taxonomy): Eukaryota > Viridiplantae > Streptophyta > Magnoliopsida > Poales > Poaceae > Triticum > Triticum timopheevii. The sequence goes on from OY997262.1 coordinate 427,009,521, forward strand.
TAGTTGGTGCTGCCTCCCGTGCTCCTCTATTTATTGTTGAGTGGCTGAGCTGCTGTTCTGCCTTGCTGGCTAGCGATTAGTCACGAGTCATGACTGGCGATACTTTTTTACATGGCTGATGCCGACGTGCTGTTGCAGCTGGTCCTAGTTGCTGCTGACAATGTTAAAAAAGAAGGGTTGCTGCTGACCTGTTGTTGTTGCTATCTTTTATTAACGGGGCAGTATCTTGATGGGGCAATATGTTGATCTCATCTCATATCTCAAAAGCAACCTAACATTTGAATTTTGTAGGTTGAACAGGAGGTAGAAAGGTTGAAGATGCTGTTGAAGGAAGCAGTGACCGAGAAACTGGCGGTGCTCAATAGGAACCTCCACAAAGGGCACATGTTCGGCGACAAGAATTATGAAGTTGACTTCACCATTGCTGATATTGATGCAGGGAACTTAAGTATCTTCTTGGCTTATGATCGCGTGGAAGAACTGATGGAGAAATCGAGTACAGAACTTGCAACAAGAGAAGATATCGTTGCACAGGCTGAAAGGGTGTTCAATGCTCGCAGCGGTGCTAAAACTTTGAAATATCAAGGTAATTGCTAGAATATGAAAATCTGGGGGGATAGAGGGGGTAGGGGGAGTAGCCTAGTACAGCAACACCACAGTTTATACATTAACACTATGTTTTGTGCAGGGCGAGATGATGTTCGCAATTTCAGGGAAAAGGTCGAGGCCTGGGAAGCGCAGCATGGGAGAGAGTTCTTATATGATGGTGATCTTTTGATTGGAAAATTGGAGAGGGTAGCAATGGGTGACCAGGAACGCCGCGGAAACTCCAGCACAGGTATTGATTGAGCCACTCAGTCTTATTCTCAATGGCTCAGTCATTCATCATCGTTTCTGAGACGTATATTTTTGTCTTTGTTGGACAAACTGTAAGGTGGTGGTGCTGCTGCTGCCCCAGCCGACACATCTTCTGATTCTGACAAGAGTGCCTCAGATAACAGCGACCCGGACTTCATCCCATCAGACTCTGAAGATGAAGTATAATCTTGGCCGTGAATCTCCTTTAGTTGTGAGCCTTGATTACTTGTTCTGATTCATCGATGGGCACGTTCCATGTTGTGTTGATATACGAAACTACATGTAAATATAACAGCAAAGCGCGGCGGTGACGAACCTATCAGTGAGAAAATTAGAGTCTGTATGGACCAAAAGACGAACCTTAAACAACACACTAGTTATCTTTACTCCGATGGTTTTTTAGTGTTTCTTTGTGTTAATCTTTTGGGTGGAGTTCTCTACGTTTTGCATTAAAGCATCTACAGCCGGGCCTACTTTTTTTAAAAACAGAAGGGCCTCGAAGGACCCAGCATCCATTTGATAGACAATTGATTGATGTACAGATTACATCAGGACTCGACAGAGAACGAAATTACTCCGTTCCTAAAATATAAGTCTTTTTTAGAGATCCCCATATAGACTACATACGGAGCAAAATGAGTGAATCTATACTCTAAACTATATCTATATTCGTAGTAGTTCATATTGAGATCTCTATAAAGACGACTTGTATTTAGAAACGGAGGTAGTACTACATAAAAGGGCTCTAACTTTTGCACCACACCGTAATCTCCACCAGTTAGCGTCCGGCGGGCGAGCTCACTGGAAAAGGAAGCAATGGACTCCGAGCAGAAACTGACCTGCCTCCGCTTTGGCATCCAGGCCGGGAGGAATAACCATGGCTGCCCTTCCCCAAGAAAAGTCGATGGCGCGGCCGTGAAGGCCGGCAGCTGGCTGCCGTTGCCCCGCCTTGCCCCGCCCCGCCTTGCCCCGCCTTGCCCCGTATTTGACAAAAAAGTATCACATTAGGGATTGCCGTCCCACTAAACTATCACATTTTAAAAATGACTCATAATTATCAATTTTTTCTAATTTTTGATCAGAAACTAGCAATTTCAGAAATTGACTAGTTTAGATGATTTAAACCAGTTTATGACATACGGGACCCACACGTCAGGGTTGACGTAGTGGCGAAGTCAACTCCGGTTATTTTGACCGTTATTACATGTGGGCCCCACACGTCAGCATCAATCTTCTTGTTCTCCCCCTCTCTCTCTGGCATTTCCACGAACGTCTTGTGTGCACTCGTGCTTGAGCTCCGAACTCCTCCATGGCGCGCCCAGGCGCAGCGCCTCCCCGGCGTTGGTCGGGGATTGGAGACGGCGGCTCAACCACGGCCGTGCCGGCGACCACGGCCTCCTTGAACAGCTTGGCCGCGGCCACGAGCGTGCACTGCACTGCGCTAGCTTGCATGATAGCCGTAGGCTAGCATGCAGTCGTAGCCCTCGCGTGCACTGCTGGCTTGCATGCGTGCGTGCGCCGCCGCCGCCGCGTGCTGTCCGCTGGCCGCCGCCGCCGCGGGCGTTTGTGGAGCCGTGCGCGCAGCGCCTGCAGCCGCGAGCGTGTTGGAATAAGCCACAGCGTGTGTGGTCGGGTTCGTCGGGCGCGTCGGGTGCGCGCGGGACGGGCGGGACATACTGGTGCCGTCGGGCTCGTCGGGTTCGTTGGGCATGTCGGTGACGCGCGGGACGGACGGGACGTGCGGGACGCAGCGGAAGCGTGGCGTGTGTGTGTATGTGTGTATGGGCAGCGTGTGTGCCCGTGGCACGCGTGTGTGCGTGCGTTGTGTGCGTGCGTGCGCATGGGTTGTAGTAGCTAGGCTGTTGGTAATCTATTTCGAGTAGAGCGCTGTGCGCGTCGTGCGCATGGCCGAGCGGAGCGCTTGCATGCAGCAGCCAGTAGTGCGTACGTGGTTGGCCGAAGCGTAGGCGCTGCGTTGCCGAGGGCTATAAAGCCGGCTGTAATCTCAGTTTGTTGGTGGCGTTGGTTAGTCAAGAGGAAAACGGGGGCGTTTGAGCTCCAGAAAAACTGCCCAGCTTGCCTTCGTCTACCTCCGTCCGTGAGTGAACCAGAGAGTTAGTCTAGCGCGGCAACAACACTTGGTATCAGAGCTTTGGTTCGGGCGATCACCGGCGACCATGGCGCTCGTCCCACACAGCGGCGGCGCGGGCGGATCGGCGACGATGGCGATGCCGATGCTGACCGCGGACAACTACACGGTCTGGGCCATCAAGGCGCAAGCGATCCTTGACGTCCACACCGTATGGGAGGCGGTGGCGCCAGGCGACGCGGCGGTGAACGCGCGGAAGGACAAGATGGCGCGCGCATTGCTTCTCGGGGCTTTGCCGGAGGATGTGCTGCTGCAGGTGTCGACGAAGCTCACCGCCAGGGAGGTATGGGACTCCCTGAAGGTGAGGTTCGTTGGCGCCGATCGGGTCCGCGCGGCGAGGCTGGGGACGCTGCGCGGCGAATTCGACCGGATGAAGATGGCGGACGGCGAGGAGCTCGATGTGTACGGCGGGAGGCTCGCGGCGATGGCGGCGAGGTATGCCAACCTCGGGGAGACGCTGGGCGACGCAGCACTTGTCAAGAAGTTGCTGGATACGGTGCCGGATCGCCTCTTCCCCGTCGTTGCCGGCATCGAGCAGTTCCACGACGTGACGACGATGGCGTTCGACGAAGCGCTCGGGCGGCTGCGTGCGTTCGACGAGCGGGTTCGGCGCCGTGGACAAGACGGCGGCGAGCGCGGGGGTGAGTAGCTGCTCATGACGGCGGCGCAGTGGGCAGCGCGGGAGCGTCGACACGGCGGTGCTCGGGACGACGACGACGGGCGCAGCGTGGCGTCGGGGAGCGGCGGCAACAAGCGCATGCGCTGCTACAAGTGCGGGGAGCACGGGCACTTCCGGCGCGAGTGCCCGCAGCTGCGGAAAGGACCGGCGGCGGAGCAGGCTCTCTTGGCCGGTGCCAACGTCGACGACGACGGACTCCTCTAGGCCGTGGCTTAGAGGGTGTGTGTTGGAATAAGCCACGGCGTGTGTGGTCGGGTTCGTCGGGTGCGCGCAGGACGGGCGGGACATACTGGTGCCGTCGGGCTCGTCGGGTTCGTCGGGCGTTTCGGTGACGCGCGGGACGGACGGGACGTGCGGGACGCAGCGGAAGCGTGGCGTGTGCGTGTGTATGTGTGTATGGGCAGCGTGTGTGCCCGTGGCACGCGTGTGCGCGTGCGTTGTGTGCGTGCGTGCGCATGGGTTGTAGTAGCTAGGCTGTTGATAATCTATTGCGAGTAGAGCGCTGTGCGCGTCGTGCGCATGGCCGAGCGGAGCGCTTGCATGTAGCAGCCAGTAGTGCGTACGTGGTTGGCCGAAGCGTAGGCGCTGCGTTGCCGAGGGCTATAAAGCCGGCTGTAATCTCAGTTTGTTGGTGGCGTTGGTTTGTCAAGAGGAAAAAGGGGGCGTTTGAGCTCCAGAAAAACTGCCCAGCTTGCCTTCGTCTACCTCCGTCCGTGAGTGAACCAGAGAGTTAGTCTAGCGCGGCAACAACAGAGCGTGCTAGCCGGCTGGCGACCGACCGCCGCGAGCGTGTGTGCAGCCATCGTCCCCGCGAGCGTGTGCGGAGCTATGCGCGTAGCGCTTGTCGCCGCGAAGGTGCATGCAGTCGCGTGTGCCGGCGACGGGCTCTTCCTCGGAGTGGTTGGGCAGCTCGGGCTCTCGGGATCCAGACGGGCTCGAGGCAGGGGGAGAGGTGAGCGCCGGCAGTGAAGTGCTGCGGAGGTGGCTCGCGGGTGCACATGAGGTGTTTGAAGAAATACCAAAGAGAGAGAGAGAGAGCCGGAGGAGGAAGAAGAAGAATAGAAGATTGATGCTAACGTGTGGGGCCCACATGTAATAACGGTCAAAATAAACGGAGTTGACTTTGCTGCCACGTTAGCCCTAACGTGTGGGTCCCGTATGTCATAAACGTGTTTAAATCGTCAAAACTGGCCATTTCTTGAAAGTGGTACTCCCTCCATTCCATAATGTAGTGCCTATAGATTTTTGTAAAAATCAAACTTTGCCAACTTTGACCAAGTGTATAGAGAAAATTGTCTACATCTACAATACCAAACATGTATATTCTGAAAATATAAATCACGATGTATCCAATGAGGTGCATTTGTTATTCTATATGTACCTACTTTTCTCTATATACATGGTCAAAGTTTGTAATGTTTGACTTTTGTAAAAATCTATAGGCACTACATTATGGAACGGAGGAAGTAGTTTTTAGTCACAAAATTAGAAAGTTTTGGTAGTTATCAGTGACTTTTTTAAATGTGGTAGTTCAGTGGGACGGGCAATGTGGTAGTTTTTGTCAAATACTCCCTTGAGAACCATCGAGGATGAGCTCCAACCCGACTTGTAGCTTGCGGATTCTTGCTCCTCCTCCTCTCCTTGTCCACCACACGATGTCCTTTAGAGCTAAAGAAGAGCACAAGGTCTACCTGATCAGGGACGACAGCCTTCCATAGTCTCACCGATGGCCACCGCTCCAGCCACCATGGCCGCAACAAAGGCTACAAGAAGGGGAGACTAGCCCAGATATGGTTCATTTCTTGAAGAAAATCACCTATAGAATAGAAAACTAGATCTAGGTCTCGTCCCTCTCCCATCCAGCGGCTAGAGCTGCCGGAGAAGGGAGGGAGATAGGCTAACGGCGAAGGGGATGAAGGAGGGCTCAGAAGAGAGAAAGACGGGAGGAGGTAGCCGCCACGAGGGACAGTCAGAAAAAGTATCGCCTTTCTCGTCCACGGACACGTGCCCTTAAATGCGCTTCCACAATCGACTAATCGAGTAATAGCAAATCCTAGTTTGGATTGAGATTGAATGTAAGAAGTTTTTCCCCTAATACTCCTACAAATCATCTATTATGTGCCAACAACTTCATTGCCCCTTGACCATTGTTCCTTGATTTTATTTATGAAAGATACTCTTTTAACCACGACACTTATTTTAGATCGGAGGTTAGTAGATAGCTAAACTAATTCAGTATACTCGAATATTAATTTGGCATACTCAACCACCTAAAGTGAATTAAGACCAGGAGGGTTCCCTAAAAAAGTTAAGACCAGGAGGGCTAGGAACGAGTTGAGAAAACAAGAAAAGAATAATAAAAAGAAAAAAGAGGGCATGATACGGGCCCTGGTACAAATTGTTTGTTCTGTGTTCATCACCTAATTTGATGTGACTGACCTGTGGGCGAATCCCAACAACGATGACGTCCCGCCGGTGCCGCGGGCCAGCACGCCGAAGCAGCGTACGCTCTGCTCGCGTCCAACTGGCCGGCGGCAGCACAGGGGTGACGGAGCCCGGTGGGCGTCGCGTTCTGGCTGTCCTTCTCGCCGCAGTTCATGCTCATCGCGGCGCTCGGCCTCGTGCAGCTCGCAGCCATGTGTGTAGGCCCGTCGCTCATTGACCGGTTCGTCGAGTTCATCTGCCGTGGCGGTCCGCCATGGGAGGGCCTCCGGCTTGTCGCCATCCTGATCCCCGGCAAGGCGGTCCAGAGTCCAGACGCTGGCGTCGCAGCACTACACAGGGCCAGCTCCTGGGCATGCGTATCCACGGCGCGCTACTCACGGCGCTGTACCGCAAGTCGCTGCGACTGCCACCGGCGCGGCGCGCGCGCAGGGCGCCGGCCATCATGAACTCATGCATGTTGACGCCTCGATGGTGTCCGGCGCCATGCACGGCCTATGGCTGATGCCGCTGCAGATCGCGGTGGCCCTGTTCCTCTTGTACGCGTACCTCGGCCCTGCCGTGCTCATGACGCTCGTCGTGATCCCCGCCGACATCGTGGTCACCGCGTTCGCCAACAAGCTCAACCGGGCCTACCAGTTTGAGTTCTTTGGCGCCCGAGACAGCCGCGTGAAGGCCCTGACGGAGATGCTCGGCCACATGCGCGCGATCAAGCTGGACGCGTGCGAGGAGACTATCAGCGGCAAGGTGGGGAGGCTGAAGAGGGTGATACCCACCAGCTAGGCATCAAGCGCCGCTGGGTCCGAGCTCACCTCACCCTCACGACTTCTCCCGCGTCGACGGCAGCAAGAAAAAGGCCGACAAGCACGGCCTTCATCGGCGGAGCGGGAGGTAGGATGACAGAGGGAGTTAACGGGAGATGTGAGGTTGTTGCCCCGGACGTCTACGTGGATTGGGGAGCCTGCTTCTCGTCCACTCCGACGTGGCCGTGGACGATTGCTGGTAATCGCCGCCGGCAAGGTCGCCATCACCGGTGTACTGCACGTGCGCGCAAGCTATTCGAGAAAATGCCATCGAGTGAATAGATTGTTATTTTTTGTTTGAAAAATAGAGCTCCCTCTTCAATTTCCATTTACCACAACATCAAACAGACCCTACCAACATGAAAGCAGCAGAATATTCTGCAATGTGCCTCCCAAACGACGAAGAGCTGAAACTACAGCCCCCCTCCCCCATCAGAGAGACAAGTCAGAAGGATGTGCACTTCTCCCCGCAATGACAACCCCTGAGAAATCTCACACGTCGGGCTCTCCAGGGGCTCAAAATGAAAGCAACAACATTCTCCATAACAACCAGAAGTTTTTGACTTTACTAAGATGAAACTAGACCAAAGACAACAGAACGGCAGCAAGATTGAGTCCAAAGTAGAGAGCAAGATCACCAGAGACGGCTTGTACATCGCTCCAGTAGTCAGCCAGCAGTGATTCTGCGCGCCATCTTCCATCCTAGTGTCACTTTGAAGACCTCCTCCGCAATTAACTCAACCTTTTTTACGCCCTTTATCATTATTATTTTTCTAGCTTGGGTTTATGTGCAACACAAGATAATCATGCAACATCTTGGTAAGCAGATTCACAGGCACACAGGGATCAGAAACCTTGTTATTATCAAACACCGCTCCCTTTCTAAGTTTTCAAATGGTTCAAAGAATTGCTGCAATCCCAATCCCAATAGTAACTAAGGTTTTTTTTTTCATTTTTGTTAAATTGACACAACCATACATCAAAAAGATTATGAACATCGCCAGGCATTTGCTGCAAGGCAAAAGCACATTGTATACTATTCCATAACATTTTTGCCATGGAGCATCTAAGGAACAAATGATCCACACTCTCACCTTGCATACAAACAACACATTTTTTTATCTTCTTTCCATCCCCTTCTTAATAAATTGTTTCTAGTCAGGATACTATTGCGTAGCACCAGCCACACAAAAACTTTGACTATTGGGGGAATTTTAGTATTCCACATATAATCATGTGGATATTTCACACCATTCTCAATCAGGTGCCTATAACAGGACTTAACTGTGTAAACCCCATTTTTACATAGAGTCCAATATATCATGTCTTTATCTTCAATAAGGACCACCTCGCGGTAGCTGTCCTTCATATAATTCCATAATTCCACGCATTACCCCCCCCCCCCCCCCCCCCGAGAGTTCTCCTAAATCTGACAAACTCAAGCCCATGGCCCAACATTTGTTTAACTGATTTGTTTTATCAAAACATAGATTATACAACCTAGGGAAATCATCTGTCAATACTCTATTCCCTAGCCATCTATCTTCCCAAAATCACATTTTCAACATTTCCCACCTCAAATCTGCATAGGGCAAGAAAATGATTTCTCTGTTTAAACAACTTAGACCAAAACCGAGAGTCCCCCTATTTATGTTTAATATCAGCCAAACCGCTTCCTCTTTGGTATCTATTCAACATGATCTCCTACCACAGCTCCCTGGTGTTGAATAATTTCCACCGCCATTTCACCAACATGGCCTTATTCATCAAGGCCATGTTTTGTATACCCAAGCCCCCCATGGCTTTATGTCTACATACCTCAGACCATTTCACCAAATGATATTTCCTTTTATCTTCTTCCTCCTGCCACAAGAGTCTTGCTCTAAATAATCCAATCTTTTATTAACCCCTATAGGCAACCATAGAAGGACATCATAAAATAAGGTATCCCTGTTAATGAGGATTCTATATTGTCTTTCCAGACCCCCCCTGACCAGACCATTTTCCTTGGCTCTCCATCAGCATGGTCAATGTATCAACAGCCAAATCAAAAATAAGGGGAGAAAGAGAGTCCCCTTGCCTCAACCTTTTATACATGGGAAAATAAGTCCCCATGTTTTCATTAACCTTTATACACCCTTTACCCCCACCCCCACCCTCCTGATAGTATGCATAATCCAGTCCACCCATTTGTCTGGAAATCCTTTCATGCTAACCATTTGAAGGACAAAAGGCCATTTGACCATGTCATATGCTTTTTCAAAGTCAAATTAAAATAGAAGGGCATTTTGTTTTTATGATGAACGCTATTAAGAGCTTCATGTAATATGAGCACCCCTTCCTATTCATAAAAACCTTAGTCAAAATTTTGAAAATTACATTCAAAAGACAAATTGGTCTGAATTTCTGGATTTGATTAGCTTCTCTAGTTTTAGTCACTAAGGTGATAATCCCATAATTTAGTTTGGATATATCAAAATTACCAACATGAAAGTCATTAAACAAAGCTTTGATATCATTTTTAACCAGATCCCAATAGTGTTGACAAAACTCGATAGTAAACCACCAGGGTGTAACGCCCCGGATGCAACTTTCCATATTCGTAACTCCAACTCTTGCCTTTTCCGGAGATGCGATATGATATTTCCTTCGTGGTTGGGTTTTTGTCTTTTGTTTTGCATTTTGTTCTTGTTGTGCATCTCATCTCATAGCATCATGTGCATCGCATCCATATGTTTTCATAAAACCCGTACCCGTTCGTAGTTGCCGCGTTCCCCTTGCCTCCTTTGACCGTTCCGAGGCCAACCGAGTTTCTCGAGTCCCTCTTGTCTGACCACCTAACCTCTCTGCACAACCATAGACCCCCTCGCGCGTGTCCGAAACCTCTTCCGAACCCGAACCGGTCAGTCGTTACCAGTGGATCCGGATCATCCCAAAACATCCCTAAAATATCATCGGTTTCTCTTTTTGACTCCCTAGCTATTTTATTCGTGATCGTCCGATTGCGATCGGAGGGACGATATACCCCCTAAGTTAAACCCACTTACTATATATATCTAGACAAACCACCTAATTTCTAGGGATCCTACCCTAGCGCCGCCGCCACTCTCTCTCGGGATCCCCCCAGATCCGATCCATCCAATCCCACCAACCAGCGCAACCATCGCCCTCCTCATTCGTCCACGACCCCGAGCCACTTCTCCTGCCGGCGACCAGAACCAGCAGGAACTGCTCGCCGTGCCCCTCCTGGTTCCTTTCTCTCCCTTCTCTGGTTCCTCCCTCCGCTAAGCTGGCTCTCTCTTCCCTCACCCCAAGCTCCCTTGTCTCTGTGCCTACAGGAGCTCCGCCGCCACGCCATCTTCAGGCGCTCGAGCCCGAGCTCGCCCGCGCCACGTCTTCCTCCTCGTCGCGCGGATCTAGGAGGCTCGCCGCCCAGCCGCATCGCCCTGTTGCCGCACCTGCATCGCTAGGAGCCGCTCGCCGTCGTTCTTCATCCCGCAGCACCCGAGCCCCTGTGCCATGCTCTTCCTCTGCCCATGAGCCCGAGCTCGCCCGTCGTCGCCCACCTCCAACCTCGACGCCGCCACCACGTCCTGACCGCCCCGCGCCCGAGGCCCTGCCTTCTCCTCGTCCGCATCGACCGAAGCCAGCAGATGAGCCCCGTCGCGCCCTCTCCTTCCCCCGTTTTCCTCCTCTCTGTACCTCATCTCTCTCTCTCTCTCTCTCTCTCTCTCTCTCTCTCTCTCTCTCTCTCTCTCTCTCGTTCTCTCTGTACCAGGATCCACGCCGCCTCGATCCCCTTCGGCAGCAGCCGTCGCCGCCGGCCTCCTGCCGTCGCCCAGGACCCCGCCGCCCTGGCCTCGGATCCGGCCGGTTCCCGTGGTCCCTCACCCCGCCAGGTCCCCCTGCTGCCTCCCCTGCTTCACGGTGAATCCAGCCCGCTCGCCCCGTTGACCGCGCCCTCGACCGCACGCGCCTGGGCCACCTCCCCATCGCCAGATTTGGCCCAACCACTCCTCTGCTTCAGCCTGGCAGCGCCCTGCCGGCCTGCCTCTTGCACCGACCGGGCCAGGCCTAATGTGAGCAGAACCCCAGCCCAGCACCCAGCAGTTTCAGCCTAGTGTTGTTTTTTTCCTGTTGCTGCGAATTTAGCATTTTCCAGAAAACTGCATATTTACAGATTTTCCCTTGTTGTTCATGCATATAATATATCACAAACCGTGCATCGGATTAAAATGTTTTATATATGCAAACTGCTTAGAATTTCATCTAGTTTCATAATATGCCATTTTCATCCATGTTTAGAATGTTTAAATTGCTGTTTGCATTAATTTGCTTAAATGCCATGCTAAAATGATTTAATTCATAACTAAATAACCGTAGCTCGGTTTCTAATAAAATTTATATGTAAATGGGGTGGAAAAATGCCTATTTTAACTTGGTGCACTTTATTTTCCTGTTTAACAAACTTAAAATATGGATTAGGGCAGAACAATACCGAATCTAAAATATGCACATGAGGATTTTCCGGAATTGTTGTTTGTTGTTCCGGCCTCATTTAAACTTTCCTAGATAGGTAGTTTTCATATGCTTCACCTCTTGCCATGTTTAACAACATTTAATATTGTTGTGTACCTAAACGAGAGTGAACTAAATAACTCTAATGTGGTGTTTCGTCAATATGCAACTCATTGCATATTGAGCTCCATTTAACTTGTAGTATCGTTTGTTGCACTTTGCCATGCCATGCCTATTTAAACCGGACATGTATCATCCTTGATTGTGCATCATGCCATGATTATGCTTGTGTGTTTACCATCTTGTTTGCTTCTTTCCGGTTTGCTTCTCTCGTTAGCTTCGGTTTCGTTCCGGAGTTGTGAGGATTCGCTCGACTATGTTGGTTCGTCTTCTTCATGGACTCGTTCTTCTTCCTAGCGGGATTTCAGGCAAGATGACCGCTACCCTGGATCTCATTACTATCATTGCTATGCTAGTTGCTTCGTTCTATCACTATGCTGCGTTACCTATCATTTGCTCTTCAAGCCTCCCAAATTGCCATGAACCTCTAACCTTTGACACCCTTCCTAGCAAACCGTTGTTTGGCTATGTTACCGCTTTGCTCAGCCCCTCTTATAGCGTTGTTAGTTGCAGGTGAAGTTGAAGATTGCTCCACGGTGGACAGGGTTATGTTGGGATATCACAATATCTCTTATATTATTAATGCATCTATATACTTGGTAAAGGATGGAAGACTCGGTCTTATGCCTGGTGTTTTGTTCCACTCTTGCCGCCCTAGTTTCCGTCATACCGGTGTTATGTTCCCGGATTTTGCGTTCCTTACGCGGTTGGGTGATTTATGGGACCCCCTTGACAGTTCGCTTTGAATAAAACTCCTCCAGCAAGGCCCAACCTTGGTTTTACCATTTGCCTCACCTAGCCCTTTTTCCCTTGGGTTTCCGGAGCCCGAGGGTCATCTTTATTTTAGGCCCCCCCCGGGCCAGTGCTTGTCTAAGTGTTGGTCCGAACTGAGCTGCCTGCGGGGCCACCTCGGGGCAACTTGAGGGTTGGTTTTACTCATAGCTAGTCTCATCTGGTGTTGCCCTAAGAACGAGATATGTGCAGCTCCTATCGGGATTGTCGGCGCATCGGGCGGTTTTGCTGGTCTTGTTTTACCATTGTCGAAATGTCTTGTAAACCGGGATTCCGAGTCTGATCGGGTCTTCCTGGGAGAAGGAATATCCTTCGTTGATCGCGAGAGCTTATCATGGGCTAAGTTGGGACACCCCTGCAGGGTATAAACTTTCGAGAGCTGTGCCCGCGGTTATGTGGCAGATGGGAATTTGTTAATGTCCGGTTGTAGATAACTTAACACCAGATCCGAATTAAAACGCATCAACCGTGTGTGTAGCCGTGATGGTCTCTTCTCGGCGGAGTCCGGGAAGTGAACACGGTTTCTGTGTTATGATTGACGTAAGTAGGAGTTCAGGATCACCTCTTGATCGTTGCTAGCTTCACAACCGTACCTTTGCTTCTCTTCTCGCTCTTATTTGCGTATGTTAGCCACCATATCATGCTTAGTCGCTGTTGCAACCTCACCACTTTACCCCTTCCTTTCCCTTTAAGCTTTGCTAGTCTTGATACCCATGGTAATGGGATTGTTGAGTCCTCGTGGCTCACAGATTACTACAACAACAGTTGCAGGTACAGGTTATGCGATGATCATGGCGCGAGAGCGATGCTTGCTTGCGTTGAGTTCTTCTTCTGCTTCTTCTTCGATCAGGGGATAGGTTCCAGGTCGACAGTCTGGGCTAGCAGGGTGGATGTCGTTGAGTTTCTGTTTGTGTTCATCCATAGTCGGATGTTGCTCTTATGTATTGTATTGTTGTATTCGTGTGGCATTGTATGCCTTATGTATGTATCCCTACCTATTATGTAATGTTGATGTAATGATATCCACCTTGCAAAAGCGTTTCAATATGCGGGTCTATCCTTGGTGGGACCTTCGAGTTCCTCTTGGATAGGGTCGCATATTGGGCGTGATAAGTTGGTAATCAGAGCCTCGACCGACCATAGGAGCCCCCTTGATTGTTGGCCGCTGTTGAGTCTAGAAGAAAACTATTTTGAGTCTTAGGATTATATATATCGGAGAGTAGGATTCTTTTTACTCCTCAGCCCCTTCGTCGCTCTGGTGAGGACTCTCGATGTAGATGTTTTGTCTTTCCTCTCCTCAAATTTCACTATTTTTTTAGGATCACGCGGGTATCTTGGGATTGTTCCGATAGTCTTGTGACGAGAACATTGTTCTTGGTGCCTCCTGACATTTAGGGGTTGTGGCAGTGTCCCGGGGAGTTGAGCTCCGAGGTGTTGTCGTCATAATTTTATCATTGCAGTTCTGGAATACCTGAGTTTTGTCGACATCGAAAATCTCTTTTATGTAGTTGTTGGTGAGATAACCTCGACGTCACCCAGTACTGGGGAGTTCGGAAGTATTGCCATAACTCCTATAACAGATGCTTTTCGAAGGTTGAGGTACACGATTTCCGGAGTTTTCTTGGTTATGTGTTGACGGATGGATACAGCTGGATGTAGGGATTGTTAGTTTGGGTGAGATATATTGCTTCCCCTGTATCCCCAACACCAGATTGCATAACCAGAAAGTTTCGGGAATTTTATAGGCGGGAATTCAAGTAGCTCCTAGAATATCTTTTCGACAGATGCATGATAAGGGATTGGGTAAATCTCTATCATATGTATTTGTTCTGGCTTATTCTGCAAGCCAAATCCTTTGTTTTATTTTATTTGTGGTATTTGAGTTGCTTCAATGTCAAGTGTTGAATCCATACCTTTCAAGCGGTGTTCTCATATTTCTATGGGAGTACTAATCCTTTTGATCATCGAGATTGTCATGTCAATTCTTTCCAACCGGTGTGCTTCTCTTCAAGTAGATCCGATCATTTTCCACATCAGCAAGATCAACCCTAAGTTTTCTCAACGGTGTTTGTTTCGTTCATCCCAAGTTGTCTTTGTTTTTCCCCACCCTTCCACCCTTTTCTTCAAGGACTAACTTATTTTAATCAAGTATCCATTTATTCATGTGAAGTCACTTCACTCTTTTCAATCAATGTTCTGATCCGGTGATCCCTCGTGAAGACGCTCACGAGCTTGAAGTTCATCATCCTTCGTTCTTTTTTCTTCTCCGGTGGATCCAATTCAAGCTTTCAGTGTTGATCATATTCCTTTCCTCGTGTCAAATGCTTTCTCATGCCGGTGCACCTCTCAATCACTCACCTCTTGCTATTCATTTGTTCCAGAGTGTTGAAGATATCTCAGAAGATTTGTGTTTCCATTCTTAATCTGTTCAAGCTATTTGGAGATTGTTATCTCATTCAAGCCATTTAATTCAACCGGTGCAATCTCTCTTTAAAATCATTTTCAACGGTGTTTTCTTTTGAGTGGGCCCTAACCCACAGGTCTTTTCCCAGGATCTTACCTGACTCTTCTAATTATTCCGGAGCTATTCTCAAATTCTTTTTGAAGTTTGATGTAAGAATGAATTTCATCAGTCAGATGTTTTCCAAGATCGATTTCAATTCTTTTCATTGCTGATTCAACCTTTGCTCTTCTCATTCCCCCAGAATATCTCAGTAATTTTTGGTGGTGTTTCTCGTCGTCACTTGAAGACCGAAGAAGGATTTCTCTTAAATCTTGCTCCATTCTCTTCAAGATTCATGGTTCTAGATTGATGCCATCTCTCATAATTGCTTTCGATTGTGACAATTCTTTTCTTACCATCCGGAGCATTTCATGAGTTGTTTCCATTTCTTTCCTCCGAAAGCCATCATGTCATAATTCTTCATTCTCAGCGTGTAGCAATCGTTCTCCAAATTTTATCGGTGAATCGCTCAAATACCCTCTAATCAGTTCATGATCTCTTTGTTCTCTTGTATCTAAATCCCCTTAAGTATCTTCATTCGTTTTCTAATTATCCCCGGTGAGTTGTGCCTTTGCTACTTTCATTTTCAATTCTTACGGTGGTTCTTTCAACATTCCTCTTCTATTGTTATCGTATCAATTAATTCGTTCTTTTCGAATCCTACCAGTGGTTTGTTCAAGTTTTCCCAAGTTTGCGCTATATCTCTCTTAATCCTTTATACGAGAATAAGTAGTATGCCAAATCCATTGCTTGTCATCAGTTTAAATTGATGAAGGATAGGCATGACATAATTCTTATTCTTGTTTCATCCAGGTGATTAATTCCTTCTTCCGGAGTTTGTTCATCAGGAAGTAATTCTCGGTTCCAAGTTATTCATCTTTCTTTTCCGGAGTTCTAAGTTTTTCGCTTTATCTCGTCGCAAAGCTCCATCTAAATCATCGCAAGGCTTCACCTTGTGTTTTCAACTTCTCTTTCTTTCTATCATCCTTTGATTACCGGAGTTCTTCATGGAGGCTCTACATGGTGGTTCGTCAAGGATTCCTTTCATTCTTCAATTGTTCTTCAATATTTCTCTCGAAGCTAAGATCAGCCAAGCTATACTCAAAAATAAACATGGTGCTTAACACATGTTTTGTTTTGAGGAGTTCAAGTATTCTTCTTCTTGCATTTCGAAGTGCAATTCTTTCTACCTTATCTTTTGACGTGGTGTTATATCATTCTTGATAATTTCCATTCATGTTTCATGATTCACTTGTTGTCAAGAATGAGGTATTTTAAGTCCATCAATCTCTTCCTTGGAGTTGTCTTGGTAAAGATTTCACCTAAAAGCCTTCCCGAAGGAATGTTGCTAATTGCGGTGCTTATCAATGACCCAAGTTCTCCAGTTATCCTCTTGGTGAAAGAAGTTTCTCTTATCTTCATTGTTCTCAACCAATCAATGGTTTCCATTAGTGGCCGTTTGTCACCTCATAATTTTGAGATGTTTCCATAAGCCCACTACAAACTTATTCTTTTCGTTGTTGGTTTTCCAACAGCTCCGTTATAACCTTCTTGGAACGGTGCTTTCCAAGCTCATTTGTGGCAGAAGTTGGCATTTTCTTCTCCATTCTGTTATTCCAATGATCTATCTTCTATTCTTTCTTCCGGAGACATTGTGATGTTGCTCTTTTCACTCATCATCTCGAATTGTGAGGATCATGTTCTTTTCGTGCTTATCCATTTAACCGGAGTGTTGTGTCATCTTTTCAAGTTCTTTTCATCTTATCAAGTTTTCCTTCTTCTTTCAGTCGGATTGCTGCCCAAATTATATCAATCTTATTCCTTCTCTATCTAGTTTTAACCAGAGTGGTTTCAATATCTATCTTATCACTAAACCTCTTGGTTCTTGTCATATCCCTTGTTCCTCT
The DNA here is from genome assembly GCA_963921465.1 of Triticum timopheevii. Taxonomy (NCBI): domain Eukaryota; kingdom Viridiplantae; phylum Streptophyta; class Magnoliopsida; order Poales; family Poaceae; genus Triticum; species Triticum timopheevii. The sequence continues at coordinate 427,026,292 of OY997262.1, forward strand.
TTTCTAACGGAGTGTTTTCAATTTTGTTCATCTTTGTTGTTTTCTTTCTTTCATTTTGCTCAACCTCTCAAGGTTCATGGTTTCACTCATTGGTCGAAGAAGCAACTTAGTTTACCTCTTCTCTTCCTCTTCTGTTTCTCTCCGGTGCCATCCTAGATCTCGGGACGAGATCCTCTCATAGTGGTGGAGTGTTGTAACGCCCCGGATGCAACTTTTCATATTCGTAACTCCAACTCTTGCCTTTTTCGGAGATGCGATATGATATTTCCTTCGTGGTTGGGTTTTTGTCTTTTGTTTTGCATTTTGTTCTTGTTGTGCATCTCATCTCATAGCATCATGTGCATCGCATCCATATGTTTTCATAAAACCCGTACCCGTTCGTAGTTGTCGCGTTCCCCTTGCCTCCTTTGACCGTTCCGAGGCCAACCGAGTTTCTCGAGTCCCTCTTGTCTGACCACCTAACCTCTCTGCACAACCAAAGACCCCCTCGCGCGCGTCCGAAACCTCTTCCGAACCCGAACCGGTCAGTCGTTACCAGTGGATCCGGATCATCCCAAAACATCCCTAAAATATCATCGGTTTCTCTTTTTGACTCCCTAGCTATTTTATTCGTGATCGTCCGATTGCGATCAGAGGGACGATATACCCCCTAAGTTAAACCCACTTACTATATATATCTAGACAAACCACCTAATTTCTAGGGATCCTACCCTAGCGCCGCCGCCACTCTCTCTCTCGGGATCCCCCCAGATCCGATCCATCCAATCCCACCAACCAGCGCAACCATCGCCCTCCTCGTTCGTCCACGACCCCGAGCCACTTCTCCTACCGGCGACCAGAACCAGCAGGAACTGCTCGCCGTGCCCCTCCTGGTTCCTTTCTCTCCCTTCTCTGGTTCCTCCCTCCGCTAAGCTGCTCTCTCTTCCCTCACCCCAAGCTCCCTTGTCTCTGTGCCTACAGGAGCTCCGCCGCCGCACCATCTTCAGGCGCTCGAGCCTGAGCTCGCCCGCGCCACGTCTTCCTCCTTGTCGCGCGGATCTAGGAGGCTCGCCGCCCAGCCGCATCGCCCTGTTGCCGCGCCTGCATTGCCAGGAGCCGCTCGCCGTCGTTCTTCATCCCGCAGCACCCGAGCCCCTGTGCCATGCTCTTCCACTGCCCATGAGCCCGAGCTCGCCCGTCGTCGCCCGCCTCCAACCTCGACGCCGCCACCACGTCTTGACTGCCCCGCGCCCGAGGCATTGCCTTCTCCTCGTCCGCATCGACCGAAGCCAGCAGATGAGCCCCGTCACGCCCTCTCCATCCCCCGTTTTCCTCCTCTCTGTACCTCATCTCTCTCTCTCTCTCTCTCTCTCTCTCGTTCTCTCTGTACCAAGATCCACGCCGCCTCGATCCCCTTCGGCAGCAGCCGTCGCCGCCGGCCTCCTGCCGTCGCCCAGGACCCCGCCGCCCTGGCCTTGGATCCGGCCGGTTCCCGTGGTCCCTCGCCCCGCCAGGTCCCTCTGCTGCCTCCCCTGCTTCACGGTGAATCCAGCCCGCTCGCCCCGTTGACCGCGCCCTCGACCGCACGCGCCTGGGCCACCTCCCCATCGCCAGATTTGGCCCAACCACTCCTCTGCTTCAGCCTGGCAGCGCCCTGCCGGCCTGCCTCTTGCACCGACCGGGCCAGGCCCAATGTGAGCAGAACCCCAGCCCGGCACCCAGCAGTTTCAGCCTAGTGTTGTTTTTTTCCTTTTGCTGCGAATTTAGCATTTTCCAGAAAACTGCATATTTACAGATTTTCCCTTGTTGTTCATGCATATAATATATCACAAATCGTGCATCGGATTAAAATGTTTTATATATGCAAACTGCTTAGAATTTCATCTAGTTTCATAATATGCCATTTTCATCCATGTTTAGAATGTTTAAATTGCTATTTGCATTAATTTGCTTAAATGCCATGCTAAAATGATTTAATTCATATCTGAATAACCGTAGCTCGGTTTCTAATAAACTTTATATGTAAATGGGGTGGAAAATGCCTAGTTTAACTTGGTGCACTTTATTTTCCTGTTTAACAAACTTAAAATATGGTTTAGGGCAGAACAGTACCGAATCTAAAATATGCACATGAGGATTTTCCGGAATTGTTGTTTGTTGTTCCGGCCTCATTTAAACTTTCCTAGATAGGTAGTTTTCATATGCTTCACCTCTTGCCATGTTTAACAACATTTAATATTGTTGTGTACCTAAACGAGAGCGAACTAAATAACTCTAATGTGGTGTTTTGTCAATATGCAACTCGTTGCATATTGAGCTCCATTTAACTTGTAGTATCGTTTGTTGCACTTTGCCATGCCATGCCTATTTAAACCGGACATGCATCATCCTTGATTGTGCATCATGCCATGATTATGCTTGTGTGTTTAACATCTTGTTTGCTTCTTTCCGGTTTGCTTCTCTCGTTAGCTTCGGTTTCGTTCCGGAGTTGTGAGGATTCGTTCGACTACGTTGGTTCGTCTTCTTCATGGACTCGTTCTTCTTCCTAGCGGGATTTCAGGCAAGATGACCGCTACCCTGGATCTCATTACTATCATTGCTATGCTAGTTGCTTCGTTCTATCGCTATGCTGCGTTACCTATCATTTGCTCTTCAAGCCTCCCAAATTGCCATGAACCTCTAACCTTTGACACCCTTCCTAGCAAACCGTTGTTTGGCTATGTTACCGCTTTGCTCAACCCCTCTTATAGCATTGTTAGTTGCAGGTGAAGTTGAAGATTGCTCCATGGTGGACAGGGTTATGTTGGGATATCACAATATCTCTTATATTATCAATGCATCTATATACTTGGTAAAGGGTGGAAGACTCTGCCTTATGCCTGGTGTTTTGTTCCACTCTTGCCGCCCTAGTTTCCGTCATACCGGTGTTATGTTCCCGGATTTTGCGTTCCTTACGCGGTTGGGTGATTTATGGGACCCCCTTGACAGTTCGCTTTGAATAAAACTCCTCCAGCAAGGCCCAACCTTGGTTTTACCATTTGCCTCACCTAGCCCTTTTTCCCTTGGGTTTCCGGAGCCCGAGGGTCATCTTTATTTTAGCCCCCTCCCCCCGGGCCAGTGCTTGTCTAAGTGTTGGTCCGAACTGAGCTGCCTGCGGGGCCACCTCGGGGCAACTTGAGGGTTGGTTTTACTCGTAGCTAGTCTCATCCGGTGTTGCCCTGAGAACGAGATATGTGCAGCTCCTATCGGGATTGTCGGCACATCGGGTGGTTTTGCTGGTCTTGTTTTACCATTGTCGAAAGGTCTTGTAAACCGGGATTCCGAGTCTGATCGGGTCTTCCTGGGAGAAGGAATATCCTTCGTTGATCGCGAGAGCTTATCATGGGCTAAGTTGGGACACCCCTGCAGGGTATAAACTTCCGAGAGCCGTGCCCGCGGTTATGTGGCAGATGGGAATTTGTTAATGTCCGGTTGTAGATAACTTGACACCAGATCCGAATTAAAATGCATCAACCGTGTGTGTAGCCGTGATGGTCTCTTCTCGGCGGAGTCCGGGAAGTGAACACGGTTTCTGTGTTATGATTGACGTAAGTAGGAGTTCAGGATCACCTCTTGATCATTGCTAGCTTCACGACCGTACCTTTGCTTCTCTTCTCGCTCTTATTTGCGTATGTTAGCCACCATATCATGCTTAGTCGCTGCTGCAACCTCACCACTTTACCCCTTCCTTTCCCTTTAAGCTCTGCTAGTCTTGATACCCATGGTAATGGGATTGCTGAGTCCTCGTGGCTCACAGATTACTACAACAATAGTTGCAGGTACAGGTTATGAGATGATCATGGCGTGAGAGCGATGCTTGCTTGCGTTGAGTTCTTCTTCTGCTTCTTCTTCGATCAGGGGATAGGTTCCAGGTCGGCAGTCTGGGCTAGCAGGGTGGATGTCGTTGAGTTTCTGTTTGTGTTCATCCATAGTCGGATGTTGCTCTTATGTATTGTATTGTTGTATTCGTGTGGCATTGTATGCCTGTATGTATCCCTACCTATTATGTAATGTTGACGTAATGATATCCACCTTGCAAAAGCGTTTCAATATGCGGGTCTATCCTTGATGGGACCTGCGAGTTCCTCTTGGATAGGGTCGCATATTGGGCGTGACACAGGGCCTGGTGATTTATTATGTGAATATTCTTAATTCCTTCCAAACTAAATTTAGCAATCAGAAGATCAACAAAATCTCTAGATATAGTCCTAGGATTATCAATATCAAGAGATATAGTACATCTCTTTGGTGGACCAAACAAGTCCTTGTAGTATTTAGTAATATATTCTATAATTTCCTATCTTCTAGCAGCCCCCTGAAGGTCTGCACAAGCCTGACAAATGGTGCTCTTTTCATTTGAAGCATTCGCAGAGCCTCTGTGTCATTGCAGTTGTAGATGTAGTTCAGATTCACCATCCTCTCATGATCCCGGATAAACATTGGATCATAACATGTGAGAGGCCCCTTGGCATGACCAACAACTCCCTTGTGCATCAACATGAGCCATGCCTAAACCACAACAATTAGATATACAACCTGAACTACCAGCTTCGTTCGTGTGTCCATAACCTAGTCGACATCGATAGTGCGTTGAGCAATGGGGAAATCGATCCCAAACCTTACCTAACGACCTAACAACAAATCTAACATAGGGCCGGGGGGGATGGCTAAGTCGAGGACGACTAGACGAAGTCCACGAGGAAGAGGAGAAGCAGCTCGTGCTGCCGAAGACTGTTGCTGCCACGTCCGCCGCCGCCGCTTGCGCAGATCTAAGAGTAGCCGCTGCTGGTGCTAGGAATAGAGGAGGAGCTTGTCGTAGAGCTAGTGGTGACCAAGTAAATGGGTGGGGGTGAGGCTAGATTTGGTGCCATCCCGCCGCGCCCGATTTCCATCCCCCCTCGATTTCGCCTCGCGTGCGAGCTACATCGTCTTTGCACCACACTCAGGCTGGCTCGCTGGAAGCTGCCGATTTGAGGGTTTACAGCGAACTAGGCTCTAGGCTGCTTTAAGGTTCATGCCGATGCGAGCCAGCCCACCTCATACGTAACCAAACGTGTTTTTGTTGGTGAAAGAGCAATCATGCCCTTACATCATGTTTTGATGTTGATGACAATATACATGTAGGGGACTAACAATGGTTGTTAAGTAAATCGCAGGTGTTAGTCCCCGGTTCATTGAAGTGTGTGGATCAAGAGCATACGAAGTGATTTTACTCAAGGATGAAGTATCAAAATTGATTACATATTTGTTTCCTTGAGTATAGGATCCCGCACTATTAAGAGGGGATCGATAGGGTTAGTTTATGGCTTGCTCATTCCACAAACATCCGTTCCAAATATGCTTTTGTTCCATCTTTATATTCTCTAGAATGTTTCTGTCTCTGGCCTGCAGGATGTCTGGGCTTGACCCCGGATGTCCGGGCTCACGCCGGATATCAGGACCTAGCTATCCAGAAAGCACTTGTGCTGGTGCTATTTGCCGGATGTTCGGGCCCTCCATGCCGCGCCGGATGTCCGGGCCCTCTACCGGATGTCCGGCCTTTGCTACCCGTCGAACAACTAAGGTTCTGTAACCCCTTAGTGATCGTGCCGGATGTCTGGCCATCTGCCGGATGTCCGGGCCTTCCTGATATACCGGATGTCCGGGCTTGGCCCCCGGATGTCCGGCCCCTCTGTTTTCTACTCTACTTCTGCCTTGTTCTTTGAGTGCCTTGCCAGTCCGGATTTCCGGCCCCTAGCCCGGATGTCCGGCCTACCCGTTCACTTACACTACAACGGCCACAATTGTGCTCACACTATATATAGCCCTTCTCCCCCACGGGAGAGGGCTGACCACTCACTTTGAACAAACCCTAGAACACATTTCTCTCTCTCTCTCTCTCTCTCTCTCACTCCTCCACACCAAATCTTAGATCCCCAAGGGATTTGAGAGCATTTGAGAGAAGTTGTCCAATCAAGTGATAGATCCACTCCTTCTCCTTCTTTGCACTGAAGGAATTCGTGATTTGAGCAAGTCTTGAGCTTTTCCCCATCATTCTTGTTACTCTTGGAGGTTGGAGACTCCTAGGCGGTAGGATTCTTTTGGAGAGGAATAGAACTTTGTAATTACCCCCGGAAAAGTTTGTGAGGGTTTGGAGACCACCCCAAGGTCTACCACTAGTGGTTGAGAAACGCCTATGTGGTGTTGTCTCAAAGGGAGAATAGGGTGAGTCTTCGTGGCGTTGGTGTGCCTTCATGGTAACATCCACCTCTCTTACGGCGACTAGCTTCCCTCCAAGGAAGTGAACATTGGCATACATCCTCGACTCCTGAAGTTGCGGTTATTCCTAACCCAAACTTTCTACTTGTGGTTACTTGTCTCTTTGCACTTACTTATATCATATTGTGATTGTTTACTTACATGCTAGTGTTACTTGCTTAGTACTCAGTACTCAATTGCAATTGTTAGGCTCACCTTCATATTCCGCATTATTGCCTAAAATTGCTAGTAATAATTAAAATTTGTAATTGTACCTATTCACCCCCCTCTAGGTCCATCTCGATCCTTTCAATTGGTATCAGAGCCTCGTGCTCTATTCTTGTGGCTTAACCGCCCTAGAGCGAGATGAACCCCGGTGGGACTCCCCTGGTTGCAGATCCAAAGGATAAAGGCGAGGCTTCTTCTAAAGTCAAGTCCTTTACATTTGAGGATCTGGAACGGGCCCTTGCTAAGCAAAAAGAGGAGCATGATGCTTCTCTTGATGCCTTGGTCAAAATGAGATTAGCCACGTTGTGCACGGTGCTTGCACCACTCCCGGGTGGTGCGGCTTCAAGGCCAACTGTGCCTGCTTCATCACTTGGTCAACAACCTCCTAGCAATGAACACTCCAGTGTTCCTTGGCTTTATGAAAGACCTCAGGTTGAGAAACCGAGATATAATCCTCAAGGCAAACCTCCTTTACTTAGTGCCACTTCCAATTTTTCCTTGTGGAGAGTTGCTATGCAGGATCATCTTCGACATGGAAACAATGAGATGCTGGAGATCATGGAGTATGGTTATCATGTGGTTGATCCAAAGAATCGTACACCAAGAGAAATTTATGACAAGAATCTCAATGACACTGCAATCATGTGTATAAGGAGAGGTATGGATGACAAGCAAAGGATACCGTTCATACACATCACAAGTGCCAAGGAACTATGTGAAAGTATTATAAGATCCAAGACTGGCACCTCTACCCTCCGGAGTGCTCAATATGAAATTGCCAAGGGGAAATTGCAAAACTTTTGTATGGAGAAAGGTGAAACCCCCAATCAACTCCTTGAGCGTCTCATGACTCTCACTGCTGACATTGAGTCGTGTGAGTGTGACAAGGCACAAGGTGGATTCAACATGACTAAGCGATTCCTTGTGGATAAGTTGCTTCCTGCTCTTGCCCCATATCACCATCAAATGGTGTGGGACATAAGACAACACCATGCATTCAAGGAAATGACTACAGATGACATCATATTCACCTTCCAACTATTTGAAGAGTCAAAGGCTAATGCCACAAAACATCTTGCCATGCATGGCACCCCATCATCAAAGATCAATCTTGCATTAAAGGCCAAGCATGTATGTGAAGATGAGTAAAGTGAAGAAGAAGAAGATGATGATGATGATGAAGATGGTGATGAGATTGAATCCGATGAGGGACCTTCATATGAAGACATGGCTCTCTTTGTCAAGAAGTTTAGCGTGGGAAAATTCAAGGGAAGATTTCAAAAGAAGAAAGTAAGAAAATGCTACAACTGTGAAGAAAACAACCACTTATCCAACGAGTGCCCTTATGAGAAGAGAGAGGATAAACCAAGGTTTCCCAAGACCTTTCCCAAGAAGAAGTTGCCAAATACTTTGAACTCCAAGCTCAAAAAGAGAGATGGGATAGCAATGGTTGCTCAAGATGAATCCGATCCGGATGATGTTAGTGGTGTTGCCGGAGTTGCTCAAGACTCTCAAAACACTTTGAGGTTAGTAAACAAGAGTGGTGATGTGGTCACCTACAACTACATGAAAGACTACAAGGGCAACGCTCACAAGTGCCTAATTGCAAAGGCCGTGGTAGAAGATGGAGAGGACCAAAGTTCTCCTGACAAGGTCAAGGTAACTCCGCGATCAAATCCTCCTCTTTTCACTCCTTCTACTCCTAGTGATGAGTATCTTGATGCGGAGGATAGTTATGAGGATGATGATCTAGATGATCCTATGCTTGCTAAACTTAATAAGTTCATATGCTCCCTCAAAGGAAAGAAGTTCACTATGTTTCGTATGCTTATGGAGATGGTGAGAAAGCACACCATCACCATTAAGGAACTCGAAACCCTCGTCACCGAGGAAAAGGAAAAATGTGAAATCCTTGAGCGGAAAGTCCAATATTAGGAAGCACGAAATGATGAACTATACTTAAAAATTGGTGCAAATATTGATGTTCATACTAATGATCTTGCCTCCTTGAAAAGGCTATTGACTCTTGCGAAGAGTCGATGAATGATAAAAGTAAGCTTGTCAAGTCTCATGCTTCTATTTCTAAGGATTGTGAGCTTCGATCCGCGTCCCTCAAGACTAAGGAAGAAGATCTCACCCTTCTTACAAAGAGTTTTGAGATGCTCAAACATACTTATCTTGAAACTCTAGCCAATGCTTACTCTTCTCCTATTATCAATGTTGCTTGTACTACTAACTCTAGTAGTGATCTAGCATCTATTCTTGAGGAAAATCGCTTTCTCAAGGCTCAAATTGAGAAAGGTCTCATGACATGTGCTCAAGGGCAAAAGAACCTTAATGAGATATTAAGCCAACACAATGAGGTGTTTGCCAAAGAGGGACTCGGGTTTGACCCAAGCCCAAGCAAGAAGAAGACGTCCTCTCAAAAGTGCACAACCCCTCTAAAGGAAACATTTGTACGAGAAGGGCACAAGGAGAAATGTAAGGTTGTTAGTGGGAAGGCCACAAGGGGCATGCCCACTCTCAACAAGCCAAAAGAATTCATGCCTCCATCCTATGTACTTTGTAAGACTAAGGATGGAGAAGTTTATGCAAAATTTGTTGGTCCTCGAAATGCATTCCGGTTCTATGCTATTTGGGTCCCTAAGACCCTTGTGACTAACTTGAGAGGTCCCATTGCAAAATGGGTGCCTCTAACCAAGTCTTAATTGTGTGTAAGTTGCCTTCTCCGGTGGAGTGAAATGGGTGATTGATAGTGGATGTACCAATCATATGACCAGAGATAGCAAATTGCTCTACTATTTCGTGGAAGTTATTCAACCATTCATGAGCATTATGTTTGGTGGAGATTCAAAAGGACAGGTAATCGGGTTGGGCAAGGTGGCTATCACAAATGACACGTCTCTTGCAAATGTCATGCTTGTCCAATCCCTTAAATACCATTTGGCTTCTGTTGGTTATGATACACTCTTTGGACTAACGGATGTGAAAGTCTTTAAGAGAGATACTCTTGAAGTGGCCTTTGTTGGAGAGTTGGATGGCAACCTTTACACGGTTGATTTCTCGAAAGAGAGCACATTCCATGCAACTTGTCTAATGGCCAAGGCCGACAAGGGGTGGCTATGGCATCACCGGCTAGCCCATGTCGGCATGAGAAATCTTCAAGATCTCTTAAAGGGGGATCACATCCTTGGACTAACCAATGTCTCTTTTGAGAAAGACCGTGTGTGTAGTGCATGCATAGCCGGGAAGCAACATCAATCAAAGCACCCACCCAAGAACATTATGTCTACTTCAAGGCCCCTGGAGCTCCTTCATGTGGATCTTTTTGGGCCTCCTTCATGGGATAGTCTTGGTGGGAAAAAGTATGGACTTGTCATTGTTGATGATTACTCAAGATATACATGGGTGTTTTTCCTCAAGTCCAAGGACGAGACGAAGATCACCTTCATTGATTTTGCCAAGCAAGCACAACGCAAGTTTGACAAAGAGATCTTGGCAATAAGAAGTGACAATGGCTCTGAGTTCAAGAATTATACCTTGGAAGGATTCCTTAGTGATGAAGGGATTGAGCATCAATCTTCAGCTCCATACACTCCTCAGCAAAATGGTGTAGCCGAAAGGAAGAACCGTACACTTGTGGAGATGGCAAGGTCCATGTTGGATGAATACAAGTCACCACATAGTTTTTGGGCCGAAGCTGTCAACATTGCATGCCATGCATCAAACTGGCTCTTCCTCCGTACTATATTGGAGAAGACTCCATATGAGCTCCTAACTGGGAACAAGACAAATGTCAAGTACTTTCGTGTATTTGGGTGCAAATGTTTCATCCTCAACAAAAGAGAACGGTTAGGAAAGTTTCAATCCAAAACAATTGAGGGCATATTTGTTGGCTATGGATCAAACTCTCACGCCTATAGAGTCTACAACAAATCCAATGGATGTGTTGTAGAAACTTGTGACGTGGTGTTTGATGAATTTAATGGCTCCCATGGGGAGCAAGTTGATCTAAGTGATGTAGGTGAAGAAGACTCCTCTCAAGATATCTTGACCATGGGTGTTGGTGCACTTCTTCCAATGGAACAAGAACCTCATGATGATGAAGAAGAAGATGGAAGTCTCACACATCATCAAACTACCTCATCACCCATACCACCACAAACTCCTATTGTTCAACCGATGCCCGTAGTCCATGTACAAGAAGATGATCAAGTTCATCCTCATGATAATCTTCAAGAATAAGATCATCATCAAGGGCAAGAACAAGAAAGTCCAATCATTGATGATGAACCTCAACAAATGCAATATGAAGAAGAAGATCTTCCACCACACATTAATGATCCATATGTTGAGGATGTGGATGATGGACATGAAGTTGAACCTCGTGAAACCCTTACCTCCATCATGCCTCGAGTGGCCGGTCGTGTTGATGTTGAAAAAAAATTCTCACCGGCATATCGGAAGGTAGAGTCACTCGTAAATATTTGACAAACTTTTGTGCTCACTTCTCGTTTGTGTCTAGTGCTGAGCCCCTCAAGGTACAAGATGCATTGATGGACAACGATTGGCTCGTTGCTATGCAAGAAAAGTTGAACAGTTTTGAACGCAATCAAGTGTGGTCATTAGTCAAGAGGCCACCTATCGAGCACAACGTCATTGGAACAAAATGGATTTTCAAGAACAAGCAAGATGAAAATGGTGTAATCATCCGTAACAAGGCAAGGTTAGTGGCACAAGGGTACTCACAAGTTGAAGGTTTGGACTTTGGTGAGACCTTTGCCCCTGTTGCCCGTCTTGAATCCATTCACATCTTACTTGCTTATGCCGCTTTCAATGGTTTTACATTACATCAAATGGATGTGAAGAGTGCTTTCCTTAACGGTCCTCTACAAGAAGTATATGTGTCACAACCACCCGTGTTCGTTGATCCCATTCACAAAGACTATGTGTATAAACTTCATAAGGCTTTGTATGGCCTCAAACAAGAACCTCGTGCTTGGTATGATCATTTGAATAAGTTTTTACTCGATGATGGTTTTGTGAGAGGGGTGATCAATCCCACTCTTTTTACTAAGAGGGACAAGGGTGATTTGATCCTATGCCAAATCTATGTAGATGATATCATTCTTGGTTCTCCTAACATTCATTTGTGCAAGAATTTTGTGGCTTCAATGACCAAGAATTTTGAAATGTCACTCAATGCGGATTTGAAGTTCTTTCTCGGATTTCAAATTCAACAATTTCAAGAAGGAATTTTCTTATCTCAAGCAAAGTACCTCAAGTATATCCTAGAGAAGTTTGGCATGTCTGATGCTAGTCCATGCAAGACACCCATGCCAACCAAAATTGCACTCACTAAAGACACAAATGGTACTCCTTTCGACCCATCTATTTACCGCTCTATGATTGGTTCATTGCTTTATCTTTGTGCATTTAGAACAGACATCATGTTCAGTGTATGCATGTGTGCTAGATTTCAAGCTTCCCCTAGGGAAAGTCATCATAAGGCGGTTAAGCATATTCTTAGATACCTTGTTCACACCGCAAAGTTGGGTCTATGGTACCCCAAGGATGCTATGTTTGATCTCATTGGGTACACGGATGCGGATTGGGCTGGAGACAAAGTGGATCGTAAGTCCACATCCGGTGCATGTCAGTTTCTTGGACGCTCCTTGGTAAGTTGGTCCTCGAAGAAACAAAATTGTATTGCCCTCTCTACCGCAGAAGTTGAATACATTGCAGCCGCCAGTTGTGCAACTCAGTTACTATGGATGAGGCAAACTTTGAAGGATTATGGTATCACCTATATACATGTGCCTCTTCTATGTGATAATGAAAGTGCCATCAATATTGCTGATAACCCCAAGGATCATCTCCGCACTAAGCACATTGATATTCGGTATCACTTCTTGAGGGATCATGTGGAAAAGGGTGATATTCACATCGATCATGTTGGTACAGACTTGCAACTTGCAGATAATTTCACCAAACCATTGGATGAAGCAAGGTTTTGTCGACTTAGGCATGAACATGGTATCTTGGAGCTTGACAATATTATGTGAAATCTAGTACCCATTCATGTATGAATTTAATGTCTTGTCGTGATGTAGGCATATATTTAGGGGGAGACATTCAATTCATGAATATTCTCACCCTACATAATGCATAAATAAAACAAACACTCTCAAAGTTATCATGGTTCTCGAACTATGGTGCTTTAACATGATGGAGTAGTGACTATGTGCCCAAAGTCTACATCTTTGCGACACAATGTTACATATGCTCAAACATGGAGACCTCGGTCATCGCTTGTACATTGCTTGTGTGAACCTTTCGTACTTATTTTGGTAGGGCTATTATTTCATCTTTGTATGGCCTTAGAATTACTCAGGTAGTCACCTTTATAAATTCTCTCAAAACTCCTTGGCGGAGTCTATATCAAATCATATTAGTTGGCTCCTTCCAAATCTCCCTCTTGCCTGGATTTGTTGTCCAGTGGCCGGACATCCGTGCCCTGATCCTATAGCTGCCTGACCCTCACACACCGGATATTCAGGCTTCTCCTTGGATGTCCGACCCGTTGTCCCCTGTTTCTTTGCTCTCTGACCTCCGCTCGCCGGATATCCGGGCCAGGCCCCTGATGTCCGGTCCGTCACCTGCAGCCACACATAACAGGGGAGGGACTCGGGTGTTGGGGGAAGTTTTCCCCATTCACTCCCGTTCCTCTTCCCCATCGCACCTCACAGCCGCCGCTGCCGGGCCGTCACTCCAGTGCTGCCCCGACCTTCTCCTCCGAGCTCCGGCCCCGATCTCCTGCTCACGGCTTCTCCTCCTCCCGATCTACGATTCTATCCAATCCATTTCTTGGGTTGGGTTGTGAATCCCTCGAGAGGGACCGGGGTATTGTGGGAGTGACTGCCGGAGTTCCTCATGGCGCGGACCAAGAACTGCAGCCCCGATCGCCCCGAGCCCTCTTCCAGGGGTATGGATGCTATCTCTCCTCCTTTCTACTTCTATGGTGACCGAAAAATTTTAGGGCTTCACTCTCTCATGCATATCTGGTGCCTATGGCTCTCTTGAGTGTTGGTGTCTCTTGCCTAAGCCTAAAAATCTGTCAATGAACTTGGCTAATCAATTTAAATGGTCATCCACTGGACTTGTCCTATGCTCATGCTCAAAAATGGTCATCCCATTGTTTAATTTGTTTTATCCATGTTCATACTTGTTGGCACCATCTCATCGGGATCTCTCATCCATTCCAGTTGTTCGCCGGCAAGGCTCAACCGACCCCGATGAGCATGCTCGGCCTAAGAAGAAGAAGACCACCACCACTAAGAAGAATAAGCGGGCACCATCCATTAGTCTGTCGGCCTCGGATCCAGATGATGCGGACTATGTTGGGGAGGAAGAGGATGTCAGTGCACCAAGACACTCCGTTGGACAGTCCAAGCCTGGTACTAGGAGGGCGCCGATGCCTCAAGTTCGTGGTTCTGCAATGCCCGTTGTCCATGGTCGTCGCATCTCCATGGAGCTTCCTGACATCAGGGATCACGCCCCCCACAACTTCAAAACTGTAGGGGCAGCTCAATATCTTGCGTTTCATCGGGATGTCAATCAATATGAGATGGTGGCTGATGCGGAGGATCCTCGGTTCCGGACTCGTATGCAGCAGGATCTCTATTCCAATTTCGTCCATGGGCGTGGACTTGCTCCTCACTCATACTTGGATCTCAACTTCCTGCGTGAGAATCCTGACATGTTTCCTAACAATCCGGTCAAGATCATTGATGATATGACTCTCGATCCTGCAATGACCTTCAGGTGTGATTGGAATGAAGCTGCCATTCTACAGTTCTATGCCACCTGTTTCTTTGGTCCGGACAACACTCTCACTTGGATGACTTATAACACTACTCTGAGCATCACCTATGACAGGTTTGTTCAGATTTTGGGTCTTTCTGGTGTTGGCCATTGCATCCACAATATGGATCCTGAGCACAAGCCCAAAGCGATTGACGCTTGCTTGCCACTTATCAAACCTACCTCTCAGCTCACTAAAGAAGAACTTGCATATCCACTCAATGAGGTATCTATCTTCCGTGCCCCTTACTACATCCTCTATCAGTGTGTGCTTCGCACTCTCTATCCTAAGAAGGGAGATCGCTCGAGGGCTTACAACTATTGCATTGACTTGATGGTTCGTATGCATGACAAACCCACTGAGCCTCTGGACACAGCCATTTCATTTGGCATGAGATCCGTCTTTGCAGTTCCATTCAGTCACGCCAGTTTCCTCATGCTCCATTCATTCAGGCTCTGATTGATCACACTGCTCCCTTTGAGGTGGTTAGGACTGTTGTTCATTCTTGTTGGAAGCCTGCTCCTCATATGCGCGTGGTGGCTGTTGCTCAGCCTGCTGCTCCTTCTCAGTCTAGGAGGTCTGCTGGTGGGACTCAGCCTACTGGTTCCTCTGTTCCATCTTCCTCGTTGGCTCCTCATGGATGCCTTGCCATGTTCATCAGCAAGGCTCAATCTGCTATCATGAGGTCAATCACTTTCAGCTGTCAGCATAATCATGATGTTCAGAAGCGCCTCATCATCTCCAAGAATCAGCTCAAGCAGCGCCTCCGTAACCGTGGGAGTCCCGTGAGTGACGAGGATCCTATTCCTGCAGCTCCGTACACCTCTACCTTCGATTTCCCCTCTCGTGACGAGTATCCTGAGTTCTTTGATGATCATGATGACATCCGCCAGGTGTGACTGAGTGCGTTTAGTTCTTCGCCCCTTTTTTACTTGTTGCTGTCAAAGGGGGAGACGTAGTATCTTAGTGTGGTCGTACCTAATGTATTAGCTGTTTGTGTTAGCCCTACTATTATTCGAACTTGTTATGTTGCTACCAATGTTATTATCTTGATCATGTGAGACTATGTTGTTATCTTATTATTCTTGATCATGTGAGACTATGTTGTTACCTTGTGGGTATGGAATTTTGTTCATATGCATCCTAACATATTCATCTCATGCTCACAATGAGGGGGAGCCAAATACAAATAGAAACATCAACATACTTTGTATTCTTGCTCTCATGTTTGTCAATGCTAACACTATTTATTATAACTGTGATATTACATGTGTGATTGTCATCAACAAACAAAAAGGGGGAGATTGAAAGAGCAATCATGCCCTTACATCATGTTTTGATGTTGATGACAATATACATGTAGGGGACTAACAATGGTTGTTAAGTAAATCTCAGGTGTTAGTCCCCGGTTCATCGAAGTGTGTGGATCAAGAGCATACAAAGCGATTTTACACAAGGATGAAGTATCAAAATTGATTACATATTTGTTTCCTTGAGTATAGGATCCCACACTATTAAGAGGGGATCGATAGGGTTAGTTTAAGGCGTGCTCATTCCACAAACATCCATTCCAAATATGCTTTTGTTCCATCTTTATATTCTCTGGAATGTTTCTGTCTCTGGCCTGCCGGATGTCCGGGCTTGACCCCGGATGTCCGGGCTCACGCCGGATATCCGGCCAGCAGGCCAGATATCCGGACCTAGCTATCCAGAAAGCACTTGTGCTGGTGCTTTTTGCCGGATGTCCGGGCCCTCCTGAAGGAAATATGCCCTAGAGGCAATAATAAAGTTATTATTTATTTCCTCATATCATGATAAATGTTTATTATTCATGCTAGAATTGTATTAACCAGAAACATGATACATGTGTGAATACATAGACAAACATATAGTCACTAGTATGCCTCTACTTAACTAGCTCATTAATCAAAGATGGTTATGTTTCCTAACCATAGACATGTGTTGTCATTTGATTAGTGGGATCACATCATTAGGAGAATGATGTGATTGACATGACCCATTCCGTTAGCCTAGCACTTGATCGTTTAGTATATTGCTATTGCTTTCTTCATGACTTATACATGTTCCTGTAACTATGAGATTATGCAACTCCCCTTTACTGGAGGAACACTTTGGGTGCTACCAAACGTCACAACGTAACTGGGTGATTATAAAGGAGTACTACAGGTGTCTCCGAAGGTACATGTTGAGTTGGCGTATTTCGAGATTAGGTTTTGTCACTCCGATTGTCGGAGAGGTATCTCTGGGCCCTCTCGGTAATGCACATCACAATAAGCCTTGCAAGCAATGTGACCAATGAGTTGGTTACGAGATGATGCATTACAGAACGAGTAAAGAGACTTGCCGGTAACGAGATTGAACTAGGTATTGGATACCGACGATCGAATCTCGGGCAAGTAACATACCGATGACAAAGGGAACAACGTATGTTGTTGTGCGGTTTGACCGATAAAGATCTTCGTAGAATATGTAGGAACCAATATGGGCATCCAGGTCCCGCTATTGGTTATTGACCGAGAATGGTTCTAGGTCATGTCTACATAGTTCTCGAACCCGTAGGGTCCGCACGCTTAACGTTACGATGATAGTTTTATTATGAGTTTATAAGTTTTGATGCACCGAAGTTTGTTCGGAGTCTCGGATGTGATCACGGACATAACGAGGAGTCTCGAAATGGTCGAGACATAAAGATTGATATATTGGAAGCCTATATTTGGACATCGGAATCGTTCCGGGTGAAATCGGCATTTTACCGGAGTACCGGGAGGTTACCGGAACCCCCCGGGGGGTTATTGGGCCTACATGGGCCTCGAGGGAGAAGAGGGAAGGAACCAGGAGGGGGCCGCACGCCCCTCCCCTTCCTAGTCCGAATAGGACAAGGGAAGGGGGGCGGCGCCCCCCCTTTCCTTCCTCCCTTCCTCCTCCTTCCCCCCTTCTCCTACTCCTACTTGGAAAGAAGGGAGTCCTACTCCCGGTGGGAGTAGGACTCCCCCTTGGCGCGCCCTCCTTGGCCGGCCGCCTCCTCCCCCCTGGCTCCTTTATATACGGGGGCAGGGGGCACCCCATAGACACACAAGTTGATCTACGGATCGTTCCTTAGCCGTGTGCGGTGCCCCCTTCCACCATATTCCACCTCGGTCATATCGTCGCGAAGCTTAGGCGAAGCCCTGCGCCGATAGAACATCAACATCGTCACCACGACGTTGTGCTCACAGAACTCATCTCCGGAGCTTTGCTGGATCGGAGGCCAGAGATCGTCATCGAGCTGAACGTGTGCTGAACTCGGAGGCCCCGTACGTTCGGAGCTTGGATCGGTCGGATCGTGAAGACGTACGACTACATCAACCGCGTTGTCATAACGCTTCCGCTAACGGTCTACGAGGGTACGTGGACATACACTCTCCCCTCTCGTTGCTATGCCATCAACATGATCTTGAGTGTGCGTAGGAAACATTTTTGAAATTACTGCGTTCCCCAACACCTCCATGCCGCGCCGGATGTCCGGGCCCTCTGCCGGATGTCCGGCCTCTGCTACCCGTGGAACAACTGAGGTTCTGTAACCCCTTAGTGATCGCCTCGGATGTCCGGCCATCTGCCGGATGTCCGGGCCTTCCTGATATACCGGATGTCCGGGCTTGGCCCCCGGATGTCCGGCCCCTCTGTTTTCTGCTCTGCTTCTGCCTTGTTCTTTGAGTGCCTTGCCAGTCCGGATTTCCGGCCCCTAGCCCGGATGTCCGGCCTGCCCGTTCACTTACACTACAACGACCACATTTGTGCTCACACTATATATAGCCCTTCCCCCCCACGGGAGAGGGCTGACCACTCACTCTGAACAAACCCTAGAACATATTTCTCTCTCTCTCTCTCTCTCTCTCACTCACTCCTCCACACCAAATCTTAGATCCCCAAGGGATTTGAGAGCATTTGAGAGAAGTTGTCCAATCAAGTGATAGATCCACTCCTTCTCCTTCGCACCGAAGGAATTTGTGATTTGAGCAAGTCTTGAGCTTTTCCCCACTGTTCTTGTTACTCTTGGAGGTTGGAGACTCCTAGGCAGTAGGAGTCTTTCGGAGAGGAATCGAACTTTGTGATTACCCCCGAAAAAGTTTGTGAGGGTTTGGAGACCACCCCAAGGTCTACCACTAGTGGTTGAGAAACGCCTCTGTGGTGTTGTCTCAAAGGGAGAATAGGGTGAGCCTTCGTGGCGTTGGTGTGCCTTCGTGGTAAAATCCACCTCTCTAACAGTGATTAGCTTCCCTCCAAGGAAGTGAACATCGGCATACATCCTCGTCTCCCGAAGTTGCGGTTATTCCTAACCCAAACTTTCTACTTGTGGTTACTTGTCTCTTTGCACTTACTTATATCATATTGTGATTGTTTACTTACATGCTAGTGTTACTTGCTTAGTACTCAGTACTCACTTGCAATTGTTAGGCTCACCTTCATATTCCGCATTATTGTCTAAAATTGCTAAGTAATAATTAAAATTTGTAATTGTACCTATTCACCCCCCCCCCCTCTAGGTCCATCTCGATCCTTTCAGTTGGCCCAACTCGGCCTGGTTGAAGTGAACACGGGCTACCAAACACTTCCTTGGAGTACATGTAAAAGTGTGTTTCCTGTCTATTCATGCATATAGACAGTGCAGATTCGCCGAGCAAACCACATTATGTTCATGTATATAGAAAAGTGCTGCAAACTCCCTGTAGGACACATCTTCTGTATTATGGGATTCTCACTAGATTCGGTCGTTTCAAAATGAAATTTTCCCACAGAACTACGAGCAAGGCATTTGAAATTTGTTGGTTGATGGTACAATAAAGTTTGTTAGAGAGGACATTACTTAATTATAAGTACAAATGAACACACATACTGGTTTGGAGCAACGTCAGTAAGAAGACACCGTCTTAAGTTAAGGAGCCAGATTATACAGGCACATCAGCAGGGAGCAGGTTGAACTGAACTAAAGCATATATATGTATTCCCTTCGTCTCAAAATAAGTGCCGCTGATTTAGTATAACTTTGTAGGGAGTATATATGAACGCCATTCATGTCCATCAGATTCAGTGGCACTATTTTCAGCTGAGCCTGATTCAAGTGATTCAAACTCGATCGCTTCAGGTTCACTGACTGCATTTTTCACAGGGCATTTCCAGTCTGCAGATCATGAATGACTGCTCTTCTCAGTTTATAACACCAATTGACGCGTTTTGACGGTCTAATCATGTGCATATGTGCATTTAAATAGTACATCATTGTCATCTCATTTTCGCGCCCGTCCACAAGAAAACAACTAACAAGAGCATAATGCCAAAGGAGTACATGCAAAATTATGTATTCTGTCTGATCTTATATATATATGCAATTCCAATGTAGATTCACCTAAGCACCATACACTAACTTTTCCTTGCAGTCAAGTGGTTCCACTCAACCATTTCAGATTCGCTGTCGACATTTTTCGCAGGGCATTTCCAGTTGCAGATCATCGATGACTACTCTTCTCAGTTTACAAGACCTGTTCAGGATTTTGACAGTATAATCACGCGCTATATGCGCACTTAAATGGTACACCATTGTCATCTCATTTTTTCGCCCGCCCAAAAGACAACAACTATAATAGGATAATAAAACAAGAAACCATGATATTCCAATCATATTGCATGACCTCATTGTTCAGCAAGTTCAGATAGAAAGCAGCAGCACCAAAATAACTGAATGTAACATTTCAGTTCACACACATGGCATACAAATAAATTGTTGGGACATTGTTGGAGCAGCAGGAAACCACCCCACCCGGCAGGTTCCATTTATTCAGATTGGGGAGCCAGATTCACCTTCAATTCTCCAACATCATAAGCTCAATTCAACTGAGCACCACTTCGATCTGTCCCGTCGAACAGCCGATGCCTTCCAGAACGGCGAGCCTCTCCTCGTCGCACCAAACGCTCTGCTGGCTCACCACCTCCCAGTCGCAGCAGGACCCTTTGTCCTCGACGCGTCCCTGCTTGAGCAGTGCGACACGCCGCAGCGCCATGGATACCTCCACGGCGAACCTCACAAGGTGCATCTGCCTCTCCGTCTTCTGGAATCCAATGACAACAAGCTCCTTCAAATGGCGATGGCGCGAAGCCGAGGTCTCCCCTGGCACCTCCTGTCTTGGCTCGCCTTCGCTGTGGGAGACATGCACATAAAGGCTCTCAAGTAACGGTGCCGCCTCGATGAGCAGGCGCGGCCATGAGGCGTCCCATGAGGAAGGCACGTCGGCGACGAGCAGCCTTCTTAGGTTCGACATTGCAGAGAAGGGATTCTTCGGCATGATCCACATCTCTGGCCCAGTAAACCGCAAGACGAGATCCTTCACGGTGATGGCATCTTGGAAGAACTGCACGAGCACCCGAATCAAGCAGTCGCGATGGGAGCGGTTTAGAGCAGCTAAACCGCCCCCTTGCAGTCGGCCAACCGAGAAGGCGAGGCTCACGTGCGCAAGGCACGGGGCGGCGGCGGAGGAGCAAAGCAGCACGTCAGCTTCCTGGCTGGCGAGACTCTCGAGCTTCGGGAGAAACCGGATCTCGACCACCATGAGCTCGCCGCCGACTACAAGCTCCCTGATTTCCGATTTGGGCGCGTCCAGGACCACTCTGCCGCTTCTTATCTCGAGCTTGCATGACAGGATGTGCAGCACTTGCAGCTGCGGGCACGCGGCGACCACTCCCTCGTAGGCGGCCGCCGGCGTGGGAGCCGGCAAATCTCGCAAGACGAGCGTGGTGAGCGCATTGAATCCCAGGAGCGCCGGGGGCAAGCAGTTGGCAAGCTTGAGGCTTCGCAGTCGGGACCCGCCGGGCTTCCTGCTGATGATGCCATGAGGGAAGCTGTAGGTCGGCGGCTTGGGAGACGCGAGTGGCCCCGTCGGCGTGGCAACAACCTCTAGATCCCGGACGCCCCAGGAATCGACGGCGTCCACGACCAGGCGGTTGATGCAGGCCGAGGTGCTGTAGGCGAAGACCTCGAGCGATAGCTTCTCCACACGCCGGCGAGCTCGGCTGGCCAGGAGGTTCTTGACGGAGCGGACCATGGCTCGCATGGCGCGGCGCTCGTACCGGGCAGCAATAGCCTCTAGAAGCCTCCTGTCAGACAAGGTCGAGCTGATTTTTGATTTCCTGGCGTCGCTGCGGAGGCGGATGCACCGGTGGTAGCGCGGCGGCAGTACGTCGGTGACCTTGAGGTCCAGGGCGGGGACCTCGTGGGGTAGGCTCGCCCAGCGCCTGGAGAGCGCCGCGGTGCCGAGCGCGGTGCGGGTGTCGAGGCGGCGCAGGATATCATGGAGCAGATCGTCAGGGAGGTCACCGAGGCGGTCCGCGCGCGGCCGGCGGCGGCGCGTTGGGGAACAAATCGGTGGTGGGTGTTGGTGTTGGGTGGGGTGGGCTTGCGATTAAAAAGAGGCATCGACTTGAAATTCAGCCGCGAAATCGAATTCGATCGGACAGGGGCTACGATTCGCTGTTCTAACCGGAGATGAAATCGCGCGGCGATTTTGGTTAGAATCGGAATATCGCAGATCTGAATCGGGGAAGGGGAAACGCAGCCACCGGTTTGCGGCGGCGGCGGCGCTTTGGTTTTGGTTTGCGGGGTACGCATACAATTTTTGGGTATCAGGGCCTGCGAGAGTCCAACAAGAACATTTTTTTTACAATAATTAGCAAAAAGGGCCGTGCGTTGCAACGGAAGGAAAAAACTTCACATGGCCCTATAACCATATAAGCATTGCTCAAGTCCCCCCTCCTGTCCATGTTCTCTACTAGATCGGCAGCACGCCTTGGCGCGAGCAGCGCGCCTTGGCACGAGGGTGCCGGTTTCAGCGATGTGCCCATGCATGTAATGGTGAAGTTAGTAGAAAGCCAGGCTTATCATATGTATTCAATCAGGATAAAAAATAATATTCAAGTGTAATCGGAGCAAGACATCATCAATAGATACCAAAACTACAGATTCAAGTGTAATCGGAGCAAGACATCATCAATGGATACCAAAACTACAGTACAACACATCCCCATAGCCACCAGAATGATAGTACAACACATTTGAAGAATGGAATGTTCATATACAGGGTAAATTAAAGGATGCAATGTTCATACACGGTAGATATTGTCGTTGGAGGACTGAACACCGGTAATGGGCATGCGCGGTGGACAGGTCATGTCGTCTTGAACAGCAGTGTCAGAGAGAATGATGACTCTCATTGTGTTCTTATTGAGCCCGAGTCTCAGATGGCCTTGTGAAGCCCAAGATGCTCTAGCAGGAGATCAAGCATCATTCTAACTGGGATCCTTACAATGCTTGTCTCGGCCTGTGTCATAGGAAATTTCAGAATGGTTATATATTTTTCCAGAGCACTAAAGTTGACAGCAGTTGGTTTTATACCATGAAAACAAAGGTCTAGGTAACTAAAGGACAACAATCTTTGTTGTGCAAGAGTTTTATTAGATTCTTACTGTCCTGTTCGACAATTGAGACATAGTAATTGAAAAAAAAATCAAATGCTACCATGAATCACAAGATAAACCAGCAGAAAATCTAAAGCCTAATCATCGGACAAAGTCACACACACGAGCAGATCGCTTCAAGTATTGTACAAAGAACAATGGCCTAGAAAACCAATCCACAATCCATCGAGTTTGCTACAAAGAAAATCCTAAGAACAACCTGTACACACTCATACGCAAGCGTCAATTCTGGTGTTTCCAACTTTAATGATAGGCTAATCGAAACGAGAGGCCAAGCAGTCCTGGATAATCATTTTGAAAAGTCTAATTAGACAATGTTAAGTGCAAGAGAGGCAAGGTGACTAATTCAACAATGCGCCAGGAACGGCCAGAAAAAGATGATTACACTCACACGTCCATTGTAGTTCTTGTAGTCCTTGTTTGTTTTGCATCAGGCAGACCAATGTTACCAAGAATGGCATTAACCATAGACTTTGGGCTGATCAGCTCTTCAGTTAATGAGACACCAAACGATTCGATAGGTATAATATATTTGGAAACAGAATGTGTCAGGCCAGGCTCAAAAACAAGAATGACACGATAAGTAAGAAAACAACGGTGGCACAAGTTAATATGTGAATAGGTGGCCTTTAGATCGTTTAATAGATTCATTATGTGAGTATTCATACTAAGTAAAACTCAATACCACAACTAAATTATAATCAATAGATTTGGAGTATTCTCTTTGAAAAGGGCAGCATTTTTATACACAGCCCGAATAACAGTAAGATCACTCACATGAACCCTAGATCGATACTACTGAAGTACAAAATTTATAAGCGACCGACAGCTCGTGTTTAACTTGTTCATTGGTGGCACCGTGGACTGCGTTCCATGTTCCTGTCGCCGGCGTGGTGGACAGGAGTTCCCTCCATGCACTGATTGGTATTGAGTAGTCAGTTGCTTTCAGATCACAAAGAACTACATCAAACAAAGATGAATCTAGCTAAAGGATGCATGTCCTGCATACGATAAAATTGTATATTAGACAATGCTAAGAGCTAGAAATATTGATTGGTGCAAGTTTGAAGAGAACAAATCTAAATTACATCATACTTGAATCTTAGCAAAGCAAATGGTCAAATAATATATGTATGAGTGGTAGAAGAACAGCAATGGCCCAAAGAGATACGCGAAACAACAATCAGGATCCAGGAAGTCCAAGGCAAGGCCTCTAAAAAGAATCTGCTCCACACAAGAAGAAACCAAAGACATTTTTACAGCAACATAGCTAGTCCTGCCAAATAGTACATGAATTAAAGAAGGAAACGAGCTTACCCAGTAGGAGCGTGACTGGCACGACCACCGGCAGTAGAGGCGAATAACAGAATCATCCGTGGAAGGAAAAATCGAGCACGGCAAGTAACCTGCAGTGCAAACCACGCGTCAAATATAAAGCTTCCGCCACACACCAATATGAGTCTGAATCCAAAAAAGTAGAGCCAGACCAGGCCAAGACACTAATATGAATCTCAATACAAGGGTACAATGAGCACTGAAGATTTTTCAGCATGTACCATACATCTAGAATAACATGAGTAGCCCTCTGCAATTTATTACTGATGCCCATGCATATGGTACGTATATTTACTAAGTATATAATTAGCAAAGGAGAGAGAGAGAGAGAGGCGAATCTTACCAACGAGGGGCACGACGGGGAGTGGTGGCTAGGTTCCGCCGGCGTCCAGCAGGCTGCCAATGTCGTTGATGATCCGGTCGGCGTCGTCGATGAAGAGGGTGGCGACCCCAGCGACGAAGCTCGACGCGCTGCCGCCATCCTCCTGCAGTGACTGCAGCTGCCGGAACTGGTCGTCCACCATACCCTAGGAACGGGTCAGGTCGGCCACGCCGGAGGCAACGGGTCAGGTCGAAATGGCGACGACGACGATGACGACAACCCCCTACTAGATGCTCCAGCGTGATGTCACACTTTGACATAGGGTATAGTACACATGTATGCAAAATCTCTAGCATCTAGACTCTATCTTAGTACATTCTCTGATGGTGTAAACTTTACATATGAAGATAATTAACTTATCTAGACCCCAGGACAGAGGAAATCATTTCAATCGATCTTAATAATACCTTGGTATGCTTTATATTTTTCCTAGGACTAATTATGTATGTGGTGATGACACAATCCTAGTGGGATAGCATCACCCATTCCTTGTTCAAAGCAACATCACAATAAACCAATCTGTGTCACAAATCGAAGGTGGGGACTGGACAACGAGCTATGTCCAACAGGAAGCAACACCAGCAGCTCACAATATAAATAAAAAGTGTCATCAGTAAAGTAGTTGACAATAAACTATAAGCTCAAATCATAGAACTATTGTTGCAGGTCAAAACAACTGAAGTATGATTTACCAATCTACAAACATAGGCACATAAATAAAATTGTTTGATTCTTGCCTTTACATATATAATATAAACAGAGACACATAATGAGGACTCCTAATAAAAAATGTCGTTTCAGAAATATAATGAATAATGGACATATACTGAAATGGCTAATATTGAGATGAAGAAAGAAACATAAACCTTTCTACGAGATAAGTGATATAGTAGGCAACTTCGCCAACCAAACTATATTTTCAAAATAAGCTTTTCAGTAGAAATAGTTCATCAACCAAACTATAGTTTAAAAATAAGCCCAGCAATAGAAATACTTGAAAATAAACTATAAGCATTAGTCTTGCACTACTAAAAACTTCACGTAAAGCTGAAACCACAAATGGGGATATGTGTGCCTTCCGTTGAAGGTGGACATAACCATGTACAAATATTAGGTGTTTACATGATCTGATGTCGCCCCAGGTGCCATTGAAGACAGACCACGGCGATGTTGATGTCATCGTGGAAGTGGCGCCTTATCATCTTCATGTCATGTACACTGATCTCTCTCTTCCTTGTGGCTCCCTTCAAGGCAGCCGACACTAATTGGTTTTCTATACCCTGCACAAATTTTTTCGCACAACCTCAGTGTCGTTTCATATTTCCAACGGATCATTCATACACGGTGGAAAGATCTCAGTTTTTGTTTTGCTAATTTACAGTGAGAAGAGAAATAAAAACATGTACAATCTGGAAGTTCAACTACTTTCAATACAATTTTCTTCAGGTTTCTAGTTTTTCTTAGGAGAGAACAAGTAACACAATTGAATAAAACAAATCAAAGATGATTAAGGGTTGCTGCAGTACAAGGAAAGTAAGAGGAGGAGAGGGGGACGGACCTCCCTGGACATGCATATCGCCCCACCTCCCTTGCCCTTCTTCTTCAGGTCCTTCTGCTCCTTGCTCATCCATCCCCTTCTTCTCCTTTTCTCTGCAGCACATGGACGGGGGAAGCACCAAATTGATGCCCCCCAAAACACAAATCGGTCCAAATCACAAGTATTATACAAGGTAAAAAATGATTTTTCGGTAAGGAACAGAAGAGGGTAGATAGAGGGAGAGGGCCGAGGATACCGTGGCTGCCGCTATGTTGTGTTGGGGAAGAAGCACACCTCCTCTACCGCTGAGTGGTGGTGGAGAAGCTGCTCCTAATATAAAGCTATTCCTGCAACCTGTAATAACACACTCAAGTTAACGGGATAAGCACACAAATTATTTTCAGTGTAAACAAAACTGATTTCCCTTAAAAGATAAACCAAGTGTAGTAATTGAAGTAACTGTAAGCAAATATCATTACTGCGCTTTTGAACCCGCAGCTACCAAAAAAGACAGATCAGAATGCCCGTTAAGATACGAACAATTTTGAGCCACTAACTAAAAATGTTCAGGTTCTAACAATGTCCAGTTTCTGAAAATGTGCAGGTTTAGACTTGTAGCTGTACTTTACAATTTAGGACAACATGGATCTAATCAACAATAGAAAAATAGAACAACAGAAAAACAGGACAACAGAAAAACAGGACAACAGAGCTCTACAAACTGAAAATTATACAGGCTGGCTCATACAGTAAAATTATGGAGATGGATCCGATCTCCAATTTTGACAGTAAAATTCAGCACATATGATATTCCTGAACCCCATATACCTAAGTTGCACACATTAAAAAAGAACAGCTTCTAACAGATTTTTTTTGCATCTAAGTATACCTCATGGATTTTCCTAAATACTCCCTGTCAATGATTATGCTACTAACTGATTGGCAACTATTTCTTTTGCTGCACAGTTAAAAAAAAATGGCAGTACAAGGAGATCTTCAGTACTCCAATTTATTTCAGTTTTGACAGCTTATTTTCAATTTCAAAATGGAAAATACTCACAAGAGTACCTTGTACGAATAAACCTACAGATCAACATGTGTATCAACTTTTTTGGCAATAATTTTGTTGATCAACAAGGTCTGAAGAACGTGTATTGTACCATTCCTAATTTTATTCACACATGATAAGTCCAGGTCATAAAATTCCCTGATGTTCCTTGGTGCTCCACAATCAACAGGATTGTACACATGGACAATTAACCAATGTGTCAACCAATCTGGACCAGTACAACCAAGGCAAAGCTCCTGCTGCTCTCAAACTGCACGCTACTGCTATAAGCTTCGATGATTTCAGGTCAAGGCAGTGCAGATTAAATATATATCGTTAGTATAACATTTTTCATTGCTGCTAACATGCAGCACATTAGCTCATCTGAAAAAAGTCAAACTACGAGTTACCAATATTTTCCCCTGCAAGCATTACCACAGGCACCTATCAGGCAAAATCCCATCAGATGTGAACTCGAACACGCAGTGGGAAAATCACGCGGCAACTACTACTCATCCAGAAATAGTCGCCGTTGCATACATCCTCACGACACCCAATCTACCACAGCAACCACTCCGACACAAGAGTCAGGAAAACAGAAATTGAACGAACAGAGGATGCAACAAGGTGTTGACACACGAGCACGTCACCGTGTACCCTCGACGCCGGGGGTGATGCACCGCAGCTCGCGTCGAAGGAGACCCGATCGATAGCGCGATACACAAGACAGTCAGCGGGCGCTTTTGTAAACCCGAAGCCCCGCTTGCCCGGGAGGGACCCCATTAGGGCTCACGGTGTCTATGGGCTGCTCCAGGTCGATTCGCTCGCCCATAAAGCCTCGTGGATCCGCAGCCCTCCAGCATGAAGAACTAGCGAAGGACGAGAAGAAAGATACAAGGGAGAGACAAAAAGTAGATGAACACGAAAAAGCAGTAGATTGATTTGTTCGATTGTGTGTTGTTCAATCGGCCGTCACCCCTTATGTATATAAGAGGCGGCTGGACTTCCCGTGCAAGGAAAGGCTTGGATTCACGTCCAAAACCCTAGTCAAATTCGGATTGGTTTTGTTCGAACTTTCCAAAACTGTTCGGTTTAAACTGGCTGAACCTTGCGGTCCACGTTTGAGGTAGTAAACGACCATGGATGGAAACGAGCCCAAAAGCAATCTTGACGGTTTCTACGAGATGAACAACTTTCATGTTGAACTTTTTTGATCAGAGGCCATTTTGAGGGAGTTTTCGGCTCTTTTCCGAAGTCTGCGGCAGAAAAAATCCAAAACCCAGACAAACACCCCCGGAGTGTCCGGCCATCCTCGGAGAAATCCAAAACCCGGATGGTCATTCTCGGAGTGTGCGGCCATCCTGATGCACCCGCGCGTTTTCGGCTGTAACCTTTGCATACGAACTCCGATTGAGACGTTTCTTATATCAAAATCGACCGTTTCGACGAGACGAAGACAATTCATGTAGATCATTTTTCTGGTTGAGGTCTTCTTGGGGGCCTAATCGGCCAAACTGTACTCTGAATATAAGATCTTAGTACTTTGAGCATAGTTTCGGCCTTCGAGATGAAACCGGACGGCGATGGCCCAAACTTCAAAGATGCTCATATCAACAATATGGAACTCTTTCATGTAGAACACTTCTTCATTTGAAGACATCTTAAATAAGTTATTGACCGTGCCAAAATCTGGTGTCAACACATGCCCCCCTGTTTTTAGGCAAAGCTTGTGTGCCGAAAAATAATTTGCACATATCTTGCTCTGAGGACGATGTCAACACTCCATCGGCCATTTGTATGTGATTAGGATGATAAGTATACATCATCCATTGCTTGTTTGAACCTCTTGATGCAACTTGGGTGAAAACTTCTCAAGTTCATTAACAATCCGATGATAAAGTTACATAAACATGTATCTCAATGTCATCCTTCGAACCATATTGTTCACCCTTTTGCTAGGATTTTGTAGATAATCAACAATAAACTTTCTTCAATCCTTACTTCCGCCTGCATAAAAATTTCATTAGTGGCCGAAGTTATGGACTTCGGTTCGGCCTTACCTATGTTGACAAGACGAAGCATCGGCTATTGAGAGAAATGCAATACATCATGATTAACATAGTAGCCGTATGCTTGCTATGCCAACTCTTTTAAATTGTCATGTCTAAATATATGAACAATTTTAAAGCAACTCAAGGTAAATTTTGCATCTAGACATATACCCCAATATAAACTATAAGTGATTCGTCAAAACATTGATAAACCTTGGATATTTGTTGCACTACTCATAACGAATCACCAAAACCCTCAATATGTATAGCACCTATAGCAAGTAAAAGATTCAATCCGAATAACGATGCATATTCGGCTTTGATTAATCATGCATAAAAATATTCTAAGCGGCATGAGGCTTCAAAAATAGTACCATCAGGAGTTATATAAACAAGACCAACACTTTGGCCATTGCTACGAATTGAACCATCAAAACATAATCTCCATAGTACTAGAGAGACAAGGCTAATATCAATATTATGCATGTCATTAATCCGATGTTTAGTAATAAAATCAGCTATGATTTGGCCTCTTATAGATCTCAAAGATGCATAAGCCAAATCATATCCAAACAAAGTATAAGCCCACTAGCCAATTCTTCAACTATGAATTGGTCTATGCAGCATATATTCAATGACATCAGTCATGATGTATCAACCCCATTCAATCATAATATAGGCATACATATAAATTTCCACGAGCACGTACCTTGTCTCGCTCTCCAATCGAACTAAGGATGATGTTAGAATACTACACCGGCCATGCATTGACATACTCTTAGGACGATAGATAAATATCGACCATTATCATGTAAACTTCATTCAAAACACATGTAGCCGAAATAAACAAAGGAAGTGACAAATCAAGTATTTCGGCCCTTTGGATCAACAACAAACTTGTAGCTAATCAAATGTATAGTGATTTGGTAATACCCTTTCATGACGTAAGAAGTTATATTGCAACCATGGATCATTATAAGCCCATTGAGGGTAACCAATCATACCTGATGACGAATTCCATGGCACAGGCATTAATGGCATAGTTGAAGAATATGGATAATGTGTAGACCAAAGATGTTGAAACCTTCGGCTTGGTCCTTCGTAGTTTTCACTCTTTTCCTTCTTCACCTTTGCCGCACTTCTTGTAAAGAAAGCTTGCACATAATTCTTATTTTGAGCACTTCCTTTGGGAACCCATGCCATGTTCCTTTCTTCAAGTTCTTATGCACTAAGTTTTTGTAATTTCTTCTTTTGCCAATACGATAAGCCGAGAGGGTATCTCGGCTGTGATTCTTCTTGAAGCAATGACAATTCTTATTTTAACTTGTGCACTCTCATCTTCTTCTCTTCAGATTTGGCACTTGCACTACAAGAAATATGTCAACTTATGACCACCACTATTGGTCACTGAAAGGTCACAAATTTCCATTTATGACCTTTTTGTGACCAAAAACAGAAGGTCAAAAGTTGGCCGTCGTAAACTGACTATAGCGACCTTTCTTCTGGAATGGTCAAAGACGTTTACGACCAAAATATTCCTACTGTGGCGTTTTGGTCACTAGCAACCTCCCCCAGGCCACATAGGCATCCAGCGTGGCAAGCTGATGTGGCACAAGATTCAGCCCGGTCCAATTCGGTTTTCTACATGGGCCGAGCCCATTAATTCGGCCCATTTATGATTTTTTTTCCTGCCAATTTTGGTCAATTGCTTTGGGCATTTTGCGGTCCATTTTAAATTTGGGCCTCACGATTTTTATAGTGCATTTAATTTTGGGGCCTTGGCCTTTTTGCGATCCATTTTTTGGGCCCTGGCCTCTTTGCGATCCAATTTTTTTGGGCTGTAGCCATTTCAACCAGTTTTTCATTTGGTCCAATAGACATTTCGGCCAGTTTTTAATTTGGGTCACACCTCTTTATTTCGAATACAATTTACAACAATATATTCTCTTTTTGACCACTTTCAATCCAAGAATACATTTCAAGTAAACATAGAATAATATTCCAAGGATTTGTACATATATCCTAGCATTTGTAAGTTCAGCAAGCAAATATACACCAAATTCTCAGCCAGATCAACAATACATCCAAATTCCCAGAAAATACAGCATTACAACAAACACATAAAGCAAGACGTTGACTTGGACTTCCAGCTTCTTCAAAAAAATCAACACATAACTCTCATGTAGATGAGAAGAAAAGCCACATGTTCAGTCTCAATATGGGTAATATATGCTAAAAATAAATCCAAGAACCGTGCAAGAGCCCTAGGTTTTACTATCATTTGGACACCCAGATTGGCGATCCTTCCTTACGTAATGTGTGCAAGTCCAAATAAATTAATAAACAATCCATTTTATAGAGCAAATGATATGCCCCCCTTTTATCTAAAACTGTGGTGTATGCTAGTGACAGAACAAGGGGTAAGACTGTTATGATATGCCAGATTGCTAGCAACAGTGCTTACATGCATCTTCATATTTCAAAAGGTAACATGCATCACATCAAAAAATTGTAAGCATTGAACCTACATCATATCTATAGTAACATCACCAAGCAGGTTGCATGTGTATGCTAGAAATCAAGAATCAAAAGGAATTCAGCTTGTTTCGAATATCTTGCCTTTGTTGCTCCCAGTTCAGTAAAGAAATAGTTGAGCAGTGACACTTCGCCTCATGGACTTGGCAATGCACAATAGATTTCAGAATGGAGCATAAATAGAATACCTGGAAAAGAACAATAAAGAGCTATACAGTTAAGTAAGCATCCTTGGCTGTACAAATAAGTGGAGAGAACAATAAAAAGCTACAGAGTCTAGAATTTCTGTTAAGAAACAGTAACTTGATGTAAAGTCGCTTGAAAATAGAAAACACCTTACAAGCTTGTGAAGCTTACCATGATTTCAAAAGCATGCGTTATCTAATCTTTTATGCCATCCTCCCAAAATTTGGCTAGATGATTCTACAACTGTAGTTGTACCCAACTGCTCAAAATATAAACATATAGATGAGCGCTTCTCACATGTCACCAGAGGTAAATAGCAATACACATAAATGAATGAGAAGGGGCATATTCTACAGCAAGATGAACCAACAGAGATATATCTTGTAGCCTACAACAATCAAGTTAGAAATCACATCCACTTTCTAATTAACCAGCACCTAAATATATACATGCACTACTTCAGGAAATTTATGACTAGGAGATGTATTAATAGCAGATTACGAACTAATGTACTTGTACTTGATCTAGTTGAATAAATGCAGATTAAGTTCCAGCTACAGCCAGCTCCAACTTATGCTACTAGCTATTGACAGAAAAACACGCAGAGAGAGGGGGGAGGAGATCCAGCGACAGTATGTCTATAGCAGGCGACCCCGAGGGAAGATCTGGCGCCTCATGGATTGGTCAACCCCAGGATCTCACGCGCGCCTCCATTGCCGAGGCCGTCCATCTCGCCCGCGAGCTTGATGGTCCAGGCCCCCACGACGACCAAGTCGTGATCCATGCGGAGCTCCACGTCCTGCACGGCTGATCCATGCTCCAGTGGAGGCACGGATGAGAAGGCTAGGGCAAAGTTAGCTTTCTTGTCTGCGTAAGGATGAAAAATAATAACTGTAGTGTTGCAACATAAGGGCAGTACAGATACCATAATAAGTTTCAGGAACATCACATCTAGCACAGTTACAGAGATGGCACAAAATTATTCTATGCAATTTTCAACATATTTGTAATAATTTTCATAAGCAATGAATCATGACAAACAAATTATGAGTTATGAAGTGGTTTCAAACTATAACAGTGAAGGACTAGACCCGCAAAACACAATGATGTATAGGCACTAAATGTACACATCAAGTAATAAGAACAGAGACCATAAATGATACTGATCAAGGATAAAAACAGGTAGGTATCATATAATTCTCATCACAATCATACATTGAATTCATTAAAGGCTACAGATATAGAAGTATCATGCAACCAAAAGGGTTTAAGACCATACACAAGGATCAGTGTTAGCGGAATTGAGATATATTTGTACAGAGTAATGAAAGGTGCCAATCCAGTGCAAGATAATACAACAAATATGTCAAAGTTATTTAGATTTGCTAATGTGTTTGTCACACTACCAAAATTCAAGATAAGCCATGACAGGGAAATGAGTGAATTACAGCAAAGGAGGCATCTAATTTGACTACCAGTACCACAATCATTGAGTGAAAGCAAACACCAGAGAATTTAGAAATTTTCTGAACTGAATGCAAGTAAGTTTGCACATGACATAGCAAGTATGCAGTCCGTAATTAGATTAGATGTTCTAACTCATGAGCTACATACATAGAGACCTACTGGAATCCTTACGCTTAAACTAGAAAGAGAACAAAAAAACTGAACCTAACTATGCAGCAGAGAGAGATAGCATGGGGGGACGACCTATGGACCAAATTGTCCTTCACCAGATCATTCAAGGGAGCACAACAGCAGTAGCAGAACTTGCATGTTGCTTCACACAACTAGATCGGAGTAACCTGCAAAGGAACACACTAATTAGATGGGGAGATGGAGAAGAAGAAGATAAGAGAAGTGGAGGAGCAAGTGACGAACCTGAGATGGTGAAACTCCTCCTAGGTCGCCATGGACAATCTGATCCCCACATAATCTTTCTCGCCCTTCCTTCACAAAACCAGATCAGATCTCTTCACGAACCTGCAAAAAAAAGCAATCATATGCAAGATACGTTAAGTGTACGTGAACATGAACTGGCCAATACTTATTAGAACCAAGAATCGCATGACACATAGCACCACAGAGTATGTACAGAAACCCCACAACTTGCTGGCAAGTTGCAACACAACTAATAAGTACTAGAAAGCACGCTTATAGCCAATAAGATCTGTTCTTCCTGATTTGCTTAAATACTGAGAAAATTAGTACAAGTGTGATCTTGTCGATGTTTCTGGGCTCATATGATATGATGAGTTGACTGGAAGGCACCTAGAATACTGCTAGGTGGGATTCTAGATTAAAATGTTATACTATTTCGGTAGAGTAAACCGGATTGAGTGCTACTACTGTATCATGCAACATCTTTTAAAAGTTTCTTCTGGTTCTGAGGTGGCCATGTAGCGACCGAGGTCGTCCCATGGTGGTGGAGCCATGTATGCATTGTGAACCCACGTACGTGTCTTATCTCAAAGAAATAACCCGGCAGCAGTAGGTCACACAATTGTTCAAGTGCAGCAGTTCTCTTCACCTACCAGGGTGCCACGGTGCCGGTTTCATTCAATCCTCTGCACCTAGCCATATCTTTTGTCTACCAACAGGGAATAAATTCTGCACCTACTAATCTTATCTTATCTCAAAGAAGACTTGACGACCATGAATGACGACGGCGGGTGAAATGAAAATGAAAGGAGAGGAAAGGCAAGGCTCACTCACATCGTTGGCGAAGAAGACGCGGTTGTAGGTGTAGCTGCCGGCGGGGTAGATCCAGGAGTTGGCGACGAAGCAGAGGTTGCCGCGGCCGGGACGTCGTGGAGGGTGACGGTCTTGAGCAGGAACTCGGGGCTGTGGTAGTTGTTGACGACAATGGCGCCGCGCCCGTGGGTCTTCCTCCGCGGCTCCACGACGCGAAGCAAGCGGAAGGAGAAGCCCGCTGCTGGAACGCGCGCATGGAGGGGAAGGTCGTCGCCGAAGAAGGAGTAGAGTGAGGAAGCCCGCTCCCGGCCTTGGTTCGTGGAGGCCCCTTGACGGCGGGGGAGGGAGGTCGCTTGCTCAGGAGATCGATTGATGACGACGGTGCCTGGACGGAGAAGTGAGGGGAACTGGGTGGCGGCGGCAATGTGGGAGACGAGGGGGAGCGCGTGAGGTGGATCTGGAGCGCTAGGGTTCGACGGAGCGTTGTGGGGAAGGATGGGGCGGCGACGGGGGGCCGTCATCTTTGATATGGATGAGGAGGTGCGGATCCGGCGATGTGGGGGCAGTGAGGTCGGGGCGGTGGGTGAGGAGGAAGGGTTGCCACGCGGGAGAGGACTGGATCGGGAGGGGGGCGGCGGCGGCGCGGAGATGGGAGGAAGCGATCGATCTGAGCTAGGGTTTGGGCTGCGGGTGGGGGGTATCTCTTTTTGTTTTCTTTTTTATTTTTTGTGTAGAAAGATGGATGGATGGATGTGGGATGGATGGATGGATGGACGCCATGTCATCAATCCGTGGGAAGTGTTCTGATTGGTTCGGAAAATCAATGGTTTAAAATAGTTTTGAACTATTAAAAATAGAGGGATTTTGTGAAGTAGATATCAAAAATATTTTTCAAAAGGGAACCACACAAATTTTCACTAGAGTTAGACCACATTTTATGGATAAGGACCCATTTGGATGCATTTCTGATCTTTCTAGCTATTTTTAATCATTTTTCGAGTGCCCGAAAGGAGGTTTTTTTTGTGAAGGACCTCCCAAATAATTGTTGCAAAATTGGACCAAATCAAGTTTCTAAAATACTAGGCCATATTTAATGCACAATTGACCAAATGGTTGGGTGTAAAAAGTTTTGATCCACCTCTCGTGAAAAAGACAAATTTCCGCCGATTCAGCTGGAAGCAGGTCAAATTTGAACCGCAGCTGCCTCATAGTTTGCTATTTATTTTTTCTAAAAATCATTTCTAGGTACATAAGTATCTATTTAATCAGAGAAACACCAAAAGTTTTCCAAGATTCAACCACTAGCTAGGAACGGTCAAGCCCGCCGTTTTGACCGCATTTTGAAACGGGCATAAAAAATTCAAAAAAAATCAAAAAATTGGAAAACCTTCACATTGTGTCATTATATGTGAACAAGTTTCCAGGAAAAATAATAAAATTGTAGTACGGTAATTATTTTAAAAAAGTGTTATCAGAAATGAGCTATCAATTGTGAAGATTCATGGCTTTCAAGCCAAATGATCAATCTTATGGCCACATTCATGGCATAGTTTGTTCAAATGATCTCATATTGTGCACAAGGGTGCATATTGGAATGGCAAACAATGTTGCCTAAGGAAGTTTTCATTTTCGTTGGACGAAAAAACCATTTTCCATTTTTCGAGTGCCCGAAAGGAGGTTTTTTTGTGAAGGAACTACCAAATAATTGTTGCAAAATTGGACCAAATCATTTTTATAAAATACTAGGCCATATTTAATTCACAATTGACAAAATGGTTGGGTGTCAAAAATTTTGATCCACCTCTGGTGAAAAAGACAAATTTCCGCCAATTCAGCTGGAAGCGGGTCAAATTTGAACTGCAACTGCCTCATAGTTTGCTATTTATTTTTTCCAAAAATCATTTCTAGTTACATAAGGACCTATTTAATCATAAATACATGGTTTGGTGGCGATATGTCGAGGTTTGGGCGGTGGCCGAGGGCCCAACTCTAGAGCGCGTAAACTCACATGCCCGCCGCGTGGTCACCGCGTGACCGTGGCGTTGCCATGTGTTATGGGCGGCCTAGGCATGTCTAGTGGGTTGGGAACTCCCCAGGTTGGTGCTAGGAAGAAAATTACAACATAAGATTCTCACGAGGAGACCAATCGATGCTCAAACATGAATTAGCAGCCAAGTGTTTGATTAGCGGTACGGGAAATGTACATGGCTAATGGGCGTGAGTTTTGGCTGAGGATGATCAGTTACTAAGAAGACCGTTTTCACAAATTTTTAGCTCAAAAGGAGGAGCCTAGGTGGTACTTGCTTTGCAAACCACCACACTGGACATAAATACGAATGTTGAAGCTCGGCTCAAAATAATGAATGAATTGAGCTGGCATTTGGTGGAGGATGGTTATTTGGGCATAGGAACGCACTGTAGAAAATGGATACTATTTGGACATGCCAAAGTGGTACTTCCTTCACAAACTGTTACTCTGAACAGAATAGGAAAATGAATATTTTTGAATTATTTTTGAACTAGGCAAGGAAGGTTTTTATATATTTGATGAAGATATGACCCAAAGAATTTATGAGATTTTTTTGGGAATTTTGGGAATGACAGAAATATAGGTTGCTTCACAGCATAGGGCAAAAACTGCCACATGGACATGACACATAGTCATAGCAACCCACCACAATTTACAAGGCTATGACCATCTATATTGGTCGTTAACAACTAGAAATAAGGCAGCGGACTAGCACTGTTAGCTTTATGACCATTTCATGTAAGGAAATTATGACCTTTCTGACCAAAATGGTCGCAATGGTTTAGGGTTTGGAGCCCCTCGAACAGCTTTTGACCAATTGGTCTCAAATGGTCATAAATCTATGACCAATTCTTCCAGGGTCACTGACAGAAGGTCATAAGTTGACATATTTCTTGTAGTGTTGATTGACTTGTCTTGTTGCTTTTTGTAGCCAATTTCAACACTTTAATTGGCTCTTTTTCATTAGAGATCATATCTGAAGTGACACTCTTACGACCATCTCTTTTGACGTGGTAGACTTGCTCAACTACCTCTTTCTTCTTTCTTGAGCTCGGGACCGATTCCTTAGAATTGAAGTGGTCGTTGACATGTGATTTTTCAAATGTAGATCTTCTCGGAGCTGCATAATATTGATGAGATGGTCTAAAATAAGATGGAGAATGTGCCCTGGTATCATGCCTGCCCAATGATGGATATGGATCTATATGAGCATAGGGAGGCATCCACGGCATGGGCATTAGCAGCCCAAAATAAGGATATGAATATGTTGCATTAAATTTATCACGTTGCCAATACCAATCCTCATATTTGCGCCTTGGGGATGGTCTTGGTTTCTTTGCATTATTTGGCCGATAAGCATTCTTCTCTTCACTCTTCTTTTGATATTTATCCAATAGTTCAGTGAAGGTGATTTTTGATCTCTTACACTTGCGCTTACTTCGGCCTTTGTTTTCTTTTGGTTTGATTTCATCGATCATTGGATTTGCTTGCTGCCCCCCAGTCCTTGGCGTCTCCATTGTAACTTCGATGGAATTATCGCCCTCAAGATTATGCTCATTATGCTCTTCAACAACTTCTTTACTTGAAAGCTTGATCCCATCACCTGCAACTTTTATATTCTCTTTAAATGGATCGGCTTGAAGCAGCCGATGCAAAAACTTTTTCCCATCGGGACCAATCAGAATAGACTGGTCATCTCTTGGTGTTTCAACAAACTTCAATTGTCCTTTTTCAATGGCCGATCTAACTATTTGACGAAACATGTTGCAATCCTCAAAATTATGCTTGGAGGAATCATGCAACTTACAATACATGCGTCCTTGGATTGATGGCTTAACATGGTGATCAAGAATTGTAATGTAATTATTTTTCAGCAACAAATCAAATATTTGATCACACATGCTTGAATTGAAGGTATACTTCTTGTTTTCTAGCCGATCTTGTTGTTTGAACGGCTTTGGAGATAAGCAAACGAATGGTTCAGATTTGAAATCTCCCCATTCGGCAATGCATTGTGTTTTCCACTCTATCTCCGATGTCTTTGGATAAGATATTATATTAGCATCGGTTTTCTCAATAGAATTTAACCTTGGCTTTAAATTTCTGAAACAAAGGTATTTAGAACATACATGTCTCAGTTGAGACCAAGTGCAAGCCAAGTACGAAATAAGCAAAGCTACCCAACTAGATATGAACTTTAGATAAAGCAACGGGGAAAGCTTTGGCTGTAACAATAAGTCATTATCGGTCTTTATAAATGGCGCAATGGGTTGACCGATATGTTCCATAACAAGTTTATTGCTAACAAGTAAATTACCCTTCTTCATTGGTCTTTCAAAATTACTTATGAGAATATTTCTTATAGATGCATCAATAATGAAGTTGCGACCAAATCTGAAAATAGGTAAATTACTCTCTATACATACCTCTTCAAATATGTTGGGAGAGCATGATGGTGGTGCCACTTGAAGAACATCTTGCTCCGTCTTTGGATGGCTCCCCAACACCTTGTCATCAACTTTTTCTTAATTCCATGCATCATTGCTTCGAAGATCCATGTCAGTCGAACTTTGTTCGGCTACTTCTTCTTGTCCTTGAGGTTTGTCAATTTCTATGACATGGAACTCATAGGGCAGGAAGTAGGTTCCATTAACTTTAGAAAAATCAAGCACCGTTGTTTTCCTATGCTTGCCATGACCTTTCTCAATAATGCTTGCCTTGTTGGATTTGATGGATTCAGAATATATACTACTTGATTCGGCTTTTTCAACCGAAGCACTTTCATGTTCCGAATCATCCTTCTTTTCATTGATACTACCAATTGGCAATGCTTCTTTTATCCGAGCCAATTCTTTTTCTATTTGTTTCTGACGGCGAGCGGCAAAATTAGCTTTAAGCTTTTTCTCAATTTCAGCCCACTCCGGATATGATTGCCCCCCAATGCTTTTAGATTCTTTCGGCAATGATACATGGGTGTTGCCAAAATTTTGCAATTGTGTAGGGGGTGTATAATATGATGTAATACTAGGTGAAGGCATATGCATTGTTTTAAGACCATACTTTTGCTCGCCAATTTTATCAATTGGCAAAGATTCATCCTCCTACAAAACTCTAGCTTTTATTGCGGCATAATCAGCAAATAGCCCCTTTTCATGTTGTTCAAGGCAAAGAGCAATAATTCTCTTATTTTGGGCTAAACTCTTCAATGCAGCCACCACTACCTCATCTTCTACAATATTGGGCACAACCGCTCCTGTAAAATTTACATTCATTTGGCTATAACCAGGAAGGTGTGAAGCCGAATTATGAGCATCTACAATTGTGTATGGTGCCGAAGAATTACTAACATGAGGTGTAGCATATGACGGTTGAGAGTAACTGGCCGAATAGCCACTAGTAGCATGGCCAATTCTCTCATTCATCGGCATGGTTGGATTACTATATTGCACATTAGTTGCCGATGAATAAAAGGGTGCAACACTTTCTTGCATGGCATTGGAAATTCTAACTTGGGGTGTTTCAAATTGATTAATCAAACTCATCATGTTTCTCATCGGCATATGAATTTGCTGGGTTGCCGATGCATGTGAGTTGGGATACATATGGTGTATGTTACTAATATCATAAGAAGTTGAAGTATATAAATTACTTTGAATCGGCCCTTGCACGTAGTTAGTTGCATAATTGCAAAAACTAGGGTTGGCCGATAGAGTATACTCATTGAACGATCTAGTAACACCATATGAATTATTTGCATCTAATATCATAAGGGATTGGGTATTCATATTACCTTTGTAGACTCCAAACCCTAGATGATGATCTCTTCGTAGCAAGAATAGGACGGAGACCGTTCGAAGCTTCGTCCCCAGCGGAGTCGCCAAAAAGTGTGTTGACACACGAACACATCACCGTGTACCCTCGACGCGGGGGTGATGCACCGCAGCTCGCGTCGAAGGAGACCCGACCGACAGCGCGATATGCAAGACAGTCAGCGGGCGCTTTTGTAAACCCGAAGCCCCGCTTGCCCGGGAGGGACCCTGTCAGGGCTCACGGTGTCTATGGGCTGCTCCAGGTCAATTCACTCGCCCCTAGAGCTTAGTGGATCCGCAGCCCTCCAACATGAAGAACTAGCGAAGAACGAGAAGAAAGATACAAGGGAGAGACAAAAAGTAGATGAACACGAAAAAGTAGTAGATTGATTTGTTCGATTGTGTGTTGTTCAATCGGCCGTTACCCCTTACGTATATAAGAGGCGGCTGGACTTCCTGTGCAAGGAAAGACTTGGATTCACGTCCAAAACCCTAGTCAAATTCGGATTGGTTTTGTCCGAACTTTCCAAAACTATTCGGTTTAAACTGGCTGAACCTTGCGGGCCACGTTTGAGGTAGTAAACGACCACGGATGGAAACGAGACCAAAAGCAATCTTGACGGTTTCGACGAGGCGAACACCTTTCATGTTGAACGTTTTTTGATCAAAGGCCATTTTGAGGGAGTTTTTGGCTGTTTTCTAAAGTCTGCGGCAAAAAAATCCAAAACCCGGACAAACACCCCCGGAGTGTCCGGCCATCCTCGGAGAAATCCAAAACCCGGATGGTCATTCCCAGAGTGTCCGGCCATCCTAATGCACCCGCACGTTTTTGGCTGTAACTTTTGCATACGAACTCCGATTGAGACGTTTCTTATATCAAAATCGACCGTTTCGACGATACGAAGACAATTCATGTAGATGATTTTTCTGTTTGAGGTCTTCTTGGGGCCTAATCGGCCAAACTGTACTCCGAATATAAGATCTTAGTACTTTGAGCATAATTTCGGCCTTCGAGATGAAACCGGACGGCGATGGCCCAAACTTCAAAGATGTTCATATCAACAATACGGGACTTTTTCATGTAGAACACTTCTTCATTTGAAGACATCTTAAATAAGTTATTGACCGTGCCAAAATCTGGTGTCAACACAAGGGAGGTCGTGGTGAAGGAAGAGGGAGGAGGAAGGAGCGGTGGGGCTACCTGCCTATGGCCCCGTCGGTGGCGCTGCTCCATGCGGCGGGACCGGCCGCGGCAGGGAGGGAGGGAGGGAGGGAGGGGCTGCTGTCGGCCAGCCCCATGGCCAGCGGGAGGTGGAGCCGCATGTGGGGGCGAGGAAGGTGATGGAGAGGAGCCTCCGGTGTCCACCGGAGCCGCGCCGGCGACGAAGGCGATGCCCAGCCCGAAACCCAAGCCAAGACTGAGGGTTGCGAGCGAGCGCGAGAGACCGTGCGCCGCGTATCTGGCCGGATGGGAGGAAGAGGTGGAGCACCTGCCGTGTGCACGCGAGGACGCGCGCCTCCTCTCCCCTCCCCTCCCGCGTGCCTCCTCTCCTCCTTCCCCGCCGCCGCCCGGCCTCCTCCTTCCACCCCTCCGGCCGTCTCCTCTCCCGCTCGTGCCGCCTCCTCCTCCCCACCAGCGCCTCCCTCTCCTCCTTCCCTGTCTTCGCCCGGCCTCCTCCTTCCGCCCCTCCGATCTGGCGCCGCCCAAAATGCCCCGCCCCGGCCCTGGGTCGTGCGCCGCCTCCACCATTGGTAGGAGGGGGCCGCGGCGGCCGCCGCGCAGCCCGACGACCAGGAGAGAAAGAGACGGGGGTGACGAATGAGAGCATGAACGAATGGGCCGCCGCCCTCCCCCACCCCATAGCCGCACGAGCCAACTGCCGCACGCCATGCACGACCCTGTTAGAGAAAATACGAAAATACCCTCGGTGGGGGCAGGGTATTACGTGCGGTGGCACGAGATCTTTCCCCCGCCGATGCGCGCGACAAGACGAC
Organism: Triticum timopheevii; assembly: GCA_963921465.1. NCBI lineage: Eukaryota > Viridiplantae > Streptophyta > Magnoliopsida > Poales > Poaceae > Triticum > Triticum timopheevii. Next base: position 427,068,763 of record OY997262.1, read on the forward strand.
CGGGCCATATTGAAGCCACGGTCGCTGACAACCGCGGCCCACCCGCGAGCGGACCCACACGTCAGAGACTTCAGACAGAAAAAACAGAGTAAAAATGAGCGTGATGAGGCAGTAACAGGCAGTAACTATTCATTCTAGCAGTAACTTATTTTGATCCGACGGCCCAACTTTCTCCAGATGTCGATCCAACGGACGAAAACGCATCAAGGGAACAGATCCAACGGCCTAGAATCACTGATCTCTGAGGAGGCTTGTAGGGACCTTCTTCTCTTATTTCTGGATTTTAACATGACATCTCACCCATGTCGTCACTTGTCGTCGTTCCGCCTTCGCAAACAATGACCCCGGTGTTCACCTAATCTATTTTTTTATCAGCGGCGTTCACCAAATCACAATGGGCCCGAGCATGGTCAATCCCAATGTGATGTCCCCGCAAAGAAAAATCCCAATGCGGTGAACTCAGCCACGACACGTCACATTGTACCATGCCAGCGCAAGGGAACATTAAAAACTCAACATGTGCACCTGTACAGGCTAGGATTTAGGTAGTAAACATTCATTTTTTTGAAATTCATAGGATTTCTTTTATGAAAAAAATATGCACCAAAATCACATCATAGTATCGTTATGTGATAATTTTTCGGAAATGTTAACGCCCACACGTGTGGGCGTTAACCATCCCAACCACACGCCTCCATCACCGTCCAGCAGTCTCCGCATGAATCTTGGCACATTTTGGCTGATTTTGTGTGCCACGTAGGACAAGGCGTGTGTGTGGTGTGTGACATAGTTCGCCCACACGCCAGTTGCCTCCCCGCGGTCAGCGGTTGCCACTCGGGGGCGTGCGGTGGAACTGCTCTGCGCCCGCACGCCACGCCCGATCGTGCTTCAAACACGTCGCGCACTTCGCCCCCCCGCCCCTCACGGTTCCATTTACTACTCCCCTCAGTTACTCGCACAAACCGCTCCGCAGTTCAGTCGATTGGAGGAGAAGGCGAGAGGAGAAGGCAACGGCGAAGGCGGAAGAGCCGACGGTATCGCGGCCGTCAGTGGGACTCGCCGGACCGGAGCGTCTTCGCCGGAGCGCGTGCAGATTGAAGGTAATGCTCCCTCCCACGCTCAAAATCCTTGCCTGCATTTCTCCCGTCCCCTCCGTGGTCGATGCTTCGCTCGAGATTCATCGAGATTCAGGCGGGTTCGCGATGCGCCGACGTTCCCGCCGGCGGTGGAGGCTTGTGCTTGCCGTTTTCGATGGCATTGAGCAGTTTCATCGCCGCCGCGGTGGCGGTCACGCCGGTCTGGTTCGACCTGTCCGGAGCCACATCCTGGTTGTGCCTTGGGATTGGACCATTGTTTTTCTGTCCGATAGTTGCGCATTGCCTTGAAATGCTATTTGTGATCAGTGCAGGGAGAATTTTGTTGCCATTGAACCCTAGATAGTTGTCATTGAACCCTAGATCTAGGTACTTGTTTTTCAAAGTGTAGTATGAAGGCAAACACGGAAGTTTCAGTAACTATCTGCACCGTGTGGAAACTAATTTCCTGATCGTATGTAATAGTTGCCACAAATATGCTTTCCATGTGGCAACTAATTTTGTGCAGATGCTATGGCTGTTGCCATGATCTTGTCATGGTAAAGTATAGTAAATAGGTAGTCATGACAGTTTCAGCAACTAGGTGCACTGGATGGCAACTAATTTCTACATCAACTGTGTCAGTTGCCTCATATATGCTTTCCATGTGGCAAGTATTTCTGTGAACACACTATGGTTGTTGCCATGTTGTAGGCAGGATAATGTGGCAAATTCAATGTACTACAGACCCAAATTTGTGTTTTGCCACGCTGACTTGTGGCAACTAGCAGGATAATGTGGCATGGTAAAGTGTAGTAAATAGGTAGTCATGGCAGTTTCAGCAACTATGTGCACTGGATGGCAACTAATTTGCTGATCAACTGTGTCACTTGCCACATATATGCTTTCCATGTGGCAAGTATTTCTATGAACACACTATGGCTGTTGTCATGTTGTAGGCAGGATAATGTGGCAAGTTCACTGTACTATAGACCCAGTTTTGTGTTTTGCCACACTGACTTGTGATATCTGAACATATTTGGCCGTATTAAATGGCAACTCATTTTTAATATGAGGTTAGTGTGTGAATTGCCATTACAGGTTGTTCAGTAGATGTTTTTCAATGCTTTTTTGAATTTGTGGTGCATTTTAACATGGCAATTTCAACCTAGCACATTTTGCCTTTAAACACATGGCAACTCAGTTTTGTATGAGGACAGGGTGTGAGTTGCCACATTACATGTTTGTGCAGTGGAAGATTTGTGCCTTTCTTTCGTAATATCTTGTGCTAACATGGAAACTTCAACATTTTGTTTTAGGTGCATTACGATCTGTACATTTTTCAAATGAAGCCAATGTGTTTAATTGCCACATTTATGTTTTCGACAATCATAGGGGTGCGTGTGTGTTCATGTGATATTTGCCTTCACTATTTGCCATTTCAATTGAGCCCATGTGGCAAGCACATTCTGTTAGGTGGCAACTGCTTACTTCATACAGTTCATTTCCATCCTGACAATTTGGGTTTGTTCTTACCTCAGCAGAATGGCTCGCGGCGATCATCAAAACGATGATGATGACTTCATGGATGCACCGTAGCAGAATCGGGCAACTGGACGGAGAAAAGACGGTGATGAGGTAACTGTCCACACACCCTCCTTCCCCATATGTTTTTGGATGCCAGATCGAGCTTGCAATCGTATGTTATGAACTAAATTTTCATGACAGTGAAAACACGACAACAAATGATCATTTGTCTGCTTTGCAGAAGAAGAAATGTACTCGCAATAGGGCCTCGCAGGAATGTCTGATTTCATTGACCGACAGATTTACTGATGATCAGAAGGGAGCTACTGCTGAGGGGTATGCAGGCTCTGATGGATGTCCGATGCAAGAACCTTGTGAACCCTGTATGCGACTAGCTTGGTGAGATTTACGATCCCGCCTCCAGGGAATTTGTGATTCCGGGACGTGGAAGACTGCCCTTGGACGAGGAATCCGTGTTCTGCACTTTGGGTGTGCCCCGTGGAGAAATCAAAGTCCCATATGAGGTCAATAATAAGATTGAGGAAATGTTGTTTCCCTGTTTGTTTCCTGGGTTGGAATCCATGCCGAACACGACTTTCCTGGCAGATTCGTTGCAGGCCATGACAACCCATGGCGAGGTTTTTAAGATGAAGCTACTCATGTACCTCATCTCAGCTGTTTTCGCGCCGACCACTTCTCTTCACCCAAGCAACAAATGCTTCCCCATCCTGGTGAATGATCTATCTATACTCCTTAATTTCCTTCAATCTTTTTGCTCCGATGTCATGTGTAAGCTAGTCACTGCCAGTTTTTTTGATGTTTTTCCATTTGATTTCTGATGCGGCAACTTGTTGTCCTGAAATTTGTGCCGTGCAGGCGAAACTGAAAGATGTGAAGAACATGAATTGGTGTAAGTTCATTGCTGATTTCCTGCATGATGCATCCTCAAACAAGATGTACCAGAAGGGTTGTCGACTGCATTTAATAGTATTATTTTTACAGTCCTTTCTGTGAACACTCTTTAACACCTTTATTTATGCATGGCAACCATGATAATGACATCATGGCAACTAACATCATAACAAGATGGCAACTGCCATCATACCATGATGGCAACTAACATAGACAGATGGCAACTTCTTCTTTTCTTTTCATGCACTTCAACTTGATGGTTGTAGGAACATACATTAGCTTGTTTTAGTAAAATACCATGATGGCAATTGATATTTTTTACTTTTTAAATTGTTGTACATTAGCTCATGTACGTCGACTGTCTTGATCTGTCCACCGTGGACTTCACTGGGACAGGAGGCCCGCCGCCTACACACAAGTTTGCTGTTTCTGCATGGACTTACGATGTTGTCAAGGCTGTTCTTGCTGCAGACAGGGTAACTGATACCAAATATAGGAAACTGCAGGTTAGTTCTGGTTTCTTTCTCTACACGGCATTCTTACAATTTTTGCTGCATAACATACGAAAAAAAATCCTCATGTGGCAACCGTCTGTGGCTAACAAGAGATGACTACCTTGTTAGCCATGGCTGTCTGCGCATGGTATCCATGTCTCACTCCACATGGCAACTCTGTCATCCGTGCTGAAACTTCTAGTCTCTTCCTCTTTTTTTGTTTTATTTGCAATACATGAATTGTTAGTTAGTGTTCAACATTTTCTCTCTTACATCCTAGCTATTTTTTGCTTATTTCCAGCTGATGGCCAAGCATGCTATAGACTAATACATGTTTGGGGGGCCTCAGAACTTTGGAAAGTGGATGGTGTTGGAAATATGACCTAGAGGCAATAATAAAATGGTTATTATTATATTTCCTTGTTCATGATAATTGTCTATCATTCATGATATAATTGTATTGATCGAAAACCATAATACATGTGTGAATACATAGACCACAACATGTCCCTAGTGAGCCTCTAGTTGACTAGCTCGTTGATCAACAGATGGTCATGGTTTCTTGACTATGGACATTGGATGTCATTGATAACGGGATCACATCATTAGGAGAATGATGTGATGGACAAGACCCAATCCTAAGCATAGCACAAGATCGTGTAGTTCGTTTTCTAAAGCTTTTCTAATGTCAAGTATCATTTCCTTAGACCATGAGATCGTGCAACTCCCGAATACCGTAGGAATGCTTTGGGTGTACCAAACATCACAATGTAACTGGGTGGCTATAAAGGTGCACTACAGGTATATCCGAAAGTGTCTGTCGGGTTGGCACGAATCGAGACTGGGATTTGTCACTCCGTATGACGGAGAGGTATCTCTGGGCCCACTCGGTAATGCATCATCATAATGAGCTCAATGTGACTAAGTAGTTAGTCACGAGATCATGCATTACGAAATGAGTAAAGTGATTTGCCGATAACGAGATTGAACGAGGTATTGGGATACCAACGATCGAATCTCGGGCAAGTAACGCGCCGATTGACAAAGGGAATTGTATACGGGATTGCTTGAATCCTCGACATCGTGGTTCATCCGATGAGATCATCATGGAACATGAGGGATCCAACATGGGTATCCAGATCCCGCTGTTGGTTATTGGCTAGAGAGCTGTCTCGGTCATGTCTGCATGATTCCCGAACCTGTAGGGTCTACACACTTAAGGTTCAATGACGCTTGGGTTATAAGGAAGATTTGTATGTGATTACCGAAAGTTGTTAGGAGTCCCCGATGAGATCCCGGACGTCACGAGGAGTTCCGAAATGGTCCGGAGGTGAAGATTTATATATGGGAAGTCATCATACGGTCACCGAAAATATTCGGGGGTATACCGGTATTGTACCGGGACCACCGAAGGGGTTCCGGGGGTCCACCGGGAGGGTCCACCTGCCCTGGAGGGCCTTATGGGCTATTGGTGGAAGGTAACTAGCCCCTAGTGGGCTGGGCGCCATCCCCCACTAGGGCCCATGCGCCTAGGGTTGGGGGGGACCCTAAAGGGGGCGCCCCCTTGCTTGGGGGGCAAGCCCCCTCCCCCTTGGCCGCCGCCCCCTCTAGATCTCATCTAGAGGGGCCGGCCCCCTTCCCCCCTCTCCCTATAAAAAGAGGGGTGGAGGGAGGGGTGCAGCACCACATCCAAGGCGCAGCCCCTCCCCTCTCCAACACCTCTCCTCCTCCACGTGAGCTTGGCAAAGCCCTGCCGGAGAACTGCCACTCCATCACCACCACGCCGTCGTGCTGCTGTTGGAGCCTTCTTCCTCAACCTCTCCCTCCTCCTTGCTGGATCAAGGCGTGGGAGACGTCACCGGGCTGCACGTGTGTTGAACGCGGAGGCACCGTTGTTCGGTGCTTAGATCGGATTCGGCCGCGATCTGAATCGCTACGTGTACGACTCCTCCAACCGCGTTCTTGCAACACTTCCGTCTCGCGATCTTCAAGGGTATGAAGATGCACTCCCCTCTCTCTTGTTGCTAGTTACTCCATAGATTGATCTTGGTGATGCGTAGAATTTTTTTAATTTCTGCAACGATCCCCAACAGTGGCATCATGAGCTAGGTCTATGCGTAGTTTCTATGCACGAGTAGAACACAAGTTTGTTGTGGGCATCGATTTTGTCAATTTACTTGCCACTACTAGTCTTATCTTGTTTCGGCGGCATCGTGGGATGAAGCGACCTGGACCGACCTTACACGTACGCTTACGTGAGACAGGTTCCACCGACTGACATGCACTAGTTGCATAAGGTGGCTAGCGAGTGTCTGTCTCTCCCACTTTAGTCGGATCGGATTCGATGAAAAGGGTCATTATGAAGGGTAAATAGCAATTGGCATATCACGTTGTGATTTTGGCGTAGGAAAGAAACGTTCTTGCTAGAAACCTATAGCAGCCACATAAAAAACTTGCAACAACAATTAGAGGACGTCTAACTTGTTTTTGCAGCATGTGCCGTGTGATGTGATAGGGCCAAAAGGATGTGATGAATGATATATATGTGATGTATGAGATTGACCATGTTCTTGTAATAGGAATAATGACTTGCATGTCGATGAGTATGACATCCGGCAGGAGCCATAGGAGTTGTCTTAATTTATTGTATGACCTGCGTGTCATTGAATAACGCCATGTAATTACTTTACTTTATTGCTAAACCGTTAGCCATAGTAGTAGAAGTAATAGTTGGCAAGACAACTTCGTGAAGACACGATGATGGAGATCATGATGATGGAGATCATGGTGTCATGCCAATGACGATGATGATAATGGCGCCCCGAAGATGGAGATCAAAAGGAGCAAAATGATATTGGCCATATCATGTCACTATTTGATTGCATGTGATGTTTATCATGTTTTACATCTTATTTGCTTAGAACGACGGTAGCATAAATAAGATGATCCCTCATAAAATTTCAAGAAAGTGTTCCCCCTAACTGTGCACCATTGCGAAGGTTCATTGTTTCGAAGCACCACATGATGATCGGGTGTGATAGATTCTAACGTTCGAATACAACGGGTGTAAGCCAGATTTACACAAGTAAAACACTTAGGTTGACTTGACGAGCCTAGCATGTACAGACATGGCCCCGGAATACAAGAGACCGAAAGGTCGAACATGAGTCGTATAGAAGATACGATCAACATGAAGATGTTCACCGATGATGACTAGTCCGTCTCACGTTGTAACGCCCCGGATTCGATGCGCCAGGTGTCCGCTAGTTATTCGTCGTTGTTGCCATGTCATTTGCTTGAGTGTTGCATTTTACCATGTCTTCATGTGCATTGCATTGCATTGTATACGTGTTCGTCTCATGCATCCAAGCATTTTCCCCGTTGTCCGTTTTGCAATCCGACACTCCTAGGTCATCCGGCGTCCCCCTTTTGTCTCTTGCCGTGAGCGGGTGTTAAACTTTCTTGGAATGTCCTGAGGTTTGCCAAGCGGCCTTGGTATAGCACCGGTAGACCGCCTGTCAAGTTTCGTGCCATTTGGAGTTCGTTTAATACTCCAACGGTTATCCGGGTAACCGCAAAGCCCTCTTTTGTTTTGCAGCCCAACACCCCTCCAAAGTGGCCCAAAACCCGTACTAACCCCCTCCTTGCTCTCGGTCGTTTGATCACGATCGTGTGGGTGAAAACTGCTCCCCATTTGGACTCTCCTAGCTCCCAGAATCTATAAATATGTGCATCTCCCATGAAATCCCGGTCTAACCCTAGCCATCTTCATCCTCGCGCAGCCGGACATGTCCGCTCGTGCCGGACATGTCCGCCGGACACCTCACCCGAGCCAATCCGGTCGTGCCACGTCACCCGGCGCCGCCGCCAACCATTCCCACGCCGCCACCTCACCCGCGCCCTGTCCCTCTCTCTCCTCCCACCACGCTGCGGCCCGCGAAGCCCGGGCGCGGCCCGCCCAAGCCCATCCGGTCGCGCCGTCGCCCGCCGGCGCCTCCGCCGCCCCGGTGTTCGCCGCTTCCCGCCTCCAGGCCCCGGCCTCCTCGCCGCGCCCGTGCCTCGGCCCCGCCCCGACCTCCTCCGGCAGCCGCGCCCCGCGCCGCTGATCCGCGCCGCCCGCCGGACCCACCACCTCCTCCGGCGCCGGCCGCCTCCTGCAGCCCCGCCGGCGCCCGTCCGGCCACCGGATCCGGCGCCCCCTCGCCGCCCCGCGCCCCGGATCCGGCCGACCCCATCTCCGGCGAGCCCCCTAGCTCCGGTCACCGCCTCTTCTTCCTCTCCGGTGGGAACTCCGGCGACTTCCCCGGCGTACCTCGGTTCCCGCGCCAGATCTGGATCTCGAAGGTTGACCCCCTTTTTTTTCCCCCAAGTCCCGAAATTATTTGCATTTTGGTCTCCTGTTCATCGCATCATAACTTCGCATCCGTGGCTCCGTTTTGGGCGTGTAGCATATCAAATTGTTCGTCTCCACGAGTACTTCATTTCATTCCATTGCACCATGTTCATTTGAGTTCATCCTGATGCCCTAATCATCGTTGCAAGAGTGCTATATGATGTTAATCTGCTGAAACTGTTATAACTTGATGATTTGTCATTTTTGTTGCATTTGATGTGTGCATCCTATGGGCAGGAGATCTACATGTGTTTTGTGCTTCATCATGCCATCTTCACAGTAGTGCAATCCATGTATTTTTGTCAGTCTTTTAGTGATTGCATCAAGCTTATTAAGTAGGGTACTTGCTGTTGCTGTTTTGCTAGGCTGAATCTGTTATTTCGTGATTCTATGTAAACCTGCTGCTACAAGTCATTCTATGCATAATCTGGAGATGTTCACTAAGGATGTTTTGTTATAAATGTCATGCTCTATCCATCCATGCCACTGGTTGCATTTATTTCCTGCTGTAGCTTGTTATTATCTTGCTGTCAGCCTATTAACATTAAGCTCAATGTTGCCATGATTGTTGTTAGTGATCCAAGCATGCTATGAACTTGTTCTTGCCATGCTTAGCTTCATAAACATGGCTTCTTAATGTTGGTTGCCTTATCATGCCATTTATTGATCTGTGGTGAGTGGTACAAGCTCACCAACATGCCTACTTATCGTTGTTCCTGTTATGTTTGAATCTGTCATATAATTTGCTATGTTTACATGGGTGCCATCATATCTTATGATCCTTTTTGGCTCATGGTCAGTAAGGGACTTTTGTTCTATGCATTTAGCAGTATCCTGCGATGCCTTAATTTTCTATGATAAGTTCCTGTAGCATGTTGTTGGATAGCTCTAGACATTGCAACCTGATGTTATTTCTGCAAAGTCTGAAACTGTTATTATTTGCAATCTTGCCATGTGTTTTGGAGCATGTTCTGGTGATTTATGGAGATAGCTCAGTGTTCATGTTTTGTCATGCTTTACCTGTACATCACGACCATGCCTTTTGTTTTCATATTTTGGTACTGTAGCATATTGTTTTGATGCTTGCTAGATGCTTAGTTGCTGTTTTGGACAGATTGTCGTTATGTCTTGTATAGAGTGTATGTGTTGCCCCGTTGCCCCGTTTTGAGTGTGCTCTATATGAAACTTGCTTAGAATTGCATGTAGTTTCATATTATCATGTTGCATCCTTGTTTTGAGGTGTTTGCTTGATGTTTGTATGCATTTTTCATCAATGCCATGTTTAACTTGTTTTGCTCATATCTTCTAGGCCGTAGCTCCGAACTAATTGAACTTTATATGTAACTTGACTAGATTTTCGTGTAGATCCTCTTGGTGCTCTTTAACTTGCTGTTTAACAACTTCAACTTAATGTTTGTTCAGATCTGGACCAATTTTGAAATTTGCATATGAGGACCTACCGGATTTGTTACATGTTGTTTCCGGCCTCATTTAAACTTGCCTTGATGTGTTGCTCTTGTTTGCATCATCTCTTGCCATGAGTAGCTTCATGTAGTCTTGTCATGCATCATTCTTGGTTGTGCATCATGCCTTGTTCATGTGCGGTGTGTTTACTATGTTGTGTGCTTCTTCTTGATAGTTCCTGTTTTGTTGCGATCGTGAGGATTTGTTCGTCTACGCTTGGTTCATCTTCGTGGCTTCATCCGTTCGTCTTCTTCATGGACTCGTTCTTCTTCCTAGCAGGATTTCAGGCAAGATGACCGCTACCCTGGATCTCACTACTATCATTGCTATGCTAGTTGCTTCATTCTATCGCTTTGCTGCGCTACCTATCGCTTGCTCTTCAAGCCTCCCAATTTGCCATGTCAGCCTCTAACCTTGTCACCCTTCCTAGCAAACCGTTGCCTGGCTATGTTATCGCTTTGCTCAGCCCCTCTTATAGCGTTGTTAGTTGTAGGTGAAGTTGAAGATTGCTCCATGGTGGACAGGATTATGTTGGGATATCACAATATCTCTTATTTATTTAATGCATCTATATACTTGGTAAAGGGTGGAAGACTCGGCCTTATGCCTGGTGTTTTGTTCCACTCTTGCCGCCCTAGTTTCCGTCATACCGGTGTTATGTTCCCGGATTTTGTGTTCCTTACACGGTTGGGTGATTTATGGGACCCCCTTGACAATTCGCTTTGAATAAAACTCCTCCAGCAAGGCCCAACCTTGGTTTTACCATTTGCCTCACCTAGCCCTTTTCCCCTTGGGTTTCCGGAGCCCGAGGGTCATCTTTATTTACCCCCCCCCCCCGGGCCAGTGCTCGTCGTGAGTGTTGGTCCAACCTGTCAGCCGCCGGTGGCCACCAGGGGCAACTCTGGGATGGCCTACCGGAAGTTTGGACAATTCGGTGTGCCCTGAGAACGAGATATGTGCAGCTCCTATCAGGATTTGTCGGCACATTCGGGCGGCTTTGCTGGTCTTGTTTTACCATTGTCGAAATGTCTTGTAAACCGGGATTCCGAGACTGATCGGGCCTTCCTGGGAGAAGATATATCCTTCGTTGATCGCGAGAGCTTATCATGGGCTAAGTTGGGACACCCCTGCAGGGTATTATCTTTCAAAAGCCGTGCCCGCGGTTATGTGGCAGATGGGAATTTGGTAATGTCCGGTTGTAGATAACTCGACGTGATGGTCTCTTTTCGGCGGAGTCCGGGAAGTGAACACGGTTTTGGGTTATGATTGACGTAAGTAGGAGTTCAGGATCACTTCTTGATCATTGCTAGTTGACGACCGTTCCGTTTGCTCTCTTCTCGCTCTTATTTGCGTATGTTAGCCATCATACTTGCTTAGTCGCTGCTGCAACCTCACCACTTTACCCCTTCCTTTCCCATTAAGCTTTGCTAGTCTTGATACCCATGGTAATGGGATTGCTGAGTCCTCGTGGCTCACAGATTACTACAACAACAGTTGCAGGTACAGGTTATGCGATGATCATGACGCGAGAGCGATGTTTGCTTGTCTTGGAGTTCTTCTTCTGCTTCTTCTTCGATCAGGGGATAGGTTCCAGGTCGGCATCCTAGGCTAGCAGGGTGGATGTCGTTTGAGTTTCTGTTTGTGTTTCATACGTAGTCGGATGATGCTCTAATGTATTTTGATGTTGTATTCGTGTGGCATCGTATGCCTCTAGTATGTATCCCCACCTATTATGTAATGTTGATGTAATGATATCCACCTTGCAAAAGCGTTTCAATATGTGGTTCTATCCTTGGTGGGACCATCGAGTCTCTTTAGGATAGTATCGCATATTGGGCATGACAAGTTGGTAACAGAGCCTCGACCGACCTTTGGAGCCCCCTTGATTGATCGTGTAGTTTGGCCGTTGTTGAGTCTAGAATAAAACTGTTTTTCGGAGTCTAGTTATATCGGAGAATAGGAATTCTTTTTACTCCTCAGCCCCTTCGTCGCTCTGGTGAGGAATCTTGACGTAGGTGTTTTGACTTACTCCTCTTCCTCTTCAAATTTTTCTTAGGATCACGCAGCTGGTTTTTTGATCGTTGTTCCTCAGCTCTTTGCATCCGGTGCATTTCTCGTCAAGTCGACTCGAGCCTCTTCATCGTTGCCATGTTCAATCCTCAGTTGTTTTCTTTCCCACCCGCCCACCCCTTTTTCTTCTCGGAGTCCGAGTCCGTAATCGAGTATCCATCCTACTCGTGCGAAGTCTTTGCTTTCTTTCCTCAATGATTTCAACCGGTGTTTTCTCTTCAAGATCTTCGTCGATTCCCCCTTCCAAGTTGCCTTTGTTTTCCCGCCCTCCCAACCTTTTTTCTTCCTGGAGTCTGAGTCTCTTTTGAGCATGAATTTCATTCGTGTGGAGCCTCTTCAGTCTTTCGTTAATTATTTCAATTGGAGAATTCTCGTCTTGTTTGACATTCTTCATCTCTTTTTCTTCTCCGGTGAATTCAATTCCTATTTTTGGTAGTGATTATATTCTTTCCCTCAGCTCAAGTGTTTTCCTTGCTCGTTCGCCTCTCGCCAGTTTATCATTCCGGAGTTTGGAAGACATCTCAGGAGATTCGTCTGTGTTCCAACTAATTCGAGGTGGTCACCTCATTCAAATATTTCAATTGTTCCGGTGCATCATCTATCTGTTCAACATCCCTTTCCAATGGTGTTTTTCTCTTTAGTGGCCCCTAACCCACAGGTCTTTTCCCAGGATCTTACCTGACTCTTCTAATTATTCCGGAGCCATTCCAAATTCTTTTCAATTGTGACGTAAGAATGGATCCCATCAGTCAGATGCCATCTCCAAGATCGCTTTCAAATTATTTTCATCTTTGGTTCTACCCTTCCTCTTTTTTTTCATTCTTCTGGAGTATCTCAGTAATTTTGATGGTGTTTCTCGTCATCATCTGAAGACCAAAGAAGAGTTTTCTCCTCTAAATCTTGTCTCTTCTCCCAAAGATTCGTGGCTCCAACTTCATGTTATCCTCGCGAATTATTCCATTTGTCAGTTATTCCTTTTCTTACCCATCCGGAGTATTTCAGAAGTTGTTTTCCCGTTTCTTTTCACCAGAGGCCATCATTCCAGCTGAATTCTTCGTCCTCACATTTCAGCTACCGTTATCCAATTATCCTGGTGCTTCGTTCAAATGTTCTTTAATCAGCTGAGTTATTCTAGTTCCCTTGTATCCAAATCCCCTAAAGCATATTTGTTCTTCTAATTCTTCCCGGTGATTCATTCTCTTTCACCAATCTTTTCCGAATTCTAATGGTGGTTCATTCAAGATTCTTTTTCTTTGATTATCATTTTAATTCATTCGTACTTTCCAATCCTACCGGTGGTTCATGAAGACCTTCTCAAGTTTGCGATTTGTCACTTTTCAATCCCTCAAGAAGAATAAGTAGTATGCCAAATCTGTTGCTTGTCATCAATTTAAATTGGTGAAGGATACGCATAACGTAAATCTTATTCTTATTTCCTCAAAGTGATTAATCCCTTCCTTCAGAGTTTGTTCTTGAGGAATAAATTCTAGTTCCAAGTGTTTTCATCTTTTCTTTTCCGGAGTTCAAATTTCCTCGGTCATTTCATCAGAACCTCCATCTAAATCAACACAAGGCTTTAGTCTTATTCTTTTCTTCCTTCAATTTTATCTCGTCATCCTTTTGTCACCGGAGTTCTTCATGGTGGTTCTTCATGATTTAATCCACTCTTCAAGTGTTCATCAAGATTTTGTTGGAGGAGTTCAAGTATCTTTTCTTCTCGCATCTCGAAGTGCAAATAATTCTCCGCTTTCTTTTGAAGTAGAGTTTTGCATTTCTTCTCTCTTCTCAGCTATCCAAACATTTCCGTTTGTGGTCGGTTATCAACTCATAGCTTGAGATGTTATCCATAAGTCCACAACAAGCTTATTCTTTCGTTGTTGATTTTCTCAACAACTCCGTTCAACCCTTCCTTCTAAGTTCTTTTCCTTCCATTCTTTCAATTCTTTCCGGGGGTTTTGTGTCATGTCTTCATCAAGTATCATTCCATCCTCTCAAGCTCGTGTTCTATTCCTCCATGTTCCAGCCAGAGTGCTGCCTACATTCTTTCAGTATTATTTGTTTCTTATCTCATTCTAACCGGAGTTGTTTCTTAGTCTATCTGATTCAGTGAGTTTTCGATTGTCGCCATTCTCGTCGTTCCTCTCTTCTTATCGAGTGCTCTTGATTCTTTGCTTCTTCTCTTGAGTTCTTGCTTCACCTCTTCCTCTTTCTGTTCCATCTCGGTCCTAAGATCTCGGGACGAGATCTCTTGTTAGTGGAGGAGTGTTGTAACGCCCCGGATTCGATGCGCCAGGTGTCCGCTAGTTATTCGTCGTTGTTGCCATGTCATTTGCTTGCGTGTTGCATTTAACCATGTCTTCATGTGCATTGCATTGCATTGCATACGTGTTCATCTCATGCATCTGAGCATTTTCCCCGTTGTCCGTTTTGCAATCCGACACTCCTAGGTCATCCGGCGTCCCCCTTTTGTCTCTTGCCGTGAGCGGGTGTTAAACTTTCTCAGAATGGCCCGAGGTTTGCCAAGCGGCCTTGGTATAGCACCGGTAGACCGCCTGTCAAGTTTCGTGCCATTTGGAGTTCGTTTGATACTCCAACGGTTATCCGGGTAACCGCAAAGCCCTCTTTTGTTTTGCAGCCCAACACCCCTCCAAAGTGGGCCAAAACCCATCCTAACCCCCTCCTTGCTCTCAGTCGTTCGATCATGATTGTGTGGGCGAAAACCGCTCCCCATTTGGACTCTCCTAGATCCCAGAATCTATAAATATGTGCATCTCCCCCGAAATCCCGGTCTAACCCTAGCCATCTTCATCCTCGCGCCGCCGGACACATCCGCCCGTGCTGGACATGTCCGCTGGACACCTCACCCGAGCCAATCCCTTCGTGCCACGTCGCCCGCCGCCGCCCCCAACCACTCCCACACCGCCACCTCACCAGCGCCCTGTCCCTCTCTCTCCTCCCACCGCGTCGCGGCCCGCGAAGCCCGGGCGCGGCCCGCCCGAGCCTATCCGGCCGCGCCGCCGGCCCGCGCCTGCCCCGCCGCCCGCGCCCGCCTGGGCCGCCGCCGCCCACTGCCGCGGCCGCCGCCGCCGCGGCCGCCGCCGCCGCGGCCGCCGCCTTCGCCGCCCCGGCGTTCGCCGCTTCCCGCCGCCAGGCCCCGGCCTCCTCGCCGTGCTCGTGCCTCGGCCCCGCCCCGACCTCCTTCGGCAGCCGCACCCCGCGCCGTTGATCCGCACCGCCTGCCGAACCCACCGCCTCCTCCGGCACCGGCCGCCTCCCGCAGCCTCGCCGGCGCCCGTCCGGCCACCGGATCCGGCACCCCCTCGCCGCCCCGCACCCCGGATCCGACCGGCCCCATCTCCGGCGAGCCCCCTAGCTCCGGTCACCGCCTCTTCTTCCTCTCCAGTGGGAACTCCGGCGACTTCCCCGGAATACCTCGGTTCCCGTGCCAGATCTGGATCTCGAAGGTTGACCCCCCTTTTTTCCCCCAAGTCACGAAATTATTTGCATTTTGGTCTCCTGTTCATCGCATCATAACTCCCCATCCGTGGCTCTGTTTTGGGCGTGTAGCGTATCAAATTGTTCGTCTCCACGAGTACTTAATTTCATTCCATTGCACCATGTTCATTTGAGTTCATCTTGATGCCCTAATCATCGTTGCAAGAGTGCTATCTGATGTTAATCTGCTGAAACTGTTATAACTTGATGATTTGTCATTTTTGTTGCATTTGATGTGTGCATCCTATGGGCATGAGATCTACATGTGTTTTGTGCCTCATCATGCCATATTCACAGTAGTGCAATCCATGTATTTTTGTGAGTTTTAGTGAGTGCATCAAGCTTGTTAAGTAGGGTACTTGCTGTTGCTGTTTTGCTAGGCTGAATCTGTTATTTCGTGATGCTATGTAAACCTGCTGCTCCAAGTCATTCTATGCATATTCTGGAGATGTTCACTAAGGATGTCTTGTTATACATGTCATGCTCTATCCACACATACCCCTGGTTGCATTTATAGCCTGCTGTAGCTTGTTGTAATCTTGATCTCAATTTGCTAAATAATGTTGCTATCAGCCTGTTAACATTAAGCTCAATGTTGCCATGATTGTTGTTAGTGATCCAAGCATGATATGAACTTATTCTTGCCATGCTTAGCTTCCTAAACATGTCTTCTTATTGTTGGTTGCCTTATCATGCCATGTACTGATCTGTGGTGAGTGGTACAAGCTCACCAACATGCCTACTTATCGTTGTTCCTGCCATGTTTGAATCTGTCATATAACTTGCTATGTTTACATGGGTGCCATCATATCTTCTGATCCTTTTTGGCTCATGGTCAGTAAGGGACTTTTGTTCGATGCATTTAGTAGTATCATGCCATGCCTTAAGTTTCTATTATAAGTTCCTGTAGCATGTTTTTGGATAGCTCTAAACATTGCAACCTGATGTTATTTCTGCAAAGTCTGAAACTGTTATTATTTGCAATCTTGCCATGTGTTTAGGAGCATGTTCTAGTGATTTATGGAGATAGATCACTGTTCATGTTTTGTCATGCTTTACCTGTAAATCATGCCCATGCCTTTTGTTTTCA
Source organism: Triticum timopheevii (assembly GCA_963921465.1). Lineage (NCBI taxonomy): Eukaryota > Viridiplantae > Streptophyta > Magnoliopsida > Poales > Poaceae > Triticum > Triticum timopheevii. The sequence continues at coordinate 427,085,281 of OY997262.1, forward strand.
TATTGTGGTACTTTAGCATATTGTTTTGATGCTTGCTAGATGCTTAGTTGCTGTTTTGGACAGATTGTCGTTATGTCTTGTATAGAGTGTATGTGTTGCACCATTGCCCCGTTTTGAGTGTGCTCTATATGAAACTTGCTTAGAATTGCATGTAGTTTCATATTATCATGTTGCATCCTTGTTTTGAGGTGTTTGCTTGATGTTTGTATGCATTTCTCATCAATGCCATGTTTAACTTGTTTTGCTCATATCTTCTAGGCCGTAGCTCCGAACTAATTGAACTTTATATGTAACTTGACTAGATTTTCGTGTAGATCCTCTTGGTGCTGTTTAACAACTTCAACTTAATGTTTGTTCAGATCTGGACCAATTTCGAAATTTGCATATGAGGACCTACCAGATTTGTTACATGTTGTTTCCGGCTTCATTTAAACTTGCCTTGATGTGTTGCTCTTGTTTGCATCATCTCTTGCCATGAGTAGCTTCATGTAGTCTTGTCATGCATCATGCTTGGTTGTGCATCATGCCTTGTTCATGTGTGGTGTGTTTACTGTTTGTCTATGCTTGATTCATCTTCGTGGCTTCATCTGTTCGTCTTCTTCATGGACTCGTTCTTCTTCCTAGCGGGATTTCAGGCAAGATGACCGCTACCCTGGATCTCACTACTATCATTGCTATGCTAGTTGCTTCGTTCTATCGCTTTACTGCGCTACTTATCGCTTGCTCTTCATGCCTCCCAATTTGCCATGTCAGTCTCTAACCTTGTCACCCTTCCTAGCAAACCGTTGCCTGGCTATGTTACCGCTTTGCTCAGCCCCTCTTATAGCGTTGTTAGTTGCAGGTGAAGTTGAAGATTGCTCCATGGTGGACAGGATTATGTTGGGATATCACAATATCTCTTATTTATTTAATGCATCTATATACTTGGTAAAGGGTGGAAGACTCGGCCTTATGCCTGGTGTTTTGTTCCACTCTTGCCGCCCTAGTTTCCGTCATACCGGTGTTAAGTTCCCGGATTTTGCGTTCCTTACGCGGTTGGGTGATTTATGGGACCCCCTTGACAGTTCGCTTTGAATAAAACTCCTCCAGCAAGGCCCAACCTTGGTTTTACCATTTGCCTCACCTAGCCCTTTTCCCCTTCGGTTTCTGGAGCCCGAGGGTCATCTTTATTTACCTCCCCCCCCGGGCCAGTGCTCGTCGTGAGTGTTGGTCCAACCTGTCAGCCGCCGGTGGCCACCAGGCGCAACTCTGGGATGGCCTACCGGAAGTTTGGACAATCCGGTGTGCCCTGAGAACGAGATATGTGCAGCTCCTATCAGGATTTGTCGGCACATTCGGGCGGCTTTGCTGGTCTTGTTTTACCATTGTCGAAATGTCTTGTAAACCGGGATTCCGAGACTGATCGGGTCTTCCTGGGAGAAGGTATATCCTTCGTTGATCGCGAGAGCTTATCATGGGCTAAGTTGGGACACCCCTGCAGGGTATTATCTTTCGAAAGCCGTGCCCGTGGTTATGTGGCAGATGGGAATTTGTTAATGTCTGGTTGTAGATAACTCGACGTGATGGTCTCTTTTCGGCGGAGTCCGGGAAGTGAACACGGTTTTGGGTTATGATTGACGTAAGTAGGAGTTCAGGATCACTTCTTGATCATTGCTAGTTGACGACCGTTCCGTTTGCTCTCTTCTCGCTCTTATTTGCGTATGTTAGCCACCATACTTGCTTAGTCGCTGCTGCAACCTCACCACTTTACCCTTCCTTTCCCATTAAGCTTTGCTAGTCTTGATACCCATGGTAATGGGATTGCTGAGTCCTCGTGGCTCACAGATTACTACAACAACAGTTGCAGGTACAGGTTATGCGATGATCATGATGCGGGAGCGATGTTTGCTTGTCTTGGAGTTCTTCTTCTGCTTCTTCTTCGATCAGGGGATAGGTTCTAGGTCGGCAGCCTGGGCTAGCAGGGTGGATGTCGTTTGAGTTTCTGTTTGTGTTTCATCCGTAGTCGGATGATGCTCTAATGTATTTTGATGTTGTATTCGTGTGGCATCGTATGCCTCTTGTATGTATCCCCACCTATTATGTAATGTTGATGTAATGATATCCACCTTTCAAAAGCGTTTCAATATGCGGTTCTATCCTTGGTGGGACCATCGAGTCTCTTTAGGATAGTATCGCATATTGGGCGTGACACACGTGATGATCGGACACGGCCTAGTTGACTCGGATCATGTATCACTTAGATGACTAGAGGGATGTCTATTTGAGTGGGAGTTCATTAAATAATTTGATTAGATGAACTTAATTATCATGAACATAGTCTAAAAATCTTTACAATATGTCTTGTAGATCAAATGGCCCATGCTAATGTTGCCCTCAACTTCAATGCGTTCCTAGAGAAAACCAAGCGGAAAGACGATGGTAGCAACTATACGGACTAGGTTCGGAACTTGAGGATCATCCTCATAGCTGCCAAGAAAGCATATGTCCTTGAAGCACCGCTAGGTGATGCACCTGTCCCAGCAAACCACGATGTTATGAACGCCTGGCAGTCGCGTGTTGATAATTACTCCATGGTTCAGTGTGGCATGCTTTACAGTTTAGAACCGGGGCTCCAAAAGCGTTTCGAGCAGCACGGAGCATATGAGATGTTCCAAGAGCTGAAAATGGTTTTCCAAGCTCATGTCCGGGTCAAGTGATATGAAGTCTCCGACAAGATCTACAGTTGTAAGATGGAGGAGAATAGTTCCGTCAGCGAACACATACTCAAAATGTCTGGGTTGCACAACCGCTTGTCTCAGCTGGGAGTTAATATCCCGGATGACGCGGTCGTTGATAGAATCCTTCAGTCGTTTCTACCTAGCTACAAGAGCTTTGTGATGAACTTCAATATGCAGGGGATGGAGAAAACCATTCCTGAGGTATATTCGATGCTGAAATCAGCGGAGGTGGAAATCAAAAAGGAACATCAAGTGTTGATGGTGAATAAGACCATTAAGTTCAAGAAAGGCAAGGGTAAAAAGGGCTTCAAGAAAGACGGCAGGGGAGTTGCCGTGCCCGGTAAGCAAGCTGCCGGGAAGAAGCCAAAGAATGGACCCAAGCCCGAGACTGAGTGTTTTTATTGCAAGGGAAATGGTCACTGGAAGCGGAACTGCCCCAAGTACTTAGAGGACAAGAAGGCCGGCAACACCAAAGATATATGTGATATACATGTTATTGATGTGTACCTTACCAGTACTTGTAGTAGCTCCTGGGGATTTGATACCGGTGCGGTTGCTCATATTTGTAACACAAAACAGGAGCTGCGGAATAAGCGGAGACTGGCAAAGGACGAGGTGACGATGCGCGTCGGAAATGGTTCCAAGGTCGATGTGATCACCGTCGGCATGCTACCTCTACATTTACCTATGAGATTAGTTAACCTCAATAATTGTTATTTTAGTGCCAGCTTTGAGCATGAACATTGTATCTGGATCTCGTTTAATGCGAGATGGCTACTTATTTAAATTTGAGAATAATGGTTGTTCTATTTATATGAGAGATATGTTTTATGGTCATGCCCCGCTGGTCAATGGTTTATTTTTATTGAATCTCGAACGTGATGTTACACATATTCATAGTGTGAATGCCAAGAAATGTAAGGTTGATAATGATAGTCCCACATACTTGTGGCACTGCCGCCTTGGTCACATTGGTGTCAAACGCATGAAGAAATTCCATGCAGATGGACTTTTGGAGTCTCTTGATTATGAATCATTTGACACGTGCGAACCATGCCTCATGGGCAAAATGACCAAGACTCCGTTGTCTGGAACAATGGAGCGAGCAACCAACTTATTGGAAATCATACATACTGATGTGTGCGGTCCAATGAGCGTTGAGGCTCGTGGTGGCTATCGTTATGTTCTCACCCTCACTGATGACTTAAGTAGATATGGGTATGTCTACTTAATGAAACACAAGTCTGAGACCTTTTAAAAGTTTAAGGAATTTCAGAGTGAGGTTGAAAATCAACATGATAGGAAAATAAAGTTCTTACGATCAGATCGTGGAGGGGAATATTTGAGTCACGAATTTGGCACACACTTAAGGAAATGTGGAATCGTTTCACAACTCACGCCGCCTGGAACACCTCAGCGTAATGGTGTGTCAGAACGTCGTAATCGCACTCTATTGGATATGGTGCGATCTATGATGTCTCTTACCAATCTACCGCTATCATTTTGGGGTTATGCTTTAGAGAATGCCGCATTCACTTTAAATAGGGCTCCGTCAAAATCCGTTGACACAACATCGTATAAATTATGGTTTGGGAAGAAAACCTAAACTGTCATTTCTAAAAGTTTGGGGATGCGATGCTTATGTCAAGAAACTTCAACCTGAAAAGCTCGAACCCAAGTCGAAAAAACGTGTCTTCATAGGATACCCTAAGGAAACCATTGGGTATACCTTCTACCTCAGATCCGAAGGCAAGATCTTTGTTGCCAAGAATGAGTCCTTTCTGGAGAAAGAGTTTCTCTCGAAAGAAGTAAGTGGGAGGAAAGTAGAACTTGATGAAGTAATGCCTCTTGAAGCGGAAAGTAGCGCAACTCAGGAAGATGTTTCGGTGGTGCCTGCACCAACTAGAGAGGAAGTTAATGATGATGATCAAGGTACTTCGGATCAAGTTGCTGCTGAACTTCGTAGGTCCACAAGGACATGTTCCACACCTTGTCCTGGAAATCATGTTGTTAGACAACGGTGAACCTTCGAACTATGAAGAAGCGATGGCAGGACCAGATTCCAACAAATGGCTTGAAGCCATGCAATCTGAGATGGGATCCATGTATGAAAACAAAGTATGGACTTTGACAGACTTGCCCGATGATCGGCGAGCGATAGAAAATAAATGGCTCTTTAAGAAGAAGACGAACGCGGATGGTAATGTTACCATATACAAGGCTCGGCTTGTCGCTAAGGGTTATCGACAAGTTCAAGGGGTTGACTACGATGAGACCTTCTCACCCCTAGCGAAGCTGAAGTCCGTCCGAATCATGTTAGCAATTGCAGCATTCTATGATTATGAGATATGGCAAATGGACGTCAAAACGGCATTCCTTAATGGCTTCCTTAAGGAAGAATTGTATATGATGCAGCCGGAAGGTTTTGTCGATCCTAAGAATGCTAACAAGGTATGCAAGCTCCAGCGCTCCATCTATGGGCTGGTGCAAGCATCTTGGAGTTGGAACATTCGTTTTGATGAAATGATCAAAGCGTTTGGGTTTATGCAGACTTGTGGAGAAGCCTGCGTTTACAAGAAAGTGAGTGGGAGCTCTGTAGCATTTCTCATATTATATGTGGTTGACATGCTGTTGATGGGAAATGATATAGAACTCTTGGAAAGCATAAAGGCCTACTTGAATAAGTGTTTTTCAATGAATGACCTTGGAGAAGCTGCTTACATATTAGGCATCAAGATCTATAGAGATAGATCGAGATGCCTCATAGGTCTTTCACAAAGCACATACCTTGATAAGATATTGAAGAAGTTCAATATGGATCAGTACAAGAAAGGGTTCTTGTCTGTATTGCAAGGTGTGAAATTGAGCTCAACTCAAAGCCCGACCACGACAGAAGATAGAGAAAAGATGAGTGTCATCCCCTATGCCTCAACCATAGGGTCTATTATGAATGCCATGCTGTGTACCAGACCTGATGTAAACCTTGCCATAAGTTTGGTAGGAAGGTACCAAAGTAATCCCAGCATGGAACACTGGACAGCGGTCAAGAATATCCTGAAGTACCTAAAAAGGACTAAGGATATGTTTCTCGTTTATGGAGGTGACGAAGAGCTCGTCGTAAAGGGTTACGTCGATGCTAGCTTCGACACAGATCTAGATGACTCCAAGTCACAAATCGGATGCGTGTATATTTTGAATGGTGGGGCAGTAAGCTGGTGCAGTTGCAAGCAAAGTGTCGTGGCGGGATCTACATGTGAAGCAGATCACATGGCAGCCTCGGAGGCAGCACATGAAGCAATCTGGATGAAGGAGTTCATTATCGACCTAGGAGTTATTCCCAATGCATCGGGCCTGATGACACTCTTCTATGACAACACTTGAGCTATTGGCCTTGCCAAGGAGCCCATGTTTCACAAGAAGACCAGACACATGAAGCGTCGCTTCAAGTCCATTCGTGAAAATGTTCAAGATGGAGACATATATATATTTGTAAAGTGCATACTGAAAGTGCGTTATATCGACTAGAGGGGGGGGGGGTGAATAGACGATTTTTATGAATTCTTCACCAAGGAATTTGCCGGTGAGGAAATTCCTTAGCGAAGAACTACTAGCAGCGGAATAAGTACTCAGAAGTAAGCATAACAGAATACAAGCATGGTCATCATGATGAAATGAAGACAAGCACAGAGTACAGAAAGCGTAATCACAGGATAACACAAGATGAAGACAAACAGACTGAAGAAATTGAACTGAGGAAATTGAGAAAGTCTTCAGTCAAAGTCTTCAAACACAGATATGAACAACCACTCAACACAGTAATGAGGAAATGAAAGAGTTGAGGAGATAGAACCAGTTAGGTTGGTGAAGACAATGATTTGGTAAACCAGTTCCAACTGCTGTCTCAGTTGTACGTCTGGTTGGAGCGGCTGAGTATTTAAACTCGAGGACACGTAGTCTCGGACACCCAGTCACTGAGCCGGAACTCAGGACACCCAGTCCTCACCGTATTCTCCTTGAACTAAGACCACGTAGGCCTCGTCCAATCACTCGTGGTAAGTCTTCAGGCGACTTCCAAACCTTCACAGACTTGGTCACTCGGCGATCCACATTACTCTTGGATGCTCTAGACCTTGACGCCTAACCGTCTGGAAGAAGCACAGTCTTCAAAGGTAACAAGCGTCGGATCCACGCAGGATCAATTTCTTCAGTGATGCTCAATCACTTTGGGTTTGTAGGGGTTTGGTTTTGGGTTTTCCTCACTTGATGATTTTCGCTCAAAGTCCTCGGAGGATGGGTTGCTCTCAAATGACAAGTGTCAAGTTTCTCTCGGAGCAGCCAACCAACTAGTGGTTGTAGGGGGCGGCTATTTATAGCCTAGGGAGCAGCCCGACATGATAAGACATAAATGCCCTTAATGATATGACCGTTAGGTGGATAAGATATTTTGGGACAGCTGGTGCGCGGCACAGCAACGGTCGGAAATTTGACTCTCAAATTCCTCGGGGCTATCATGTTCCTCACTGTGTAGGCAATTCGCACTAGCGAATTCCTAACTCCTCAGTCAGAGCAAAGTCCTCAGTGACCAGAAGAACTGCATCTCTGTCACTGAAGAAATTGACTGAACTGTATGAGATTTCCAATGGCTTCACTCGAAGGGATTGGTAGGTGTAGGATTTTGAGTTGAGCATCACATGGAAAATTTTCCTTAGTATTTCCTCGACCCCCTTTAGCAGTACGGTGTTTCCTATGACTTAAGAAAGAGAAAATGAAACTACGAAAACAAAAGGCTTCACGCTTCATGTTCCTCAAATGAATACCAAGTCTTCAAGGTTACACCAATTTCTTCACTTTCAAAGTCTTCAGAAAGTCTTCAGAATATCAAAGTCTTCAGTCGAAGAACTTCATTTTTAGGGGTCGACTTTCTCTGTAAATATCAAACTCCTTATAGACTTATAGACCTGTGTACACTCGCAAACGCATTACTCCCTTAACCTATAAGTCTTCAATACACCAAAATCACTAAGGGGCACTAGATGCACTTACAATCTCCCCCTTTTTGGTGATTGATGACAACATAGGTTAAGTTTTCAACGGGGAAAAACATATGAAGTGTAAATACTGATATTGAGGAATTTGATTGCAAGATATAGAAGAACTCCCCCTGAAGATGTGCATAGTGAGGAATTTGCTTTTGAGGCAATGCACATTTGAGAAGTTGAATCATGGAGATCTCCCCCTATATCTTGTAATTCATACACGCATTTGATATATAATATGAAGAATTTGAAATGCATGATGAAATATGGTGCCTGATGAAATTCAGCATGCGTGCAATATCATTAGCGAGGAATAAGCATGCCAAAAGCATCAAAAGTTTCGGAACATAGTGCATCAAAAGTATCAGAGCACCATCCAAAAGTATCAGAGCACCATCGGGTTTAAGATTACAACTCGATCCAAATAAAAGTTTCAGAAGAACGAGAGTTGTAACTTAACCAAATTATTGCCCATATAATAAACCCGCTTGAAGACTAACTCAGGTTTCTCCCCCTTTGTCATCAAAAGACCAAAAGGATTGAAACTGAGGACTAACGCCCCTGAAGAATTTCAAGTTGATGGAGGAGCGCCAGCGTTGTCGGGGTTGTTTGTTGTAGTAGGGCCTGCCGCAGTGTCGTCCAAATCTTCATACTCATCAATATCACGCGATGAAGAATAAGAGCTGGCCACCAGTGGAGGAATTTTGACCCTCTTGAAATTCTTCGGAGGAGGTGCAGACCAGTCAAAATCTTCCTTGAGACCCATAGTCTCTAGTTCTTCAGCGCTATAGACATGAGTGAGGACAGCCCAGGTGCGGTTGAGGGTTTCATGAAGGTAGTAGTGGTTCTTCTTCACTGCATTATGTGTTGAGGTCATGTTGTGAAGAATTGCACCAAACTGACGCTTTACCCATTTGTGATTGCGATCAACCTTCTGATGAAGACTGAGGAGTAACTCACGGTCAGTCATCACCTTGGGAGCTGTGGCTTGAGGATTTTGCTTAGCTGAGGTATTTGCGGCAGAGTCATGTGTGGCAGAATCGTCATTGGTGGAGTAAGATGCAGCCTTGCGAAATTGACCATCCAATGGACGAGTGCCTTCATCGATCACAGCAGCAGCCTTGCCTTTATCATCAGTTGATGAAACTGTCCGTTTGAGGACTTCAATGGGAGGCAAGTAGCTACCGTGGTTCAGAGTGTCAGCTTTGTAATTCAGTGAAGATCTTGCCCTTATGAATCTCATAATCCAAGGAGCATAGGGCTTCAGCTCGAATGGTGACATAGTAATATTGGCCAGAGTCCTCATGAAGAAATCATGGAAGTTGACGGGAACGCCATGAATGAGGTTGAAAAGCATATTCTTCATTCCAATCACAGATATCAGTGCAAAAATTCAGAAGTCCTACGTCGTGAATAACACTGAGGACGGGCGCAAAGCATGGCAGTGATTCCATATCCACGTGAGGAATATGTTCATGATCGAAGATTTTGTCTTTGTCAAACAGCACGGAGGAATAGAAGTTGGCTTGACTAGCAGTCCAGAAACGCCTTTTCCTTATGCGAGCAGACTCATATGGATTGTAATCAGTGAAGAATACGTGCTCGCTAAAGAAGTCTTCAGCCTTGAACTTTTGCTTGCTTGAGAACGGATTCTTCGGCTTGGGCAGAGGAGTGTCAGTGATTTGTAGCACAACCTCAGGAATCGCGAGCTCGGGTTCTTCAGGCTGAGGAATTTCTGGTTCCTCTTCTTGTGCAGCTTGGGGATCAGCAACAGCAGGATCTTCAGCACTAGCAGCTGGAATATCTTCATGAACAGATGAGGTGGGATGAGTTTCATCAGAGCCCAGTTGAACTGTTGTTGCAGGGGACTGAGGAATCGGTTGAATAGGTGTGAAGAGAGGAGTATTGGGATGCTGACTTTCCCAAAAGTCATCATTCATCACTGGTGTGCTGCATCCAATATCCACATCTTCATCTTCAATTTCCTCAATACCAGCCTCTGCAGCTGTGAACTGAGGCATAGGTGAGGAAATGATTGGGGTTGAAGGGATTGCGTCCACTTCAATTTCTTCATCAATCTGTTCTGATGAAGCAGCAGAATGATTTTCTTCATCAGATCCGCTTGGGATCTTATAGTCTTCTCCAAAAGGAACAATTTCCTTTGATGGAATTGAGGAAATTGGAACAGCATCAATAGGATTTTCAAAGGAGCTGGTCATTGGCTTCATTTTCTTTGCAGCCGAAGAATTTGACGCAGCTGATGCTTTCCTTTTCTTCACAGCAGCTCGCTCTGCAGCCTTGGTTTTCTTCACATCAAAGGCAGATGGAAGAATTGGAGTTGGTGTTGGCGCAGGAGGAGCTGAGGAATCTGGTTGATTTTCCTCAGGCGCAACTGATGCAGTTGCCCTGTCTTGTTCAGTTTCTTTAGGCGCACCACTAGTGGATGCCCTGGCAATTTCTTCAGCGGCTGGAATGGGATCATCAGCCCTGGAACTGGTATTTTCTTCAGCAGGCTGAAAGTCATTAGCGGTGCTGACATGTTCTTCAGTCGGCTAAGCAGAGGCCTCAGCCTGAGGAATTTCATGTTGCGTTGAGGCCGCAACATTGGTGAAGGCCTTCGTCAGGTTGACGAATCTGATCTTGGCTCCTTGCCAATCAACATAATAAGCATTGAAGTTTTTGCTGAGGTCTTGAATTTCAGTCTGGACCTTGAGAAGTTCCCCAGGTGTCATGTTGACAATGTTTTTTCTTCAGGAACTTCTCCTTTCTGAACCGAGCCTTCTTTATTTGTCTGGCCTTCTCAAATTTCCATTTCTCTTCAGAGATGAAATGGGTCAGCATGTGACTTTGGCCAGGTGTCAGATGAAAATCAGGCATAGGAGTGTTTGGGTCCTTGTGCTAGAGATCAATGTAGTCGAGGATCAACTTAGGATCCAAAAGCAGTGGCACAGATGTGCCTTTGGCTCTAGCGGCCCTTTCTTGGCGGTCTCTGATGATTTCTGCAAGTTCATCATCAGAAGCTTCATCATCTTCAGGTGGCTCTTGGAAGGCGACCTGTTTCTTCTTGGGACTTGGCCGAGGACCTCGTCCAGCTGTGGCCTTAGTCTTCAGCAGAGTCGGGCCAGATGAAGACTTTGGTGCAGCTGAGGAACTTGCTGAGACACCAAATGCAATGGAGAAGCCAGCAGTCCTTTGACATGTAGCCAGATGCACAGGAGCTGAGGATTTTGAAGGAGCTGTTGAGGACTTTGGTGGAGCAGTAGCAGTGCGAGGAATTTGCCGTGAGGGCATTGTTGAGGAACTTGGCCATGAGGGCGCTGTTGGTGAAGCATTAGGCTTATGAGCAGGCTTCTTTGGCATTGATTTCCTCGGTTTGACCGAGGCCTCAGTAGCAGCAGGAGTGGCAGAATCCTCATTGAATTTCTTCACTGCCTCCTTGGCTTGCCTTGCCAGTTTTGCTTGGCGCTTAGCCCATTCATCAGGAAAGTCCTCACCACGTTTGATGCTTGTGGGATCAGCTACTTGACCAGGTGCTAATGGAGCTCTTGGGCATGGAGGATTGAGGGCGAATTTCTTCATGTACTTTGGAGTAACATATCTGTACTCCCTCCATTCCCTTGCCCATCTCCGTTCAATCTTCTGTATGCGCACCTTGCGCTGATTTTTAGTTTCTTTGCCAAATTTTGATTCATCAGGTGTGCAATAGCCAGCATATATTTCATCAGGGATCTCGAAAGCAGTCATGACCTCAGGCTTCTTTCCTCCTTTCTGCGGTCTCTTACCGTCTGCCATATTCTTCAGATGAGGAATTTGAACAATTGAACACTCTGAAGAAGTATGCAGTTTTTCTTCGAGGAACGCTGCAAATGAGTTAAGTTGATGAGAACCTAGTGATTCAGCAGCAGACATGAGTACCTGTGAATAGAGTACAGGTGCGAGGAATTTGGAGAGGTCATATGCGTTCTCAGAAGGTTTTTCGAGAAGAACAAGTTTTGAGGAATTTGACCAGATGATCCTTGAGGAATTTCACTAAGCGTTCTTGTCTTAGGTTCCAGAGTTGTACAGATCGAAGATCCACACAATTGAGGAATCTTGAAGAAATTTCTTAGAGAAACGAATCAAGAGCAAATAACTAGTGAGGGTTTGTGTGTGATGATTTGAAGAATAAACACCTTTGAAGATTTTGTATTGTAAAATTTCGGATCAACGAGGGCAGTAAAAGTAACTTTTAATTACCCCAAATGAAGAACACGACGAACTGGGTGTTGTAGATGTGAATCTCGTCTGTTCAGATCTTCCACGCCCTAACTTGGCAGAGGAAGACAGCTACGGCGGCGGCGGAATGAAGATTTCCACGGTCGGCGTGAGTACGACGGCGACGAGGTCGAGGCAGCGAAGCTCTTCCTCACCGGCGACGACGGAGTAGCGGCGGCGCTAGGGTTTGAGGAGCTCGAGCGGGAGAGAGGTCGAGCGGAGTAAAAGAAGTGAGGATGGAGAGAGGGGTATTTATAGAGGCAGTGAAAAACTGTTCGCCCGAAGATTTAGGACGAGCGTGCCCCTGACCATTCTCCTTCTCACGACATGTGTCACCCACGTACTGTGTAGATGAGATCGTGTAAGATCGTGGGTGAGTAAAATAATGCATCGTGGGATGCGGAACGGTTTGAGCGGCAAAACCGAAAGTTTGGATAAGATCAGTTTTAAAGTTCCGTTCGCAATTTCTTCAGCTGACAAGGACACAGTGAAGATTTTGAACAAGTTTCAAATAGAACGCACATGAAGAATTTGTGAATAGATTGGGTTGAGTATAGCATAGAGGGGGAAGGGTCCGATCACATTCACTTAGCAGAAAATGCAACTTGAAGAAATAGCCATAAGTGAATGCTGTATAGGACATAAACTCATATATATATATTGCCAATGAAGAAAAACGAAGGAAACAGTGAAGATTTTGAAAAGTTGAAGAATTTGAAAAACTGACGAATTTCAAAAACTGAGGAAAAAAAACTCAAATTGAAGATTTTCAACTTTTTGTGGTGGCGTTACCCACCGTATAAGAATGATGATTTCAGACACCGCGTACAATTGTCGTAGGGTTCTGAGAATCAAATTCTTCATTAATTTCTTCACACTTAGTGTGTTATTCTTCATTGATTGAAGAAAACATGTTTCTTCATGTGTTGCACATCTAAGTCATCACTTTAGTATAAGTGTTAGGATGTGTGTCCTTTTCAAAGAACATTTGAAGATTCTAAGATATTTAGCTCACACCGCAACTTGCTAAATCTCTTCTCATCCAAGGGCTTGGTGAAGATATCTGCTAGCTATTATTCAGTCTTCACGTGCTCGATGGAGATGTCGCCCTTCAACACATGATCACGAAGAAAATGATGACGAATCTGTATGTGCTCTGTCTTCGAGTGCTGAACTGGGTTGTGAGCAATCTTGATGGCACTCTCATTGTCACAGAGGAGAGGCACATTCTTCACGTTGACGCCATAGTCCTTGAGTGTTTGCTTCATCCAAAGCAGTTGAGCACAGCAAGAGCCAGCAGCAATGTATTCAGCTTCCGCAGTAGACAATGAGACGTAGTTCTGTTTCTTCGAGGACCAACAGACCAAAGATCGTCCGAGGAAATGACAAGTGCTAGAAGTTGACTTGCGGTCCACACGATCACCAGCATAGTCAGAGTCAAAATATCCAATGAGATCAAAAGCAGAGCCCTTGGGGTACCATAATCCTAGTGTTGGTGTGTGAGCTAGATATCGAAGAATATGCTTCACAGCCTTACTGTGTGATTCCTTCGGTGCAGCTTGAAATCGGGCACACATGCAAACACTAAGCATTATATCTGGCCTAGATGCACATAAGTACAATAAAGAACCAATCATGGAGCGGTATACCTTGTGATCGAAGTTAATACCATTTTCATCAGTGCATAGATGGCCATTTGTGGGCATAGGAATTTTGACACCTTTGCAATCTTGCATGCCGAATTTCCTTAGTACTTCTTTGAGGTATTTCTCCTGAGATATGAATATGCCATTGCGCTGTTGACGAATTTGAAGACCTAAGAAGAATTTCAACTCTCCCATCATAGACATTTGATATTCTTCACTCATCATATAGGCAAATTCATCACTATAACGTTGGTCAGTACAACCAAAGATAATATCATCAACATATATTTGGCACATAAACAGTTCACCATCATAAGATTTAGTGAAAAGAGTAGGGTCGAGTGAACCGGGTGTGAAGCCATTCTTCACGAAGAATTCCTTCGATGTATCATACCATGCCCGAGGGGCTTGCTTGAGGCCATAGAGGGCCTTATTAAGTCTGAAGACTTTGTCAGGATTCTTTGGATCTTCAAAACCTGGGGGTTGAGCAACATATACTTCTTCCTCAAGCTTACCATTGAGGAATGCACTTTTCACATCCATTTGTTGTAAGATAATATTGTTATGGTTAGCATAAGCAAGTAATATGCGAATAGCCTCAAGTCTAGCAACAGGTGCAAAAGTTTCATCGAAATCAATTCCTTCAACCTGTGTGTAGCCTTTAGCTACCAGTCGTGCCTTATTCCTCACCACAAGGCCATTTTCATCTTGCTTGTTGCGGTAGATCCACTTTGTGCCAATGATATTATGCTTGCGAGGATCTGGACGTTTGACCAGTTCCCAGACATTGTTGAGCTCGAACAGATGTAATTCTTCTTGCATAGCCTGAATCCACTCCGGCTCCAGAAATGCTTCATCTACCTTAGTGAGCTCTGTGATAGAGACAAAAGCATAGTGCCCACAAAAGTTAGATAAATGTGAAGCTTTTGAGCGTGTGAGAGGACCTGGTGCTTTAATGTCATCAATGATCTTCTCCACTTGCACTTCTTTTGCAACACGAGGATGAGCTGGTCGCCACTGAGGAATTTGATCAGCATTTTCTTCAGCTTTTCCTTCAGGTGCATCAGCTCGATGTTCTTCATGAACTGGAATGAATTCTTCAGCATATTCTTCAGTAGGAATGACATCCTCAGTTGCCTTGAACTTGATAGAATCCTCAGGTGCTGGTTCATCTAACACAGAAGGTAGGTGATCTCTTTGCGAGCCATTAGTTTCATCGAACCGCACATCTACAGTGTCAACAATCTTGTGAAGAACAATGTTGAAGACTCTGTAGGTGTGCGAGTCCTTTCCGTAACCAAGCATAAAACCTTCATGTGCTTTTGGTGCAAATTTAGAATTGTGGTGAGGATCTCTAATCCAACATTTTGCACCGAAGACTTTGAAATAACTCACATTGGGTTTCTTGTCAGTGAGGAGTTCATAGGCCGTCTTCTTGAAGAATTTGTGAAGATATACTCTGTTGATGATGTGGCACGCAGTATCAATTGCATCAATCCAAAAACGATGAGGCGTTTTGTATTCATCAAGCATAGTGCGAGCCATCTCAACAAGAGTTCTGTTTTTGCGCTCCACGACGCCATTTTGCTGAGGAGTATAGGGAGCAAAATAACTCATGAGTAATACCAAGTTCATCAAGATAGTCATCAAGACTGGAATTCTTGAACTCAGTTCCATTGTCGCTTCTGATGTGCTTGATCTTCACACCAAAGTTGGTTGAAGCCCTCGAGGAAAAACGTTTGAAGACTTCCTGCACTTCATGTTTGTAAGTAACAATGTGTACCCATGTATATCGAGAGTAATCATCAACAATGACAAAACCATATAGAGATGCATTATTAGTGACAGCTGAGTAATGATTAGGTCCAAAGAGGTCCATGTGAAGCAATTCGAATGGACGAGTAGTGGTCATGATAGTCTTCGCTGGATGCTTGGCCTTGGTCATTTTTCCAGCTTCACAGGCTCCGCATAAGTGATCCTTGAGGAATTTGACATTCTCAATGCCAATGACATGCTTCTTCTTCGCAAGTGTGTGCAAATTCCTCATGCCTGCGTGACCAAGTCTTCGATGCCATAGCCAGCCTTCTGAAGCTTTTGCAAGTAGACACACGGCTGGTTGTGGTCCTGTAGAGAAATCAACAATATACAAATCTCCTCTCCTAAAGCCTTCGAAGACTTTGGAATTGTCATCTTCCATAATCACAACACAACGATACTTGCCAAAGACAACAACCATATCAATATCACAAAGCATTGAGACTGACATGAGGTTGTATCCTAAGGACTCAACAAGCATGACTTTGTCCATGTGTTTATCCTTAGAGATCGCAACCTTACCAAGACCCAATACCTGACTTTTGCCTTTGTCAGCAAAGATGATATGCTTCAGATGTGACGGTGATAAGGGAGCATCCATCAAAAGATTCTTGTCACCAGTCATGTGATTTGTACATCCACTATCGAGGACCCATTCAGTGGTTTTGGGTTGATCATCCTGCAAATGAATTAGTGTAACTTACAATCTCATATGCTTCATCAGTGAAGAATATGATATCAAGTTCATCAGATGAATTTCATCAAGCAGTAAACAGATATAGCAGTAGGAGGACGTGTGAAATGAAAGTTCATTTCATCATGATTCGCCTGCGTCCTTTCAGGCAATTTTGTCAGGTCCCCAGCAAATTCTTCAGACGTTAAGGCACGTCTGGAGACCTAACCCTGCAGAAGAGATTAGTTCCTTTTCTTCACCACCCACATCTGAAGGGGTGGCAAAGAGTTCATCACTCTGCGAGCACCATATGAGAATGGTGGCATAGAAGCCAGACCATTTCGTTTCACATCAGAGGGGTTAGGGTAAGCATATGAATAAGCAGAGAAATTCTTCGAGGACTTATGAACATAATGATTTGAAGAATAATGCGCATATTCATAGCCCTTAGCTCTACCCTGCGAGACAGAGTTGTTAGCACGATGATAATCATATGAGGACTTTGGTCCTTTTGAGGAATTTGATCCATGTGAGGAATTTGGTCCGTATGAGGACTTGGATCCATATGAAGAATTTGATCTGGGGTTCCTGTTCTTCACAGGTGGTGTCATGAGGACATTCACCTGAAGACTTTCAAGGCATTTCTTGGGAACCCAGATTTTCTTCATAGGAGCACCGTTCCTGCAGTTAGTGCCAACATATCTAGCAAATACTTCACCATTCCGATTTTTGAACAGTTTATAGTTGGAGTCAAATGACTCATCAGAAGAATGAGAAGATTCACATGTAAAGCCAGATAAGTTAGATGGATCAACTGGAGGTCCCTTTGCAGCAACCCATGAGGTTTTGGGGTACTGCTCAGGCTTCTAATATGTTCCATCAGCATTAAGTTTCCTCTCAAAGGCGATACCCTCTTTCCTAGGGTTTCTGTTGAGGATCTACTTTTTAAGCACATCACAAAGAATCTGATGTCCTTTGAGGCTTTTGTACATGCATGTCATGTACAATTCCTTCAGCCCTGCATCGTCAGTGATACTAGAAATGTCCTCAGATGAGGAATTAGTGATAGCAGAGGCAGGTGAAGAATTTGTAACAGTTGAAGCATTTGAACATTCAGGTGAAGAATTAGCAGATTCACGTTCAATGCACTTTAAGCATGGAGGAACAAATTCTTCCTGAGAAGCGCTGATTTGTTGAGCAAGTAATGAATCGCGCTCCTTCTGAAGATCTTAATAACTCACTCTTAGCTTCTCAAGATCTTGCTTTCTTTGAAGAAATTCATAAGAAAGTTTCTCATGATCAGATAAGAGAATGTTATGATGACTTTGAACGTTATCAAACCTAGACTGAAGTCTCTGAAGATTTTCAGTCATGGCTTGAGTGCGATCCATTTCTTCACCCAACATATCATCACTCTTGTCTAGCATGTTTTGAACCTTTTCAAAAGCCCTTTGTTGTTTTATAGCAATCTTAGCAAGTTTAGAGTAGCTGGGCTTGAGATCCTCATCAG
Organism: Triticum timopheevii; assembly: GCA_963921465.1. NCBI lineage: Eukaryota > Viridiplantae > Streptophyta > Magnoliopsida > Poales > Poaceae > Triticum > Triticum timopheevii. Next base: position 427,102,932 of record OY997262.1, read on the forward strand.
ATTCATTTTCACTAGATTCAGAGGAGGTGTATTTGAGTACCTTGGCACCTTTTGCCATGAAGCAATAGGTGGGAGCGTAGTCATCATCATCTTCATCAGGCTTGTCGGCGGGGTCATTTTCTTCAATGTTGAAGATGGACTTGCTAACGAAAGCAGTAGCGAAAGCCAAACTAGCCACACTAGATTCAGATTCTTCAGACTCCTCCTCTTCCTCATTTTCCTCAGATTCAGCTTCAGAGTCCATTTCCTTGCCAATGAATGCCCGAGCCTTCTTGGAGATGCTCTTCTTGTGAGATGAAGACTTCAAGGATTTTGATGGTGAAGATTTTGACGATTTCTTCTTCTTCTTCGCATCATCAGAACTGTAATCCTTGTATTTCTTCTTCTTCAATTCCTTTTCCCACTGAGGACAATCTTGAATATAATGTCCAGGTTTCTTGCATTTGTGGCACAGCCTTCTCTTATAGTCACTTGATGAGGAATCACTGCTTCTTGAGGATTTTCCAAAGCGACCACGTCTTGAGAGCTTTTGGAATTTCTTCACGAACAGTGCTAGCTCCTGGCTCAATTCTTCAGGATCTCCAAGGCTACTACCAGAGTCTTCACACTCAGATTCAGACACAGCCTTGGCCTTCAGGGCACGTGGTTTGCCATAGCTCGAACCATAGAGATCTCTCTTTTCAGCAAGCTGGAACTCGTGAGTATTTAACCGTTCGAGGATATCGGCAGGATCAAGAGACTTGTAGTCAGCACGCTCTTGAATCATCAGTGCCAGAGTATCAAATGAGGAATCAAGCGATCTCAACAATTTCTTCACCTCCTCATGGTCGGTGAGGTCAGTGGCACCAAGCGCTTGAAGCTCATTTGAGATGTCAGTGAGGCGATCGAAGGTTTGTTGAACATTTTCGTTGTCGAGTCTTTTGAAGCAGTTGAAGAGATTGCGAAGAACATCAACTGAGAGTCACGCTGAGTTGAGACTCCTTCATTTACTTTGGACAGCCTGTCCCAGATGAGCTTGGCAGTTTCCAAAGCACTCACTCTTCCATACTGTCCTTTACTCAGATGGCCACATATGATATTCTTCGCTTGAGAATCGAGTTGCTTGAATCTCTTCACATCGGTAGCGTTCAGTGAGGGAGAGACAGAGGGAACACCATTTTCCACAACATACCAGAGATCGTTGTCAATTGCCTCAAGATGCATTCGCATCTTGTTTTTCCAGTAGGGTAGTCCGTCCCATCAAAGGTAGGACACCCAGCCAAGACCTTGATCATACCTGTGGTCGACATAACTAAAACTCCAGGCGGTTAAACCAAAATCACACAGAACAAGGGAGTACCTTGCTCTGATACCAATTGAAAGTGCGTTATATCGACTAGAGGGGGGGTGAATAGGCGATTTTTATGAATTCTTCACTGAGGAATTTGCCGGTGAGGAAATTCCTTAGCGAAGAACTACTAGCAGCGGAATAAGTACTCAGAAGTAAGCATAACAGAATACAAGCATGGTCATCATGATGAAATGAAGACAAGCACAGAGTACAGAAAGCGTAATCACAGGATAACACAAGATGAAGACAAACAGACTGAATAAATTGAACTGATGAAATTGAGAAAGTCTTCAGTCAAAGTCTTCAAACACAGATATGAACAACCACTCAACACAGTAATGAGGAAATGAAAGAGTTGAGGAGATAGAACCAGTTAGGTTGGTGAAGACAATGATTTGGTAAACCAGTTCCAACTGCTGTCTCAGTTGTATGTCTGGTTGGAGCGGCTTAGTATTTAAACTCGAGGACACGTAGTCCCGGACACCCAGTCACTGAGCCGCAACTCAGGACACCCAGTCCTCACCGTATTCTCCTTGAACTAAGACCACGCAGGCCTCGTCCAATCACTCGTGGTAAGTCTTCAGGCGACTTCCAAACCTTCACAGACTTGGTCACTCGGCGATCCACAATTACTCTTGGATGCTCTAGACCTTGACGCCTAACCGTCTGGAAGAAGCACAGTCTTCAAAGGTAACAAGCGTCGGATCCACGCAGGATCAATTTCTTCAGTGATGCTCAATCACTTTGGGTTTGTAGGGGTTTGGTTTTGGGTTTTCCTCACTTGATGATTTTCGCTCAAAGTCCTCGGAGGATGGATTGCTCTCAAATGACAAGTGTCAAGTTTCTCTCGGAGCAGCCAACCAACTAATGGTTGTAGGGGGCGGCTATTTATAGCCTAGGGAGCAGCCCGACATGATAAGACATAAATGCCCTTAATGATATGACCGTTAGGTGGATAAGATATTTTGGGACAGCTGGCGCGCGGCACAGCAACGGTCGGAAATTTGACTCTCAAATTCCTCGGGGCTATCATGTTCCTCATTGTGTAGGTAATTCGCACTGGCGAATTCCTAACTCCTCAGTCAGAGCAAAGTCCTCAGTGACCAGAAGAACTGCGTCTCTGTCACTGAAGAAATTGACTGAACTGTATGAGATTTCCAATGGCTTCACTCGAAGGGATTGGTAGGTGTAGGATTTTGAGTTGAGCATCACATGGAAATTTTTCCTTAGTATTTCCTCGACCCCCTTTAACAGTACGGTGTTTCCTATGACTCAAGAAAGAGAAAATGAAACTACGAAAACAAAAGTCTTCACGCTTCATGTTCCTCAAATGAATACTAAGTCTTGAAGGTTACACCAATTTCTTCACTTTCAAAGTCTTCAGAAAGTCTTCAGAATATCAAAGTATTCAGTCGAAGAACTTCATTTTTAGGGGTCGACTTTCTCTGTAAATATCAAACTCCTTATAGACTTATAGACCTGTGTACACTCGCAAACGCATTAGTCCCTTAACCTATAAGTCTTCAATACACCAAAATCACTAAGGGGCACTAGATGCACTTACACATACGGATCTGAATGTCACAGATCCGTTGACTAAACCTCTTCCACGAGCAAAACATGATCAATACCAGAACTCTATGGGTGTTCAATTCATCACAATGTAACTAGATTATTGACTCTAGTGCAAGTGGGAGACTGTTGGAAATATGCCCTAGAGGCAATAATAAAATGGTTAATATTATATTTCCTTGTTCATGATAATTGTCTATCATTCATGCTATAATTGTATTGACCGGAAACCATAATACATGTGTGAATATATAGACCACAACATGTCCCTAGTGAGCCTCTAGTTGACTAGCTCGTTGATCAACAGAGTCATGGTTTCTTGACTATGGACATTGGATGTCATTGATAACGGGATCATATCATTAGGAGAATGATGTGATGGACAAGACCCAATCCTAAGCATAGCACAAGATCGTGTAGTTCGTTTGCTAAAGCTTTTCTAATGTCAAGTATCATTTCCTTAGACCATGAGATCGTGCAACTCCCGGATACCGTAGGAATGCTTTGGGTGTACCAAACGTCACAACGTAACTGGGTGGCTATAAAGGTGCACTACAGGTATCTCCGAAAGTGTTTGTTGGGTTGGCACGAATCGAGACTGGGATTTGTCACTCCGTATGACGGAGAGGTATCTCTGGGCCCACTCGGTAATGCATCATCATAATGAGCTCAATGTGACTAAGTAGTTGGTCACGGGATCATGCATTACGAAACGAGTAAAGTGACTTGCCGGTAACAAGATTGAACGAGGTATTGGGATACCAACGATCGAATCTCGGGCAAGTAACGTACCGATTGACAAAGGGAATTGTATACGGGATTGCTTGAATCCTCGACATCGTGGTTCATCCGATGAGATCATCGTGGAACATGTGGGATCCAACATGGGTATCCAGATCCCGCTGTTGGTTATTGGCCAGAGAGCTGTCTCGGTCATGTCTGCATGATTCCCGAACTCGTAGGGTCTACACACTTAAGGTTCAATGACGCTAGGTTATAAGGAAGATTCGTGTGTGATTACCGAATGTTGTTCGGAGTCCCGGATGAGATCCCAGACGTCACGAGGAGTTCTGGAATGGTCCGAAGGTGAAGATTTATATATGGGAAGTCATCATACGGTCACCGGAAATATTCGGGGGTATACCGGTATTGTACCGGGACCACCAGAGGGGTTCCGGGGATCCACCGGGAGGGTCCACCTGCCCCGGAGGGCCTTATGGGCTGTAGGTGGAAGGGAACCAGCCCCTAGTGGGCTGGGCGCCATCCCCCTAGGGCCCATGCGCCTAGGGTTAGGGGGAACCCTAAAGGGGGCGCCCCCCTTGCTTGGGGGGCAAGCCCCCTCCCCCTTGGCTGCCGCCCCCTCTAGATTTCATCTAGAGGGGCCAGCCCCCTTCCCCTCCCTATAAATAGAGGGGTGTAGCACCACATCCAAGGCGCAACCCCTCCCCTCCCCAACACCTCTCCTCCTCCGCGTGAGCTTGGCGAAGCCCTGCCGGAGAACTGCCACTCCATCACCACCATGTCGTCGTGCTGCTGTTGGAGCCTTCTTCCTCAACTTCTCCCTCCTCCTTGCTGGATCAAGGCGCGGGAGACATCACCGGGCTGCACGTGTGTTGAATGCGGAGGCACCGTCGTTCGGTGCTTAGATCAGATTCGGTCGCGATCTGAATCGCTACGTGTACGACTCCTCCAACCGCGTTCTTGCAACGCTTCCGTCTCACGATCTTCAAGGGTATGAAGATGCACTCCCCTCTCTCTCATTGCTAGTTACTCCATAGGTTGATCTTGGTTATGCATAGAATTTTTTTAATTTCTACAACGATCCCCAACAGATGGACGTGCACTCAGCTCTGTCTTGCTCTACTGAGGCAATCAAGGATATATATCTATGGTTGCTTTGGATTATTTTTGATCTTGTGCAAGTGACTCTAATATGGTTGGTTATTGCTGCTTCTTGTTTCGTGCATAGGCGAGGGCACCTATTGAGCATCTAATTGGGCAGTTTGCATCCAGAATGACCAGCTTGCTCGGGAAGTTGGTTGAGGGTTGGACGTCCCTTAATGGCTCTAACAGAGATGCGGTTGCGAGGCAGTTCACTACATTTGTTGCAGAACAGACACATCGGCCAACTGGTTGCCGTGGCCGGTACGACTACAACAGTTCCCAAGAGCTTGCTGACACACAAGATGAACTAGATGGAGATGCTGCTCTCAACAAGGACAATGACGATGACATGGAGAATGTGTAGCATGTCACCGATGATGATGAACATGGTGAAGTTTGTGCAGGTGGTAAGAAGGGCAAGGATGCACCAGATGTCCCCTCACCGGAGAAAGTCAAAGAACATATAACTGCGAGAGGCGAGGGGATGTTTCCCTCAAAGAGGGGGAGGGCTCCAAAGGATGTTGGGCAGGGTTCTCCTAGCAAGAGGTCTAGGACCGATCCTGTAGTTGCTAGGAGGAGGTTCGACTTCTATTTTAGTGTTTTGTTTTTGTCTATCTTTTTTGAACAGACTGACCCTTTTTCGCATTTGTTTTGCTAAGCGTGGCAATGAATTTCCTGTCTGACACTTGCCACCTTTTTTTGCCACTATCTTATACATGCAGTGAGGCGACAGCTGGTGGACGAGCAGTTACGAAGAAACAGGCACCAACGCCAACCCGTGTTTTTGCTCGATTGAACAAAGGTGCCCCCATTGCTGGTGGCACCCCTTCCACTAGGTCATCTCCTCGTACCACGACGTCCAACACCAGGGATCCTGTCGTGTTGCCAGACATGAGAAAGCTAGTCAAGAAGTAGGTTTTCCCTGTTCTTTCATTGCCATAGTGCTATATTTTTGATTTTTCAATGCAGCTGTTCAGCTTGCCACATGGGCTACTGACATCAGTCCCACATGGCAACTGCTGTTTTTCCAACGATCTCTTTCTTTTTTAATAGCATGGCAACTCCTGCTTGTTTTTTGCATGGCAACTGCTATCTAGGCTAGATGGCAACTCTTATTGTACCTACATGGAAACTACCATCTTTCCATTTGCTTGTGTGCTCATCCCATACCTAGTTTTCAAATTGCATTCCTGACAGATCAGAAATTTTTTTCATTCTTCAAGATGGCTAGCATGGCAACTCTTGCTGGTTCTGCATGGCAACTACTAACTATGCCACATGGCAACTCTTATTCCACCTACATGGCAACTACCAGCTTTCCACCTACTTTTCATTTTTTAAGATTTCTACTATGGCAAATATTTTTTGTTCATTTTTAATACCTTTCATGTGCTTCTCTTTTGCAGGGTGAAGAAGACTACTACACGCGCGACCAAGCATATCATTAGGGACCCACTCGAATGCCTTCATTCAAAGTTGTCAACAGGTGGCAACTTAGATGTTCATGAGGCGCCAGTCGACAAAACTGCTACTGCACCGTCAACTGTTCCCACTAACTCTGACGCAAGCGGCCGACCATCTCCGCTGGTTGCAGATGTGCAGGCTACAACAACAGGCATCCGTACATCAGGGAGTGACGAGTCGGTATCTGCCAGGACTGCTGAAATATTGCCCACTCTGCTGGCAATGAAGTATGCTGCTGTGAGCCATGCCACCCCATCAGCAAGCGTTGAAGTGGACGCCCCCGAGACCAACCTAAGCAAGGAAGATTCCCGCTCATCTGACACGGATTCCAAGCGCGTGCGTGGTGGCACTCCAGTGTCCACGACAGAAGTGGCTGAGGCGACAGTTCATAATGATATGCCATCCACAGGTGAGGGTCTTGGCACAACAGCTCCAGCTCCTGGTGGTCCAGAGGTTGCTAAGGCGACCGTTTCGTGAGCTGGTCTTCCACCTAGGCATCATAGCCCCCGCAAGCAATCATCAGACATACCCAACACACCGGCTGTAGCTAGGAGCAGCAGAGATGAGTCTGGTTATGTTTCTGCGTCCACACCGTTCCCACCACCTGCCAAAAGCAATGTTATGGAGAAAACGGAAGACCGGAGTACAACTGATGCAGGTGTCAAGCCAGGCACGAGTGATGGAGGTGAACGTCCGGAGCAGACTACATCTTTACCCGCAGTGGAGAACCCCAGCTTAAATCTGCACACTTCCACGCTCCCAGTCAATGTTGGTGTCCCCTACAGCCCAAACAAGAAGATTGTCAAGAAAGCTGCGGCTGATACCGCTGACAACACGCCACGCCCTACGAATAAGCCCGATGATTCTGCAGCGGCCGATTCAGATATGTTTGTTGATCTTTCACCCTTGGATTCTGCCTCGCAAGTTGTTCGCGGTCCGGCCAGTAGGCACGAGAGGCACCCAATGGCCTTCACCCCACCGAGCTTTAGCCTTGGCATCAGTTAATATCAACCAGTGGTGCAAGATCTTACGCCAGTTGCCTTTGCTTTCCCAGGAGGCATGGCCGCAATGATGGCGCAGCCAATGGTCGAGGGTAGGAAGGCTGTCAAGTTCGCAGAGCCAATCGTCCAAGGTACATTTCTTCTGTGCTTATCATTTTCTTGTATATATCTGTGTAGTCTGACTTTTGTCCCAAGCAATTTTTTTGGGGTTCTCACCTGTGATGGCAACTGTTATGTGATGACATGGCAACTAGATTTGCTCCACCATGTCACCTACATTTTTGTTGCCATGCTGCATTTTCCATTCGGCAACCACATGGCAACCAAAGTTGATACAACATGGCAAGTGTAGTTGTTGTCACATGGCAACTACAGTGCACTACACATGGCAACAGCATTTGCTGCACCATGTCACCTGCAATTTTGTTGCCATGCTGCATTTTTCATTCGGCAACCACATGGCAACTAGAGTTGACACAACATGGAAACTATAGTTGCTTTCACATGGCAATTAGAGTACAATACACATGGCAACTGGATTTGCCTCCACATGGCAACTACCTACTTTTTGTACCTACATTTCATATCATGCACCTTTTCTTTTCACACTACATTTGTTTTGTTTTCCAGGTATCCTAACCCACTTTTTGATCCTTGCAGGTACCCCTGAGGAGATTTCACCGTCACTTGAAGAAGTTTACCGCAGGATTGAGGAGGCAACATTGCAGAGGAGGTCCTCACAAGGTCAGGGGCAATCAAGTTCCAACGTGCCTGCTGAGACGGTATCTGAGGATACCATTAGAAGTGCCACCCCTGGTTATGTGAGGCAGCAGAGGGTAGTTCACCCACCTCCCGCGGATGACTACGAGCCCGAAGTCAAGGCCACAAAGGAGCAGAACCAGCTGTACAGTATGGCCAAGAGATTTGGAAATGCGAGGGCCAGCAGCAAGCACATGGAGGAGCTGAAAGTGTAATGACCACACCACATAACCTCTCATTTTGCTTTGCTCTTTTTACCATTCATCTTTTTTATAGTTTCTAGATATGATCCGTTTACGTTGTTTTTTCTTCTTTTACTTAGTAGACATGATTCTTTCATGTTATATCATTTTCATACAGCTCATGTTTGGACAGAACCAAGGTCATACAATGCGAAGCGACGTACGTCAACCTGGGTGATCTTGCCGAGTCCGTGAGGCCACTCAGTAAAATGTCGACGAATGTAGTTGCATGTGGGATTGACTTCATCAACAAGCATATGGATATGTCTCCCGACAAAACAATCATGCATTACAGTGTGACCTGCAAAATATGGGATGGTGACTTCCACCACAAAACCCCGAGGAAGTATTTTGCTATGCACGGTGAATTCAAGCTCACAATGAAGAAATGTGTGAGTACTCCTTCCTTTTTTGCACATTTTTTCCTCCCATGGTATGTTTTTGTCAGTAGCTACACCCTGTTTATGTGGCAGCTGTTTCATGTGGCAACAGCTGCCATGTAAACTGACTTTTGATTTGCATCCCCATACAAACTATGTGGCAACTTCAAAGTAAAATACAGGGCAACTTTGCTCATACATGGATGGCAACTTCTTTTAACTACCCACTATAACTAAACATTATATGTGATTCTACTTTTTGGCCCCTTGCTGCTTTATGTCACTCATGTGCCTCTAACTGCAACCGGTGACATCCTTACACGTGATTTTCCCAATTACACCATTTTCTGTTCTTCATGTGAACTCCGCTTCTTCTTTCCTTCATTTTACTTGCAGGTCTTGTTCCCCATGTTCCAGGAGCTTGCACCACATGACCCACACGACAAGTGTGGTCACCACTATGCGATCTGCCTTGACCTAAAGAACCAACGTTTTGAGGTGCTTGATTCAATGCGTTTGGCAACTGATGCAGACCTTACTACGCATGCTGAATACTTCATCAACAACCTCCAAGAGACATGGAACCGTCACTACGAACACTCAAAGGTCCAGATCAGACATTTTCTAATTGAGTACATGGTGACTACGAAGCAAGGGAACAAGTAATTTCCCATCTCTTTCTTCATGCGTCCCCTACACCAACGCTAACCCTCTTTGTTACATCTGAATTGAAGTTTATCGTTGTTATCTCTGTCCTTTGCAAGTTCACCTGATTCTTTTTTATACAGGACGGATTGTGGCTTTCACACGTTGGAATACCTTGCAAAGTGGGAAGGTAGACTGGTTCCTGTTGTTACAGCTGCAATGGTCATTGAGCTCCGGAAAATTTACACATGGAACTGGTTGACGAATGAAGATTTCAACAAGTGGTCCGGAGCACATGAGTTCGTAGAGGAAGTTGTCAAGAAAGTTACCAAGAAGTACAAGTGATCACGTGGTGCTCCATATCGAACGCCTACCTTACATTCTGTTGCCGAGGAATGTAAGGCACTACCTTTGTTCTTTTCAAAACTATGTCCATGTGCTACGTTATGACTGCAACCCCGCATAGCCTAGTATGTAGTGGTGGTGTGTGAGCAACATTTGAATATTTTCTGTAATATATGTGTGGATGTGAACCTATTTAGGCGTGACAGCAGATATGTTTATGTTTATCATTATTATTATGCTTTCATCGTTGGTAGCACCAGTTTGGTGTTTCGAATGCGTCTATGATGTTTTAAAACATGGCAAATGTAGTTCATCAAACATGGTTAGTGAAAGTTATCGCCGTTTTTCATTTGTCTGTTTGGTTCTTTTTTTTCATTGCTAACTGTATCGTCTAGCATGGTAGTTTGATCATGTAGCCGTAACCTTTTTGCGGTTGCTGCACGTGACCCTTTCCAACTAGTTTCCCATAGATTGCACACAACACACTATGTGTGACTAAAATGCGTTGACTGAACACGGAAATATATGCGATGCAGAGTCATTACAAATGACATGGCATATTTCAGTAGAACTAACATGGCAGATTCAGTATAAACAACACGGCAGACTTAGTATAAATAACATGGCAGATCCAGTATACTTAACATGGCAGATCCAGCATACATAATATGGCAGATCCAGTATACACAACATGGCAGGTTTAGTATAAAATAGCACGGCAGATTCAGTATAAAATAGCATGGAAGATTTAGTATACATAACATGGCAGATTAAGTATACATAACATGGCAAATTAAATACCATACACGTGGCAACTGCAGTTATCCATTCATGGCATTTTCCTTCAACTTCTGATGCCCCTCAAGAGTCATTCTCCCATTTTTTAAAATTTTAGAACATCTAGATTACAAAATAAAATGTCACCAAGGACCATGTCACTGTGCTCCAATGTTGCTTACGGATTGCCCGTCCCTTTCTTTGTTTTCTTGTGTTTTGCTTGAATCTCCAATCCTGATTTGTATCTTATCTCTTTTGGACGCCCCTTTGTGATGGAACGGGGCGGGTTCCTGACCTGGGTTTGTCTGCTTGCTGTTCCAGGTCCTACCTCCAAGTTTTCAGATGATGGCCCTGTGAACAAAGGCACACTTGATGTGCGGGGAAACCTGTGTAAGGCTTCCTCAGCTTTCCTCTTCTTGATCTCATCCAGCTCTCTTTTCAGGGCATTCCTATGTTTTTCTGCGACCCTCGCTATCTCGTCACTCTTGCACGCTTCATCAATTAGTTCAGCATAGTTCTTTGTCAACACAACGTGCCTCACGGCTTCCATGGTTGACTCCGGTCTCTCGTCATGCACAGCTAAAACTGTGTTTGTTGTGTGTGGCGCCAATGCGTCGTCAGCGCCCTAAGTCCATTGCCACCTTATGAAATGGCGGGGCATCCGTGTCACCGCGTTCATGTCCATTACTTTTAGTATGTGACATCACACAATGCCGTCCCGTTTGAATTTGTTGGGGAACGTAGCAGAAATTCAAAATTTTCCTACGTGTCACCAAGATCTATCTATGGAGAGACTAGCAACGAGGGGAAGGAGAGTGCATCTACATACCCTTGTAGATCGCTAAGTGGAAGCATTCAAGTGAACGGGGTTGATGGAGTCGTACTCGTCGTGATTCAAATCACCGATGACCTAGTGCTGAACGGACAGCACCTCCGCGTTCAACACACGTACAGCCCGGAGACATCTCCCACGCCTTGATCCAGCAAGGAGAGAGGGAGAGGTTGAGGAAGACTCCATCCAGCAGCAGCACAATGGCGTGGTGGTGATGGAGGAGCGTGGCAATCCTGCAGGGCTTCGCCAAGCACCTACGGGAGAGGAGGAGGTGTCACGGGAGGGAGGGAGGCGCCAGGGACTCAGGTATGGCTGCCTTCCCTCCCCTCCACTATATATAGGGGCAAGGGAGAGGGGGAAGGCGCAGCCTTGCCCCTTCCTCCAAGGAAGGGGTGCGGCCAAGAGGGGGGGAGGAGTCCATCCTCCCCAAGGCACCTCGGAGGTGCTTTCCCCCTTGAGGACTCTTCCCTCTAGGGTTCCCTAGGTGCATGGGCCTCTTGAGGCTGGTGCCCTTGGCCCATGTAGGCCAAGGCGCACCCCCTACAGCCCATGTGGCCCTCCGGGGCAGGTGGCCCCACCCGGTGGGCCCCCGGGACCCTTCCGGTGGTCCCGGTACAATACCGATGACCCCGAAACTTGTCCCGATGGCCGAAACAGGACTTCCTATATATAAATCTTTACCTCCGGACCATTCCGGAACTCCTCGTGACATCCAGGATCTCATCCGGGACTCCGAACAACATTCGGTAACCACATACAAACTTCCTTTACAACCCTAGCGTCATCGAACCTTAAGTGTGTAGACCCTACGGGTTCGGGAACCATGCAAACATGACCGAGATGTTCTCCGGTCAATAACCAACAGCGGGATCTGGATACCCATGTTGGCTCCCACATGTTCCACGATGATCTCATCGGATGAACCACTATGTCAAGGACTTAATCAATCCCGTATACAATTCCCTTTGTCTATCGGTATGATACTTGCCCGAGATTCGATCGTCGGTATCCCGATACCTTGTTCAATCTCGTTACCGGCAAGTCTCTTTACTCGTTGCGTAACACATCATCCCGTGATCAACCCCTTGGTCACATTGTGCACATTATGATGATGTCCTACCGAGTGGGCCCAGAGATACCTCTCCGTTTACACGGAGTGACAAATCCCAGTCTCGATTCGTGCCAACCCAACAGACACTTTCGGAGATACCTGTAATGCACCTTTATAGCCACCCAGTTACGTTGTGACGTTTGGTACACCCAAAGCATTCCTACGGTATCCGGGAGTTGCACAATCTCATGGTCTAAGGAAAAGATACTTGACATTAGAAAAGCTTTAGCCTATGAACTACATGATCTTGTGCTAGGCTTAGGATTGGGTCTTGTCCATCACATCATTCTCCTAATGATGTGATCCCGTTATCAATGACATCCAATGTCCATGGTCAGGAAACCGTAACCATCTATTGATCAACGAGCTAGTCAACTAGAGGCTTACTAGGGACATGGTGTTGTCTATGTATCCACACATGTATCTGAGTTTCCTATCAATACAATTATAGCATGGATAATAAACGATTATCATGAACAAGGAAATATAATAATAATCAATTTATTATTGCCTCTAGGGCATATTTCCAACAGTCTCCCACTTGCACTAGAGTCAATAATCTAGTTCACATCGATATGTGATCAATACTCAAGGTCACATCCCCATGTGACTAACACCCAAAGAGTTCACTAGAGTCAATAATCTAGTTCACATTACCATGTGATTAACACTCAATGAGTTCTGGGTTTGATCATGTTATGCTTGTGAGAGATGTTATAGTCAACGGGTCTGAATCTTTCAGATCCGTGTGTGCTTTACAAATCTCTATGTCATCTCCTAGATGCAACTACCACGTTCTATTTGGAGCTATTCCAAATAACTGTTCTACTTGGAGCCATTCCCAATTGTTGCTCCATTATACGTATCCGGCATCTCTACTCAGGCTATCCGGATAGGTGTTAAGCTTGCATCGACGTAACTCTTTACGACGAACTCTTTTACCACCTCCATAATCGAAAAATTCCTTAGTCCACTAGTTACTAAGGATAACTTTGACCGCTGTCCTGTGATCCATTCTTGGATCACTCTTGTACCCCTTGACTGACTCATGGCAAGGCACACTTCAGGTGCGGTACACAGCATAGCATACTGTAGAGCCTATGTCTTAAGCATAGGGGACGACCTTCGTCCTTTCTCTCTATTCTGCCGTGGTCGAGCTTTTAAGTCTTAACTTCATACCTTACAACTCAGGCAAGAACTCCTTCTATGACTGATCCATCTTGAACACCTTCAAGATCATGTCAAGGAATGTGCTCATTTGAAAGTACCATTAAGCATTTTGATCTATCCTCATAGATCTCGATGCTCGACGTTCAAGTAGCTTAATCCAGGATTTCCATTGAAAAACACTTTCCAAATAACCCTATATGCTTTCCAGAAATTCTACGTCATTTCTGATCAACAATATGTCAACAACATATACTCATCAGAAATTCTATAGTGCTCCCACTCACTTCTTTGGAAATACAAGTTTCTCATAAACTTTGTATACACCCAAAATCTTTGATCATCTCATCAAAGCATACATTCCAACTCCGAGATGCTTACTCCAGTCCTCAGAAGAACAGCTGGAGCTTTGCATACTTATTAGCATCTTTCAGGATTGACAAAACCTTCCGGTTGTATCACATACAACCTTTCCTCAAGAAAATCGTCGAGGAAACAATGTTTTTGCATCCTATCTGCAAGATTTCATAAATAATGCAGTAATCGCTAATATAATTTCAACAGACTCTTAGCATCACTACGAGTGAGAAAGTCTCATCGTAGTCAACTCCTTGAACTTGTCGGAAAACATCTTAACGACAAGTCGAGCTTTCTTAATGGTGACACTTACCATCATTGTCTGTCTTCCTTTTAAAATCCATCTGTACTCAACAGCATTACGACCATCAAGTCGTTCTGCCAAAGTCTACACTTTGTTTTGATACATGGATCCTCTCTCGGATTTTATGGCCTCGAGCCATTTATCAGAATCCGGGCCCACCATCGCTTCCCCATAGCTCGTAGGTTCATTGTTGTCTAGCAACATGACTTCCAAGACAGGATTATGTACCACTCTGAAGTAGTACGCATCCTTGTCATCCCACGAGGTTTGGGAGTGACTTGATCTGAAGTTTCATGATCACTATCATAAGCTTCCACTTCAATTGGTGTAGGTGCCACAGGAACAACTCTTTGTGCCCTGCTATACACTAGTTGAAGTGACGGTTCAATAACCTTATCAAGTCTCCACCATCCTCCCACTCAATTCTTTCGAGAGAAACTTTTCCTCGAGAAAGGACCTGATTCCAGAAACAATCCCTTATTGCTTTCGGATCTGAGATAGGAGGTATACCCAACTGTTTTGGGTGTCCTACGAAGATGCATTTATCCGCTTTGGGTTCGAGCTTATCAGCCTGAAACTTTTTCACATAAGCGTCGCAGCCCCAAACTTTTAAGAAATGACAGCTTAGGTTTCTCTAAACCATAGTTCATACGGTGTCATCTCATTGGAATTACGTGGTGCCCTATTTAAAGTGAATGTGGTTGTCTTTAATGCCTAACCCATGAACGATAGTGGTAATTCGATAAGAGACATCATGGTATGCACCATATCCAATAGGGTGCAACTATGATGTACGGACACACCATCCTACTATGGTGTTCCAGGCTGTATTAGTTGTGAAACAATTTCCACAATGTCTTAATTCTGTGCCAAACTCGTAATTCAGATATTCATCTCTATGATCATATCATAGATCTTTTATCCTCTTGTCACGACGATCCTTCAACTTCACCCTGAAATTACTTGAACCTTTCAATAATTCAGACTCGTGATTCATCAAGTAAATATACTCAACATCTACTCAAATCATCTGTGAAGTAAGAACATAACGATATCCACTACATGCCTCAGCACTCATTGGATTGCACATATCAAAATGTATTACTTCCAACAAGTTGCTTTCTAGTTCCATTTTACCGAAAATGAGGCTTTCAGTCATCTTGCCCATGTGGTATGATTTGCATGTCTCAAGTGATTTAAAATCAAGTGAGTCCAAATGATCCATTTGCATGGAGTTTCTTCATGCATATCTACCAACAAACATGGTTCGCATGTCTCAATCCTTTCAAAAACGAGTGAGTCCAAAGATCCATCAACATGGAGCTTCTTCATGCGTTTTATACTGATATGACTTAAGTGGCAGTGCCACAAGTAGGTGGTACTATCATCACTATCTTTTGGCATGAACATGTGTATCACTACGATCGAGATTCAATAAACCATTCATTTTAGGTGTAAGACCATTTGAAGGTATTATTCAAATAAACAGAGTAACCATTATTCTCTTTAAATGAATAATCGTATTGCGATAGACATAATCCAATCATGTCTATGCTCAATGCAAACACCAAATAACAATTATTTAGGTTTTAATACCAATCTCGATGGTAGAGGGAGCGTGCGATGCTTGATCACATCAAACTTGGAAACACTTCCAACATATATCGTCAGCTCACCTTTAGCTAGTCTCCGTTTATTCCGTAGCTTTTATTTCGAGTTACTAATACTTAGCAACCGAACCGGTATCTAATACCCTGGTGCTACTAGGAGTACTAGTAAAGTACACATCAACACAATGTATATCCAATATACTTCTATCGACCTTGCCAGCCTTCTAATCTACCAAGTATCTAGGGTAATTCTGCTCCAGTGGCTGTTCCCCTTATCACAGAAGCACTTAGTCTCGGGTTTGGGTTCAACCTTGGGTTTCTTCACCAGAGCAGCAACTGAATTGCCGTTTCATGAAGTATCCCTTCTTGCCCTTGCCCTTCTTAAAACTAGTGGTTTCACTAACCATCAACAATTGATGCTCCTTCTTGATTTCTACTTTCGCGGTGTCAAACATCGCGAGTATTTCAAGGATCATCATATCTATCCCTGATATGTTATAGTTCATCACAAAGCTCTAGCAGCTTGGTGGCAATGACTTTGGAGAAACATCACTGTCTCATCTGGAAGATCAACTCCCACTCGATTCAAATGGTTGATGTACTCAGACAATCTGAGCACAAGATCAACAATTGAGCTTTTCTCCCTTAGTTTGCAGGCTAAGAAAATCGTCTGAGGTCTCATACCTCTTGACATGGGCACGAGCCTGAAATCCCAATTTCAGCCCTCAAAACATCTCATATGTTTCGCGACGTTTCAAAAATGTCTTTGGTGCCTCAATTCTAAACCATTTAGCATTACGCACTGAACTATCATGTAGTCATCAAAATGTGTATGTCAGATGTTCGCAACATCCATAGACAACGTTCAAGGTTCAGCACGCTGAGCGGTGCATTAAGGACATAAGCCTTCTATGAAGCAATGAGGACAATCCTCAGTTTACGAACCTAATCCGCATAATTGCTACTATCAACTTTCAACTAAATTTTTCTCTAGGAACATATCTAAACAGTAGAACTATAGCGTGAGCTACGACATAATTTGCAAAGACCTTTTGACTATGTTCAGGATAATTAAGTTCATCTTATGAACTCCCACTCAGATAGACATCCCTCTAGTCATCTAAGTGATTACATGATCCGAGTCAACTAGGCCGTGTCCGATCATCATGTGAGACAGACTAGCCAACGTCGGTGAACATCTTCATGTTGGTCGTATCTACTATACGACTCATGCTCGACCTTTCGGTCTCCGTGTTCTGAGGCCATGTCTGTACATGCTAGGCTCGTCAAGTTAACCCTAAGTGTTTTCGCGTGTGTAAATCTGTCTTACACCCGTTGTATGTGAACGTAAGAATCCATCACACCCGATCATCACGTGGTGCTTAGAAGCGACGAACTGTAGCAACGGTGCATAGTTAGGGGAGAAAACTTCTTGAAATTTTAATGAGGGATCATCTTATTTACTACCGCCGTTCTAAGAAAATAAGATGCATAAACATGATAAACATCACATGCAATCAAATAGTGACATGATATGGCCAATATCATTTTGCTCCTTTTGATCTCCATCTTCGGGGCTCCATGATCATCATCGTCACCGGCATGACACCATGATCTCCATCATCATGATCTCCATCATCGTGTCTTCATGAAGTTGTCTCGCCAACTATTACTTCTACTACTATGGCTACCGGTTAGCAATAAAGTAAAGTAATTACATGACGTTTAAGTTGACACGCAGGTCATAAATAAATAAAGACAACTCCTATGGCTCCTGCAGGTTGTCATACTCATCGACATGCAAGTCATGATTCCTATTACAAGAACATGATCAATCTCATACATCACATATATCATTCATCACATCCTTTTGGCCATATCACATCACATAGCATACCCTGCAAAAACAATTTAGACGTCCTCTAATTGTTGTTTGCATGTTTTACGTGGCCGCTATGGGTTTCTAGCAAGAACGTTTCTTACCTATGCAAAAACCACAACGTGATATGCCAATTGCTATTTACCCTTCATAAGGACCCTTTTCATTGAATCCGATCCGACTAAAGTGGGAAAGACAGACACCCGCCAGCCACCTTATGCAACTAGTGCATGTTTGTCGGTGGAACCGGTCTCACGTAAGAGTACGTGTAAGGTTGGTCCGGGCCGCTTCATCCCACGATGCCGCCGAATCAAGATAAGACTAGTAACGGCAAGCATATTGAACAAAATCAACGCCCACAACTACTTTGTGTTCTACTCGTGCATAGAATCTACGCAATAGACCTAGCTCATGATGCCACTGTTGGGGAACGTAGCAGAAATTCAAAATTTTCCTACGTGTCACCAAGATCTATCTATGGAGAGACTAGAAACGAGGGGAAGGAGAGTGCATCTACATACCCTTTTAGATCGCTAAGCGGAAGCGTTCAAGTGAACGGGGTTGATGGAGTCGTACTCGTCGTGATTCAAATCACCGATGACCTAGTGCCGAACGGACAGCACCTCCGTGTTCAACACACGTACAACCCGGAGACGTCTCCCACGCCTTGATCCAGCAAGGAGAGAGGGAGAGGTTGTGGAAGACTCCATCCAGCAGCAGCACAACGGCGTGGTGGTGAAGGAGGAGCGTGGCAATCCTGCAGGGCTTTGCCAAGCACCTACGGGAGAGGAGGAGGTGTCACGGGAGGGAGGGAGGCGCCAGGGACTCAGGTATGGCTGCCTTCCCTCCCCTCCACTATATATAGGGGCAAGGGAGAGGGGGGAGGCGCAGCCTTTCCCCTTCCTCCAAGGAAGGGGTGCGGCCAAGAGGGGGGGAGGAGTCCATCCTCCCCAAGGTAGCTCGGAGGTGCCTTCCCCCTTGAGGACTCTTCCCTCTAGGGTTCCCTAGGCGCATGGGCCTCTTGAGGCTGGTGCCCTTGGCCCATGTAGGCCAAGGCGCACCCCCTACAGCCCATGTGGCCCTCTGGGGCAGGTGGCCCCACCCGGTGGGCCCCCGGGACCCTTCCGGTGGTCCCGGTACAATACCGATGACCCCGAAACTTGTCCCGATGGCCGAAACAGGACTTCCTATATATAAATCTTTACCTCTGGACCATTCCGGAACTCCTCGTGACGTCCAGGATCTCATCCGGGACTCCGAACAACATTCGGTAACCACATACAAACTTCCTTTACAACCCTAGCGTCATCGAACCTTAAGTGTGTAGACCCTACGGGTTCGGGAACCATGCAGACATGACCGAGATGTTCTCCGGTCAATAACCAACAGCGGGATCTGGATACCCATGTTGGCTCCCACATGTTCCACGATGATCTCATCGGATGAACCACGATGTCAAGGACTTAATCAATCCCGTATACAATTCCCTTTGTCTATCAGTACGATACTTTCCCGAGATTCGATCGTCGGTATCCCGATACCTTGTTCAATCTTGTTACCGGCAAGTCTCTTTACTCGTTCCGTAACACATCATCCCGTGATCAACCCCTTGGTCACATTGTGCACACTATGATGATGTCCTACCGAGTGGGCCCAGAGATACCTCTCCGTTTACACGGAGTGACAAATCCCAGTCTCGATTCGTGCCAACCCAACAGACACTTTCGGAGATACCTGTAATGCACCTTTATAGCCACCGAGTTACGTTGTGACGTTTGGTACACCCAAAGCATTCCTACGGTATCCGGGAGTTGCACAATCTCATGGTCGAAGGAAAAGATACTTGACATTAGAAAAGCTTTAGCGTATGAACTACATGATCTTGTGCTAGGCTTAGGATTGGGTCTTGTCCATCACATCATTCTCCTAATGATGTGATCCCGTTATCAATGACATCCAATGTCCATGGTCAGGAAACCGTAACCATCTATTGATCAACGAGCTAGTCAACTAGAGGCTTACTAGGGACATGGTGTTGTCTATGTATCCACACATGTATCTGAGTTTCCTATCAATACAATTATAGCATGGACAATAAACGATTATCATGAACAAGGAAATATAATAATAATCAATTTATTATTGCCTCTAGGGCATATTTCCAACAGAATTTGCAGCATTGGTAGTAGTATTCGCCTTGGCCTATCGAGGCTTTCACGAAGTAGTTCCTTCCTTTGTCCGGGTCTTCAGGTTCTGAATCCGACATGCCCAAAATAGAACACACCTTGAACATATGTTCGTCCACCTGGAAAGCCGTGAACATGCTGGCACGCTTTATTTCTTCTTGGAATCTGCAAGTTTTGTGTGTTTTTTGTTAAACTATTGGGTGATGTTTTTTGTAGCACCTTATGTTGTCGTGGCCAATAGAAGTAGAATTCGTTTGAACATGGCAAATGCAATACATTAAACATGGCAACTGCAGTACATTAAACATGGCAACTGCAGTTCATTAAACATGGAAACTGCAGTTCAGTAAACATGGCAACTGCAGTTCATTTTTAATTGGCATTGCATTTCCATACCAACATGCCCAATGGAAGTGCAGTGCATTAAACATGGCAACTGCAGTTGAATAAACATGTCAACTACATATCATGGTTACTCCGTACTCAATGACTACTTGTCAAGAAATCATCATTTTCAAATAAGCTTTTTAACTGCATTGCATTCTACATGGCACCTACTGCCTTCATGCTTGTGCAAATAAGATTGCACCACAACTGACTTACTTGTTAAAGATCTTGTTGGTGTATATCTTGCTCATTTGCCTCTCCATCGGTATATACATTAGCAATTTTGGTTGCTTCAGCGCAGTGTTCCCTTCTTGCTGTAGCTCAGATCCCAGTATCTTTTGTTGCAAAGTTGTGTATTGCTTGTCAAACTGTAGCAATGAGTTGCCAGGGCTCACGTACCGCTTCAAAACAGCATTGAACCCCTCGCTGCGTTGCATAATCTGTAGAAACGGAAAGAAGCACTGAATGAAGTAGGCGGGCACCCAGAACATTAGCTTCTCCCACAGGCTAGCAAGAGTCTCGTTGTCTTGGACTTGATATGTTTCAATCATGGCCATCCAGCTCCTTTCAAACTCCTCCACCGTCAAGCTGTGGTCCATGCATAGCTCGAATGCCTTGTGCAACTCTGGACGGTCAGCAAAGAACGGTCCTAGCGTCTCCTCAGCCTTCTTTATAATGTGCCACCTGCAATGCATGTGCACTACCAGTGGAAAGACCTCCTCTATGCCTGCACGCATGCTAAAATCCTGGTCTGTTATTATGTTCATCGGAGCAAGTCCTTCCATGCACTCCAAGAAGGTCTTGAACAGCCAAATGTACCGATCCGTGTCTTCATTCTGAACGAGCCCGCATCCGAACTGCAACGACTGATTGTGGTTATTTATTCCTATGAATGGAGCGCATGGCATCTTGTACATATTTGTCGGGTGGTAGGTGCGACATATGCCAACAGATGGCTTATCATTGTGGGAGCCAGTAAGACATCGTCGGTGCCTGGAAGCGGGATGAGGCGAAGACATGCACGCCGGCGGATCTTACCCAGCTTTGGGGCTCTCTGTGGAGATAACACCCCTACTGCTGCTCTGCAGGGTCTCCGCATGATCACTAGATCAACAAGTAGCTACAAGATGCTCCTTGAGCTGTTCGGTGGCAGGAGGAAGAAAGGCAAGGCTAGCTCTCTCCTCTCCCGATGGTGGTGTCTAAAACTCTCAATGTTCCACCCTTTGCATGGGTATCCCAGGGGATTTATATAGGCCTACCACCCGGGGGTACAATGGTAATCCGACTGGGCACGGGCCCAGGCCGTTAGTGTCTACAACCACCGTTTTCTCCGCCGGCTTCTGGGGCCCGCCGACTGGTGGGTCCCGTCGGGGGCTGGTTACTGTGGCCTCGCTTCTGATGACGAGGGCTTTGTCGAGGTAAGCATGGCTATAGTGCTGCTGCCTTGCAGGCTCCCACTGTAGCCATACCACGTCTCGTCCGCTTAATGGTGTGCGCGCCTCGAGGGGAGCAAGCCGGCTACTGGAAGTCGGCCCGGCCTTGGGCCGGCTGGGGGGAGGCCGGGCCCCCCTTCGGATGTCTCTCTGACCGAAGGGGCCCGCCGCCTATGGGCCGTACTGGCATCCCGTCATGGATGGCGTCATGACTCTCATGGCAACAGTGCCACGCCGGACGGGGGATGGCCGCCCCGTACGGCGTACTGTGGCCACGTATCTTCTGGGATTCGGGGGTGGCAGGGTTTGCTGTAGCCACGCCCCACCCGGTCACTTGTATGGGTGATGGTCTTTAGGATGTGGCATTCAGCCGCCTGCTTCTTGGAGTTGGCCCTTCATGGGCCGTCTTCATGGAGTCGGTCCTTCATGGGCCGGCTTCTTGGAGTCGGCCCGATCGTGGTGCCCCCCAAAGGTTGTTTTATGGCCGGGCCGGCTTCCACCAGCCGGCTTAGGCGATAGCCGGCCGGAGGAAGGCGGCCCCATGTCTCAGGTGTTTTAAGGTCCAATCGGCCTATTGTTTTTTCTGATGGCCAAAGGGAACTGGTTAGGCTACCCGTGGTCATTTACTCCGACAGTAGTCCCCGAAGCTGGTTGGGCTTCGCGGCTGAAGAGGGAATCGGGAAGCTCGGCCATCTTCCTATCCCGAGGAGCCGGCTGCCAGGAGCCGGCCTTTCTTGCATGCCTTCTCGGCGAAGCTTCCTCAAATTTCTAAGGCGGGAACCAGCAGGCACGAAAACCGAATGGCGGGTCGACCACCCGCCTTCTGCACGCCATGTGGCACCCCTCAGCTGGCAGGGCCTGCCAGCCCACGCGCGTGACGGGACACCGATGCAGGCCGGGGCCCGCCACTCCCGTGCCTCGGCCTGCGCGCGGATCTTTTGTGGCCCGAACCGTCCGCACGTCTTCCGGCGGCGGTTCCCACTCGCCATCAAGGCGCGATAACTACGGGACATGAGGGAGTGGGCGCAGTTAATCCCACGCCCCTCCTGCACCTTGCCTCCCCGGCTTCGCCGAGATGCTATAGGTAGGGGCGGGGAGGGGGAGCAGCAGTAGTTCGCACGCTCACCCTCGCCCTACCCCCCTTCTTCTTCCGCCTCACCGCAGCAGTTCCTCGTCGAGCCCCTGCCTCGGCATCCTCTTTCTCCCAGCATGCCGCAGGCCTGCTGCCTCCGCGCCGGGCGCTTCTCGTCACCGCGCTCGCCGTCATGGCTCCGACGTCGAGCTCATGGGACGGCTCCATCATCCACAGCGACCATATAGATTTTCTCCGCAAGACGCGGCGGCTGCCGAGCGAGGATCTCGTGTAGGTCCGCCTCGCGCTGGCGAGGGAGATCTCACCGGCGCCGGAGGAGGGGGAGCGAGTGATCTTCTACTCGCACTGCATGCACGGCATCGGCCTCCCCGCCAGCGGCTTCTTCTGCGCGTTCCTCGAGTTCTACCAGCTCCAGCCGCACCACCTCACCCCCAACACGGTGGTGCTGCTGTCAGCCTTCGTATCTCTGTGCGAAGGCTTCCTTGGCGTCCTCCCCACCATCGAGCTCAGGGGGGGTTCTTCCAATCCAAGCTCGGCACGGCCGTCACCGGCGTGCCGGCTCAGTGTGGCGCCTTCATCGCCATAAGGCGGTCCGTCGCTGACAACCCTTTCCCGCCATCGCGCTGATCCAGTCGGTGAAGCTCTGGCAACGGTCTTACTTCTATGTAAAGAACGTTGCCCCGAATGGCGACTACGTCAAATTGCTGGCTTACGTAGCCGGCCCGCCGGCTGGGAGGCCGGCCACATGGTCCTACCGAGCCAGATCACTGACGCCGGCTGGAGCCGGAGCCGTCGCCCGACTTCGGGTGCTCATCCAGTCGGACCGCCTGACCGGGCCCGACTTGATCACCGCCTTCGTCGAGCGTCGGGTTCTTCCACTTCAAGGCCGCCCTCATCTGATCTGTCAGATGAGCGACTGCTTCGACCCGAGAAGGCTCAGCACCAGGGAGATGCCTCATGATGAGGTGTCCTATATGGTGAACTACATCGCCAACTGCAAGCTCAAGCCGGACTGGCAATATGGCATGGCGCCATTCTCTTGCGCCAATCCGCCGCCCATGGTAAGTTTCTTTCTTTCTTTGTTGCCGAATCTTTTCCCGGGTTGACTCCTGATCCGTTGGTTGTGTCTTGAACCAGAACCCCCTTCTTCATCCCTCGGCCGGGACCGTGGGGCCGGAATGCGAGTTCACCCCCGACCGCGAGGCGGACGATCCTGACGACACCGACTTGGGGCCGGCCGCCCTAGATGAAGATGCTGCAGGGGGCGGCGGTGAGACGGGCGGCTCCGGCTTCACCGCCAGCTTCGACGATTGGCCCGAAGATGACGAGGCCGACCTCGCCCCACGTCGCCAGCCGGCGTCCGACCCCCAAGGCGCCGGTCCATCTGGCGGGCCGGTTGCACGAGGCGGTGTACTGAAGCGCCGAGCGGCGCCGACTTCCGGCGGCCGACCGAAGAGGCCTAGGGTGCCCGCCGCGGCAACCAAGCGGGATGAGGCGGCCGCAAAGGCAGCCCGCTTCCGCAAAATGGTGAAGCAGCCGCAGGCAGTTTCAGCGTAAGTTCTGATCTTTACGCAACTTCCTTTCTTCTCTTCATTTGAAGTTCTTCTAAGTTTTGTCTTCCGTTTGTCAACCAGGGCTCCGCTCACCCTTGAGCGAACTACTGCCGCCTCCATAGTCGGCGGAGCAGGAGGGTCTGTGGGTTCCCGCCATGTGGATCCCCGGGTCGAGCTTCAGGCGGCGACGGAGCGGAACACGCGGGAGGCGCGAGAGGAGAAGGAGGCAAAGGAGAGAAGGGCGGTTGCCGCCGAGCCGGCCCTAGAGACGACGGCAGAGTCGGCCGAGGCGCAGGACGACGCAGCGGCCAGGGCCCGGGCGGAGGCCGAGGCCGCGGAGAAGGCGGCGGAGGCCCTGCGAGGACAGCCTCCGCAGCTCGTCATCCCCCTCCGTAGCCCCCGCCGGAGGAGATTAGCCGCGACCAGCTGGTGGCGGAGAGGGAGGAGGGCGACGTGATCTTCCTGGAGGGAGGAGTGGTGCAGCCTCCGCCGGCTGGGACCGGTCAAGGCGGCCAGCCCAAGGTGCTGCCTGAGCAGCCGACTACACAGGCGGATCTTGTGGTCTAGGCGCCAGCTCGCCATCATGCGGTGATGGCGGCTTCGGAGCCGGATTAGCAGAGGGCGGCCGCCTCCAGCTCGCTGTCGCATGAACTGGAGTCGGCCACCTCTAGCTCGCCACGATGGACGCAGGGCAGTGGGACAGCCACGCTGAACTTGGCGGCGCAAGACGTCCGCAGCCGGCTTCAGGCCCAAGCTACTGCGCTGCAACAATGTACCCGAGAATTTCTCGCGACGCGGGCGGTCGTACGGGTGAGTTCTTTGTTCTTGATTTCTATCCGCGGGGGCGCTTCAGCGCACCCACTGGGTGTAGTCCCCGAGTTCCGAGCCAGCTGCTGAGCAGGCGCCTTGGAACTTCTTTGAAGACTCGTTTTGCTAACTTGCTTGCTTCTTCGTCCTATTTGCAGGATTACCACAACCTCCACGCCGCTACCATCAACTCCCAGGTCCGGGAGGCAGACAAGAGGGCCGCCGATCTGATGGAGAGCCAACGTGAGTATTTTTGTCTTTTCATTCTCATGTGGGGGCGCGTCAGCGCACCCACTGGGTGTAGTCCCCGAGATTCGGGCCGACTGCTGAGCAGTCGGGTTGGATCTTTCTTGCCGACTTCTTTCTTATCTTTCTTGTTTCCACACTGGTAGGAGCCAATGCCGACTTGAGGCAGCAGCTGGGTATCGCCCAGACCGCCCTTCACACCAAGGAGGGCGAGCTCAATGCCTTGGCCCAGGAGCGTGATCGCCTGGCCAAGAGGCTGGCCGACCAGGAGGAAAGCCACCAAGCGGCCCTGAAGGCGGCCCAGGACAGCAAGGCCGCCATCAAAGCCGAATTCGAGACCGAGGCGGTGGGCTGGGCCGAGGCGAGGGAAGCCCTGAGCGAAGGCTACGGTCGTGTCGAGGACTTGGTCGATGGTAGGCCGCCTTCTCCTTCACTCCTTGCTTGTTTTTGCAAGTCGGTTTATCTCCTGACTTGCTCTGTTTCTTTTTCTTTGTGCAGAGTACTTTCCTTGCCACTCCATTGCTGCCAACCAAGCCATCAAAGCCCACCGAGAGGCTCGGCGGCAGGCTGGGGTTGAGGTCGCGCCGAACGCTAACCGGTCGCTCGAAGAGCAGCTTCTAGCGATCGAGGCCCGCCTCCAGCCGGCCTACCGCATGCTTCGCCAGCTCCAGCATGCCGGGGCGCAGGTGCTGGCCGCCCTTTGGCCTCGTGAGGTAATCCCTCGCACCCCCAGCCGCACTGCCGACTGGCTGGAGGTAGCTGTTGGCCGCCTCGAGGCTTGGAAGGCTTTAGCAGCTCGATCCGGCGCTTGACGGGCACTGGAGTTCGTCCGGGCTTGGTACCCAGGGCTGAACTTGGATCAGCTGCGCACCTGGTGGCAGGAGGCCAACGAGGAGCTGGAGGCGGTGCGGCCGGCTATCATTCAGCGCGCCTCGGCGATCGCCGACTTCACCGACACCAGCATCTTTGCTCCTGAGGTGAACGAGGACGGCGTCGCGCAGTCGGAGGACTGGTTCGGGCTGAACCCAGCCGATGGTGAGGACTTGGCGGAGGAGATTGACTCCAGCGACGAGGGCAAGGAGGAGGAGGAAGACGGCGAGGATGCTGAGCCGGATGCTGGAGCGGCCGGCCAGCCTCATCCTGACCGCGCCTCCAGCAACAAGGCATGCGCGAACGCTCCGCCTGCTGCCGGCGACGACCAATTCGAGACTCACCAGCCGGCCACCCCTCCAGCCGACACCACCGTCTCTGCCGTTCTCCCTGAAGCTCCAGGCGCTCCCTTGGCTTGATTTATCATTTACTTTCCTGCTAGTTACTTTTGGACAAACTTGTTATTTTGCGCAATTCCACCCACTGGGGGGGGGGGGTATTCAAACTTCGTTGAATGCCGGCCTTTCGAAGGCTCTTTGATGTAAATATTATCATGCATGTATTTGGCTTCCATTCCGACTTGCTTTTTGTCTTTCAGCTTTCTTCCTTTGCCGCCTTCCCTTGGTTGCCGCCTTCCCAGCCGGACAGCTGCTCTGCAGTCTGTGGCTGGGTAAGGAGTTTGGCCGTCTAGGAAGGCAAAGGTTCAAACTTTCTTAGACTTTGGCAGAGTAGGAAAGGAAGACGGCCAGCCGACTGTTTCTATAGTCGGTTGGCGAGGGGGGAGGCCGGCTTGCGTTATGTAAGTTCGTTAATCCTTAGCCATTTTTTCATGTGGGCATCCTTTCCGCCTTTAGATCTTGCTAGTCGGGCAGATGGTTCTTCGAGCTATGACTCTCGCAAGAGAGGGCTTGGGTGCCGGCACATTACTTGTCTGACTGCAGGTAGAACTTGGACATAACTCAAGGCGGCAAGTCCCCGGGCCGACTTAGTCGAACCCGGTGCCGGACAGAGAAAGTAAGTGTAGTAGGGTAATCGTGGGAGTGATACTCGGCATGCATAGATAAAATAGGGGCAGTCCCCGAGAATTCCTCGGTGGCCCGTTGTCTCATACTTAATACAAAAGATAACGTGATACATACTACATTTCAACTGTAAAATCTTCGAAGAAGATTGGTGTTCGACGGGCGCTCCGACTCCTTGCCGGAGTCATATCTCTTGCATGCCTTTGGCTTTTGTGCGTCGATTAGGTAATAGGAGTCATTTCCCAGAGCCCGGCTGATGACGAAGGGGCCTTCCCAAGGGGCTGAGAGCTTGTGCTAGCCGGCTGTTCGCTGGATTAGCCGGAGCACAAGGTCTCCCTCTTGAAAGGTTCTTGGCTTCACTCTCCGACTGTGGTACCGGCGTAGTCCTTGCTGGTAGATGGCGGACCGGCTGAGGGCTAACAGCCGGCTTTCTTCCAGCAAGTCAACACCGTATTCTCTTGCTTCCTTGGCCTCCGCCTCCGTGTACATGGTGACTCGAGGTGAGTCGAACTCGATGTCAGTTGGGATGACAGCCTCGGCACCATATACAAGGAAGAAGGGGTGAAACCGGTCGATTTGTTCGGAGTGGTGCACAGACTCCAAAGGACGGCCAGCAGCTCGTCGAGCCAACAGCCGGCCGAACGCTCCAGCGGTACGAGCAGTCGGGGCTTGATGCCGGAGAGAACGAGGCCGTTTGCTCGCTCGACTTGGCCATTTGACTGCGGGTGGGCAACAAACGCTAAGTCCAGTCGGATGCCGTGTGTTGCGCAGAAACATGCCAATGCTCCCTTGGCGAAATTTGTGCCATTGTCAGTGATGATGCTGTGTGGGACGCCGTATCGGGTTGTAATGTCGGCAATGAATGTCACGGCAGTCGGGCCATTCAGCTTCTTGATCGGCTTTGCTTCGATCCACTTGGTGAACTTGTCTACGGCGACAAGCAGATGTGTCATGCCGCCGCGCCCCGTCTTGAATGGTCCGACCATGTCCAGTCCCCAGACGGCAAAGGGCCAAGTGATGGGGATGGTCTTGAGTGCAGAAGCCGGCAGGTGTTGCT
Source organism: Triticum timopheevii (assembly GCA_963921465.1). Lineage (NCBI taxonomy): Eukaryota > Viridiplantae > Streptophyta > Magnoliopsida > Poales > Poaceae > Triticum > Triticum timopheevii. The sequence goes on from OY997262.1 coordinate 427,131,245, forward strand.
TGGAGCCGAAGACTTGGCACCCTCTGTAGTGTTTGACTAGTTCCTTGGCATCCTCCAATGCAGTCGGCCAGAAAAATCCATGGCAGAAGGGTTTGGCCACGAGCGCCCTGGAGGCGGCATGGTGGCCACATTCGCCTTGGTGGATGTCTTTGAGGATTGCTATGCCCTTCTCTTGTTCGACGCAGCGCTGGAAGACTCCAGTAACCCTGCGCCTAACTAGCTCTTGATTCATTATTGTGTAGGCTCCAGCTCGGCATTGGACTTGTCTGGCCGAGATCTCATCAGTCGGTAGTTCTCCATTTACCAGGAACCGGAGGATGGGCTGAGCCCATGATGGAGCTGTGATTTCTTCCACAGCCAAGACAGCTACTGCAACCAGGGTGGGCGGCTGGGTTGTGAGGAGTTCGAGTCGGCCTCCGCCTGTTGTTTCACTGCAGTCCCCAGGCCGGGTTCGGCTATGGCAATCCCCGGGCCGGGTTCGACTACCGAAGTCCCCGAGCCGTTTGCTGAAGTCTCCGGGCCGCCTGTCTGGTCCCCGAAGTCGGATCCGACTGCGTCGGGGTCAGGCGGCACGAAGATGGAACTGGATTCCGGAGTCGGCATGACAGATGGCTTGAGGAGGCGTTGGAGGGCGACGCCGGTTGGTATAGCTTGTCGGGTGGATCCTATCCGTGCCAGGGCATCTGCTTGCTCATTATCGGCTCGTGGCACGTGAAGGAACTCGCACCCCTCGAAATATCCGCTGAGCTGCTGGACAAGGAAGCGGTAGCTTGCCATGTTTGCGTCTTTGGCGTCCCAGTCGCCGGATGATTTTTGAACTACTAGATCCGAGTCGCCATAACACAGGATCCGGCGGATGCCGGGTTCCTTGGCTAGCTGGAGCCCGTGTATGAGTGCCTCGTACTGGGCCACATTGTTGGAGGCGGCAAAGTGGATTTGCAATGTATATCTGAGTTTGTCGCCTTTGGGAGAGGTGAGGACAATGTCGGCTCCCAAGCCGGTGTGCATCTTGGACCGGTCAAAATGCATCCGCCAATGAGTGGAGTCCGGAGCCGGCGGTAGGTACTGGGTCTCGGCCCAGTCGATGAGGAAGTCGGCCAGTGCTTGGGACTTGATGGCGGTGCAGGGCTGATAGTAGATCGTGTATGGAGCCAGCGCAATGGCCCATTTCGCCACTCGGCCAGATGCGTCCCAGCTGCCTATGATCTCGGCGAGCGGGGCAGTGCATACGACCATGATGGGGTGCTCTTGAAACTAGGTCTTGAGCTTCTTAGAGGCAAAGTACACACCATAGCACATTTTATGATACTGCGGGTAGTTCTGCTTGGAGGTGGGCAATACTTCACTCAAATAATACACCGGTCTCTGGACTAGCTGAGCTCGGCCTTCCTCTGGCCGCTGAACCACAATGACTGTGCTGACCACCCGGCTGGTGGCGGCGATGTAGAGGAGCATGGGCTCCTTCTCAGTTGGGGCTGCCAAGACAGGCGGTGTGGACAACATCTTCTTGAACTCGTGGAAAGCTTGATCCGCTTGGTCATTCCATTCAAAGTGAGCCGACTTCTTCATAAGTCGGTATAGGGGGTGAGCCTTCTCTCCGAGCCGGCTCATGAAACGGTTCAAAGATGCCAGGCATCCAGTGAACTTTTGGACGTCTCGTAGCTTGGTAGGGACCTTCATTCTCTCTATGGCCTTGATCTTTACTGGGTTGCACTCAATGCCGCGTTCGGAGACCAGAAAGCCCAGCAGTTGGCCGGTTGGTACTCCGAACACACATTTCTCCGGGTTGACCTTGATCTGAAACCGGCGCAAGTTCTCAAATGTTTCTCTGAGGTCTTCCAACAGGGTGCCGCGTTTCTCCGTCTTCACCACAACATCGTCTACGTAGACGTGGGCATTTCTGCCGAGTTGCTTGAGGAGGCATTTCTGCATGCAACGCTGAAAAGTGGCGCCGGCATTTCTCAAGCCGAACGTCACAGTCAGGTAACAGAAAGCTCCGAGTGGGGTGATGAAGGCGGTCTTCAAGCGATCAGCCGGGTTCAACTTTATCTGGTGGTATCCGAAATAGGCATCCAAGAAACTCAACAGCTCGCATCCGGCTGTGGAGTCTATCACTTGGTCAATCCTTGGTAGGGCGAATGGATCTTTGGGGCAGGCTTTGTTGAGGCTGGTGTAATCGATGCACATGCGCCACTGCTTGTTCTTCTTCAGTACGAGGACCGGGTTGGCAAGCCATTCTGGAAAGAACACTTCCATAATGAAGCCGACTGCCAGAAGCCGGGCTATCTCTTCTCCGACTAATCTTCTCTTCTCTTCTGACAGGCGGCGCAAGGGCTTCCTGACCGGCTTTGCGTCAGATCGGACGTGTAGCTTGTGCTCGGCGAAATCCGTCGGGACACCCGACATGTCTTTGGGAGACCATGCGAAGATGTCCCGATTCTCACGGAGGAAATCGACAAGCTCACCTTCCTATTTGCTGTCAAGGCCTGTGCCTATGACAGCGTGCCTCTCCGGGTGCTCCGGGTCCAGGGGTATCTTCTTTGTCTCCTTGGCCGGCTGGAAAGAACCTTGAGCTTCACATTCTTTGGGGTCAGGAGATAAAGCCGGCTGCTTGCCAGCCAAAGCCACAACTCGGTCCAGCATCTTCTTTTCTTCGGCAATCACAAGGGACTCGGTCAGGCGACTGCTGGCCGCTGCACACTCAGCGGACTTCTTGTAGTCTCCGGCTATGGTGATGATGCCCTTGGAACTCGGCATCTTCATCTTGAGGTAGGCATAGTGGGGCACTGCCATAAACTTGGCCAATGCTGGTCGGCCAAGAAGTGCGTGGTACGGGCTCTCCAAATCCACCACCTCAAACCATATTGCCTCTCGGCGGAAATGATCCTTGTCTCCCAAGAGGACATCCATCTTGATCTTGCCGATTGGTGCGCAGGACAGGCCGAGTACGATGCCATGGAACACGATCCGGCTAGGCATGAGGTGCCTCAGCTTGATGTCAAGCTTCTCCATGGTATCTTGGTACAGAATGTTGATACTGCTCCCGCCGTCTATCAGCACGCGGGAGAATCGAGCGGCGCGCCTCTCCGTCGCCAGGGTAGCCTCCAAAACAAGGGCATAGGAACCAGGAGACGGCATCACCGCTGGGTGGTTGTCCCGGCTCCAGCTGATGGGTTTCTCGGACCAGTGCATACACTCAGGGTTACTGGAGGCGACTGCGTTGACTTCTTGCTGTTGCCGGCGCCGACTTTGCCGATCGTCTGGTTGGCTCGTGAAGACGACGTAGGCGGCATGTTCGTTAGGGAATTCGTCATGGATGGCTCCGACTGCTGGTCAAACGGCCGGCTGCTGGGGGGCAGGAGGCGGCTGGCCAGCAGGCGGAGGTGGCAACAGCCCCTCGCCCTTGGAGATTCGGGTGAGCCAATGGCATTTTCGGGTTGTATGGTTGGACGGCTTCGCGCCGCTGTGGAACTTGCAGGGGGCATCAAGAGTTTGCTTGTAGGAGAAAGCCGGCTGCCAAGCTGGCCTGCCGCCCTTCAGTTTCTTGGGAGCCGGCCGCTCCTCAGGCTGCTCTTCTTCGACCGTTGCCACCTACCGACTAGTGGAAGGCGGCATCGGGGTCTTGCGCTTGTTGTCGCTCTGATATGGGCGCCGAGTGGACTCTCCAGCCGGCGTCTTGGGAGCTGGCGCAAGCACTTTCTCGGAAGCGTCGACTCGAAGCTCGGTCTTGATGGAGGAGTCGGCCGTGGCGTATTTGTCCGCGATGATCAGTAGCTCATCAAGGGTAGCCGGCTCATCGCAGAGGAGTCGGTGCTTGCGGAGGGTGCCCTCTCGGCACCCGGCCGTGAAGTACTCAATCGCCTGAACCTCGTGCACCCCTTCACAGGAGTTTCGAAGCTCGGCCCAACGAGTGAGGTAGTCATGAGTCGACTCGTTGGGTCCTTGTATACACAATGAGAGCTGTCGGGGCTTGGGTGCCCGCTTGTAGGTGCTAGTGAAGTTGCGGATGAAGGCTTCCGTGAAGTCGAGCCAGTTGTTGATGCTGTAGGGCTTGAGGTTGTTGAGCCAGGTGCGTGCCGTGCCTTGGAGCATCAGGGGGACATACTTTACGGCAACGCGCCGGTTGCCGTTCGCTATGCGAACCGCGGTGGAGTAGTCGATCAACCAGTCCTCCGGCTTCACTGAGCCGTTATACTTGGGCGTGTCTCTTGGGAGCGAGAACCCTTTGGGAAAGGGCTCGTTGCGGATTCGGGGGCCAAAACAAGGCGGGCCGACATCATCTTCTTCTTCTAGGGCCAGGGATCGCGCAAGGCGGTCGATCCGATGGCGGGCATCATTCTCGCCGACTCCTTCACGGCGACCAAGTCGGCCGCTGAGAGTAGGATGCTCGACAGGCAGCGGGGTAGGGTATCTCTCCCTGCGAGGTGGAGGATGGGGCAAATCGCCTCGTCTCTCCACGCCTCGGGGACGGCCTTCCGCGTCGCGCTCGATGGTGATTCGTGTCCGGCTGCGACTAGCAGCCGGCTCCTTCTCTTGTCTCGCATGGGCGCCGCCCGCAGTCGGCGTACGCGACGTCGCGCCGTGTTCTCGGCGGGGAGGGCTTTCAGCTCGGGCGCTGGCTTCGTGTCGTGCTGCGGCCGCGTCGATCAGCTGCTGGATGCGTCTAGTCATGTAGGGGAGCTCGCCAGCCCCCAGTCCGTTGAGCTCGTCAACGATCGACTGGGCGGCGCATAGATTCTCGAGGGGTGTGGCGTAGACCGGGCGCTCCGCACCTAGCATGCTGGTGATGGCCGCGCCGCGTTTCTTAACGGCGCCAACCCGGCTTGTCCCTTCTGGAGGTGGTGTGCCGAAGGCGGCACGGTCAACCTCACGCTGGTGGGCTTCCGTGAGGCGTCTCATGGTGTTTATCTTCTGGCCTTCCGCGACGAGGGCAAGGCGGCGAGCCTCCAGCGCCTCGGCGTCGGCATCGGCCGGAATGGGGACGGACAAGTCCTACAGCACCGCTTGCAGGGCGTCGTGGGTGTTCTCGCCGGAGGCGGCTCCGTGGCTGATCACTAGCACCTCAGTGACGGTGCTGCCGCCACTGTCAGCTCGCGGGAGGGTATCATCAAAAACAATCACGTCGGAGGGGAAGGCGTCAAGCGATGCCGTGTCGGAGTCGACAAGCATCGGGTCGGTGGAGCCGACCGACTCCAAGTCCGCGCTAGGCTCGCCGGAGACGCGGAGTTGGTCGAGGAGGCGGACGAGCCGGCTCTCGAGGAAGCCGGTGCCTGTGTCCGATGCGGGCTCGTCGGAGATGCAAACCTCGGCAAGGAGATCAGCGAGGCAGCTTGCTGCGCAAGCGTCGTCGACGCCTTGCAGCGCGTCGGGGCAAGCGCCATCGGGCGTGCCGGGCTGGCTGCGCTCGCGGGGGAGGAAAAGAGTTCCCGTCCAGAGCAGGTCTCCGGACGACGGTGCACCTGGCCCCACGGTGGGCGCCAAATGTCGGGTGGTAGGTGTGACATATGCCAACGGATGGCTTATCATTGTGGGAGCCAGTAAGACATCGCTGGTGCCTGAAAGCGGGATCAGGCGAAGACATGCACGCCGGCGGATCTTACCCAGCTTCGGGGCTCTCTGTGGAGATAACACCCCTACTGCTGCTCTACGGGGTCTCTGCATGATCACTAGATCAACAAGTAGCTACAAGATGCTCCTTGAGTTGTTCGGTGGCAGGAGGAAGAAAGGCAAGGCTAGCTCTCTCCTCTCCCGATGGTGGTGTCTAAAACTCTCAGTGTTCCACCCTTTGCATGGGTGTCTCGGGGGATTTATATAGGCCTACCCCCCTGGGGTACAATGGTAATCCGGCTGGGCACGGGCCCAGGCCGTCAGTGTCTACAACCACCGTTTTCTCCGCTGGCTTCTGGGGCCCGCCGACTGGTGGGTACCGCCGGGGGCTGGTTACTATGGCCTCGCTTCTGATGACGAGGGCTTTGTCGAGGTAAGCATGGCTACAGTGCTGCCTCCTTGCAGGCTCCCACTGTAGCCATACCACGTCTCGTCTGCTTAATGGTGCGCGCGCGTCGAGGGGAGCAAGCCGGCTACTGGAAGTCGGCCCGGCCTTGGGCCGGCTGGGGGAAGGCCGGGCCCCCCTTCGGATGTCTCTCTGACTGAAGGGGCCCGCCGCCTACGGGCCATACTGGCATCCCGCCGTGGATGGCGTCATGACTCCCATGGCAACAGTGCCACGCCGGACGGGGGATGGCCGCCCCATACGGCGTACTGTGGCCACGTATCTTCCGGGATTCGGGGGTGGCAGGGTTTGCTGTAGCCACGCATCGCCCGGTCACCGTTATGGGTGATGGTCTTTAGGATGCGGCATTCAGCCGCCTGCTTCTTGGAGTCGGTCCTTCATGGGCCAGCTTCTTGGAGTCGGCCCGATCGTGCCGCCCCCCAAAGGTTGTTTTATGGTCGGGCCGGCTTCCACCGGTCGGCTTAGGCGATAGCCGGACGGAGGAAGGCGGCCCCATGTCTCTGGTTAGGCTACTCGTGGTCATTTACTCCGACAATATTAGTGAGATATGTCGCGTCGAATGAAATGCAATCTCGGAAATGTTTGTAGGCTCTTCTTGCAGCACCATCCACCCAATACATGTTCCTGACACGGTCCTCATCATCCAATCTTATCGTGTAGAAGAAATTTGGATCTTCCTTCGCTTTCTCATCGAAGTAGGCCATTGTGGCCTCTATGTCAGCCAACTTTCTCTCTCTACGGTACTTTGCCTTTAGGTTTGTGATGTCAGCTGGTATGTAGGGCATGCTACTAAGAGTCCCTTTTTTGTTGTGGATGAGTGATAGTATCTGGACCATTCTTGATGGACCGACATTACAATCATGTAGCAACTTTATGAATTTCTTCTTGAGGGGGGTGAATCCTCTGTGGGCGGTCAGAAATTTTACCAGGTCGAACTTCTTTATGAGTTCATGGTTGTGCTCGTCAAAATATTCAGTGACCACCCACTGTGCTCCATCTACGTTTAGCTTGCACCGAACAGGGCATTCCGTCTTGAGAATGATACCTCTCTTTCGTTCCGGAACGACAGGCGCAACACCTTTACCCTTCTTGTTCCTTCGTGCCTTGTAGCACCTCATCTCACCTCTGCTGTACTTGTTAGTTTTCTTAATCCTATGGTATTCGGTGTTGACGCAAACCCATGAAACTTTGCATATGTCTAGTAGAATTCCTTTGCTTCTGCGAACGAATCAAATCTCTGCCCAACGTACGGTGGCTGAGGTACCATGATCTCTGATTGCCCACCGTCTTCATCCCCTTGTTCTTCGTCATCAGTTTCATCATTCACTTCAGTATCGGCGGCAGTTTCATCTACTTGAGTGTTGGCAGTGCTTGTGTTCAAAGGTGTGCTTGTCAGCATTGCTGGAACGATTGCCATTTCCGACACTGACTCGGCATTGTTTGTGGCATGATTGTTGGCTGGCTAGTGGAATGTGTCTTCCATGCGCTCAGAGCTCCCCGCAGTAGATGTCCCCGCACCGTTGTTGGTTGTAGTTGTAGGTCCTGTAATAAAAAAACAGGTACGAGCGTAAGATTTTGCTTGAATGACATGTTTATCATAACAGAGTACATCGATTGCAAGTGATTTGGCATGACATCAATCAAACAGCAAGCCGTGAGTCTGCATATGGACATGCATGGCAACTGTAGTTCTCCAGTCATGGCAGCTACAGTCCAACAAACATGGCAACTACTGTTGCCAATGCATGGCAACCAGCTCCTTTCAGTACCAAAACTTGGATTCTATATCCATGGCAGCTGCAGTCCTACATACATGGCAATTACTGCTGCCAATACATGGCAACCAGTATATTCTAGCATCAAAACTTTGTATTCTAGGCTTGAGCTCACTAGGCAAATGTGATCAATCATTAGTGTTGCACACATGATTTTAGCAATTGGCAAATCCTGAAGACAATATATGACTCATTGCACACGACCACTTGTTAGCGTTTTCTATTTGATTTTCTCCACCACCACTATTACAAATCTTATTTTCCTCACATGCTATTCCCACAAAAACAAATGCAGTGTTGTTTTGTGGTTCAAATTTTCTTACCTTGTTGTGCCGCATGTGCCCATCTTGTGTGGTCTGTCATACCAATTTGACGTGCTCTATCTGCAATAGCGCTGTCCTGCAACTGTGAAGCTTGCCATGAGACGTTTGCCGAGGTAGTACCACCATAATAACCTGTAATCGTGGTAGTAGTTGGTCACTGCATGGCAACTATAGTTTCTGCAACATGGAACATGTAGTGGTCCAACCATGCCACACAGATTTGTTCACACTTGCCATCCATGGTTGTTTATACATTGCAATCACATTTTATCATACATGGCAACTGCAATTTGTCCAGGCATGGCAACTGCAGTTTGTCCTGGCATGGCAACTGCAGTTGTCTATGGATGGCGACTACAGTTGTCCTGGGATGGCAACTGCAGTTGTCCAGGGATGGCAACTACAATTGTCAACTATGTTCCTTCTGCTAATTCACCACTCGCAACTTCACTTTTTATGGACTCACCTGTGTATGACGTTGATGGCAGATACATGGTTGCCGCCTGATGCCACGTTCTGCACGAAGGTTCTACATTTTTCCCGATATAACTCGTGAGTCTTTTGCCATCCTTTACAAGTTTATTTTTCATGTCCACACCAGTATGTTTCTTTTTTGTATGCGTTACCTTGATTTGCCACATTAGCTAGTTGAAGTTGGTTGCCCGTACATTTGTTAGTGTTAGCGCCCTGTGACTGAACTTGCCATGGTGCCCCCTGAGTGTGTTTTGGTCATACGAACCTGCGGAAAATGACATTGTAGGACATAAGTAAAATGTCATCTTCATCGTCGCGAACATGGCAAATTTTCTTTTCTTTGTTATCATGAATCATACCAATGCATGCGTACTGCTCTAGTAGTGGCAGCAACGGCCCTGCAGAAATGAATTGACTGTACTTTGCTGCATCCTAAGGGGGCGTTTCTAGCCTTTGAGAAACCCAAGGATCAGTTCCATCTTCGTGATTCATTCTTTCCGCATTTTGTTTCTGCCAATGTGTTCTCAATCATTGCATGAACAAGAACGCATCAACAATTTGCAAAAAATGCATTCTTCTGTTATTTGCACATAGAAGATAATACGACAGTCTTATCACATTTTCCTGTGTAGGCAACCAGCACATCATGGCAAGTAGGACATGCACATCCACTCTCTTTTCTAAGGGTGACAGCTATCCTTTCGATTTGATGGCAACATCCAGTATAATATGATGGCAAGCAACAGGTTAACATGGTGGCAGTTAACGGCAACGATAGGCGGCAACTGACGTTAGATACAAGTGGCAACTATTTTTCCTACCCCCCTTATGCCAAATTTCTGCTTTCTCTCCCTTTTTTATGGATTCCTACGCATCCCTTCATTACCAACTACTTGCACCAAGCGAACTGAGAACCTAAGCTCAACTCTACAATAGTACATGGCAGATCTGGTGTATGCTGCTTGGCAAGTGCGAAGACACATAAAACCATGTAGTGTTTTGCCCCGATAGTGTGGATCCAGTCGCCACCTTCGTTGGTAAATTTGCAATTTCTAATTTCTGGCCAGAAGAAGGATGAGAAATAGTAGGAGATCCGAGATTCACCTGCTTTTAGCTGGTCGTCTTTGGAGGGCGGGGTTGGAGTGGGGGTGGAGGGAGGGGGGTGGGGGTAGGGGTGGTGTGGTTAGCGGTGGGAAGGCCCTATGGATCTGCTCTGATTGCCATGGCAACCAGAGAAGGACGGCGATGGAGGTAGGGGATCGAGAGGTGGGAGACGATGGCGGCAGTTGTGACTGGGGATCGAAAGGGGGCCGGGACGGCTGGGTCGTGCGGGCAGCGCGGTCGTCTGGCCCGGATGTGTGGGCAGTTTTGCCACACACCAGACGTGCGGGTTGTGGCTTTGCGCACCCGGACACGGTCGTGCAGGCAAGTTCCTCTCCATGCCACCCGAGGCGTGCGGCACAACCACCCGATACACCACACATGTGGCAGTTATCGGCGTCCTAATTTTCTTGCTGTTGTTTTTTTTCACAATGTGATTGTTCCACATATGTGTCACACCAACTTTATGTTGCCGTTGTTGCTTTTTTATGATTAAATTAAAAAATATCTTATAGAAAAATATTACAAAATTATGTCTTTCTAAGAAATATATGAGGTATTTATGGGTGTGTTGTTCTTGGGTGTGTTCTGAAACCAAATGATAACCTAATGTGAAGAATAGTTTGTTGACAAATAAAAAAATAAGTCAAACAATTACAGAATAATAAAATTATGTGGATGAGTTGTGCAATCTTGATACCACTCATGCGCTCCTGCGACTCACCCACCCACCGCAACAACACCGCCGCCGGCCGCCTCCCACCCGCGCCCCCATCCATGCCGCCGCCGCGACTCCGCGGATCGGAGCGGCAGGCGCCGCATCCCTGCGCACCTATACTGCGAGAGGTGGATTTCCCCCTCCCGTTTGTATACGAAGCCTTCCCGAAGACGCTGCGTCAGATATGCAAGGTTCCCGACGAGATGCTATGGGAGTCAAGGGAGCAGAGGTGGTTGGAGCGGGCGAAGCGGAGCAGCGACGACTCCTTCTCGTGAATGCAGTGCGAGAAGGAATGGAGGGAGGCGATGGAAGGTGCGCAGGCGGAGTCAGATCCAGATCGCAAGCTCTTGAATGAGAGGTATGTTCAAACCTGTCGGATCCAAGCAGACCGAGAGATGAAGAATTTGTCGAGGAGGATTTACTTCGAGGAGTCGCCGGAGGAACGGGCTCGGATGCCGCCGTTCCCCAGCAAGGTAGTCAGAGTCGGGATTCGAAGCCGGATCGATTTTCCTGAGACAGAATCGAGTCGTAGTATCGAGTCGTGGAATCGAGGATTCTACTAGATTTTCTCCAATAAGATATTTTCTATCCACGCCAAAAATTTATATGGGCTCTATAGAGTTTAACACTAAATATATAGCAAAAAACGTACACATCAATGCTAGCTTACATTTATGGAACATATATGGGAGGGAAATATATAAACATTTAAATCTTCAACATACGAGATTTACTTAGGAGGTTTATTAGAGTATGTGAATGGCCGATCACTTGTATAGCTGACCTGTAGTATTGAACCTTGAAGGGTCTTGCTCTCCTTCTCCGATCAATGTTAACGCATCCTCCTTCTCACGTCAATTCCATCCGTCGACAAGCCTGATCCTCAATTTTGATCTAGGGTTTCAGAGAGCCAGATCAAAGGTGTCAACGGTTGAGCGTTTGGGCTTGGGAGGGGAATAAAGGGTCATGAGTCATGCAAAAAGGGATCAGGATAATGGCATAGATTGTGCTACAACTAAACATATGGCTTAGATAAATTAGTAGAACCCTATATAGTCCATAGCATAATCGGGATTCTACAAATTTCTACAGGATTCTATGATTTGGATCACGACTCAACATGGATTCTACCTGATCCGGATTCATAGTGGGACTTGGATCGACATGCTTCCGTAGGGTCGTGAAGTCGTAGGATTCTAGCAGTCGAGTCGGGATTCTGACTACCTTGTTCCCCAGATCGTCGGCGATTGCAACAATTCAGTGGGCGAAGGGGGAGGGGCGCTCGACCGACCTGCGAAGGAAGCAAAGGTGGATCTCTCTGATAGGGCGACAACCAACAAGCGCTCCCCCGCTACCGGAGGTCGTGGACCCTCTCCCGTATCTGTCGCCGGAAATCTGAATCTGCCCAATGGCGAGCAAAGGAGCAAGGCGGGTACGCGGTCGGGGGCAGAAGTTGTGCTGGACATTTTTTATCCAGGTGGAGCAATCAGTTTGTGCAGAGGGGAGAAGAGAGATAAGTCGAGTGGAAGTCAAATTGGGGGCAGATTATGGGTTCTGGAGCAAAGTGATGATGAAGATGGAGACGAAGATGTTTCTGAAGAAGTTCAGAGAAGTCCGTACCTGGCCACCTTTGCTGAAGCTTTTGCTTGTGCCAATAGAGGAAGAATCAGGAAAAATAGAGATGCGAAGAATAGCAAAGAGAAAGATGACAAAGAACCAGCATTGATGCAGTCAAGCAACACCTCATCGAAGAAAATTCCAGTGAAACACAGAAACAGCACCTTTCCTCATGTTCATTGCAATTCTGTTCAGAATGATAGATGGTATCAAGTAGTTCAGGATAAAATGATAGATGCCGGGATTGGTTTAGAACCTAACTGGGTGCTTATGGGACGTGGGCGAAAGGGGAAGATCAGATTAACAAGGTCGTTAACTGATTTCCCCCTTTCCATATGATCGCCTGCATGCCAGGAGGGAGAAACAGGGGATGATTTTGAAAAGACAGGGGATATTTGCATTTCTATTCGTACTATGGGCCGGTGGAGGGAAATAGGCCGGCCCACGGGTTTGTTATCTGGAAAGCCCACACAACCTGAGAGCGGTGGTGTGGCTATACATCCTGACGAGGGTCGAGATGTGGATCCTACCCAGTTCCTGAGGTCTAGGGTTTCCCACCTGTGGTGCGCTCCCCCTCAAGCCGCCACAGAGAGTAGCGGAGAGAACCAAGAAGACATGGTTGACCGATTCGGTCCTGGTCGTGGTGGTGGTGGGAGAGATGGGGAAGGGGGGAACAATTGGAGGCCGACACATGGATTTGGGAGAGATCCAGCGTATGATTGCTTCGATCAGGGCTTCCAAGCGCGTCTGAGACCCCCTTTCAGGAACTTCCCAGGTAACCAACACAACCAATCTTATGGTAGAAGGGAGGGTTTTGGAGATTGGAATCAGAACGAGGGGAATTGGGATGCACGTCCCCCTCCCCGCAGGCCTTTTGTTCAGAATAATTAGCCCATAGCGACCAGCACTTACCAGCAGAAGGTGAACACAGCTAGTGGGGGAGGAGGCAGTGACGCTCAAGTCTCCAAAGCAAACTCAGCAGGTGCTGTGCTGACAGGGAATCAGGGATCAGTGGTTGTTTCTGAGAGCAAAACACCATCGAATGACAAGATCGTGTGTCACAAGTGTGGAAAAAAGGGACATAACTCCAAGGGCTGCGAAGCAAAAGTTAAGTGTGTGATCTGCTCTAAGGATACCCACATATCTAATTTCTGTGCTTGGTTGCATCAGAAAAAACCAGTTGCCACTTTGGTTGGTTTTGGAGGGGAAGGGCTCGGTATTTTTGTGGCTGAACATGCCAAGGAGATGACAGGCAATGGTAAAAATGACGCAGTGGCTCTGGTGAGATTAAGAGAAGGTTGTGATCTGGAAATTGAAGCTGACAACTTGATCAAATGCTTGGCGAAAACTTATCCGTGGAGATGGGACTGGAAAGCTAAGAAGGTTTCTGATGGGGTGTTCTTGGTCAATTTTCCATCAATGGCAAGAATCAATGAAGCTGCTGTGTACGACTGGGTTCCTCTGAAAGGTGGAAACATCATCGTGAATGTCAGGGTTTGGAATGATGATGCAATGGCGGTGGGCAAATTATCAGTGGTCTGGATCAAAGCGAAAGGAGTCCCAAAAACAATGAAGAACTACCATGGTCTGTGTGAAATTCGTTCAACTATTGGTTATCTCCAAGCGGTTAACATGGAGCTGATGAGCAAAACTGGACAGGTTCCCCTCAAAGTTGTAGTAGTTGATCACACCAAAATTCCCAGATGGTCCAAGTTGACAACCCCTGACTTAATGGTATTCAGGATTTTCTTTGAGGTCGAAGAAGTGGTGGAAAATGGTTGGGCTAAAGAGGAGGATGAGATGTCACAAGGATATGAGGAGTGGATGGACTTTCAGCAAGAAGAAGAGGAAAGCAGAGAAGCTAAAAAGGCAAAGATTAATGAAGAAGGGGTGTCCCAGAACCAGCTGTGTGCAAGCACAAGAACCAAGATAGCTGTGGAAGAAAGAGACACTGCTCTGAAAGAACAGGAAGCTGCTGATGTGCTGATGTATAATAAAAATGCAAACAAAGACAAGCCAGGTAACTTGGATGAGGAGGTTGGATTAGCGTCTATTAATGGGGAAGGGGAAAAAATAGAGGCAGAAAAGTTGCTAGATGATAGGTCCGGTGAGGATATGGAAGAGGAGTACGAAGCATCTCAATCCGTTAGTTTTGGTACTAAACTTGGGATATCAAACCCTGATGGGGAGAATAAAGAGAATGAAAAAGTTAACAATGCAGATCAAGGGGGACAGAGGTACAGTGGGAGAATTGTGTCAAAAAACAGAGATGACATACCCATTCTGGACAGAGCCATGACTTTAGCCAGAGCCAAAAATATGGTTCTATCTGAAGGTACGGCTTCCAATCCTGAGATTTCTAAAAATATTTATGCCGAAAATTTAAAACTTATTGATGTAGCTGATGTTTTAGGCGTAGATTTGGGGGTAACTTTAGACATGGTGGAGCATAATTTAGATTTGTTATCCTCTTTAGAAAAGGCTAGGAGAGACCTTTTTTTGGCCAGCTCTAGAGAACGACCTAATAATCAAGAGGAAGATCTCATTTTGGAACCTGAAGATGTTAATGACATTCTTCAGGATCTCTTAAGTTTGAGTAAAGATGATGAAGATGAAAATGTGGATGAGAGGATGGATGGCATTTTTGGAGGGATTAGGACGGGGCTTAAAGCTAACAGTGCTCATTTTGAGGCTGTAGCTGTTAAAACCCCATTAAAAATTGTACTGAGAAGAAAGAAAAAAAGGAACATTCACTAATTCCTAGTTGGAAAAGGTGTCCTTGTGCCCTTTTAGTTTCTTTCTACTCTCTAGGCTACAGTCAATTTTATTCCGAGTATACTTAGGGAGACCTCGCAAGTTTTCTCAGCTAAGATGTTAAGTGGTCTGATTTGGAACTCTAGAGGGATTGGAGAGAAGAAGAAGAGAGATTATATTAAAGAACAAATTGGGAAAAATAATTTAGACTTTGTGGGCATACAGGAAACTATGAAGACAGATTTTAACAAGTTGGACTTGTCTGATCTTAGTGCATCAGAAAAGTTTGAGTGGGATTTTCTGCCTTCTAAAGGAAGATCTGGGGGAATCCTAGTTGGCATTAACAGTGCAACTCTCATTAAAGAGAAAAAAGAACAGGGGGAATATTTTGTCAAGATTAAAGTCAGAAACATTAGGGATGGTTTTTGCTGGGACCTAGTTGTGGTGTATGGAGATGCCCAACCAAGAGGCAAACCTAAATTCCTAGTGGAGCTGGTTCACATCTTCAAAAATTCGAAACGTCCCATGCTGGTAGGGGGAGATTTTAACATGACTAGGAAAGATAGTGATAAGAATAAGCCAGGTGGTTATAACAAATGGAGTATGCTTTTTAATTCAGTAATTACTTTTGCGGAAATGATGGAGCTTCCCTTAGTAGGGAGGAAATATACTTGGTCTAATAATCATGAGGATCCCACTTATGCCTTATTAGACAGAGTACTAATTTCCACCTCATGGGAGGATAAATATCCTTTGGTTTACATTGAAGACTTGCCCAGAGAGCTCTCTGATCACACTCCAGTACTCGTGAAAATTGGAAATGCACCTGCGAAAACTTCAGTTTTCATGTTTGAAAACAGTTGATTCCAAAGGCCAGATTTAAATGAGATAGTTAGGAAGGTGTGGGAAACAAATTTTCCTGGGAGTTCCATATTGGACAGGTTTCATAACAAAATGAAAGAGATGAGGAAGGTTTTGAAAGGGTGGAATTTGAATATTGAAGCAATTTTTAGAAGAAATAAAAAATAAATTTTGGAGGAATTGAATAGATTAGATAAAATGGAAGAAGAAGAGAAGCTTTGTGATAATGACAAGGAAATAAAAAAAGCTTGTCAAGAGTCTCTGAAGGTAATTCTTAAAGAAGAAGAAATCAGATGGCTTCAGAGATCTCATGACACAGAGTTATAGAAGGGAGATGCTAACACTAAATATTATCATGCTAAAGCAAAATGGCAGACTTAGGAAAAATAGAATCATTAAGCTTGTGCAGGATGATGGGGTGATTGAAGGGCAGGAGAATTTGAAGAAGTATATCACTCTGTTTTACAAAGAACTTTTTAATGAACCTGAGATCAGGACTTTAAACATGGACTCCAGTGGTGTGGAAACACTCACTGCAAATGAACAGGAATTCCTTGTCAAGAAATTCACAATGGACGAACTGAAAAAAGCTGTTTTTGGCATGGAGAAGAACAAGGCGGCTGGTCCGAATGGTTTTAACATTGAATTCTATCAACATTTTTGGGAGCTTGTTAACGATGATTTGTTGGCACTTCTTGAGGAATTTTACGAACATAATTTAGATCTAGACAGGCTGAATTATGGAGCGATTTCTCTTTTGCCTAAAGGGGGTGATGCGGATAAGATACAAAAGTATAGACCAATTTGCCTCCTGAATGTTATTTTCAAGATAATCACCAAAATTTTGGTGAATAGATTGATTATAATAATTTCCGGAGTAATTAGAGATTCTCAAACTGCTTTTATAAAAGGAAGGTACATTTTAGAAGGTGTTCTGGTGTTACATGAAACCTTGAATTCTATGCACAAAGCAAAGAAGAAAGGGGTTCTTTTTAAGATTGATTTTGAGAAGGCGTTTGACATGGTTAAATGGCCTTTTCTTTTTCAAACTCTTAAAATGAAAAAAAATTCCAGACAAATGGATAAACTGGGTAATGAAAACTGTGATGGGAGGAAAGGTTGTTGTTAAGGTGAATGGAGAAATCGGACCTTATTTCAAAACACATCAAGGACTGCGGCAGGGTGACTCGATGTCACCCTTGCTTTTTGATCTTGCTGTGGATAATTTAGCTATTTTGATGAATAGAGCGTTTGAAGGGGGTTTGGTTTGTGGCCTGGCCAAAAATCACAAAGAGAATGATGTTTGCATTCTGCAATATGCAGACGACACTATACTCCTCTTCCAAGATGACTTGGAACATGCTAGAAACATCAATAGAATCCTAGGCATTTTTGAAATCATGTCGGGACTGAAAATCAATTTTCATAAAAGTGAAGTGATATGTGTGGGCTTGGAGGATGATAGAGCTAAACTTTTTGAGGAGATTCTCACTTGCAAAAGAGGGGCACTCCCATTTAAGTACCTTGGAATCCCAGTCGATGATCGTAGACTGAAGAATAGTGACTGGAATCCTTCAGTTAACAAAACTGAGAAGAGAATGGGGGGTGGCTAGGGAGGTTTCTTAACATGGCTGGATGTACGACCCTGATTAATTCTTCCCTGACTAGCCTAGTCCTTTTTATGATCTCCTTCTATATATGGGTTACCAAAGGGAGTCAAAAAAAGATTGGACAGGCCCAGATTGAGTTTTCTTTGGAGTGGTGAGGAAAACAAACATAAGTATCATTTAGTTTCCCGGGAGAGAGTGTGCAGACCAAAAGATTTAGGTGGTTTGGGGATTTTAGATTTGGATTTTATGAATATTGCACTGCTATCCAAATGGTTGTGGAAGCTTTTTAATGAAGAAAGCTTATGGCAAAGATTGTTGTGGGATAAATATGTTAAGAACTCCACCCTCGAACAGGTTAATAAAAAACAAGGTGACTCGCATTTTTGGCAGGGATTACTAAGATGCAAACCTTTGTTTTTGAACTGTTGCAGATTTAAGGTGGGAAATGGTAAGAAAACCAGATTTTGTGAAGATTTATGGCTGGGGGAACAGAGGCTATCTGACGCCTTTCCTAGTTTATATAATATTTCCCTAAATCAACACATTACAGTATATGAAGTTATTTCCTCCAAAATGTCTACTCCTCGTGTTAGAAGAGCTTTGGTGGGGCAAAGAGAAATTCAATGGCGGGACATGATTGAATTGTGTAGATTAGTGAAGTTAACCGAGGAGAGTGATAAATTACACTGGATTCCTGCCAAAACAGGGGTCTTTAGTGTGAAATCTTTCTACTCTGTTCTTCAAATAGGAGACAAATGGCCTAACAGTTTTCTTTGGAAAGTTAAAATTCCTCCGAAAATTAAAACCTTTGTCTGGTTGGTCTTGAATAAGAGTATACTAACTAGAGATGTTCTGTTACATAGAGGAGGGAAATGTGAAACGAATCTCTTTTTTGTAACGAAAAATAATCAATCAACCACCTTTTTTCGGTGTCCGCTTGCTAGATATATGTGGAACGTTGTCAGCTATTGCACTGGATTCAGTTGTGACTTCAGTGACATGGACACGTGCATACATATCTGGTTAGATGCTTTTAGGAAAGAAAATAAAAAGAAAATTTTTGTCGGGATAGCAGCACTAATCTCGAGCATTTGGAAAACTAGAAACTCAGCGTGTTTTCAACATGTTTGGCCTAATGATCCTAGTGTCATGATGTTTAGAATGTCGCACTGGATTAATGATTGGAGTTGCTTGCAGGTGAAGGAGGACGCAAAAGTGGAGCTGTAACAGGGCGCAAAGCTGCTGGATCGAGTCGCCAGTGATCTTTTTCAGTCAAGACGAGGATGGGCGACTTGGGTGCCAAGACTGGAGGATGGTTGAAGACGAAGTTTAGATAGTTCACTCATCTTGTTGCCTGAGGGTTTGTTTTCCCTTTGCTGTAATAAGATAGTCTGGGATTTATATTGGTGGTCTTTCCTTCCCTCTACGTGCTGTCAGCAGGCGGGAGTGATGGGTGGGGTATGCTACGCGCTTGGGTAGACTTTCTTAGCAGGCGTTGAAAGTGGCCGGTTGTGTTGCGTTTTGGTTGTATCAAACTACTTATTTTCTTTAATGAAATCAGAGAAAGATCCCTTTCTTTCAAAAAAAATTACAGAATAATAACTCAATAAGAGGGGGAAAGGGTGTGAGAACACGCTAGTACTCCATGCAAAGGCGCCATCCCCTTTTTAGGGTAACACTGTTTTATTTATTTATTCAAAGCTCTAAGATATCTCTGAGGAAATGATGCAATTCCTGGAAATCACGTAAGCATATTGTTGCATCGCCATTGAGCAAGGTCACCGTTTCATTGCTCTACCCTTCGTGGAAGTTGTCTCCACGATCTTCAGCGTCTTCGTCACCGGCTCATGGTCGCTAGCCATGTCCTTGCGTCCTCATCGCCGTCTGCTGCTGCTAGCAGGGTGACATGGTTAGCAGCCGTGTCCTTGTTCCCCCGTGTTTCCACCCAGCCCTCTGATACATGTTTTTTCTTCTCTCTCCCTCCACAGGGCCCTTTCAAGTTCTTTTCTCACATTATCTCTCTGTATCAAGTCTCGAGGCTGCTTGTTGACTTGTTTAACTCCCCTGTATTTAAATTGGTGAGAATTAGTGCAAAGAAGCAAGGTGGGACTAATTATTTGAGAAAGAACATCGGTTTCCAACACAAGCTTAATTCAGTTTAGTTGGTTGCGTTCCTCTGGATGGAAAAGGAGGTCCTGTCTTTGAATCCCACATGATCACCTTCTTTTCACCTTTTTTTAATTTTTACTAAGCGGATCGTGGAAGCTCACTGGGCATATAGCCCAGCAAAGTGAGGACCAGGTTGCACGGGAAAGGCCCCAGGGAGGCACAAACTGTAGTAACGGGGTTTGAAATTAGTACCACCTCGGATAGCTTAGTAAAATAACAAAAGCGTAAATTCACGGAAAGAAGTGTATTTTGACGGTGAACCCAAGGAGTCAATCCGTGCTTTATTATTAGGGAAACAATAATACTCCCTCCGTCTAGGTGTGTAAGTCATCTTATGAAAACCAAATAATCCCAAAACACTTAGGCACGGTACATAACTCCCTCCTCGTTTCTTGTTTTCTGACATATCAACCTGTAAGAGATGTGGACCATGCATGATTTCAATGACTTGAGACTACCAAACAGGACATGCAGTGATTAGTTCATTGCATGCAATGCTATTAATTAGCAAAAAACATTAAGTTTTCTCGTTTTTCTCTCCACCTTGATTGCGGTGCACAACGTAAGATGACTTACACACCTAGACGGATGGAGTATGACTTTAGGGCAATTCCAACGCGGAATGAGATTCAGTGACTTTACTTGGTGGAGTTACGTTGCAACTTTTAGGCTCTTCATCTCCATCCAAAACAGATCCAACTATCCATATCACACAAAGGCAAAAGCCCTCAACAATTTTGCAGCCCAACAAGGACAAAACACTGCTAATAGGATTCAGTTAAAACATATTACATGCCAACTATCTAATCTTCATTTCTGAATATATAAACTATATGTCTATAGCTGTTTCAACGTACAGGAAGCGAGGTTATCATTTGGATGTACCTTCCACTTAGCTGAACTAAACAGATCATACATGCACATACATATTTTGACTGACAAAATACTCATGAAACAGATTATAGAGTGGCCTTTGACATTGAAAGGCTGCATCATAAAATATCCAAATGCTACAGAAAAAATGACAATGTCGAGTAATCATTCAAGTACACAAAAGCAGGCCATTTCACTTGTACACTTAGGCCATTCCACTTGTACACTCAATTTCAGAAATTCCAAATGAAAGTCTAAAATCAGAGCACAAAATTTCATCACGAGTGTACAAGCAAACTATTCCAAGCAATTTCTGTTGTACATGCATCATGAGTAACCGAACTGACCACCATTATGCACCCAACCAACTCGAACTAAAGTTGTACATGAACTGCTCTGTACCTACCCAACTCTTATTGTATCTGTATGAATCGAGGACTCATTACCTCAACTGGATGCGGGATAGCGGAGGTCCGGTCTGGCGGCGCCAGTGGCGGCATGCGCAGCCCTCCTACTCCCCCGGCGGCAGCCCGCCCCTCCCTCTCCTCCAGCGACGGTGCGGCCGGGCGGCTCCTTTTCCTCTTCGATGTGGCGGCCGGCCTGGTCGTGCGGCTCCTGTTCCTCTCCGATGCGGCGGCTGGCGCGGGTCCCTTGCTCTCTCCGTGATGCTGCGGTATGATGCGGCTCCCTTCCTCTCCGATGCGGCGGAGCAACGCTATCTCCCTGTCCGACACGCCGGCGCGGTGCGGGAGAGCGAAGCAGATTCCCGCGAAGTGTTTTCTTCGGCTCGCCCTCGTCCAAAACTACTAAGTGCTGAGGGCTTTTGCCTTTGTATGATATGGATCGTTGGATCTGTTCTGGATGGAGATGAAGACCCTAAAGTTGCAACATAACTTCACCAAGTGAAGTCATTGGATCTCAATCCATACGCGCCACGCTGAAAAAGTAGTGCTTTTAGCGCGCGCGCTACCATTCCGGGCGGACGCGCAAAAAACTGCGCGCGTGGCATATGTAATTCAGCGTGCGGGCGGAAACGCCATCGCGTGCCGCTTATTTGCTGCGCCGCGCTCCCGTGCGTTGGACTCTCGAGCGGTCACGCGCAACTCCACCTAACATCCAGCCGCGCCGCCGCCGCCGCCCCATTTTTCCGGCGACCGTTTCGGCGCTTCCCCGATCTCTTCCCGCGCGGCCGCGACTTCCTCCATGTCTCTCTAGTCAGCACTGCCTGTCGCACGCGGCAGTCCTCCGACGAATAGTGCCCGGCCGCCCATCGCCGATTGGCGCCCGCAAGGTGTTCGACAAAAGGCCCGCAAGGTATGTATTGCTTCCAACTTTCACATTTTTACAGGAAATTTGGTGCATGTTGTTTATAGCCTAGTTTTAAACATTTTAGATGAGTTCGTCGTATGATTCTTCCGAGAAAGAATTTGATATGGAAGAGGAGGAGGATCTTGCAATGATCCTAGCTATGCACATCAATAAAAAACCGAAGCACGGTGGTTCGGTTATGGGTCGGCAGAAAATTTGAAGGGATAGGATTGATGCCCACAACAGATTGATGAGGCACTATTTTGTGAAGAATCCCATATAACCCGAGTCGTACTTTCGTCGCCGGTTTAGGATGAGCACCGAGTTGTTCAGGCGCATTGCAGAGAAACTAGCGAGCCATGACCGGTTTTTTCAGCAAAGAAAGAATGCCGCCGCAGAGCTCGGGCATACCACCTTTTAGAAGGTGACAACCGCTTTGCGTATGTTGACATACGGTATTCCCGTTGATGTTTACGATTTAAATTATATATGCCATATCTTTGTTTTGTGAACGTGTTGTATACAAAATGCAACAAATGTGATATGCCGGCTGCACGCGCGCATTGCATTTTAGCGCGCTGATGGAGTTGCACGTGTGTGCTGCATTTTAGCGCGGCTGCTAGAATCAGCGTTGCGCGCCCTGGCGATGGGCGCGCCGCAAACCAGCTTTTAGTGCGCCGCGCGATGGGCAGCTGTTGGAGATGCTCTCACGACTACCGGGATCCGAGTCGGATTCCGTCTTGAACACGAGAAAGAAAATCGCCGCAGAACTTCCCGCTCGATCAATGCTTCTATTTAGTCGCAACTCGTAAGTCCACCCCGCTGATCGAGTAGGATAGATGGCTAGGGCGGGTGCCTTCCACCGTTGGCGGCCGTACGCGGACCAGGACCGCCTCGGCGCCCTCCCCGATGATTTGCTCCTTGACATCCTGCGCCGCCTCGACACCCGCACCGCGCTCGGCGCCGCGGCGCTCTCCAGGCGCTGGGCCAGCCTGCCCCGCGAGGTCCCCGTCCTGGACCTCAAGGTCAGCGACATACTGCCGCCCCGCTACCGCCGGTGCTTCCGCCTCCGCGAAGACGCCAGGGATTCGAAAATCAGCTCGACCTTGTCTGACAGGAGGCTTCTAGAGGCTATCACCGCCCGATACGAGCGGCGCGCCATGCGATCCATGGTCTGCTCCGTCAAGAGCCTCCTGGCCAGCCAAGCTCGCCGGCGCGTGGAGAGGCTGTCGCTCGAGGTCTTCGCCTACAGCACCTCGGCCTGCATCAACCGCCTGGTCGTGGACGCCGTCGATTCCTGGGGCGTCCGGGATCTGGTGGTTGTTGCCACCCCGACGGGGCCGCTCACGCGTCTGGAGCCGTCGGCCTACAGCTTTCCTCTTGGCCTCATCAGCAGGAAGCCCGGCGAGTCCCGACTGCGAAGCCTCAAGCTTGCCAACTGCTTGCCCCCGCCGCTCCGGGGATTCAACGCGCTCACCACGCTCGTCTTGCGAGACTTGCCGGTTCCCACGCCGGCGGCCGCCTACGAGGAAGCGGTCGCCGCGTGCCCGCAGTTGCAAGTGCTACACATCCTTTCATGCGAGATCAAGATAACTGCCCGCAGGGTGGTTCTTGACGCACCCAAATCGGAAATCAGGGAGCTTGTACTCGGCGGCGAGCTCGTGTCGGTCGAGATCCGGTCTCTCCCGAAGCTCGAGAGTCTCGCCAGCCAGGAAGCTACCGTGCTGCTTTGCTCCGCCGCCGCCGCCCCGTGCCTTGCGCACGTGAGCCTCGCCTTCTCGGTTGGCCGACTGGAAGGGGGCGGTTTAGCTGGTCTAAACCGCTCCTATCGCGACTTCTTGATTCAGCGGCTCGTGCAGTTCTTCCAGGGCGCCATCACCGTGAAGGATCTGATCTTGCGGTTTACTGGGCCAGAGATGTGGATCATGCCGGAGAATCCCTTCTCTGCAATGGCGAACCTCAGAAGGCTGCTCGTCGCCGATGTGCCTTCCTCATGGGACGCCTCATGGCCGCGCCTGCTCATCGAGGCGGCACCGTTACTTGAGAGCCTTTATGTGCATGTCTCCCAAAGCGAAGCGAGCTGAGACAGGAGGTGCCGGGGGAGACATCGGCTTCGCGCCATTACCATTTGAAGGAGCTTGTTGTCATTGGATTCCAGAGGACGGAGAGGCAGATGCGCCTTGTGAGGTTCACCGTGGAGGTATCCACGGCGCTGCGGCGTGTCGCACTGCTCAAGCAGGGACGCGTCGAGGACAAAGGGTCCTGCTGCGACTGGGAGGTGGTGAGCCAGCAGAGCGCGTGGTGCGACGAGGAGAGGCTCGCCGTTCTGGATGGCATCGGCTGTTCGACGGGACAGATCGAAGTGGTGCTCGGTTGAATTGAGCTTATGATGTTGGAGAATTGAAGGTGGATTCCTGTAGTTCTGGTCTGGCTCCCGAATTCGAATAAATGGAACCTGGCTGGTGGGGGGATTTCCTGCTGCTCCAACAATTTATTGGTATGCCATGTGTGTGAACTGAGATGTTACATTCAGTTATTGTGGTGCTGGGTCTTTGTATCTGAACTTGCTGAACAATGAGGTCATGCAATATGATTGGAATATCATGGTTTCTTGTTTTATTGTCCTCTTATTAGTTGTTGTCTTTTGGGCGGGCGAAAAAAAAGAGATGACAATGTTGTACCGTTTAAATCCTATTTATCCTCTTATTAGACTGTCAAAATGCCTGAACTGGTCTTGTAAACTGAGCAGAGCAGTCATTGATGATCTGCAGACTGGAAATGCCCTGCGAATTTTTTTGACAGTGAATCTGAACTAGTCGAGTGGAATCACTTGAACCAGGCTCAGCTTGTTGTTAACTGCAAGGAAAAGTTAGTATATATTACCTCCGTATCAAAATGTAGTACTTCCTCCGTTCCAAAATAGATGACCCAACTTTGTACTAACTTTAGTACAAAGTTGAGTCATCTATTTTGGAACGGAGGGAGTAGTGTTTAGGTGAATCTACACTGTCTATGTATGAGCAGGCAGAATACACAATTTCACATGTATTTTAATTTTTTGAAAAAAAAAAAACAGAGGTCATGCAAGGTTGAGGTCATGTAGTAGTGAGGGGAGTCCGCTGGTTAAGCAGATACTCGTATAAAGGAGTAGTTGCTGGTCCGGAGTGGATAAGAAGACACCTCACCAGACCAATGAATTGGCTCTATTTAGTACTACGTGACCCCGACGGAACCTTTCTGGGTTTTACCCTGTTCGCTTCTAAAGATTAGATACGACCGGGAGGCACGTGGCTGGTATCTACTACTCCCTCCGTTTCAAAATAAATGATCCAACTTTATACTCTCTCCGTTTCTCTTTAGTCTGCATATAAGGTCTGGTCAAAGTCAAGCTTTGCATAGTTTGACTAATTTTACAGTAAAACTATCAACATTCACAATATGAAATCAACATTTTCAGATGTACCATGGAATGTATTTTCATATTATATAGTTTAAGTATTGTAGATGTTCATATTTTTAATATAAATTTGGTTAAACTTTGTGTAGTTTGATTTTGACCAAAACTTAGACGCGGAGTAAAAAGAAACGGAGGGAGTACTAACTTTAGTACAAAGTTGGTTCATCTGTTTTGAAACGGAGGGAGTACTTCTTTTTAAGGAATGCCTCGCCGGCGCACTTTACTTCTAAGCCAACAGTTACATCATGAATTACATGGGGCACTACAAAACTAGGAGTAGGAGGGGGGGAGGGGGGGGGGGGGGGGCATCCAAAATAACAACAGACTTTGAGTCATATGATTTTGCTAGATAGTGTGCAACCTGATTGACATTCCTAGGGCAGTGATGGAAAGAGATGCCATCAATAGGTGGGACCAAACAACTAGGTACGCGCAGAAAGCATTTGGCCTGTTTGGTTACCTGCAATCATTAATTGGCCTGCATAACACGAAACCTGAAGTACCTTGGGGCTAGGCCCGCTGAGAACCGCCGAATTGGCAGTTTTTCCACAGCTAGGCCCACGGGATGCACACGGTCGACGTTGGTTGCACGCGATGAGCCATGCTCGAGTCGTCGCGTTGCTTCCCGGTGTGCCGGAAATAATTACCCTCACCACTCTCTCTCCCCTCTCTCCACTCTCTCACTCTCGCACCGGCGGTGGCGATCAGCGGATTAGAGAACAGCAAGGCGACCACCGGCGTCCATCACCAGCGTAACCAACATCATCCGCAAACACTTCAGCAAATGGCGGAAAGTCCTATTTTCACCTCCCCGCGTATGATTTTCGCAACCGATCCGCGTTTAGATTCGGTCCGCGTATACGATCCACATTCTAGGGGAATGCGGAATCGTGGTAAATAGCCATAGGATTGATCAACACTTCTTCATGGGTACTAAGTGGTGATGGATTTTGTATCACCCTCATAATTAAGCTACAGTGATCCCCTGATAATGGTGCCATGTCATCACTTTTACTGTTGCTAATCCTTAATTTATTTGAAACACAATTCAAATTCAAATTTAAATTGAAGTCAAATAATTAAAATTCTCAAACATGAAAACTAAAATGTTTATCATCCGGAAAATATTCCATAGATAATTACGGTGGTGAACCAACATTTTGATAAAGTATTTCAATGCCCTAAAATAAATAAAACAGGGGCTGAAACAATCATTTAAATGCTTTTTAAAATATAATAAATGCAAACTATTTTATTTAAAGTGCCAGACTAATTTTGGGAGTGGCCTAATTTATAATGCTAATTTAGATGTTAGTTTTATATTTTATGAAACTAAAATAATATAAAAGGAAATGGAAAACCGATAAGATAAAAAAATTAAAAAAAGGAACCCCCTCTGCCCTGGGCCTTAGCCCACCAGGCCGGCCCAGCCAGCCAGCTCCCCCTCCCCGGTCGTCTTCCCTGTTCACCCGACCGAGCGCGCTCCTGAGCCATGGTCGCCCCCGACCACCTCGCCGGCGACGTCTCGAAGGGGGATAAGGATGCCCCCAACGCCTCGCTCCCCTCTCCCATCTCCACTTTCCCCCTCGCTCTCTCCCACTCACTTCCCCTCCTTAAATCCGCCGCGCCGCGCCCGCCGAAGCACCGCCGTCCTCCGTCCGCCCGTGTCCGGGAGCTCCCTTGCCCCTGCCTACGCTGACTGTGTCAACTCCTCCGAGATCAGAGCTTCTGCCTTGTCGAATTCGAGGTCGTCTTCAAACTTCGGGCGCTCGAGATCGCCGCCACCGTACGTCGATGTCGAGCCTCCCCCGAGCCCATTGCTGCCCCTACAGCTCCGTCGTGAGCCCTCCTACCATTCCCCTCTCTCCCCTCTATGGAATGCGTGCTCTGGCCAGCCTCGCCGCCATTGCCGACGCTCGTCGCCACTGTGTGCTTCGCCTTCGCGGCCACAACTGGCCGAGCTCGCTTTAGAGCACGACATCGTGCTCCTGGCACTACCAGGAGGCCGCCTAGCCCTTTCTCTCCTCCTCCCGTGCCCCATGTCGCCATTTCCGACCATGCCCGAACTCCGGCGCCCAACCGTGAGCTCGCCGCCGTCGAGCCTGACCACCGCAGCCCCTACCACGGCCACCATCCAACGCGGCTCCGTCCGCTCGTTCGAACGCCCCCCCTCCCCCCCCCCCCACGCTCCAAATGAGCTCCTGAGGGCGGTTCCCGATGCCCTCCCATGTGCGCCGTTGTCGTTTTGGTCGCCGGCGGCTAAATGCCGGGCACCACTGCCATGCTGACGTGGCACCACCCGGGGCCAACCCCTGGACACTAACTAGTGGGTCCGAGGGGCCCCTTTGACCCAGTTGACCCCAATCAACGGGCTGACTGGTGGGCCCCCTTGAATTAACTAAATGACATAATTAAAATAATTAGTTAAATTAGTTAGACACTGCCATGTGGGCCGAGTACCCTATTTAATTAGTTTAGTTTTTATTTAAACTCTATTTAGCCCACTGAGTATGACATGTGGGTCCCAGTCGTCAGTTTGACCAGTCAATTGACTGTGTTGGCAGCTGACATCATGATGATGTCATGCTGATGCAAAATTTACTTTTGGTTTAATAATAAATTCAAAAAATGTTTAAAACTTTGAAAATAATATAAAATAATCTATAAGTGAAATGAAAATAATTTATATATGAAAATTGCTTAGAAAAATACAACGTATCTGAATATGCAATCCGTTCATCTGTCACTTTCATCTATCCAGAAAATGCCAAATGCCGGAAAATATCCCCAGATGTTTTCCCTCTTTGTGTATATCATGTAGCTTTGCGTTAGGTCACCTCTAGCACTGCATATAGCCATGTCATGCATCGTGATGCATCTATTTGCTTTGTATTTGTTGTTTCTCCCCCCTGTTCTCTTTGGTAGACACCGAGGCTGACGCTGTTGCCGAGTACCACTACGCCCTTGACGTCTAGCCACTTGCAGCAGAGCTTCCAGGCAAGCAAACCCCCTTGATCATTTTGATATGGCCCATTTCATTCTCTCTCATGCTTGCATTAGATTTTCCTACTGTAAATGTTTGCTCCTATAGGTTGGTTAGTGTCACAACCCTAGTTAGCAATGCACTTGGACTCGCTAGATTGTTGCATCATGTTTAAATTTTCATTAAACTTGAAATGGGGATCAACAAACCCTAGCACCCCCTGAAAATACCAGGATCAACTGAAAATTATTTCAATGAACCCAAAATGCCCTTCACAAAAGTTCATCATCTTTGAATTGGTCTAGAACCTCTGCCAAAAATGGTGCACAATTTTCTAGGAAAGTCTAGGATTTTGAATTAATTTATAAGTTATATGAATTTGGGCATTTTAAATATTATAAATATTTTAAATGTCCAACTAATTCTGGAAATAATTGAGCATTGTTGGAAATAATTTCAAAAGTGCCCACAAATATTTTCATGCATTTACTAAGTGGGTTGGTATTTTTACTAAACCAAAATCAACGACGGAAAAAGAAAACAAAAATAAAAATATAGTGAGGTAGAAAGGCCCCAAGCCAGTTACCTGCACTGGGTTGGCCCACCTAGCTCGTGCCAGTTGTCACCTACCTCTGCCTGTAGGCAGAGGAAGGACAGCGCACACCCGCGAGGCGCCACGCCTCCTGCCTGCTCGTCTGCTTTGCCCCAGAACAGCGTGACGCCTCGATCTGTCTATGTGGTGCCGCCTGAGCTGCTCGACACCTCATTCTCCCCCCCAGCTCTCTCCCTCGCTCTCTGGACACCCTAGCCAACACGCCTGTGAGGTCGCCGTCGTCTGACATGTAGCCACCGCCTCCCCCTCGTATCCTCACCATGTGTTCGAGCATTGCCACCTCGTCCCCGACCTCCTCAACCAGCCGACTGGCCTCAGACGTGCTGCAACGACACCATCTTCGTCGTCTTCCTTGTTTGACTACCATGATCGACCCCGTCACCCCTCTTGCTCCGGTTCTCCTCCGAGCTTGTTGTCTGCACCGTCGTGATCGCCGTGAGCAACTGTCTGTCCTCCCCCTCTTCGGTTTCTCTGCGGCTCATCGTAGGCACCGCGCCGCTCGCACCCGAATGCGCTTCCACCTGTGCTCGCCGCCGACGTGACCCCGGCGACCAGATGGTTCGCTCGGTGTATCTAACGCGCTTGCCGCACCGCATTTAGCCTAGCTAGCACCTCGCCTCGCCTGCTTGCGCACCGTAGCGCTGCCCGGGCCCACACCCGAGCTCCAGCCACCACGGCCGAGCTCCTCGCCGTCGCCTCCGGCCATCTCTGGCTCGGTCACCACCCCCATCCGATGTGTGTCGGTGAGAGCTCTCCAACGAGCCTAGCCGCGCCTCGAATGGTGGCCCGTAGGCCAAAGCCGAGTTCCCCCGCCGCGTTTGCTGGCGCCGGCGACTTAACGCCGGCGGGTTAACCCCCGGTTGACCAGGGGTTTGACCTTGCTGGAAATATGCCCTAGAGGCAATAATAAAAGCATTATTATTATATTTATTTGTTCATGATAATTGTCTTTATTCATGCTATAATTGTATTATCCGGAAATCGTAATACATGTGTGAATAACAGACACCAACATGTCCCTAGTAAGCCTCTAGTTGACTAGCACGTTGATCAATAGATAGTCATGATTTCCTGGCTATGGACATTGGATGTCATTGATAACGGGATCACATCATTAGGATAATGATGTGATGGACAAGACCCAATCCTAAGCATAGCGTGAGATCGTGTAGTTCGTTTGCTAGAGTTTTTCTAATGTCAAGTATCTTTTCCTTTGACCATGAGATCGTGTAACTCCCGGATACCGTAGGAGTGCTTCGGGTGTATCAAACGTCACAACGTAACTGGGTGACTATAAAGGTGCACTACAGGTATCTCCGAAAGTTTCTGTTGGGTTGACACAGATCGGGACTGGGATTTGTCACTCCGTATGACGGAGAGGTATCACTGGGCCCACTCGGTAATGCATCATCATAATGAGCTCAAAGTGACCAAGTGTTTGGTCACGGGATCATGCATTACGTTACAAGTAAAGTGACTTGCCGGTAACGAGATTGAACGAGGTATTGGGATACCGACGATCGAATCTCGGGCAAGTAACATATCGATTGACAAAGGGAATTGCATACGGGGTTGATTAAATCCTCGACATCGTGGTTCATCCGATGAGATCATCGTGGAGCATGTGGGAGCCAACATGGGTATCCAGATCCCGCTGTTGGTTATTGACCGGAGAGCGATCTCGGTCATGTCTACATGTCTCCCGAACCCGTAGGGTCTACACACTTAAGGTTCGGTGACGCTAGGGTTGTAGGGATATGTATATGCAGTAACCCGAATGTTTCGGAGTCCCGGATGAGATCCCGGACGTCACGAGGAGTTCTGGAATGGTTCGAGGTAAAGATTTATATATGGGAAGTCCTGTTTCGGGCATCGGGACAAGTTTCGGGGTTATCGGTATTGTACCGGGACCACCGGAAGGGTCCCGGGGGCCCACCGGGTGGGGCCACCTGTCCCGGGGGGGCACATGGGCTGTAGGGGGTGCGCCTTGGCCTACATGGGCCAAGGGCACCAGCCCCAAGAGGCCCATGTGCCAAGAGAAAAAAAGGGGAGAGTCCTAAAGGGGGAAGGCACCTCCGAGGTGCCTTGGGGAGGATGGACTCCTCCCCCCCTTGGCCGCACCCTTCCTTGGAGGAAGGGGCAAGGGCTGCGCCTCCCCCTCTCCCTTGGCCCTATATATAGTGGGGAAAAGGAGGAGCAAATCCACCCCGGGCCTTTGGTTGCCTCCTTCTCCCTCTCCGACACCTCCTCCTCCTCCATAGCGCTTAGCGAAGCTCTGCCGGAGTACTGCAGCTCCATCAACACCACGCCGTCGTGCTGCTGCTGGTGCCATCTCCCTCAACCTCTCCTCTCCCCTTGCTGGATCAAGAAGGAGGAGACGTTCTTGTTCCGTACGTGTGTTGAACGCGGAGGTGCCGTCCGTTCGGTGCTAGGATCTCCGGTGATTTGGATCACGTCGTGTTCGACTACATCATCCCCGTTCTTTGAACGCTTCCGCTCGCGATCTACAAGGTACGTAGATGCATCTAATCACTCGTTGCTAGATGAAATCATAGATGGATCTTGGTGAAATCATAGGAAAATTTTTGTTTTCTGCAACGTTCCCCAACAGTGGTATCAGAGCTAGGTCTATGCGTAGTTCTTCTTGCACGAGTAGAACACAATTTGTTGTGGGCGTAGATTTGTCAACTTTCTTGCCGTTACTAGTCTTATCTTGCTTCAGCGGTATTGTGGGATGAAGCGGCCCGGACCAACCTTACACGTACGCTTACATGAGACCGGTTCCACCGACTAACATGCACTAGTTGCATAAGGTGGCTGGCGGGTGTCTGTCTCTCCTACTTTAGTTGGAGCGGATTCGATGAAAAGGGTCCTTATGAAGGGTAAATAGAAGTTGACAAATCACGTTGTGGCTTTCACGTAGGTAAGAAAACGTTCTTGCTAGAACCCTACTTCAGCCACGTAAAACTTGCAACAACAATTAGAGGACGTCTAACTTGTTTTTGCAGCAAGTGCTTTGTGATATGATATGGCCAAAGTTGTGATGAATGATGAATGATCTATATGTGATGTATGAGATGTTCATGCTATTGTAATAGGAATCACGACTTGCATGTCGATGAGTATGACAACCGGCAGGAGCCATAGGAGTTGTCTTTATTTTTTGTATGACCTGCGTGTCATTAAAGAACGCCATGTAAACTACTTTACTTTATTGCTAAACGTGTTAGTCATAGAAGTAGAAGTAGTCGTTGGCGTGACAACTTCATGAAGACACGATGATGGAGATCATGATGATGGAGATCATGGTGTCATGCCGGTGACAAGATGATCATGGAGCCCCGAAGATGAAGATCAAAGGAGCTATATGATATTGGCCATATCATGTCACTACTTTATATAATTGCATGTGATGTTTATTATGTTTTATGCATCTTGTTTACTTAGAACGACGGTAGTAAATAAGATGATCCCTTACAACAATTTCAAGAAGTGTTCTCCCCTAACTGTGCACCGTTGCTACCGTTCGTCGCTTCTAAGCACCACGTGATGATCGGGTGTGATGGATTCTTACGTTCACATACAATGGGTGTAAGACAGTTTTACACAGCGAAAACACTTAGGGTTAACTTGACGAGCCTAGCATGTACAGACATGGCCTCGGAACACGGAGACCGAAAGGTCGAACACGAGTCGTATGGAAGATACGATCAACATGAGAATGTTCACCGACGATGAGTAGTCCGTCTCACGTGATGATCGGACACGGCCTAGTCGACTCGGATCGTGTAACACTTAGATGACTAAGAGGGATGTCTATCTAAGTGGGAGTTCACTATAATTTGATTAGATGAACTTAATTATCATGAACTTAGTCTAAATATTTTACAATATGTCTTGTAGATCAAATGGCCAACGTAGTCCTCAACTTCAACGCGTTCCTAGAGAAAACCAAGCTGAAAGACGATGGCAGCAACTATACGGACTGGGTTCGGAACCTGAGGATCATCCTCATAGCTGCCAAGAAAGATTATGTCCTACAAGCACTGCTAGGTGATGCACCTGTTCTCCCTGCAGAACAAGACGTTATGAACGCTTGGCAGGCACGTTCCGATGACTACTCCCTCGTTCAGTGCGGCATGCTTTACAGCTTAGAGCCGGGGCTCCAAAAGCGTTTTGAGAGACATGGAGCATATGAGATGTTCGAAGAGCTGAAAATGGTTTTCCAAGCTCATGCCCGGGTCGAGAGATATGAAGTCTCCGGCAAATTCTTCAGCTGTAAGATGGAGGAAAATAGTTCTGTCAGTGAGCACATACTCACTATGTCTGGGTTACATAACCGCTTGACTCAGCTGGGAGTTAATCTCCCGGATGATGCGGTCATTGACAGAATCCTCCAGTCGCTTCCACCAAGCTACAAGAGCTTTGTGATGAACTTCAATATGCAGGGGATGGAAAAGACCATTCCTGAAGTATTTGCTATGCTGAAATCAGCAGAGGTAGAAGTCAAGAAGGAACATCAAGTGTTGATGGTCAATAAAACCACTAAGTTCAAGAAGGGCAAGGGTAAAAAGAACTTCAAGAAGGACGGCAAGGTAGTTGCCGCGCCCAGCAAGCAAGCTGCCGGGAAGAAGCCAAAGAATGGACCCAAGCCCGAGACTGAGTGCTTTTATTGCAAGGAAAGTGGTCACTGGAAGCGGAACTGCCCCAAATACTTAGCGGACAAGAAGGCCGGCAAAACCAAAGGTATATTTGATATACATGTAATTGATGTGTACCTTACCAGTAATCGTAGTGACTCCTGGGTATTTGATACCGGTGTCGTTGCTCATATTTGTAACACACAGCAGGAGCTGCGGAATAAACGGAGACTGGCGAAGGACGAGGTGACGATGCGCGTCGGGAATGGTCCCAAGGTCGATGTGATCGCCGTCGGCACGCTACCTCTACATTTACCTACGGGATTAGTTTTGAACCTCAATAATTATTTAGTGCCAAGTTTGAGCATGAACATTGTATCAGGATCTCGTTTAATTCGAGATGGCTACTCATTTAAATCCGAGAATAATGGTTGTTCTATTTATATGAGAGATATGTTTTATGGTCATGCTCCGATGGTGAATGGTTTATTCTTTATGAATCTCGAGCATAATGCTACACATATTCATAGTGTAAGTACCAAAATATGTAAGATTGATAGTGATAGTCCCACATACTTGTGGCACTTCCGCCTTGGTCACATAGGTGTCAAACGCATGAAGAAGCTCCATGCTGATGGACTTTTAGAGTCTCTTGATTACGAATCATTTGACACGTGCGAACCATGCCTCATGGGTAAAATGACCAAGACTCCGTTCTCAGGAACAATGGAGCGAGCAACCAACTTATTGGAAATCATACATACTGATGTGTGCGGTCCAATGAGTGTTGAGGCTCGCGGTGGCTATCGTTATGTTCTCACCCTCACTGATGACTTGAGTAGGTATGGGTATGTCTACTTAATGAAACACAAGTCTGAGACCTTTGAAAAGTTCAAGGAATTTCAGAGTGAAGTTGAGAATCAACGTGACAGGAAAATCAAGTTTCTACGATCAGATCGTGGAGGAGAATACTTGAGTCACGAGTTTGGTACACACTTAAGAAAATGTGGAATAGTTTCACAACTCACGCCGCCTGGAACACCTCAGCGTAATGGTGTGTCCGAACGTCGTAATCGCACTCTATTAGATATGGTGCGATCTATGATGTCTCTTACCGATTTACCACTATCTTTTTGGGGCTATGCTTTAGAGACTGCCACATTCACTTTAAATAGGGCACCGTCGAAATCCGTTGAGACGACACCGTATGAATTATGGTTTGGGAAGAAACCTAAGCTGTCATTTCTAAAAGTTTGGGGATGCGATGCTTATGGCAGGAAACTTCAACCTGAAAAGCTCGAACCCAAATCGGAAAAATGCGCCTTCATAGGATACCCTAAGGAAACTATTGGGTATATCTTCTACCTCAGATCCGAAGGCAAGATCTTTGTTGCCAAGAATGGATCCTTTCTGGAGAAAGAGTTTCTCTCGAAAGAAGTAAGTGGGAGGAAAGTAGAGCTTGATGAAGTATTACCTCTTGAACCGGAAAATGGCGCAACTCAAGAAAATGTTCCTGAGGTGCCTGCACCGACTAGAGAGGAAGTTGATGATAATGATCAAGATACTTCTGATCAAGCTCCTACTGAAATTCGAAGGTCCACAAGGACACGTTCCGCACCAGAGTGGTACGGCAACCCTATCTTGGAAATCATGTTGTTAGACAACGGTGAACCTTCGAACTATGAAGAAGCAATGGCGGGCCCGGATTCCGACAAATGGCTAGAAGCCATGAAATCCGAGATAGGATCCATGTATGAAAATGAAGTATGGACTTTGACTGACTTGCCCGTTGAGCGGCGAGCCATAGAAAATAAATGGATCTATAAGAGGAAGACAGACGCGGATGGTAATGTGACCATCTATAAAGCTCGGCTTGTCGCTAAGGGTTATCGACAAGTTCAAGGGGTTGACTACGATGAGACTTTCTCACCGGTAGCGAAGCTGAAGTCCGTCCGAATCATGTTAGCAATTTCCGCATTTTATGATTATGAAATATGGCAAATGGACGTCAAAACGGCATTCCTTAATGGTTTCCTTAAGGAAGAATTGTATATGATGCAGCCGGAAGGTTTTGTCGATCCTAAGAATGCTGACAAGGTGTGTAAGCTCCAACGCTCGATTTATGGGCTGGTGCAAGCATCTCGGAGTTGGAACATTCGCTTTGATGAGATGATCAAAGCGTTTGGGTTTACACAGACTTATGGAGAAGCCTGTGTTTACAAGAAAGTGAGTGGGAGCTCTGTAGCATTTCTCATACTATATGTAGATGACATACTTTTGATGGGAAATGATATAGAACTCTTGGACAGCACCAAGGCCTATTTGAATAAGAGTTTTTCAATGAAGGACCTTGGAGAAGCTGCTTATATATTAGGCATCAAGATCTACAGAGATAGATCAAAACGCCTCATAGGTCTTTCACAAAGCACATACCTTGATAAGATATTGAAGAAGTTCAATATGGATCAATCTAAGAAGGGGTTCTTGCCTGTGTTACAAGGTGTGAAATTGAGCTCAGCTCAATGTCCGACCACGGCAGAAGATATAGAAGAGATGAGTGTCATCCCCTATGCCTCAGCCATAGGTTCTATTATGTATGCCATGTTGTGTCCCAGACCTGATGTAAACCTTGCCGTAAGTTTGGTAGGAAGGTACCAAAGTAATCCTGGCAAGGAACACTGGACAGCGGTCAAGAATATCCTGAAGTACCTGAAAAGGACAAGGGAAATGTTTCTCGTTTATGGAGGTGACGAAGAGCTCGTCGTAAAGGGTTACATCGACGCTAGCTTCGACACAGATCTGGATGACTCTAAGTCACAAACCGGATACGTGTATATTTTGAATGGTGGGGCAGTAAGCTGGTGCAGTTGCAAGCAGAGCGTCGTGGCGGGATCTACATGTGAAGCGGAGTACATGGCAGCCTCGGAGGTAGCACATGAAGCAATATGGGTGAAGGAGTTCATCACCGACCTAGGAGTCATACCCAATGCGTCGGGGCCGATCAAGCTCTTCTGTGACAACACTGGAGCTATTGCACTGGCCAAGGAGCCCAGGTTTCACAAGAAGACAAGGCACATCAAGCGTCGCTTCAACTCCATTCGTGAAAATGTTCAAGATGGAGACATAGAGATTTGTAAAGTACATACGAACCTGAATGTAGCGGATCCGTTGACTAAACCTCTCCCTAGAGCAAAACATGATCAACACCAGAATTCCATGGGTGTTCGATTCATCACAATGTAACTAGATTATTGACTCTAGTGCAACTGGGAGACTGTTGGAAATATGCCCTAGAGGCAATAATAAAAGCATTATTATTATATTTCTTTGTTCATGATAATTGTCTTTATTCATGCTATAATTGTATTATCCGGAAATCGTAATACATGTGTGAATAACAGACACCAACATGTCCCTAGTAAGCCTCTAGTTGACTAGCACGTTGATCAATAGATAGTCATGATTTCCTGGCTATGGACATTGGATGTCATTGATAACGGGATCACCTCATTAGGATAATGATGTGATGGACAAGACCCAATCCTAAGCATAGCGTGAGATCGTGTAGTTCGTTTGCTAGAGCTTTTCTAATGTCAAGTATCTTTTCCTTTGACCATGAGATCGTGTAACTCCCGGATACCGTAGGAGTGCTTTGGGTGTATCAAACGTCACAACGTAACTGGGTGACTAGAAAGGTGCACTACAGGTATCTCCGAAAGTGTCTGTTGGGTTGACACAGATCGAGACTGGGATTTGTCACTCCGTATGATGGAGAGGTATCACTGGGCCCACTCGGTAATGCATCATCATAATCAGCTCAAAGTGACCAAGTGTTTGGTCACGGGATCATGCATTACGGTACGAGTAAAGTGACATGCCGGTAACGAGATTGAACGAGGTATTGGGATACCGACGATCGAATCTCGGGCAAGTAACATATCGATTGACAAAGGGAATTGCATACGGGGTTGATTAAATCCTCGACATCGTGGTTCATCCGATGAGATCATCGTGGAGCATGTGGGAGCCAACATGGTTATCCAGATCCTGTTGTTGGTTATTGACCGGAGAGCGATCTCGGTCATGTCTACATGTCTCCCGAACCCGTAGGGTCTACACACTTAAGGTTCGGTGACGCTAGGGTTGTAGGGATATGTATATGCAGTAACCCGAATGTTGTTCGGAGTCCCGGATGAGATCCCGGACGTCACGAGGAGTTCCGGAATGGTCCGGAGGTAAAGATTTATATATGGGAAGTCATGTTTCGGGCATCGGGACAAGTTTCGGGGTTATCGGTATTGTACCGGGACCACCGGAAGGGTCCCGGGGGCCCACCGGGTGGGGCCACCTGTCCCGGGGGTCCACATGGGCTGTAGGGGGTGCGCCTTGGCCTACATGGGCCAAGGGCACCAGCTCCAAGAGGCCCATGTGCCAAGAGAAGAAAAAAAAGGGGAGAGTCGTAAAGGGGGAAGGCACCTCCGAGGTGCCTTGGGGAGGATGGACTCCTCCCCCCCTTGGCTGCACCCTTCCTTGGAGGAAGGGGCAAGGGCTGCACCTCCCCCTCTCCCTTGGCCCTATATATAGTGGGGAAAAGGAGGAGCAAATCCACCCCAGGCCTTTGGTTGCCTCCTTCTCCCTCTCCGACACCTCCTCCTCCTCCATAGCGCTTAGCGAAGCTCTGCCGGAGTACTGCAGCTACATCAACACCACGCCGTCGTGCTGCTGCTGGTGCCATCTCCCTCAACCTCTCCTCTCCCCTTGCTGGATCAAGAAGGAGGAGACGTGGCTGTTCCGTACGTGTGTTGAACGCGGAGGTGCCGTCCGTTCGGTGCTAGGATCTCCGGTGATTTGGATCACGTCGTGTTCGACTACATCATCCCCGTTCTTTGAACGCTTCCGCTCGCGATCAACAAGGTACATAGATGCATCTAATCACTCGTTGCTAGATGAACTCATAGATGGATCTTGGTGAAATCGTAGGAAAATTTTTGTTTTCTGCAACGTTCCCCAACAGACCTCCCCTGGGTTAATGACATGTGGGCCTGCCTTGCTAATTAGTTCAGGTTAGGTTTAATTTAAACTAGATTGGCCCTGTTAGACTGACACGTGGGTCCCACTAGTCAGTTTGACCTGCACCGTCCTGTTGACTCGTTGACCTCATAGTGATGCATGTTGATGCAGGAACTATTTTCTGGATTTTAATTTAATTCTAAATAACCAGAAAAATCCAGAAAACGGGTTCAACTTCAAAAAATCATAGTAAATCAACCATAGCTCAGATGGAAAAGATATTTATATATATATGAAAAATGTTTTGAAAAATCCAATCTATCCATTGGTGCTAGTTTCATGCATGACAAAGTGTAGCGACCCGACCTCAAACGGTCAAGTCTCTGTGCTTAAGTGTCATCCCTGGATCGGTATGCTGACAACACAGTACTCGAGGATTTATAACAGAGGTAAATCACATGTATAAAATAACGTAAATACTATTACCTCAATCCAAATAGCGGAAGTAACAAGGTTGTGGATTCCCATCAACACCAACGGCAAAGTTGAGTGTAGAAATTGTAACCCTAACGTATCACTTACTCGTCGTAAGATTCCTGCAACATGAGACGTTGCAGCCATAGAGGGTCAGTATATTGAATGTATTGGCAAATTCACACCATAAGATAAATGATGAACAATAGCTATCACCACATGCATATTTGGCTGGTGGAAAGCTCTAAGTTTATTTTTGCATAAAGCCAGTTTTTCCCTACAGCAAAGGAATAAATTTTATTTAACTATCATGGTGGTTGTTAAACATTGAGAAGATAGACATCATTTTAATCCCAATTAAGCATCATCATTAAACCCAACAAATTAGATTAAAGTAACATGATGAGATTCACATGATAATCCAAGTACTAGATACTCAAAACGTCCATAACCGGGGACACGGGTAACCATGATTAGTTTATACACTCTGCAGAGGTTTGTGCACTTTTCCTCACAAGACTCGATCTCCTCCGTTAGGATTCTCACACTACATGATATTTGAGAAACGGATGACCGAGACATAGTCTTTCAGAAGCGTTTGCACCTTATGATCGGGTAGACAGTACCTCCTACATCCCCTACATCTGCTAGTCTACCACTGTAAGAGTTCACACGACTTAATCAACTATGCTAGAGCCCATAGTAGCTTGTGGCTGCACACGAAAGTTTCTAGCACTACTAGGAAAATGGCTATAGATGAAATGGATACTAATGGCGCACATGACATGTGGTGCGCCACTACTATATAGCAGTGGCGCACCATGTGCAGGTGCGCCATTAGTGTGGAAGACAGTAATGGCGCACCAGGCACATGGTGCGCCACTAGTAACATTTTTTTTATTTTTCCAAACATACTAATGGCGCATCCTGGCATAATGCGCCATTACTAGTGCTAACTAGTAATGGGGCACCAGCCACACAGTGCGCCACTACTGTTGTTTTTTTATTCTTTTTTTTGCAAAACTACTAATGGCGCACCGTGGCACAGTGCGCCCTCACTAGTTTAAACTAGTAATGGCGCACTATGCCACGGTGCGCCATTAGTATATATATATATATATATATATATATATATATATATATATATATATATATATATATATATATATAATTTTTTTGCAAAACTACTAATGGCGTACCACCTGCAGGTGCGCCATTAGTAACCAGGGTTACTAATGGCGCATTTGCAGGTGGTGCGCCATTAGTAACCTGGGACCAACAAGATATTTTGGACAGCCACACCTAACCACTCACTTTCCCCACTTCATTGTCTCAACCTCCTCCTCCAAGCTTGTCTCGGCTGCCTCCTCCTCCTCACCTCATTTGCACCATAGATTCATCGAAATTAAGTGGTTAAATTACCTTTTGTTGATAGGTAAGTAAGGGGAGAAGCTATCTTTATGGTGTTCTCCCTCCAACAACGTGCACATGCACTTTTTGTGGCCTAGCTAGATCTATGTATGTTTGTGGTGTTGCATATATGTATGTGTTTGCAGGTACTGGTATTTGAAATGCGATAGTTGCCAATATTTTGCAGGAATGTTTTTCCGTTTCGGCGAGAATTTTGGCACTATGCATTCTTTTTGGTCCTATTTTTAGGGAAAGTCATGCCAAATTTTTTCTTGGTTCTAAAATATCGTTTTGCTCTACCCCGTAGGCGACCATGGTCCGCACGATGAACGAAGGCATCGTGAATAGGTTTTTGAGCTCCGCGAAGGCCGAGATGCTTCAAAAGAACGAGAAGGAGATAAGATGTCCGTGTTGAAGATGCAAGCTGAAGAGCCTTATTGCGGACCCGGATTCCGGGCAGGTGCGGGACCACCTGCTCTTGCGTGGTTTCATGGATGGGTATCGGTGGCAAGGTGATGAAGATGACTATGAAGTCGTCCATGGGGGCCGGGAAAGAAATGAGGAAGGGCAGCAAGACAACCACCGCGGCTCGGGCGGGCGAGAAGACGAAGAATCTCCAGGATATGATCACGACGGTGATGTTGTACACAGTCATCATGTAGAAGATGCAGGACATGATGATGAGGAAGATGCCGGAGCAGACAAAGGGCATGATCATGAAGATGAAGATGCCGGCGGAGCAGACGACAATGGACCATCGATGGGCTGGGTGCAGGACCCTCATATTCAAGAGCTGCTTCTCAAGTAGACGGATAACGCAAGAGCTGCCGCCCGAGAGAAAGCCAAGCTGGATCAACTGGAGATAGACGCGGTTACTCCATTGTATGAAGGATGCAGGACCGAGGATACCCGCCTGAAAGTAACGCTCATGGCTCTGGAGATGAAGGTAAAACACAAAATGACCGACGCATGCTTCGACGAGAACATGTCATTCTGGCACGAACGTCTTCCCAAGGGGAACAAGTGCCCGACCAGTTTCCAGGAGGCGAAAAAAATCATGTGTCCTCTGGATTTACCGCACGTGAAATACCATGTGTGCATGAAGAATTGCATCATTTATCAGGACGAGCACGGAGAGTCTACCATATGTCCAGTGTGCAGCGTCACTCATTACAAGAAGAGGAAGAAAGCTCCTCGGAAAGTGGTGTGGTACTTTCCAATCACTCCTAGTCTGCAGCGGTATTTCGCGGACCCTAAGGTAGCAAAGCTCCTGCGTTGGTACGCGGATAGGGAGGAGAAGAAGCGAGAAGATGACGCAAATGATCCGGAGACAAATAAAAAAGACAAGATGTTGAGTCACCCTAAGGATGGGAGACAGTGGCAAGCGTTGAACTTCGAACACCCAGAATTTGGGAAGGATCCAAGGAACATCGTGCTGGGCGCGAGCACCAATGGAGTCAATCCGTTTGGCAGCCAGAGAAGCACACATAGCACCTGGCCTGTGTTTGTGTGGATGTACAACCTTCCCCCCTGGTTGTGCATGAAGAGGAAGTACATTCACATGAGTATGCTAATTGAACGGCCGAAACAACCAGCGAACGACATCAATCTGTATCTGGGGCTGCTGAAAGAGGAGCTAGACACACTGTGGAAAATGCCAGCCAATACATGGGACGCCGCAGAGAAAGAATATTTCCCTATGAGAGTCGCACTGCTCACGACGGTGCACGGCTATCTCGGTTACGGATATCTCGCGGGGCAGGTGGTCCACGGATTTTCTAGATGCATCAGATGCATGGATGACACAACATATCGCCAGCTAGATAGAGATCCCGGGTCTTTGAAAACCGTGTTCATGGGACATCAAAGGTGGCTTCGCGACGATGACCCGTGGAGAAAACACAAGGATCTGTTCGATGGTGAAACCGAACCCCGAAGACGCCCACGCACGAGGAGCGGTGAGGAAATAGACCAGGTGTTGAAAAATTGGATAGATTGCCCACTGCCAAGAAAGAAGCAAAAGGCGCCAGAGCCGGGAAAGAAGCGAAAGGCACTAGAGCCGCTGCTGAAGGTATGGAAAACGAGTTCTGTTTTCTGGGACTTGCCGTACTGGAAGATCCACCATGTGCCTCACAGCCTTGATGTCATGCATATCACAAAGAATGTGTGCGAGAGTCTGCTTGGTACCCTGCTCAACATGCCAGAGAGGAACAAAGATGGGCGGGAAGCAAGGGCAGACTTGAAATCAATGGGCATCAGGGAGGAGCTTCACGCTAATGATGATGATGAAGCGAAGCAGGACATGGAAAGTCGTCGCAAAGGCAAAAAGGCCAAGAAGACCGGAAATGACTACCCTCCCGCGTGCTTCACTCTAAGTCAGGAGGAGATCGATCAGTTTTTCCCCTGCCTCGTAGGAGTAAAACTTCCTTACGGTTACGCGGGGAAGATAAGCAGATACATAGACACAGCAAAGCAGAAGTTCAGCGGGATGAAGTCTCACGACTGTCACGTGCTGATGACGCAGATACTTCCAGTTACAATCCGTGGGATCATGGACGCGCATGTCCGTGAAACGCTATTTGGCCTATGCAACTTTTTCGATGTCATCTCTCGGAAGTCGGTTGGCGTGAGGCAACTCAGAAGACAACACGAAGAGATCGTGGTGATACTATGCGAGCTTGAGATGTACTTCCCGCCCGCATTCTTCGACGTTATGGTGCATCTACTGGTCCATATCATGGAGGATATCATCCAACTCGGGCCGACATTCCTGCATAGCATGATGCCGTTCGAAAGGATGAATGGTGTCATCCAAGGATATGTTCGCAACATGTCACGCCCAGAGGAAAGCATAGCTAGGGGCTTTCTGACCGAAGAGTGCATCTCCTACTGCATGAATTATCTAGGCATCGAGAACCCCGTTGGTCTGCCCGTCA
Organism: Triticum timopheevii; assembly: GCA_963921465.1. NCBI lineage: Eukaryota > Viridiplantae > Streptophyta > Magnoliopsida > Poales > Poaceae > Triticum > Triticum timopheevii. The sequence continues at coordinate 427,174,364 of OY997262.1, forward strand.
ACAGGCACCTCGGCAGGCTCTCTGGATGGGGTCACCGTGAGGGTCGCCGCAAAATGCATGTCGACTTCGAGGGTCGACTCGCCGACTTTCAAAGAGCAAACCTAGTCGCGCAACAACACGTAGACGTGGTCGATCCTTGGGTGGTAGAGCACAAAACCTTTATTGAGAAGACGTACAATGACCGAGGCCAACAGAGGACGGACGGAGATATAATCAAAGAGCACAACTCATGTTTCACGCGTTGGTTCAAGCAGAAGCTTCTGTCGTACCCTTTAAATGAGGATTCTTCCGCGGAAGAACAACTCATATTCGCCTTGTCACAGGGCGGCACAACCTGATGACGTATGAGGCGTACGATATCAACGGCTACACATTCTACACCGGTAATGACAAGGACAGACACTACGGAAGGATCGAGGAGATCTGGGAGCTGAGCTACGCTGGAGAGAAGGTCCCAATGTTCCGTGTCAGATGGGCCAGGAGCGTCATAAAAGAAGACCGGTATTTCACCACCATGGTTATACCCGAAGCCAAATCCAAGATCCCGGGCGCAAACGTCACCGCGAAAAATGAGCCATGGGTACTGGCTTCCCAAGTGGAACAATGCTTCTTCATTACTGACCCGCCAAAGCCCAGTCGTGTTGTCGTGAGAAGAGGCAAAAGGAAGATCATCAGAATGGATGGAGTCACCAATGAGCAAGACTTCGACAAGTACGGCGACCCGAAGATGGGACATGACGACGACGATGAAGTATCAGCATACACCACAAGAAGAAGCAGGACCACCCTACCTAAAGGACGTCCGTTCAAGAGAAGAACTTCATTTACGACAAATAAGGGCAAGAAGATTGTGAACAGATAGCTAGCTAAGATCGATTGTATTTAAATTGTAGCCTTCATTTCTCGATTGTATTTCATGGGCACTTTAATTTTGAACTCATGAATATTTTTTAAATTTCATGGACACTCGATCTCGATCCCCCTCCATCTTGATCGCTATCCCACCTCGCCAGATTCGGTCCCCCTCGCCGCCGTGCACCCCCTGCACCCTCTCCCCCGCTCCACCGGCCACTGTCGCCGACCCCCCGCTCCACCGGCCGCCGCCGCTGACCCCGCGCACCCTTCCCCGCTCCACCGGCCGCCGATGACCCACCACACACTCCCCCGCTCCACCGCCACCGCCGACCCGCCGCACCCTCCCCCGCTCCACCGGCCGCCGCCGCCGACCCCCCGCACCCTCCCCCGCTCCACCGGCCGCCGCCGCCGACCCCCCGCACCCTCCCCCGCTGCACCGCCGCCGCTGACCCCCCTCAAAAAAAAATTCAAATAACAAATTTGATGATATTTTTTCATATTCATAAATATTTTCAAATAAAAAAATTGATAATATTTTTTAAATTTTTTTTACTATTTTTATAAAAAATTATTACTGTTTCATATTCATTTTCTTAAAAATTATTAGATGCAACACAAAATAATAAAAAAAAAATACTTATGCGCACCGTCCCGGGGGTGCGCCATTGCTATAAAAAAACATACTAATGGCGCACCGCAAGGGGGGGCGCCATTAGTAGTCTTCCCCCCTATAGCTAGTCGCCCGATCCCTTCGTCCCTCCCTCGCCAAATCCACTCCCCCCTCGCCACACCCTCACGCCGCCTCCTTCCGCCGATCCACACCCGCTCCGATGGCCCCCGCGCCCCGCCTCGCCGTCTCGGTCCTCACCGCCGACGGCCTGCCCCGCTCCTACGCCCACCACCACACCCCTGATGCGTAGCCACCCGCGTCGCCGCACCAGGATGCCACCGCCCCGCCGCCCCGGCCAGAGCCGCGCTCCACCACACCCCTGACGTGCAGCCACCAGCATCGTCACACGAGGACGCCACCGCCCCGCCGCCCCGGCCAGAGCTTGTTGCCCGTCTCCGACGATCGTGATCTGCCCGTCTCCGGCGACCGTGATCTGCTCTGCTCCGGTGGTCTCCGCCACCACGGTATGCTCCCCCCTTTCTCCCCACCTCAGCCAACGGCGCACCACTCTAAACCCTCCCGCATACGCGGCTTTCGTGTCCGGTGCGGTGCCCGCCGCTGGCCGCGCGCTGCTCTCCTTGCCCCGCACCCCGCGCCCCCATATGCGGTCGCCTACCCCTAGAAGAACTAGAGCACAGGGCCTGAAGCTCTCGGCCAGGGCCCGGACCAGATCTTAGGAAATGAAACAGAGAATAACTTCAACAAAACACAACTGAAATTGTAGGCTACAGGGGCAACCACATACTTAGGACACAAAATTATCAGATATGAACATCACAAATTAAGAGAATTTTCAGTCCGCAATACTGCAACACTGAACTTTGTAGCTTCATAGAACATGTCCTTGGACAACCTTTTCTTCTTTTGCCATGAGTGCATGAAGTTGACAACCTTTTCTTTTTCTCCTGAAGCAACAAAGAATTCTTATTAGTATTACTTGCACCCATGAGACAAAAAATATGAACTCATATAAGAGAAATTTTTGTTATTGCTGGCACTGTTTCTGCCACGTACTGAACAATTCAAAATATAGTATTCAGAACAATCATCGATAGATAAAAATCAGGAACTTTCAACCCCATGTGACCATGATGTAGGAAGAAATCATGCAAGGCTCAAGAACAGCACACAAAGAACAGTGAACAATTGAACACTGGGCTATTTCATTTGGTTTTAAATAATCATGCCCATGAAGGCTCAACTTAGAGAAAGCCTCAGGTGGTTCCAGCATCATCTTGATCACCATGGATGACACCGCCAATTCCAGAACCCACCGCACAGTTCCAGTCCAGTGCACATCTCAAACACAAATCGAGCCCCCCATTGTCACAACTTCCACCGCGCAATTTTCGTTCAGGCTAGCACTACCCGTCTTTTCTTGTTAGGCGAATCACATCTTTTCTTAGAGTTGTTGGTTTGCTTTAGCGTTTTGCATGGCATGCACTAACTGAGTATAAGCTCATTGTGTTTCATTGGACAGGGTATTTCTGCTATTGGTGCATTTTTTGAGCTGCTCAGTCAACCCAGCTTAAGTGTGCTACACCCAGAGGAAAACAAGCAAGTTGCTCCTGCTGAACTATGCCCGATTCTGAAGAGGCTTTATAGAATTCTGATAAAAAGGTGTGTGCGATATATGTATTACCATTCTACATATGGCTTGCTCTACTTACTTCGACTATGTACAGAGTGCTTAGACAGCTTGAGGAGTCCATTGCCGCTTCTAGTTGTCCCTTGCCAGCGTAACTAGACAATACCATTAACCGCTAACAAGACAGCAACACGCTGATACATGAACTCGGTGTAGATCCAGCAGCTTATTGGCATAGAGCTGACGATGCATACTTGCAGGAAGTACGAGTACGAGTACAGTACTGACAAAATTCAGTTAGCCATGGAGTACTTGAGATGAACATATAGTATAAATTCAGTTAGACTTGCACTTTGTATGCTTTCAGTATTGGGTGAACATACAATATATATTCAGTCAGCCTTGCACTTTGTATGCGTTCAGTATTGGTGAACATACAGTAGATAAACATACAATATAAATTCAGTATGAACAGTATTGGTCATAACTGAATTCAGATGGGAACATCCTCAGGCCCCTTCTCTTATTCTTATTCTGTAATTTTATTTTTACACTTTATTCTTTGGTTACTTCAAGTGAGTAACTACAATAACTTCAAGGGGTTAACTCCATTTTCTGAATTTTTTTACATTACATTAACCATGATATTTGTTCCTCTATTCTGGTCATAATTATAATCTGATTGTTGAACCCTTAATCATTCTCATAATGTTTACATGATGCATTAACATTGATGCCCTGATGTTTCATCTTCTTGACACTAACAATCAGTGTGTCACAAAAATAACAGAAAACCTGACAATGTAGTGACTGTAGTGAAACATAAGATCTGTACTACTCCTATGATCTGTACTACTCCTATGATCTGTAGCTTAACATTATTGTTATGTGCTTTGCTAAACTATTGATGATTTTTTTTTGGGTGACCTATTAGATCTGGAATGGAAGCTCACATAAGTTGAGCTGATTTTTGTCCATATGAAAGCAGAGGACCATATGGTTTGTGGCCTTTTCATCCATATGAAAGTAGAGGCACATTGTGGTGCTAGTTTGCTGGGTTTCGTCTCTGACCTTCATGTCGTGATGATTTTGCAGGTACCCCGAGAGGCCGTTGAGTTTGCCGGAATGTCGATTAACTTCTGTTCCGAAAATTTGGGTACTCCATATGTCCTATTTTCAGCAAAGGTCATGTTGAAATTTTCCGTGAATTTTAGCATGACTTTGCTAAAAATCGGACATATGGGGTACTTGCGACTAATGCATGGGCCGGGGTAGCTTAGTACTTAATTAAATTGGATCAACTGCCCCGCCATTCTTGCTGAATTAAACCATAGGTGGCAATAGAGCCAAGTGATTAGGCCCAACTTAGAATTCTCCTTAGCATCGATAAACCCTAGATGATAAACCCAACATAGGTGGCAATAGAGCCAAGTGATTAGTGCCAAGTGATTAGGCCCAACCTAGGGTGCCTCAGCATCGATAAACCCTAAATGATGAAAACTTAACTTAGCATTTAGGGTGCCTCGGTGTCGACAAACCCTAAATGATGAAACCTTGGCTTTTAGGGTGCATCGGTGTCGATGAGAACCTAAATAATGTACGCTTAGGCTTTTAGGGTGCCTCGGCGTCGACAAACCCTAAATGATAAAAGCTTAGCTTTTAGGATGCCTCGGTGTCGACAAACCCTAAATGATGAGACCATGATCTTGTTCCTTGACAATAACAAACTTTTTGACCAAACTTTTTTCCTATTTAGAGCGAAACATGGCAAACAACGATGAGGCCGGCGGTTCAGGTGGCAAGCAATTCTGGGAGTTGTCCCAGGAGTTGGAGGAAGAACCTCACCGCTATGAGGACCGCGGAAGACACCGATCCTGACTACACAACCCCTAGTGGCGTCGGGGATGACACCATTGATGGTGCCGCCGAGGATGCCACCACTGATGATGGCAGCGCACGCACAGATGGCAGCCAACCGAAGAGGCAACGGAAGGACCGGCGCCCGAGCGTGCTCGGCACCGTCAAGGAGGAATTTACTGAAGTGAACTCCAATGGGCATCCGACGGTGCCCGAAGAAGTAGTCAAGGGGTACTCGGTTCAGCTCGGGGGCATTCTCCGGAGCACTGTCTCGATCAACACCGAGAACCTAAGGCATAAGGACCGAGGGAATTTGCGCAGCCTCCTCTTCACGAAGCTGCACGAACGATACAAGTTCCCCGCTGACTTTGCAAACACATGCCTCTCAGGGAACAAAGTGAACAGTGCCGCCCTCACGAGGATGAGCACGGCCCTGTCTACTTGGAGAAGCACGGTGAAGGCAATGATTGAAAAAGGTGATAGTTATGAGAAGATCAAGGCAAAATATCCTTTGACCAGCAAAGATGACTACAAGGAGTCCAAGATCAAGTGCGAGAGTAGCGCAACCTCCGAATCAAGTCAGTGGGGGAAAGAAATGCGGCAATTGAACTTAGGGGTCCACCAACTCGGTCCCGGCGGTTACAGAGTGGCGGAGCCTATATGGGACAAGGAGGACGCGGAGCGTGCCGAGCAAGGCCTACCGCCCCGCTTCGAGAAATACGGTGACAAGCAGACCAGGAACTTTCTCAGGGCCCGGTACAAGGAGGACCCGGTAACAAAGGAACTTACCACGGATCCGAAGACCAGGGCGCTCGAGCTTGTTCTGGTAAGGAATACACCCCCGCGTAATTAGCTCCATATGGTTGCATTCTAATTAATCCCCAATATTTCTGAATGGTTCATGTTCCTTCCGCAGGACACTGAAAGCAGTAGCGCGGGGTCATCTCAGAGCTCCCCTTTCGACACCCCTTTAAATAGGGCGTTGAACGTAATGAAAAACAAGGATAAGCTCAGTAAGCCGACGTCAGCTGGTCGTGTGGCCGGCAAAGGCTTGTCCACAAAATGGTCGTCATACTATACCGCTTGTGGGCGAAAGGAGAAAAAGACCAGCTCGGAAAGCCAGTCGCACAAGGTTGAAGCACTCAAGGCACAAGTGGCGCGGATTCCGGAGATTGTCCAAGAGCAAGTGCAACAACAAATGGGAACGACGCTCACCGCCATGGTGCCTACATTGATTCATGGGCCGACGACGTGGATTGCAGGTGGCCAACATGGGCCTCCCTTGGTTCCTAGCTTCACGGCCAGCAACTCGCACAACGCGCAGGCGGCGCCATTGGTGTCTCCGGCGGCACCATTGGTGTCTCTGGTGGAGGCGGTATTCATGTCTCCGGGGCCAGCACAGGCATTGGAGCTTAATGCACCTGGGTGTACACCGGCTGGCACCTCGCCAGCAAGCGGCCCCTCCGTTAGTTGCACGCCCGCCGTTGGCGGTGCCTCGACACTAGCCGAGCTCGACGGCATCACGGTAACTAAGCCTCTTGGCTGATGACTTCATCTCCTTGCCTTTGACTAGGCATCCCTGACGCCCTACATGTTTTCGCAGGGCGCCACCGACGTTCTTGCACTCTCTTGCACTTCGTGGGCAGCGAGTTGGTCGATGTCGCCAAGGGCAGAATCGTTCAACCGGGCAACCCCGTGTTCCACGGTTATCCGATGCCACCCACCCTGTATAGGGTTGAACTGGTTCGGGTGCTGCCAGGCTGCGACGAGCTGTTACCTCCGATTCGACCCGCTGGGGCCGACGAAGAAGATGAGATGACCCTCAGCGCCTGCGTAAGCTGGCCCCTGCTTTGGCCGAAGAGCCAGATTCGTTTAGGGGCGGGGGACACCACCCCACAGACAAGACTGCCAGTAGTGCCGGCACCAAGCCATGGCAAGAACGTCGCAACGCTACCGGACATGCCAGACATCCCTATGGCACAGGATCCGGACATGCATATGGCATGTTGGAAATATGCCCTAGAGGCAATAATAAAAGTGTTATTATTATATTTCTTTGTTCATGATAATAGTCTTTTATTCATGCTATAACTGTATTATCCGGAAATCGTAATACACGTGTGAATACATAGACCACAATATGTCCCTAGTGAGCCTCTAGTTGACTAGCTCGTTGTGATCAACAGATAGTCATGGTTTCCTGGCTATGGACATTGGATGTCGTTGATAACGGGATCACATCATTAGGAGAATGATGTGATGGACAAGACCCAATCCTAAGCATAGCATGAGATCGTGTAGTTCGTTTGCTAGAGCTTTTTCAATGTCAAGTATCTCTTCCTTAGACCATGAGATCGTGTAACTCCCGGATACCGTAAGAGTGCTTTGGGTGTACCAAACGTCACAACGTAACTGGGTGACTATAAAGGTGCATTATAGGTATCTCCGAAAGTGTCTGTTGGGTTGATACGGATCAAGACTAGGATTTGTCACTCCGTATGACGTAGAGGTATCTCTGGGCCCACTCGGTAATGCATCATCATAATGAGCTCAAAGTGACCAAGTGGTTGGTCACGGGATCATGCATTACGGTACGAGTAAAGTGACTTGCCGGTAACGAGACTGAACAAGGTATTGGGATACCGACGATCGAGTCTCGGGTAAGTAACGTACCGATTGACAAAGGGAATTGCATACGGGGTTTGATCGAATCCTCGACATCGTGGTTCATCCGATGAAATCATCGAGGAGCATGTGGGAGCCAACATGGGTATCCAGATCCCACTGTTGGTTATTGACCGGAGAGTTGTCTCGGTCATGTCTACGTGTCTCCCGAACCCGTAGGGTCTACACACTTAAGGTTCGGTGACGCTAGGGTTGTATGAATATGAGTATGCAGCAAACCGAATGTTGTTCGGAGTCCCGGATGAGATCCGGACGTCACGAGGAGTTCCGGAATGGTCCGGAGGTAAAGATTTATATATAGGAAGTCTTATTTTGGTCGCCGGAAAAGTTTCGCACTTTATCGGTATTGTACCGGGAGTGTCGAAAGGGGTCCGGGAGTCCACCGGGGGGGGACCACCTGCCCTGGGGGGCCACATGGGCTGTAGGGGGTGCGCCTTGGCCTATATGGACCAAGGGCACCAGCCCCAAGAGGCCCATGCGCCTAGAAGACTTGGAGAGGGTAGAGTCCAAAGAGGGGAAGGCACCTCCGAGGTGCCTTGGGGAGGATGGACTCCTCCCTCCCTCTTGGCCGCACCCCTTCCTTGGAGGAAGGGGCAAGGCTGCGCCCTCCCCCCTCTCTTGCGCCTATATAAAGGGAGGGGAGGGAGGGGTGGCCGGACCAATAAGCCCTGGCGCCTCCCTCCTCCCTGCAACACCTCCTCCTCCTCCCGTAGTTGCTTAGCGAAGCCCTACTGGAGTTCTGCTGCATCCACCACCACGCCGTCGTGCTGCTGGATCTTCATCAACCTCTCCTTCCCCCTTGCTGGATCAAGAAGGAGGAGACGTCATCCGCTCCGTACGTGTGTTGAACGCAGAGGTGCTGTTCATTCGGCACTAGGTCATCGGTGATCTGAATCACGGCGAGTACGACTCCATCAACCCCGTTCCATTGAACGCTTCCGCATGCGATCTACAAGTGGTATGTAGATGCAATCACTCTCCCATGACTCGTTGCTAGATGAACTCATAGATGGATCTTGGTGAAACCGTAGGAAAAATTTTAATTTTCTGCAACGTTCCCCAACAGTGGCATCATGAGCTAGGTCTATGCGTAGTTCTCTATTGCACGAGTAGAACACAATTTGGTTGTGGGTGTAGATCTTGTCAACTTGCTTGCCGCTACTAGTCTTATATTGCTTCAGCGGTATTGTGGGATGAAGCGGCCCGGACCAACCTTACACGTACGCTTACGTGAGACCGGTTCCACCGACTGACATGCACTAGTTGCATAAGGTGGCTGGCGGGTGTCTGTCTCTCCCACTTTAGTTGGAGCGGATTCGATGAAAAGGGTCCTTATGAAGGGTAAATAGAAGTTGACAAAATCATGTTGTGGTTATTCGTAGGTAAGAAAGCGTTCTTGCTAGAACCCAATTGCAGCCACGTAAAAGATGCAACAACAATTAGAGGACGTCTAACTTGTTTTTGCAGCAATTGTCATGTGATGTGATATGGCCAGAAGTTGTGATGAATGATGAATGACATATTGTGATGTATGAGATCATGTTCTTGTAATAGGAATCACGACTTGCATGTCGATGAGTATGACAACCGGCAGGAGCCATAGGAGTTGTCTTTATTTTTTGTATGACCTGCGTGTCATTGAAGAGCGCCATGTAAATTACTTTACTTTATTGCTAAACACGTTAGCCATAGAAGTAGAAGTAGTCGTTGGCGTGACAACTTCATGAAGACACGATGATGGAGATCATGGTGTCATGCCGGTGACAGGATGATCATGGAGCCCCGAAGATGGAGATCGATGGAGCTATATGATATTGGCCATATCATGTCACTACTATATATAATTGCATGTGATGTTTATTATGTTTATGCATCTTGTTTACTTAGAACGACGGTAGTAAATAAGATGATCCCTTACAACAATTTCAAGAAGTGTTCTCCCCTAACTGTGCACCGTTGCTAAAGTTCGTCGCTTCTAAGCACCACGTGATGATCGGGTGTGATGGATTCTTACGTTCACATACAACGGGTGTAAGACAGATTTACACACGCAAAACACTTAGGGTTAACTTGACGAGCCTAGCATGTACAGACATGGCCTCGGAACACGGAGACCGAAAGGTCGAACACGATTCGTATGGAAGATACGATCAACATGAGAATGTTCACCGACGATGACTAGTCCGTCTCACGTGATGATCGGACACGGCCTAGTCGACTCGGATCTTGTAACACTTAGATGACTAGAGGGATGTCTAATCTGAGTGGGAGTTCATTATAATAATTTGATTAGATGAACTTAATTATCATGAACTTAGTCTAAAACCTTTGCAAAATATGTCTTGTAGATCAAATGGCCAACGCTCATGTCAACATGAACTTCAACGCGTTCCTAGAGAAAACCAAGCTGAAAGATGATGGCAACAACTATACGGACTGGGTCCGGAACCTGAGGATCATCCTCATTGCAGCCAAGAAAGCATATGTCCTAGATGAACTGCTAGGTGAAGCACCCATCCCACAGAACCAAGACGTTATGAACGCTTGGCAGACACGTGCTGATGATTACTACCTCGTTCAGTGCGGCATGCTTTACAGCTTAGAACCGGGGCTCCAAAAGCGTTTTGAGCATCATGGAGCATATGAGATGTTCGAGGAGCTGAAACTAGTTTTCCAAGCTCACGCCCAGGTCGAGAGATATGACGTCTCCGACAAATTCTATAGTTGTAAGATGGAGGAAAATAGTTCTGTCAGTGAGCACATACTCAAGATGTCTGGGTTGCACAACCGTATGACCCAGCTGAATACTAACCTCCCTGATGAGGCAGTCATTGACAGAATCCTTCAGTCGCTCCCACCAAGCTACAAGAGCTTTGTGATGAACTACAATATGCAGGGGATGCTGAAGACCATTCCTAAAGTATTTTCTATGCTAAAGTCAGCAGAGGTTGAAATCAAGAAAGAACATCAAGTGTTGATGGTCAATAAGACCACTAAGTTCAAGAAGGGCAAGGGCAAGAAGAACTTCAAGAAGGACGGCAAGGAGGTTGCCGCACCCGGTAAGCCAGTTGCCGGGAAGAAGTCTAAGAATGGACCCAAGCCTGAGACTGAGTGCTTTTATTGCAAGGGGAAGGGTCACTAGAAGCGGAACTGCCCCAAATACTTAGCGGATAAGAAGGCCGGCAACACCAAAGGTATATTTGATATACATGTAATTGATGTGTACCTTACCAGTACTCGTAGTAACTCCTGGGTATTTGATACCGGTGCCGTTGCTCATATTTGTAACTCACAGCAGGAGCTGCGGAATAAGCGGAGACTGGCGAAGGACGAGGTGACGATGCGCGTCGGGAATGGTTCCAGAGTCAATGTGATCGCCGTCGGCACGCTGCCTCTACATTTACCTACGGGATTAGTTTTGAACCTTAATAATTGTTATTTCGTGCCAAGTCTGAGCATGAACATTGTATCTGGATCTCGTTTGATACGAGATAGCTACTCATTTAAATCCGAGAATAATGGTTGTTCTATTTATATGAGAGATATGTTTTATGGTCATGCTCCGATGGTCAATGGTTTATTCTTAATGAATCTCGAGCATAATGTTACACATATTCATAGCGTGAATACCAAAAGATGTAAAGTTGATAACGATAGTCCCACATACTTGTGGCACTGCCGCCTTGGTCACATTGGTGTCAAGCACATGAAGAAGCTCCATGCTGATGGACTTTTGGAGTCTCTAGATTATGAATCATTTGACACATGCGAACCATGCCTCATGGGCAAGATGACCAAGACTCCGTTCTCCGGAACAATGGAGCGAGCAACCAACTTGTTGGAAATCATACATACCGATGTGTGCGGTCCAATGAGCATTGAGGCTCGCGGAGGATATCGTTATGTTCTCACTCTCACTGATGACTTGAGTAGATATGGGTATGTCTACTTAATGAAACACAAATCTGAGACCTTTGAAAAGTTCAAGGAATTTCAGAGTGAGGTAGAGAATCAACGTGACCGAAAAATAAAGTTCCTACGATCAGATCGTGGAGGAGAATATTTAAGTCACGAATTTGGTACACACTTAAGGAAATGTGGAATCGTTTCACAACTCACGCCGCCTGGAACACCTCAGCGTAACGGTGTGTCCGAACGTCGTAATCGCACTCTATTAGATATGGTGTGGTCTATGATGTCTCTTACCGATTTACCACTATCATTTTGGGGATACGCTCTAGAGACAGCTACATTCACTTTAAATAGGGCACCGTCTAAATCCGTTGAGACGACACCGTATGAATTATGGTTTGGCAAGAAACCTAAGCTGTCGTTTCTAAAAGTTTGGGGATGCGATGCTTATGTCAAAAAACTTCAACCTGAAAAGCTCGAACCCAAGTCGGAAAATGCGTCTTCATAGGATACCCTAAGGAAACCGTTGGGTATACCTTCTACTTAAGATCTGAGGGCAAGATCTTTGTTGCCAAGAACGGATGCTTTCTGGAAAAAGAGTTTCTCTCGAAAGAAGTAAGTGGGAGGAAAGTAGAACTCGATGAAGTACTACCTCTTGAACGGGATTGTAGTGCAGCTCAGGAAAATGTTCCTGTGATGCCTACACCAACTGAAGAGGAAAATAATGATGATGATCAAGGTACTTCGGATCAAGTTGCTACTGAACTTCGTAGGTCCACAAGGACACGTTCCGCACCAGAGTGGTACGGCAACCCTGTCTTGGAAATCATGTTGTTAGACAACGGTGAACCTTCGAACTATGAAGAAGCGATGGCGGGCCCAGATTCCAATAAATGGCTTGAAGCCATGAAATCCGAGATAGAATCCATGTATGAAAACAAAGTATGGACTTTGACAGACTTGCCCGATGATCGGCGAGCGATAGAAAACAAATGGATCTTTAAGAAGAAGACGGACGCGGATGGTAATATTACCATCTATAAAGCTCGACTTGTCACTAAGGGTTATCGACAAGTTCAAGGGATTGACTACGACGAGACATTCTCTCCCGTAGCGAAGCTGAAGTCCGTCCGAATCATGTTAGCAATTGCTGCATACTATGATTATGAGATATGGCAGATGGACGTCAAAACGGCATTCCTTAACGGGCATCTTAAGGAAGAACTATATATGATGCAGCCGGAAGGTTTTTTCAATCCTAAGAACGCTAACAAAGTATGCAAGCCCCAGCGATCCATTTATGGGCTGGTGCAAGCATCTCGGAGTTGGAATATTCGCTTTGATGAGATGATCAATGCGTTTGGGTTTATGCAGACTTATGGAGAAGCCTGCGTTTACAAGAAAGTGAGTGGGAGCTCTGTAGCATTTCTCATATTATATGTTGATGACATACTCTTGATGGGAAATGATATAGAACTTTTGGACAGCATTAAGGCCTACTTGAATAAGTGTTTTTCAATGAAGGACCTTGGAGAAGCTGCTTATATATTAGGCATCAAGATCTATAGAGATAGATCAAGATGCCTCATAGGTCTTTCACAAAGCACATACCTTGATAAGATTTTGAAGAAGTTCAAAATGGATCAGTCCAAGAAGGGTTTCTTGCCTGTATTGCAAGGTGTGAGATTGAGCTCGGCTCAATGCCCGACCACGGCAAAAGATAAAGAAGAGATGAGTGTCATCCCCTATGCTTCAGCCATAGGATCTATTATGTATGCCATGTTGTGTACCAGACCTGATGTAAACCTTGCCGTAAGTTTGGTAGGGAGGTACCAAAGTAATCCCGGCAAGGAACACTGGACAGCGGTCAAGAATATCCTGAAGTACCTGAAAAGGACAAAGGACATGTTTCTCGTTTATGGAGGTGACGAAGAGCTCATCGTAAAGGGTTACATCGACACTAGCTTCGACACAGATCTGGATGACTCTAAGTCACAAACCGGATACGTGTATATGTTGAATGGTGGAGCAGTAAGCTGGTGCAGCTGCAAGCAGAGCGTAGTGGCGGGATCTACATGTGAAGTGGAGTACATGGCAGCCTCGGAGGCAGCGCATGAAGCTATTTGGGTGAAGGAGTTCATCACCGACCTAGAAGTCATACCCAATGCATCGGGGCCGATCAAACTCTTCTGTGACAACACTGGAGCTATTGCCCTTGCCAAGGAGCCCAGGTTTCACAAGAAGACCAGGCACATCAAGCGTCGCTTCAACTCCATCCGTGAAAACGTTCAAGATGGAGACATAGAAATTTGCAAAGTACATACGGATCTGAATGTCGCAGATTCATTGACTAAACCTCTCTCGCAAGCAAAACATGATCAGCACCAGAACTCTATGGGTGTTCGATTCATCACAATGTAACTAGATTATTGACTCTAGTGCAAGTGGGAGACTGTTGGAAATATGCCCTAGAGGCAATAATAAAAGTGTTATTATTATATTTCTTTGTTCATGATAATAGTCTTTTATTCATGCTATAACTGTATTATCCGGAAATCGTAATACATGTGTGAATACATAGACCACAATATATCCCTAGTGAGCCTCTAGTTGACTAGCTCGTTGTGATCAACAGATAGTCATGGTTTCCTGGCTATGGACATTGGATGTCGTTGATAACGGGATAGCATCATTAGGAGAATGATGTGATGGACAAGACCCAATCCTAAGCATAGCATGAGATCGTGTAGTTCGTTTGCTAGAGCTTTTTCAATGTCAAGTATCTCTTCCTTAGACCATGAGATCGTGTAACTCCCGGATACCGTGAGTCCTTTGGGTGTACCAAACGTCACAACGTCACTGGGTGACTATAAAGGTGCATTACAGGTATCTCCGAAAGTGTCTGTTGGGTTGATACAGATCGAGACTGGGATTTGTCACTCCGTATGACGGAGAGGTATCTCTAGGCCCACTCGGTAATGCATCATCATAATGAGCTCAAAGTGACCAAGTGGTTTGTCACGGGATCATGCATTACGGTACGAGTAAAGTGACTTTCCGGTAACGAGACTAAACAAGGTATTGGGATACCGACGATCGAGTCTCGGGCAAGTAACGTACCGATTAACAAAGGGAATTGCATACGGGGTTTGATCGAATCCTCGACATCGTGGTTCATCCGATGAAATCATCGAGGAGCATGTGGGAGCCAAAATGGGTATCCAGATCCCGCTGTTGGTTATTGACCGTAGAGTTGTCTCGGTCATGTCTACGTGACTCCCGAACCCGTAGGGTCTACACACTTAAGGTTCGGTGACGCTAGGGTTGTATGAATATGAGTATGCAGCAAACCGAATGTTGTTTGGAGTCCCGGATGAGATCCCGGACGTCATGAGGAGTTCCGGAATGGTCCGGAGGTAAAGATTTATATATAGGAAGTCTTATTTTGGTCGCCGGAAAAGTTTCGCACTTTATCGGTATTGTACCGGGAGTGCCGAAAGGCGTCCAGGAGTCCACCGGGGGAGGGGGGGACCACCTGCCCCAGGGGGGCACATGGGCTGTAGGGGTGCGCCTTGGCCTATATGGGCCAAGGGCACCAGCCCCAAGAGGCCCATGCGCCTAGAAGACTTGGAGAGGGTAGAGTCCAAAGAGGGGAAGGCACCTCCGAGGTGCCTTGGGGAGGATGGACTCCTCCCTCCCTCTTGGCCGCACCCCTTCCTTGGAGGAAGGGGCAAGGCTGCGCCCTCCCCCCTCTCTTGCGCCTATATAAAGGGAGGGGAGGGAGGGGTGGCCGGACCAATAAGCCTTGGCGCCTCCCTCCTCCCTGCAACACCTCCTCCTCCTCCCGTAGTTGCTTAGCGAAGCCCTGCCGGACTTCTGCTGCATCCACCACCACGCCGTCGTGCTGCTAGATCTTCATCAACCTCTCCTTCCCCCTTGCTGGATCAAGAAGGAGGAGACGTCATCCGCTCCGTACGTGTGTTGAACGCGGAGGTGCTGTCCGTTCGGCACTAGGTCATCGGTGATCTGAATCACGGCGAGTACGACTCCATCAACCCCGTTCCATTGAACACTTCCGCACGCAATCTACAAGTGGTATGTAGATGCAATCACTCTCCCATGACTCGTTGCTAGATGAACTCATAGATGGATCTTGGTGAAACCGTAGGAAAATTTTTAATTTTCTGCAACGTTCCCCAACATGGCACAGGATCCAGACGACGACGGTACATTTACCAACGTCGATAAGTACTTTGTCGAACATGGGTACGCTGACGAGTTTTGCGGGCCTCCTTCTCAAGAACCCAACCAAGACGACCGCGATCTAGCTGGTACGGCAGAGAAATCCAATTGCAACAGGCGTCGTCTGGCGTTCAGTTCTCAGGAGACGCCTCCAGCTCCCGCCTTCACCGAGCCTCAGATAGCTGGGGGGCAAAATATTATCAGCCCCAACACGCTCAAGAAGGCGGTCTGTGAGCAGGACTCGGTCCCATTACAGCAGATCAAGAAGAAGGGACGAAAACGAAAGACTAACAAGGGCGCCGGTGCGAGCCAGCCGGCACCGAGTACGATCCGTGCTCAGGACGGGCCACCTTCACCTAAGATATCTTGAGGAGGGTGCATGTGGTGGGTAGGGTGATGCTACCGACAAATATGCTCAACGCCGCAACCGGTGCTATGCGGAGTCTGCATGACAGTGTTCTTTCTTTGGAGAAGCGGCGTCTCTCCCAGAATGATGTGGCATACCCGGTTTTCATGGCCAAGGTGCCAGAGGGCAAGGGCTTTGTGGATGGCGCCATCGGGGGTATGATCATCCTGCGGTTTGATGACATGTTTGCTATGTTTAACCTTCATCCGCTGCACTACACCTTCGTTCGGCTGTTTTCGCTGAGTATGGAGATGTGGATCATTCGAGACAAGACCCCGGACATCGTGATAGTCGCCCCCTTCTACATGCGTGCCAAGATATTGGGAAGCGCTGGGGACTGGCAAGTCGCGAGTTCACACCTCGAAGGCGTCATTCTGGCAAACCCAGATAAGGATAACTTCCTCGTGCCTTACTTTCCCGAGTAAGTCATCCCCTCACCGCCCCGTAACATATGATTTCTTAGATTCCGATCTTTCTTTTTTTTCTAACATTCCGTGTTCTGTGCAGTGACACACATTGCACACTCATCCTCTTAAGCCCGAAATATTCCACGGCCATGTATTTCGACCCGGACCGTGACTCCAAGATAGACTACACAAATATCAAGAAAGTTCTTGATGATGCTCTCTCCGGCTACGCCAAATCTGGAGGCACCTTTAAGAGGCCAGTTCGTAGGTACGGCAAGCACGTGTTCACCCACAATACGACGTTCCCCTGCGTCAAGCAGCCGCCTGGCGGTCAGAAGAATGCCTACTACGCCCTCCATCACATGCGGGCGATCGTACGGGACCATAATCACCTTCTGCTACCAAATAATGTCAAAGATTGGGCCACAAGCTTGGCGGCAAATCCAGGACGCGGACCTCCGACAAGAATTCTTTCGCGTCCAGTCAGAGTTTGCGGAAATCATCCATCAAGATGTCCTTCGTACCTCGGGGCAGTTCTACCTCAGATATCAACCGTCCAACAGTGAGATAGACACAACGCTACAAATGCAGGCTGACAACGCCCGCGAATTCATGACCATCACGAAAGACGGCGACTTCATCCACGCTCCGGTCCCATGAGTCGAGTCGAAAGTAGTGATGCTATTTGTAGTTCTGAAACATTGATTAGCTCATGTTGTAATTAAACTTTAATGAACTTGTATGTCTCTTTGGTTTGGACAATCGTTCAACTTAGATGTAATTGATGCTATTTATTAGTAGGACCATGTATCATGCTATTAATGTGTTGATTTTCTCTTCTGATCCTTTTGTTGCATACTTATATATTGCTTATGTATTGTCTGTTGTTTGGCTTGCATAGAGATGTCGTCGTATGTCGTGTACAAGGGTAAGGTTCCCGGAGTCTACGACGACTGGGAGGAGTGTCGGAGACAGGTTCACCGTTTCAGCGGTAACAGTTACAAAGGGTACACCACTAGGGCGAAGGCAGAATCTAGATACGCCCGCTATCTAGCGGGAGAGAGGAGGGAGCGTTGGAGGAACTGGATGAAGACCAGTTTCATCGCGATGATGCTCATCATGATGACCGCAGCTCTCTTCTATGTGATGGTAGTTTAGATGATCGATATCGACTTGTAATGTGAAGACAAACTCGCTACTCGCGGTCTCCGAGACTTGTAATGTTCTATCTTTGTTTGGTCTTTTGAATTTAGAGACTAATATGATGAATTGTATTCGAAGACTAATCTTCTATTGTATTTGATGAATCTGTTGTTGTTGTGTGGTGTTGTCTATATTCTGTCCAATAATATATTTTGTAACCTGTGCAAAAATCAGAAAAGTAAAAAAAAAACGTAATATTCATACTAATGGCACATCACCCCAAAGTGCGCCATTAGTATGCCAAAGGATACTAATGGCGCATCACCCTACAGTGTGCCATTAGTATGCCAAAGGATACTAATGGCGCATCACACCACAGTGCGCCATTAGCATGCCACCCCCTGGGAGGCATACTAATGGCACATGTTTCTCTATACTAATGGCACACGGCGTGGTGCGCCATTAGTATATAATACTAGTGGCATGGTACTAGTGGCGCACCAGTAGTGCGCCATTAGTAGGCAAAACTGGTGCGCCACTAGTAGGCCTTTTCCTAGTAGTGTAGCATGAATAATCTCATGATCCCTTTGAGCCTGGGTGGCGGTCCATAAAGAAAAACGGGCAATCGCTGGAATACCCAGGTGCCTCAATCCACCCAGATGTGTATTTAAATAGCCACCTTAAGTTTGAACCATTAAGTAACAATCACATATTTGCCATGGAGTACACTCAAACCCAATCCACGTCTACGAGCATAGCATGGCAATATAAGCAAACGTAGAAGTAACTCCCAAGGGTTTGATAACATAACAGGTAATAGGCACTACCTCATCTACTTCCCAAAATCCACATATTAATCAATCCTACTCATGCAATGTTTGAGGGTTGAAACTAATGCAACAAAACTGGGTATGAAAGGGATATGATCAAAGTGTGAACTTGCCTTGTACGGTTGATGAAGAAGCTTCGCACTCAATACTCCTAATATTTCTACTCATCACACTCCGGTCAATCTATTGTAAGCGAGCAATAGTAACCACACATAAGCAATCACTCAAAAGCATCAGAAAGAACAAAGAAAATAATTCGGAAAACTTCAAAACCAAGCAAATAACTCTTGCAACAGAAAACAATTTCTAACAGTACCAAAATTAAGTGAATTTGGCCTTATAAAAAAGTTTAGGTCAAGAGCTTCGAGTTGCAAAAAGAATCACTCAAAACAGAGTTATAAAACTCAAGTTACGATCATAACGAAGAAGTGGGCACTGGTTTCGGAGGATTTGGACTAACGAGTAAAAAGTAGTGAACGTTTAAAGATTAGGGACTAATCTATGAAAAAAAATACTACATCTAGGTCCCTGGCCACATGTCTGAAAACTACTGGTTAAAAACCGTTCGCTGTGAAGGCAAAGCCATGAACGTTCACTAAGTAAAGAAAAAACGATTCGAATAAAAAACAAAACTAATCTAATCCTATCCATCTAACCTAGATCGGACAGACGAGGGCAGGTGGCGGTTACCGGGGTGGCTGACGACGTCGGCGGCGAGGAAAACGGTAGCGACGGCGGCTCGGCTCAAACGGGACGGCGGCTCTGATAACACACAAGTGTAGGGGATCGCAACAGCTTTCAAGGGTATACTATTCAACCCAAATTGATTGATTCGACACAAGGGGAGCCAAAGAATATTCTTGAGTATTAGCAGTTGAGTTGTCAATTCAACCACACCTGGATAACTTAGTATCTGCAGCAAAGTATTTAGTAGAAAAAGTGGTATGATAATAAAGGTAACGGTAGCAAAAGTAAAGATAATTGTTTTTGGGTTTTTGTAGTAGTTGTAACAGTAGCAACAGAAAAGTAAATAAGCGAAGAACAATATGTGAAAAGCTCGTAGGCAATGGATCAGTGATGGATAATTATGTCGGATGCGATTCCTCATGTAATAGTTATAACATAGGGTGACACAGAACTAGCTCCAATTCATCAATGTAATGTAGGCATTTATTCCGTAAATAGTCATACGTGCTTATGGAAAAGAACTTGCATGGCATCTTTTGTCCTACCCTCCCGTGGCAGCGGGGTCCTAGCGGAAACTACGGGATATTAAGGCCTCCTTTTAATAGAGAACCAGAACAAAGCATTAGCACATAGTGAATACATGTACTCCTCAAACTACGGTCATCACCGAGAAGTATCCCGATTATTGTCACTTCGGGGTTGTTGGATCATAACACATAATAGGTGACTATAGACTTGCAAGATAGGATCAAGAACACACATATATTCATGAAAACATAAAAGGTTCAGATCTGAAATAATGGCACTAGGGCCCTAGTGACAAGCATTAAGCATAGCAAAGTCATAGCAACATCAATCTCAGAACATAGTGGATACTAGGGATCAAACCCTAAAAAAATAACTTGATTACATGGTAAATCTCATCCAACCCATCACCGTCCAGCAAGCCTACGATGGAATTACTCACGCACGGCGGTGAGCATCATGAAATTGGTGATGGAGGATGGTTGATGATGACGACGGTAACGAATCCCCCTCTCCGGAGCCCCGAACGGACTCCAGATCAGCCTTCCCGAGAGAGATTAGGGCTTGGCGGCGGCTCCGTGTCGTAAAACGCGATGAAACTTTCTCTGTGATTTTTTCTCCCCGAACGTGAATATATGGAGTTGGAGTTGAGGTCGGTGGAGGTCCAGGGGGCCTACGAGATAGGAGGGCGCGCCCTAGGGGGGCGCCCCCTGTCTCGTGGACAGCCTGTGGGCCCCCTGGTGTATTTATTTCGCCCAGAAATTCTTATTAATTCAAAAAAGTGCCTCCGTGGATTTTCAGGACATTCCGAGAACTTTTCTTTTCTACACATAAAACAACATCATGGCAGTTCTGCTGAAAACAACGTCAGTCCGGGTTAGTTTCATTCAAATCATGCAAGTTAGAGTCCAAAACAAGGGCAAAAGTGTTTAGAAAAGTAGATACGTTGGAGACGTATCAACTCCCCCAAGCTTAAACCTTTCCTTGTCCTCAAGCAATTCAGTTGATAAACTGAAAGTGATAAAGAAAAACTTTTATAAACTCCGCTTGCTCTTGTTGTTGTAAACATGAAAAGCCAGCATTCAAGTTTCAGCAAATATTATGAACTAACCATACTCACAATAACACCTAGGTCTCACAATTACTCATATCAATAACATAATCAGCTAGCGAGGCATAATAATAAAACTCGGATGACAACACTTTCTCAAAATAATCATAACATGATATAACAAAATGGTATCTCGCTAGCCCTTTCTGAGACGGCAACACATAAATGCAGAGCACCTTTAAAGATCAAGGACTGACTAAACATTGTAATTCATGGTAAAAGAGATCCAGTCAAGTCATACCCAATATAAACCAATAGTAATGAATGCAAATGACAGTGTGCTCTCCAGCAGGTGCTTTTAATAAGAAGGGTGATGACTCAACATAAAAGTAAATAGATAGGCCCTTCGCAGAGGGAAGCAGGGATTTGTAGAGGTGCCAGAGCTCGATTTTAAAATAGAGATTGAATAACATTTTGAGCGGCATACTTTCACTGTCAACGCAACAACTATGAGATGGCTTTATCTTCCATACTACATACATTATAGGGAGTTCTCAAACAAAATGGTAAAGGTTTATACTCCCCCAACCACCAACAAGCATCAATCCATGGCTTGCTCGGAACAACGAGTGCCTCCAACTAACAACAACCCTGGGGGAGTTTTGTTTCATTATTTTGATTTGCTTTGATATTTTTGGATCATGGGACTGGGCATCCCAGTTACCGGCCCTTTCTCGTGAATGAGGAGCGGAGTCCACTCCTCGTGAGAATAACCCACCTAGCATGGAAGATATAGGCAGCCCTAGTTGTAACATGAGCTGCTCGAGCATACAAAACAGAATTTCATTTGAACTTTGGAGTTTGGCACATACAAATTTACTTGGAACGGCAGGTAAATACCGCATATAGGAAGGTATAGTGGACTCATATGGAACAACTTTGGGGTTTAAGGAGTTTGGATGCACAAGCAGTATTCCCGCTTAGTACAGGTGAAGGCTAGCAAAAGACTGGGAAGCGACCAACTGAGAGAGCGACAACAGTCGTAAACATGCATTAAAATTAATTTACACCGAATACAAGAATGAGTAGGATATGATCCACCATGAACATAAATATCGTGAAGGCTATGTTGATTTGATTCAACTACATGCATGAACATGTGCCAAGTCGAGTCACTCAATTCATTCAAAGGAGGATACCATCCCATCATACCACATCATAATCATTCTAATAGCATGTTGGCACGCAAGGTAAACCATTATAACTCATAGCTAATCAAGCATGGCACAAGCAACTATAATCTCTAAATGTCATTGCAAATATGTTTACTTCATAATAAGCTGACTCAGAAACGATGAACTCATCATATTTACAAAAACAAGAGAGGTCGAGTTCATACCAGCTTTTCTCATCCCAATAAGTCCATCATATATCGTCATTATTGCCTTTCACTTGCACGACCGAACGATGTGTATAATAATAAGAGTGCATGTGCATTGGACTAAGCTGGAATCTGCAAGCATTCAACTCAAGAGAGAATACAAGTAATATGGGCTCTAAAATAAACAATCATGCATATAAGAGCCACTAAGCATTTTCAATATGGTCTTCTCGACCCCCAAAGGAAAGAAAAGAAAATAAAACTATTTACACGGAAAAGCTCCCAACAAGTAAGAAGAAGAACTAGAAATCATTTTGGGTTTTCATTTTAATTCTACTACAAACATGGAAATTAAACCAACTATTTTTTTGTTTTTTCTTAAAGTTTATCAAGCACACAAGAAGAAAACTAGAAAAAGAAATTTAAACTAGCATGGATAATACAATGAAAGAGTATGAGCGCCGACGACTAGTGTGTGAACATGAATGTAAAGTCGGTGAGAAATACGTACTCCCCCAAGCTTAGGCTTTTGGCCTAAGTTGGTCTAGTACCAAGGATCGCCTGGCTGATATCCATAGGTGAAACTGGGGTTGTACTGAGATGCAGCGGCAACTGCCTCCTGAGTTGCAGCGTGTTGGCGAGCTGCCTCCACTCCCCTCTCATATTCAGCTGCTTCCTCACTAGTGACAACATATCTTCCTTTTGCTTGATAATCAAAAAGGTAGGGAGCAGGAAGAGTAACAGGGATGACGTTGCGTCTGTCATAGATTAGTCGATAATGGAGGAATTGTTCATTCCTCTCAAGAAAATGATGATTGAACATAGCTTCTTTATCCAAATAAACAGGAGGTAAAATCATATCCCCCTCTCGTGGGGCTATATTAAGATAATTAGCCACACGAGTTGCATAAATTCCTCCAAATAAATCTCCCTTTCTACTATTATTCTGCAAACCTACGTGCAACTATTGCCCCCAAGTTATAACCTTTATAACCTGAAACATCACTCTTGAGGACACACAGACCAGGGACACACATGTGACAAGCTTCGTCTTTACCGTTAATGCATCTACCAATAAAGAGAGAAA
This sequence comes from Triticum timopheevii, assembly GCA_963921465.1. Taxonomy (NCBI): domain Eukaryota; kingdom Viridiplantae; phylum Streptophyta; class Magnoliopsida; order Poales; family Poaceae; genus Triticum; species Triticum timopheevii. Next base: position 427,197,690 of record OY997262.1, read on the forward strand.
AATAATGTATAGCCGTAAAATGAATGCTCCCTATGGTAGCTTGTGCTATGTCCCTAGATTCTCCCACAGTAATACTAGCAAGAAAATCTCTAGATTCAGATTTGCGAGGATCATTAATATTACCTCACTGCGGGAGTTTGCAAGTAGTTGTGAAATCCTCTAAATCCATGGTATAAGATGTATCATAAATATCAATCATGACACTAGGAGTATTACGCGTACAGTTATATTGGAACCTCCGCACAAAGGAATCAGTCAATTGATAGTACTGAGGACACTTATCTTGTAAGAAGTCCTCCAGCTCGGCATTACACACATACGCGTCAAATTCCTCCTTGAAACCTGCTTCGACCATAAAATCATCGGATGGCCACTCACAAGCCCGTACATTTGCGTCCCTCGGCAATTCAACATCTTGCTCACGTATAGCAATCCTTGGCCCTTTCTTTGCCGAGGAACCACCTTGGTACATTCTTCTAAGCATAATTCTTTTTTCTAAAATTTTCTGAAATTTTAGTAACTTCAAAATAAAAGTGAATAAAACTAAACAAGATTGGTAGCAACTACTCCTACAAGTGCCTAGAGCCTATATCATGCATTGGAATTGCTTGGGACCTTAAAAATTTAACATGCAAGCTCAAGAACATGGTCACCTAAGCAGCAAGAATTTGCAATGAATAAAGCACTAGAACAAAAACTAATTGGACCAATGGAGGAGTCACATACCAAGCAACAATCTCCGAAAGCAGTTTTGTGAATGGAGCTTTGAGCAAGGAGATCGAAAATCGCAGCAAAACGAGCTAGAACTCGTGCTTGAGCTGGATGGGGAATTTTTTTGGGTAGAAGATGAAGTGTGTGGGTGCTGGCATAAGTGGAGGGGGGCCACCAGCGGCCCACGAGACAGGGGGCGCGCCCTATAGGGGGGGCGCCCTCCACTCTCGTGGCCTGGTGCTTGCCCCTCCTACAGTGATTTCAGTGCCTAAAATCCTCAAATAATCCAGAAAAAATCATACTAAATTTGCAAGGCATTTGGAGCACTTTTATTTTTGGACTATTTTTTATTGCACGGAAAATTCAGAAAACAGACAGATAATACTATTTTTGCTTTATTTAATCTAAATAACAAAAGGTAAAAAGGGGGTATAGAAGGTTGTGCCTTCTAGTTTCATCCATCTCATGATCATCAAAATGAATCCACTAACAAGGTTGATCAAGTCTTGTTAACAAACTCATTCTGAATAACATGGAACCGGAGAAATTTCGAATAACACTAAGTTACCTCAACGGGGATATGAAAATCGCCAACAATAAGAATATCATACTTTTTCTTGACAGTAGGGAGAGGAAATTCAAAACCTCCAATGATAATAGTTGGAGCTTTTCCAATAGAATTGATGCTATGCACTTGAGATTGTTTCCTCGGAAAGTGTACCGTATGCTCATTACCATTAACATGAAAAGTGACATTGCCTTTGTTGCAATCAATAACAGCCCCTGCAGTGTTAAGAAAAGGTCTACCAAGGATAATACACATACTATCGTCCTCGGGAATATCAAGAATAACAAAGTCTGTTAAGATAGTGACATTTGCAACCATAACAGGCACATCCTCACAAATACCGACAGGTATAGCAGTTATTTATCAGCCATTTGCAAAGATATTTCAATAGGTGTCAACTTATTCAATTCAAGTCTACGATATAAGGAGAGAGGCATAACACTAACACTGGCTCCAAGATCACATAAAGCAGTTCTAACGTAATTTCTTTTAATAGAGCATGGTATAGTTGGTACACCCGGATCTCCATGTTTCTTTGGTATTCCACCCTTAAAAGTGTAATTAGCAAGCATGGTGGAGATTTCAGCTTCCGGTATCTTTCTTTTATTTGTAATGATATCCTTCATATACTTAGCATAAGGATTTACTTTCAGCATATCAGTTAAGCGCATATGTAAGAAAATAGGTCTAATCATTTCAGCAAAGCGCTCAAAATCCTCATCATCCTTTGTTTTGGATGGTTTAGGAGGAAAGGGCATGGGTTTTTGAACCCATGGTTCTCTTTCTCTACCATGCTTCCTAGCAACAAAATCTCTCTTATCATAACGTTTATTCTTTGATTGTGGGTTATCAAGATCAACAGCAGGTTCAGTCTCTACATCATTGTTTTTGCTAGGTTGAGCATCAACATGAACATTATCATTAACATTATTACTAGGTTCATGTCACCTGATTGAGTTTCAGCATCAGAAATAGAAATATCATTGGGATTCTCAAGTGTCTCTACAGTAGGTTCACTAGAAGCATGCAAAGTCCTGTCATTTTTCTTCTTCTTCTTTTTAGAAGAATTAGGTGCCTCTAAATTATTTCTCTGAGAATCTTGCTCGATTCTCTTAGGGTGGCCTTCAGGATACAAAGGTTCCTGAGTCATTCTACCAGTTCTAGTAGTCACTCTAACAGCAAAGTCATTTTTATTATTTAATTCATCAAGCAAATCATTTTGAGCTTTAAGTACTTGCTCAGCTTGAGTAGCAACCATAGAAGCATATTTGCTAACGAGGTGAAGTTCATATTTAACTCTAGCCAGATTATCACTTACACGTCCTATCTCGAAAGCATTATTCTTTAACTCTCTACCAACATAAGCATTCAAACTTTCTTGTCTAGCCATAAAGTCATCAAATTCATCTAAGCATGGGCTATGAAATTTAGTAGAGGGGATTTCAACTTTATCATATCTATAGAGAGAATTTACCTTTACTACCTGTGTCGGGTTATCAAGACAATGTGGTTCTTCAATAGACGGTATATTAAGACCATGTATTTCTTCAATAGGAGGTAAATTCTTAACATCTTAAGCTTTAATACCTTTTTCTTTCATTGATTTCTTTGCCTCTTGCATATCTTCAGGACTGGGAAATAAAATACCTCTCTTCTTCGGAGTGGGTTTAGGAATAGGCTCAGGAGTTGGTTCAATTGGTTCAGTAATTGCTTCAGGAATTGGCTCAGGAAGAGTCCAATTATTTTCATTAGTCAACGTATTATTCAATAGTATTTCAGCTTCGTCGACGGTTCTTTTCCTGAAAATACAACTAGCACAACTATCCAAGTAGTCCTTGGAAGCATCGGTTAGTCCATTATAAAAGATATCAAGTATTTCATTTTTCTTAAGAGGATGATCGAGCAAATCATTAAGTAACCAGAGAAGCCTCCCCCAAACTTGTGGGAGACTCTCTTCTTTGATTTGCACAAAATTATATATTTCCCGCAAGGTAGCTTGTTTCTTATGAACAGGGAAATATTTAGCAGAGAAGTGATAAATCATATCCTGGGGACTACGCACACAACTAGGAGCAAGAGAATTATACCAAGTCTTAGCATCACCCTTTAACGAGAACGGAAATATCTTAAGGATATAAAAATAGCGAGATCTTTCATCATGAGTAAACAGGGTAGCTACATCATTCAACTTGGTAAGATGTGCCACAATAGTTTAAGATTCAAGGCCATAAAAAGGATCAGATTCAACTAAAGTAATAATCTTAGGATCAACAGAGAATTCATTATCCTTATCAGTAACACAGATAGGCAAAGTAGCAAAAGCAGGGTCAGGTTTCATTCTAGCATTAAGAGACTGCTGCTTCCATTTAGCTAATAGTTTCTTAAGATCATATCTATCATTGCAAGAAAAGATAGCTCTAGCAGCTTCTTCATTCATAACATAACCCTGAGGAACAACAGGCAATACATAATCATTAGGAGAACCTTCATCATCACTATCATCAATAATAGCATCTTCAATATTTTCATTCCCCCTAACTCTAGCAAGTTGTTCATCAAGAAATTCACCTAATGGCAAAGTAGTATCACGCACCGAAGTAGTTTCATCATGCATAGCAGAAGTGGCATCATCAATAACGTGCGACATATCAGAATTCATAGCAGTAGAAGGTTTAGGTATCGCAAGCCTACTAATAACAGAAGGAGAATCTAGTGCAGAGCAAGATGGCAGTTCCTTAACCCCCCCCCCCCTCGTAGTTGAGGGCAAAATCTTGGTTTTAGCGTCTTTCAAGTTCTTCATAGTGATCAACAGATATAAATCCCAAGTGACTTAGAGAATAGAGCTATGCTCCCTTGCAATGCCACCAGAAATTAGTCTTGATAACCCACAAGTGTAGGGGATCGCAACAACTTTCAAGGGTATAGTATTCAACCCAAACTAGCCGGGTGACCCGCGCATTTTCGCGGCTAGATTTACCATATTACTTTTATACCCATTGTCAATTGGCATTGAACTTAATTCTATACTATATTAAGATTCATTTGTGTTGTCATTTGATATCCTTTTGCATTCATCTCTTGCTTCTGTGATTGGATGTCGTGTTTTGCTAACATTACGCAGCAGCACAATAGATGTTTCCATTTCATCTAAAGTAGTAGATGTTTCGTGCACCAACCTGTGGTTGGATAGTTAGGATGACAGTGATATCTCCATCCTACCAGAGTTCTAGTCCTAGGCATGACACTGGTGCTCATATTTTTCTGGATTTGTTGCAGGCCTTCTGGTGATGTGCTTTCGGATGGAGATGTTTCGGTTGACTATGAAAACGTATATAGCGACTTCATCAATCTCAGAATGAAGTCTCATACGATAGGGTGTGCATCCGTTCATAGCGGTGACTGTATGTGTGTATGTATGTGTGTCTGCATCTGTAGTGTGTTTAAAAAAGAAAATGTTTCCGCCTATTATATGTCTCGGTACATTGTAGGTTGAATTTCTTTTGCAAATCTAAGTCCTATTTATCCATTAGCACTGTTGAATATAGCTATGTCTATTTGCGGACTTTTTACGGAGTTCATATAAAAATGGGTATCTTCATTTTCTTATTTCTTATTTTAATATTGATATGAAAGGAGTCCATACGAAGTTCCTACGGAAACCAAGTAGTAAATCATTTATATTTGTATTGTAATTTCATATGAAAGGCTAATTTTCATGCCTCTCTTATTATAAATTTCCTATGTCAGCTTAATTACATTCATTATCCACCAAAGAAGAGTTTCTCATGTATAATAAAGTTGCTAAAACATTATATCTCACCCACTCTCCTTATAACTACATTGCTTATTACAAATTAATCTGCTTCTTACGTACATGATTTGTGATTTCTTATTTATTTTTATTATTGTTGCCACAACTCAAAAGGTGTTTTCTTACTCGATGAGAAGCTTGGAAGAGTATGAATAAATAAAACATAGCTTTGTATATGTCAATAATAGTTGTATAGAGGAAGCATGTGTTTATTTAGGACAGAAAAGGAACTTTTTTTTGCGGGATGGCGAGAAAATTAACTTAAAACATGGTTGTACCAAAACAAATTATATTCACTTTGGATTTGTCAAATGATAATTTGTTCGATAGAAACTAACTTAAGACATGATTCTTTCAGCAGGGTCGGAGGGAAAGTGCAGAAGAGAAGCGTAATGCCCAGTCTACATTAGTTTATATAAAAAGAAATTCGCTCCGGCACATATTCATGACATCTGAGTCCATACCAACAATTGGCGGCGTTCCGGTCTTCAAAAACGAAAAAAAAACAATGTGCGTCCCCAACTAAAAAAGATCTGCTCATCCAGCAAGATGGCCAAAGCCTATTTGATATTTTTAAATGAGCTTAATTGATTTGTTGTACTGAAAACCTAGCATATACATTGTTTTTTCTTTACTATTTCTCAGATGATTAGCATCACATGCTGTGACCTGATCATGTACGTCCAGTAGGAGCTTTATTGCTTGGCTGTGCTTAGTACCACAGACAAACACGTACCTATTTTTTTTATGCAATTGTTTTTCCTTTTTCCTCAGATGATTAGCGTAACACGCTTTTCCCTGATGACCTGCGTGCGGCACGAACTTAATTGATTGGCTATTTTTGTCCAATACAAACACGTACACGTATCTTTTTTGTGTACATGATTTTTTATTTGTATACAATGCATGTGTGCATACGTGCATGACTTGCTCTCCTAGCCATCACATCTGGATTAGAGCGTGACTTGACTTTCCTTTTTTTTAGGGTCATGACTTCTCTTTCCTATTGCTATTTTTTTCTATCGGTCCTATTGCTTTATATGCATATAACGTGACAACATGAAAGTCCAATACTACTGGTACATATATTTTTCAATGTTACATAAAAATCTTTAAATCTTAGCTGTTATTACTCTAATCAAACGGTTTAAAAAATATTAGCATATGTGGATGAACGCGATGGCTTATTTGACTCTTATTTTAAGTATATAATAGATTTATTGATTCGACACAAGGGGAGCCAAAGAATATTCTTGAGTATTAGCAGTTGAGTTGTCAATTCAACCACACCTGGATAACTTAGTATCTGCAGCAAAGTATTTAGTAGCAAAAGTGGTATGATAATAAAGGTAACGGTAGCAAAAGTAAAGATAATTGTTTTTGGGTTTTTATAGTAGTTGTAACAGTAGCAACGGAAAAGTAAATAAGCGAAGAACAATATGTGAAAAGCTCGTAGGCAATGGATCAGTGATGGATAATTATGTCGGATGCGATTCCTCATGTAATAGTTATAACATAGGGTGACACAGAACTAGCTCCAATTCATCAATGTAATGTAGGCATGTATTCCGTAAATAGTCATACGTGCTTATGGAAAAGAACTTGCATGCCATCTTTTGTCCTACCCTCCTATGGCAGCGGGGTCCTAGCGGAAACTAAGGGATATTAAGGCCTTCTTTTACCTATAGTAGCGGAAACTACGGTCATCACCGAGAAGTATCCCGATTATTGTCACTTTGGGGTTGTCGGATCATAACACATAATAGGTGACTATAGACTTGCAAGATAGGATCAAGAACACACATATATTCATGAAAACATAAAAGGTTCAGATCTGAAATCATGCCACTCGGGCCCTAGTGACAAGCATTAAGCATAGCAAAGTCATAGCAACATCAATCTCAGAACATAGTGGATACTAGGGATCAAACCCTAAAAAACTAACTTGATTACATGGTAAATCTCATCCAACCCATCACCGTCCAGCAAGCTTACGATGGAATTACTCACGCACGGCGGTAAGCATCTTGAAATTGGTGATGGAGGATGGTTGATGATGACGACGGCGACGAATACCCCTCTCCGGAGCCCCGAACGGACTCCAGATCAGCCCTCCCGAGAGAGATTAGGGCTTGGCGGCGGCTCCGTGTCGTAAAGCGCGATGAAACTTTCTCTGTGATTTTTTTCTCTCCGAACATGAATATATGGAGTTGGAGTTGAGGTCAGTGGAGGTCCAGGGGGCCCACGAGATAGGAGGGCGCGCCCTAGGGGGGGTGCCCCCTGTCTTGTGGACAGTCTGTGGGCCCCCTGGTGTATTTCTTTCGCCCAAAAATTCTTATTAATTCCAAAAAGTGGCTCCGTGGATTTTCAGGACATTCCGAGAACTTTTCTTTTCTACACATAAAACAACATCATGGCAGTTCTGCTAAAAACAGCGTCAGTCCGGGTTAGTTTCATTCAAATCATGCAAGTTAGAGTCCAAAACAAGGGCAAAAGTGTTTGGAAAAGTAGATACGTTGGAGACGTATCAGGCTCCAGGGCTCGGCGGCGCCGGTGAAGTAGATGGGGAGGAGCGTCTCGGCGAGGCGAGTCTGAAGGGGGGGGTGGCGTCGGGCGTAGGCGGCGGTGGAGCGAGGCGCAATGGCGGCGGATCTCGTCGGAGTTCGGACTCCGGCGAGATTTGTGCGAGGCTACGGGAGGCTGTGGCGGCGGCGGTTTGAGGAAAAAGAGGCGAGGGTCCAGGGCGGCTCTATTTAAGGAGGGGAGGGGCGGCGAGATGCGTGGAGGAAGGGGCAAGGGGGGAGGAATCCGGCAGCGGTACGGCGTCGGTGGTGTGGGGGAGTCGGACTCGGGGATGAACAGGCGAGCGGCGGGGCTGGCTGGGTGGGCTTCGGCCCAGTTGGCCCGGTCCAGAGAAGAAGTTTTTTTTAAAATAAACATTTTTTCCAGAAAAACAAAACTAAGAACAAAATAAATAAAATATTATATAGGCATATAATATATCAAAATTTCCAGAAACTTATTTACTACAAGATGAACATTATTCTAGCATCAAATAAAATCTACAAAAATTCAAATAAATCAAACGGTGCTACTGCTCTAATAAAATCCAATAAAATCATTTTAAAAATACAAAATGATTTCAAATTAATTTCTCTCCAATTTTTTGTTGTAGGGAATCATTTTACCCTAATTTCCATATATTTTATTTTTGGAGAAAAATAATTTGAATAAAACCCAAATAACTCCAATTTGAAAATAATTTCCAAAAGGACTTTAAATTGGATACTTTTAAACTCCCAACTCATATTTCATATGTTTTTGAAGAAGTCATTTTATCTTCTCTCATGAAAATCATTGAGTTGCTTGAAGTTTCTGAATTTGAAAATATTTCCAAATGAAATTCAAATATTTTCAACACCCCTTTTTCATTTAAATAAATGGAAGAAGTCATGTCATCTTCTCTCCAGGGTTTTGTGATGAAAATAATTTGAATTCATGGAGATCATAAGAGAAAATGAAAGTTTCGGAAAGTCCTTTTATTCCCTCTCATTTAACTTTCATAAAGTTTCGAATTTCACTCAGTTTCACACAATCAATCAAAACTATCTATTTAATATAACATTCCAAAATTTAGAATTTTGAGATGTTACAAACCTACCACCCTTAAAATGAATCTCGTCCTCGAGATTCGGAGAGGCTAGCAAGAAATAGGTCAGGGTAGGGAGTCTTCAAAATCCATTGATCGTCTCCGGGGTTTGGGTGCTACCACCCTTAGAAGCATGGTTACGGTTCCATTAAAACCCATATACTCCATCCTTATTGTTGACAGTGGCAGTCTTCTCAGATCTTCAGGATAATTCCTTCTCTGGGTTCTTCCGGTGGTGGCATAACCTTTTTCTTAATTCATGTATCCATTTCATCCTGGTAAGGTTATTCCATGACTGGGTCTTCTTAGTTGACGGGTCTGGCGCCAATACTAAATAGCTATCGATATCTCATGGTGGTCAACAATTTATGGTTTCTCCTACAGAAAATGCGTCTAGGCTGAACCTCACCGTATATCCTACGATTGGCAACAGCTGCCTTGTACAAGGGAAAATTGTCATACCATTCTAAGGTTCAAATAAGGTTTTGATCGTCGTCTCTCTACTATAGGTAAGTCACTCAGATTTACCATCCCATATAGCAAGATGAATAATAAGAGTAAGTCGGTATGGTGATCAATCCATCCCGCACCCAAATCATTATCTTGTATATGGTTTAGTGAATCTCGCATTCTAACTCTCGGTCATCCTCATAAGCATTGCAGAATTTCTCTTGTCAACGAACCAAGTTCGGATAAATCCATTGATTCTGTAGGCCAAACAAACATCTATCATTCCTTTACAACTCTCAGGTTTTGTGTAAACTCCTATAGGATCGTCTGTTGATAAAGTCATAACTTCTTCCAGGGTTTTTCCTTCAGCTAGAGTGTGCTTGCTTCTTGGCAGGTCTTGGGGCCTGTGGGTTATGGCACATCTCGTCACTTGTAAACCTTGAACTCATCCTCGGGGCAACTAATCATTATTCCAACATCCAGTTTCCTAGCATTCTTAAATCCATCCAATTTGTACTGTCTCCCTTCTATTGGTACCAAACTAAAACGCATTTACTCTGACTCGTCATGCGGTTACAATTGCTCCTTATTACCAACATTATACCTCCTTTATCTCTAATAGTACTTCTTTCCTTCATGCTCTTGGGGGTATCCAACATATCGAGATAAAACTCATACTTGTTTAGTCTGAATCCACTCTGCGGAATATCGTTATCCCTTCCAGGGGTCAAATCTCCTCACAGGGTACTACCACCCTTAAAATACTCCAATCTTCCATAGACCATATTTCTCTTATCCTCGAAAATGGTCAAAATCTTTCTTCATAGAGTAACAACTCATAAAAATTCAAATCAGTACCCACGATGATAACTTTATTGATTCTCCAATTACTACAATCTCCTGTATTTCCATTACAGGCCTCAACTCACCTCAATATAAAAGAATTGTTCCCACTACTACTACTACATTTCCCTATTGCAAACTCAACTATTTATCACAAGTCTCCTTCTCTTTGGGACAATCTCTGGCGAAGTGCCCTGTTCCATTACAACGAAAACATTTTACTTCTGACAAGTCTCGAAGTTTCCTTGTGATTACATAGCCTCCTTGGGTCCTCGGCTTCCTTTTTGGGCAACTGCTGAAGTAGTGCCCTGACTCCTTGCACCTAAAACAAGTGATATGACTCAGGTCCTTCCTGGTATCCAATCTATTTCTCTTCCAGGACTTTTTGGTTCCAATTAGGGCTTCTATTTCCTGTGGGTCATACTCTACTTCCTCTGTCGGGAATTCTACTAGATCCCCATTTAGACAATCCTGGGAGATGTGTCCTTCTTCTCCACATGAATAGCATGACTTGGTGCAGGGTTTTACTGGGTCCTCTTTGGGTGTGTCCTCCACCTCTTCCTTCATCACAGGTTCTTCTAAGATCTCCATGAGGGCTCCTTTCATTGTTTATTTCTTCTGCTGAATGGTTCTTTGTACCATGGGGTAAATATGACACTGAGCAGGGTAGTGGGTAGTCCTTTCACACAAGAAACAAGTAATCTGCCTAGTTGGGTATTCTTCAGTTGGGTGACTTTCTTCACAATTAGGCCATTCATCCTTGTGCTCCCTATGGTTGTGTCCTATTTATCCATAGAGCTTGCATGCACAAAGTTTCTTCATATCCTTTCCATAAGGCTTCAATTTCTGGGACACAAGCCGAGACTTTAGCAAAGTCACCTTAAATTCCTTCCAAGTTGTTACTCTTTGCCATCCATTGATGTTTTGGGTACATCCTCCACCAAGTAGAAGCACCTCTTTCAAAGCATTGAAGAGCATGCTGGGCCATATTCTTTCCGGCTATAGGATTATTCTTCATGTGACCCTCCATGTTCTGAATCCATCGGTCCGTCTCCAATTGACTCATCGGTCCAGATAATATGAGCTCATCTCCATTCATCCTCTATTGGGTCCAGGGGTTTTGGGGTGATATAAGAGAGATAGGGAGGGATGCACACAATGCAAACAATAGTTTTGAAAAGACAGATTTTATTTGTGGCTGTCGGAAAAACAACAAACAAATGACAGCTCACAATCGTTGCATCTAACGTAAGTATAAAATAGGGGTTTGGTCTTCTAACGGTCAATAAATCTTCAAAGTCACAAACTCTTCTTGTTCATGTCTCCGATGGCATCTTCCGATCATGCTTGTCCTTCTCAAGTTCTTTTGCCGGATCATCTTTGTTGACGCGAATTCTCTTGTGACATCCTTTAATATTTTGGAGTTGTGTTCCAAACTTCTGGGTTTCAACATCCTATGAACCATGATCCTACTGTCCTTTAGTCCCTGACAAATCTTCGGTATCTCGAGGTTTAGCTCCTCCTCCTTGGCTACTTTCGGCTTCTGGTTTCTGAGTGCTTCACGAATTGCCTCCTTCTCAAATATGACTTCCTGCATATCCATCTTAAACTTCTTGATGTAATACTCCAGATCCTGGTGATACACCAGCTAAGATTAAAACTGCATCCTTTGCAAACGGATGCTCCAACAGCCTTCTACCATCCAATTCTTCCATGCATATGCATGCTTAACTTCGTGCAGTGACAGTAGCACAAGCGGAAATAACATCATAGTCAGTCGTGTCTATGCCCATGTTACTGCCAGGAGCTTTCATTACATAATTGATATCTCCTGTCTTCGGGTTTTCTTGACAAGTTCTAATGCTCCATGTTTTGATCTTTCTTCGATACACCTTGATCTCACGTATTGACAGCTTCCTTAGTCTGCCAAGTTCCATAAGGGGTGCCTTCCTAGGTCATAGAAATCTGGAAATTATTCAAAGCCTTCAAATTCTCCTAGTCTTCGGAGTCTTCAACTGTTGTAGTAATGTATGGTAAAATCCTCTTCATCCCAAGTGGTTGTCTGATATCTTGTACTTCTCGGAATGGTCTCATCAGTCGAATCTTCGAGTGGTCAAAAGGGAAAAAGGGTATGGTCTCACTAAAAGGGAATATTTGAATAAGCTCAGAAGAGAGGAGAGGTAAAAGATCTTTTTGAAAAGAAAGTTATAGAGAAAATCTTTCCTATGGGCTTGCCAATTTCTAGGGTCACGTCCTATAGTCAACATGTGCTCTGATACCATCTTGTAGCGACCCGACCTCAAACGGTCAAGTCTCTGTGCTTAAGTGTCATCCCTGGATCAGTATGCTGACACACACAGTACTCGAGGATTTATAACAGAGGTAAATCACATGTATAAAATAACATAAATACTATTAACTCAATCCAAATAGCCGAAGTAACAAGGTTGTGGATTCCCATCAACACCAATGGCAAAGTTGAGTGTAGAAATCGTAACCCCAACGTATCACTTACTCGTCGTAAGATTCCTGCAACATGAGACGTTGCGGCCACAGAGGGTCAGTACATTGAATTTACTGGCAAATTCACACCATAAGATAAATGATGAACAATAGCTATCACTACATGCATATTTGGCTGGTGGAAAGCTCTAAGTTTATTTTTACATAAAGCCAGTTTTTCCCTACAGCAAAGGAATAAATTTTATTTAACTATCATGGTGGTTGTTAAACATTGAGAAGATAGACATCCTCTCAATCCCAATTAAGCATCATCATTAAACCCAACAAATTAGATTAAAGTAGCATGATGAGATTCACATGATAATCCAAGTACTAGATACTCAAAACGTCCATAACCGAGGACACAGCTAACCATGATTAGTTTATACACTTTGTAGAGGTTTGTGCACTTTTCCCCACAAGACTCGATCTCCTTCGTTAGGATTCTCGCACTACATGATGTTTGAGACACGAATGACCGAGACATAGTCTTTCAGAAGCGTTTGCACCTTACGATCGGGTAGACAGTACCTCCTAGATCCCCTACATCTGCTAGTCTACCACTGTAAGAGTTCACACGACTTAATCAACAATGCTAGAGCCCATAGTAGCTTGTGGCTGCACACAGAAGTTTCTAGCATGAATAATCTCATGATCCCTTTGAGCCTGGATGGCGGTCCATAAATGAAAATAGGCAATCGCTGGAATACCCAGGTGCCTCAATCCACCCAGATGTGTATTTAAGTAGCCACCTTATGTTTGAACCATTAAGTAACAATCTCACATTTGTCATAGAATACACTCAAACCCAATCCACGTCTACGAGCATAGCATGGCAATATAAGCAAACATAGAAGTAACTCCCAAGGGTTAGATAACATAACAGGTAATAGGCACTACCTCATCTACTTCCCAAACCCCACATACTAATCAATCCTACTCATGCAATGTTTGAGGGTTGAAACTAATGCAATAAAACTGGGTATGAAAGGGATATGATCAAAGTGTGAACTTGCCTTCTACAGTTGATGAAGAAGCTTCGCACTCAATACTCCTATTATTTCTACTCATCACACTCCGGTCAATCTATCGTAAGCAAGCAATAGTAACCACACGTAAGCAATCACTCAAAAGCATCGGAAAGAACGAAGAAAATAATTCAGAAAACTTCAAAACCAAGCAAATAACTCTTGCAACAGAAAAAAATTCTAACAGTACCAAAATTAAGTGAATTTGGCCTTATCATAAAGTTTAGGTCAAGAGCTTCGAGTTGCAAAAAGAATCACTCAAAACGAAGTTATAAAACTCAAGTTACAATCAAACAATGTTTGAATACTAAACTGTTTGAATTCAAATTTTAAACTTTCAAAAATATGTTTAAGTTGATTATCTGGATAGAGGAGATCATAACAAAGAAGTGGGCGTTGGTTTCGTTGGATTTGGACTAACGAGTAAAAAGTAGTGAACGTTTAAAGATTAGGGACTAATCTGTGAAAAAAAATACTACATCTAGGTCCCTGGCCACGTGTCTGAAAACTACTGGTTAAAAACCATTCGCTGCGCAGGCAAAGCCGTGTACGTTCACTAAGTAAAGAAAAATGATTCAAATAAAAAAACTAATCTAATCCTATCCATCTAACCTAGATCGGACGGACGAGGGCAGGTGGCGGTTACCGCGGTGGCTGACAACGTCGGTGGCGAGGAAAACGGCAGCGACGGCGACTCCAGGGCTAGGCGGCACCGGCGAAGTAGATGGGGAGGAGTGGCTCGGCGAGGCGAGTCCAAAGGGGGGGTGGCATCGGGCGTAGGCGGCGGTGGAGCGAGGCGCAAGGACGGCGGATCTGATCGGAGTTCGGACTCCGGCGAGGTTTGTGCGAGGCTGCGGGAGGCGATGGCGGCGGTGGTTTGAGGAAAAAGAGGGGTCTAGGGCGGCTCTATTTAAGGAGGGGGCAAGGGGGGAAGAATCCGGCGGCGGTACGGCGTCAGTGGCGTGGGGGAGTCGGACTCGGGGACGAACGGGCGAGCGACGGGGCTGGCTGGGGGGGGGGGGGGGCTTCGGCCTAGTTGGCCCGGTCCAGAGAAGAAGTTTTTTTTAAAATAAACATTTTTTCCAGAAAAACAAAACTAAGAACAAAATAAATAAAATATTATATAGGCATATAATATATGAAAATTTTCAGAAACTTATTGACTACAAGATGAACATTATTCTAGCATCAAATAAAATCTACAAAAGTTCAAATAAATCAAACGGTGCTATTGCTCTAATAAAATCCAATAAAAATCATTTAAAAATACCAAAATGTTTTCAAATTAATTTCTCTCCAATTTTCTGTTGTAGGGAATCATTTTACCTAATTTCCATACATTTTATTTTTGTAGAAAAATAATTTGAATAAAACCCAAATAACTCCAATTTGAAAATAATTTCCATAAGGACTTTGCCTTTTAAACTCCGAACTCATATTCCATATGTTTTTGAAGAAGTCATTTTATCTTCTCTCATGAAAATCATTGAGTTGCTTGAAGTTTCTGAATTTGAAAATATTTCCAAATGAAATTCAAATATTTTCAACACCCCTTTTCATTTAAATAAATGGAAGAAGTCATGTCATCTTCTCTCCAGGGTTTTGTGATGAAAAGAATTTGAATTCATGGAGATCATAAGAGAAAATGAAAGTTTGGGAAAGTCCTTTTATTCCCTCTCATTTAACTGTCAAAAAGTTTCGAATTTCACTCAGTTTCACACAATCAATCAAAACTACCTATTTAATATAACATTCCAAAATTAGAATTTTGGGATGTTACACAAAGTAAGTTAACCCTGCTGTTTAGCTCAAAACAACTAAATGCACTTTGGATTTTCAAAGTTAAGTTTGAATTTGAACCTTTGGTTCAAACCAACTCAAACCCTCCTGTTATTAGTTGCATTAGCTCAAACACACCCATTTTGCCATGTCATGAGCATGCATCATATTGTTGTATATCGTCATGTATTGATTGTGTTCTCGGTGTGATCTCCGCGATAGGTTCTGCTCCCGAGGATATCCACGAGTATCTAGCTGAAGGGCAGTACCCTTCTACCACTATGTCAGGCAAGCAACCCCCATTGAACATTCTGATACAAACTCATCCTCTCGCTTCTGGTGTGTTTTACTGCATTAAGACAAGAACGTTTCAACTGCTATTTGCTGCAGTAGCTGAACCCTATTCCTTTGCATGACTTGTCATTGCCACAGTAAATAGTTGAAACCCACTAGCACGTGTAGGAGTTGATTGAGCCTTGTTGTGTTCCTACCATGCTATGCCTGCTATGCTTAGAGTTGTGTCAAGTCTGGTTCATCTGGGTGATGCATTGGAGTGAAATGGTTGTGTTCGGTAATGAGAGTGAAGTATTGAACCTATTTTGGTAAAGGTGTCGATGACAGGCCATGTAGAAGTACATGGTGGATTTTTTCATTGGAACCGTCCCTAAGAACCGAGTTACGTGTATGTGATCCAAGATCAGCTACTACCACACATTGGGCTTCGGGCGCTCCAAGCTCTCTCGACTTATTGACAGCCATGTCCTCTGTCTAGGAGTTGCAACTAGTTTCTGGTGTTTGTAGTATGCTGTAGCCCGTGCGCAACGCTGACCTTAGGGGAGGGTTGTGATGTAGCAGGCAGGTGGCATGGTGTACCGGGGCACCTGTTTGGTTGGCTTGGGAACCGTGCACACATAGTTTGGGGCCGTGGTGGAAATCCTGGCCGGACTTCCTTGCGGATGGAACCCGAATAGGAGATAAACCTGGACTAGAGACTTGTGTGGTTAGTCAGGTCATGGCCGACACCCTCCCTGGGCTTCCGCTAGAAGGTTGCCGAGTACATGTCGTGTAAGCGAAGATAAGTGGTGGAAGCGTGTGTGAAGAAGTACACCCCTACATGGCTATCAAACTAGTCGAATAGCCACGTCCTCGGATATGGACTACTTGGGTACTTATGTAGTTCATAGATAACTTTAATGGTTACTCAAAGAAGTCTCGAGACAAGTGTGAGTGCCATGGATGGCCCTCTCGTAGGAAGACAGGAGTGGATCCATGGTAGAGTATTGTCATGGTGATTAGTGGGCTCTTATGCGCTGTCTAATCTTATTCAAACTACTGATAGATGTAGTACATGATAGCCAAGAGTCAAAGCTGGCTTACTGCAATAAACACCACTACCCTAGTTGATACTGTTGCATGAGTAGCTAGATCTAATGTAAGACTTGCTGAGTACCTTTGTACTCTAGTTAATTCCTCTACATCATGTCATCTTACTCAATGCATTACTCCGTTCTTTATGAACTTAATATTCTAGATGCATGCTGGATAGCGGTCGATGTGTGGAGTAATAGTAGTAGATGCAGGCAGGAGTCGGTCTACTTGACACGGACTGATGCCTATGTTCATGATCATTGCCTTAGATGTCGTCATAATTATGCGATTTTCATCAATTGCTCGACAGTAATTCGTTCACCCACCGTAATATATGCTATCTCGAGAGAAGCCACTAGTGAAACCTATGGCACCCGGGTCTCTTTTCCATTATATTGGATCTCGTTTACATCTTGCTAGTTTCCGATGTACTATTTTGCAATCTTTACTTTCCAATCTATAAACCAAACATACCAAAAATATTTACTTTATTATCTCTATCAGATTTCACTTTTGTTTTTGACCATGAAGGGATTGACAACCCCTTTATCGCGTTGGTTGCAAGTTCTTTATCGTGCAGGTATTCGGTGACTTGTGTGTCGTCTCCTATTGGATTGATACCTTGGTTCTCAAAACTGAGGGAAATACTTACGCTACTTTGCTGCATCACCCTTTCCTCTTCAAGGGAAAACCAACGCAAGCTCAAGAGGTGTCAGGGGACGACAGCCGCGGGCGCTTGTAGATAATTGCAGGCAGGATTTGGCCGGCTTCGACGTCACCATGGTGGCGGTACACCACCAGTTCTCCCGTCGATAGAGGGAACGAGAGGTCGGGGAGGAGGTCTCCTGAGGGAGGGGATCCCCTAGATCACTTGCGCCTCATGCTCGTCGAGGTTAATGGTGGCGCCTCATCGGTCATCAGACACATCGTAGGAGAGAGATGAGATGTCGGGGAGAAGGGGCGGCTTTCTGTATCCCCTCGAGCGAGAATGGTTTTTCGGTGATCGGCCTTGTACCTAAATGGGCTTCATAGCAGCCTGTAGAAGCCCAATTAACCACGGGCCATGAATTTTTTTTCCAGAATAGCGGCCTATTAGAACAGCCAGCCCAGATTGCGGTAAACCATCATTTAGACTAAGATCTGACGGCCAAAAACTAATCAAGCACGAAATCCAACGGCTGAAAATGTTGAGGGCGTGAGAGAGCTCGCTTTAGGCTTGGTTATACTGTCCTAAATTAGGATATTTTCCTTGATTTATTTTGGTCTCATCAGTAACGCAGTGGTTTTAGGATTTGTGGTGCAGGAGCTTCAAAAGAACAAGGCATTACGATTCACGACAACACATTCATCTATTATGCTTTTCTCTGCTAATATACTCTATCACTAAGCTCCATAGGATCGGAAGCCTCACAATCAATTGAGGTCTCCAATTGAAATTTGGCCCAATTTTAACCGGATCAATAATTTCACAAACCTCTCTCATTTATTTATTTTTATACACTACACTATGCTTCCTAATTTTTAAATCTTCACAATTGATTGAGGCAAATTAGAATTGGGTCATCCAATTTTGACTGGGTCAACAATTTCTCAAGGAGCTCTCCCATTTAATTATTCTAATTCTCTATGTTCCCTAATTTTAATGCTCTTTCATTTGATTGAGGTAATCAATTTTGGATTTGTTTTATGATTTTGATTGGGCCAACCATTCTTCAAATCAATTAGCAACAACCGTACTATAAATACATATCAACCCCTCACAGACTCCCATCACCTAGAAAAAAGCGCCAGCATATGATACTATAGCACTAATACAGTACATTGAACTATCGATAAAAAAAATATCCCCACATAATGCGGGTTGATTAACGGATAACACATGATCACATCGCAAAATGCACCAAATAACAGCATTATAAATAAATATAAAACACACTCCATCATCTACCCCACTGGCCAAACTAAATATTCCATCAATTTCAAATATAATGGTTATTAGTTTTTTTGGAAAGTCAAATTTCTTTAACTTTGACCAAGTTCAGAGCCAAAAAAAAAAGATCCACAATATTGAACGAAAAATATGAAAATTCATTTCATGATGAATCTAATAACACCGATTTGATATTATGAATTTTGATATATTACTCTACAAATTCAATCAAACTTAAAGAGGTTTGGCTTTTCAAAAAAGTAATACACCATATATTTTGAAATAGAGTGAGTACAGAAATTTAATAATCCAACAAATTCAACGGCGCAGCAAAGCGTGCGCAACCCTTCTAGTCTGAAATTATTTGGCCTCAAAATTCTAATCCTCTTGAGAGAGCCATAATATTTATGACTATGGTCTATGGATGTTGACAAATTTGATTGCAGCAGGAACTAGCAAAGTAAGTGCACCATTGCTCTTGTAGGTAGAGCATGGAGAAAGTACCCAATCTACACATCCTCGGGCTGTCCATGAAAATCGCTGGACAATCCGAATGAGTTACGGTGATAAATATGCAATTGGATGCATATTTATCGATGCACCCCTTCAGAACGGGAGACGCATACTAGTTACACGACTTAGCATGAAAATGAAATCTACTGACATGATTAAAAAATTCGTAGCTCGCCCTTGGCTATAGAGGAAGTAGTCGAGCAATGGCGGGATCATGAACCAAAAACTTCGACCATGATGACTCCAAGGAGATGAAATAGCACAAAGCCTGTAAATTTTACCAATCGATTCAAGAAAATTTAGGACATCACAACACATAAAGCATCGCACTTCACACTAGGAGAAAAACTTCGACCCCTCGGCGATCCTCGACCCTCGACCCATCAACCCCTTGGCGACCCTCGACCCCTCGGCGACCCTCGACCCTCAACCCCTCGGAGATCCTAGACCCTCGACCTTCTTTTCCTTGTTTTCTTTCTTTTTCTACCTTTTCTACTTGTTTTTTCCATCTTCTTCTTCCTTCTTTTTCATCTTCTTCTTCTACTACTTCTTCTTCTTTTTTCATCTTCTTCTTCCTTCTTTTTTCATCTGCTTCTTCTACTTATTTTTCTTTTTTTTCATCATCTCCTCCTCCTCCTCCTCCTCCTCTTCTTCTTCTTCTTCTTCTCCTCCTCCTCCTCCTGCTCCTCCTCCTCCTCTTCTTCTTGTTATTCTTCTTATTTTCTTCTCCTAATAATTTTTTTCTAGAACTAACCTAACTAACACACTAGTAACTAACCTAACTAACCCTAGTAACTAACCTAACTAACAGTAGAAAAAACTGAAAAAAAACAAAGGGGAGAGGATCACCGGAGTAGGGCGGTGGGGCGGCGGTTCTTCTTCTTCTTCTCCCCCTTTTCTTCTTCTCCTCTTCTTCTTATTATTATTCTTCTTTTCTTCTCCTAATAATTTTTTTCTAGAACTAACCTAACTAACACACTAGTAACTAACCTAACTAACCCTAGTAACTAACCAAACTAACAGTAGAATAAAATGAAAAAAAACAAAGGGGAGAGGCTCACCGGAGTAGGGCGGCGGAGCGGCGGGCGGCGAGGCGGCGAGGCCGAGGGTGGGGCGGGGCGGCGAGGGCGGTGGGGGTCGAGGGCGTTAGCGATGGCGGCGGTTGGGGTCGGGGGCGAGGTGGAGTGGCAGAGACAGTGAGGTGGGGGTGCGGGCCGTTAGGCAGCGTTCGATTTGCCGTCTGCCAGCGGACAGCAAAGATTCTTTGCCGTCTACTGGCGGAAGACAATGAGGTGGAGCTGGTGGGCCATTAGGTTTTAGGCCTCCATTGGACCCCACCCACCTTTTTGCCGTCTGCTAGCGATTCTTTGCCGTCAGCTGGCGGACGACAAAGAATTGGCCGATGGCAACTAGGCTCTTCGCCGTCCGTTTTTCATACGCAGATGACAAAGGCCTTCTTTGTCGTCTGCTAGCAGACGGCAAAGAGCTGACTGATGGCAAATTCTCTGTTTTCAGTAGTGGCAACACCAAACTTCAGTCACAAGAACGTGATCCAGCAGATTGCTTCCTACAACATTAGATATGAGAAAGTTTGGTGTTAACCAGTGCTGCCCTCACTTTGCCCCACCCCTACGCACCATCCTTGGCTACCTCACTTCTTACTGACGGGCAAGAGTGTGGCAAACTGGGCGGACAAAGGACTATCGCACGACCAATTTCAGTTTCATGTCGCGTATGCTTGGAACTTATGAATTTATTATGTTCAAAATGCTCTCCAGTAAATAACCATACGGATACAGGTTAAAAAGTTACCATTTTGATAGTAGCTTGTGTGAATTCGACAGAAAATGGTTGACCTTTTTACAAAATGCAGAACTGGTACCATTTTCATCACAGTATGTGAATTTGACAAAAGTATGACCTTATGGGTTACATTTTGTAGAAATTTTGAAAACTGCTTGACGGATTTGTTAAACTGTAGATGAGATGCGCTTTGAAGTTTATGATTTTCATAATAGTCGTCGAACAAACAATGTCGCACGCACCGGATGGCGTTACAACGGTTATGCACAGAGCAGAGCGTCAGTTCCGATGGAAGTCGCGCCTAGGAGGGCGTCAATGCTCGTAGCCACCTCACATCAAATTAAACTCATCACCTTGGGATTGACCATATTTGGATTCATTGTGATTATACGAATAATGTGCTCATCGTCGACGAGGACCGGAAGGAGGATAAGCGGCAAGTGGGCATCGTGTTGAAATAGATGACTTGGAATGTATGTGTTGGGGAGGGCGTCTTCAGCCATGCTCATTGGTTTGTGATATTTATTTCTTGCGTTGCAACACACGAACACGTTTACTAGCGAGACTATAAAAGACAGGACGGAGTACTACTAGTAGTGATCTTCCCTTGCGAGAAACGAAGCGTGATGAAAGCGCACCAAGGTCCGTTCTGCCCACGGCCCCTCGACGCCGTGCCGTACCGACGCCGCCGTAGACCGTCGAGCGACGAGCGCGAGCTGATCGCCCCAACCTCCGCAGGCCGTCCGTTACTGACATGTGCGCCCACGTTCGCCGTGGACCCGACAGGTCAGCGTCCCGGGCCCGCCCCACGAGAAAGCCACGTTCCGGCCGGTCCTTCTTTCCCGGAAAACGATGCGCGACGGGAGCTCCGCCGTGCCTCCTCCCACCTGAACCAGCAAACACGTGGGCCCCACCTTGAGCGCCGGGCCCGCGCCCAGCGACCCGGCGTGCTCGCCCTCGGGGCCGGCCTTCCTTGTCGCCGTTCGAAATTCGAATTGAATGCCCACGCGCGGAGCGGAAACGGACTCCAACCCCCCGGAGAAAAAGACAACGGCTACCTCCCCCACTACTTGTGCTTCCGTTTTGTCTCGTCCCGATCGGCCGGCCTCATCCTTCATCCATCGTCACCCCCTCCTCAGTCTCACACCCGCAGTGTGCCACGCGGGACCTCGGACCTCCGACGCGCCGAGAGAGAGGGGCGGAGTTGCGCGGCGTCGATGGGGAAGTGGATCAAGTCGCTGGTGGGACTCAAGGCGCCGTCGGCGTCCGCGGCGCCGGGGAAGGGGCGGAAGTGGAGCCGGCTGTGGCGGAGCGGGTCCTCGTCCGCGTCCAGGGACGGCGCCGGGGGCTGCGAGGCGTCCTCGACCACGTCGTCCGCCAGCGGGATCGGCTCCGTCGTGGCGGCCGTGGCGCGCGCGCCGCCCCGGGACTTCCGCGTGATCAGGCAGGAGTGGGCCGCCATCCGCATCCAGGCCGCCTTCCGTGCCTTGCTGGTAATCCAACGCGCAGATTCCTCCACGTTCTCGTACTAGTAGTCTAGTACTCTGATCTGATGCGTGTCGGTGCTGATGAACTGATCATTGATGATGCGTGTGTCTCGTGCGTAATTGATCAGGCGAGGCGGGCGCTGAAGGCGCTGCGGGGGATCGTGCGGCTGCAGGCGCTGGTGCGCGGCCGGCTGGTGCGGAGGCAGCTCGCCGTCACGCTCAGCCGCATGGAGGCGCTGCTGAGGGTGCAGGAGCGCGCCATGGAGCGCCGGGCGCGCTGCTCCGCCGACGCGCAGTCGCAGGACGCGCCCGGCCACCGCGACGGCCGCGCCGACACTCTCAGGGAAACCGAGGTGCGTACCTATGTTTGGATTGTATGTGCATTTGCAATGCTTGCTTCGATCAATGACTCGTGCAGCGCTCGGTAATGTTAAGATTGTACTTCTCATTCCTGCAAATTTGATAGAATCGCTCCATTCCTTGTGGCAAGAATTTGATGTTTTTTTTAGACACGACAAGAATTTGATGATGAATTAGATTAAGGCTGAGCTTTCTGTCAAAAAAAAAAGGCTGAGCTGGGTCTTGCTGTGACATAATATGGGCCTCCAGTTTATTAGTTTAACACTGGCGCATGGGCTATGTTGTTGAGTCCAGTCCACTCTTCCATTTCTGGCCCGTGGGCTATGTTGTTGCCTCAAAACACACACACACACACACACACACACACACACATGGTTCTAAAAAACACAAACACACATTTACAGGTTTTAAAACTACACAAATATACTTTTCCTCCAAAACAATGCCATTAGTGATTTTAATTTAGATCTGGATTCAAGTTACCAAGTAAGAAAGATTGCCATGCTCACATATTTGAATCCAGTTGGTAATAATTAATTACTTGTGCAAACCAAATTTGATTCGAGCATGAGGTTTGGAGATCGTTTCGCTTCCAGGATGTGAATTCAGAGATAATTCTGTAGATGGAAATCACCATCTGAATGCTTGACTACACTATGTGTTTACAAAAGGCAGTTTAATTAGCGGAAGAGTTATGATGAAGTGTACTAGGTTCTTACTTTTCAACTCGTCTATGTTCTTTTTTAGAACGGCTCATGTATAATTTGAGAGGTTTGCACTCGTTCTTAAAAAGAAAAGGATGTGTGAATATGGCTACTTTTATCTGAAAAGGACTTCTGCCAGTATGACTAAGATTGACATTGACAGTTAAACTTCCTTTGTTTGGGTGATGATTGAGTCCATTATAAGATTGTTATTTGTGCTTTCACATGTACCATGCTTGTTTGAATCGATCCTTGTAGTGACGATGTTAGGTGAGAAAAGCAATACGTATACACCAATGAGGCCTTATGCAGTTAGTGACTGCCCACCATGTTTTAAGTTCAGAACACAACTTACACACAATGGAGCTCAGAGGACATGTTGACATTTATGTGAATTAATTAGGATAACCAAGTAATAACATATTTGGTGTTCTCACTGGAGGAATTATATAAGTTGATTAGGAAATGTGGCGTCAAACTTGTTTGTGACAGATTAGCTGACATTCTTAGCACTGCAGGAACGATGGTGTGACAGGCAAGGTTCTGTCAACCAAGTAAAATCAAGAATGCACATGAAACATGAGGGCGCAGTGAAGAGACAAAGGGCAATTGCTTATGCTCATTCTCACCAGGTATATGCTGAACCAATGAGAATTTTCTAATACGTAGACACCTTACATTTGAGAGTTGAGACTGATCTTTATTTCTTCACTTCTTTTATTTATTTCTTTTTGCTCATAATTCGTTCAGGGTCGGAGTTCAAGATACAGTGGAAGGTCAAGCTCCCCTGCAAGCTCTCTCAGGAACCATGAGTCTTACATAGAAGGATGGATGGCAACAAAACCATGGGAGAGCACGCATATGGACTCAAACCTCGGCGAGTTGCGTCGTCTACATAGCTACAAGGAGAAGATGAACTTTGAAGGTTCCAAACATTCATGTGCTGGCTCCATCAAGATCAGAAGAAACAACGACTCGACCAGGGTTGAAGCAATGCCTCCTCCGGCACTCTCGGCTTCCTCCTCGGACTTTGGGTGCGACGAGAGCTCTCCATCGACATCTTCGGTGATCCCGGGATACTCTACCAACACCTTGGCATCGGAGGCAAGATCCGACAGTGGTGGAGGGCCGGGGTACATGAGCTTGACCAAGGCTGCCAAAGCAAGGCTGGAGGACGTCGGCGGCAGTCGGAGAGGGCCGTTTCAGCTGCAGAGGCAGCGGTCTGGGGGCGTGCCGTATTACAGCAGAAGGGTGGCGCTCTCTTCGTTGGACTCGGAGAGCAACGCCGGCTCGGATGTCTCGGCCGCCGCGAGGAGGTTGAACAGCTTGTCTCTGAAAGGGCAGAGCATGACGAGGAGCTTGGACAAGGAGAACTACAATTATTAACCCTAGCTAGCTGCTTGCTTGCTCACATGGACAAACTAGTTTGCACCTCATATATAAACGTTCTTCATTCTGCTTCTGTTTTAGCGTTATGTGCACACACACATACCTAGTTGAAGTTCAACGCCTCATTGCATAAATAATAAATATTCTAGGTGACATTGGTCAGAATGGAAAAGATTCCCCAAGTCTTTGTGATTGTCATGATCTAATTCCGTTTTGTACTTTGTACCTATGTCAAAGGTTGACCTCTGTTTGTCCCTCTAGGCTCTAGCTAGGTGCTGTGTGGCAGGATCCATCTTCTCTCTCGGATGCATGAGACCGAATCTCTTGGAAGAGTGAGGCGTCGGTCGGCAGCCGGCCGGACCTTCCCCGCCCGGGAAAGAGATACGACGATCCTATAGGGCCATAGCTTCCACGACAAAGACAGGGGATGTAATGTAGTGGTTCGCGCAACGCGCTAGGTGACGCGTCTCGCGATTTGTGGTGGTCGGTGTGGTACTTGCCAGACTTCAGAGTGGCAGGGGTGCTCATCTACCGGCGGGGTGTGGTGGTTCTTCGGGCTCACATGGCCTCCCTCGTCGACGAGGGTGGCTATGTGGTGGACCGGCGCACGTGTCAGGGGAGGAGGTTACACCGTGCCACATGGTACATTTTCCTTGTCACGTTGCGAGAATTGGTGAGGCGACTGGCCATACGGCACAGTACATCTCGATCGGCACGAATGGCAGGCAGGGAGAGAGAGGTTTAAAGCCATCATGGGGTGCTGGAGGTAGTGGGTCACATTCACCCTTCCCATTCCTCCCCAATTTAGACCACAGAGAGCTTCGTCCTGTCGAAACCCTCGTCGGCGATGGTGAAATCACAGAAGAGAGGATGAGGGAGTTCGTGGGGGTGGGATGCACGCAAGCGTGCTCGCCTGCTCGAGATTGGCACCTGGTTCGACACCAAGGCGGAGATGCGGGAAGTGGCACATGCGGTGGTGGAATCGCTGTCGAAGGAAGAAGAAGGGGAACTATTCAGGAGGAGGTGCAAGCACCATCCGTTGGAGATCCGTTGTGGGCAATGGATCGGCGGGTTCGATTGATCTGGCGAGGGTAGGCAAGTGGGCGGTGTTCATTTCGTTCTCCACCACGCCGCTAGCCCCGATGATGAGGGCTCCTGTGATGAGGGCGGGCAAGGTGGTCCTGGCTCTTCCGGCGCCGGGATCGGTTATGGCCCCGATTGTGATCGACGAGGGTGAAGGGAGCAGAAGAAGGGGGACTCAAGTGTGTGAACATGTATCAGGGGGGCTCAACAACTCTGCCACGCCGCTGGGCTCGCCTGGCTCCAGCCCTAGGTCCGGAGGTCCGTCGCTCCACAAAACTTGCCGGAAAGGGGATCTGATTCCCAAGCCGGCTAATAACCGCATCTGGTTGTTAGGCGGCGAGGAATCAGAGAATGATTCTGGTGAGGATTCTAGTAGTGGTATGCTTTCTGATCTCCCTGTGGTGATTATTTGCAATCTGATGCACTATCTAGTGGGAGATTCACAAGTAGAGAGATTAAGAAAAACGTTGCATTGATCATAAGGTTAATCGTAGGAACAAATTGGGAATGGATAAATATATTCAAAGCTTGTTTCTTAAGGGTGATAGGGATGATAGAAAAACATGTAAGCAGAAATGTGTTCGATCAGGGGAGATTGTGGATCAGATGTATCCACGTGTCCATTCCCCCAATTGGGGAAAATATCACATGGCTGAGGTTGATTTGGCCTTAATTAATATGAAACCCTTCATGCCCAGATTCAAAGATTTATGTAGACTCCCAAGTCTGATAGATGGAATTGAGGGAATGATAATTTTGCCATTGATAAGATGAGTGATTGTGGTAAAGATGTTAGGAGTAGGATTGATAAAACATGCCATGATGAAATCGATATTCCTAGGAATTTATCTTTGGGAGAATTTTTTGAGGACACGATGGTTACTGAGTATGAGGGGGAGGTGGGGATTGATTTTGAAAAGTTTGATTGGGCTGGGCTTGATGAAAATGCAGTTGTGGTTTCTAGGCTTCAACACCTGGCACATGAGGTGGATGAAGCCCATGATGTGGCTGGCCCATGTGCGGGCGGGTGGGATATATAAAAATCCCATTCACACCCCTGCCTTAGAGCATTTGGATTCTCTTGATTCTTTTTGTCCCGGGGAGGTTAGGGTTATGGCGGCTAACTTAGGTGAGGAAAGGGAGCCAGAAAGGGGAGCAGCAACCATGGCAGGGAGGCAAGGGCAATTGCAGCCGAGGCCAAGGAGGGGTGTATTTGGGGGAAGGTCCAACTTCCCCTCTAGTAGAATCAATATCTCATCGGGGAGGAATTTTGGTAGGCTGGAAGACAAGAGTTACGAGCATGGGGATCACAGAGAAGGGGGTGAAAGCTTTCGTGATGGAGCTGGGAGCAGCAACAGAGGAGAAGGGTTTCCACAAGGGAGATTTGGAGGAAGTTTTGTGCGGAATGGGAGATGAACGTCTGGATCTGGAAATTTTGTTGGACGGGGTGGAAAGAGTGGATATCAACAACATAGGGATGATAGATCTGGGATTGGGTTTGTAAGACGATGGGGTGATGGAAGGCAACAACAACAAGGAGTTTTGAATATCCAGATGCATGGGGAGGGGACTCTCCCTACTTCTTCTAGAATTTCCCACAGATGGTGCCTCTAGGGCTGGGGATGGGGCAGTTTGGTTTTTTGCCACCTGAGTAACTGGCACAACAATATCAATATTTGTTGGCCAATGTCCCCCAAAACAATGTCCTATCAGTACCATGTGAGGAGAAATAAAAAAGTGATAGAGGAAGTGGATCCAAGGGTGATGGAGGGGGAGGAAAGGAACAAACTTGTGGGAGGTGTAAGGGGAACGGACATGGCACAAAGATTGCAGGAAAAATCTCTTTTGTGTCGTGTGTCGGAGAGGCTCACATAGAAATGAAGATTGTACCATCTTGAGACAACCCAAGTCAGTTTTCTAAGTATGTGGGATATGGGGCAAGAGGATTGGGATGCTTGTTGGTTCAGAATACTAAGGATATCTTAGTTGTGGAACATGCTAACCCAATGGCAATTGTGGTTGTACACTCTGCTCAATTGAACGAGACTACTTTGGTGCAATGCTAGTAGGATGTTTGATTGAGGGTGGACTTGGTCAGCCAAGTTTCAAAGAGCCAAGTCCTTTTTGGTGTGGTTTCCCAATAAGGCCAAGCTGATGGATTTTTGTTATTGAGAAACGCACTTTGCTGGGAACTGGTGCTACTGTTGAGGTGATTCTTTAGAGTCTCGCTGGCAAAGCAAACGGGAAGCTGCACTGGGTATGGATACAGATGCATGGTGTTCCTGACTCTCTGGACATTACCTAGGAATTTGTGTGATTGGGTCTGCGCTGGGGCCAGTGGTGGAAGTAGATGTGAAAAATATACATACAAAGGAAGATATAAGATTGAAAGTGGGAGTTAGAGATCTCATAAAATCCCCAGGAACATAAATCGCTACCAAAGATTTGTTGTTGTATGATAGTGGGTTTGAGCTGGAATCTGTGGCTCAATAAGGATGATATAAGTTTGAAGTGGGTAATAAGAGAAAGGTGTTTGAATTCATCAGTCTAGAGGATGTTGTGGGTCAAAAAGAGAACGATATGAGCAAAAAAAAGTAATGGTATTGACCAATCTAGGACTAATGTGACCTTGGGAAGTTCATCTTTGAAACAATATGAAAATATGGTTAATATTAATATTCAAAAGAAGATGACTAATGGGGATTGTAGTTTCATTAAGGAGCAAGACAACACTAGTGTCACAGAAGGGGATGAGGCTTTACTAGTCGAGTTATAGCTGGTTGAAGAGATGATTGCTAGGCAGTCAGCTTAGCTGACAGTTGAAGAGAAAAGAAGAATAAAAATTGAGATTATAAAGATGGGGCTAGAAAGAGAAATCGAAAGACAACATGAACTACTGCAACAGAACATGAGTCTGTTTGATGACGTGGGTGGTTCTCAAACTGCTAATAAAGCAGATGATGATGAGCAAGTTTATGTTGAGGAAAAAGAGTGAGGATAATAACAATGACAAACACATGGAGGAACTTGGTGGGATGGAGGAAGGGGATGGATACTTGGAACAGGTGGATTGCACTGCTAGTCAGGAACATGTCTCTTTGTTAAAAGTTTGGAGATGTTGAGGAGAAGTGAGAGGCGTAAAGATAAAGAGGACTGCAATATTGAAGAGTTGGCCAAGAAAAGAGCGGCTGAGAAGGATAATTATGGTGAGGATAAAATTCCTACTCTATCGTCCTCCTCTCATGAATATTTACATGATGTAGCTGTGAATGTGGGTGTTAATTTGGGGGCTAAAATAGATATGGTTTATTATAATATCAGCCTTATAAAACAATGGAAAAGCTAGAGTGGATTTATGGGTTACCAATAATAATAAAAATAGTGGAAAAAATGGAGACAAAGTTTCTGTTCAAAAAGTGACTCATGTTATTGAAATAGGAGAATACAATATAGAAGAAATCTTAGACGAGGGTGATGATAGTGATATGGATGAGGAAAAAGAAGGATGAGAACTTTTTAGAGAATGTTCTCTTATAAGAAATATAGAAATAAAAATAGATCCTCTAGACATTCTGGGAGGAAATCTATTTTAGGCATGAAAAAACTTGAACATTCTGTTGATAAGAAAAAAGGAAAAAAGATGGGGGTTTTGGAACATGAGGGTTTTGGGGGTGATGTGAAGAAAATATTTCTTAGGGAAATGGTGATGGAAGTGAAAGTTGCAGGAAACTATGAGATATAAAATTTCTAGATATAATCTACAAGGGATATGTGGCGGGAGGGATTTTCACTAGCATCATGTCCCTACTGGGGGGAAATCTAGTTGATTGCTCATGAGTGTCAATTACACTACTTTAAATCTTATCTCATAAGATGTGGGGGATTACTTCACGAAAATGAATGTGCAAGATACGAAAAACAAATTTATGTGGGATTTGGTGGTGGTTTTTGGGGATGCCCAGCATGCTGGCAAAGCTAAGTTTTTAGATGCGTTATCTAGAGTTTTCCAAGATGGTGCTAACCCCATCCTGATAGGATGGGATTTTAATATTATCAGAAAAGATTCTGACAAGAACAAACCTAACACTGGGCAGTCGAGTTTTCTTTTCAATGCCATCATTGAACTAGTTGGGGTGAGAGAGCTTGAGTTTCATGGTAGAAAGTTTACTTGGGGAAATAAGTTGCCTCAACCTACCTTTGAGAAGCTAGATAGAGTTTTGTGTAGTGTGGAATGGGAGGAAAATTACCCTTTGACAGAGGATTCTGCTCTAGTCAGAGAAAAATCTGATCATGTCCCTTAGTGCTTGATACTTGAGATGTGGTTTCTTAAGACTGGTCCAATCTTTAGATTTGAAAATTCTTGGTTTCTTAGAGATGGCCTGATAGGATTATGACCGAGGTATGGATTTGTCTAGGCATCAGTGGTAGTAATATTGATAAATGGATAAGGAAATTAAGAATGCTTAGGCCCAAACTAAAGGGGTGGAATATAAACATATGAATGCTTGTCATAGAGAGTTAAAAATATATTCTTATGAAAATTGACAGACTAGAAAAACACTGTGAAGTTCATGGGTTATCTGTTGCAAATAAGGTTGAACAGATGGAACTCAAAGCCCAACTTGATAGGCTTTTAAGTCGGGAGGAGGCAAAGTGGAAACAGAGAGCAAAAATTGATGAGATTTTGGAAGGGGATGGTAATACTAGATACTTCCATGCAAAAGCCAATGGCAAGCATAGGAGGAATAAAATCAAGAGCTTGGACCAGGATGAGGGGAAGATAGAAGGGAATAAAAACTAGTGGATAACCCTGCTACTATTCCTAATTCTGCTAGAGATAAACTAGTGGATGAATTCTCCACATGATTTTTTAAAAGTGCAGTGTTTCAAAGGGCTCATAACAAATCCCCTCGGCCTGATGGGTTCATAGCTGAGTTCTATCAACCCTTTTGGGACTTAGTTAAACATGATTTGAAAGCTATGTTTTATGATTTTCATAAAGGGAAAGTTAGATATAAGAAGATTAAATTATGGGATTATCACTTTATTTCCTAAAATAATGATGCTGATCAGATACAAAAATATAGACCTATATGTCTTTTGAATGTTAGTTTCTTTTTACCAAAGTATTGATGAATAGGTTAAATGGGGTTGTTGTAGAGCTTATTTCCCCAATCCAAACTGCCTTCATCAAGGGCAAATATATTATGGAGGGGGTCCTTGTCCTACATGAAACTTTGAATAGTCTTCGTACCAAAAAACAAGATGCTTTGCTATTCAAATTAGATTTTGAGAAAGCATATGACAAGGTTAAATGACCTTTTGTCTTTCAAATGCTAAAAATGAATGGATTTCCTGATAAATGGATTGATTGGATCATGGGGACCATTAGAGGGGGGAATGTGTGCATCAAGGTTAATGATAATTTGGGGCCATACTTTCCTACTCACAAAGGCTTAAGACAAGGGGACTCTTTATCTCCTTTAATCTTTAATTTAGCAGCAGATGCTTTGGCAATGTTGATGCATAATGCTAGGAAAAATGGATTGATTAAAGGTTTGATGACAGAAAACTTGGAAGGTGGTGTCAACATGCTGCAATATGCAGATGACACCATCTTTCTTTTGCAAGATGATTTTGACAGTGTAGATAATCTGAAATATATTTTATGCCTGTTTGCGCAGATGTTTGGATTGAAGATTAATTTTCATGAAAGTGAATTGTTCCTGTTTGGTAAAGCTTTTGATAAAAATATGATTATTCTAGAATTTTTACATGCCTAGTGGGAGACCTTCCTTTGAAATATTTAGGTCTCCCTATAGATAAAAAAGAATTATAAATATACACTGAAAGCCTCCAAAAGAAAAGATTGAAAAGAAGTGTGGCACATGGCAGGGGAGGTTGATGGCCAGTGCTGCTAGGATCACCCTGATTCAATCTTGACTAACTAGTTTTCCTTATTTCATGACGTCCGTCTATGGATTACCTATTGGAGTAACAAAAGAATGGACTTCTTTAGGGCTAGATTGTTATGGCGGGAAAAGATTGATAAGAAAAAACATTTGGTTAAATGGTGTGTAGTGTGTAAACCTAAAGACATGGGGGGTTTGGGGATCCAGAATTTAGCTTTGATGAACAAAGCCTTGCTTTGCAAATGGTGGTGGAAAATCTACAACCGAGAAGGGCTCCGACAGAGTCTGCTTCTGAATAAGTATATGAAAAATATTTGTATTACTATTATAAAACATAAAGTGGGAGATTCGTAGTTTTGTCTAAACTGTTGAAACATAAAGAGTTGTTTATCTCTTTACGCAAATTTATTGTGGGTAATGGGAGAAATGTTAGATATTTGGAAGACTGATGGATAGGACAAAAATCTTTGAAAGATAGCTTCCCTAGACTATATAATATCTGTTTTGGTAAGAACAAATAGGTGACGGATATTTTAGGGAAGGGTTTGCATGATGTTAGGTTTACAAGAACATTACATGGTGAGTCCTTGGAGTTGTGGGATCACATTAAACAAGCCCGTGGGGGCGGTGATCCTCAGTGATCAAAACGATGTGGTGAAATGGCCTTTGACTAGTAATGGAAAGAAAAAAGTCCATTTTACTACCCTGAACAAAGTCGGTGGTTCACATAACCCCCTGAAGTCCAAAATGGTTCACTTAACCCCTTAATAAAACCAATACCGTTCAATACTCACCCATGTGGATTTGGTCAGGTGGTTTTGCTGAGTTGGACCCGGTCAAGGTTGTTTTATTGACCGTGGGATCTCCTCCTCCTTCCCTGTGTAGCCTCGGGACTCTCTAGCCGGCGACGCACCTGGCCTAGCCACCGGCGGCGACTGGTGCGGTGAGCCGGGGTCGCCAGCGGTGACCAGTACGTCGGGCTGGGGCTGAACTAGGAGCACGGTCGCTCATTCTTTCCCCGTCTCTCTCAGATTCGAGCGCCGCATCGAGCACCACAGAGCGCCGCCAACCGTCGAAGTAGCCACCGGCCACCCCTCGCCAAACTAGCATGTCCAGAGCCTCCAAAATATCATGCCGGACCTCTGCACCGAAGGATTCAAGCCCAGATGCCCGGAGTCGGCCTAATCGGGTTGTCTTCTCCGGCTGCGGCCGCCGGACGCCGACAAATGATTTGTCACGCATAGCCGAGCCCAAGCCTAACCTTCGCCACCTTTAGACTTGCGGTGAGCCTGTCTCAGTTTTCCCTCTCCTTTAGAGCTCGCACTCGTGTTGTAGCCGTCGTCCACGCGAGCTCAGCGCCACCGTCCGCCATGGTCGCCGTGCTCCTCGTTGCCGGCTCCCCTTGTGTCTTTATGCTACCTGCCGTGACCCCATAGGTCCGTACATTCCGCCCAGCTGCCTAGTTCGCTTGGATTCATGTCGTAACACCGACATCGTCGGAATCGTGCCTCTGCCGCCGCTCAGCTCCATCGGTAGCCTGCTTCCGGCCATTACACGACCTCCTGCGACCACCCACGGATGCGCGCGAGCGCAAGCTATGCCCTGGTAGCTTCCAACGCCGCCGTTGTGGCCTCCGGCGGAACACCGCCGTGATTTGAGGTCGCCGGCAGTTTGTGTCATATTTGACTGGCACAGTCAGCGTTGACCGGACCCAGATGTCAGTGAGAGTGGCTAGGAGAGAGGGACCCACCCTTGGTCAAATACCGCCATTGACAGTGTCCACGTCAGCATCCGATCGGGGCAAACCACTCAGGGGGTGTTTTTGACCGGTATGGGATAGTTGAGGGGTGTAAAGGAGCAGAAGAAAAACATCAGGGGGTTATGTGAACCACCGACTTTGTTCAGGGTAGTAAAATGGACTTTTTTCTAATGGAAAATATACTGTGAAATCTTGTTACAGATTCATGATACAAACAGGGGATAGGTATCCACATAAGTTCTTATGGAAAATCAAAATGCCTCCACGTGTTAAAGTCTTCATGTGGTTAACCTTGAAGGGGGAGCATCCTCATTAAGGATAGTTTGATCCACAGGGGATGGATTGGGGATAACAAATGCTCTTTCTATGGGAGAGAAGAAAATATTAACCATTTATTTTTCATTGTTCCATTGCTAGGATGCTATGGATGGTTATGAAATGCTCTTTTAACATGCACGATATTCCTGATAGTATGCAACAATTGTTTGGCCCTTGGATTAAAAAAATTAACATGAATGATAGAGATTTGATGGCGGTTGGGATTTCTGCTATATTTTGGACTCCGTGAAAACTTAGAAACATAGTAGTATTTGATAATAACAGGGTGACTGATCCCTGTGTCTCAGTTAACATGATCTTAAAATGGTTACATGAATGGAATATTTTGTAGAAAAACCAAGAAAGAATAAAGCGAATGGTGGCGGGCATAAGATAAGTTGAATAGGTTGTGAAGGAGATTTTCAGGGCGGTGCACGGATGGAGAATGGGGTTGCGAGAATTGAAGTTCTTCCTTCTCTCGAACGGGTGATGCTAAAAGAACATGATCTCATTACTTTGCTGCTTTGTTCGCTTGTTTGTTCATGTTTGTCTTCGAGATTATCTCGTTGATGTAAGACCATGTACTTTGGATTGTGTTTTGTTTCTGCGTTGCTGGTAAGGTAGCTTTTCGGGTCGCCTCCGACGCCTACGTTGGAGGTTAGGTCTGTCCAAAGATTTGCCGGGAGGGGGGTGGGGGTGGGGTGGGGGAGGGATGGCTCCCTCTTCTCGTGGTGGTCCTTACTTCTCGGGGCTTTTCTGAAATTTTCGCTAATTTCTCTTTGAAGTTTGTAGGAAGACACTGTGATTTCTCTTAATGAAAATCGGAAAGGGAGCTTTCTTTTGCAATAAAAGGAAAAAAAACTACCAGCTTGTAGTAGTACACCGAAAAGTTAGAATGGTTCTGAAGTGGGGATGGAGACAGTCGCTTGAGCTTGGTCACAAACGGTGAAACTTGACAAATATGGGGGACAATGAGAACGGTGCAAGCTTAACTGACCATTTTAAATCGTTGCGAGAACCAAACGACGGCGTGCATGTCGTGTTCCTGAAGATCCCGTGACGCGCCTCGGAGGATCGGCCAGTGACTCCAGTCGCACAAACAATTGCACGGCTCATTCGGATTGGCCGTGCCATATACGATGTCCTCATCAGATCAGAATCCAGCGCCGTCCGGGTAAAATAAACACCCATTCCATCCTGGTGCTTGCGTTTTGCTTTGCCGTTAGCACGTAGCGATCGCCCTGCCCCTTGACCTGTCCATCCGGCCACGTTTGACTAACGATCTTGTTGAATGTTGATTTATCTTCGATCGCGAGTGCTAAGCTTTCACCTGCTCGATCGGGACCCGGAACCAAAAGTGTGCTAGTACAGTACTACTACCAGCTGTTACTGCCGGTGCCGGACACTGATAGCAGTACGTAATTTTCAGTGGTGAAATGCGCAGCCCATGCATGCTCCTCGTGCCACAAAGGAGGCATGCATGATTCGACGATCCAGATTTGCATGGTGCACTGTAGTGCCGGAGACAGAAAGGGATGATGGTCCATGCGAGGTGGCAGCGGCAGCGGCACCGGCCAGAACAGTGCGGCCCATGCCGTTATCCTGAGGCGGGGCAGCGGGCAGTGTGACGAGACAGGCAGGATTCTCGAGGACGGCGGGGAGTTTACAGGCTTTCGTCAGAAGACGGGGACCCGGGGCCACGGTGATTGGTGTCAGTTGTCACGGCGTGGCGTGGTCACCGCGCCCGAAAATGACAGCGACGGCGGAGTTAAATGGAGGCGGGCGATCATCAGCCAGCGTCACTGCTCTTCGCAGCTACCGCCACGCCACCATAACGCAGCACGCGCAAGCGCGCAGCCAGGCCGGACACGACGACGGCGACGCCGCCGCCGCGAGCCGAGGCCGGTTGGAGGCGGGCACGGCCTGCCGGCGATGGGGGACAGGGCGTCGTGCAGGTTCCGCACGGTGTGCGTCTTCTGCGGCAGCAGCGCCGGCCGACGCAGGGTGTTCGGCGACGCGGCCCTCGACCTTGGCCGCGAGCTGGTAGGCGGATCGGACTGACTCGGCTTTGCCACCGTGCGTCTTCTTGTCAAGTTAAGCTCTTGAGCTCACGCATGGGGTTGCTCATGCCACTGGTGCAGGTGAGGAGGGGCGTCGACCTGGTCTACGGCGGCGGCAGCATCGGCCTCATGGGCCTCGTCGCGCGGACGGTGCTCGACGGCGGCCGCCGTGTCGTCGGGTACGTCCCTCCGTACACAACGCTTCCTCTGCTTCTTGCAGAGTGCTCCGCTCTGCCTGTCTAACACATGCACTGAGTGTTTCTTCGTTCCATCTCTTGGCAGGGTGATTCCCAGGGCTCTCATGCCTGTCGAGGTATGCTTCAGATTTTTATCTCTGTCCTGCACGTAGCATTGTGTAAGTCTAGCCTACCAGAGTAAGGGAAGCTCTGCTCTCATGTTCTCATCCATGCTGAGATAGTGAAATTGCACTATGAAAGAAACCATCCTCTCTACTTCTCTAGGCATACAAGTTCTGCAATTTCCCTGCAATAATAATATGAAGACGACAATTTATGTGAATATGGTCAAGTTTTTGTTTTGTTTTGTCATCTGAATTTAGCCGTGCACCTGAAAAATTCACTTGCCACATGAGGTTATCTCAGCTGAATTTGAAGTGTGTGGCAAAACATTCAAATTAGGTTCATCTTACTGAAATGACGACGACGCAGGTCTGATTTTGTACTTACAACATATTATATCCAGCTGATGTTTCTCTGAAAGTTTCACTTCAATTTGTACTGGCAGATATTAGGTGAGAGTGTGGGGGAAGTAAAGGTTGTATCTGACATGCACGAGAGGAAAGCAGAGATGGCTCGACGATCTGAAGCATTCATCGCTCTTCCAGGTGCCACACGCTTAACGATCTTCCTAGTCATTCTACCATCATCGACCGGTCGTCACGCTGATGAGTTAGTATAGCCTCCTTACAATTTTCTGTTCATAAGGGGGGTATGGAACCATGGAGGAGCTGTTGGAGATGATAACGTGGTCCCAACTCGGAATTCATAACAAACCTGTAAGCAACCGAGCGTAACAGATAGTTTGTACTGCACGACAAATTGGCCGCAGTTTTTTCCCCAAACGAGTCAAGCTTTCCATCGCTAACAAAAATTATACCAATATAGGTTGGGCTGCTGAATGTGGATGGTTACTATGATACCCTGCTTGCCCTATTTGACAAAGGCGCGAGAGAGGGCTTCATCAACCCAGACTGTACACACATACTTGTCTCAGCGCCAACCGCCGCGGAATTGCTGACAAAGATGGAGGTGATTTGATAATTTCGTTGTGACATCCATCTTTATATTCCCGCACAATATTTTCAAATGTGTTTACATGTCCTTTTCTTCTCTGTGTGTCCAGGAATACACTAGGTCGCACCAGGAGGTGGCCCCAGCGACGAGTTGGGAGATCTCAGAGCTTGGCTACACAAAAGCACCACCAGCTGATGGATGAACTCTAACATTCATTCCACTGATATGATGATGCATTTGTTGTTTTTCTTTAATGTTTTTCCTGTTAGCCAAAAGAAATTCAACGTTACGACTGAGATATGATTTTCTCTTGTATTTAATTGTACGGTGTGCTTGTTGTTGCCATATATGGTTTTCATGTTTGAATTGCATTACCAAGTATGAATGTTTGTTCTTGTTGTCTACGATGAATCCGATCCGGCCATCATTGTACACGTAGAAGCAGTTGTGATATGTTATTGGTGACTTATACTTTTTCTGTTTTCTTTGCAATTTGCAAGCATTGCAAAATATCATAAATAAGTTACAATAGCTATTACGAGTTAAGTAATTGACCGGCCAGAATCCATCTTGTGATCTTGTGCACAACTCCATAGTGGTCATATTTTTACACCCAAATTTACATAAATACGTTTTTATAGCTTCTCTAGAGGGGATAGTTGTATTGTTTTCCATAATTGAGAAGACGTGATATATTATCTATATTTTTTGACTATATACTGTGAGGGATCTATTATCTATGTTTATCCAATATAACGAGTGAATTCCACCTTTTACTTCTTAGTTGGCCATCCGAAGGCTATTATCTCATTTTACGAGAATTCTACCAATTTACTCATTTAGTTGAAATATATCATATTTTATGGTATATAAGTTTTGGACCCATTACAACAGCTCAAGATCACATGTTTGCAGCCATGGCATGCCATAACGAATAGGCAACAAGTGCCCCCACAATACAATGAAAGCCGTTGTGGAGTAGTTTAAAGCAAATGGGGCACTCTTGCCAAGCAACCTCCATGATGACCTTCCTATGCTTTGTTGGCGACCCATGTATGCCGCCTCTTCCACACCATCATCCGCGCACCACACAAAATCTTGCTCCAGCTATAAACCAATGTGTTACTATGAGTATCATGCCCTTCAGCTCAGTGCACACGTCCACGATAGATGCACCCAGGCGTGTGGTTCCCGTGTTAGAGACCATCCACTTTATGCTAAGACCAGGTTCAACCATGGCTCGAGGACCTCCATGTTGTAGCGTCAGGGAGATATAGGAACCAACGATCATCCGATCCACAACAACAGGCTCGGGACGTTGCCGAAATGTGGAGAGCTGACAATGAACCTAAGAGATAGTGCAACTATGTGCTAATTTCTTTCCAATTTGTTTTTCTTCCTCATGTATTCTCGCTTGAGTTCAAGAATGATCAGGGGTCACATAGACTAAATAGCAAAATCTAGGCACGTGTAGATACCAACAACCCTACACATACACCATTCGTGTGTCCAGGACCAAATAACAACACATAATGGTCCTCGAAATCAAATGCATCCATATCCCCCAAACCCGACTCTTCGTCATTGTCCTTCAACAAAGAAGGTAGAGCAAGAACATAACCTTGAAATCATAAGCCACGTGATCAAAGTTACTTGTCCACTCAACATCTTCCCATCGTCCATTGATCAATCAACACCATGTGATCACAGTTAGATCGTGTAGGCTTACATTTGTGTGCCACTATGGATGGTCATTCATGTTAGCCACGACAGAATGCGGCTTAGTAAGCTAGGTGCCACACCACAACTACTTGAGATGTGGTTCTAATGTGTGAAAATGGTCCACAACTTGAATGGGGTAAAATGTGGAAAAATTCCTGCTAAGTGGGTTAGAAGGGATAAGTTCTCATTAAATGGGCCAATCATCACAAATGCAAACAAGGGGGTAAAACATGGAGTTCACTATAAAACATGGTTACCCCATGATCCCGATGTTTATCAAACTAGCTAATATCATGCACAAATGGATCTGACTATCATTTTTATGTTGTTATCTAATTGTAAACCAAATTAGAGATGCTTATCATGCAACTTGTCTAAGGAAGTTAATGGCCATGGGCCGTCGTAAACTCCTAAATTTTGTATGACTGAGTTAAATATAAATCATTGTGACAACTAAATTCTTATATAGTGCAACAAAAATTATAGAGAATCAAAAAGTAGGTAACAAATTAAAGTGTGACACACAACTCTCACAACAGAAGATAATATAAGCCAGTTGAAGAGCATGTTTCCATGTTATGGCCAACATACGAGAGGACTCATGTATCTAGGTGCACATAGCAAGAGAGCTAGGGTGTACTAGTATTTAGAGGCATCAGGAATGACCCCTTCACCAAGAACCATCAGAATTTAGATGTTCCAATATGCTTCACATCCATATGGGTACATACACTTGGATGAAAGGAAGCATACGCGGATGAGATATAGAAAAAACCAGACTGGACTCCGCATGATCTTCCTTCTCATGCACCCATCACCACCACCTTCCTCCCTGCCCTGACTGGCCACATCAGGTGCCTAGATGGATACTACGGTCTGTCACTTGCACTACAGATGGATTTATAAACATGGATAGCCGACAGATACTCATTTTGTGCCGGTAGCACTTGAACTGCTTACTACGATTGAGGTGATTGGATATTTTTGTGATGAAATCCATCTCTATATTCTTGTAGCACTTTAGAATTTGATTATTTGTACCCATGTTTGTCTACAACAATACACTCGACCACACTAGTAGCTTCCCCTGGTGATGAGCTACGAGATCTCGAAGCTTGGACACGCAAGAGCATCATTGGCTAATGGACGAA
The DNA here is from genome assembly GCA_963921465.1 of Triticum timopheevii. Classification (NCBI taxonomy): domain Eukaryota; kingdom Viridiplantae; phylum Streptophyta; class Magnoliopsida; order Poales; family Poaceae; genus Triticum; species Triticum timopheevii. The sequence goes on from OY997262.1 coordinate 427,237,843, forward strand.
CCCTAGGATGCATTTGTGTCCCAAAACCAATGTGTTCCACTAATAAAGTGATCACCGATGAATTTCATCTTTTCTTTCATGTTTATAAGGGCAAACAAATTTTAATGTCATGGCAGGGAGTTTATTTTTCACTGCGTTTAACTATGAGGCATGCTTTTCATGTCCATCTACAGTTTACAAGTTTGAATTGAAAAAAGTTTGTGAGTTTGTTTGCAATTTTTTTAGAAAGAAGGCTCAAGAAGAGTCTGACTTGGAATTAACAAAGCCGTCAACCGGCCAGGATTACAAAACGACATACAACAAGCAAAGAAGAAAAAATAAGGCGGCAAAAAATACATAGTGCGCACACATGCCTATCCGCCAACCGGTCTACCAGACAAACATGAGAAGAAAAGAAACACAACCTGAAGCACTGATTCCAACGTCTTCAACAACATCCAACACAGTAGGAAGGTGAGGATCATAAGAGGGACACCGCCTATGAAGAACACTTATTTTCCCACTTCTAGAAGGATAAGACAAGTATACCATGCCATCTGATAGTGGTACCAGTGAAGAGGGCCTCTACGGCTCTGCCCTCTCTCCCTAGCTCGTAGGGTGTCGTATTGTCAACTAGCAGATAGCTCACTCTAGAGCACGAAAGAACAACATAGACCTGGCTACCAAGGAAGAAGACCAGAACGGGTACCAGGTTCGCAGAGTAGTACTCAACAATCCCAACACCGACCAAGAAACTGCCCACGCAACAAGAAAAAGCTGAAAAGCTCATCACACGAGAAGCCCGACACAAAGGTGACCACATCATCGATGAAGCAAACTAGGAGTAGATGAGGCACCGGGCACTTTGTACCAGCAGCATGCCATTGTAACTGAAGAGGGAAACCCTATACCCTCTTGCCCATGCTCGAGGGCATTGAACCACCAACAGACATGAGCAGGCGCACACCCACCTACCGAGGTGATCTGTTTTATGAAGAAGGGCTACGTTCGAATCCGTATAGCCCTAAATATGCCTTTTTTAGATTTTAGGACCTCTATCCTATATTATATTTAGTTTAGTAGTTTTCATTTTCTCATTAGTATTTGTTTATAGACTGGATAGGTGCCGGCAACATAGATTAGAGATAAAATCATTACCAAGGGCTCATTCATCAAAAATCAAAACCATATAGACACGCAAAGAAAAACGAACTGCCCCGACGTCCGAAGAGAACCAACCTCACCCATCCCTTAAAGAACGATGGGCCACCTCACGTGAGACTAGCCTCCCTGGCAACTGCAAGAGAGCTCCGCTGCAGCCTCCCACCCCCGTCTCTCTCCTGCCTACTACTAGTACCCCACGCGTGAGAACTAGGCGCTACGCCAGATCCAAGATGGATCTGTGGCGAGCATCCCATGTTTTGGGAGAACGACGGCTAGAAGGCACACCACATTATGACTCGCCCACCAGATGAGCACTCACAACCGGATTTGGATTCTCGAATGGCCCTATGAGCGTGGGACACGGAGCACCAGGGGTCGGACGCGGGCAACTTGTAGTTGGAGGCAACGGGAGAGTGTAAGAGGATTAGAGGGGAGAATTGGTGGAATCGCTTGCTGTATTGCTGATCCCTATGGGCATGTCTTGGAGGATATGAAGCCCCCGTAGAGGCAAGGAAGGAGAAGGGATATGAATCTTATACTATCAAATAAACATATACCAAATATACTCTAACATTCCCGCGATCAGAATGATAGTGACGCAGACAGTGAGACTGAAGAACAAGCCGAGGTTTGTAAGCCGAACGTCTGACATCCCCACACAGTCAAACAGATGAAGCGTCACGGCTGTTATGTGTGCGGGGATGTTAAAGTATAACAAAGAGGACAGGGCAGGATCAGAGGAGGAGGAGGATGTGGGAGATCTTGCCACCGCCGCCGGCAGCGGTGGCGGGGAGAGGACGGAGGGAGTGGGGAACGAATGTGGCGGTGACTAGATCACCTTGTGAGCTGGAAGAGTGGCTCACAAGACGGAGGGGATTGTTAGGTAACCAAAGTAAAAAATAGTTGTGTTCTTGTTGTCGTTTGCATTGCAGTGTTAAGCGTGATTAGGAGTACCTGGGGCCATATCGATGACAGGTGACTAGTGAGTAGCTGCTGATGGCAAATTTTACTCATTTGAGGCTTCTCTTTTTTTGCTTGTTAAGGAAACAATGGTGATTTAAGTGATGTGATCGGTACTCATCCTTGCTTCACCTCATGTAGAGTGACGTGCTTCCAAAGCACATTTTTGGGAAGTAGGTGATTTCTTTTGGAACCGGAATAATTACATTTTCCGTCGAAGGAGATCGCCAAAGAGACTGCTAATTAGCAGTAGTTCATGAACAGAGGTCAGCAACTGTGGCAATTGCTAAATTCAGCTCCTTGTTCTTTGTTTCTTTGATGCCAATGGACAGTTAGTTGTTCTTTGGGCTCCCAGCCGCACGACGTTGCTCTGGAGCATGGCGCACATGAGTTCCGCAGCTGCGTCCACATGCACCACGCACCACAGCATGGTGTTGCCACAATTGAAGTTCCTACACAGTAAAATAACCAGTGCAAATAACCAAAGTAGGTGCAGTATTAAATTATCACTCATTCTCTAGGAAGAAAAGGTGATATAAGGGCATCTCCAGCCGCGCCCCCAGGAAGGCCTCCCCAGGCGATTTTTTCGTGCCGGCGCCGAATAAACGGCCCAGTCGCGCCCCCAGGAGCCCGATTTTCGCCGGCTTGGGCCGAAAACAGCGCCGGCGGACCCAGCCCGAACCAGGCGCGCTGGGGGGCGCCCGGGGGTGCCGGGGCGAGCTGTTTTGGCGCGAAAAAGACGCGGGCCAGCCGCGTCAGCGACTCGGCGCCTCGTCTTCCCCCAACGGCCTCGGTTCCCGCGGGGAATCAAAGGCAAGGCTGCCGCCGGTCAGCCTTGCCATTGATTCCTCACGGGTGGCGCTTCACGGGACGGCGCGCCGACGCCTCCCCTCCCTCGCACGCGCACACACGGGCGCGGCCCGGCTATAAAAGCCGGCGGCCTCCACTCGCCTGTGCCCACACCAGCCCCGCCCCTCGCCGCCGTCCAACCCCTCCCTCTCCCTGCCTCTCCCGAGCGCCGCCGCCCAGCCCCTCCCTCTACCTCTCCCGAGCCCGCCCAGCCCCGCCGTCGCCATGGCAGAACGCTTCCCCGGAGAGGAGGCGGCGGCCAACGGCTTCGGCCGCCGTTTGCTCCGCGAACAGGAGTCCTGGCTCCTGTTCCAGGCGAACATCCCGGCGCCGCCGGACATGCGCGCCGGGCCAACGGGGTGGAGACTCAGCGCCGGGGGAGTGCCCATTCCCCCGTTGCCCGACGCCGTGGCGAAGCCGAAGTACTTCGCCGAGGAGGTCGAGATCGTGCGCGCGTCCCTCACCGATGCCCAACTCTCCCTCCCCCAATACGCCGCCGACAACCACGCGTCCTGGGCGGCGTATTTCGAGCGCCGCCAGCAGCAACGATTGGCGTCCACCAACGGCGCGCCGGTGGTCGGCGGCCGGCAGAACAGCGAGGGGCGCCACCTCTGGTGGGGCGTCCCCGGCCGCACACTCGAGGGCGTGCTCACGTACCTCGAGGGCGGCAACGACCCACCGTTGGCGTTGTCGTGGTTCTAAGTCTGACAGTAGAGTGGGGGGTAGGTATGGAGAGGCAAGGTCCTAGCTATGAAGCAGTTGTAAACACAAGAGATGTACGAGTTCAGGCCCTTCTCGGAGGAAGTAAAAGCCCTACGTCTCGGAGCCCGGAGGCGGTCGAGTGGATTATGTGTGTATGGATTACAGGGGTGCGAACCCTTTACACTGAGGAGGGGGTGGCTTATATAGTGCCTGCCAGACCCCTCCGGCCCTCAGTAATGCGGTGTTTAAAGTACATTAAGTCTAGGCGTTACTGGTAACGCCTCACATAAAGTGTCCTAAATACCATAAAGTCTACTTAATTACAGACCGTTGCGGTGCAGAGTGCTTCTTGACCTTCTGGTGGTCGAGTGAGTCTTCATGGTCGAGTCCTTCGAGTCCGTCGAGTGAAGTCCCTCTTGGTCGACTGGAAGGTAGTTTCTTCTGAGGGTGTTCTTGGGTAGGGTACTTAGATCAGGTCTATGACCCTACCCTAGGTACATGACTTCATCATTAGCCCCCGAATGGATTGAGGTTTGAGTGAGGAAGGAGTTGATATTATTTCCGACCTGCTTTTGTGTTCTGGATATGTATCGTCTTGGACCAATAATCTCTTCGTTGATAATCAGCAACTTTTCTTCAGTCGCCTTGATCCATTCTTTTCTCTCATCGAGTGAACTTTTGAACTTAGTAATTTCTGAGCGACGGATCGCAGGAAATCTCTCGTCTGACAGATCAAACTGCGGTTAGCGGATTTTGTGGGATTCGAATTTTGGGGAAGCGCGCGAAGCGGGGCGGACCGCGGAGTTCGGATGGGATAGGGCATAGACGCCTCGATCCCCACGCCACCTTTTTCGCCAGGATGTGATTGGATTGCCTGGGCCCACTTGTCATTCACTCGGAAGTGTTCTTATAAAGGCGCCCGGCGAGGGTTTTTGAACAGTATCTCTTCATTCTTCCCCCTGCCCTCTCCGCCTCCGCCCACTGCGCCCGCTCTCGCCTCCGCCCCATCGCTCCTCGTACGCTTCGCTGGAAACAATGGTGAAGGAGAAGACGGCGGCGCTGGAACGCGCGAAGAAGGCGACGGCGACGGGGAAGGCGAAAGGGAGAGCAACCAGTCGGGGCGGGTCTTCGTCCAGATCCCGCCTGCCGCAAGGCTGGGTCCAAGGGGATTGGATCCGGTCGACCATCACTGAGAATGATCTCACCGACATGGCCAACGACGGTCTGATCCCCCACGGAGCAGCAAGGCTCCCGGGGAACGAGTGGCAACCCCAGCCGGAAGAGGGTGAGTGTGTTCTTCTGGCTACCCAAGTCGACCGTGGGTTTTCTTTGCCTCCGAGTGTTTTCTTCCGTGGTTTCCTGAACTTCTTTGGGGCGCAACTCCACCACTTCAATCCGAACTCTATCGCCTACCTAGCTGCCTTTGTGTCCATGTGTGAGAACTTCCTGGGTTGCCGACCGCACTGGGGTCTGTTCAAGCATATCTTCACTTGTCGTTCTCAGACCGTGAAAAAGGCGAGTCCAGATGACGATAAGACCAAGGTTATTCAGATGTGTGGAGGTCTGGGGATTCAGATGAGGAACAAGAGCACCTTCCCAACCATGACCCTTCCTGAGTCGGTCAGAGGATGGCAGTCGACTTGGTTCTACTGTCAGAATGAGTCGACGCCGGGGCAGTCGAGTGGTCTCCCTCCGTTTACCATGGACCGAGCAAACAAGCCCTCTTCTCTGAAGGTGCTCCCAGAGGAGAAAGCCGACGTGAAGATGTTGATGGAGCGTGTGGTCCAGTTAGTTCGGGAAGGAGTGACGGGTATGGACCTTCTGGAGGTCTTTCTTAGGCGACGTATCCAGCCTCTTCAGTATCGAGGCCATTGCATGTGGCTGTACTGTGGAACCGAGGATGAGACTCGGATCAATCCAGAAGCAGTCGACGACGCCACACTGGAGAGGTGGATGGCCGCGGTCACTGGGAACAAAGACAACCCGCGTGGAGCCAGGAGGATTCCACCACTCGACCATTCTAGCATTCCAGACAAGGTATGCCCACTTTATCTCCAATTGTATTCTTGACATACTTATTCCGTTTTTGCTGCAAATTGGTTGATTGATCTTTGTCTTGATGTCTGACAGGCCCTCACCGAAATATACTCGATGCCCAATGGAGCGCAGACTCCGACTGAAGAGGGGGAAGTGAGTGGGGGCGAAAGCCAGGAGGAGTGGGACTCGGATGCCGCTGAAGATGATGATGATGACGACTCCGACGGGGAAGAAGAAGAGGAGGAGGAGGAGGAGGAAGTTGCACCGCCTCCCACGGAGAGGCGCTCGAAGCTCATCCACGACCCTGGGACTGAGCGTGGTAAGGGGGTTGCGACTGTCGCGCAGTCGACCAAGCGCCCTCGGACCACTTCTCCGGCGCCGACTGAGAAGGCTCCGAAGCAATCTCGAATGGCGCCGACGAAACCAGCGAAGGTCTTGCCGAAGATGAAGGTGTCAATTCCCACCATATCAGGGTAAAAAATGCTATCTGAGTCTTCTTGCTCTACACGAGTTTATTTTTGGTCGACTCATGAGTTAACCGACTGATTTTTGGAATTGCAGTGCTGCTACTTCTGATACCTCGGCCAGGGCTGACGATCATGAGATGGAAGATGCTGCAACCTCAAAACCTGGTACCACTATCTTAATTCCGTTTTTTAGTCGATTGGCTCTTGGTCTCTAATTCCGATTCTTTTCTGCAGCTCCATCTAATGTCGTTATCACCCTTCCTGACGACGACGACGATGAGGAACCGCTGAAGCACAGGAGGAGCAGGAAAGCGTCTGCTGGCAGGGTGGCTCAGGACGTGACAGCACCCGAGACATTAGTTGCAGAGGAGGAGAACACCACTCGGCACACCGTATCTTTCGCGGTGCCGCTGACGAGTGCTCACCCCGGGTCGTCGAGTGCTGCGCAGCCTTCCCACTTCGCGACCCACTACGTCCTAGAGGACCAAGCCAGTGCTGCAAAAGAAGCGATACGCCAGGCGGGAGTCATGATTGAGCAGGTGAAGGTCATCCGGGAGGCTAGCCAGGTAGCCTATGACGCCAGTTCCGCTCTTCAAAGCAATTATCAGGTCAGTCGGTCATCGCCTGTTCTGTTAGGATATGATTTCTGAAAATCTTTCTTTCCGGAATCTGTAGTAGTCACCCACTGGGTGTGTCGATTGAAATTCCGGTTTAGTGGGGGCACGCTGAGTGCACCCACTGGGTGTAGTCCCCAAGGCTATGGTGGACTACTGGCAGTCGACCATAGGCTTTATAAGTTAAGTTCTTTCTTCATTCGTCTAGGTCGAATGGATTTCTCCAACTGGTGGGGGCACGCTGAGTGCACCCACTGGGAGTAGTCCCCGAGACTGTGGTCGACTGCTGGCAGTTGGCTACAGTATGTAGAACATGACTCTCTTTTTTTTTGTTGGTCGACTGGTCGACTCTATCTTGATAGAACTAGTGGGGGCACGCTGAGTGCACCCACTGGGTGTAGTCCCCAAGACTACGGTCGAATGTTTGTATTCGGCTGTAGTCTTAGAAACGCATGATTTTCCCTTAGTCACTCGGAAGTGAATTATCTTTGGCATTTTGTCGATTGGTTCTTCGTAGAAATCCTGCGACCTTGCGGCTCGTTATACCGAGCTGGAGAACAAACATATCCAGCTTGAGCTTGATCTGAAGCTGGTCCAGGAGAATCTGGCGAAGGCGAAGGAGGAGACCAAAGGTACATTTGGTGAGGCCTCGACGACTGCTTTGCACCTCATTTGTTTCAAAATCTGATCTTGCTGTAACTTTGTAGGCAAAGTGAAGGAGGCCCAGAAGAAGAAAGATCTTGAGCTAGCTGAGATGCAAAAGACAGCTTTAGAGAAGACCAAGCTCGCAGACGAGAAGTTAGCTTCGGCCACTAAGCTTGAAGAAGAAAACACCAATCTGAAAGCTGCTCTTGCTATCGCTAACAAGGAGGTCAGTCGACTGAAAAGCGACAAAGCTGCTCTGAATGACAAGGCCAGTCAGTTGGCTGGGAAGAAGAATGATCTGGAGGCCTATCTAAGCGGACTCGCCAAGAAGTTGTTCCTAATGCTCGAAGGTAATCCTTTGTGCCAAACAATCGTTTTTACAGTGATCTTTCCATTCGACCATTGCCTTGACTCGGCGATTGTACTTGCAGAATTTTGCCAAAACTTTGAAGAGGAAACTAGTAGACTGGAACCAAACCTGGACCCCATCAACTCTCCGGTGAACGATGAGGTTGCCATGAACATGTTCCGGCTCGAGTCTCGTGTTGCTGCTGTCGTTGACTATCTTGCAAGGCTGAAGGTCGCCACTTCCCGCATTGACACTATGCTCTGGCCCAGGGAGACGCTCCAAAATGACCTCGAGTCTTTGATGGCTCGACTAAACACAGTCCCTGGTCGAGTGCAGGAGTGGAAGAAGTCTTCTGCTAGGTGTGGCGCAGATGTCGCTCTGTGTCCGACCCGAGTCCATTGCAAGGATGCGTGAGAGGACAAGCTGGCGGCTCTTCGGGTGGCTAACACCAAGAAGTATGATTTCCGGTCTTTCATGGAGACTTTCATTGCTGCTGCCACTCGGATCGCGGACGGAATTGACCTTGATGAGTTTGTTGCACCTTCCAGCCCTCCACAGGAGGGGTAAAAAACTTCTTGAGCTCGATACTTTAAATTTGCCTCGGTATGCCGAGTGATTTTGTAACCGATAAACCTTAACAGGCTTAGCGCCTGAGCACTTTCGGTTCCGTTAGGTATTTATCCGAACTTGTATTCGACATTCGAATATGCTTGCATTTGTCTCGGGATGTCTTTTGCAGGTTAAAGTGAGGTGCTCATTGCAGTCGACTTGTTCCCCAATTCGCTTAGGCAAGCACTGAGCTGCGGCTAAGCCTCCGAGTGGTTGGCATGCTCTTCACTCGGTAGGAATTTTATAACTTAGGCGAGCACTGGGCTGCAGCTAAGCCTCCGAGTGGGAAGTCTGCTCTTCACTCGGTAGGATTTTTATTACTTAGGTGAGCGCTGGGCTGCAGCTAAGCCTCCGAGTGGGAGGTCTGCTCTCCACTCGATAGGATTTTTATTACTTAGGCGAGCACTGGGCTGCAGCTAAGCCTCCGAGTGGGAGGTCTGCTCTCCACTCGGTAGGATTTTTATTACTTAGGCGAGCACTGGGCTGCAGCTAAGCCTCCGAGTGGGAGGTCTGCTCTCCACTCGGTAGGATTTTTATATCTTAGGCGAGCACTGGGCTGCAGCTAAGCCCCCGAGTGGGAGGTCTGCTCTTCACTCGGTAGGATTTTCACGTTGTACTTGTGGCGTAGCTCGGAGGAGAGGGTCGCAGTCGACCTGCACCTCATCTTCCTAACGACCGCACATTGTACTTGTGGCGTAGCTCAGAGGAGAGGATCGCAGTCGACCTACGCCTCGTCCTCCTTGCGACCGCACATTGTACTTGTGGCGTAGCTCAGAGGAGAGGATCACAGTCGACCTACGCCTCATCCTCCTTGCAACCACACATTGTACTTGTGGCGTAGCTCAGAGGAGAGGATCGCAGCCGACCTACGCCTCGTCCTCCTTGCGACCGCACATTGTACTTGTGGCGTAGCTCAGAGGAGAGGGTCGCAATCGACCCGCGCCTCGTCCTCCTTGCGAGCATACGTTGAATTTGAACTTAGGCGAGTACTTAGACTGCAGCTAAGCCCCCGAGTGGGAGTCTGGCTCACCACTAGGTAGGATTTTTATTGAAACTTAGGCGAGTACTTGGACTGCAGCTAAGCCCCCGAGTGGGAGTCGGGCTCACCACTCGGTAGGATTTTATTGAAACTTAGGCGAGTACTTGGACTGCAGCTAAGCCCCCGAGTGGGAGTCTGGCTCACCACTCGGTAGGATTTTATTGAAAATTAGGCGAAACGGATTCGCAGCTAAGCCCCCGAGTGGGAGGCTGGCTCACCACTCGGTAAGGATTTTTTTACAAACTTAGGCGAAACGGATTCGCGGCTAAGTCACCCACTGAGGGGAGACTTTTTACTAAACAAATAAAAGTGACAAAAATCATTGGGGAAATTATGACACTATTATCTTGCAAAACATGGACTACAGAAGTACTTTTATTACAACTCATCCGAGTGAAAACTTAAGTGTAAAATGGACGGAGTAGTTCCGCGTTCCAAGCTCGGGGCTCGTCGATATTGTGGTTGACGTTGTAGAGACGGTACGCCCCGTTGTGGAGGACCTTGGTGACGATGAAGGGTCCTTCCCAAGAAGGAGCAAGCTTGTGTTGTTTCTGCTGATCCACTCGGAGAACCAAATCTCCTTCCTGGAAGGCTCGACTCTTCATGTTTCTGGCGTGGAAGCGACGCAAGTCTTGTTGGTAGATGGTCAATCGGATCAGAGCCATCTCCCTTTCTTCCTCTAAAAGGTCGACTGCGTCCTGCCGCGCTTGTTCAGCTTCAGCTTCGTTGTAAAGTTCAACTCGAGGAGCATTGTGGAGAAGATCACTCGGCAAGACTGCTTCAGCTCCATATACCAAGAAGAATGGAGTTCCCCCGGTCGGCCGATTAGGCGTGGTCCGTAGACCCCAAAGCACTGAGGGAAGTTCGTCGACCCATGCTCTAGCCGCATGCTTGAGATCACGCATCAGTCAGGGTTTCAACCCTTTGAGGATCAAGCCATTGGCTCGCTCCGCTTGTCCATTCGACTGTGGATGGGCGACCGAAGCGTAGTCGACTCGTGTGCCTTGAGAGGTGTAGAAATCCCTAAATTCCTCTGAGTCGAAGTTTGACCCATTATTTGTAATGATGCTGTGCGGGACTCCATATCTGAATATCAGTTCCCTGATGAAGCTAACAGCAGTACCGGCGTCAAGGTTCTTGATGGGTTTAGCCTCAATCCACTTGGTGAACTTGTCGACTGCCACTAGTACATGCGTGAAGCCGCTTCGACCTGTTCTCAAGGTGCCCACCATATCCAACCTCCATACTGCGAAGGGCCAGACGAGTGGTATGGTCTTCAGAGCTGACGCAGGCTTGTGTGACATATTGGAGTAGAACTGACATCCTTCGCACTTGTCCACTATTTCCTTTGCCATCTCATTTGCCTTTGGCCAGTAAAATCCGGCTCGGTATGCTTTGGCCGCGATGGTCCGAGAGGACGCATGATGGCCACAGGTCCCCGAGTGGATATCATCAAGGATGATTCGACCTTCTTCTGGCGTTATGCACTTCTGACCAACTCCAGTCGCGCTCTCTCTGTACAACTGTCCTTTGATTACGGTGAAGGCCTTGGATTGACGGACGATCTATCGAGCCTCTTCCTCATCCTCCGGGAGCTCTTTTCTCAGGATATACGCGATATATGGAACTGTCCAGTCGGGAGTGACCACTAAGACCTCCATGACCAAGTCGGCCACTGCTGGGACTTCTTCTTCAGTCGGATCTATGGCACTCTTGGGTTGCGGAGCTTCTTCGGTGAAAGGATCTTCTTTTACTGACGGAGTATGGATATGCTCCAAGAACACACCACTCGGAATGGCTTCTCTCTTGGAACCTATCTTTGCTAGATCATCAGCTGCTTGATTTTTTAGTCGGGGTATATGATGGAGCTCTAACCCCTCAAACTTCTTTTCCAGCTTCCTCACTGCATTACAGTATCCAGTCATGGCTGGGCTTCTAACGTCCCACTCCTTCATCATTTGGTTGACCACCAAATCTGAGTCGCCATAAACCATAAGGCGACGGACGCCGAGTGAAATGGCCATGCGCAACCCATACAAAAGGGCCTCGTACTCTGCCTCATTGTTGGAGGAATCAAAGTGAATCTGGAGCACATATCTGAGCTTATCTCCTCTGGGGGACACCAGGACAACCCCAGCACCGGAACCATTCAACATCTTAGAGCCATCAAAGAACATTGTCCAATGCTTCGAGTGAACTTCAGTCGGCTGCCGTGGTTTAATCCACTCGGCGAGGAAATCTGCTATTGCCTGGGACTTAATGGCTTTCTTTGCCTCAAACTTGATATCAAGGGGAAGAAGTTCAATCGCCCATTTCGCCACTCGACCAGTTGCATCTCTGTTGTGCAAAATCTCTAAAAGTGGAGCGTCGCTGACGACTGTGATGGAATGATCAGAGAAATAATGAGCAACCTTCTTCGTGGTCATGTATATCCCATACACAAGCTTTTGATAATGAGGGTATCTTTGCTTGGATGGAGTCAAAACTTTAGACAGATAATACACTGGGCGCTAAACTTTGAAGGCTTTCCCTTCTTCTTCCCGCTCGACCGTAAGTACTGTACTGACGACTTGTCCTGTGGCTGCGATATAAAGCAACAGAGGCTCTTTGCTGATTGGAGCAGCAAGCACCGGCTGGGTGGAGAGCAGAGCTTTTAGCTCGGCAAACGCTGCATCAGCTTCTGGAGTCCACTCGAACTTGTCTGCCTTCTTCATCAGTCGGTAAAGAGGCAATGCCTTTTCACCGAGTCGTGAGATGAATCGACTTAATGCGGCCAAGCATCCAGTAAGCTTCTGGACATCGTGCACTCGCACGGGGCGTTTCATTCGGAGTATAGTGCCGATATTTTCTGGATTAGCATCAATTCCTCGTTCGGAAACGAGAAAACCGAGTAACTTGCCACCAGGAACTCCGAATGTGCACTTTGATGGATTGAGCTTGATATCATACCTCCTGAGGTTGGCAAATGTTTCGGCGAGGTCAGTTAGCAGGTCGGAACCTTTTCGCGACTTGACCACGATATCATCCATATACGCTTCCACATTCCGACTGATTTGAGTGAGCAAACACTTCTGAATCATTCGCATAAACGTGGCTCCGGCATTCTTGAGGCCGATGGCATGGTGATATAGCAGAAGCACCCGAATGGAGTGATGAAAGCTGTTTTTATCTCATCAGGTCCGTACAGACGGATCTGATGGTACCCGGAATAGGCGTCTAGAAAAGACAATCTCTCGCATCCCGCGGTCGAGTCAACAATTTGATCAATGCGAGGGAGAGGAAAATGATCTTTCGGGCAGGCCCGATTGATGTGCTTGAAATCAATGCACATTCGGAGTGAGTTGTCCTTCTTAGGAACCATGACGACATTGGCGAGCCACTCGGAGTGGTATATCTCTCGGATAAATCCTGCCGCCAATAGTCGAGCCACCTCCTCACCAATAACTTTTCTCTTCTGGACGGCGGACCGCCGAAGATGTTCTTTAACTGGTTTTGCTGCTGAGTCGACTCTAAGACGATGCTCAGCCAGTCCCCTGGGAACACCTGGCATGTCAGCTGGCTTCCATGCAAAAATGTCCCAGTTCTCACGGAGGAACTGGATGAGCGCTTCTTCCTATTTCGGGTCGAGTGTTGTGGAGATGTGGGTCGGAGCTGCATTGGGGCCGGTCGGGTGAATGCGGACGGGCTTCGTCTCACCGAACGACTGAAATGCTGACTCTGTGGCGGGCTTCTTGGCTCGCAGCAAATCACTCGGATCTGCATTTTGCTTATATTCTTCAAACTCGACCGCTGTCACCTGGGAATCGGCAATCTTTGAGACTTTCTGGAAACACTCTTCTGCCTTTTTCCGATCACCAGTGACAGTGATCACTCCTTTGGGGCCGGGCATCTTCAGTTTGAGGTATACGTAACATGGTCGAGCCATGAACCGTGCCTAAGCTGGTCTCCCCAAAATAGCGTGGTACGCGCTCTGAAAATCCACGACCTCAAACGTCAGCTTCTCTTTGCGAAAATGCTTTGAATCACCAAACACCACGTCCAGAGCTATTTGGCCAAGTGACTCGGCTTTCTTTCCTGGTATAACTCCATGAAAACTCATGTTACTGGTGCTCAGTCGGGACATCGGAATGCCCATTCCTTTGAGCGTGTCCGCATACAATAAGTTCAGTCCGCTACCACCGTCCATCAGCACCTTCGTCAGCCGAGTGCCTTCGACAACCGGGTCGACCACCAAAGCTTGCCTCCCAGGGGTGGCTATATGAGTCGGGTGATCAGACTGGTCGAATGTAATGGGTGTTTGGGACCATCTCAGATAACTTGGTTTCACCGGGGCAACCATGTTCACCTCACGGTTAATAACCTTCAGTCGGCTCTTGCTTTCCACATCCGCAAAAATCATCAGAGTGGAGTTAACATGAGGATATCCTCCCTCACTGTCTTCCTTGTCTTCGGCTTTGTCCGATTCCTTTTCGTTGTCCTTGGACTGCTTTCCTTGGAACTGCTGGATCAGGAGTCGACACTGGCGAGTGGTATGCTTTGGATAGATGATATTACCCTCTTCGTCTTTTTTCGTGTGGATGTGACACGACATATCCATCACGTCATTTCCTTGTTTATCCTTCACCTTCTTGGGGTTCTAGGATCCTTTGGGTTTCCCTTTGAACTTGCCCTGAGTCACGGCCAGAGCCTCTCCAGGAGCAGCTGGTTCGGCCTTCCGCTTCTGCTTCCGACTGGTGTTTCCCTTCTCCGACTAACTCGGCTTGTACTTGCCGCTTCGGAGTCGGTCTTCCTCTTCGCCGTTGGCATACTTGGTAGCAATCTCCATCATTCGACTCAGGGTCATGTCTCCGGTTCGACCAAACTTCAAACTCAATTCTCTGTTCTTAACACCATCCTTGAAGGCGCAGACCGCGTGGTGATCAGACACGTTCTCCACGGTATGATGCAAAGTGATCCATCTCTGAATATACTCTCTTAGAGTCTCATTCGTCTTCTGCACACAAACTTGCAGCTCTGTCAATCCAGCTGGTCGCTTGCAAGTTCCCTCAAATGTTCTGACGAACACTCGGGACAGATCTTCCCAAGTGTAAATACTGCTTGGAGGTAATTGATTCAACCATGCTCTGGCAGAACCTTCCAACATGAGTGGCAAATGCTTCATGGCCACCTCATCATTCCCGCCACCAATCTGTACCGCCACTCGGTAGTCCTCAAGCCAGGTTTCAGGCTTAGACTCACCAGTGAACTTACTTACTCCAGTTGCCAACCTGAAGTTGGGGGGAATCACCGCGGCTCTGATAGCACTGTTGAAACATTCCGGACCAGAAACATGCACTCGACTGCTAGTGGGCGCATCTCTGTCAGGGCCACCTCGATGAGCCCTGTTCCGATCGACCAAGCCTTGCATGATGATGGATCGCGCGTCAAAGCCTGGTTCCCTGGGGTCAACCGGAGCTCTTCGCCCCACACTGAGTTGACGCCTGTCATCCTGCTGCCGAGGAGCGTAAGACCCACCCCTCAGGGGGGAGTGGGCACTCAACACCTATCATCACGATCATGTCGGTCACCGTACTGGTCTCGCCGATTCTCGCGTCCTTCACGCCGTGGAGGCGATCTGGGACTGTGAGCCGATTGAACCGTATCCGCAGCGACGGATCGACTGTGAATTCTGTTGCGTGACTGCGACACGGCTGAATTCTGATCTCCTGCTGCCCGGAGCAAATCTCTGATCCGCATCAAGCCTCTGCCAGCTTCCGACTGAGAGGGCTGGATGGACTCTGCTATACGGGTTGCAGCTGCTAAATTCTGAATCGGGGTTCGATATACCTGAGTCGGCGGGAAGAGTTGACGTTGATTGGAGTCGGGTACTCGTTGCCGCGCGCGCTCGTCGAGTGCTCGCTGAAGGTTCTCCAGACGAGCACGTTCAGCCAAGTTGGCCAAACATGCCTCCTCCAAGGCACGAGCCTCGGGGGTTTCTCCTGCGATGGGAGTATGCAGGGCATCCATGTTCCTGCGGCGAAGTTCTTCCCTTTGTAGGGAATCAAGTGGCTCGGGCTGGTACTCTTCATGGACTTGAGCGGGGTCGCCTCCACCATCTACCCCGTCCTCGCGAGGGAAACCGGGAGGGCTGCGAGGCCCGTTGACCATCAAGACCTCTGCCGCTGGATCACTGCAATCACATTCGGATGCAGTCTCTACGGAGTCAGTCGACAGATCGAACAGGCCGTAGAGAGATTCGTCGGGTTCGATTGCCGCAACTTGGGTGGTGGCCGTCTGGCGAGCCACCGCGTGCCTCACCCACCGCTGGAGTCTCGACCGACCAGAGCGCTTGCGCTGGCGGGAGACCGGGAGGGTGATCGATAGGGGAGTCGACCGATATGGAGTCGACGGTTGCCGCAGCAGAACGCCGCGGACACATGCGCGAAAATGCATCGCACCGCGGACGGGGAGCGCATCAACGTCGAGTGGAGCCTCCTGGAGCCAAGCGGAGTCGTCGGCGATGAAGGTGAGAGCGCCGAGACGGATCTCGCGGCCCTCGACCAAAACTCCACCAGCAACCATGATGAAAGTAGTCGGAAGAATCGCAACTTCTCCAAAAATCGCTAAGACACCCGCCCCACGGTGGGCGCCAACTGTCGTGGTTCTAAGTCTGACAGTAGAGTGGGGGGTAGGTATGGAGAGGCAAGGTCCTAGCTATGAAGCAGTTGTAAACACAAGAGATGTACGAGTTCAGGCCCTTCTCAGAGGAAGTAACAGCCCTACGTCTCGGAGCCCGGAGGCGGTCGAGTGGATTATGTGTGTATGGATTACAGGGGTGCGAACCCTTTACACTGAGGAGGAGGGTGGCTTATATAGTGCCTGCCAGACCCCTCCGGCCCTCAGTAATGCGGGGTTTAAAGTACATTAAGTCTAGGCGTTACTGGTAATGCCTCACATAAAGTGTCCTAAATACCATAAAGTCTACTTAATTACAGACCATTGCGGTGCAGAGTGCTTCTTGACCTTCTGGTGGTCGAGTGAGTCTTCATGGTCGAGTCCTTCGAGTCCGTCGAGTGAAGTCCCTCTTGGTCGACTGGAAGGTAGTTTCTTCTGAGGGTGTCCTTGGGTAGGGTACTTAGATCAGGTCTATGACCCTACCCTAGGTACATGACTTCATCAGGCGTACCCCCCGGCGCAGCACCGACGCGTCGGGCCATGGGCGCCAAGGAGGTTCGGGTCCTCCTCCTCCTCTTCCTCCTCCCGATCCTCATCGCACTCCTCCGGCACTCCGGCCCTGCTCGGCGTCAAGGCCGAGCCCGCGGCGGAGTCGCCGCTCGGCCGGCGCACTCGCAGCACCGACATCGTCATCAACGAGGGCGGCCGGCGCGCCTCCTCCTCGTCGGCTCCTCCGCGCTTCGTCAAGCCAAAGACGGAGCCAGGGCTGGCGCCGGTGAAGACGGAGCCGGGGCTGGCGCCGGTGAAGGCGGAGTTCGACGACGACGACGCGGCCCTAGAATGGGCGCGCCAGGACTCCATTGCGATGGAGAAGGCGCGCCAGGAGAAGGTGAAGGAGCGCCAGCGCGCCGCCCTGCGCCGCTTCAAGGAGCGTCGACGCGGCCGCGATGAAGACGGGGTCGTCGTCCTATGCGACAGCGACGACGACGACGAGGACGCGCCGCCGCCAGTCAGCCATGGCGACGCCGGGTCCAGCAGGGGCACCCGCGTCAAGGAGGAGAAGGCCGACGACGACGATGGCGGCGACGGCGGCGACGACTTCAGCCCCTTTCTTTTTTAGATTAGGTTAATGTAATGAAAATGCGCGAATTTCGCCGAAATTTGCCATGTTTAGCCGAAATTTAACTACTTTTTATCATAACTTCGCTGAACGGCTTTTTTTTTAATACGCGCCTGGGGGCGGCCCTGGGGGCCGACGGCTGGGGACCGACTCGCCCCCAGGGCCATTTTTTGCGCCGGCTCAGCCCCAGACGGCGCTTTTAGACGCCCCCTGGGGGGGCCAACGGCTGGAGATGCCCTAAGTCGGCCGGAGAAGCATCGATCTTATGCTATGCTCAGTACGAGAGGACTTCCAACTATGCACATGCCAAAGAAAACTAAGGCATGCTAGGATTTAGAGGCATCGAGAATGAGACCTCCACGGAGGGTCGGAGAATCGCTCCATGGCACTCCGTAGGCTCTATTGACCTCCTCATGCAATGCGTCTCCTACCACCAGCGTCCTACAATCCGAATATTACTTTATGGTTAAAATTTCCCCCTGGTGTATTATCTATGTACTCTACATCTGTAGCATTGTGTATGTCTAGTCTCTCAAAGTAAAAAATATACTGCCCAGTTCAGTCACGCGGTGTGCATTGGTGTATGGAATTAGGCATGCTCTGATTCATACGGAAACAGAACTGTGAAATAACTCATCATGTCTACTTCTCTAGTCTAGGCCTAAAAAGTTCTGGCAATTTCACTTTAAAAAAGAAGAAGATAATTTACGTGAATTTGGTCCAGGTTTTGTTTTGTTTTGTCATCTGAATTTAGCCGTACACCTGGAAACTCACTTGGCACATGAGGTTATCTTAGCTGAATTTGTACAAGTAGATATTAGGTGAGAGTGTGGGAGATGTAAAGGTTGTATCTAACATGCATGATATGAAAGCAGAGATATCTCGAAGATCCGAAGCATCCATCACTCTTCCAGATGCCACATGCTTAACAATCTTCCTAATCATTCTATCATTATCAATCGACCGCTTTCATAAGTTAGCAGAGCTTGCTTACAATTTTCTGTTCATTTACGGAACCATGGAGGAGCTGTTGGAGATGATAACATGGTCCCAACTCGGAATTCACGACAAACCTGTAAGCAACCGAGCATAACAGATAGATTGTACATCTGGAAATTTTGGTCGCAGTTTTTACGCCAAACCCAATTTTTTTTTCGAAAAGGGGTGGTCCCCGGCCTCTGCATCAGCATGATGCATACGGCCATCTTATTAATAAAAAGGTTCAACAAGGTCTCAATGTCTCCGCAATTATAGAAAAAAAGACAAAGGCTCACACAGAACCAAAAGGCTAGATACACAAACTAGCCAAAAGAGATAAACCACAACCGGTTGGCTCAAAAATAGACAGGGAAACTAATTGCCTATCCTATTACATGACCACCATCCAAACCGGTTGAAGATATCCCGAGCTACCGTCTCCCAGCGGGTAGATCCAGTAACCAAACGTTCACTGACCTCCGTCGGAGTGAGTAGCGACCAGGAACGGATCAACGCCGTAGCTCTGAAGATAACCTGCAAAAAATGAATGTTTGTTGTTCTGTTAAAAACCAAATCATTTCTGCAATTCCAGAGCGCCCACTCTAAGGCGCACACTCCCACACGAATATGTCTTGCTAACCCGGGCTCTACCCTGTTTAGCCATGTTCCAAATAACGTGTTGACCGAATTCGGTGGAGAAATATTGAAAGCAATATGGATAGTCCTCCATAAAATTCTAGCTAGTGGGCAATCAAGAAAAAGATGTTTAATTGTTTCACCCCGATCACAGAAACTACACCTAGTAGGCCCTGTCCAATTACGCTTTGTCAAGTTGTCCTTGGTTAAAATAACTTGTTTGTGTAGAAACCACATAAACACTTTGATCTTCAAAGGAACTTTGACATCCCACACATGCTTGGAGCTAGGAATCGAGCTCGAATTGATGACATCAACATACATTGATTTAACTGTAAATTCACCCGACCTAGTGAGATTCCAGCGTAATTTATCGGGTTGTTGTGAAAGTTGGACATTCATTAGTCTCCTAACTAGATGTAGCCAATCTTCCCAACGATTACCCACTAACGCCCTTCTAAACTGAATATTAAGGGGGATCGAATGAAACACCGTTGCAACGAAAGCCTCACGTCGTTGAACAATACAATATATCGACGGGTATTGGATTGCAAGGGGCGCCCCTCCGAGCCAAGTATCCTCCCAGAATCTCGTACTGGCACCATCACCAACAATAAACTTTGTCCTCTGAAACAATGATAGCTTTACTTTCATAAGCCCTTTCCAAAAGGGTGAATCAGTCGGTCTTACTGTGACCTGAGACAACGTTTTGGTTTGAAGATACTTATTACGGAGGATTTGTGCCCAAGTGGTGTCAGTTCCGCTAGATAACTTCCACAACCACTTACTGAGAAGGCATCTGTTCTTAACTTCAAGATTCTCAATCCCGAGACCCCCTTGGTTTTTCGGTCTACAGATGATATCCCAATTTGCTAAACGGTATTTTCTTTTTAGCTCATCACCCTGCCAAAAGAAACGTGATCGATAGAAGTCCAGTCTTTTCCTAACACCAACTGGGACTTCGAAAAAAGACAAAAGAAACATAGGCATACTCGTGAGAACCGAATTAATAAGAATTAAACGGCCTCCATATGACATGAGCTTACCCTTCCAGCAACTCAGTTTCTTTCGCTAACAAAGATCATATCAATATAAGCTGGGATACTAAACGTGGATGGTTACTTTTGTTGAGTATATTAGCAATTTTTTATATTAATTTAATCCAGGAATAAATCATGAGCATGACGTAAACAATACTAAACAGATATTGATACTTGATCATATTATCACGTACTAGACATATAGTAGAAACATCTACGCAAATCGCTAGTACTGCATACACGGAAATAAACGGAGTGGGATAAATGTGTTATACCCTCCAGTAGGCCAGCTGGCAGTAGTAGCGGCGGTGGCGGCAGCCTCCTCGGCTGTCTTCTTGTCGACAACAGCCTTCTCGGCAGCAAGTCTCTTGGCTTCGATGGACATGGTGATGACGAAAGCGACGCAGACGTAGACGACATAGTGGATGCAGATGAACAGAGGCGACCAGTCACGTAGGAGATGCTCCCCAGAAACCTAATCGCCCCTCTCCCATACAGGATCTCAAGAGGCGAGGTTTCGAAGGCCTGCCCTCCCATCAACTGTGCACGTGATGGATGGGATGGGATCGCCGGCGGCAGCATCAGCAAAAGGAATGACAGTGGCTGGGTGCACGTGGAGCAGATGTGATCTGGTCGTTGTGGTGGCTAGGGTTGGCTGACACCTCACATATATAGGCACCGTCGGATTGGGAGGCATGGGTTGGACCAATGTCCGAATCGGCAACAACCCATGATCCGACGTCTCAGATGTGGCTCGTCTGTCGTAGACTCTTCGTTCCTGAGTACATACTGTGGCATGTCTGTCAGAGACTCTCCGTTCCTAACCGGCAAAAAGCAAACGCACGAGTGACATAGGTCTAAGCTCGGCTCGGCTTGTACCTGCATCATGTCGGGACAAGGCAGGTGGCAGCGGAGGGTGTGGGAACCCTCTTTTCTTAAGCTCCAATAATATGTGGAAGAGAATCCCTTATAAGACGGCCCAACTCTTCCTCCGCTAACGGGCTGGGACTAAAATTCTCACACCACCTAGTTATTTTCTAACATAGGCCTTTAGACATTTCAGAAATTATTATATGGTCCTATAGCCCATAATATATTTCAAAACTTTATCCCCTTTTGGCACTATTTGACAAAGGCGCCAGAGACTGCTTCATCAACCTAGATTGTACACACGTACTTTGTCTCCGCGCCAACAACCGCTAAATTGCTCACAAAGATGGAGGTGATTTGTTATTTGTTGCGAAACCCATCTTTAAATTCCCGCACCACATTTTCAAATGTGTTTATGTGTCTTTTTTTCGTGTGTCCAGCAATACACTCGGTCGCACCAGGAGGTTGCCCTAGCGACAAGTTGGAAGATCTCAGAGCTTGGCTACACAAAAGCACAACCGGCTGATGGATGAATTCTAACATTCATTCCACTCATATGATGATGCATTTATTGTTTTTCTTGAAATGCTTTTCCTATGTTCCAAAAGAAATTCAACATCATGATTTTTTCTTGTGCTTAATTCTATGGTGGGCTTGTTGTTGCCATCTATGGCTTCTAAATGTGAATTGCATTGCCAAGTATGTTTGTTCTTCTTGGTGTCTACGACGAATCGATCCGGCAATGGTCTTACGTGTAGAAGCAGCTGGGGCATGTTATAGGCGACATATTTTTTTTTTACAATTTGCAAGCATTGTGAAAACCCGCAAATAAGTTACAATAGTCATTACAAGTTAAGTAATTGTCTGGCGAAAATCCATCTTCTGATCTTCTGCACAACTCCATAGTGGTCATATTTATATACCTGAATTTACGTAAATATGTTTGTATACCTTCTCTAGAGAATTCTACCAGATTACTCATTTTGTTGGCCATCTGAAAGCTATTACCTCATTTCACGAGAATTCTACCAGATTACTCATTTAGTTGAAATATATCTGCATTTTACCGTATATAAGTTTTGGACCCATTACGGCAACTCAAGATCACATATTGGCATCGACGGCATGCCGCATCGAATAGGTCACGACTGGCGCCACAATACAATGAAAGTTTTTGTTGAGTAGTTTAAAGCAAATGGGACACTCTTGTCAAGCAACCTTCATGGAGACCTTCCTACGCTTCATTGGCCAACCGTCATAGGCCGCCTCGCCCACACCATCATCCCCGCACCACACCAAATCTAGCTCCAACTATAAACCGACGTGGTACTGTGTGTATCATGCCCTCCAGCTCAGCGCACACTTCCTTGATAATGCACCCATGCATGTGTTTCTCGTGTTAGAGACGAGCAATTTTATGCCAAGACTAGGCCCAACCAATTTCTTCGGGAGCTTCCTGTGTTGTAGCATCCGGGAGATATTGGAGCCGATGATGGTGTAGCTATGTGCTAATTTTTTTCCAGTTTGTGTTTCTTCCTCATGTATTCTTGCTTGAGTTCAGGAACGATCGTGGGTTACGTAGACTAAATGGCAAAAACTAGTCACATGTAGATACCAATAACCCCGCACCGACACCATTCGCATGGGCAGGACCAAATAACAACATAATGATCATTAAAATCAAATGTCCCCCAACAAATAAAAAGGTATAGCTAGAATATATTCTTGAATCCATAAGCCACATGATGACAGTTAGTCATCCACTCAGATCTTCCCATCATCCATTGATCAATCAACACCATATGATGAGATTGTGTAGTCATACATTTATCTACCACTATTTACGGTCATTTCACATTAACCACGACATAATGCGGCTTAGTAAGCTAGGTGCCACATCACAACTACTTGAGATGTGGTCCTAAGGTGTGAAAATGGTCCACAACTTGAATGAGGTAAAATGTGGAAAAAATCCTACTAATTGGATTAAACGGGAGGAATTTTTATTAAATGGGGGTGATTATTGTCACAAATGCAAACTAGGGGTTAAAACATGGAATACACTGTAAAAAAATGAATACCCCATGATCAAATTCATGTGACTGATAAACTGATGTTCCTATAAATTTGTACATGAATTTGTACAAACTAGGGGTTAAAACATACGGCTGACAGATACTCATTTCACACTGGTCGCCCCTGAACTGCTTACAAAGATAGAGGTGATTAGATAATTTTGTGATGAAATCCATCTGTGAATTCTCTTACCATCTTCTAATTTGTTTACTTGTACCCTTGTTTGTCTGTATCCAGCAATACACTCCACCGTGCTAGGATCTTTCCCCGGTGATTAGCTGCAAGATCTCGGAGGTTGGTTACGCAAGAGCACCACTGGCTAATGGATGAACCCTAACATGCATTTGCATCCAAAAACCATCACTGGCTAATGGATGAACCCTAGCATGCATTTGCATCCCAAAACCAACGTGTTCCACTAGTGAAGTGATGGTCGATAAATTTCATGTTCCCTTTTCTATTTATAAGTCCAAATAAATTGTAATGTCATGACTGAGAGATGATTTTCCATTGCATTCAATCATACAACGTGCTTGGGATGGCCATCTACAATTTTGAAGTTGAATTGCATCCCCAAAAGTGGGTGAGTTTGTTTGGAGCGTTCATGCGTGATTCGGTGAGGGTTGCACTCATAGGAGGAGCTGGCGCATGTCACATGTGACTAGTGAGTCGCCGCTGATGGGATCTATACTCATTTGAAGCTGCTTTTTATTTGGTTAAGGAAACAATGGCGATTTGAGTGATGTGATTGGTATTTATCCTTGCTCCACCTCATGTGGAGTGATAGTCATATTTCGCTTCCGAACACATTTTCGGGTAGTAGGTACAGTTTCTTTTGGAACTGGAAGAATTCAGAGTGGGCTACACTTTTTCATTGTAGCAGATCATCCAAGAGACTGCCAGTTAGCTATAGTTCATCAACAAAGGTCAGCAACTATGGCAATTGTAAGATTGATCCCCACGTCCTCTGTTTCTTTGATGCCACTGGATAGGTCACTGTTCATTGGGCTCCCTGCCACACAATGTCCCTGTGGCGCGCACACAAGCCACACAACAGAGTGGGTGTTGTTGCCTCAACTAAAGTCGTAGGTACTCCCACCGTCCCATAATGTAAGACATTTTTTGACTCTAGTGTAGTGTCAAAAAACGTCTTACATTATGGGACGGAAGGAGTAGTATGCAATAACAAATGCAATTAATAAAAATGTAGGTGCCATATTAAATTCTCACTTGTTCTATCTAAAGAGAAGGTAATATAAGTCGGCCGAAAAAGCATCGATCTCATGCTATGCTCCATACCAGATTTCCAACTATATTTTGCAACACCATTTTGTTGTTATCTACATCTCAATGCACATACCAAGAAAACCAAGGCACGCTAGGATTTAGTGGCATTACGAATGACACTTCCACGGAAATCTCGAGACACTCTATATGCCCCACATCTCCAGCAAGCTTCTCATATTGTACTAGTACCGTGTGTCTGCTATACTCTTAATATCAATTTACAATCCATAACTTCTGCCCATGTACGTGTGTGTCTACTATCGTCCTACTCGTGTTGCCGGTCTGCCTTTTTTTGACAAAGGGGAATGTATTAATACCATGGAGATACCAATGTTGCCTGTCTGCTTATGACCCAATTTTTTATCATGCTATGCTAATATCACGTACTAACCCATCAAATCGTTGAGCTGGTATACCTCCTAGTTATGTCATTTAGTATTCGATCTGCTTATAAACATAAATTTTATCTAAACATAGTACAACTAGTATCAGGTACAGTATAAATGGATTTGTACACTGAAGTGGTTGTTCCTATCTTTTTTTCTTTCGAATTTGCATTTGCAGGTGAGGAGGGACGTGGACCCGGTCTACCGCGGCGGCAACATCGGCCTCATGGACCTCATCGAGCGGATGGTGCTCGACGGCGGCCGCTGTGTGGTCGGGTATGCCCCTCTCTATCCAAGGCTTCATCTGCATCTTGCTGAGTGCTCTGCTCTACCCGTCTAACACATGCACTGAGTGTTTCTTTGTTCCGTCGCTTGGCAGGGTGATTCCCAGGGCTCTCATGCCTGTCGAGGTATGCTTCAGATTTTTATCTATGTCCTGTACGTAGCATTGTGTAAGTCTCTAGCCTAGCAGAGTAAGAAAAGATCTGCTCTCATGATCTGATTCATGCTGAAATTGCACTATGAAATAAGCCATCCTATCTACTTCTCTAGCCGGCTGTACAAGTTCTGGAAACTTCCCCGCAACAACAACAACAACAACAACAACAAGAATAATAATAATAATAATAATAATAATAATAATAATAATAAGATAATTTATGTGAATCTGGTCAAGGTTTTGTTTTGTTTTGTCATCTGAATTTAGCTGTACACCTGAAAAGTTACTTGGCACATGAGGGGTTGACGCAGGTCTGATTTTGTACGTATACAACAGTATATCCAGTTGCCATTTCCCTGAAAGTTTCACCTCAATTTGTACTGACAGATATTAGGTGAGAGTGTGGGAGAAGTGAAGGTTGTATTTGACATTCATGAGAGGAAAGCAGATGGCCCGACGATCTGAAGCATTCATCGCTCTTCCAGGTGCCACAGGGTTACCGATCTTTCTAATCATTATATCATTATCAATCGATCACGTTCATAAGTTGCTTACAAATTTCTGTTCATCAGGGGGTACGGAACCATGGAGGAGCTGTTGGAGATGATAATACACTACTAGGGAAAACCTTATACACAGAATGTTACCAGTAGCGCTTGTTAAAATGAGGCGCTACTGCTAAATAGCAGTAGCGCGTTTGGCAGAACCGCGCTACAGTTAGGAGCTTAGCAGTAGCGCTGCCCGAACAGAAAGCGCTACTACTATAATTGCCACACTGTTTCCGGCGTGCTAGGTATAGTAGTAGCGCCCTTCTACGAACAACGCTACTACTACGGATTTTAGCAGCAGCGCGTTTTCCTTCCCACGCTACAGTTAAAGTTATTTTCACCTAACCCCCCGCGCGGCCTGATTCCCTCTCCTCTACTTCCTCCCCCAATTCCCGACCCCGGCCGCCTCGCCACCGTCTCCCCCGACCCCGCCTCGCCGCCGTCTCCCCCGATCCCGCCTCGCCGCCGTCTCCCCCGACCCCGCCTCGCCGCGCCTCGGTGCCGACATCTCCCCCGACCCCATCTCTCTCCCCGCCCTCTGTAAGCACTCTCCCCTTCCGATCCCTCTTCTCTGCTTAGTATGAACCCTAGCTATTTAGTGCTAGTTAGTATGAACCCTAGGCTATTTTTAGTGCTAGTTAGTTAATTACTTAGATGGTAATTAGGGCAGTAGTTCCTAGGTACTAATTAGTTAGTAAGAATTAGGTACTAATTAGGTACTAGAATATTTTTATTTATAGTAAGTTTATTTTTAGTAAGAACTAGTTGAATTAATAGAACTAGTTAGTAAGAACTTGTTTCTATTTTTTAGTTAAAGCAATTTTTCCCGCCTCGACGTGGACGATGCCTATCCCGCATCCTCGTCGTCGAGTCGGCGGAGGACGACACCTGCTTGACCAGATCGGCCATGTCCGGGACTTGGCTCCGCCGGGGTGGTACTGGGAGGCGCTACCTACCGGGGGGCGCAGGTTGGTGAGGAGCCAGCCTGTCGTTGACCCGAACCTTCTTTGGTGGCGGTCGCGTGGGCCAGTGACGATCCAAAGGCTCGAGGACTCCGCGGAGGTGGTGCGTCACCGTGTCAGTGAGGAGGACGCGCACGTCCGTCGCTACTTGTTTGCGTTGGAGCACAGGCCGTTCTCCAATACCTGGCAGGTTCTCCGGGGATCTCACTGGAGCTATGATCCCGTGATGGTGCCTTGTCTGTGGGTGTCCACCGCCCGCGCCGATACCCGCCGTGTGCTAGAGTTTTAGTTGTATTAGTGATGTTATATGTATGACACTATTCGTGATGTATTAGTGATAATATTCGACGATGTACTGACGCATGAGATGATCTACTTTTGCTTATTGAATGCATGCTAATTTGAGTCCTATAAGATATTTTGAAATGTATATCTTGTGTTGCTCAATATCCAAGTGGCCGGTCATGTTTGCAGGTTATACCTTCGAGTGGCCTATGTTTTGCCGGAGTGTTGATTCATTTCCGTTCCGGCAAATTTCAGGCGCTCGATATGTCCTATTTTAGCAAAGGTCATGCCAGATTTTTCCGTGAATTTTGGCATGACTTGTGCTAGAATATGTAGGAAATATCGAGTGCCCCGGATTTCTGTGTTGAGTATCTTGGTAGTTGTCTTCGATCGATTTTCAATTAATGTTTTAACTATGAACATAGGAAATGTCTGACGACGAGAAGGATTTCGGTATTTGCAAATACTGCGAAGACGAGCGCGGCCTGTGCGACGGAATATTCCTAGATGATGATAGGCGCTTCAGCATCAAGCTGGACGAGAACTTCGAAGTGGATACAGTAAGTCACAACGACACGTCTTTTTTCGTAATTAAGCATGACATCTGCTTCATTTGCTTCAACTTATATTTTTTTTACTATTCTACTAGCGTATCCCCTGCCATGCAAGAGTTTTTGTATTGGATAAGATAGGTTTCAGTCATAGTATGGAGGAAAAGAAAGTTTACTTGAAGACCGAGCATGGTTATATTTTCCATGCGAAGTTATACAATTCAGACGACTACACCTATTTTGGATGCAAAACATGGCGAGCTCTTGCATTTGAGCCTGATATGGTTATCACCTTTGATATTCGTCCGGAAGATGATATTGAAGGTAATACCGACATCTGGGTCAATGTGCAAATGCCTCCAGTTATACCATTATGTAAGTTTCTCAACCATATTTATGTCTTTGATATTGTTTATTCAAAAATAGTTGACAACTAATTTGTATTGTCAGCTTATTTCCGTGCAAGCAAACATGTCCAGCGCTTGGTAGACAGGACCGTATACTGTCCTGGGGCTGAACTCAACTGCGAGGAGCTCAGTCATTATGTTTAATGGCTTGAGGATCTTGATACTGTCAAGACAAATTTTCTTCCTGCATTTAGAAATCTTAGTACTGAAAATGTGCGACCAATAGTGTTCGTAATGAACTACGGTCACATCCATTTAGGAAGGATGGTAAGATTTTTACTTTTTATCCTCATTGCATCTTTTCCATACATTATTTTTGAAGCCAAACTTCATTGCTAAGTATGTTACCATACGATGTTCTTCAACAGGGACTCCCGATGAATGTTGTGCCTTATGGGATTGAGACTAAAGGTATCATGAGTATTATCAACTTACGACCAAGATATCCTACAGCTTACTTTAGTGCATTCAAGATTAGCGACGGATGCTTAATAGTGCAAGACTGGACCAAATATGTGTTGGGGGAGCGCAGAGAAGTACTAGGGAGCAGCAACCAGAGGCGCCTTCCACGATTAGGAGACAGGTTCATCTGCATGCTCCAACTTGATCAAGGAGGAGAGCTACACATGTTTTATGTTCTTTTACCTAAGAGAGAGCAGCAGGAGTGAGTAGCAGGAGTGAGTAGCTGGCTAGAAATGAGTTTCAGGATGATGATGTGCTACACTATTACTATGATGATAAAATAGCTAGTGTTGGTGGTAATGACTATGATGATTATTATTAGCTAGTGTTAATGGTGATTAAATAAATACTGTTGGTGGTAATGACCATGATGATGATTAAATATCTTGTGCTGGCGGATTAGATTCAAGTGGAGGCAACATGTGGTGCACATCGAAAGTACTACTAATCCAAACTAGATCAAGTTTGGATTAGTAGTATACTTTTGACATGCACCACATATTGCCTCCACTTGAACCTAATCCACCTTCATTTAATACACTGTTATGGACATAATGATGTAAACCTCATAACAACTGGTATTGTACCAATATTTGTATGATGGCGCATAAATACACTAAAAAAATACTAGTAGCGATGGAAAGAAAACACGCTGCAAGTAGATACCTTAGCAGTAGCGCGGTACTGGACAAGCGCTGCAGCTATTTGTACTAGCAGTAGCGCGTGATGGCACGCGTTACTGCTAAGCAATAGCTGTAGCGCCTTATTAGTAGCGCGGCTTCCCGCGCTACTAGTGGGCACAAAACACGCGCTACTGTTAGGGTTTTCCCTAGTAGTTATATGGTCCTACTCGGAATTCACAACAAACCTGTAAGCAACCGAGCATAATAGGTAGATTGTACTTCATGGCAAATTTGGCCGCAGTTTTTATGCCATACCTAAATGAACCGAGATTTTCTTCGCTTATAAAAATCAAATCAATATAGGTCAGATTGCTAAATGATGATGATTAGTATGATCTCCTGTTTGCATTGTTTGACAAAGGCGCCAGAGAGGGCTTCATCAACCCAGATTGTACAACATACTTGTCTCGGCGCTAGCCGCCGCTGAATTGCTGAGAAAGATGGATGTAATTTGATAATTTCGTTGTGACATCCATGTTAACATTCCTGCATTACATTCTCAAATGTGTTTACATGTCTTTTTTCTTGTCTGTGTGTCCAGTAATACACTCGGTAGCACCAAGAGGTGGCCCCCGCGACGAGTTGGGAGATCTCAGAGCTTGGCTACACAAAAGCACCACTAACAGATGGATGAACTCTAACATTCATTCCACTGATTAGATGATGCACTTGGTTTTATTGATGTTTTTCCCGTGTGCCAAAAGAAATTCAACAACACAATTGAGATATTATTTTCTCTTGTGTTTAACTGTACGGTGTGCTTGTCATTGCAATGTATGGTTTCAAGTTTGAATTGCATTCCGAAGTATATGTTTGTTCTTCTTGCTGTCTACGGTGAATCGGATCCAGTCATGGTTGTACGCATAGAAGTAGCTGAGACATATTATAGGTGACGTATACTTTTTTTACAATCGTAGCCTTGCCTGATGCTACTCGGCGGCGGCTACCCATCGGGTCTATGGCAAACGGGCTTGCGGCACATGCAAGAATGTTTGGAGATCATATTACACTCGGAGATGTGCCTAGCCGATTGCGGAATATTGCTTGCAATGAACATGTGACTATGGAAATGCAATGGGTGTCTTACTCCTAAAAACAAAATCTGTAAATAAGTCAAAGTAGCTATTATAAATTAAGCAATTGCCTGGCCAAAATACATCTTACAAACTTGTGCACAAATCCATAGTGGTCATATTTTCATACCTGCATGTACATAAATATGTTTGTATACCTTCTCTAGAGGGATTGTTTCATAGTTTTCAATAACTGAAAAGACATGATCTGTTATCTAGTGTTTATCCAATATAACGTGTATTCCACTTTTTATTTCTTGGCCATCTGAAAGCTATTATCTCATTTTACAAGAATTCTACCAAATTACTCATTTAGTTAAAATATATCTACATTTTATCATATATAAGTTTTGGACCCACTATGACAGCTCGAGATCACATGTTGGCAGCCATTACATGCCACATCGAATAGGCCATGACTACCCCAACAATACAATGAAAACAGTTGTGGAGTAGTTTAAAGCAAATGGAGAACTCTTGTGAAGCAACCTCCATGATGACTTTCCTATGCTTTGTTGGCCAACCGCTGTATTCCGCAAATGTGCAGGAGGTGTTTGATACTTTTTTTGGGTAAGATGGGATCATGACCATGTTGTGGGACTCACATATATTGATGATAATGGCCAAACAAGTCTCTCCTAATTATATCTTAATTTTAGAAGTAATAAAACATTTTGCTTAATTAAATAACATTTCTCGCCTTTACTTAAAGTATTTTTAAAGAGGGCTTAAATACTTTTATATACCTTGGTAATAATTTTTAATGAACTATTGTTTTGTAAAAATAAATACTTTTAGTTCAAGTCTCTAATTTAGGGTTTTGGATAATAAAATGAGTTTAGACTCATTTGCGCCAAAATAATTAGTAATAAAAATATCTTTATGTCCTACACACATGGCATGACCAGTAGCGGAGCCAGCAAGAACAAACGCCCTAGGCCACCTTTAGTATAAACAACAATGGTACAAAATACATACAGTATGAACTGTTGACAAAGGAATTGGTCGACACGCCCCAAGCCAAGGCCCCTGTTGCCTGGGGCCTGGCTCCGCCACTGGGCATGACCATTGGGTGTAAATTGGGCCTAAGGATCGGAAGGGATTGAATGTAGTACTATGAGTATCATGCCCTTGAGCTCAATGAACATCCTATAACTGTGCCTATGTGTGTGGTTCCAACATTAGAGGTCAGACTCTCTCTGCTGAGACTAATCTCAACCATGTCTCCTGGAGCTCCTTGTTGTTTCTGGGGACCCATGACAACAGGCTCGGGATGTCACTGACATGTGGTGAATTGACGATGAACCTAAGAGATGGTGTAGCTATGCGCTAATTTCTTTCAAATTTGTGTTTCTTTCTCATGTTCCTTTCTCATGTATTCTCTCACGAGTTCATGAATGATCATGGATCACATACATTAGACTAAATGACAAAAGCTAGGCATGTGTATTCTGGTGGTATAGGAAACAGTCCTAAGCCTAGACACCAACAACCATGCATCGACGCCATTCACATGAACATGACCAAATGACAACATACTGGTCCTCATAATTCAGCGCCTCCGCATCTCCTAAAACCCGACTCTTCTTGGTTGTCCTCCAAAAAAGACTAAGGCAGATCAAGAACGTAGCCTTGAATCCATAAGCCATGTCGCTTGACTCGTCCCACACAACATTACCCCCTCGTCAATTGATCAATCAACACCATGTGAACGCAGTTAGACCATGCAGGCCTACATTTCTCTGCCACTATGGGTAGTCATTTAATAACCATGACAGAATGTGACTTGGCAAGCCAGGTGTCACACTACAACTGCCTAAGATGTGCGCCTAAGGTGATGGGCAAAAAACTTGAATGGGGTAAAATGTGGAAACTCCTACTAATGGGGTTACTCGGATTAATTCTCATAAATAATGTTGTTGTTGTCACAAATGCAAAACAGAGGATAAAAATAGAATTCACTGTGGAAAAATGATTACTCCATTATCCTGACATTTACCAAACTAGCTAATATAATGCACTTGGTTGAGAAAGTAATGTTTCTATAATATATTATTTTTATGTCACTTTGTAATAATAAAGAAAATTAAAGATGTTTATCATGCATTTTGCCTAAGGAAGGCATTTGCATGAGCCATATAAACACCTAAACTTTTTACTGAGTCAGTAAAATATAAATTTATCATGACAGCTAAAGTTGTACATAGACAACAAATGTAGAATCAAAAGGTAGGTATCAAATTATAGTGTGAAAATCAACTCTCAAAATAGAAGGTAATACCAAAGGCAATTACCAACTTGAAGGGCATGTCTCTCATGTTATGGCCACTATACAAGAGGACTCACGTGTCCACTTAGTAATACTAAGGGAGCTAGGCAGCACTAGGATTTAGAGGCATGAAGAATGATACCTTCATTGAGATCCATCATAGATCAGATGCACTAGTAAACTTTGCATCCATATGTGCCCCTACAACTTGGATGAAATGAAGCATAAGCAAATGGTACACACAAAAACGCAGACTATGCTCCACATGGCTCCCCCTCATCTTCCTTCCCATGTCTGCACCACCACAACCATCCTCCTTGCCCTGGCTAGCCACAATAGGCGCCTAGATGGTTACTACGATATGTTGTTGGCGTGACACACAGATTCCTAAATATGGAATTTTTTTGTGGGTAAAACTTGTATTACTCACATCACGCAAAATTACAATCAGTGTCGTTTAACTCAGTGGCTTCAGGTGGACTAAACCCCAACCAGGTCATGGTTCTATCCTCTACACGAGAAACGTTCGCCAAAGAGTTGCTAACTCTATTATGAAACGACTAATGTGAGTAATACCAGTCCTATGAAGACCTATGAGGCACTTGATCTCCTTCACCAAAGATGAGTAGAGCAATCTATCAATGTCGCGAGCTTGAATCATCTTGACTGCTAACGAAAAAACCATCTCAATTGCAACCGGCAAGGCAGTACGTGACAAGGCTAAGGAAAGTCCTTCCATGCACACACCAAGTTCCGCTTCCAAGGCGTCTCTAAATGGACCCTTGCAAGCTAATCATTTCGCGTCGACCAACATTGGACTTCTTACAAAGGTGGATGTGATTAGATAACTCTGCGAAAAAACCCATCTTTAAATTCTCATAGCATTTTCAAATTAATTTACATGTGCTCTTGTTTGTTTGTTTGTGTGTAGCAAATACTGTTGGGGAACGTAGTAATTTCAAAAAATTACCTACGCACACGCAAGATCATGGTGATGCATAACAACGAGAGGGGAGAGTGTTGTCCATGTACCCTCGTAGACCGAAAGCGGAAGCGTTAGTACAACGCGGTTGATGTAGTCGTACATCTTCATGGCCCGACCGATCAAGCACCGAAACTACGACATCTCCAAGTTCTAGCACACGTTCAACTCGATGACGATCCCCGTACTCCGATCCAACAGAATGTCGGGGATGAGTTCCGTCAGCACGACGGCGTGGTGATGATCTTGATGTTCTACAGTCGCAGGGCTTCGCCTAAGCACCGCTACAATATTATCGAGGAGGACTATGGGGGAGGGGGGCATCGCACACGGCTAAGAGATCAAGAGATCAATTTTTGTGTCTAGAGGTGCCCCCTGCCCCCGTATATAAAGGAGCCAAGGGGGAGGGGGCGGCCGGCCAAGGAGGGGCGCGCCAAGGGGAGTCCTACTCCCACCGGGAGTAGGACTCTCTCCTTTCCTTGTAGGACTAGGAGAAGGGGGGGAAGGAGGAGGGAGAGAGGAAGGAAAGGGGGGGCGCCGCCCCCCTCTCCTTGTCCTATTCGGACTAGGGGGGAGGGGCGCGCGGCCCAGCCCTTGCCTCCTCTCCTCTTCTCCACTAAGGCCCATGTAGGCCAAATAAGCCCCCGGGGGGTTCCGGTAACCTCCCAGTACTCTGGTAAAATCCTGATTTCACCCGGAACACTTCCGACATCCAAATATAGGCTTCCAATATATGAAATCTTCATGTCTCGACCATTTCGAGACTCCTCGTTATGTCCGTAATCTCATCCGGGACTCCGAACAAACTTTGGTACACCAAAACTTATAAACTCATAATATAACTGTCATCGAAACCTTAAGCGTGCAGACCCTACGGGTTCGAGAACTATGTAGACATGACCTAGACTCGTTTCCGGTCAATAACCAATAGAGGAACCTGGATGCTCATATTGGCTCCTACATATTCTACGAAGATCTTTATCGGTCAAACCGCATAACAACATATGTTGTTCCCTTTGTCATCGGTATGTTACTTGACCGAGATTCGATCGTCGGTATCCAATACCTAGTTCAATCTCGTTACCGGCAAGTCTCTTTACTTGTTACGTAATGCATCATTTCGTAACTAACTCATTAGCTACACTGCTTGCAAGGCTTGTAGTGATGTGCATTACCGAGAGGGCCCAAAGATACCTCTCCGACAATCGGAGTGACAAAACCTAATCTCGAAATACGCCAACTCAACATGTACCTTTGGAGACACCTGTAGAGCTCCTTTATAATCACCCAGTTACGTTGTGGCGTTTGGTAGCACACAAAGTGTTCCTCCAGTAAACGGGAGTTGCATAATCTCATAGTTATAGGAACTTGTATAAGTCATGAAGAAAGCAATAGCAACATACTAAACGATCAAGTGCTAAGCTAACAAAATGGGTCAAGTAAATCACATCATTCTCCTAATGATGTGATCCCGTTAATCAAATGACAATACATGTCTATGGTTAGGAAACATAACCATCTTTGATTAATGAGCTAGTCAAGTAGAGGCATACTAGTGACATTAAGTTTGTCTATGTATTCACACATGTATTATGTTTCCGATTAATACAATTCTAGCATGAATAATAAACATTTATCATGATATGAGGAAATAAATAATAACTTTATTATTGCCTCTAGGGCATATTTCCTTCAGTCTCCCACTTTCACTAGAATCAATAATCTAGATTACACAGTAATGATTCTAACACACATGGAGTCTTGGTGCTGATAATGTTTTGCTCGTCGAAGAGTCTTAGTCAACGAGTCTGCAACATTCAGATCCTTATGTATCTTGCAAATCTCTATGTCTCCCACCTGGACTTGGTCCCGGATGAAATTGAAGCATCTCTTGATGTGCTTGGTCCTCTTGTGAAATGTGGATTCCTTTGCCAAGGCAATTGCACCAGTATTGTCACAGAAGATCTTCATTGGTCTTGATGCACTAGGTATGACACCTAGATCGGAAATGAACTCTTTCATCCAGACTCCTTCATTTGCTGCTTCTGAAGCAGCTATGTACTCCGCTTCGCATGTAGATCCCGCCACGACGGTTTGCTTAGAACTGCACCAACTGACAGCTCCACCGTTCAATATAAACACGTATCCGGTTTGCGATTTAGAATCGTCCAGATTAGTCTCAAAGCTTGCATCGACGTAACCATTTACGACTAGATCTTTGTCACCACCATAAACAAAAAACATATCCTTAGTCCCTTTCAGGTATTTCAGGATGTTCTTGACCGCTGTCCAGTGATCCACTCCTGGATTACTTTGGTACCTCCCTGCCAAATGATGACCCACAAGTATAGGGGATCTATCGTAGTCCTTTCGATAAGTAAGAGGGTCGAACCCAACGAGGAGCAGAAGGAAATGATAAGTGGTTTTCAGGAAGGTATTCTCTGCATGTACTGAAATAAGTGGTAACAGATAGTTTTGTGATAGGATAAATTGTAACGAGCAACAAGTAACAAAAGTAAATAAAGTGCAGCAAGGTGGCCCAATCCTTTTTGTAGCAAAGGACAAGCCTGGACAAACTCTTATAATAGGAAAAGCGCTCCCGAGGACACATGGGAATATCGTCAAGCTAGTTTTCATCACGCTCATATGATTCGCGTTCGGTACTTTGATAATTTGATATGTGGGTGGACCGGTGCTTGGGTACTGCCCTTACTTGGACAAGCATCCCACTTATGATTAACCTCTATTGCAAGCATCCGCAACTCCAACAGAAGTATTAAGGTAAACCTAACTATAGCATGAAACATATGGATCCAAATCAGCCTCTTACGAAGCAACGCATAAACTAGGGTTTAAGCTTCTGTCACTCTAGCAACCCATCTTCTACTTATTACTTCCCAATGCCTTCCTCTAGGCCCAAATAATGGTGAAGTGTTATGTAGTCGACGTTCACATAACACCACTAGAGGTTAGACAACATACATCTTATCAAAATATCGAAAGAATACCAAATTCACATGACTACTAATAACAAGACTTCTCCCTTGTCCTCAGGAACAAACGTAACTACTCACAAAGCATATTCGTGTTCATAATCAGAGGGGTAATAATGTGCATAAAGGATCTGAACATATGATCTTCCACCAAATAAACCAACTAGCATCAACTACAAGGAGTAATCAACACTACTAGCAACCTACTAGCACCAATCCCGGACTTGGAGACAAGAATTGGATACAAGAGATGAACTAGGGTTTGGAGATGAGATGGTGCTGATGAAGATGTTGATGGAGATTGCCCTCTCCCGATGAGAGGAGCGCTAGTGATGATGATGGTGATGATTTCCCCCTCCCGGAGGGAAGTTTCCCTGGCAGAACAGCTCTGCCGGAGCCCTAGATTGGTTCCGCCAAGGTTCCGCCTCGTGGCGGCGGAGTCTCGTCCCGAAAGGTTGCCTTCTATTTTTTTCTCATCAAAAGACTTCATATAGGAGAAGATGGGCGTTGGAGAGCCACCAAGGGGCCCACGAGGTAGGGGGGCGCGCCCAGGGGGGTGCCCCCACCCTCGTGAGCAGGGTGTGGGCCCCCTGGCCTTCATCTTTGGCGACGATTTTTCTTTATTTATTTTAAGGTATTCCGTGGAGTTTCGGGACTTTTGGAGTTGCACAGAATAGTCCTTCAATATTTGCTCCTTTTCCAGCCCAGAATTCCAGCTGCCGGCATTCTCCCTCTTCATGTAAACCTTGTAAAATAAGAGAGAATAGCCATAAGTATTATAACATAACGTGAAATAACAGCCCATAATGCAAAAAATATTGATATAAAAGCATGATGCAAAATGGACGTATCAACTCCCCCAAGCTTAGA
The DNA here is from genome assembly GCA_963921465.1 of Triticum timopheevii. Taxonomy (NCBI): domain Eukaryota; kingdom Viridiplantae; phylum Streptophyta; class Magnoliopsida; order Poales; family Poaceae; genus Triticum; species Triticum timopheevii. Next base: position 427,274,828 of record OY997262.1, read on the forward strand.
CCTCGCTTGTCCTCAAGCGAAACGCCGATAACAATAAATATGTCCTCATGTTTAGAGGTAGAGGCGTCGATAAAAATAAAATACGGACATGAAGGCATCATGATTATTTCATAACAGCAACATATATAGATTTTGTCATATGATTACTCATGTTCAAGTGATGATCTTTTCACAAAGCCAAAGTATGAATCAGAAACCTTATTGAGCACCAACAAATTGTACCCTCAGTCATTGAAGCAATTGCAATTTATCATAACATCGGAAAGAGTCTATGTCAGAGCTTAAAAGCAAGTCCACATACTCAACTATCACTTAGTCCTTCATAATTGCTAACACTCACGCGATACTTGTGGTTACGGAGTTTTAATCGGACACAGAGAAAGATAGGGGCTTATAGTTTTGCCCCACAACCTTTTAGCTCAAGGGTAATGTCAACAATAATAATTCATGCTCCCCCACATCCAATTAGATATATATATCATGTTCTTTCCAACATGCTGAGCTTGCCAAAGGATAAAATAAAAAAGGGAAAGGTGAAGATCACCGTGACTCTTGCATAAGGTAGAGGATAATAATAAAAGATAGGCCCTTCGCAGAGGGAAGCAGAGGTTGTCATGCGCATTTAGGGTTGATGCACAAAATCTTAATGCAAAAGAACGTCACTTTATATTGCCCCTTGCATGTGGACCTTTATTATGCAGTCCGTCGCTTTTATTGCGTCCACAACAAGTTCGTACAAAGTTTATTTTCTCCGCACTAATAAGTCATGCATATTTAGAGAGCAATTTTTTATTGCTTGCACCGATGACAACTTACTTGAAGGATCTTACTCAATCCATAGGTAGATATGGTGGACTCTCATGGCAAAACTGGTTTAGGGGTGTTTGGAAGCACAAGTAGTATTTCTACTTGGTGCTAATAATTTGGCTAGCATGAGGGGGAAAGACAAGCTCAACACGGTAGAGGATCCATGACAACATACTTTATCTCAGATGTACGAAAACATAACTCACTATGTTGTCTTCCTTGTCTAACATCAACTCTTTAGCATGTCATATTTTAATGAGTGCTCCCAATCATAAAAGATGTCAATGATAATATATCTATATGTGAAACCTCTCTTTCCTTATTACTTCCTATTAATTGCAATGATGACCAAAGCTATATTTGCCAACTCCCAACAATTTTAAATCATCATACTCTTTCTATGTGAAGTCATTACTTTCAATAAGATCAAAATGAACTCTTTGATTCTTTTTATTCCTTTTCTTCTAATCACCCAAGATCATGGCAAAATACTCAAGCCCTTGACTCAACACTAATCTTTATTATATAGCTCACAGACTCGATTACAAAGAAGGATCATAAAGCAAAACTCAAAACTAGATCATGCCATGACTTTATTCTACTAAATCAAGATACTACTAATAGGATTGAACTAAGAAAAACGGTAATGATAGGAGTTGTGATGGTGATACGATACCAGGGCACCTCCCCCAAGCTTGGCAGTTGCCAAGGGGAGCGCCCATACCCATGTGATTATGTCCTCGGAGGTGATGGAGGTGGTGATGATGACGGTGGATAATCGCACATCAAGCGTAAAAGCTCCTCCAACTTGCAGATAATGCCCTTGAGCCCAACAATATGATCCTTCAACAAAATATTCTCCTGCGTGAGATACTTGTTCTGTATGTGGGCTAACTCAGTCATCTTGAAGGCTTCAAGCTCTGTTGGAGTGAAAAGGTTAGGTAAAGGTTGAGGGATGTCTTCTTCTTTCACACCGGAGCTTGAACCTCCGTGGCCTTCTTGATCCTTTCATCCTTGTTAATTTCTTCTGGTTCCTCTCTTTTCAACTCTATCTTCAATAACCAAGCATCCTTGTCTTCGTTGTTGGAGGAGGGAGAAGTCATGGTGCTCTAGACCTGTCAGAAAAACAGCTCGAAACAAGAACAGGGGGGATTTGCGTGATACGGGAGTCAAAACCTTCGGGAGTATATATAATGAATTTTTACTGACCAAAATACGTATCGTGAAAGGAAACGGAGTCTGGAGGGCACACGAGGTGCTCACGAGGTAGGGGGGCGCGCCCAGGGGGGTAGGGCGCGCCCTCCACCCTCGTGGAGGCCTCATGTCTTCCCCAGACTGCTACTTATTTTTATATTTTTCTAAATATTCCAAAATGGAGAAATATTACCTTAAAAATTGTTTTGGAGTCGGTTTACTTACCGTACCACATACCTATTCCTTTTCGGAGTCTGGAACGTTCTGGAAAGTGTCCTTTATGTATTCCTCCGGGGTTATGGTTTCAGTAATATTAGTTTCAACATTTATAGGATTACCTAAGATATAGTGTTTGATCCTTTGACCGTTTACCAACTTCGGATTTGTGCCTGTGAAGTTGTTGATTTTTATGGCACCGGAATGATAGACCTCCTCGATAACGTAGGTACCTTCCCATTTGGAGAGAAGTTTTCCTGCAAAAAATCTTAAACGAGAGTTGTATAGCAGTACGTAATCACCTACATTAAACTCACACTTTTGTATCCTTTTGTCATGCCATCTTTTAACCTTTTCTTTAAACAACTTGGCATTTTCATAAGATTGGGTTCTTCATTCATCAAGTGAGCTAATATCAAATCACCTCTTCTCACCGGCAAGTTTGAAATCATAGTTGAGCTCTTTAATAGTCCAATATGCCTTATGTTCTAGTTCGAGAGGTAAGTGACATGCTTTTCCATAAACCATTTTATATGGAGACATACCCATAGGATTTTTGTATGCAGTTCTATAGGCCCATAATGCGTAATTCAGTTTCTTGGACCAATTCTTTCTAGACCTATTGACAGTCTTTTGCAAAATTAATTTGAGCTCTCTATTGCTCAATTCTACCTGACCACTAGACTGCGGGTGATATGGAGATGCAATTCTATGATTAACGTCGTATTTAGCAAGCATCTTATGGAAAGCACCATGAATAAAGTGTGAACCACCATCAGTCATTAAGTATCTAGGGACTCCAAACCTCGGAAAAATAACTTCCTTAAGCATTTTAATAGAAGTGTTATGATCAGCACTACTAGTTGGAATAGCTTCTACCCACTTAGTAACATAATCAACAACAACTAAAATATGTGTATATCCATTAGAGGCAGGAAAAGGTCCCATATAATCAAAGCCCCAAACATCAAATGGTTCAATAACAAGTGAATAATTCATAGGAATTTCTTGACGTCTACTAATATTACCAATTCTTTGACATTCGTCGCAAGACAAAACAAACTTACGGGCATCCTTGAAGAGAGTAGGCCAATAAAAACCGGATTGCAATACCTTATGTGTAGTTCTATCTCCAGCGTGGTGTCCTCCATAAGCTTTGGAGTGACACTTGTGTAGGATCTGTTCCTGTTCATGCTCAGGTACACAACGTCTAATAAAACCATCTAATCCTTCTTTATAAAGATGTGGGTCATCCCAAAAGTAATGTCGCAAGTCATAGAAAAACTGTTTCTTTTGTTGGTATGTGAAGCTAGGTGGTATAAATTTAGCAACAATATAATTAGCATAATCAGCATACCATGGAGTGCTACGAGAAGTACTTATGACATTTAATTGTTCATCAGGAAAGCTATCATCAATAGGTAGTGGGTCATCAAGAACATTCTCTAACCTAGATAAGTTGTCTGCAACGGGGTTCTCAGCTCCTTTTCTATCAACAATATGCAAATCAAATTCTGGAAGCAAGAGAACCCAGCTAATGAGTCTAGGTTTTGCATCTTTCTTTTCCATAAGATATTTAATAGCAGCATGATCTGTGTGAATAGTTACTTTAGAATCAACAATATAGGGTCTGAATTTATCACAAGCAAATACAACTGCTAAAAGTTCCTTTTCGGTAGTAGCATAATTTCTTTGAGCATTGTCTAGAGTCTTACTAGCATAATGAATAACATTTAATTTCTTATCAACTCTTTGCCCTAGAACAACACCTACAACATAATCACTAGCATCACACATAATTTCAAAGGGTAAATTCCAATCAGGTGGCTGAGCAACAGGTGCAGAGACTAATGCTTTCTTAAGTATTTCAAATGCTTCTACACAATCATCATCAAAGACAAATGATACATCTTTTTGTAATAAATTAGTCAGAGGCCGAGAGATTTTTGAGAAGTCCTTAATGAACCTCCTATAAAATCCGGCGTGACCAAGGAAACTTCTTATACCTTTGATGTCCTTAGGACATGGCATCTTTTCAATAGCATCAACCTTGGCTTTATCAACTTCAATACCTCTTTCAGAAACTTTGTGCCCCAAGACAATACCTTCATTCACCATAAAGTGGCACTTTTTCCAATTCAAGACAAGATTAGTTTCTTCGCATGTCTGCAAAACTCGAGCAAGATTGCTCAAGCAATCATCAAAAGAGGAACCATAGACGGAAAAGTCATCCATGACACCCTCACAAATTTTCTCGCAGAAGTCAGAGAATATAGCCATCATGCATCTTTGAAAGGTAGTAGGAGCATTACATAAACCGAAAGGCATACGTCTATAAGCAAAAGTACCAAAAGGGCATGTAAAAGTAGTCTTTGATTGATCTTTAGCCGACACAGATATTTGATAAAAACCGGAATAACCATCTAGAAAGCAATAATGTGTATGTTTGCATAATCTTTCTAGCATTTGATCAATAAAAGGTAAGGGGTAATGATCTTTCTTAGTAGCCTTATTTAATTTGCGGAAATCAATTACCATCCTATAACCTGTGATAATTCTTTGCGGAATCAATTCATCTTTATCGTTAGGGACAACAATAATACCTCCCTTCTTAGGGACACAATGGACAGGACTTACCCACTGACTATCAGCAACGGGATAAATTATACCTGCCTCCAGAAGCTTGAGTATTTCTTTTCTTACCACTTCTTTCATTTTAGGATTCAAACGTCGTTGAGGATCACAAACTAGTTTGGCACCAGCTTCCAAATTTATTTTATGTTGACATAGAGTGGGACTGATGCCCTTAAGATCATCCAGAGTATATCCAATAGCGGCACGATGCTTTTTCAGAGTTTTCAATAATCTTTGTTCTTCATGCTCTGAAAGGTTAGCACTAATAATGACAGGATATATTTTCTTTTCATCAAGATAAGCATATTTAAGATTATCTGGCAACGGTTTAATCTCAAACACGGGATCACCCTTGGGTGGAGGGGGATCCCCTAGGATTTCAACAGGCAAATTATGTTGCAGAATAGGTTCCTGTTTAAAGAATACTTCATCTATTTCCCTTCTTTCATTCATGAGCATATCATTTTCATGGTCTAGCAAATAATGTTCTAAAGGATCACTAGGAGGTACGGCAATAGAAGCAAGACAAATAATTTCATCCTTACTAGGCAATTCTTCCTCACGATGTTGTTTACTAAATTTAGAGAAATTAAACTCATGAACCATATCGTCCAAGCCAATAGTAACAACATCCTTTTCGCAGTCTATCTTAGCATTAACAGTATTCAAGAAGGGTCTACCAAATATAATAGGACAAAAGCTATCTTGTGGAGAACCAAGAACAAGAAAATCAGCGGGGTATTTAGTTTTCGCACACAAGACTTCATAATCTCTAACAATTCCTATTGGAGATATAGTATCTCTATTGGCAAGTTTAATTGTAACATCAATTTCCTCTAACTCAGCAGGTGCAATCTCATGCATAATTTCTTTGTATAAGTCATTGGGTATAACACTAGCACTAGCACCCATATCACATAAGCCATGATAACAATGATCTCCTATTTTAACAGAAATAACGGGCACGCCTACCATAGATCTATGTTTATCTCTATCACAGGGTTTAGCAATTCTAGCAGTTTCACCAGAGAATTGAATAACATGCCCATCAATATTATCAGACAAGGGATCTTTAACAATAGCAATATTGGGTTCTACTTTGACTTGCTCAGGAGGTGTATAAGTCCTAGTATTGCTTTTACGAACAACAGTTTAAGCTTTTGCATGATCCTTCATTCTAACAGGGAAAGGTGGTTTCTCAACATAAGAAGTGGGAACAATAGGATCATTATAAGTGACAATCTTTTCTTCAACTTTAATAGGTGCAGCTACTTTTACTTCTATGGGAGGATGATATTTAAACCACTTCTCCTTGGAGAGATCAACATAAGTAGCAAAAGATTCACAGAAAGAAGCTACTATCTCAGAGTCAAGTCCATATTTAGTGCTAAACTTACAGAAAATATCGGTATCCATAAAAGATTTAACACAATCAAACTTAGGTGTCATACCTGACTCCTTACCTTCGTCGAGGTCCCAATCTTCAGAGTTGCGTTTAATTCTATCCAATAAATTCCATATAAATTCAATAGGCTTCATCATAAAAGAGCCAGCACAAGAAGTATCGAGCATGGTGCGATTGTTATCAGAAAGCCGAGCATAAAAACTTTGCATAATCACTTCTTTTGTGAGCTCATGATTGGGGCATGAATATAACATTGATTTAAGCCTCCCCCAAGCTTGAGAGATGCTTTCTCCTTCGCGAGGCCAAAAATTATATATATAATTGCGATCACGATGAACAAGATGCATAGGGTAATACTTTTGATGAAATTCCAATTTCAATCTTTTATAGTTCCATGATCTCGTATCATCACATATCCTATACCATGTCAATGCGTCTCCCTCCAAAGATAAAGGAAAGCCTTCCTCTTAACAACATCATCGGCTATACCTGCAAGCTTAAATAGTCCACAAATATCATCCACATAGCTTAGATGTTCATCAGGATGCTTTGTTCCATCTCCTACAAAAGTGTTAGCTAGCGGTTTTTCCATCATAACCAAAGGAATCTGAAAAGGAGTTTCATTTTCAATAGGTTCAGTAGGTTAAGTAGGTTGAGGAGCAACTCTTTGCTCTACTGGACGGGGTGAGGATACCCCGAACAAGCCCCTCAAACAATTACTTTCCATAGTAACAAGTGACAGAAAATTTCAGCACACTAAATAAATTTTTCCTCACCAAATTCCACCTACCAAAGGCGCTTCACTCCCCGGCAACGGCGCCAGAAAAGAGTCTTGATGACCCACAAGTATAGGGGATCTATCGTAGTCCTTTCGATAAGTAAGAGTGTCGAACCCAATGAGGAGCAGAAGGAAATGATAAGCGGTTTTCAGCAAGGTATTCTCTGCAAGTACTGAAATAAGTGGTAATAGATAGTTTTTTGATAGGATAAATTGTAACGAGCAATAAGTAACAAAAGTAAATAAAGTGCAGCAAGGTGGCCCAATCCTTTTTGTAGCAAAGGACAAGCCTGGACAAACTCTTATAATAGGAAAAGCGCTCCCGAGGACACATGGGAATATCGTCAAGCTAGTTTTCATCACGCTCATATGATTCGCGTTCAGTACTTTGATAATTTGATATGTGGGTGGACCGGTGCTTGGGTACTGCCCTTACTTGGACAAGCATCCCACTTATGATTAACCTCTATTGCAAGCATCCGCAACTACAACAAAAGTATTAAGGTAAACCTAACCCTAGCATGAAACATATGGATCCAAATCAGCCCCTTACGAAGCAACGCATAAACTAGGGTTTAAGCTTCTGTCACTCTAGCAACCCATCATCTACTTATTACTCCCCAATGCCTTCCTCTAGGCCCAAATAATGGTGAAGTGTTATGTAGTCGACGTTCAAATAACACCACTAGAGGTTAGACAACATACATCTTATCAAAATATCAAACGAATACCAAATTCACATGACTACTATAGCAAGACTTCTCCCTTGTCCTCAGGAACAAACGTAACTACTCACAAAGCATATTCATGTTCATAATCAGAGGGGTAATAAGTGCATAAAGGATCTAAACATATGATCTTCCACCAAATAAACCAACTAGCATCAACTACAAGGAGTAATCAACACTACTAGCAACCTACTAGCACCAATCCCGGACTTGGAGACAAGAATTGGATACAAGAGATGAACTAGGGTTTGGAGATGAGATGGTGCCGATGAAGATGTTGATGGAGATTGCCCTCTCCCGATGAGAGGAGCGTTGGTGATGACGATGATGATGATTTCCCCCTCCCGGAGGGAAGTGTCCCCGGCAGAACAGCTCTGCCGGAGCCCTAGATTGGTTCCGCCTCGTGGCGGCGGAGTCTCGTCCCGAAAGGTTGCCTTCTATTTTTTTCTCATCGAAAGACTTCATATAGGAGAAGATGGGCGTTGGAGAGCCACCAGGGGGCCCACGAGGTAGGGGGGCGTGCCCAAGGGGGGGGGCGCCCCCACCCTCGTGAGCAGGGTGTGGCCCCCCTGGCCTTCATCTTTGGTGATGATTTTTCTTTATTTATTTTAAGGTATTTCGTGGAGTTTCAGGACTTTTGGAGTTGCGCAGAATAGTCCTTCAATATTTGCTCCTTTTCCAGCCCAGAATTCCAGCTGCCGGCATTCTCCCTCTTCATGTAAACCTTGTAAAATAAGAGAGAATAGCCATAAGTATTGTAACATAACGTGAAATAACAGCCCATAATGCAATAAATATTGATATAAAAGCATGATGCAAAATGGACGTATCACCAAACTTATTGCTAAGCATAGGTCAGGTCTGGTACACAACATTGCATACATGATAGAGCCTATGGCTGAAGCATAGGGAACATCTTTCATTTTCTCTCTATCTTCTGCTGTGGTCGGGCATTGAGTCTGACTCAACTTCACACCTTGTAATACAGGCAAGAACCCTTTCTTTGCCTGATCCATTTTGAACTTTTTCAAAACTTTATCAAGGTATGTGCTTTGTGAAAGTCCAATTAAGCGTCTTGATCTATCTCTATAGATCTTGATGCCCAATATGTAAGCAGCTTCATCGAGGTCTTTCATCAAAAAACTTCTATTCAAGTATCCTTTTATGCTATCCAGAAATTCTATTTTCATTTCCAATTAACAATATGTCATCTACATATAATATCAGAAATGCTACAGAGCTCCCACTCACTTTCTTGTAAATACAAGCTTCTCCAAAAGTCTGTATAAAACCATATGCTTTGATCACACTATCAAAGCGTTTATTCCAACTCCGAGAGGCTTGCACCAGTCCATAAATGGATCGCTGTTGCTCGCACACTTTGTTAGCACCTTTTGGATTGACAAAACCTTCCGGTTGCATTATATACAACTCTTCTTCCAGAAATCCATTCAGGAATGCAGTTTTGACATCCATTTGCCATATTTCATAATCATAAAATGCGGCAATTGCTAACATGATTTGGACAGACTTAAGCATCGCTACGGGTGAGAAAGTCTCATCATAGTCAACCCCTTGAACTTGTAGAAAACCTTTTGCAACAAGTCGAGCTTTGTGGACAGTTATATTACCATCAGCGTCAGTCTTCTTCTTGAAGATCCATTCATTCTCGATGGCTTGCCGATCATCGGCCAAGACAACCAAAGTCCATACTTTGTTCTCATACATGGATCCCATCTCAGATTTCATGGCCTCAAGCCATTTTGCGGAATCTGGGCTCATCATCACTTCCTCATAGTTCGTACGTTCGCCATGGTCAAGTAACATGACTTTCAGCATAGGATTACCGTACCACTTTGGTGCGAATCTTACTCTGTTTGACCTACGAGGTTCGGTAGTAACTTGATCTGAAGTTTCATGATCAATATCATTAGCTTCCTCACTGATTGGTGTAGTTGTCACAGGAACCGGTTCTTGTGATGAACTACTTTCCAATAAGGGAGCAGGTACAGTTACCTCATCAAGTTCTACTTTCCTCCCACTCACTTCTTTCGAGAGAAACTCCTTCTCTAGAAAGGATCCGAATTTAGCAACAAAAATCTTGCCCTCAGATCTGTGATAGAAGGTATAACCAATAGTCTCTTTTGGGTATCCTATGAAGACACATTTCTGCGATTTGGGTTCGAGCTTATCTGGTTGAAGTTTCTTCACATAAGCATCGCAGCCCCAAACTTTAAGAAACGACAACTTTGGTTTCTTGCCAAACCACAGTTCATAAGGCGTCGTCTCAACGGATTTTGATGGTGCCCTATTTAACATGAATGCGTCCGTCTCTAAAGAATAACCCCAAAATGATAGCGGTAAATCAGTAAGAGACATCATAGATTGCACCATATCTAGTAAAGTACGATTACGACGTTTGGACACACCATTTCGTTGTGGTGTTCCGGGTGGCATGAGTTGCGAAACTATTCTGCATTGCTACAAATGTAAACCAAACTCGTAACTCAAATATTCTCCTCCACGATCAGATCGTAGAAATTTTATTTTCTTGTTACGATGATTTTCCACTTGAACTTTTCAAATGTTTCAGACTTGTGTTTCATCAAGTAGATATACCCATATCTGCTCAAAATCCAGATATAATGTTCAGACAAGATCCAGATATAATGTTCATGCTCAACACTGGCACCAAATAGCAATTATTTAGGTCTAAAACTAATCCCGATGGTAGATGTAGAGGTAGTGTGCCGACCGCGATCACATCAACTTTGGAACCATTTCCCACGCGCATCGTCACCTCGTCCTTAGCCAATCTTCGCTTAATCCATAGTCCCTGTTTCTAGTTGCAAATATTAGCAACAGAACCAGTATCAAATACCCAGGTGCTACTGCGAGCTTTAGTAAGGTACACATCAATAACATGTATATCACATATACCTTTGTTCACCATGCCATCCTTCTTATCCGCCAAATACTTGGGGCAATTCCGCTTCCAGTGTCTAGTCTGCTTGAAGTAAAAGCACTCAGTCTCAGGCTTAGGTCCAGATTTGGGTTTCTTCTCTTGAGCAGCAACTTGCTTGCTGTTCTTCTTGAAGTTCCCCTTCTTCTTCCCTTTACCCTTTTTCTTGAAACTGGTGGTCTTATTGACCATCAACACTTGATGCTCCTTCTTGATTTCTACCTCCGCAACCTTTAGCATTGCGAAGAGCTCGGGAATAGTCTTGTCCATCCCTTGCATATTATAGTTCATCACGAAGCTCTTGTAGCTTGGTGGCAGTGATTGAAGAATTCTGTCAATGACACTATCATTAGGAAGATTAACTCCCAGTTGAATCAAGTGATTATTATACCCAGACATTTTGAGTATATGTTCACTGACAGAACTATTCTCCTCCATCTTGAAGCTATAGAACTTATTGGAGACTTCATATCTCTCAATCCGGGCATTTGCTTGAAATATTAACTTCAACTCCTGGAACATCTCATATGCTCCATGATGTTCAAAACGTCGTTGAAGTCCCGGTTCTAAGCCGTAAAGCATGGCACACTGAACTATCGAGTAGTCATCAACTTTGCTCTGCCAGACGTTTTTAACGTCGTCAGTTGCATCAGCAGCAGGCCTGGCACCCAGCGGTGCTTCCAGGACGTAATTCTTCTGTGCAGCAATGAGGATAATCCTCAGGTTACGGACCCAGTCCGTGTAATTGCTACCATCATCTTTCAACTTAGCTTTCTCAAGGAACGCATTAAAATTCAACGGAACAACAACACGAGCCATCTATCTACAACGAACATAGACAAGCAAAATACTATTAGGTACTAAGTTCATGATAAATTTAAGTTCAATTAATCATATTACTAAAGAACTCCCACTTATACAGACGTCTCTCTAGTCATCTAAGTGATCACGTGATCCAAATCAACTAAACCATGTCCGATCATCACGTGAGATGGAGTAGTTTTCAATGGTGAACATCACTATGTTGATCATATCTACTATATGATTCACGTTCGACCTTTCGGTCCCAGTGTTCCGAGGACATATCTGTATATGCTAGGCTTGTCAAGTTTAACCTGAGTATTCCGCATGTGCAACTGTTTTGCACCCGTTGTATTTGAACGTAGAGCCTATCACACCCGATCATCACGTGGTGTCTCAGCACGAAGAACTTTCGCAACGGTGCATACTCAGGGAGAACACTTGATAATTAGTGAGAGATCATCTTAAAATGCCACCGTCAATCAAAGCAAGATAAGATGCATAAAGGATAAACATCACATGCAATCAATATAAGTGATATGATATGGCCATCATCATCTTGTGCTTGTGATCTCCATCTCCGAAGCACCGTCGTGATCACCATCGTCACCGGCGCGACACCTTGATCTCCATCGTAGCATCGTTGTCGTTTACGCCATATATTGCTTCTACGACTATTGCTACCGCTTAGTGATGAAGTAAAGCAATTACAGGGCGTTTGCATTTCATACAATAAAGCGACAACCATATGGCTCCTGCTAGTTGGCGATAACTTTGGTTACAAAACATGATCATCTCATACAATAAAATATAGCATCACGTCTTGACCATATCACATCACAACATGCCCTGCAAAAACAAGTTAGACGTCCTCTACTTTGTTGTTGCAAATTTTACGTGGCTGCTACGGGCTGAGCAAGAACCGTTCTTACCTACGCATCAAAACCACAACGATAGTTCGTCAAGTTAGTGCTAATTTAACCTTCGCAAGGACCGGGCGTAGCCACACTCGGTTCAACTAAAGTCGGAGAAACAAACACCCGCCAGCCACCTGTGTGCAAAGCACATCGGTAGAACCAGTCTCGCGTAAGTGTACACGTAATGTCGGTCCTGCCCGCTTCATCCAACAATACCGCCGAACCAAAGTATGACATGCTGGTCAGCAGTATGACTTGTATCGCCCACAACTCACTTGTGTTCTACTCGTGCATATAACATATATGCATAAAACCTGGCTCGGATGCCACTGTTGGGGAACGTAGTAATTTTGAAAAAAATTCCTACGCACACGCAAGATCATGGTGATGCATAGCAACGAGAGGGGAGAGTGTTGTCCACGTACCCTCGTAGACCGAAAGCGGAAGCGTTAGAACAACGCGGTAGATGTAGTCATACGTCTTCACGGCCCGACCGATCAAACACCGAAACTACGGCACCTCCGAGTTCTAGCACACGTTCAGCTCGATGACGATCCCCGTACTCCGATCCAGCAGAATGTCGGGGATGAGTTCCGTCAGCACCACGGTGTGGTGACGATCTTGATGTTCTACCGTCGGAGGGCTTTGCCTAAGCACCGCTACAATATTATCGAGGAGGACTATGGTGGAAGGGGGCACCGCACACGGCTAAGAGATCAAGAGATCAATTGTTGTGTCTAGAGGTGCCCCCTGCCCCCGTATATAAAGGAGCCAAGGGGGAGGGGGTGGCCGGCCAAGGAGGGGCACGCCAAGGGGAGTCCTACTCCCACCGGGAGTAGGACTCCCTCATTTCCTTGTTGGACTAGGAGAAGGGGGGAAGGAAGGAAAGGGGGGGCGCCGCCCCCCTCTCCTTGTCCTATTCGGACTAGTGGGGAGGGGTGCGCGGCCCAGCCCTTGCCTCCTCTCCTCTTCTCCACTAAGGCCCATGTAGGCCCAATAAGCCCCGGGGGGTTCCGGTAACCTCCCGGTACTCCGGTAAAATCCCGATTTCACCCGGAACACTTCCGACATCCAAATATAGGCTTCCAATATATCAATCTTCATGTCTCGACCATTTCGAGACTCCTCGACATGTCCGTATTCTCATCCGGGACTCCGAAAAAACTTTGGTACATCAAAACTCATAAACTCATAATATAACTGTCATCGAAACCTTAAGCGTGCGGACCCTACGGGTTCGAGAACTATGTAGACATGACCAAGACTCGTTTCCGGTCAATAACCAATAGCGAAACCTGGATGCTCATATTGGCTCCTACATATTCTACGAAGATCTTTATCGGTCAAACCGCATAACAACATACGTTGTTCCCTTTGTCATCGGTATGTTACTTGCCCGAGATTCGATCGTCGGTATCCAATACCTAGTTCAATCTCGTTACCGGCAAGTCTCTTTACTCGTTACGTAATGCATCATTCCGTAACTAATTCATTAGTTACATTGCTTGCAAGGCTTGTAGTGATGTGCATTACCGAGAGGGCCCAGAGATACCTCTCCGACAATCGGAGTGACAAAACCTAATCTCAAAATACGCCAACTCAACATGTACCTTTGGAGACACCTGTAGAGCTCCTTTATAATCACCCAGTTACGTTGTGTCGTTTGGTAGCACACAAAGTTTTCCTCCGGTAAACGGGAGTTGCATAATCTCATAGTTATAGGAACTTGTATAAGTCATGAAGAAAGCAATAGCAACATACTAAACGATAAAGCGCTAAGCTAACGGAATGGGTCAAGTCAATCACATCATTCTCCTAATGTTGTGATCCCGTTAATCAAATGACAACACATGTCTATGGTTAGAAAACATAACCATCCTTGATTAATGAGCTAGTCAAGTAGAGGCATACTAGTGACATTAAGTTTGTCTATGTATTCACACATGTATTATGTTTTCGGTTAATACAATTCTAGCATGAATAATAAACATTTATCATGATATGAGGAAATAAATAATAACTTTATTATTGCCTCTAGGGCATATTTCCTTCAAATACACCCGGCCACACTAGGAGCAACCCTCGGCGACGAGTTGCCAGATCTCAGAAACATGGGTAAGCAAGAGCACCACTGGCTAATGGATTAAGATAAGCATGCATCTATCTCCCAAAACCAATGTGTTTTACTGATGAAGTTAGATTAATGAATTCTTGTGTATTCTTCCGTGTTCATAAGTGCAAACAATGTTCAACTTCACAATTGAGAGATGATTTTTCAATGCGCTCAATTATACGATGTGCTTATCATGTCCACCTGCATTTTTTTTGAATTTTTTCCGTCTACATTTTTCAAATATGAATTCCATCGACAAAAGTGTGGGATTTCTTTTTTAGTGTAAGGTATATTTTGACGGGCTCCACGCATAGAAGTAGCAGGAGCTGGGGCGTGTCACAGCTGACTAATGAGCCAGTGCTGATGTGTCTGTACTCATTTGAAGCTCCTCTTTTTTGGTCAGGGAAACAATGACAATGTGAGCGATGTGATTGGTAATCATCCTCGCTTGGACTCATCTAGTATTTTTGGGAAGTAGGTATATTTTGTTTTGGAACCGGAAGAACTCAAAGTGGGCTACACTTTTTCATTGCGGCAGATCAGCCAAGGGACTGCCAATTAGCCATAGTTCATCAACAAAGGTCAGTAACTATGGAAATTGCAAAATTGATCCCCATGTTCTCTATTTCTTTGATGCCACCGGATAGGTCGTTGTTCTCCCAACCGCACGGCGTCGCTCTTGCGCACGGTGCCCAAGAATTCCACGACTGCATGCACACGAACCACACAGCAGGGCATGGTGTTTCCACAACTCAATTCATAAGTAGAGCAGTACAATAACAAATGCAAATAATCAAAAAGTAGGTGGCATATTGATTTGGCACTCCTTCTCTCTAAAGAAAAGGTAATATAAGCCGGCTGAAGAAGCATCGATGTCACGCCATTCTCAATACGGAGAGGACTTCCAACTACTTTGTACAACACCATTTTGTTGTTATATGCATCTCAATGCACATACCAAGAAAATGGCATGCTAGGATTAAGAGGCATAAGGAATGGCACTTCCACAGCTAGAGCGAATCTACCAAACCTACACCTAGGTCACATGCCTGGGCTCGGCACCGCCATTTACATAAACTCCGATGAGCTCTTCAGCGGGCATGCCTTTAGGGGCGATGGTTTCAAGCATTCGGCCAGGGATGCAGGGCGGCGCCCGATCCGCCCCGCTTCCAGTTCAAAACGAGAAAAAAATCTGCTTTAGCTGGATCATAGTGCATATAGAGTAATTTGTACTAGCTGGGCACTTTTACGGACTTCGCGGGATGCCGCTTTGCACCGCTACATTCGGCAACCACTAAGCAATGGTGCCTTTACCGACGCGAAATGCATGCAACCCCCATTTAGGAACCGACTGCGAAAGGATAACTCCTATGTTCTTGGCCACCGTCTAGCCTTTTTTTCTTTCTTTTTTTTGAAAAGGAGGTTAAACCTCCAGCCTCTACATCAATCGATGCATGCAGTCATCTTTATTAATTATTCCATAAATGTCTGACAAGAACATACATCAAATCACCCGAAGCCACCACTCATACCTGCAAATTCGATAATGAGGAGTGCTCTCACTCCCCATATCTAAAACCAGTGTCGTCGCCGATCCATCCACATAACGTATCAGGACTAACAGCTGTTGCACGACCTAAAGCGCACACTACATGCACACGTTTTAGAAGCCGTCATCTTCATCGGACCACTGACCCATCTTCAGGAGATAGATCCGCATCATCCTTACTAGTCCGGACATCCGTCAACGTCACCAAGGCGCCCAACGGCGCCACCGCCCTGCACCGATCGTTCATCTAGACGCGAAGACTCTGGAAGATCTATCGTGCATAACACCTACCAACCAGGCATGACTCAGCGTAGCACCTGTCGGCCAGGCATGACTTGGCAGCTCCACCGAAGCTCCATGCAAGACGGAGCCGCTCCACCTCCTTCATGTGTCTTCCAGCGCTGCTCCACAAACGATGCTCCCAGGAGAGAAATGGCACCGCAATACAACCGTCGTTCGATCTGGAAAACCAGATCCTAGAGTTTACCCCGAAACAGTTCCCATCACCAGCAACCGTCAAGGACCCACGCAGTTCCCACCACCACTCAGCCCTCTAGGCGACGCCTTCAGGAAGGTCACGGTGTCAAGGACGCCGCCACCGCCCACCGGAGTTAGGGTTCTTGGCCACTGTCTGGCCTTTTTTTTTTCTGTGTCCCTCTTTGTTTCTTTCTTTTGTTGCTTGATCATGGTTGATATCCAGCTTATAAGTGTGTTCTTCTGCCCGCTAAATGCTTATACATGCAAAGCCAGCATTTTGTTGGGGCTTTTAGGGGGGAAAACAATCGCTGCAAGAGCCAACAACTTCCGCCCGAGCTAGAAACGATGATTAACTTGATAAACGGGCTATCAATAGGCCGCTCCTGGTTGTATGGGACCACAAACGCCATCTTCCTCCATGCCATGACCGACCATAACATACGCCCAGATAGTTACTATGGTCCATTGTTGGTGCTACAGATGGATTTCTTTACATGGACTATTGAGGAGCCTCCCCCCCCCGCCCCCCGCGTGCATCGGGGCGGAGATGCATAGTGGCGGGGGCATGCGGATGGTGGGATGTGGAGGACAAGGCGCTGTGGTGACGGCCCTGGGAGTGGGTGGATTGGGCGAGGCCGGTCCTTGGCGGCACCATTCGAGGCGTTGCTGCCATGCAGCGGCGGACCTAGCCCACTGGGCCAGAGTGGGCCAACAGTATAACTGTACATATACATTATTTGTTTCTATTATTTTTAGCCTTTCTTTGACGTATAAGGCTATTTTCAAATCTCAGGGTGGGCCATGGCCCACCTTGTCCACCATCTACCTCCGCCATTGCTGCCATGGCGGGCGACGGCGGCAGCAGGCCTGTTCTAAGGCCGATCTGGGCCGGCGGGTTGCGGCAGCTGCGTGCTTCGGCTAGACAGCTTGCTGTCGGCGGGAGGTGGCGTGCAGGTATTTTTGGGCCTGATCTTCGCCGGATCCAACGAGGTCGGCGATGGTCTGGTTAGTCTTCTCCTCTGCAGCCAGCTGGTGGCGTGGGGGCTGCTGGCTTGGCTTGAATAAAGGTGGTTGGCCCTGCTGTTCTTTGAGTTCCAATTCGTTGATCTGCTTCATGCCAGCCTTCTCGCTTTGGATGCCGACGAGTTTCATTCTTCCTCTCCGAGACCTCAGCTATTGGCTCATGGCGCTACTAGATTTTTAGATCGGAATTGATCGGGTCGGGTGCACCCTTATCTTTGGTCAGAGAGGCTTCATGAGGGTGGGCGGGAAGCTTTGCTATCTTGTCAGTGCCATGGGACATGTCTAAGTATAGATTTCCAAGCAATGACAGTGGCGAAGAAAGTCATGGTGGCTGCGATCGGAGGCTTCTAATGGCTGAGAGGAGATTTGGTTACCATGAAGACTTGCGGCACATGTATTTCCTATTTGTCGGGCGTTGAGTACTTGTAGTAGAGGTCTTGGCAGGAGGGGGCGGCAACACAGGCGAAAAGCATTTCTGGTGGTGCTCTCAAGTACCGAGCCATGATTTTGGCCTAAGGTCTGGCCTTCATTGGTTGTACCTGGCAATGGCCTTGCTGAAGGCATTGTTTTGGGATCTCGGTCTTTCTTCAGGGTGAAAACTCAAGATCCTTGATTGGGCGACGGCAACACTTATGCATCGTTTCCTTCTTGGAGGCGTCACTTTTGAAGAACCTCTTTTGCTGTCCGAGTGTTGTCTTTGGTGGTGGTTAGAGAGTTGTTGTTGCAAGTGTTGCATCACCGTGATGGGGTCTTTTTTTATATTTCTCTCTTTTATATTTTGTTCTTGGTTGTGTGCATCCTGCATGTGTTTCGATATCTTGTTGGTATAGAGGCTGGGTGTAATTGGTATCTTCACGATATTAATATATTTCCCCTTTCAAAAAAGGGATTATTGGCATATAGTCTTTTCACACCGGCCTTTCTCAAAAACATTGATGTGATTGGATAATTTTTTGACGAAGTCCATCTTTATATTCTCATAGAATTTTTAAATTGCTTTACTGGTACACTTGTTTGTGTGTTTAACAATACATTCGGCCGCACTTGGAGGAACCCTCTGACAACTAGGTGCGATATCTCGGAGCTTGGCTATGCAAGCATCACTAGCTAATGGACGAATCCTAATATGCATCTGTCTCCCAAAACCAATGTGTTCCACTCATGAAACGGTGATCATGAATTTCATGTTCTTTTTCACGTTCATAAGTGCAAAGAAAGTTGAATGTCAAGATCAAGAGATGTTTTCTCATTGCGTTTACTTATATAGTGTGCTCATCCTGTATATCTCCAATTTTCAAATTTGAATTGCATCGGCAAGAGTGTATGAGTTCTTTTGCAGTGTAAGGTGTAATTCAGCCGGTGCTGCATGCATAGAAGTAGCAGTAGCTGGGGCATGCTACATGTGAGATGTGACTGTTATGGAATCTGTACTCATTTGAAGCTTGGCTCTCTCTTTTTTTTTCTTCAATGACAAACTGAGCGATGTGGTTAGTATTCATCCTCGCTTCGCCTAATGTAGAGTGGCTGACATATTTTGCTTTCAAGCACATTTTTGGGAACTAGGTAAATTTTCTTTCGGAACCGGAAGAACTCGATGGACTACAAATTTTCATCATATAGTTCATCAACAAACGTCAGAAACTATGGCAACTGCCAAATTCATCTCCATGTTCTTTGCTTCTTTGATGCCGCTGGATAGGTTGCTGTTTTTTTGGCTCCTAGCCAAACAGTGTTGCTTTGGTGCACGACGCCCATGAATTTCGCAGTTGCGTGTGCACACGTACCACACAGCAGAGCGTGGAGTTGCCATAACTAAAGTCACACGTAGTACAACAACAAATGCAAATAATCAATTCTCGCAAAAAATGCAAATAATCAAAAAGTAGGTGCCAAATTAAATTGTCACTATTCTTGGGAAGAAAAGGTAATATAAGCCGGTGAAAGAAGCATCGGTCTCATGCTATGCTCAATACGAGAGATACGAGAGGACTTCCAACTATTTTGTTAAAAAGCATTTCATTGTTATCTACATGCCTCAACAGTACACTAAGAAAACTAGGGCATGCTAGGATTTAGAGGCATCAGGAATGAACGTGATGAAGACATGTCTAACTATAGGGGATGGATCAAGGTCTGAACGCCTTGGTAATCTTGTACAGCAGACAATGACTCCTCGTTCTGTCTCAATGGCTCTACTTAGGATTTGCGTCGACGATGTCACCATTGGACCAATGGACGAAGTGGTTCCAGGGTGCAGAAAGGTTGGTGCAGGACGTTGTGGAGAGAGTCGCCGGATAGGGATCCGTCTGTCCGTCATTGCCTCTGGAGATGCAATGCTGGTATACTGAGATCAGGGGGAAGGTGGCCACCGCCGAGACCCGCTTGAGGCACATATTCAGGAGGACCTATTCCAACTCCAAATAAGCAACACATGTACCTACTTACATAAACAAGTTGTCAGAGAAGTTCTCTGCTCTTTAGCTCAAAGTGAAGGAGGTGGTTGCACGGTTCGCAATGAAGCAGAATCGCCCCTCCAACAGGTGAACTCATTAATTTACATTCTCTTCTCTTTGTAATTTCTTCATGCCAAGTTCAACGGCATGGACCAACGTATGTTTTGCGCTGCTGCATATACTGAAGTAAACAAATTCGCTTATTGTGAATTGAACTATGACGTAGAGCAAGATGAATGAGACACATAAAGCTACTATTTTTATTCACTTGCAGCCTTTTTGGCTGTAGTTTAGTCATCTCATAGAATGATGGAAATAGAGGGTTCTTGGTCAAAAATGGAGAATATGAACAGAGGGTAGATGAAGTAGAAGCATATAGAACCATCAATCAATTATCAATATTTCTTTCAGTAGGATTGCTTTTGAGGTAATTAAAGAAGATTAAAGATGTCTATCGTGCAACTTTCCTGCGGCTAGTAATGACATTATTCATCACATAATTACAGACCTTTGTAATGAACCGAGTGAAATGTAAATTATTGCCACAACTGAAGTCCTAGTACACACAGTACAACAATAAAAGCATGGACCAAAAGGTGGCTACTAAATTAAACTTTCACACACCAATCTTACACGAGATGGTTATATAAGCCAGCCGAAGTGTATCGATGACATGCTACACTTGCTCATTATACGAGGGGACTTGCACTTGTTTTTGACACTCTGGTTATCCATGTCCGTGATAATACAAAGTGAGCTAGGGATTGGAAGCTTCAGGAATTGCACCTTCACACAGTGAAACACTCATGGAGAGGTATCACGTTCTAGATGGTCGAGGAACCTTCACATCCACATCCAGATCCATATAGACCCTTATATCCTATCATCATCAACCACAGTTTTGAAATCCGGAACTGTGAAGTCCGGGTGATATGAATCATGTTCATATTATTACTTTCCCTACCGTGCTCGTACTAGATAGACGGAGTAAGCAGAAAGTAGACCTTCAGCTAAAGATTGAGCGAAAGACAAAATTTTATTTGGCAAGGCAGATGAAGCAATAGACTTTATTTATCCATTACTCCCTCCGTTCCAAAATAGATGACTCAACTTTGTACTAACTTTAGTACAAAGTTGGGTCATCTATTTTGGAACGGAGGGAGTACTTGTTATTACAGCCATAAACCATGTCTGTTGCATGGGTTTATCAATTTTTATAATATAATTACCGCTACAGTAGAGATTAAGAAAAACTCTGTTACCCGCAGAGCGCGGACGGTTCTCACAGCGGCTGCAACTGATGTTCCTCCTTTCATCTCTGAACCCTCAATTGCTTTGCCGACGCCCAGCACACAAGCTCCAGACCTGGGCTTCAATTACTCTTTTGGCGGCTAGGAGCCCACTTCGAGCTCCCTCGATCACTCCGCGAAGCAACCCTTGTCCTGATTCTCTCCCAGCTTTGTGCTTATTATCCAGCACTGGAGTAAATCATGCTGAAAATGCCATTGACTGTTAGGTTTAAAACAAATAATGATGATCACATTAGTTGTTTGAACAGTCAAATTAACGGGTTGGGAATTCCTGTGCTGCAGGACTTAAGAATCTTCTTTTAGCATTACATACATGGTGGTTGCGTTACAAAACTGGGACCCAAGTGCTTTGACTTTGAAAGTGACAGCTCAAAATACTCTTTTTTGGCGGTTTATCTCTTCTGCTAGCAATATATATGCTGCTTAGTGCTCTTTGGGACTAGTAGTTACAATGTCAATGCTTTACTTCGGCACCAATCCTATCGGTTTAGTTTTTTTAACTGATAAATGCAGCACACTTATTGGCTTGTCAGGTCAAATTGATAACAATCAAGCTAGCCTTCCTGCAGGTTATATGTTCTTATAATCATTCTGATTTTGCAGGATTCCTTTGAGCTTCCCCGGCGGGATTCCTCAAGAGAAGAGGGGGATGTTGAAATGGGAATGCATCACCCCGACGCCTCTGATAACTTTAAAAGGCTTCTTGAAGAAGGTGCATGCTGTTTAGCTAGGAAACTCTCTACTAGGCTCTGATGTTATTTCTCCATTAATTCTTGCACTTCAGATTAATGACAGACATTATGCTTCATGCATACACAGGTTGATGGAATTGAGAGCCTAATTGCTAAGGTGACGAGCCTCTTGACTAAACTCCAGGTATAATTTTCTCATTTCTGTTTCTGCTTCTTATGGTGTTATGCTCACATATTGATTCTCATAGTAGTCTAGTGTGCCTTTGCTTGCAGACTGCCAATGAGGAAACAAAAGCAGTTACAAAAGCAAGTGCCATGAAAGGTGGTGTGCTTTAGCTAGCAGACCCAAACATTTATCTGAAATAGAGTATGTAAATTTCACCTTGCTTATAGTCACGCACAACAATACATTTTTGTAGTGATTAAGCAGAGAATGGAGAAAGATATTGATGAATTGGGCAAAAGTGCTCGTATGGCAAAAACAGAACTTGATGAACTGGAAAAAGATGTATGTTTTCACTTAACCTTGCTGCTATTCAAAAAGATGGACATGCTGCATATGGTTTGTTGCCCGACCCTCAGCTATAGAACTTATCTAAGCCACTCCGCTTTCCCATGTCTATGAGCCATCTAGGCATCCAGCTGTACGTATTCTGAACATCTAGCTCTGTTTTCTTGAGAGTAAAGCATAGCGTTATCACTTAGACAGTACGAGCAGCTAGCCAATTACGATACGAGCGGCCACCGCTGGCACTTCGTCCTCCCAAATGGAGGCTTTATTCGCATTACATTCATAACCCAATTTAGCTACCAAATGTGCAGCTTAATTTACTTCTCTCCTACCTGATGGATACTGCAAGAGGAGATCCACATCCGAGCTTGTATTCTCATGTCCTCGATGGCCACTTCTTGATTGGAGTGTGGGAAACGTCGTACCCTAGCTCTAGGAGATGCCTGCGTGTTATATCATCAGGGGCGCGACTCCCTGAAGCAGCGTACAAGTTGTTGAGATTACAGACTTGGGAAGGAAGGGAGAGATATCTAGTTACAAGAGATAACAAAGGATTTAAACTACCTATCTCTATCCCTGTATAGTCTACGGTTACAAGTAGGAGGCCGGCTATCATAAGCTGTCACGATACAATATGCGTCGTTTTACACCCTCTCTTATTCACACCTTGGTCAAGTTGAGATTACGCTTGAATTCCTCAAGACTCCTTGTAAGCAATGCCTTTGTGAATCCATATGCAACCTGATCTCGTGAATGCACACGGTCATATTATTAAAAATCCAGGTTCAGAACAATGCCTCAAACAGTAGTGCGAAACTCATAAAAAAATAAACTACCACAATTGGCGAAAATAGGAAAAGATGACTATACACATATCTTATTGTTGAACGGCCATCCAAACCGGTTATAGGTATCCCGTGCAATCATCTCCCATCGGTTGCATCCAATATCCATATATAAGCTCCCCTTGGTCCGCATGGCTGATTAACAACCACATATGGATTCAAGCCGACGCCCTGAAGATAACCTGCAAAAAATT
Source organism: Triticum timopheevii (assembly GCA_963921465.1). Taxonomy (NCBI): domain Eukaryota; kingdom Viridiplantae; phylum Streptophyta; class Magnoliopsida; order Poales; family Poaceae; genus Triticum; species Triticum timopheevii. The sequence continues at coordinate 427,298,437 of OY997262.1, forward strand.
CATGATGGTTTGTCTGTTAAAGGCAGTGTCATTCCGACAATTACATATGGCTCAAAGTAATGCACACACTCCTACTCGAATATGTGACACGGTTTTAGGCTCTATCCCTATTAACCAAGTCCCAAATAGATGCGAAAACCAAGATGGGCGGAGCAACGTTAAAGGAAACGTGAATGATCCGCCACAATAACTTAGCAAGTGGGCATTCGAGAAAAAGATATTCTATTATCTCGTCCTGATTGCAAAAGCAAACATCGTTTACTAACTTCCTAGCTATGCTTTGCCAAGTTATTCTTTATCAAAAAGACTCCCTTATGAACGAACCGCATAAACACCTTGATTTTCAACGACGCCTTAATTTTCCAAATACGAGTCGACCTCGGGATAGTCCCGGTGTTTATCAGTCTGTATGGATAGACTTAACCGAGAAGACTCCTGACACGGACAACTTCCAATGCGCAAGGAGTCTGCTATACATCAGAAAGGTTAATCTCCATTAACCTGTACACGAGATGCAGCCATCTATCCCATCATTCACCCACTAGTGATCGTCTGAACTGAATGTTAAGAGGAACATACCCAACACTGCACTAACAAGAACCTCTCTCTGTTGTGCAATGTTATATAAGGAGGGATACTGCAAGGCTAGTGGGGTCTCTCCTAGCCAGGTGTCTACCCAAAACCTTGTACCCTATCCATTCCCTACAATAAATTTGCTCCTGCGGAAGAAGGCGGTCTTTGTCCTCATAAGCCCCTTCCAAAAAGGAGAGTCAGAAGGTTGTGCATTCACTTGTGCCAGCGTTTTAGAATGTAAGTATTTATTACGCAACAGTTGTATCCAAACTCCATCCCTCTCTACTGCCAGTCTGTAAAGCCATTTGCTAAGTAAGCACTTATTTTTCACTTCTAGATTCTCGATACCCAAGCCACCTTGGTCCTTCGACCTACAAATGATATCCCATTTGGCCAACCTATATTTAGTTTTGTTTACACTGATATGATAATGCACTTGTTGTTTTTCTTTGATGTTTTTCCTATGTGCCAAAAGAAATTCAACATCACGATAGAGAGATTATTTTCTCTTGTGTTTAACTGTACGGTTTGCTTGTCATTGCAATGTATGATTTCAAGTTTGAATTGCATTGCAAAGTGTATGTTTGTTCTTCTCGTTGTCTACCGTGAATCCAATCCAGTCATGGTTGTACGCGTAGAAGCAGTTGGGACATATTATAGGTGACGTATACTTTTTTTTTTTACAATTTACAAGCATTGCAAAAAACCGTAGCCCTGTCTGATGCGACTTGGTGGCGGCTACCCATTGGGTCTGCGGCACATGGGCTCGCATGCAGCACATGGAAGCATTTTTGGAGATCATATCACACTCAGTGATGTGCCTAGCTGATTGCCGAATATTGCTTGTAATGAACATGTGACAATGGAAATGTAATGGGTGTCTTACCCCTAAAACCAAAATCTGTAAATAAGTGAAAGTAGCTATTATAATTAAGTAATTGATTGGCCAAAATCCATCTTGTGATTTTGTGCACAACTCCATAGTGGTCATATTTTCATACCCACATTTACATAAATATGTTTGTATACCTTCTCTAGAGGGATAGTTTCATAGTTTTCAATAACTGAGAAGACATGATCACGAGTGTATTCCACTTTTTATTTCTAAGTTGGCCATTTGAAAGCTATTATCTCACTTTATGAGAATTCTACCTAATTACTCATTTAGTTGAAATATATCTACATTTTATGGTATATAAGTTTTGGACCCACTATGACAACTCGAGATCACATGTTGGCAGCCATGACAATGCCACATCGAATAGGCCACGACTGCCCCCACAATACAATGAAAGCTATTGTGGAGTAGTTTAAAGCAAATGGAGAACTCTTGTGAAGCAACCTCCATGATGACTTTCCTATGCTTTGTTGGCCAACTGCTGTATACCGCAAATGTCCAGGAGGTGTTTGATGCTTTTTTGGGTAAGATGGACTCATGACCATGTTGTGAGACTGACATATATTGATCATAATGACCAAACAAGTCTCTCCTAATTTTCTCTTAATTTTAGAAGTAATAAATATTTTCCTTAATTAAATAACATTTTTGCCATTTACTTAAAGTATTTTTAAAGATGGCTTAAATACTTTTAAATTATTTATCATTTTTATGGAAATAGTGGTCTTATATATTATACCTTGGTAATAATTTTTAATGAACTATTGTTTTGTAAAAATAAATACTTCTAGTTCAAGCCTCTAATTTAGGGTTTTGGATAATAAAATGAGTTTAGACTCTTTTGCGCCAAAATAATTCATAATCAAAATATATTTATGTCCTTGACACATGGCATGACCATTGGGTGTAAATTGGGGTAGAGGATTGGAAGGGATTGAATGTGGTACTGTGAGTATCATGCCCTTCAGCTCAACGAACATCCTATAAATGTGTGTGCGTGTGTGTGTGTGGTTCCAACATTAGAGGCCAGAGTCTCTCTGCTAAGTCTAGGCTCAGCCATGTTTCCTGGAGCTCCTTGTTGTTTCTGGGAGATATAGCCAGGGCTAGCGATTATCTAACCCACGACAATAGGCTCGGGAAGTCGCTGACATGTGGTGAACTAACGATGAACCTAAGAGATGGTGTAGCTATGTGCTAATTTCTTTCCAATTTGTGTTTCTTTCTCATGTATTCTCTCATGAGTTCAAGAATGATCATGGATCACACACATTAGACTAAATGACAAAAGATAGGTGTGTGTATTCTGGTGGCATAGGAAACAGTCCTAAGCTTAGACACCAACAATCATGCATCCACATCATTCGCATGAACATGACCAAATACCAACATATTGGTCCTCATAATCCAATGCCTCCATATCCCCTAAAACCGATTCTTCTTGGTTGTCCTCCAAAAAAGATTAAGGCAGATCAAGAACGTAGCCTTGAATCCATAAGCCATGTCGCTTGACTCATCCCGCTCAATATCACCCCCTTGTCCATTGATCAATCAACACCATGTGACCGCAGTAGACCATGTAGGCCTACATTTATCTGCCACTATGGGTGGTCATTTAATAACCATGACAGAATGTGACTTAGCAAGTCAGGTGTCACACTACAACTACCTGAGATGTGTGCCTAAGGTGAAGGGTACAAAACTTGAATGGGGTAAAATGTGGAAATTCCTGCTAATTGGGTTACTTGGATAAATTCTCATAAATAATGTTGTTGTTGTCACAAATGCAAACCAGTGGATAAAAAATGGAATTCACTATAAAAATGATTACTCAATTATCCTAATATTTACCAAACTAACTAATATCATGCACTTGGTTGAGAAAGTAATGTTTCTATAATATACCATTTTTATGTCACTTTGTATAAAGAAAATTAAAGAAGTTTATATGCATTTTGTGTAAGGCTTTGCGTGAAACATCATAAAACACCTAATCTTTGTAGAGTCAGTAAAATATAAATTTATCATGACAACTAAAGTTGTACATGATGCAACAACAACTGTAGAATCAGAAGGTAGGTACCAAATTATAGTGTGACACACAACTTTCACAATAGAAGGTAATATAAAACACTTGAAGGGCATGCCTCTCATGTTTATGGCCACTATACGAGGACTCATGTGTCCACATGCACATACCAAGGGAGCTAGGCAGCACTAGGATTTAGGGGCATCAAGAATGATACCTTTCACTGAGATCCATCACAGTTTAGATGCTCCAGTAACCTTTGCATCCATATGCACCCATACAACTTGGATGGAATGAAGCATAAACAGATGATAGACACAAAACCGCAGACTATTCTCCACATGGCTGTTGGGTTCTACGGTAGGGTGCGTCGACTGCAAATTAAAAATTCCTACGCGCAGAACAACCAAGAACATGCTACGGGAGATGGATCACACATCATTAGCACTAGACGTGCAGTGCCGTGCAGCGGAAGAAGAGTTGGGGCAGCCCGTCCGCGTGGATCGTCTCCTCCTCGTCCGATCTCCCTCGAACAGCCGGTCGTCCGATCCCACGTACAAGTTCGCCGGAGCGGCGCAAGTGCACCGCCTTTAATGGTATCCGCGCGTGCAGGAGGAACACCGTGCGACGGACTGCTAGGTCCGATCACACAGTCGGCGGCGAGTGGAGGTGGCTATTCGCAACACATACAAACCCTAGTGACAGCGCCGAAGCGATCAACCAAATGAGTGTGCCGCACCTCCACTTTATATAAGCGTCCGTCGCGGGCTCAACACTCGGGCCTTGCACGGATCCTAAAGCCCAAAGTCTACTCGGTCGCGTTCCAAGTCCAGCTCGGATCACATCTGACTAGTGTCCTCTGAACCGACCTCGTAGGTTCCTCCCCTTAAGCGCGCGACCCCTTAGGTTCAAGTCAGCTTGGTCACAGTTCGGATCACCTCCGACCTGTACGGTTGGTAGCGGCCTCTAGCAAGGCATGCCGACCACCAAGCAGACTATGATTCTAGTTACACGAACCTGTACAATGTGTCACACTTCTGTTCCCTTTGCCTCATGATATATGTTGTCGGGCTCAAGGCGAGACTGTCATCCTTGTGCTAGCCCAACCTCTTTCTCGTTCCAGTGATACCGACCACAAACCGGATTATCTCATAATCCTTGTCGCATGGCCATGGTTATTCTGGTCGGATCACACGAGGGGCCCAGAGTATATCTCTCCTGATCGGAGGGGCAAATCCCATCTTGCTCGACCATGTCTCGCAGCATGGGACTGGACAAGCCCGAAACCTACCTTTGTAACTACCCAGTCATGGAGTAGCATTTGGTCGGCCCAAAGCAAGTCTGTCACCATCCTGAGTACATGCGTCAGCTCAGGTCTTAGGACATAGAACGTATGTTGTACTAGAGACTCACAGATGACATATCACTGCGTCTCATAGTTGGGTCTGTCCCACTCGGACCTTATCTCGACTCGGATCCGACTATGTCGAATCCGACTAGATCCTTCCGAGTCCATATTATCTAGTTAGCATCCAATGCTCCATGGCTAGTGAGACCAAGCCATCGACCGTGTCATATGCTAGTCTAGTCGGCTGCGCGTCCACACAGCCGTTTCGACTAGGGACCTTTTAGGACAGTCATCATACAATGCATAGTCCCACAAACAAGTCACGTACTTGCTAATACACATCATTGATAATGTCCAAGGACTATCTTTATTCATAAACACATAGGGAATATCATCATACATGATTCTCTCTAGGGCATATCTCCAACAGTCTCCCACTTGCACTAGGGTCAATCAAATAGACATCGAATGCCCATAGCTCTAACGTGCCCCTCATGCTTGGGTTGTGGAAGCGGCTTAGTCAACGGATCTGCAACATTTGCATCCGTGTGAATCTTGCATAACTCTACATCACCATTCTTTACGATCTTTCGTATTAGGTGATATTTCCGATCTATGTGTCTGACCTTGTGGTGATTCCTCGGCTCTTTGGCTTGTGCGATGGCACCAGAATTATCACAATAAAGGTCCAACGGTTTCACCGAGGCTGGAAAAATACCAAGATCATCCAGAAAATGCCGGATCCAAACACCTTCGTCCTTTGCAGCTGCACAAGCCGCAATGTATTCGGCTTCTGTGGTAGAATCGGCCACCGTATCCTGCTTGGAACTCATCCAGTGCACTGCCACTCCGTTCAGGACGTACACGAATCCGGACTGTGATCGACAATCATCTCTGTCGGTTTGGAAACTAGCATCGGCATAACCCCTTTCGACGAGCTCTTCCTCACCTCCAAAAACCAGGAACATCTCTTTAGTCCTTTTCAGGTACTTCAAAATAGTTTTCACCGCTGCCCAGTGACTCTCACCTAGGTTGGCCTGGTATCTACTTGTTAGGCTTATTGTAAAAGCAACATCAGGCCTTGTACATATCATGGCATACATGATGGATCCGATTGCCGAGGCATACGGAATCCTACTCATCCTGCTTCACTCATCAGATGTCGGAGGACTCTGAGTCTCGCTTAGCCTTATACCATGTGAGATTGACAAGAACCCTTTCTTGGCCTCACTCATGTTGAACTACTTCAACACTTTATCTATGTACGTGCTCTGGCTTAAGCCGAGCAGCCTCCTCGATCTATCTCTATAGATCTTAATACCTAAAATACATACTGCCTCACCAAGGTCTTTCATTGAAAACTTGCCATTCAATGATCCCTTGACCAAGTTCAACATCGAAACATCATTTCCGATCAGTAATATGTCATCCACATATAAGATCAAAAACACTATTGAGCTCCCACTTAACTTCTTGTATAAATGATACGTCTCCAACGTATCTATAACTTTTGATTGCTCCATGCTACTTTATCTACTGTTTTGGACTATATTGGGCTTTATTTTCCACTTTTATATTACTTTTGGGACTAACCTATTAACCGGAGGCCCAGCCCAGAATTGCTGTTTTTTGCCTATTCCAGTGTTTCAAAGAAACGGAATATCAAACGGAGTCCAAATGGAATGAAACCTTCGGGAACGTGATTTTCCAACCGAACGTGATCCAGGAGACTTGGACCCTACTCCAAGCAGTGCCAGAGGCGGTCACGAGAGTGGAGGGCGCGCCCCCTGGGCACGCCCCCCTACCTCGTGGGCCCCCTGACGCTCCTCCGACGTACTCCTTCCTCCTATATATACCTACGTGTCCCCGAACGATCAGAACAGGAGCGAAAAACCTAATTCCACCATTGCAACCTTTTGTATCCACGAGATCCCATCTTGGGGCCTCTTCCGGAGCTCCGCCGGAGGGGGCATCCACCACGGAGGGCTTCTACATCAACACCATAGCCCCTCCGATGAAGTGTGAGTAGTTTACTTCAGACCTTCGGGTCCATAGCTAGTAGCTAGATGGCTTCTTCTCTCTTTTTGGATCTCAATACAATGTTCTCACCCTCTCTCGTGGAGATCTATTCGATGTAATCTTCCTTTTGTTGTGTGTTTGTTGAGACCGATGAATTGTGGGTTTATGATCCAGTATTATCTATGGAAAATATTTGATTCTTCTCTGAATTCTTTTATGTATGATTGAGTTATCTTTGCAAGTCTCTTTGAATTATCCTTTTTGGTTTGGCCAACTAGATTGGTAGTTCTTGCAATGGGAGAAGTGCTTAGCTTTGGGTTCAATCTTGCGGTGTCCTTACTCAGTGACAGAAAGAGTTGCAAGGCACGTATCGTATTGTTGCCATCGAGGATAACAAGATGGTTTTTTATCATATTGCATGAATTTATCCCTCTACATCATGTCATCTTGCTTAAGGCATTACTCTGTTTTTAACTTAATACTCTAGATGCATGCTGGATAGCGGTCGATGAGTGGAGTAATAGTAGTAGATGCAGAATCATTTCGATCTACTTGCTTTGGACGTGATGCCTATATACATGATCATTGCCTAGATATACTCATAACTATGCTCAATTCTGTCAATTGCTCAACAGTAATTTGTTCACCCACCGTAGAATACTTATGCTCTTGAGAGAAGCCACTAGTGAAACCTATGGCCCCCAGGTCTATTCTCATCATATCAATCTATATCACTTTATTTACTTGCTTTCTTTTACTTTGCCTTTTACTTTTTACTTTGCATCTATCTATAAAAAATACCAAAAATATTATTTATCATCTCTATCAGATCTCACTATCGTAAGTGACCGTGAAGGGATTGACAACCCCTAATCGCGTTGGTTGCGAGTTGCTATCGTTTTGTATAGGTACGAGGGACTTGTGCGTGGTCTCCTACTGGATTGATACATTGGTTCTCAAAAACTGAGGGAAATACTTACACTACTTTGCTGCATCATCCTCTCCTCTTCGGGAAAAACCAACGCAGTGCTCAAGAGGTAGCAAGAAGAATTTCTGGTGCCGTTGCCGGGGAGGCTCACGCAAGAAAGTCAACCATACCAAGTACCCATCGCAATCCCTATCTCTCGCATTACATTATTTGCCATTTGCCTGTCGTTTTCCTCTCCCCCACTTCACCCTTGCCGTTTTATTCGCCCTCTCTTTCCCAATCTCCTCCTCTCTTTCCCGTTTGCCTTTTTTCCCTTTGCCTTTCTGTTTTCTTGTGTGTTGGATTACTTGATGCCATGGCGCAAGATAATACCAAATTGTGTGATTTCTCGAATACCAATAATAATGATTTCCTTAGTACTCCGATTGCTCCTCTTAATAATGATGAGTCTTGTAAAATCAATACTGCTTTGCTGAATCTTGTTATGAAAGATCAATTCACCGGCCTTCCTAGTGAAGATGCCGCTACTCATCTAAACAATTTTGTTGATTTGTGTGATATGCAAAAAAAAGAAAGATACATATAACAATATTGTCAAATTGAAGTTATTTCCGTTTTCACTTAGAGATCGTGCTAAAGTTTGGTTTTCATCTTTGCCTAAAAATAGTATTGATTTTTGGAACAAGTGCAAAGATGCTTTTATCTCTAAGTATTTTCCTCCCGCTAAGATTATCACTCTTAGGAACGACATCATGAATTTTAAACAACTTGATCATGAGCATGTTGCCCAATCTTGGGAAAGAATGAAATTAATGCTTCGCAATTGCCCTACTCATGGTTTGAATTTATGGATGATCATACAAAATTTTTATGCCGGATTGAATTTTTCTTCTAGAAATCTTTTAGATTCGGCTGCGGGAGGCACGTTTATGGAAATTATGTTAGGAGATGCTACAAAATTGCTTGATAATATTATGGCTAATTATTCTCAATGGCACACCGAAAGATCTTCTAGTAAAAAAGTGCATGCTATAGAAGAAATCAATGTTTTGAGTGAAAAGATGGATGAACTCATGAAGATGTTTGCTCCTAAAAATACTCCTCTTGATCCCAATGATATGACTTTATCTACTTTGCTTGAGAATAATAATGAATCTATGGATGTGAATTTTGTTGGTAGGAATAGTTTTGGAAACAACGCTTATAGCACTACATGAATCGGCTACTTTGCCGTCTGCCACGGCGGACGGCAAAGGCATGAACGGCGGATGGCAAAGGTCTTTGCCGTCCGCCGCGGACGGCAAACATGGACGGCAAAGTAAGATCCGGCAAACAGCTACTTTGTCGTCTGCTTTAGGCGGCTGACGGCAAAGGGTCCTTTGCCGTCAGCGGCAGACGGCAAAGAATGCAGACGGCAAATATTTCTCTGTTAGTCCGTTAGGTGGCTAACGGTAGCCCTTTGCCGTCCGCCGTATGATGTCAGCTAGACGTCACCACTCTTTGCCGTCCGCCACTGTAGGCAAACTGGCCAAATGGTCAGCTCCCAGGAAGCACAGTTGGCTGCCACGTGTCCTGTTTGCCGTCCGCGGCGGATGGCAAAGAGGCCGTTGCCGTCGGTGGCAAACGGCAAAGAGCCTGTATATTGGCTCTTTTTTTGTTTTTTCTGAATCCAACAATTTTCACAGCAAATATATATGACATATATAGATATATTTCACAGGGCTATTTAACAGCAAACATATCACATATATATCTAGCACATAATTAAGTTTCATCCATTCATACATAAGCAAGTTCCATCCATACACATTGTTCCATCCAGATACATATTACAATGCAAAGTTTGATCAAGATAGCAAGTTCCATCATAGCAAGCTAGATACAATGAAAGTTTCATCACAGAAAAAATAAGCACTCCATCATAGCAAGCTAGCTTTCATGAAGTGAATGAAATATGCAAAATGGCAAATTAGAAAGTTAGAAATAGGTGACTAGAAGAAGAAGACTAGAACAAGAAGTATATGTCATTTATGAGGTAACTAAGTTAAAATGGGTCGTTTATGAGCTAACTAAGGTGAAATGGATCATCTATGAGCTAACTAAGTTCAAATGGGTCATTTATGAGCTAACTAAGGTGAAATGGATCGTTTTTGAGCTAACTAAGTTGAAATGGATCGTCTATGAGCTAACTAAGGTGAAATGAATCATCTATGAGCTAACTTAGTTGAAATGGGTCGTTTATGAGCTAAGTAAGGTGAAATGGATCGTTTTTAGCTAACTAAGGTGAAATGGATCGTTTTAGAGCTAACTAAGGTGAAATGGATCATTTAAGAGCTAATTTAGGTGAAATGGATCATTTATGAGCTAATCTAGGTAAAATGGGTCATTTTGGAGCTAACCTAGGTAAGATGGGTCATTTTGGAGCTAACCTAGGTGAAATGGATCATTTATGAGCTAATCTAGGTAAAATGGGTCATTTTAGAGCCAACTTGGGTAAAATGCATCATTTTAGAGCTAACCTAGGCAAGATGGATGGTTTTGGAGGTTAGTAAGCTTATTAAGTCATTTTGGAGGAAAAGAAGCTAACTCTAAGTCATTATGGTAAGCATATTGGAGGAAATAAAGCTAAGTCTAGGTCTTTATGCATTTGTTAAGCAAAACACTAGAGACACTTACCATGATCATGGAGGTGTTGTAGGGGGGTGGCTCGTGCCGATAGCTGGAGAAGGATCGTGCGATGCTTGTCTTGAGTTACGCTGCACCAAAGATCATTTCCAATGTCTCATTAGCATGATGACACTCAAATGTTAAGACTAGCAAGTAATGTCCATTCAAATTAAACTCACTGTGGTCCCAGGAGCAATCACTGGCATCGGCGGAGCAGTCTGACCAGACTTCTCGCACACAGACTACACATTTGGTTTTGACGACTCAATCATACTAGTTAGTAATGAGACAAACACTACATGAATGTTTTGGCTAATGTGTAGAAAAAACTTACCACAAGGAGCTCGTACATGGCCCTTGCCTGCATGTCATTCCGTGCCCTCTCCTCCTCCAACATCTTTGTCGTCCTCTCCTCCAACTCGCGCTGCCTCTCCGCCACCTCCACCAGAAGTTTCTTCGTTCTATCTCTCTCACTTTGTATAGCAGCCTGCAACACCACTCCTCGTTACCATTTGTAATCATTGATGGAAGCGCACACAATGTAATGGAGAAAGATAGCTGAGTACGTATAACTAACCTTGAAGGCGAGTTGGACTGGCTGTTCACGAGGCCTTATCTCAGGAGCGGAGCTCGACTGGCGCGCCTTGATCTCCGGGAGAGTGCTAGGACAACGGATAAGTCCATCTCCCATGGCTATGGAGCCATGGGACCTCCCGCCACCAGATATCATCAGCAGCTCGGTATCAGTGGAACCCTAGCTCGGGGTAAAGTCCTCCCCTTTCCTCGCCTTCCCCTCATCTCTATATTTCACGAGCTTGTCGTGGGAGGAGATGTTGGTGAAGTTTTTTGGATCATCGAGGTCAGACGCAGAGAATGCCTTGACTTTCTTGTAAGAGCCAGTGTGGGCCATGGCATACAGGTCATACACCTCTGGCACCTTATCCGCCTTACTGTAGCGTGTCTAAAAGAGAGAAACAAAGTAAATTAGTAATTAATGGGCTGAAAGCTAGCACGACGAACGAATTGCATGAATCATGAAGCAAACCACATACCCAGTTCCGCCCGTACTGATATAAGTTGGAGCTGCCTTGATGGTGTGGCACACCTTCCATTTGGGCACATTTGTCCTTGGCCTCGTTGTGGAGGGCTCACCATTCTTTTGAGCACCACTCATTGACCAACACCTCCCAACAATCCATCCAATCCGCACACCATCTCAGAGGGGCCTAAGTTAGGAAATAGAAACTTGAGCGCTACAGCTATGAATTACTAAATGAAGGAAGTAAAGTACAAGGCCTTAAGAATTACCTTCATGTACTCATCCTTACTCGAGAACTTCTCGCGGCACGCCGGCTTGGTCTTCTTGATACCACGCGCGGCGTAGTAGTCTCGAACGGCCTGCACCCGAGCCTCGTGCCGTAAGTTCTGTAGTAGGCGCTTGCAGACGTTATCGATAACATTTTCCGCCTCCTCCTCGTATCCCTCCTCACACCTGTAGAATGTCTGCAATCAAATGAGACAATATTGATTAGTGCAATTAATAACTAGCTAGTTGAAGATTTTTAATTGTGTAAAGGAGAAATTACCCAAAACTTTCTAATCACCACGTCTGCCCTCGTCTTGCACAAGACACCGTCGATAATCTCACCGGGTGGGGCCGAGGCAGCCAAGTAGTGCTCCCAACTCAATCCAAGCTCTAGAAGCTGACCCTCACCAGGCAACGTAACAAACCCCGGGAAGTTTTGCCGACAAAGAACTCCAAGGACGGAGTTGGGCCGGCGGACACTATGATGGTGGTCCCAACCCCTGCAGCATGACAAGGCCAACGCATTAGATACTTGAAGAAACGTGAATGCAGAAGGGTACAAAAAGATTAAATGCACTTACCTCTCCCCATCAGGGAAAATCAACCACCTCTGCTCACGGGTCGCCGGCACGTTCGGGAGCCGTGTAGCGCCACGCTGGTAGACGGTGCCCCTTCCTCGTCAATATCAGTCGGCTCCCCGCCATCATCAGCATGGCCACTCGGCCCCTCAGGCTGATCCGGCCAGGTATCCCATCCAGACGTGTGTTCCTCTGGGGTCTCGTGGGCTGAACTCTTGTGGCCCGAAGGCCCGTGGACCGGAGGCTCGTGGACCGGAGTCCGTGTAGCCTCCTCCTCGGATGAGTCCACCTTAGCAGTCACGTGCTCGGGTGAAACAGTTGGGGGTGGCGGTGTGGAAGGCGCCCTCGCAGTCACCCTACCTCCTCTCCCGCGGCCACGTGCTCCAGCTGCTCTCTGCTTCTTCTTACCTCGTCCCCTGCTCGGCACCGCGGTCGACGAAGAAGGGCCCGGCGGTGTCGCCATACTGTCCAGCAACGCTCGGCGGAGAGGTGCCGTGGAATGGAAGACCTCGTTGCACGCGCCGATGAAGAAGGGTCCTCGGAGCGCTCCCGACCAGCGCCCACCATCTTTCAACACCTGCCATGACAAAGAGTAAACGAAATTAGTACAACGACAAAAAAATACCGACATGAATAATAATATGTATATCACTTAAGTGTATCATCATCAAGTACAACATAAAAAAATTGAATACCTGACACTATGTATAAATGCATAATCATCATCATCAAGTACAATAATAATCTCGATCAGTATCATCGATACGTATAAAGGCCTATGTCGGGGTGTCGGGGTGTGGTGTCGGGGTGTGGTGTCGGGGTCGGGGTCAGGGGGTCAGGGGGTCGGGGTGTCGTGTCGGGGTGTCTGGGTCAGGGGGTCAGGGTGTCGGGGTGTTTTTTCTACTTCTTTTACTTCTTTTCTTTTCTTCTTTTCTTGTTCTTCTACTTCTTCTACTTCTTTTCTTCTTCTTATTTTTTCATCTTTTTTCTACTTCTTTTACTTCTTTTCTTTTCTTCTTTTCTTCTTCTACTACTACTTCTACTACTTCTTCTACTTCTTTTCTTCTTCTTCTTTTTTATCTTTTTTCTACTTCTTTTACTTCTTTTCTTTTCTTCTTTCCTTCTTCTTCTACTTCTTCTACTTCTTTTCTTCTTCTTCTTTTTTCATCCTTTTTCTACTGGTTTTACTTCTTCTTTTCTTCTTTTCTTCTTCTACTACTTCTTCTACTTCTTCTTCTTTTTTCATCTTTTTTCTACTTCTTTTACTTCTTTTCTTTTCTTCTTTTCTTCTTCTTCTGCTTCTTCTACTTATTTTCTTCTTCTTCTTTTTCATCTTTTTTATACTTCTTTTACTTCTTTTCTTTTCTTCTTTTCTTCTTCTTCTACTTCTTCTACTTCTTTTCTTCTTCTTCTTCTTCTTTCATCTTTTTTCTACTTCTTTTACTTCTTTTCTTTTCTTCTTTTCTTCTTCTTCTTTTTTCATATTTTTTCTACTTCTTTTACTTCTTTTCTTTTCTTCTTTTCTTCTTCTTCTACTTCTTCTACTTCTTTTGTTCTTCTTCTTTTTTCATCTTTTTTCTACTTCTTTTACTTCTTTTCTTTTCTTCTTTTCTTCTTCTTCTACTTCTTCTACTTATTTTCTTCTTCTTCTTTTTTCATCTTTTTTCTACTTCTTTTCTTTTCTTCTTTTCTTCTACTTCTACTTCTTCTACTTCTTTTCTTCTTCTTGTTTTTTCATCTTTTTTCTACTTCTTTTACTTCTTTTCTTTTCTTCTTTTCTTCTTCTTCTACTTCTGCTACTTCTTTTCTTCTACTTCTTTTTTCATCTTTTTTCTACTTCTTTTCTTTTCTTCTTTTCTTCTTCTTCTACTTCTTCTTTTCTTCTTCTTCTTTTTTCATCTTTTTTCTACTTCTTTTACTTCTTTTCTTTTCTTCTTCTTCTTCTACTTCTTCTACTTCTTTTCTTCCTCTTCTTCTTTTCTTCTACATGTTCTTTTTTCTTCTACTTCTTTTCTTCCTTTCTTCTTCTTCTTTTTTCATCTTTTTTCATCTAAAACCCATGCACTAAATCTAACACTAACACATATGTAGCACTAAATCTAACACTAACACTAACACATATCTAACACTAACACTAACACATATCTAGCACTAAATCTAACACTAACAATTAAACAACAAAAAAATAGAAAAAACAGGAAAAAAATAATACTCACCGGAGCCGGGGGCGACGCTGGCGCCGGGGTGGTGGGCGGGTGGGGGGCCGGCGGTGCTCCGGGGCAGTGGGACGGTCGGGCGGGTGGGGGAGGGGGCGGTGGCGGGGCACCGGGGCGGCGGGATGGTGGGGCGTCAGTGTGTGGGGGAGGGGGCGGTGGCGGGGGCGGGGGCGGTGGCGGGTGTGGCGCCGGGCGGCGGGGGCGGCGCCGGGTAGCGGGGCGCCGAGACGGCGAGATGGTAGGGCGTCGGCGGGTGGGGGAGGGGGCGGTGGCGGGGGCGGCGCCGGGCGGCGAGGGCGGGGGCGGTGGCGGGGCGGCGCAGGGCGGAGGGGGCAGGGGTGGTGGCGGGGGCGGCGCCGAGCGGAGGGTGCGGCCGTTAGTTAGGTTAGCCTTTGCCGTCCGCGGCTTCTTTTCCGTCCGCTTTTGGTTTATCTTTGCCGTCTGTTGCGGACGGGAAAGAGGGCGGACGTTAAGTTTTTCGGTTAGCGGGTGCCACCTTCCTCTTTGCCGCCAGCCAGCGGACGACAAAGAAATGGCGGATTGCAAAGACCTTCTTTGCCGTCAGCCGTTTCTTTGCCGTCCGCTTTTCGGTAGCTGATGGCAAAGAGCTTCTTTGTCGTCCACTAACGGACGGCAAAGATCTGGCAGATGGCAAAGTAGCTGATTCTAGTAGTGTAGAGGGAATTTTAATCCTAGGGCTTATCCTAGTAATCCTTCTTATAATTATGGAAATTCCTACAACAACTCTTATGGAAATTTTAATAAGATGCCCTCTGAATTTGAGAGTAGTGTTAAAGAGTTTATGAATTCACAAAACAATTTTAATGCTTTGCTTGAAGAGTAATTTCTTAAAGTTGATGATTTGGCTAGGAATGTTGATAGAATTTCTCTTGAAATTGATTCTTTAAATCTTAGATCTATTCCTCCTAAGCATGATATCAATGAGTCTCTCAAAGCCATGAGAATTTCCATTGATGAGTGCAAGGAAAGAACCGCTAGGATGAGTGCTTCCAAAGATGCCTTTATTAAAGCGTGTTCTTCCAATTCCTATGAAAATCAAGATGAAGATCTAAAAGTTATTGATGTGTCCCCCTTTAAATCTTTGTTTTGCAATATGAATCTCGATGAATCTAAATATGATCTTCCTTTACCTAGAAGGCGTTCTAAGAATTCAGAGTTTCTAGATCTTGATGATGAATTTGATGAAAGTGGGATTGAAATAAATAAAAACCGTGATGTTACTAAACCCACTATTTTGGATCTCAAGGAATTTAATTATGAAAATTGCTCTTTGATTGGTTGTATTTCCTTGTTGCAATCCGTGCTAGATTCTCCTCATGCTTATAGTCAAAATAAGGCCTTTACCGAACACATTGTTGATGCCTTGATGAAATCTTATGAAGAAAAAGTTGAGTTGAAAGTTTCTATCCCTAGAAAACTCTATGATGAGTGGAAACCTACTATAAAAATTAAAATTAAATATTTTGAGTTTCATGCTTTGTGTGATTTGGGTGCTAGTGTCACTACTGGAATCAGGGATTTTGCCGTCTGCCAGATCTTTGCCGTCTGCTTGCGGACGGCAAAGAAGGTCTTTGCCATCAGCTACCAAACAACAGACGGCAAAGAACTGGCAGACGGCAAAGAAGGTCTTGGCCATCTGTCATTTCTTTGCCGTCAGCTGGCAGATGGCAAAGAGTCTTTGCCATCTATCAGCGGACGGCAAAGAGGTGCCACCGGATGCCTGTATACTGCAACGGTCCACCCCCACTCTTTGCCGTCTTCTTGCAGACGGCAAAGATTCTTTGCCATTTGCTGGCGGACGGCAAAGAGGGGGCTATATTTTTTTTGCGGTAAAAAAAACCGTTGCCCCACCTCCTCTATCTCTGTCCCCTCTCTCTTTGCCCCTATCTCTCTGCCCCACCCCTCTCTCTCTCCCGCTCGTCTCTCCCTCTCCCTCCCGCGAGAAGCTACGTCGGCCGATTCCGGCGGGATTCGACGACGCCCGCCCCACAGCCAAGAGCCTCCCGACCCCGCCTTCCTCGACCCCGCGCCACTGCACCCCCTCGCCTCCTCCCGCCAGTGCGTGGTGCCGCCTCACCGGACCCCAGGAGCCCCGCCGCCTCGTGCTTCCGCCTACGCCGCGTCGCACGCCGCCACCTCCCCACAAGCTCGCCGCTCCGCCGTGGAAGCCTCGTCGCCGGTCGCCCTGACCTCGAGATCCGCCTCCGCCATGGGAGCCGAGCACCGAGCTCCTCTGCGCCCCGCCCGCCATGGGAGATCTGAGGCCGACCAGGAGGCGGGGATGGGGCGCTGGTGGGCCCCGGGGATCTGCGCGGTGGCGCTGCTCTGGCTCGCCGCGGCCGCAACCGGAGATCCCGATCCCGACGAGCTCGAGCGCGCGTGAGACCCGCTCCTCCGCCCTGTTTTTTCCGTGCCTGCTCGCTTACTTTGTCTGTGGCTCAGTACTGTCGATTGCTGGATGTGCACTTAGGTTTGGTCGTCGTGAGGATCCTCTGGCGGTGCTGGATGTGCAGTGGCGCGGTGGTGCCCCTAGGTGGCGCCTCCGTGCTGCGGTGCCCCTGGTTGGCGCCTTTATGCCCGTGCTCTCGCTGGCGCCACCGTTGTGGTGCTCTCTGGCAAGCTCCGACTTGTTATGGTGGTGTTGGTTGTGATGCTGGTCACACCATAGTGATGGTGTGGCTGCATCCTGCTTCGGCGACAACTCCTCTTGGTGAGCTTGTCCTTGATCCCCTCCTGATCTCTCTAACGCATAGCTGTAGCATTTGATCTTCTTGGATGTGAGGCTCTATTAGTTGTGGTTAGCTGTTGTAGATGAGCATCAACTTGTATTCGAGCTCTCTGTGATGGATTCTTGCTGTGTCAGGGTTTTGGTCAGTGACCATCTATGTGTATTTGTGAAGTATATATACTCCTGTACTGCTCTATTCTGTGTATTTGATCCTGGAGTTGTTACTTTGGTCAGTAACTTTACTCATGAACAGATACTCACTTGTTCGTAGTTATATTACTTCTAATACTGATATGAACAGATACCACTTGGTTTGGCTATTCCTATTTGTCTCTTTCTAATAGCCTATGAACAGATGTTATACTTGGTTTTGGCTGTTACTTTCTAGTCTTCTACTGATAAGATAGATACTACATCTGATTTGGGCAGTGATGGTGGTCTGAGCCCCCCTCTCTTAGGCTTAATTTACATGTGGCTATCCCTGTGCTGTGATGAACTAGCCTTGGCACTTCCAGGCTGTCTGAGCACATAATCCCTCAAGTATACCTTGAGGTCTTCTGTACCTCTCCTTAATGGTTACCTCTTCTAAGCTGCTTGTGGCTAGATGTGTTGGAACTTGGTCTGGTTGGCTGGTTGTGATGTATATCTCCTCCTAGAGCTTTGTTTTTGGCGTTGCACAGTGACATGTACCAATTGTCACTGGACAAAACTGATTGTGGTGATGAAGTCTAATCTTTGGCTTTAATCACTAGTTTTTAGTTGGCTTAATTCCTGGAGCTAGTACTGATAGTGGTCTTTGTGTTGGCATTTAACTAACTGCTAATTGTGGTGGCTTCTTGATTGGGTCCTTGGCTGGTTCTCTCCTTTGGCTCTTTGGTATTGGTTTACTCTATTTGGCTTTCTAATTAAGATCACTTTGAAAATCAGGATCTTAACTAAGATTATCTTGATCTCAAGTACTGGTTCCTACAGCATTGCATTTCACCAAGTGAAATGCTACATTTCTACTCCTAACCCATTCTCTCTTTCTTAGTGTTTTTGTTATGCAGGTTGGAGAAAAGAAGAAGATCTAGAGAAGATCTTAGTAACAAGATAGTTTTTAGGAAAATAGATATTTAGTTTTAGATCATTCCTTGTAATATTTGTTGGATATGTGTTCATGGACATGTGTTGGATATATATGTGTCCATGACTATATATTGATAACATGTGTTGGATATATATGTGTTCATGAGTATTGGTAATATGTGTTGGATATGCTATATTGGTCATATATATATATATATATGTGTGTGTGTGTGTGTGTGTGTGTGTGTGTGTGTGTGTGTGTGTGTGTGTGTGTGTGTGTGTGTGTGTGTGTGTGTGATTTTCTATGAAAATCAATTGATATAAGAAGAAACAGAATTAATGCCTATTTGGTCTCTTTGCCATCTGCCAGCAGATGGCAAAGAGCCTGCAGTCTTTATCGTCTGCCGGCAGATGGCAAAGAGCCATGCCCTTTTCCGTCTGCCAGCAGATGGCAAAGAGCCATGCCCTTTGCCGTCAGCCGCTGATGGCAAAGGCCCCGTTGCCGTCCGCCACCAAAAGCAGACGGCAAAGTAGCTCTTTACCGGACCTTTCTTTGCCGTCCACTTTTGCCGTCCGTGGCGGACGGCAAAGTAGCTGATTCCTGTAGTGTGTCTCTACTATTCCCAAAACTTTATGTGATTTGCTAGATTTCCGTGATTTTGATGATTGCTCTCTAAACTTGCATCTTGCGGATTCCACTATTAAAAAGCCTATGGGAAGAACTAATGATGTTCTTATTGTTGCAAATAGGAATTATGTGCCCTTAGATTTTATCGTTCTTGATATAGGTTGCAATCCTTCATGTCCTATTATTCTTGGTAGACCTTTCCTTAGAACGATTGGTGCAATTATTGATATGAAGGAAGGGAATATTCGATTCCAATTTCCCTTAAAGAAGGGTGTCGGTGTCAAAACCGACGGATCTCGGGTAGGGGTCCCGAACTGTGCGTCTAGGTGGATGGTAACAGGAGACAAGGGACACGATGTTTTTACCCAGGTTTGGGCCCTCTCGATGGAGGTAAAACCCTACTCCTGCTTGACTGATATTGATGATATGGGTAGTACAAGAGTAGATCTACCACGAGATCAAGGAGGCTAAACCCTAGAAGCTAGCCTATGGTATGATTGTTGTTGTATATGTCTATCGACTACCCTGGCCCCGGTTTATATAATGCACCAGAGGCCTAGGATAACAAGAGTCCTAGCCGAATACGCCGGTGGGGGAGGAGTCCTTGTCTTGATCGCCAAGTCTTGTGGATTCTTCCTTGTATGCGGCAGCTGTCCGGACTGGCCCATGAGTATACGGCCATGGGGGTCCTCGGCACAATCTAATAGATCGGGAGATGACGTGGTGAGTACCCCCTAGTCCAGGACACCGTCAGTAGCCCCCTGAACCGGTCTTCAAGTTTAGGGACGCTCCTCGATTCTTCCGAACCGTTCTTCATCTTCAGTCGTCGGTCTTGAAAATTGGTTCAACAAATCTTCTCATCTTCTATCTTGAGGATCGCCGAAATGCATTCGACGAGTTTACACGTCGGGTATCCGAGGAGCCCCTTTAAGTTTCCGGCCTTTATCAATGCCTTGTTATTTTTATGCCACACCTCGGGTTTGAAGTTGTTCCTGGGCGGCAACGTCCTCTTGCGTCTGAGCTCCAACACCGGACTGCATTTGAGGTATCTTTTGCAGCCGAGCACCAATGCCGGACTGCTTCCCAGTTTTAATGCCGGACTATGTATCCGAGCTCCAACGTCGGACTGCATCCGAGCTCCAACGCCGGACTATGTATCCGAGCTCCAACGCCGGACTTTATGCGAGGTGTCGTAAATCACCTTGGTTTAAAGAAGTTTGAAGGAGTTTAGCCGAGCTTAATGCCGAAAATGCCCTCTATGGAGCCAGCCACTAGCGCCCGAGCTTTATGCCGGACTGCTTCCGAGGTGGTGCACCACCCCGAATGTGGGCCAATTTTTGTCAATATTTTTGATTGGTGCCAGTAGCCCTCAAGGTGGGTATCGGTCTAAAACCCGAGATGCACATGAAGGATGACATAAGACCGCTGATCCCCATAGCCGCTGAGACTCAGGTTGATTTGCAAAATCGGTTTGAGGATCAAGTCCTAGCTCGGCAGAATACTTTGGGACACAAAAAGCGGCATGCTCAGTCCTCAAGACTCTGGTTGGGTGCGGCCGACCAACCTGAGGATCAAAATCTCCTCTGAGACTGTATTACACTTAAAATTTTCTGCATTGGACAGGCAAAGCAGTAGCCCCCGAGACACTGGTCGGGTGGCAACACTAGATCAGGGGATCGATGTGCCCCTTTAATATTTGTAAATGATAAGCCCGAAGCCCAGTAGCCCCCGAGCCTTAATGCGGGCACGGGTGGCCGAATTAAGGATTGATATCCATAGTAAAATCACAAATTATGTGTAATGACTCTATGTATCCAAGTACTTTACGTCATTAATGCTCGGATCCGCATTGTACAAAACTTTGTTGACCGACCATCGGCTTCCACCTCCTCGGCCAATAGCCGAGGAGTGTTTGGTCTACTTTATAAAGCCTTTATGAGGGCAAAGATTTACAACAAACAAGGCAATCTGGCCATACGGTTTTATAAACAATGGTACGCGGAGAGACATGTTATATTACTGTTTAACAGAAGAAATGTCTTCGAAAGAAAATAGTCCCGCTATCGGTTCCTTTCTTTGGGTTGTCGTGCTAAGCATGATCATGAAACCTCAGCTCCAATGTAAGAGCAAAATATTGAAGATTTAGTTTGGGAGGCCAGTTAATAGCCCCTGGTAGTGTTCGGTGACAGTCGAGGTCAAGCCGTAAACACTTCGGCCATTGTTACGAATGGCCCGTCGTTTAACACCGTCATCGGATCGCCGACCAGTTTACGCTTATTGTGACAGTCAGTTTTCGGCTTTCTCCACTGAGGTGCTTAACCATGTGAGCTGGAAGCACAATCGCAGTGGTTCTCCCTTTGCACACCTAGCCGAACAAAGAGGAACATAGGAGGCAAGCGCAGGAGCCGGGCAACCCAACTATTGACCGAAGACACAATTCGAAACCGATGCATATATAGCAATATCCGAGAATGTTTTTGCCGAATCTCTAAAGGTGTCCGGTGTTGCACTTCGAGACTTGTGCTGAAAACACACAAATAGTTTAAAAGTGCCATAGGCTCGAAAAGCCAAAAAAAACTGGTTCAAAAGGTTAATGTCCGAACTAGATCAAGTGTTCGGTGCCAATCCGAAAATTGGACTTTAGAAAAAAGGTGCTTCTGTCGTGCTTTAACATGACACATCCTATCTCAAAACTTCAAGCGGGTCAGCCTACGGCTTCAACCTCCTATCCCGAAGGCAGAGTACTTCTTACTAGGCCAGTTTAGCAAACTAAACTCTAGCGGCTTTGAGAGGGAAATTAGGCTCCCCGGCTAGTGACCACACACTTGTGTCAAAAAAAGGAGTGATAAATAATGATAAAAACTTTGCAACGACTAAGAAGAAAAACACTTATCATAAAACAGCTCATATAAATTTAAGAGCCCCCAAGTGACTTGGGTAAAAGAATTATTGCATGTACCGAAGTACTTATATCATATCTATGTTCAACCGAACTTTAAACGCGTCTTAACCGACCGTCGGCTTCTCCCTCTTTGGTCAAGGACCAAAAAGTGTTATGTACTCCATCTGTCGAGAATATCGACGGTGTTTCCAATAACCAGGAAATCAGGCCATAAGGCTGTACCAGACAAAGCGCGCTCAGGGAACTTATGCTATATTACTGCAAAGTGTAACAAGCATCTTCGAAGAGAATAGTACCCCCACCGATACCTTTCTTCGGTGCTCATTGTTATTATGAGACTTGTGCAATAGATTTTTTGTACTCATGAGTTCCGTTGTGTGCCGACCATGATTGAAAACAATAAGAGTGCTAGCTTTCGGCTTCACCCAGTCTGAGGTCCGGCTCGGTTGAACCGATCGTGACAATCGCAGAGGTGCTCCCTTTACTCCCTAGCCAAACAATCGGGAATGTAGGGGTAAGCACAGGACCCAGGCAACCCAGCTTGCAAATCGCTTAAGTCAATATGGTGCATATTGTGGTGTAATACACGAACAAGGAACGAAGCTGTACAAGTATAACCATATGCAAGAGGAAAAAGCTTCCTGAAGGAAGCCCCCAAGTAAACGGGGTATTTGAATTTGCACGTCACAAACAAAGTTTGGACAAGGAAATTTTTACAAGCAACTTTTTTCCAAAAGGGTATAATGCTTGGCTGAGCCGAACACAAGTTAAAAAATTAAAACTTTGAGCATGAAGACAACATAGCTGGTTAATGTGTTCGGTATTGATGACGCGGTCCGAGCTTGATGCGGGACAAGGTTCCATCCCCGAGCCGGTCTCGAGGTGGCGGAGCAAAGAGCTCGGCACTCCGAAGTGGTGACATAGCACGGTCAATGCAGGATGGCAGGGTGATGCCGAAGTCCCCGGCATGGGGTAATGAAGTGTTGACGAAGCCCCCCGTCCAACCGAGGTGACGCCAAAGGATATAGTACGGCTGGATCATTTTCCTGTGCACAAAAAATAGTGCAAACCGGAGATAATAGTAAAAATAATTCATTGCATAACAAATAATTTATGCAAAGTGAGCAATCAAAGAAATATGGGCTGGCGCCGAAGTCAATGTTGATGCAGGGTGGCAGCGTGATGCAGTAAAGGCATGGCGAGGTCTGAATTCACAGGTCAGTTCGAGTTCCGGATGCGGCGTTCGCCGGACTATGTACGGAAACTGACCGAACCACCATGCGACCGTCGTTAATGCGGCCCCCATTTGATAGACCTGCGTACATATGACGGACAAACCAGAGTAATAATTCATTGGGAAAAATGAACCCTAACAAGCAAAAAAATACTAGGATTAATAACACCTGGCTTATTTGTTGTAGCAATCCGAAGAAAGGTGATTCCCAAAATTGGGACTCGATCTGCACACCTATCGCCTGATAGGCGATAAAGCAACGACATGGCGATGTTGGCAAAGGTTGGCTCGCCGAGGCAAAGCCCTCGGTCCATCTAACGTGACGGAGCTGGTCGGCCAGCGACGCCGAAGTCTCCGGAGTAGGTTGATGAAGAGATGATGAAGCCCCCGGTCCAGCGATGCAGGTCGTGACGTGGTCGATGCCGGCTTGATGAAGTGACCGTGTGGCGATGCAGGTGTGCCCGCTCCGTGTAATCCGTGGGGCGGCGATGTTGATGACGATTTATGCTTCGCGATGCCGAACTATTGTTCGGCTGGCTGAGATAATGATCCGAAGAAATTGAGCTCGGCTCAACAAAGCGACGACGTGTCTAACGCAGGTCGGCCACCGTGGAGTGATGTTGTCGGGCTGCTTTGACACCGGCGCGACGGTGAAGTTCGTATTGCAAGAAAACTTTTAATACTACTGGGATGTGTTTGAGAATAAAACACAACACCCCATATGAAAACTTCCTTTAAAAAGGATGTCCGAGATCCCGTTCATAAAAAAGATGAATTCGGGTCGGATTCGTTCTCGCGCAGAAAACAGATCCAAAAAGTGATGCACTAATCGGAAGTTTCCCGAAGTTTGAACGGTCGGATTGAGCTGAATTTTTGGCAGATGGTAGATATGGGAATTCCGCAGCAAATCAACGGTTGGATCCTCCAAAGGACATCCGAGCTAGATGGTGGATACCACGCCCTAAACTCGTCCGGATTCTCGTCCAGATTCAACAGGGCTCCGGTATATCAGAGATTGCCGGAGATTCCTCGAACGGAACTCGACGAAATTTTTGCAGGGTTCTTGTAGACTTAATTCCGCATAATTCCACCAAAGTAATCATTTAAGCGACACTCGAGGTGGCGGTGGCGGTGGATACAAGTTTGCTGTCCAGAAAAACAGCACGGTCGCCTGAGGGCAATGTTGATGTTGAGCCCCCGAGCTCCATGGATGAATCCTCCATGATCCTGATAGAGATCGGAGTTGGTGTTGAGGAAGGCCTTCATCCGAACATGACGATCGGAGGTAGGGCGCAGTCCTCGGTCAAGCCAAGGTGACCAGTCGAGCTGCTGATGAAGAAGCCGACGTCGCAGTTGACCTGCAGTCGAGCCATTGATCCTTTCGCCGATCACACATCGGAACTCTCAATGAAAGCACTAATGTCGGTGTCAAAACCGGCGGATCTCAGGTAGGGGGTCCCGAACTATGCGTCTAGGTGGATGGTAACAGGAGATAAGGGACACGATATTTTTACCCAGGTTCGGGCCCTCTCGATGGAGGTAAAACCCTACTCCTGCTTGATTGATATTGATGATATGGGTAGTACAAGAGTAGATCTACCACGAGATCAAGGAGGCTAAACCCTAGAAGCTAGCCTATGGTATGATTGTTGTTGTATATGTCTATCGACCACCCTGGCCCCAGTTTATATAATGCACCAGAGGCCTAGGATAACAAGAGTCCTAGCCGAATACGCCGGTGGGGGAGGAGTCCTTGTCTTGATCGCCAAGTCTTATGGATTCTTCCTTATATGCGGCAGCTGTCCGGACTGGCCCATGAGTATACGGCCATGGGGGTCCTCGGCCCAATCTAACAGATCGGGAGATGACGTGGTGAGTACCCCCTAGTCCAGGACACCGTCAAAGGGTATGGAACACTTCCCTAGAAAGAAAATAAAATTACCATATGAATCAATCATGAGAGCCACTTATCGATTGCCTACCAAAAATGGCAAAACCTAGATCTATCCTTGCTTTTATGCCTAGCTAGGGGCGTTAAACGATAGCGCTTGTTGGGAGGCAAACCAATTTTATTTTGTGTTTTTTGTTTTTGCTTATGTTTAGGAATAAATAATCGATCTACCTTCTCTTTAGATGTGATTTTATCTTTTAGTTAGTGTTTGTGCCAAGTAGAACCTATAGGATAACATACGATGATAGTTGATTTGATTCTGCTGAAAAACAGAAACTTTGCACGCACGAATATAATCACAGGAACGTGCTTTTGCATTGATTCTTTTTTCTGCTGTTCAATAAACAAATTTTCCAGCACGTCCTATTTTGGTAGAAGTTTTAGAGTTCCAGAAGTTTGCGTTAGTTATAGATTGCTACAGACTTTTCTGTTTTTGATAGATTCTGTTTTTTGTGTGTTGTTTGCTTATTTTGATGAATCTATGGCTAGTAAAATAGTTTATAATCCATAGAGAAGTTGGAATACATTAGGTTTAGCACCTATATAAATAAATAATGAGTTCATTACAGTACCTTGAAGTAGTCTTTTGTTTTCTTTCTCTAACGGAGCTCACGTGATTTCTGTTGAGTTTTGTGTTGTGAAGTTTACAAGTTTTGGGTGAATTCTTTTGATGGATTATGGAACAAGGAGTGGCAAGAGACTAAGGTTGGGGATGCCCATGGCACCCCCAAGATAATCCAAGGACACCAAAAAGTCAAAGCTTGGGGATGCCCCGGAAGGCATCCCCTCTTTCGTCCACTTCCATCGGTAATTTACTTGGGGCTATATTTTTATTCACCACATGATATGTGTTTTGCTTGGAGCGTCTTGTATTATTTGCGTCTTTACTTATTAGTTTACCACAATCATCCGTGCTGTACACATGTTTTGAGAGATCCATACATGAATTGGAATTTGTTAGAATACTCTATGTGCTTCACTTATATCTTTTGAGCTTGATAATTTTTCTCATAGTTCTTCACTTATATCTTTTGAGCATGATAATTTTTGCTCTAGTGCTTCACTTATATCTTTTAGAGCACGGTGGTGGATTTGTTTTAAAGAAACTATTGATCTCTCATGCTTCACTTAGATTATTTTGAGAGTCGTTAATAGCATGGTAATTTGCTTAATGTTAATATACTTAGGGTTCAAGATATGTGAAACTTTCTTTTGAGTGAATTGAATACTAAGATAAGTTTGATGCTTGATAATTGTTTTGAGATATGGAGGTGATAATATCAAAGTCATGCTAGTTGATAATTGTGAATTTGAGAAATACTTGTGTTGAAGTTTGCAAGTCCCGTAGCATGCACGTATGGTTAAAGTTGTGTAACAAATTTGAAACATGAAGTGTACCTGGCTTGTGCATCCTTATGAGTGGCGGTCGGGGATGAGCGATGGTCTTATCCTACGAATCTATCCCCCTAGGAGCATGTGCATAGTACTTGATTTTTGATGGCTTCTAAATTTTTGCAATAAGTATATGAGTTCTTTTGACTAATGTTGAGTCCATGGATTATACGCACTCTCACCATACCACCTTTCCTAGCCTCTTCGGTACCGTGCATTGCCCTTTCTCACCTTGAGAGTTGGTGCAAACTTCGCCGGTGCATCCAAACCCCGTGATACGATACGCTCTATCACACATAAAACTCCTTATATCTTCCTCAAAACAGCCACCATACCTACCTATCATGGCATTTCCATAGCCATTCTGAGATATATTGCCATGCAACTTCCATCATCATTATTATGCCATACATTACTTTTGTCATATTTCCATTGCATGATCATGTAGTTGACATCGTATTTATGGCAAAGCCATCATGCATTATTTTCCATACATGTTACTCTTGATTCATTGCACCATCCCGGTACACCGCTGGAGGAATTCATATAGAGTCATATTTTGTTCTAAGTTTCGAGTTGTAATTGTTGAGTTGTAAGAAAATTAAAAGTGTGATGATCATCATTATTACAGCATTGTCCCAAGTGAGGAAAGGATGATGGAGACTATGATTCCCCCATAAGTCGGGATGAGACTCCGGACGAAAAAAAGGAGAAAAAAAAAAGCAAGGCCAAAAAAAGAGAGAAAGGCCCAAAAAAAGAAAAAAATGAGAGAAAAAGAGAGAAGGGACAATGCTACTATCCTTTTACCACACTTGTGCTTCAAAGTAGCACCAAGATCTTCATGATAGAGAGTCTCTCATTTTGTCACTTTCATATACTAGTGGGAATTTTTCATTATAGAACTTGGCTTGTATATTCCAATGATGGGCTTCCTCAAAATGCCCTAGGTCTTGGTGAGCAAGCAAGTTGGATGCACACCCACTTAGTTTCTTTTGTAGAGCTTTCATATACTTATAGCTCTAGTGCATCCATTGCATGGCAATCCCTACTCCTCATGTTGACATCAATTGATGGGCATCTCCATAGCCCGTTGATTAGCCTCGTAAATGTGAGACTTTCTCCTTTTTTGTCTTCTCCACACAATCCCCATCATCATATTCTATTCCACCCATAGTGCTATATCCATGGCTCGCGCTCATGTATTGCGTGAAGGTTGAAAAAGTTTGAGATTATTTGAGTATGAAACAATTGCTTGGCTTGTCATCGGGCGTATAGAAGTTGGGAACATCTTTGTGTGACGAAAATGAAGCATAGCCTAACTATATGATTTTGTAGGGATGAACTTTCTTTTGCCATGTTATTTTGAGAGACATGATTGCTTTGATTAGTACGATTGAAGTATTATCATTTTTGTGTCAATATGAACTTTTGTCTTAAATCTTTTGGATCTGAATATTCATATCACAAGTAAGAAGATTTATATTGAAATTATGCCAAAGTATCACTCCGCATCAAAAATTCTTTTTTATCATTTACCTACTCGAGGACGAATAGGAATTAAGCTTGGGGATGCCTGATACGTCTCCAATGTATCTATAATTTTTGATTGCTCCATGCTACTTTATCTACTGTTTTGGACTATATTGGGCTTTATTTTCCACTTTTATATTACTTTTGGGACTAACCTATTAACCAGAGGCCCAACCTAGAATTGTTATTTTTTGCCTATTCCAGTGTTTCGAAGAAACGGAATATCAAACGGAGTCCAAACGGAATGAATCCTGCGGGAACGTGATTTTCCAACCGAACGTGATCCAGGAGACTTGGACCCTACTCCAAGCAGTGCCAGAGGCGGTCACGAGGGTGGAGGGCGCGCCCCCCTGGGCGCGCCCCCTACCTCGTGGGCCCCCTAACGCTCCACCGACGTACTCCTTCCTCCTATATATACCTACGTATCCCCGAACGATCAGAACAGGAGCCAAAAACCTAATTCCACCGCCGCAACCTTCTGTATCCATGAGATCCCATCTTGGGGCCTGTTCCGGAGCTCCGCCGGAGGGGGCATCCACCATGGAGGGCTTCTACATCAACACCATAGCCCCTCCGATTAAGTGGGAGTAGTTTACTTCAGAATTTCGGGTCCATAGCTAGTAGCTAGATGGCTTCTTCTCTCTTTTTGAATCTCAATACAATGTTCTCCCCCTCTCTCGTGGAGATCTATTCGATGTAATCTTCTTTTTGCGGTGTGTTTGTTGAGACCGATGAATTGTGGGTTTATGATCCAGTATTATCTATGGAAAATATTTGATTCTTCTCTGAATTCTTTTATGTATGATTGAGTTATATTTGCAAGTCTCTTCGAATTATCCTTTTTGGTTTGGCCAACTAGATTGGTAGTTCTTGCAATGGGAGAAGTGCTTAGCTTTGGGTTCAATCTTGCGGTGTCCTTACTCAGTGACAGAAAGAGTTGCAAGGCACGTATTGTATTGTTGCCATCCAGGATAACAAGATGGGGTTTTATCATATTGCATGAATTTATCCCTATACATCATGTCATCTTGCTTAAGGTGTTACTCTGTTTTTAACTTAATACTCTAGATGCATGCTGGATAGCGGTCGATGAGTGGAGTAATAGTAGTAGATGCAGAATCGTTTCGATCTACTTGCTTTGGACGTGATGCCTATATACATGATCATTGCCTGGATATACTCATAACTATGCTCAATTCTGTCAATTGCTCAACAGTAATTTGTTCACCCACCGTAGAATACTTATGCTCTTGAGAGAAGCCACTAGTGAAACCTATGGCCCCCGGGTCTATTCTCATCATATCAATCTATATCACTTTATTTACTTGCTTTGTTTTACTTTGCCTTTTACTTTTTACTTTGCATCTATCTATCAAAAATACCAAAAATATTATTTATCATGTCTATCAGATCTCACTATCGTAAGTGACCGTGAAGGGATTGACAACCCCTAATCGCGTTGGTTGCGAGTTGGTATCGTTTTGTGTAGGTACGAGGAACTTGTGCGTGGTCTCCTACTGGATTGATACCTTGGTTCTCAAAAACTGAGGGAAATACTTACGCTACTTTGCTGCATCATCCTCTCCTCTTCGGGGAAAACCAACGCAGTGCTCAAGAGGTAGCAATAAACAAGCATCCTCTTCGCTTTTGATGAAACCGAGACCAGTGACGACCTCATCAAAACGAATATTCCAGCTCCGAGATTCTTGCCTCAACCCATAAATGGATCTCTTGAGCTTGCATACCTTACTAGCGCTAGTCGGATCAACAAAACCCTCGAGCTGTATCATATACACGTTCTCGGTTAAATTTCCGTGAAGGAAAGCCATTTTGACATCCATCTGCCATATCTCGTAATCGAAATATGCAGCTATAGCTAGTACGATCCTCACCAACTTCAACATCGCTACCGGATAGTAAGTCTCGTCATAGTCAATTCCTTGAACTTGTCCATAACCCTTAGCAACAAGCCGTGCTTTGTGGATCTGAACATTTCCATCTACATCGGTTTTCTTCTTGAAGACCCACTTGCAACCAATGGTTGCTACGCCAGTTGGCGGATCAACCAAGTCCCAGACTTGATTCTCATCCATGGACTTTAACTTGGATCTCATGGCCTCCAGCCATGCCTCGGAATCTGGGGTCACCATTGCTTCCGCATACATGGCCGGCTCGTCGCTTTCTAGCAACAATACTCCACACACTCTGTGCAATCTTTTCGACCTTCGTGGTTCCAGTGCCGCTTCCACTATGGGTTCCCTGACTGACTCTGGTACGATCTCATCATCAGCCGAGCCATCCCCGAGTGGTCCTCGAATTTCTTCGAGTCGAACCGTCCTCCCACTGGTCTCTCGACTGAGAAACTCTTTGTCAAGGAAAACCCCGTCCCGAGCAACAAACACTTTGTTCTCTTCCCGGTTGTAGAAGCTATATCCCAAGGTTCCCTCAGATATCCCACGTGAAGGAAATATCCCCTAGAGGCAATAATAAAGTTATTATTTATTTCCTTATTTCATGATAAATGTTTATTATTCATGCTAGAATTATATTAACTGGAAACATAATACATGTGTGAATACATAAACAAACATAGTGTCACTAGTATGCCTCTACTTGACTAGCTCGTTAATCAAAGATGGTTAAGTTTCCTAACAATAGACATGAGTTGTCATTTGATTAACGGGATCACATCATTAGGAGAATGATGTGATTGACTTGACCCATTCTGTTAGCATAGCACTTGATCGTTTAGTATGTTGCTATTGCTTTCTTCATGACTTATACATGTTCCTATGACTATGAGATTATGCAACTCCCGTTTACCGGAGGAACACTTTGCATGTACCAAACGTCACAACGTAACTGGGTGATTATAAAGGAGCTCTACATGTGTATCCGAAGGTACATATTGAGTTGGCGTATTTCGAGATTAGGATTTGTCACTCTGATTGTCGGAGAGGTATCTCTGGACCCTCTCGGTAATGCACATCACTATAAACCTTGCAAGCATTGTAACTAATGAGTTAGTTGCAGGATGATGTATTACGGAATGAGTAAAGAGACTTGCCGGTAACGAGATTAAACTAGGTATTGAGATACTGACGAACGAATCTCGGGCAAGTAACATACCAATGACAAAGGGAACAACATATGTTGTTATGCGGTTTGACCGATAAAGATCTTCGTAGAATATGTGGGAGCCAATATGAGCATCCAGGTTCCGCTATTGGTTATTGACCAGGGACGTGTCTCGGTCATGTCTACATTGTTCTCGAACCCGTAGGGTCCGCATGCTTAAAGTTTGATGACGGCTATATTATGAGTTTATGTGTTTTTATGTACCGAAGGTAGTTCGGAGTCCCGGATGAGATCGGGGACATGACGAGGAGTCTCGAAATGGTCGAGATGTAAAGATCGATATATTGGACGACTATATTCGGACATCGGAAAGGTTCCGAGTGATTCGGATATTTTTCAGAGTACCGGAGAGTTACGGGAATTCACCGGGGATTATATGGGCCTTATTGGGCTTTAGGGGAAAGAGAGAGGAGAGGTTGGGCGCCCTCCCAAGGCCTAGTCCGAATTGGACTAGGGGGAGGGGCTGCGCCCCCTCCTTCCTTCTCTTCTCTCTCCCCTTTCCTTGACTCCTACTCCTACTACTTGGAAGGGGGGAATCCTACTCCCGGTGGGAGTAGGACTCCTCCTAGGGCGCGCCATAGAGAGGACCGGCCCCCCCCTCCTTCACTCCTTTATATACGGGGAAGGGGGCACCCCTTGGAGACACAACAATTGATCTCTTGATCTCTTAGCCGTGTGCGGTGCCCCCCTCCACCATAGTCCTCCTCAATAATATTGTAGCGGTGTGATGACCCACAAGTGTAGGGGATCTATCGTAGTCCTTTCGATAAGTAAGAGTGTCAAACCCAACGAGGAGCAGAAGGAAATGATAAGCGGTTTCAGTAAGGTTTTCTCTGCAAGCACTGAAATTGTAGGTAATAGATAGTTTTGTGATAAGATAAATAGTAACAAGCAACAAGTAAATAAAGTAAATAAAGTGCAGCAAGGTGGCCCAATCATTTATGTAGCAAAGGATAAGCCTGGACAAATTCTAATAATGAAGAAGGAGCTCCCGAGGACACATTGGGAATTATCGTCAAGCTAGTTTTCATCACGTTCATAAGATTCGCGTTCGGTACTTTGATAATTTGATATGTGGGTGGACCGGTACTTGGGTACTGCCCTTACTTGGACAAGCATCCCACTTACGATTAACCCCTATTGCAAGCATCCGCAACAACAAAAAGGAGTATTAAGGTAAACCTAACCACAACATTAAACATATGGGTCCATATCAACCCCTAACGAAGCAACGCATAAACTAGGGTTTAAGCTTCTGTCACTCTAGCAACCCATCATCTACTTATTACTTCCCCATGCCTTCCTCTAGGCCCAAATAATGGTGAAGTGTCATGTAGTCAACGTTGATACGTCCATTTTGCATCATGCTTTTATATCAATATTTATTGCAATATGGGCTGTTATTACATATTATATCTCAATACTTATGGCTATTCTCTCTTATTTTACAAGGTTTACCATGAAGAGGGGGAATGCCGGCAGCTGGAATTCTGGCTGGAAAAGGAGCAAACGTTGGAAACCTATTCTGCACAACTCCAAAAGACCTGAGACTCCACGAAACAACTTTTTCAGATTTAATAAGAATTTTTGGGACAAAGAAATAGGCCAGGGGGCCCACACCCTGTCCAGGAGACAGGGGGCACCCCCCCTGTAGGGTGCGCCCCCTATCTCCTGGGCCCCCTGGTGGGCTTCCGGCTGCCATCTTCTGCTATATGAAGGGTTTTGCCCTGGAAAAAATCGGGGGCAAGCTTACGAGATGAAACTCCGCCGCCACGAGGCGGAACCTTGGCGGAATCAATCTAGGGCTCTGGCGGAGCTGTTCTGCCGGGGACACTTCCCTCCTGGAGGGGGAAATCATCACCAACGTCATCACCAACGATCCTCTCATCGGGAGGGGGTCAATCTCCATCAACGTCTTCACCAGCACCATCTCATCTCCAAACCCTAGTTCATCTCTTGTATCCAATCTTGTATCAAAACTACAAATTGGTACCTGTGGGTTGCTAGTAGTGTTGATTACTCCTTGTAGTTGATGCTATTTGGTTTACTTGGTGGAAGATCATATGTTCAGATCCTTTATGCATATTATTACCTCTCTAATTATGAACATGAATATGCTTTGTGAGTAGTTACCTTTGTTCCTGAGGACATGGGTGAAGTCTTGCTATTAGTAGTCATGTGAATTTGGTATTCGTTCGATATTTTGATGAGATGTATGTTGTCTCTCCTCTAGTGGTGTTATGTGAACGTCGACTACATGACGCTTCACCATTATTTGGGCCCAGAGGAAGGCATAGGGAAGTAATAAGTAGATGATGGGTTGCTAGAGTGACAGAAGCTTAAGCCCTAGTTTATGCGTTGCTTCGTTAGGGGTTCATATGGATCCATATGTTTAATGTTGTGGTTAGGTTTACCTTAATACTCCTTTTTGTAGTTGCGGATGCTTGCAATAGGGGTTAATCATAAGTGGGATGCTTGTCCATGTTAGGGCAGTACCCAAGTGCCGGTCCACCCACATATCAAATTATCAAAGTACCGAACGCGAATCTTATGAACGTGATGAAAACTAGCTTGACGATAATTCCCAATGTGTCCTCGGGAGCTCCTTCTTCATTATTAGAATTTGTCCAGGCTTATCCTTTGCTACATAAAGGATTGGGCCACCTTGCTGCACTTTATTTACTTTATTTACTTTTTGTTTGTTACTATTTATCTTATCACAAACTATCTATCACCTACTATTTCAGTGCTTGCAGAGAAAACCTTACTGAAAACCGCTTATCATTTCCTTTTGCTCCTCGTTGGGTTCGACACTCTTACTTATCGAAAGGACTATGATAGATCCCCTATACTTGTGGGTCATCAAGACTCTTTTCTGGCGCTGTTGCCGGGGAGCGTAGCGCTCTTGGTGAGTGGAACTTGGTAAGGAAACATTTATATAGTGTGCTGAAATTTTCTGTCACTTGTCATTATGGAAACTAATCCTTTGAGGGGCTTGTTTGGGGTATCTTCACCCCAACCAGAAGAGACAATAGATGCTCCTCAACCTACTGAACCTTATGAAAATATTCACTTTGAGATTCCTTCGAGTATGATAGAAAAACTGCTAGCTAATCCTTTTGCAGGAGACGGAACATTGCATCCCGACTTACATCTTATCTTTGTGGATGAAGTTTGTGGATTATTTAAGCTTGCAGGTATTCCCGATGATGTTGTCAAAAGGAAGGTCTTCCCTTTATCTTTGAAGGGAGATGCAATAACATGGTATAGGCTATGTGTTGATACGAGATATTGGAATTATAAGCGATTGGAGTTGGAATTTCACCAGAAGTTCTATCCTATGCATCTTGTTCATTGTGATCGTAATTACATATATAATTTCTGGCCTCGTGAAGGAGAAAGCATCGCTCAAGCTTGGGGGAGGCTTAAGTCAATTTTGTATTCATGCCTCAATCATGAGCTCTCTCGGGAAATGATTATTCAGAATTTTTATGCTCGGCTTTCTCTTGATAATCGCAACCTGCTTGATACTTCCTGTGCTGGTTCCTATATGCTGAAGACTATTGATTTCAAATGGGACTTATTGGAAAGAATTAAATGCAACTCTGAAGATTGGGGTTCCGACGATGGTAAGGAGTCAGGTATGACACCTAAGTTCGATTGTGTTAAATCTTTTATGGATACCGATGCTTTCCGTGGATTTAGCTCTAAGTATGGACTTTACTCTAAGATAGTAGCTACTTTTTGTTAAACTTTCGCTACTCACGTTGATCTCCTTAAGGAGAAGTGTTTTAAATATAATCCTCCTGTTGAAGTTAAAGTAGTTGCACCTATTACAGTCGAAGAGAAGACTATTACATATAGTGATCCCATTATTCCTATTTCTTATGTTGAAAAACCTCCTTTTCCTGTTAGGATAAAAGATCATGTCAAAGCTTCGACTGTTGTCTGTAAGAGTAATACTAGGACCTATACACCTCCTGAGCAAATTAATGTTGAACCTGGTATTGCTATGATTAAAGATCTTTTGGATGAGGACTTAGATGGGCATGTTATTTCCTTTTGTGGTGAAACCGCTAATATTGCTAGGCCAGATACTAAGACACGTAGACCTGTTGTAGGCATGCCTGTTATTTCCGTTAAACTAGGAGATCATTGTTATCACGGTTTATGTGATATGGGTGCTAGTGCTAATCTGATACCTTATGATCTTTATAAAGAAATTATGAATGCATATTGCACCGGTTGAATTAGAAGACATTGATGTTACTATTAAGCTTGCTAATAGGGACACCATTAAACTTATTGGGATTGTTAGATATGTTGAAGTCTTGTGTGGGAAGATTAAATACCCTGCTAATTTTCTTGTTCTTGCTTCCCCACAAGATGATTTTTGTCCGATTATTTTTGGTAGACCCTTCTTGAATACTGCTAGTGCTAAGATTGATTGTAAGAGAAAGATTGTCACTATTGGCCTAGACGGCACGTCTCATGAGTTTAATTTTGCCAAGTTTAGCAGACAACATCGTGAAAAGGAACCATCTAGTAGGGATGAAATTATAGGGCTTGCTTCCATTGCTGTTCCTCCAACTGATCCATTAGAACAATATTTGCTAGACCATGAAAATGATATGTTTATGAAGGAAAGGGAAGAAATAGATGAAGTGTTCCTTAAACAAGAACCTATGCTGAAACATAATCTTCCCGTTGAAATTCTTGGGGATCCCCCTCCACCCAAGGGTGATCCCGTGTTTGATCTCAAACCATTACCTGGTAATCTCAAGTATGCTTATCTTGATGAAAAAGAAATATATCATGTTATTATTAGTGCTAACCTTTCAGAGAAAGAAGAAGAAGGATTATTGAAAACTCTGAAGAAGCACCGAGCTACTATTGGATATACTCTAGATGATCTTAAGGGCATTAGTCCCACATTATGTCAACACAAAATCTCAGTGGAGAAAGATGCCAAACCAGTTAAAGATCCTCAAAGACGATTAAATCCCAAAATGAAGGAAGTGGTAAGAAAGGAGATACTAAAACTCCTTGAGGCAGGTATTATTTATCCCGTTGCTGATAGTGAATGGGTAAGCCCTGTCCATTGTGTCCCCAAAATGGGAGGTATTACCGTTGTTCCTAATGATAAAGATGAATTGATCCCGGAAAGAATTATTACAGGCTATAGGATGGTAATTGATTTCCGTAAGTTAAATAAAGCCACTAAGAAATATCATTACCCTTTACCTTTTATTGATCAAATGCTAGAAAGGCTATCCAAACACACACATTTTTGCTTTCTAGATGGTTATTCTGGCTTCTCTAAGATACCTGTTTCAGCGGGGGATCAATCTAAAACTACTTTTACTTGCCCTTTTGGTACCTTTGCTTATAGACATATGCCTTTTGGTTTATGTAATGCACCTGCTACCTTTCAAAGATGCATGATGGCTATATTTTCTGATTTTTGTGAAAAGATTTGTGAGGTATTCATGGATGACTTCTCCGTCTATAGATCCTATTTTGATGATTGTTTGAGCAACCTTGATCGAGTTTTGCAGAGATGCGAAGACACTAGTCTCATAATGAATTGGGAAAAGTGTCACTTTATGGTTAATGAAGGCATTGTCTTGGGGCACAAGATCTCCGAAAGAGGTATTGAAGTTGATAAAGCCAAAGTTGATGCTATTGAAAAGATGCCATATCCCAAGGACATAAAAGGTATAAGAAGTTTCCTTGGTCATGCCGGTTTTTATAGGAGGTTCATTAAGGACTTTTCTAAAATCTGTAGGCCTCTGACTAATTTATTGCAAAAAGATATTCCTTTTGTCTTTGATGATGATTGTGTAGAATCATTTGAAACACTTAAGAAGGCTTTGATCACTGCACCTATTGTTCAGCCACCTGATTGGAATTTACCTTTTGAAATCATGTGCAATGCTAGTGATTATGCTGTAGGGGCTGTTTTAGGGCAAAGAGTCGATAAGAAATTGAATGTTATCCAGTATGCTAGTAAGACTCTTGATACTGCCCAGAGAAATTATGCTACTACTGAAAAAGAATTTGTAGCAGTTGTGTTTGCATGTGATAAGTTTAGACCTTATATTGTTGATTCTAATGTTACTATTCACACTGATCATGCTGCTATTAAATATCTTATGGAAAAGAAAGATGCTAAGCCTAGACTCATTAGATGGGTTCTCTTGCTCCAAGAATTTGACTTGCATATTATTGATAGAAAGGGAGCTAAGAACCCAGTTGCAGACAACTTGTCTAGGCTAGAGAATGTTCTTGATGACCCACTGCCTATTAATGATAGTTTTCCTGATGAACAATTAGTTGTTGTAAATGCTTCTCATACTGCTCCTTGCTATGCTGATTATGCTAATTACATTGTTGCTAAAAATATACCTCCTAGTTTCACATACCAGCAAAAGAAAAAATTCTTTTATGATTTAATACATTACTTTTGGGATGATCCACACCTTTATAAAGAAGGAGTAGATGGTATTATTAGACGTTGTGTGCCTGAGCATGAACAGGAACAAATCCTATGCAAGTGTCACTCCGAATCCTATGGAGGACACCACGCTGGAGACAGAACTGCACACAAGGTACTACAATCTGGTTTTTATTGGCCTAATCTTTTCAAAGATGCTCGTAATTTTGTCGTATCTTGTGATGAATGTCAAAGAATAGGTAACATTAGTAGACGTCAAGAAATGCCTATGAATTATTCTCTTGTTATTGAACCGTTTGATGTATGGGGCTTTGATTATATGGGACCTTTTCCTGCCTCCAATGGTTATACGCATATTTTAGTTGCTGTTGATTACGTTACTAAGTGGGTAGAAGCTATTCCAACTAGTAGTGCTGATCATAACACCTCTATTAAAATGCTTAAAGAAGTTATTTTTCTGAGATTTCGAGTCCCTAGATATCTTATGACTGATGGTGGTTCACACTTTATTCATGGTGCTTTCCGTAAGATGCTTGCTAAGTATGATGTCAATCATAGAATCGCATCTCCTTATCACCCGTAGTCTAGTGGTCAAGTAGAGTTGAGCAATAGAGAGCTCAAATTAATTTTGTAAAAGATTGTGAATAGATCTAGAAAGAATTGGTCCAAAAAACTTGATGATGCATTATGGGCCTATAGAACTGCATACAAAAATCCTATGGGTATGTCTCCATATAAGATGGTTTATGGAAAAGCATGTCATTTACCTCTTGAACTTGAAAATAAAGCATATTGGGCTATTAAAGAGCTCAATTATGACTTCAAACTTGCCTGTGAGAAAAGGTTATTTGATATTTGCTCACTTGATGAATGTAGAACCCAAGCATATGAGAATGCCAAGCTTTTCAAAGAAAAAGTCAAACGCTGGCATGATAAGAGGATACAGAAGCGTGAGTTTAACGTAGGAGATTATGTGTTATTGTTCAACTCTCGTTTAAGATTTTTTGCAGGAAAACTTCTCTCAAAATGGGAAGGTCCCTACGTTATCGAGGAGGTCTATCGTTCTGGTGCTATAAAAATCAACAACTTCGAAGGCACAAACCCGAGGGTGGTAAATGGTCAAAGAATTAAACATTATATTTCAGGTAATCCTATCAATGTTGAAACTAATATTATTGAAACCATAACCCCGGAGGAATACATAAGAGACACTTTCCAGAACGTTCCAGACTCCGAAAAGGCATAGGTATGTGGTACGGTAAGTAAACCGACTTCAAAACAACTCTAATGGCAATTTTTATGGATTATTTAAAGATTTTAGGAAGAAAGAAGTAGTCCGGAAGAGACACGAGGCTCCCACGAGAGAGGAGGGCGCGCCCCCTGTCTCTTGGGCACCTCGTGTGCCTCCCGGACTCCGTTTTCTTGTAAATTACGTATTTTGGTCGGTAAAAATGCATTATATTTACTCTCGAATGTTTTGACCACCGTATCACGCAAATATCCTCTTTTTTTGTTTCGAGCTGTTTCTGTTGCAGATTTAGAGCACCATGACTTCTCCCTCATCCAACAACAAAGACAAGGATGTTTGGCTATTGAACATAGAGTTGAAAAGAGAGGAACCAGAAGAGATCAACAAGGATGAAGGGATCAAGAAGGCCATGGAGGTTCAAGCTCCGGTGGTGAAAGAAGAAGACATCCCTCAACCTTTACCAAACCTTTTCACTCCAACAGAGATTGAAGCTTTCAAGATGATTGAGTTAGCCCGCATACAGAACAAGTGCCTCACTGAGGAGAATATCTTGTTGAAAGATCATATTGCTGGGCTCAAGGGTATTATCCGCAAGTTGGAGGAGCTTTTACGCTCGATGTGTGATTATCCACCATCTTCATCACCACCTTCGTCACCTCCGAAGAAATAATCACATGGGTATGGGCACTCCCCTTGGCAACTGCCAAGCTTGGGGGAGGTGGCCCGGTATCGTATCACCATCACACTCCTATCTTTACTGCTTTATTTAGTTCGATCCTTTTATTAGTACCTTGATCTATTAGTAGTTGAAGTTTTGATATCAAGTAGTTTTGAGTTTTGCTTTGCGATCTCTTTTTGTAATCGAGTCCATGTGCTATCTATAATAAAGATTAGTGTTGAGTCAAGGACTTTGCTATGTTGCTATGATCTTGGGAAAGTAGAAAGAACAAAAGAGTTCATATTGATCTTATGGATAGTGATAACTTCACACATAGAAAGTATGAGGCATAAAAATTGTTGAGAGTTGATGAACGTAGCCTTGGTCATCATTGCAATTAATAGGAAGTGATAAGGAAAGAGGGGTTCACATATAAATATATTATCTTGGACATCTTTTATGATTGTGAAGCACTCATTAAGTATGACATGGTAAAAGAGTTGACGTTGGACAAGGAAGACAACGTAATGGTTTATGTTTTCCGACATCTCAGTTAAAGTATATTGTTATTGACCTTCCAAACATGTTGAGCTTGCCTTTCTCCCTCATCCTAGCCAAATTCCTTGCACCAAGTAGAGATACTACTTGTGCTTCAACCCTAAATGCGCATGACTTATTAGTGCAGAGAAAATAAACTTTGTACGAACTTGTTGTGGAAGTAATAAAAGCGACGGATTGCATAATAAAGGTCCACATGCAAGGGGCAATATAAAGTGACGTTCTTTTGCATTAAGATTTCGTGCATCAACCCTAAACGCGCATGACAACCTCTGCTTCCCTCTGCGAAGGGCCTATCTTTTACTTTATGTTTTACTTTATGCTTGAGTCAAGGTGATCCTCACCTTTCCCTTTTTCATTTTATCCTTTGGCAAGCTCCTCGTGTTTGAAAGATCATCATGTATATATATATATATATATATATATATATATATATATATATATATATATATATATATAATTGGATGTAAGTTGGCATAGGCTATTATTGTTGACATCACCTAAAGGTGAATATCTTGGGAGGCAACACAATAAGCCCCTATCTTTCTCAGTGGTCGGCTGAAACTCTATAATCATAAGTATTGTGTGAGTGTTAACAATTATAGGGGACTACGAGATAATTGAGTGTGTGAGCTTGCTGAAAAGCTCTATTATTGACTCTTTTTGATGTTACGATAAATTGCAATTGCTTCAATGATTGAGATTATAGTTTGTTAGTTCCCAATGAAGTTTTTGAATCATACTTGACATTGTGAATTGCTTATTACTTGAACATAAGAAATCATATGACAAAATCCATATATGTTGCTGTTATTAGAATGATCATGATGCCCTCATGTCCGTATTTTATTTTTATCGACACCTCTATCTCTAAACATGTGGACATATTTTTCGATTTCGGCTTCCACTTGAGGATAAGCGAGGTCTAAGCTTGGGGGAGTTGATACGTCCATTTTGCATCATGCTTTTATATCAATATTTATTGCAATATGGGCTGTTATTACACATTATATCTCAATACTTATGGCTATTCTCTCTTATTTTACAAGGTTTACCATCAAGAGGGGGAATGCCGGCAGCTGGAATTCTGGCTGGAAAAGGAGCAAACGTTGGAAACCTATTCTGCACAACTCCAAAAGACCCGAGAGTCCATGAAACAACTTCTCAGATTTAATAAGAATTTTTGGGCAAAAGAAATAGGCCAGGGGGACCACACCCTGTCCAGGAGACAGGGGGGCGCCCCCCCTGTAGGGCGCGCCCCCTATCTCCTGGGCCCCCTGGTGGGCTTCCGGCTGCCATCTTCTGCTATATGAAGGGTTTTCCCCTGGAAAAAATCGGGGGCAACCTTACGGGACGAAACTCCACCGCCACGAGGCGGAACCTTGGCGGAATCAATCTAGGGCTCTGGCGGAGCTGTTCTGCCGGGGACACTTCCCTCCGGGAGGGGGAAATCATCACCAACGTCATCACCAACGATCCTCTCATCGGGAGGGGGTCAATATCCATCAACATCTTCACCAACACCATCTCATCTCCAAACCCTAGTTCATCTCTTGTATCCAATCTTGTATCAAAACCACAAATTGGTACCTGTGGGTTGCTAGTAGTGTTGATTACTCCTTGTAGTTGATGCTAGCTATTTGGTTTACTTGGTGGAAGATCATATGTTCAGATCCTTTATGCATATTATTACCTCTCTGATTATGAACATGAATATGCTTTGTGAGTAGTTAAGTTTGTTCCTAAGGACATGGGTGAAGTCTTGCTATTAGTAGTCATGTGAATTTGGTATTCCTTCGATATTTTGATGAGATGTATGTTGTCTCTCCTCTAGTGGTGTTATGTGAACGTCGACTACATGACACTTCACCATTGTTTGGGCCTAGAGGAAGGCATAGGGAAGTAATAAGTAGATGATGGGTTGCTAGAGTGACAGAAGCTTAAACCCTAGTTTATGTGTTGCTTCGTTAGGGGTTCATATGGATCCATATGTTTAATGTTGTGGTTAGGTTTACCTTAATACTCCTTTTTGTAGTTGTGGATGCTTGCAATAGGGGTTAATCATAAGTGGGATGCTTGTCCATGTTAGGGCAGTACCCAAGTGTCGGTCCACCCACATATCAAATTATCAAAGTACTGAACGCGAATCTTATGAACGTGATGAAATTTAGCTTGACGATAATTCCCAATGTGTCCTCGGGAGCTCCTTCTTCATTATTAGAATTTGTCCAGGCTTATCCTTTGCTACATAAAGGATTGGGCCACCTTGCTGCACTTTATTTACTTTTTGTTCGTTACTATTTATCTTATCACAAAATTATCTATCACCTACTATTTCAGTGCTTGCAGAGAAACCTTACTGAAAACCGCTTATCATTTCCTTCTGCTCCTCGTTGTGTTCGACACTCTTACTAATCGAAAGGACTACTATAGATCCCCTATATTAGTGGGTCATCAGACGTTCACATAACACCACTAGAGGAAAGACAACATACATCTCATCAAAATATCGAACGAATACCAAATTCACATGACTACTAATAGCAAGACTTCACCCATGTCCTCAGGAACAAACGTAACTACTCGCAAAGCATATTCATGTTCATAATCAGAGGAGTAATAATATGCATAAAGGATCTGAACATATGATCTTCCACCAAGTAAACCAATTAGCATCAACTACAAGGAGTAATCAACACTACTAGCAACCCACAGGTACCAATTTGTGGTTTTGATACAAGATTGGATACAAGAGATGAACTAGGGTTTTGAGAGGAGATGGTGCAGGTGAAGATGTTGATGGAGATTGACCCCCTCCCGATGAGAGGATCGTTGGTGATGACGTTGGTGATGATTTCCCCCTCTCGGGGGGAAGTGTCCCCGGAAGAACAGCTCCGCCAGAGCCCTAGATTGATTCCGCCTCGTGGCGGCGGAGTTTTGTCACGTAAGCTTGCCCATGATTTTTTTAGGGTAAAAGTGATGATATAGCAGAAGACGGACGCCGGAGGCCCACCAGGGGGCCCAGGAGATAGGGGGCCGCGCCCTACGCGGGGGGGGGGGGGCGCCCCCTGTGTCCTGGACAGGGTGTGGGCCCCCTACCCTATTTCTTTCGCTCATATATTCTTATTAAATCCAAAAAGTTGTTTCGTGGAGTTTCAGGACTTTTGGAGTTGTGCAGAATAGGTTTCCAACATTTGCTCCTTTTCCAGCCAGAATTCCAGCTGCCGGCATTCCCCCTCTTGATGGTAAACCTTGTAAAATAAGAGAGAATAAACATAAGTATTGAGATATAATGTGTAATAACAGCCCATAATGCAATAAATATTGATATAAAAGCATGATGCAAAATGGACATATCACGGTGCTTAGGCGAAGCCCTGCGACGGTAGAACATCAAGAACGTTACCACGCCGTCGTGCTGACGGAACTCTCCCTCGACACTCGGCTGGATCGGAGTTCAAGGGACGTCATCGACCTGAACATGTGCTAGAATTCGGAGGTGCCGTAGTTTCGGTGCTTGATCGGTCGGGCCATGAAGACGTACGACTATATCAACCGCGTTGTTCTAACGCTTCCGCTTTCGGTCTACGAGGGTACATGGACACACTATCCCCTCTCGTTGCTATACATCACCATGTTCTTGCGTGTGCATAGGAAATTTTTGAAATTACTACGTTCCCCAACAGTGGCATCCGAGCCTGGTTTTATGCGTAGATGTTATATGCACGAGTAGAACACAAGTGAGTTGTGGGCGATACAAGTCATACTGCTTACCAGCATGTCATACTTTGGTTCGGCGGTATTGTTGGATGAAGCGGCCCGGACCGACATTACGCGTACGCTTACACGAGACTGGTTCTACCGACGTGCTTTGCACACAGGTGGCTGGCGGGTGTCAGTTTCTCCAACTTTAGTTGAACCGAGTGTGGCTACGCCCGGTCCTGGCGAAGGTTAAAACAACACTAACTTGACGAACTATCATTGTGGTTTTGATGCGTAGGTAAGAACGGTTCTTGCTCAGCCCGTAGCAGCAACGTAAAATTTGCAACAACAAAGTAGAGGACGTCTAACTTGTTTTTGTAGGGCATGTTGTGATGTGATATGGTCAAGATGTGATGCTATATTTTATTGTATGAGATGATCATGTTTTGTAACCGAGTTATCGGCAACTGGCAGGAGCCATATGG
The DNA here is from genome assembly GCA_963921465.1 of Triticum timopheevii. Lineage (NCBI taxonomy): Eukaryota > Viridiplantae > Streptophyta > Magnoliopsida > Poales > Poaceae > Triticum > Triticum timopheevii. Next base: position 427,342,697 of record OY997262.1, read on the forward strand.
TTGTCGCTTTATTGTATGAAATGCAAGCGCCCTATAATTGCTTTACTTTATCACTAAGCGGTAGCAATAGTCGTAGAAGCAATAGATGACGAAACGACAATGATGCTATGATGGAGATCAAGGTGTCGCGCCGGTGACGATGGTGGTCACGACGGTGCTTCAGAGATGGAGATCACAAGCACAAGATGATGATGGCCATATCATATCACTTATATTGATTGCTATGCATCTTATTTTTCTTTGATTGACGGTAGCATTATAAGATGATCTCTCACTAATTATCAAGAAGTGTTCTCCCTGAGTATGCACCGTTGTGAAAGTTCTTCATGCTGAGACACCATGTGATGATCGGGTGTGATAGGCTCTACGGTCAAATACAACGGGTGCAAAACAGTTGCACACGCGGAATACTCAAGTTAAACTTGACGAGCCTAGCATATACAGATATGGCCTCGGAACACGGAGACCGAAAGGTCGAGCGTGAATCATATTGTAGATATGATCAACATAGTGATGTTCACCATTGAAAACTACTCCATCTCACGTGATGATCGGACATGGCTTAGTTGATTTGGATCATGCGATCACTTAGATGACTAGAGAGATGTCTGTCTAAGTGGGAGTTCTTAAGTAATATGATTAATTGAACTTAAATTTATCATGAACTTAGTCCTGGTAGTATTTTGCAAATTATGTTGTAGATCAATAGCTCGCGTTGTTGCTTTCATATGTTTATTTTGATATGTTCCTAGAGAAAATTGTGTTGAAAGATGTTAGTAGCAATGATGCATATTGGATCCGTGATCTGAGGTTTATCCTCATTGTTGCACAGAAGAATTATGACCTTAATGCACCGCTAGGTGACAGACCTATTGCAGGAGCAGATGCAGACGTTATGAACGTTTGGCTAGCTCAATATGATGACTACTTGATAGTTTAGTGAACCATGCTTAACGGCTTAGAATTGGGACTTCAAAGACGTTTTGAACGACATGGACCATATGAGATGTTCCAGGAGTTGAAGTTAATATTTCAAGCAAATACCCGAGTTGAGAGATATGAAGTTTCCAACAAGTTCTATAGATAAAAGATGGAGGAGAATTGCTCAACTAGTGAGCATGTGCTCAGATTGTCTGGGTACTACAATCGCTTGAATCAAGTGGGAGTTAATCTTCCAGATAAGATAGTGATTGACAGAGTTCTCTAGTCACCATCACCAAGTTACTAGAACATTGTGATGAACTATAGTATACAAGGGATGACAACAACGATTCCCGTGCTCTTCGTGATGTTGAAATCGACAAAGGTACAAATCAAGAAAAGAGTTGATGATTGACAAGACCACTAGTTTCAAGAAAAGGGCAAAGGGAAAGAATGGGAACTTCAAGTAGAATGGCAAGCAAGTTGGCACTCCCGCGAAGAAGCCCAAAGCTGGACCAAAGCCTGAAACTGAGTGCTTACACTGCAAAGGAAATGGTCACTGGAAGCGGAAATGCCCTGAATATTTGGTGGATAATAAGGATGGCAAATTGAACAAGGGTATATTTGATATACAGGTTACTGATGTGTGCTTACTAGTGTTTATAGTAGCCCCTGAGTATTTGATACTTGTTCGGTTGCTAAGATTAGTAACTCGAAACAGGAGTTACAGAATAAACAGAGACTAGTTGAAGGTGAAGTGATGATGAGTGTTGGAAGTAGTTGCAAGATTGATATGATCATCATCGCACACTCCCTATACTTTCGGGATTAGCGTTGAACCTAAAATAAATGTTATTTGGTGTTTGCGTTGAGCATAAATATGATTGGATCATGTTTATTGCAATATGGTTATTCATTTAAGTCAAAGAATAATTGTTGTTCTATTTACATGGATAAAACCTTTTACAGTCATACACTCAAAATAAATGGTTTATTGCATCTGGACCGTAGTGATACACATATTAATAATATTGAAGCCAAAAGATGCAAAGTTAATAATGATAGTGCAACTTATTTGTGGCACTGCCGTTTAGGTCATATTGGTGTAAAGCGCATGAAGAAACTCCATGCTGATGGGCTTTTGGAATCACTTGATTATGAATCACTAGATGCTTGCGAACCGTGCCTTTTGGGCAAGATGACTAAAACTCTGTTCTCCGGAACAGTGTAACGAGCTACTGATTTGTTGGAAATCATACATACTGATGTATGTGGTCCAATGAACATTGAGGCTTGCGGCAGGTATCGTTATTTTCTCACCTTCACAGATGGTTTGAGCATATATGGGCATATCTACTTGATGAATCATAAGTCTGAAACATTTGAAAAGTTCAAAGAATTTCAGAGTGAAGTGTAAAATCATCGTAACAAGAAAATAAAGTTTTTGCGATCTGATCGTGGAGATGAATATTTCAGTTACAAGTTTGGCCTTCAGTTAAAACAATGTGGAATAGTTTCACAAACTCATGCCACCTTGAACACCACAACGTTATGGTGTGTCCGAACATCGTAACCGCACTTTATTGGATATGGTGCGATCTATGATGTATCTTACCAATTTACCACTATCTTTTTGGGATTATGCATTAGAGACAGCTTCATTCACTTTAAATAGGGCACCATCAAAATCCGTTGAGACGACACCATATGAACTATGGTTTAGCAATAAACCTAAGTTGTCGTTTCTTAAAGTTTCGAGTTGCAATGCTTATGTGAAAAAGTTTCAACCTGATAAGCTCGAACCCAAATCGGAGAAGTGCATCTTCATGGAATACCCAAAGGAAACGGTTGGGTACACCTTCTATCACAGATCCGAAGGCAAGATATTCGTTGCTAAGATGGATCCTTTCTAGAGAAGGAGTTTCTCTCGAAAGAAGTGAGTGGGAGGAAAGTAGAGCTTGATAAGGTAATTGTACCTTCTCCCAAATTGGATAGTTCATCACAAAAGTTAGTTCTAGTGATTTCTACACCAATTAGTGAGGAAGCTAATGATGATGATCATGAAACTTCAGATCAAGTTACTACTGGACCTCGTAGGTCTTCCAGAGTACGGTCCGCACCAGAGTGGTATGGTAATCCTGTTCTGGAAGTCATGTTACTAGACCATGATAAACCTACGAACTATGAGGAAGCGATGATGAGCCCAGATTCCGCGAAATGGCTGTAGGCCATGAAATCTGAGATAGGATCCATGTATGAGAACAAAGTGTGGACTTTGGTGGACTTGCCCGATGATCGGCAAGCCATAGAAAATAAATGGATCTTCAAGAGGAAGACGGACGTTGATAGTAGTGTTACTATCTACAAAGCTGGACTTGTTGCAAAAAGGTTTTCGACAAGTTCAAGGTGTTGACTACAATGAGATTTTATCAACTGTAGCGATGCTTAAGTCTGTCCGAATCATGTTAGCAATTGCCACATTTTTATATGGCAAATGGATGTCTTTTCTTAAAGAAGAGTTGTATATGATGCAACCAGAAGGTTTTGTCAATCCTAAAGGTGCTAACAAAATGTGCAAGCTCCAACGATCCATCTATGGACTGGTGCAAGCATCTCGGAGTTGGAATATACGCTTTGATAAGTTGATCAAAGCATATAGTTTTATATGGACTTGCACTGAAGCCTATATTTACAATAAAGTGAGTGGGAGCACTACAGCCTTTCTGATAAGTATATGTGAGTTACATATTGTTGATCAGAAATGATGTAGAATTTTTCTGGAAAGCATAAAGAAATGTTTGAAAGGAGTTCTTTAAAAGAAAGACCTCAGTAATGCTACTTACATATTGAGCATCAAGATCTATTGAGATAGATCAAGACGCTTGATAAGATTTTCAATGAGTACATACCTTGACAAGATTTTGAAGTAGTTCAAAATGGAACAGTCAAAGAAAAAGAATTCTTGCCTGTGTTGCAAAGGTATGAAATTGAGTAGGACTCAAATCCCGACCACGGCAGAAAATAGAAGGAGAATGAAAGTCATTCCCTATGCATCAGTCATAGGTTCTATAAAAATATGCCATGCTATGGACCAGACCTATTGTATACTCTGCCCTGGTTTGGCAAGGGAGTACAATAGTGATCTAGGAGTAGATCACTGGACATTGGTCAAAATTATCCTTAGTGGAATAAGGATATGTTTCTCGATTATGGAGGTGACAAAAGGTTCATCGTAAAGGGTTACGTCGATACAAGTATTGACACTAAACCAGATGACTCCAAGTGTTAATCTGGATACATATTGAAAGTGTGAACAATTAGCTAGAGTAGCTCCGTGCATAGCATTCTAGACATATAATATTTGCAAAATACATACGACTCTGAATGTGACAGACCCGTTGACTAAACTTCTCTCATGAGCAAAACATGATCATACCTTAGTACTCTTTGGGTGTTAATCACATATCAATGTGAACTAGATTATTGACTCTAGTAAACCCTTTGGGTGTTGGTCACATGACAATGTGAACTATGGGTGTTAATCATATACAGATATAAATATTGGTGTTAAATCACATGACGATGTGAACTAGATTATTTACTCTAGTGCAAGTGGGAGACTGAAGGAAATATGCCCTAGAGGCAATAATAAAGTTATTATTTATTTCCTTATTTCATGATAAATGTTTATTATTCATGCTAGAATTGTATTAACCGGAAACAAAATACATGTGTGAATACATAAACAAACATGGTGTCACTAGTATGCCTCTACTTGACTAGCTCGTTAATCAAAGATGGTTAAGTTTCCTAACCATAGACATGAGTTGTCATTTGATTAATGGGATCACATCATTAGGAGAATAATGTGATTGACTTGACCCATTCCATTAGCTTAGCACTTGATCGTTTAGTATGTTGCTATTGCTTTCTTCATGACTATTACATGTTCCTATGACTATGAGATTATGCAACTCCCGTTTACCGGAGGAACACTTTGTGTGCTACCAAACATCACAACATAACTGGGTGATTATAAAGGATCTCTACAGGTGTCTCCGAAGGTACATGTTGAGTTGGCGTATTTCGAGATTAGGATTTGTCACTCCGATTGTCGGAGAGGTATCTCTGGGCCCTCTCGGTAATGCACATCACTATAAGCCTTGCAAGCATTGTAAGTAATGAGTTAGTTGCAGGATGATGTATTACGGAACGAGTAAAGAGACTTGCCAGTAACGAGATTAAACTAGGTATTGAGATACCGACGATCGAATCTCGGGCAAGTAACATACCGATGAAAAAGGGAACAACGTATGTTGTTATGCGGTTTGACCGATAAAGATCTTTGTAGAATATGTGGGAGCCAATATGAGAATCCAGGTTCCGCTATTGGTTATTGACCGGAGACGTGTCTCTGTCATGTCTACATTGTTCTCGAACCCGTAGGGTCCGCACGCTTAAAGTTCGATGGCGGTTATATTATGAGTTTATGTGTTTTTATGTAACTAAGGTAGTTTGGAGTCCTGGATGAGATCGGGGACATGACGAGGAGTCTCGAAATGGTCGAGATGTAAAGATCGATATATTGGACGACTATATTCGGACATTGGAAAGGTTCCGAGTGATTCGGGTATTTTTCGGAGTACCGGAGAGTTACGGGAATTCGCCGGGGAGTATATGGGTCTTATTGGGCTTTAGGAGAAAGAGAGAGGAGAGGTTGGGCGCCCCCCCCCCAAGGCCTAGTCCGAATTGGACTAGGGGGAGGGGCTGCGCCCCCTTCTTCCTTCTCGTCTCTCTCCCCTTTCCTTGACTCCTACTCCTACTACTTGGAAGGGGGGATCCTACTCCCGATGGGAGTAGGACTCCTCCTAGGGCGCACCATAGAGAGGGACGGCCCTCCCCCTCCTCCACTCCTTTATATACAAGGAAGGGGGCACCCCTTGGAGACACAACAATTGATCTCTTGATCTCTTAGCCGTGTGCGGTGCCCCCCTCCACCATATTCCTCCTCGGTAATATTGTAGCGGTGCTTAGGCGAAGCCCTGCGACAGTAGAATATCAAGATCGTCACCACGCCGTCGTGCCGACGGAACTCTCCCTCGACACTCGGCTGGATCGGAGTTCGAGGGACGTCATCGAGCTGAACGTGTGCTAGAACTCAGAGGTGCCGTAGTTTCGGTGCTTGATCAGTCGGGCCGTGAAGACGTACGACTACATCAACCGTGTTGTTCTAACGCTTCCGCTTTCGGTCTACGAAGGTACGTGGACACACTCTCCCCTCTCGTTGCTATACATCACCATGTTCTTGCGTGTGTGTAGGAAATTTTTGAACTTACTACGTTCCCCAACACCACGAATATGCATTTATCTGATTTAGGTGTAAGCTTGTCTGACATAAGTCGCTTGACAAATGCTTCACAACCCCAAATCGTTAGAAAAGACAAACTGGGACTCTTCCCGGTCCACATCTCATGTGGTGTATTGTCTATGGATTTTGATGGTACCTTGTTAAGTGTGAAAGCTGCAGTTTCTAGAGCGTATCCCCAGAATGACAAGGGTAAATCCTATTTGCTCATCATAGACCGGACCATGTCCAACAAGGTCCTATTCCTCCGTTTCGACACGCCGTTTCTCTGTGGCGTACCTGGAGGTGTGAGCTGAGGTATTATACCTCGGCTTTTCAGATGATCATCAAACTCCTGGCTCATGTACTCACCTCCATGATCAAATCATAGAAGTTTTATAGTCTTCCCGAGCTGATTCTCAACCTCGTTCTGAAACTCTTTGAACTTTTCAAAAGCCTCTGACTTGTGCCTTATCAAATAGATATATCCATATCTACTCAAGTCGTCGGTAAAAGTCATGAAGTACTGATAGCCACCTCTGGCAGTTGTGCTCATTGGACCACACACATCACTATGTGTAGGTTCCAACAGCTTGGAAGCCCTCTCGCAACTCTTTGCGAAAGGAGACTTAGTCATCTTGCCGAGCAAGCATGATTCGCATGTCTCGAACGACTCAAAGTCGGACGAAGTTAGGAGCCCATCATCATGGAGCTTCTTCATGCGTTCCAGACTAATGTGTCCAAGCCGGCAATGCCAGAAGTATGTCGGATTTATCTCATTAGGCTTATGCCTCTTGACATTCACGTTATAGACCGGTTCCTGTTCTAGATTGAATATAAATAGCCCATCAACAATGGGTGCATAGCCGTGGAACATACCATTAAAAAATATCGAACAACCATTGACCTTTAAATTGAATTCATAACCTTGACTCATCAAACATGAGGCATAAATAATGTTCCGACTAAGTGCAGGAATGTAATAACAATTATTCAATTCCGTAATGAATCCGGAAGGAAGCTGGAGCTGCATCGTGTCGACCTCCAACGCAGCAACTCTTGCTTTGTTGCCGACCCTGATGTCAATCTCCCCTTGTGCCACACGCCTAGTTCTTACCAGCCCCTGCATTGAGTTGCAAATATGAACAACCGATCCGGTATGAAATACCCAAGAGCTACAAGGTATGTCAGCAAGGTAAATGTTTATAACATATGCAACAAGTGTACCTTTGCCTGAAGCGGCATTCCCGGCCTTCTTGCCATGCTCTGCAAGCCACTTGCTACAGTTCCTCTTCCAGTGACCGGTCTCCTTGCAGTGATAGCAAACGGTCTTCGAGTCCGGTCCAGACTTCGGCGCAGCGGCGGAGGTTACTGTCTCCGTGCCCTTTGCCTTAGCCTTTTTCTTGGACCAACTCTTCTTGAACTTTGCCGATTTCTACACCATCAACACTTGATGCGTGCCTTTCTTAATATCCTGCTCTGCCACTTTGATCATCCCATGCAATTCAGTGAGATTATTATCCATGCCATGCATATGATAGTTCGAGATGACCGTCCCATAGCTGGGCAGAAGAGAACCCAGAACTGCATCTGTAGCAAGCTCATCCAAGAGCGAGAAGCCCAAACGATCCAAAGCTTGCACATATCCGATCATCTTGATCACATGTGGGCTCAGTGGATCACCTTCCTTCAGCTTGCAATCCATCAAGGATCGCCAGACGTTGAACCTTTCAGTCCTAGCCTGTGTCTGAAACATGCTCTTGAGATTCTCGATCATATCATCAGCCTCAACATTTTTGAAATGCTGTTGCAAATCGGGCTCCATACAAGCCAGCATCAGACAGCTGATCTCCGTTGATTCATCAATGAGTTTCTGGTAGGCATTCTTAGTTGTGGCATTAGCATTATCGGCAGGTTCCTCTGGAAGTGGATCCTCCAGAACATGTTCCTTTTTATCATGCCTGAGAACAATTCTTAGATTTCTATACCAGGTGGTAAAGTTTGTTCCATTTAGTTTATCCTTTTCCAGAATTGATTTCAATGTAAAGTTGGGTTGAGCAGGTGGTGCCATTAATCTACAACAGAAAATATGCCCACTAAGCAATGTGTTTATGTAGAGTAATTCAAGCCTAAACAGAAATACTCCCACTGAAGTCAGCATCCCTCCGCAAACTCTCAGTGATTCAGGATCCGACTAGCGCATGCGACTAGTGAGCTTTAGCATCACTGCTAGCCAACATACCTATCCGGTAAGCAACTCCTTGCTAATCGTATCTCTATACGACTCATGTCGGTCGGGAAGGTATCTCATACCCCGGCTCCCAACCTTCTTTGCCACAAGGCCCAAAACCGTTTTGTTAGCCTTATCAAGTTAACCTGATGCAGTGCATGTCCGTGTCCGACACGAACCCTTCAGTTCAAGGACACCTAGCAGCACCCCAATTTTTTGAGCCCACTACTAGACGTACTTGACATACGAAGGTGCAATATCGGGTATGGCAATTCGCTTGATATTCATGAGGGATCGTTCTACCATTCTAACATGCATAGAAACAAAAAAGCATAACAATCACAAATAAACACATATTGTGAAATAGTATGGCTCCTTCATGGACGTTCTTCTAGGTCGGCTCCGACTCCGATGACCATCTACGAACTCCATCTTGTTTGTCACGCCGGGACGCCAAGCCACCAACCTGATCTCTATTACCCAACTACTACAACTAGTAATGAATTTTACATAGAGTCACAAGTCGACACGCAGGTCATTATACAATATAATGACAACACTTTGGCTCCTGCCGGCTGACAAACATGACACGCAGGCCATGTATAAATTACACACATGCATCACATACATGAGCCATACTATTCACATCAAACCTGCAAAACAAAGTTATGCATAGAATCGTATTCTACCGGTTTGTGTGTCGGGTACAAAATACACGGTGCTACGCACACAGCGGTCCCGATAGCCGGTTAGTGGGCGGGATTCGAAGGGGCAGCGCCCCTCGCGGGTGTAGGCAGTGCCCGACATTTTTAGAAACCACAGATCACATCTGAACTCCGATCACGCCAAATTTTCTGATCTGACCGATCTTATCGATCATCGCGAGTCTGATTCGGGTTTACGTTTCACTGTTAACCCCGATGGCAGATACCGACCGGCAGGGGTAGGTTGTTTCACGACCTCATCGACTCCGATCATCAGAAAACATAGCCTCTTCAATCCCCATGTGCTCTTGATCTCATCAATCGTGCACATAGCCGATCTCATCAAGGACAACAGATCTTATCTGCTGCCTCCACATATCTAATATGCATACGATCTGAATCAAAATCCTATAGCAGAGGCTCTAATACCACTGTTGGGTTCTACGGTAGGGTGCGTCGACTGCAAATTAAAAATTCCTACGCGCAGAACAACCAAGAACATGCTACGGGAGATGGATCACACATCATTACCACTAGATGCGCAGTGCCGTGCAGCGGAAGAAGAGTTGGGGTAGCGCGTCCGCGTGGATCGTCTCCTCCTCGTCCGATCTCCCATGAACAGTCGGTTGTGCGATCCCACGTACAAGTTCGCCGGAGCGACGCAAGTGCACCGCCTCTAATGGTACCCGCGCGTGCAGGAGGAACACCGTGCGGCGGACTGCTAGCTCCGATCACACAGTCGGCGACGAGTGGAGGTGGCTATTCGCAACACATGCAAACCCTAGTGACAACGCCGAAGCGATCAACCAAATGAGTGTGCCGCACCTCTACTTTATATAGGCGTCCGTCGCGGGCTCAACACTTGGGCCTTGCATGGATCCTAAAGCCCAAAATCAACTCGGTCGCGTTCCAAATCCAGCTTGGATCACATCCGACCAGTGTCCTCTGAACCGACCTCGTAGGTTCCTTCCCTTAAGCGCGCGACCCCTTAGGTTCAAGTCGGCTTGGTCACAGTTCGGATCACCTCCGACCAGCATGGTTGGTAGCGGCCTCTAGCAAGGCATGCCGACCACCAAGCATACTATGAAGCTGGTTAGGCGAACCTGTACAACGTGTCACACTTTTGTTCCCTTTGCCTCATGATATATGTTGTCGGGCTCAAGGCGAGACTGTCATCCTTGTGCTAGCCCGACCCCTTTCTCGTTCTAGTGATACCGACCACAAACCAGATTATCTCATAATCCCTGTGGAATGGCCATGCTTATTCTGGTTGGATCACACGAGGGCCCCAGAGTATATCTCTCCTAATCGGAGGGGCAAATCCCATCTTGCTCGACCATGTCTCACAGCATGGGACTGGACAAGCCCGAAACCTACCTTTGTAACTACCTAGTCACGGAGTAGCGTTTTGTCGGCCCAAAGCAAGTCTGTCACCATCCCGAGTACATGCATTAGCTTAGGTCTTAGGACATAGAACATATGTTGTACTAGAGACTCACATATGACATATCGCTATGTCTCATAGTTGGGTCTGTCCGACTCGGACCTTATTGTCGGTGTCAAAACCGGCGGATCTCGGGTAGGGGGTCCCGAACTGTGCGTCTAAGGCTAATGGTAACAGGAGGCGGGGGACACAATGTTTACCCAGGTTCGGGCCCTCTCGATGGAGGTAATACCCTACTTCCTGCTTGATTGATCTTGATGATATGAGTATTACAAGAGTTGATCTACCACGAGATCGTAGAGGCTAAACCCTAGAAGCTAGCCTGTGATTATGATTGTTGTTGTCCTACGGACTAAACCCTCCGGTTTATATAGGCACCGGAGGGGACTAGGGTTACACAGAGTCGGTTACAGAGAAGGAGATCTACATATCCGAATTGCCAAGCTTGCCTTCCATGCAAAGGAGAGTCCCACCCGTACACGGGATGAAGTCTTCAATCTTGTATCTTCATAGTCCAACGGCCAAATTATATAGTCCGGCTGTCCAAGGACCCCCTAATCCAGGACTCCCTCAGTAGCCCCTGAACCAGGCTTCAATGACAATTAGTTCGGCGCACAGATTGTCTTCGGCATTGCAAGGCGGGTTCCTTCTCCGAACACTCCATAGAAGATCTTGAATATGAGGATCGTGTCCGGCTCTGCAAAATAAATTCCACATACCACCGTAGAGAGTACAATATTACACAAATCTAATCTGCTGACACTTCATAGCGTGACATCACGCCGCGGCCCGGTCATTATGCGAACCATTTTTCTCAACCTGCCACCGCACATATCGCGAGGCGGTTTCATTGGCACATCTTGTCGAAGCAGAGATCATGTCCCCTTATCATGGGATTCTCATTAATACGGGTGTGGGTAACCCAACCGCGCCATCAACATGGCGCTTGGGGAATAAGTGAGTTTACCGGGCAAGTGGGGAGGCGCAGGATCCCTACTGCCTTTGTAAGGGGATAAGGACTCCCTTTTTCACCCACGCCTTCTTCTTCCCCTACTCATCCATCCCCTCTCGCTCGAGCCCTAGCCCAAGTGTTCGTCTTCTCCACCCAAAAAGGTCTTTTGAAATGTCTGGATCCAGAGGAGGAGGCAAGTGGATGGCCTCTACCATCCGGGAGAAGGATATCAAAAAGCTTCGGGAGGCCGGGTATCTGGCCAAGAAAATCGGCCACCGTCTTCCGACGGCGGGACAGATCGTCCCTACTCCGAAACCCCGCGAGAGAGTTGTATTCCTCCCTCATTTTGTCCGCGGGCTAGGGTTTCCCCTCCACCCATTTGTTCGCAGCATCTTGTATTATTATGGGATCGATTTTCATGATCTATCCCCCAATTCCTTCCTCAACATCTCGACATTCATCGTCGTGTGCGAGGCCTTTCTCCGCATCTCGCCACACTTCGGCTTATGGCTAAAGGTTTTTAATGTGAATCCCAAGGTAGTGAGTGGCGAGCACGCCGAGTGCGGAGGCGCCATGGTGATCAAGATGCCCAACGTCACATGGCCAACAGGTACTTTCAATGATTTCTTCAAGGAGTGGCAGCAGTAATGGTTTTACATCACTGAGCCGTGCAGCACGGAATGGGCCGCTGCTCCCGAATTCCAATCTGGAGCCCCCCTGCGGCTTACGTCCTGGCCCAAGGAGGGCCTGAACTGGTCTTCGTTCGACGAACTGTCGGCACTCCAAACGCGCGTCAAGGATATGGAAGACAAGAATATCAAACTTGTCAATGTAGTCCAGGTGATGTTAGTTCGCCGGATTCTTCCTTGTCAACACCGGGCTTGCAATTTATAGGAATTCGACCCGGCCAAGCACCAGACCCTACTGGAGCTCTTTGGCTCTTCACACAAGGACATTTGGAAGGTGCTTTTTAAGACCAGCAAATCGTGGCCGGACTCCACCGTGGACCGCGGGTACCAACTGTCCCGCCCTGCAAGTTTGGTAAGTCACCATTATGTTGGCGATTCATATGTTTTATTCGCATATCCTGAGGAAAATGCTTAATGTGTTTTCTACAGCTCTCCTAGGGCTGGGCGAAGAAGGCGGGGCAGATCTACTATCTGGCCCCGCTGCCAGAAGAACCGGCCGGCCCACTTCTGACAAAGATGCTGGTCCCGGCGCCTTACAAGGCGCCAAAGAAGAAGGCCGAGAAGGAGGCCAAGAAGACCAGGGGCGGCCTCCGTTGCCGCGGCGCTTCGGACACAAAACCGAAGACTCCAATGCCCATTCTTCCTCCGAAGAGGACGAGTAGGAGGAGGAAGACGAATCCCCAGCGGGGGGAAGAAGGAAAAGGACGGCCTCCACATCCTTGGAGGTTGAGTCACCTAAGAGGGGAAAAACTCCTCTTCTAGAGGAGTCCACCGCCGCCGTCGATAGCAGCCCGGAGTGGGATCCCAGGGCCCAGCCCCTGGTGAACTCGTGAGTATATAAAATCCGAACACGCTTATGCGTCCAGGCTCATCATGGTATAATATTTTAATCTGAATCGTACTTCTTTGCAGTCCGGCGAGGTCCCGCACCAAACAATCCTCGTCGGAGGATTTGCTGGGTTCAGATGCTATGGAGAGCGGGACACCCCCGAAGGCCCCTTCTCCTAAACATCTGAATGACACCGAGGTTTCGTCCTAGGAGGACCCAGGCCAAGGAGGGGGGGAAAGATCATAAAGGTGGCGCCAGGAGGTCAAACTTCAGGGGCCGGACACATGGGAGAGAAGGCTCCCATGGACGTCGACGGCGGGGGCGATCTTGAATTTGGCCCCCAGCCGGACGCGATTCTGGAGACCAATACGGCTCCAGAATAAGGCAGGCGGCCTCCCTCGACTGGAGGGGGTGTGCCTGTTCCACTGACAACCTCTATCCAACCAGAGGTGTCGGATACTTTAGCGGCGGCGCTGAAAAGTGCCTCCATCATGGATGAACATCGTGCCCTTATGGGCGCAGTGATTGAGAAGATTCAGTCCGCTGAGAGTGGACTGGATGACGCCTACATTAGCCTTATAAGAGGCTTTGAGGTATGTTTTATAAGGTTTCAAAGAGTGTCATAGTATAGATAGTAGCCCCTGATAGACTGTTCGGTGAAAGAAAGAACCGTACAGAGGATCAAATTTATGTTCGCAGGAGACTCACTTGATGACATCTAACTCTCTTCTTTTATAAGAAGGCGTCTATAGCGATCGCCGCTTCTCATACTGCAGAGGTCTCCAGACTGAATCAAAGTCTGGAGCGGGCCAAAGAAGAACTTGGCCAGTTGAAAATGCAGTTGGAGGATAAACAAGGTATGCCCAAACCTTGCTCGCGTTCAGTGCGAACGTATTTTTAGTATGATAAAAATATATTTCATGATTTGCTCTAGGGGCGATGACTGAAGTCGAGGCTCTTAAGAAGGTTGTGGCAGAGGCCGAGAAAAAGGCAGCCGCAGAGCAGGCCCTTCGTGAGAAACACGAGGCCACGGTTATTGAAGCTGAGCAAGAGCTTCAAGAGGCCGTGAAGAAATGCAAGGCCTTGGAGCAGAGTTTAACGGAGAAAGAATCCGAACTCACCAAGGCTCATTAGGCCGCACGCGATGCGGGGGGGGGGGGGGGGGGGGAACCAAGGCGCCCTGTAGGAGATCCAAGAGGCGAGGAAGATCGCGGCGGGTAAGGCTTTTTCCATGTAAAGTAAGTATTTGAGGAGAAAATCATATTTCTAATTTGAGTTCGGATTTCTCCAGGGGTATTTGCGGAGCTGCCATGCAACATATCTGATGCCGCCCAATTCTACCGCGTCGAAGAAAGGAACACTGCGGATAAGCTCTTCTGGATGCAGTACCTGGCACCGAATTATCCGGTGCCTTTTGTCGATCAACTGAAACAGCTGATCGAACTGCATAAGGCGGCCGAACTATCCATGAAGGATTTAATTATCCGGCTATGGCCCGCCGAGCCGATTCCAAGCAGCTACTTCGGGCTCGTGAAGCGGCTTGTGAGTGCCTGCCCTCGACTTGACATCATCAAGCGGTCGGTCTGTATGGAGGGTGCGCGAATGGCCTTCGCCCGTGCCAAGGTGCACTGGGGGAAGATGGATGCTGAAAAGCTGATGACCGAGGGGCCGCCGGAAGGGAAGGAGCACCGCAAGCCTGAGCTATATTATGATAGCGTCCTGAAAGGAGCCCGCCTTGCGGCGGAGCAATGTACCAAGGACATTATATTTCCATGAATACAGTCATGTTGTCCTTTGTAATGTTGAACAAGGTCATGTCTATTATTTATTGCCTGTTATTTGAAAGTATTTCCTCCCATGCGGCCGTTTTATATATTAATCTTGAGAGTTGGCCAGTCGTCGGCTTTTGCACCCACGCAGGAAGTACGGGGGTGCTCGGGATAAACCTGAGCACTCTTTATCACAGTGCTGGGTCCTTGAAGGAGGTGTTCAGCACAACGAACCAGGCAATCCAACTATAGGGCTTTATCACTCTCAATTAGCCATAGGAGTTTGACAAAAGGAAGGTAGGCGCAGCCCCTAGTGTTCGGAAGGCCGCACGAGGGGCTCTATAAGCACCTGATCAGAAGAAAAGCCGATCCATCGCACGCTGCATTAGTTATGGCATTATGCGGAAGAAATCTTTAAAGATTTTACAACCTCTTGAACAGCTGACCAGCTCTCGCCGTATCATGACAGTCAGTTTTCGGCTTTCTCTACTGAGGTGCTCGTCCACAAAAACCGGGACACAATCGCAGTAGTTCTCCCTGTGCTACCTTAGCCGATATAGCGGAACGTAAGGTACCAAAACATGGGAGCCGGGCAAGCCCAACTATTGACCCAAGACATGATTCAGAGCTGATGCATATAATGCTATAAGTTCGGGGTGTCGAACGTCCACGAAGGTGTTCGGACTTTATTGCCTCTATTATGGGTACAAGGAATCCCCTGGCATATTAAGGCATATCACGATGTTCGGATGCCATTTTGACGTAGAGTGTCAGTAAGAAACAATAGCAGATAGACGTCATATAGAGCCACATATTGTAATTTAATAATACGCCAAGGCGTATGAATACAAGTAATGTGATAGAAAAAGAAATACGACTCTGGAACCTGCTGAGATCAAGCGGGAGGAGGCTGTGTGCGGATGGTCGTCAAGGGGCATCTCTAAGGATTCCCTTATGCATTCGAGTTGTTTCCATGTCGCCAGTCCTGGCCTATGCAAAGGTCAACCTGCAAAGAAAATGCAAGAAATGTTTGTGTGCCACAGAGCGGTCAAGCCGCAGTATGTGGCTTGTCCTAGCTTTTGCCGGAGTGTTTAATTGAGCCCTGGACGAGCCGGGCTATCCTGCCGCGAAGTAGTTCGGACTCCTTTGACGGTGTCGGGGAGCTTGGCCGTTGACTCGAGGTTCGATTGAAAGATGCCACTTGTTGCTTCTGCTGTTAAAGCGGCGGTATACTCTTCGGCACCGAGGGGGAGTTTGGTCCTGCCATTAACTGTGATGACGCCATGCGGACTGGGCATCTTGAGCTTACGGTAGGCATAATGTGGCACTGTGTTGAATCGAGCCAACGCGGCTCGTCCGAGCAGTGCCTAATAATCACTGTGAAAGGGGACGATGTCGAAGATTAACTCTTCGGTGCGGTAATTGTTCGGTGATCCGAAGACTACCTCAAGAGCGATGGAGCATGTACAACAGGCCTCACACCTGGTGTAATACCTTTAAAGGTGGTTTGAGTGGGCTTGATTATCGAAAGATCGATACCCATTTTTCGCACGGTGTCCTGATACAGCAGGTTTAGACTGCTGCCTCTGTCCATGAGGACTCGTGTGAGGTGGAACCCGTCAATGATTGGGTCGAGGACTAGTCCAGCTGAATTGCCCTAATTGGTATTGGTCGGACGATCCGTATGATCGAAAGTGATCGGCCATAGTTTATATTGTGGGGCGACTAGCTCCGTTAAGTCGACATCCCTAAAAAATTGCGTCTGTTCCCGTTTGGGGATGTGGACGGCGTTTATCATATTCACTGTTTTGATTTGCGAGGGAAATCTCCTTTGCCCTCCTTTGTGTGGTGACCGGGGCTCCTCGTCGTCGTCATCGCTTTGAGACCCTTTCTCCTTGTTTGCGGCACCTGACATGCCGGCTTGTTTGAAGACCCAGCATTCTCTGTTGGTATGATTGGCTGGTGTTCCTGGGGTGCCATGAATTTGGCATGGACGATCGAGTATGCGGTCCAAACTGGACCGGCCAGAATTGTCCTTTTGGAATGGATTTTTCCATTCACCGGACTTAGAGCCACTGAATCCGGCATTGACTGTCGTGTCTTCGGTGTTATTGACCTTTTTGCGACGCTTGTGTTTATTGCTTCGGGGCTTGCCGTTGCTATCCCTGGCCTCTGATGTGCCAGGATTGCTCGTGTGTCGTGAGGGCTGCCATGGACTTCGGTTTTACTTGGCCGAGATGTTGGGAAAGCCACTCGTCATGGATATTGTGCTTAAAGGCCACTAGGGCTTCGATGGACAGTCGACAATTTGGTTATTTTTAGTTAGGAACCGAGTCCAGAATTTCCTGGCTGACTCTCTGGGCTGATGGGTTATGTGACTTAAATCGTCAGCATCTGGTGGTTGCACATACGTGCCCTGGAAGTTATCCAGGAATGCGTCTGCCAGGTTCTCCCAACTTCCGATGCAGTTTGCCGGCAAGCTATTCAGCCAATGCCGAGCCGGTCCCTTAAGTTTTAGTGGGAGGTACTTGATGGCATGTAGATCATCCCTACGGGCCATGTGAATGTGGAGAACGAAATCTTCTATCCATACCGCGGGGTCTATAGTCCCGTCGTAAGGCTCGATATTTATGGGCTTAAACCCTTCTAGGAATTCATGATCCATTACTTCGTCCGTGAAGCATAAGGGGTGTGCGGTGCCTCTATGCCGGGCTACATCACGACGTAGTTCAAATGAGTCTGGTCTGTTGTATTCGGCCCAGCCGGACTTGTTTTTAGTATATCCGGCGTGAAGGTCATCGTCACGCGTTGGGGCGCGCCCCCGTGATCCGTAGATCGATCTTGACTGTCCTGCTTTGTTTTTCAATTTGTCTCGCGGGTCATGCGTGGAGCCCCGGGCCTTTGTGTTTTTGCTTGCTTGGCGCCGAGGTGCGGGCTGGACTTCGGGCTGATACGCCGCTTTGTCTCGACCACGAGGTGGCCGGTCAGCCGCATTGTGCGCTGGTAATGTAGGCTTTAATGCCTCTTCCTCGAGTTGAGGTAGCAACCTGCGCTTTGGGTAAGTTTTGGTTGGGCACTCGAGTCCGTATTCCTTGGCTGCCAGGACCTTAGTCCATCTATCAGTTAGCAGATCTTGATCAGCTTGAAGCTGCTGCTGCTTTTTCTTCAGGCTTTTTGCAGTGGTTATAAGTCGGCGCTTGAAGCGCTTCTGCTCGACGGGATCCTCAGGCACGATGAATTCTTGGCCCCCAAGGCTCACTTCGTCTTCGGAGAGGGGCATGTAATTGTCATCCTCTGATTCTCCATCTGTTGCCTATTCCTTAGGGCTAGCTTGCCCATCCTCCCGCTCGGCCTGCTCGAAGCCTGGCTGGGCGGGATTGTTTTCGTCTTTGGCACCATCTGGATTGCTATCATCTCTTGTGCTGGTATCGCTATTTTTGCTATGGCGGGGCTTAGAGCGGCGCCGATGACGCCAGTGCTTAGATTGCTTCTCACTAGGATTATCCTCCTTTGCCTCATCTCTATTGCTTTCTTTGGGGGTGTCCACCATATATATATATATATATATATATATATATATATATATATATATATATATATATATATATATATATCATATGATGAGGTGGCTGTCCAGCGCCCTATGGGCGGTGGTTCCTATTCTTCTCCTGCATCGTCGTCCATATCATCGATGTCTTCGGAGTCGAAGTCAAGCATGTCGGTTAAGTCATCGATAGTGGCTATTAAGTGGGTGGTGGGTGGGGAATGAATTTCTTCGTCGTCCGCTTCCCACTCAGGCCAGACATAGTTCGGCCAAGAGTCCCCTGTCAGAGAGAGAGAGAGATACCTTAATGAATTTAGCACGTCGCCCAAGGGCGAGTGCTGAAAGATATCCGCAGAGGTAAACTCTATGATCGGTGCCCAATTGGATTCGATAGGCACGGACGCACGCGGTTCGGAACCTATGGCCGGAGACGAGTCCGAGGGTCCGATGACACATATTTCTTTGGAGGTGAAGATTGTGTTCGGCTCTAGCGCCAATGAGTGTGCGGTCCCCGTGGCGGGGTCTATCCACCCGTCCTCAGATGGCACATTCTACTCCGAATTAAGAGTCAGAGCAGCCGTAGGTGTGATCTCCCTAACACTGTCCGATGGCAGATCTAAGTCATGCTCGACGTGACTGTTCAGCGTACCTGACATGGGCTCGAATCTGTCGAAGATCAAGTCTTCGTGGATGTCGGCGGTATAGTTCAAGCTTCCAAACCTGACCTAATGGCCAGGGGCGTAGCTATCGATCTGCTCTAGATGGCTAAGCGAGTTGGCCCGTGGTACTAAGCCACCGAATACGAAGATTTGTCCGGGGAGGAAAACCACACCCTGGGTCACATCGTTGCAGATGATTGAAGAAGCCATCAAGCCTTATCATGACGACATAGTGGAACTCTCAATGAAAACACCAATGTCGGTGTCAAAACCGGCGGATCTTGGGTAGGGGGTCCCGAACTGTGCGTCTAAGGCTAATGGTAACATGAGGCGGGGGACACACTGTTTACCCAGGTTCGGGCCCTCTCGATGGAGGTAATACCCTACTTCCTGCTTGATTGATCTTCATGATATGAGTATTACAAGAGTTGATCTACCACGAGATCATAGAGGCTAAACCCTATAAGCTAGCCTATGATTATGATTGTTGTTGTCCTACGGACTAAACCCTCTGGTTTATATAGGCACCGGAGGGGGCTAGGGTTACACAGAGTTGGTTACAGAGAAGGAGATCTACATATCGAATTGCCAAGCTTGCCTTCCACGCAAAGGAGAGTCCCACCCGGACACGGGACGAAGTCTTCAATCTTGTATCTTCATAGTCCAACAGTCCCGCCAAAGTATATAGTCCGTCTGTCTGAGGACCCCCTAATCCAGGACTCCCCCACTTATCTCGACTCGGATCCGACTATGTCGAATCCGACCAGATCCTTCCGAGTCCATATTATCCGGTTAGCATCCAATGCTCCATGGCTAGTGAGACCAAGCCATCGACCGTGTCATATGCTAGTCTAGTCGGTTGCGCGTCCACACAGCCGTTTCGACTAGGGACCTTTTAGGACAGTCATCATACAATGCATAGTCCCACAAACAAGTCACGTACTTGCTAATACACATCATTGATAATGTCCAAGGACTATCTTTATTCATAAACACATAGGAAATATCATCATACATGATTGCCTCTAGGGCATATCTCCAACAATGGCTCCCCCTCATCTTCCTTCCCATGTCACCACCACCACAACCTTCCTCCCTGCCCTGGCTAGCCACAACTAGTGGCCAGATGGTTACTACGATTTGTTGTTGGCGTGGCAGATAGATTCCTAAATATGGACTCTTTATTTTGCAGGTAAAACTGGTATTACTCACATCACACAAAATTACAATCAGTGTTGTTTAACACAATAGCCTCAGGTGGACCGAACCTCAACCAGTTCATGGTTCTATCCTCTACATGAGCAAAGTTCGCCAAAGAGTGGATAACTCTATTCTGAAAACGACTAATGTGAGTAATACCATCCTACGAAGACCCATGAGGTACTTGATATTTTTCACCAAGGACGAGTAGAGCGGTCTATCAATGTCGCGAGCTTCAATCATCTTGACTGCTACCGAAGAATCCATCTCAGTTGCAACCCGCAAGTCAGTACGTGACA
The DNA here is from genome assembly GCA_963921465.1 of Triticum timopheevii. Classification (NCBI taxonomy): domain Eukaryota; kingdom Viridiplantae; phylum Streptophyta; class Magnoliopsida; order Poales; family Poaceae; genus Triticum; species Triticum timopheevii. The sequence continues at coordinate 427,363,281 of OY997262.1, forward strand.
AGGTTAAGGAAAGTCCTTCCATGCACGCACCAAGTTTTGCTTCCAAGGCGTCTCTAAATATGGACTGTTGCAAGCTAATCATCTCGCGTCGGCCAACACTGGACTTCTTAGAAAGATGGAGATGATTAGATAACTCTGCGACAAAACCCATCTTTAAATTCTCATAGCATTTTCAAATTAGTTTACATGTGCTCTTCTTTGTGTATGTGTGTCTAGCAAATACACCAATCCACACCAGGAGGAACCCCCGGTGATGAGTTGCCAGATTTCAGAAACATGGGTACGCAAGAGCACCACTTGCTAATGGATTAAGAGAAGCATGCATCTGTCTCCCAAAAGCGATGTGTTTTACTGATGAAGTTAGAGCAACTCCAACGCGCCGACTCAAACGGATGGCGCTTTTGTATGCTTTTTGTCTGTTTGGGTCGGCCGTCCGCTCGGCGTCCCTCCTGTTTTTATTTTAGGTCGGCCGTGCGCCCAACGCCTGCGACCCATTTCATGTCCACGCACAAATTTGAAAAGTCCTGCGGCCATAGATCATGCCAGCAGCCATGCTGTCGCCCAAAGTTCATGCCGGCATCATGCCAGCGACTAGCATACAATGCCAGCCTCTGAAAAAACTACCACATAGTTCATACTGGCGCACGTTCCAGCGGCTGGCACACATGCCAGCACACAAAAAAGGGGTGGGAGATTCTACGACGCCATCTCAGCCGTGGTCATGCCAACACACTTGCCGGCATACAAAAAGGGATGGCAGTCGCCACCATAGATCACTCGCTATCGAACTTGAGCATGTCGACCTGCATCTTCTCGAACCATGGTCTCTTCCTCGGCGACATGGTGTTGAGGTCCACCTACATGATCTCCACCCCGTCATCATGCTAGAGAGAGCCACTTCTTTCTCCTTGGTCTTGGCATTGGCAGCCTCGATCTCGAGCATCTTAGCTTGCTTCTCGGACTCCAGCTCAAGCATCCTCGCTTGCTTCTCCACCTCCATCTCAGGCATCCTCGCTTGCTTCTTCGCCTCCATCTCAAGCCTCCTCATTTCGATCTCCATGAAGGCGTTCATTTGCTCTTCCTTGTCTTGCCGGCGCTTCTCCTTCCTTGAGTCCTTCTTACTCATCATGCCCTCCACAGTTGTGAGCAAGGCGATCGACACCGCATCCCGCTTTTCCTCCTTCTTGGAGTTGGTCTTCCCCCGCGGTCATGGCTTCTCGCCCTCCTCAACCTCCTCCAAGGCTTTCTTCCCCCCACGCGGCATGAGGGCGGCATATTGCACCTTGAACTTCTCCTCTCCGTTGATGACAATCCAACAATGGGAGAGGTTGAATGGCTTGCCTTCATGTTGGACCGTGAGTGCCTCCAGATCTTGGAATGCCAATAAATGAATAGCATGCAAGCATATGGTCAAATGGATATGCAAATGGACATACAAGCATAACGGGAATGGAAACAAAGAGGGGCGCATGTATACCATGTCTTGCATGCTGATGCCGCTCACGGGGCGTGCCTTGATGCTCTCAAGGGTGGCACAAAACTTGTTGCACTCTTGTTGTATCACCCTCCATCGCTTTGAAATGGATATCCACCCGCGTGTGCTATGCATTTGGTACGCCGCAAACTTCTTGTGTTCATGGAACTCACGATGGACATGAATCCAAAAGGTTGATGCCTTTTGTTCGGTGCCGACCTTACGGTCTTGCCCAATGTCCCTCCAACACTCACACTGGAGCTTGTCCTCCTCCGACGTGTATGCCTTTGCCCACTTTCTCTTGTGCTCCAGCTTCACCAGGCAGCTTGGTTGGCGAGCTGGTCCTCGAACAAAGGCTCCCCATCGATGTCCATTTCATCCTCTTCCCCGAGGCCGTAGTCCTCTAGGAACTCATGGTCGAGCGGGAAGCCGTCCAGGCCGACCTGATTTTCCATGAAGGCGTCGTGGATGGCAGCTTGATCATAGGTTGCCGGCGTGAACTGCCCTCGGCTGTCTTGGCTTTGGGCCTCATCGGGATCGTAGCCAGCCACGGCGGCACCATGAGCGGAGCTACCGACCGCTGCACCACCCTCGAAAATGTTGCTCTCCATGAAACGGTTGGTTGTTTCGTCGTCGCCGGCCGCTGGCATTCTGTAGAACAGGTTGCGGGCGTCGGGGAGCACGTTGGCTGGCATCTCCCGCACGCGTTTCCTTGCACCTTCGGATGATGAGGCACCGGCCACCGGTGTGGCGTTGAGTTCGATGGGCATGGGCGCAGTTGTGGAAGGCGCCACCACGCTCACCTTCGGCAAGAATTCTCCGGAGAGTCGGGAGGCTTGCGGGTAGACATGGAAGCCGGGAATCGGATGCGTCGCCGACGCGCACGGCGACTCTGGCAGCACCATCCGAGGCAACGCCGACGAGCGAGTGCTGGTCACGGCCACGACAGCATTGACGAGCCCGTGTTGGCTAGGGTTTAACCCTAGGTAGATCAGGGCCTCCCTAATTGACACCACGACTCAGGCGTTGGTTTCCTCCTGTTGCGTGGTGGCGGCCGTTGCTTCGTCCCTTGCGTCAGCCGCGTGCCTCCGGTCCTTCCTCTTGGCCGACTCTAGGGTCCGCTCCTCGGGCGTCAGCTGCTTCTTCTTCTTGGGCTTGCGGGGGGGAGGGGTGCTGCCTTTGTCGGAGGGGGCGGAGGTGATGTCGGACGAGGCGAGGGAGGCGAGGTCGGCGGCGGTATCGAGGGCGTCGTCCACGGCGAGCAGCCGAGAGGGTTTTGGAAAATTGGAGGAAACTGGAGGACGCTTTGCCACCGACTGGCGGGCCAGGGGGAGTAGTTGACGCGCGCCGCGCGCGTCCGCCTCTTGTCCGCGCAGATGCAAATCATGCCCAAAATTGGGCCGGGAATGGGTCAGCAGACGGACGAAAAGTGGACGCGCGTCCGTTTGGGTCGGCGCGTTGTGCCGACTTTTTTGTCCGCACCGAGCCAAATGGACACGCGCGGACGAAACGGGTCGGCGCGTTGGAATTGCTCTTATGATCAATGAATTCTCGTGTATTCTTTCGTGTTCATAAGTGCAAACAAAGTTGAACTTCACAACTAAGAGATGATTTTTCAATGCGCTCAATTATACAATGCGCTTGTCATGTCCACCTGCATTTTCCTTCTACATTTTCAAATGTGAATTCCATCGACAAAACTGTGGGATTTCTTTGTAGTGTAAGGTGTAATTTGACAGGGCTGCACGCATAGAAGTAGCAGTAGCGGTGGTGCGTGTCGTGGGTGACTAATGAGTCACTGCTAATGTGATATGCACTCATTTGAAGCTTCTCTTTTTTGGTTAGGGAAACAATGACAATGTGAGCGATGTGATTGGTATTCATCCTCGCCTCGACTCATCTAGTATTTTTGGAAGTACTAGTAGATTTTCTTTTGGAACCGGAAGAACTCAAAGTGGGCTGCACTTCTTCATCGCGGCAGATCAGCAAAGAAACTGCCAATTAGCCATAGTTCATCCACAAAGGTCAGTAACTATGGCAATTGCAAAAGAAGTAATATCACCGGAAGTCATAGAACTTGCACTCGATGTTCAGTTTGGTGCTAGAACTTTGAAAATACGGAATTGCAATCAATTAACTTGACTCAAGCGTGCACATACGATTACAAAATACATATATAGGTGTATCCGTGTTTATGGCCCACATGTCAGTGACTGAAAGCACTTGGATGACCCATTTTTGCATAAAACACTCTTATATTTTTTTATTCAAGAAAAAGGAAACGACTGCAATGATGTTTTCCACTAAATCCCATCGCATTTTTGTATTAAAAGTGAACCACTGCAGGGTGTTGAACCGGCGACCTACATTTAAAACACGAGGCAGCATAGCCACTCCAGCGAATGACATTTCTGGAATGTGTCGGATAACAAATCAATATGTACTAGAATAAAGGCGCTCGTGGAGCTGGAATGGGCTATGGCCAGTGCAGCCCATTTTGCACCTGTTTTTTTTTAGAAATTTGTATATAGCATGTAATTTTAATTTCAGCAATAATAATAACCTTTAGATAATCACCTGTTATAAGTATTGTACATACTCCCTCCGGTCCTTTTTACTCCGCATATTAGATTTATGTTAAGTCAAACTTTGCAAAGTTTCACCAAATTTATATTAAAAATATCAACATCTACAATAAAAAATATATGTACAATGAAACTACATTTCGTAATGAATCTAACAATGTTGATTTAGCATTACGAGTGTTGATACTTTTTTCTATAAGTTTGGTCAAAGTAGAGATACTTTGACTTTGGATAAAACTTATATGTAGACTAAAAAGGACAAGAGGGAGTACAACTAAATAATCTATTTTTAAAATTCTCCCTCTATTATTAAAAAAATATACAATTAAAAAATATTTATGAATTATAATTGTTTGTATAAATAACATTATTCGTAATTTAGAATTCAAACTTTCGATATGAATATTCAATTATGTACAATATTTAAATTATACACAAGTGAATAGTCAAAATATTTAGTACATGTTTTTATTCATCATTTTGTATATTGAAATATAAGCCATGAATGTATAACTTTTTATGATTTTTTTAGACATATTTATTTAATCTACCATTTAATATCCATAGGTATATATTTAAATGCTTTTTGAGAAATAATCATTGTCTGTATGTATAGTATTTTTAACACACAAATATTTGAACACAACTTTTTTACTTACTTTTTTTTAGGAAGCAAAGGGCTTTATTGGATTATAACAATGTTGTCAGGAATAAAAATAATCTCTGGTAAAGAAACTAGCCAACATGGCGCCCTATGGCTAAAGAACTTAACTTTTGTAAATATATATAAAAAATTGCTCGTGCAAAATGGCGGAGGTATCTGCAGCTGTTTAAGCTCCGTATGCATTCTCATTTACTCGACATGCATTTTACCCGTATGGACATGTGAGCGTGATGGTTCTGTTGGCTAGATGGATTTCTGTTTTAATAAAGCTCGGTCGTGTGTTCGAGTCCGCGAGCTTCCATTTTATGTATGTATTTTTGCAGTATAGTGCTGCTTGCATTTTTGGAAATTAAAAAATCGTAAGGAGTTTGTGCAAAAATGCGTCGCTATGGTTGGCTTTTCCCAGGAATAAAAAAATACATAGGTGATTTGGGCAAAAATGCTTCGGCCTAGAACCCTCACTCACTGACATGTAGGGCCGTACACACTAATATGTCTGCATATGTATTTTGTCACCATATGTGCACGCTTGAGTCAAGTTAAGTGACTGCAATTCTGTATTTTCAAAGTTCTAGCACCAAACTAAACATCGAGCGCAAGTTCGGTGACTCCCGGTGATATTACCTCATGCAAAACTGATTCCCATGTTCTCTATTTCTTTGATGCCACCGGATAGGTCGTTGTTATATGGGATCCCAACCGCACGACGCGTGCGCCCAAGAATTCCACGACTGCATGCACACGAACCACACAGCAGGGCATGGTGTTTTTACAACTAAATTCAGAACATGGTTAAGAGCATGGTTAATAGTATAGTTAGCCGCTGGTATAAGCTTGTGTCATGTCATTTACAGTCCATCTTATAGCCAACATGTACAATAGTAGATTAAAAGAGTGTATTAATTTTTTATTATGTGGCCCACCTTTCATTCTCACAAAGTGCCTAGGAGCACGTGCTAGAGCTGGCTCTTCACGAAGAGCCCGCTTAACTTCTCTCTCCTCTTCTCTTTCCTCCAACTAAGCAAAAATATACTAGTTTATACCTTATAGCCCGCTGACTCAGCTTTATTGTACTTACTCTCATACGTAGAGTAGTACAATAACTAATGTGAATAATCAAAAAGTTGGTGGCATATTAAATTGGCACTCGTTCTCTCTAAAGAAAAGGTAATATAAGCCAGCCGAAGAAGCATCGATCTCACGCTATGCTCAATACGAGAGGACTTCCAACTACTTTGTACAACACCATTTCGTTGTTATATGCATCTCAATGCACATACCAAGAAAATGGCATGCTAGGATTTAGAGGCATAAGGAATGGCACTTCCACGGCTAGAGCGAATCTATCAAACCTGCATCTAGGTTACATGCCTGGGCTCGGCACCGCCATTTACATAAACTCCGGTCAGCTCTTCAGCCGGCATGCCTTTAGGGGCGATGGTTTCAAGCATTCAGCTAGGGATACAGGGCAGTGCCCGACCCGCCCCGCTTCCAGTTCAAAATGAGAAAAATCTGCTTTAGCTGGATCAGACTGCGTATAAAGTAATTTGTACTGGATTGGCACTTTTGCGGGACTTCGTGGGATGCCACTCTGCACCCCTACAATCGGCTCACCACTGAGAAATGGTACCTTTGCCGGCGCGAAATGCATGCAACCGCCATTTAGGAACCGACTGCGGAAGGATAGCTCCTATGTTCTTGGCCACTGTCTGGCTTTTTTTTTTCTGTATCCCTCTTTGTTCCTTTCTTTTGTTACTTGATCATGGTTGATATTGTTAGCAGCAAGCCATGTCCATGTGTGTGTGCATGCATGTGTGGCGTGGTGGTGTAAGTTAGCTAGCTAGGTGAGTGCATGACCGGTAGGATAGACTTCTGGATAGGTTGTTGGTTGGATGTGATTTAGCAGCCTACATGCAAGGAGTCGGTTAGTGGGCTAGCCCTGCACGGTAGTTAGCAGCCACATGTGAAGCTGGCCGTGTCGTGCACATGGAAAACTTGGGCGTTGCGCTGCAGGGGACTACAAAAGGCCTAGCCTCGAGTGTGTGTTGTACCGGGGGAGCTGTGTTGTAAGCCATGTAGCCGGGAGACTGAGTACGTGCTCAGGGAAGAAAGAATACGCCGTTCGTGCGGCGGGGCGGAGTTCATGCGGCGGGCAAAAACCTCTGTCCATCTCACTTTCTCATTGTTTCGAGCCACGGCGTCACATAGAGAGCGAGGGCGAGGGCAGTGCGGCAACAACAATTGGTATACAGAGCCACAAGGTTCGAGGGGCGACCGTGGCGCGCGGCGGATATGAAGGTCTTGGCAACGGCACGCGGCAAGCGCGTGGCGTCGGCAACGCGCGGCGAGTCCACGGCGGTGTGGCGTGATGCCGGGCGCGCGGTGAGCGCGTGGCGTCGGCAACGCGCGGCGAGTCCGCGGCGATGTGGCGTGATGCCGTGCGCGCTATGAGCAGCAGCGGTCGCGGAGACGAGGAGGTCGCGGAGGACCTGCGTGGTGGCACAGAGGCCGCGGCGGCAAGTCGGGCGCGACCGGTGCGTGTTATGGGTGCGCACTGGATGCGTCGGGCGCGTCGGGACCGCGGGAGTGGACCACGTCGAGGCGCTGGACCTGGTTGCGCAGATCGCGTACGTGCGCGGCAGGAGCGCGGGCCGGGAGCGCAGGGATGTGGGGAGTGCGCGCGAAGGGCACGGCGGCACGGTGGCGTGACGAAGGCAGCGGAGAACTGACCGCGTCGGGGCGCTGGACTCGGGCCGTGGCGACTGCGTGCGTGCGCGTCGTGTACACGAGCCTGGAAGCACGGGACGTGGGGTGCTGCGCGGCGGAGGCCGCAGCGGCGCGGTGCGACGGCCATGGCGCGTCGTCGACGACGAGCCTGACATGTGCAAGGTCATGACTTGGGGCGTGAATGTTAGCAGCAAGGCATGTCCATGTGTGTGTGCATGCATGTGTGGCGTGGTGGTGTAAGTTAGCTAGCTAGGTGAGTGCATGACCGGTAGGATAGACTTCTGGATAGGTTGTTGGCTGGATGTGATTTAGCAGCCTACATGCAAGGAGTCGGTTAGTGGGCTAGCCCTGCACGGTAGTTAGCAGCTACATGTGAAGCTGGCCGCATCGTGCGCATGGAAAACTTGGGTGTTGCGCTGCAGGGGACTACAAAAGGCCTGGCCTCGAGTGTGTGTTGTACCGGGGGAGCTGTGTTGTAAGCCATGTAGCCGGGAGACTGAGTACGTGCTCAGGGAAGAAAGAATACGCCGTTCGTGCGGCGGGGCGGAGTTCGTGCTCCGGGCAAAAACCTCTGTCCATCTCCCTTTCTCATTGGTTCGAGCCACGGCGTCACATAGAGAGCGAGGGCGAGAGTAGCGCGGCAACAACAGATATCCAGCTTGAAAGTGTGTTCTTCTGCCTGCTAATACATGCGAAGCCAGCATTTTGTTGGGGATTTTAGGAAAAAAAAAACACTCGCTGCAAGAGTCAACAACTTCCGCCCGAACTAGAAACGATGATTAACTTCATAAATGGGCTATCAAGGTCGCTCCTGGTTGTATGGGACCACAAACGCCATCTTCGTCCATGCCCTGACCGGCCATAACATACGCCCAGATAGTTACTATGGTCCGTTGTTGGTGCTACAGATGGATTTTTAAACATGGACTATTGGCATGGACTGCAATCTAGCGCCGCGCCCACCAAACAACGCCGTCGGAAGCAATTTCCTCCCGTGTCGTCCCTGCTCCCCCCACACACACACCAACCCTAGCCCACACCAGCCTTAGGCCGACCTCCCTGGCGGCCGCCGGCGGCGGCAGTGGCGGCGCTCGTCTCGCCAAAGGCAGAGGCCTAAGGAGGCACGCAGCCATGATTTCCAGGATGAAGGCCCAAGGTTTGGCCTACATTGGTTGTATCTGGCAATAGCGTTGCTGAAGGCATTGTTTTGGGATCTCGGTCTTTCTTCGGGGTGAAAACTCAAGATCATTGATTGGGCAACGACAATGCTTGTGCATTGTTTCCTTCGCGGAGGCGTCACTTTTGAAGAACCTATTTTGTTGTCCAAGTGTTATCTTTGGTGGTGGTTAGAGAGTTGTTGTTGCGAGTGTTTCATCACTGCGACGGGGTCTTTGTTTTTATATTTATCTCCTTTTTTATTTTTTTTCTTTGTTGTGTGCATCCTGGATGTGTCTCGATATCTTGTTGGTGTAGAGGTTGGGTATAATTGGTATCTTCACGATAATAATATATTTTTCCTTTCAAAAAAAGGGTATATACTCTTTTCACACCGGCCTTTCTAAAAAACATGGATGTGATTGGATAATTTTGTGACTAAATCCATCTTTACATTCTCATAGAATTTTTAAATTCCTTTACTTGTACTTCCTCCGTCTAGGTGTGTAAGTCATTTTACGTTGCGCACCGTGACCAAGGTGAAGAGGAAAACGAGAGAACTTAATATGTTTTTGCTAATTAATAACAATGCATGTAACAAACTAACCAATGCATGTCGTGTTTGGTAGTCTCAAATCATTTAAAGCATGCATGACCCACATCTTTTATTGGTTGATATGTCACAAAACAAGAAACGAAAATGAGAGTTAATGTACCGCGCCTAAGTGTTTTGGGATTATTTGATTTTCGTAAGATGACTTACACACCTAGACGGAGGAAGTACACTTGTTTGTGTGTTCAACAATACACTCGGCCGCACTTGGAGGAACCCTCTGACAACAAGGTGCGACACTTCGGAGCTTGGCTATGCAAGCATCACTAGCTAATGGACGAATCCTAACATGCATCTGTCTCCCAAAACCAACGTGTTCCACTCATGAAGCGATGATCATGAATGTCATGTTCTTTTTCACGTTCATAAGTGCAAAGAAAGTTGAATGTCAAGATCAAGAGATGTTTTCTCATTGCGTTTACTTATATAGTGTGCTCGTCCTGTATATATATCTCCAATTTTCAAATTTGAATTGCACCGGCAAAAGTGTACGAGTCCTTTGCAGTGTAACGTGTAATTCAGCCAGTGCTGGATGCATAGAAGTAGCAGTAGCTGGGGCATGCTACATGTGACTGGTATCGCCCCTGCGTCGCTCCCAGGAGGGGCGACTCGGGCGGATCCCTCGAGCGTGCTGCCGCCCCTTCCTCCTCCGATCCTCCTCCCCTCGCCGCCGAAGGACGCCTTCGGTCTAAGGCCGCGAGGCTGACGGCGGTGGCGGGTCCTCATCCTTCTCACCAGACTGATGGTGGTGGGGGCCCATCCCTCTCGTGTTGCGGGGTCTTCGGTTGGAGGCTTGGAGCTCCATGGCGGCCCTGGAGGGCATGGTTCTTACGGCGGAGATGGGCGGCGGACCCGGATTTTTCCGGCGACCACGACTGCAGCTGTGGTCACGAGGGTGGTATGGCGTCTGGTTCGGGGGACTCTGTGCGGCTCAGCTACTCATCTCCGCGAGGTGTGGGTGGTGGCGGTGGTGCCCGCTGAGATCTCCAGCCTGCTGTTGGGAGCCGGCGGGTGGCGTGGTCCTTTGGTTCTTTTTGCTTTAAGATGGTGTTCTTCCGGTTGCTGACCCTCATGGATCTGGCCATTGACGAGTTTCGAAATGCTCCGCTAGAGATCTTCATTGGGTGTTTGACGCCTGTAGATTTCTGGATCGGATGGGATTCGGTCGTGTGCACCCCTGTTTCAGCCCGAGTGGCTTCAGGAGGGTGTGACGCGAAGCTTTGTTGTCTGTTGACAGTATGGGACACGTCGAGATTTTGATTTCCATGGTGAAGACAATGACAGAGAATGTCATGGTGGCTGAGGTCTGAGGTCTTGTAATAGCGGATCGAGTCTTCGCGGCGATGAGGACTTTGCTTGGTGATTCATGACTCGTGGCAGTGGCACCGGCAAGTGGGGGCGGCAACACAGGTGGAGTACAGAGTCTTAGCTTTCAGGGTGAATGCCCAATGTCTGGCCTTAATTTGTTGTGCCTGGCAGTGACCTTGTTGAAGGCATTGTTTTGTGAGCGTGGATCTTCTCTAGGGTGAAAACCTAAGATTCAGGATCGGGCGATGACGGTGCTTCTACACTGTTTCCTTCTTGGAGGCATCGCTTTTGGAGAATTAGGACTTCGGGTGTTGTCCAGGTGGTGGTTCGTGCTGCAGCTAGGAGGAATTGATCACTGTTGCGGGATTTTTTCTTCTTCTTCTTCTTCTTCTTCTTCTTCTTCTTCTTCTTCTTCTTCTTCTTCTTGTTTTTGGCCGTGTGCATCTAAAATGTCTTTACGATATTGCCTTGTTGCAGAGGCCGGGTGTAATTGGTATCTCCGCGATATTAATATTTTCCCTTTGTCGAAAAAACATGTGACTAGTATGGGATCTGTACTCATTTGGAGCTTGGCTCTTTTTTTTTCTTCAATGACGAACTGAGCGATGTAGTTGGTATTCATCCTCGCTTTGCCTAATGTAGAGTGGCTGACATATTTTGCTTTCCAGCATATTTTTGGGAAGTAGGTAAATTTTCTTTTGGAACCGGAACAACTCAATGGGCTACAAATTTTCATCGTATAGTTCATCGACAAAGGTCAGCAACTGTGGCAACTGCCAAATTCATCTCCATGTTCTTCGTTTCTTTGATGCTGCTGGATAGATCGCTGTTCTTTGGGCTCCTACCTCCTAGCCGAACAATGTTGCTTTGGTGCAGGGCGCCCATGAATTCCGCAGCTGCGTGTGGAGTTGCCATAACTAAAGTGGCACATAGTACAACAACAAATGCAAATAATCCAAAAGTAGGTGCCATATTAAATTGTCACTATTCTTCGGAAGGAAAGGTAATATAAGCCGGCCGAAGAAGCATCCGTCTCAAGCTATGCCCAATACAAGGCTTCCAACTAATTTTTTCAAAACCATTTTGTTGTTATCTACATGTCTCAACAATACACTAAGAAAACTAGGGCATACTAGGATTTAGAGGGATCAGGAATGATACTTCCACCGCGGTCACGTGTGACCCTCCCTCGTGCTCTATATGGAGCTGCAGGAGAAGGACTAGCCCCGGCGGCTAGGGTTTGCCCCCTCGGTCGCTCGCGGGAGCGACGCGAGGGGGTACGCCGTCTACTCAGCTGACTGATGTCTAGCCACACTCTTGTTTGAACGTTCAAGTTCATCAGGTCATGGGGTTCAACCATCTAGGTCTATCTATCTCGATCAAGGTATATCTACGAGAGGAATTGGGGAAGTATCAAGGTGAACGTGATGCTAGATGTAGCCATGAGAGGACTTGGGGAGGGATCAAGGTCTGAACGTGATGAAGACATGTCTATCTATATGGGATGGGTCAAGGTCCGAACGCCTTGGCAATCTTGTTAAGCAGACATGACTCCTCATTCTGTGCCAATGGCTCTGCTAAGGATTTGCGTCGACGATGTCGCCATTGGACCAATGGACGAAGTGGTTCCTGTTAGAAGTATATTTATGTTTAAGGTAGAGATAAAAGATAGAAATAGGATAGGTTTAACTTGTCCTCTACTTCAAGTCTCTCTTCCTCCATTGTACCTCTATATATATCCCTACACGGGTCAGATCAATACAACATAATATTCAGCCATCTCATATTTTCTACATGGTATTAGAGCGGTTAGTCTCACGACGCCGATCCTAGAACCTCCCACCACTTCCGTAGCGCGCCGCCCCCGGGGGGATTAATCTCCTCTCCCCCGGGGCGCGGCACCCGGTCAATCAAAAATTAGATTGATCTTGTAGTTTAGATCCAATTTTTGTGTTCTTATCATTAGATCGATTTCATAGATCAATTTTAGTTTACGAAATCCTATTAGATTAGTTTTCCATAGCCTCCAAATAAACCTATTTTTTTTAACTGCAAATAAACCTATTGATTTACCCCATTATCCGGCGAAAATCTTCAGCAGAAATCGGCGCTTCGGCGGCCCGGTGCCAACTCCCGCGGAACTTCAAGCCGGCAACCATGGACGCGGGGTACCACGTGCAGCTGCTCCGAGCCATGTGCCGGAGGTAGCGCACACCCGCTGACGAGCAGCGGATCGATCCCTCGGCTACGACATCAACAACGCCATGGATCGATCTATTATGAGCGGCACGGTGCCTTTCCCAATTGGGCCACGCGCACAGGCGTGGACGCCATCGTGCGAGCGCGATCCGGAACAGCGGACGCCGGCTCCTCCAATAGGCATGTGATCCGATCTTCATTAACGCCACATCACCTTGCCCCTCGACATCAAGCTTCACCAAAGGTTCGTCCAGCCATGCGTAGGTACGCCCACGCAAAGCAAGCTTGCATGCACACATATCCATCCATGAATCATGCACATGGCCACGCAAACCAATCTCGTACGAGAAGACGCATGCAGCAAAACCTGGACTCCGGCACGTGCCTCCTCCTGCCGCGTATGCCACCTCTACTTCGACCGGCGAGAAGGGAGCGGCATCCACAGCCCGACGGGCCTGCAGTGCCACACAAGCCATCGCCAACCGCAAGAAACACCGAGCTGATCTGCACCCACGCCTCCGCAATACCATGCACCATGAATCACGGGAGGGCGAACTCCCATACGCATCTACATCGACTGCCGAAACTGCACCAACATCTCCATCGACCGATCTGCAACCCGCGCCACTGCATCGACCTTATGTCTGCACCGAGCGATCGACTTCACTGCATCGGGAGCTATCTACATCAACCTACTGCACCTGGAGCGATCGACTCCTTCAGCGAGCGAGCTACATAGTCGACATGAAGTTGTACGACTACGTCAGGTTACGAGCAACATACTTTTTCGGCACGACAGGGCGTCGACACTTCGTCACCATGGAGGGACGCCTTCAAGTGACGCATCATCGTCGACACGCCACTGCGACGCCATCGTCGACACTTCATCGTCAAGGTCTTCATCAACGTGGTCTTCACCAACATCTTCATCAACACACCGTCGCTGCCGCCTCGTTCACAAGATGGACACGTAGCGTCCTCTGATAGACTTTTCTGCAAGATGTGACCTCGACGACGGCAATGACCACGTCATGACGACGGCATCGACCGCGTCATCCACGACGGCACGACTGCATCGACACGGCGTCACTACAGTGACGACTCTACACGGCCACACGGTTCTGGCAAAACCGATGTGTGCTCGATGGGCTTCCTCCGGTCTTGGCAAAATCGATGGACTCATCGCCGACGGCATCCTCTGACATCAGCAAAATGCATCGTCCACGTCTGCAGCTCCGTCATAGCGCATTTTTTTTGCGCCTCCGGCTTTGTGCGGCTTCATCATCCACGACGACCACACCATCGACCACGACTACCTCGACCACGGCCACATCACCATTATCGGCTACCTCGACATTAATGGCTACGTCTACAGCAACTCATTGGCAACAACTCCAGTCAACAGCGCCCGCCTCGTCACTTGCGTCCACGACACTCCCGCTGTGACTGCGGGAGGGAATAGAGGAGAAGGCAGGAAGGCACTAGAAGGGGACGCAGTCACCGCCCTAACTGCCGACCCATCAGAGACGCAGTGGATGATGGCGCAGCGGAGAAGACGACAAAAGAGCAAGACTTCAAATTCAGTCGTAATCGTCCGCTTCACTCCCGCTACGACTGAGGGGGACTGTTAGAAGTATATTTATGTTTAAGGTAGAGATAAGAGATAGAAATAGGATAGGTTTAACTTGTCCTCTACTCCAAGTCTCTCTCCCTCCATTGTACCTCTATATATACCCCTACACGGGTTAGATCAATACAACATAATATTCAGCCATCTCATATTTTCTACAGTTCCAGGATGCAAGAAGGCTGGTGCAGGACGTTGTGAAGAGAGTTGCGGAATAGGGATCCGCCCGTCCGTCGCTGCCGCTAGAGATGCAGTGCCGGTACACTGAGATCAGGGGGAAGGTGGCCATTGCTGAGACCTGCTTGAGCCTCATGCAGGAGGACCTATTCCAACTCCAAATAAGCAACACATGTACCACGTAATACTTATATAAACAAGCTGTCTGAGAAGTTCTCTGCTCTTTAGCTCAAAGTGACGGGCTGCCCGCAATGAAGACACACCAGGGTGTCCGTCAAAGCATGTGCTACCAGGGAGACGCCTATCTTGCTGGACCGTTGACATCCGTCGCCGACTCCGATGATGATGTTTGCTCCATGGCAAAGCATTGGCGTTGTGCTATGGATTTTTTGCTCATTTCTTGCAACTAATTGATGATAAAGACTATTTTTTTTCTCCCGTTGCAACGCATGGGTATATGTGCTAGTTGCTATAAAAGAGGAACTGTAACATATAAAGTGTATTTGTGTTTATAGCCAGATTGACAAACTTGGAGAATAAGCATGAATGAATGGCCAGCCAAAATCCGGTTGTTAAGTAGGTGATCTGTCCCGGCAATGGAACGAAAAGGAACAGTTACTACGCGGTAACGTTACAGTAGGAATTGGACGACTCATGACGAGTCATTGGAAAAGGAGCGATCTGGGCCGTCCATCTGTGACGAAGCGTTTTGTCTGAATCTTCAACAGTTAACTGAAGAAAGCTACACTGCTTCAGTAGGCCTGACAGAGCTCTTGCGCTCCTGGACGCCACTGCAGATTGCCACCTTTGCTTCCTGCGGCCACCGGGCAAAACTGACAGGAGCAGTGACGCGTCGTTGATTCCTTGAGGTGAGACGAGTTTCACGTAGGAGTAATTGTTAGACAAACCTTGCTATAGATGTAACTATGAGAGGTCTTGGGGATGGATCAAGGTCTGAACGACATGTATATTTTACGAGATTTGTTTGAACGTTCAAGTTCATCAGGTCATGGGGTTCGGCCATCTAGGTCTATCTATCTCGATTAAGGTCTATCTAGGAGAGGACTTGGAATGGATCAAGGTCTGAACGTAATACTCTCTCCGTCCCAAAATATTTGTCGGAGAAATTGATAAAAATGGATGTATCTAAAATTAAAATATGTCTAGATACATCCATTTCTCCGACGAGTATTTCCGGACGGAGGGAGTACTAGATGTAGCCGTGAGAGGACTTGGGGAGGGATCAAGATCTGAATGTGATGAAGACATGTCTTTCTATATGGGATGGGTCAAGGTCTGAACGCCTTGGCAATCTTGTTCAGTAGACAATGACTCCTCATTCTGTGTCAATGGCTCTGCTTAGAACTTGCGTCGACGATGTCGCCATTGGACCAATGGACGAAGTGGTTCCAGGATGCAGAAAGGCTGGTGCAGGACGTTGTGGAGAGAGTCGCCGAATAGGGATCCGCCCGTCCGTCGCTGCCGCTGGAGATGCAGTGCCGGTACACTGAGATCAGGGGGAAGGTGGCCATTGCTGAGACCCGCTTGAGCCTCAGGCAGGAGGACCTATTCCAACTCCAAATAAGCAACACATGTACTACGTAATACTTATATAAACAAGCTGTCTGAGAAGTTCTCTGCTCTTTAGCTCAAAGTGACGGGAGTGGTTGCACTGTCCGCAATGAAGCAGAATCACTCCTCCCTCGAACGGGTGAACTAATTAATTTACATTCTCTTCTCTTTGTAGTTTCTTCATTCATGCCAGTCTGAAAGTAGTAGTTTCTAAACTCTGAACTTTGTGACTAACGCTGAAGCGATCTGCTGTGTTCACTCCTGAATCTCCCAGAACGGCCTGCTAGGACAAGTGAACGGTGATGGACACAAGCATCACGCGTGGGCGAACATTGAGTAACGTCAGATTGGTTTTTTTCTTCCAGAGAAACGTAAGATTGTTGAGCTGCAGAGGAACGTTAATGTATGCCCGGTTACTCCATCCATCGCTTGGACCAACGTACTCCCTTCGTCCGGAAATACTTGTCATTGAAATGGATGTATCTAGATGTATTTTAGTTCTAGATACAATGATACATCTATTTTCATTCACGTAAACAAATTCGCTTATTGTGAATTGAACTATATTAAGCAGAGCAAGATAAGACACGTAAAGCTACTATTTTTATTCACTTGCACCCTTTTGGCTGTAGTTTAGTCATCTCATAGAAGTATGGAAATAGAGGGTTCTTAGTCAAAAAGGGAGGATATGAACAGAGGGTAGATGAAGTAGAAGCATATTTCTTTGCTTTCGAGGTAATCAAAGAAGATTAAAGATGTCTATCGTGCAACTTTCCTGCTGCTAGTAATTTTCCTTTTAAAGAAGGATTGTACCCGGCCTTTGCATCTGGGCGATGCATACATCCATTTTATTAATTATTCACAAAGACCTTAGTAGTACATCAATTTGTTCGAAGTGGCCATCTTAGTAACAACTGTCGCTAGTCCTAACCACTTGCTGAAGGGGTGCCGATAGTCCGAGCCTAATACCAAACAGACATCACACCAAAGCCTAACATCTAAAGCCGGAGGCCCCCGAGCCACATACTTGGTTTGGAGTACAAACCTGTCCGACGCACTCTCATGTGTCGTCGCCGCCGTCTTCCACCAAGCCATCTTCAGAGAAGAAACTAACACACCAACCTTGCCAGACCTCTCTGCCATCGACGCCACCATGACGCCAGACAGCGTCCTCCTCCTGCGTGAGTCCATCTCCGCGCATCGGACGCCGAGTCTCCACTACGCCACGCCGCCGAGATCCGTCCCCATCTATGAGTAAGATGAAGCACCGCTCCATCAAAGAAGCCGTCCACTGGTCCCTCGAGCCCGTGTACACCTCCAAGAATGATGCCCCCAAGAGGGAAAGGACACCAGAGTGCCGCCGTCATCCAATCTATTGATCTAGAGTTTCCCCCGGAGGTAGCGGATAGAGGCCTTGAGCTTCTCCACGATGGTCCCTTCAAGAAGGTAACGACACAAAAGAGTGTCGCCATCGTCGGTCTTGGCAACATGCCGAGAACATGGTTTTAACCTGGATCCGCTTGACGAACCTCTGTCTCGCATCGTGCACACGGACCACCACCGATCTCCGCCGCCGCGGAGCGAGCAAGCCACTCTGGCCAGATCAAATCTGACTGGAGAGCCAACCACGCCGCAACTGACCAGCCCTCCATGCCGCCGCCGATCTGAGGTGTCGTAGTGCCGCGGCCAGATGCAACAGCTCCACCACTAGTCATCCGCCGCCGCTCGCCG
Source organism: Triticum timopheevii (assembly GCA_963921465.1). Classification (NCBI taxonomy): domain Eukaryota; kingdom Viridiplantae; phylum Streptophyta; class Magnoliopsida; order Poales; family Poaceae; genus Triticum; species Triticum timopheevii. The sequence goes on from OY997262.1 coordinate 427,381,113, forward strand.
CCGGGAGCGAGCCACCGCCGCGGAGGCTCGGATCTGGGGGCGCACTTCCGCTCGCTCGGATGCCCCGTGCCACCCTCGCGCGCAAGGAGAGGCTCCTCCGCCACCGCGATCAGCCGCCCGTGCTTAGCCCGGCGTCTTCCTCCAACAGCGGCGGAGGGGAGGGATGGGATGGGGGGTGACCGCGACTAAGGTTGGGGCCCCTCGGCCGCCCGCGTGTGTGTGTGTGTGGGGGGGGGGGGGGGGGGTGGGGGGGGGGGGGGAGAGATAATGACATTGGTCATCATATAATTACGGACCTTTGTAATGAACCGAGTGAAATGTAAATTATTGCCACAACTGAAGTCGTAGTACACACACGGTACAATAATAAAAGCATGGACTAAAAGGTGGGTCCTCAATTAAACTTTCACACACCAATCTTACACGAGATGTTTATATAAGCCAGCCGAAGAGCATCGATGACATGTTATGCTTGCTCATTATACGAGGGGACTCACACTTGTTTTTGACACTCTGGTTATCCATCTCCGTGATAAAACAAAGTGAGCTAGGGCATACTAGGGATTGGAAGCATCAGGAATTGCACCTTCACACAGTGAAACACTCATGGAGAGGTATCACGTTCTAGATGGTCGAGGAACCTTCACATCCACATCCTATCATCATCAACCACAGTTTTGAAATCCGGAACTGTGAAGTCCGGGTGATATGAATCATGTTCATATTATTACTTTTCCTACCGTGCTCGTACTAGATAGACAGAGCAAGCACAATGTAGACCATCATCTACAGATTGAGCGAAAGATGGATTTTATTTGGCAAGACAGATGAAGCAGTAGACTTTATTTATCCATTAGTCTGTTGCATGAGTTTATAGATTTTTAAAATAAAATTACCGCTACAGTAGAGATTAAGAAAAACTCTGTTAACCGCGGACTGTTCTCGATGGCGGCTGCAACTGATGTTCCTCCTTTCATCTCTGAACCCTCAATTGCTTCGCTGACCCCCAGCACAGAGCACACGAGCTCCAGATCTGGGCTTCAATACCTCTTTTGGCAGCTAGGAGCTCCCTCCTAGTGAAGCAACCCTTGTTCTGATTTTTTTCCCAGCTTTGTGCTTATTATCAAGCACTGGAGTAAATCATGCTCAAAATGTCATTTACTATCGGAAATGTTAACGCCCACACGTGTGGGCGTTTGCACATCGCCCACACGCCTCTATCACCACTCATTTTGCCATGTATGAATAGATGACATCAGCAGAATTTTTTTTGGTTTCGGCTTAAAAATGTTTTATCTCCTAAATAAAAAAGCGAACTAAAAATCCGTTTTCACCATTAAATTCGTCTCGACGAGATCTTCAAAACTAGACCCCATGTTGATATGTTTCGACAAATTTTTTTTACCAGAAGTTGCCACGATGTTTACACTGCAGTTGCCAAAGGGCTTAAACTAAAGTTGCCATGTGGCAATTTTAGTTCGTAGATCATGGCAATTTTATTATTTTGATGATGGCAACTCCAGTACTTTGACCATGAAAATTATTTTTTGTATGAACCATGGCAATTTTACGTGCATGTATGATGGCAATTTTAGTTTATGGTTCATGGCAAGTCTAGTTTCTTAATTCCCCGTTTTATAAATGTCAAAATTTACTTTTAAATGTAGAAGAAAATAGCTGAAACATATCATGGCAACTTCAGTGTAACCATCATGGCAATTCATATGCAATAGACATGGCAACTTTTAATCCAAAAAAAATTTCATCAAAACATATCAACATGGGATCTAGTTTCGAAGATCTCATCGCGAGGGATTTAATGGTGAAAACGGATTTTCAATCGGATTTTTTGTTTAAGAGATAAAACATTTATAAAACTGAAAATCCAAAAAGATTCGTGCATGCATGCATGCGATGACGTGGCAATCTGTTTACATTAGAGACGTGTGGTGCGTCCCCCTTCCTGCCACACGTGTGGCAGTTAGCGCGACCCTTTACTATTAGGTTTAAAACAAACGATGATGATCACATTAGTTGTTTAAACAGTTAAATTAGCTGGTTGGGAATTCCTGTGCTGTAAGACTTCAGAACCTTCTTCTGGCATTACATGCATGGTCACTGCGTAACAAAACTAGGACGCAAGTGCTTTGATTTTGAAAGTGACATCTCAAAATTCTTTTTTTTGGCGATTTATCTCTTGTGCTAGCAATATATATATATATATATACCAATGCTTTATTTCGGCACCAATCATGTTAGTTTGGTTTTTTTAACCGATGAAAGCAGCACACTGTTAGAAGGGATAGAGAGAAGATCGGCGGAATATGATGGATATATTACTGAGCCTCGAGGGCGAGTATATATTGAGTACAAGACTTGGAGGGCAAGACACCTCCTAGAGATAAGATGAAAATAACTCTATCTAATCCTGGGCAATCTCTAGTACCAAATATATCTCTAACATCCCCCCACAGTCGTAGCGGTAGCGTTGCGAACAACAGGAGTGCCGCGGAAGGTCAGACTGGAGAGAATAGCAGTCGACGGGCTGACATCCCCCCACAGTCATAGCGGGAGCATCGCGGATGGTGTCGCGTTGCGGACGCGTTGATTGTAGAGGAAGCCAACGAGTTGCTCAAGCGGATGATAACCCTTTGTGCCGATGTCGAGGTAGCCGAGAGCGTAGGGCGATGTAGCCGTGGTCGAGGTAGCCGTGCGAAGAACGCCGTGGTCGATGTCGAGTCTGGGTAGCCGGTGTCGAGGGAGTTGCCGTGGAGCCGCAGGCGCAAGGAGGCGCCGAGTTAGGCATGGGCGCAATGGTGTCGAGGTAGTAGTGCGCCGGAAGGAGGATGGTGTTGATGAGGCGACGCATCGGGTGTGCCAAACCCGGGGGCACGTTGTAGACGAAGGCACGCGTCGGCATTGCCAGCACTGGGCATGCGAAGAAGAACGAGGACGAAGTTGACGAAGCACCGCACCAGGCTTGCCAGGCCCGGGGACACGTCGTGGACGAAGGAGTCGGAGAGGCCGGCAAAGAAGAAGACTCCACGACGGTTGTGGCGCCAATCGACGGGGGGCGGATGTCACCAACGGTGGTCGGTGTAGATGATACGTCTCCAATGTATCAATAATCTTTTATTGTTTCATGCTATTATAATATCTGTTTTGAATGTTTAATGGGCTTTAATATGCTCTCTTATATTATTTTTGAAACTAACCTATTAACCGAAGGCCCAGTGCCAGTTTCTGTTTTTTTTTTTGCCTATTTTAGAGTTTCCAAGAAAAGGAATACCAAACGGAGTCCAAACGGAATGAAACCTTCGCGATGATCTTTCTTGGACCGAAAGCAAACCAGAAGACTTGGAGATGAAGTCGGAGTGGCAACGAGGCGGCCACGAGGTAGGAGGGCGCGCCCAGGGGGTAGGCACGACCCCACCCTCGTGGGCCCCTCGTAGCTCCCCTGACCTAGTTCCTTTGCCTATATATACTCTTATACCGTAAAAACATCAGGGAGAGTCATGAAACCACTTTCCCACTGCCGCAACCTTCTGTACCCGTGAGATCCCATCTTGGGGCCTTTTTTGGCGATCTGTCGGAGGGGGATTCGATCACGGAGGGCCTCTACATCAACACCATTACCTCTCCGATGAAGAGTGATTAGTTTACCACGGACCTTCGGGTCCATAGTTATTAGCTAGATGGCTTCTTCTCTCTTTGATTCTCAATACAAAGTTCTTCTTGATGTTCTTGGAGATCCATTCGATGTAATATTCTTTTGCGGTGTGTTTTCCGAGATCCGATGAATTGTGGATTTATGATCAAGATTATGTATGAATATTATTTTGTTCATCTCTGAATTTTTATATGCATGATTTGATATCTTTGCAAGTCTCTTCGAATTATCGGTTTAGTTTGGCTTACTAGATTGATCTTTCTTGCCATGGGAGAAGTGCTTAGCTTTGGGTTTAATCTTGCGGTGTCCTTTCCCAATGACAGCAGGGGTAGCAAGGCACGTATTGTATTGTTGCCATCAAGGATAAAAAGATGGGGTTTTCATCATATTGCTTGAGTTAATTCCTCTACATCATGTCATCTTGCTTAATGCGTTACTCCGTTCTTATGAACTTAATACTCTAGATGCATGCTGGATAGCGGTCGATGTGTGTAGTAATAGTAGTAGATGCAGGTAGGAGTCGGTCTACTTGACACGGACGTGATGCCTATGTCCATGATCATTGCCTTAGATGTCATCCTAATTAGGCGCTTTTCTATCAATTGTTCGGCAGTAATTTGTTTACCCACCGTAATATACGCTATCTCAAGAGAAGCCACTAGTGAAACCTATGGCCCCCGGGTCTCTTTTCCATATTATTGAATCTCGTTTACATCTTGCTAGTTTCCGATGTACTATTTTGCAATCTTTACTTTCCAATCTATAAACCAAAAATACCAAAAATATTTACTTTACCATTTATCTATCTCTATCAGATCTCACTTTTGCGAGTGAACGTGAAGGGATTGACAACCCCTTTATCGCATTGGTTGCAAGTTCTTGATTGTTTGTGCAGGTATTCGGTGACTTGTGCATCGTCTCCTACTGGATTGATACATTGGTTCTCAAAACTGAGGGAAATACTAACGCTACTTTGCTGCGTCACCCTTTCCTCTTCAAGGGAAAACAAACGCAAGCTCAAGAGATAGCAAAAAGGATTTCTGGCGCCGTTGCCGGGGAGATCTATGCCAAGTCAAGCCATACCAAGTACCCATCATAAACTCTTCTCCCATGCATTACATTATTCGCCATTCGCCTCTTGCTTTCCTCTCCCCCACTTCTAAAACAATTTTTGAAAACCTTTGCCTTTTCTTCGTCCCTCTTCCGTTCGTATCTTTTTGCTTGCTTCTTGTGTGCTTGTGTGTTGGATTGATTGCTTGTCACGATGGCTCAAGATAATACTAAATTGTGTGACTTTTCCAACACCAACAACAATGATTTTATTATCACTCCAATTACTCCTACTACCAATGTTGAATCTTGTGAAATTAATGCCGCTTTGTTGAATCTTGTTATGAAAGATCAATTTTCTGGCCTTCCTAGTGAAGATGCTGCATCCCATCTAAACAATTTCATTGATTTCTGCGATATGCAGAAGAAGAAAGATGTGGATAATGATATTGTTAAATTGGAGCTATTTCCGTTTTCTCTTAGAGATCGTGCTAAAACTTGGTTCTTATCTTTGCCTAAAAATAGTATTGATTCTTGGAATAAGTGCAAAGATGAGTTTATCTCTAAGTATTTTCCTCCTACTAAAATCATCTCCCATAGGAACGATATTATGAATTTTAAGAAACTTGATCATGAGCATGTTGCACAAGCTTGGGAGAGGATGAAATTAATGATACGTAATTGCCCTACACATGCTTTGAATTTGTGGATGATTATACAAAAAAAATTATTCCGGATTGAATTTCGCTTATAGAAATCTTTTACATTCGGCTGCGGGAGGCACTTTTATGGAAATCACTTTAGGAGAGACTGCTAAACTCCTAGATAATATTATGGTTAATTATTCTCAATGGCACACCGAAAGATCCACTAGTAAAAAAGTTCATGCGATTGAAGAGATTAATGTTTTGAGTGGAAAGATGGATGAACTTATGAAATTATTTGGTAACAAAACTGTTTCTTCTGATCCTAATGATATGCCTTTGTCCACCTTGATTGAGAATAATAATGAATCTATGGATGTGAATTTTGTTGGTAGGAACAATTTTGGTAACAACGCGTATAGAGGCAATTTTAATCCTAGGCCGTTTCCTAGTAATTCCTCTAATAATTATGGTAATTCCTACAACAATTCTTATGGAAATTTTAATAAGATGCCCTCTGTTTTTGAGAATAGTGTCAAAAAATTTATGAGTTCGCAAAAGAATTTCAATGCTTTGGTTCAAGAAAAATTGCTTAAGAGTGATGAGTTGGCTAGGAACATGGATAGAATTTCTCTTGATGTTGATTCTTTAAAACTTAGAACTATTCCACCTAAGCATAATATCAATGAGTCTCTCAAATCCATGAGAATTTCCATTTACGAGTGCAAAGAAAGAACCGCCAAGATGCGTGCTAAAAAATATTGGTTTGTAAAAGTGTGTTCTTCTAGTTTTCATGATAATAATGATGAAGATCTAAAAGTGATTGATGTGACTCGTATTAAATCTTTGTTTTCCAATATGAATCTTGATAAAGATGGGATTGGAGATGAGTCAACCTTAGTTAAAAGGCATCCAAAGAATTCGGAGTTTTTAGATCTAGATGCAAAAATTGATAAAAGTGGGATTGAAGAGGTCAAAACTTTAAGTAGCAATGAACCCAATATTTTGGATTTCAAGGAATTTAAGTATGATAATTTCTCTTTGATAAATTTTATTTCCTTGTTGCAATCCATGTTAAATTTCCCTCATGCTTATAACCAAAACAAAGCTTTTACTAAACATATTATTGATGCTATGATGCAATCTTTTGAAGAAAAGCTTGAACTAGAAGTTTCTATCCCTAGATAACTTTATGATGAGTGGTAACCTACTATTAAGATTAAGATTAAAGATTATGAATGCTATGCTTTGTGTGATTTGGGTGCTAGTGTTTCCACGATTCCAAAAACTTTGTGTGATGTGCTAGGTTTCCGTGAATTTGATGATTGTTCTTTAAATCTGCATCTTGCGGATTCCACCATTAAGAAACCTATGGGAAGGATTTATGATGTTCTTATTGTTGCAAATAGGAATTATGTGCCCATAGATTTCATTGTTCTTGATATAGATTGCAATCCTACATGTCCTATTATTCTTGGTAGACCTTTCCTTAGAATGATTGATGCAATTATTGATATGAACGAAGGAAACATTAGATTCCAATTTCCGTTAAGGAAAGGCATGGAACACATTCCTAGGAAAAAAATTAAATTGCCTTATGAATCTATTATGAGAGCCACTAATGAATTTCATACCAAATATGGCAATACCTAGATCTATTCTTGTTTTTATGCCTAGCTAGGGGCGTTAAACGATAGCATTTGTTGGGAGGCAACCCAATTTTATTTTTGTTATTTACTTTTTGATCCTGTTTAGTAATAAATAATTAATCTAGCCTCTAGTTGATGTGGTTTTATATTTTAATTAGTGTTTGTGCCAAGTAGAACCTTTGGGAAGACTTGGGTGAAGTCAATGCGATCTTGCTGTAAAAAAAACAGAAACTTTTGCGCTCACGAGAATAGCTGTCATATTTTACAGAAGAGTGATTTTAGGTTGATTCTTTTTGCAGAAGATTAATAGACTAATTACTCACGTCCACCAGTTTGTTTCATAATTTTTGGAGTTACAAAAGTACTCCCTCCGTCCAGAAAAACTTGTCGAAAAAATGAATAAAAATGGATGTCTCTAGAACTTAAATACGTCTAGATACATCCATTCCTCCGACAAGTATTTCAGGACGGAGGGAGTATTTGAAAGTTATAGATTACTGTAGACTGTTCTGTTTTTGACAGATTCTGTTTTTCGTGTGTTGTTTGCTTATTTTGATGAATCTATGAGTAGTATCGGGGGTATGAACCATAGATAAGTTGGAATACAGTAGGTTTTACACCAATATAAATAAGGAATGATTTCACAACAGTACCTTAAAGTGGTGATTTATTTTCTTATACTAACGGAGCTCATGAGATTTTCTGTTGAAGTTTTGTGTTGTGAAGTTTTCAAGTTTTGGGTAAGGATTTGATGGACTATGGAATAAGGAGTGGCAAGAGCCTAAGATTGAGTATGCCCCAGAAGGCATCCCTCTTTCGTCTTCGTCTATCGGTAACTTTACTTGAGGCTATATTTTTATTCACCACATGATATGTGTTTTGATTGGAGCGTCTTGTATGCTTTGAGTCTTTGCTTTTTAGTTTACCACAATCATCCTTTCTGTACATACCTTTTGGGAGAGACACGCATGAATCGTGATTTATTAGAATACTCTATGTGCTTCACTTATATCTTTTGATCTAGACAATATTGCTCTAGTGCTTCACTTGTATCTTTTTAGAGCACGGAGGTGGTTTTATTTTATATAAATTGTTGATCTCTCATGCTTCACTTATATTATTTTGAGAGTCTTTTAGAACAGCATGGTAGTTTGCTTTGCTTATAAAATTAGTCCTAATATGATGGGCATCCAAGATGGGTATAATAAAAACTTTCATATAAAGTGCATTGAATACTATGAGAAGTTTGATTTTTTATGATTGTTTTCAGATATGAAGATGGTGATATTAGAGTCATGCTAGTAGAGTAGTTGTGAATTTGAGAGATACTTGTGTTAAAGTTTGTGATTCCCGTAGCATGCACGTATGGTGAACCATTATGTGATGAAGTTGGAGCATGAATTATTTATTGATTGTCTTCCTTATGAGTGGCGGTCGGGGACGAGCGATGGTCTTTTCCTACGAATCTATCCCCTTAGGAGCATGCGCGTAGTACTTCATTTCAATAACTAATAGATTTTTGCAATAAGTATGTTATTTATTTATGACTAATGTTGAGTCCATGGATTATACGCACTCTCACCCTTCCACCAATGCTAGCCTCTCTTGTGTCGCGCAACTTTCGCCGATACCATACACCCACCATATACCTTCCTCAAAACCGCCACCATACATACCTATTATGGTATTTCCATAACCATTCCGAGATATATTGCCATGCAACTTTCCACCGTTCCGTTTATTATGACACGCTTCATCATTGTCATATTGCTTTGCATGATCATGTAGTTGACATCGTATTTGTGGCAAAGCCACCGTTCAAAAAATTTCATACATGTCACTCTTGAATCATTGCACATCCCGGTACACCGCCGGAGACATTCACATAGAGTCATATTTTCTTCTAATTCTTGAGTTGTAAGTAAATAAAAGTGTGATGATCTTCATTATTAGAGCATTGTCCCATTTGAGGAAAGGATGATGGAGACTATGATTCCCCAAAAAATTGGGATGAGGCTCTATACGAAAAAAAGAGGCCATAAAAAAAGGAGAGAAGGCCCAAATAAAAAAAGAGAAAAAAAGAGAGAAGGGGCAATGCTACTATCATTTTTCCACACTTGTGCTTCAAAGTAGCACCATGATCTTCATGATAGAGAGTCTCCTACATTGTCACTTTCATATACTAGTGGGAAATTTTCATTATAGAACTTGGCTTGTATATTCCATTGATGAGCTTCCTCAAAGTGCCCTAGGTCTTCGTGAGCAAGCAAGTTGGATGCACACCCACTTAGTTTATTTTTGTTATCTTTCATACACTTATAGCTCTAGTGCATCCGTTGCATGGCAACCCTACTCACTCACATTGATATCTATTGATGGGCATCTCCATAGCCCGTTGATATGCCTAGTTGATGTGAGACCATCTTCCTTCTTTTTTTTTCTCCACAACCACCATTCCATTCCACCTATAGTGCTATATACATGGCTCACGCTCATGTATTGCGTGAAGATTAAAAAATTCTGAGAACATCAATAGTATGAAACAATTGCTTGGCTTGTCATCAGGGTTGTGCATGATTAAATATTTTTTGTGATGAAGATAGAGCATAGCCATACTATATGATTTTGTAGGGATAGCTTTCTTTGGCCATGTTATTTTGAGAAGACATGATTACTTTGTTAGTATGCTTTAAGTATTATTGTTTTTATGTCGATATTAAACTTTTGTCTTGAAACTTTCGGATCTGAACATTCATGCCACAATAGAATAAATTACATGAATAAATATTTTAGGTAGCATTCCACATACAAAAATTTGTTTTTATCATTTACCTACTCGAGGACGCGCAAGAATTAAGCTTGGGGATGCTTGATACGTTTCCAACGTATCTATAATTTTTTATTGTTCCATGCAATTATATTATCAGTTTTGGATGTTTAATGGTCTTTAATATGCTCTTTTATATTATTTTTGGGACTAACCTATTAACCGAAGGCCCAGTGCCAGTTTCTGTTTTTTTTGCCTATTTTAGAGTTTTGCGGAAAAGGAATATCAAACGGAGTCCAAACGGGATGAAACCTTCGCGATGTTCTTTCTTGGACCGAAAGCAAACCAGAGAGACTTGGAGATGAAGTCAGAGAGGCAACGAGGCAGCCATGAGGCAGGAAGGAGCGCCCAGGGGGGTAGGCGTGCGCCACCCTCGTGGGCCCCTCGTAGCTCCCATGACCTAGTTCCTTCACCTATATATACTCTTATACCCTAAAAACATCAAGGATATCCATGAAACCACTTTTCCACTACCGCAACCTTCTGTACCCGGGAGATCCCATCTTAGGGCCTTTTTCGGCGATCTGCCAGAGGGGGATTCGATCACGGAGGGCTTTTACATCAACACCATTACCTCTCCGATGAAGAGTGAGTAGTTTACCATGGACCTTAGGGTCCATAGCTATTAGCTAGATGGCTTCTTCTCTCTCTTTGATTCTCAATACAAAGTTCTCCTCGATGTTCTTGGAGATCTATTTGATGTAATATTCTTTTGCTGTGTGTTTGCCGAGATCCGATGAATTGTGGATTAATGATCAAGATTATCTATGAATATTATTTGGTTCTTCTCTGAATTCTTATATGCATGATTTGATATCTTTGTAAGTCTCTTCGAATTATCGGTTTAGTTTGGCTTACTAGATTGATCTTTCTTGCCATGGGAGAAGTGCTTAGCTTTGGGTTCAATCTTACGGTGTCCTTTCCCAGTGACAGTAGGAGCAGCAAGGCTCGTATTGTATTGTTCCCATCAACGAAAAAAATATGGGTTTTTCATCATATTGGTTGAGTTAATTCCTCTATGTTATGCCATATTGCTTAATGTGTTACTCCGTTCTTATGAACTTAATACTCTAGATGAATGCTGGATAGCGGTCGATGTGTGGAGTAATAGTAGTAGATGCAATCAGGAGTCAGTCTACTTGACACAGACGTGATGCCTATGTTCATGATCATTGCCTTAGATGTCATCATAATTATGCGTTTATCTATCAATTGATCGGCAGTAATTTGTTCACCCACCGTAATATATGCTATCTCGAGAGAAGCCACTAGTGAAACCTATGGCCCCCGGGTCTCTTTTCCATATTATAGAATCTCGTTTACATCTTCCTAGTTTCCGATCTACTATTTTGTAATGTTTACATTCCAATCTATAAACCAAAAATACCAAAAATATTTACGTTACCATTTATCTATCTCTATCAGATCTCACTTTTGCAAGTGACCGTGAAGGGATTGACAACCTCTTTATCGCGTTGGTTGCAAGTTCTTGATTGTTTGTGCAGGTATTCGGTGACTTGTGTGTCGTCTCCTACTAGATTGATACCTTGGTTCTCAAAACTGAGGGAAATACTTTTGCTGCATCACCCTTTCCTCGTCAAGGGAAAACCAACGCAAGCTCAAGGGTAGCAGTAGATGATGACAATGCTGGCGACAAGCTGGTGCTGGACGAAGACGAAGGGGGTGGACCGGCGGTGCGGCTCGGGTGAGTGAGCTACATCGGCACCGAAGAAGAGCGGCGGCGGCGGCTTAGTTAGGAGTGCGGCGGCAATGCTCGAAGTAGGCTAGGAACCCGACAGCGTGACGAAGACCAGCGCGGACGGTGGCGTTCCCACGTCAAGGGAGGTGGCGCGGCACATACCACGGGAAGTCGATGCATGGGGACAGCGGTGGACCGCGAGCCGCGGCGCCATGGCCCGAAGGGGCGACGCGGCGGCAGCAGGCGGGTCGGGCGATGACTAAAAGACCTCATGGCGGTAGTGGGGACCACGTGCCGCGGCGCTACAGCCCTAAGGGGCGGCGCAGCGGTAGAGTGCGGGTCATTGCAACCGCGGGGAAGGCCTCGAGGCGGCGACAGGGACCGGGTATCACGGCACTACGGCCCGAAGGGACGATGCAGAGGCGATGCAGCCGCGAGAAGAACCACGGGACGACGACGCTGTGGCCCGACGGGGCGATGCAGTGGTAGCCCATTGCTCAATCGATGGAGGGGCGCGCTGAACTCGAGGATGATCTTCAAAGGACCTGCGGAGGCGCACGCAACCGACTGGCCAGGTCGATCGCGCGACGCGGATGAAGTGGATTGCGTGCGCTCAGATGATCAGTCCAGCCGCTCACGAGGTGGAAGATGCATAGAGTTCGGGAGAAGGGCAAGCACCATATGTCAGGGAAGCAGCACGACTAGCCCAGCATCCACATGCGCAAACACGCGAGCGAACAAGGGGCCGCACAGTTCAGTTGACTGACCGGCACAAGGGCCGATGCAGCGCCGACACACAGATGGCTTGGTCCTGCATGAGCGGTGACATGCAGCTCGGGTTCAGCTCGAGATGTCCACATCCCGTCCACTACTTGCGTACGGTATATGTAGATGCACAACACATGTGCATGCATGTAAGCATCGCGTGCAAGCTAGCTGGACGTGGACGGCGGACGGAGCACCCGGCCATACGCGCGTAGTCATCTGACGGTTGATGAAACAGGACGAACGAGTTGATGTAGGATTCTCGATCCGATCGAGGCGACAACGATTGGCGGACTGACATGCGAATGGAGGTGCGGACGGTGGCCGTTCCTGGACGCCATGTACCGCGTGATGTTGTTAAGTCGGAGAAAATGCTGGTGTAGCGACCGGTTTTACGGGTATTAATTTCCAGAAAATGGCCGTTGTGCTCACCAGCCCCAGGATAACTGTTAGCTGATGAGGCACCAACTTGATACAGAAAATTCCAAGCAAAATACAACATATGTAGTACAAGACCATTCTGGCCTGTGAGTACAACAAATGGTTTCTAGTGGTTGATGGCGGAAGCGGTTTGTGAATCATCAGCGGCTATGGGACTCCATTTCCCACAGGAACAGCTGTCCAGGTTTACTCCTATCTTTGCGAGGCTGCTATCACCATTGCTTAGGTTCCGGGGCTGTCATCGCATCGCTCCTCTCCGTGACAGAAATCTGGCCAAGACAAGCCAGTGAGTACTTTGAATGTACTCGCAAACATTACGAACACCGGAATTATATAAAAGATAATCATGCACTAAAATATTCTATGATCACATCATCAGTCATAAAATAAAATCTCTGTTGCATGCAAGCAGGTTATTTATATGCAACATGAATATGCAATAATGGGGTAGAAATAATATGCACCGATCGGGTGTCTGAAGCGACGCCTCGAAAGGGCCATGATATGAAGCATGCCTTAGTCGGGCGTCTATGCGACGCCACATAAAGGGCTTATAAAGTAAATAATTAACAAGCAATGCCACAGTCGGGCGTCTCAGCGACACCACATAAAGGGCGTATAAAGTAAATAAATAACAAGCAATGCCGCAGTCAGGCGTCTCAGCGACACCACATAAAGGGCTTATAAAGTAAATAAATAACAAGCAATGCCACAGTCGGGCGTCTCAGCGACACCACATAAAGGGCTTATAAAGTAAATAGATAACAAGCAATGCCACAGTCGGGCGTCTCAGCGACACCACATAAAGGGCTTATAAAGTAAATAATCACAAAGAATATCCAGGGGGTAGAACCGTCCCAGTGATACTTAATAATTTAGATAATACAATGGGTTAGTCCATAATAAGAATAAACATAATTATCACGAGTCATCAGTCATGATCCACGTTCTGGTTTAGTAGTTTCTCCTTCGAAGACCAACACTAAGACCGACACTTGACCCATCCCAGACTGTAGTCCTTAACCATGGACGCAGCTATTCGAATAGGTTCAATCTCTGCAGAGGGTGTACTCTTTACCCACGAGTAACGGATTCCTTTAGTCCATCGGGACTAATTCCGTCTACGGTCTTTTAATTGAAAACACACCTGACTTGCACACACCAGCTTAACTCATCGATGTCTGGAATCACCCACGACACCTGTCAAGCAAAACTCTAAGTGGGGAGGCTACAACCTCGCGTAGCATGGGATCAAATTTATACCGCGCGCTCTAAGGGGTGCCCCCCTCTCGGTCCCAACTGGAAACACACATACCCCCGGACCAGGTGGCCTGCCTACCGGCTACAACCGGTATCTTCCACCATGGCCTCTCTATACGTTGTGTGCTTGAAAGGGGTTGACGACTTACTGAACTGTACCCTACCTGTTGTAGGGACAAGTGGTAGTACGAAACAAGTATGGGGGTTACTGGAACAAGACTCGATCTATGGTCGACTCAGGAGGTTTATAATTTCCCTGCATGACATGTATAACAAATATATTTCAAACAACACAATCAACACTCATTATACCTTACTATGCCATACCGGACACAACAGTCCCGACGAAGACCGGCGACAAGCTCACGCCTACCGAAGCCAGAGGCTTTCCCGGATTCCTTACGGCATGCATGCAAGGCACATAAGGATGAATACCATCACAAGTGTGTTCATATCCAACAGCATGGAAATCACTAATATGCATCCATGCAAATGATCATATCACATGAAATAACAAGTTCTCCGAAACAAGGTGGCGTTATAAACGTGTCAACGAACACACCAAAAATATTATGCCGGGGTTCAGAATGCTTGCTTTCAAGTTGTGGGAGGCAGGGTGCACTCCAAAACCTTTGAAGGCTTTCTCCTCTCTCCAAAATCCTATTTAAAATATTTTTGAATCAATATATAATTTCAAAAACAGTACCAAAAAGTTGTTTGAAATTTTTTTGAAATAAATATTAAAATAAACTAGACAATATTTGAGAGAGGTAGGAAAAAGAATCAACTCATTTGGAGTTATATTTAAAAAGTTATAGCCAGTCAAAGATTTGGTCAAAATCTGTTTTTAAAAAAATATAAAAGAAGACGCTTCAGACAGGAATACGGTTTCGGAGCGGAGGAAACGTACTGGGGTGGTTTACGGTTTCACTAAAAGCACGTGGCGGCGGGGTGGGTCACTGACAGTGGGTCCAGAGGGCCCACTGGTCAGGTTTGACCAGTCCATCTCTCCCTCCTCTTCCTCTGCCCGAACAGAGGCGGGGCAACGGCGATCAACGCCGGCGAACGGCGGCTCCCCGCGGGCTCCAGAGGGTCGGGATGGATCCGCAAGACTGGGGCGGTCCTGCCGATGGTCGTTGGGTCGGCGGGGGTGGAGGGAGTTGCCGACGGTGAGCTTCGCGGCGGAGGAGGCTTCGGGAGCAAAGTGGGTTTGGGGCTACGGTGGTTCCCGATCAAAATCGAGTGGGGGGATGGGTTCACGGGAGGAAGAGAGAGCTTCTGGTGGAGAAAGTGGTGAGGGGGAGGCCCTGGTGGGGCCAGAATAGCCGGGGTAGTGGCGGCGGTAGGAGTTGCCGGAGAGGAAGAAGACGGTGTTCCCCCGACGATTGCGGGCTGTGGGGTTGCCATGGGGGTGGCCTGAGGTCTCTTGTGTCTTCGGATGGGTTGGGGGGCCTCCTTTTGTAGCGCGACGAGGTCGGTTTGCGGCGGTGGATGAGGATGCCGGCGAACCGCCTCTCTGTAGTTTGCAGGGCACCGTGTCGGGGCTGGGGATGGCGGCAGGAGCTAGCGGACGAGTGGGCACTGCTCCGGGGGCGAGCTGGCGAGTGGGAGCGGCTCGGGCGGCGCCGACCAGTGCTGAGGCTGTCGGGCGGCAGTGGAGGCTAGCGTCTGGCCTGCCGGAGATGTGGCGAGGGGCTGTGGTGCTTGTGGGGTGTACGTGTCGAGGCTTGGCCCTACGCTGCGAGCAGCAGAGGGTTTGGATAAGGTCGGGGAAAATAGGCCAGGGGCGCGGCGACTCGGGCGCGACACATGCAAAACGCGCGCTCTGGGCGCGCCCAGAGCACGCCCACCAGGTGCTCGACGAAAAGCCAGTGCATGCTATAGGGCTTGGGTGAGGCTGGCACTTAGTAGATCTAGGTTAGGATCGTCTAGGTGCTTAGTGGACATGCTAGATTGTCCAAAGGTGCAAGGTCACAATGCAAAACAAAAATCATGCCAAAACTGATCATGCGCATAAGGCGTTTGACAAACTGCCAAGGGCACTTAGGAATTTCTTGGAGTGGCCAAATTCTCCAGGCTAGTGTCTCTTTAGATGAAAGAGAGGGTGGTGAAGTTAGTTTGTTAAAAGGAGAAACTTGTTAGTGCAAGTTTTGCAAAACTTCAGTTTTGGACAGAAAGAAAAGGGCATGATTGCAAGCACTTAGAGTCATCCAATGGGTCCACTCTCCTGGACTTAAGGGTTTGGCAAGGTGCACTACAAGCATGAGAAAGCTCAAGGGCCAAAGAGCAAGCAAGAATATGGTTGTTGTACAAACCATCATGTTGGACCAGTATGAAGATGAGGTTGATTCACTCAAAATTTTCAAATAACATCACTAGGTTTTTGCATAAATTTGAATCATAAGCTACTACCAGCATCCCATAATTTTGGTGGAGGCTAGAAAGAAGTATTTAAATGAGTTGTAGTGCAAAATTGCCCACTGGACCAGAGAAGAAAATTGGGTGTAGAGCTCAAAATATTTGATGAATAAAAGATATTTTTGCATAAAAGTGATTTAAAAACATCACTTGACATCTCCAAATTTTGGTTGGAATTTTAAGTGAATTTATCAAACGGTTGTATTTCAAATATGGCCATATAACCTTGGAAAACCATTTTTCAAGAAAATAAAGATCAAGAAAATTAATTTTGTAATTAGTTCTACTAATAAAAGAAAAGTTTTTCTTGAGAGGTTAAACAAGTCCAATAACATATTTGAAAAGTTTTCACTTTGGGGAAAACTCCATAATAGCAAGGAAGAAAAAGGTTCAAAAATCAAAAAGGAGCCTAGAAAATAAAAGTTTTAATTTCCTGGCAAAATTTTAATTAATAAAACAAGGTCAAAATTTTGGGGTGTCACAACACTATCCCCCTTAAAAGAAAATCTCGTCCTCGAGATTTGTTAAGAGTTGTTTTGAAAATATCATTCCTGTGAGCTGGAACCAAAAGATTTATTCATAGGACAAACTTGCGTCGTCGAGGTTGGCAGCTACGCCCGGGGTAAAAAAAAATGCAATCGTACACCAACATACTCATGCATGGCTACTATAAAAAAAGAGGAGCGCACAAGCAAACAACATTTAATTACGGCGATACAGGGTCACAAGATTACAAGGCGAGGTCATTCTAAGACTCGGTATCATTCGAGCGATTTTAGTCTACCTCGTTCATATCTAAGCGGGCTTGCCTCGCGGGCGTCGAGGTTTCTCCATGGTTTTCACCATCGTAATCTGCTGGAGGGGGTTGAGGGGCTACAGGGTCGGGGTAGCGATGATGACCATCTCGGGGATTGTTGGCCACAATCCCATTGGAGCGTGTTCCCAAAAGGCGACGAAGCACTTCTGGGGTCATCAAGGTATTTTGGTTGATGGTCGGGGCTGACCTCAAGGTCTCGATTGGTTGTCCGAACATCACGACTGGGTTGTCGGCGTCGGTCTCATCTTCTCCTCTTGCTGGGGCTCGGCGGATCAGTTCTCCACGAGCGCGATCAGATCAAGGGTGATCCGATCGAACAAATCCTCTAGCATACTTACATAGCGCACCAGATGCAATAAAGCAGGATCCGTCTCGTGATCTCCGTTGGCAACTTGTGGTGGTCTACCATACCCTTCACGTCTGGGGTAATAGTAGAACGAGCGACAGTTAACTCTGGGCGACAAGTGCCGGAGTTGAACTATAGCCTCTCGCGCTGCTAGTTGGACGGCTTGTGGATCAAAGGAAGTTGTCCTTCCAGTGAACCTGTAGGGGCGTTCTGGTGACAGACTCCTACCGTAGATGTGCACAGTGGCCCATAATTGATGGTCCTCACCGCTCATGGGTCCTTGGTACACAACATATTCTGGGGGCTCTTCTAACGCATAGGCACGACGGGTGAGGATTGCGAGTATGGTCACGAAACCTCCAAGGTTGGTTGTTGTGGTCTCATTGTCCACGACAGGGCCAGGCATTATGGCTCGGTTTGGGGTAGCGGCTGTGCTGTGCTGGGTTGGGGCTAGCGTGCCCTTTTTATAGAAAAAGGGGCGGAGTCTTCCTTCGCCCGCTTGTGAATGGGACATCTTGGGTGCTGGTCACTGGTGTGTGATAGACAGGCTAGGTCGATAGGTTGGGCACCGACTGCCAAAAGTGTCGGGGTCACTGTGTGGCTATCTTGCACGAGAAGCTTGGCTGGGGTTTGGTTAAGGTCTGGTCGGTTGGTTTGCCTAAGTTTTTCGACCTGGCTAAGATAGGATTAGCCAATGGTCAGCCTGGCTCTGATACCAACTTTGTAGCGACCGCTTTCCAGGTATTAATTTCCAGAAAATGGCCGTTGTGCTCACCAGCCCCAGGATAACTGTTAGCTGATGTGGCACCAACTTGATACAGAAAATTCCAAGAAAAATACAACATATGTAGTACAAGACCATTCTGGCCTGTGAGTACAACAAATGGTTTCTAGTGGTTGATGGCGGAAGCGGTTTGTGAATCATCAGCGGCTATGGGACTCCATTTCCCACAGGAACAGCTGACCAGGTTTACTCCTATCTTCGCGAGGCTGCTATCACCGTTACTTAGGATCCGGGGCTGTCATCGCGTCGCTCCTCTCCGTGCAAGAAATCTGGCCAAGACAATAGCCAGGGACAAGCCAGTGAGTACTTTGAATGTACTCGCAAACATTACGAACACTGGAATAATATAAATGATAATCATGCACTGAAATATTCTATGATCACATCATCAGTCATAAAATAAAATCTCTGTTGCATGCAAGCAGGTTATTTATATGCAACATGAATATGCAATAATGGGGTAGAAATAATATGCACCGATCGGGTGTCTGAAGCGACGCCTCGAAAGGGCCATGATATGAAGCATGCCTCAGTCGGGCGTCTAAGCGACACCACATACAGGGCTTGTATGGTAAATAAATAACAAGCATGCCACAGTCGGGCGTCTGTGCGACACCACATAAAGGGCTTATAAAGTAAATAATTAACAAGCAATGCCACAGTCAGGCGTCTCAGCGACACCACATAAAGGGCGTATAAAGTAAATAAATAACAAGCAATGCCACAGTCGGGCGTCTCAGCGACACCACATAAAGGGCTTATAAAGTAAATAAATAACAAGTAATGCCACAGTCGGGCGTCTCAGCAACACCACATACAGGGCTTATAAAGTAAATAGATAACAAGCAATGCCACAGTCGGCCGTCTCAGCGACACCACATAAAGGGCTTATAAAATAAATAATCACAAAGAATATCCAGGGGGTAGAACCGTCCCAGGGATACTCAATAATTTAGATAATACAATGGGTTAGTCCATAATAAGAATAAACATAATTATCACGAGTCATCAGTCATGATCCACGTTCTGGTTTAGTAGTTTCTCCTCCGAAGACCGACACTAAGACCGACACTTGACCCATCCCAGACTGTAGTGCTTAACCATGGACGCGGCTATTCGAATAGGTTCAATCTCTGCAGAGGGTGTACTCTTTACCCACGAGTAACGGATTCCTTTAGTCCATCGGGACTAATTCCGTCTACGGTCTTTTAATTGAAAACACACCTGACTTGCACACACCAGCTTAACTCACCGGTGTCTGGAATCACCCACGACACCTGTCAAGCAAAACTCTAAGTGGGGAGGCTACAACCTCGCGTAGCATGGGATCAAATTTATACCGCGCACTCTAAGGGGTGCCCCCCTCTTGGTCCCAACCGGAAACACCCATGCCCCCGGACCAGGTGGCCTGCCTACCGGCTACAACCGGTATCTTCCACCATGGCCTCTCTGTACGGTGTGTGCTTGAAAGGGGTTGACGACTTACTGAACCGTACCCTACCTGTTGTAGGGACAAGTGGTAGTACGAAACAAGTATGGGGGTTACTGGAACAAGACTCGATCTACGGTCGACTCAGGAGGTTTATAATTTCCCTGCATGACATGTATAACAAATATATTTCAAACAACACAATCAACACTCATTATACCTTACTATGCCATACCGGACACAACCGTCCCGACGGAGACCGGCGACAAGCTCACGCCTACCCAAGGCAGAGGCTTTCCCAGATTCCTTCCGACATGCATGCAAGGCACATGAGGATGAATACCATCACAAGTGTGTTCATATCCAATAGCATGGAAATCACTAATATGCATCCATGCAAATGATCATATCACATGAAATAACAAGTTCTCCAAAATGAGGTGGCGTTATAAACGTGTCAACGATCACACCAAAAATGTTATGCCGGGGTTCAGAATGCTTGCCTTCAAGTTGTGGGGAGGCAGGGTGCACTCCAAAACCTTTGAAGGCTTTCTCCTCTCTCCAAAATTCTATTTAAAATATTTTTGAATCAATATATAATTTCAAAAACAGTACAAAAAAGTTGTTTGAATTTCTTTTGAAATGAATCTTAAAATAAACTAGACAATATTTGAGAGAGGTAGGAAAAAGAATCAACTCATTTGGAGTTATATTTAAAAAGTTATAGCCAGTCAAAGATTTGGTCAAAATCTGTTTTTAAAAAAAATATAAAAGAAGACGCTTCAGACAGGAATACGTTTTCGGAGCGGAGGAAACGTACTGGGATGGTTTACGGTTTCACTAAAAGCACGTGGCGGCGGGGTGGGTCGCTGACAGTGGGTCCAGAGGGCCCACTGGTCAGGTTTGACCAGTCCATCTCTCCCTCCTCTTCCTCTGCCCGAACGGAGGCAGGGCAACGGCGATCAACGCCGGCGAACGGCGGCTCCCCGCGGGCTCCAGAGGGTCGGGATGGATCCGCAAGACTGGGGCGGTCCTGCCGATGGTCGTTGGGTCGGCGGGGGTGGAGGGAGTTGCCGACGGTGAGCTTCACGGTGGAGGAGGCTTCGGGAGCAAAGTGGGTTTGGGGCTACGGTGGTTCCCGATCAAAATCGAGTGGGGGAATGGGTTCACGGGAGGAAGAGAGAGCTTCTGGTGGAGAGAGTGGTGAGGGGGAGGCCCTGGTGGGGCCAGAATAGCCGGGGTAGTGGCGGCGGTAGGAGTTGCCGGAGAGGAAGAAGACGGCGTTCCCCCGACGATTGCGGGCTGTGGGGTTGCCATGGGGGTGGCCTGAGGTCTCTTGTGTCTTCGGATGGGTTGGGGGGCCTCCTTTTGTAGCGCGACGAGGTCGGTTTGCGGCGGTGGATGAGGATGCCGGCGAACCGCCTCTCTGTAGTTTGCAGGGCACCGTGTCGGGGCTGGGGATGGCGGCAGGAGCTAGCGGACGAGTGGGCACTGCTCCGGGGGCGAGCTGGCGAGTGGGAGCGGCTCGGGCGGCGCCGACCAGTGCTGAGGCTGTCGGGCGGCAGTGGCGGCTATCGTCTGGCCTGCCAGAGATGTGGCGAGGGGCTGTGGTGCTTGTGGGGTGTACGTGTCGAGGCTTGGCCCTACGCTGCGAGCAGCAGAGGGTTTGGATAAGGTCGGGGAAAATAGGCCAGGGGCGCGGCGACTCGGGCGCGACACATGCAAAACGCGCGCTCTGGGCGCGCCCAGAGCACGCCCACCAGGTGCTCGACGAAAAGCCAGTGCATGCTATAGGGCTTGGGTGAGGCTGGCACTTAGTAGATCTAGGTTAGGATCGTCTAGGTGCTTAGTGGACATGCTAGATTGTCCAGAGGTGCAAGGTCACAGTGCAAAACAAAAATCATGCCAAAACTGATCATGCGCATAAGGCGTTTGACAAACTGCCAAGGGCACTTAGGAATTTCTTGGAGTGGCCAAATTCTCCAGGCTAGTGTCTCTTTAGATGAAAGAGAGGGTGGTGAAGTTAGTTTGTTAAAAGGAGAAACTTGTTAGTGCAAGTTTTGCAAAACTTCAGTTTTGGACAAAAAGAAAAGGGCATGATTGCAAGCACTTAGAGTCATCCAATGAGTCCACTCTCCTGGACTTAAGGGTTTGGCAAGGTGCACTACAAGCATGAGAAAGCTCAAGGGCCAAAGAGCAAGCAAGAATATGGTTGCTGTACAAACCATCATGTTGGACCAGTATGAAGATGAGGTTGATTCACTCAAAATTTTCAAATAACATCACTGGGTTTTTGCATAAATTTGAATCATAAGCTACTACCAGTATCCCATAATTTTGGTGGAGGCTAGAAAGAAGTATTTAAATGAGTTGTAGTGCAAAATTGCCCACTGGACCAGAGAAGAAAATTGGGTGTAGAGCTCAAAATATTTGATGAATAAAAGATATTTTTGCATAAAAGTGATTTAAAAACATCACTTGACATCTCCAAAGTTTGGTTGGAATTTTAAGTGAATTTATCAAATGGTTGTAGTTCAAATATGGCCATATAACCTTGGAAAACCATTTTTCAAGAAAATAAAGATCAAGAAAATTAATTTTGTAATTAGTTCTACTAATAAAAGAAAAGTTTTTCTTGAGAGGTTAAACAAGTCCAATAACATATTTGAAAAGTTTTCACTTTGGGGAAAACTCCATAAAAGCAAGGGAGAAAAAGGTTCAAAAATCAAAAAGGAGCCCAGAAAATAAAAGTTTTAATTTCCTGGCAAAATTTTAATTAATAAAACAAGGTCAAAATTTTGGGGTGTCACAGCTGGTGGAGTCGATGCCGAAGTCGGAGTACAGGCGTGGGGGGTCGATGGCGGCGACGGGCGACGCAAACCTATCGTGGATCGGCAAACCAAAAGGTAACACCGATCAAACGACCGGTGAGAGAGAAAAATCGAGATCAATTGATCGGTAAAAAGACTCTCTAGGGCAGCCGATCAACACGATCGGCGGACGAACCCTAGGTACAAGCGGCGCGGCCCCTGGCAGCGGTCATGGCAACCGATCGTTCCGGGGGCGGCGCGCGTATGCGGAAGCGGCGGCGGCTAGGATTTAGGATCGAGGTAAGGCTGATACCATGTTAGAAGGGATAGAGAGAAGATTGGCGAAATATGATGGATATATTATTGAGCCTCGTGGGCGAGTATATATTGAGTTGAAGACTTGAAGGGCAAAACACCTCCTAGAGCTAAGATGGTAATAACTCTATCTAATCCCGGGCAATCTCTACTACCAAATATATCTATAACACACACTAGGTCAAATCCATAACAATCAAGCTAGCCTTCCTGCAGGTTACATGTTCATATAAACATTATGATTTTGCAGGATTCATTTGAGCTTCCCCGCGGGACTCTTCAAGAGACGAGGGGGATGTTGAAATGGGAATGCATCTGCCCGGCGCTTCTGATAATTTTAAAAGGCTTCTTGAAGAAGGTGCATGCTGTTTAGCTAGGAAACTCTCTACAAGTCTCTGATGTTATTTCTCCATTAATTCTTGCACTTCAGATTTCGCGACCTCCTATGGCGCTCCCACGGGCGGCAGGGGAGGAAACCCTAGCCGCCGTCGAACCACGACCTCCTCCCCACGGACGGCATGGTCGGCGGCGGGGCGCTTTCTCCTTCTCGCGAGGCGGGATCGCCGTGGGGCGATCTACCCTAGCCGGAACAAGGTATTGTGCGGGGCGTAGTGACGCTAGGCTACCACAGTGGTGGGCGTGGAGAGCTGCACGATGCGGGCTGCGGGCTGGTGATGGTTACGGCGGCCGATGGTCGATCTGCCAGATCTGGACGACACGAGGCCGGTGGCACCTGTGCTAGGCAGAGTCTGGCGAGATCCCCTTCGGGCTAGCATCCGTGGTGTGCGCGGTTTTGTTGGTTGCTCTCCGGATTCGTCTTGTTGCTTGCGCTCGGCTTGGATCAGCGCCGAGGCAGGTCGGGGAGGCATCCCCGGGGTGCTCGTGATATGCTATTAGTGGCTGTGTTTGGCCTGGTGTTGGGTGCATCTACTGACGGTGGTGGAGTCCGACGGCCCTTCTTGGCATTGAGGCAGGACATGGCGGTGGTGGTCATCTCCTTCGTCGGAGGTGGTCGGCCTGAGGCTTGGTGATTGGATCTCCAGATCCACCATGTAGTCCCGGCTACGAGTCGGGGAAACATGGTTGCCGGTGAAAACCGAGCCGACGGCGGGCGATGGCGGCGTTCTGCACCGTGACCTTGATGAAGGCATCGTCGTGTAACTGTTGTCGACCCACTCATGTTGTTCCGGGGGAAACCCTAGATCTGGTCTTCCAGATCGGATGATGGCGGCACTACAATGCCGTTTCTCTCTTGGGAGCGTCGTTGGTGGAGCAGCGCCGGAAGACAGAGGCAGGAGGTGGAGCGGCTTCGTCTTGCACGGAGCTTCGGTGGAGCTGTCAAGTAATGCCTAGTTGACAGGTGCTACACTGAGTCATGCCTGGTTGGCAGGTGCTACGCACGACAGATCTTCCAGAGTCTTCCCGTCAGGACGGATGAGCGCAGGACGGTAGCGTCGTTGGGCGCCCTAGTGGCGTCGACGGATGTCCAGACTGACAAGGATGATGTGGATATCTCTCCTGAAGATGGGTCAGCGGTCCGATGATGATGGCGGCTTCTAAAATGTGTGCATGTGATGTGCACTTTAAGTAGGCTGCACCGGCTGTTGGTCTCGATACGTTATGTGGATGAATCGGCGACGCAACGACACCGGTTTTAGATATAGGGAGTGAGAGCACTCCATATTATCGAGTTTGTAGGTATGAGTGGTGGTTTGGTTGGATTGGTGTGTGTTGTTGTCAGATCTTTGTGGAATAATTAATAAAAATGGCTGCATGCATCTATTGATGCAGTGGCCAGGGGTTGAACCTCCTTTTCTAAAAAAAATGATGCTTTCATGCGTACACTGGTTGATGGAATTGAGAGCCTAATTGCTAAGCTGACGTGTTTCTTCGCAAACTCCAGGTCTAATTTCCTCATTTCTGTTTCTGCTTATTATGCTGTTATGCTCACATATTGAGTCTCATAGTAGTCTTGTGTGCCTTTGCTTGCAGACTGCCAATGAGGAATCAAAAGCAGTACAAAAGCAAGTGCCATGAAAGGTGGCAACCCGTGTGCTTTAGCCTTTAGCAAACCCAAACATTCATCTGAAATAGTGTGGACATTTTACTTTGCTTATAGTCATGCACAACAACAAATTTTTGTAGCGATTAAGTAGCGAATTGAGAAAGATATTGATGAAGTGGACAAAATTGCTTGTATGGCAAAAACAGAATTTGATGAACTGAAAAAGGATGTATGTTTTCACTCGACCTTGCTGCTTATTCCTGTTGGGTATAATGTTTATTTAGGAAACATAGGATAGCGTAGGATTTATTCTACCTTGCCTTGTACTTCAAGATGGCCATGTACTCCTATATATATGCCCACAAGGCTCAAACAATACAATGAACAACTATTCCACCAAATGCCTCTCTCCCTTCTAACATGGTATCAGCCTAATCGACCCTAAACCCTAGCTACCGCTGCTTCCGCGCCCACGCGCCGCCCCTGGAGCGGTCGGCCTCCATGACCGCCGCCAAGGGCTGTGCCGCCCGTACCTAGGGTCCGTCCGCCGGTCGTGTTGACCGGCTGCCCTAGAGAGTCTTTTTCCCGATCCTTGATCCAGGTTTTCTCTCTTTCGCCGGTTGGTTTGATCGGTGTTTTATTTTTTGGTTTCCGATCTAAGATTGGTTTGCGTCGCCCATCGCAGTTCGTCGTCTACAACACGCTTCTACTGGATCATCGCCAACGACTCTCGCCTTCAATCGGCTGCAAAGCGTGCATTGGTACGGTGGCCGGTCGCGTCATACACTGGCCCTTCGTCCTGCACGCGTGTGAGCCGCTTGGTGTGGACGGCCGCTAGCGTCTGTCCACCAGGCCACCTGGATCCACTCCGCTGTTGCATGCTTCCCGTGCAATGCATGGCATGCGTTTCCGGCCGGCTGAGTGCTATTGGCAAATCTGACTGCGGTCCTCATGCCACGTCCGACCCATGCAGAGGCACGTCGCGGGTGTTTCGTATTCGGCTCATGTCTTTTGGATTCTCGCTCGTCGCGTCTACGATCAGATCAATCGTCTACGCGCAGCTTGGTAGGATCTCATGAAGATTATTTTTGAGTGCAACGTGTTTCTTCACCAATCGAGCAACGGGCTGCCGCTGCGTCGCCCCGTTGAGCCGTAGCGTCGCCGCCCCTGTGGTTTTTTCTGTGGCTGCACCGATCCGCGTTGTCTCTACGTCGCCCCTTCGGGCCGTAGCGTCGCGGCCCGTGGTCCCCATCGCTGCCATGAGAACGTTTCTTAGGTTGCACCAACTCGCATGCTGCCGCTGTGTCGCTCCTTCGGGTCGTAGTGTTGCAGCCCGCGGTCAACCGCCAAATCGAGGTCGTCCGCTCCAGGCCGTCCCCGAGGCTGCACCGACCCTGGCACTGCCGCTGCGTCAGCCGTAGCGACCGTGACACACGATCCCTGCAACCGCCCTGAGGTCTTTCCCGCCGTCGCCCCGACCTGCCCGCCGCCGCTGCATCGCCCCTTCGGGCCGTAGCAGTGCGGCCCGCGGTCCACCTTCGTTCCCGCGCGTCGACTTCAAGAGGTGTGCGCCGTGCCACCTCCCTTGGTGCGGGAACGCCACTGTCCGCGCCGGTCTTCGTCATGTTGTTGGGTTCTTTCTCGCCTACTTCGAGCATCGCTGCCACAATCCCTTCCTAGCCGCCGTTGGCGCCTCCTCAGGCTGCCGCCGCCGTCGCTCTTCTTCCACGGCTCCAAGGTGACTTCCTCGACACTGGCTACCCCGACTTTACATCAACCACGGCGTTCTTTGCACGGCAACCTCAACCACGGCTACATCGCCTACGCTCTCGGCTATTTTGACAAACAGCACAAAGGGCTACCGCCTTGCTTAAGCAACCTCGTCGGTTTTCATTCCAGCCACGCCTTCCGCGATGTATCGACCGTTACGACTGTGCGGGCGTGTCTGTTGGATTGCCTTCCGATTATTCTCCAGTCTCACTATCTACGTCGCTACCGTTGTGACTGTGGGGGGTGTTGAGTATAATGTTTATTTACAAAACATAGGATAGCGTAGGATTTATTCTACCTTGTCTTGTACTCCAAGACGACCATGTACTCCTATATATATGCCCACAAGGCTCAATCAATACAATGAATAACTATTCCACCAAATCCCTCTCCGCCTTCTAACAATTCCAAAAGACGAATGTCGGTGTCAAAACCGGCGGATCTCGGGTAGGGGGTCCCGAACTGTGCATCTAGGCAGATGGTAACAGGAGACGAGGGACACGATGTTTTACCTAGGTTCGGGCCCTCTCGATGGAGGTAAAACCCTACGTCCTGCTTGATTAATATTGATGATGTGTATTACAAGAGTGGATCTACCACGAGATCAAGGAGGCTAAACCCTAGAAGCTAGCCTATGGTATGATTGTTGTAATGGAGGTTATGTCCTACGGACTAAAGCCCTCCGGTTTATATAGACACCGGAGAGGACTAGGGTTACACAGAGTCGGTTACAATGGTAGGAGATCTACATATCCGTATTGCCAAGCTTGCCTTCCACGACAAGGAAAGTCTCATCCGGACACGGGACGGAGTCTTCAATCTTGTATCTTCGTAGTCTTGGAGTCCGGCGGACAATGATAGTCCGGCTGTCCGGACACCCCCTAGTCCAGGACTCCCTCAGTAGCCCCTGAACCTGGCTTCAATGACGATGAGTCCGGCGCGCATAATGTTCGGCATTGCAAGGCGGGTTCCTCCTTTGAATAATCCAGAGATTGTGAACACCAGGATAGTGTCCGGCTCTGCAAAATAAATTCCACATTCCACCATAGAGAGAATAATATATACACAAGTTCAATCTGCTGACGTATTTTGCGGCATGACGTCACACCACTACCAAGCCTTTACTTGAATCGTTTTTTATTATACCACCTCAGCGCGTTTAACGAAGCGGTTTCCTTGGCACGTCTTGTCGAAGCAGAGATCGTGTTCCCCTTATTCCGGGATTCTCATCAATACGGATGTGGGTAACCCAACCGCACCATTGATGGTGGCGCTTGGGAGATAAGCGAGTTTTACCAGGCTAGTGGGGACGCATAGTCTTCGTCCGCCCATATATAAGGGATAAGGATTCACCTTTTCACCTACGCCTTCTTCCTCCTTTGCTTATCCATCTCCGTGCACTCGAGCTCTAGCGCCCAAGCTCGCGCATCTCGCCTCGACCTTCTCCGACCATGTCCGGAGCGGGAGGTAAATGGTTGGCCTCCACCGTTAAGGAGGAGCACTCACAAAGCTGCGCAGCGCCGGATACCTTTCCGGCGACGTCGCGCACCGGCTGCCCGAGGAGGGGCAGCTCATCCCCACCCCCAGGCCCCATGAGAGGGTCGTTTTCCTTCCCCACTTCCTCCGCGGACTGGGCTTTCCACTTCACCCCTTTGTCCGGGAGCTCATGTTCTACTATGGCCTGGATTTCCATGATTTGGCGCCGAACTTCATCCTCAACATATCGGCGTTTATCGTCGTGTGTGAGGCCTTCCTCTGCATCCAGCCCCACTTCGGCCTGTGGCTCAAGACCTTCAATGTCAAGACGAAGGTAGTGAAGGGCACTCAAGCGGAGTGCGGAGGCGCCATGTTGGGCAAGATGCCCAACGTCCTTTGGTTCGAAGGGGCCTTCGTGGAATCTGTCAAGGGGTGGCAGTCGGGGTGGTTCTATATCACTGAGCCGCGCGACCCTACGTGGGCGGCGGCCCCCGAGTTCAGATCTGGTATCCCTACGCAGCTCACCTCCTGGAAAGAGAAGGGCTTGTTGTGGGGTAATTCGAAGGAGCTGACGGGACTCCAAGCCTGTATCCAGAAGCTGGTGAACAAGAAGCTCAGGCTGGTTAACATGGTCCAAGTCATGCTCGTCCGCCGGATTCTCCCATGCCAAGAACGGGCATTCAATCTGTGGGAGTTCGATCCGGAACAGCACCAGGCACTGAGCGGGCTCTTCGACACAACGTACGAAGGCGCCTGGAGGGTGCTGTTTAAGGGTGCCGAAGCCCCTGCATCCACGATGGAAGATCGCGGAATCCACTCGCAGCGTCCCGCTGACGAGGTAAGTGATTCTACCCATTTACGGGACACTTGTTGTTAATAGTTCGACCCTAAGCGGGTTTTAATCTCCCTTTTCCTTTGACAGGAATGGATGAAGAAGGCCGAGCAGCTCATCTGCCCGACTCCCATGCCGGAAGACCCAGTGGACGCCCGTCTAGCGAGGCTGTTGGTTCTGGCACCGCACGTGGTGCCGGAGAAGAAGGCCAAGAAGGTGGCCACGGGCACTCGAAAGAGTTCCCGTTTTCAGGTGTCCGATGACTCCGAGGCGGATTCCTCCCCCGAAGATGAGGAGGAGGAAGAAGACTCTCTCCCAGAGGAGGGAGAGAGAAAGAGGAAGGCCTCCCCAATAGGGGAGGCCGAAGGGTCCAAGAGGGGAAGAACTATTCCCCCGGACAGCTCCGCCAACACCAACGTTGGCGATGAAGAGTTGCCCTCAAGGGCCAGGCCTCAGGCGAGATCGTAAGTATCCGGATCCTGAATGATCTACAATTTCTTTTTGTTCACATAGTGTCCTTCTAATGCCGCATACTGCCTGCAGTCCGGCCGACGATGATCTCCCTGCTTCGTCGAGCGGGTCGTTGGCTGCGTCGGATGTGGAATCCATTCCGACTGCCTCCACCCCTCGCGCCGCTGAGGACGCCGAGGTGGGATCCCAGGAAGGGACCCATCAGGAGGAGGCTCCAGAGGCGCCGCAAGGCAGCCTCCCGGACTTTGCGCCGGACTCTACGCTGGAACCTGCAGTGGTTCCAGAGTCCGGCAGGCGGCCCCTTCGCAAGAAGGGCAAGACCATGACACCGGCGGCCCCCGCCCAACCGGAGGCGCCGGACAACTTGTTGGAGGCGCTCAAAGGCGCTTCCATCGAGGAAGAACACCGCACTATCATGAGTGCGGTGATTCAGAAGGTTCAGCTCGCCAAGAGCGGGCTGACCGAAGCCTGCAGCAGCCTTCTAACAGGCTTTGAGGTAAGAAGTTAAAATTATGTAATGTAATACCGCATAGACAGTAGCCCCTGATGCTCAGTTCGGCGTTCGGAAAGAAAAGCCGGACTGAGGATCTAAAAAGATATACGCAGGGTTGCTAAAAAAATATGTCAATATGGGTTTGCAGGCTGCGCTGCTGACCTCTGCCGCACTGACTGCGGAGGTCGGTGCATTGAAGCAGGATCTCGAGCGGTCCGAGCAAGATCTCGGCCGTGCCAAGAAGCAGCTCGAGGACAAAGAAGGTGAGTAACACCACTTTAAAGATTTACCTTACAGAAAAGGATTTAGGTTGCAATAAAAATGACAAGGATAACATGGGTACTGCAGGGGCCACTAACGAGGTGGCAACCCTGAAGGAGGCTGTGTCCGCGGCCGAACGCAATGCGGCCGCAAAACGGGCAGAGCAAGATAAGTAGGAGGCGCGGGTGGCGGAAGTGCGGCGAGAACTCCAGGCTCTCATGGAGAAGCATGAGAGTTTGGAGTGTGACTCAAAGACTCGAGAGTCCGAGCTCACCTCGGCTCTCGAAAGTGCCAAGTCCGCCAAGGCCGAGGCCCGTAAGGCCCTTCAGGAGGTTGAAGATGTAAAGAAGATAGCGGCGGGTAAGGCATTTTCCATGCAAAGCAAGCATGTTAATGTAAACTACCTGATACTTACCCGAATTCGGATCTCTCCAGGGGCGTTTGCAGATCTGCCGTGCAGTGTATCCGATGCCGCCGCATTCTACTGTGGCCAGGAGGGGAGCTCAACGGAGAAGGTCTTCTGGTCTCAGTACACTGAGGCCGGCCATCCGGTGCCCCCTAGCGACCAGCTGAAGCAGCTGGTCGAGCTCCACAAGGCGGTTGAGCAGGCCATGAAGGGCCTCATAGTCCGGCTGTGGCCTGGACAAGCCATGCCTGGGAGCTACTTCGGCCTTGTGCGGTGGCTGGTGGATGCGTGCCCCTGGGTGGAGGTCGTCAAGCGCTCCGCCTGTATTGAAGGTGCTCGTCGGGCCCTTGCCCGCGCGAAGGTGCACTGGGGCAGGCTGGATGCGGAGAGGCTTCTTACTGACCCGCCGCCAGCGGGCAAGGAGTATCGTACGCCCGAAATGTACTATAAGACTGTCCTGAAGGGTGCCCGCAATATTGCGGATGAGTGCCCTAGAGATGTAATTATTGAGTAAACTCGCTATGTATTATCCTGTGCGCTGAAAACTTTGTTCAGATGCGCTTAAGCAACGCTTGTTTAATTTAAAATATTACCTTCTGTGCGGCCGTTTATAAAATCTGAGAGATGGCAAGTCGTTGGCTTCAGCCCCCGAGCCGCAAGTGCTGGGGTGTTCGGGATAAACTTGAGCAATCTTGTTCCCATTTTTGGGTCCATCTAGGGAGGCGCTCAACACAACGAACAAGGCAACCGGACTTATAATGCTTGAACACTCTCACTTAGCCATAGAATTCTATAATTTTAAATTTCGGCGAAGCCCCTAGTATTCGGAAGACCGAATTCGGGGCGCTATCCACGCCTTCGTCGGACATTATCCGGTACTTCGCTCGAAGCGGCATTAGTCTTTAGGGACCCGAAAAGACCTCTCGAACAGCGACCAGTCTCTCGCCTTATCATGCCAGTCAGTTTTAGCTTTCTCCACTGAGGCGCTCGCCCAGCTCAACCGGGGCGCAATCGTAGTGGTTCTCCCAGTGCCACCTTAGCCGACAGAACGGAACGTAAGGCACCAGAACGTGGGAGCCGGGCAAACCCAACTATTGACCCAAGACATGATTCGGAGCCGATTCATATAATGCTATAAGTTCGGGGTGCCGCACTTGTGAAAGTGTTCGGACTTATCACACCATAATGCGGGGAACATAAGCCCCTGGTGTATTCGGCCGTACCAAAATATATGGGTGCAAGATGTCATTAATGAACATATGTGTAAAGTAATGCAATAACAGGCAAAAAATGCTGCATTATTTATTCAAGGAATTCTGCTATGAGTGCGGAACGATACAAATAGTGCGGTAAGCAAGGGATTGGACTAAATAAACATGTCCCCCTCCAGGGGTGGGCTGCGGACTGGCGTATATAATCGAATTTAATGCTCGTAATGGAGACCACCTTAGTGTTCGTCGCAGCCTTCTTCCCTCCCTGGCTGTTGCATCGTGAGTTCGGCGGGTTCGCCACCGGACAGAACCTCTGGTGAACGGAGTCCTGTGTATAAAAAAAGGAAAATAGAGAAAAAGGCGACACATTTGTGAGCCCCTGGTGTGGTCGAGCCGCACTCTGGGTCTGTTGTGGTCGTGCCCCTCCTCCTAGGCCCATGGTATCTCCAGAGCGTAGTGATGTACGCGGAGGGTTGGTCTTGCAATCATGCGAGGGCTGGGGTTGGGGCCGCATTGCTACGCGTGCTCGGAACGTGCCAGGTGGTCTTGGTTGATGTTGCTCCGGGCGCGTTTGGCTGTGTCCGGCCGTTTAACGGCCGGACTCGAAAATTGCCTTATAAGGCTGCTCTGTACTTCTGCCGCGAGAGCCGCTGTATGTTCCTCCATTCGTAGGGAGCGTTCCGTATTTCCATTGACCGTGATAACTCCACGAGGGCCTGGCATCTTGAACTTGAGGTATGCGTAATGCGGCACCGCGTTGAACTTTGCAAACGCGGTTCGTCCGAGCAGAGCGTGATAGCCGCTGCGGAACGGGACTATATCGAAGATTAACTCCTCGCTCCGGAAATTGTACGGGGATCCGAAGACCACTTCCAGTGTGACTGAGCCTGTACAATTGGCCTCAACACCTGGTATGACGCCTTTGAAGGTCATTTTTGTAGGTTTAATCCTTGATGGGTCTATGCCCATCTTGCGCACCGTATCTTGATAAAGCAGGTTCAGGCTACTGCCGCCGTCCATCAGGACTATCGTGAGGTGAAATCCATCGACGATTGGGTCTAAAACCAATGCGGCGAATCCGCCATGGCGGATACTGGTCGGATGGTCTCTTCGATCGAAAGTGATCGGGCAAGAGGACCATGGATTGAACTTAGGGGCGACTGGCTCCATCGTGTATACGTCCCTTAGTGCACGCTTCCGCTCCCTCTTGGGCATATGGGTTGCGTATATCATGTTCACCGTCCGCACTTGTGGGGGGAAACCCTTCTGTCCTCTACTGTTCGGCGGCGGGTCTCTTCCTCGTCGTCGCTATGCAGCCCCTTGTCATTGTTTTCGGCAATTAACTTGCCCGCCTGCTTGAATACCCAAAAGTCTCTGTTGGTGTGATTAGCTGGCTTTTCGGGGGTGCCATGTATCTGGCATAAGTGGTCGAGTATTCGGTCCAAATTGGACGGACCCGGAGTGGTTCTTTTGAATGGCTTCTTCCGCTCACCGGGTTTAGAGCCTCGGAATCCGGTGTTGACTGCCGTATCCTCTTTGTCGTCGCCGTTAATGCGGCGTTTATTTTTTGTTTCAACGCGACCTGCCATTATGGTCCTTAGTATCCGGACTGCCAGAATTTTTACTGAGGTTATTGCTGTGAGCTAGCCAGCTATCCTCTCCCGCACAGAAGCGGGTCATTAACGATGTGAGGGCTTCCATGGATTTCGGCTTTTCCTGTCCTAGGTGCCGGGCTAGCCACTCGTCGCGGATGTTATGTTTGAAGGCTGCGAGGGCCTCTGCATCCGGACAGTCGACGATTTGATTTTTCTTTGTTAAGAACTGTGTCCAGAACTGTCTGGCCGATTCGTCTGGCTGCTGAATTATGTGGCTTAGGTCATCTGTGTCTGGTGGTCGCACATATGTGCCCTGGAAGTTGTCGAGGAATGCGGCTTCCAGGTCTTCCCAACACCCAATTGACTCTGCGGGCAAGCTGTTAAGCCAATGCCGAGCTGGTCCTTTAAGCTTGAGTGGGAGATACTTGATGGCGTGGAGATCATCACCGCAGGCCATATGGATGTGAAGTAGATAATCTTTGATCCAAACCGCGGGGTCTGTCGTGCCATCATAAGATTCAATGTTTACGGGTTTAAACCCTTTGCGGATTTGGTGATCCATTACTTCGTCAGTGAAGCATAATGGGTGTGCGGCGCCTCTGTATTGAGCAATATCGCGACGTAGCTCGAGAGAGCGTTGTCTGCTGCGTTCTATCCGGTCGGAGTTGTTGTATCCGGCGCGACGGTATTCGTCGTGGGTCGTGGGGCGCCCGCGTGATCCATAGATGGATATGGATTGCCATGCTTTGTCCTCCAATATATCTCGCAAGTCCGGAGCGTTCCCTCTTGGCTTCGCGCTTTTGGAGCGGTGCCGGGGTACGGTCCTGGTGGAGGGCCTGGATGCCTCTCTGTCGCGATCACGGGGTGGTCGGTCGGCCGTATTGTGCGCTGGTGATGAAGGTATGTATGCTTCTTCCTCTAATCGGGGGAGCAACTTGTGTTTTGGGTAACTCTTGGAGGGACGTTCGAGTTCATACTCTTCGGCCGCGAGGACCTCGGTCCATCTGTCAGCCAGCAGGTCTTGATCAGCTTGAAGCTGCTGCAGCTTTTTCTTTAGGCTATTGGCCGTGGCGATAAGCCTGCGTTTAAAACGCTCTTGTTCGACGGGATCCTCCGGCACGACGAATTCGTCGTCGTTGAGGCTTGCCTCGTCTTCGGAGGGAGGTATGTAATTATCGTCCTCGACCTCTTCGTCAGCCGCTCTCTCGTGAGGGCTTGCTTCTGCGTCCTCCTGCGCTGAATCTTGCTGGAGGGGATTGTCTTCGGCACTGTCTGGGGTGTTATTATCTCCTGTGCTGGAATCTCCATTCTTGCTGTGGCGGGATTTAGAGCGGCGCCGCTGACGTCGGCGCTTGGGCTGTTTCTTTAAGGAATCTGCCTCCGCTGCTTCTTCGCCGTCCCCATCTTTTGGGGTGTCCACCATGTATATGTCATATGACGAGGTGGTCTTCTAGTGCCTTGTAGGCGCTGGTTCTTGATCGTCTCCGGCATCGTCGTCCATACCGTCGATGTCTTCGGAGTCATAGTCTAGCATGTCGGTTAGATCGTCGACAGTGGCTACAAAGTGGGTGGTGGGTGGGCCCTGAATTTCTTCGTTGTCCGCATCCCAACCATCCTGGCCATAGTCCGGCCAGGTCTCTCCGGATAGCGAGAGATGTTTTAGCAAATTTAGGATGTCGCCAAAGGGCGAGTGTTGGAAGATGTCCGCGGCGGTGAACTCCATGACCGGCGCCCAATAAGATTCGATTGGCAGGGGCGCGGGAGGTTCGGAGTCCGGCAGGGAGTCCGGCACCTCGGAGTTACGAGCTTTGCAGGGGACGAGGTTAGTGTTCGGCTCCATCGCCGTGGAAGTTGCAGCCCCCGAGGTGGTGTCCAGCCACCGGTCCTCAATCTAGGCGATCGGCTCCGGACTGAGGGCTGGAGCGGATTTGTGTGCGGCCACCAAGGCACTGTCCGGCGGCAGAGCTAAATCATGCCCATCGTGATAGCGCGGCACGCTCGGCTGTGGCTCGAGTCCGTCGAAGATCAAGTCCCCGCGGATGTCGGCCGTGAAGTTTAGGCTTCCGAACCTGACCTGACGGCCAGGGGCATAGCTTTCGATCTGCTCCAGATGGCCAAGTGAATTGGCCCGCAGTGCGAAGCCGCCGAATACGAAGGTCTGTCCGGGGAGGAAAGTCTCACCCTGGACGGCGTTGTTGTTGGTTGAAGAAGCCATCGAGCCTATCGGCGACGACACAGAGAAACTCTCAATGAAAGCACCAATGTCGGTGTCAAAACCGGCGGATCTTGGGTAGGGTGTCCCGAATTGTGCGTCTAGGCGGATGGTAACAGGAGACGAGGGGCACGATGTTTTACCCAGGTTCGGGCCCTCTCGATGGAGGTAAAACCCTACGTCCTGCTTGATTAATATTGATGATGTGTATTACAAGAGTGGATCTACCACGAGATCAAGGAGGCTAAACCCTAGAAGCTAGCCTATGGTATGATTGTTGTAATGGAGGTTATGTCCTACGGACTAAAGCCCTCCGGTTTATATAGACACTGGAGAGGGCTAGGGTTACACAGAGTCGGTTACAATGGTAGGAGATCTACATATCCGTATTGCCAAGCTTGCCTTCCACGCCAAGGAAAGTCCCATCCGGACACGGGACGGAGTCTTCAATCTTGTATCTTCGTAGTCTTGGAGTCCGGCAGACGATGATAGTCCGGCTATCCGGACACCCTCTAGTCCAGGACACCCTCAACGAACATACAAGCCTAGCTACGATGCATTCGCAGAACAAATGATAGAATGACTCTTATCCCCCCAAAGAAAAGAAAAAACTCCTCTCAGGTTATCTCTGATCATCACTTTGTCCTGAGATAAAGTCATAATAAAACTATACAAGGGGGATTTTCAGAAACCACACAGATGCCATGAAGATTGGTTGCACCGATGCCATCACCCATTGGCATCCAGAAAGGAGCCACCATGTTAAGTTTGGCCCAACCTGGGGGACGCTTGGTCCAGCAAGGGTGCCCGTGTTATCGTAGTGCGGCTGCTGCTGTGGTGGCCGGCTATGTATATGATACAGTAGATCAGATCAGGCTGATGCTTGTCGTTGTATGGTGTAACTCTGTGTGGTTCTTGTTGGAAATATGAGCAATTTACCGAACAATTTTATTAACAGAAATACTAGATAAAGCATGGCTAGTATAGTAGTGATAAAATAAGCCATGTGATTTGACAAAGAGAAGGTAAACAACATCTTCATATATGAACCGTAACTAAACATATATAGAGCAGACAGTATAGCAAGTTGCATATATGAAATAGAGTATAACATATCTAGGGCAAATACTAGAACAAGGAACTGTAGTAGAACTTCTAATAGAAAGGGAATGAACACGTACGGGACAGCAGCAGCAGAAGCGCTGGACTTGGGGTCGGTGTCCTTGCCAGCCATGTCATCGAGGAGGTCGTGGACGTCGTGGAAGTAGTCATCGGAGTCCGAGGCGTCCGTGACGAAGAAGTCAGTAGTCGCGCGAAGCGCTCCCCAAAAACCTTATCACCCTTCTCCCGTACAGGACTCAAAAGGTGCGGTTTCAGAGGCCTACTATCCCAACTCGCGGTGCACGCCGCAAGACGGGATGAGGAAGACAGCAGCAGCTCAACTATTGGAACCAGTGGCGAGAGGAAGGAGAAGTTCTGGTGCATCTCTTTGAGAGGACCGACCTCCCTTTTATAGGCGAGAGGCTACGTCGGGAGCTAAAAGGAACGCGGGAGACGAAACGAACAGGTAGCAACTGAAGGGTGCAGCGTTTTTATTCAATATCCACTACAGCAAAAACTTTCCAGCTCCCGAGTGACCTTTCGTATACCCGTAGTGCGTAGCAAAAATTTAGACATCGGCTCGGCCCATTCCCGCAACCCACGGCGCGTCGTGACGAGGCGTGGCGTGGCGAGGCGAGCGGCGCAGGAGGAGCGCGCGTGGATATCCCTCTTGTTCTCATGCTCATACAAGTGGGGAAAGAACCTCCCTTATAAGGAGGTCCAACTCCCACTAAACTAGCAATGTGGGACTAAACTTTAGTAGTATCCCTTGCCTTGCACAAATGGGCTAACTG
Organism: Triticum timopheevii; assembly: GCA_963921465.1. Taxonomy (NCBI): domain Eukaryota; kingdom Viridiplantae; phylum Streptophyta; class Magnoliopsida; order Poales; family Poaceae; genus Triticum; species Triticum timopheevii. The sequence continues at coordinate 427,418,664 of OY997262.1, forward strand.
GGCCTCTAGGATTTATTTAGGAATTTCTGAAATAGTTATTGGGTTGTCCCAAAATAGACTAAATTCCAGCAATCCCCCACCAGATCCCAGAGGCACACAAAATTTGCCTTTGGTTCCAAACCATTGTTTTATATACCGGTACTGCAGTGGAGACTGTTAAGTTGTTCTTCCACCTAGAACCCTATGATACACTAGTAAGCAACTTGAACAATGGACTAGGCCTTGAACTGCAAGTTTTTTGCGAATCTAGCTTCACATAAAGCCTTGACCAATACGTGGCTACCGTGGGTCTTCCCCGCGGGTGGAGCTTATGCGTCATACTCCGCGACCTTTCATGAGTTTACTAGGGAGAACCCTACTCCCACAGATTGCGATGTTTAACAATCAGACTCATATAGGTGTGTTCTTCAAAAGATGTTCTACAGGACGACATCTCTGCTTCAATGAGCCACTTAAAACACATTAAGATATACATCAACCTGCCATGCAGATTAGGAGAGTATTGCATCTTCATGGAGTGGTATTGTTGATAGTAAGGATACTCACCTCTCAGTTGACCAACAACTTGTCTTCCACATCTGATTCACGGGATCTCCGATCACAAAGAATAGGTTACCACTGTGAACAACCCATATTGTGGGTCTCATACCCATCTCTCTTGATGCATTATCTATCACATTATGTGATAGACTCTTAGTAAAAGGATCTGCCAGATTCTTAGACGTTTGGATATAATCCAATGCAATAACTCCGGGGTTTTTCATTTTCCTGACATACTTTAACCTTCTCTGAACATGTCTTGATGACTTCATGTTATCCTTTGAGCTGCTCACTTTCGTGATCACAGTTTGATTGTCACAATTCATAAGGATACCCGGTATAGGTTTCTCAGCTACCGGCAAGTCATTCAAGAGCCGATGAAGCCAATCTGCTTTGGCCATAGCTGTATCTAGTGCTGTGAGTTCTGCTTCCATTGTTGACCTTGTTAAGATGGTCTGTGTCACAACCGGTTTTTCCTGGTATTAATTTCCAGAAAATGGCCGTTGTGCTCACCAGCCCCAGGATAACTGTTAGCTGATGAGGCACCAACTTGATACAGAAATTCCAAGCAAAATACAAAATATGTAGTACAAGACCATTCTGGCCTATGAGTACAACAAGTGATTTCTAGAGGTTGATGGCGGAAGCGGTTTGTGGATCATCGGTGTCTATGGGACTCCATTTCCCAACAGGAACAGCTGACCAGGTTAACTCCTATCTTCACGAGGCTGCTATCACCGTTGCTAGGTTATGGGGCTGTCGTCGCAACGCTCCTCTCCGTGCAGGAAATCTGGCCAAGACAATAGCCAGGGACAAGCCAGTGAGTACTTTGAATGTACTCGCAAACATTATGAACACGGGTATAATGTAATGATAATTGTGCGCTGAAATATTCAATGATTACATCGTTAGTCATAAAATAAAATCTCTGATGCATGCAAGCAAGTTATTTATATGCAACATGAATATGCAATAATGGGGTAGCAATAACATGCACCGATCGGGTGTCTGAAGCGACGCCTCAAAAGGGCCAGGATATGAAGCATGCCTCAGTCGGGCGTCTAAGCGACACCGCATAAAGGGCTTATAAAGAAAATAACAAGCATGCCACAGTCGGGCATCTGAGAGACGCCACGTAAAGGGCTTATAAGAAAATAACAAGCATGCCACAGTCGGGCGTCTGAGCGACACCACATAAAGGGCATATAAGAAAATAACAAGCATGCCACAGTCGGGCGTCTGAGTGACACCACTTAAAGGGCTTATAAGAAAATAACAAGTATGCCACAGTCGGGCGTCTGAGTGACACCACATAAAGGGCTTATAAAGAAAATAACAAGCATGCCACAGTCGGGCGTCTGAGCGACACCACATAAAGGGCTTATAAGAAAAATAATCACAATGAATATCCAGGAGGTAGAACCGTCCCAGGGATACTCAATGATATAATGGGTTAGTCCATAATAAGCATAAACATAATTATCACAAGTCATCAGTCATGACCCACGTTCTGGTTTAGTAGTTTCTCCTCCGAAGACCGACACTAAGACCGACACTTGACCCATCCCAGACTGTAGTCCTTAACCATGGACGCGGCTATTCGAATAGGTTTAATCTCTGCAGAGTGTGTAATCTTTACCCACGAGTAACGGATTCCTTTAGTCCATCGGGACTAATTCCATCTACGGTCTGTTAATTGAAAACACACCTGACTTGCACACACCAGCTTAACTCACCGGTGTCTGGAATCACCCACGACACCTGTCAAGCAAAACTCTAAGTGGGGAGGCTACAACCTCGCGTAGCATGGGATCAAATTTATACCGCGCGCTCTAAGGGGTGCCCCCCTCTCAGTCCTAACCGGAAACACCCATGCCCCCGGACCAGGTGGCCTGCCTACCGGCTACAACCGGCATCTTCCACCATGGCCTCTCTGTACGGTGTGTGCTTGAAAGGGGTTGACGACTTACTGAACCGTACCCTACCTGTTGTAGGGACAAGTGGTAGTACGAAACAAGTATGGGGGTTACTGGAACAAGACTCGATCTACGGTCGACTTACGAGGTTTATAATTTCCCTGCATGACATGTATAACAAATATATTTCAACCATCGCAATCAACACTCATTATACCTTACTATGCCATACCGGACATAACCGTCCCGACGGAGACCGGCGACAAGCTCACGCCTACCCAAGGCAGAGCTTTCCCGGATTCCTTTCCGGCATGCATGCAAGCTACATAAGGATGAATACCATCACAAGTATACTCATTTCCAACAGTATGGAAATCACTAATATGCATCCATGCAAATGATCATATCACATGAAATAACAAGTCCTTCGAAATGAGGTGGTGTTATAAACGTGTCAACGAACACACCAAAAATATTATGCCGGGGTTCAGAATGCTTGCCTTCAAGTTGTGGGGAGGCAGGGTGCACTCCAAAACCTTTGAAGGCTTTCTCCTCTCTCCAAAAATCCTATTTAAAAATATTTTTGAATCAATATACAATTTCAAAAACAATACAAAAAATTGTCTGATTTTTTTTGAAATAAATCTTAAAATAAACTAGACAAAATTTTAAAGAATACAGAAAAAGATTCAATCAAAAATACTTCTCTGTTTAAAAGTTATAAGGGTTTTAATCCAGGGACCTTCCTGTAATGAAACATAAAACTCTCAGGGGGCAGAACAGAAAAGTGCAGAAAACGATTCAGATTAGAAAGGGCATTGGCCTGAATACGTTTTTAGAAAACGGTTCCAAAAAAAGAATAGAGAGGCTGACGGGCGGGTCCCACCCATCAGGTTTGAATATTCAAAAGAGGCGGCAGAGCTAGTCGGCGCCCGAGAGCTGCGGAGGTCGCCGGCGGCGATCCACGGCGAGGGAGGGGGATCGGGGAGTACATCCGTGTTCAGTGCATCCCTCCGCGTCGGTGGGTGGTGGTAGTGGTCGCCGGCGAGCAACACGTCGACGGCGGCCCTTGCTCCGGCGGACGGTGGTTCGGGTAGTCGTGGGCCTCGTCGGAGAGAGCTGCTGGGGTCTAATTGGAGTGGGGGTTAGTCTTCTAGAGACGCCATGAGGCTACGGGCAAGCCTAGGGCGGTGGAGGAGCTCTCACAATTGAGAACGCTGCCGGAGCCCAAGGCGGACGGAGGTAGCCGGAGTTGAGGAAGAAGGGCCCCTCGAGGCTCTTCCAGTGGCTGGGCGGGGTCTGGTGAGGTGGTGGAGGTGTGCGGGGGCGAGGGCGAGCTCGGAGGCGTTATATATAGCCGGCCCGAGGCGGTTGCCGTGAACGGGATAAGTCCGGCGAGCGATTACGGCGGTGCTGTGGCTGGACAGTCGGTTTAGGGGCTCGAGCATCGACTAGACGGGGTAATGGTTCCACCCCGGTGCATAACTCTGCAAGGCAGGGGCGGTTACGGCCTGTCCCCAACGGAATGGCCGTGCGGCCCGTCGGCGGCAGGAAGCGCGCCCTGCGCATGCCAGGCCACGGCGACGGTGCCGCATGCGTGCGCTGGCAAGGGAGACGGCCATGCGGAGCTCCCAGGTGGCTTGGGCGGTGCCGAACGGCGTTGTGCCGCAGGGTGTCTCCTATTGGTCGCCACGGAAGGTTCGGCCGCCGCGGAAGACGCCGGCGCAGGCGGGCCAGGGTGCCACCGACGCCAGGAACCAGCCAAGTGCGCGTGCGGCGCTCTGGACATGGAGGAGGGGCCGTGCGCAACGCGCCAGATCCACAGTTGACGCGTGACTGAATACTGACGAAGAAATGACACTGAAACTCTGAATCTCTGAATATTTCTGAAAGTGAACAGAAACAGTGTCGGCCAAGTGTTCGACGAAATGATTTTGGTATGTGAGAGGTTCTCCTTGAGATGATCTTTGGTGGAGTGGCTTCTCATTGTGTCTGGGGGCTTCCTGAATTTTGGTAGAATTTTTGGAGAAGGGGAAATATGAATTTCACCAAATTTGACAAATCTGGTCCAAACTTGCAGAGGCTGAAACTTGAAAATTTTGAAAAGAGGAAGAGTGGATCTTGATGGTTCTAGGTTGTGGGTGCTAAGGACTATCCAGAGGAGTTGATTTGAGATCAAAACTCAAAGGAAATTAGGTACTTCCTTTGTAAATCACCTAGGCCTAAAATAATTGACAGAAATGTTTTGGGAAATAAAATAAATGGAATAAATTCAGAAATGGTTTGGACTAGTTGGAACAGAATGTTAGGATTGCCCCAAGTGGAAGGGAGTGGTCTTGGAAGGATTTACCACATGAGGCATGGTAAAACCATGGGTGGTTTCAATATAAGATAGGTCCCAAAACTCCTAGGGTTTTCTCTTAAAGAAAATAAATCCCAAAAAATAAATTTGAGAAGGGGACAAACAGAAGAAAGGTTTTTAATAACCAAACACCGCTGTTGATGAAGATACCAAAATAAAATCCTTGCTAAGGGGAAAAAGTTTTGAGAGGGAAGAGAGTCCAATAAATTTGGGAAGTATTTCACTTGAGGTAAAAACTCCATGATAATAAGAAAGGAAATGTTTCAAAAATCAAAAGTGAGCCCGGAAAAATAAAAGTTTTAATTTCCTGGTAAAATTTTAATTAATAAAACATGGTTGAAATTTTGGGGTGTCACAGTCTGCTTGCAAGACTTCCAAGAAATAGCGCCACCTCCATGAGTGAATACATATCCGCTCGTGGCCTTTATCTCATCAGCATCTGAGATCCAGTTTGAGTCACTATACCCTTCAAGCACCTTTGGGTGCCTGGTGTAGTGAGCTCCATAATTCGCAGTGCCTTTCAAATAACGCAAGACTCTTTCTAGAGCTTTCCAATGCACATCTCCTGGTTTTGAGACAAACCGACTCAGTTTGCTAACAGCAAAATAGATGTCAGGTCTTGTAGAACTGGCTAAGTACATAAGCGAGCCAATAATCCGAGAATATTTCAATTGACCTCTAGCAATTCTTTGATTCTTTCGAAGCAGCACGCTAGCATATATGGTGTTGGAGAGGGCTTGCAGTCACTATATCCAAAGCGACTCAAGATCTTTTCCACATAGTGAGATTGAAGCAAATTAATCCCACCATCATCGTCTCTCAACAGCTTAATGTTCACAATGACATCAGCCACTCCTAAATCCTTCATCTGAAAACAACAAGATAGGAAATATTTGACCTCCTTAATAACATTAAGATTTGTTCCGAAAATCAATATGTCATCAACATACAAGAAAAGGATAACTCCCTCGCCCCCACCATCGCGATAGTACAGACATTTGTCAGCTTCGTTTACAACAAAGCCTGCAGCTGTTAAAGTTCTTTCAAACTTCTCATGCCACTGTTTAGGTGCTTGCTTGAGTCCATAAGAAGACTTCAGCAACTTGCACACTTTTCCTTCCTGACAATCTAGTACAAACCGTTCTGGTTGTTCCATATAAATTTCCTCGTCCAACTATCCATTTAGGAAAGCAGTCTTAACATCCATTTGATGAACAAGAAGACCATGTGAGGTAGCTAGTGAAAGTAGAACTTGAATAATGGTCAGTCGAGCCACATGTGAGTAAGTATCAAAGAAGTCTTCACCTTCCTTTTGGGTATAAGCCTTAGCCATGAGCCGAGCCTTGTACTTTTCAATAGTACCATCAGGCCTAAGGTTCTTGTTGAATACCCATTTGCATCCTATAGGTTTGCACCCATAAGGACGATTAGTTATCTCCCAAGTTTCATTCGCCAAGATGGAATCCATCTCACTACGAACCGCTTCCTTCCAGTAGTCAGCATCTTCAGATGCATAGGCCTCCGAAATAGAACTGGGAGTATCATCTATGAGATACACAAGAAAATCATCACCAAAGGACTTTGCTGTCCTCTGTCTCTTGCTCCTAGTATGAACTTCATTGTTCTCCTCCATAGGACTTTCAAATTGTTCCATCGAAATGGCAAGTTCGGTAATTGTAACTGGTTCCTGATTCGATGAACTAGGCATCTCCTGATTAGATGAGGTAGCCATATCCTTCATGGGAAAGATATCTTCAAAGAAAGTCGCATCATTCGACTCCATGATCGTACCGACATGCATGTCAGGTACCTCAGATTTTACAACCAAGAATCTATAACCAATGCTATGAAAAGCATATCCCAGGAAAACACAATCCACGGTCTTAGGTCCAAGCTTGCGCTTCTTTGGAATTGGCACATTAACTTTCGCCAAACAACCCCAGGTTCGTAGATAAGAGAGCTTTAATCTTTTCTTCTCCCATTTCTCGAATGGAGTTATCTCTTTATTCTTTGTGGGAACTCGGTTTAGGACATGACATGCCGTCAATATATACTCCCCCAACCATGGCTTGAAGAGACCCGATGTGTCTAACATGGCGTTAACCAAATCTGTTAGAGTACGATTCTTTCTTTCGGCCACCCCATTTGACTGAGGTGAATAGGGAGGCGTCCTTTCATGGATTAAACCATGTTCGACACAAAAATCATCAAATTTATTGGAAAAATACTCTCCACCATGGTCGGACCTAAGCCTCTTGATTTTTTGATCAAGTTGGTTTTCCACTTCAGCTTTATAGATCTTGAAAAAGTTCAAAGCCTCATCCTTCGATTTCAGAAGATACACACGGCAGTATCTAGTGGAGTCGTCAATTAACATCACGAAATATTTCTTTCCACCTTTTGTCAAAACACCATTCATTTCACATAGATCTGAATGTATGAGTTCTAGTGGAGCAAGATTTCTCGTTTCCGCAGTCACATGAGACTTACGAGGTTGCTTAGCTTGCACACACACTTGACACTTGGATCCCTTGACGGTGGTGAAACTAGGGATTAAGTTTAACTTCGCTAGTCGTGACATGCAACCAAAGTTAACATGACAAAGACGTGAATGCCACACATTTGATTCACTATTGTTGCAAATATGATTAACAACTTTATTGCAAACGTTTGATAAGGATAGATGAAACAGGCCTCCTGACTCATAGCCTTTACTAACAAAGGTTCCATACTTGGATATTACAAATTTATTCGACTCAAAGACAAGCTTGTAGCCATCTCTACATAGAAGAGATCCGCTAACAAGATTTTTATTGACGGAGGGGACATAATGCATGTTCTTCAGCCGCACGATCTTCCCCGAAGTAAACTTCAGATCGACCGTACCAACACCACGAACAGAAGCACTTGAACTGTTGCCCATCAGCACGGTTGAAGTCCCTGCGGTCTGATAAGACGAAAACATGCAAATATCACCGCATACATGCACATTAGCACCCGTGTCAATCAACCAATCAGGAGAATGACATACTGAAAGAATAGTGGGAAATATACCATACCCAGCATCCTTCATGTCAGTGTCTCCAATGAGAACATTAGCGGTCCTGCCACCTTTCCCAGGATGATGCTTGCATAGCGATTAGGGCAACTAGGAGGCCAATGATCAGGATCCCCACACACATGACAAACACCTTCCTTCTTGTCATTCTTCTTCTTGAGGTTCGTGTGTTGCACAGCCTTGTTCTTCCCTTCAAACTTTGCTTCACCATCAAACTTTCCCTTGTTCTTGAACTTGTGGGGCTGGAAATTCTTCTTCTATACCAGATTGGCACTAGATCCTCCCTCAATACCTCGAGCACGCGTGTCCTTTGCTCTCGCCTTTTCTTCCACATCAAGAGTGCCAATGAGATCCAGGATAGAAAACTCCTGTCTCTTATGCTTTAGTAAGGTAGCAAAGTTCCTCCACGAAGGAGGAAGCTTAGTGATGATACCTCCGGCAACAAACTTGTCCGGTAGCATACAACTGAAGTGCTCAAGTTCTCTAGCAAATGATTGTATCTCATGAGCTTGCTCAACCACGGAGCGCTCTTCAGCCATCCTGTAATCATAGAATTTCTCCATGATGTACAGCTTAGTGCCAGCATCCGAGACCCCAAACTTGGCCTCGAGTGCATCCCACATATCTTTTCCATTATCAATTGACGCATAAGCATCAACTATGTTCTCACCAAGAACACTCAAGAGAGCAACCTTAAACAGAGTATCCATTTTCTGAAAAGCTTGTGCCTCTTGAGCATCAAGCTCTCCTCCAGGTTTGCCAAGAGTGGCGTCATAGCAACTCATGGTTTGAAACCATAAGACTGCTCTCACGCGCCACCTCTTATAGTGGATACCCTCAAACATAGGAGGTCTCATGGAAGCAGCAAAACCACTCGGAGTAAATTTCCTATAATAAGGTTTTTGGATTGTTGGAAATATGAGCCATGCCTAGTATAGCAGTGATAAAATAAGCCATGCGATTTGACAAAGAGAAGGTAAACAGCATCTTCATATATGAACCGTAACTAAACATATCTAAACCAGACAGTATAGCAAGTTGCATATATTAAATAGAGTCTAACATATCTAGGGCAAATACTAGAACAAGGAACTCTAGCAGAACCTCTAATAGAAAGGGAACGAACACGTACGGGATAGCAGCAGCAGAAGCACTGGACTTGGGGTCGGTGTCCTCGCCAGCCATGTCGTCGAGGAGGTCATGGACGCCGGGGAAGAATTCGTCGTCGAGGAAGTCGTCGTCGGAGTCCGGGGCGTCCATGACGAAGAAGTCAGTAGTCGCGCGAAGTGCTCCCCAAAAACCTTATCACCTTCTCCCGTATAGGACTCAAAAGGTGCGGTTTCGGAGGCCTACTGTCCCGACTCACGGTGCATGCCGCAACTCGGGATGAGGAAGACAGCAGTAGCTCAGCTATTGGAACTAGTGGCGAGAGGAAGGAGATGTTCTGGTGCATCTCTCTGAGAGGAGTGACCTCCCTTTTATAGGCGCAAGAGAAGGAGGCGAGAGGCTGCGCCAGGAGCTGAAAGGAACGCGGGAGACAAAACGAAGAGGCAACAGCCGAAGGTTGCAGCGATCGTATTCAATATCCACTATAGCAAAAACTTTCCAGCTCCAGAGTGACCTTTCGTATACCCGTAGTGCGTGGCAAAAATTAAGACATCGGCTCATTCCCGCGGCACGACGCGGCGCGTCGTAATGAGGCGTGGCGAGGCGGGCCGTGGAGGAGGAGCGCGCGTGGATATCCCTCTTGTTCTCATGCTCATACAAGTGGGGAAAGAACCTCCTTTATAAGGAGGTCTGTCGGTGTCAAAACCGGCGGATCTCGGGTAGGGGGTCCAGAACTGTGCGTCTAGGCGGATGGTAACAGGAGACGAGGGACACGATGTTTTACCCAGGTTCGGGCCCTCTCGATGGAGGTAAAACCCTACGTCCTGCTTGATTAATATTGATGATATGGGTAGTACAAGAGTGGATCTACCACGAGATCAAGGAGGCTAAACCCTAAAGCTAGCCTGTGGTATGATTGTTGTAATGTATGTTGTCCTACGGACTAAAGCCCTCCGGTTTATATAGACACGGAAGGAGGCTAGGGTTACACAGAGTCGGTTACAATGGTAGGAGATCTACATATCCGTATTGCCAAGCTTGCCTTCCACGCCAAGGAAAGTTCCATCCGGACACGGGATGGAGTCTTCAATCTTGTATCTTCGTAGTCTTGGAGTCCGGCGGACGATGATAGTCCGGCTGTCCGGACACCCCCTAGTCCAGGACTCCCTCAGTAGCCCCCGAACCAGGCTTCAATGACGACAAGTCCAGCGCGTATATAGTCTTCGGCGTTGCAAGGCGGGTTCTCCCTTCAAGTTCCATGTACCTGCCGAACAGTATCCGGCTTTATCATAAATACTGTGTTTCTCGGCTTCTACGCCCAATAATGGCCTTTTTCCACGCGTCGCACGAATGTGAAAAGCCAGGGTGTCTTTTATGTTTCACCCCCTAGTTGTGTGAGTCGTCCGCCTACAAAAGAGGCAAAAATCCAGATCCAAACCACACCATCTTCCTCCCGCGAATACTCCATCGGAGCGCCCTTGACCTAAAAATCCATTCCATCATGGACCGTCGACGCGGCTCCTCTTCTCGCGCTCCCAGCCCACCGCCCGGGGATTGGAGGAGGTGCTCTGTTCCGCACAACGAGCTGTTGAAGCTCCAAGCGGGGGGATATCTCCCTCCGGCCTTCATGGTCCCGGTTCGAGCCGGGCTGGTCACTTATCAAGGCGGGAGGCAAGCGGAGGCTACACCAAGCCCCAACAAAGGGGAGCAAGTATGCTTCGTCCCTTATCTGATAAGGGGACTTGGACTCCCAATAGATCCGTTCCTCCGCGGGCTTCTGGAGTTCTACGGACTCCAGCTCCACCACCTCACGCCCGCCTCTGTCCTACATATCGCGGGCTACGTAGCTCTTTGCGAACTATTCCTGGGCATTGAGCTCCATTTTGCATTGTCGAAGAGGCTATTCTGCCTTGTACCCCGTTATCACGAGGGGTCCATATATCAAGTGGGCGGCGCCAAAATATGGCGCATCGCCGGGACCAGATACCCATCTGGTACTCCCAAGAAGGCGTCCGAAGACTGGCCTTCAGAGTGGTTTTACATAGGAGACGCTCCGCTGCCGGACCCAGTCCGGATTGGCCTCCCGGAGTTTAGTGCTGCTCCTCTGAAGAAACACCTCAGCTGGCGCCCACGGAGCCCCCCATTGGAGGAAGACAAGAGCGTCCATTACTTGATGGGCCGAATAAGATTACTGGCCCATTCCGGGTTGACCATGATTGGAGTTATGGCGACATGCATCACGTGGGGGGTACAACCATTGCAATACAGAGGCCACCCCATGTGGGATTTCAACGGGGAAGACGATGCCACCCGTCATGGCCGCGAAGGGCCGGATTCGACCAAGGATCTGGTGGAGATCCTGTCCAGCCTGTACAAGGGGGAGAAGGAGGACTTCCTTCGAACGAACCCTTTGAATGGGTTTTCCATGAACAACCCTAGAGGATGGGTAAGCGAACACTTTTAAGGGCTCAACCCATGCTTTCGAAGTTTAAGCTTCTTACATTATATCTTCGGCGCAGGATCTACGCCGGACTGTGGAGGACATGGTAAGTCCCGCTCCGCAACCCGAGGATCCAGAAAGATCCCTGGATCTGGCCTCCAAAGAGGATCCGGACATCAAGGTGGAGCTGATCGACGGGGTATTTCACCAGCTCAGCATGGACAATGCTTTGGTCGCCATTACGGCGGACTACCCCGGACTGTATCCAGCTTCCCACGTGACTGTGACCGAGGTCCGGACACCATTATCTCTTCCTTGCCCATTGCTGACCTTCGCGAACGATGGTATTTTACAGGAAGCGCCTTCACGGCGGGAAGCCGAGCCTGCGGCAGCTGACCAACAAAGGTCAGTCCGGACCAGCAGGCGGAAAAGGAGCGCGGTACGGACTGAAACGTCGCCGCAAAGGTATAACTCGTATTTGAATTTTCAGAGCAACGTTCCTAGGAAGCGCCTGAGTGCTCATGATCTTTATAGGAGAAAAAGCGCTCGCCGAACTGCGGGCGCGGAAGTTGCCGATCCAACCTACACCGGCCAGGCTCCAGCGCCCGGCCTGGAGGGGGAGGCAAGCGCAAGACGCGGGCCGGATCCTTCTCCAACAGAGGACACCGACAGACTGTCCACCACCAAGTCTGAGGTGGAGAGCGCCATGAACCATAGGCGCCGCCGGACAGTGTTCCGTGAAGCGTGCTTCTCCCCTGAGGCATTGGACGCCTTTAACGCAGGGGACGCTCACCTCCATGCTGCTCAAGATGGTTTTACCAGAGCCACGGAACAGTATGTGAAAGACATACGGGTAAGGGAATTTTAATGGTTATATATACCAGTAGCCCCTGAGACTTGAAGCAGTTATGTTAACTGTTTTAAGGATCAATTAAAACGCATGCTCTTACCGAGAAGAATGCCCAGCTGTCTCAGGAGCTGCAAGAATGCAAGGCCCAACTTGAGGCCGCACCTGCTGCCGCAGGAGGAGGCGCGGAGACCCCTCCTGGTAACACATTTTTATTAATAAATATAAGCGCTGTGCGGCGTGCACGCAAGTCGGTGACATTGCAGGTGCCGCCGAACAAGATCCGGACAGGCAAGAATTACTACGCCAGCTAAAGGCCGGCGAGAGGGTGCTGAATAAGGTGCAGCAAGAAAGGAACAAGCTCCAGGATGCCCACGCCCAGCTCGGAGAAGAGCTGAAAGGTGTTTGGGCCGAGCTGTCCGGCTCCGTTAAGGAGACTGAGCGGCTTCGTCGCGGCATCTATAGTAAGTGCTTGAGCGGACTCCTTTGAAAAGAAGAGTTCGGCGAGGAAGTCAATTGACAAATTATGTTTTGTAGGTATACTCACTGGTCGCCCCGCGAAGGAAATGCCCGTATCAACGGGTGATCAACTTCCCGAGCTGTTGCAGCTGCTCGAACGAGTTTGGCAGGCAATGAGCGGCGTCGTCCAGGCTTTATGGCCAGCCCTCTCCCTACCCGAGGGCCTTGGGGAGCTTGCGGAGAAGCTTCAGGGAGTGCGGCAGCGCTTCCATTTATGGAAGATTTCGGCTTGCCGCCAAGGTGCTAGGGAGGCGTGGGCCATGGTGAAGACGCGTTACAAGAAGGCGGATCCCAACCACATGGCCGAAGTTGGACCGGTGGGGCCCGACGGGAAGGAGATCCCTGTGAGTTTAGTATACAGCCAAGTAGAGTTGGCTGCTAAATTTTCCCAATGGGACTGTAAGTTAGACAGCCTATTAGACGGGGTTGAGGAGGAATACAATCAGTAATTTTGACGATGTATGTTTTCCTTTAAAGTGACATGTGAAATGCCTTCTAGCCAGATTGTAGATCGTTTGTCTTTGCCGACCTTTTCGCTTCAACCTCGGGACCCTAGAGTCCGGAGTGTGTCCGAATACCTTTTTGGTTAAGAAACAACTGGGGTATGCATGGAGACCAGGCGTAGGGGTCATGAGTGCTTTATCAGACAAGTGCCCAGCTAGTTATGTTATATTACATGGTTAGTAAGAAACATCTTCCAGAGAGAATAGTTCCGTTAAGGGTTCCTTTCCCTGGGAGGCATGCCCTAAAGTGCATGTCCGGACTGCGAAGAAAGCAGAGAAAACATCTGGGGGCAGATAAATAAATAGGTAGAAAATCATCTTTCAAATCACCGACCGAATATTCCCTTAAGAACGCGAGCTTTCGGCTTCACCCAGTCTGAGGTACACATCCGGCTGACCCGGCAGTAACAATCGCAGAGGTGCTCCCTTTACCTCCTAGCTGAACAATCGGGAACTTAGGGGTAAGCACAGGAGCCAGGCAACCCAGCTTGGCCAAAACTTAAGTCATATCGATGCATATAATGGTGAGTGAAAGGTACATGTGGAAGCTTGACACATGTGCTGGGCATTAAACCCTTATAATTGAGCTTCTGTAAAAGAAGCCCCCAGGTATAATGAGTGCGGATGGCACATCAAGTGTATGCGAAAAACGCAAAAGTAAGCCCTTAGGGGCTTTTTAGTAAAAAGGTTATGAAAAGAGAAATAAAAGACAGCCGAAGTGTAAAAATTTGGACGGAGGAAGGGGACGAACTCTTAGTCCGGCGCTAGGCGTAGAATCTTCTGAGGCGGGCTGCGTTCCATGGGTTCGGCTCGAGTCGGTTATCCGACGCATTTCGTAGACGGTATGCTCCGCCGGTCAGGACTTGATCGATAATGAAGGGGCCCTCCCATTTAGGCTTGAGCTTGTCCTTTTTCTTGTCCGGCAGGCGTAGAACTAGTTCACCAACGTTGTAAGCCTTGGCCCGTACTTCTCTGCTTTGATATCTTCGGGCCTGCTGCTAATAGAATGCGGAACGAGCCTTGGCGACGTCGCGTTCTTCCTCCAATGTGTCCAAGCTATCCTGCCGATCAAGCTCGGCCTCTCTTTCCTCGTACATGCGCACTCGAGGTGAGTCATGAATAATGTGGCAGGGCAAGACTGCCTCTGCGCCGTAAACCATAAAGAATGGTGTGAATCCGGTAGTGCGGTTAGGCGTTGTCCGCAGCCCCCAGAGTACGGAGTCGAGCTCCTCGACCCAGTGCATGTCGGATTTAGTAAGTGACCGCACTAGTCTGGGTTTAATGCCGCTCATTATTAGACCATTTGCTCGTTCTACTTGACCGTTGGTTTGAGGGTGATAGACTGAAGCGTAGTCGAGCTTGATGCCCATATTTTTGCACCATGACTTAACCTCGTCGGCTGTGAAGTTCGTGCCGTTGTCGGTGATGATGCTGTGGGGGACTCCGTAGCGGTGTACTACCCCGGATATAAAGTCTATCACTGGTCCGGACTCTGCCGTTTTGACCGGTTTGGCCTCTATCCATTTGGTGAATTTATCCACCATGACCAATAGGTACCTTTGCTTGTGGGTTCCCCCTTTAAGGGGTCCAACCATATCAAGCCCCCAGACCGCGAACAGCCAGGTAATGGGTATAGTTTTGAGGGCGGTGGGCGGCATGTGGCTCTGATTAGCAAAGAGCTGACAACCAACGCATCTCCGGACTAAGTCCTGGGCGTCTGCTCGGGCCGTCGGCCAATAGAACCCTGTACGGAATGCCTTTCCTACAAGGGCCCGGGCTGCTGCGTGGTGTCCGCCTAGTCCAGCATGAATTTCAGCCAGGAGGTTTCGCCCTTCCTCTTCGGAGATACACCTTTGAAGGACTCCGGTTGTACTTTTCTTGTATGGTTCTCCCTCATGGACCTTGTAGGCCTTCGATCACCGTACTATGCAGCGGGCCTCGTTTTGGTCTTCGGGAAGTTCCTGCCTAAGCAAGTAGGCTAGGAATGGTTCTGTCCACGGGGCGATTACTGCCATTATGACGTGGGCTAAAGGTGTTATGTCATCGGCTGAATCGCCGATTGGCGCGGTTTTTTCAGGTTTGTCACTTCCAGACTCCTCTTCCCATAGTACAGATGGCTTGAAGAGCCGTTCCAGGAAGATATTTGGAGGGACAGCATCACGTTTCACACCGATGTGTGCCAGTACGTCGGCCGCTTGGTTATTATCTCGGGCTATGTGATGAAATTCGAGTCCTTCAAACCGAGCTGACATTTTTAGGACAGCGTTGCGGTATGCTGCCATTTTTGGATCCTTGGCGTCAAAGTCTCCGTTTATTTGGGATATTGCAAGGTTTGAATCCCTGCGCACCTCTAGGCGTTGAATGCCCATGGATACTGCCATCCGGAGACCATGTAACAGGGCCTCGTATTCGGCTGCGTTGTTAGAGTCCGTGTACATTATTTGAAGTACATACTGGACGGTGTCCCCGGTTGGGGACGTCAATACGATGCCAGCCCCCAGTCTGGCCAACATTTTAGAGCCGTCGAAATGCATATTCCAATTGGAGTATGCGTCGTACTCTTTAGGGAGTTCGGCTTCGGTCCATTCGGCGACAAAGTCAGCCAAAACTTGTGACTTTATAGCTCGCCGAGGTTTGTAAGTTATATCGAATGGTAAGAGCTCGATGTCCCATTTTGCAATCCCGCCTGTTTCGTCGCGGTTATTTATAATGTCATTGAGTGGTACTTCGGAGGCCACTGTTATCGAACACTCTTGAAAGTAGTGTCGGAGCTTCCGGGATGCCATGAACACTGCGTACGCTATCTTCTGATAGTGTGGGTAACGGGACTTGCAGGGGGTTAACACAATGGATACATAATACACTGGTTTTTGAAGAGGGAATTTGTGCCCTTCTGTCTCTCGTTCGACGACGAGTACCGCGCTTACAACTTGATGCGTTGCTGCGATATATAACAACATTGGTTCGCCCAGATTGGGCGCAGCCAGGACCGGATTTGTTGCCAATATGGCCTTTATTTCTTCGAGTCCGGCAGTGGCAGCATCTGTCCACTTGAAGTGTTCGGTGCGCCTGAGGAGGCGATAGAGGGGCAACGCCTTTTCTCCTAGACGGGAGATAAAGCGGCTTAGAGCTGCCATGCATCCTGTTAATTTTTGTATTTGTTTGAGGTCTTTTGGAATGTCCAACTGTGACAGAGCTCGGATTTTAGCCGGGTTTGCTTCGATTCCTCTACCGGATACGATGAAGCCCAGCAGCTTTCCGGCTGGTACACAGAAAACACATTTTTCCGGATTCAGCTTGATGTCATATGCTCTGAGGTTGTCGAACGTGAGCCTCAAATCGTCTACTAGAGTTTCGACGTGTTTTGTTTTGACGACTACGTCGTCTACGTATGCCTCGACTGTTTTGCCGATCTGGGTAGCCAGACATGTTTGAATCATGCGCTGATATGTTGGGCCGGCATTTTTAAGTCTGAAGGGCATCATGTTGAAGCAGAATGGTCCATACGGAGTGATGAATGCCGTTGCGGCTTGGTCTGCTTCCGCCATCTTGATTTGATGGTAGCCAGAATATGCGTCGAGGAAACACAATGAATCGTGCCCTGCGGTAGCATCGATAATTTGGTCGGTGCGGGGGAGAGGGAAGGGATCCTTTGGGCAAGCCTTATTGACGTCTTTAAAATCGACACAGAGACGCCAAGATTTGTCCTTCTTTGGTCATTATCAGATTTGCTAGCCAATCCGGATGTTTGATATCTCTGATGAATCTGGCTTCCAATAGTTTGGCTAGCTCTTCTCCCATTGCCTGTCCTTTGGGTTCGGAAAATCGTCGAAGAGCCTGTTTGACTGGCTTAAATCCTTTTAGGATGTTTAGGCTGTGTTCTGCTAACCTGCGTGGGATTCCGGGCATATCCGAAGGATGCCAGGCGAAAATGTCCCAATTTTCCGAAGGAATTCGCGCAGTGTGGCGTCTACTTCAGGGTTCAATTGTGCCCCGATGGAGGCCGTGTTTGTCGGGTCCGTTGGATGGACCTGGAATTTTATTATTTCATCTGCTGGTTTGAAGGAGGTGGACTTGGATCTTTTATCGAGTATCACATCGTCCCTGTTCACTGTAGAGCGCAGCGTGGTGAGTTCTTCTGCTGCTAAGGCCTCGGATAGTGCTTCCAGGGCTAGTTCAGCTGTCTTGTTTTCGGCGCGGAGTGCTATGTCCGGATCACTAGCGAGAGTGATTATTCCGCCGGGCCCAGGCATTTTGAGCTTCATGTACCTGTAATGGGGTACTGCTTGAAAAATTGTGAATGCCTCTCGTCCTAATATAGCGTGATATCCGCTGTTGAACGGTGCCACTTGGAACGTGACTTCTTCGGATCTGTAATTGTCCGGCGAGCCGAACACCACATCGAGTGTGATTTTTCCGGTGTAGCGCGCTTCCCGGCTAGGGATTATTCCTCTGAAGGTTGTGCTGCTTCGCTCAATACGGCCCCAATCGATTTCCATTTTTCGCAGAGTTTCCTCGTAAATGAGGTTTAATCTGCTGCCGCCATCCATGAGGACTTTTGTTAGTCGAAAGCCGTCCACTATGGGACTAAGCACCAGTGCAGCTGGTGCTCTGGCTGTTCAGAATTTAGGCTCATCGCTGACATTGAAGGTAGTAGCTGTGTCGCTCCATGGATTTGCTGTTGCTACTTGGTAGACTTCGGCGAGTCCGCGGATTGTTCGTTTTCGCATATTGTTTGATGCGAAGGTCTCAAAGACTATTGATACCGTACCGGTATTGTTGGAGTGGTTTTTCGGGGCTAGAAGCTCCTCGCCACTTTTGGCCACCTGACGTAATATCCAGCATGCTCGAAGGCTATGTGTTGGGATGGCTCCCTCTGTACTATGAAGTTTACAGGGTCCATTGAGCCATCCCTCCAGTACGGTTCCGTACTCCTTATTGGGTTTTTGCTTTTTCGTTTTTGCATCTGGGGCCTGAGTGTGAGGCACCCTTTTGTTGCGGACTGGGGTTGGGGCCGGATTATCCCAAAATTGGTTTTCGGTTTTCCGGAAACTCTCCATCGCATAGTACTTTCGTACTATGGACGCCAGATCGGTGAAGCGTGTAATTTTACGACGATCGATGGCGTTCAATATTCCCTTGTTCGTGCAATTATTGCAGAAAATTGAGATTGCGTTTGCCTCTCGGCAGTCCTTTATCCTGTCCATAACCAGGAGGAATCTGGCCCAGTAATGATGTACTGTTTCAGCGGGCTCTTGCCGTATTAGAGATAGACCGCATATGTCTGGGCGGGTGGGTGGACTCAAATCCGGATCCCTGCCCATCTTGGGGCTTAAAGGCCGAGGAGTTTCCGAATTCGGAAGCTTGGGTTGCTGGACACGATCCAGCGAGTCCGGAGCGATTCATGATTTTAAGTTCAATGCTCGATCGAAGTCCGTCCCTCCGCGGAAATCGAGCATGGAGGGTTCGGGAATCCGGACGTGACTTGTTTTCAATATAGGCGAACAGTTTTCGTATTGCTCCTCTACCACTGCGACGTGGTGGGTGGCCTGGGGAGAGTTAATCTCTCTCAGATCGGTTTTAAGCCCAATCTGACTGTAGTCCGTAGCGACTCCCAGGGTGGCGATGCGATCCAAGAGCTCGTTAACAGATGAGAGCTCTATTGGATCCAACTGTTCAGCCGCTTTCGAGCTGACGCGAAGATTGCTTCTGACGACTTGAGAAGTCATTATCGAAGCGGTGGCCGGACAGGCGGTCATAAGAAAACCACCTAGCCAGATAGTTTGGCCGGTGGCCAAGGCCCCTTTGGCGAAAATACCGTCTTTGAAGACGGGTGGAGGCATCCTTCCTATCGGTGACGACACAGAGGAACTCTCAATGAAAGCACCAATGTCGGTGTCAAAACCGGCGGATCTCGGGTAGGGGGTCCCGAACTGTGCGTCTAGGCGGATGGTAACAGGAGACGAGGGACACGATGTTTTACCCAGGTTCGGGCCCTCTCGATGGAGGTAAAACCCTACGTCCTGCTTGATTAATATTGATGATATGGGTAGTACAAGAGTGGATCTACCACGAGATCAAGGAGGCTAAACCCTAAAGCTAGCCTATGGTATGATTGTTGTAATGTATGTTGTCCTACGGACTAAAGCCCTCCGGTTTATATAGACACCGGAGGAGGCTAGGGTTACATAGAGTCAGTTACAATGGTAGGAGATTTACATATCCGTATTGCCAAGCTTGCCTTCCACGCCAAGGAAAGTCCCATCCGGACACGGGACGGAGTCTTCAATCTTGTATCTTCGTAGTCTTGGAGTCCGGCGGACGATGATAGTCCGGCTGTCCGGACACCCCCTAGTCCAGGACTCCCTCAAGGTCCAACTCCCACTAAACTAGCAGTGTGGGACTAAACTTTAGTAGTATCGCTTTTCTTGCACAAATGTGCTAAGTGGGCCTCTAGGATTTATTTAGGAATTTCTGAAATAGTTATTGGGCTGTCCTGAAATAGACTAAATTCCAGCAGTTCTTACCCACCAACTAATAACTTTTTGTGTAACTCTAAAGCTAATGTTGATTCAGAAGTCACCACCATGTTGGCATAGCTGGTCAAAATGGACATACAATTTGTTAGCACATCCTCTCTCACCGCCTCCCATTGTAGCTTGTTTTGTTCATGCTGATACATCCAAGACATATACCATGAATTTTAAAGTACATTTGTGTTCTCTACCGCTTAAATGATAGAAAAATGTAAGTGTATATGGTGGTATATTGGCGATATCATGAGTGTTTTCGTTGCTTGCATGCATCTAGTATAGATAGCAACTGCTGGGAGTTGCCTTCTGACACGGACGATGGAGTCACATGCGTGAACCGTGTACAACACAAATATGTTTTTTTGTGCATTCAATCGTAAATGATGTTCTTTATAACTAGGACACCCCACATAATCAACATAGCACATTAGACTTGTTTGCCTCTTATCTTCCTCCGTTCACAAATATAAGTTGTTCTATCTTTTTTCTGGTTCCTATGTATATAGACGCATTTTAACATATTTGTTCACTCATTTCAGTACATTTTTTCGACAAAGACTGTATACTAATATCACGAAGATACCAATTACAGCCAGCCTCTGCAACAACGTGATACCCTAATAACATGACGGATGCACACGGCCAAAAAAATAAGAAACTAAAAAAAGTCCTACTATAGTGGTCCAGGCCTTGCAGTTGCAGCACAACTGAGGGAGTCCAGGATTAGGGGGTCCTTGGACGGCCGGACTATATGCTTACGCTGGACTGTTGGACTATGAAGATACAACATTGAAGACTTCATTCCGTGTCCGGGTGGGACTCTCCTTTGCGTGGAAGGCAAGCTTGGCAATTCGGATATGTAGATTTCCTTCTATGTAACCGACTCTATGTAACCCTAGCCCCCTCTGGTGTCTATATAAACCGGAGGGTTTAGTCCGTAGGACAAGAACAATCATAATCATAGGCTAGCTTCTAGGGTTTAGCCTCTAGGATCTCGTGGTAGATCAACTCTTGTAATACTCATATCATCAAGATCAATCAAGCAGGAAGTAGGGTATTACCTCCATAGATAGGGCCCGAACCTGGGTAAACATCGTGTCCCCCGCCTCCTATTACCATTAGCCTTAGACTCACAGTTCGGGACCCCCTACCCGAGATCTGCTGGTTTTGACACCGACATTGGTGCTTTCATTGAGAGTTCCTCTGTGTCATCACCATAAGGCTTGATGGCCCCTTCAATCATCTACAACGATGCGGTCCAGGGTGAGGTTTTCCTCCCTGGACAGATCTTTGTATTCGGCGGCTTCGCACTGCGGACCAACATGCTTGGCCATCTGGAGAAGATTGATAGCTATGCCCCTGGCCATCAGGTTAGGTTTGGAAGCCCGAACTACACTTCCGACATCCGTGGAGATTTGATCTTCGACGGATTCGAGCCCATAACAGGTGCACCCTACAGCCATGATGAGCGTGACCTAGATCTCCCATCGGACAACGTTCAGGAGACCCCACCTATAGCTGCCTTGGCTTTAGATCTAGTGCAGATCATGCCATCCGAGGACGGGAGGATGGGCCCCACCACGGAAGCCGCACACTTAACGGTGATAGAGCCGAACACAGACTTCACTTCCAATGAGGCCTGTGTCATCGGACCCTCGGACTCGTCTCCGGCCATAGGCTCCGAACCGCGTGTATCTGCACCCATCGGATCTAACTGGACGCCGATCATGGAGTTCAGTTCCGCGGATATCTTCCAGCACTCACCCTTAGGTGACGTGCTAAACTCATTAAAATCTCTCTCCTTGTCAGGAAACTCCTGGACAAACTATGTCCGGCTTGATTGGGAAGCAGACGACGAAGGAATTCATTCCCCGCCCACCGCCCACTTAATAGCCACTATCGATGACTTAACCGACATGCTTGATTTCGACTCCGAGGACATCAACGGTATGGACGACGATGCCGGAGAAGAACGGGAACCACCGCCCCCAGGGCGCTGGACAGACACCTCATCATATGACATATATATGGTGGACACACCAAAAGAAAGCAATGGCGAGGATCAAAAGGATGCAACGGAGGATAATACTCTTGAAAAGCAAACAAAGCGCCGACGTCAGCGGGGCCGCTCTAAACCCCGCCATAGCAAAAACAGCGATACTGACACAAGAAAGAATAACACCTCGGACAATGCTAAAGATAACGACGACTGAGGGAGTCCTGGATTAGGGGGTGTCCGGATAGCCGAACTATCACCTTTGGCCGGACTCCTGGACTATGAAGATACAAGATTGAAGACTTCGTCCCCTGTCCGGATGGGACTTTCCTTGGCGTGGAAGGCAAGCTTGGCGATACGGATATGTAGATCTCCTACCATTGCAACCGACTCTGTGTAACCCTAACCCTCTTGGGTACCTATATAAACCGGAGGGTTTTAGTCCGTAGGACGAACAACAATCATACCATAGGCTAGCTTCTAGGGTTTAGCCTCTCTGATCTCTTGGTAGATCTACTCTTGTACT
The DNA here is from genome assembly GCA_963921465.1 of Triticum timopheevii. Classification (NCBI taxonomy): domain Eukaryota; kingdom Viridiplantae; phylum Streptophyta; class Magnoliopsida; order Poales; family Poaceae; genus Triticum; species Triticum timopheevii. The sequence continues at coordinate 427,441,011 of OY997262.1, forward strand.
ACCCATATCATCAATATTAATCAAGCAGGAGTAGGGTTTTACCTCCATCGAGAGGGCCCGAACCTGGGTAAAAACATCGTGTCCCTTGTCTCCTATTACCATCCGCCTAGACGCACAGTTCGGGACCCCCTACCCGAGATCCGCCGGTTTTGACACCGACATTGGTGCTTTCATTGAGAGTTCCTCTGTGCCGTCTCCATCAGGAAGGATGCCCCGTCCCATCTTTAAAGACGACACTATTGCTAAAGGAGCTTTGGTTATCGGCCAAACTCTCCGGATAGGCGGTTTCCTTATGGCCGCCTGTTCGGCCGCCTATCCGACAATGACTTCTTGGGTCATCAAAAGCAATCTTCACGTTAACTCGGAACTCGCCGAGCAGTTAGATCCGATGGAGCTCTCTTTCTTAAACGAGCTCTTGGATCGCATCGCCGCCCTGGGAGTCGCTACAGACTACGATCAGATTGGGCCTAAATCCGATCTGAGAGAGATTAACTCTCCCCAGGTTACCCACCACGTTGCTGTGGTAGAGGAACAATGCGGCGACCCTTCCTCTATCTTAAGGACTAGCTATGTCCGGATTCCTGATCCCTCCATGCCGGATTCCCGCGGAGCGGAGGACGTCACTCAAGCCCTGAACCTAAAGTCAGGCAGCGGGCTAGATTCATTGGACAACATCCAAGAAACCAAGCTTCCAAGTTCGGAAACTTCTTGGCCCCTGAGTTTTAGATTGGAAAGGGTTTCGAATTTAATTCCACCCGCCCACCCAAATACAAGCGACCTATCCCAAATCCGGCAAGAGCCCGCAGAAACAGTACACCATTACTGGGCCAGATTCCTCCTGGTCATAAACAGGATAAAGGATTGTCGTGAGGAGGACGCAATTTCATTCTTCTACAATAATTGCACGGACAAGGGAATCCTCAACGCTGTAAGTCGTCGTGAAATTACACGCTTCGCTGACTTGGCGTCCATAGTACGAAAGTACTGTGCGATGGAAAGCGCCTGGAAAACCAAAATCAATTTTTGGGACAATCCGGCCCTGAATACAACCCCAGTCCGAAATAAAAGGGTGCATCATCGCCAGGCAACTGGGTTAAACACCAAAAAGCAAAAACCCTCTATAGGACATGGAACCGTACTGGAGGGATGGCTCAATGGACCGCGCAAAATTCATAGTACAGAGGGCGCCACTCCAACTCATAGCCTTAGAGCATGTTGGATACTACGGCAGGTGGCCAAAAGTGGCGAGGAGCTTCTAACTCCAGAGCACCAGTCCAAGGATACCAGTACGGTATTAACAATCTTCGAGACTTTCGCATCAAATAATATGCGGAAACGAACACTCTGCAGCCTTGCCGAAGTCTACCAAGTAGCAACAATAAACCCATGGAGTGACACGGCTATTACCTTTAATGCCAGTGACGAACCTAAATTCCGAACAGCCCGAGCACCAACCGCATCGGTCCTCAGTCCAATAGTGGACGGCTTTCGCCTTACCAAGGTACTCATGGACGGTGGCAGCGGATTGAACCTCATTTACGAGGAAACCCTCAGAAAAATGGAAATAGACTGGAGCCGCATTGAGTGAAGCAGCACAACCTTTAGAGGAATAATCCCCAGTCAGGAAGCATGTTGTACAGGAAATATCACACAGGATGTGGTGCTCGGCACGCCGGATAATTACAGGTTCGAGGAAGTCACGTTCCAAGTGGCCCCGTTCAGCAGCGGATATCACGCTCTAATAGGGAGAGAGGCATTCATAATTTTTCAAGCTATACCCCATTACGGGTACATGAAGCTCAAAATGCCCGGGCCCAACGGAATCGTCACTCTTGCTAGTGACCCGAACATAGCACTCCGCGCCGAAAATAAGACAGCCGCACTGGCCCTTGAGGCACTATCCGAAGCCCTAGCGGCCGAGGAACTCACTGCGCTGCGCTCCACGGTGAATAGGGACGACGTTATACTCGATAAGAGATCCAAATCCACCTCTTTTAAACCAGCGGACGAAATAGTCAAATTCCAAGTCCATCCAATGGACCCTGCAAAAACAGCCTCCATCGGGGCACAATTAAACCCTGATGTGTAGACGCCGCACTACGAGAATTCCTACGCGAAAATTGGGACATCTTTTCCTGGCACCCTTCAGACATGCCAGGAATCCCACGCCGGCTGGCCGAGCACAGCCTAAACATCCTAAAAGGATTCAAGCCAGTCAAACAGGCTCTTCGGCGTTTCTCCGAACCCAAGAGACGGGCCATGGGAGAGGAGCTAGCCAAATTATTGGAGGCCGGATTCATCAGAGATATAAAACATACGGACTGGCTAGCAAACCTGGTGATGGTACCAAAGAAGGACAAATCCTGGCGCCTATGCGTCAATTTTAAGGACCTCAACAAGGCTTGCCCAAAGGCCCTTCCCCCTCCCCCGCATCGATCAAATTATCGACGCTACCGCAGGACACGATTCTTTGTGTTTCCTCGACGCATACTCCGGCTACCACCAAATCAAGATGGCAGAGCCCGACCAGGCCGCAACGGCATTCGTCACCCCATACGGCCCATTCTGCTTCAACACAATGCCCTTTGGGCTCAAAATGCCGGCGCAACATATCAACGCATGATTTCGACATGTCTGGCAAACTAGATCGGCAAAACAGTGGAGGCATACGTAGATGATGTGGTCGTCAAAACCAAGCACGTCGAAACTCTAGTAGACGATTTGAGGCTCACGTTCGATAATCTCCGAACATATGACATTAAGCTTAACCCGGAAAAATGTGTTTTCGGTGTACCAGCCGGAAAGCTCTTGGGCTTCATTGTATCCGGTAGAGGAACTGAAGCAAACCCAGCCAAGATCCGAGATATGCCACAATTGGATATCCCAAAGGACCTCAAACAAATACAAAAATTGACGGGATGCGTGGCGGCTTTAAGCCGCTTTATCTCCCATTTAGGAGAAAAGGCATTACCCCTTTATCGCCTCCTCCGACGCACCGAACACTTCGAGTGGACGGATGCCGCCACGGCCGGACTCGAAGAAATAAAAGCCATATTGGCAAAAAACCTGGTCCTGGCCGCGCCCAATACGGGCGAACCAATGCTATTATATATCGCGGCAACTCATCAAGTGGTGAGCACGGTGCTCGTTGTCGAACGAGAAACGGACGGACACAAGTTCCCCCTTCAAAAACCAGTTTACTACGTGTCCACTTTCCTAACTCCATGCAAGTCACGGTAGCCGCATTATCAAAAGATAGCGTACGCGGTGTTCATGGCATCCCGGAAGCCGCGACACTACTTTCAAGAGTGTTCAATAATAGTAGCCTCCGAAGTACCTCTTAATGACATTATAAACAACTGCGACGCGACGGGCCGGATTTCCAAATGGGCCATTGAGCTCCTCCCGTTCAACATAACCTAAAGCCACGGCGAGCTATTAAGTCGCAAGTTTTGGCCGACTTCGTCGCTGAATGGACTAAAGCTGAACTCCCTAAAGAGTACGGCGCATATTCCAACTGGATCTTGCACTTCGACGGCTCCAAAATGTTGGCTGGTCTGGTGGCTGGCGTCGTTCTGATGTCCCCAACCGAAGATACGGTTCAATACGCACTCCAGATAATGTATACGGACTCCAACAACGCAGCCAAATACGAGGCCCTTCGACATGGCCTCCGGATGGCAGTCTCCATGGGCATTCAACGCCTAGAAGTACGCGGGGATTCGAACCTCGCGATATCCCAAATAAATGGAGATTTTGATGCCAAGGATCCGAAAATGGCATCTTATCACAACGCCGTCTTAAAAATGTCAGCTCGGTTTGAGGGGTTCGAATTTCACCATATAGCCCGGGATAACAACCAGGCAGCAGACGTATTGGCACGCATTGGCGCAAAGCGCGATGCCGTCCCTCCCAATATCTTCCTAGAGAGGCTGTTCAAGCCATCCGTACTATGGGAGGAGGAATCCGGAGATAACAACCCGGACCCAACCGCACTGCCCGACACCGAACATTCTGACACAATTGGTGGTTCTGCCAACAAAGTAACATCCTCAGCCCACGTAATAATGGCAGTCATTGCCCCGTGGACGGAACCATTCCTAGCCTACCTAACCAGGCAGGAACTTCCCGAGGACCAAAACGAGGCCCGCTACATAGTGCGGTGATCTAAAGCCTATAAGGTCCATGAGGGAGAGCTTTACAAGAAAAGCACAACCGGTGTCCTTCAAAGGTGTATCTCCGAAGAGGAAGGGCGGAACCTCCTGGATGAAATTCATGCCAGACTCGGCGGGCACCAGGCCGCAGCCCAGGCCCTTGTAGGCAAGGCCTTCCATACATGATTTTATTGGCCGACGGCCCGGGCAGATGCTTAGGACTTAGTCCAACGATGCGTCGGTTGCCAGCTCTTTGCTAATCAAAGCCACATGCCACCCACCGCCCTCAAAACTATACCCATAACCTGGCCCTTCGCGGTCTGGGGGCTTGACATGGTTGGACCCCTTAAAGGAGGAACCCACAAGCAAAAATACCTACTGGTCATGGTGGATAAATTCACCAAATGGATAGAGGCCAAACCTGTTAAGACGGCCGAATCCGGACCGGTGATAGACTTCATATCAGGGGTCTTACACTGTTACGGCGTCCCCCATAGCATCATCACTGATAACGGCACGAACTTTATGCCCGACGAGGTTAAACTCTGGTGCAAAAACATGGGCATCAAGCTCGACTATGCTTCAGTCTATCACCCTCAAACTAACGGTCAAGTCGAGCGAGCAAATGGTCTAATCATGAGCGGCATCAAACCTAGATTAGTGCGGTGCCTCAAGGAATCTAACACGCACTGGGTAGAGGAGCTCGACTCCGTACTCTGGGGGCTGCGGACCACTCCGAATCGCACCACCGGATTTACACCATTCTTTATGGTATACGGCACAGAGGCAGTTCTGCCCTGTGACATAATTCATGACTCACCTCGCGTGCGCATGTACGAAGAAAGAGAAGCCAAGCTCGATCGGCAGGACAGTTTGGACGCATTCGAGGAGGAGCGTGACGTGGCAAAATCCCGTTCCGCATTCTATCAACAGCAAGCTCGAAGATATCAAAGCAGAGAAGTACGGGCCAAAACTTACAACGTTGACGAGTTAGTTCTACGCTTGCCGGACAAGTAAAAGGAAAAACTCAAGCCCAAATGGGAAGGTCCCTTTATCATCGACCAAGTCTTGACCGGTGGAGCGTATCATCTGCAAGATGCATCGGATTACCGACTCGAGCCGAACCCATGGAACGTAGCCCGTCTCCGAAGATTCTATGCCTAGCGCTGGATTCTGAGTTCGTCTCCTTCCTCCGTCTATATTTTACATATTAGTTGTCTTCTGTTTCTCTCCTTCTCCCCCCTTTCCTATTACAGCCTTTGAAAGCTTGTTTGCGCATTGTTCGCACACACTTGACGCGCTATCCGCGCTCATTATACCTGGGGGCTTCTTTAACAGAAGCTTATTTATACGGGCTTCATGCCCAACACATGTGTCACACTTCTGCATGTACTTTTTATTCACCATTATATGCATCGATATGACTTAAGTTTTGGCCAAGCTGGGTTGCCTGGCTCCTGTGCTTAACCCTACGTTTCCGATTGTTCGGCTAGGCGGTAAAGGGAGCACCTCTGCGATTGTTACTGCCGGGTCAGCCGGATGTGTACCTCAGACTGGGTGAAGCCAAAAGCTAGCGTTCTTAAGGGAATATTCGGTCGGTGAACTAACAGACGATTTATTATCTATTTATTTATCAGCCCCCAGATGTTTTTTCTGCTTTTTTTGCAGCCCGGACATGCACTTTAGGGCATGCCTCCCAGGGAAAGGAACCCCTAACGGAACTATTTTCCCTGGAATATGTTTCTTACTAACCATGTAATATAACATAACTAGTTGGGCACTTGTCTGATACAGCACTAATGACCCCTACACCTGGTCTCCGTGCATGCCCCGGTTCTTATATAACCGCGAGGGTATTCGGACACACTCCAGACTATTGGGTCCCGAGGTTGAAGCGAAAAGGTCCGCCATGACAAATGATCTACAATCCGGTTAGAAGGCATTTTACATGTCATCTTAAATTACATAGTCAACTTGACTAGGCATATTCCTCTTCAATGCCATCCAGCAGGCTGTCTAGTTTACAGTCCTGTTGGGAATACTTTGCGGCCAATTCTACTTGGCCGTACACTAAGCTCACAGGGATCTCCTTCCCATCGGGCCCCGCAGGACCAACCTCGGCCATGTGGTTTGGGTCAGCCTTCGTGTACCGCATCTTCACCATGGCCCAGGCCTCCCTGGCGCCTTGACGGCAGGCCGATATCTTCCATAAGCGGAAGCGCTGCCGCGCTCCCTGAAGCCTCTCTGCAAGCTCTCCAAGGCCTTCGGGCAGGGAGACAGATGGCCACAAGGCCTGGGCGACGCCTTTCATCACCTGCCGAACTCGTTCGTGCAGTTGCAAGAGCTTGGGAAGAAGGTCACCCGTAGAACCGGGCATTTCCTCTGCAGGACGACCTGTGAGCATACCTACAGACATAACTCTGTTAGTCGACTTCCTCGCCGAACTCTTTATCAAAGTTCGTTCAAGCACTTACTAAAAATGCCGAGTCGAAGTTGATTCTCCTTAACGGAGTCAGATAGCTGGGCACGAACATCCTTTAGTTCCTCACCCAGCTGGGTGTTGGCATCTTGGAGATTATTTTTCTCCTGCCTCACCCTTGTAAGCACATCCTCGCCGGCCTTTAACGGGCGCACGAGCTGTTGCTTGTCCGAATCTATCCCGGTGCCATCTGCAATATTATTGTCAGACTTATACACACGCCGCACTTCACAAATTACTTATCTTTGGAAGCATATATTACCAGAGGGGGTCTCTTTGGCTTCCCCCGCTGCGGCTAGTGCGGCCTCAAGTTGGGCTTTGCACTCCTCCAGCTCCTGGGACAGTTGGGTATTCTTTTCTGTAAGATCTTGCACAATAAATGATCCTTAAATCAGTTATTCTAACTATTTCAAGTCTCGGGGGCTACTGGCATATATAACTGTCAAATTTTCTCAGCCGTATGTCTTTTACATACTGCTCTGTGGCTCTGGCTAGACCATTTTGAGCGGCACAGAGGTGCGCATCTCCCAAATTGAAGGCATCCAATGCCTCTGGGGAGAAACATGCGTCACGAAGAATTGTCCGGCGACGCCTCTTATTCATGGCACTCTCCACCTCAGAATTGGTGGCAGATAGCCTGTCGGCATCCTCTGTCGGAGAAGCATCCGACGCACGCCTCGTGTTCGCCTCCGCTTCTGGACCTGGCTTTGGAGCCTGGCGAGCGGAGGATTGATTGGCAGCCTCTCCAGATATAGTCCGGCGAGCGCTCTTCTTCCTGAAAAAGCACGAGCGTTAGTATGCCCCCATGGGAAAAAAACCTGGGAGCAAGATGACATGCCATACCGTTGCGTCGGCGTTTCAATCTGGAGTGCACTTCTTTTCGGCCTGTTGGGCCTCGCTGTCCCTTGTTGACTGGCTGTCGCAGGCTCGACCTTCCTCCTCAAGGACTTCCCCTGCGAAACACCATTGGTATACGGTGATCAAAAACACGCACGGATGGGTCATTTTCAAAGTATTGGGACTTCAGTCTCAGTTACCTGCGAGGCGGGAAGTATTCCGGGGTAATCGGCCGTAATGGCGACCAAGGGATTATCGATGCTTAGTTGGTGAAATACCCCGTCGATCAGCTCCACTGATATGTTTGGATCCTCTTGGGAGGTCGGATCGAGGAACCGTTCCGGATCCTCGGGTTGTGGAGGCGGGCTGTTTATATCCTTTACGGCCCGGCGTAGTTCCTACGCCGAAATCACAAAATGAGATACTTGACTGTGGGAGTATGGATCGGATAGGCAAAAATAAATGTCCGCTTACCCAACTTGGAGGATTGTTCATAGAAAATCCGTCTTGCGGATTGACACGGAGAAATTCCTCCTCTTCTCCCTTGTACAATGCGGACAAGATCTTCATCAGATCGGCGACCGATCCCAGCCCCTTACGCCTGCAGCGGGTGGCATCATCCTCCCCGTTGAAGTCCCACATGGGGTGGCCTCTATACTGGAGCGGCTGCACCCCCCGCATAATGCATGTGGCCATGACCCCGATCATGGTCAGTCCGGAATGAGCTAACAACCTTATTCGGCTCATTAGGTAAAGGACGTCCCTGTCATTTTCCTTCTGAGGGCTCCGTGAACGCCAGCTTAGGTGTTTCTTCAAAGGAGCGTTATTGAACTCAGGGAGGCCAATCCGAACAGGGTCCGGCAGGGGGACATCTTCTATATAAAACCATTCCGAAGGCCAGTCTTCGGACGCCTTCTTCGGGGTTCCGGATAGATATCCGGTCCCGGCAATGTGCCATAGTTCGGCTCCGCCCACTTGATATATTGACCCCTCTTGAGAACTGGGCACAAGGCAGAACAGCTTCTTCCACAGTGCAAAATGAACCTCGATGCCCAAAAACAGCTCGCAGAGGGCCACGAAGCCCGCAATATGCAAAATGGAGGCAGGCGTAAGGTTGTGCAACTGGAGGCCGTAGAACTCCAGGAGCCCCCGGAGAAACGGATGAATTGGAAATCCGAGCCCTCTTATCAAATAAGAGACAAGGCATACCCGCTCTCCTTTGGAGGGGCTGGGACGCTCTCCGCTTGCTTCCCGCCCTTATAGGTGGCGAGTCCGGCTCGAACCGGAACCATGAAGGCTAGGGGAAGAAATCCCTTGGTTTGGAGTGCCACTAGCTCACTGTGCGGGACGGAGCATCTCTCCCAATCTCTAGGCTGAGGGCTGGGAGGGCGAGAGGAGGAGCCGCGTCGACTGTCCATGATGGAATGGATTTCTGTCAGATGCGCTCTGATGAATGCTCATGAAGGGAGGATGGTGTGATTTGGATCTAGATCCTCGTCTCTTTTATAGGCAGCTTATTTGCGCAGCTAGGGGGATAAATGTAAAAATACCCTGGCTTTTCGCATTCGTTCAACACGTGGAAGATGGCCATTATTGGGCGTGGAAGCCGAGGAGCGCAATATTTACAAGAAGCCGGACGCTATTCAACAGGTACACAAGATTTGGAGAAGAACCCGCCTTGCAATGCCGAAGACAATCTACGCGCCGGACTCATCGCCATTGAAGCCTGGTTCGGGGACTACTAAGGGAGTCCTGGATTAGGGGGTGTCCGGATAGCCGAACTATCACCTTTGGCCGGACTCCTGGACTATGAAGATACAAGATTGAAGACTTCATCCCGTGTCCGGATGGGACTTTCCTTGGCATGGAAGGCAAGCTGGGCGATACGGATATGTAGATCTCCTACCATTGTAACCGACTCTGTGTAACCCTAACCCTCTTTGGTGCCTATATAAACTGGAGGGTTTTAGTCCATAGGACGAACAACAATCATACCATAGGCTAGCTTCTAGGGTTTGGCCTCTCTGATCCCGTGGTAGATCTACTCTTGTACTACCCACATCATCAATATTAATCAAGCAGGAGTGGGGTTTTACCTCCATCGAGAGGGCCCGAACCTGGGTAAAAACGTCGTGTCCCTTGTCTCCTGTTACCATCCGCCTAGACGCACAGTTCGGGACCCCCTACCCGAGATCCGCCGGTTTTGACACCGACAATGACCCCGCAGACCTAGCGAGGAAGCAGGGGGGCGGCAAGCGCAGTCCGAGGCCACTGTCCGGTCACAGCAATGCCAAAGACAAAACCTATAAACCTGTCTCCGGAGAGGAGAACAGTCTGGACGATGATGCACACATCATCCCAGAAAAGAACTTGGGACAAGAGCACCTCCACAAAAGGCTTATTGCCACTGCGAGGAGCTTGAAGAAGCAGAAGCAACGGCTTAAAGCTGCGCAGGATACGCTCAACCACAGATGGAACGAAGTGCTCAACACTGATGAAAGATACGGCGGTGATCGCCAGACAAAGAGCTACCCAAAATGTAAGTTGCTGCCCGAATTCGACGATGAGGCTATCGCGCCCATTCCGCCGAAAAACAATACGGCCGATCTGCCGGACCGACCACTCCGTGGATGAGACAAAGCGGCTAATGACGCCGCACACAAGTCAGCACACGATCTACGTGAGCACCTGGACAAAAGAGTTGGTATGATCAGGTCCATCTATGGATCTAGAAAACGTGTTCCTACGCAGGATCATGGCCACCAAACCGACTATACTGATCGACGGCCAGCTCGGAATCAACACCGAACACTACAGCCGTCGTACCCATGCCACGACATAGCCAAGTACAGGGGTGCCTCACACCCCGTGTGCTTCACCGATGAGGTGCTGGATCATGAATTTCCAGAGGGGTTTAAACCCGTAAACATCGTGGCATACGATGGAATGACAGACCCTGCCTTCCGGATTGAGGACTTTATTCTTCACATTCATATGGCTCACGGAGACGATCTCCACGCCATCAAATACCTGCCCCTCAAGTTGAAAGGACCAGCTCGGCACTGGTTGAAAAGCCTCCCCGAAAATTCAATTGGAAGATGGGAGGAACTTGATATGTCTCCAATGTATCTAATTTTCGTTTGTTCCATGCTACTATATTACCCATTTTGGATGTTTATGGGCTTTACTTTACACATTTATATCATTTTTGGGACTAACCTACTAACCAGAGGCCCAGCCCGTATTGCTGTTTTTTTTGCCTATTTCAGTGTTTCGAAGAAAAGGAATATCAAACGGAGTCCAAAGGGAATGAAACCTTCGGGAGCGTGATTTTTGGAACAAACATGATCCAGAGTACTTATAGTGGAAGTCAAGAAACAAGGGAGACGGCCACGAGGGTGCCCGGCGCGCCCCCTAGGGCAGGGCGTGCCCCCACCCTCATGGGCTCCTCGAGCATCCACCGACCTACTTATTCCTCATATGTATACCCATGCCAAAAACATCAGAAGCGACCACGAAAAACTATTTCCACTGCCGTAACCTTATGTATCCGCGAGATCCCATCTTGGAGCCTTCGCCAGTGCTCCGCCGAAGGGGGAATCAATCATGGAGGGCCTCTACATCATCTCCAAGTCCTCTCTGATGAGTTGTGAATAGTTTACCACAGACCTTCGGATCCATAGTTATTAGCTAGATGGCTTCTTCTCTCTCTTTGAATCTCAATACCATGTTCTCCTCGATTTTCTTGGAGATCTATTCAGTGTAACTCTTTTTGCAATGTGTTTGTCGAGATCCGATGAATTGTGTATTTGTGATCAAGTTTATCTATGAGAAATATTTGAATCTCTTCTGAATTCTTTTATGTGTGATTAAGTTATCTTTGCAAGTCTCTTTGAATTATCAGTTTTGTTTGGCCTACTAGATTAATCTTTCTTGCAATGGGAGAAGTGCTTAGCTTTGGGTTCAATCTTGCGGTGTCCTTTCCCAGTGACAGCAGGGGCAGCAAGGCACGTATTGTATTATTGCCATCGAGGATAAAAAGATGGGGTTTATATCATATTGCACGAGTTTATCCCTCTACATCATGTCATCTTTCTTAATGTGTTGCTTTGTTCTTTATGAACTTAATACTCTAGATGCATGTTGGGTAGCGGTCGATGTGTGGAGTAATAGTAGTAGATGCAGGCAGGAGTCGGTCTACTTGTCACGGACGTGATGCCTGTATACATGATCATGCCTAGATAATCTCATAATTATTCGCTTTTCTATCAATTGCTCGACAGTAATTTGTTCACCCACTGTAATACTTATGCTATCTTGCGAGAAGCCACTAGTGAAACCTATGGCCCCCGGGTCTATCTCTTATCATATAAGCTTTCAATCTACTTTTATTTGCGTCTTTACTTTTCCAATCTATATCATAAAACACCAAAAATATATTTATCTTATCATATTATCTCTATCAGATCTCACTTTCGCAAGTGGCCTTGAAGGGATTGACAACCCCTTTATTGCGTTGGTTGCGAGTTCTTGTTTGTTTGTGTAGGTGTGTGGGACTTTTGAGGAGCCTCCTACTGGATTGATACCTTGGTTCTCAAAAACTGAGGGAAATACTTACGCTACTGTGCTGCATCACCCTTTCCTCTTCAAGGAAAACAAATGCAAGCTCAAGACGTAGCAAGAAGGATTTCTGGCGCCGTTGCTGGGGAGGTCTTCGCTCAAGTCAAGACATACCAAGTACCCATCACAAACTCATCTCCCTCGCATTACATTATTTTCCATTTGCCTCTTGTTTTCCTCTCCCCCACTTCACCCTTGCCGTTTTATTCGCCCTCTCTTTCCCAATCTCCTCTCTCTTTCGCTTGTCTTCTTATGTGCCTGTTTTCCCTTATGGCTTTGCCTAAGAACACCGACCTTCATCTTAGAAGGTTGGAAGAGATTGAATCAAACGTTAGAAGTTTTGTGACTTTACAATTTGAGCACAATAATTTCTTCGAAAAGGAGCTTAAAGAACAAAAAAGTTTTATGGGGTTTATGAACAAAGAGCTTGATGATATGACTAAAGAATTTTATGGTTTGAACTCTCGAATTACTCGGCTTGAAATATCTATTGCCCAAATTTCTGATAAGCAAGCTACCTTAGTCAATAAGATGGCTGCCAAACCAGAAAAGTTCCATGAAAATAATGATGAAGAACTAAAAGTTATTGATGTGTCCCCTATTAATACTTTGTTTTGCAATATTAATCTTAATAATGATGGGACTGGAGATGAGTCAACTCTAGTTAAAAGGTGTCCCAATGATTCGGAGTTTTTAGATCTTGATGCTAAATTTGGTAAAAGTGGGATTGAAGAGGTCAAGACTTTAAATAGCATTGAACCCACTATCTTGGATTTCGAGGAATTTAATTATGATAATTGTTCTTTAGAAGGTTGTATTTCCTTGTTGCAATCCATTTTGAATTCTCCTCATGCTTATAGTCAAAATTTAGCTTTTACGAAACATATTGTTGATGCCTTGATGCAATCTTATGATAAAAACTTAATTTGGAAGTTTCTATACTTAGAAAACTTAATGATGAGTGGGAACTTACTATAAATATTAAAATTAAAGATCATGAGCGTTATGCTTTATGTGATTTGGGTGCTAGTGTTTCCACAATTCTGAAAACTTTATGTGATATTCTAGGTTTCCATGATCTTGATGATTGCTCTTTAAATTTGCACCTTGCGGATTTCACCATTAAAAAGACAATGGGAAGGATAAATTATGTTCTCATTATTGAAAATAGGAATTTGGTTCCCATAGATTTCATCATTCTTGATATAGATTGCAATCTTTCATGTCCTATTATTCTTGGTAGACCCTTCCTTAGAACGATTGATGCGATTATTGATATGAAGGAAGGGAATATTAGATTCCAATTCCCATCAAGGAAAGGCATGGAGCACTTTCCAAGAAAGAAAGTCAAATTACCTTATGAATCTATCATGCGAGCTACTTATGAATTGAGTGCCAAAGATGGCACTACTTAGGTATATCCTCGCTTTTATGCCTAGCTATGGGCGTTAAACGATAGCGCTAGTTGGGAGGCAACCCAATTTTATCTTTGTTTTTTGTTTTTGCTTCTGTTTAATAATAAATTTTGTATCTACCTTCTGTTTAGATGTGTTTTCATGTTTTAATTAGTGTTTGTGCCAAGTAGAACCTATGGTGATAGTTAATTTGATTCTGCTGAAAAACAGAAACTTTGCACGCACAAAAATAATTTTGGTAATTCACGTAAACGTGCTTTTGTGTTGAATATTTTTGCTGTAGATCAATAGACAAATTTCACAGGACTTCCTATTTTTGTAGGATTTTTAGAGTTCCATAAGTATTCGAGAGTTACAGATTGGTACAGACTGTTCTGTTTTTGACAGATTCTGCTTTTCGTGTGTTGTTTGCTTATTTTGATGCATCTATGGCTAGTATGTAGGGGTATGAACCACAGAGAAGTTGCAATACAGTAGGTTTAACACCAATATAAATAAATAATGAGTTCATTGCAGTACCTTATGTGGTGGTTTTTCTTTCTTGCACTAACGGAGCTTATGAGATTTCCTGTTGAGTTTTGTGTTGTGAAGTTTTCAAGTTTTGGGTAAAGATTTGATGGACTATGGAATAAGGAGTGGCAAGAGCCTAAGCTTGGGGATGCCCAAGGAACCCCAAGATATTCAAGAATAGCCAAAAGCCTAAGCTTGGGGATGCCCCAGAAGGCATCCCCTCTTTCGTCTTCGTTTACCGGTAACTCTACTTGGAGCTATATTTTTATTCGCCACATGATATGTGTTTTGCTTGGAGCGTCTTGTATGATATTAGTCTTTGTATTTTAATTTTACCACAATCATCCTTGATGTACACACCTTTTGGGAGAAACCCACTTGATTGTAATTTATTAGAATACTCTATGTGCTTCACTTATATCTTTTGAGCTAGATAGCTTTTGCTCTAGTGCTTCACTTATATCTTTTAGAGCACGGCGGTGGCTTAATTTTGAAGAAATTGTTAATATCTCATGCTTCACTTATATAATTTTGTGAGTCTCTTAGAACAGCATGTTATTTTCTATGGTTATAAAATTGGTCCTAGAATGATGGGCATCCAAGTTGGGTATAATAAAAACTATCATAGGAAGTGAATTGGATGCTATGATCAATTTGATACTTGATAATTGTTTTGAGATATGGAGGTAGTGATATTAGAGTCACACTAGTTGGGTGATTATGAATTTAAAGAATGCTTGTGTTGAAGTTAGCAAGTCCCGTAGCATGCACGTATGGTGAAAGTTGTGTAACAAATTTGAAACATGAGGTGTTCTTAGATTGTGCATCCTTATGAGTGGCGGTCGGGGACGAGCGATGGTATTTTCCTACCAATCTATCCCCCTAGGAGCATGCGCGTAGTTCTTGGTTTTTGATGACTTGTAGATTTTTGCAATAAGTATATGAGTTCTTTATGACTAATGTTGAGTCCATGGATTATACGCACTCTCACCCTTCCATCATTGCTAGCGTCTTCGGTACCGTGCATTGCCCTTTCTCACCTTGAGAGTTGGTGCAAACTTCGCCGGTGCATACAAACACCGTGATACGATACGCTCTATCACACATAAACCTCCTTATATCTTCCTCAAAACAGCCACCATACCTACCTATTATGGCATTCCCATAGCCATTCCGAGATATATTGCCATGCAACTTTTCCACTGTTCCGTTCATCATCATGACACACATTATCATTGTCATATTGCCTTGCATGATCATGTAGTTGACATCGTATTTGTGGCAAAGCCATCATGCATAAATTTTCATACATGTCACTCTTGATTCATTGTCCATCTCGGTACACCGCCGGAGGCATTCATATCGAGTCATATCTTGTTCTAGTTTTGGGTTGTAATTCATGAGTTTTAAATAAATAGAAGTGTGATGATCAACATTATTAGAGAATTTTCCCCAAAAAGAAAAAAGAAAAAGAAAGGCCAAAGAAAAAAAAGGAAAGGCCAAAGGAAAAAAAGGAAGGCCAAAGAAAAAAGGCAAAAAGAAAAAAAGAAAAAAAAGGGAAAATAAAAATAAGAAGGGGGCAATGTTACTATCCTTTTACACACTTGTGCTTCAAAGTAGCACCATGTTCTTCATATAGAAAGTCTCTTATGTTGTCACTTTCATATACTAGTGGGAATTTTTCATTATAGAACTTGGCTTGTATATTCCTACGATGGGCTTCCTCAAAATGCCCTAGGTCTTCGTGAGCAAGCAAGTTGGATGCACACCCACTAGTTTCTTTTGTTGAGCTTTCATACATTTATAGCTCTAGTGCATCCGTTGCATGGCAATCCCTACTCCTCATTTTGACATCAATTGATGGGCATCTCCATAGCCCGTTGATTATCCTCGTCAATGTGAGACTTTCTCCTTTTTGTCTTCTCCACACAACCTCCATAATCTTATTCTATTCCCCCCCATAGTGCTATATCCATGGCTCATGCTCATGTATTGCGTGAAAGTTGAAAAAGTTTGAGATTATTTAAGTACGAAACAATTGCTTGGCTTGTCATCGGGGGTGTACAAGATGGGAGCATTTTTTGTGTGACGAAAATGAAGCATAGCCTAACTATATGATTTTGTAGGGATAAACTTTCTTTAGCCATGTTATTTTGAGAAGACATGATTGCTTTGATTAGTATGCTTGAAGTATTACTATTTCTTATGTCAATACGAACTTCTATTTTGAATCATTAGGATCTGAACATTAATGCCACAATAAAGGAAATTACATTGAGAATTATGCTAGGTAGCGTTCCACATCAAAAATTATGTTTTTATCATTTACCTACTCGAGGACGAGCAGGAATTACGCTTGGGGATGCTTGATACGTCTCCAACGTATCTATAATTTTTTATTGTTCCATGCTATTATATTACCCGTTCTGGATGTTTATGGGCTTTACTTTACAAATTTATAACATTTTTGGGACAAACCTACTAACCGGAGGCCCAGCCCATATTGCTGTTTTTTTTGCCTATTTCAGTGTTTCGAAGAAAAGGAATATCAAATGGAGTCCAAACAGAATGAAACCTTCGGGAGCGTGAATTTTGGAACAAACGTGATCCAAAGGACTTGGAGTGAAGTCAAGAAATAAGGGAGGCGGCCACGAGGGTGCCCGGTGCGCCCCCTAGGGCTGGGCACGCCCCCCACCCTCATGGGCCCATCGAGCATCCACTGACCTACTTCTTCCTCCTATATATACCCATGTACCCTGAAAACATCAGAAGCGACCACGGAAAACTATTTCCTCCACCGTAACCTTCTGTATCTGCGAGATCCCATCTTGGAGCCTTCGCCGTCGCTCCGCCGGAGGGGGAATCAATCACGAAGGGCCTCTACATCATCTCCAAGGCCTCTCTGATGAGTTGTGAGTAGTTTACCACAGACCTTCGGGTCCATAGTTATTAACTAGATGGCTTCTTCTCTCTCTTTAAATCTCAATACCATGTTCTCCTCGATTTTCTTGGAGATCTATTTGATGTAACTCTTTTTTCGGTGTGTTTGTCGAGATCCGATGAATTGTGGGTTTATGATCAAGTTTATCTATGAGAAATATTTGAATCTCTTCTGAATTCTTTTATGTGTGATTAAGTTATCTTTGCAAGTCTCTTCGAATTATCAGTTTGGTTTGGCCTACTAGATTGATCTTTTCTTGCAATGGGACAAGTGCTTAGCTTTGGGTTCAATCTTGCGGTGTCCTTTCCCAGTGATAGCAGGGGCAGCAAGGCACGTATTGTATTGTTGCCATCGAGGATAAAAAGATGGGGTTTATATCATATTGCATGAGTTTATCCCTCTACATCATGTCATCTTTCTTAATGCGTTACTCTGTTCTTTATGAACTTAATACTCTAGATGCATGCTGGACAGCGGTCGATGTGTGGAGTAATAGTAGTAGATGCAGGCAGGAGTCGGTCTACTTGTCACGGACGTGATGCCTATATACGTGATCATGCCTAGATAATCTCATAATTATTCGCTTCCTTTCTATCAATTGCTCGACAGTAATTTGTTCACCCACCGTAATACTTATGCTATCTTGAGAGAAGCCACTAGAGAAACCTATGGCCCCCGGGTCTATCTCTTATCATATAAGCTTTCAATCTACCTTTATTTGCATCTTTACTTTTCCAATCTATATCATAAAACACCAAAAATATATTTATCTTACCATATTATCTCTATCAGATCTCGCTTTCGCAAGTGGCCTTGAAGGGATTGACAACCCCTTTATTGTGTTGGTTGCGAGTTCTTGTTTGTTTGTGCAGGTGCGTGGGACTTTTGAGGAGCCTCCTACTGGATTGATACCTTAGTTCTCAAAAAACTGAGGGAAATACTTATGCTAATGTGCTGCATCACCATTTCCTCTTCAAGGAAAACCAACGCAAGTTCAAGACGTAGCAGAACTCGAGGACGCTTTCAGGGCTAATTTTCTAGGCACCTATGTCTGACCTCCGGATGCGGACGATTTAAGTCACATAATCCAACAACCCGGAGAGTCAGCCAGTAAGCTTTGGAACAGATTTCTCACCAAGAAGAACCAAATCATCGACTGTCCGGATGCTGAAGCCCTAGCAGCTTTCAAACACAGTGTCTGGGACGAATGGCTTGCCAGACACCTCGGCCAGGAAAAACTAAGGACAATGGCAGCCCTAACAACTCTTATGACCCGCTTTTGCGCGGGCGAGGAAAGTTGGTTGGCCTGCAGCGGCACCAGCGACCCAGGCACATCCGAAATCAGGGATGGCAATGGAAAGCTGCGATGCAATAAAAACAAGCGTCGAAATAATGAAGACAGCCCGGACAATACAGCGGTAAACGCCGGATTCATGGGCTCTAGACCCAGTCAACGGAAAAAGCCACTCAAAGGCAGCAGAGATGGTCTGTCTAGCCTAAATAAAATTCTAGACAGGTCCTGTCAGATTCATGGCACCCTCGAGAATCCTGTGAATCACACCAACAGAGAATGCTGGGTTTTCAAGCAAGCCGGCAAGCTAAATGTCGAACACAAAGGGAGGGAGCGGCCAAGTGAAGATGAGGATGAGCCTCACCAGCTGAACACTGGGGGACAGATTAAATTCCCACCGGAGGTCAAAACAGTGAGCATGATTTATGCCACTCACATACTAAAGAGGAAGCGCAAACGTGCACTCCGAGACGTATATGTTGTAGAGCCCGTTGTCGGTATCAAAACCGGCGGATCTCGGGTAGGGGGTCCCGATCTGTGCGTCTTAGGCTAATGGTAACAGGAGGCAAGGGAGACAACGTTTACCTAGGTTCAGGCCCTCTCGATGGAGGTAAAACCCTACTTCCTTCTTGATTGATATTGATGATTTGGGTATTACAAGAGTTGATCTACCACGAGATCGTAGAGGCTAAACCCTAGAAGCTAGCCTATGATGATTATGATTCTGTCTCTAAGGACTAAACTCTTCGGTTTATATAGACACCGGAGAGGGCTAGGGTTTACATGGAGTCGGTTGCAAAGAAGGAAATATAATATCCGGATCGCCAAGCTTGTCTTCCACGCAAAGGAGAGTCCCATCCGGACACGGGACGAAGAATTGAGTCTTGTATCTTCACGGTCCAACAGTCCGGCCAAAGTATATAGTCCGGCTGTCCCCTAATCCAGGACTCCCTCAGTAGCCCCTGAACTAGGCTTCAATGACGATGAGTCCGGCGTGCAGTTTTGTCTTCGGCATTGGAAGGCGGGTTCCGAATACTCCAAAATAATTATCGAACACTTGGATCGTGTCCGGATCTGCAAGATGATCTTCATACACCACCATAGAGAGAATGATATTTCACAAATATAATCTGCTGACAACTTTAGACAAAGTGACATGACACCACGGTCGGGTCATTATTCGAACCATTTTTCCAAGACCAGCCGTAGCGCATATTTCGAGGCGGTTTCCTTGGCACGTCTTGTCACAACAGAGATCATGTCCCCTTATTACGGGATTTCCATCAATACGGGTATGGGTAACCCAACCACGCAATCAATCGCGACGCTTGGGAAATAAGCGATTCTCAATGGGAAAGTGGGGAGGCGCACCGTTCTCATCGCCTCTATAAAGGGAGAAGGATTCCCCATTTTCACCCATGCCTTCTTCCTCCTCTGCTTATCCATTCACACACCCTCGAAGTCCAGCGCCCTGGTTCACACTTTCTCCGCACAGCCAAACATGTCCGGAGCAGGAGGCAAGTGGGTGGCCTCCACCATGAAGGAGGAGCATATTGCGAAGCTCCAGGCGGCCGGATACTTGGCCGCAGACATCACACACCGGCTACCGGACGAAGGGCAGGTCACTCCAACTCCGGAACCGCACGAGAGGGTCGTGTTTCTCGCCCACTTCGTCCGTGGACTGGGATTTCCACTTCATCCCTTCGTCTGCGGGCTCACGTTCTACTACGGGCTAGATTTCCATGATCTAGCCCCAAATTTCGTCCTCAACATCTCGGCGTTTATCGTCGTGTGCGAGGCCTTCCTCCGCATCAAGCCTCACTTCGCCTTGTGGCTACGAATCTTCTGCGTGAAGCCAAAGATCGTGAGCGGCCAGCAAGCAGAGTGCGGAGGCGCCATGGTGGGCAAGATTCCCAACGTCACCTGGCTTGACGGATCCTTCACGGAGACCGTGAAAGGGTGGCAATCGGGGTGGTTCTACATCACCGAGCCGCGCGACGCCAACTGGGCGGCGGCCTCCGAATTCCGATCCAGAATCCCCATGCGGCTCACCTCCTGGAAAAAGAAGGGCCTGGCCTAGGCGAACCTGTAGAGCTGACCGGACTTCAGAACTTCATCAAGAATATGAAGGACAAGAAAATCAAACTTGTCAATGTGGTCCAGGTAATGCTTGTCCGCCGGATTCTTCCGTGCCAAAGACGGGCTTTATCTGTGGGAGTTCGTCCCGGCCGAACACCAGACGCTTCAAAAGCTCTACGGCATGACGCACAAGGGCGCATGGAAGGCATTGTTCAAGGCCTTCGAAGTACCTCCTCCAACATCCGAGTATCGCGGACTTCACGCCACGCGGCTCTCTCGTCCGGTGAGTTTTCTGACTAACACCGAATGCAGTTTTTCCCAATATACTCGTGAGGGAATCTTAAGTTATTGTGTGTATTTGATCAGGAGTATGTGGAGACGGCAGAGCGGATTGACTGTCAGGCTCCACTGCCAGAAGGTCCAGCAGATGCTCTCCTGACGGAGATGCTAGTCCTGGCGCCCTACAAGGCGCCGGAGAAGAAGGCCGAAAATAAGGCCCCGGGGACCAGGAAGGGTCTCCGGCGTAAGGTCGTACCGGACGCCTCGTCCGAAGACGACAAGGCACACTCCTCCCCTGAAGGGGAGGAAGAAGAGGAAGGGGCCGTGCTACGTCTTGAGCTTGCGTTGGTTTTCCTCGAAGAGGAGAGAGTGATGCAGCAATAGTAGCATAAGTATTTCCCTCAGTTTTTGAGAACCAAGGTATCCATCTAGTAGGAGGCTCCTCAAAGGTCCCACGCACCTACACAAACAAACAAAGAACTCGCAACCAACGCAATAAAGGGGTTGTCAATCCCTTCACGGCCACTTGCGAAAGTGAGATCTAATAAAGATAGTATGATAAGATAAATATATTTTTGGTATTTTATAATATAGATGCAAAAAGTAAAGATGCAAATAAAAGTAGATTGGAAGCAAATATGATAAGAGATAGACCCGAGGGCCATAGGTTTCACTAGTGGCTTCTCTCAAGATAGCATAAGTATTACAGTGGGTGAACAAATTACTATCAAGCAATTGATAGAAAAGCGAATAGTTATGAGATTATCTAGGCATGATCATGTATATAGGCATCACGTCCGCAACAAGTAGACCGACTCCTGCCTGCATGTACTACTATTACTCCACACATCGACCGACTCCTGCCTGCATCTAGAGTATTAAGTTCATAAGAACATAGTAACGCATTAAGCAAGATGACATGATGTAGAGGGATAAACTGAAGCAATATGATATAAACCCTATCTTGTAATCCTAGATGGCAACAATAAAATACGTGCCTTGCAACCCTTTCTGTCACTGGGTAAGGACACCGCAAGATTGAACCCAAAGCTAAGCACTTCTCCCATGGCAAGAAAGATAAATCTAGTAGGCCAAACCAAACTGATAATTCGAAGAGACTTGCAAAGATAACTCAATCATACATAAAAGAATTCAGAGAAGATTCAAATATTATTCATAGATAAACTTGATCATAAACCCACAATTCATCGGATCTCGACAAACACACCGCAAAAAGAGTTTACATCGAATAGATCTCCATAAGAGAGGGGGAGAACATTGTATTGAGATCCAAAAAGAGAGAAGAAGCCATCTAGCTAATAACTATGGACCCGTAGGTCTAACGTAAACTACTCACAACTCATCAGAGGGGCAAGGATGTTGATGTAGAAGCCCTCCGTGGTCGATTCCCCCTCCGGCAAAACGCCGGCGAAGACTCCAAGATGGGATCTCGCGGATAGAGAAGGTTACAGAGGTGGAAATTGTGTTTCGTCTGCTCTCTGGATGTTTTCGGGGTACGTAGGCTTATATAGGAGGAAGAAGTACGTCGGCGGACGCCCGAGGGGCCCACAAGACAGGGGGCGCGCCCTATAGGGGGGCGCCCTCCTATCTCGTGGGAGCCTCGGCTGCTTCTTGACTTGCACTCCAAGTCCTTTGGATCACGTTCGTTCCAAAAATCACGCTCCCGAAGGTTTCATTCCGTTTGGACTCCGTTTGATATTCCTTTTCTTCGAAATACTAAAATAGGCAAAAAAAATAGCAATACGGGCTGGGCCTCCTGTTAGTAGGTTAGTCCAAAAATGATATAAATGTGTAAAATAAAGCCCATAAACATCCAAAAGGGGTAATATAATAGCATGGAACAATCAAAAATTATAGATATGTTGGAGACGCATCAAGCATCCCCAAGCTTAATTCCTGCTCGTCCTCGAGTAGGTAAATGATAAAAGAGAAATTTTTGATGTGGAATGCTACCTAGCATAATTCTCAATGTAATTTTCCTTATTGCGGCATGAATGTTCAGATCCAAATGATACAAAATAAAAGTTCATATTAACATGAAAATGGTGATACTTCAAGCATACTAATCAAAGTAATCGTGTCTTCTCAAAATAACATGGCCAAAGAAAGTTATCCCTACAAAATCATATAGTCTGGCTGTTTCTCTATGTTCATCACACAAACTATTTAATCATGTACAACCCCGATGACAAGCTAAGAAATTGTTTCATACTTTAATAATCTCAAACTCTTTCAACTTTCACGCAATACATGAGCGTGAGCCATGGACATAGCACTATATGTGGAATAGAATGGTGGTTGTGGAGAAGACAAAAAAAGAGAAGATAGTCTCACATCAACTAGGCGTATCAACGGGCTATGGAGATGCCCATTAATAGATATCAATGTGAGTGAGTAGGGATTGCCATGCAACGGATGCACTAGACTATAAATGTATGAAAGCTCAGCAAAACAAACTAAGTGGGTGTGCATCCAACTTGCTTGCTCACGAAGACCTAGGGCATTTTTGAGGAAGCCCATCATTGGAATATACTCCCTCCGTTCCGAATTACTTGTCTTAGATTTGTCTAGATACAGATGTATCTAGCACTAAAATGAGTCTAGATACATCCGTATCTAGACAAATCCAAGACAAGTAATTCGGAACGGAGGGAGTACAAGACAAGTTCTATAATGAAAAATTCCCACTAGCATATGAAAGTGACAACACATGAGACTCTCTATCATGAAGATCATGGTGCTATTTTGAAGCACGAGTGTGGAAAAGAGATAGTAGCATTGTCCCTTCTCTCTTTTTCTCTCATTTTATTTTTTTCTTTTCTTTTTCTTTCTCTTTTTTTTCTTTTTTTTCTTTGGCCTTCCTTTTTTTCTTTTTGGCATTTTTTTTGTAAAGTCCAAATTCTCATCCTGACTTGTGGGGGAATCATAGTCTTCATCATCCTTTCCTCACTGGGACAATGCTCTAATAATGAAGATCATCACACTTTTGTGGATTTACAACTCAAGAATTACAACTCAAAGCTAGAACAAGATATGACTCTATATGAATGCCTCCGGCGGTGTACCGGGATATGCAATGAATCAAGAGCGAGATGTATGAAAATTATGAAAGTGGCCTTGCCCAAATACGATGTCAACTACATGATCATGCAAAGAGCAATATGACAAAAGTAATGCGTGTCATATGAATGAAACGGTGGAAAGTTGCATGGCAATATATCTCGGAATGGCTATGGAAATGCCATAATAGGTAGGTATGGTGGCTGTTTTGAGGAAGGTAAATGTTGGGTGTATGATACCGGCGAAAGTTGCACGGCACAAGAGAGGCTAGCAATGGTGGAAGGGTGAAAGGGTGCGTCTAATCCATGGACTCAACATTAGTCAAAAGAACTCATGTACTTGTTGCAAAAATCTAGAAGTCATCAAAAACCAAAGTACTAAGCGCATGCTCCTAGGGGGATAGATTGGTAGGAAAAGACCATCGCTCGTCCCCAACCGCCACTCATAAGGAAGACACTCAATAAATAAAATTGTGCTCCAACTTCATCACAAAGCGGTTCACCATACGTGCATGCTACGGGAATCACAACCTTTAACACAAGTATTTTTCATAATCACCTCAACTAGCATGACTCTAATATCACTACCTCCATATCTCAAAACAATTATCAAGCATCATATTGATCATAGCATCCAATTCTTTTTCTATGATAGTTTTTATTATACCCAACTTGGATGCTCATCATTATAGGACCAACTTTGTGACCATAGCAAATACCATGCTGTTCTAAAAGACTCTCAACAAGATATAAGTGAATCATGAGAGACTAGAAATTTCTTCAAAATTAATACACCACCGTGCTCTAAAAGATATAAGTGAAGCACTAGAGCAAAAACTATCAAGCTCAAAAGATATAAGTCAAGCACATAGAGTATTCTAGCAAATTCTAATCAAGTAGACTTCTCCCAAAAGGTGTGTACATCAAGGATGATTGTGGTAAACTAAAAAGCAAAGACTAATATAATACACGACGCTCCAAGCAAAACACATATCATGTGGCGAATAAAAATATAGCTCCAAGTAAAGTTACCAATGAACGAAGACGAAAGAGGGGATGCCTTCCCGGGGCATCCCCAAGCTTAGTATTTTGGCTATCCTTGAATATCTTGGGGTGACTTGGGAATACCCAAGCTTAGGCTCTTGCCACTCCTTATTCCATAGTCCATAAAAGCTTTACCCAAAACTTGAAAACTTCACAACACAAAACTCAACAGGAAATCTTATAAGCTCCGTTAGTGAAAGAAAAAAAACACCACATAAGGTACTGTAATGAACTCATTCTTTATTTATTTTGGTGTTAAACCTACTGTATTACAACTTCTCTATGGTTTATAAACTATTTTACTAGCCATAGATGCATCAAAATAAGCAAACAACACACGAAAAACAGAATCTGTCAAAAACAGAACAGTCTGTAGCAATCTGTAACTAACGCAAACTTCTGGAACTCTAAACATCCTACAAAAATAGGAAGTACTGGAAAATTTGTCTATTGATCAGCAGCAAAAAGAATCAATGCAAAACCACGTTTCTGTGATTTAACAAAATTATATTTGTGCGCGCAAAGTTTCTGTTTTTCAGCAGAATCAAATCACCTATAATCGTAGGTTATCCTATAGGTTCTACTTGGCACAAACACTAATTAAAAGATAAAAACACATCTGAACAGAAGGTAGATGCAATATTTATTACTAAACAGGAGCAAAAACAAAAACATAAAGAAAATTGGGTTGCCTCCCAACTAGCACTATCGTTTAACGCCCCTAGCTAGGCATAAAAGCGAAGATAGATCGAACGAGTGCCATCTTTGGCACTAAATTCATAAGTAGCCCGCATGATAGATTCATAAGGTAATTTGACTTTCTTTCTTGAAAAGTGCTCCATGCCTTTCTTTAATGGAAATTGGAATCTAAACCCTTCCTTCATATCAATAATCGCACCAATCGTTCTAAGGAAAGGTCTACCAAGAATAATAGGGCAAGAAAGATTGCAATCTATATCAAGAACGATAAAATCCACGGGCACCAAATTTCTATTTGCAACAATGAGAACATCATTGATCCTTCCCATTGGATTTTTAATGATGGAATCGACAAGGTGCAAATTTAAAGAGCAATCATCAAGATCATGGAAACCTAGAATATCACATAAAGTTTTCGGAATCGTGGAAACACTAGCACCCAAATCACACAAAGCAAAACAATCATGATCTTTAATTCTAATCTTTATAGTAGGTTCCCACTCATCATTAAGTTTTCTAGGTATAGAAACTTCCAAATTAAGTTTTTCATCATAAGATTGCATCAAGGCATCAACGATATGTTTGGTAAAAGCTTTATTTTGACTATAAGCATGAGGAGAATTAACAACGGATTGCAACAAGGAAATACAACTTCCTAAAGAACAATTATCATAATCAAATTCCTTGAAATCTGAGATAGTGGGTTCAATACTATTTAAAGTTGTGACCTCTCCAATTCCACCTTTACCAAATTTAGCATCAAGATCTAAAGACTCCGAATTCTTGGGACGCCTTCTAGGCAAAGTTGATTCATCATCAGTCCCATAATCATCAAAATTCATATTTCAAAACATAGATCTAATAGGAGACACATCAATAGCTTTAAGATCCTCATCATTATTTTCATGGAAAGTGGAAGAACACGCTTTTATAAAGCTAACTTTTTTAGCATGCAATCTAGCGGTTCTTTCCTTGCACTCGTCAATGGAAATTCTCATTAATTTGAGAGACTCATTGATATCATGATTAGGAGAGGAAGATCTAAGTTTAAGAGAATCAACATCAAGCGAAAGTCTATCAACGTTCCGAGCCAAATCATCAACTTTGAGCAATTTTTCTTCAAGCAAAGCATTAAAATTCTTTTGAGAAATCATAAATTCTTTCACACTATTCTCAAAATCAGAGGGCATCTTATTAAAATTACCATAAGCATTATTGTAGGAATTTCCATAATTATTAGAGGAATTACTAGGGAACGGTCTAGCATTAAAGTTTCCTCTATAAGCGTTGTTTCCAAAACTATTCCTACCAACAAAATTCACATCCATAGATTCATTATTATTCTCAATCAAATAAGACAAAGGCATATCATTGGGATGAAGAGGAGTATTTTTAGTAGGAAACAATTTCATAGGTTCATCCATCTTTCCACTGAAAACATAAATTTCTTCTATAGCATGCACTTTTTTACTAGAAGATCTTTCGGTGTGCCATTGAGAATAATTAGCCATAATATTATCAAGAAGTTTTGTAGCATCCCCTAACGTGATTTCTATAAACGTGCCTCCCGCGGCCAAATCTAAGAGATTTCTAGAAGCAAAGTTCAAACCGGCATAAAAATTTTGTATGATCATCCATAAATTCAAACCATGAGTAGGGCAATTGTGAA
The DNA here is from genome assembly GCA_963921465.1 of Triticum timopheevii. Classification (NCBI taxonomy): domain Eukaryota; kingdom Viridiplantae; phylum Streptophyta; class Magnoliopsida; order Poales; family Poaceae; genus Triticum; species Triticum timopheevii. The sequence goes on from OY997262.1 coordinate 427,468,108, forward strand.
GCATCAATTTCATTCTTTCCCAAGATTGGGCAACATGCTCATGATCAAGTTGTTTAAAATTCATAATATCGTTCCTAAGAGTGATAATCTTAGTGGGAGGAAAATACTTAGAGATAAAAGCATCTTTGCACTTGTTCCAAGAATCAATACTATTTTTAGGCAAAGACGAAAGCCAAACTTTAGCATGATCTCTAAGTGAAAACGGAAATAACTTCAATTTGACAATATTGTTATCCGTATCTTTCTTCTTTTGCATATCACAGAAATCAACAAAGTTGTTTAGATGAGTAGCAGCATCTTCACTAGGAAGGTCGGCGAATTGATCTTTCATAGCAAGATTCAGCAAAGCAGTATTGATTTCACAAGACTCAACATCATTAAGAGGAGCAATCGGAGTACTAAGGAAATCATTATTATTGGTATTCGAGAAATCACACAATTTGGTATTATCTTGCGCCATGGCAACAAGTAGTCCAACACACAAGCAAGTGGAAAAAGGCAAGCGAAAAAAGAGGAGGAGATTGGGAAAAAGAGGGCAAATAAAACGGCAAGGGTGAAGTGGGGGAGAGGAAAACGAGAGGCAAATGGCAAATAATGTAAATGCGAGGGAGATGGGTTTGTGATGGGTACTTGGTATGTCTTGACTTGAGCGAAGACCTACCCGGCAACGGCGCCAGGAATCCTTCTTGCTACGTCTTGAGCTTGCGTTGGTTTTCCTCGAAGAGGAGAGAGTGATGCAGCAATAGTAGCATAAGTATTTCCCTCACACTACTAGGAAAAGGGCTATAGATAGGACTGATTCTAAACGCGCACCAAGTAAATAGTGCGCCACTACTATATAATAATGGCGCATCGGTTGCTCGTGTGCCATTAGTGTGGAAGACACTAATGGCGCACCGTACTCACGGTGCGCCACTACTATTGATTTTTTCCCCATTTTTTCATACAAACTAATGGCGCAGGATGACAAAGTGCGCCATTACTAGTTAGAACTAGTAATGGCGCACGACCAAGACAGTGCACCATTAGTATATTTTTTTTACTTTTTTGCAAACCTACTAATGGCGCACTATGCCAAAGTGCGCCATTACTAGTTTAAACTACTAATGGCGCACTTTTCCACGGTGCGCCATTCGTATACATATGTTTTTTTTACTTTTATGCAAAAAGTACTAATGGAGCACCACCTGCAGGTGCGCCATTAGTAACCAGGGTTACTAATGGCGCATTTTGTGGTGGTGCGCCATTATAGTAACCTGGGACCAACAAGATATTTTGGACAGCCCACCTACCCACTCACTTTCCCCACTTCATTCTCACCACCTCCTCCTCCAAGCTTGTCTCGGCTGCCTCCTCCTCCTCACCTCATTTCCACCATAGATTCATCAAAATTAAGTGGTGAAATTACCTTTTTTTGATAGGTAAGTAAGGGGAAAGCTATCTTCATGATGTAGATCTACTTTTTTTCTCCCTAGCTCGCTCCAACAACAAGTGGCGCGGATTTCGGAGCTTGTCCAAGAGCAAGTGGAACAACAACTGGGAACGAAGCTCAACGCCATGGTATCTACATTGATTCATGGGCTGACGACGTGGATTGCGGGCGGCCAATAGGGGCCTCCCCTGGTTCCCAGCTTCACGGCCAGCAACTCGCACAGCGCGCAGGCGGTGCCATTGGTGTCTCCGGCGGCGCCATTGGTGTCTCCAGCGGCGGCGCCATTGGTGTCTCCGGCGGAGGCGGTATTCGTGTCTCCGGCGCCGGCACGGGCATTGGAGCTTAATGCACCCGGGTGTACGCCGGCCGGCACCTCGCCAGCAAGCGCCCCCTCCGTCAGTTGCATGCCCGCTGTTGGCGGTGCCTGGACATTAGCCGAGCTCGACGGCATCACGGTAACTAAGCCTCTCGGCCGATGACTTCATCTCCTTGCCTTTGACTGGGCATCCCTGACGCCTTGTACATGTTTTCGCAGGGCACCGCCGACATTCCTTGCACTCTTCTGCACTTCGTGGGCGCCGAGTTGGTCGATGTCGCTAAGGGCAGAATCGTTCAACTGGGCAACCGCATGTTCCACGGTAATCCGATGCCACCCACAGTGTATAGGGTTGAAGTGGTTCGGGTGCTGCCAGGCTGCGACGAGCTGTTACCTCTGGTTCGACCCGCTGGGGCCGACGAAGAAGATGAGATGGCCCTCAGTGCCTGCGTAAACTGGCCGCTGCTTTGGCCGAAGAGCCAGATTCGTTTGGGGGCGGGGGACACCACCCCACAGACAAGACCGCTAGTCGTGTCGGCGCCAAGCCATGGCAAGAACGCCGCAACGCTACCGAACCTGTCGGACATCCCTACGGCACAGTATCCGGACAGCCCTATGGCACAGGATCCGGACGACGATGACAATGACGACGGTACATTTACCAAAGTCAATAACTACTTTGCCGAACATGGGTATGCTGACGAGTTCTGCGGGCCTCTTTCTCACGAACCCAACCAAGACGACCGCAATCTAGCTGGTACGGCGGAGAAATCCAATTGCAATAGGCGTCGTCTGGCGTTCAGTTCTCAGGAGACGCCTCCAGCTCCCGCCTTCACCGAGCCTCAGATAGCTGAGGTGCGAAATATTATCAGCCCCAACACGCTCAAGAAGGCGGTCTGTGAGCAGAACTCGGTCCCATTACAGGAGATCAAGAAGAAGGGACGGAAACGAAAGACTAACAAGGGCGCCGGTGCGAGCCAGCCGGCACCGAGTTTGATCCGTGCTCAGGACGGGCCACCTTCACCTAAGGATATCTCGAGGAGGGTGCATGTGGCGGGTAGGGCGATGCTACTGCCAAATATGCTGAATGCTGCAACCGGTGCTATGCGGAGTCTGCACGAAAGTGTTCTTTCTTTGGAGAAGCAGCGTCTCAGAGAGAAGGATGTGGCATACCCGGTTTTCGTGGCCAAGGTGCCAGAGGGCAAGGGCTTTGTGGATGGCGACATCGGGGGTATGATCGTCCTGCGGTTTGATGACATCTTTGCTATGTTTAACCTTCATCCGTTGCACTACACCTTCGTTCGGCTGTTTTCGCTGAGTATGGAGATGCGGATCATTAGAGACAAGACCCCGTACATCGTGATAGTCGACCCCTTCTACATGCGTGCCAAGCACTTGAGCAGCATTGGGGACCGCCAAGTTGCGAGTTCGCACCTCGAAGGCATCATTCTGGCAAACCCAGATAAGGATAACTTCCTTGTGGCTTAATTTCCCGAGTAAGTCATCCCTTAACCGCCCCGTAACATATGATTTCTTAGATTTCGATTGTTCTTTTTTTCTAACATTCCGTGTTCTGTGCAGTGACACACATTGCACACTCATCCTCTTAAGCCCGAAATATTCCATGGCCACGTATTTCGACCCGAACCGTAACTCCAAGATAGACTACACAAATGTCAAGAAAGTTCTTGATGATGTTCTCCCCGGCTACGCCAAATATGGAGGCACCTTCACTAGGACTGTTCGTAAGTACGACAAGCACATGTTCTCACACAATACGAAGTTCTACTGCGTCAAGCAGCCGCCTGGCGGTCAGAAGGATGCCTACTATGACCTCCATCACATGCGGGCGATCGTAATGGACCATCATCAACTTCTGCTACCAGATAATCTCAAAGATTGGGCCGCAAACTTGTCGGCAATCCAGGACGCAGACCTCAGACAAGAATTCTTTCGCATCCAGTCGGACTTTGCGGACATCATCCATCAAGATGTCCTTCATACGTCGGGGCAGTTCTTCCTCAGATATCAACCATCCAACAATGAGATAGATGGAATGCTACAAATGCTGGGTGACAACGATCGCGATTTCATGACCATCGCGACAGACGGCGGCTTCATCCACGCTCATGTCCGCTGAGTTGAGTCGAAAGTAGTGATGTGTAGTTCTGAAACATTGATTGGCTCATGTTGTAACTAAACTTTAATGAATTCGTATGGCTCTTTGGTTTGGACAGTCGTTCAACTTAGATGTAATCGATGCTATTTATTAGTAGGACCATGAATCGTGCTATTAATGTCTTGCTTTTCTCTTCCGATCCTTTTGTTGCATACTTACATATTGCTTATGTATTGTCTGTTGTTTGGCTTGTGCATAGAGATGCCGTCGTATGTCGTGTACAAGGGTAAGGTTCTCGGAGTCTATGACGACTGGGAGGAGTGTCGGAGACAGGTTCACCGTTTTAGCGGTAACAGTTACAAAGGGTACACCACTAGGGCGGAAGCCGAATCTAGATATGCCCGCTATCTAGCGGGAGAGAGGAGGGAGCATTGGAGGAACCGGATGAAGACCAGTTTGATCGCGATGATGCTCATCGTGATGACCACAACTCTCTTTTATGTGATGGTAGTTTAGATGATCGATATCGACTTGTAATGTGAAGACAAACTCGATACTCGCGGTCTTGAGACTTGTAATGTTTTATCTTTGTTCGGTCTTTTGAATTCGGAGACTAATATGATGAATTGTATTCGGAGACTAATCTTCTATTGTATTCGATGAATCTGCTGTTGCTGTGTGCTGCTATCTATATTCTGTCCAATAATATATTTTGTAACCTGTGCAAAAATCAGAAAAGCAAAAAAAACCAAATATTCATACTAATGGCGCATCAAGGCAGGGTGCACCATTAGTATGCCAAAGGATACTAATGGCGCATCAAGGCAGAGTGCGCCATTAGTGTGACAAAGCACATGGTTACATATGGCCCCCCGGGAGGCATACCAATGGTGCATGGAGTTACATACGTGCGCCATTAGTATACCAGATACTAATGGCGCACCAGTGGTGCGCCATTAGTAAAAAATTCTAATGGCTTGCTACTAATGGCGCACCGGTAGTGCGCCATTAGTAGGCAAAACCGGTGTGCCATTAGTAGGCCTTTTCCTAGTAGTGTCAGTTTTTGAGAACCAAGGTATCAATCTAGTAGGAGGCTCCTCAAAAGTCCCACGCACCTACACAAACAAACAAAGAACTCGCAACCAATGCAATAAAGGGGTTGTCAATCCCTTCACGGCCACTTGCGAAAGTGAGATCTAATAAATATAGTATGATAAGATAAATATATTTTTGGTATTTTATAATATAGATGCAAAAAGTAAAGATGCAAATAAAAGTAGATTGGAAGCAAATATGATAAGAGATAGACCCGGGGGCCATAGGTTTCACTATGGCTTCTCTCAAGATAGCATAAGTATTACGGTGGGTGAACAAATTACTGTCAAGCAATTGATAGAAAAGCGAATAATTATGAGATTATCTAGGCATGATCATGTATATAGGCATCACGTCCGCAACAAGTAGACCGACTCCTGCCTGCATCTACTACTATTACTCCACACATCGACCGACTCCTGCCTGCATCTAGAGTATTAAGTTCATAAGAACAGAGTAATGCATTAAGCAAGATGACATGATGTAGAGGGATAAACTCAAGCAATATGATATAAACCCCATCTTGTTATCCTCGATGGCAACAATACAATATGTGCCTTGCAACCCTTTCTGTCACTGGGTAAGGACACCGCAAGATTGAACCCAAAGCTAAGCACTTCTCCCATGGCAAGAAAGATAAATCTAGTAGGACAAACCAAACTGATAATTCGAAGAGACTTGCAAAGATAACTCAATCATACATAAAAGAATTCAGAGAAGATTCAAATATTATTCATAGATAAACTTATACATAAACCCACAATTCATCAGATCTCGACAAACACACCGCAAAAAGAGTTTACATCAAGTAGATCTCCACAAGAGAGGGGGAGAACATTGTATTGAGATACAAAAAGAGAGAAGAAGCCATCTAGCTAATAACTATGGACCCATAGGTCTGAGGTAAACTACTCACAACTCATCGGAGGGGTAAGGATGTTGATGTAGAAGCCCTCCGTGGTCGATTCCCCCTCCGGCAGAACGTCAGCCAAGGCTCCAAGATGGCATCTCGCGGATACAGAAGGTTACGGTGGTGGAAATTGTGTTTCGTCTGCTCTCTAGATGTTTTCGAGGTACGTAGGCTTATATAGGAGGAAGAAGTACGTCGGTGGATGCCCGAGGGGCACACGAGACCCTATAGGGGGGGGTCGCGCCCTCCTATCTCGTGGGAGCCTTGGCTGCTTCTTGACTTGCACTCCAAGTGCTCTGGATCACGTTCGTTCCAAAAATCACGCTCCCGAAGGCTTCATTCCGTTTGGACTCCGTTTGATATTCCTTTTCTTTGAAATACTGAAATAGGCAAAAAATACAGCAATACGGGTTGGGCCTCCGGTTAGTAGGTTAGTCCCAAAAATGATATAAATGTGTAAAATAAAGCCCATAAACATCCAAAAGGGGTAATACAATAGCATGGAACAATCAAAAATTATAGATACGTTGGAGACGTATCAGGCCGCCCCATCCGGAGAGGATCGGGGGCCTAAGAAGGCGGGCCAGGGGACCGGGAAGGGTCCCCGGCGCAAGGCCATCATACCCTCGTCGTCCGAATACGATGAGGCAGATTCCTCCCGCGGAGGTGGGGGGAAACACGAAGAAACTCTGCCTCCCGCACTGGGGAGGAGAAGAAGAGGAAAGCCGCCGCGGAGGGGGAGGCTAGGACGCCCAAGAAGGGAAAGGCGTCCCTTCCGGACTACTTCACCACGGCCGCCTAGAGCGAGGAGGAGTGGCTGCCCAGGGGGAAGCCCCTAGTGAGGTCATAAGTATTTGCACTCTATCATACTTTAGTGCGACTTCGCTTCATAGTCTGCTATAACGCCGAACACATATATGCAGTCCGGCCAGGGTCCATCCCGAGGTATCATCTTCGGATGGGTCCTTCAGTGATTCGGCGATGAACTCGCTTCCGACGGTCACTAGCCCTCGGCCTGCAGACGACACAGAGGTGTTGTCCCAAAGGCTCCCGGAGCAGGGGGAGGTGGCTCTGGAGACGCCCCAGGGCGAAATTCTAGATGCTGGGCACACGGGGTATAAGATCCCCGCAGATCGTGCCGACGAGAGCCGCGGCCAGCCGGGTTCTCAGCCGGATACTGTACCGGAACCTCCGATGGTTTCAGACTCGGGCAGGCGGCCCCTCACTAGGGAGGGCGAGCCGTTCGTACCGATGACTTCCGTTACGCCAGGGGCGTCGGATAGTCTGCTGGAAGCGCTTCGCAGCGCTTCCATAGATGAAGAGCACCGTACTCTTATGAGTGCGGTGATTCAAAAGGTTCTGTCTTCCAAGAGCGGACTAACCGAAGCCTGCACCAGCCTCCTGACGGGCTTTGAGGTAAGTAATCAAAAATGTGTGAAATTATCACCCGATAGGTAGTAGCCCCTGATACTCTGTTTGGTGTTCGGAACGAAAAGCCAAATGGAGGGTCGATTATAATTCGCAGGAGTCTAATAGTAGGTTTGCATGTGAATAAGCAGGCGGTGCTGCTTGCCGCTGCTTCCTGCACGGCCGAGGTCGCCGGACTTAAACGGGACCTAGAGCAGGTACAGGGAGAGCTCGGCCTCATGAAGAGTCAGCTCGAAGAGAACAAAGGTGAGTGATACCTCGTTCGCATATTTATAAAGAATAGACAAAAATTGGTGATTCTAACGGCAAAGCCTCATGACTTTGTGATAGGGTCCACCACCGAAGTGGCATCTCTGAAGAAAGCATTGTCTGAGGCCGAAGACAAGGAGGCCCTGGAGTGCAAGGAGCGCGAAAAGCAAGATGCTAGAGTGGGCGAGGTACAGCAAGAGCTCCAGGAGCTCGGCAAGAAGTTCGAGTCCTTGGAGCATGATCTTAAGATGAAAGAGACTGAGCTTGCGAAGGCCCTTGTGAGTGTGAAAGATGCCAAGGCCGAAGCCGAAAAGGCACAGCAGGAAATCCAGGCGGCCAAGAAGATAGCGGTGGGTAAGACATTCTTTATGCAAAGCAAGCATGTGGAGGAGACATTTCTTTTACTTACCTGGATTCGGAGCTCTCTAGGGGCATTCGCAGATATGCCATGCAGCGTATCTGATGCTGCAGAGTTCTACCGTGCCGAGGAGGGGAGCTCAACGGAGAAACTGTTCTGGTCCCAGTATGCTGGAGCCAAACACCAAGTGCCTCTGAGTGACCAACTGAAGCAGTTGGTTGAACTCCATAGGGCGGCCGAAGTGGCTATGAAAGATTTCATAGTCCGGATGTGGCCTGGTGAGCCCTTGCCTGCCAGCTACTTCGGCCTGATAAAGAGGATGGTAAACGCTTGTCCGCGGCTTGAGGTGATCAAGTGATCCATTTGCATTGAGGGTGCCAGCCGGGCCTTTGCCCGTGCGAAGGTGCACTGTGGCAAGTTGGATGCGGAGAAGCTGGTGAAAGACAGGTTGCCGGAGGGCAAGGCGCATTGCTGTCCCGAAAAATATTATGATGGCGTTATGAAAGGCGCTTGTCTCGTGGCCGATGAGTGTACCAAGGAAATGATCCTTGAGTAAATGTACTTCTATCATTGTTGTAATATAAAGACGAAGCTACTTGCGCTATATGGCGCTTTTTGATTTAAAATATTACCTTCTGTGCGGTTGTTTATAAAATTCTGAAAGTAGGCCAGTCGTCGGCTTCCGCCCCCACGTAACTAGTACCGGGGTGTTCCTGGAAAAACCCGGACACTCTTTATCCAAATTTTTGGTCCCTTAAGGAGGTGTCTGGCGCAGCGAACAAGGCAATCGGACTATGCGGCTTTATAACTTTCACTTAGTTATAGAAGTCTACAGCTTTAAATTTCGGCGAAGCCCCTAGAATTCGGAAAGCCGAATTGGGGAGCTATATACGCCTAAATCGGACGAAGCCAATTCCTCGCCTAAAGCGGAAAAAATCTTTAAGGATTTTAAGACCTCTCAAACAGCGACCAGCTCTCGCCGCATCATGACGGTTAGTTTTCGGCTTTCTCTACTGATGTGCTCGTCCGGAAGAACCGGGACACAATCGCAGTAGTTCTCCCTGCGCTACCTTAGCCGATATAACGGAATGTAAGGTACCAAAACAAGGGAGCCAGGCAAACCCAACTATTGACCCAAGACATGATTCGGAGCTGATGCATATAGTGCTATAAGTTGGGTGCCGCACTGTTGAAAGTGTTCGGACTTGTCTTGTCGTATTATGGGGCGCCATAAGAAGCCCCTGGCAAACTAAACATACCAAAGTGTACGGATGCGATATTAAATAAACATTTATAGGAAAAATGTGCAAATAGGAATAATAAGTTGACGCTATATATTATCTCCCATTGATGAATAATACGTTTAAGCGTATGTTTACAATGAGTGCGTTTAAGCAGAAGTAAATTGGATTATTTAATATGTCCTATCCAAGGGCGGGCGGCATGTAGGTATATAAAACAGGTATAACGATCGTGAACAGATTCCATGTGGATATTTCCTTTGTGCGCAAAGCCTGTTGCCTCCTTGGTATTCTCTCCTGTGTAAGTCCGACAATCCGGCTCTTCTGAACAGGCTGCCCTAAAGCAGTGTCCTGAAAGATAAAGGGGGGCTTATTAAAGTATGTTGCGGTTATATCGCACTGTTGATTGAGTCATTGTTGTGCCTCCGCCTATGCCCATGGTATTTTGAGTGCGTAATTGTGTACGCGCGGCACGAATGCTGCTTTGAGGGGGCTTGAGCGGAGGCCGGACTGCGAGTCGCGCTCTTGGCATGCTTGGCGATCTTGTTGCAGGGTGCTCCGGACTCGCTTGACGGTGTTCGAGGTTGTCGTCGCCGGATTGGTGGTTTGTCGGAGAAGGCCGCATTGTACTTCCGCCGCGAGGGCTGCAGTATGTTTTTCTGTACGGAGAGAGCGGTCCATGTTTCCATTGACTGTTATGACCCCGCGAGGTCCTGGCATCTTGAGCTTGAGGTATGCATAGTGTGGTACCACATTGAATCTAGCGAATGCGGTTCGTCCAAGCAGTGTGTGGTAACCACTACGGAAAGGGATGATATCGAATATTAACTCTTCGCTTCGGAAGTTATCCGGAGATCCGAAGACCACTTCCACTGTTATAGAGCCCGTGCAACGGGCCTCTACTCCTGGAATTACACCTTTGAAGGTGGTTTTGGTGGGCTTGATCCTTGAAGGGTTGATGCCCATTTTGCGCACTGTGTCCTGATAAAGCAGGTTCAGGCTGCTGCCGCCATCCATGAGGACTCGAGTGAGGTCGAATCTGTCGATGATTGTGTTTAGGACCAATGCGGCTGAACTACCGTGACGGATGCTGGTAGGGTGATCCCTACGATCAAAGGTGATCGGACCGGCTGACCATGGGTTGAATTTTGGGGCAACTGGCTCCATCGCATAGACGTCCCATAGTGCTCGGTTCCGTTCCCGCTTGGGAATGTGGGTGGCATAGATCATGTTGGCCGTTTTCACCTGGGGAGGAAATTTCTTCTATCCCCCCGTTTTCGGACGCCGGGGCTCCTCGTCATCGTTGTTATGCAGCCCCTTGTCCTTGTTTTCGGTGTTTATTTTACCGACCTGTTTGAACACCCAGCAGTCTCTATTAGTATGGTTTGCTGGCTTGTCCGGGGTGCCATGAATTTGGCACGAGCGTTCAAGTATGCGGTCCAGACTGGATGGTCCCTGATTGTTTCTTTTGAACGGCTTTTTCCGCTGACCGGATTTGGATCCGCCAAATCCGGCATTGACTGTCGTGTCTTCAGTGTTGTCGCCGTTGTTCCGTCGCTTATGTCTATTGCGACGTGGCTTGCCGTTATTGTCGCGGACATCCGAGGTGCCGGAATGTGGCGTGGTGCTACTGCGAGCTAACCAGCTGTCCTCGCATGCGCAGAAGCAGGTCATCAGTGTCGTGAGGGCCGCCATGGACTTGGGTTTTTCCTGGCCGAGGTGTCGGGCGAGCCACCCGTCACGGATATTATGCTTAAAGGCCGCCAGGGCTTCAGCGTCCGGACAGTCGACTATTTGGTTCTTTTTAGTTAGGAACCGAGTCCAGAATTTCCTGGCTGACTCTCCGGGCTGTTGAGTAATGTGGCTCAAGTCATCGGCGTCCGGTGGTCGCACGTATGTGCCCTGGAAGTTTTCGAGGAACGCGTCTTCCAGGTTTTCCCAACTGCCAATGGAATTTGCCGGCAGGCTGTTTAGCCAGTGTCGGGCAGGTCCTTTGATCTTAAGGGGAAGATATTTGATGGCGTGTAGATCGTCTCCGTGCACCATGTGAATGTGGAGAAGGAAATCTTCGATCCATACTGCGGGGTCCATTGTGCCATCGTATGATTCGATGTTTACGGGTTTGAACCCTTCTGGGAATTCATGATCCATCACTTCGTTAGTGAAGCAGAGGGGGTGTGCGGCGCCTCTATGCCAGGCTATGTGGCTACGCAGTTCGAATGAGTCTAGGTGGCTGTATTCGGCCCGGCCAGACTTGTTCATAGTGTATCCGGCATGACGATCATCGTCGCATGTTGGGGCGCGCCCCCGCGATCCGTAGATCAATCTTGGTTGTCCTGCTTTGTTTTCCAGTATATCTTGCAGGTCTTGCCTATTGCCCCGGGCCGTAGTGTATTGGCGTGGGGGTGCAGGCTTGTATTCGGGTTGATATGATGTTTTATCCCGGCCACAAGGTGGCCGGTCAGCCATGTGGCGCTCGAGTCCATATTCCTCAGCTGCCAGGACTTCTGTCCATCTGTCTGTGAGCAGGTCTTGATCATCTTGGAGCTATTGCTGCTTCTTTTTCAGGCTCCTCGCAGTGGCCATGAGCCGGCGCTTAAAAGCGCTCCTGCTCCACGGGGTCCTCAGGCACGCCGAACTCGTCGTCGCCGAGGCTAATCTTGTCTTCGGAGGGGGGCATGTAGTTGTCCTCCTCCGGATATCCGTCTGTCGCCTGTTCGTCTGGGCTGACCTACCCGTCTTCCTGCTCAGCCTGCTCGAAGGCAGGCTGATCAGGGTTGTATTCATCTTTGGCGCCATCCGGATTGTTTTCATCTCCTGTGCCGGTATTGCTGTGGCGGGGCTTGGAGCGGCGCCGACGACGCCCATGCTTTGCTTTCTTCCCTGAGGGGTTATCCTCTGTTACCTCATCGCCATTGGTTTCCCTCGGAGTGTCCACCATATATATATATATATATCATATGAGGAGGTGGCTGTCCACCGCCCCGTGAGTGGTGGTTCCTGTTCTTCTCCTGCATCGTCGTCTATACCGTCGATGTCTTCGGAGTCAAAGTCAAGCACGTCGGTTAAATCATCGACCGTGGCAATGAAGTGGGTGCTGGGTGGGCAACGAATTCCTTCCTCGCCTGCTTCCCACTCGAGCCGGACATAGTTCGGCCAAGAGTCCCCTGACAAATAGAGAGACTTTAATGAGTTCAGCACGTCGCCAAAGGGCGAGTGCTGGAAGATATCCGCACCTGTGAACTCCATTACCGGATCCCAACCAGGTTCGGCGGGCTCGGGAGCGCGCGGACTGGAACCTACAGCCGGATACGAGTCCGGGGGTCCGGTGTCATAGGCTTCTTTGGGGGTGAAGCCTATGTTCGGCTCTACCACCGATGAGTGTGCGGCCTGTGGGGCGGGGTCCATCCACCCGTCTTTGGGCAACGCAATCTGCTCCGGATTTAGGTCCGGGGCTCCTGCAGGGGCGATGTCCCGAGCATTGTCCGACAGCAGGTCTAAGCCGTGCTCATCGTGATTGTCCAGCGCTCCTGGCGTAGGCCCGAACCCGTTGAAGATCAAGTCTCCGCGGACATCGGCCGTGTAGTTCAGGTTTCTGAATCTGACCTGGTTGCCAGGGGCGTAGCTGTCGATCTGCTCCAGTTGGCCAAGCGAATTGGCCCGCAGTGCGAAGCCGCCGAACACGAAGATCTGTCCGGGGAGAAAAGTCTCACCATGGACCGTGTTGTTGACGACTGAAGAAGCCATCAAGCCTTGCAGCGACGACGCAGAGGAACTCTCAATGAAAGCACCAATGTCGGTGTCAAAACCGACGGATCTCGGGTAGGGGGTCCCGATCTGTGCGTCTTAGGCTAATGGTAATAGGAGGCAAGGGACACAGTGTTTACCCAAGTTCGGGCCCTCTCGATGGAGGTAAAACCCTACTTCCTGCTTGATTGATATTGATGATGTGGGTATTACAAGAGTTGATCTACCAGGAGATCGTAGAGGCTAAACCCTAGAAGCTAGCCTATGATGATTATGATTCTGTCTCTAAGGACTAAACTCTTCGGTTTATATAGACACCGGAGAGGGCTAGGGTTTACATGGAGTCGGTTACAAAGAAGGAAATATAATATCCAGATCGCCAAGCTTGTCTTGCACGCAAAGGAGAGTCCCATCCGGACATGGGACGAAGTCTTGAGTCTTGTATCTTCACGGTCCAACAGTCCGGCCAAAGTATATAGTCCGGCTGTCCGGATACCCCCTAATCCAGGACTCCCTCACCCGTCGCCCCCAAATTCAACCCATGGTCGGCCTGCCCAATCACTTTCAATCGCAGGGATCATCCGACTATTATCCGGCATGGAGGTTCGGCTGCCTTGGTGCTCGACCCAATAATCGACAGATACCATCTCACCCGAGTCCTCATGGATAGCGGCAGTAGTCTTAATCTGATATATCAGGACACTGTCCGCAAGATGGGGATAGACCCGTCAAGAATCAACAAAAGCAGTACTACCTTTAAAGGAGTAATACCATGTGTGGAGGACCGCTGCACGGGCTCTCTAACATTAGAGGTTGTATTCGGTTCTTCCAACAACTTTCGAAGTGAAGAACTAATCTTCGACATCACTCTGTTCCGAAGCGTCTATCATGCACTACTTGGAAGAACGGCCTTCGCTCGTTTCAATGTAGTACCGCATTACGCTTATCTACAACTTAAGATGCCCAGTACATGCGGCGTCATCACTATCAGCGGAAACACAGAGCGTTCTCTTTGGGCGGAAGACTACGTGGCGGCTCTAGCAGCCGAACCACTGAACGGCCTCTCCAACCCGAGTAACTGATCGGTCTTCGAGACCACGGACACGGCTAGACGTGTTAGGCGCACCACTAGTTGTAGCAGCCCAGATAAACTTGAGCTTGATTAACGGCTATGCCCCCATATGTGGTGCTGGGGGCTGCCCGCATGTAAAGGGTCCATAGTTCGGCTTGACCCTATTTACACTCAAGAAATTGAATTTTCACGGTTCATTAAGATTAACCGACTCTACGCACGGCCACACCAGAATCTTTCACCTAGGTTTTTTTAACAGGTGACCATCGTGCTACACCCTTCAAAGATATAGCACAACGGAGACAAAGGCGCAGACATGCAGCAGGGCCCCGTCCAAAGGTTTATTTTTAGATTAAGACCCTATGTAAACCTTTTTTATTGTCTCTTGTTGTCTCACACCCTCTTGGCACTTAAAATGACCAAGACGAATACCGGCGTTACCGGCGAGCTTATGATTCGCCGTTCTAAAATAGACGTTACAGAGACAGCAACCAGTGTGTTTTTTCAGATCTATGCTCTCACCATAGGCGCTCTTTCGTCATGCCGAATTGATGCGCGTACCTTGAAATTTTGGGTTCATTATCGAGGGCGGTACTCAGCCCAGTATATGTTGTAAAGTCTGAATACCTTCGGGAGTGTTTGGCGTCGCGAGTTTGGCCTTATATGCATCAGCTCCGAATCATGTCTGTGGTCAATAGTTGGGTTTGTCTGGCTCCCATGTTTTGCTACCTTACGTTCCGCTCTATCGGCTAAGGTGGCACAGGGAGAACTACTGCGATTGTGCCCTGGTTCATCTGGATGAGCACCTCAGTAGAGAAAGCCGAAAACAGACTGTCATGATAAAGCGAGAGACTGGTCAACCACTCGACAACTCAGCGGAATCTCCGCGATTCCTCCGCATTAAAGAAGGACCAGTTTCCCGGTCACGTATGTAAACGCACCATATTCGGATAAAAGCGGACATACCAGGGGCTCTATAGTAGTCCCACCGTCAAACTCCTATGGCTAAATGAAAGTGTTAAAGCTATATAGTCTGATTGCCTCGTTCGCCGCGCTACCACCTCCTTAACGGACCAAGACGTTGCATCTAGTGTGATTATGTGCTTTGCCGAACGCCCCCGCATTATATGCAAGGGGGCTGAAGCCGACGACTGCAAACTTTCAGGTTATATACATAAGCGGCCGCACAGGAGGCATTACAATACCTTACAGGCAAAAGTATAAACATAGCCTTTATTACCAAAAGCATTGTTTTTACAATCAAGACACATATCATTCGAACATGGTATTCTTTGAGCACTGAGCCTCTATTAAAAGGGCACCTTCTAAGACTTCTTCAAAATAGTGCTCGGGCGAGTCCTGGCCCCCGGGCGGACCCCTGGTTGCAATCCTGGTGGCCTCCATCTTCGCCCAATATGTCTTAACACGGGCAAAGGCCATCCGCGCACCCTCTATGCACGCTGACCGCTTGACAGTGTCAATATGCGGCACAACATGAATAAATCGTTGCACCAAACCAAAATAACTATCTGGACTGGGTTCCTTTGGCCACAGGTGATCCACGACGGCCTTCATGGCAAGCCTGGATAACCTATGGAGCTCAGCCCATTTGGCCATTTGCTCATTCAACAACAGCAGATGCCTTGGAGTACTAAACTGCGACCAGAACAATCTTTCCGTTTCATGATCTTCTCAATCTTCGAAATACTGCGTCGCATCAACAGCACTCTTTGACAAATCCAAGTATGCGTCTGCAGAACTCCACAACTGATCAAGAGGGGCATACTTCGGATCGCCGAATTTGGTTCGCAAAAAAGGGCTTCCCAGCCGCGATCACATCGGCCTACCAGAGCTCCTCTCGAGCCGCTCTGATCTCAGAGCGAGTTTCCTTTACTGCTTGTAAAGCCTTTTTTAGGTCAGCCGTTTTCGCTTGGTTTTCCCTTTAGAGGAGCTCATATCGGCCAATGGCATTTTGTAGCTCAAGAGCCATGTTGGCTATTCTATCCTCACTTTGGCGATGAGCAGCCTGTTCGGCTTTTAATTCATCAGCTGCCTTCACGGCAGCCGCATTGCTACTCCTGGCTTGCTCCTTGGCCCGGGCAAGCTCTGCCCGAAGGGTCTCCACGGCGGCAGCACCATCTGCAGTCAAAGCATATCATAAATCCTAGCATCATGCTCTTATTAATATTCGCAGACCACCCAAATATAAATACCCTGTGCCTTGTCAAGCCGCTTGTTCATAAGTGTGATGTCTGCATCCGCCACATCAAGTTGCCGCTTTAGTTCGGCAAATTCAGCAGTCCGGTCAGCCGCCGGAGCTGCGGCTGCCTGCATACAAAATTGGCACCATCGTTACCTAAGACTATGATCCTCTGCTCGCCCCTTCGGATGGCAACCAGAATCTCAGGGGCTACTATCTATACAAAGTACACCTTGCATTTACAGAACAATCAAAAAATACCACTTTGCGTACCTCAAAGCCTCTTAGCAGGCTCGTAAAAGCTTCATTCAACCCGCTTTTTGCGGACGAAATCCTCTCAACCACCGTACCCAAGTACGATGTGCCTCTAAGATAGCCGCTTGCTGCAGAAGACCCGTCAATGTGTCTGGTTGTATATCGGACAGTCCGGGGCTTTTTCTGTTGGTCTCTCTAGGAACTGAAAACCCCGGACTTCGGGCGGCCGAAGAGTTACCTTCTGGCCTTTGCGGATCGGGAGAGATCCTTCGGGACGACACCTCAGGGTTGTCCGCATCATGAGGCGGAGAAGTAGGAGGAGGCGTTTCGCTCTCCATCATCTCCAGAAGAAGATCCCCCGAGGACGAACATTGTTGAGGGAGGCTATAAGCCGAAATTCAAAACATATGTCTCAGTCGTTACTCTCAGAAAAAGAACAGGGTACGCTTACTAAGCACCTTTGTTCACTTACGGCTCAGTTAACGGCTGGCCCCCCTGTGGGCGCTGTGCGGCAACGTTGCCCTCCGGGCAGGGCCCCCTGGTGAAAGTTTCTTCCCTTGTTTGGAGACCTCTGCTTCCAAGTCTTCGGGGGCGATCCTTTTCTTCCCGTGGGGAGAGTGGATGCTAGATTCTCCTTCCCGTTCATCCTCCGACACGGGGGTACTAATTTCCTTAGTTAGGATGCATAATGTACCTCTAGCATGAAGTCCGCTTTTGGCTTTCCCATTCCTCTCCTTGTCCTTCCCTGATGGCACTTGATAAGGTGCGCGACCCGGCATCCTGGTTAGTACAGGATCCGGCGAATCTTCGGGAAGAGGGGCCGAACACCTGATCCTCTCCGCCTTTATTATGCAGTCCTGGCCGAGGGTGGTTTTTCAGAATAATGTTGTGACAAATATAATGACAGCATGTTCGGTCGCAGAGTTACTTATTTGGGTGTCTGGACGGTTGCAGTTGAGGCCTGCATCCTCTGTGGTGTACGGATACTTTATTTGTGATCCGAAGAATAATTGATACATCCCTTCGAGCGTCACGCCGAAGAAGTGTTGAACAGTTCGCGGTCCTTCCGGGTTGAACTCCCACATACGGAGAGGTCGACGTTGGCATGGCAGGACCCGACGAACTAACATTACTTGGATTACCTTGACAAGATTGGTGTCCTTTTTGATGAGATCCTGAATGCGGCTTTGCAATGTTCGCACGTCATCAACCGATCCCCAGTCCAGCCCCTTGTTGACCCATGATGCATGCTATGGTGGAGGAGCGAAGCGAAAGGCTGGGGCGGCCGCCCACTTTCTACCTCGGGGTGCTATGATATAAAACCACTCCCATTGCCATAGGTCGGAAACTTCCGGGAAGGAACCCTTTGGCCATAAAGCATCGATGCATTTGCTTATTATAGCACCTCCACACTCCGCGTGTCGCCCGTTGACCATCTTCGGCTTCACATTGAAGGTCTTGAGCCATAAGCTGAAGTGTGGGGTAATGCGGAGGAAGGCCTCACACACAACGATGAACGTCGAGATGTGAAGGAAGAAATCTGGAGCTAGATCGTGAAAATGTAGCCCGTAATAGAACATCAGCCCTCTAACAAAGGGATGAAGACCAAAGCCTAGCCCTCGGAGGAAGTGGGAGACGAATACGACGCTCTCGTTGGGTTTGGGAGTGGGAATAACCTTCCCTTGAGTAGGAAGCTTGTGAAGGATTTCGGTGGTCAAATACCTAGCCTCCCTAAGCTTCTTGATGTCCTCCTCTGTGATGGAAGAGGCCATCCACCGGCCTTGAAGGTTGGTTCCGGACATGGTTGAAGGTCTGGAGCGCTTGGACTAAACCTTCGGTGTTGGAACTCGAGGTGGGAGAAGGGAAGGATCAGGCATGGAAAGAAAAGGACTGGTCTTGACCTCTTTATAAAGAGGATGAATGTCAAGCGTCCTCTGCGCGGCCGTTTGGAACTTGCCTAAACGAAGGAGTCGTTTTAATGGAGCGGTTGAGTTACCCACGCCCGTATTGATGAGAATCCCATGATAAGGGGGACACGATCTCTGCTTCGACAAGACATGCCTATAAAACCACCTCGCAAGACGTGTAGTGGCAGGTTGGAAAAACGGTTTGAATAATAACCGGGCCGTGGCGTGATGTCACGCTAGGTAAAAGTTGTCAGCAGATTAGACTCGTGGAATATTGTACTCTCTGCGGTGCTATGTGGAATTTGTTTTGTGGAGCCGGACACGATTCTTGTGTTCAAGATCTACTTTGGAGTATTCGGAGAAGGAACCCGCCTTGCAATGCCGAAGACAATCTGCGCGCCGGACCCATCGTCATTGAAGCCTCGTTCAGGGGCTACTGAGGGAGTCCAGGATTAAGGGGTCCTTGGATAGCCGGACTATATGATTACGCCGTACTGTTGGACTATGAAGATACAAGATTGAAGACTTCGTCCCGTGTCCGGGTGGGACTCTCGTTTGCGTGGAAGGCAAGCTTGGCAATTCGGATATGTAGATTTTCTTCTCTGTAACCGACTCTGTGTAATCCTAGCCCCCTCTGGTGTCTATATACGGAGGGTTTAGTCCGTAGGACAAGAACAATCATAATCATAGGCTAGCTTCTAGGGTTTAGCCTCTACGATCTCGTGGTAGATCAACTCTTGTAATACTCATATCATCAAGATCAATCAAGCAGGAACTAGGGTATTACCTCCATAGAGAGGACCTGAACCTGGGTAAACATCGTGTCCCCCGCCTCCTGTTACCATTAGCCTCAGACGCACAGTTCGGGACCCCCTACCCGAGATTCGCCGGTTTTGACACCGACAACAACCACCACCAAGATAACACATGATGTCCAGGTTCTCCAAAAGCAACGCCTCGAAGGAGGAAATGGTGCACCAACGCCGTCGTCGCCCGATTGTAGATCTTGGGTTTTCACCCCGTAGATAATCCTTGCTCTCAAAACAATGCTTTCAACAAGACCATTGTCAGGCACAACCAATTAAGGCCAGACCTTCAATTTTCACCCTGAAAGACAAGACTTTGAACTTCACATGTGTTGTCGCCCCCACTTACATGCCACTGCTACTAATCCTGAAACTCCAAGCAAGTTCCTCAACGTCGTAGGCTCCAATCAACATTACTAGTCCTCCAATCTCGGCTTCCATGACATTCTCTGCCTTTGACTTCACCATGAAGCTAAACATATCTCCTGATGGCAACAAATAGCAGAGCTTCGCGCCGCTCGCTCCTTAACGCAGAACCAATGGGCACGACCGAATCCCACCCGATCCAACAATCTCCGAGCATAACACGCCCATGGGAATTCGTCGGCGGGGCCTTCCGGAACCCACCACTCCAGCCAGATCAGGAAGGACAGGCGTCATGCAGACCTTTATTCGAGCACACCAGCAGGCCCCCATACCGCCAGTCGGAGCAGCATCGGAGAAGGCAGCCGCAGCGCACGACCACAAACAGCCTGTGGCAGGGGGTGACCCAGATCAGACCCTTCAGCCCTGATCTGACACACCACCGGGCCACCGGAGATTGGTGTCAACGCTGCGCACAACCTGCAGCGAAGATGCCTCTCCGGCTTCAGGCCACGCCTACAGGTCGCACCACCCTTGAATTGCTGCCACCACTCCAAAACCGCTCATGGAGCCGCCGCCATGGTGCACTCTCCTCCCCTCCATCTTTAGACGAGAAGGGCCATGCCACGGACGCCGGCATCGGCAGCGGCCGCGGCCAGGGGCACGCCGATGAAGGGTACTGGAGGGGACAGGGGAGATCCTCCGGAGTCGCCTGGGTGGAGGTGACTCAGGAGGCGGCTAGGTTTCGGATGGGTTTCGGATCGCCGCTGCGAATCTGGGGCCTTCCCTTCCCTCCCTTGGCAGAGAAGGTGAGGGTCGCGGGAGAGGAGTGGATCTGGGGCCTTCCCTTCCCTTCCCTTCCCTCCCTTCCCTCATTTCAGTACATATGTATTTCATATTGTAATATCCAAAACATCTTATATTTGTGAACAGAGGGAGTATTAGATAATAAATAGATGCATCTGGTGGTCAAAATATGTTGCTATAAGCATCACTTTTACAAATTGAATTAAAGAAGATCAATTATATCTTCGTGCAACCTGCCTAAGGGTAGTAATATAAGGGCATGCGTCCTAACATGCCGTGAACAACAAGTTGCCTAAGGCTAGTAAGGGCATGAGTGAGTGAGACGATATAAATTATTGCCGCAACTAAAACCATACGTGGTACAACAACAAATGCAAAAAATCAAAAGGTGGATATATCAAGTTTAAGTGTGACACATCGCTCTCAGAAGAGAAGGTAATATATAAGCTAGCTGAAGAGCATCAATCACATGGTATGCTTGCTCACTATACAAGAGGATTCACATTGGGTTTTCATGTTTGTGGTTATCCATGTCTGTGTTAGTATGAGGTAAACTAGGACACATTAGGATTTGGAGACATTAGGAATGACAGCCTCGACAGCAGTGGCGAGTCCAGTAGGGGGGCTTGAATAGGCTGTAGCCTATCCTCCAAATATACAAAAAAGTTACTACTACACGTCCTAGCCCAGCAACCCAATTTCTCATTCTCAGCCGAACAACACCAACAGCCCACAGGCAAGTAGCAGCGGACAGCACAACACCAAATAAACAGTAGCAATCTGGCAAAATTTTGAGCTTATTATAAGAAAAAGGATTAGGAGATAATGACTATATTTTGCTAAATAAATTTAGAATTTGGTTAAAATTTTGATATACTTCTCCCGCAAAAACAATCGATATACTTCTTTAAAAATCTAGCAAATAGTACTTCATGTTTCCAGTAGTAATCTAGGAAAGTTTTACCTTGTTTGGAGCAAAAAAGGACTAGGAGATAACGACTATTTAGGTAGATAGATTTAAACTTTTGTTCACATTTTATATTTAAAAACCCAGAAAATGACAGTAATAAAACATATGTTTTCAGTAGTACTCTAGCAAAATATTAGCTATTTAGCTTATTTGGACAATAGGATTAGGAGATAATGCTTTTTTGACTGAAATGCCTTATTTTCTTTAAAATGACATTAGTTTTCTTGCCGTTAACTTTGAGCCCACCCTTCGTTTTCTTCCTGGATTCACCACTGCTGGCCGATAGATTTTCTGGAAGAGAGGTGTCTAAATGGCTCTGGAACCTTCACATCTTTGCCAACTCGAAGTTAAGACACCGAGGGATTCTGAGCCTTGCGCTGGTGTCTCAGCATGGATGTTGTACCGAACTCACCACAACTTGTGCTCGTTGGTGCCTTGTGTTCATGGGAAATGACTTCTCAGACTCTGCGTGGCTGATATATGTGCCTGCTGTCAAGTCATATAACACTACACAAGAGGGTGCTCCTTCGTCTTTGCTCCATTGTTTGGTTGCGATAGTTTGGGTTACTTTTGTGTAAGTAGAAACAGCAGGCAACTAAAAGCAAGCGACTCTAAGTGTTCTCAGCAATTGAGCTAATCAAACCGTTGCCACATACAGCTTTACGGCCTTTGTTGGGGATATAACTATTTGTGTAAACCACCCAGGAGGGGACGGGTTACGCAAAGAAGACTTACCAGAAAGAAGCCCAAGACCAAGCATGAAGATGGCGGTTCAGTAAAGGGTCTAAGGCCCACAGGCGACTTAAGGCCCGTCGTAGTAAACTGCCATAATGGCATGACTTGTATCATAAGGTAGATTTAACTAGTCACCGAGCCGGACACTGTTTATAAGCCGGCCGGGGCTCTGTAAGCCGTAGGGCGTCAACCCGTGTATATAAGGGGACGACCTGCCGGCGGCTTAGGGCAAGAAACAACTCATCAAGAACCGGGCATAGCATATCTCGCTCCCTAGTCATCGAAACATCAATACCAACCCAACTAGACGTAGGCTTTACCTTCACCGTAAGGGGCCGAACTAGTATAAACCTCTCGTGTCCCTTGTCCCGATTAACCCCTTCAAGCTTCATAGTTGCAATGGCTCCACAACTAAGTCCTTTCATGAGGACATCTGACGTGATAATTCCATGACAGTTGGCGCCCACCGTGGGGCTGGCGCACGGTGGATTTGAGTTCTTGAAGGGCAACTTTGAAGGGCTCAAGGGATACGTAGTGGGTCGAATGACCAAGAGTCGTCGCAGCAAGATCTACATCAACGACGAAGGCTGGGGCCCTGACACCGGCTCAATTGAGTACGGGTACCGGGTCCCCTTCGGCGGAATCCACGTCTTCATCAGCCGGATTGGTGAACCGGGCCCTGAGCCGGACAACTGCACCGACCTCGTCGAGACGGCTCAGCATGCAAGAAAGGCCCGAGTTCAAACCGTCATGAAGCGTGCCTTCGTGGGCTGCATCCACGGAGAGGAACTTTCTGAAGGATTTGAAGATGGTGGTGAGACGGCTGTCCTTTCAGATGGTGATTCGTCCGCCGGTTCAACAGATTCGCTATGCCAAGTGCAAGACGGTGTGCTTGGGGGCTGTTCCGATGGCACTAGTATTCCGGACCCCAATGAGCCGCCAAGATGGGCAGGAGTCTTCATGGCTGGGACTCAACCCGGCCAAAATTCTACAGCCACTACAACAATAACGTCTGGGACGGGGGCAGCGGGGGCAGGAGGCCCTGTGCGCCCGCCGGCTCAGGTGTTGATAGATCTCATGGACAAGCTTACGGCCCTGTTAACCGCCATGGTTATTCCCGCAAATAAAGATGAGCATGACGCGGAAGTGGCGCGGGTGCGTGAGGAGATAGCTCGGGCCAAGGAGGCCTTGGCAGCTGAGGACACTAGATTAGCAGCAGAGCGGGCGGCTCTAGATGCAAGGGCGCAGCGGCTACAGTCAGAAGCCTACCAGCTCACAATGAGCCTAGACGCGTCCAACGAGGTGATGAGGAGGAGACATCAGAAATCCCAGTCCCGTTTACCTCCGGTTTATGATCCTCGGAATCTTTTCGCTACACCCGGAGCCGGTCCAAGTAACCCACCAGATGCAAATCAGTTTATGACAGCTGGAACAGGAGGACCGGCTCAACCTCGGGAGATGGCACCTCCTCATGGGAGTATGGCTCCGCCCCGTTACGTGCCGATACCGCCGGGTCACTTTTCCAACCCCATGGAGAACTTAATCGCAGCATCAGCGCACTTGGCGGCTCTCCCCGCGTACGGTGATGACCCGACAGTGGTGGAGACCCGGAGGGTTAGAGAACTTCTCCAGACGGCCTTGGCTCAGCAAGAGACTTGTTCTTACAGCCGGGACAGGATTCATTCAACTCCTCCACCTTGGTTAGCACCGCCTCGTCAAAACCGGAGTCCGAGTTACAGCAGGCACATGGAGTCTGAAGCTTTGTCAAGCAACGCCCAGCGCCGTAATCAGCCTGGTGGCTATAATCCGGTGCAAGACCGAGTACGTCAAGAGAACGAGCGGGTGGCTCAGCTAGCGGCTCAACAGACGGCTCATCAAGATTTCCCAAAGTATCTGACGACTTCCGTTGAGACGGGAGTAGCCACTAGAACCGGCGGTGTTCCTTGCTTGGTACCGGCTCTGCGTAATGTGCGCCTACCCAAGGACTTCAAGGGACCTCGAAAGGTGCCGAACTACACGGCCGACTTACAGCCCGGAGCGTGGATCGAAAGTTATGAGATGGCCATGGAGCTGTTGGAGGTCAGCGACGCGGCAATGGCTAAGTACGTCACCATGATGTTAGATGGAACGGCCCGGTCTTGGTTAAAGGGTTTGCCACCCAATTCCATTAGTTCATGGGCCGAGTTAAAGGCCCGTTTCATCCAGAACTTCAAAGACACTTGTAAGCAATCTATGTCGATTGTGGACTTGACAAATTGTAAGCAGGAGGAGTGTGAATCCACGACTCATTGGGTACGCGGGGTCAAGGAGATAATACATTCATCTCACAAGATGGATGCCGGCTCTGCAATCCTCATGTTGGAGAAGAATTGCCGCTTCAGCCGCTGAGGCAGAAACTAGGGCACCTTAAGCGTGATTGTAACGATATGGGTACGCTGATGGCGGCTTTAGTCAAATATGCCGACTCTGATGGTACCAAGGATCCCGCGTCTGATGAGGAAAAGACAGGGAAGGGAAAGAAGAACGGCAATGGGAAGGGTCAGCAGCATAACCCGATGAATCAAGGTGGCAATAAGCGTAAGGCGGATGGTAACCCGGAGTTTGTGACCAATGCTAATGCACAAGGTAACAATTAGAGACATAAGGGCAAGCCACCCTCTCGATCTGGCGGGTCAGGCCCATCTCTTGAGCAGTTGCTCAATGAGCCTTGCCTGAGACACGACACCCGGGAACGACCCGCCACCCACTTATGGAAGGATTGCGCGATCATTAAGGCTTTTAAGAATTCCAACACGTTTGGTGATAATTCTGGATCCTGCGGCGGCTCGGGAGCTGGCGGTTTTTATGGCCCGGGCGGTGGTTCAAACTCCGGCTTTCAGGGACATCAAAGCGGGTATAATCAACAGCAGTCTGGTCAAGGAGAGCAACAGCAGCAGCAGTCGGGTTATCAAAGCCATCTGAAGCAGTTGAATAGTGGGCAGTATCACGTGTTTACCACTAGCTTATGCAAACATGACTAGAAGGTTCATAAGAGGGCCGTGAATTCTGTTGAGCCGGCAGTTCCTCGTTATTAGAGGTGGTCCAGCCCATTGTATGGAGCAGAGAGGATCACCCTCCACGGGTTGATAATCCGGGTCAGTTAGCCTTGGTGGTAGCACCTAGGTTGGTGGATATAAATTCACTAAGGTACTCATGGACGAAGGTAGCAGCATCAATATCCTCTATTATGAGACCTTCTGACGCATGGGGTTGACTGATAAGAATTTGAGGACATCCAACACTGTTTTCCATGGAGTGGTTCCTGGTAAGTCGGCTTACCCAGTTGGCAAGATTGAACTGGAAGTGGCCTTTGGAGATGAATATGATTCCAAGGCTGAGAAATTGACGTTTGAAGTGGTCAAAATCAGGAGCCCATATCATGCTCTGTTTGGGCGGCTGGCTTATGCTAAGTTCATGGCGCGGCCGTGTTACGTTTATTTGTAGCTCAAGATGCCGGGTCACAAGGGCACCATCACTGTGCATGGGAGTCGAAAAGTAGCCTTGGAGTGTGAAGAAGGCGACGCGGCTTATGTTGAGTCTGCCTGTGCAGCGGAAGAGCTCAAATTTTATCAAGACAATGTTGACCCGGCGGATATGACCTCCCTGAAGAAGCCAACTACAGAGCATGACCCAGCGTTAAAGTTTAAATCGGCCGCTGAGACGAAGCTTGTTGACTTTACTCCAGGCGACTCTTCTAAGCAATTCAGCATCGGTACCAATTTGGATCCTAAATAGGAAAGCGCGCTCATCGAGTTCATCCGTGAGAACCGGGACATCTTTGCATGGAAACCTTCTGACATGCCGGGTGTACCGAGGGAACTCGCTGAGCACACTCTCAATATTGATCCGAAGTATAAGCCGGTCAGGCAGTTTCTTCGACTGTTTAATGAAGAGAGACAGAAAGCTATTGGAGAGGAAGTTGCCCGGCTCTTAGCGGTTGGGTTCATTATTGAAGTTTTTCACCTGGAGTGGTTGGCTAACCCGGTGCTTGTGCTTAATAAGAATGGCACCTGGAGGATGTGTGTGGATTACACGGACTTAAACAAGGCTTGTCCGGCTGATCCCTTTGCTCTCCCCCGTATTGATCAAATCATTGATGCTACGGCGGGTTGTGAACGTTTGAGCTTCTTGGATGCTTACTCTGGTTATCATCAGATCAAAATGGCAGTTAAGGACCAGGAGAAGACGGCTTTCATCACTCCGTTTGGAGCCTTCTGTTATGTATCTATGTCGTTTGGGCTCAAGAGTGCTCAGGCGACTTATCAGCGATGTGTGCAGAACTGTCTACACGATCAAATCGGGCGTAATGTTCATGCTTATGTGGATGACATCATGGTGAAGTCCAAAGAGAAGGAAACCTTGATATCTGACTTGAAAGAGACCTTTGATAATCTCCGGGTTTACAAGATGATGCTTAACCCGGCCAAGTGTGTGTTTGGTGTACTTGCAGGCAAGCTCTTGGGTTTTCTGGTCTCAAACAGAGGCATTGAAGCTAATCCGGAGAAGATCAAGGCGATTACCTTTCTGGCTAAACCGGCGTGCATCAATGATGTTCAGCGACTGGCAGAATGTGTTGCTGCTTTAAGCCGGTTCATAAGCCGGTTGGGTGAGAAGACTCTACCGCTGTATTAGATGATGAAGAAAACAGACACCTTTGTCTGGAGTGAGGCTGCTGATGCTGCCTTTGAAGATTTGAAGAGACAGTTGTCAGATCCACCGGTCCTTGCGGCTCCCATTGATAAGGAGCCGTTGCTGCTATATGTGGCTGCTAACTCACGAGCCGTCAGTGTTGCACATTGTGGTAGAGCGTAAGGAAGCTGGCAAGGAGCATCCGGTTCAACGGCCGGTTTACTACATCAATGAGGTGCTCATTGAGTCTAAACAAAGGTATCCACATTGGCAGAAACTTGTTTACAGAGTACTTATGGCAAACTGGAGGTTGAAGCAGTACTTCCAAAGTCATCCTATAACTGTGGTAAGTTCTGCCCCCTTGGGAGACATCATCCAGAATAGGGAAGCCACAGGAGGAGTCGCCAAGTGGGCTATTGAGCTTGGGCCACATGGTTTGAAATATATGCCACGTACTGCTATCAAGTCTCAAGCCTTGGTGGATTTTATCAATGATTGGACAGAGTTGCAGGCACCTGAGGAGAAGCCAGATAACACGTATTGGACTATTCACTTTGACGGGTCCAGGCAGTTAGAAGGCTCGGGGGCTGGAGTTGTTTTAACTTCCCCTCGAGGTGATAAATTCTGTTATGTGCTCCGGCTTATGTTTCCTTGTACTAACAATGCAGCTGAGTACGAGGAGATGAATTTAAGACGGGTAAGGTGCTTGGGCGATTCAGATCTCGTGGCCCAACAGGTATCTGGCAAGTGGGACTCCAAGGATCCTCTCATGGCGGCTTATCGTCATGAAGTAGATGCTGTGGCTGGGCACTTCAAGGGTTATCAAGTGGAACACATTGATCGAAGGAAGAATGAGGCGGCTGATGCTTTAAGCCGGCTGGGATCTCAACGTAAGCCGGTGTCGCCTAACATCTTTCTCGATGTTTTGCTTAACCCTTCTATCAAGGCGCCTACAGAGGAAGAACTAGCCGTGCCAGACCCGGAGGCACAGCTGGTGGCAGCTCTTCACGTCATCCTGGATTGGACAGTGCCATATTTGGCCTATATGACCCGGGGAGAGTTGCCTGAGGATGAGACCTCGGCAAGACAAATCGTCAGGCGGTCCAAATCTATGACGATTGTTCATGGCGAGTTACATCACCGAAGTGTCACTGGGGCGTTTCAACGCTGTGTGTCGCATGCGGAGGGCCAAGAGAAACTTCGTGAGATCCATGAAGGGGATTGTGGCCATCATGCCGGGTCAAAATCTCTTGTGGCTAAGGCTTTCCATCATGGCTTCTACTGGCTGATGTCTCATGCTGATGCGGAGGATCTGGTCAGTAAATGTGACGGTTGTCAAAAGTTCTCACGACGAGCTCATGTGCCGGCTCAAGAGTTGAGGATGATTCCAATCACTTGGCCGTTCGCAGTCTGGGGGCTTGACATGGTTGGGCCTTTCAAGAGGTCTAAAGTTAAAAAGACACACCTCCTGGTGGCAGTGGATAAGTTTACAAAGTGGGTTGAGGCAGAGCCAGTCAGTAAGTGTGATGTAGCCATGGCGGTTTAGTTCATGAAAAAGGTGATCTTTCGTTTTGGTTTTCCACACAGCATTATAACTGATAATGGCACTAATCTCTCCAAGGGTTCCATGGAAGAATTATGTCAACGAAAGCATATCCGGCTTGTTGTCTCGGCTGTTGCTCATCCTCAATCCAATGGTCAAGCAGAAAGAGCTAATCAAGAGATCCTGAAGGGTATTAAGCCCCGGCTCTTTGTCCCCTTACAGCGGACTCTGGGTTGTTGGGTGGAGGAGTTACCCTCTGTATTGTGGAGCATCAACACTACGCCTAACAGGTCTACAGGCTACACACCTTTCTTTATGGTGTATTGTGCAGAGGTGGTTCTGCCAAATGGCATCCGGCACGATTCTCCCCGCGTGGCGGCTTACGTTGAGGCTGACAATGAAAAAGCTTGTCAGGATGCACTTGACTTGTTGGATGAGGAGCGATACTTGGCAATAGCCCGCTCGGCGATTTATCAACAAGACATGCGCCACTATCACAGCCGCCGGGTTAGGAGCGGAACCTTTCAGGAAGGCGACTTGGTACTCCAGCTCATCCAGGATCAGTCTGACATGCACAAGCTATCCCCACCTTGGGAAGGACCCTTTGTGGTCAGCAAGAATCTGCACAACGGGTCATACTACCTCATCGATGTTCGAGAGCACAAAGACTCATGTAAGTCGGAGGAGGAGACCCGCCGGCCGTGGAATATTGCTCATCTCCGGCCTTACTATACTTAAGCTACCGGCTCTCAAGATGTATATATTTTGACAGTGTATATATTATATAAAGCAATAAAGCAGGACCACTGTCCTTTATATCCTCAAAAGTGTATATGTCTTCTTTATCAGGTGGTGAAAACAACCAACAGGGAGCGGATCATACCTGAATCCGGCTTTCCTCTTGGTCCGCCTTATGATCATATCTGAATCTAGCCATGATCACTTGGGGGCTTCCTGTTCAAACATAGGTCGTATTCGAATCAAAGAGAACACAGCTGTCGATACCCACTTGATCGGCATACTGCCAAACCCACTTGGGGGCTTCCTGGTCATATTTGAATCATAGCTTAATCCCTTTGGGTCTGACGTGGATCGTATTTGAATCAGCGTCATTAAACAACTCTTATGGTCACTTGGGGGCTTCCTGTTCAAACATAGGTCGTATTCGAACCAAAGAGAACACAGTTGTCGATACCCACTTGGTCGGCATCGCCAAAGCCACTGGGGACTATATGATCGTATCTGAATCTTAGCTTAACCCCTTTGGAGCGGTTTACTGATCGTATTCGAATCAGAAGCCTTTGAATATTGTTTATTGTCCATTATATTTCATAAGTATAATTACTTGACTACTTTGAGACCTTTTTTTTTGAAAGCACTATGAGGTGGTTTTTTGTTCTTCCGGCTTAATATTGATCACCCCAGAGTGTTAAGTGCCAGGTGAACATTACATGTTCCGACTTTCAGGAGTTGAATTTAACCGCAGGGTGAAGGTCATATAAGCAGTCGAGGTTACCAAAGGGATCGCAGGTTAAGGCAAGCAAAATTTAACATCAAGGAAATAGACGATCCACATAAGCTGGAAATATATGTAGCGACGGTGGCTTACGAAAGTGTTAAGGTGCCATAAACATGCGCGAAGGCATGACAAACATTGAGAGATTTTTCTACCCTATTACAAGACTCCCTGAGTCTGAATAAATGGGGCATTGTTTTTTGCAAAGTCATAAAACACCTGGCGGTTCACTCCTTTGGCGGGCTTGAAGATTCCGGGTTATCCTTCTCCGTCTCTCCATCGGCTGCTTTGTCCTGGGAGGTTGACGAGGCCCAGTCAATGCCACTCAAGGCTTCAAACTCAGCTTCATCATCTATTAAACCGCCTGGGTCCACTTCAGGGGCAAAAGTATGCTTACGAGTTGGAGGGATCAGGCTGACTTGATCATATGGAGTGTTTGGAATTCTCCGGTTCTCGTGTCATAGCCCGGCGAATACTTGGTAAGGTCAGTGTCGTTCCCAATAAGGGTAGCCACGGGACGTATGTCTTTGACGCAGGCGGTGAAATCATGATCATCAAATACGGTACCATCCTCCTTCAAACTCGGGTATCCAAGGGCAAGGTCGGCCGGGTCTAGTTCTGGAATCCATGCCTTTGCCCGGCTCAATGCGGCTACGGCCCCGGCTCTTGAGGACGCATGCCTTAAATCTTGGATCCGCTGAGGTAGCACAGCGAGGCACTTCAGCACGTCTTGCAGAAGGTGGGGAGTGGTATTTGATAAAGCTACAACGGCCAAAGCACGTTGTGACCCGGTGTACAGTTGCTCCACTAGAGTATAAACCGCCTTAAGTTTGATCAGCATGTTCTGCTTGAGGTTGGTGCTCCTGGGACCTGTGTTCACAAACATAAAGTGAGCCGGAGATAACGATTACAATAGTCATCAAAGGAAGGATTACAATGTTTGAGGTTATGTACAGTAACTTACCGAAGATGGCTGAGACCATTTGAGATATCTGGCGCTTTAAGTCGGACTGCTCGGTTGTTGCTTCTGCAAGTGATGCCTCTGCCGTCTCGGCCCGGGTCACCAGTGAAGCTTTTTCATCAGCCCAGATTTTCTTCTCTGACTCAAAATTCTTCTTCAATTTCTCTTGTTTAGAGACGCTAAATTCAAATTTGGAGTTGGCTTTTTGAGTTTCAAGTTCTTGAGCTGTCAGACAGCTCTTCAGGTTAGCAATCTCCGATTCAAATTGACTTATGGTGGCCTGCATTGATATCGGGTTATGGTAAGAATCATGGTAAGATAAATTAAGTCCCAAGTACCTTGCAAGCAAAGGTTCTTGACACTTGGGGGCTAGTGTGCTGAAGAATTTTTACTTACAATGTCGGTTCATGCAAATTAAGTCTCAAGCACTTTACAAGCAAAGATACTTGACACTTGGGGACTAATGTGTATCGCAAGTTCAAGGTATTATGTTACAACCGGGTTACTTTTCTTCTTCTAAACCGGACAAAACAGTGGTAAGTAGTTTTCTAAGTCTATAGCATATTTATTCATAAGCAATAGACTTGGGGGATGATACGGTAAGAATGATTCAGAAAAGAGGCATAAAGGCATACCTCAGGTTTTTGTTGTATCTGCTTCACCATGTCAATTTCCAGGTCACGGCTGTTATGCACTTGATTAAGATAGCCAAAGACTATATCTCCAATGCTTAAGTGAGTATAGTCAGTAATGTCTAGCTTGGCCTTCCGGCGTTCGATGAGTTCTTCCTTGGCAGTGCATTTGGCAAGGACAGTGGGCCGCCCTAGCTCAACAAACTGACTTTTCAGAATCTCAACTTCCGGGTCATTTGTCTTGACCGGGCTAGGAGCTTCCGGGTTATCGGAGCTATTGAGAGTATCTTCGGTAGGCGGATCAGAGGTTGGCACCGGAATGTCCGAGGCCGGTTTAGGCGGCGGATGATGGGTGGAACTGTCAGGAGCAGACATGTCAAGCGCCGGTTCAGTCATGACCGGGGCTTGGGACGACTTATTCTTCTTTGCCCTCTTACTGGGCTTCACTTGCATACTGTCAACAAAGGTAGAAGGATGAGTACAAAAACATAGGTAAGGTAAAGCGTAAGGTAAACAAAGTTACATTACCCGGGGGCAGTTTTGAAAGCCGGCATGTTTGATTGCATAGACTCGCCGGAGGAAGGAGAGGTATCCTGATAATTGGAGTCAGAGGAATTGAGAGGTTGGCGAATTAAACCCGCCAAAGGTAAAACAGAATGTAAATCAGAGATAACCTCATTCCGGCGCTTCCTAGTTACGTCAGGTAAGCCGGAGGAGAGCTCTGCATCCTTGCTGGTCCGGGTCTGCCTCCGGCTTTCAAGCCGTTGTTGCTTCAAAAGAAATTGAGGATCTTGATAAGCTAGAGGATGTGAAAATCTTACTTTCCGGGTCACCCTTCGGATTTTTTGCTTTGGGAAAGGCTTTGAGTCGGAGGAGATTATAGTTACCTCTTCGTCAACCGCTTGGTTGTTCCCCGTATCCTCCTGAAAAGATAGAATGTCAATAAAATAATGACAAATAAGTTAAGAGAATTAAGGATTACCTCTTCGTCATCCTCTGAAGTGTCATCCAATTTGAGTAAATCTGAAGCGCTTGGCTTCTTCTTCTTCGAAGTTCCCGTTTTGGCGGCTTTCCTTTCGGTTTTCTTGGCTGTCCGGGCTTGTTTGGCAGCCTCATGGTCATACTTGACCTTCCAGAAGTTGTCATCGGCCTATGGAAAAAGATAAGAGATTATGAGTAAAAACAAGGTGTAACATAGCAAAGAGTATTCATTGAGGTTGATGACTCACTGCGGGGGCCGGGTTCTTCTTGCAGAAGGGAAGTAAGCCGAAGGCATTACTGGTCATTGTGCCCTCTTTCAGCAGCGATTGGGTCGTAGCCTCCACCACATCATCTGGTAAGTCGTCAGGGCTATGACGCAGTGGATCATCCTTTTCGCCTGAGTAAGTGCACATTAAGCCGGGACGGCGGCTTAACGGAAGTACTCGCCAAGTGACCCAGACTCGGACCAGGTTGATGTTGTTTAAGCCGTTTCCCAAAAGAGCTTTGATTTTATTAATGGTGGGAGCGAGAGGCAGACTCTCAATAGCAGTTAGTTTATCCGCCAGCGGATGGTTGGACTCAAGGCGCAGAGCGCGGAAGCCGGGCAGAGGTCTCTCGTCAGCCGGAGAAGTGTCCTGACAATAGAACCACGTCTGATTCCAATCTTTCAAATGACTCGGTAGTTCAGCATAAGGGAAAAGGCAGTCTCTCCGCCGCTGAATTGAGATGCCGCCAAGTTCGAGACTGGTCCTGTTGGCACGTTCATTCTGCCGGTTTAAGTAGAAAAGCTCTCTGAACAAAAGCAGAATGGGCTCCTCTCCCAGGTACACCTCGCAGAAGACTCGGAAGTTGCAACTATTTGACATGGAATTGGGTCCAATGTCTTGAGGTCTAAGGACAAAGAAGTTCAAAACATCCCTGAAGAATTTTGAACTGGGAGGAGCAAATCCCCGGCTCATGTGATCTGTAAAAACTATCACCTCCCCTTCTTTGGGTTGAGGTCTCTCCTCGGACGGGTCAGGGGCACGGTAAGACATGACCTCCTTCTTAGGCAGATGACCAGACTTCACGAATTTAGACAGTTTACTTCTTGTAACTGTGGATGGGACCTAGTTACAGGTCACAGGAGCCTTTGTGGCCTTAGGTGCCATGACGACAGTTGTCCTATGACAAGATAAGAAGTTCCGGTTCAAATTTAACCCGGAGGAAAACATTTTAATTTATTCAAGATGGGCCTAATGATATATGGGCAACTACGCAGTTATATTTAAGCCGCTACGGATATCAAGAGCAATTGAATATTCTTAAATCTGAGAGAAGCAAGTAAGGTTCACAGATCAGTGTTATTTACTTAAACCGGCCACATGGATAGTCATGGTTAAACATATTTGACAGAGGCAGGTTTTTATTTCCGGGTGAAACAAACTGGTTTCACAAGTTGCCGCTATTATTTTGGATCAAAAAACTGTTCTGAAAAGAAAAGTTCTAGACCTAGAACTGGCATAGATGAAGCTCAAGGGTTCGAACGGGACCTATGTACGATGGAAAGGGATCTATTTGTGTTCGAAATGGGTGCGAAATAACTACCGCATCAGGTTTATACCATCTTCAAGATCAAAAAACAGCGGTGGTAATGAAATCTATGAAGGGCCCCGACGAACAGCGAAGAACACCAAAGAGCTTGAAGGTCCTAATGCAGATCTGAGGAATAAGAGGAAACTTACAGATGCAGTTTGCTGCGGAGGCTCAACGCGTTTCTCTGGTCAAATCAAGTTGATGCAGCGGCCTGAGTTGGTGAGGACGAGGAGATCTGCGACAGCGGCGGCGGCGGAGCTCGAGCGGTAGAGGGACGGTGAGAGGAAGAAGACGACCGAAGGGGGAGAATGGAGAAGACCTAGGTCGTGCCTATTTATAAGGAAGGGCTGACTGAGACGGCGCGAGAAACAAGGAGATAAACATTACTATCCAGCGGCCCCGATGCCTCAGGTTTCGGAACGGTCAGTAAAGGCAAAGATCCGTTGGAGGATACGGTGGAATAAAGAAGGAATTTAATTAAAGATGATGTCACGGCGGGTTAACGCAGATCCAAAAGATGACATCATGGCGGGTTAAAGAAAACCTTTTGCACCGGCAGAAGGTTGAAGATTTATTTCTTAAAGTATTTTAAGATTGACATGAACCGGTTCAAATCAATCTGGGGCCTAGTGTTGGGGATATAACTATTTGTGTAAACCGCCCAGGAGGGGCCGGGTTACGCAAAGAAGACTTACCAAAAAGAAGCCCAAGACCAAGCATGACGATGGCGGTTCAGTAAAGGGTCTAAGGCCCACATGCGACTTAAGGCCCGTCGTAGTAAACCGCCATAATGGCATGACTTGTATCATAAGGTAGATTTAACTAGTCACCGAGCCGCACACTGTTTATAAGCCGGCCGGGGCTCTGTAAGCCGCAGGGTGTCAACCCGTGTATATAAGGGGACGACCTGCCGGCGGCTTAGGGCAAGAAACAACTCATCGAGAACCGGGCATAGCATATCTCGCTCCCTGGTCATCGAAACATCAGTACCAACCCAACTAGACGTAGGCTTTACCTTCACCGTAAGGGGCCGAACTAGTATAAACCTCTCATGTCCCTTGTCCCGATTAACCCCTTCAAGCTTCCTAGTTGCGATGGCTCCACAACTAAGTCCTTTCACAAGGATATCTGACGTGACAATTCCACGACAGCCTTTTTGATTCAAAAGACTTTCATAGGATCTTTGAAGGATTAGAATCCTTGGAAATTTTTCCTAGGTTGGTCGTTTAATTCGTAGGATTGAATCCCGTAGGAATTTTTCCTAAGGGTTCATTTGTACTATTACCTCCGTCCCAAAATTCTTGTCTTAGATTTGTCTAGGTACGGATAGATAGTGTTAGATAACACTATCTATCCATACCTAGACGAATCTAAGACAAGAATTTTCGGACGGAGGGAGTACATTTCATAGGAATTCACTACTAGGAAATACCTTATAGATAGATGCTTAGCGGTAGCGAGGGGTAAGAGCCCCGCGCTACTACTAGCGAGGGGTAAGAGCCCCACTAACACTATCTATCCGTACCTAGACGAATCTAAGACAAGAATTTTCGGACGGAGGGAGTACATTTCATAGGAATTCACTACTAGGAAATACCTTATAGATAGATGCTTAGCAGTAGCGAGGGGTAAGAGCCCCGCGCTACTACTAGCGAGGGGTAAGAGCCCCACGCTACTACTACTTAGTAGTAGCGCGGGTAAAAATACTAGAGAATAGCAGTAGCGTGGGTCTACCTTTCCCACGCTACTAGTAAGTGATCCTCACAGTGCCCCCGGAATGAACCATAGTAGCAGCGCGGGTGTAAAAGGTGCGCTACTACTAAGTTGATAGTAGTAACGTGGGTATACCACCCCTTGCTACTACTATGGATAGACAGGGTCAACCCACTTGGTTACAGCGCGGCACCCTTGCCCCGCGCTACAACTAATCAACGTGCCCCAGTCCCTCTCATTCTCACACCCCACCAAATCTTTCTCACGCCCCCGCTCCTCCCAATCCTGCCGCCACCGATGCCTCCTCCGCCCCCAAACGACGGCGATAGGGAGACCCATAGATAAATATTTCTTTGAGCTATTCCACCAGAGTCCTCCTCTGCCTCTCCGCACCTCTCGCTGCTTCGCGCCTCCTCCTCCTCCTCTCTCCTCCCCCCACTTGCGATCGCCTCTCCCGATAGATCTGCTGCCAGGGTTCCTGGCGCCGGCAGACGGGGGAGCGGAGACATTCCGGGAGGAAGGGGACCGACGTGTGCCTGGTGGGCGGACACTAGTAGAAAACAGGGCTTTGGTCCAGGCCGGGTTAGCCCATTAGTCCCGATTCAGTCATGAACCGGGACTAATGTGAGCATTGGTCCCGGTTCATGCGGCAAAGGCATTAGTCCCGGTTCAAATGGAACCTTTAGTCTCGGTTGGTGCCGCCCATTAGTACCGGTTCGTGGCATGAACCCGTACTCAAGGTTAGACCTTTAGTACCGGTTCGTGCCACAAACCGGTACTAATGGGGTTTGAGGCATTTAGACCACGAACCGGTACTAAAGGTCCCATTTTCAAACTATACCCCCCCCCTCCCGTGGATCACCTTTTCAGTTTTGTAAAAAGCAAAAGAAAATGATAAAAACTTCAAAAATTAAAATCCTTCGAGATGTAGTTATGTTACTACATCTACTAGTTAGGAAAATTAAAAAACTTAAATTTGGACATGTTTTGCAAAAAGTGTAGGGAAAATGTAAAACGGCTATAACGTTTGCATACTATGTCAGAAAAAAAGTATAATATATCAAAATGTTCAGCACGAAAATCCGCATGTTTGCAAATTTTTAGAATCCTCAATTTCTAAAAGGAAAAAAGTTATGCTCAAATTTCAGTTTTTTTATTTTTTTTTTAATTTTTGTTAAATCTGGTCAAATTATGGTCAAACTACTTATTCAAGAAGTATTAGTGTTACTAAATAATTATTCAAGAATATTAGTGTTACTAAATAATTATTCAAGAATATTAGTGTTACTAAATAATTATTTCAGTGTTTTTGAATTTTGGTCAAACTGTGGTCAAACAATGGTCAAACTACTTATTCAAGAAATATTTGTGTTACTAAATAATTATTTCAGTGTTTTTGAATTTTGGTCAAATTTGGTCAAATTGTGGTCAAACTATGGTCAAACTGTGGTCAAACTACTTATTCAAGAAATATTAGTGTTACTAAATAATTATTGTTTTTTAGAACAAAAATTTCAAACTCAAACAGTGAAATGTGTGACTTCATGCTCAAGCTAAATTCCTGAGGGTTAATAGGATTGACATCTTACTATTATCAGGAAAAGAACAAGTGCAGACTTGGAAAAGAGGGAGAATAGAACCCGGAAGTTAAGCGTGCTCAGGCTGGAGTAGTGAGATGGGTGACCGTCCGGTAAGTTAGATGATTTGGAATGATGAGGGGTGATTAGAGATTAGAGGTTAAATTGAGCAGTGATGAGGGTGATTAGAGATTAGATGTTAAAATAATTTAGAAATTTGAAAATAAAAAAATAAAAAGGAAAATTTAAAAAAAATCATAAAATTTCCTTTAGTACCGGTTGGTGTTACCAACCGGGACTAAAGGTGGACCTCCAGGTAGCGGCCACGTGGACGGCCTTTAGTCCCGGTTCGTGTAAGAACCGGGACTAAAGAGGGAGGCTTTAGTAACGACACTTTAGTCCCGGTTCCAGAACCGGGACTAAAGGCCCTTATGAACCGGGACAAATACCCCTTTTTCTACTAGTGGGAGGGGAGGATGGGGAATCTGTGTGCCGACCTCGACGAGCAGATCGAGCAGCTCCTGCAGTGCAAGCCCCTCGTCGAGCCCGAGGTGCCCCTCGTGTCTCCTCCTCCAGGCTGTTTTGAGTCCTGGGTGCTTGATTTGCGTGTTTCTGGGGCGGGTCAGGGTGGATTCCGGCGGATCTGCGGCCGGCAGGTTAGCTCTATTTTTCCTTTTCATTTTTCTTTATTATTGGAGTGAGAACAGGTAGAATGAGGAACTGTGTAATAGTAGACACGACAACTATGTGATGGTAGAATAAGAATAAGGACATTTCCATCGCTATTGTGTTTTTGGAATTGTATGCATAAAATGGAATTGATCGATTTTTTTTAATTCCTAATTAGCTACTAGTAGCGTGGGGGTATTGTAGAAGTGCTACTACTATTCCATTAGTAGTAGCGTGGTGTGGAATACTAGTAGCGTGGGGCACCAGCGCCACTGGTATGTCTGTTTAGCAGTACCGTGGGGTAAAACAAGCGCTACTGCTAAAAATTAGTTGTAGCGCCGTAGCAGTAGTGCGGGTACCTGCGCTACTGCTAGTCCAAAAACCAACGCTACTGCTAAGTTTTTCCCAGTGGTGATTCTAGCATCCACTGCAACCTCTTAAAAGTAATCCTTTGTTTTTCCCGTGATACAATCAAAGAAACTCAAATCATATAGGGATCCAATAAACATGTCATTCTAATCCTACATTTTCCTATTATTGCATTTTTGCAATCCTGCTAATCAAAGAGGCCCTTAGTAGTTCCCTGCTGGTCTTCTGGAGTTTACATTGAGCAGGTTCTATGTCATGACCATCCATGCAAAAATTTACTTTATGATTTCTGTTTCTTCTGTACTATAATGAAGATTCAGTCCTGAGGGATCAATCGTGATGCTTGTGTTGTGTGGTGCTTTTCTTGTTCCACTATTGCGGAATGGGGCTAAAATGACACATCTAACGCACACCAGTATACCTAATTGTGTGCGATGTAGGCATCACAAACAGTAAAAAAATAAACTTGTGTACCATACATTAGAACGTGTGCAATGGCCCATTCATCAGGCACGATTTTGTGATGCAAACCATGTTAGATAAGGGATACACAACAAAGCATAGTGTTGTGCGTGAGATATGTCATCATAACACATGTGATTGCTATTTCTAATCGTGTGCCTCGATTGGAAAACGCTTTACAAAAACAAATTGTGTGCGATAACTTGAAGCATCGCACACACGTTGCGTAATATGATGGCTCATGTGTAATGTGTTGAAGATGCGCAGAGGGTTTCTGAGGTTACCCGTGTGTGATAATTTGTGACAGCGCATACGATTGTGTGCTCTACCAGGCACACAATTGAATCAAGGCAATTGTGTGTGATACTGCAAACGATCACTCACAATCTCGTTATATAGATCATGTGTGATTTGACTTGCTCCTCTGTCTGCAGAGCAACAGAGCAACTCTAGGATATAGTCTCCATAAGATTGCATCAACTTATACTTTCATTAATAGAAACCATTAGGCGTTCACAACCGAAACAAGAAAACCAAATGGGGCCTAGCATTAAGATCACATTATCCTCTAGACCTGCTTGAAGATATAAGATCGACATGAACACAAAGCCAGACTGGTAAGAACACAAAGTGCATTACATCTATATAATGGGAGGAAGTATCAACACGGGGAATATATAAGCGAACACGATAACAAAGTATATTGTCTAGTCCTTCTCCTTCTTCTTGGATGCCACCACGCCATCTTTTTGGCAAGAACGCTTCCTTCATTGACTGTCAGCTTTTTGTCGCTGTCTCCATCGTTGACGTCCTCATCCTCCTTGCTTAACCAGTCCTCTTCCTCATAGTCGTCGTCTTTGTCCTCTCGGTTCTCCACGTTCATCTTGTCGTCGTCCTCCAACTCTAAGGCTGCCCTTCCATGAACTGGATATATTGGAGGTCGGGGCTCGATGGTGGAATCATGAAAGGCTAGTGTGATGATTTTGAGCTCGATCTTATAGTGTTCGTTCTGGGGTTGTTGTCCTCGTTGTCGCTGGAGGAGTCTGGATTCTTCCATGGACCATCCTAGAAGGACGACATGGTTGTGCTACAAGAGATTGCAGAGTCTGTGGGCGAATGTGTGGTGGGATGAAGATGGCGATTGAAGCAAGGATGAAGAAAAAAGAGCAATGACAATTTAATCTTGGATTGACGGATTATATTGGCGCCTTAGAGGGCGGTTAGAATTATGATATAATCAACCGCAATTAGTACCATTGTTCCGAGTTCCTACGGTTGCAGTTCTCAAGATGATAACTACTCACATGGTTTTAAGCGTTCATACGTCTGCAATATTTGTAAAATTCACATGTATCCGTTAATAACCGTCGAAATTGCAACTTTGCATTTTTCATTCATAATGTACCATATATCGCTCCTTCAACCAGAGTTTTGGGAATTTACAAAAATATTCTACCCATTTCTGGACAGCAATTCAAAACTACACACTATTAATTTGACGTTGTTCATTTGCTAATCGTGTGTAATGCACCCAAAAGATGAACTATGATTAATGTAGCCCTGGCGCCCGTACTAGTCCGACAAGCTCGTTTCTTGTAGGGAACTGATCCTAGTAATGGCAGGTGCCCGTTCCCGCCGAGTTATCCTTTCAAAAAGAAGAAGAAGAAGAAGAAGAAGAAGAAGAAGAAGAAGAAGAAGAAGAAGAAGGAATAAAGGAAGCAACACGAGCAGAGGATGAAGCAACAGAAGGAAGAATGGGCACCGATGAACTTTCTCCTATTGAGTCATATGACTGCTAATTTGTATTGCAATTTATTAGTAGTTAGGATGAACTGCCATTTGTTTACTAGCTAGGACTGAAATAATGTTTCGATCATGTGTGGTAAGGTCGCCACTAGTGAGAAGAGTGGTCACAACATATGTCGTGCACAACCAAACACTGTGTAGTGCATCAACACAGCCGACATAGGCCACCAAATGTCAAGGGAACTCCCTGATACAACCAACGTACATGCAAACTGTCAAACTACATACACAACATGGTTTTTTGGCATGTGTTTACTCAGTCATGCCCAACTGAGTCACAGATCCAAAGACCCCAAAAATGATGCAACCTATCAAACACGCCCCAAGCTGTTGCCCAGTGCGCACCCACTTTTGTAGCCAAGATTTAGATGCATCTTGACGTCAACATCCCGAGGTAGGCCAGAGCTAACATGGTCGACTATTTGGACATGTACGGACATCCCCATATCCTCCCTCATATGGGTTGGACTTGGGAGTTTGCAGATAGGATGGACAAATAGGGGAGTTTGTGGGCCTTTATTGGAGGTGTGTTTCTTGTCCGGACAGTGTTTGAGTTGTATGCCCGAACATATGAGGAAGGCTTGGGGCTGAAGATGTTCTAATTAATGGCATGAGTCATCAACAATCTCATTAACTTTGTATGACTGAAGCCTAGATTATTACAACAACTAATGTGTACGTATTACAACAACAAATGAAGTGGCTCAAAAAGTAGACAAGAAATTAAAGTGCCGTCGACCACTCTCATAAGAGAAGGCGATATAAACGACGCAAAGAGCATCAATCATATGCTATGCTCACTATATGAGAGTGCTCACAACCATTTCCATCCGATATCACTTTGTGGTTGTCCATGCCCAAATTAATACCAATTGAACTATGATACTCTAGGGTTTGGAGGCATGAGGAATGGTACCTTCAGAATACCAGATGAGGGTGGAGAGATACATTACCACATTCTAGATGCTCTAGAAATCTCCACATCCAAAGATGCCCCTACAACATACCTTCACCAGGCGCTGCTTAGGGTTCCAACTTGCGTATGACGAGGCCTATGAACCATGTTTAGACTATTCTTCTTCTTTCCTAGAGGGGGTTGTGTACCATGTAATTTTTCAAAATAAAATTACCGCTGGAATGAATATTGAAGGGGCCAAAAGGAGAAAAATAAGTCCTCTAACATAGCATGAACACCTACCACAGCCATAGGACACAGCCCTCCTAACATCTCCCCTCGCTGTTGTCTGCATCCTCATCAATCTCCAATGGCGACGGGTAGCTGAGGAGTGGAAAAAAGAGCAGAGTGAACTCCCTCCCCATCCATGGCTTCGCTCGCCTCCCCTGCGGTTCCATCCAGCTAGCGCTCCCACCTTCGTCCCCGCCTTCCGCTTCGTCTCTCTTGTCCTCCTCTGCTTCTGCCCGATTCACTCTGTCCCCGCGCGCCCTCTGCAGCGCCGGCGCGACACCATGCGGGTAAGAATCTCGATCTCATGTCTCTAGCTCAACACGAGGTAGGCTTGTCGAATGCCTGTGTTGGCGGTGTGTTTCGGGCAATCTATCTTAAGCAGATTGAGCCGGTGTTTCCTATAGGTTGGTGAATTAGAAGAGGCTATAGTGTTTGTTACAAGAACTGATTCACCGTTGGCACTTGGCAGCTGCGTGTAATTCCAGCAAGTTGATTTTACTGCATACAGGCATGTAGGACAGGATGCACCGATGAAAGCCTGAAACCTGTAATTCTGAATGTTCTGATG
Source organism: Triticum timopheevii (assembly GCA_963921465.1). Classification (NCBI taxonomy): domain Eukaryota; kingdom Viridiplantae; phylum Streptophyta; class Magnoliopsida; order Poales; family Poaceae; genus Triticum; species Triticum timopheevii. The sequence continues at coordinate 427,510,344 of OY997262.1, forward strand.
CAATGATTTAGTTGTACTGTAATCCGAATAGGCATTGTGTACTAGCCCTTTGGAAAAAATATAAGACTGTGGAGCCTTCCCCTACTTGCAGGAATTTTTCATGAGAACTAGTAATGGATGGACCGACTTTTTTCTTATCAATGCATTTACTTTTTTTTAGGATTATCAATGCATTTACTTAAGTACTATAAACTACTCCCTCCGTTCCTAAATATTTGACTTTCTAGAGATTTCAACAAGTGACTACATACGAAGCAAAATGAGTGAATCTTTACTCTAAAATATGTCTATATACATTCGTATGTGATAGTCAATTTGAACTCTCTAAAAGACAAATATTTAAGAACGGATGAAGTAGTGAATATGTGTCTTGTCAAGTTGCCATATGTTCTGGTCGTGGCCGTGATTTTCTGGCAGTACGAGCACAACAAAGGAGTCAGCAAATCGTTTTGCCGGACTACCGGCTGGAAGAGTTCTCCAGTTTAATACTCCCTCCGTTCCAAATTACTCGTTGTGGTTTTAGTTCAAATTTGAACTAAAACCACGACGAGTAATTTGGAACGGAGGGAGTACATGCTTACTGGCTAATGTGGTTTTCAAATAATGCATTTGTTGGTTGCACTGGTATTCCTATGAATGTCATTTCCATTCATTTTTTAAGACCCTCTTGATAGGCCCCCACGTCGTCCCCACGTTGGCGACTCGACGCCGGCACCCATCTCCTTCCGCTCGCCTCCTCACCACCTTCCGTGGTGGCCGGCGGCGGGGCCCTGTTCTTCGCGCCTCGGGAGGGCCAGTTCCGCAGTGCGGGGCGGTCTTGCCAGGTGGCGGCGTTGGACGGACACGGGGACCGGCGGTGCGACGACGTCCTCATCGGGACGACCTAGTGGGGGGCGGCTCGTTGTACGCTAGCTGTGTGCCTGCGGCGGCGGTGGGTCAGATCAGATCTAACCTCAGGGACTGTGGTGTTGGTATGATGGGCCTGGTCTCCGGTCAGATCTGATTCGGCCGGTGCGGCTTGTTCCATGCGCGGCGGCAGTGGTCGATGGTGGTCCCGTGCACACAATGCTGGATGCAGGGTCCTCGAGCAGATACGGGTGAAAATCCTACTCTTGGCACGTTGCCAAGGTCGGGATGGCGGTGTTTCTTTGCGTCATCCCCTTCTTGAAGGCATCATCACGGAGAAGCTCTAGACCCCTATCCGCTACCTCTAGAGGAAACCCTAGATCAGTCGATCGGATGGCGGTGGCGCTTAGGTGTCATACCCCTCTTGAGGGTGTCATTCTTGGAGGTGTGCATAGGCTCGAGGGACCAGTGGACGGCATCTGCGAGCGGTGTTCCTTGTGACACATCCATGTCGTGGAGTCTCGACGGCGCGAGGTGCAGCAAAGTCTCGGCGACGGATGTGTGATAATTAATGCGCGTAGGGAGGAGGCGTTATCTGGCGCCATGGTGGCGTCGAAGGCAGGTCGAGCAAGGTCGATGTGCCAGTACCTACTCTGAAGATGGACTGATGGAAGATGGCGGCGACAACCTATGAGAGTGCGTCAGACCGGTTTGTGCCTCATACCTGGTATGTGGCTTGGTTGGGGCCTTCGGCTTTAGATGTTAGGCTAGGAGAGAGGTCTGGGTATTTGACTCACACTTTTGGCACCCCTACATCAATGGATAGGGGAGTAGCGACAGGTGTTGCCAAGATGGCGGCTTCAGACATGTTGATGTATTACTTTATAAGGTCTTTGTGAATAATTAATAAAGTGGCTGCATGCATGCATCTTCCGGATGCAGAGGCCGGGGTCATCCTCATTTTCTAAAAAAATTACTCCCTCCATTCCATAATGTAGTGCGCCCCCGCTTTACGGGATTTAAGTTTGACCATAAATTTAACCAACGAGACCGGGGAGCAAAAATTATACCACTGAATTCGTATCAAAATTGCAAATTCAGTGATATAATTTTTGCTCCTACCACAGTCGGTCTCGTTGCTTAAATACAATCAAACTTAAATATCGGAAAACGCGGACGCACTACATTGTGTAATGAGAGGAGTATTTTTTAATAAATTTAAAGAAGATTAGAGATGCTTCTCGTGCAACTTACCTAAGGCAAATAATGCCATGGGTTGTCATAGAAGTCCTGAACATTGTGCAAATGATTGAAATGTAAATTATACCACAATTTGAGTCACATAGTAAAACAACAAATGCATAGACTCGAAAAGTGTAGCAAGTGTCGCACCTCATTCTCACAAATGACTGTAATATAAGCCAGCCTAAGAGGATCGCATGTTGTACCCACTATTTGAGGACTTACAATTAATTTTATCGACACTATTTATAATGGAGTAGTAGTAAAATTGTTGTGTGTATGCAGAGCATTCATAGCTAGAGCGTTATTAGAGAACCCCCAATTTATTGATTGGTGCTTGGTATTCAAAGCATTGTATGGGCTTGTAGCATTGATCTTCCGCAATGGTTACATTGTTGGAAGTTGAGACGACTAATCAGATCTACGAAGTGTAAATTATTGTCACAACAAAAATGGTACGTAGTACATCAACAAATGCAAAGAATCAAAAGGTGGATATCAAATTTAAGTATGACACACCACTCTCATAGGAGAAGGCAATATATAAGGTAGCTAGAGAGCATCGGTCACATGTTATGCTTATTTGCGATACAAGAGGGATCGCATATAGTATTGGGAAACACTTCTTATCTGTAGTCTGGTAAAAAGGCAACGGCAGACCACACCATACCCGTCGATTCCATTTCAATCCAGTGGAGACATCAAACACTAGCCCTTGTTTTCATTAAATACTAATAAATGTTAATTCCTCCCAGCCGGTGCTAATCACCCGTACGTCGCGCATGCATGTCCTTATCTTTCTCGTTAGATCCATCTGTGGTGTTCTCCTCTCTCGTTTCTTCCCCATGCATATCCATTTGAGCTCACCATCAACATTGTCGCCTCTATCCTCTTACTTCATCGGCTAGATTCAACCTGCTGCACACCATGCTTCATTCCCAGCCGGCCACACTATCCAACCAATGGCCCAGATCCAAATCGAAACTCATGTGTGGCCTGCTCCACGATGCGGCCCTGGCGACCTCGTCGGTGCGGCGTCCCTGGCGGACAGCGGGAGGTGTTTTTTGTTTTTTGCGGGAGACAGCATAGGTGGTTGTGCCCGCCATCTCCACTGTTGCATCACCAGGTTGCATGGAGGCTGCAGTTGTCTCTGATAGCCCCTGATAGTTTGTTCATCTTTTTTTGTTCTTTGATCACAATGCAATTTCTCACTATGATTGATGGTAATAATTTTTAATTGATTCGATGTTTTTATCATGATTTGCCTCATTTTTATGTGTGCAGAAAAATAGAACTAACCAATTTGGATAGAATTTGTTTCCAGATCCCAATGATGCACCTACATGTTGGCAATAATTATTGTCAATTTCTAGTTTATGTTTTTTATGCTTCCAGGGGCATGACTTATGTTGAGATAGAATGAAATTGATACTTCCAGATATCCATGCTTCCTAATCTGATATATGTTTCTTCAGTTCAGTTAATTTACCACAATACAACCATGCTTCAAAATATTTATTCTTAAGCATTCAACATTTTAGGTACATGCATTTTGACTTTCTACTACTAGTTGTTGCTTCCCACCTTCTATTGTTATGCATCATGCAACTTTTTATGCTTCAAAGGTGCTTAAAGGTCGCCGATGCCAGCCGAGATAGTTTACGGCAATAGAAACATCCTTCCTACTTTTTATATACTTTTTCTTACATTTGTCAAGAGCATTGTTTGCATTCAAATACTATCGTCGTGATTCATATATTTCATATATTTGGTGATGTATGCTTCAAGCAGTTGGGCGCCGCCGGAGACGTATATGGAAGCATATATGGAAGCGACCGATGCATGCACCTAGAAGTGTGATGACACAAGGATCTTCCCTACAATGAAGAAGTCCACATGCGAAGAGAAGCAAGTCTACAATCTATAGGAAACATATGGTAGTAACTTAGAAGCAGTGTACATACTATTGGGTACTTGGAAGAAAATAACTTTGTATCATGCCTTGAACTTAGTATATGAATGAATGAAGTAGGAAACGGACTTCTATTCTGTTGGAGACAAATTGCTTTTACCATGGAAACATTTGCATTTGATGGAAGGAAAAAAATGCATTCGGAAGCAAAGTTTTCCTTGTGTTGAAAACAAATAGATGTTTTTTTACATGGAAGCACAGTGCTTCGACACAAATTTTTGTTACATCAAAACAATATTAGATTGCGATAACAGCAAATTATCTCACCGGTCGAAGCAAAATTTTGTTGCACTGAAAACAAGGTAGAATGTTACACGTGATACATTTTTAATTACATCAAAGCAAATATTTAGTGCACTAGCAGGAAATTTTACTAGTATCTAAGAAAAATGTTGAACAAATTTCCCCAAAATAAGCCGGTACACGAAGCGTCATCAAACTATGTATGAAACAACTAAATACATAGTAAACCCAAAAAATGTGTCGACAACACATAGTTCTGCTGCGATGAAAACAACCTATTTAATTTTTTTAATCAAATTTTTGTCTCAAAAAGTGGAAGCAAATTATTCTAGCAATGGAAACATAGTTTGTTGTGATGGAAGCAAAACCATTATTACCTTTCAAATAAATTCTCCTACCCAGTTACCCTTGTTGCAAAAAAAATAAAAAATAAAAATAGGAAGCATGGAGGATGGAGGACGAAGTGTACGGTGGATCACACGTGATTGCCGGAAGTAGTTATAGGAAGCAGCAATTAGGGAGATCCATGCATGGTAACAACCCAGGCCGATGGATGCGGGAAGAGTTATGATGGGGCAATCAATTAACGAAGCAAATTAATTTACTCGGAGCAACTACTACAGCTACATCGGACGTTCATCATGCATTTGATCGGACGGCCTATCACTAGTCTGATAAAAGTCAAAAATCAGTATTCTGATGGCTAGTGGTGCCCTATAGTATTCATGTTTTTGGTTATCCATGTCCACTAGATCGGCAACGCGCCTTGGCGCGAGGGTGCCGGTCCTAACCTTTTGTCAAGCAGGTAATGCTAAATCGGTAAGAAGCACACCCTGAAGTATGTAATCAATGCACGGTTCAACACCAAAAGCAATGCAAATCTTTAACCTCGTGAATTTTCCAATCAAAGTACATATCACAGATTACAATTTAGGCACATCAAACTTGGCACAAAATAAACTTCAGAACACACCATTCCACTTTCCAGTGAAGTGGTGTTAACCGCTTGAGGCCCTTCGTCCCGTTTCATAAATTAACCTTCTGAAATGAACTGTATAATATGACTAACATTGTTGTGACTTTACTGTTACCAGATATACACAGAATATTCTATCAATGTCGGTTATCCTTAATCCCAGGCAATCTGCATATGTACATGCCTCTCCAGAGTCCAGACAAACAACTACAGGAATAGCAAAATTCTGAAGGATTGCCAAGGAACCCCATATGGTACTTACACCCAAAAAAGGATTCTGAACATGCCCGACATCTAACCACAGAAATATCATCTATTACCATTAGAACAGGGCATCTCCAATATAAGAAACAAACAAAGATGAAGGCGCCTTACCTCGGGTCGTCTCCTTCCCAGAGGTGCACAGACGCAAGGATGAAGGTCCAGTGCTTCCTCGGCGTGGTCGAACTTAGAATCAGTGTCGGGAGCTTAGCCGATGCTGCTTCAGGAAGGCAGCCCAGTGCTACCAGAAGGGGTACTGGAGCCTCGAGCTTCCGGTGCCGCTGCCATAAAACAACAGTCTAAAATAACTGCTTGATTTTATAACATATCAGCTGCCATAAAACAACAGTACCCAAGTGCAGACACCTCATAGCCATCACCAATCACACTTGCTAGCATACATATCTATAGACGTTCTGCATTTGTCGTCCTAAATCCAAACATATACAACAGTTGTACATTTACTTAATTTTTTAGCCATGGTCATCTATCATGTGAATACCCATCCATCATCTTAAAATCATCACAATTCAGTTTGATTCTAAGCCATACACCTAAACCATCCAACTATGCAAAGTGAACACTCCAGTACTTCAGGAGGTACCTAGTGTACTATCAATATAGCGATGCATCAAATAAAATGTATACATGCTAGCAGGTAGTATTCCCATGGAGAAAATAAACAATCTCCTATTGAATCATTCTAATACAGGCAGCCATGAATATCTATACAATAACCCGGTTCAAAGCAAACAATCACCAATCTAGCAAGCAGCCAGGCGTTCATATGAAAGCAGGCAGTCAAACATTTACAAATAAAACATCATACTTAAATCTGGCAATATTAGCACAGAGCCCGGACTAAAAAAGGGTGCGCTAATATTAGCAGAGACGGAATGTTTTATCTTTTTCCTAGGATAAAGAAAGGAGGAAACAGAAAACATTGCGCGTGGTGCCTGGCTGAACTTGTTATCCCAGCATTTAAACAAAGCATAGTATCGTTGCTACATGGTATGGGATCATTTGTCAAAGTCATGGCATAAGGCAAGGCAATCACATTTACCAAACGCAAAGAAAACATGAGGAATTCTATCAGTAGAACCATTCGTCTCGAAGTTCATAGGAAATGGGAAATATATACTTGTGCCAAAAGTGAGCGAGCTCGATCAATCTACATCAAATTCGATACATATAGCATACTTTTCATACAGCAAAAGCAAGCCACAGCGGCAATGTGAGGCAAAAACCTACATAGTTCCACAGAAGCATATTTTTTGATAGATCCACCTGATCGTCTTGACGTTCGACCTTTCATACGCCACATCACATGAACCTGCCATGAGTAGTTTGTTCAGTCACTTGAAACAGGTAAAACTTTCCCCATTGACAACAGAGATACGGACCTAGGTGCACCAATTATGTCGATACCCAGCCAAGATACTTGGGCTTGTGACGACAACGGTCATGGAGGAGAGAACGACGGCACCAACAAAAGGACACGCTCCAAATTTAGATTGCAGCTTGACCATCAACCTAGATCAGCAATAGGAGATCATAAACTGGAACATGGAAACAGAAAGGAAACCAAGGTAGCAAGCTCACCGGTGAAATATCAATCCTACCATAAGCCTCTCTCATCCCTCGATCTCTCACAACTTACTACCTCCCAATCTCTCTCTCTCAGCCTTAGTAGGTAGTTCTGGATGGAAACTGACAACGGACACATTGTGTGCATGTCCTTCAAGTGTTTGAACCCAGCTCTTGGTTTGGTAATCCCAAACCTGATCCAAACAATTAAGTAATAAGTCAGATCAATCCCATACCCTCACAATAGCACAATTCATCGCAGAAGACCTGCCTTTGCAGTCTGATCATCAGATCCAGTAATTAAAAATGCACCACTGATGAAGTAATCAGCACAATTCACGCCTTTTGAGTGGCCATCTAATGTGAAGTTAGGATCAGGAGAACCAATACTTCATATCTGAAGTTCACGTTCAATATTAGGATATCAAGCAGGGTACAGACCAAGATACAAAACATGACTCAGTTTAACCAGCATCTTTCTGAGGAACAATTACCAATGCATACATACAAAATATTTTATTTCCCTAAACCAGTCCAAATTCATCTCCTTGTGAAACCAATTGATCATGTTCTTTATAGCATTCAACGGCACAGGCTCCCTTCAGGATTAAAAAAAATGATATCATACTAATCCACTGTCTCCCCGATACTACAACCACTACAAATTATTAATGAGGAAATTAGAAAAGGCAATGATGGGGATCTGCTATACCTGGGGCGTGCAGAGGCAGCAGAGGCGGAGCTCCTTGTGTGTGTGCCGAATCTCCTCGTCCAAGGCCGACGGCAGCGAGCTCGCCAATCAAACCCTGGGTCAGGGCCACGGGAGGTGGAGGCGAGGCATGCCAGCCGGGATTTTTAAAAGGGAACATAGAGCAGCATGAGCATGAGGCATAGAAAAAATGGGGTCACCTTAAGATCAAGAATCAATGGCCCTCTCTCAGTTCAAATCAGAAGGAAAGAACCACTATTATTGATTAGAGTTATTCTTAATTAGGCAAAGCACTACAACACGGGATCCTAAGCTACAGTTGAGGCATGCAAAACTATAAGTGTCTGTTCTTTTCATATATAAACAACCTTTAGTATCTCAACCAGAACCAAAGCAAAAAAAGTCATGGTTAAGTAACCAGCAAAGGAAGAATGAACCTTTTGGAATTTTAAAGTAGCAAGACATGAAAAGTTCTTTTTTGCCTTCAATATCACACACAGTAGGGGAGGTAGCTGCAGTTTTATTGCACAGTGGGCTCAGATTCGCCTTTCGTCGATCATATAACCTATCCCCATCATCTCTTATCACCAGATCAATCTGTTTATACAGTAGAGCTGCCCTGGTTATCACTCAACAAGAATGACCATCCAAGGACAACAACAAGTATCACAGGATCAAAAAGGATTCTAGAGACAAGGGGGAGGATCCAACTTGATACCCACAGGTGCCTCGACTGCTCAAAGGCACACTTATTTCAGCAACGGCTAATCATCATCGCCCATATGTGTGCGAGGAGCGACGCGTAGATCACACCCATATGCCGTGGCTGGATATTTTTTCGCCCATGTGAAATGACCAAAATGCCCTCGGCGGCCACCCAGTTTTACGCACGGTGGCACGACCGGGAGGTAACTCCTCATTCGACCCATGCTACAGGGGGGCGGGATCAGATCGGACGGACGAGGTCACCCAGCGGCTCGATCCGACGGCCGAAACTCCATCAAGCAAAACGATCGGACGACTACCGTGCGCTAATCGCTGAGAACGCTCAGGTTTCGCCGAGTCTCGTTTTTCTGGATGATCATCATAGCCCTGGCCATGTCCCATATAGTAGCCAAAGCAGAGCAGAGGAAGATGGAGCTTACCGAGGGAGGTTGTAACCAAGGCATTACTCAGTGGGCACCGGGGTTGCACCTGAATGTCGTCCAACCGGCGAGGAACCACATCGGAGTTGCGCCTTGCACCATCCTGCCGACAAGCACGAACGCCACTGGCACCGAAGCGGCCAAGCACGTCTAGGAGCACCATCAGGGGTGGAGATGACCGGCGCCTAGTCAGTTCTTTTTTAGCTGCAATCAAGGATAAGATTTGTTAGAACATTCTTGTGGTGCATAGGTCAACTCCACTAGAGGAGAGGAGTTCAGGTGCAAACAAGGTACAAATATTTTGATCTCACTTAACAAATTGACAATGCGTGCCACAGTAGAGCAATATGGATCCCTGCTAGTTAACCTGGACTAATACTATGTATATGATTATGACAAAAGTTGCAAATCACATGATCCTACAGTTAGCTTTCTAATCGCTAGACTATCACAAATCACTGTTCCATTTGTACCAGAATCCCGGTCAAAAAACCAATTTAAAGTTGCCAAGCCACAGTCAGTGTATTAATCCTCTATCTCTTTTGTTCATAGAACTGAACATATATGCATATATAATACGATAGGGGAGTAATTAATTATGAAAGCTGTTGAAATACCACAGAAAATATGAAGGCCGTTGCACAGGTGGTTGTGATCGAGACTATGCAAGAGATTCATGTGGAAACACTAAAACAAGGACATGGTCGCAGAGAAAAGCATGCTTTGTCGTTCAGCTGGCAGCTGTTGCAATATTGTTTCCACATCTTCAAATCCAACTGCAAGCATTTGGTCAGCCTCATCAAGGACCAGATACCTAACTTCTCCCAAGACTTCCACCGTTTATCAAATCAATTAGGCGACCTGGAGTTCCTACGACAACATCAACACCACGGGAGAGTGCATTCTGCTGGGTATTATACGAGACACCACCATAAACACACACTGTACTAAGCTTTGGTGCTGATTCCATAATTTCTTTCTCAACTTGTTTAGCCAGCTCTCTCTAGTGGGTGCAAGGACCAAAGCTCGAGGAATACGACCTTGCCTGCCAAAAGAGAAAAAGCATAGTTAGGCGATATAAATTAGCAACTGATTTTAATGCTGCACATCATGAAGTTACAAAACAAGATAAATGTGTACCGAGGAGTCCGCCCTTCGTCCTGCTCGATTATTTGCTTGATCATTGGTATACCAAAGGCTAGCGTCTTTCCAGTTCCAGTCTTTGCTCTTGCAATCAGGTCACGGCCCTCAAGAGCTGGAATCAATACAGCCCTCTGGAGGAAACAAGACACATCAGTAAACGACCAGGCAAATAAGCACCTCATATAGAGTAAAACAAGCACAGTGAAAACATGTGTTACATAGTACAGAATAGTTTGAAGGAAAACTAATTCATACAACTAACATCTAGACAATGTGTTATCATAGCTTCCTTAGACTTGGAAATACAAATGGAACCGGCTAATTCTGTTCAAGAAAAAAGGGAATAAATGGCACGGCTGCCTCACACTACGGTGCCATCTGACAATTGCCCACATTCAGTGCTATTTGTGAGAACAGGACAGTTTGGCAATTTGATTTACAATGGAATGCTACTACATAGGCGTTGTCAAATCTCACTACAAAGTGCTTGGGTAGTGTTGAATCAATTATGGGTTCATGGAAAATATTTATTAGGTTCAAGTGTTGGCACTTAGCAACTTCGCTATGACACCACTACCATCTGTTTTCCCCACTAAAACTTACTACAGTACCAACTTAATTCACCGAATGCTGCACTGACAGACACCACTCCCGTCCTAACAGCCAGCTAACCTATGTATGCACCAGGAATTACAAGACGAACTGAATTCACCGAATTCTACACTGTCAGACACCACTTCCCTCCCAACAGTGAACAGCCTCAGACCCTGAAATTAAGCGTCAACACAATTAAGCTGCTCGAAACATGGCACAAGTTCAGCTCACCTGGATGGGGAAGAGGTGGGTAATTCCGCGCTTCTCGAGGGTGGCGACTAGCTGGGCGGGGAGGCCGAGCCTGGAAATGGCGAGCTCATCCGCGTCCCCCTGTTGCAACCCCTCCACGGCGGCCCCCTCCTGGTCGCTCCCGTACCCCTCCTCATCCTCATCGTCGCTGCCGCCGCCGAGCCCGAGGCGAGCGGCAGAGAGAGGCGAACGACGGGAAGGGGGACGAACGGTGGTGAGAGCAGGAGCGGTGAGGCTGGTGGCTAGGGTTAGGGTTTGGAGAAGAGGGAGAGACAGGGAGGGAGAGAGGAGGCGGGAGGAAGAGGAGAGGGGCGGCGCGAGGAGGCCGAGCGCCAGCGGGGAAGGAGGAAGCAGCGGCGGCGGGCTCGGGCAGAGCAGCGGCGGCGGGCTCGGGCCTAGGGTTTGGAAGGAGAGAGAGGTGAGGCGGGAGGAAGAGGAAGGGGACGGCGCGAGTGCGGCTGTGCGGGAGGAGCGGCGGCTAGGTTTCCTCTCCACAGGAGCGGCCCTTTTTATACCGCAGTACGCGAAATGACGAAAATGCCCTCGTGGGGGCCCTGGAATTACGCGCGGTGGCACGACCGGGGCGCACTGAATTTTATCTAACGGCTCACAACAATCCGGTAAATATCTGACGGCCCACGACGACCTAGTCCGAGATCCAACGGCCAGAACGCAATCAAGAAAACGATCGGATGGCCAAGAAGCTCTAATCGCTGAGGAGCCTCCTGCATCCCTCCCTCTCATATTTTTGGATGTTAGTATCAGGTGAACTCGGACACACTAGGATTTTGAGACATTGGGAATGACATTTGACACCTTCGCTTGTAAAAGCCAACGAGCATCTCTGTTCTCAGATGGCCTTTTAGAGTTCATGTCGAGAGGTTACTGCCGTGACCATCCGTACCGAATTCTACCAAACAGATGAAGGTTCAGGCCTCAGAGGGCACCCTCCGTGTAGGAGAGAGCTAGATCATGTCATGTACGGTAGAGTAGCCTCACGCCATTACTAAACAGTATAATGGGGCTAGTTACGAGCCTCCACAGCGATTTGAGATCCTAAACCGTTTAATTCAGCATATAAACGAATCAGATCATTCCAACCTCACCCTATTTTCCTTTGCGCCTCGTTCGCTCGCTAAAGCCGGCCAAAGTCGAACCAACGTCAAAAGGGCCGCTGCTCCGCAGACTTATTTTGGTGCCTTCTGATGCTTCGGGCTGCAGTGGGCCGTGAGGCGATGTGGTATTTTTTTTTCGTAAGACCGACCACACTTTTGATCCGTGGCGCTACAGCTATTTCGTGATCAAAAGTAGAGCTGCAGCTGCGCCTACCTTTGTCTAAAAAAAATGGCTACCTATGGCTTAACTGAATCATTCTTTGTTGCTTTTATTCCTCTACTACGCAGCCCCTCTCAGAAAAAAAAGCCTCTACTACACAGCATCTGCCATTGCAAGGTTACAACGAACAATGACACATACCAGATACCACACAGATATGATCGACCACGTATTCAAATGCCTTAGCAAATGGTATGCATAGACAAAACAAATGCACAATGACATTCCAGTGTTGACTTAGATGGCATTATCACCCGTCTCAGTTTTGCGACTTGTACCTGAAGTTTCAATATTGCCCAACTATTTATAGAAGTAGGTTCATTTTTCACTTTTCTATGATGTCCAGATTTTCTCATATATTTATATTGTCCTTCCAATAAAATGCACGGGCGCAGCAACGCGCGCCTTAACATTCTAGTGTCCGTTAGAGAGCAGCCTGATGCCTATGTTGTGTGGTGCTTTGCTTGTTGTAAACTCCGTGCAGTGTTAAATCAATGGTACCCGTTCTTTTTCGATCTGATTCTTATTCTGGGTCAAAGCAAACGGTGAGTTGTGTTCTATCAGATGGCTAGTTCTGGCAATCCATCTGCCCTTTACGGATGATGCTAATAATATGATTTGTTGAGCCTTTTCTCTCTCTTGACACAGTTCAAAAAGTGGTATCTCGCTCCCGTACCCCCTCGCTCGCTCCCTCCAGGGCGATCGGGTGGGGGGGCTAGCCCCTGGCTGCCGCCACCTCCCCCTCTCTTCCACCTCGTCGTCTCTAGAGGTGGGTGCTTGTAAGGGCATTTTTATCCCTAAGGTGTTTTGGTGATTGATGACAATGCTTTTGCGTACTAATCGTGTGCCTTGAGTTTCTCAGACGCTTCATCGCTAGGCACAAGACGGTTCAGTTCCCCTCGAAGACTATTGAAGACGGAGTTGTTCTACCTTTCTTTTTGGTGGATTTGAATCGTAGGAGAGCCGTACTATTAAGAGGGGGTCCACGTCGGAAAGGTTCGGGTGGAATCATCACGTACACGTTTCCCTCCTTGTCTCCACCTTTCCCTTGCAGTTTGGAGCTTCCTTCGGTTATCCTCTTTGTGATTGTCCTGGCTGCTATTGCTGAGCTTGCGGTAGTACTGCTCCCTAGAGCGGTAGTACCGCAAGCACCTGCGGTGGTACCGCTGGAGCCGACGGTAGTACCACTCCTCTGGAGTCGTAGTACCGTGGCTCCCAGGCCTAGTGCCGCTGCGGTGCGGTAGTAGGGGCGGATGTAATTTTTTACATCCACGCCCCCACGGTAGTACCGCACGTCACGCGCGGTAGTACTGCGGGTGCCCACGGTAGTACCGCTCCCTTGGAGTCGTAGTACCGTGGCTCTCATGCCTAGTACCGCTGCTTCGCGGTAGTAGGAGCGGATGTAATTTTTTACATTCGCGCCTCCATGGTAGTACCGCACTTCGTGCGCGGTAGTACCGCGTGTGGCCTGGTTCAGCTGCCATACGGTAGTACCGCTCCCTAGCGGTAGTACCACGTCGGACATTTGCACTGTTTCTTTTCCAGCGGAAGTAGGCACGGATGTATTTTTGTTCATCCGCGCCCTTCGTAGGCTAGGACTTTCCTGCCTTGCGGTAGTACCGCGAGGGGGAGCGGTACTACCGCGCCCGCGGAAGTACTGCTCTTAGTCAGGCAGGTTCTAGTCTCTGTTGCTGCCGCGGAAGTACCGTGGTCCCTCACGGTAGTACCGCGTGGCCTTGCGGTAGTACCGCGCTCCTGGAGCGGTAGTACCGCATGTCGCGGGCTAGACATGTGGATAACGGTTGGATCTTTTCCATAGCTATAAAAGGGGTGTCTCCTACCTCTAGTTGACTACCTCTTCCACCTCTAAGCTCCATTGTTGCTCCAAGCTCCATTTTCGCCCGATCTCTCTCCTTAGCCAATCAAACTTGTTGATTTGCTCGGGATTAGTTGAGAAGGCCTCGATCTACACTTCCACCAAGAGAGATTTGATTCCTCCCACTTACCCCTAGCGGATCTTGTTACTCTTGGGTGTTTGAGCACCCTAGACGGTTGAGGTCACCTCGGAGCCATAGTCCATTGTGGTGAAGCTTTGTGGTGTCGTTGGGAGCCTCCAATTAAGTTGTCGAGATTGCCCCAAACTTGTTTATAAAGGTTCGGTCGCCGCCTTCAAGGGAACCAATAGTGGAATCACGGCATCTCGCGTTGTGTGAGGGCGTGAGGAGAATACGGTGGCCCTAGTGGCTTCTTGGGGAGCATTTTGCCTCCACACCGCTCTAACGGAGACGTACTTCCCCTCAAAAGGAAGGAACTTCGGTAACACATCCTCGTCTACACCGGCTCCACTCTTGGTTATCTCGCGCCTTTACTTTTGCAATCTTACTTGTGTTGTATCCCTTACTTGCTCGTGTGCTTGTTGTTGTTGCATCATATAGGTTGTTCACCTAGTTGCATATCTAGACAACCTAGTTTGATGCAAAGTTTAATTTGGTAAAGAAAAGCTAAAAATTGTTAGTTGCCTATTCACCCCCCCCCTCTAGTCAACTATATCGATCCTTTCAATTGGTATCAGAGCCTCGTCTCTTTACTTTGTCGTCCGAAGAGTATGGTTGACACCGTAGACCATGGGGAGGAGGAGCACTCCGGTGTGAATCCGATCTCGTCTACGGGTGATGGGGAAACCATGGTGTCCCGTGAGGGATTCAATGTGGTCTTGGACACATTGAAAACCTACATGACAACCACGGTAGAAAGCATGTTTAATAAATTCTTAGAAGGACTTAAACTACCTACCTCGCCGTTGAAAGTGGATGATCCGACTAACAAGGTGACGGATGCTAACTCCGATAGGGGGGGAAGCTAATAGTGAGAAGGGTCCTTCTACTAGTGATAGAAATGGCACCGGCATCTTTGCCCATGTGGAACCTCCAACTTATGGAGGACCGATTCCCTCTACTCATTTAAATCATGCCGGTCCTCCTCCTAAGATTGTGAAAAATGAGGATTTTGATTCTTGGGTGTATCGCTTCAAGCGTCATTTAAATCATGTGAATACTAATCTTTGGAGAATCATTGAAGAAGGTTTCTATCCACATGACCGAAGCAACTTCACCCCAAGAGAAGTGGTAGATAATCAATTCAATGAGAGTGCTCTCTTCATCATCCAAGATGCAATCCTTCCCGAAGACGCATGGCAATGCGTTGTGTCTCTCTATTGAGGAAGTGCTAGCATTCAATGCTCCAACTATGAAGTGGTGCAAGATGAAGCCGATGAATTTGCAATGAAAGAAGATGAAGAACCTCGTGAGCTCTTTCGAAGAGTGACCAAACTTGTGGTCTCACTCCGAGATCATGGGAGCAAGGACACGGATGACAATTGGATCAAGCACAAGTTCCTCAAGGCCATGATGCCCTACAACAAGGCCATGTCCTCCGTCATTCGTCAAAGACCGGACTTCCACTCCATGACCTCAAGTGAAGTGTTGGATGAGTTCGTTGCAATGAGCATCTTGGACAAGACCGCCGACAATGAGGTGCTCCATTCTCAAAGGGCAAAGAAACCCAACCTTGCCTTGAAGGCCAAGGTTATTGTGGAAGAAGAGGAAGATGAGGAGAGCAACCCCGAAGACACGAAATATGATTATCATGAGCACATGGCTCTTGCTTCAAGACAATTTTGGAGCAAGAAGAATTCAAGACCCAACTTCAACAAGAACAACTCAAGTGGCTTCAAGGGCAAGCAATGAGTTAGAACTTGTTTCAACTGTGGCAATGTGAGCCATTTCGTTGCGGATTGTCCTTACGAGAAGCGGGAAGACAATGGTGGCAAGTTCATCCAAAAAGACAAAGCCAAGTCCTTCCCCAACAAGAACAACTTCACCAAGAAGACTCCTACTCCTGGGTTGGTGGTTCAAGAAGAATACCATGAGGATGACGATGATGATGAAAATGGAGAAGCAATGGCCATGGCCTCCGTTGCCATTGCTACCACTCCCCGTGTGTCTCTCTTTGATTCACCCAACGAGAACATCACCGCCAAGTGCCTCATGGCTAAAGCCTCTAACAAGGTAACCCCCAACATCAAAACCACCATCATTACTAATCCCTCTTTGGAGCATTGCATTGACGAACATGAGGGGTCTAATGAGGATGTGAATGAATTTGAGTCATTCATGAGTAAGCTCAAGGGCAAATCCAAGAAGCACTTTGTTGCTCTCTTCGAACAACTTGGTGAAGCCAATGACATCATCGAGGCTCACGAAGAAACCATCTCTAAGATGGAAGGTCATAGTCGTGACTATGCCGATGAGATATCGGATCTCTCTAATGCTCTTGAGGAAGAGCGTGGGCGTCGTTTGACTCTTGAGGGGTCATACAACGATGACCATGCTAACTTAAAGAAAGATCTTGATCATGCTCTTGTCGTGTCTCGTGTGCTAACTTCCGAGAAGGCTAAACTTGGGGTTGATCATGCTAGACTCAAGGAGGACTTTGATGTACTTGACAAGGCCCACAAGGTCTTGAAGGGTGCTCACACTAACCTCAAGGAGTCTCATGCTCAACTCCAAGTTAAGCTGACCAAGGAAAAGGCCACCTTTCCTCATATGGTATTAATGTTGGGGAACGTAGCAGAAATTCAAAATTTTCCTACGTGTCACCAAGATCTATCTATGGAGAAACCAGCAACGAGGGGAAGGAGAGTGCATCTACATACCCTTGTATATCGCTAAGCGGAAGCGTTCAAGAGAACGGAGTTGAAGGAGTCGTACTCGTTGTGATCCAAATCACCGGAGATCCTAGTGCCGAACGGACGGCACCTCCGCATTCAACACACGTACAGCCCGGTGACGTCTCCCACGCCTTGATCCAGAAAGGATAGAGGGAGAGGTTGAGGAAGACTCCATCCAACAGCAGCACAATGGCGTGGTGGTGATGGAGGAGCGTGGCAACCCTGCAGGGCTTCGCCAAACACCTACGAGAGAGGAGGAGGGAGGGAGGCGCCAGGGCTTCTGGTATGGATGCCCTCCCTCCCCTCCACTATATATAGGGGCAAGGGAGAGGAGGGAGGCGCAGCCTTGCCCCTTCCTCCAAGGAAGGGGGCGGCCAAGAGGGGGGGAGGAGTCCATCCTCCCCAAGGCACCTCGGAGGTGCCTTCCCCCTTGAGGACTCTTCCCTCCCCAAGTTTCCTTGGCGCATGGGCCTCTTGGGGCTGGTGCCCTTGGCCCATATAGGCCAAGGCGCACCCCCTACAGCCCATGTGGCCCCCGGGGGCAGGTGGACCCCCCGGTGGACCCTCGGACCCCTTTCGGCACTCCCGGTACAATACCGATAAAGTGCGAAACTTTTTCGACGACCAAAACAGGACTTCCCATATATAAATCTTTACCTCCGGACCATTCCGGAACTCCTCGTGACGTCCAGGATCTCATCCGGGACTCCGAACAACATTCGGTAACCACATACAAACTTCCTTTATAACCCTAGCGTCATCGAACCTTAAGTGTGTAGACCCTACGGGTTCGGGAGACATGCAGACTTGACCGAGACGTTCTCCGGTCAATAACCAACAGTGGGATCTGGATACTCATGTTGGCTCCCACATGTTCCACGATGATCTCATCGGATGAACCACGATGTCAAGGACTTAATCAATCCTATATATAATTCCCTTTGTCTATCGGTACGATACTTGCCCGAGATTCGATCGTCGGTATCCCGATACCTTGTTCAATCTCGTTACCGGCAAGTCTCTTTACTCGTTCCGTAACACATCATCCCGTGATCAACCCCTTGGTCACATTGTGCACATTATGATGATGTCCTTGTTGGAAATATGCCCTAGAGGCAATAATAAAAGCATTATTATTATATTTCTTTGTTCATGATAATTGTCTTTATTCATGCTATAACTGTATTATCTGGAAATCGTAATACATGTGTGAATAACAGACACCAACATGTCCCTAGTAAGCCTCTAGTTGACTAGCTCGTTGATCAATAGATAGTCATGGTTTCCTGGCTATGGACATTGGATGTCATTGATAACGGGATCACATCATTAGGATAATGATGTGATGGACAAGACCCAATCCTAAGCATAGCGTGAGATCGTGTAGTTCGTTTGCTAGAGCTTTTCTAATGTCAAGTATCTTTTCCTTTGACCATGAGATCGTGTAACTCCCGGATACCGTAGGAGTGCTTTGGGTGTATCAAACGTCACAACGTAACTGGGTGACTATAAAGGTGCACTACAGGTATCTCCGAAAGTGTCTGTTGGGTTGACACAGATCGAGACTGGGATTTGTCACTCCGTATGACAGAGAGGTATCACTGGGCCCACTCGGTAATGCATCATCATAATGAGCTCAAAGTGACCAAATGTCTAGTCACGAGATCATGCATTACGGTACGAGTAAAGTGACTTGCCGGTAACGAGATTGAACGAGGTATTGGGATACCGACGATCGAATCTCGGGCAAGTAACATATCGATTGACAAAGGGAATTGCATACGGGGTTGATTGAATCCTCGACATCGTGGTTCATCCGATGAGATCATCATGGAGCATGTGGGAGCCAACATGGGTATCCAGATCCCGCTGTTGGTTATTGACCGGAGAGCGATCTCGGTCATGTCTACATGTCTCCCGAACCCGTAGGGTCTACACACTTAAGGTTCGGTGACGCTAGGGTTGTAGGGATATGTATATGCAGTAACCCGAATGTTGTTCGGAGTCCCGGATGAGATCCCGGACGTCACGAGGAGTTCCGGAATGGTCCGGAGGTAAAGATTTATATATGGAAAGTCCTGTTTCGGCCATCGGGACAAGTTTCGGGGTTATCGGTATTGTACCGGGACCACCGGAGGGGTCCTGGGGGCCCACCGGGTGGGGCCACCTGCCCCGGGGGGCCACATGGGCTGTAGGGGGTGCGCCTTGGCCTGCATGGGCCAAGGGCACCAGCCCCAAAAGCCCATGCGCCTAGGGTTCCACTTGAGGGAAGAGTCCAAGTGGTGGAAGGCACCTCTAGGAGATTGGATCTCCTAGGGCTGGCCACCCCCCCTTGGCCCTCCTATATATAGTGGGGGAAAGGAGGGACTTCATACCTTGGCCTTTGGTTGCCTCCTTCTCCCTCTCCAACACCTCCTCCTCCTCCATAGCGCTTGGCGAAGCCCTGCCCGGAGTATTGCAGCTCCATCAACACCACGCCGTCGTGCTGCTGCTGGTGCCATCTCCCTCAACCTCTCCTCTCCCCTTGCTGGATCAAGAAGGAGGAGACGTGGCTGTTCCGTACGTGTGTTGAACGCGGAGGTGCCGTCCGTTCGGTGCCAGGATCTCCGGTGATTTGGATCACGTCGTGTTCGACTACATCATCCCCGTTCTTTGAACGCTTCCGCTCGCGATCTACAAGGTACGTAGATGCATCTAATCACTCGTTGCTAGATGAACTCATAGATGGATCTTGGTGAAACCGTAGGAAAAATTTTTGTTTTCTGCAACGTTCCCTAACAGTGGCATCATGAGCTAGGTCTATGCGTAGTTCTTCTTGCACGAGTAGAACACAATTTGTTGTGGGCGTAGATTTGTCAACTTTCTTGCCGCTACTAGTCTTATCTTGCTTCAGCGGTATTGTGGGATGAAGCGGCCCAGACCAACCTTACACGTACGCTTACGTGAGACCGGTTCCACCGACTAACATGCACTAGTTGCATAAGGTGGCTGGCGGGTGTCTGTCTCTCCTACTTTAGTTGGAGCGGATTCGATGAAAAGGGTCCTTATGAAGGGTAAATAGAAGTTGACAAATCACGTTGTGGCTTTCACGTAGGTAAGAAAACGTTCTTGCTAGAACCCTACTTCAGCCACGTAAAACTTGCAACAACAATTAGAGAACGTCTAACTTGTTTTTGCAGCAAGTGCTTTGTGATATGATATGGCCAAAGTTGTGATGAATGATGAATGATCTATATGTCATGTATGAGATGTTCATGCTATTGTAATAGGAATCACGACTTGCATGTCGATGAGTATGACAACCGGAAGGAGCCATAGGAGTTGTCTTTATTTTTTGTATGACTTGCATGTCATTGAAGAACGCCATGTAAACTACTTTACTTTATTACTAAACACGTTAGTCATAGAAGTAGTGTTGGAAATATGCCCTAGAGGCAATAATAAAAGGATTATTATATTTCAATGTTCATGATAATTGTCTTTTGTTCATGCTATAACTGTATTATCCGGAAATCGTAATACACGTGTGAACACTTAGACCCAATGAGTCCCTAGTGAGCCTCTAGTTGACTAGCTCGTTATGATCAATAGATAGTCATGGTTTCCTGACTATGGACATAGGATGTCGTTGATAACGGGATCACATCATTAGGAGAATGATGTGATGGACAAGACCCAATCATAAGCATAGCATAAAAGATCGTATAGTTTGTTTGCTAGAAGCTTTGCCAATGTCAAGTATCTATTCCTTCGACCATGAGATCGTGTAACTCCCGGTTACCGTAGGAGTGCCTTGGGTGTATCAAACGTCACAACGTAACTGGGTGACTATAAAGGTGCATTACAGGTATCTCCGAAAGTATCTGTTGGGTTGACACGGATCGAGACTGGGATTTGTCACTCCGTATAACGGAGAGGTATCTCTGGGCCCACTCGGTAATGCATCATCATAATGAGCTCAATGTGACCAAGGTGTTGGCCACGGGATCATGCATTACGGTACGAGTAAAGTGACTTGCCGGGTAACGAGACTGAACAAGGTATTGGGATACCGACGATCGAGTCTCGGGCAAGTAACGTACCGATTGACAAAGGGAATTGTATACAGGGTTTGATCGAATCCTCGACATCGTGGTTCAACCGATGAAATCATCGAGGAGCATGTGGGAGCCAACATGGATATCCAGACCCCGCTGTTGGTTATTGCCCGAGAGTCGTCTCGGTCATGTCTGCGTGTCTCCCGAACCCGTAGGGTCTACACACTTAAGGTTCGGTGACGCTAGGGTTAGTAGGAAGTCAAGTATGTGACTACCGAATGATGTTCGGAGTCCCGGATGAGATCCCGGACGTCACGAGGAGTTCCGGAATGGTCCGGAGGTAAAGATTCATATATGGGAAGTCCTGTTTCGGGCATCGGGACAAGTTTCGGGGTTATCGGTATTGTACCGGGACCACCGGAGGGGTCCCGGGGGCCCACCGGGTGGGGCCACCTGCCCCGGGGGGCCACATGGGCTGTAGGGGGTGCGCCTTGGCCTGCATGGGCCAAGGGCACCAGCCCCACATAGGCCCATGCGCCTAGGGTTCAAGGGGGCAAGAGTCCTAGGAGGGGAAGGCACCTCCTAGGTGCCTTGGGGGGGAGGGAAACCCCCCTTGGCCGCCGCCCCCCTAGGAGATTGGATCTCCTAGGGCCGGCCACCCCCCCCTTTGGCCCTCCTATATATAGTGGGGGAGAGGAGGGACTTCATACCTTGAGTCCTTGGCCTTTGGTTGCCTCCTTCTCCCTCCCCAACACCTCTCCTCCTTCGTTGTGTGCTCGGCGAAGCCCTGTCGGAGTACTGCTTCTCCACCATCACCACGCCGTCGTGCTGCCGGTGGAGCTGTCTTCCTCAACCTCTCCTTCCCCCTTGCTGGATCAAGAAGGAGGAGACGTCGCTCGTCCCGTACGTGTGTTGAACACGGAGGTGCTGTCCGTTCAGCACTTGGCATCGGTGATCTGAATCACGTTCGAGTACGACTCCATCATCACCTTGCAAGCTTCCGCACGCGATCTACAAGTGGTATGTAGATGCAAGCTCTCTCCCATGACTCGTTGCTTAGATGAACTCATAGATGGATCTTGGTGAAGCCGTAGGAAAAATTTTAATTTTCTGCAACGTTCCCCAACAGTGGTATCAGAGCTAGGTCTATGCGTAGTTCTCTAATGCACGAGTAGAACACAATTTGTTGTGGGCGTTGATCTTGTCATCTTACTTGCCTCTACTAGTCTTTTTCTTGCTCAACGGTATTGTGGGATGAAGCGGCCCGGACCAACCTTACACGTACGCTTACGTGAGACCGGTTCCACCGACTGACATGCACTAGTTGCATAAGGTGGCTGGCGGGTGTCTGTCTCTCCCACTTTAGTTGGAGCGGAATCGATGAACAAGGCCCTTATGAAGGGTAAATAGAAGTTGACAAAATCACGTTGTGGTGATTCGTAGGTAAGAAAACGTTCTTGCTAGAACCCAATCGCAGCCACGTAAAAGATGCAACAACAACTAGAGAACGTCTAACTTGTTTTTGCAGCGATTGATCATGTGATGTGATATGGCCAGAAGTTGTGATGAATGTTGAATTGTGATGTATGAGATCATGTTCTTGTAATAGGATTCACGACTTGCATGTCGATGAGTATGACAACCGGCAGGAGCCATAGGAGTTGTCTTTATTTTTTTGTATGACCTGCGTGTCATTGAAGAACGCCATGTAAACTACTTTACTTCATTACTAAACGCGTTAGTCATAGAAGTAGAAGTAGTCGTTGGCGTGACAACTTCATGAAGACACGATGATGGAGATCATGATGATGGAGATCATGGTGTCAAGCCGGTGACAAGATGATCATGGAGCCCCGAAGATGGAGATCAATGGAGCTTGATGATATTGGCCATATCATGTCACAACCATATAATTGCATGTGATGTTTATTATGTTTATGCATCTTGTTTACTTAGGACGACGGTAGTAAATAAGATGATCCCTTACAAAATTTCAAGAAGTGTTCTCCCCTAACTGTGCACCGTTGCTACAGTTCGTCGTTTCTAAGCACCACGTGATGATCGGGTGTGATGGATCCTTACGTTCACATACAACGGGTGTAAGACAGTTTTACACAGCGAAAACACTTAGGGTTAACTTGACGAGCCTAGCATGTGCAGACATGGCCTCGGAACACGGAGACCGAAAGGTCGAACACGAGTCGTATGGAAGATACGATCAACATAAAGATGTTCACCGACGATGACTAGTCCGTCTCACGTGATGATCGGACACGGGCTAGTCGACTCGGATCGTGTAACACTTAGATGACTAGAGGGATGTCTAATCTAAGTGGGAGTTCATAATTTTGATTAAGAACTTTATTATCATGAACTTAGTCTAAAACCTTTGCAAATATGTATTGTAGATCAATGGCCAACGCTCATGTCAACATGAACTTCAACGCGTTCCTAGAGAAAACCAAGCTGAAAGATGATGGCAGCAACTATACGGACTGGGTCCGAAACCTGAGGATCATCCTCATAGCTGCCAGGAAGCAATATGTCCTAGAAGGACCGCTAGGTGCCGCTCCCGTCCCAGAGAACCAAGACGTTATGAACGCTTGGCAAACTCGTGCTGATGATTACTCCCTCGTTCAGTGCGGCATGCTTTACAGCTTAGAACCGGGGCTCCAAAAGCGTTTTGAGCATCACGGAGCATATGAGATGTTCGAAGAGCTGAAACTAGTTTTCCAAGCTCATGCCCGGGTCGAGAGATATGATGTCTCCGACAAGTTCTACAGTTGTAAGATGGAGGAGAACAGTTCTGTCAGTGAACACATCCTGAAGATGTCTGGGTTGCACGCACGTATGACCCAGTTGAACATTAACCTCCCAGATGAGGCGGTCATTGACAGAATCCTCCAGTCGCTCCCACCAAGCTACAAGAGCTTTGTGATGAACTACAACATGCAGGGGATGGTAAAGACCATTCCTGAAGTGTTCTCGATGCTGAAGTCAGCAGAGGCTGAAATCAAGAAAGAACATCAAGTGTTGATGGTCAATAAGACCACTAAGTTCAAGAAGGGCAAGGGTAAGAAGAACTTCAAGAAGGACGGCAAAGATGTTGCCGCGCCCGGTAAGCCTGTTGCCGGGAAGAAGTCAAAGAATGGACCCAAGCCTGAGACTGAGTGCTTTTATTGCAAGGGGAAGGGGCACTGGAAGCGGAACTGCCCCAAATACTTAGCGGATAAGAAGGCCGGCAACACCAAAGGTATATTTGATATACATGTAATTGATGTGTACCTTACCAGTACTCGAAGTAACTCCTGGGTATTTGATACCGGTGCCGTTGCTCACATATGTAACTCACAGCAGGAGCTGCGGAATAAACGGAGACTGGCGAAGGACGAGGTGACGATGCGCGTCGGGAATGGCTCCAGGGTCGATGTGATCGCCGTCGGCACGCTGCCTCTACATTTACCTACGGGATTAGTTTTAAACCTCAATAATTGTTATTTAGTGCCAAGTTTGAGCATGAACATTGTATCTGGATCTCGTTTAATACGAGATGACTACTCATTTAAGTCTGAGAATAATGGTTGTTCGATTTATATGAGAGATATGTTTTATGGTCATGCTCCGATGGTCAATGGTTTATTCTTGATGAATCTCGAGCGTAATATTACACATGTTCATAGTGTGGATGCCAAAAGATGTAAAGTTGATAACGATAGTCCCACATACTTGTGGCACTGCCGCCTTGGTCACATTGGTGTCAAGCGCATGAAGAAGCTCCATGCTGATGGACTTTTAGAGTCTCTTGATTATGAATCATTTGACACATGCGAACCTTGCCTCTTAGGCAAAATGACCAAGACTCCGTTCTCCGGAACAATGGAGCGAGCAACCAACTTGTTGGAAATCATACATACCGATGTGTGCGGTCCAATGAGCGTTGAGGCTCGCGGAGGATATCGTTATGTTCTCACTCTCACTGACGACTTGAGTAGATATGGGTATGTCTACTTAATGAAACACAAGTCTGAGACCTTTGAAAAGTTCAAGGAATTTCAGAGTGAGGTAGAGAATCAACATGACCGTAAGATAAAGTTCCTACGATCAGATCGTGGGGGCGAATACTTAAGTCACGAATTTGGTACACACTTAAGAAAATGTGGAATCGTTTCACAACTCACGCCGCCTGGAACACCTCAGCGAAACGGTGTGTCCGAACGTCGTAATCGCACTCTATTGGATATGGTGCGGTCTATGATGTCTCTTACCGATTTACCGCTATCATTTTGGGGATACGCTCTAGAGACAGCTACATTCACTTTAAATAGGGCACCGTCTAAATCCGTTGAGACGACACCGTATGAATTATGGTTTGGGAAGAAACCTAAGCTGTCGTTTCTAAAAGTTTGGGGATGCGATGCTTATGTCAAGAAACTTCAACCTGAAAAGCTCGAACCCAAGTCGGAAAAATGCGTATTCATAGGATACCCTAAGGAAACTGTCGGGTATACCTTCTACTTAAGATCCGAAGGCAAGATCTTTGTTGCCAAGAACGGATGCTTTCTGGAGAAAGAGTTTCTCTCGAAAGAAGTAAGTGGGAGGAAAGTAGAACTCGATGAAGTACTACCTCTCGAACGGGAAAGTGGTGCAGCGCAGGAAACCATTCCTGTAATGCCCACACCAACTGAAGAGGAAAATGTTGATGATGATCAAGGTACTTCAGATCTAGTTGCTACTGAATTTCGAAGGTCCACAAGGACACGTTCTGCACCAGAGTGGTACGGCAACCCTGTCATGGAAATCATGTTGCTGGACAACAATGAACCTTCGAACTATGAAGAAGCAATGGCGGGCCCGGATTCCAACAAATGGCTTGAGGCCATGAAATCCGAGATAGGATCCATGTATGAAAACAAAGTATGGACTTTGACAGACTTGCCCGATGATCGGCGAGCGATAGAAAATAAATGGATTTTTAAGAAGAAGACGGACGCGGATGGTAATGTTACCATCTATAAAGCTCGACTTGTCGCTAAGGGTTATCGACAAGTTCAAGGGATTGACTACGACGAGACATTCTCTCCCGTGGCGAAGCTTAAGTCCGTCCGAATCATGTTAGCAATTGCCGCATACTATGATTATGAGATATGGCAGATGGACGTCAAAACGGCATTCCTTAATGGACATCTTAAGGAAGAGCTGTATATGATGCAGCCGGAAGGTTTTGTCGTTCCTCAGAACGCTAACAAAGTATGCAAGCTCCAGCGATCCATTTATGGACTGGTGCAAGCATCTCGGAGTTGGAACATTCGCTTTGATGAGATGATCAAAGCGTTTGGGTTTACGCAGACTTATGGAGAAGCCTGCGTTTACAAGAAAGTGAGTGGGAGCTCTGTAGCATTTCTCCTATTATATGTAGATGACATACTCTTGATGGGAAATGATACGAAACTCCTGGACAGCATTAAGGCCTACTTGAACAAGTGTTTTTCAATGAAGGACCTTGGAGAAGCTGCTTATATATTAGGCATCAAGATCTATAGAGATAGATCGAGACGCCTCATAGGTCTTTCACAAAGCACATACCTTGATAAGATTTTGAAGAGGTTCAAAATGGATCAGTCCAAGAAGGGGTTCTTGCCTATGTTACAAGGTGTGAGATTGAGCTTGGCTCAGTCACCGACCACGGCAAAAGATAAAGAAGAGATGAGTGTCATCCCCTATGCTTCAGCCATAGGATCTATTATGTATGCCATGCTGTGTACCAGACCCGATGTAAACCTTGCCGTAAGTTTGGTTGCAAGATACCAAAGTAACCCCGGCAAGGAACACTGGACAGCGGTCAAGAATATCCTGAAGTACCTGAAAAGGACAAAGGACATGTTTCTCGTTTATGGAGGAGATGAAGAGCTCGTCGTAAAGGGTTACGTCGACGCTAGCTTCGACTCAGATCTGGATGACTCTAAGTCACAAACCGGATACGTGTATATGTTGAATGGTGGAGCAGTAAGCTGGTGCAGCTGCAAGCAGAGCGTCGTGGCGGGATCTACATGTGAAGCGGAGTACATGGCAGCCTCGGAGGCAGCGCATGAAGCGATTTGGATGAAGGAGTTCATCACCGACCTAGGAGTCATACCCAATGCGTCGGGGCCGATCAAACTCTTCTGTGACAACACTGGAGCTATTGCCCTTGCCAAGGAGCCCAGGTTTCACAAGAAGACCAGGCACATCAAGCGTCGTTTCAACTCCATCCGTGAAAATGTTCAAGATGGAGACATAGAGATTTGCAAAGTGCACACGGATCTGAATGTCGCAGATCCGTTGACTAAACCTCTCTCGCGTGCAAAACATGATCAACACCAGAACTCTATGGGTGTTCGATTCATCACAATGTAACTAGATTGGTGACTCTAGTGCAAGTGGGAGACTGTTGGAAATATGCCCTAGAGGCAATAATAAAAGGATTATTATATTTCAATGTTCATGATAATTGTCTTTTGTTCATGCTATAACTGTATTATCCGGAAATCGTAATACACGTGTGAACACTTAGACCCAATGAGTCCCTAGTGAGCCTCTAGTTGACTAGCTCGTTATGATCAATAGATAGTCATGGTTTCCTGACTATGGACATAGGATGTCGTTGATAACGGGATCACATCATTAGGAGAATGATGTGATGGACAAGACCCAATCATAAGCATAGCATAAAAGATCGTATAGTTCGTTTGCTAGAAGCTTTGCCAATGTCAAGTATCTATTCCTTCGACCATGAGATCGTGTAACTCCCGGTTACCGTAGGAGTGCCTTGGGTGTATCAAACGTCACAACGTAACTGGGTGACTATAAAGGTGCATTACAGGTATCTCCGAAAGTATCTGTTGGGTTGACACGGATCGAGACTGGGATTTGTCACTCCGTATAACGGAGAGGTATCTCTGGGCCCACTCGGTAATGCATCATCATAATGAGCTCAATGTGACCAAGGTGTTGGCCACGGGATCATGCATTACGGTACGAGTAAAGTGACTTGCCGGGTAACGAGACTGAACAAGGTATTGGGATACCGACGATCGAGTCTCGGGCAAGTAACGTACCGATTGACAAAGGGAATTGTATACAGGGTTTGATCGAATCCTCGACATCGTGGTTCAACCGATGAAATCATCGAGGAGCATGTGGGAGCCAACATGGATATCCAGACCCCGCTGTTGGTTATTGCCCGAGAGTCGTCTCGGTCATGTCTGCGTGTCTCCCGAACCCGTAGGGTCTACACACTTAAGGTTCGGTGACGCTAGGGTTAGTAGGAAGTCAAGTATGTGACTACCGAATGATGTTCGGAGTCCCGGATGAGATCCCGGACGTCACGAGGAGTTCCGGAATGGTCCGGAGGTAAAGATTCATATATGGGAAGTCCTGTTTCGGGCATCGGGACAAGTTTCGGGGTTATCGGTATTGTACCGGGACCACCGGAGGGGTCCCGGGGGCCCACCGGGTGGGGCCACCTGCCCCGGGGGGCCACATGGGCTGTAGGGGGTGCGCCTTGGCCTGCATGGGCCAAGGGCACCAGCCCCACATAGGCCCATGCGCCTAGGGTTCAAGGGGGCAAGAGTCCTAGGAGGGGAAGGCACCTCCTAGGTGCCTTGGGGGGGAGGGAAACCCCCCTTGGCCGCCGCCCCCCTAGGAGATTGGATCTCCTAGGGCCGGCCACCCCCCCCTTTGGCCCTCCTATATATAGTGGGGGAGAGGAGGGACTTCATACCTTGAGTCCTTGGCCTTTGGTTGCCTCCTTCTCCCTCCCCAACACCTCTCCTCCTTCGTTGTGTGCTCGGCGAAGCCCTGTCGGAGTACTGCTTCTCCACCATCACCACGCCGTCGTGCTGCCGGTGGAGCTGTCTTCCTCAACCTCTCCTTCCCCCTTGCTGGATCAAGAAGGAGGAGACGTCGCTCGTCCCGTACGTGTGTTGAACACGGAGGTGCTGTCCGTTCAGCACTTGGCATCGGTGATCTGAATCACGTTCGAGTACGACTCCATCATCACCTTGCAAGCTTCCGCACGCGATCTACAAGTGGTATGTAGATGCAAGCTCTCTCCCATGACTCGTTGCTTAGATGAACTCATAGATGGATCTTGGTGAAGCCGTAGGAAACATTTTAATTTTCTGCAACGTTCCCCAACAAGTAGAACTAGTCGTTGGCGTGACAACTTCATGAAGACACGATGATGGAGATCATGATGATGGAGATCATGGTGTCATGCCGGTGACAAGATGATCATGGAGCCCCGAAGATGAAGATCAAAGGAGCTATATGATATTGGCCATATCATGTCACTACTTTATATAATTGCATGTGATGTTTATTATGTTTTATGCATCTTGATTACTTAGGACAACGGTAGTAAATAAGATGATCCCTTACAAAAATTTCAAGAAGTGTTCTCCCCTAACTGTGCACCGTTGCTACAGTTCATCGCTTCTAAGCACCACGTGATGATCGGGTGTGATGGATTCTTACGTTCACATACAACGGGTGTAAGACAGTTTTACACAGCGAAAACACTTAGGGTTAACTTGACGAGCCTAGCATGTACAGACATGGCCTCGGAACACGGAGACCGAAAGGTCGAACACGAGTCGTATGGAAGATACGATCAACATGAGAATGTTCACCGACGATGACTAGTCCGTCTCACGTGATGATCGGACACGGCCTAGTCGACTCGGATCGTGTAACACTTAGATGACCAAAGGGATGTCAAATCTGAGTGGGAGTTCATTATAATTTGATTAGAAGAACTTAATTATCATGAACTTAGTCTAAATATTTTACAATATGTCTTGTAGATCAAATGGCCAACGTAGTCCTCAACTTCAATGCGTTCCTAGAGAAAACCAAGCTGAAAGACGATGGTAGCAACTATACGGAATGGGTTCGGAACCTGAGGATCATCCTCATAGCTGCCAAGAAAGATTATGTCCTACAAGCACCGCTAGGTGATGCACCTGTTCTCCCTGCAGAACAAGATGTTATGAACGCTTGGCAGGCACGTTCTGATGACTACTCCCTCGTTCAGTGCGGCATGCTTTACATCCTAGAGCCGGGGCTCCAAAAACGTTTTGAGAGACATGGAGCATATGAGATGTTCGAAGAGCTGAAAATGGTTTTTCAAGCTCATGCCCGGGTCGAGAGATATGAAGTCTCTAACAAATTCTTCAGCTGTAAGATGGAGGAAAATAGTTCTGTCAGTGAGCACATACTCACTATGTCTGGGTTACATAACCGCCTGACTCGGCTAGGAGTTAATCTCCCGGATGATGCGGTCATTGACAGAATCCTCCAGTCGCTTCCACCGAGCTACAAGAGCTTTGTGATGAACTTCAATATGCAGGGGATGGAAAAGACCATTCCTGAAGTATTTGCTATGCTGAAATCAGCAGAGGTAGAAGTCAAGAAGGAACATCAAGTGTTGATGGTCAATAAAACCACTAAGTTCAAGAAGGGCAAGGGTAAAAAGAACTTCAAGAAGGACGGCAAGGTAGTTGCCGCGCCCAGCAAGCAAGCTGCCGGGAAGAAGCCAAAGAATGGACCCAAGCCCGAGACTGAGTGCTTTTATTGCAAGGAAAGTGGTCACTGGAAGCGGAACTGCCCCAAATACTTAGCGGACAAGAAGGCCGGCAAAACCAAAGGTATATTTGATATACATGTAATTGATGTATACCTTACCAGTAATCGTAGTGACTCCTGGGTATTTGATACCGGTGCCATTGCTCATATTTGTAACACACAGCAGGAGCTGCGGAATAAACGGAGACTGGCGAAGGACGAGGTGATGATGCGCGTCGGGAATGGTTCCAAGGTCGATGTGATCGCCGTCGGCACGCTACCTCTACATTTACCTACGGGATTAGTTATGAACCTCAATAATTGTTATTTAGTGCCAAGTTTGAGCATGAACATTGTATCAAGATCTCGTTTAATTCGAGATGGCTACTCATTTAAATCCGAGAATAATGGTTGTTCTATTTATATGAGAGATATGTTTTATGGTCATGCTCCAATGGTGAATGGTTTATTCTTTGTGAATCTCGAGCGTAATGCTACACATATTCATAGTGTAAGTACCAAAAGATGTAAGATTGATAGTGATAGTCCCACATA
This sequence comes from Triticum timopheevii, assembly GCA_963921465.1. Lineage (NCBI taxonomy): Eukaryota > Viridiplantae > Streptophyta > Magnoliopsida > Poales > Poaceae > Triticum > Triticum timopheevii. The sequence continues at coordinate 427,541,570 of OY997262.1, forward strand.
CTTGTGGCACTGCCGCCTTGGTCACATAGGTGTCAAACGCATGAAGAAGCTCCATGTTGATGGACTTTTAGAGTCTCTTGATTACGAATCATTTGACACGTGCGAACCATGCCTCATGGGTAAAATGACCAAGACTCCATTCTCAGGAACAATGGAGCGAGCAACCAACTTATTAGAAATCATACATACTGATGTGTGCGGTCCAATGAGTGTTGAGGCTCGCGGTGGCTATCGTTATGTTCTCACCCTCACTGATGACTTGAGTAGATATGGGTATGTCTACTTAATGAAACACAAGTCTGAGACCTTTGAAAAGTTCAAGGAATTTCAGAGTGAAGTTGAGAATCAACGTGACAGGAAAATCAAGTTTCTACGATCAGATCGTGGAGGAGAATACTTGAGTCACGAGTTTGGTACACACTTAAGAAAATGTGGAATAGTTTCACAACTCACGCCGCCTGGAACACCTCAGCGTAATGGTGTGTCCGAACGTCGTAATCGCACTCTATTAGATATGGTGCAATCTATGATGTCTCTTGCCGATTTACCACTATCTTTTTTGGGCTATGCTTTAGAGACTGCCGCATTCACTTTAAATAGGGCACCGTCGAAATCCGTTGAGACGACACCGTATGAATTATGGTTTGGGAAGAAACCTAAACTGTCGTTTCTAAAAGTTTGGGGATGCGATGCTTATGTCAGGAAACTTCAACCTGAAAAGCTCGAACCCAAATCGGAAAAATGCGTCTTCATAGGATACCCTAAAGAAACTATTGGGTATATCTTCTACCTCAGATCCGAAGGCAAGATCTTTGTTGCTAAGAATGGGTCCTTTCTGGAGAAAGAGTTTCTCTCGAAAGAAGTAAGTGGGAGGAAAGTAGAGCTTGATGAAGTATTACCTCTTGAACCGGAAAATGGCGCAACTCAAGAAAATGTTCCTGAGGTGCCTGCACCGACTAGAGAGGAAGTAAATGATAATGATCAAGATACTTCTGATCAAGCTCCTACTGAAATTCGAAGGTCCACAAGGACACGTTCCGCACCAGAGTGGTACGGCAACCCTGTCTTGGAAATCATGTTGTTAGACAACAGTGAACCTTCGAACTATGAAGAAGCGATGGCGGGCCCGGATTCCGACAAATGGCTAGAAGCCATGAAATCCGAGATAGGATCCATGTATGAAAACGAAGTATGGACTTTGACTGACTTGCCCGTTGAGCGGCGAGCCATAGAAAATAAATGGATCTTTAAGAGGAAGACAGACGCGGATGGTAATGTGACCATCTATAAAGCTCGGTTTGTCGCTAAGGGTTATCGACAAGTTCAAGGGGTTGACTACGATGAGACTTTCTCACCGGTAGCGAAGCTGAAGTCCGTCCGAATCATGTTAGCAATTGCCGCATTTTATGATTATGAAATTTGGCAAATGGACGTCAAAATGGCATTCCTTAATGGTTTCCTTAAGGAAGAATTGTATATGATGCAGCCGAAAGGTTTTGTCGATCCTAAGAATGCTGACAAGGTGTGCAAGCTCCAACGCTCGATTTATGGGCTGGTGCAAGCATCTCGGAGTTGGAACATTCGTTTTGATGAGATGATCAAAGCGTTTGGGTTTACACAGACTTATGGAGAAGCCTGTGTTTACAAGAAAGTGAGTGGGAGCTCTGTAGCATTTCTCATATTACATGTAGATGACATACTTTTGATGGGAAATGATATAGAACTCTTGGACAGCATTAAGGCCTACTTGAATAAGAGTTTTTCAATGAAGGACCTTGGAGAAGCTGCTTATATATTAGGCATCAAGATCTATAGGGATAGATCGAGACGCCTCATAGGTCTTTCACAAAGCACATACCTTGATAAGATTTTGAAGAAGTTCAAAATGGATCAGTCCAAGAAAGGGTTCTTGCCTGTTTTGCAAGGTGTGAAATTGAGCTCAGCTCAATGTCTGACCACGGCAGAAGATATAGAAGAGATGACTGTCATCCCCTATGCCTCAGCCATAGGTTCTATTATGTATGCCATGCTGTGTACCATACCTGATGTAAACCTTGCCGTAAGTTTGGTAGGAAGGTACCAAAGTAATCCCGGCAAGGAACACTGGACAGCGGTCAAGAATATCCTGAAGTACCTGAAAAGGACTAAGGAAATGTTTCTCGTTTATGGAGGTGACGAAGAGCTCGTCGTAAAGGGTTACGTCGACGCTAGCTTCGACACAGATCTGGATGACTCTAAGTCACAAACCGGATACGTGTATATTTTGAATGGTGGGGCAGTAAGCTGGTGCAGTTGCAAGCAGAGCGTCGTGGCGGGATCTACATGTGAAGCGGAGTACATGGCAGCCTCGGAGGCAGCACATGAAGCAATATGGGTGAAGGAGTTCATCACCGACCTAGGAGTCATACCCAATGCGTCGGGGCCGATCAAGCTCTTCTGTGACAACACTGGAGCTATTGCTCTTGCCAAGGAGCCCAGGTTTCACAAGAAGACAAGGCACATCAAGCGTCGCTTCAACTCCATTCGTGAAAATGTTCAAGATGGAGACATAGAGATTTGTAAAGTACATACGGACCTGAATGTAGCGGATCCGTTGACTAAACCTCTCCCTAGAGCAAAACATGATCAACACCAGAATTCCATGGGTGTTCGATTCATCACAATGTAACTAGATTATTGACTCTAGTGCAAGTGGGAGACTGTTGGAAATATGCCCTAGAGGCAATAATAAAAGCATTATTATTATATTTCTTTGTTCATGATAATTGTCTTTATTCATGCTATAACTGTATTATCCGGAAATCGTAATACATGTGTGAATAACAGACACCAACATGTCCCTAGTAAGCCTCTAGTTGACTAGCTCGTTGATCAATAGATAGTCATGGTTTCCTGGCTATGGACATTGGATGTCATTGATAACGGGATCACATCATTAGGATAATGATGTGATGGACAAGACCCAATCCTAAGCATAGCGTGAGATCGTGTAGTTCGCTTGCTAGAGCTTTTCTAATGTCAAGTATCTTTTCCTTTGACCATGAGATCGTGTAACTCCCGGATACCGTAGGAGTGCTTTGGGTGTATCAAACATCACAACGTAACTGGGTGACTATAAAGGTGCACTACAGGTATCTCCGAAAGTGTCTGTTGGGTTGACATAGATCGAGACTGGGATTTGTCACTCCGTATGACGGAGAGGTATCACTGGGCCCACTCGGTAATGCATCATCATAATGCGCTCAAAGTGACCAAATGTCTGGTCACAGGATCATGCATTACGGTACGAGTAAAGTGACTTGCCGGTAACGAGATTGAACGAGGTATTGGGATACCGACGATCGAATCTCGGGCAAGTAACATATTGATTAACAAAGGGAATTGCATACGGGGTTGATTGAATCCTCGACATCGTGGTTCATCCGATGAGATCATAGTGGAGCATGTGGGAGCCAACATGGGTATCCAGATCCCGCTGCTGGTTATTGACCAGAGAGCGATCTCGGTCATGTCTACATGTCTCCCGAACCCGTAGGGTCTACACACTTAAGGTTCGGTGACGCTAGGGTTGTAGGGATATGTATATGCAGTAACCCGAATGTTGTTCGGAGTCCCGGATGAGATCCCGGACGTCACGAGGAGTTCCGGAATGGTCCGGAGGTAAAGATTTATATATGGAAAGTCCTGTTTCGGCCATCGGGACAAGTTTCGGGGTTATCGGTATTGTACCGGGACCACCGGAGGGGTCCCGGGGGCCCACCGGGTGGGGCCACCTGCCCCGGGGGGGCACATGGGCTGTAGGGGGTGTGCCTTGGCCTGCATGGGCCAAGGGCACCAGCCCCAAAAGCCCATGCGCCTAGGGTTCCACTTGAGGGAAGAGTCCAAGTGGTGGAAGACACCTCTAGGTGCCTTGGGGGGGGAGGGAAACCCCCCCTTGGCCGCACCCCCCCTAGGAGATTGGATCTCCTAGGGCTGGCCACCCCCCCTTGTCCCTCCTATATATAGTGGGGGAAAGGAGGGATTTCATACCTTGGCCTTTGGTTGCCCCCTTCTCCCTCTCCAACACCTCCTCCTCCTCCATAGCGCTTGGCGAAGCCCTGCCCGGAGTACTGCAGCTCCATCAACACCACGCCATCGTGCTGCTGCTGGTGCCATCTCCCTCAACCTCTCCTCTCCCCTTGCTGGATCAAGAAGGAGGAGACGTGGCTGTTCCGTACGTGTGTTGAACGCGGAGGTGCCGTCCGTTCGGTGCCAGGATCTCCGGTGATTTGGATCACGTCGTGTTCGACTACATCATCCCCGTTCTTTGAACGCTTCCGCTCGCGATCTACAAGGTACGTAGATGCATCTAATCACTCGTTGCTAGATGAACTCATAGATGGATCTTGGTGAAACCGTAGGAAAAATTTTTGTTTTCTGCAACGTTCCCCAACAGTCCTACCGAGTGGGCCCAGAGATACCTTTCCGTTTACACGGAGTGACAAATCCCAGTCTCGATTCATGCCAACCCAACAGACACTTTCGGAGATACCTGTAATGCACCTTTATAGCCACCCAGTTACGTTGTGACGTTTGGTACACCCAAAGCATTCCTACGGTATCTGGGAGTTGCACAATCTCATGGTCTAAGGAAAAGATACTTGACATTAGAAAAGCTTCAGCATACAAACTACATGATCTTGTGCTAGGCTTAGGATTGGGTCTTTTCCATCACATCATTCTCCTAATGATGTGATCCCGTTATCAATGACATCCAATGTCCATGGTTAGGAAACCGTGACCATCTATTGATCAACGAGCTAGTCAACTAGAGGCTTACTAGGGACATGGTGTTGTCTATGTATCCACACATGTATCTGAGTTTCCTATCAATACAATTCTAGCATGGATAATAAACGATTATCATGAACAAGGAAATATAATAATAACTAATTTATTATTGCCTCTAGGGCATATTTCCAACAGTCTCCCACTTGCACTAGAGTCAATAATCCAGTTCACATCGCTATGTGACTAACACTCAAGGTCACATCCTCATGTGACTAACACCCAAAGAGTTTACTAGAGTCAATAATCTAGTCCACATTTACCATGTGATTAACACTTGATGAGTTTTGGGTTTGATCATGTTATGCTTGTGAGATAGGTTATAGTCAACGGGTCTGAACCTTTCAGATCCGTGTGTGCTTTACAAATCTCTATGTCATCTCCTAGATGTAGCTACCACGTTCTATTTGGAGCTATTCCAAATAACTGTTCTACTTGGAGCTATTCTAAATTGTTGCTCCATTATACGTATCCGATATCTCTATTCAGAGCTATCCGGATAGGTGTTAAGCTTGCATCAACGTAACCCTTTACGACGAACTCTTTTACCACCTCCATAATCGAGAAAATTCCTTAGTCCACTAGTTACTAAGGATAACTTTGACCGTTGTCCTGTGATCCATTCTTGGATCACTCTTGTACCCCTTGACTGACTCATGGCAAGGCACACTTCAGGTGCGGTACACTGCATAGCATACTATAGAGCCTATGTCTTAAGCATAGGGGACGACCTTCGTCCTTTCTCTCTATTCTGCCGTGGTCGAGCTTTAAGTCTTAACTTCATACCTTACAAATCAGGCAAGAACTCCTTCTTTGACTGATCCATCTTGAACACCTTCAAGATCATGTCAAGGTATGTGCTCATTTGAAAGTACCATTAAGCGTTTTGATCTATCCTTATAGATCTTGATGCTCAACGTTCAAGTAGCTTAATCCAGGCTTTCCATTAAAAACACTTTTCAAATAGCTCTGCATGCTTTCTAGAAATTCTACATCATTTCCGATCAACAACATGTTAACAACACATACTCATCGGAAATTTTATAGTGCTCCCACTCACTTATTTGGAAATACAAGTTTCTCATGAACTTTGTATAAACCCAAAATCTTTGATCATCTCATCAAAGCGCACATTCCAACTCCGAGATGCTTACTCCAGTCCTTAGAAGGATTGCTGGAGCTAGCATACCTTTCAGCATCCTTAGGATCGACAAAACCTTTCTGATTGTATCACATACAACCTTTCCTTACGAAAGTTGGTAAGGAAACTCGTTTTGACATCCATCTGCCAGATTTCATAAATGCAGCTTATGCTAACATGATTCCGACGGACTTAAGCATCGCTACAGATGAGAAAATCTCATCGCAGTCAACTCCTTGAACTTGTGAAAAAACTCTTCGCCACAAGTCGAGCTTCATAGACGGTGACATTACCGTCCACGTCCGTCTTCTTCTTAAAGATCCATTTATCTTAATGGCTTGCCGATCATTGGGCAAGTCCACCAAAGTCCATGCTTTGTTCTGATACATGGATCCTATCTCGGATTTCATGGTTTCTTAACCATTTGTCGGAATTTGGGCCCACCATCACTTCTCCATAGCTCGCAGGTTCATTGTTGTCTAGCAACATGACCTTCAAGAGAGGATTACTGTACCACTCTGAAGTAGTACGTATCCTTGTCACCCTACGAGGTTTGGGAGTGACTTGATCTTAAGTTTCATGATCACTATCATAAGCTTCCACTTCAATTGGTGTAGGTGCCACAGGAACAACTTCCTGTGCCCTGCTACACACTTGTTGAAGTGACGATTCAATAACCTCATCAAGTCTCCACCATCCTCCCACTCAATTCTTTCGAGAGAAACTTTTCCTCGAGAAAGGACCCGATTCTAGAAACAATCACTTTTGCTTCCGGATCTGAATTAGGAGGTATACCCAACTTTTTTTGGGTGTCCTATGAAGATGCATTTATCCGCTTTGGGTTCGAGCCTATCAGCCTGAAACTTTTTCACATAAGCGTCGCAGCCCCAAACTTTTAAGTAATGACAGCTTAGGTTTCCCTAAACCATAGTTCATATGGTGTCATCTCATCGGAATTACGTTTTGCCCTATTTAAAGTGAATGTGGTTGTCTCTAATGCCTAACCCATAAACTATTGTGGTAATTCGATAAGAGACATCATGGTATGCATCATATCCAATAGGGTGCAGTTATGATGTTCGGACACACCATCACACTATGGTGTTCCAGGCTGTATTAGTTGTGAAACAATTTCCACAATGTCTTAATTCTGTGCCAAACTCGTAATTCAGATATTCATCTCTATGATCATATCATAGATATTTTATCCTCTTGTCACGACGATCTTTCAATTTCACCCTGAAATTACTTGAACCTTTCAATAATTCAGACTTGTGATTCATCAAGTAAATATACTCAACATCTACTCAAATCATCTGTGAAGTAAGAACATAACGATATCCACTACATGCCTCAGCACTCATTGGACTGCACACATCAAAATGTATTACTTCCAACAAGTTGCTTTCTAGTTCCATTTTACTGAAAACGAGGCTTCCAGTCATCTTGCCCATGTGGTATGATTTGCATGTCTCAAGTGATTCAAAACCAAGTGAGTCCAAACGATCCATCTGTATAGATTTTCTTCATGCATATCTACCAACAAACATGGTTCGCATGTCTCAATCCTTTCAAAAACGAGTGAGTCCAAAGATCCATCAACATGGAGCTTCTTCATGCGTTTTATACCGATATGACTTAAGTGGCAGTGCCACAAGTAGGTGGTACTATCATTACTATCTTTTGGCATGAACATGTGTATCACTACGATCGAGATTCAATAAACCATTCATTTCAGGTGTAAGACCATTTGAAGGTATTATTCAAATAAACAGAGTAACCATTATTCTCTTTAAATGAATAACGTATTGCGATAGACATAATCCAATCATGTCTATGCTCGACGCAAACACCAATCTCGATGGTAGAGGGAGCGTGCGATGATTGATCATATCAACCTTGGAAACACTTCCAACACATATCGTCAGCTCACCTTTAGCTAGTCTCCGTTTATTCCGTAGCTTTTATTTCGAGTTACTAACACTTAGCAACCGAACCGGTATCTAATACCCTGGTGCTACTAGGAGTACTAGTAAAGTACACATCAACACAATGTATATCCAATATACTTCTATCGACCTTACAAGCCTTCTCATCTACCAAGTATCTAGGGTAATTCTGCTCCAGTGGCTGTTCCCCTTATTATAGAAGCACTTAGTCTCGGGTTTGGGTTCAAGCTTGGGTTTCTTCACTAGAGCAGCATCTGAATTGCCGTTTCATGAAGTATCCCTTCTTGCCCTTGCCCTTCTTGAAACTAGTGGTTTCACCAACCATCAACAATTGATGCTCCTTCTTGATTTCTACTTTGGTGTCAAACATCGCGAATATCTCAAGGATCATCATATATGTCCCTGATATATTATAGTTCATCACGAAGCTCTAGCAGCTTGGTGGGAATGACTTTGGAGAAACATCACTGTCTCATCTGGAAGATCAACTCCCACTCGATTCAAATGATTGTTGTACTTAGACAATCTGAGCACAAGCTCAACAATTGAGCTTTTCTCCCTTAGTTTGTAGGCTAAGAAAATCGTCGGAGGTCTTATACCTCTTGACGTGGGCACGAGCCTGAAATCCCAATTTCAGCCCTCAAAACATCTCATATGTTTCGCGACGTTTCAAAAACGTCTTTGGTGCCTCAATTCCAAACCGTTTAACTGAACTATCACGTAGTTATCAAAATGTGTATGTCAGATGTTCGCAACATCCACAGACGACGTTCGAGGTTTAGCACACTGAGCGGTGCATTAAGGACATAAGCCTTCTATGAAGCAATGAGGACAATCCTCAGTTTACGGACCTAGTCCGCATAATTGCTACTATCAACTTTCAACTAAATTTTCTCTAGGAACATATCTAAACAGTAGAACTATAGCGTGAGCTACGACATAATTTGCAAAATCCTTTTGACTATGTTCAGGATAATTAAGTTCATCTTATGAACTCCCACTCAGATAGACATCCCTCTAGTCATCTAAGTGATTACATGATCCGAGTCAACTAGGCCGTGTCTGATCATCACATGAGACGGACTAGTCAACGTCGGTGAACATCTTCATGTTGATCGTATCTACCATACGACTCATGCTCGACCTTTCGGTCTTCTGTGTTCCGAGGCCATGTCTATGCACATGCTAGGCTCGTCAAGTTAACCCTAAGTGTTTTGCATGTGTAAAACTGTCTTACACCCGTTGTATGTGAACGTAAGGATCTATCACACCCGATCATCACGTGGTGCTTCGAAACGACGAACTGTAGCAACGGTGCACAGTTAGGGGAGAACACTTCTTGAAATTTTAATGAGGGATCATCTTATTTACTACCGTTGTTCTAAGCAAATAAGATGTATAAACATGATAAACATCACATGCAATCAAATAATAGTGACATGATATGGCCAATATCATATAGCTCCTTTGATCTCCATCTTGGGGCTCCATGATCATCTTGTCACCGGCATGACACCATGATCTCCATCATCGTGTCTTCATGAAGTTGTCTCGTCAACTATTACTTCTACTACTATAGCTAACGGTTAGCAATAAAGTAAAGTAATTACATGACGTTTATGTTGACATGCAGGTCATAAATAAATTAAGACAACTCCTATGGCTCCTGCCGGTTGTCATACTCATCGACATGCAAGTCGTGATTCCTATTACAAGAACATGATCAATCTCATACATCACATATATCATTCATCACATCCTTTTGGCCATATCACATCACATAGCATACCCTGCAAAAACAAGTTAGACGTCCTCTAATTGTTGTTTGCATGTTTTACGTGGCTGCTATGGGTTTCTAGCAAGAACGTTTCTTACCTACGCAAAGACCACAACGTGATATGCCAATTGCTATTTACCCTTCGTAAGGACCCTTTTCATCGAATCCGATCCGACTAAAGTAGGAGAGACAGACACCCGCTAGCCACCTTATGCATCTAGTGCATGTCAGTCGGTGGAACCAGTCTCACGTAAGAGTACGTGTAAGGTCGGTCCGGGCTGCTTCATCCCACGATGCCGCCGAATCAAGATAAGACTAGTAACGGCAAGCATATTGAACAAAATCAACGCCCACAACTACTTTGTGTTCTACTCGTGCATAGAAACTACGCATAGACCTAGCTCATGATGCCACTGTTGGGGAACGTAGCAGAAATTCAAAATTTTCCTACATGTCACCAAGATCTATCTATGGAGAAACCAGCAACGAGGGGAAGGAGAGTGCATCTACATACCCTTGTAGATCGCTAAGCGGAAGCGTTCAAGAGAACGGGGTTGAAGGAGTCGTACTCGTCGTGATCCAAATCACTGGAGATCCTAGTGCCGAACGGACGGCACCTCCGCGTTCAACACACGTACAGCCCGGTGACGTCTCCCACGCCTTGATCCAGCAAGGATAGAGGGATAGGTTGAGGAAGACTCCATCCAACAGCAGCACAACAGCGTGGTGGTGATGGAGGAGCGTGGCAACCCTGCAGGGCTTCGCCAAGCACCTACGGGAGAGGAGGAGGTGTCACGGGAGGGAGGGAGGCACCAGGGCTTCTGGTATGGATGCCCTCCCTCCCCTCCACTATATATAGGGGCAAGGGAAAGGGGGGAGGCGCAGCCTTGCCCCTTCCTCCAAGGAAGGGGTGCGGCCAAGAGGCGGGGAGGAGTCCATCCTCCCCAAGGCACCTCGGAGGTGCCTTCCCCCTTGAGGACTCTTCCCTCCCCAAGTTTCCTTGGCGCATGGGCCTCTTGGGGCTGGTGCCCTTGGCCCATATAGGCCAAGGCGCACCCCCTACAGCCCATGTGGCCCCCGGGGGCAGGTGGACCCCCCCGGTGGACCCCCGGACCCCTTTCGGCACTCCCGGTACAATACCGATAAAGTGCGAAACTTTTCCGGTGACCAAAACAGGACTTCCCATATATAAATCTTTACCTCCGGACCATTCCGGAACTCCTCGTGATGTCCGGGATCTCATCCGGGACTCCGAACAACATTCGGTAACCACATACAAACTTCCTTTATAACCCTAGCGTCATCGAACCTTAAGTGTGTAGACCCTACGGGTTCGGGAGACATGCAGACATGACCGAGACGTTCTCCGGTCAATAACCAATAGCGGGATCTGGATACCCATGTTGGCTCCCACATGTTCCACGATGATCTCATCGGATGAACCACGATGTCAAGGACTTAATCAATCCCGTATACAATTCCCTTTGTCTATCGGTACGATACTTGCCCGAGATTCGATCGTCGGTATCCCGATACCTTGTTCAATCTCGTTACCGGCAAGTCTCTTTACTCGTTCCGTAACACATCATCCCGTGATCAACCCCTTGGTCACATTGTGCACATTATGATGATGTCCTACTGAGTGGGCCCAGAGATACCTCTCCGTTTACACGGAGTGACAAATCCCAGTCTCGATTCGTGCCAACCCAACAGACACTTTCGGAGATACCTGTAATGCACCTTTATAGCCACCCAGTTACGTTGTGACGTTTGGTACACCCAAAGCATTCCTACGGTATCCGGGAGTTGCACAATCTCATGGTCTAAGGAAAAGATACTTGACATTAGAAAAGCTTCAGCATACAAACTACATGATCTTGTGCTAGGCTTAGGATTGGGTCTTGTCCATCACATCATTCTCCTAATGATGTGATCCCGTTATCAATGACATCCAATGTCCATGGTTAGGAAACCGTGACCATCTATTGATCAACGAGCTAGTCAACTAGAGGCTTACTAGGGACATGGTGTTGTCTATGTATCCACACATGTATCTGAGTTTCCTATCAATACAATTCTAGCATGGATAATAAACGATTATCATGAACAAGGAAATATAATAATAACTAATTTATTATTGCCTCTAGGGCATATTTCCAACAATTAATTGATAATGCATATGCTACTAACCCATGTTTTGAGCATGTGCATCTTGTGGAGGAGAATGCCAAGTTGAAGTATCAACTTGAGAAAGGCCTTGTGACATGCATTCAAGGTGAGAAGAACCTCAACGACCTTTTGAGCAATCGAAAGGAAGTTGTGGCCAAGAAGGGAATTGGGTTTGCTCCCAAATCCAAGAATAAGAAGAAGAACGACAAGACCAAACGACCTCCTCCTGTCAAGCAAACTTTTGTGAGAGAGGGAGAGGGTGCTCCTAAGGAGAAGAAGGAAAATGTGAAGGGTGTTCATGTCAAAAAGGGCAAAACCATCTCCTCCAACAAAGCCGGCGACTTTAACCCGTCATATGTGTTGTGCCGTGCTAGTGATGGGCATGTTTATGCTAAATTTGTTGGTTCTCCTTATGAGTACATTGAATGGTCTATTTGGGTTCCTAAGACCCTTGTTACTAACATCAAAGGACCCATTACTAAATGGGTACCTAAAACCAAGCATTGATCTCTTATAGGTGTTTGCTTCCGGTGGGGGATCATGGTTGCTCGATAGTGGAGCAACAAATCATATGACCGGGAGCAAGGACTTGGTGGTGGACGTGCAAAAGATTTCATCTATGCCCACCAATGTCGAGTGGGGTGATGCCTCACTTTCTAAGGTATTGGGTCTTGGCAAGGTTGTTATTTCTCATGATCTAACGATCGAGAAAGTCATGCTTGTTGAGTCCCTTGCATACAATTTACTTTCCGTTCGTCAACTTGCACTCATGGGTTTTGCCACTTTCTTGACATTGATACCGTGGCCCTCTTGTGGAGCAAGACTCTTAAAGTAGCCTTTGTTCAGCATGTCGAGAACGGTCTCTATGTGATAAACTTTTTGGAGCGACCCAGTAAGACCTCGACATGCCTAATGGCTAAAGTTGACGTGGGATGGCTTTGGCATCACCGTTTAGCCCACGTCAATATGAGATCTTTGCAAAGTCTTCTCAAGGGGGACCATGTCCGTGGACTAACAAATATTAGTTTTGCCAAAGATCGTGCTTGCAGTGCTTGTATTGAAGGAAAGCTTCATGAGAAGGCTCACCCTCCCATGACCATCATCTACTCGAAGAGACCCTTGGAGCTCCTTCACATGGATCTCTTTGGGCCCCCATCTTTTGATAGTCTTGGAGGTAGAAAGTATTGCTTGGTGATTGTGGATGATTATTCAAGATACACTTGGGTATACTTCTTCAAGAGGAAGAGTGAGACTCAACAAACCGTCATCGACTTTGCAAATGAAGCTCAACGTCAACATGATGCAAAGATCTTGACAATAAGAAGTGACAACGGCACCGAGTTCAAGAACTACACCTTGGATGAGTTTCTTAGTGATGAGGGGATAAAGCATCAATATGCTACACCATATACCCCTCAACAAAATGGGGCCGCGGAGAGGAAGAACCGGACGTTGATGGATGCGGCAAGGACCATGATGGCGGAGTTCAAGTCTCCATACAATTTTTGGGCCGAAGCCATCAACACAGCGTGTCATGCATCCAATCGGCTCTATCTCCGCAAAGGCTTGAACAAGACTCCTTATGAGATACTCACTGGTAACAAGCCCAATCTCAAGTACTTCCGGGTGTTCGGGTGTAAGTGTTTCATTCTCAAGAAAGGTGTTCGTTTGTCTAAATTTGAGGCTAGAGCTTATGAGGGCATATTTGTTGGTTATGCTACAAACTCTCATGCTTACCGTGTTCTCAACAAGTCAACCGGACTCATTGAGGAGACGTGTAACATGGAGTTTGACGAAAATAACGGCTCCCAAGTGGAGCAAAGTGGTACTTGTGATGTAGGTGGTGAAATTCCTCCCCAAGCCATAAGAAGAATGGGTATTGGTCATATTCTACCCATTGAGGAACCCCTTGTGGCTGAAGGAGAAGGACAATGCTCCACTCAAGTGGAGCCATCACCTCCCCAAGATCCACACGCTTTCGAAGAACAAAGTGAAGGCCCTCAACCACGTGAACAAGACCAAGAACAAGATCAACCTCAAGATGGTGGTGAACCACCAAGTAACTTCCAAGGTCAAGTTCTCCCCCTCGAGCAAGTTCAAGGTCAAGAGCAAACTCAAGATTTTGAACAAGCTCAAGACGACGCTCAAGATAATCAAGTTAATCCTCCTCCTTCCACATCTTAGGAGGAATTAGAGCGTCGTGCCGTGAAGATTGCTTCCAAGCTCATCACCAATGGTCATCTCATGGAGAATGTGGTTGGAAGCCTAAGAAAGGGGGTAAGCACTCGTAGACAATTAGCAAACTATTGTGAACATCACGCGTTTGTCTCTTGTGTTGAACCCCAAAAGGTCTATGAGGCGCTCGAAGATCCGGATTGGCTCAATGCCATGCATGAAGAACTCAACAACTTCGAGTACAACAAGGTGTGGAGATTGGTGCCAAGGCCGTTGGGGAACCACAACGTCATTGGAACCAAGTGGATATTCAAGAACAAGCAAGATGCTCATGGGAACATCATTCGCAACAAGGCAAGATTGGTAGCACAAGGATACTCCCAAGTCGAGGGTATCGACTACGGTGAAACCTTTGCTCCCGTTGCTCGCCTTGAATCCATACGTTTGTTGATTGCTTATGCTTCCCATCACAACTTTAAGTTGCAACAAATGGATGTGAAAAGTGCTTTTCTTAATTGTCCTATTAATGAGTTGGTCTATGTCAAGCAACCCCCCGGGTTCGAGGATCCCTACTTCCCGGATCATGTGTATCAACTCGATAAGGCACTCTATGGCCTTAAACAAGCCCCACGTGCATGGTATGACCACCTTACCGAGTTGTTACAAGATCGTGGATTTGAGGTGGGGCAAATCGATCCCACTCTTTTTACTAAGAAGGTCAAAGGGGAGTTGTTTGTATGCCAACTATATGTTGATGATATTATCTTTAGTTCCCCTAACAAAGCTTTCAATGAGGAATTTGCTGCTCTCATGACCTCCAAGTTCAAGATGTCTTCGATGGGAGAGTTGAAGTTCTTCCTTGGTTTTGACATCAAACAAAGAAGAGAAGGCACCTTCATCAACCAAGCCAAATACATGCAAGACATGCTAAAAAGATTCAAGCTAAGTGATGTCAAGCCGGCTTCTACTCCAATGCCTACCAAGTGCCAACTTGACATTGATCCCAGTGGTAAAGCGGTGGATCAAAAGGTATATCGCTCCATGATTGGCTCCTTGCTTTACCTTTGTGCATCTAGACTGGATATCATGTTGAGTGTGGGAATATGTGCACGGTTTCAAGCCGCACCAAAGGAAAGCCACTATGTGGCGGTCAAGCGAATCTTTCGATATTTGGCTCATACCCCAAACTTTGGCTTATGGTACCCAAGAGGGGCAAACTTCAAGCTTGAAGGATATATGGATTCCGATTGGGCGGGAGAAAAAGTGGATAGGAACCTCTTCCGGAGGGTGCCAATTTCTTGGTTGCTCCTTGGTGAGTTGGTCTTCCAAGAAGCAGAGTTGTGTGTCTCTCTTGTCCACCGAGGCGGAATATGTGGCGGCCGGTAGTAGTTGTGCACAACTCTTATGGATGAGGCAAACTTTAAAGGAGTACAGTGTCATTTGTGACAAAGTGCCTCTTTGGTGTGATAATGAAAGTGCCATCAAGATTTCTCTCAACCCGGTGCAACACTTCAAGACGAAGCATATTGAGATTTGGTATCACTTCATTCGGGATCACATTAGGCGAGGGGAGATCTAGCTCAAGTATGTCAACACTCATGATAACCTTGCAGATATTTTCACGAAGCCCTTAGATGAAGCAAGATTTCGTGAGTTAAGGCATGAGCTAAATATCATTGATTCGAGCAATGTGACTTGAACCCTTGCACCTCCCACCACACTCAACTTGTTGTCTAGTTTAGGTTTAAGCATGGACATAGGGGGAGTGTTGTTCTCTCAATGAACTCTCCCTCCCCCCATTATGCATAAATCGACCAACTCTTTCACATTAGCCATTTTTGATGGTACTTGTGCTTCAAAGACGAGTTTTGGTCATGGGCCCAAGGATAATTCTTCGCGGTGCCATACCAACTGACTCAAACATAGGTGGCTCCGGCCACTGCCCTCTCCTTTTGATAGGTAGTGTCGCGTTGTTGCCTCTTGTTGACTTTCCTTTGGGTTGTGCGTGTCCTTGTGGTGTCTCTTGTGCTAAAAGTTTCCTTGCGAAGACCTCTTTTGTGTGTTGAAGCCTGCTTTTTCTTGAGCTCACGGTACTACCGCAGCCTACTACGGTACTACCGCGTGTGGAGAGCACGGTACTACCGCCCCCACGCGGCAGTAATATTTTACTGCCACCTGGGAGAGCGGTACTACCGCTTTTGTGCGGTACTTCCACCCAAGCAGTACTACCGCGATGATGTGCGGTACTACCGCGCCGTCGCAGACCCGTGGGGATAAGGACGGGTAGGGGGAGTACTAACTCCCCCATACCCATTCGTTAGTTTCCCCACTTCGTATCTCTCTCTCTCCCTCGCTCAAGAACGGGACCGGCGTCCTTCGCCGGATCTCCGCCTCCGGCTGCTCTCTTGCGATTCCGTCCGATGGGATCGTTCCCCACCACGTGCTCTTGCCATGGACCAAGGTCTTTCCCCAACTCCCTCTCGTTTTGGTTGTTTTCTTTGCCTCTTAGTTTTTGGGGGAGACTTGTGTGTTCTTGAGATTTTTTAGGCTAAATCTATGCAAGAGTAGGATGTAGGAGAGTAGTATTGCATAGGGATTATACTTGTCATTTTGTCCTGTGCTAGATTTGATCAACCGTAGTACCGCCGTGGTTTCGCGGTTCTTCTCAGATTCAAACTTTGATTTGGATCTGATGCGGTGCGATACTACCGCGCCACATGTGCGGTACTACCGCTCATTCGGTACTACCGCCCGTTAGGCGCGGTACTACCGCACGCGCTGTGGCACTAGGATCTTACTACCGCTCCCACCCCGGTACTACCGTGACCTCACACGGTAGTACCGCGACTTGGAGCGGTACTAAAAAATTTTAGTACCGCAGCATCCGGCAGTACTACCGTGGGTCCAATCTATCTCATGGCAACTTTCACGTATACTTTCTATGTGTTTCTTGTGTTTTGCCATGGTCTTTGCATTGATCCTTTTTGGTTGTCGTGGGTGTTTTGCGTTTTGTGTCTTAGGTGGTGGCTCTCGCTGTTCCAATCCCAGTCGTGACACTGGCTCCAAGCGTCTGCGCAATCCAGGTGAAGCACCAGAGGACTCCACTGGCCCCAAGCGCCATGTCAAGGCATCCGCTTGTAAGCACAAGGAACCCACTAAGGGCATGGACGAGATACCCCAATCTGAGTTTGTCCATCTCATGCAGCTCAACCGGTATGTGAATCCTCGTGCTACTGTCAGAGGATGTGAACTATTTTGGAACAAGCAACAGACTCTCACTTATCTGGATGTCATCAAGAACAAGAAAAATACCTACATGGATGTCAAATGGATAGAAATGCATCACCTGAGGAAGGACAGGTTTCGTGAGTACTTTGGAGAAGCTCTGGATTTGGTGGAGCAGTTTGGTATTGAACATGTGATCTCTTTTCACCTTGACTATGACCCTGAGCTTATCTGTTAGTTCTTTGCCTCAGTATACTTTCACCCTGATGAGGAGCGGAGGATGACCTGGATGACCAATGGTTGTAAGTTGACTGCTACCTGGAAGGAGTTCATGGATCTGCTCCAGGTTCCTGATGACGGGCTCGATACTCCTGTGGGTGTTCGCCCCCATGCTAATTCTGAGTCTGCTAACAAGGACAAGCTTCAGCCATTCTATGTTGAGAAGGCGCTTCCCAATGGCAAGTTGGCGTGGGTGCTCAACTCTTTTCTAGATATCATGTATCGCATCTTCCGCAACTCTTTGTTCCCTCGCATTGGTGACAAGGACAAGGTTCATGCCTATATGGTGGATATGATGCTCCTATGCGAGGAGGCTCGTGTGTCTCAGACTCAGCCACTTGATGTCTCACACATCATGTGGTGTGAGCTTCGGTTTGCGGTGTTCAACCGCAAGGTGCCTATCTATGGACCATATCTATTTCTGCTGATCTCAAAGACTTGGGAGAAGATGTACCCTGGTGATGAGTTCCTTGCTCTAGACTGGATTCGTCATGATCCCATCTATCTTCGTGTCAAGCCCAACTGGACCAACGCTACTACTTGTGCTGAGGCATCTGCTGCTAGGAGGGTTGTTGATGAGGAGGAGGCTGGAGCAAAGGATGTTGCTGAGGACCGTGCTGCTGGGTCTTCCCATAGTTCCTCTGTGCCCTCATGGGCCAAGAAGCTGAAAGACAAGATGAAGACTCTCTTCTGCATGCAAGCTAAGGGGCAGTACAGGACCCACGTGGCATCCAAGGAGAGTCGCCGCCGGGACAAGAAGATCTTGCAGCTCTATGGAGAGGACATGTCTGGCGGTTCTGAGGATCGCATCACTCCAGAGGCTGAGTGGATGGAGAAACAAGGCTACAGGTGGACTGATTCTGAGGCTGAGGAGGCTGAGGAGGACGTCGAGGAGACCATTCCTGCCGCCGAGTCTGACGAGGAGCGTTGGGATGACTTCTCTACTTGAGCCACCACTTGTGTGTAGGTGTCCTCTCTGCCTTTTTGGCATCTCGATGCCAAAGGGGGAGAGAGTGTAGGGATTTGCGAGTCGTGTGTCGTCGTTCGTGTTCGGTGTGTTTGCTTTCTCGTTTGAACCTTGTTTGCACCTCGTTTCGTTCGCTTTGGGTTGCTTTCCTTCATATGGTGTAAGACATATGCACTCTATCTATCTTAGCGAGCTTGTAATATATTGTGCTACCTTTGTGCTATGCTCTTGCTTAGATGTTAATTATCATGCCTTTGTCTCTAAAATATAGGGGGAGTGTTGATCCTAGTTTGTGTGCTATGCAGTCCAAAGCATCCATCTAGATTGCACACATCTAGGGGGAGCCCGTCTATATTCTAGAGAGGAGTGGTTTGCCTCTGCTCAATAGTATCGCCTTTCTGTGAAAATCCCGTATTGTCGTCAATCCACCAAAAAGGGGGAGATTGTAAGGGCATTTTTATCCCTAAGGTGTTTTGGTGATTGATGACAATGCTCTTGCGGACTAATCGTGTGCCTTGAGTTTCTCAGACGCTTCATCGCTAGGCACAAGATGGTTCGGTGCCCCTCGAAGACTATTGAAGACGGCGTTGTTCTACCTTTCTTTTTGGTGGATTTGAATCGTAGGAGAGCCGTACTATTAAGAGGGGGTCAACGTCGGAAAGGTTCGGGTGGAATCATCACGTACATGTTTCCTTCCTTGTCTCCACCTTTCCCTTGCACTTTGGAGCTTCCTTCGGTTATCCTCTTTGTGATTGTCCTGGCTGCTATTGCTGAGCTTGCGGTAGTACTGCTCCCTGGAGCGGTAGTACCGCAAGCACCTGCGGTTGTACCGCTGGAGCCCACGGTAGTACCTCTCCTCTGGAGTCGTAGTACCGTGGCTCACAGGCCTAGTGCCACTGCGGTGCGGTAGTAGGGGCGGATGTAATTTTTTACATCCGCGCCCCCATGGTAGTACCGCACGTCACGCGCGGTAGTACCGCGGGTGCCCACGGTAGTACCGCTCCCCTGGAGTCGTAGTACTGTGGCTCTCATGCCTAGTACCGCTGCTTCGCGGTAGTAGGAGCGGATGTAATTTTTTACATCCGCGCCTCCATGGTAGTACTGCACTTCGTGCGTGGTAGTACTGCGCGCGGCCTGTTTTAGCTGCCATACGGTAGTACCGCTCCCTAGCGGTAGTACCGCGTTGGATATTTGCACTGTTTCTTTTCCAGCGGAAGTAGGCACGGATGTATTTTTATTCATCCGCGCCCTTCATAGGCTAGGACTTTCCTGCCTTGCGGTAGTACCGCAAGGGGGAGCGGTACTACCGCGCCCGTGGAAGTACTGCTCTTAGTCAGGCAGGTTCTAGTCTCTGTTGCTGCCGCGGAAGTACCGTGGTCCCTCACGGTAGTACCGCGTGGCCTTGCGGTAGTACCGCGCTCCTGGAGCGGTAGTACCGCATGTCGCGGGCTGGACATGTGGATAGCGGTTGGATCTTTTCCATAGCTATAAAAGGGGTGTCTCCTACCTCTAGTTGACTACCTCTTCCACCTCTAAGCTCCATTGTTGCTCCAAGCTCCATTTTCGCCCGATCTCTCTCCCTAGCCAATCAAACTTGTTGATTTGCTCGGGATTAGTTCAGAAGGCCTCGATCTACACTTCCACCAAGAGAGATTTGATTCCCCCCACTTATCCCTAGCGGATCTTGTTACTCTTGGGTGTCTGAGCACCCTAGACGGTTGAGGTCACCTCGGAGCCATAGTCCATTGTGGTGAAGCTTCGTGATGTCGTTGGGAGCCTCCAATTAAGTTGTGGAGATTGCCCCAACCTTGTTTGTAAAGGTTCGGTCACCGCCTTCAAGGGCACCAATAGTGGAATCACGGCATATCGCATTGTGTGAGGGCGTGAGGAGAATACGGTGGCCCTAGTGGCTTCTTGGGGAGCATTGTGCCTCCACACTGCTCTAACGGAGACGTACTTCCCCTCAAAAGGAAGGAACTTCGGTAACACATCGTCGTCTACACCGGCTCCACTCTTGGTTATCTCGCGCCTTTACTTTTGCAAGCTTACTTGTGTTGTATTCCTTACTTGCTCGTGTGCTTGTTGTTGTTGCATCATATAGGTTGTTCACCTAGTTGCATATCTAGACAACCTACTTTGATGCAAAGTTTAATTTGGTAAAGAAAAGCTAAAAATTGTTAGTTGCCTATTCACCCCCTCCCCCCTCTAGTCAACTATATCGATCCTTTCAGTGTTGCTGGTGATGGGGATAGCAGGAATCTGGGCTGCAACCCCCTGGTCTTGAGGGACTAGTGGCACGAGGTCCAATCTGGAGTTCGTCTTTCCCGATGATTCGGTGATGCTCTGGTAGCTTCGTAGGGTGGGCGGATCGGGAGAGGCTATGGCCAATCGACGAAGATGGATCCCCGGGACCGTGACTCCGGTCATGGCGGTGGCGGTGTCCCCTCCGCCGGGGATGACAGGACAGGTGGTGGGTCCTTGTGGCGGCATCAGTGGTGGCGGATCTTGGGATCCCGCTCCCGGGATGTTGCAGGATGCGCTTGGAGGTCGGAGCTTTCTCTGGCGTCGACAGCGCTGGATGCAGGATCATCACGGCTGTTGCCGTTGTATGGATGATGACAGTGGCTGGCGCGACGGTGGGTGCTCCCTGTAGTGCCCAGAATCGGGGCAGCGACCCCTCTTCATCGACGGCGACGGACTCCAGGGTTGTGCGGGCGACTCGAAGTCTGGATCTTGAGGTGGCAACAGCCTTTCTGAGGCCGGTGGCGGTATGGGACGTCCCCTCCATCAACAGATAGGGTTCGATGTGGCTTGGCAGGTGACACATGTGCCTCTTTCAGAGTTGCCGGGTGGTGCCTGTCACTGGCAGTTGAAGCCACCTGTGGATGTGCTACCGGCGGATGCTACGCACGATGTCAGACGTCAAGTCATGTCTAATACGGCAGGTGATGCATGGTGTCTCTGGCAGAGTTGTCATGTTTAGCATGTTGTTGTTGGATCGAAGGTGGTGTGACAGTAGCGGGAGGCAGGCGGTATGGGACGTCTTTGTCTTCTGTTGTCTTCTCCAGAGGTATCCATCTATCGAAACGTCAATAGACGGATAAGGGTGGATGATACAGATGGCTTCAACGACGAGTTTATGCACTCCGGTGGAAACACAAGATCTCCGATCGGGCTATGTGGATGCGCGCATGTGTCGTGTCCTTGCTGAAGGTGGTCGATTGAAGCTTGGATTTGGGGATGAGAATCTAGAGTTCAGCCTTGTGGTGGACTCGTCATCATCTGCGCACGTGCGGTAATTCCTTCTTGAAGACGTGGCCTAGGAGTTGTGTATTTTTTGTTTCTGGTGTGTCTTGTAAAATAGGGATAGGGTTACTGGCTATCTAGGGGGTTACTGTCGCGAGGTATACGACCTCAAGGTTTGTTTTTCGCTTTATTTCCGGGTCGAGGTTGTTCAGCTACTAGATTTTGAAAAAAAAAATATGGCTACATGCATCTTTTTGATGCAGAGGCTAGGGGTTATCTTTTTTTGGAAAAATGAAACCAATGCTTGGATCAGTACAAAAACTCCATTGGAGCAGTACAAGAATTTTCTTTACAGGCAACATAGGATATGTCGGGAATAGAAACATCAGTGCCCATGTGATGGAAGAAAGCACAAGCTCACCCATTCATTTCCTTCCATCAAAGTAGACTTTCTTTGTCAGCGTTGAACTGTTGCTGATTTCTAGGTATCAAGATCATCAACAGCCGGGCTCCTCAAAAGTGACCCTTCATATGTCCTCGGACGCGTGTCCGCGGACAATGTTATTTTTCATCTGCCCCAACCACAAACCACAAATCTCATTCCCTTTTTCCTTACTACACAATGCAACGTAAAATAAGCTATGTACTGCATACTACATATATAAGACTACCGTAATTCTACTCATCATGAACATGTCCGCGACCTCCGTGTCGGCAGTGCCGGACGGACCGGCCTCCTGGTAGTCGGACTCCGTGTCCACGAAGACTTCCTCCAGCTCTGTGTCCGCCTCGCGAAGGTAATGACGGTTTGTTGCGACCTCGAGCTCTGACTGGATGGAGTCGAGGATGGCCAACTACTCCATTGTATCCTCCACTTGGGCCACCTCAAACTCGTCCAGCACGTCACCCATGTCGAATCCGGCAGCAAGAGGAGCCTGATCCGCTTCGCTTTCCTCCTCTTCCTTGTCCTCTATCTCCGCATTCGGCGCCCCGTGCTCCGACGTGTGCTGCTCCTCCTCCTCCTGCTGCTCTTCCTCCTCCTGCTACTCCTCCTGCTGCTGCTGCTGCTCTGGTCCCTTCTGCTTGTCTTGGAGCGTGGTTTCTGTGCGCGATGGGCGGCGGCGGTTGTGGGGAGCCCCTTCTGCTTGTCTTGGTCCGAAGAGTCCGAAGGCCAGCTACTTGTGATCTGAGTGGTGCACCGTTGATCACAAGTAGTGGTCCACTAGCTAGGAGCTCCAACCGTGCAGCGGAGTGAGCATCTGTTAGGGCGCGGCCGCCCCGGGTCCCTTAAAACCAGGGGGCCCCGCTCCCATGCACGCATGCAGTGGTTTATTTAGACAAACACACGCAGTTGTTCCGAATTCTAAGCGCCAAATAGAGTGTAAATGGTACGCCGTGCACACACCCCGACCGACCGGTTGACCCACTTAGAATTGTGCTGCAAGGCGGTTATTCTAGCGTTTTTTATGGCCGGTTCTTTTTGTGTTTTGTTTCTGTCCTTTTTTGCCGGTTTTGTCGGTTCATTTTCTTTTTTGTTTTTCTTTTCTTTTTATTTTTCCTTTTTTCATTTTACTCTTCATGAACCTTTTTTATTTTCAAATTCATGAACTTTTTTCTTAAATAGAATTTTTTTAAAATTCATGAACTTTATTCAGATTAGTTAACTTTTTAAAAAATATATATATTTTTAAAATTCGAGAAGCTTTTCAAATTTGCGGAATTTTCATATTCATAGACCATTTTCAAATTCATGAACAGTTTTTTTAATATTTATTAACAATTTTCCAAATATGTGAATATTTTTAAATTAGCAAAAAAACAAAGTCATTAAGGTTTTCAAAATTTTGGTTTTTTAATGATCTTTTTACAAATTTATGAGCCTTTTCAAATTCTTGGAGAAGTCAATGGGTCAAACTGTTAAAGGGTTGAATGCTCAACTCTCAACTTCGTATTAGTGAAGTCTAAAGTATTGCAATAATTAATGTGTACGTAGTACAACAAATGTAGTGGATCAAATTAAAGTGTCTTCGACTACTCGTAGCAGAATGTGATATAAACGAGGCAAAGAGCATCCACCATATGTTATGTGCACTATATGAGAGTTTTCACAATCATTTTTGATCGATATTATTTGTGGTTATTCATGTCCATCTTGATGCCAAGTGAACTAGGGTACTCTAGGATTTAGAGGCATGAGGAATGATGCCTTCAGAGTAACAGATCAGGGCTGTGAAATACACTATCGCATTCTAGATGCTCTAGAAACCTCTACATCCAAAGACCCCCCTACAACATACCTTCACCAGCCGCTGCTTAGGGTTTCAACCCGAGTACCTATGGATCATGTTTAGACTAATATTTTTCTGTCTTAGATGACGATATGTTTCTTGTAAATTTTTAAACTAAAATTACCGTTGTGATTAAATTGAAGGGGGCAAAAGAAGAAAAATAATTCCTGACGCAATAGCATGAATAATTTTTTCGATAAAATAGCATGAACACCTACCACAGCCATAGGACAACACTGTTAACAAGCTTCTTCACTAATCACTCAGTGCACTGAATTACATGGATTTTGGGTAGCTAATTGGGGATACGTCAGCAGGAAAAGGGATTGAGAGGAGGGACGAGACTTGCCTACTCCCCGCGTGTGTGTCCATCCGTGCTCCCGCATACGTGGCATGGTTTTATTGGAACAAAATAAGGCCCGGCCCCACCCCCTTAAAATCAGGGGGGAGATGGTTAGATTAGAAAGGAAAAAGAAAAAAAAACAACCGTAAGATGAGGTGGGAGCACGGATGGAAGCATGGGGAGGGAGCAGGCAAGCCGGATCCTGAGAGAGGAGAGCCGGAGGTAGGGGAAGGAGCCGCCGTTTCAGCCGTGATCCAACCGGATGCTCGATCAATCCTTGCCTCTTTTTTGTTTTTTGAGGGGTATCAATCCTTGCCTCCAGCTACTTGTAGGGCCTAGCTTCCTCCATCTTGCGAGCTGGGCTAAGCCCATTACCATCAGCCCAAGTGCCAGCCCAACAGCAGCATTGGCATGGGTCCCTGACAAACACACGCACGGCCCTCCTGACATCTCCCCTCGCTCTTGCCTGCATCATCATCAATCTCCAATGGTGTCTAAAAAAAAAGGACAAATCAATCTCCAATGGCGACGGGTGTCTCAAAAAAAAAAAGACAAATCAATCTCCCCTCCCCATCCATGGCTTCTCTCGCCTCCCCTCCCACGCGCCCACCTTCCTCCCCGCCCCGGCGGGCGGCCGCAGCAGGCGCCCTCCTCGCCGCCGGCTTCCACTTCGTATCTCTTCTCTCCTCTGCTTCCGCCCGATTCCCCCCATCCCCGCGCGGCCCGCCAGCCACGGCGCGGGTAAGCGTACAGATCCCATGTCTCAGCCTCGATGCGCAGTGAGTTAGTCTTGTTGGATGTCAATGTCAGTAGTTCAGCGGTGGTGCGTCAGACCAGTAAGAGCAAATCAAGCTGCTGTTCTTTTAGGTTACCCGATTAGAAGCTACGGCATGTGTCACAGGCACAGTTTAACCGTTGATAGTTACATATAGTTCCAGCAAGTTGGTTTCACTGCATTTCGGCTTGGAGGACGGGATGCAATGCTGAAACCTGCAATTCTGAGTGTCCTGATGCAATGCTTCGGTTGCACTGTAATCCAAATAGGCATTGTTTACTGACCCTTTGGGAAAATTGGAGAGGATTAGAGATGCTTCTTGTGCAACTTACCTAAGGAAAATAATGCCATATGTGGTCACAGAAGTCCTGAAGATTGTGCGAGTGAGTGAAATGTGAATTATTACCATAATTTAAGTTGTACTCCCTCCGTTCCTAAATACTTGTCTTTCTACAACAAGTGACTACATACGGCGCAAAATGAGTGAATCTACACTTTAAAATATGTCTACATACATCCGTATGTTGAGTCCATTTGAAATGCCTAGAAAGACAAGTATTTGGGAACGGAGGGAGTACATAGCTATTAGCAAGGTACACCAACAAATGCATAGACTCCAAAGGTGGGTAGCAAAATAACTGTCGCACCTCACTCTCACAAGACACGGTAATATAAGCCAGCCAGCTGAAGAGAATCACATGTTGCACCTACTTACTATATGAGAGGACTCACAGTTTTTTTGGCAACACTACTTTTCTGTTTCCATTGTCTATGTTTGTATGCAGTGCAAGGAAGCTAAAGCACGCTAGGATTTAGAGGCATCAGGAATAACATTATCACGATAATGTAGGCTTGCACTGTCTAGATGCTCCAATAACCTCCGTATACATCTGCCCCTCGACATTTTATAACAGGCTACAACTTACAATCAACAGTGCATTTTGCAAGCACTCTCGCACCATTGACACCTTTCCATAGTTTCAGAAGTTGATTTCACTTGTTTTGTGCCTGGGGGACAGGATGCAATGCGGAATTTCTTGATAAACCCACATGTTTCCGTGATCATTCAGCAGTACGTAGTCTCGCCCATACTTCGAGTGCATTGTAATCCAAATGGAAATTGTGTACTTTGAGTACACAGGAGGCATTGTCTACTAGCCCTTTGGGAAAATTGTATATCAGGGAGTATCACAGTTCACAAAGCATGATGAATGTGATTACATGCGTCTTTCCCTTCTTGTAGAGATATTTCATGAAAACTGTCATTGTTTGCTAATATTCGCCATCCAGGCATTTACTCAAGTAACTATGTGACTGCATCTTTTTGCATATCATGCTCACACTGATTAAGGTAAATAGGGCGATACTATTGCTAGTAGCAGGGTCGGGCGTCGCTGGATCGCTAGTGCTGCTAGTTGACTAATCAGTTTTGCCTAGCATCAATGGATTACTAGTACGTAGTGCTTTCCAGTTTGTAGTAGCACTGTTAGTTTTCAGTAGTTCTGTTCTTATAGTTTCAGTTTATCCAGGCTTTTTTTGTGTGAAGTTCATGTTTATTCAGACTAAAAAGGTTGTATGTTGATTAGTATTCATGTTTCGTCCATCAGCCTCCGCTTACATTTGGTGACTGCGCCAGTGGCATGGCATTCGCATGATTTTGAATTAAAAAATAGAAGCTTTTTTAAGCACTAGGAAAATATCAAAACTCTTTTGCAAGTAAAAATAATAAACACATAAATGTATACCTATCTATCTACACATGTGTATATATAGGCTTAAGGGGCCATGTCGTCCTTTTTTTTTAGCCAAAATAGCTTTGAGTCTTTAATAATATGGGTCCACCCATAATAAATGGCAAAGGAAAATAAACCCCCGGATCCGGTAGGATATGTAACGGCAAAGGTGGGTAATTAATTTCTGTTTACATATTTCAGACGATTATAGATCTTTAGTCTATACAATAAATGGCCGGATGTTTCTGTTTTTAATGGGAATTTCTAGCATATTTATCGTTTTTCCTAGTAATCCCATAAAACACTTTTAATACTCCCTCCGTTCACTTTTGTAGGACGTTTTAGATATTTAAGACAACACCTAAAACAGTCCAATTTCATCTATCTAAAATGTCTTACAAAAAATGAACATAAGGAGTATATAAATAGAGACTTTGCCCTACGGCCCTCGAAAACATAGAGCCGACCCTGGGCCGCACACTATTTGTGGAACTGCTTTGGGATCCACGGGAGCATCAGCTTCAGATTTATAATGGTTGAAGCTGGACAGAGATTCAATTTTCTAGTGCTGAAATTTTTGTGTGGATGCAGAGCATTGGTTGCTAGAGCATTATTAGAAACTACCAAGTTGATTGATTGGTACTTGGTATTCAAAGCATTATGTGGGCTTGTAGAGTTGGGCAGCTGCTGATGCAAATGCAAAGAATCAAAATGTAGATACCAAATTTAAGTGTCACACACCACTCTCGCAACAGAAATAGGTAATATATAAGCTAGCTATAAGGAGCATCAATCACATGCTATGCTTTCCTACTATACAAGAGGATTCGTATTTGTTTTTCATGTTTGTTGGTTATCCATGTTTGTTTTAGGATCAGGTGAACTAGGACACAACAGGATTTGGAGACGTTAGGAATGACACATTCTCTAGTCAGAATCCTCATTGAGAGGTGTCTAAACAGCCCACAACCCTTTACATCATTGCCAGCTAAAAGTTCGGCCTCTGAGGCCACGGTTGGAATGCTAGATTTTCGCTATCCTTCTAACTCTTTACACTTGTATACTACATGCCTCCAACAAATTTCCGGTGGAGAGATGGATACAGGGGGTGGAGAAAACCGGTCGTGGGTGGGGTGTGTTGCTTACAGGCTGGATGCATGGATAATACTGGATACCGACATAATGTTTACGCTCGGAAACGACCATCCAAGCATGTGGTTGAAGTCCGCTGGTTTTTTCTACATGTGAGTGTATTCTACGTTGGCATTCAACTGAAAAACGATGTTCTAATTGTGCCCTGAAGAGTTTTGAGTCGTGCGCTGATGTCTCAGCACGTTGTACCGACCTGGCCATAACATGTGCTCACCGCTTGTGGCCTTGTGTTTGTGAGATACGACTTCTCTGACATTTGGTGTTTGTCTGTCTAATATGTGTGCCAGCAACGAAGTCCGAAAACATTACTCCGCTGCTTGGAGTATTTCGGGATATCTTCATCCGTCTTTGTGCCCCGATGCTTGGTTGTAAGTGCTTATGTGGGTTCCATACCCATACATGCAAGGGGACAACAACAGTTCAGCTAATCAAGCCGTTACCACATAAACGTGTTTCAGTGGTTCCCTGCTGGCTTTGTGGAGTTCAGATTCATGATTGTCAGTGTCGAATTCTACTTTCTTTTTGTAACCGGAGATGTCACCTTGCATTTAGTAGAGCTGCCCCGTGGACCTCTTGAGAAATCTAAATTACAACCTAGTCCAGAAATTTTACAGAAAAGACCTGGGACAAAAGCTGTAGATTGCAGTCAGACCCATCTTTCACAAGGCTCCGACATGGCATCAAAATCTCCACCGCTAGGGATGCTAACACTTGGGGGTAAATACCTCACCGCCGGTTTGCCACCTGCACTTGCCGGAGAGAAGAACAACACACATCCAGTTGTTGCCAGACAACCTCCCATCACACATCAAGGTCGGGAGGAAGAACAAGAGGATGCACATCGAGTCACCAGCACTCCAGTAGGCCGCCCTTCGGCAATGACAAAGCAGTTGGGTCTACCAGCCATCTTCCTGCAAGCGGCAGACGGGGTAGTAGCTCTACTACAACACATCCCCGAGGTTAAGGTCAAAACGGAGCAGATGCGCCTAAGGCATCATAGCTCTACTACATCGCGTTTGTGGAAGTCGGCTCTCAACAGGAATGAGGGAGAAAGGATTATCTTGCTTGTTCCCAAAGGCTACACTGGACTTTTTTTAACTGTCACCCGGGGTGAAGGCTCCCCACCTGAATATATTCAAATATACTCCCGCTGTAAACAAAATATAAAACATTGTTAGGAGGGATAATGACCTAAAACGTCTTATATTAGTTTACAAAGGGATTAGTTTTTTACATGAGGGGTGTTTAGGAGAGGCGGGAGGAGTGGTAATCACGCCACACAAGCCGACATGATCCCTAAGTGTTGCCTGCTTTAGGCGAACTCATGTCTCAGCTCAATATGGGGTAGGCTTATCGGGTGCCAGTGTCAACGGTGTGTTTTGGGCAATCTGACTTAAGCAAATTGAGTCGATGTATCCTATAGGTTACCCGAATGAGATGAAATCTCGTATAATTCAAACATGTCAATTTTGTTGTATTCGGGCTTGTAGGACAGGGTGCAATGCTGAAACCTGCAATTCCGATTGTCCTGATGCAATGCTCCGATTGCATTGTAATCCGGATAGGCATTGTGTACTGACCCTTTGGGCCAATTGCGGATTGGGGAGCCTTCCCCTCCTTGCTGACATTTTTCATGAGAATGGACTATGTGTCATGTCAAGTTGTCATTTGTATGACCGCGGGGCGTTATTTGTTGGCAGTGAAGGAGTCTGAGCAAAGCTTTTTTGCTTTACTATGAGCTGGAAGAATTTCCTAGTTTCAGTTAATACATACATACTGGCTAATATGGTGTTCAGATTCATGTGTTATTCGTACTGGTGTTCCTATAAATATCTTTTTTGTCAATTTATAAATTTAAAGAAGAACAGATATGCATCTCTTGCAACTTACCTAAGACAAATAATGCCATGGGTGATCACAGACTCGCAGAAGTTCTCCGCATTGTGCGAGTGAGTGAAATATAAATTATTACCACATCAAGTGGTACGTAGTACACCAACAAATGCATTGACTCGAAAAGTGGGTAGAAAAGTTAAGTGTCGCACCTCACTCTCACACGAGACGGTAATATAAGCCAGCCAAAGATGATGGCATGTTGTAATATAAGCCAGCCAAAGATGATGGCATGTTGTACCCCACCATATGAGAGGGCCCATGATTATTTTTATCGAAGCTATTATTTTGTTACCCTTGTTCATGTCCATATGGAAACAAACTAAGGGACACTAGGATTTAGAGGCATCAGGAATAACACCATCACAATCATGTGCTCTACACGCTCTAGATGCTCCCAGAACCTCCACATGGATATGTGCCCCGATGTTCCATAAAAGGTTACAGCTATGAGCTACAGTGTTTGCTACAACCTTTGATGTGTTTGATGCGCCGTTGACTGCTAAGTATAATTCGAAAAGTCAAATTTACTGCATTTGGGCTTGGATGACACGATACAATATTGTAACTCTTGAATGCGTTGATCGACCCGTACATTTCCTTGATCATTTCGTAGTAGTCTGGCCCATCCTTGAGTGCATTGTAATCAAAATAGGCATTGTGTACTGCTCCATTGGAGAAATCGAAGACCATGGAGTATCACAGTTCACAAAGCATGATGAATGTGATTACTCATGTCTTTCTCTTCTTGGAGACATTTTTCTTGAAAACTAGTAATGATTGAACTCACTGTTTGCCAACATTCGCCATCCAGTTCATTTACTTAAATAATTGGGTGACTATGTGTCTTTTCCTGCATATCATGATTGCACTAATTTGACCCGGTCCTCGTACAAGAGCATGCTTTCAAGCTGGTGTTGCTGGACCAGCTCCACTGTCGAAGACACTATCAGACCTAAGAGCATGATTAATAATACAGCCGACAATCGGCTATAAGAAGTTGCCATGTCATCTAGAGTCAACCTAATAGTCGGCTTGTACAATAGCAAGTTTTAAATATGTACTATTTTATTAATAGCTGACTCACTTACAATCTCACAAAGTATCTTGGGTCTCATGCTATAGATGCCTCTTATTCTACAGCCTGCTTTCCTTCTCTCTTCTCTTTTCACTCTTCCAACTAAGCAAAAATACAATATTTTAGTCCTTATAGCCTGCTTATGTCACCTTATTGTACTTGCTCAAAAGGATTCCTGTTGTAGATTTTTTAGGGGTCACACAACTCAAGGAACTACTTTAGAATCCACGTGACAAGCTTTAGATTTATAAAGGGTGAAGCTGGACCAAGATTTATTTTTCTAGAGCTGAAATTGTTGTGTGGCCGCAAAGCGTTGGTTGCTAGATCATTATTAGAGAATTCCCAACTGATTGATTGGCGCCTGGTATTCAAAGCATTCTCTGGACTTGTAGCATTGATCTGCAGCAATGATTACATTGTTGGGATTAATAAGATCTATGAAGTATGAATTATTGCCACAACTAAAACCGTACATAGTACAACAATAGATGCAAAGAATTAAGTTGTGGATACAAAATTGAAGTGTGACACACCACTCTCACAAGAGAAGATAACATATAAGCTATCCGGAGGGCATTGATGTTATGCTTTCTCACTATACGAGAGGACTCACTTTATTTTTCGTGTTTCTGTGGTCTATTTCGGTGTTAGTACCAGGTTAACTAGGACACACTAGGATTTGGAGACATTAGGAATGACACATTTGCGTGCAAGCTTCCTCCAATAGAGGTATCAAAGAGGCCCAGAAACCATCACGTCATTGCCAGCTAAAGGTTTGACCTCAGAAGGATTTTGAGCCCTGCTCTAGTGTCTCGGCATGCTGTACCGACGTGACCATAACCTATGCCCGTTGGTTGTGGCCTTAGCTTTGTGGGAATGACTTCTCTAACTCTACGAGGGTGATATATGAGCTAGCAATGAAGTTGAAAAACGCTACCGGGAGTGTCTACTCTAGTTCGTGCGGTCTTTGAGCACCACTATCTCATTGCGAGATGTTGGGTGGGTTCCGTGTAAGATTCTAGGGCGGGCAACTATAAGCCATAGACTCTTTGTGTTTTCAGCAATTGAGCTAATCAAATTGTCACCACATAAATGTTCCATCAGATGGTTGGGTCTACCAATTCATCTTCCCTTTCTGGATGTTAAATATATGATTTGTTCAGACTTTTTAAGCGTATTTCTCTTTACAAGGTTTCAAATGTCCCGTGTAAACAAAGTTCGGAGCAACATAAGAATCCCATCACATGAACTTTGTCCAGCCGTGTGTGTTCCCTTTTTCCTTCGAGGACTAAATGAAAATGTATGCTTTCAGTAATGAAATTGACAGCCGGAAGTCAAAATGGGCCATCATGCCAGGCCTACAACTATGTCTCCAGCCGTAGTTGTTACGTATTTCTGCTATATTGATGCATTTTCATGAGAATAAACATCCCTCGCATAGCATTGACAGAGATAAATAACTTAAAGTATTTTTCTTTGCGGAAGTTGCATTTAAGCTTACAGCGTCGCCATGCTCCTTCGCGCAGTGTGGCGGATAGGTCAGAAACATCAGTGTGGGTGGCACTTCTAGAGAGGGAGTGTAGGCCGCTGTGGTTGGTCATGTTCGGCTTTTATCCCGTCTCTTTTTCTGTCACTCGTGCCCCAGCAGCCGAGCTCAAAGTTTATCTTTTGAAAAACACCCCAATACATTAGTTAGTTAAAATGTTCTTACATTCATTCATTGCAGCCAACCATGTTGAGCTCAAAGTTATAAGTGTGGTTTTCAGTTTGGGTCAGGAATCAGGACTGGGTTGAACACAACCATGTTGGTTCTGGTTCGTTTTGGACAATTGCAATGTTCATGTTTTGTTTTGGACCTAAAACGAATTTTAGGATGAAAAGTGAACTCTCATAAAAGTTGAAGGATGAAAAGTTCATTTTTTTTCTTTCAAATCCATAGGAAGGGGTCGTAGGGGAGATTGGTTGTTTTTATTGACTCATAATGAAGCATTAGGAGGATATAAGCAAATGGGCATACACTCACCTTCTACATAAATAGGATACACCTACCAACACCAACGCACACAAATAAAGTATCATTGCCAGTAGAGAGTACGGTCATACAAAGCCAAAAATATGCCGAAGCATAGGAAAAGGGATAAACTTCAAAAGTGAGATGTCACGCGCAGTGATAACCATTCCCACACAAGCAATTAATCGAGCCACGGCAAGTTCCACATGGCACCACAAGAGGCATCGAATGGTGAAGGCTTGTTGTCGCACACACAACAAAGACATTGACATGGGCAGCTTCGACCAGCCATTCGTGGCTAGCACAGGTGCCACCTGCCCAATGGCGCAGGGTTGTAGGGGAGGTACCAACTAAAAATAGAATGATTAATATTTTTATAAGGAGGGGGATAGGACACCGGTGTTGGAGAAGCAGACCTAGGGTCAAGCTCTTGAATAAAATTCTGAACATACGACATTTCCAACTGGGAAGGTTATGTAGGAAGAATGTAAGATAGAACCATCTTTTGAGAGGAGCAGTTTCTCTCTATTGGCTCTACTTTGGAGCCGGTTGTCAAACTTTCTCAGGCCGCTTAAAATGAAAATTGCCTGCTATTAAGCCTCAAGTTGTTGGGTTAGGATACCCATCTTTGTTGTTCTACTTATGATTGTTTTTTCTAGTAGTGAGATGATTTTCGCTTGTGTTTCAGTGTGAAGTGTGCTTCGATTTCTGACTTGAATCGCATGGCCAAGTTTCGAGTTCTTTGTTATGTACGGTGGATTCCGGTTGTGGTTGCATGTGTAGAAGCAGTTGCGACACATCATAGGCGATTTGTGTTGAGGATATGTACTTGTTTGAAGCATCTTCTTCTTTTGTTAAGAAAACAATGATGTCATTATATATTTCTTTCACCTATAACTTTAAATGCAATTGTGCCTAAATAGTTTGCCTGATTTGTCATATGTTTGCACAATTGAGATCGTCGGAACAAGATCTTCGAAACTAGATGTCATGTTCATATGTTTCAACATTTTTTTGTGGTTATGTTTGTAGTCACTTGGTTAGGAGGTTGTACTTTAGTTATGGTCATTCCGTTATTAGAATATAGTTGCTTGGTTACCTGGTTATTAAATGTCACTCCAACCTATGGAAGACGAGTATTGAAGTAATTCCTCGGTATGATAACATCCCTTACTTCTTAATCCACTGATCGAATTAATTATTTGGAAGATAAATCGTAATTTTATAGGAGAGCATGGAATTGGATGACCACAACAAGGTAAATCATCTCTACATAGTGTGGCAACTGTGGCTAGCGTTTTTGTGTGAAGTGAGGGCCAAACCAGAAAGAGAGTTGCTACACATGTGTGGACGGACCAGTATGAAACCTTATTCAGACAAAGTTTTGCATCAGACACCATACGGGAGGATTTTGCAAATTTTAAGTGGATTTAACATATAGCATCATGTACAAATGCATTTAGTCGTTGAGTTGTGTTGCTATAAATATATTTTTATAGAAGTGGGTACTTTAAAGAAGATTACAAATATCTATTGTGGGACTTGCCTAAGGCTAGTAATTGCATGGATCCTCAAAATAAGTCATGAGCTTGGTATAAGTGAGTGAAATGCAAACTATTAGCGCAATAAAATCATACGTGGTACAACAACTAATGCATTGAATTAGAAGGTGATTAAGTGGGAGACATCACTCCCACAAGAGATGGTAATATAAGCTAGTCGAAGAGCACCGGTCACATGTTAGACCTCCCATGGTGGGAGTATATATCACAGGAAGTACCATCCATGTCAACTATACAATTTTGCTGAGATGACATAGAATTAAATAATGAAAAAGACGGTTGAGTATTGATGACCCACAAGTATAGGGGATCAGGACAATCTTCGAGGGAAGTATTTCAACCTAAATTTATTGATTCAAAACAAGGAGGGCAAATAATATTTATAAGCTTTCGCAGTTGAGTTGTCAATTTAGCCACGCCTGGAGAGACAAATTGATTGTGTAAATTTATTAATAGCACAGTAATATGATACCAGTAGTGATAGTGATAGTAACAAAAATAGAAACAAGATGGCAAAGTAGTAACGAAGTGTAGTTAGTGATTGTAACATAAACAATAGCAACAAAAGTGTAAGCATGGAGTAAGGCAGTAAGCGATGGGGTTGCTCAGATGAAATTTAATATGCAACGGTCATAACCTATAGCAATAGCAAACTAGCTCCAATTCGTCAATCATATATAGGCATGCATTCCATAAATAGTCATAAGTGCTTGCGATAAGAATTTGCATAATATCTTTTGGCATACCCTCTCGTGGCAGCGGGGTCCTAATGAAAACTAAAAGTAATTAAGGTGCTCCTTTAAATAGAGAACCAAAACAAAGTTTGAACACACGGTGAATACATGTAATTCTCAAGTTAAAGTCATCCCCGTTGATATCCTAATGATAACAAGTGCATACAACTTGCAGATATGATCAAGAACACAAATATATTCATGAAAGTACATAGGGTTCAAATATGAAATCATGTCACTCGGTCCCTAGTGACAAGCATTAAGCATAGCAAAGTCATAGCAATATCATGGATACTATGGATTAAGCCCTAAAAAATCTAACAAAAATTACATAAGAAAACTCACACAAGTCCCATCTACCTCCAT
Organism: Triticum timopheevii; assembly: GCA_963921465.1. Lineage (NCBI taxonomy): Eukaryota > Viridiplantae > Streptophyta > Magnoliopsida > Poales > Poaceae > Triticum > Triticum timopheevii. Next base: position 427,577,260 of record OY997262.1, read on the forward strand.
ATGCATACAAAAGAATTACTCACACATGGATGTGATCATCATGAGATTGTTGATGGAGAAGGGTTGGTGATGGCGACGACGATGAATCCCCCTCTCACAAGGCCAGAGACGGACTCCGGATATGATTAAACATGTTTTCATGCAACATAAAGACAAGATTAAACATGTTCCCATGCAACTTACACAAGGGAAGTAATGGCATCAATCGTCAACAAAGTCCTCAACTTTGTATGAGCGAAACCTTAACTATTGTAAGAATTAACTTACAGACTCAGAGGAAACACCTATGAAGGAGTTCGATCAAAGCTTTGTGCTAGCCTACCAAGGAGAAGAGTTTGCTAGTTTTAATTACATTTACCGCCAATTATCATATACAAATGCATCTGGTCATTGAACTAGGTGTTTTTGTATCATTTATAAATTAAAGACGAGATTAAACATGCTCCCATGCAACTTACACAAGGGGAGTATGGCATCAATCGTCGACAAAGTCCTCAACTTCGTATAAGTGAAAGCTTAACTATTGTAAGAATTAACTTATCGAGGAGACAACTACGAGGGAGTCCGATCAAAGCTTTGTGCTAGCCTACCAAGGAGAAGAGTTTGCTAGTTTTAATTATATTAACTGGTAGCTGCTCGGTAGGCTGGCGAGTAGGGGACTAATAGGCTAATTGGCAAATTAATCGGCCATTTAATCTATTATTCGGATGATTTATCGGCTACTCGGTGACCCTTTGAGTAGGGATTAATCGGCAAGTTAACTGATTAATCGGACGCATTCTTGAACAGGGATCATGTGCAACTGCATCTGATCATGGAACTAGTGTTTTTATATTATTTTATAAATCAAAGAAAACATTAAACATGTTCCCTTACAACTTACACAAGGCAAGTGATGGCATGAATTGTCAACAAAGTCCTGAAATTTGTATGAATGAGTGAAACCTAAATTATTGCAACAACTAACATGTATGTGTAGTACAACAATAAACGCAACCGATCAAAACGTAGATAAGAAATTAAAGTATCACTGCCCACTCTCACAAGAAAATGTGATATAAGCAAGCTAAAGAGCGCATCACTCACATGTCATGTGCGCTATATGAGAGGACTTGCAATCATGTCCGGCGATAACATTTTGTGGTTATTCATGTCCATCTTAATACCAAGGAAACTATGATACAGTAGGATTTTGAGGCATAAGGAATGATACTTTAAGACACTCTCTTCGTTCCAGCGAGATCCACCCGCGCGTTCTAGATGCTCGAGAAACCTCCACATTCAAAGATGCCCCTACAACCTATCTTCATCAACCGCAACCCAGAAGTCCAACCCTTCTGAAGACCAGATCTTCATAGCTGGCTCTCGGTTCTTGTAATTTTCAAAAATTAAATTTCCACCGGAGTGGAAATTAAAGGGGATGAAAAAATTGTGTTCCTAAAAAGGAAAATGCTCAACCATAGCATGAACACCTACCACAGCCATAGGATAGCACACGCACGGCCCCCGTGGCACCTCCTCCTCACTCGCAGCCTGCAGCCTCATCAATCCCCAATGGCGACGGGTGGCTGAGCAGGGGGGAAAGGCCGAGAGTGTACTCCCCTCCCCATCCATGGCTTCCCTCGCCTCCCCTCCCGTCCCCTCCCACGCGCCCACCACCGCCGCTCGCTTCCTCCCGCCCCCGGCCGGCCGCGGCAGGCGCCCGTCGCCGCCGGCCGCTTCACCTATCTTCTCCTCTGCTTCCACCCGATTCACTCTGTCCCCGCGCGCCCCCTGCGGCGCCGCCCGACCGCGCCGGCGCGACACCGTGCGGGTAAGCATCCCGATCTCACATCTCTAGCTCAGTGCGATGTAGGCTTGTCGGCGGTGTGTTTCTGTCAATTTAGCTCAAGCAAATCGAGCCGCTGTTTCGCCCACTTAGAGGAGGTTGCGGTGTTTGTTACAAGAACTGATCCACCGTTGGCAGCTACGAAGTATTCAAGCAAGTCGATTTTACTGCATTCAGGCTTGTAGGACAGGACGGCAATGCTGAAACCTGCAATCTGAATGTCCTTATGCAATGCTTCTCTTGCACTGTAATCCGAATAGGAATTGTGTACTGTCCCTTTGGGAAGATTGGAGATTGGGGAGCCTTTACCTCCTTGCAGACATCTTTCGTGAAAACTGTAGTAATGAATGGAATGATTGTTTGCTCATCTTCATACTGTATATGTGACTATGCGTCTTGTCAAGTTGTCATGTGTTCTGATCGTGGCCGTGATTTGCTGGCAGTAAGAACGACTACAAAGAAGTCTGAGTTAAGCTTTTTGCCGGACTACCGGTTGGAAGAGTTTCCCACTTTAATACATGCTTACTGGCTAAAATGGTGTTCAAATGCATCTGTTAGTTGCATTGGTGTTCCTACAAATATCATTTTTATGTCAATTTATAAAGTTAAAGAAGATTAGAGATGCTTCTCGTGCAACTTGAGGCAAATAATGCCATGAGTGGTCACAGAAGTCCTGAACATTGTGCGGCTGAGTGAAATGTAAATTATAACCACAATTCAAGTGGTACATAGTACACCAACAAATGCATAGACTCGAAAGGTGGGTGGCAAATTAAGTGTCACACCTCACTCTCACAAGAGACGGTAATATAAGCCAGCTGAAGAGGATCGCATGTTGTATCCACTATATGAGAGGGCTCACAGTTATTTTTACCGACACTATTTTGTTGTTTCCCTTGTCCATGTTCATATGCAATGCAAGGAAACTAGGGCATGCTAGGATTTAGAGGCATCAGGAATAACACCATCACAGTGATGTGCTTAGCCACGGTCTAGATGCTCCAGTAACCTTCACATCCATGTACAGCCCGATGTTCCATAACAGGCTACAACTTAGAAGCTACAGTGTTTGTTACAAGAGGTCAACAATTGCTGAGAGCTATCTATAGTTTCAGAAGTTAGTTTTACTGCTTTTGGGATTGGAGGATAGGATGCAATGCGGAGTGTCCTGATTAACCCACATGTTTCCGTGGTCATTCAGGAGTAGTCTCATCCATACTTTAAGCGCACTGTAATCCAAATAGGCATTGTGTGCTGGCCAGTTGGGAAAATTAGAGATCAAGGGTTATCGCAATTCACAAAGCATGATGAATGTGATTTACCTGTCTTTCCTTTCTTACAGACATTTTTCATGTGAACTAGTAATGATTGAACTCACAGTTTTCTAATATTCACCATCCAGCTCATTTTCTTAAGTAACCATGTGACTGTGCATCTTTTTGCATATCATGACCACACTCATTTGACCTGGTCCTAGTACAGGCATGCTCTCAGGCTGGTGCAGCTGGGCCAGCTCCACTGTCGAAGACATTATCAGACCTAAAGGATTCCTGCTGGAGATTTTTAAGGCCACACACAATTCGTGGAACTGCTTTGGGATCCACGTGAGCATTGAGCTTTAGATTTATAATGACTGAACCAAGATTTAGTTTTTTAGTACTGAAACTGTTGTGTTGACGCAGAGCCTTGGTTGCTAGAGCATTACTAGAGAATCCCCAATTGATCGATTGGCGCTTGGTATTCAAAGCATTCTATGGTCTTGTAGCTTTGATCTGCGGCAATGGTTACATTGTTGGGATTAATCAGATCTATGACATTGGAATTGACAAGTATGTATATTGCCTCCCTTGAATTTTGTCTTCACTTACACTTACTACCTTCATTCATAAAGGTGCCGCTACGAAGTATTACCATTTAAAGTAACATATCACCAAAGCTCAGCCAATGTTTCTGCTATACCTGTCATTTCTAAGTTTATGCCACTGAACAGGGTAAACAAGCCATATTTACCTATTGCTGCCGGTGATCTCTCAGTTCAGTCAGCATGGTTACTGGTCATAGCATTCGCAGTGGTGGGCTTCTCAATTGTCGTTTCAAACTTTGGACCTTTCATCACCTCTCTTTACTGCCTTGGTCTATTTCTTGGCACTATATATTCTGTTCCTCCATTCAGACTGAAGAGATATCCAGTTGCTGCTTTTCTTATCATTGCGACGGTACTTTGCTCCTCCCTTCTTCACTACTATAGTAACAGCACCAATTTTTTAGCTCTTATACTTTAGAATGATAGTCCAATTATGAACTGGAAACTTTGCTTACTTTATCTCTGCTTACTTGCACTCGATCTACTGCATGTCTTACATAGGGCCGATCTAACAACTTGACGAGACAAATAACTAAAGATAAGCCTCTAAACCGAATATATAACAGCTAAACATATGATAATGAGGCAAGCCTTGGGTGTGGTTGCTGGCCAATCCATAACTGCAAGTGTGCAACCCACTTGTGCGTCATTCCCATGGGCTCATAATGGACTCCACATGACAGATACATTCATAAGTATCTTCATAGTCATTTAACTTGTATCTGACACTCTTTTTTATAAAGATCTGACAGTTTCTATGTAGCATTTATAATATGACAAGACAGGCTGTATTCACAAAAGGAAATTTATGGGCTAATATGGCCGCAAACCTATTTTGTAGTTTAGCATGAGCGAAAATTAAACAGTGTTAAGATCACACTGGTTTCCCTGTGCTTAGTGGTCATCCCTGCTTTTTATTCCATGTTCCTTATGCAACTCAGAACATGATCGGTGTATATTGAACTTTCTAGAAATATATTTCTTCGGAGAAATGAGAGTACGAGTGTACGACTGAATCACCTCCACCTTAACTCTAGCTATACCAGTTTACAGAAATTGGCTTGTGACACCTTTTGGAGAATAATTTAAATATTTAGGCGTCCTTAGAACAGTTTATTTGCTCAAAAATGGATTCACTTATCAAGTTAGGTCCTTGAGTTTCCTCGTAACTCACGAATGATCCTCTATATAATGTTAGAGAAGATCTAATTTCTCTGAGTAATGATGTGCTATCTTGTTTCTTGTTTTGTTGCAAGTCCATGTTATCATGTTTCTATTTTACTTTAGGACAATACTATCTGGAAAACTTTCTTTCTTTTTGATAAACCTACCTTTGATTTTTTTTTTTTACAGGTTCGTGGATTCCTTCTCAACTTTGGGGTGTACTATGCTACTAGAGCTGCATTAGGTCTTACATTCCAATGGAGGTAAATAGTTGCTGCAAGTTTATGCAAACTTTGTTAAGTTACATTGTATTTTTCTGCAGTCAATATATACCTATCTAGAAAGTGGTATGTTGCATCTCATTGCAGATATTCAGAGATATTTGTGATGTCTAATGCTATGTGATACCTTTCCATCTGCAGCTCGCCTGTTGCTTTTATTACATGCTTTGTGACAGTATTTGCTCTGGTCATTGCTATAACCAAAGATCTTCCGGATGTTGAAGGGGACCGCAAGTGAGTTTCTAGGTTTTGTAGCAACCACTGCATGTCAGTTTTAAATGAATAACTAATATTTACCTCTGTGTAGACCACCGTCTAGTTATCTTTGTATTTTTATGGTGCACATCCATATTTCTGTGCCACTATTCTTAGTCGCTAGAAAAAGTTATCGACTGTAGGCCCAAAAAATGTCAGCAATTGGTCGAACAAACTACTGATCGGAAAAGTAGAACAATACAAATTAAGATTGTGAGCTTTGGCCTCCAATGTTTATTTCTTATTTCCTTTGGCCTTGACAAGTGGCCTGAGCCAAAACGACCTAGAGCTGGATTGAGGGATTTCAGCCCAAATTTGGAAAACTTGTCTAAAGCATAGTCAGTTTGAAGGATCTCCAAACACAAAAGAAAGGGACAAAATTTGTAGGTTTTGCATACTGAGTGAACCCTCTGTTTCAAATGTAGACAGCTCCCTACTTTGTTCATTTGAGACTGAATATTAGCAGTCAGCATCCTTAGCTAGTTCTGTTGAACTATTTATTTGTCTAAGGTACATCATTAATTGAATTACTGATCTTGTACTTACAATGTTTTCCCCTGTAGATTCCAAATATCAACTTTGGCGACAAAGCTTGGTGTCAGGAATATTGCCTTCCTTGGCTCTGGTTTATTGTTGGCAAATTATGTTGCTGCTATTGTAGTGCCTTTTCTTATTCCTCAGGTTGGATTTCTACTGCTTTTGACCGTCCTTTGATATTATTTCCCTCCTTCCAGTTGAATTAGTGAAATTTCAAACTGCAGCAATGTTTCAGATGACGGAAACATGTATCCATGGTCAATTAGACCAGTAAAAGTTTGCAGCATTGTTTACTATGATTATTTATTTATCCCAAGGATCCCTTTCTGATCAGTGGATGTTTTTGAAAAAAAGACAGTACTTTGACGCATTACTCTGTACTAAGCAGTGTTACCTTATGCAGTTGCACTGATGGTGTTTTTCAAAATTGCAGGCTTTCAGGAGCTTTGTAATGGTGCCTTTTCATGCTGCTCTTGCAGTTGCTTTAATTTTTCAGGTAAAGATGTAGACCCTTGTAGATGATCAGTCCTGGAGTTTCTAAGATCTCTACCTTTCCAGTTCAATCCTGCATAACTGGCTTACAATTAACTTATGACTGATTGTTCTTACACCCAAAATTAAATGGTCCAACTTTATTAAAGGCTAGACAAACAAAACATAATTTGATCACTGGGGACTCCAGCTTAGGAACCCAAACCTCAATGGAAAATGCAGCATTTAACTCATTCGAAGCTAATTCCTTGGGTTGTGGAGCAAATGCATTTATTTTGCTAACTGTCTTGTTATGTTGAATGATTTCAGACATGGGTTCTGGAGCAAGCAAAGTACAGTAAGGTGAGGCTTTTAACCTACGCTCTTCACAGCTCTTGTTCGTCATACAACTTTTGAAATATGAAGACTTCAATAATTGAAATTGCCAGGAGAAGCTTGTTTGTGAGCTTGCATATGTTTTGGTTATTTTGTTAGAATAAGTAGCCCCCATGCTATTCTTCTTCTTCTTATGCAATATCATACATGTAATCTCTCTGTTCTTGAGAGGAAACATGACATTGCAGTGTCCTGGGCATGGAATGTTAAAAACCAACGAAAGTAAAGTGCTCTGAAGTTGCAATGTAGCATATGCAAATTAGCTCCATTCTTGTGACTGAGCGTCATCGCACAGTTGATTTTTCTATTGCCGGTTGTACTCTCTTTATGAATTGTGCGTGTATTTCTTTATATAAAAAATTGTTGCAAAGAATGTACTTTTTTATAAGGATGGGAAAGCTGATAACTATTGTGCGTTCCAAGTGCATCAGTTTTAGCTGTTTGTTTCTGTGGCAGGATGCTATTTCACAGTACTACCGGTTCATCTGGAACCTCTTCTACGCCGAATACATCTTCTTCCCGTTAATATAGAGGTAACTTTTCCTTTCAGCACTTGCACTGTTTTCTGAAGTCTGTTTCTGAAACTTGATATGATCAATCATTTGTTATGCATTGTCAGATACGGCGTCTGACATGGGCTACACGATCGGAGCAGGGACTTGTTGGGGGCAACAGAAGAGAAACCCTTTGTGGCCTATAAACCGAGAGCAATTTTTGTACATACTGTTTGACTGGTAGGGGAATAGAGCGGCGATGCAACGAGGATCTTGACGATGCTATGGGAGTTCCCATCGGATCCTAGCGTTGAGCAGAAATGTATTTACCCAGTACGTAGAAAATGACGTGGTTGTTTCTGCCAAACAAAGAGGAAAATGTATGAAAGGGAAAAGTATCGGGCCTTGTTTTGGAGGGATTGGGCATATTTGAAGCAGAGTCGTCTTTTAACAATGCCTTAGGAGTTGGAGGTTTTTCAGTAATTTTTCAGTGTGACACATGGTTTTTTTTTTGATAGAAAGACTGTAAGGGAACCCCCTACAGTATAATTGGTGCAACAAACCCAAATTGCAAGTACCATGGGCCATGCCTTAGTCTGCACATGGTTTTCAGGCAGGTTCAAACAGAATCCGATTCTTCGTCGACAAGTTTGAGCAAACTGTTTGCAAACCGCACTCAGACCGAAAGGAACTGCCGACAATTCCCTGAAACTGAATTACGGGTCCGTGTCTGCATCATAAATGCGTGCCAGCCAGCCGTAAGCGTAAGCTATGCTGCTCTCACGAGGCTTGCAAATGTGTCCCAACGTAAGTACTCAATCTCAGGATGTGTCGATTCAGTCTTTGTGCTCGGTGCTCACAGGTCACGTGCGGTCATAGAGGTGAGTGCCCGTGCGCGTTTATAAGCGCAATGCTTCTGCTATGTCATTCTTTAAAAAGGAAAAATTAATCAGACTTGATCGACAGATACTAGTATATCATGTGCTTTGCACGCCGTGTAAGCTGTAACTTGTATTGCACACGCACTTGTTTATAGAGTACCACATCACAGAAGTTCCTGACACGAGATCTTCGGACCGGCGCGCGTGTAACATGTGTGTTCAGTTGCGGGGTAGCACGGCTTTTTGATCGGTTGCATGGACCGGCCACTTGGACGGATTCAGGATTATCCCAAGACGATCGGACTTTGTGTGCGTCGGCGGTAGCGGAAGGTGCAGCTACGGCCCACGTAGGGAGCCGCAACAGGCACAGTGCCCCAGCCGCCCGCCGCCAGCTGCCCGCGCCGTCTTCCTTCCTTGTCCCTCCTGCCCGAAACGCGTCCATCCATGCATGCATATCCTCGCCGACCGCCGTCGTGGCGGCTGATCGGCATGTGCAGGCGCGCGCGCGGTGGTCGCTACGTTTATGAACACTACTGTTCCATGGTCTTTCCGTCTATCTACTACCTCGATCGCGATCGTGTCCATACGTGTATACGCCGATGAAAAGTAATGCCACGTTGTGCACGCGGCCGGGGCTACGGACGTGCACACGCGACCGTCACTCGTTAATTTCCTATCCAAGAAAGAAAATGGATGCAATGCACCGCAAGATATGCTCGGCCATCTGTTGTCAAGGTCGGCATTCTTTTCGTTTTCGATCGATCGACTCAGCTTCTTCCTATTCTTGGGTTCTCATTAAAGCTAGCTCGCTACGTACGTCCAAAGTCCAAATTAACAGTACGTAGCTAAGCTTTTTTTATTTATTTTAGGATCAGTACGTAGCTAAGCTGGCTAGAGACCCAGAGACATTTGTACAAGAAATAAAAACTCATTATAACTAGGCTCTCTTACTTAATTCTCATTTGAGTTTTGCATCCATGCATGTTCTAGCTGCACACACATAGGCCTCATGTTCTAGCTGCACCGACGTACGTGATTATCTCTGCTGCCGGCTAAAGTTTGTCCTGCTGCCATAATCAATTCCGCAAATAGTGAGACCGGCTTAGTTGGAACTTGGAAGAAGAAGGAGGCTACGTACGTGTCGCGCGCGTGTGAAACGGCAATGCACAGCCGCCCGACGTACTTGTGCGCTAATTAACCTTCAACTGTCAAGTCCTCCACAGTACAATTAAGAGCAATCAATAATCCTATAGCTACACGTACTTGCATGCTTGCCCTGGTCCTCGACCGGTCTACACGTATGTACGTACGCACGCACACCTTAATTAACTATGCTTGCTAGTGCAAACAGTTTGCACGGCAGAAAGAAAAAGACCCTGCAATAAGCGTACGGGCGGGGGTCCTAGCTAGCTGAGCTAGCTTGAGGAAATTCCTGGAAATGATTCCATCGATGGATCGGCACGTACAGTTCTTCTTCGAAATGAAATGGTAGGCGATGACTTGGCTTGGCTGTCGGCGTGTCAGGTCAAGATCCGTGGGAGGAATTATAATCCATGGAATGGAATGCAGCGGCACACCGTTTCGTTCCGTTCCGTACGTGTCCCCGAGGCTTGCAAGTTGCTCTAACATGCATGTGCTATCAACGGACCGGATAATTAAGCTAGCTATAGATCAAGGACCCGCGACAAGGACGTGCTTGCCGTACGTGCCGCACCTCCCTCCTAGCTACAGACTCGATCGTAGTTCAACTTGTGGGGGCGGCTCAACTGAAACCACATTTCCTAGTACCCGGGTAAATGCTTTTTTATAGAAAACTTTCGTTCTATTCATCTTCAATCCTGACAATACAACAAACATCAGAAATAATAAAAATTACATTCAAGTCTATAGACCACCTAGTGACGGCTATAAGCATTGAAGCTACCTAAACTTGATCCTACCTTCTTGTGAGAGACGAAGACAAGAATTTCCTCCGCGCGCGCGCGCGTGTGTGTGTTTTGGGGGGGGGGGGGGGGGGGGGTCCATACAAATTTATAGGTTACTACGCTCACTATCTAATGGTTACTTGAGAAGAAGAAATGTGGTCCCCCCTTGTTGTCTTCGTCACCTCTTTTTGTGCCCCGGTACGAAAAGACCAAGACTGACTTTGAGGGGAGATGGAAAGGGAGCGATGAAGTCGGTCCCAAAGTCCGAGCTCATTATTAGGAGTGCGGGTGAACGTCCGGACTCTCTTGTGCTTATATTAACACATCTAGTGCAGTTGGATCTAGCGGTGACAACTGACAAGCATTGGAGACGAGGAGAAGGAGGAGGATGACGAGGACAAGGGTTGGACATTTTTAGAGGAGGAGCGATCGAGGAGATGCTAGCTGCTGAGAGGTCAATGAGGTCGGGCAATGGCAAGACTACATAGGAGAGTAGAGAGAATGGGTACACATATCAGAGCGAAAAAATCCGGACCATATTCGAGTTTCATGAAATTGACTATTGTTAATTGTAGGTTTAAGTTAGCTGACCTCATGGAATTGCTCATAATTGCACGCAGATTTTTTCTAGAATCAGTTTTTTTTTGCAGGGTTTTCTAGATTCAGTCGCATGCCGTTTTGAATAGACTTTTGTGAATTAAAAGCTCAAAAATATGAAAATCATTTTCCCCTCGTTCTCTCGAGTAAAAAAAAGGCATTTTCCTTGTCTTCGGAAAAAAAAAGAGGGAGGGGAGAAATTAGCCGCAAAGAGCGAACGTGGACCAGTAGGAGGCAGCCATTTCGCGGCCCATATCCGAAGCAACCAACGACCGAGCCGGCCGATCGAGCCCGACCAGGTCGGGATTCCGGTGCGCTGGAGTCAGCAACGCGGCGGCTCTCGTACCGGCCTTCCGGGCCCTCCGCGCGGCGGTTGGGGAGGAGGGGCGTCACACGCGGGCCCCCACTTTTAAATGCCCAATGGCTACGCATACGCGCGGCAACCCGCATCTCCAGCTCACTACACGCGGCGGCGCCGCCGTCTACTACACCGCGTAGCAGTCTGGTTACTGTGGAGCATCGATGGCGGCGACGGCGAGGTCCCCTGGTTGAACGAGCTGTGGGTGGAGGCCAGCGGGGAGATATGCGCGTGAAGCCGTTACGTGGAGCATGCCGTGGACGAGCTAGCGGCCGGCGAGCGTACGTGGACGGCGGTGCTCGCCGGAGTGGTGCTAGCTGCATTGAGAGTTTATGCCAAAGCTCAACCTAGTGAAGAGAAGCAGCTGACAATTCACCCCTACCCATAAGAGCTTTTAGATCATTAAAATAGTGATCTAAGTATATTGTAATACAATACCTATGCATGCATGGACTTTGGATTTCAGGCATACGATGGAACCGAAAAAGAGACATACTAATGTATTCGATGAAGTACATACATATATTAAAACAGTTTGTATAGTTAGCTGCGAAATCATCCGAAAATATGGATGAAAATGAAGAGGAAACTATTAGTCCGTTTTGGATCCCCGTTCTTCCCCATGGCCAGATCCGAAGACGGCCACCTGATGCTTGCTGCCCATTCCACCGGTTGGTCCGATCTTCGGCGAGCTCCTCTCCGTGGGATCTGGCGATTAGCGTGGTGGGAGTTGGACTGCGAGCTCTGACTATGAAAACCCTCGGTCGGCGGCGGAGGCCAAGACATCGGCGGTCCTGCGTGCGCCGGATCCCTTCTTGGAGGCGATGTTGAGGTACATCTCCCCCACTACCTTCTTCCACCTTGCCCGGGTGAAAACCCCAAATCCTTTGGAGTGGGCAGCGACGGCGCAACAACGTCGTTTCCACCTTGGTGGCGTCGTCTTGGGCGGTGGGTTGGAGCGTGTGGTGCAGAGAGCTCGGGTGGTTCCTGGAGGCGGCTCGGTCCTCTTGATCTTTGGTCGTGTCTTCGGTGGCGATGGTACCAGCGGTGGCAGGTGGTTATCGCGTAGGAGGTCTCGACGGTGGACGCGTGGTGATGGACAAGCGCAGGGTGGCGGCGTTGCCTGGCGTCGTGGCGGCATCGATGGCAGGCCTGGCAAGGGCGATGCGTCAGTACCTGCTCTGAAGATGGATCGGTAGAAGACGGCGGCGACGACCTCTGAGAGTGCGTCGGACCGCTGTGTGCCCCAGACCCGGTACGAGGCTTGGTTGGGGCCTCCGGCTTTAGATGTTAGATTTTCGTGCGAGGTCTGTTTGGTATTCGGCTTGGACAATTGGCGCCCCTTCATCAAGTGGTTAGGAGCAGTGACAAATGTTGTTAAGATGGTGGCTTCAGACTTACTGATGTATTACTTTGTAAGGTCTTTCTGAATAATTAATAAAATAATCGCATGCATCACCCAGATGCAGAGGTGGGGGGTCATCCTCCTTTCCGGAAAAAAAATAGTCCGTTCTGAAAAAAATTACAAAAACATAGCTAAAATATAGAAACAAAAATGAAAATTTACGAAACAGAAGCCGACAAAATATATAATTCTTCCCTCATCAGCACTTAGTTCTATCCTCCGTTTAATTCATCCTTATCTAGAAATATAGCGGTTTCCGAAACCAAAAAAACTGTTTGGTTTTCAATCGGCTTCGATGGTTCAGTCAGTGTTTGTCGATTCCTGCGTGTGGTTAAAAGCACGCTGACCGCATGTGTGCTCGTGGTGTGCACACATATGCAGTTTTCCCTCTCATCTTCGACAAATGTCTAGCTCTGGGGCTGAGCGGTGAGTTAATTAAATGGGCCACTCCAAGAACAATCAATCGCAAGGACTGGGTTAAGCAACGGTTGTGATAGCTCCGTGCACTGTTTCAACCAAGCAGGACCAACGTTTTATCACTGTGCATCTGCAGTGCGTACTTGGCGGAATATTTGCTTTCAGAAACAACAAGGGATAAGAGACATGAGAAGCTTCAAGACTTTTCTCTGCGAATAATGAGACTTTCAGGGCTTGTATTAGGCAAACTGACAGTGATAGGCTGTACCTGTTAACGATCTATATATGTACATACATCAGTACATGTGTGTGACAGTGATGCATGAGATGAGAGAGTCTGAAGACGCGCGCCGAACATATGGTGCAGCATATGTTACACAACGAGACAAACTAACCAACTAATATTCTATCTTCACTTCACTTCAATTTTGGGCCATGTTTAGAACGTGTGGGTCTCACCTAACCGTACTTTCAATTTTATATCCGACGAAATCCTTGCAGCTTTTTTATTCGACGAATGAATATGGCCCAGCTTTACTAAAAAGTAAAAACTGAATTTTCATTATCAGCCTTATATAGGTTCCATATATATATTTTTGCATCCTTGCAAGTAGAGCACCTATGATATCATGATGCTACAGAAGTTTGAGATCATGCATCAGATTCACGGCAAGATTGAAATCTTGTTTCAAATTGAGCTGTGGAAATCAATGGCCTGATGCCCCACCGCTGGATGCTTGCAAACATGGGAGCTCTGGAGGAGACAAGATCCGAACCGTACTGCTGGTATAGCAGCCCTGTTCTTTGAGATCCAAGCCCCACTGACAGTATAGCAGCACTGTTCTGTAAGATCCAAGCCCCACTGACAGTATAGCAGCACTGTTCTTTATCGTCAACCCGCCAAAATAAACATACGTGTGTGATGCAGTATGCCATCTTACCGCAGATTTGCTTGCTTCTTTGACAGCGCTCTGCATTTTACCTGATTATCATTGTACTATATTGAGTTGATAAGGTGTAGGTAGATTTTGTATTCTTATCTTGATGTTTGTTTCTTTTTCTTTTCAATGAGGGGATTCTTATCTTGCTATCGGTTCCATATATGTCCTCGTCGATGTGGTCCTCTCACCTTATCTTGCATCTTCCATATACATTATTTATTTGCATGATGCAATTTCTGCCTGGTTTGAATCAGAGAAAGGGGGGATGTTACGTAAGCATCATATTTTTCATATATATTTTCGATAAAGGCATCATACTTTCATATCTTGCGGTTACAAAGAACCGCCAAATTCACATCCAGACGAGCGCACATAGTCGCATATTAAAATTAAAGACCAAGGGCAGGTTCAGAAGTTTTGACTAAATTTCTGCTGAACATAGTATTTGTGTGCAATTTTTTGGGAGTTTGTTGAGTGAATTAGTTTTTGCTGAACTTGTTGAGATAATCTACTGGCCACTCTACTGAGAGCCTGAGAGGGTGTTCTTCGACTCCTCTATCTTTTGCTTGCACAGATTTGTCCTCTCATCTCAAGTGCGCTGCATCTATTTCAGGGATATGTCGTGGCTTTATTGACATCTTGTTCTTTTTCAGAAACGGTCAGGAAATCCTGCTATCTTATTGGACCAGCTAGCTAGATTGAGCCTCTTTCTAGTAAAAATATATAATAGGCGACTGCTCTGCATCATTGCTACGTTACAAAATATGCAGAAATCATAGAGGCGCGTACTCCTGTTTAATCATTTGTCCTATCACATGATCGGGGAGGCCTAGCAGAAAATTCCAAAGATTCATGTGATGTGCCCGGTACAAGCCAATGCCAAATACAAATAAAGCTAAGTACAGAGATCTTAGCCTGTGAAGTTGACAAAAGGAGAATCAGCCAAAGTTACATCCGAAGAAGACAACGGATGATTGGAGGGTGTGCCATTCATCATTTACCTTTTCCCCTTGTGATCTTGCAACAATGCAACGGAAGAACAATAGTGTCACAAAATTGTTATTCCCTCCGTTCGGAATTACTTGGCTTCATTTGTATACAAAGTTGTACTAGCTTAGCTCTTCCTCCGAGTCATCTAATTCCGAATGGAGGAAGTATCTTTTGTACATACATAACCGGAACAGTAGATAGAAGTAACATATTTGTTGTATTTCACCCTAAGAAAACTAAGGATTCTCTCTATAGAGATTATGTGTGGGATTGTCCTAATTTTCATAAACACACAAGAATAATGTGCACAATGGCCCATAGAAAAACCGTTTTCCAATCTTACAAACCTAAACACCTATATATGCAAATTATCTAAGCATAGAATTCTACTTTTTTTTTCTTACAGATCGGTCTTTAGCTTCGCTGTATTACTCTTTCATATCATTTTCTTGTTTCACGAGGCAGCTAGGGAGGAGTTCTGAGTATTCTTCTTGTCTAGGGAAGCGACTCTACAAACGGTTTGTGTCAACAAGACATGTAGACTTATATAAATACATCTAGGGTTAACTATATCTTTCGTCTCTCAACTATACTAAAGTCTAGATTTGGTCTCTCAACTCTGTACTGAGATATGCCGCAAAAAGGCCTAAATTGAGATATACTAGAACAGAGAGCCCTGTTTTAATGCTGGTGAGGCGACATTTTAGCATCACCCCACATTGCATAACTAAAACTAATAAGAAAACTAGAAAATAAATAAAATAGAGCAAATGTAGAAGAAAAACCCATAAGTATTACATAATTTTTAAAAATATTATGTAAAAAATGGATTTTGATAAAAATAAAGAAAGGCATCCTTTTCTACATTGTGAATTGATTTGTTTTCTGAATTTATAGATTCCTAAGTATTTTTATGGAATAGTCCTATTTAAACTTCATATTTTGTACTTTTTTCAAGAATAATATTTTTTGTGTTCAATTTTGTTTCAAAATTTCGTAATTCAGTTTTTTAAAATAATTATTTTCCCATAAGTACATTAAAAACTCATGAACTTTTGTTTGGCAAAAAGGCCAAATGCCATATATTAAGTTACACAAGCTCTTACATAAACACCCATAGATAAATTAAAAAATACATCTAAATACTTGAGGGTGCTTAAGACTTCTTCCTCCTGCGTCCATCGATGGCGCGCCATGATAAAATCTCATTGCCACCTCTGGGCCTCCATCTTAGTGGAGCAAATTTGTTTAAACCCAGGAGCTTTTAGAAACAGTGGTTGGAAGGTCGTCCTTGTAGACCAGAACATGTCAGTGGACATGATTTGCATATCAAATCACTGCCCTAGAGAAGAAATCACTGGAGGGTTTCTGTGGAATGCCCTATTTTCGGTCATATGGAGTTTTGGAACACAAAACTCACATGTTCCTCATCGAGGCCGAGGTTGGACAACCTTTGACGCTCGGAAATGGAGCTGAAAGACAAAGACGCACAACCACGTTATACGCTCCACAGGACAGCTGGAAGACAAATATGCAAAAAATTAAAAACATCCTCCCAATCATACGAAGAAGCAACACCATTATCTCGTCACCACCAAACGGAGACAAGCCCTAAATTTATTTCTAACTCTACCATCATCACACTGAAGCCCTGGTGTCCTGGGGGCCTCCCGGCCTCGCCAGAGTAATAGACCGAGGGTGTGGGGGGCTTCAAACTCGTCAGAGAGTAGGGTAGATCAGCCACTACCGCATGTCACCTAGGCCGAGGAGTAGGAGCGGAAAGAAGGACCAGTTGGAAAGCACTTTTAAACATTTTTTGTGAGATATGTTTGTTAAATACATTTCTAATATCTATGTAAAAAACAAAAAATCATGAACTTTTAAACATATTTTACAAACTTTGTGGAATTCCATGTAAAAAAGAACTCTTTCAATTTAAGGACTAGAAGTACCAGGTATAGAACTGAGAGATCAGACTTAGAATTTGGCAATATCTTTTCTAATATCCACAGGTTGATGCATGCAAACATAACATCTGCTCTATTTTAAACACATCACTAGCACAAATGATCACATACACGCGCACACACTCACCCCTATGAACGCAAGCACCCACACCCTACCCCTATAAACACCTCCTAGATATTGAGCTCACACAACATCTTAATATTGACGAAGTCAGCACAGACGCCTCACGGTCGACAGAAACGTCTTCTCCTACTGAACTAAAATTGTCAGGAAGTCTGAAATAAACACAGAAAAAATGTGAGTACCAATGCAAGTCTACGACTTCAATTCTGGTGGACCGATTCTACTACAAGGAACCTAACCATATGAGCTACGCTTGACTTGCAAATCTCGCGCACACACAGGCAATCCTGCCAGAAATTGTGTAGTTTAGATTTTATGAGCAAGTACAAATGTACCTGTGAATCTGCACGTACGTGTGACGACGCTCACTGCGGGTGCACGCTAAGCACTATGGTGTCCGCCAACTGAAGCCGCCCCCTACAGAATGCAGGAAAGAGTGAGAGAAAGGTGGACAGTGGTATCCCCAACCCACCAGGGTTCAAATCCTGGTGTTCGCATTATTCCTGGATTTATTTCAGGATTTCCGGCAATGCGCTTTCAGTGGGAGGAGACGTTCCCGTCGATGACGAGGCCCCTACGGTGACTTCGTAAATCTCAAGATGATATGCCGGCTCAGTCTCTCGCAGGTGCTCATAGGGGTAGGGTGTGCGTGTTTGCGTTCATAGGGATGAGTGTATGCGCGTGTATATAAGCGCTTGTGTCTGTACTGATGCTCAAAAAAAAACGGCTTCTCTTCCTTTTTCCCCGACGGAAAAAGAAACAAATCTGCAGGCCAGCTACGCGGCCGAGGCCGGCTATAAAAAGACGACGCCCATATGCCTGGCCATCGATCCATCCGCAGGAGGAGGACCATCCTATTCCTAGCAGCTAGCTACGCGGCACACTTGCACTTCGTCGTCCCCAGCAATCGAGAATCTTTCGCAGATCGATCGATCCACCGGCCGGTGCAGCCAGCCCCAGTTAATTCAGGTACTGTAGCCGTGTGTGTACCCCTACTAGCTACTACCTTGAATGAATTCATGGCGTGCTTTTCTTGATGTTGGTTTGCTAGTTGCCATGTTTAGGGCTTAATTTGTGTTCATCTTGTTGTGTTCATTTGGGCGGAAAAAGAGGCTTTGCTGCTGTGTTCATGTTAGCTTTGAGCTTATTAATCGTCGTTAATTGGTTAGAATTCGACGCTGATATGCATGCCGCCGGCTTAATTGTTTCTCGTCGATTATCTACCGGTGCAATCAAGCTCACTTCATTGAACTACTTATTTGCTTGCAGTGCTGCACTAGTAGCATCTACCGCTAGCTTGATAGCAACTAGCAACATAAACCAGCAAGGGCGCTGCGATTCGCAGGAGAACTAGCAAGTTGGGATAGAGTCTTGTTTGCCGGCCGGAGGCAGCGGCACACGTGCAGTACATGGACGCCTTCGGCTGGAGCACGCAGCCTCCTGCGACGACCGTGCCGAGCTGCCCGACCGACGACGCCCTCCTCGCCGCCTTCCTGGGCACGGGCAGCTTCGAGGAGCTCCGCTCCGCCGGCGCCGGCGACGGCACCGTGAGCTCGGACGCCTACCACGGCGGCCTCGACCTGCCGTCCTGCCAGAGCGACCTCGGCCTCCTGCGGTGCCAGGACGGCGTCGCGCTTCCTGGTCCCGGCCATGGCGGCACGTCATCCAACGTCTTTCTCGATTCGGCGGGTTGTTTCTTACCGGCCATCGCCGGCCAGCTCGACGGGCCCCATGACAGGTTCACGTTCGTCCCTGATGATCCCGCGCACGCTGCCGGCTCCAACACCGCCTTCTCCGGTTACAGCACCACCACCGGAGGCGGCGGTGGCGGGAACGTCTCCTCCGGCGAGTCCAACACGTACGGCGGTGGCGGGCACGATACGGAGGTGGCGTCGCCGCCGTGCGCCGTGTCGCGGCGGGTGCAGCAGATTATCCAGGAGGCCCCGCCTCCGACGAGAAGGAACAAGATGCCGGACGAGCACCCGGCAGCGGCGACGACGACGGTGGAGGCCAAGGAACGGTGGGGCACGAACCGGGCCGCCGCACCGACGACCAGCATCACGTTCGGGAATAGCGGCGGCCGGCGCGGGTACGAGCCTGACACGGAGGCGATAGCGCAGGTGAAGGAGATGATCTACCGCGCGGCGGCGATGCGCCCCTTGCCCAGCCTGACCGGCGCCGGCGAGCCGCCTAACGCGTCGTCCAAGCCGTCGTCGAAGCCGCGGCGGCGCAAGAACGTGCGGATATCGAGCGACCCGCAGACGGTGGCGGCGCGGCTGCGGCGGGAGAAGGTGAGCGAGCGGCTGCGCGCGCTGCAGAGGCTGGTGCCCGGAGGGAGCAAGATGGACACGGCATCCATGCTCGACGAGGCGGCCAGCTACCTCAAGTTCCTCAAGTCGCAGGTCGCGGCCCTGGAAAGCCTAGGCGGGGGCGGCGCCGGCGGTGACGACGACGGCCGGTACTCGTCGGTGCAACGGTACACAGGAAGGAATTTCAACCCTTCGTCCCGTGGCATCGGCGGCGCCGGCGGCACCGTGCTCTCCTTCGGGAGAGACGGCGTCGCTGGCTACGTGAGATCCAGTAGGAACATGAACATGCAGTTGTAACAAAAACACAAGTTGCGGTGTTGATGTCACTGTGGTGACATGAGATCGAAGTATATCCATCGAGATGCCTCGATCGATCTGGCGTTTTCATGAAGGATGGATTGATTGATAGTAAAGTGTTCAGATTTACCATACGTTGACAGGAATAAAAATGTGTGATTTGTACACTTAGGAATTGATGGAAAGCTTTGTAACTTGTAATATCTAGGTAGCTAGCTAGTGTGTGCAGTTCATGTACTAAGATTGATGGCTTGCTAAGAGCAACTCCAACGCAGAGCCCCATCTTATCTGGTTGGGTCATCCGGACATAAAACTTAGCCCAATAAAAAGATCCAAACGGGCACGCATGTCCACCTGCTGTTATCCGTCCCGACCCAAACTTTTCCCAAATATGAGCCATGGGTATGGAACGAACAGAAGCAGACGCTCTCGTCGCTCGCTACCGTCCGCTCCTGTCCGCCCTGGTCCTACCTACCAGCGAGAGCGCGCATCTCTCGTCTCTCTGTACAACCTTTTCTCTCTCTCGATCCCCTCTGCTGCCACCGCTACGTCTGCCGATTCCGGTTGGAACGGAGAGGCCCGGCGGCGGGATGGGGAGCGGGGGGAGGGGGGTGCGGCACGCGGAGGGCCCTGGCGGCTGCAAGGGGAAGCGGAGAGGCACAACGGCGCGACAGCTGGAATGGAGAGGCTTGGCGGCGCGATTGGGAGCGGAGGGGCGCCGCGCGGAGGCCAGCCCGTCCCGCCTGACGCGCCACATCCAGGGCAACGTCGTCGAGCACCACGGTCTCTCCCGTGAGCCAGCTCCGGTCAACGGACACCGACCGTCGGCTGGAGGCGTTGACCACCCGGCCTGATATCGAGTCGAGCAGCAGCCAGCTGAGCGTGCACCGGCGTGATTGAGGACTCCGCCGAGAAGCCCTCCTGCAGGCCATGCCGACGAGGCGTCCGTCTCTCCACCACGCGCGACATGATGCAGACCCCCTTGTGGTGCAATCCACTACGGAGACAAGCCGACTGTGCAGGGCGGGCGCGACTGTGGCCGTAACCGCCGCCGCTGTCGCTGGGAACGGGAACACGTCGGCGAAAAGCGCCCGGTGGAAGCCGTCGCCGTCGCGAGGGGAAGCGGAGAGGCGGCGCGTGGAGGGGCCTGACGGCCTCGATGGGGAGCGGAGGGGCCCGGCGGCCACGAGGGGGCGCGGACGGGCACGGCGCCACTGAGGCGGAGGAGACGGGGCGCGTGCAAAGGAGGTGCTCGCTACCGTCTGCGCGTGTCCGCTTTTGTGTCCCGCAATGGATGCATCCTTTGCATGTCCGCGGCATGTCTGCTAGGTGGACGAATAACCCAAACGGACAAAAAAGAAAAAAATCCGTATCCGTTTGGGTCCCTGCGTTGGAGTTGCTCTAATCACCTTGTTTGGGAGATGATGTAAAGCTTAAGAAAGGAAAATTCAAATGATAAGTGCCATACATGTGGCACGAACTAACACCGTCCTTCCTGACTTTTTCAATCTGTAAAAAGCAAATAAAAAAACCAAAACTTGTCATTCAAAAGTTGTCTTGCTTTATAACTAGGGTTGTCATCCTTGGTAACTAAATTTGCCGACAAAAAAGTCAAGGCGAAATTCCTTCGCCCCACAATTGTGACACTTATCAGGGTGAAAAAAAAAATGATTGAAAGGCGCGAGCTTTTGTCTATCTGAATTCTGACATCGCCGAACTTTTTGCATGCATGCTAATAACGATGAAGGACTGATGCTGCATGCATGCACAGCACAGCACTGAAAGTTCACTTTTCTTGTCCAACCCCGAAAACTTTCTCCACTGCATGCATGCAGAATAGCATGTGTACTACATTGATTGAACTATGCATGATAGGTGTGATGATTAATTAGTTTTCCTACTAATGCTAAGCTAGAGCTAATCGCATGCATGTAGATGTGTGTACCATGACCAGTGCAGGAATTTTAGTCGCTAAAAATTTGGAGTAAAAACCTATAAGTAACAACGCGAGAACGCCATCGAAATGTGAAATGCCCAAGAAATGCAAATCCTTTTCCGTTTAGGTAGATGTAAGTTGGCCGAAAACAGAATTTGGATCAATCGGTTTTGTTTCAGAAGGAAGAAGGGTGGGGGGTCACTAGCACAACGGTTGAGGGAAGGGCGGGGCGGGTTGTTGAGGCTGGCGTGGGAGCTGCCGGCCGTGGGAGGCGGAGGCAGGCGGTTTTGGGGGGAGAAGAACAAGGAGAGCTGGAGGTTGAAGAAGGTCATCTGGCTATTCGTTTTTCATTTTAAGAATGAATCTAGTGACAAAACAAAACAGTCTGAGTACCATGGAGCAGAACATCACTGTAGCGGCATTGTTGCATTGGTACCACTGCCACTTTGGGGCTGGCTGACTGCCCGATGCCAAAAAGACATTCCCCTGTGCGTCGCCGCCCGCCTCGTTCGGCGCCAAAGTGAGGAGGAGACCACCCTCTGACCAAAGCCCGCCGTGTACGTACGTGATTGCTCCTCACATGCACCCTCTCAGTCGTCCTCTTCCTCTCTCCCTGAACCTTCGCCGGCTTTACGTGGCGGTGGCGGTGCGACTTTCGATTGGCCGCCGCCACCGCGTCCGGACGTAAACAAACTCGGCCGCCGACGAGTGCGTCACCCGGGAAGGCCGCCGGAGAAGCGAAGGCGTAGCTCGATTTGACCGTGAAAAAAGTCCAGATCGTGTACAGAGGAAGAAGAAACGAGATAAGGTCAGCCTGTCAGGTCAGATGATGAGCGGAACACGCTGAATTTCTGCTGGGATCGAGTGCGCATGTCAAACGCCATGTGAGAGGTGACGACGGGATGGATCGACGCAGGGGCAACTTGGCTCGGTGGTTTGGTGACGCGTGCTGGAACGGCTTGGGGTATTAATTCCACAAACCGAGCCTTACGTTCGCATGGCAGCTGATATGATCGATCGATTTTCTCTTTCCTTTTCTTTTATGGCGCTTACGTCGATCGCCAAGATGATGGATCGATATGTACGCACGAGCATGTAGGCAAATTTGACAATTCCGACCTCCGGACGAAATCAAATCACAGAATGAAATGCCCGTGAAGCTATTTCACGCTGATGACCTTTTTGTGTAGCGCCCGCCACGCCGGCGCCACACTCTACGGTGCAGCGTCTAACTCAGGGGCGTTGCACATCTGTCCACCATGGCAGCCCCTGGGCCCGCACCAAGCAGTGCAGCGCCTCCGTGCTAGGCGCCACACATGTAATGTGCAGCGCCTAGCCCCGGGCGTTGCACTGTGACTTAGATGCCAGCCGCGGCGGCCCTCTCCTCCCCCACCCACCCCATTGCCACCGGTTACAGAACAGAAGAGAGCCGTGGCGGCGGTCCTCTCCTGTCCCCCTCTCAATCCCCTCTCCCAAATCCTTCAGATCTGACGATTTTGTTCGTGGATTCCTTCACCAATCCATCCTAGAAGGTACCCTCCTCCGATCCCCTTCTTTCTATCCATATAATGTATGCTATTTTAAAGATTTAGAGGACCCTTGTTTGATTTGATTAGATTTGAATGTTGCATGTATTATAATCTTGCATGTACCTAATTTTGCAACCCTAGTTTAGTTTATTTTATTGAAAAGATATGGTTTGGATACATAGGTTGACATGTTGTTTATATGGAAAAGAGATTTGTATTTAATCTTGCATGAAGTAGGCCTAGTTTAGTTTATTTGTGTTGAACTTATATTTGTTTTGACAAGAATGCTTTGGATACATATACTTTGAATTTTGCATCTAGTAAGTGTACTTTAGTTTATTTGTATTCAAAAGATACGCACAGTTGACAAGAAAGCTTTTTTTCAAATTGTTAGGATGGTTTGGCTTCTCGATGATCACTGGGACAAACAACAGCGGTCGTACGCTATGTCGATGGAGCAGCGGGTAATAATGAAAGTGGCCGGTGTTATGAATTCCATGTTTATTTCAAACACAAATGCCTCATATGTAATTTATGATTTGTTTGTTTGTAGGAGCTTGCACCTCTGAAGCTTCGGTCTCACGGGGTCACCCTTGGGTGGATGCGTTATGACGAGCAGTACACACCATATGTAAGGGAGACAGGACTTCTCCCTTTCATTCAGTTGGTCAGCCGGTCGACGCCACCCAACAATGCTGCAGCACTCACCGCGCTTATTGATCATTGGAGGCCGGAGACACACTGTTTCCATCTTCGGACCGGGGAGATGACCGTGACGCTCCAGGATATGGCTATGATCACCGGTCTTCCTATCGATGGGAATCCTCTATGTATGAACACCGATTCTGATGGGTGGCGCGCGCAGATGCATGCCCTTAATTATTGGTATGGTTCCTCCGGAGCCTCGGGAACCAGAAGCAGAAGACAAGAAGAAGGAAAGAGTCGCAGCCGGTGCTCCTTTCACGTGGATTACATCGCACTTTGGTACTTGCCCTGAGGAAGCTAATGAGGACACGGTCAAGACATGTGCTCGTGTCTACATGTGGTACGTGATATCCAGGACTATGTTTGCTGATGGCACAGGCAATAATGCTCCATGGATGTGGCTGAAGGTGTTGACCGTCTTCGATAGCAAATGGAGTTGGGGTTCGGCGACACTGGCTTACTTGTATAGACAGGTATGAAGTTGTTTTGTTTTCACTTCATTGCTACATTATCAATGCAATCTTGTTGTTAATTCAACCATGTTCTCTTTTATGTGCAGCTGGACGAAGCCTGTTGTAGGCCATTTGGAGGTATTGGTGGTTGTATGCTCGCACTTTCCATATGGAGCTGGGAGCGTTTGCCGGTTGGACGACTGAAGACCGTGAAGTACGAGGATTGGGACGACAAAAACAACCCACTACGGCTCCCCACTTGGGCTTACAAGTGGGATGTGTTAAATGAGACGACGGATGATCTGTCGGTCATGTACAAGTTGTACAAGAGCGAGCTGGACGCGATCACGCCTGAGCAGGTGAATCGACATTGCATAAGTGATTATCATGCTTCTATCGTAACTCGATATCAATTTTGCATTCTATCCCATTTTGCAGGTGGAATGGGAGCCGTATGGAAAAGGAGAGAGTTTTGTTAACCCTATAGAGTTCAGGCTGAATCCGATGTGCACTAGGGATAAGGATCTCTGGCATATGCGGTGCCCACTCATATGCAACTGGGCGGTTGAGCTTCACCTGCCACATTGGGTGTTCCGCCAGTTTGGTTTGTTCCAGCCATACCAGTCGGAGTGGGAGGACACGGACAAGGTGCTACACGGGTAAGATATAATTAACCTTGAGCACTTAGCGGCTTCTCGGCGGTTTCGATGGTGGTAATATTCTGTTTCTAACTTGCAGGTTGGATAGGAAAAAGCAACGGAAGATCAAGGATTGGGCCAAGCATCACAGGAAGTATGTCGTATAGTTCGCGCTTAGTGTGGAGCAAGCTAGGGCTGGAAAATGAGCCCAGCTTCGTGAGCACTGCCCGATCGCATTCAACAACTATCTCACATGGTTTCTTGGAAGTACCCGTGTGGAGGTATGCAAGCCGACGTATGCTGAGGAGATTTTGGAAGATCCGACCGTTTTTGATGAGCTAGCCCAACACTAGTACAACGCATTAGTCAGGAAAGGCAACTCAGTGATCCCTTCAGCTCCAATGATGAACTTTGTGGTATTTGCCCTTTTTGCTTTTCCATTCGCACTATTCTCATCTTCGCTTGCCTAACACGTTAATACCGTTTTTGTTCATATCGTGCCCAGATCACGAAAGCAGCTGATGAGACCGAGACTATTCTGGAAACAACCTTCGGCTGGCAAAAGCGATGGGGAAGGTGCACTTTGAGCATTCATTAAGGTTCACATCTCCTTCAAACTAGCAATTAACATGTTTTGCTACATTCGATGTCTCATTCACTTGTATATGTTGCAGCGCCAGGGCCAAAAGTTAAGGCGGCTATCAAACCTGTTCGGTTGTCGTGACCCCGAGTATGTATCACCAGAACGGTCTAGGTCGGCGACACCATCAGATCCCACTTCGGTCCAGGGCCATGGTGATCCTTTGGAGGATGAGGATGTGGGTGTGATCACCCAAGAGGTATGGCATGAGCATATATCCAATTGTTGATGCATTGCTAACTATATCCTCACACACGGTCTTTCCATATCTTTTTTTGATGCATAGGTTGCTGATGATATGACCTTAGGGATGTACCAGGTTCGGTCTGCATACTAGTTAAAGCCTAGGAAGGGAATCAAGAAATACACACCTGAAGACTTCACCCAAAGAGGCAAAAGGATGGTCGGCACCTCGCGGATGGCGGCTTTGGATGACTATTTGGATGACGATGTGGATGACGTGGAGGAACTAGAGCCGGAGCCGGAGTGGGTTCCTCTTCCTAGGAAGGTGAAGAAGATCCCCGTCAAGAGGGGGAAGGAGCCAAAAAGCGCTCAAGGAACTAGTCATCGTCCTCTAGTTGTAATGTTGAACTTGGAGTGGTGGTAGCTCTTAGTAATGTGGAACTTATTATGTCGTTGAACTTGGAGTGGTGTGGCAGCTCTATGTTAAATTTGAAGTTGTGGTATCTCTTAGTAATGTGGAACTTGTTATGTCGTTGAACTTGGAGTGGTGTTAGTAATATTGAACTTGTTGTGATGGTCACAGTCTTTGTTGAACTTAAAGATCCTTACTATTTATTGTACGAAGTGTTGAACTGTGCCTGAAAATGACCTAGTCTAAATGACAAAAAAAACACTAAGTGTTTGTGCAGCGCCTAGCTGGGAGGCGCCACACTCTGCAGTGCAGCGCCTAGCTCCTGGGCGTTGCACTGTATAGTGTGGCGCCTCCCGGCTAGGCGTTGCACAAACACTTAGCCAATTTGTGGCATGGGAAGGCTGTCCAGAGAGCAACAGAATGTTTTGGTAGCTACAGACATGTGCAACGCCCAGCCTGGAGGCGCCACACTGAGCAGTGCAACGCCCACCAGCTAGGCGTTGCACTGCTCAGTATGGCGCCTCCAGGCTGGGCGTTGCACACGTCTGTAGCTACAAAAACATTATGTTGCTCTTTGGACAGCTCTTCCCAGGCGTGCAACGCCTCAGAGCTAGGCGTCACACGCACCAGTGCAACGCCTTGCTCTAAGGTGTTGCACGCCTGGGAAGAGCTGTCTAGAGGGCAACAGAAGGTTTTGGTAGCTAGCAAATATTCTATTGCTCTCTAGACATCTCTTCCCAGGCGTGCAACGCTTCAAAGCTAGGCGTCACACGCACCAGTGCAGTGCCTAGCTGTTGGGCGTTGCACGCCTGGGAAGAACTGTACAGAGAGCAACAGAATGTTTTCGTAGCTACAGACCTGTGCAACGCCCAGCTTAGAGGCGCCACACTGAGCAGTGCAACGCCTAGCAGCTAGGCGTTGCACTGGGACTTAGAGATTTTTTTGCATATGCACACATAGTACGATGATGTGAAGTAGGACTGATACCTAGCAAGCAAACAACTGTGAAGACAACATATGCACAAAGTACTTCACGACACATACTAGTTCATAACACATAGTACTTCAACTTGAGGAGTAGTTCATACAACCAAATTTAAGAGGAAATACATAGTACTTCACGACACATAGTAGTTCACAACCAAATCGAGGAGGAGGCATAGTAGTTTATGACACATAGTAGTTCACAACCAAATCGAAGAGCATAGTTTAGAGGATAACACGATCATCGTCCACAAGCAAGTTGAAATTGAAGATGACATAGCTCTATTGTGTAGAGCAAGGCCCCTTTCCCTTCTTCTTCTTGTTCCTCTCTTCTTCCTCTTCCTCCTCCCTTTTCCTTATGAGGTGAGCCTCCTTAACCACCCTCTCCATGAATATCTTGTTCTTCCTCTCCTCTTCTTCAGTTGCGAATGCCCAAAGTTTCATGGTTCTTTCTTCAAAATCCTTTTGACGCTTCTTCTGTGCCTCCTCACATTTCCTCACCAACGCTTGCTCCCTAGCGTACATCGCATTTGTCGTTCTCTCTCTTTCCTTCCTCTTCTTCTCAAGCTCCTCTTCCTTCTTCTTCTTTAGTGCGACTGCATCCTCATCTCTAAGCTTCTTCGCAGCCTTCTCCCACCATCCCGCCATCTCATCTTCGCCATCCTCCTTCATTGTTGGTTTGTTGGGTTGGGAAGCTGCCATACCTACAATGAGTGAAACATAATGGTCAGTAAAGACAATAAAAATAAATGGAAGAACATGTACAACAAGAACATATGAAAAAGAAGAACATATGAAAAACAAGAACATATGAAACATTATAGTTAGTGAGCAACATATGGAAATGGTCCATCAAGGTATCCAAACATTCCTCTATAACGACCTTGTCCATGTCCATCACCACGGCCAAGTCCACCACCAAGGCCAAGACCATCACCACGGCCAAGACCATCACCACGGCCAACACCACCACCACGAACTCTACCACCACCACGGCCTCTTGTAAGTCCTAGTTGCCGACCTCTTTGTTGCCTAGATCCTCTTTGGCTAACACTTGGTTGGCTTGGCACTTGTTGGCTACCACTTGGTTGCCTTGGCACTTGTTGGCTACCACTTGGTTGACTTGGAACTTGTTGGCTACCACTTGGTTGGCTTCCTTCTGTAGCTCCTTATTGGCTTGTGCTTGCATCATTTTTCTTGGACCTTTTCCTTGGTTTCATACATTTTCTTTTGTTGTGGCCATGACCTTTGCACTCCCCACAACGGGAGCTCTCACGAGGCTCTTGGAATTGGTCGTTGCCCGCTTCGCGGTGGCCACCATGGCCCCATCCGTCCATGTCGCCTCTAAGACGCTTCGTCTTACGTCTACCCCGTTTAACAACCTTCAACTTCGGATCCGGCCATAGTTGAACACCATACTCCGGCCATTGTGATTGGTCAAAATATGGGTGAAAGCGGGGAGCCCATGTTTTCTTGACCGTCATGATTGAGAACTCCGACTCCCTCATGGTGCGTGGGTGATTGATGTCCACATTCCTAACGCGACCGGCGGTATACAAATGTGAGCATGGGAGATGAAGCAACAATGGCCTCCCGCAAGAGCAATCACATTGTGTTAATGACACCTTGAAAGCCCGACCTCCATGTTAGCGGCCATCGTTTGTGGTTCCTCCTTGCTCTTTCACCTCGTACTTCCACTCTTCGTTGTCATATAATATAGCTTCTTCTGATTCCGCGTTCCGTGATTGAAATTCTAACCATTCATCAACCTTGGGTGGGAACTTGTACTTGTACTTGCGCAGGTTCTCACCCGCTATCTGTGCATCCATTTCCATCGCGTACTTTCGAAAGTATGCATTCATCTTGTCAAATGTGTATTGAACTATTGCTGTCATGGGTAATCCACGTGCACCTTTGAGCACCCTATTGAAGCATTCGGCCATATTGCTTGTCATTTGACCGTATCTCCGGCCATCTTCATCAAAAGCACGTGCCCACTTGTTCCGGTATTGAATGTGCCTATTGAGAAAGTCTTGACCCCCGGGATCTAGTTTTTTGTGTGCGAGCAATTTGTGGTACAAAGTGGCGAACCGCTTGTCGGAGAAAGCGAGACAACAATCTTGAAGGTCATCGGCCAACTCCTTAAGGCCACATGCCCTATAGAAGTTCGGACAAAAGTTCCTCATGCACCATCGATGGTGCAACGGAGCATGCCCGGGAATTTCAATCTCCACCGCGTTAAGAATTCCTGGATGCCGATCCGATATGATACAAATTTCCCTTTGAGCGGGTAACACCTTCGTCCTCAAAAGACGCAAAAACCAGTCCCAGTTGTCATTGTTCTCCACCTCAACCAAAGAAAATGCCAATGGCAACACCCGGTTATTTGCATCACTTTGCAACCAACAAGGTGCCCTTGTATTGTCCGGTCAAGAACATACCATCGATGGCGATGACCGGCCTACAGTGTTTGAAAGCCCTCACGCATTGCTCGAACGCCCAAAATTCACGGCCAAATACTCAGACTTTCCTTCCTTCACGAACCGTTGTTTGGTGCCCATGAGGCTCGACCACATGAACCATGCCCGGGTTTGTTGCGGCCATGGCTAACAACAACCTAGGGATTCGGTTGTATGCTTCCTCCCAAGTACCATACAACATCTTAAATGCGGCTTGCTTCGCCTTCCATGCCTTGCCGTACTTCACCATGTAATGAAAGATGGTTTCACAAGGTCAATGACATGTTGGACGCTCATTGTTGGAAGTGTGGATATTGAGTTGGGGAGCCTGTAAGCGATGAACTCGGACGTGAGTTGTCTGTGGTCTTGGGACACAATCTTGCCATCCACCCTTTTGCCTCGGCACATGTGAGTTGTGTTGGAAATATGCCCTAGAGGAAATAATAAAATGGTTATTATTATATTTCCTTGTTCATGATAATTGTCTATTGTTCATGCTATAATTGTATTAACTGGAAACCATAATACATGTGTGAATACATAGACCACAACATGTCCCTAGTGAGCCTCTAGTTGACTAGCTCGTTGATCGATAGATGGTTATGGTTTCCTAACCACGGACATTGGATGTCATTGATAACGGGATCACATCATTAGGAGAATGATGTGATGGACAAGACCCAATCCTAAGCATAGCACAAGATCGTATAGTTCGTTTGCTAAGAGCTTTTCTAATGTCAAGTATCATTTCCTTAGACCATGAGATTGTGCAACTCCCGAATACCGTAGGAATGCTTTGTGTGTACCATACGTCACAACGTAACTGGGTGGCTATAAAGGTGCACTACAGGTATCTCCGAAAGTGTCTATTGGGTTGGCATGAATCGAGACTGGGATTTGTCACTCCATATGATGGAGAGGTATCTCTAGGCCCACTCGGTAATGCATCATCATAATGAGCTCAATGTGACTAAGTAGTTAGTCACGGGATCATGCATTATGGAACGAGTAAAGTGACTTGTCGGTAACGAGATTGAACGAGGTATTGGGATACCGACGATCGAATCTCGGGCAAGTAACGTACTGATTGACAAAGGGAATTGTATACGGGATTGCTTGAATCCTTGACATCGTGGTTCATCCGATGAGATCATCGTGGAAATATGTGGGAGCCAACATGGGTATCCAGATCCCGCTATTGGTTATTGGCCGGAGAACGTCTCGGTCATGTCTGCATGGTTCCCGAACCCGTAGGGTCTACACACTTAAGGTTTGGTGACGTTAGAGTTGTTATGGGAAATAGTATGTGGTTACCGAAGGTAGTTCGGAGTCCCGAATGTGATCACGGACGTCACGAGGAGTTCCGGAATGGTCCGACGGTGAAGATCGATATATTGGATGAAGGGTATTGGAGTCCCAAAGTGTCCTGGGGGTACCAGGCTATGGCCAGCATGACCGAAAGGTGTTTCGGGAGCCCCGGCAAGTGTTGGAGGACCTCATGGGCCAAAGGGGAAGGGGAAAACCAGCCCGCTAAGGGGTGGTGCGCCCCCCACACCCTTTCCCACGTTATTTGGGGAGGTGGGGCGCCTCCACCTGGATTGGGAGGCAATCCTCCACCTGCTTGGCTTCGGGGGCAAGTCTCCCTAGGATTTTGCCTAGGGAGATCCAATCTGCTTGGCCACCGCCCCCTAGGGGAAACCCTAGGGCGCCTCCCCCTCTCCCCTTGCCCCTATATATGGTGGAGGGGTGGGAGGGCAGCCGCACCTCTTCCCTGGCGCAGCCCTCTCCCTCCTCCAACACCTCCTCCTCCGTAGTGCTTGGCGAAGCCCTGCTGGAGAACCACGAGCTCCACCACCACCACGCCGTCGTGCTGTCAGAGTTCTCCCTCAACTTCTCCTCTCCCCTTGCTGGATCAATAAGGAGGAGATGTCCCCGGGCTATACGTGTGTTTAACGCGGAGGCACCGTTGTTCGGTGCTTAGATCGGATTTGACAGCGATCTGAATCGCTTCATGTACGACTCCACCGACCGCGTTCTTGTAACGCTTCCGCATCGCGATCTTCAAGGGTATGAAGATACACTCATCCTCTCCCTCTCTTGTTGCTAGAATCTCCATAGATTGATCTTGGTGATGCGTAGAAAATTTTGAATTATTGCTACGTTGCCCAACAGTGGCATCGTGAGCTAGGTCTATTGCGTAGATTCTATGCACGAGTAGAACACAAGTAGTTGTGGGCATTGGTTTTGTTCAATATGCTTACCGTTACTAGTCCTATCTTGTTTCGACGGTATTGTGGGATGAAGCGGCCCGGACCGACCTTACACGTACACTTACGTGAGACAGGTTCCACCGACTGACATGCACTTGTTGCATAAAGGTGGCTAGCGGGTGCCAGTCTCTCCCACTTTAGTCGGATCGGATTCGATGAAAAGGGTCCTCATGAAGGGTAAATAGCAATTGGCATATCACCGTTGTGGCTTTTGCGTAGGTAAGAAACGTTCTTGCTAGAAACCCATAGCAGCCACGTAAAACATGCAACAACAATTAGAGGACGTCTAACTTGTTTTTGCAGGGTATGATATGTGATGTGATATGGCCAAAAAGAATGTGATGAATGATATGTGATGTATGAGATTGATCATGTTCTTGTAATAGGAATCACGACTTGCATGTCGATGAGTATGACAACCGGCAGGAGCCATAGGAGTTGTCTTAATTTATTGTATGACCTACGTGTCATTAAATAATGCCATGTAATTACTTTACTTTATTGCTAAACCGTTAGCCATAGTAGTAGAAGTAATAGTTGGCGAGACAACTTCATGAAGACACGATGATGGAGATCATGATAATGGAGATCATGGTGTCATGCCGGTGATGAAGGTGATCATGCCGTGCCTCAAGATGGAGATCAAAGGAGCAAGATGATATTGGCAATATCATGTCACTTTATGATTTGCATGTGATGTTTGTCATGTTTACATCTTATTTTCTTAGAACGACGGTAGCATAAATAAGATGATACCTCATAAAATTTCAAGAAAGTGTTCCCCCTAACTGTGCACCATTGCGAAAGTTCGTTGTTTTGAAGCACCACATGATGATCGGGTGTGATAGATTCTAACGTTCACATGCAACGGGTGTAAGCCAGATTTACACACACGAAACACTTAGGTTGACTTGACGAGACTAGCATGTACAGACATGGCCTCGGAACACAAGAGACCGAAAGGTCGAACATGAGTCGTATAGTAGATATGATCAGCATGAAGATGTTCACCGATGATGACTAGTCCGTCTCGCGTGATGATCGGACACGGCCTAGTTGACTCGGATCATGTATCACTTAGATGACTAGAGGGATGTCTATCTAAGTGGGAGTTCATTAAATAATCAGATGAACTTAATTATCATGAACATAGTCAAAAGGTCTTTGCAAATTATGTCGTAGCTTACGCTTTAGTTCTACTGTTTAAGATATGTTCCTAGAGAAAATTTGGTTGAAAGTTGACATTAGCAATTATGCAGACTGGTTCCGTATACTGAGGATTGTCCTCATTGCTGCACAGAAGGCTTATGTCCTTAATGCACCGCTCGGTGTGCTGAACCTCGAGCGTCGTTTGTGGATGTTGCGAACATCTGACATACACATTTTGATGACTACGTGATAGTTTAGTGTGTAATGTTGAATGGTTTAGAATTGAGGCACCGAAGACATTTTTTGAAACATCGCAAAACATGTGAGATGTTCCAAGAGCTAAAATTGGGATTTCAGGCTCGTGCCCATGTCAAGAGGTATGAGACCTCCGACAAGTTTCTTAACCTGCAAACTAAGGGAGAAAAGCTCAATCATTGAGCATGTGCTCAGATTGTCTGAGTACTACAATCACTTGAATCGAGTGAGAGTTAATCTTCCAGATGAGATAGTGATGGTTCTCCATAGTCACTGCCACCAAGCTATTAGAGCTTTGTGATGAACTATAACATATCAGGGATAGACATGATGATCCTTAAGCAATTCGCGATGTTTAACACCGCGAAAGTAGAAATCGAGTATGAGCATCAATTGTTGATGGTTAGTAAAACCACTAGTTTCAAGAAGGGCAAGGGCAAGAAGGGATACTTCATGAAACGGCAAATCAGTTGCTGCTCTAGTGAAGAAAACCCAAGGTTGAACCCAAACCCGAGACTAAGTGCTTCTGGAATGAGGGAACGGTCACTGAAGCAGAACTACCCTAGATACTTGGTAGATGAGAAGGTTGGCAAGGTCGACAGAAGTATATTGGATATACATTATATTAATGTGTACTTTACTAGTACTCCTAGTAGCACCAAGGTATTGGATACCGGTTCGGTTGTTAAGTGTTAGTAACTCGAAATAAAAGTTGCGGAACAAACGGAGACTAGCTAAAGGTGAGATGACGATATGTGTTGGAAGTGTTTCCAAGGTTGATGTGATCAAGCATCGCATGCTCCCTCTACCATCGAGATTGGTGTTAAACCTAAATAATTGTTATTTGGTGTTTGCGTTGAGCATAGACATGATTGGATTATGTTTATCGCAATACAATTATTCATTTAAGGAGAATAATGGTTACTTTGTTTATTTGAATAATACCTTCAATGGTCTTGCACCTAAAATGAATGGTTTATTGAATCTCGATCGTAGCGATACACATATTCATGCCAAAAGATATAAGATAGTAATGATAGTACCACATAATTGTGGCACTGCCATTTGAGTCACATTGATATAAAACGCATGAAGAAGCTCCATGTTGATGGATCTTTGGACTCACTCGTTTTTGAAAAGATTGAGACTTGCGAACCATGTCTATTGGTATATATGCATGAAGAAACTCCATACAGATGGATCGTTTGGACTCACTTGATTTTGAATCACTTGAGACATGCAAATCATACCACATGGGCAAGATGACTGAAAGGCCTCGTTTTCAGTGAGATGGAACAAGAAAGCAACTTGTTGGAAGTAATACATTTTGATGTGTGCAGTCCAATGAGTGCTGAGGCACGCAGTGGATATCGTTATGTTCTTACTTCACAGATGATTTGAGTAGATGCTGAGTATATTTACTTGATGAAACACAAGTCTGAATTATTGAAAGGTTCAAGTAATTTCAGAGTGAAGTTGAAGATCGTCGTGACAAGAGGATAAATGTCTATGATATGATCATAGAGATGAATATCCGAGTTACGAGTTTGGCACACAATTAAGACATTGTGGAAATTGTTTCACAACTAACACCGCCTGGAACACCATAGTGTGATGGTGTGTCCGAACATCATAACTGCACCCTATTGGATATGGTGCATACCATGATGTCTCTTATCGAATTACCACTATCGTTTATGGGTTAGGCATTAGAGACAACCACATTCACTTCAAATAGGGCACCACGTAATTCCGTTGAGATGACAGCGTATGAACTATGGTTTAGAGAAACCTAAGATGTCATTTCTTAAAAGTTTGGGGTTGCGACGCTTATGTGGAAAAGTTTTAGCCTGATAAGCTCAAACCCAAAGCGGATAAATGCATCTTCAAGGGACACCCAAAACAATTGGGTATACCTCCTATTTCAGATCCGGAAGCAAAAGTGATTGTTTCTAGAAACGGGTCCTTTTCGAGGAAAAGTTGCTCTTGAAAGAATTGAGTGGGAGGATGGTGGAGACTTGATGAGGTTATTGAACCGTCACTTCAACTAGTGTGTAGCAGGGCACAGGAAGTTATTCCTGTGGCGCCTACACCAATTGAAGTGGAAGCTGATGATATTGATCATGAAACTTTGGATCAAGTCACTATCAAAACTCGTAGGTTGACAAGGATATGTACTAATTCAGAGTGGTACGTAATCCTGTCTTGGAGGTCATGTTGCTAGACAACAATGAACCTACGAGCTATGGAGAAGCAATGGTGGGCCCGGATTCCGACGAATGGCTCGAGGCCATAAAATCCGAGAGAGGATCCATGTATGAAAACAAAGTATGGACTTTGGAAGAACCACTTGATGGTCGTAAGGCTGTTGGGTGCAGATGGATTTTAAAAGGAAGACGGATAATGATAGTAAGTATCACCATTAAGAAAGCTCGACTTGTCGTTAAGATATTTTTCGACAAGTTCAAGGAGTTGACTGCGATGAGACTTTCTCACTCGTAGCGACGCTAAGAGTATGTTGGAATTATATTAGCAATTACTGCATTATTTATGAAATCTTGCAGATAGGATGTCAAAACATTGTTTCCTCGACGATTTTCTTGAGGAAAGGTTGTATGTGATACAACCAGAAGGTTTTGTCAATCCTAAAAGATGCTAACAAGTATGCAATGCTCCAGCAATCCTTCTAAGGACTGGAGTAAGCATCTCGGAGTTGGAATATACGCTTTGATGAGATGATCAAAGATTTCGGGTTTATACAAAGTTTATGAGAAACTTGTATTTCCAAAGAAGTGAGTGGGAGCACTATAGCATTTCTGATGAGTATATGTTGTTGACATATTGTTGATCGGAAATGATGTAGAATTTCTGGAAAGCATATAGGGTTATTTGAAAAGTGTTTTTTCAATGGAAAACCTGGATTAAGCTACTTGAACATTGAGCATCAAGATCTATAAGGATAGATAAAAAATGCTTAATAGTACTTTCAAATGAATACATACAGTGACACGATTTTGAAGGAGTTCAAAATAGATAAGCAAAGAAGGAGTTCTTGGCTGTGTTAGTATTGAGTAAGACTCAAGACCTGACCACGGCAGAAGAGAGAGAAAGGACGAAGGTCGTCCCCTATGCTTTAGACGTAGGCTCTAAAGTATGTTATGCTGTGTACCACACCTGAAGTGTGCCTTGCCGTGAGTCAGTCAAGGGGTACAAGTGTGATCCAGGAATGGATCACATGACAGTGGTCAAACTTATCCTTAGTAACTAGTTGACTAAGGAATTTTCTCGATTATGGAGGTGGTAAAAGAGTTCGTCGTAAAGGGTTACGTCGATGCAAACTTTGACACTAATCCGGATGACTCTGAGTAGTAAACCGGATTCGTATAGTAGAGCACTTGTTTGGAATAGCTCCAAGTAGCGCGTGGAAGCTGCATCTACAAGATGACATAGAGATTTGTAAAGCACACACGGATCTGAAAGGTTCAGACCCGTTGACTAATTAACCTCTCTCACAAGCGAGATATGATCAAACACCATGGGTGTTGGATTCATTACAATCACATAATGATGTGAACTAGATTATTGACTCTAGTGCAAGTGGCAGACTGTTGGAAATATGCCCTAGAGGCAATAATAAAATGGTTATCATTATATTTCCTTGTTCATGATAATTGTCTATTGTTCATGCTATAATTGTATTAACTTGAAACCGTAATATATGTGTGAATACATAGACCACAACATGTCCCTAGTGAGCCTCTAGTTGACTAGCTCATTGATCAATAGATGGTCATGGTTTCCTGACCATGGACATTGGATGTCATTGATAACGGGATCACATCATTAGGAGAATGATGTGATGGACAAGACCCAATCTTAAGCATAGCACAAGATCGTGTAGTTCGTTTGCTAAGAGCTTTTCTAATGTCAAGTATCATTTCCTTAGACCATGAGATTGTGCAACTCCCGGATACCGTAGGAATGCTTTGGGTGTACCATACGTCACAACGTAACTGGGTGGCTATAAAGGTGCACTACAGGTATCTCCAAAAGTGTCTGTTGGGTTGGCACGAATCGAGACTGGGATTTGTCACTCCGTATGACGGAGAGGTATCTCTGGGCCCACTCGGTAATGCATCAACATAATGAGCTCAATGTGACTAAGTAGTTAGTCACAGGATCATGCATTACGAAACGAGTAAAGTGTCTTGCCGGCAACGAGATTGAACGAGGTATTGGGATACCGATGATCGAATCTCGGGCAAGTAACGTACCAATTGACAAAGGGAATTGCATACGGGATCGCTTGAATCCTTGACATCGTGGTTCATCCGATGAGATCATCGTGGAAACATGTGGGAGCCAACATGGGTATCCAAATCCCGCAATTGGTTATTGGCCGGAGAACATCTCGGTCATGTTTGCATGGTTCCCGAACCCATAGGGTCTACACACTTAAGGTTCGGTGATGTTAGAGTTGTTATGGGAAATAGTATGTGGTTACCAAAGGTAGGTCGGAGTCCCGGATGTGATCCCGGACGTCATGAGGAGTTCCGGAATGGTCCGGCGGTGAAGATCGATATATTGGACGAAGGGTATTGGAGTCCGAAAGTGTTCTGGGGGTACCAGGCTATGGCCAGCATGACCGAAAGGTGTTTGGGGAGCCCCAGCAAGTGTTGGAGGGCCTCATGGGCCAAAGGGGAAGGGGCAAACCAGCCCGCTAAGGGGTGGTGCGCCCCCCACACCCTTTCCCACGTTATTTGGGGAGGTGGGGCGCCTCCACCTGGCTTGGGAGGCAATCCTCCACCTGCTTGGCTAGGGGGGCAAGTCTCCCTAGGATTTTGCCTAGGAAGATCCAATCTGCTTGGCCGCCGCCCCCTAGGGGAAACCCTAGGGCGCCTCCCCCTCTCCCCTTGCCCCTATATATAGTGGAGGGGTGGGAGGGCAGCCGCACTGTTGGAAATATGCCCTAGAGGCAATAATAAAAGGATTATTATTATATTTCCTTGTTCATGATAATTGTCTTTTATTCATGCTATAATTGTATTATCCGGAAATCGTAATACACGTGTGAATACATATACCATAATACGTCCCTAGTGAGCCTCTAGTTGACTAGCTCGTTGGTCAACAGATAGTCATGGTTTCTGACTCTGGACATTAGATGTCGTTGATAACGGGATCACATCATTAGGAGAATGATGTGATGGACAAGACCCAATCCTAAGCATAGCACAAGATCGTGTAGTTCGTTTTGCTAGAGCTTTTCCACTGTCAAGTATCTTTCTTAGACCATGAGATCGTGTAACTCCCGGATACCGTAGGAGTGCTTTGGGTGTACCAAACGTCACAACGTAACTGGGTGACTATAAAGGTGCACTACATGTATCTCCGAAAGTGTCTGCTGGGTTGACACGGATCGAGACTGGGATTTGTCACTCCGTATGACGGAGAGGTATCTCTGGGCCCACTCGGTAATGCATCATCACAATGAGCTCAAAGTGACCAAGTGTTTGGTCACGGGATCATGCATTATGGTACGAGTAAAGTGACTTGCCGGTAACGAGACTGAACGAGGTATTGGGATACCGACGATCGAGTCTCGGGCAAGTAACGTACCGTTTGACAAAGGGAATTGTATACGGGGTTGATTAAATCCTCGACATCATGGTTCATCCTATGAGATTATCGAGGAGCATGTGGGAGCCAACATAGGTATCTAGATCCCGCTGTTGGTTATTGACCGGAAAACCGTCTCGGTCATGTCTGCGTGTCTCCTGAACCCGTAGGGTCTACACACTTAAGGTTCGGTGACGCTAGGGTTATTAGGAAGACTTGTATGTGATTACCGAATGTTGTTCGGAGTCCCGGATGAGATCCCGGATGTCACGAGGAGTTTCGGAATGGTCCGGAGGTGAAGATTTATATATGGGAAGTTGTCATACGGTCACCGGAAGGTTTCGGGGGCATATCGGTATTGTACCGGGGCCACCGGACGGGTTCCGGGGGTCCACCGGGAGGGGACACCTCTCTCGGAGGGCCTCATGGGTCGTAGTGGGTAGGGGAACCAGCCTAGGAGGGCTGGGCGCGCCCCCCCTTGGGCCCTTGCGCCTAGGGTTGGGGGGGACCCGAAAGGGGGCGCCCCCCTTTGCTTGAGGGGCAAGCCCCCTCCCTGGCCGCCGCCCCCCCTCTAGATCTCATCTAGAGGGGGCTGGCCCCCTTCCACCTTCCCCTATAAATGGAGGGGCGAGGGGAGGGCTGAACACCTGATCCAAGGCGCAGCCCCTCCCCTCCCCAACACCTCTCCTCCTCCGTTAAGTGCTTGGCGAAGCCCTGTCGGAGTACTGCCTCTCCACCACCATCACGCCATCGTGCTGCTGCTGGAGCCTTCTTCCTCAACCTCTCCTTCCCTCTTGCTGGATCAAGAAGGAGGAGACGTCATCCGCTTCGTACATGTGTTGAATGCGGAGGTGCTATCCGTTCGGCACTTAGTCATCGGTGATTTGGATCACGGCGAGTACGACTCCATCATCCCCTTTCTCTTGAAAGCTTCCGCTCGCGATCTACAAAGGTATGTAGATGCACTCCTATCACTCGTTGCTTAGATGAACTCATAGATGGATCTTGGTGAAACCATAGGAAAAATTTTATTTTCTACAACATTGCCCAACAACTCCGCCTATGTTGTCTCAACATAGCCGGTCCCAAGCCCGGGTAAAGGAGGAGGGTTGTGATAGGCTTGGCGAGCCAACGTAAAAACTCAGCCACTCTTATGGAGATGAAACCCAAAAGATTTTTGTTGGGGCGTAACCCTCTCAGCGACGCGCCACATCGGAACCCGGGTGTGGTGGAAAATGGGCAAGGGCCGGGCCGTCACCCCCCAGGTGGCGCGCCGTATCTTGATCCGGATACGGTGGCAAGTGAGCGAGGATCGGGTCGTCGCATCCTTAGTGGCGCGCTACATCGGCGCCCGGATGTAGTGGAAAATGAGCAAGGGTCTTCGCATTTGACTCGACGAGTGCGAAGGGTAAGGAAGCTAGCCGAGCCTAGGAGGATTCGCTTAGGTATCTGGAACGTAGGGTCTCTGACAGGGAAGCTTCGGGAGCTAGTTGATGTAGCGGTGAGGAGAGGTGTTGATATCCTTTGCGTCCAAGAAACCAAATGGAGAGGACAGAAGGCGAAGGAGGTGGAGGATACCGGCTTCAAGCTATGGTACACGGGGACGGCTGCAAACAGAAATGGCGTAGGCATATTGATCAACAAGAGCCTCAAGTATGGAGTGGTAGACATCAAGAGACGTGGGGACCGGATTATCCTGGTCAAGCTGGTAGTTGAGGACTTGGTTCTCAATGTTATCAGCGCGTATGCCCCGCAAGTAGGCCACAATGAGAACACCAAGAGGGAGTTCTGGGAAGGCCTGGAAGACATGGTTAGGAGTGTACCGATTGGTGAGAAGCTCTTCATAGGAGGAGACCTCAATGGCCACGTGGGTACATCTAACACAGGTTTTGAAGGGGCGCATGGGGGCTTTGGCTATGGCATCAGGAATCAAGAAGGAGAAGATGTCTTAAGCTTTGCTCTAGCCTACAACATGATTGTAGCCAACACCCTCTTTATAAATAGAGAATCACATCTGGTGACTTTTAGTAGTGGCCAACACTCTAGCCAGATTGATTTCATCCTCTCGAGAAGGGAACATAGGCGTGCGTGCCTAGACTGTAAGGTGATACCTGGAGAGAGTGTTGTACCCCAGCATAAGCTGGTGGTTGCTGACTTCCGCTTTCGAATTCGTGTCCAGCGGGATAAGCGGGCTAAAGTCGCTAGAACGAAGTGGTGGAAGCTCAAGGGGGAGGTAGCTTAGGCGTTCAAGGAGAGGGTCATTAAGGAGGGCCCTTGGGAGGAAGGAGGGGATGCGGACAATGTGTGGATGAAGATGGCGACTTGCATTCGTAAGGTGGCCTCAGAGGAGTTTGGAGTGTCCAGGGGAAGGAGAAGCGAAGATAAGGATACCTGGTGGTGGAATGATGATGTCCAGAAGGCGATTAAAGAGAAGAAAGATTGCTTTAGACGCCTATACCTGGATAGGAGTGCACACAACATAGAGAAGTACAAGATGGCGAAGAAGGCCGCAAAGCGAGCTGTTGGTGAAGCAAGGGGTCGGGCGTATGAGGACCTCTACCAACGGTTAGGCACGAAGGAAGGCGAAAGGGACATCTATAAGATGGCCAAGATCCGAGAGAGGAAGACGAGGGATATTGGCCAAGTCAAATGCATCAAGGACGGAGCAGGCCAACTCTTGGTGAAGGACGAGGAGATTAAGCATAGATGGCGGGAGTACTTCGACAAGCTGTTCAATGGGGAGAATGAAAGCTCTACCATTGAACTGGACGACTCTTTTGATGAGACCAGCATGCGTTTTGTGCGTCGAATCCAGGAGTCTGAGGTCAAGGAGGCTTTAAAAAGGATGAAGGGAGGCAAGGCGATGGGCCCGGATTGTATCCCCATTGAGGTGTGGAAAGGTCTCGGGGACATAGCGATAGTATGGCTAACCAGGCTTTTCAATCTCATTTTTCGGGCAAACAAGATGCCAGAAGAATGGAGACGGAGTATATTAGTACCAATCTTCAAGAACAAGGGGGATGTTCAGAGTTGTACTAATTACCGTGGAATTAAGCTGATGAGCCATACAATGAAGCTATGGGAGAGAGTCATTGAGCACCGCTTAAGAAGAATGACAAGCGTGACCAAAAACCAGTTTGGTTTCATGCCTGGGAGGTCGACCATGGAAGCCACTTTCTTGGTACGACAGCTTATGGAGAGATATAGGGAGCAAAAGAAGGACTTGCATATGGTGTTCATTGACTTGGAGAAGGCCTATGATAAGATACCGCGGAATGTCATGTGGTGGGCCTTGGAAAAACACAAAGTCCCAGCAAAGTACATTACCCTCATCAAGGACATGTACGATAATGTTGTGACAAGTGTTCGAACAAGTGATGTCGACACTGATGACTTCCCGATTAAGATAGGACTGCATCAGGGGTCAGCTTTGAGCCCTTATCTTTTTGCATTGGTGATGGATGAGGTCACAAGGGATATACAAGGAGATATCCCATGGTGTATGCTCTTTGCGGATGATGTGGTGCTAGTTGACGATAGTCGGGCGGGGGTAAATAGGAAGTTAGAGTTATGGAGACAAACCTTGGAATCGAAAGGGTTTAGGCTTAGTAGGACTAAAACTGAGTACATGATGTGCGGTTTCAGTACTACTAGGTGTGAGGAGGAGGAGGTTAGCCTTGATGGTCAGGTGGTACCTCGGAAGGACACCTTTCGGTATTTGGGGTCAATGCTGCAGGAGGACGGGGGTATTGATGAAGATGTGAACCATCGGATCAAAGCCGGATGGATGAAGTGGCGCCAAGCTTCTGGCATTCTCTGTGACAAGAGAATGCCACAAAAGCTAAAAGGAAAGTTCTACAGGACGGCGGTTCGACCCACAATGTTGTATGGCACTGAGTGTTGGCCGACTAAAAGGCGACATGTTCAACAGTTAGGTGTGGCGGAGATGCGTATGTTGAGATGGATGTGTGGCCACACGAGGAAGGATCGAGTCCGGAATGATGATATAAGAGATAGAGTTGGGGTAGCACCAATTGAAGAGAAGCTTGTCCAACATCGTCTGAGATGGTTTGGGCATATCCAGCGCAGGCCTCCAGAAGCTCCAGTGCATAGCGGATGGCTAAAGCGTGCGGAGAATGTCAAGAGAGGGCGGGGTAGACCGAATTTGACATGGGAGGAGTCCGTTAAGAGAGACCTGAAGGATTGGGGTATCACCGAAGAGCTAGCTATGGACAGGGGTGCATGGAAGCTTGCTATCCATGTGCCAGAGCCATGAGTTGGTTGCGAGATCTTATGGGTTTCACCTCTAGCCTACCCCAACTTGCTTGGGACTAAAGGCTTTGTTGTTGTTGTTGTTGTACAACGTTGCCTAACAGTGGTATCAGAGCTAGGTCTATGCGTAGTTCTCTATTGCACGAGTAGAACTCAAATTTGTTGTGGGCGTAGATCTTGTCAACTTGCTTGCCGCTACTAGTCTTTTCTTGCTTCAGCGGTATTGTGGGATGAAGCGGCCCGGACAGACCTTACACGTACGCTTACGTGAGACAGGTTCCACCGACTGACATGCACTAGTTGCATAAGGTGGCTAGCGGGTGTCTGTCTCTCCTACTTTAGTTGGAGCGGATTCGATGAAAAGGATCCTTATGAAGGGTAAATAGAAGTTGACAAAAAATCACGTTGTGGTTATTCGTAGGTAAGAAAACGTTCTTGCTAGAACCCAATTGCAGCCACGTAAAAGATGCAACAGCAATTAGAGGACGTCTAACTTGTTTTTGCAGCAATTGTCATGTGATGTGATATGGCCAGAAGTTGTGATGAATGATGAATGATATATTGTGATGTATGAGATCATGTTCTTGTAATAGGAATCACGACTTGCATGTCGATGAGTATGACAACCGGTAGGAGCCATAGGAGTTGTCTTTATTTTTGTATGACCTGCGTGTCATTGAAGAACGCCATGTAAATTACTTTACTTTATTGCTAAACGCGTTAGCCTTAGAAGTAGAAGTAGTCGTTGGCGTGACAACTTCATGAAGACACAATGATGGAGATCATGATGATGGAGATCATGGTGTCATGCCGGTGACGAAGATGATCATGGAGCCCTGAAGATGGAGATCGAAGGAGCTATATGATATTGGCCATATCATGTCACTACTTTATATAATTGCATGTGATGTTTATTATGTTTTATGCATCTTGTTTACTTAGAACGGCGGTAGTAAATAAGATGATCCCTTACAACAATTTCAAGAAAGTGTTCCCCCTAACTGTTCACCGTTGCTAAAGTTCGTCGTTTCGAAGCACCACGTGATGATCGGGTGTGATAGATCCTTACGTTCACATACAACGGGTGTAAGACAGTTTTACACATGCAGAACACTTAGGGTTAACTTGACGAGCCTAGCATGTACAGACATGGCCTCGGAACACAGAGACCGAAAGGTCGAACATGAGTCATATGGAAGATACGATCAACATGGAGATGTTCACCGATGATGACTAGTCCGTCTCACGTGATGATCGGACACGGCCTAGTCGACTCGGATCGTGTAACACTTAGATGACTAGAGGGATGTCGATCTGAGTGGGAGTTCATTAAATAATTTGATTAGATGAACTTAATTATCATGAACTTAGTCTAAAACTTTTGCAAAATATATCTTGTAGATCAAATGGCCAACACTCATGTCAACATGAACTTCAACGCGTTCCTAGAGAAAACCAAGCTGAAAGATGATGGCAGCAACTATTCGGAC
Source organism: Triticum timopheevii (assembly GCA_963921465.1). NCBI lineage: Eukaryota > Viridiplantae > Streptophyta > Magnoliopsida > Poales > Poaceae > Triticum > Triticum timopheevii. Next base: position 427,621,754 of record OY997262.1, read on the forward strand.
TGGGTCCGGAACCTGAGGATCATCCTCATAGCAGCCAAGAAAGCATATGTCCTAGATGAACCGCTAGGTGAAGCACCCATCCCAGAGAACCAAGACGTTATGAACGCTTGGCAGTCACGTGCTAATGATTACTCCCTCGTTCAGTGCGGCATGCTTTACAGCTTAGAACCGGGGCTCCAAAAGTGTTTTGAGAAACACAGAGCATATGAGATGTTCGAGGAGCTGAAAATGGTTTTTCAAGCTCATGCCCGGGTCGAGAGATATGAAGTCTCCGACAAGTTCTATAGTTGTAAGATGGAGGAAAACAGTTCTGTCAGTGAGCACATACTCAAAATGTTTGGGTTGCACAACCGCCTGTCCCAGCTGGAGATCAACCTCCCGGACGAGGCGGTCATTGACAGAATCCTTCAGTCGCTCCCACCGAGCTACAAGAGCTTTGTGTTGAACTACAATATGTAGGGGATGGTGAAGACCATTCCTGAAGTATTTTCAATGCTGAAGTCAGCAGAGGTTGAAATCAAGAAAGAACATCAAGTGTTGATGGTCAATAAGACCACTAAGTTCAAGAAGGGCAAGGGGAAGAAGAACTTCAAGAAGGACGACAAAGAGGTTGCCGCGCCCGGTAAGCCAGTTGCCGGGAAGAAGTCAAAGAATGGACCCAAGCCTGAGACTGAGTGCTTTTATTGCAAAGGGAAGGGTCACTGGAAGCGGAACTGCCCCAAATACTTAGCGGACAAGAAGGCCGGCAACACTAAAGGTATATTTGATATACATGTAATTGATGTGTACCTTACCAGTACTCGTAGTAACTCCTGGGTATTTGATACCGGTGTCGTTGCTCATATTTGTAACTCACAGCAGGAGCTACGGAATAAACGAAGACTGGCGAAGGACGAGGTGACGATGCGCGTCGGGAATGGTTCCAAGGTCGATGTGATCGCCGTCGGCACGCTACCTCTACATTTACCTACGGGATTAGTTTTAAACCTCAATAATTGTTATTTAGTGCCAAGTTTGAGCAGGAACATTGTATCTAGATCTCATTTGATACGAGATGGCTACTCATTTAAATCTGAGAATAATGGTTGTTCTGTTTATATGAGAGATATGTTTTATGGTCATGCCCCGATGGTCAATGGTTTATTCTTAATGAATCTCGAACGTAATGTTACACATATTCATAGCGTGAATACCAAAAGATGTAAAGTTGATAACGATAGTCCCACATACTTGTGGCACTGCCGCCTTGGTCACATTGGTGTCAAGCGCATGAAGAAGCTCCATGCTGATGGACTTTTAGAGTCTCTAGATTATGAATCATTTGACACATGCGAACCATGCCTCATGGGCAAAATGACCAAGACTCCGTTCTCCGGAACAATGGAGCGAGCAACCAACTTATTGGAAATCATACATATCGATGTGTGCGGTCCAATGAGCGTTGAGGCTCGCGGAGGATATCGTTATGTTCTCACTCTCACTGATGACTTGAGTAGATATGGGTATGTCTACTTGATGAAACACAAGTCTGAGACCTTTGAAAAGTTCAAGGAATTTCAGAATGAGGTAGAGAATCAACGTGACCGAAAGATAAAGTTCCTACGATCAGATCGTGGAGGAGAATACTTAAGTCACGAATTTGGTACACACTTAAGGAAATGTGGAATAATTTCACAACTCACGCCGCCTGGAACACCTCAGCGTAACGGTGTGTCCGAACGTCGTAATCGCACTCTATTGGATATGGTGCGATCTATGATGTCTCTTACCGATTTACCGCTATCATTTTGGGGATACGCTCTAGAGACAGCTACATTCACTTTAAATAGGGCACCGTCTAAATCCGTTGAGACGACACCGTATGAATTATGGTTTTGGAAGAAACCTAAGTTGTCGTTTCTAAAAGTTTGGGGATGCGATGCTTATGTCAAGAAACTTCAACCTGAAAAGCTCGAACCCAAGTCGGAAAAATGCGTCTTCATAGGATACCCTAAGGAAACCATTGGGTATACCTTCTACTTAAGATCCGAGGGCAAGACCTTTGTTGCCAAGAACGGATCCTTTCTGGAAAAAGAGTTTCTCTCGAAAGAAGTAAGTGGGAGGAAAGTAGAACTCGATGAAGTACTACCTCTTGAACCGGAAAGTAGTGCAGCTCAGGAAAATGTTCCTGTGGTGCCTACACCAACTGGAGAGGAAATTAATGATTATGATAAAGGTACTTCGGATCAAGTTGCTACTGAACCTCGTAGGTCCACAAGGACACGTTCCGCACCAGAGTGGTATGGCAACCCTGTCCTGGAAATCATGTTGTTAGACAACGGTGAACCTTCGAACTATGAATAAGCGATGGCGGGCCCAGATTCCAACAAATGGCTTGAAGCCATGCAATCCGAGATAGAATCCATGTATGAAAACAAAGTATGGACTTTGACAGACTTGCCCGATGATCGGCGAGTGATAGAAAACAAATGGATCTTTAAGAAGAAGACGGACGCGGATGGTAATATTACCATCTATAAGGCTCGACTTGTCGATAAGGGTTATCGACAAGTTCAAGGGGTTGACTACGATGAGACATTCTCTCCCATAGCGAAGCTGAAGTCCGTCCGAATCATGTTAGCAATTGCCGCATACTATGATTATGAGATATGGCAGATGGACGTCAAAACGGCATTCCTTAACGGGCATCTTAAGGAAGAACTATATATGATGCAGCCGGAGGGTTTTTTCGATCCTAAGAACGCTAACAAAGTATGCAAGCTCCAGCGATCCATTTATGGGCTGGTGCAAGCATCTCGGAGTTGGAAGATTCGCTTTGATGAGATGATCAAAGCGTTTGGGTTGATGCAGACTTATGGAGAAGCATGCGTTTACAAGAAAGTGAGTGGGAGCTCTGTAGCATTTCTCATATTATATGTAGATGACATACTTTTGATGGGAAATGATATAGAACTTTTGGACAGCATTAAGGCCTACTTGAATAAGTGTTTTTCAATGAAGGACCTTGGAGAAGCTGCTTACATATTAGGCATCAAGATCTATAGGGATAGATCAAGACGCCTCATAGGTCTTTCACAAAGCACATACCTTGATAAGATTTTGAAGAAGTTCAAAATGGATCAATCCAAGAAAGGGTTCTTGCCTGTATTGCAAGGTGTGAGATTGAGCTCGGCTCAATGCCCGACCACGGCAAAAGATAAAGAAGAGATGAGTGTCATCCCCTATGCTTCAGCCATAGGATCTATTATGTATGCCATGCTGTGTACCAGACCTGATGTAAACCTTGCCGTAAGTTTGGTAGGAAGGTACCAAAGTAATCCCGGCAAGGAACACTGGACAGCGGTCAAGAATATCCTGAAGTACCTGAAAAGGACAAAGGACATGTTTCTTGTTTATGGAGGTGACGAAGAGCTCGTCGTAAAGGGTTACGTTGATGCTAGCTTCGACACAGATCTGGATGACTCTAAGTCACAAACCGGATACGTGTATATGTTGAATGGTGGAGTAGTAAGCTGGTGCAGCTGCAAGCAGAGCGTCGTGGCGGGATCTACATGTGAAGCGGAGTACATGGCAGCCTCGTTGGCAGCGCATGAAGCAATTTGGGTGAAGGAGTTCACCGACCTAGGAGTCATACCCAATGCGTTGGGGCCGATCAAACTCTTCTATGACAACACTGGAGCTATTGCCCTTGCCAAGGAGCCCAGGTTTCACAAGAAGACCAGGCACATCAAGCGTCGTTTCAACTCCATCCGTGAAAATGTTCAAGATGGAGACATAGATATTTGCAAAGTACATACGGATCTGAATATCGCAGATCCGTTGACTAAACCTCTCTCGCGAGCAAAACATGATCAACACCAGAACTCTATGGGTGTTCGATTCATCACAATGTAACTACATTTTTGGCTCTAGTGCAAGTGGGAGACTGTTGGAAATATGCCCTAGAGGCAATAATAAAAGGATTATTATTATATTTCCTTGTTCATGATAATTGTCTTTTATTCATGCTATAATTGTATTATCTCGAAATCGTAATACACGTGTGAATACATAGACCATAATACGTCCCTAGTGAGCCTCTAGTTGACTAGCTCGTTGGTCAACAGATAGTCATGGTTTCCTGGCTATGGACATTAGATGTCGTTGATGACGGGATCACATCATTAGGAGAATGATGTGATGGACAAGGCCCAATCCTAAGCATAGCACAAGATCGTGTAGTTCGTTTTGCTAGAGCTTTTCCAATGTCAAGTATCTTTTCCTTAGACCATGAGATCGTGTAACTCCCAGATACCATAGGAGTGCTTTGGGTGTACCAAACGTCACAACGTAACTAGGTGACTATAAAGGTGCACTACAGGTATCTCCGAAAGTGTCTGTTGGGTTGACACGGATCGAGACTGGGATTTGTCACTCCGTATGACGGAGAGGTATCTCTGGGCCCACTCGGTAATGCATCATCATAATGAGCTCAAAGTGACCAAGTGTTTGGTCACGGGATCATGCATTACGGTACGAGTAAAGTGACTTGCTAGTAACGAGACTGAACAAGGTATTGGGATACCGACGATCGAGTCTTGGGCAAGTAACGTACCGTTTGACAAAGGGAATTGTATACGGGGTTGATTAAATCCTCGACATCGTGGTTCATCCGATGAGATTATCGAGGAGCATGTGGGAGCCAACATGGGTATCCAGATCCCGCTGTTGGTTATTGACCGGAGAACCATCTCGGTCATGTCTGCGTGTCTCCCGAACCCGTAGGGTCTACAAACTTAAGGTTTGGTGACGCTAGGGTTATTAGGAAGACTTGTATGTGATTACCGAATGTTGTTCGGAGTCCCGGATGAGATCCCGGACGTCACGAGGAGTTCCAGAATGGTCCGGAGGTGAAGATTTATATATGGGAAGTTGTCATACGGTCACCGGAAGGTTTCGGGGGCATATCGGTATTGTACCGGGGCCATCGGAGGGGTACCGGGGGTCCACCGGGAGGGGCCACCTCTCTCGGAGGGCCTCATGGGCCGTAGTGGGCAGGGGAACCAGCCCAGGAGGGCTGGGCACCCCCCCCCCTTGGGCCCTTGCGCCTAGGGTTGGGGGGAACCCTAAAGGGGGCGCCCCCCTTTGCTTGGGGGGCAAGCCCCCTCCCTGGCCGTCGCCCCCCCCCCCTCTAGATCTCATCTAGAGGGGGCCGACCCCCTTCCCCCTTCCCCTATAAATAGAGGGGCGAGGGGAGGGCTGAACACCTGATCCAAGGCGCAGCCCCTCCCCTCCCCAACACCTCTCCTCCTCCGTTAAGTGCTTGGCGAAGCCCTGTCGGAGTACTGCCTCTCCACCACCATCACGCCGTCGTGCTGCTGCTGGAGCCTTCTTCCTCAACCTCTCCTTCCCCCTTGCTGGATCAAGAAGGAGGAGACGTCATCCGCTCCGTACGTGTGTTGAACGCGGAGGTGCTTTCCGTTCGGCACTTAGTCATCGGTGATTTGGATCACGGAGAGTACGACTCCATCACCCCCTTTCTCTTGAAAGCTTCCGCTCGCGATCTACAAAGGTATGTAGATGCACTCCTATCACTCATTGCTTAGATGAACTCATAGATGGATCTTGGTGAAACCGTAGGAAAATATTTATTTTCTGCAACGTTCCCCAACACGCACCTCTTCCCTGGCACACCCCTCTCCCTCCTCCAACACCTCCTCCTCCTCCGTAGTGCTTGGCGAAGCCCTGCTGGAGAACCACGAGCTCCACCACCACCACACCGTCGTGCTGTCGGAGTTCTCCCTCAACTTCTCCTCTCCCCTTGCTGGATCAAGAAGGAGGAGACGTTCCCGGGCTGTACGTGTGTTGAACGCGGATGCACCGTTGTTCGGTGCTTAGATCGGATTCGACCTTGATCTGAATCGCTTCGTGTACGACTCCGCCGACCGCGTTCTTGTAACGCTTCCGCATGGCGATCTTTAAGGGTATGAAGATACACTCATCCTCTCCCTCTCTTGTTGCTAGAATCTCCATAGATTGATCTTGGTGATGCGTAGAAAATTTTGAATTATTGCTACGTTCCCCAACAAGTTGGCACACAACTCACTACGTGCCAAGTGGGACCTCCTTTCCATGGTCTTGCACGCACAATCCATGGACATATTTCATCTTCACATGAACATGCAATAGTGTAGCGCACATTGACGTCCGAGTTCACCACCTTGTGTGGACGATAATACATAACCGAGTAGTTGTCGAGCTACATCTTCAATTCCAAGAAGGTTTCGAACATAGACCCTTTAGATCCGGTTCTTGTCGTCTCCCAAATCACGGTGAGAGCTTGGCCTAACCCCAATAGATATACATTGGCCACCATCTACCATGGCTTCATCCGCGAGACTAACATCCTTGAACAATGTAGTCTGATGATCCCGACCGAATAGCTTCTCGAAAGCTTCGCCTCCTTCACCGTGAACCTCTCCGCATCAACTTGTTCGTCGGTACCATCGTCATCCGAGTCCGATGCATATGCACGGGAAAAATGGATAGAATGGTCCATTGTCTCTTGCAAATGATATTTGTCGATATCACCCACATTGTTGTCATGGAGATCAACTTCATTGTCATCGTCTGCATACTCATCATTCTCCTCTTGCAAAGCTTCATCTTGGTTGTTTGTAAACGGGCTCAATGTTGGCCTCACTTCTTGGGTCAAAAGAGGTTCAATAATTTCATCTCGCTTCAAGGGTAGGGGGCTACTAGCAACCAAAGGGGAGGGGTTCCGGTTCAAGTCCAAATGCAAACTTGAATCAACCTTCTTCGTTGCAAATAACTCAAGAGCCTTGTCTAGTGATTCGGCCACCGTTTCCTTGTATGCAACCCAATGTTGCTCCGAGTTGACACGCATTATCTTCCAATGGATGTGCATTCCAAAACCTACATTATGCCTTCCCTCCAACTCAATGATATCACTAGGGTCCATCCAATTCAAATCTTTCCTCACTTGTTGCAATAGCTCCGCATAGCTAGGACTACTATCAAACACCATGTCAAGCTCATCTGGGTCCGGTTTAATATTGCCTTTCAAGAAGGCGTCTTTGTCCCCATGATGAACAAACACGCATGTTCTTCCCATCCCTATAAGCATTCAAACAACACAACGTAACGTTTCTTCCATGAGTATTAATCCAAGGATTAACAAGGAATACAAACCCTAAAATATATATCAAACAACAACCCTAACCATAACCATAACCCTAGCCCTAAACCTAACCCTGGCATCAACATAAGAACACCCATAAGAATAACCCTAACATACTAACAAAGCCTAATCATAGGAAATTGGCAAACAAACATCTCACATCTCCATGCAAATCTCTAGATCCAAACAAAACTAGGGTTTCCCCAAACTAGCAATAAATGAGCAAATTGATAACATTACTTGGACCAAAATAAGGGGATCAGAGAAGATTACCTTGAGGGAGGGTTTGACTTCGAAATCCACGGACAAATTCGCCAAATTTGCAAGATTTGGGAAAGGATTTGAGAGGGGGAGAGAGTGGGAGAGGGGGAAAATCTCGGGTTGGGGTGTGTGGGGTGGGGGGAGGGGGGAGGGGGGCCAACCAAGTGGCTGGATAAGTCACAGTGCAGCGCCCGAGCGCCAGGCGCTGCACTTTAAATGTGTGGCGCCTAGCTCGAAGGCGTTGCACTGCTGGGTGCGGGCCCAGGGGCTGCCACGATGGACAGATGTGCAATGCCTCAGAGGTAGGCGCTACATCGTAGGGTGTGGCCCCTGCGTGGCGGGCGCTACACAAAAAGGTCATCGGCGTGAAATAGTTTCATAGGCAGTTCATTCTGTGATTTGATTTCGTCCCGAGGTCAAAATTGTCAAATTTGCCGAGCATGTACGTGTAGGTTTTTTTTTCAGGTGAAAATATTGTATTACTCATCTCCAAAATTCATACAATCAATCGCAGCTAGCTCCAAAGCATCGAGAGGGCCAGAGCCTAACAAAGTCATGATTCTACCCTCTAGACGAGCAAATTTAGCTAAGCTATCACTAACCTTATTTTGGCAACGATTAACATGAGTAATACAATTTCCACGAAGAGACATAAGATAACTTATCTCTTTAATGGAGGACGAGTAAACCTATATATCAACCTCCGTAGCCTGGATCAATTTCACTGCAGCAATTGAATCCATCTCAATCTCCACTGGTAGCTCACTTCTCTCGATAGAGAAAGACAAACCTTTCATGCATGTACATAATTCGGCTTCAAGTGCTTCTCGACAAGAACACAGTTGCCTGCAAGAAGAGAAAATGATGGCACCCTTGTCAACTCTTGGCACCATTCCAGCACCTGCCGACCCATCATCCACGTAGGAACCATCGGTGCAAAGCTTCACACAGCTGGCTTTTGGAACAGTCCACTTGGGACCTGCTGCACTCATTACGCATGTGGCCTGGCCCCCAAAGAATTATGCATCAGACATGTGATTGGGCGTTTTTTCTGTGTGTGAGAATTACAATGATATTTTTCTATTTCAACCATAAACTCTTTAATATATAATAATAATATATTGATATTTATTGCTCCCTCCAAACGGGTGCATAGGGCATGCACGTGTTCCTAGGTCATCAATTTGACTAACAAAATACTACCAAAATTATATGTTTAGAAACTTTTTTCAATTACAAATCCAATGGCATGCTTTTTATGGTATACAATACATGATTTGTTAGTCAAACTAAGGACGTAGAACCCGCACCAACCTTATAAATTTGACAAAAGTAGCTGCAATACAATGGTTTGTTTATTGTGATATTGTTAGATACACTTGGTAAGATGAACCATTTGGGTGAATGCTTACCTTCTCTAATCCATTTGACCTAGGCTCCACAGGAGCAAGTGATACATCACTAAAAAATAGTCAACCAAATGTCGATAGCTGGATGTTTTTCTGCGATCGATTCGTAGTATATCCCTCATTCGTTGTACTATGTCTTTGTATCAAATAAATAGATCCAAGAATTTCTAGACCATGTTAGATCACCGTGAAATTTGTAGCTATTTTCTCTAACTATAAGAAGGGGTGTGCTTCATATAGTAGTCTAGAACAACCAGATAGCCGCCTATATGTGCCTTGTGTAGTTTGCCTATATTTAATTGTTTGTCGTCAAGAACATAGAATCGAGTAAATCTACCGTACATATTTCAGAATAACCGTGAATATATGAAAATGGTGAGATGTTGACCATATGGACCAAACACCTAATATAAAAAAAATAGAATGGTCATATTTTTCATTAATATCGAAGTTTGTAAAAGCTTCATTTCTTAATCAATATGGATTCTCGGATGAAAATAATACATGTGAACTTGAGTGCATCATCTAAAATAAATCGTTATATAAAAAGTTTATCGCCTAATCTAGGAAAAAATATGATGGTTATGAATTTTTATTAATATTGGTTAATACAAATCAACTTTTGGATCAGTTTTCAACTCCTTAAGAAGTATGGTCTGTTACCAATGATACAACTTTTGGGATTATTTAATACTCCCTCCGTTCCGAAATATTTGTTTTTTTAGAGATTTCAAATGGACAACACATACGGATGTATATAGACATAGTTTCGAGTGTAGATTCACTCATTTTGCTCCGTATGTAGTCACTTGTTGAAATCTCTAGAAAGACAAATATTTAGGAACGGAGGGAGTACTAACCGCAAATTAGAATTCTACCAATCCATTTTTTCTGCTACGTGCTTAGGTAGTTCTGAATCAAATTAACACATGCCTGTGTACGAAAAATAATAATAAAGAAATAAACTAATGCACTGAAAAGAAACGGAAGAAAAAGAAAGCGTTGGTGTCCGCTGGGCCGGCCCATTCTGACAATTGTTGGCCAAACCATCGGTCATGTGACAATTGATGGCCAAACCATCGGTCCGCAAATGCAAGTCGGGGCAGGCGGACCTGCTGAGGGAGAGCAGAAGCTGACATGGTGGACATGTTTTCGCATGGGATATATATTTTTAGAATGTTTAAGGTATTTTTAAGTTTGCTCAACATCAATTCTTGATTTATCTGAATTTTCTATAACGATCAGTTACAACGTGAGTTCTAGGTTTTTTGTCCTTCTTGTTCAATAACAATAGATTCTTGGTATTTTCTCCTTCAAATCATTGCAATAAACAATAAGTTGCCGCTAGAGGAGAAGAGTTTCATCTAGTGGAACCACGCCTGACAAGACCGATTTTCTGAAGCAGTAAACGCACTCAACATGTTTATTAAAGAACGGAGAAAAAAAACCATCCAATGTTGTTCTTCAGTAGATTCAGTTAATCTCACTTCATTCCAATCTAGATAACCTTAGTATGGAACACAGGTTCAGAAAAAATAATCTGATCGGGAGTGACACGACTATTAGTGCTGGAAGCACGCACACCATTGATCCATCATGGCAACCACAGAAACGGCAATGGTCCTTAGTTCTCTCATTTTCTATGGGTTTGTGTGTCGAGATGTCTACCTCTCAAACTGTTCCTGCCGCCGAGTTTACCCGGTGGTGTTGGATGCGGGGCTCGCATGGTGGCGCTCGAAGATGATGACGGGCAGGTGAGGGGGTCGTGGTTCGTGGACTCGGCTCTAGCTTTCGGCTTATACCATCATGTAACAATATGACCTGTCTAGACCAATTTGGCACCGTAGGAAAATTATCAATTATGTTTGATATTATAACTGCTGCTCTCACCAACTACACTGGCTCATGCATAAGTACACAACAATGCACACATGAAGAAGCCACTGAGCTGTTGGAGTGATTTTAAGATTCTAAGATTTGGTCACCTTCTGAAATTTAAAAAACAAAGTTCTCCTAGTAGCAACTTGGAACAGATTTATTGCAAAACAAAATTATGATACTATTACAAGCTGATACGACACCACATAAGTATTATGCCAACAATACGCACTACAAGAGACCATACACTCATACAGGAAATACCGATAGACATATTTCACATGGGTGGGTTCTGATCTAGTTGGTAGATAAAACTCATGAAAGATTAGAAACTTCAGACGGTTTTACACCTTCAGCAAGAACTTGAAGATACCTTGGAACAGGCGGCATTTCAACATTAACCAACCCTTCTAGGATCTGAACAATTTCCCCCATGGTTGGCCTGGAGCTCTCACTGTCTTGAACACACCAGCAGGCAACCATGCATGCCCTTTCGAGCTCCCTTAGGTCCACATCAGTGACAAGTTCGGAATCAATCAATGTTTGCACATCTCCCTCCACTAGCTTCCTCACTACCAACATAGGAAAAAATGTATTTGCACTCGTGCCAGTATGCATATTGTTCCTCTTGCTAGATATAATCTCAAAAAGCATCATTCCATAGCTGAAAACATCAGCCTTTGTTGTGATAGCCTCACCACTTATCCACTCAGGTGCAAGATACCCTATGGTGCCTCTCATTGATGTTAAAACCCTGCTAAAATCTCGGCCAAGGAGCTTTGCCAATCCAAAGTCTGCCACCTTTGGGATTAGTGATTCACCCAATAATATATTTTCTGGCTTGATATCACAATGTATGATGCAATCCCTGCACTCCTCGTGCAGGTAAGTTAATCCCCGTGCAACTCCGGTCGCGATTTGGTATCTTGTGCTCCAACTTAAAGGCGCACTGCTGCTCCTAAACAGATGATGATCCAGTGAACCATTGGGCATATACTCATAGACGAGCAACCGCTTTGTTCCTTCGGAACAAAAACCAAGTAGTTGAATCAAGTTGACATGCTGAATTGTTCCAATAGTACTCACTTCAGCCCGAAATTGCTTCTCCCCTTGACGGAGGCCCTCTAGCTTCTTCACCGCCATTATAGTTGCGTCTGGTAGAACCCCTTTGAACACAGAGCCAAAAGCTCCCACGCCCAATATCTCAGAGAAATTTTTGGTAAGGAACTGCAGATCATTGTATTTAAAGCTGATCAGAGATCCCTTAGCAAGATTCATACCGTTAATTCTTCTCCTCCTGCGGAGAAGGAAATATAAAGCGATCACTGCACAACCTAGAGCAGCAACTCCACCAACGGCTACTCCAGCAATCCACCGTTTCTTGGTTCTTGAATCTGGTAACTCAGAGGCTGCCACCCTTATATGAATGTTATCCAGAGAACCGTCAATGGTGTCTTGCAAATTCAGAAGTTCCGCATACCAAAGTGAGCATGTGCCATTATAAGAGTAAGCGGTACATGAACAGTTGTTCAAGCAAGCTGATTGGCAGTTCTGATTGCTGGTACCCTCAATACTAGTATATGATTTGTCAGGCAGTTTCACACTGTTGATTGTATAGAACCTATCCTGCTTTTCTTTCTCCAAGCCCTTGCTGCTACACTGCAACTGGACATTTCTCCTACAGCCTGCAGTTGGGTCGCCCAGATTCCAACTATTTGGATCACGCTCACTGAAGCCCTTGAGGCAGCTACACGATGATGACAGGGCACTCCCACTGCACTTGCTGTAAGCTTCACAAAATCCATACACATCGCAGTTGGCTTTTGGTTGTGAAAAATAGACCACCCAGGCCTGTGCAGCCTCCACCCATACAGAAGACTGTGTTTGACCAGACACTCCAAGGACATGCCTTGATAATATTCTATCATCGGTGACATTGTAGGTGAAGTATGTTTCCTGGTCATTGTCAACAAACTGATAAGTGTATGGGGTGTTGGGATAGGTATTTGCACGCGACAACTCCGGCATGTTAGGAAATGAGCTGCCGGTCCAGTTGCCAGTGTCCCAGTACACCATGGAGCTATTCCATAGGATGATGTATTGCTTTGAGCCATTTGGATCCATCTCCACGGTGAACATTCCTGGCGCTGGATCACCATTGTTTTTCCAAGAAATGATCCGGTTGGACACACCAGTCACCTTGTTAAAACTGAGCTTATTACCTGGGAGCCATGTGTCTGTCATATCATCGAAACTTTGCCAGACCACATGGGAGCTGTTGGACTTGTGTCTAACCACTAGGTTCCCTGTGTCAAGGAGCACAGCAATGGTGGAGTTAAAAGCTTCATTGGTTGAGTTGCTTGACCAGACAATCGATTTGGACTGACGGAGGAGAATATTTCCGTCGTCAGAGATCGTCAGGCTTGATGAGGCTGGATCAGATATTGGTTTCTCCCTGTTGGCTACCCATACAATAGTTTGCACCGGGATTTTGTTGTACCAAATACCCACGTACCAGCTGCCTCCAGATCCTTCACCTATCCATATATAAAATGATCAGTGAAGTCAATATAATTGATAGATCGACACACAAAATACATATAATTATAAATGAAAGAATGGAGAACATATGATTTTGAAATTTAGTCCTTATATAAATATGATGATGTTTCAAACTGTAGTATTACATTACTGGCAATACAAGATTGTTTCAGAGAACACACACACACAGATAGTGCCACTATTATTCATAAAAGGCACATCCAAAATACTAGTATAGTTTTTGCTAGTATCTAGAATTAATTCCCTGGTATCTACTAACACGTCGATAGTAAGTCTTGTAAAATTATAGGAGCTTGCATATATTTCCATTACTATTATTTTGTAAATGATGGTAGGCAACTCCATAAATCTGCCCAGAAGCTCCCACCAAAGATTGCTCGGTGCCATCGATCCGCACTGCTTTGACTTGTGGTGGAACCAACCTACCAAGATTTAAATCATAAATTTGGCACTAGTGCTCACATTTTTATGTATTTATTTTAGGCTTTCCATCTATGTTTGTTCAGTGGAGGAAACGTTCCCATCGACGAGGCGTCTACAAGGACTTTGTCGATCTCAAGAAGTTCTGGCAGCTCAATATCTCAGAGGTGCTAATAGAGATAGAATGTATATGTGTGCGTTTATAGGGGTGTCCATGTGGAGTCATGTATGTGAGTACTTGTGATTGTACTGTGTTAGAAGAGCCACTTCCAGTAAAAAAGACTCATCCAAAGGCCACACTAAAAAAAAATACTTTGTTGTTTCCCCCACACGCCAAACCAACTAGCACGTAATTAATTTTCAAAACTTCAAAAAAAATTGCATGTAAAAATAAAGGGACTGCCTATATACCAATCAACTGAAAAGGGAATTAGGCCCGGTCGAATAGTTTTCAGCCTTTCGACGTAGATCCAACGGCTTAGGTACCTTCTTCTACCTCTCAACCGTTCTCATGTTCATCTTCTACCCCCGAACGAGCCACCGACCTAACCACCTGCTGCCGCCGCCTGCAGCTAGCAGCGCTCTTGCGATTGGCTCACAGCCCCGCCCTCCCCTCAACTACAGGCCACCACCGTGCTACCGCTGCCTCCGGCCACCCTCTAACCCTGGCGATGACCGATTTTTTTCGGCGAACTTGCACCACCCCACACCCATAAGATAGATAATGGGGTAGCCTTCTCCAGCGAGCTCACCACCCTCCACAGGCCCACACCCCTAAGATAGATACTGGTGTGGCCTTCTCTGGCAAGCTCCTTCTTTCCTTCCACTGTTCCTTCCTTCACGTGAAAATCGACTGACCCAAATTCCAAATTCCCGACTCACATATAGTGTTGCGAAAAATAAAATCTATGCAACCCCAAAAACATAAGCAGCACAACGAACCGCTAGCAAACCCCACAAAAAAAAAAAAACCCGAAGCGCTAGCAAACATAAGCACGACTGGGGCAGTGTACACGGCGACTGACACTACTCAGGAGGAGGGAGGAAACTAAGAAGACGTACGGTGGTGGATGTTAGTTACCTTGAGGCCGGAAGAACCCGAGCGCGAATTTACCACGCTGCGAGATCAACTTCTGGTCCCCGGAGAGCGGCCGGCTCGCCGTGAGCGTGTCAGTGGCATTCGAGGACGACCCATGCGACGGGACCAGCAGTGCCACGACGACGAGCAAGTGCAGGAGCAGGAGGAGGAAGCATGAAGGAGGAGGAAACCAGCTCGCCATGGACTCAAATCGATGCTGTACTATGATGGACCGATCAGCCGCCTGGCGGTCGCTATATATGGTTCGTTAGTCTTCACACGCGCATACCGGCACCATACCTGGTCCATGTTTAGTCTCCACACGCGCATACCGGCACGACAACTGATCCGTGCTGTGCCAAATTGATTGGTGGTTTTTGGAGATTTTATTGATTCAAAATATAGCATCAAGGTGACACAAATATAATGAGCACACATCCAGACTTTATATGATTATTAGGATGGACACAGCCAACATCAATATACACATACCACTAAAAAACATCAATATACACATAAAATATCACGCTGACAAAGAGCAAAACTATACAAGATCGAAACTCTGCCTTGACGAAAGAAAGCGGGGGGGGGGGGGGGGGGGGGGGGGTGAGCATCAAAACAACAATCGATGAACTATAACAACGCCCATCGGCCCATCATTTGACATTACGGAGACAACAAGAAAAATTCTTCAGCGGCGATGTCTTCAGAAAAGGAGCAACGCTCAAGCACCATTGTCGTCAGATGTAACCACCAATGGTTAGATCTCGGGTTTTCACCTTGAAGGCAAAGGTTGAACAACTACAAGCAATGTCTTAAAAAAATTAACGACAAAAAGACATTACCATGGTCGGGTATAACCAATTAGAATTAGATTTACCATAAAAAAAAGAGTTAGATCAAAGGCTTTCACTCAGGACCAGGTACTCGGGAAGCACCACCAAATCAAAGTTATCAAGTAACGTCGCTATTATTTTTTCCGATCTCAATGCTTAGCAGGTCTTAACGTAAGATGACCGCACAAGCAGCTAGTCAAGCCGCTGATGACGATGTTACACATGTATGCCCGATGAATATTGACCAGCTCAGTCTCAGCTGACTTGTGCGATGTGACGCATCTGGCTCGCCCGTGGGTGCGCGGCCGCACGGTCGTTGGTCATAGTTATCATCTTCACCGTGGCGCCGTATGGTAGGAGCCGTTGCCGAACGTCAGTAGACCGCAGCGTCGATCGTGACCGCCAATTCCGCCGTGCGTTTGAGACGGTGTGGACTGTGGAGCGTGCTGGTTCTACCACTCTTCGGGGTCTCAGTATTTAACCAAAAACTACCACATTTCACGGAAACGTGTTGAAAAATTACCACTTTACGATCTTGTGCGAAAAACTATCACTTTTTTCTAATCCATGACAAAAAACTACCAAGTCGCAAAATCGCTCGCTTCGCCCGCGCTAAGCACAAAACTGACCGCTTGAGCCCACAAACCAGGTGCCAGCGAGCCCCCTCGGCCCGTCCGGCTCGGCCGCCCCGGTGTCGAACAGGGCGCCGCCGTCGCCGGGGGCTCTGTTGCTGCCGCTGCCGCTGCCGGTGCTCTGGCGCCGGTCGGCCTTCCTCGGAATGCGGCCGCCGTAGGAGGTGCCGAGGAGGCCCCAGCCATCCTCGTCGGAGAGATCCCAGCCGAAGCGCTCGGCCATCTCCTGGAGGACGCGCCCGGCGCGCCGGCGCCCGCGGCGGCCCCGAGCGGGCGGAGGAGGGGGATCCTGGCGAGATCCTGACCCCGGTTGACCTCGGCCGCTCGCGCCCCGCCGTGTTCGGCCGCGCCCGGCTTCCTCTTCCGCGCCCTGCGGCGTGCTCTACGCGCCCACGCGCCACGCCCGCCGCCGCGCGCTCCCGCCAGCGTGCGCGCCCACGTCCTTCCGCACCTGCGCCGCGCGCGCCCTCCCTCTCGCCCTGGCTGCGCCCAGCTCCCGCTCCGCTGCTCCCTGGCCAGCTCCTCGCCGCGGCCGCTGGCGCCCCGCCCCGTTTTTGCCCGCGCGCGCATCTAACCGATTTCGCCGCCTGGGTGCGCCCCGCCAAGGCCGACGACGTCGTCTGGGCCAACACCGAGGACGGTCTTGGCCCTCCCCCCGCCAGCGCCCTAGTCGGAACCTCCCCAACACGCATCGAAGAGCACCGCTGCCGCCGGCGTGCGAACGGGACAGAGGCAGAGGCGCGGCTTGGCGCCGAAGATGACCGTTGCAGCGGGCGCGTCACAGGTGTGCTCGGGTGAGGGGGGAAGCCAAGGAAGGAAGAGCTGGGGGTGCGGTGGAGCTCCAGCTCGCCGGCCGGACGGCTGGCCGGGCCGCTGGCACCTGGTTTGTGGGCCCAAGCGGTCAGTTTTGTGCTTAGCGCGGGCGAAGCGAGCGATTTCGCGACTTGGTAGTTTTTTGCCACGGATTAGGAAAAAAATGGTAGTTTTTCGCACAAAATCGTAAAGTGGTAGTTTTTCGACATGTTTCCGTGAAATGTGGTAGTTTTTGGTTAAATACTCTCGTGAGCTGGAAATGATGACCACACACTTATCAGTATCACCCCTGGACTGTCGTCAGTCAAATTTTCCGCGTAGGATTATTAGAGCAGCACGTTTTTTTTCGCATATATTAGAGCAGCACGTTAATTAAAGCAGATTTGTGATCCTGTCGAAAATTTAGTCACAGTAATTTGAATTTATTTGAAGTCAAATAAGATTAGTAGAGGGATTCTTTTGCTTAACGACGTACTCTGGAACATATTGAATGTTTTTTCCCGAAAAGAGTGGTATGTACTTCATTCTAACACAGAACAAATTCTGAAATGTAATGCTTTATTTTCTTACCAGATAATTGCGTGCGGTTGCAACGGGGTATACATATTCTGATGGTTTAGCATCAGTTATGTTTACCATATACTCTCTCGGTCAAAAATTAGTTGACTCAAATTTGTCCAGATACGGATGTATCTAAACACGTTTTAGAGATCCGTATCAAGACAAAATTAAGACAACTAATTTGGGGTGAAGGTAATAATATATATTTAGAATCCTCGTGTATGTCCGACAATATTGGCATATTGTCAATCGCAAATCTGACTCGTAATTACATTGATATTAAATATCCACAGCCCACAGATTTTGAATTTCAAACACGTAATTACATTGATATTAAATAGGTACGATATCAATTACAAAGAAAATGATACTATTTGATATGATATTAAATTAAATGTTGAACGCTCATCATTGGAGCAATCTAAATCCTTGGATTGACATGGTTTGATGGCTGAGATTAATTGGATCTATCATTTTGGGTCTTTTTATATTTTCATAATATAGATCCAAGCTAGACACCTCTGTCAATTCATCCAGCTTGCAACCCCCCCTTCCACCCCTGCCACACACACACACCTTGAATTTCAAATATGTAGTCGTAAACTGTAATATTTCACACAGAGCTTGTCTTATTCGGTCACGGTAAACTCTCTAGTTTAGTTAAAGAATATTATACACGGGAAACAAGCCCTAGAAGCTAGAAAAAGTAACTCGCCTTCTATGAAATAACAAGCCCAAGGATGAGGAGAATTACCCCTACTGACAGCAAATACTTGCACCACCACGAATCTGTACACACTAGACACAGTCTGAGCTCTTCACAGTTATAAACTTGTGGCCTATCTTGTAAGTGTTTGGGCCCGGTGCGCCGGCCGAAGCGCTCGGCCGGTCGCTTCCCTTTTTCACGCGTGGGACACGCTGGCAGGCGCGCACTTAGTTGACCCAAACGTTTTTTACTTTTTCCCCTTTTCTTTGCTTCTTCTTCCTTCCGCCAGCCGTCTAACCCCATCTCATCTCCCCCATCGTAGCGCGTGGAGCAGCTCGCTGTCGGCCATGGATATACATTGCAGGCCTGCTCGCCTTCCCACCTCCTTTTTCTTCCTTCTCCCTCTCTTCCCTTTTCCTCCTCCTCTCTTCCCCTTTTGTTGCAACCGGCGACAGGCAAAACGCCGGGAGGACTGAGGTGCCCGTGCTACAACCATGGCCACGGGGAGGAGCTGCAACCGCGGTACTGGGAGAGTTGCAAACGGCATTTTCCCATGCTACAACCATGGACACAAAAAACTACATCCAGTAGATAAAAAAGCTTCAACCAGACAACAAAATACAGGAAAAGTTACAACCGTTTGACAAAAAGCTTCAACCTGCAGATGAAAAAGCTTCAACCAGAGATTGAGAAATCTTCCTCGACAACGGCCATGGCGTCTCTATGTGATTTTGCTGCAACCGAACGATAGAAGAAGATTTCACCCAGGCGCTGCTCAAAACAAAAAAAGTTTCAATGGTTTACAGAAAAGCTTCCAACGTAGAGGGGAAAAGCTTCAACCATTTGTGAGAAAAGCTACAACCGTGTCAAATATTTGCTACTCCCGTCTGTGTGTTTTGCTACATCCATTCATGCGGCCATGGCGCTTTTTTACGGCCGAGGCGTGACCGGTGATGAAGAAGACCACATTTTTGTTGCAACAGCCTCGTTTTTTGCTACTAGTGGCGATGTGTTTTGCTACATCCATTCACGAGGCCATGGTGCTTCAAGCGCGGCGGCGAGTTCCGGCAGCGTTCACGGATTAGCTACAACTGCGGCGAGTGTTGCATGTGTCGATGGCCGGCAGCGACGGAGTTGCGACGAACTTCATCGCCAAGTTGCGGCTGACGGCGGAGGGGGCTAGCTGCCATCCACGAGGGGTGGGGGATGGGTGCTGCGAGGTCAACGGCCGGTGGGAGGCGGCCCGCGGTGCCGTGCGGCGAGGGTCGGGGGTGTGGCGAGGTGCAGCCTACGGCGAGGGGCGGGGGGCACGGCGAGGTGCAGCCTGCTGCGGTGCGGTGCCGCGCGGCGAGGGGTGGGTGCAGTGCGATGCGGGAGGATTTTTTCAGAGGAATATCGATCTCGATTGCGCAGATCTGACGACCCCGGCTCGCGCATCGGACGGCTGGTGCTGGACCGGCCCAACAGTTGGGCCGGCGCACCGGCGCAGATCAGCGCCCTTTATTTAAACATATAAGGAGGCTGGGCGAACCCCCCTCACGAAGCTCCCCCTATTTACACCTTTGGTGGCCGTCCGATCTGCCAGATTTCGGTCAACCGAGTCGTCTAGACCGTTAGATTTTTACTCCACATTTTAATAAACAAAAAATAACAAGGTTACACAAAGACGATAGAACACTTGGTCTAATAAATATGATATTAGATTAGCCTAATTCTTACAGACGCTTACATGAACAAGTATGAGTGCAGCCAGACATCGATGTTTAGTAGAAAAATATAATTCATTACGAGAGTTCTTTATGCTACAAAGATATTCAAGCTGGAATATGACAACGGATATCCTTTACAAATTCTCTCATTGAACTGTAAAAAGGGCAGCCCGGTTGAAAGGAACGGTATGGTCAACTGGGGCGGGGGGGGGGGGGGGGTAAATAGGCGACTAATAATTTTAACTTTTTCCCCTAATTTAGGGAAACAACAAAAAAATAGGCTGCCTGGATATAGGTGGACAACCTATATAACAAGCTCAAGAACAACAACAAGCTAGAAAGTAAACACAATAAACAAACTTGCACAAAGGAATTAAAGGATAGAAGTAATCGCGAGTGGAGACGATGATGTTGTTCCCGAAGTTCGCGCCTTTGGGGAGGTACATCTTCGTCGAAGGGGTGTAGAGGCAAAATGCACCCCCAAAACGCCACAATGGCTCGCACTATTCTCCTTGTGCCTCCGCATAATGCAAGGTGTCATGATTCCATTATATGGTGCCGTTGAAAGCAGCAACCAGAACCTTTGCAAACAAGGTTGGAGCAATCTCCACAACTTAACTGGGGGCTCCCAACACTGGCACGAAGCTTCACCACAATGAAATGTGCCTTCGAGGTGACTTCTTCCATCTAGGGTGCCCAAACACCCAAGAGTAATAAGATCCACAAGAGGAAGTATGGGGGAGTCAAATTTCCTTTGATGGAAATGTAGATCTAGGTCTACTCTCTCAATCCCTAGCAAATCAACAAGTTTGAGTGGCTAAAGAAGAAAAACGGTTAAGATAAAGCTTAGTGTTAAAAGGGAGAGAGAGATTTGATGGAATAGTTGTTTTACTGCTTGAGCCTCGTGGGCATCGAAAACCACCCTAGAGTACCCGCCATTCCAGGGGCACTCCTCGCGGCGAGACGTTTTTCACCGCAGGATGAATTCATCACAGTACTTTTTTGGCTGCTGGCAGCTGGTCAACCGTTGGCTTTTTCTCACATTAATGTAAGCTTATAGAGAGGATGACGGGTGGGGCTCGTTGGCTGTGGGGGCATGCGACCCATGTGAGTTTTCTCCAGTTTTTGGTACGCGAGGTGTGCAGCGCGTCCTCGCCAATCGTGGCCTGGGTAAAAGGAACCCTAGAGCCCCCCGCGGCCGCCTCCCTCTTCTCGCGCTTCCTCCCCAAGCCCCACCTCGCCCCACGCCGCCCATCTCCGCCTCCTCTCTCACGTCCTCCCTGCCGCCATGGCCTAGCACACCCTCGTCATCGACCTCCCCAAGCCCCCCCTCTCTCTCGGGGGTGCTGCTGGTCGCAATCTGGACGAAGAAAAGGAGACCCCCGGAAGAAGTTAGAGCGTCCTGGTGGTGGCTAGATCGATGCGGCCGACGGCGAGTGCCGGTGAGCGACGGGGAGGCCCCTACGTCTCCGCATCTTCTCCCAGGTTCCCGATCTGGAGCGGGTGGGACGGACGCCGGCGAGGCCAGCCCCCCCCCCCCCCCCCCCCCCCCCGTGCCGGTGAGCGACGGGGAGGCCCCTACGTCTCCGCATCTTCTCCCAGGTTCCCGATCTGGAGCGGGTGGGACGGACGCCGGCGAGGCCAGCCCCCCCCCCCTCTCACACGCAGGTACTCCCCCTCTCCCCGTTGTGCCCTCTCTCTCTTCTCCGACCCCTCTTTCTTGTTACGCACAGGCAGCACACCATATATGAATCAAAAGTTAATCACGTGCTTCTTGCCCCTCTCTCTCTCTCCCTCTCTTCACATGTTCTCTCGTGGATTTAGTCAGATTTGATTTATTCTTGTTTCCTTTCCAGATTTAATTTCATCCTTGTTTCCAAGCTCTTCCTATTCATAATCTATTAATTAATGACTTGCACATACGTATTTTATCATGTCTACTAATAATCTCATCACATTGCAGTTCATACATCAGTTTATTTTATCCTGTTTCCTTCAAGTATGTATTTAGGCTGTTCATTTTCCCTTTTTCAGATGTATGCCATGTATGTGTAGCCATGGTTCTGAAACACCCCCATTCCTTCTCTTCCTATCAATTTTCTTTGATTCAGTTATTTGACTAAATGATAATATATGCCCCAGGGTTAATTAGTACCTAAAATGCTACCTTTGGTTTGTGAAAAAGATCTAGAGTGGCTTCTGCAGCTCCTGTTATGTTTCATTGATTCAGTCATGTAGTAGGATAGTTCCACTGGATTTTACTAAATGGTTTTGTAGCTTTACTTAGTGAAAATGCCTCAATTGGTTTCCGCAACATTGCTTGTCTGTTGGCAGCTGGAGCATACTTGGTACATGAGCCTTGCCGTGAGTGGTGGTGCAACGGTGACCTTGACGAGCAGGGCAATGGCCAGACACGAGTAAGACACCAAAGATGACTGGAAGCACTCAAAAAAGTTTACCACGCTGGAGCTATGTCAGGTACCTACTGTTCTTTTGTGTTGTGTGTTTTCTATTTCCCGTCAGAAACTCATTCCATAATCAATTTGCAGGTTGTACGAGGGCAGTTAATGAATATACTTGCGACCCTTTTACTCTCAGGTAAATCACTAATTATTACATGATCTTTCATAGTTGAAGTACCTACCAAAGGTAGTTATTTTATCCTTCTAACACGAGCAATGAACATTTTTTGCCATTAATTATGGTCACATTATTGCTTCTTGGTTAAAAAAATTCAGTAGAGGGTTGTAGCTATTTGGAGTGCAGAATTATTAAGTACAGAGCAAGGATTCCAATTGGTCATACATGAAGTGATACTCTTGCAAGAGCTATGCAATTAAAGTTCATTTAATTACAGTTTCACCACACTATGAAAAGGGTACAACCTACCAATCTTGAGAGCATTAATGTAACAACTTTTTGTAGCATAGAAATCCAATGGAAACTAAGGTAAATATGCTTCTTTCTTGCAGACTTGCAGTTCTGTTTTATTCATTACCCTGCTGCAAGCTCTTGGTCGTATACTGTATATAAGTAAATTGTCTTTGCTTCTTGGTCCAAGGGACAAAATTGCTGAATGATTTTGGCATCTCCTGATTTTCCTTCTCCATGGTTTGCCATGTTCTGTGGTCTGAATTTAGTTTTTTTTCAGAATCCCAAATGCACATCATTGGATACATCGTGAGTTATATTTTCAGAATGTACATGTTTGGTATTGTAGATGTAGACGGTTTTCTCTATACACTTGGTCAAAGTTGGCAAAGTTTGACTTTCACAAAAATCTATAGGCACTACATTGTGGAATGGAGGGAGTATATGCGGAACTCAGAACTCTTTTTGAAGATGGATGGATGAACTTGATCCCTGTCCATCTCTGCTTTTTGTCGGTACATGATTGTGCACCTCCTATGCCTACTTAATTGTGTGTTCATTTTGTTAATCAAGAAGCATATGATTTTATGGCTGGGTACGTTGAAAATATATAAAACCTTTCTTCTTTTGGATAATCTGTTTCCTTTCGCTAATCTTTGTTACTTGCCTACACATCTATGCATACTATTCACTACTGCTACCAATCCCATGCTTGTTTGTTCAGATACTTGAATGGTGGAACATGGCTTTTGTTCGATGGCGATTTTCCATTCTTTGTATGTGTTGCATTCTTTTGTCCAAAAGTAGAGATGTACTTTTTGCAAGAAGAAAATGCTAAGTCTTTTACTAGCAAAGATGTCGATCTTGCACATTTAGCTCTCTACGCACAGTCTCACTATCATCTTGTGTAGTTTATTTATAGGGGTTGAATACAGAATTCTAGCCCTCCTATTTTAGAGTATGAATCGGAATCTAAATCAGCAATTGTAAAAATGATCAGTAATTGTGCTTACTTTTCAGACTCTCCTCCTTTTCTCGCTGCTGAACCCCTGCCACCATCATGTCCAGACTGGCTGTCTCCATGGTTGTGGCGCCAAGGTCACCGCATCTTACATCCTTATGCATGTAAGACAATATGATTAAGCTCCTTGTATTTTGTTAATTTTTGGTCTTACTAGCGTATATATTCATTTCTATTTTGTGCTCATGGGGCCTTGATGTATTACGTACAAGGTGTGTTAGGTTGAAGCATGAGGCTGGAAGGGGTCTTGTGCGAGGACTAGCGTTTGCTTTAGTCAAACCAAAATACTTCTAAAATTGCAGCTGCACTTGTTGGTCCGATGTACATGAGAAGCCCCAATTTTGTTGGCAATAGATGCATGGTTTCTCAGTAATTAAAATAACTTAATTTTTTATATGATGTATGGCAGTCGTGTCTGATGTTCTTCGTGTATCGGATTCCAAGAGTTTTAGGATGGGCGGTACGGTTCCCATGTTTGATGTTTTTTACTTTCGCAAAATTGGTCGATGCTGATGAGAATGGCACCGGTGGTCTTCGACACTTATATTTTTTATGTATATAATGTTCCCAAGTTTATTCTTTTACTCTCTTTGGTTCAATAAGATTAAGATACATACTTTGCCGTGTGCTGAATCTGATGTCATTCAGATTCTAGGATTTTTAGGATGGGTTGCAAGTTTCTCTTGTTGGACGTTTTCTTTGTTTCTTAATTTTTTTGTGATAACATGGGTGATCCTGTTTCTACCTCAAACTTGCCTTTCTATGTTTCAGTTTCAAGAAGACATTATTTGATGTTAGATGGCCATTATGTTCGCTTCATATGGACAGAGGACTAATGGTACTCTTCCATGAAGAGAAGCAAGTGGATCAGTATGTAGTAGCAGGTATCAATGTTTTCTCATACTGATGATTCTGAAGTAATTAGATTGAGAAAATTGCTTTATTCCCCAATTTCTCTCTGAAACCTTTGCCTTGTCCATAGTCATACCTAAATGAGTTACTTTATTTCCTATAGCTCTGTTACTTTTTTCCCTAGAACCTGTCTCTTTAGTCTCCTTTACAATACCATGATCAGGAGGCAAGAAATATGTGTGAATGGAATAAGAATTGTATATAGTTATTGATAAGCATCTTCCAGTATCTAACATATAAAGCCTCCTAGAGTACCCGCCATTCAGGAGGCCTTCCCGTGCGCATCATTCCTGTCCGTTCGATCTCCTTTGACTTTGGCTCCTGGTCGTTCGATCATTTGACTGGTGGTAATTTTTGGTCACTGTGTAATTAATTTCTTGGCCTATGACTGGTGGGCTCAGCACTCACATGGATTGGCTGGGTCAGTTGTTCCCTTGTCTGCGAGGGATTAGGCAGCCACTCCGCGCCCGCCCCGTGCTCGACGTGCACATCCTGAGCCCCGCGCCCCCTTGTCTCTCTCCTCTCCCTCCTTGTCTCCAACCCTAAACATTTTCCCTCTCCACCCCACAGCCGCCTCCCCTAGCTCCTCGTCCCCTTCACTCAGTCCATCCCTCATCATCTCGAATCCAGCGGATTTGAGGCATGCGGGTGCGGAGGCGAGTTTCTCCGGCGGCGGCGGCGGCGGTCACCTGCAGGCAAAGGGTGGTGGCGGCACTCGATTTGATCTGCAGGAAAGATAGAACATGAGGAGAGAGAAGGAAGGAGAGGAGGAACGCCACCATGGGTGAGGAGGGGCAACATGGTCTTCGTGGTGGGAATGGAGGAGCAGAGGAGGATGGAGGTGGGAGCAGAGTAGCAGGAGTTCCAGGTCCAGGCAACGCTCGTGGAGTGGAGAAGCTCGTCGTCCAGCATCACAATCCCCAATCTAGGTTGCTCCCCACCCCCCTCCTCCCCCCAGTTATTATATCCCAGTTCTCTGATTCTGTGATTTTGATTTCTCAATTTGTGTTTTTTCAGGTCTGAGATAGAAAAGAAGAGAAATAATCTTGTGGAATTTCTTATCTGAGATAGAAAAGAAGAGAAAGATCTTGTGGAAGAGCTTGACGAAAAAGAAAGGGGTGAATCATCTCTTTCTCCCATTCATGTTTGTTTCTGCATTTTCATTTTTATGTTATATATGGTTTGCTCAATCCCTATTTGTTGCTCCCCTCCCCCCTCCTCCTCCCCCAGTTATTATATCCCAGTTCTCTGATTCTGTGATTTTGATTTCTCAATTTGTGTTTTTTCAGAGCTGAGATAGAAAAGAAGAGAAATAATCTTGTGGAATTTCATATCTGAGAAAAGAAGAGAAAGATTCTTGTGGAAGAGCTTGACAAAAAAGAAAGGGGTGAATCATCTCTTTCTCCCATTCATGTTTGTTTCTGCATTTTCATTTTTATGTTATATATGGTTTGCTCAAACCCTATTTATATTCAACTTCTTCGAACCATCTATTTTTCTTGCACTAGAATATTGCAAAGGGAAAATTTATTTACAAAGCTTGTCATTTTGATCTTGTGTAGGCGGCACAACTGTACACCACCATGAACAGATTGTTTCATCGCTACAACTCATATAGCAAGCTATGCCTGTATGGCCATATCTGATAGTACGGCTGCTCACGTTTCCAGGGCTCCAAAATTCAACATTTTCATATTTTGAGGAGCTTCAGTACGTTTGCTCACCGATGAACTAGAAGTTGTTTTGTGTACTGCATGATTGAGGAAGTGCTATTGCAGATCAAAGGTGAGCCTATTCTATTTTCTTTCTTCAAGCTCAGGTGAAGGTTTATCTCCTCTTCACTAATGTTAAATCTTTATCACCGCATTGATTAGTTGGTAGAAGCATCTGCTGGGAATCAAGTGTTACATGGCTGTGGGTGACAAGGTATGCTAAGGCCATCTGCTTTATTGTGACTTAAGAGACTACAATACTCTAGGGTATCCTAAGGTTTTATTTCAATTATACGATGAGCATGGGTCCCATAACATACTCAAATAGTTAGAAAATCTGAAGCACCTCTTAATTTGTTCGCTAGCAGTATGAATCAGAGCTGGGTACTTTTAGCTGTTGTGGGATGAGAATATACATATAATTGTTGGTGCTTTTGTGTTCATTTATACTAAGAAGACTAGGCCAGTCAGGGTTCGATTTACCTGGGTTTTTTGGATTTTTTTTACTGCCTCTAATGATTTACGCGTGTTACCAGGGACGCACGAGAACTACTTACGTGTGAACGTAACGATCTTCTCCGTTCTCTCGAGCGTTCGTGACCTCCACCTCTTTGACCGCCCACCGCTTTGACTGGGCTATCTCTGTCTCTCCCAAAAATTCTGGTTCAATCCCGTGTCGTGGCTCTACCGATCTATGTGCGTATAAAAAGCCCACCGTGGCGTGGGTCTCTCCAGTCACGGTTGTGCCCAAACCGCTCCTCACCAATAGACCCATCTCTCCTGATACTGCCCTCCAGCCTCCACCAGAGATACCATGGCGCGCTACGTCGCCGCTCCGGCTGGCCGGCCAAGAGGTGCGTGCAGGCAACAACATGAATCAGGAGAGCTGCGTACCATCGCCTCCTCATGGATCTTCCTCGGTTCCGGCTCCCTGGCCTGAAGGCACAGATAAACAGTGGTGGCCTTTGGGTGGTCCAAGGGGGCAAACCTGCAGCTGGTGGCGAATAGCTCGCTGCCCTGCTGCTCTCCATCCTAATCGGCTCCCCTCATCCTTCCCCAGGTTCGCTCCGGCCGCCGGTCCCCTCCATCTACCCCATGGCCGATGTTAAAGAAATAAACACATGATGTGCTGAATAGCTGACATACAGAGGAAATGCTACAGCTTGATGATTGTTGCAGTACTACATCATTTTTAGGTATTTAGTGTTCCTTTTGTGATAGTTTTCTCTCCTATATAAGTAAAATGAATCATTTTTAATTCTTTGAACAAGGTTGCCAAAAGTAGGGCGCTCAGCCGTTGAGGCATTATCACATTTTTAAGAAGCTTCGCAAAATCTGCTCTTATACTAAAGAAATCTAATGTAGGTTTGTTGGCCTTATTGGGTACTGATATGCTGAACACATGATATTAAATATACAGTGAAGTGGGTATGTTTATACTATCTACACAGGATTGCCATTTTCTTGAACTGTTGCTGGGATTATCATGGATTGGGATGCATTATGATAATAAGATATTAGGTATTGATATGTGATCTGTATGTCACACTTGACTTCATCATCCTTTGTTTTCAGATCTATTCTTTAGGCATACACTAATGTGGTAGCTTGGGTCATATTCTGTAGCTAATTTAGTCACCACAATACTCGGGTCCCCCCCCCCCCCCCCCCCCCGACTTTCAATATAAAGAACTTCCACTTGCCATTTCACATGATAAACACTACATTCTACTTATTTATGGCCCAAAACTTATTATTTGTGGATAGCCACAACTGAGGTCTTGAGTTTTTGAGTATCATAGAAGAACCACGTTCCTTTCGCGGCAATAGATCAACATTTGACCCTTTTTTAGCTATTATAGGAAGACTAAGATGCACAAAATCAACGTGTGTTAGGCCAATGGTCCTTTCCAAATGTGAAATCTTGCATGCGTTATTTATCAATTCCAAAAGGTGATGGTTGTGTTATTATGTTGGAAAAGAGGTACTTGTACAATTTTGCTACTGATTTTGACTAAGGGTTTTTCGGCTCTCATCTCTATATGAATATGGCTTTTTCAGGTTAGTGGTTTAGGAGTTCCTGCCAACACTGGCTTTTGGAATTTATCCCCGCTTCATCAGTTGGGATTTCTGTACAAAACTAAGATAATTTGTTTTGGTGCTTGCGATGAGTATCAGATAGAGGGGTGATGCACACATACTTCACCCAGTGTATCTGTTCATGTATGTTGTTAATTGACTAATTAGACAAAAAACCTCTATCTGTATGGTGTTTGTGATGATGCTATCAATTCACCAAACACTAAAATACCGGGTTGTGCTTTTCAAATCTAGCAAATTAATTCTCTATTGCTTCTTGTCCAAACAGAGGTATTAGATCTATTCTGTGCCATGAGTCTTACTGTCAAAAAATTATATAAGCCGCGCTAGATGATTATAGGTAGCTCATATCAAGAACTTTGTTTTAGCAGCACAATTCGGATAAATTTGCACTTTTTCACCAATGAACAAGGTGTTACATACCAGATCAAAGATTGAAGCCAGGCTGAACATTGCGATCCTACAGATCTGCCAAGTGGTTCCTCATGAAATAGATAGTAGTGCCGTGAAAGAACACTACCTAATGCCATCTTCTGAGAAAGCTGGACATGCAAAAATTGACAGTGTTGGACATTTCTCTTTGTAGCAACGAATAAATTCATTGTATTACTGTATAGCCATGGTGGCAATCTTTTTTGGATAACAAGAAACAATTTGCTTCTCATCAGAGATAATATTGCAGTCTATCAGAAAAAATGTTAGCTATTTAATTAAACAGAAAACTCTGTCACTCATAGCAACAGATGATAAACTATCAGACTACCTGATAGAAAAGCAAAATTGCCACATTATTTAGAACATTTCTCTAATTTTGAGATGGCCAACTACTAACATTTTTAGAAATTTGCCATGTGTTAGATAATATGGCGAACTTGTATAAGAAATCAGGGATACACATGGCAACCTTTAACCAATTTGTCCTATAAAATTTTTCCATGCATCGGTCAAGCTCCACATCGGGCATGTATAAATGGAAACAAACAAAGTTTACTAGGATTCGCGATTGGGGATGAGTAAACACTGGAGCACATACACAATAAAAGGATTGCTAAAAAAAATTGCAATCTGCGGGACACTGGATGGCAGATGAAAATAAAAGGAAGCAACATAAGATGGGACGAGGAGGCAAACCTTGTAGTGTAGGGGCATCTGGCTGTTCCCAAGGCCCTTGCGCTTGGTGTGGTCGCCGTGATGGCGCCCGTGACGCTCCGGCCCAGCACGCACACGAACGAGTCGCTACCGCCACCTGAGGATATGGTGGTTGTTCCCAGCGAGGAGCAACAGCAGCTCCCGCCAAGGCGCCAGCTAACCAACCGGATGTGCTCGCTCGGCCCGAAATTTCCAATTACAGCGCCCAGGATAGCGACTTGGCTCGTCGTGCACCCCGGCCTCGCTCGCCCCGGAGCGTGGTCACCGATTCGTCACCTCGCCAGTACAAGGACCCAGAGGGCGACCACATGCTCCTCTGTGAGTTCAAGAACAAGGCGGCTCTGATATTCTTCGACGAGGACCTCCTTGCACAGGTGCGCGCTGTCGGCCGCTGATGCCGAGCAGCCTACACGCGCCTAGCCCTGCCGCGGCACGTCGAATCGAGACCAGCCATGGCTGCCACTGGTCCTCCGCGGCCGCCGTTGTCGCTTTGAGTGGAAGGTGGACGAGCTGCGCGTAGCTTGAGCAGGTTGGGCTTTGGGGGATGCGTGCTGCCGTCGGACGCCGAAAGCAGCTATCCCACGCCGCAAGACCCGCCATGGCCGCCGCGAGCAGATCGGTGTCGCTGCCACATCTCCTCTGACTCTCAGTCACTGGAATGGATAAGAGACGGGTAGGGGTTGGGCGAGTGGGTGAGGGGAGCTGCATAGAAAACGGTTGTCCGTGTGGTTTGTTGTAACTTGTAAAGTCGCGAACGTTTTCACACTTTCACAGGCTAATGTGTCAACAAGCAAGCATCAAACTTTGTGAGTGATCAGACGACCGTAGACTACCTATGCATGTACGGAGTACCAACTTTTTTTAGTGCTCCAACTAGATATACATTTTTCTTGTATAAACTACTCCCTCCATTTTTAAATATTTGTCTTTCTAGACATTTTAACAAGTGACTACATACAAAGCAAAATGAGTGAATCTACACTCTAAAATATTTCTACGTATATTCGTATGTTGCAACCCATTTGAAATCGAACATATAAACCTGCCTACACTACCCGCCATTCCAGAGCAACCGTGTGCGCTGAGCTTGTTGGACCGAACGATTCTTTTCCTTTAGCGAGGTTTTTGGCTGCTGGCAGCCGGTAAACCATTGGTTGTTCTCCACGTTCATGGCTGTATGTAGACATATTGGCCGCTACATCCCCTCAGCCCATGGCTTCCAGCACATCCCCTCCCTGCCCCCACCTCTCCTCCTCTCCTCGCTTCCTCCCAGATTCATCTTTGATGGTGGCGGCGGCACTCGATTCGATCTGCGGGAAGGAAAAGGAGGTGCGACGGTGGATGAGAGAGGGTCACCGGCCGGCGTTGATCTGCGTCGGCGGCGCGACCTAGAGGTTTGTGGCGGGTCGATCCGCTCCTGGATCGGGGCTGTCATCCCCGTGGATGAGGATGCACATGGTGCTACGTGGCGGGTGTGTTCGATGACGTGGAGGCGCTATGGTGTGGCGTACAACGTCAAGGGGGAGGTGTGCAGAGGAGTTCCGCGGCGGTGACACCATGGATACGACATCAATGGAGAGGTGTGCAGGGGGGTTCCGCGGCGCCGCCGCATGGATCCGCATCCTGATCGTGACCTTTGCCCCCACGCATGCTGGCCGGCCCACATCGCCCCTGGATGGCATGGAGGCCGTCCATGACACCGCCGATGTGCCGCTCTTGGATGCCGAGGGCGGCACTGCCCCAAAGACATCGACGACGCCACCGAGGCGCAGCAGATCATATCAAGGCTGATGTAATGTGCTTCCAAGATCAATATTTTGTCTTGCTTTCCTTGAATGTAATACCACTGTCTTCGTACTGTTTTTAAGAATCTTTTACGTGGGGTTTTATACATTTTCCTATTGCTTTTTATGGAGATGTTGTTTGGAATTTAGGCTTTTATTGGGTTGTGAGTTGATATGAAGTCCTATGACATGTTTCAAAGAATTAGTTCTACATACAGTATAGTGAAAGTTCATGTGTAATGTAGAGTCTGAGCATGAACTGATGTTTGCAGTAGGGAAGTTTGTTGGCCGCATCTCATGGTTCTTTTCAAGGTGCCTTTCGTTTCAAGGTCACCACAAAGCAGCGCCTGGTTCTCATCGTGCATTGCCTTTAGATGAACCATCGACAGCAACTAAGGTCGTATCTAAATATCATCTAGCATTCTAAGGACTACTAATCAAGCTCTGTAATAGGATGAAACCTTCCTCTGTTTTTCGGCCATGCTATCTCTGCTGCTTTTGAACAGCTACCACCTATACTTTTACCTATATAACCTTTGCTGTTGTTCCTCATGAAACTATTAATATGCATAATGCCACCCTTATCTATAATTATCTGTTTTTACTACTTTCTCTGTTCCAAACATCGAGTACTCACCAGCAACAACAAATATGCTAAGCAAGGAAGAGGCATGCCCTACCTGGCAGCGTCCACCTTCCAACCAAGGGATATAGCACTATCATTTAGCATAGACTGTTCCAGGAGAAATAGTAATCATGAACAGAGACAGTAACCAGCAGTAAGTACTCATTACTTCGATCTATGACTGAGTTTTCCTATCACCACTCTTGCAATACTTGGATTGTTGCCGGCCTTTGCGCCATTTGGCGCAACGGGTCATCTAGTATATATAGAAGTACAGTGACCAACTTGGAGTACAAGACAAGGCAGGACCAAATCCTTGTCTATCCTATACTTCCTAATAATCTTATACTCAACATCCCCCCGCAGTCACAACGGTAGCGACGCAGACGGTGAGACTGGAGAATAATCCGAAGGCAAGCCGACGGACACCCCCTCACAGTCGTAACGGTCGATGCATCGCGGAGTCGTGGCTGGAGTGAAAACCAATGAGGTTTCTCAAGCAGGCGGTAGCCCTTTGTGTCATTTGTTGATGTAGACGAGAGCGTGGGTAATGGAGCCATGGTTGAGATAGCCGTGCAAAGAATGTCGTGGTCGATGTCAAGTCGGGGTAGCCGGTGTCGATGAAGTCGCTGTTGAGCCACGGGCGCAAGGGGGCGCCGAGTTAGCATGGGCGCAGTGGTGTCGAAGTAGTGGTGCACCGGGAAGAAGATGTTGTTGACGACATGTCGCTTGGGGTTTGCCAAGCCCGAGGACACATCGTAGACGAAGGCACGCGTCTGTGTTACCAGCACCGGGCATGCGAAGACGGTCGAAGACGAAGTTGACGAAGCACCACACCAGGCTTGCCAGGCCCGGGGACACATCATTGATGAAGGCACGCATCGGTGTTGCCAGCATCGGGCATGCGTAGACGAGGACCTGCACGAGTTGTACGCCATGTCGGAGAAGTCAGAGAGGCCAGTAGAGAAGGACTCGACGACGGTTGCGGCGCCAATCAGCACGGGGACGATGCCGCCCGCGGTTGTCGGAGTAGACAAAGTGCTCGGGATAGACAACGACGACGCTAGCGGCGGGCTGGTGCTGGATGAAGACGAACGGGGTGGACGGGTGGCAATGGCCAAAGAAGAGCGGCGGCGGCGGCCTGACGATGGCGGCGGCTAGGTTAGGAGTGCGGCGGTGGTGCTCAATGTAGGCGAGGAGAACCCAACAGCGTGACGAAGACCAACGCGGACGACGGTGTTCCCGTGCCAAGGGAGGCGGTGTGGCGCATACCACGAGAAGTCGACACGCAGCGAAGGCGGTGGACCGCGGGCCGCGGCGCTACGGCCCGAAGGGGCAACGCAGTGGCGGCGGGCAGGTTAGGGCGACGGCAGAAGACCTCGGGGCGGTCATAGGGACCGCGGGCCACGGCGCTACAGCCCGAAGGGGGGCGGAGCGCGGGTCAGTGCAACCGCGGGGATGACCTCGGGATGGTGGCGTGGACCGCGAGCCACGCTCCCTACGGCCCGACGGGGCGACGCAACGGTGGCGCGAGGGTCGGTGCAGCCATGGGGACGGCCTGGAGCGAACGGCACCGGGGCGGCGGTGGACGGCGGGCCGCGGCACTACGGCCCAAAGGGGCGACGCAGCGGTGATGCGGGTCAGTGCAGCCGGGAGAAGAACCATGGGGCGGTGGCGTTGTGGCCTGAAGGGGCAACGCAGCGGCAGCCCGTTGCTCGATCGGTGGAGGGGCACGTTGAACTCGGGGACGCTCTTCATGGGGCCTGCGAAGGCGCGCGCAATCGACGGGCCAGGTCGGTCGCACAGCATAGCTGAGGCAGATCGCGGCGGCGAGCGGGTGATCAATTTGATCGCGCGCGAGGTCGGGGATGCCGCTTGGTGGAGGCGGCATGGCGGCGGAGTCCGAGATGAATCCGATGGCGGCGGGCGGCAGGGTGACTATGATTGGCCGCTGCATGGTGCGAAGCCATCGGATCGGGGTGATGCAGGAGTCCCGGTCGGAGCAGGGCGGTGACGGCCGACGTAGATCGACGGGCAGGCCAGCGCGCGAATGGCGGCGGTGAAGGGCCGCCACATGATGCGAGGCCGCCGAGTCGGGGCGACCGGCGGGCTTACGCGCGGACGACGCGCGAGGCCGCTGGGTCGGGGCGACCGGCGGGCAGACGCGCGGACGACGCGCGAGGCCGTCGGGTCGGTGAAGAAGCTGGCCGATCGCGCCGGTGTTGGAATAGAGGCGCGGGGTGTTGATGGCAGCAGCGGGCGATGCAAACAGATCAAGCAGAGATCGGAAAACCAAAAAAAACATTGATCAAAACGATCGGCGGGAGAGCGAAAAAACCCGTAGCGAGGGCTCGGGAAAAAAGACTCTCTAGGGCAGCCGACCAACACGACCGGCGGACGAACCCTAGGTACGGGCGGCCCGGCCCCCGGCGGCGGTCATGGAGGCCGACCGCCCTAGGGGCGATGCGCAGGTGCGGAAGCGGCGGCGGCTAGGGTTTAGAACCTGGAAACTGATACCATGTTAAAAGGGAGAGAGAGATTTGATGGAATAGTTGTTTTATTGCTCGAGCCTCATGGGCATGTATATAGGAGTACAATGACCAATTTGGAGTACAAGATAAGGCAGGACCAAATCCTAGTCTATCCTATACTTTCTAATAATCTTATACTCAACACTTAGGTTAACAATGGAAGAGAGAGACAGGGGCAAGAGGTAGGTGGGAGGAGGAAGAACCTCCTCCTTTTATAGCTCCCCCAAATCCAAATATTACATACGGAAATAGCACTGAGCGTCATGATAGTATGGATTTTCCATGACCAAAGAAATAAAAGCGTGGGACACACCGTCTTAGATCTTTTCCTTTCAGAGGGGTGCCTAACCGTCTTGTGCCATTAAAAATGCATGTGTAGCTCAAGCACACGGTTGGTCTGCAAATTGTGCTGTCATCAACACACTTAGGGAGGGAAATTCCCTTTCAATCTCCCTTTTTGGTGATTGATGACAACACAATGATTTGCATAAGATATTGTGATAAAGCACAAACAATCTAGAAATTATAGACGATCTCCCCAAATGTATGCACTATTTGAAATTTGCTTCTGGAATGCAAAGTGCATGCACTACGATCAACACTCCTCCTAGATTTTGTGAACCAACAACATATTGTAAATAATAAAAAATACTCCCTCTATCCCATATTAAGTGTTGCTCAAACGGATGTACCTAAACGTATGTCAATGCTAGATACATTCATTTGAGCGAAACTTAATATGGGATAGAACGAGTACTCGTTAAGCATGCATTTGCAATAACATCTGGCTTAGCAACATTTAAGGGCAAGATAATAGGCATTGCTCCACAAAAACATGACAGGTAAAGGCATGCATTTAAGATAATGATTACCGGGATAGCATGTCTCATACCATGCTAAGATAAGGTCTCCAAGCAAACCAAGTTCACATGGTTAAGAACATATAATTCAATTTGGCACTTAATCGTGTAAATATGTGTTTGTGAAGCAACTTCAACACATTGGTATATTAGGAATAAGTTTTTGTCAATTACAACACATAAGCAACTAAATATCATATATAGGTATTGTAAATACCTAATATCTATTCCGTGTTTTAAATGTTTCATGGGTCGGCCCTCGAGCTCGATCCTAAATAGGTTGAACTCGGATAATGCCCTAAGAAATAATATTTACTTGTGTAATCAATTCTCAAATGGGAGATGGATACATAGGTAAAAAATTTGCCACCGAAGAAATCTTTAATCAACGTTGATAGCCCACAAGTATAGGGGATCACAACAGTTTTTAAGGGTAGAGTATTCAACCCAAATTTATTGATTCGACACAAGGGGAGCCAGAGAATATTTGTAAGTATTAGAAGTTGAGTTGTCAATTCAACCACACCTGAAGATTAAATATCTGCAGCAAAGTGATCAGTAGCACAGTAATATGATAGCTTTGATAGTAGTAGTGATGATTGATAACCCACAAGTATAGGAGATCGCAATAGTTTTCTAGGGTAGAATATTCAATCCAAATTTATTGATTCGACACTAGGGGAGCCAAAGAATATTCTCGAGTATTAGCAGCTGAGTTGTCAATTCAACCACACCTGAAAGACTTAATATCTGTAGCAAAATATTTAGTAGCAAAGTAGTATGGAAGTAGCGCTAACGGTGGCAAAAGTAACAGTATCAGTTTTGTAGTGATTATAACAGTGGCAACGGCAAAGTAACTTAGCAAACATCAATATGTGAAAAGCTCGTAGGCAATGGATCAGTGACGGATAATTATGTTGGATGGCATTCATCATGCAACAATCATAACATAGGGTGACACAGAACTAGCTTCAATTCATCAATATAATGTAGGCATGTATTCCGTATATAGTCATACGTGTTTATGGAAAATAACTTGCATGATATCTTTTGTCCTACCCTCTCGTGGCAGCGTGGTCCTAGTGGAGACTAAGGGATATTAAGGCCTCCTTTTAATAGAGAACCGGACCAAAGCATTAGCACTTAGTGAATACATGAACTCCTCAAACTACGGTAATCACCGGAAAGAATCCCAATTATTGTCATGCGGATCATAACACGTAATAGGTGTCTACAACTTGCAAGATAGAATCAAGAACACAAATATATTAATGAAAACATAATAGGTTCACATCTGAAATCAGGGCACTCGGGCCATAATGACAAGAATTAAGCATAGCAAAGTCATAGCAACATCAATCTCAGAACATAGTGGATACTAGGGATCAAATCCTAACAAAACTAACTCGATTACATGATAAATCTCATCCAATCCATCACCATCCAGCAAGCCTACGAAGGAATTACTCACTCCCGGCGGTGAGCATCATGAAATTGGTGATGGAGGAAGGTTGGTGATGATGATGGCGATGAATCCCCCTCTCTGGAGCCCCGAACGGACTCCAGATCTGCCCTCCCAATGAAGAGCAGGAGGTGGCGGCGACTCCGTCCCGTAAAATGTGATGAACTCTTCCCCTTGATTTTTTCCTCCCCGAATAGGGTTATATGGAGTTGGAGTTGAGGTCGGAGGGGCTCTAGAGGGCCCATAAGCCTGCAGGGCGCGCCCTAGGGGGTGGGCGCGCCCTAGGGGGTGGGCGCGCCCCCGGGGCGTGTGGCCTCTGCAACATGATCCCTACAACAAGTATAGGAGATCGCAACATGATCTTTGCGCCGGTATTTTTTATATATTCCAAAAATATTCTCCGTAAATTTTCAGGTCAATCCGAGAACTTTTATTTCTGCACAAAAATAACACCATGGCAATTCTGCTAAAAACAGCGTCAACCCCGGTTAGTTCCATTCAAATCATGCAAATTAGAGTCCAAAACAAGGGCAAACGAGTTTGGAAAAGTAGATACGATGGAGACGTATCAACTCCCCCAAGCTTAACCCATTGCTTGTCCTCAAGTAATTCAGTTGACAAATTGAAAGTGATAAAAAAAACTTTTACAACTCTGTTTGATCTTGTTGTTGTAAATATGTCTAACTGTTGTTCAGGTTTTCAACAAAGATCATGAACTAACCACATTCACAATAATATTTAGGTCTCACATTTACTCATATCAATGGCATAACCAACTAGTGAGCGACAATAATAATAAATCTCGGATGACAACACTTTTTCAAAACAATCATGATATGGTATCATATAATGGTATCTCGGTAGCCCTTTCTGAGACCACAAAACATAAACGCAGAACACCGATGAGAACCTCATTGCTAAATAGCTACACCTGGAAGCTATGACCGACATGCTAGGCCGGTCTCATAGCCTTGCTCAGCAGCTTGCGCAGCAGTTCCCATGCAAGGCTAACCTTTCTTGAACTGTCTTGGAAGTGGTCTTGGTTCAGTATTATTTTGTTATGCTGCAATGGTACCCAGTTTTTGTAATCTGCTTCTTCGTTGCGCTTTATGATCACTGGTGGCGAACTTCGATGCCCAGTGGATGTAATATACCATAAATCCTTTATTGTATAGTGTAGGTTTATTCTAAGTTATTATAGCGTAATTTGTTTATTGCATAGAGTAGGTTTGTTCTTAATTCCTACTAGTTACCGCCATCATTTTCTATCTGAAAAAATGGAGAAAATCTGATGTAGTCGACCGGGCCGAAACATTCGCCTCTAACGGGTCTGCTTTTTAGCGGGCCACAATTGGGCTGGCCTACAACTTCCTTTGGCCTGAAATGCCATTGGGGCCTTCACACTTTGCGCCAGGCCCACAACATACACGGGCTTATATTCAGCCCAAAGTTTAGTTGGGCCTTTAATGGACCCAATGCTTAGTTGGGCCCATGTAGCTTTGGGCCATTAACAGGCTGAATATACTACTGGCATGTTACGGCCGAGAAGAAACCATGGGCCTTTAGTAGGGCAAAATGCATGTTGGGCCTCAATTTTCACTAGTCATCGACGAGCCTTCAGTAGGCTGAAATGTAGACCGGGCCTTTTTTGGCCTAGTTATATGGCGTGCCATTACCAGGTCGAAACATATCTCGGGCCTTAGTTGGCCCACTGATATCATGGCCCTTTAAGAGTCCGAAAGCTTAGTAGAGGCATCAACAGGCTGAATTATACGACAGGCCTTTAACAAGCCCAAAGTCACATTGGGTTGAACTGTTGCCACCTTTATCACGGGCCATTAGAGGGCCGGATGTCGCGTCGGACCACATATGGCCCATGGGCAGCACGGGCCATCCCCAGGCCAAAAGACACACCGGGCTAAAATGGGCCCATGTCTACATCGGGCCTCTAACAGGCCGAAATGTCACTGGGCCGTAATTGGGCCCAAATATTCAACAACAATTAACGGGCCATATTTGGCTTCGGTCTGTAAATGGGCCATGTTTAAATAGGTCGTTATTGGGTTGGCCCACTAGTACTTGAGTAAATACTACGGGCCTTTGACTGGGCCGACCTTTTTAACCTATATGGGCCTCTGTTGGGCCCTGCCACGTGTGGACGTATCATAGGCATGTCTCCTCCATTGGACGGACGACATCTGGCCCACCGAGGAGCCCACACGTGTTTCCTCCATCCGGTGATGATTTTACACGTGGAAAATCCCTATTGGTCCGGGCTGTTAACGGGTTATCGGATCCAAACCGGAACCCGATAGCTTAATGTCGACCCGTTATGGTGGATGCCACGTGTCGGTTACCCTTGACGAAAGCACTTCCATGACGCGCTATTTATCGTCATGGAAGTGGACACTTCCGTGATGATAATTTTGGTATTGTCGTGGAACACTTCTATGACAACCCAAGTATGACTATCTTGATTCTGTCATAAAATGATCATGGATGTACATTGCTACCTCTTGAGCTTGCGTTGGTTTTTCCCTTGAAGAGGAAAGGGTGATGCAGCAAAGTAGCGTAAATATTTCCCTCAGTTTGAGAACTAAGGTATCAATCCAGTAGGAGACAACGCACAAGTCACCAAATACTTGCACAAACAATCAACAACTTGCACCCAACGCGATAAAGGGGTTGTCAATCCCTTCTTGGCTACTTGCAAAAGTGAGATCTGATAGAGATAGATAAACGGAAAGTAAATATTTTTGGTATTTTTGGTTTACAGATTGGAAAGTAAAAGAATGCAAAAGAGTAGATCAGAAACTAGTATGATGTAAAAGAGAACTTGTATAATGGAAAAAGAGACCCGGGGGGCATAGGTTTTAGTAGTGGCTTCTCTCAAGATAGCAAATATTACGGTGGGTGAACAAATTATTGCCGAGCAATTGATAGAAAAGCACAAAGTTATGACGATATCTAAGGCAATGATCATGAACATAGGCATCACGTCCATGTCAAGTAGACTGAAATGATTCTGCATCTACTACTATTACTCCACACATCGACCGACTCCTACCTGCATCTAGAGTATTAAGTTCATAAAGAATAGAGTAACGCATTAAGTAAGATGACATGATGTAGAGGAATTAACTCAAGCAATATGATGAAAACCCCATCTTTTTATCCTCGATGGCAACAATACAATACGTATCTTGCTGCCCCTACTGTCACTGGGAAAGGACACCGCAAGATTGAACCCAAAGCTAAGCACTTCTACCATTGCAAGAAAGATCAATCTAGTAGGCCAAACTAAACTGACAATTCGAAGAGACTTGCAAAGATATCAAATCATGCATATAAGAATTCAGAGAAGAACCAAATAATATTCACAGATAATCTGATCATAAATCCACAATTGATCGGATCTTGGCAAACACACCACAAAAGAATATTACATCGAATAGATCTCCAAGAACATCGAGGAGAACATGGTATTGAGAATCAAAGAGAGAGAAGAAGCCATCTAGCTAGTAGCTATGGACCCGTAGGTCTGTGGTAAACTACTCACGCATCATCGGAGAGGCAATGGTGTTCATGTAGAATCCCTCCGTGATCGAATCCCCCTCTGGCAGGACGCCGAAAAAGGCCCCTAGATGGGATCTCACGAGTATAGAAGGTTGCGGCGGTGGAGAAGTGGTTTCGTGGCTCCCCTAGATGTTTTTTAGGGTATAAGAGTATATATAGGCGAAGGAGCTAGGTCAGGAGACCCACGAGGGGCCCACGAGGTAGGGGGCATGCCCTACCCCCTGGGCACGCCCTCCTGCCCCGTGGATGCCTCGTTTCGTCTCCGACTTCATCTCCAAGCCTTCTGGTTTCCTTCTGGTCCAAGAAAGATCATCGCGAAAGTTTCATTCCGTTTGGACTCCGTTTGGTATTCCTTTTCTGCGAAACTCTAAAATAGGCACAAAAAATAGAAATTGGCACTGGGCTCTCGGTTAATAGGTTAGTCCCAAAAATAATATAAAATAGCATATAAATGCCTATTAAACATCCAAAATAGATAATATAATAGCATGGAACAATAAAAAATTATAGATACGTTGGAGACGTATCAAGCATCCCCAAGCTTAATTCCTGCTCGTCCTCGAGTAGGTAAATGATAAAAATAGAACTTTTGATGTGGAATGCTACCTAACATATTTATCCATGTAATTTTCTTTATTGTGGCATGAATGTTCAGATCCGAAAGATTCAAAACAAAAGTTTAATATTGACATAAAAACAATAATACTTCAAGCATACTAGCAAAGCAATCATGTCTTCTCAAAATAACATGGCCAAAGAAAGCTATTCCTACAAAATCATATAGTCTGGCTATGCTCTATCTTCATCAAACAAAATATTTAAATCATGCACAACCCCGATGACAAGCCAAGCAATTGTTTCATACTTTTGATGTTCTCAAATTTTTTCAATCCTCATGCAATACATGAGCGTGAGCCATGGATATGGCACTAAGGTGGAATAGAATATGGTGGTTGTGGAGAAGACAAAAAAAGGCAGATAGTCTCACATCAACTAGGCGTATCAACGGGCTATGGAGATGCCCATCAATATATCAATGTGAGTGAGTAGGGATTGCCATGCAACAGATGCACTAGAGCTATAAGTGTATGAGAGCTCAAAAAGAAACTAAGTGGGTGTGCATCCAACTCATTTGCTCATGAAGACCTAGGGCATTTGAGGAAACCCATCATTGGAATATACAAGCCAAGTTCTATAATGAAAATTCCCACTAGTACTACCTCTGTCCGAAAATACTTGTCATCAAAATGGATAAATATGGATGTATCTAAAACTAATATTTGTCTAGATACATCCCCTTTCATTCATTTTAATGACAAGTATTTCTGGACGGAGGGAGTATATGAAAGTGACAAAATAGGAGACTCTCTATCATGAAGATCAAGGTGCTACTTTGAAGCACAAGTGTGGAAAAAGGATAGTAACATTGCCCTTCTCTCTTTTTCTCTCATTTTTTTATTTGGGCCTTCTCCTTTTTATAGTCTCTTTTTTTCATCCGGTGTCTCATCCCAACTTGTGGGGGAATCATAGTCTCCATCATCCTTTCCTCACATGGGACAATTCTCTAATAATAAAGATCATTACACTTTTATTTACTTACAACTCAAGAATTACAACTCAATACTTGGAACAAAATATGACTCTATGTGAATGCCTTCGGCGGTGTACCGGGATGTGCAATGATTCAAGAGTGACGTGTATGAAAGAATTTTGAATGGTGGCTTTGCCACAAATACAATGTCAACTGCATGATCATGCAAAGCAATATGACAATGATGAATCGTGTCATAATAAACGGAATGGTGGAAAGTTGCATGGCAATATATCTCGGAATGGCTATGGAAATGCCATAATAGGTAGGTATGGTGGTTGTTTTGAGGAAGGTATATGGTGGGTGTATGGTACCGGCAAAAGTTGCGCGGTACTAGAGAGGCTAGCAATGGTGGAAGGGTGAGTGTCGGTGTCAAAACCGGCGGATCTCAGGTAGGGGGTCCCGAACTGTGCGTCTAGGCGGATAGTAACAGGAGACAAGGGACACGATGTTTTACCCAGGTTCGGGCCCTCTTGATGGAGGTAAAACCCTACGTCCTGCTTGATTGATATTGATATTGTGGATGTTTACAAGAGTGGATCTACCACGAGATCAAGGAGGCTAAACCCTAGAAGCTAGCCTATGGTATGATTGTAAGGGTTGATGTTGGTTGTCCTACGGACTAGAGCCATCCGGTTTATATAGACACCGGAGAGGGCTAGGGTTACATAGAGTCGGTTACAATGGTAGGAGATCTACATATCCGTATCGCCAAGCTTGCCTTCCACACCAAGGAAAGTCCCCTCCGGACACGGGACGAAGTCTTCAATCTTGTATCTTCATAGTCTTGGAGTCCGGTCGATGATGATAGTCCGGCCAATGATAGTTCGGCCGATGATGGGTATCCGGCTACCCGGACACCCCCTAGTACAGGACTCCCTCAGTAGCCCCCAAACCAGGCTTCAATGACGATAAGTCCAGCATGTGTGTAGTCTTCGGCGTTGCAAGGCGGGTTCTCCTTCAAGTTCCATGTACCTGCCGAACAGTGTCCGGCTTCCTCATCAATGTTGCGTTTCTTGGCTTCCACGCCCAATAATGGCCTTCTTCCACGCGTCGCACGAATGCGAAAAGCCAGGGTGTCTTTTATGTTTTACCCCCTAGTTGTGCGAATAATCTGCCTATAAGAGAGGCAAGAATCCAGATCCAAATCACCATCTTCCTCCCGCGAATATTCATCGGAGCGCTTTCGATCAAGAATCCATTCCATCATGGACCATCAACGCAGCTCCTCTTCTCGCGCTCCCAGCCCTCTGCTAGGAGATTGGAGGAGATGCTCTGTTCCGCACAACGAGCTGGTGAAGCTCCAAGCGGGGGGATATCTCCCTCCAGCCTTCATGGTTCCGGTTCGAGCCGGGCTAGCCACCTACAAAGGTGGGAAGCAAGCGGAGGCTACCCCAAGTCCCAACAAAGGGGAGCGGGTATGCTTCGTCCCCTTTCTGATAAGGGGGCTCGGATTTCCTGTACATCCGTTCCTCCGCAGGCTCCTGGAGTTCTACGGACTCCAGCTTCATCACCTAACGCCCGCCTCGATCCTGCATATTGCGGGTTACGTAGCTCTTTGCGAGCTATTCCTGGGCGTCGAGCCCCATTTCGCGTTGTGGAAGAGGTTGTTCTGCCTTGTACCCCGCTCTCACGAGGGGTTCATATATCAAGTGGGCGGCGCCGAAATATGGCGCATTGCCGGGACCGGATATCCATCCGGAACCCCTAAGAAGGCATCCGAAGACTGGCCTTCGGAATGGTTTTATATAGAAGACGCTCCGTTGCCGGACCCTGTTCGGATCGGCCTCCCGGAGTTCAACAATGCTCCTCTGAAGAAACACCTTAGTTGGCGTCCGTGGAGCCCCCAACTGGAGGAAGACAAGAGTGTCCATTATTTGATGGGCCGGATAAGGTTACTGGCCCATTCCGGGTTGACCATGATTGGAGTCATGGCAACATGCATTACGCGGGGGGTGCAGCCACTACAATACAGGGGCCACCCCATGTGGGATTTCAATGGGGAGGACGATGCCACCCATCACGGCCGCAAAGGGCCGGATTCGACCGAAGACCTGGTGAAGATCCTGTTTGGCCTGTATAAGGGGGAGAAAGAAGACTTCCTCCGTACGAACCCATTGAACGGGTTTTCTATGAGTAACCCTCGGAGCTGGGTAAGCGGACATTTATTCATCCGACCCGTGCTTCTAAAGCCGAGTACCTTACTCTGTGATTTTGACGCAGGAACTGCGCCGGGATGTGGAGGACATTCACAGTCCGGCTCCACAACCCGAGGATCCGGAAAGATCCCTTGATCCGACCTCCGAAGAGGATCCGGATATAAAGGTGGAGCTAATTGATGGAGTGTACCACCAACTCAGCATCGATAATGCTTTAGTCGCCATCACGGCCGACTACCCCGGCTTGTCGCCGGCTCCCCAGGTACTTATGGCCGGATTCTTAACACCATTACTCCATCTTCGCGCGTTTCTGACCACCATATACAATGGTGTCGTGCAGGCTGCGCCTTCAAGGCGGGAAGCCGAACCCATGACCGCTGACCAACAAG
Source organism: Triticum timopheevii (assembly GCA_963921465.1). Lineage (NCBI taxonomy): Eukaryota > Viridiplantae > Streptophyta > Magnoliopsida > Poales > Poaceae > Triticum > Triticum timopheevii. The sequence goes on from OY997262.1 coordinate 427,666,541, forward strand.
GGTCTGTTCGGCCCAGCAGGCGGAAGAGGAGTGCGGCGCGAGTCGAAACATCACCGCAAAGGTATAGCTCATGGTTCGTTGTTTAAAACAACGTCCCTAGGAAGTGTTTGAGTGCTTATGACTTCTGTAGGAGAAAAAGCGCCCGCCGGACTGCGGGCGTGGAGGTTGCCAATCCGGCATCTACCAGCCAAGCTCCAGCGCCTGGCCTGGAGGGGAAGGCGAGCGCAAGGCGCGAGCCGGATACTCCTCCAACGGAGGATGCCGAAAGACTGTCCGCCACCAAATCTGAGGTGGAGAGCGCCATGAACCACAGGCACCGCCGGACAGTATTTCGTGACGCGTGCTTCTCCCCCCGAGGCGTTGAATGCCTTTAACGCGGGGGACGCGCACCTTCATGCTGCTCAAGATGGTTTTACCAGAGCCATGGAGCAGTATGTAAAAGACATACGGGTAAGAGAATTTAATAGTTATATATGCCAGTAGCCCCCGAGACTTAAAGTAGTTGTATTAACTGATTTAAGGATCATTTGAACTGTAGGATCTTACAAAGAAGAATACCCAACTGTCTCAGGAGCTGCAAGAGTGTAAGGCCCAACTTGAGGCCGCACTCGCTGCCACAGGAGGAAACACAGGGACCTCTCCTGGTAACACATTATTTTTAAAAAAGATAAGTAGTGTGTGGCCTGTGCGCAAGTCTGATAATGACGTTGCAGGTGCTGCCGGACAAGATCCGGACAGGCAAGAACTTCTGCGCCAGCTGAAGGCCGGCGAGAGAGTGCTGCATAAGGTGCAGCACGAAAGGAACAAGCTCCAGGATGCCCATGCCCAGCTTGGAGAAGAGCTGAAAGGCGTTCGGGCCGAGCTGTCTGGCTCCGTTAAGGAGAATCAGCGGCTTCGTCGCGGCATCTATAGTAAGTGCTTGAGCGAACTCCTTTGAAAAGAAGAGTTCGGCGAGGAAGTCAATTGGCAAAATATGTCTGTAGGTATACTCACAGGTCGCCCTGCGGAGGAGATTCCCATATCAACGGGTGATCAACTTCCCGAGTTGTTGCAACTGATCGAACGAGTTCGGCAGGCAATGAGCGGCGTCATCCAGGCTTTATGGCTAGCCTTCTCCCTACCCGAGGGCCTTGGGGAGCTTGCGGAGAAGCTTCAGGGAGTGTGGCAGCGCTTCCATTTATGGAAGATTTCAGCCTGCCGCCAAGGTGCCAGGGAGGCTTGGGCCATGGTGAAGACGCGGTACAAGAAGGCGGATCCCAACCACATGGCCGAGGTCGGACCTGTGGGGCCCGATGGGAAGGAGATCCCTGTGAGTTTAGTATACGGCCAAGTAGAGTTGGCCGCTAAATTTTCCCAACAGGACTGTAAATTAGACAGCCTGTTAGACGGGATTGAGGAAGAATACAGTCAGTCGATTTGACAATGTATTATAAAGTGACATGTAAAATGCCTTCTAGCCGGATTGTAGATCATTTGTCTTTGCCGACCTTTTCGCTTCGACCTCGGGACCCTAGAGTCCGAAGTGTGTCCGAATACCTTCTCGGTTATGAAACAACCGGGGTATGCATGGAGACCAGGCGTAGGGGTCATTAGTGCTTTATCAGACAAGTGCCCAACTAGTTATGTTATATTGCATGGTTAGTAAGAAACATCTTCCAGGGAGAATAGTTCCGTTAAGGGTTCCTTTCCTCTGGGGGAGGCATGCCCTAAAGTGCATGTCCGGACTGCGAAAAAAGCAGAAAAACATCTGGGGGCAGATAAATAAGTAGGTAAGAAATCATCTTTCAAGTCACCGACCGAATATTCCCTTAAGAACGCTAGCTTTCGGCTTCACCCAGTCTGAGGTACACATCCGGCTGACCCGGCAGTAACAATCGCAGAGGTGCTCCCTTTACCTCCTAGCTGAACAATCGGGAACGTAGGGGTAAGCACAGAAGCCAGGCAACCCAGCTTGGCCAAAACTTAAGTCATATCGATGCATATAATGGTGAATAAAAGGTACATGTGGAAGCTTGACACATGTGTTGGGCATGAAGCCCTTATAATTAAGCTTCTGGTAAAGAAGCCCCCAGGTATAATGAGTGCGGATGGCACATCAAGTTTGTGCGAACAATGCGCAAGTAGGCCCTTAAGGGCTTTTTAATAGGAGGTTAAGGGAAGAAAGAGAAAATAAAAGACAACTGAAGTGTAAAAAAATTGAGCAGGGGAAGGGGACGAACTCTTAGTCTGGCGCTAGGCATAGAATCTTCGGAGGCGGGCTGCGTTCCATGGGTTCGGCTCGAGTCAGTTGTCCGACGCATTTCGTAGACGGTACGCTCCGCGGGTCAGGACTTGATCGATAATGAAGGGGCCCTCCCATTTGGGCTTGAGCTTGTCCTTTTTCTTGTCCGGCAGGAGTAGAACTAGTTCGCCAATGTTGTAAGTCTTGGCCCGTACTTCTCTGCTTTGATATCTTCGAGCCCGCTGCTGATAGAATGCGGAACGAGCCTTGGCGACGTCGCGTTCTTCCTCCAATGCGTCCAAGCTATCCTGCCGATCCAGCTCGGCTTCTCTTTCTTCGTACATGCGCACTCGAGGTGAGTCATGAATGATGTCGCAGGGCAAAACTGCTTCTGTGCCGTATACCATAAAAAATGGTGTGAATCCGGTAGTATGGTTGGGTGTTGTCCGCAGCCCCCAGAGTACGGAGTCGAGCTCCTCTACCCAGTGCGTGTCAGATTTCGTGAGTGACCGCACTAGTCTGGGTTTAATGCCGCTCATTATTAGACCATTTGCTCGTTCCACTTGACCGTTGGTTTGAGGATGATAGACTGAAGCGTAATCGAGCTTAATGCCCATATTTTTGCACCATGATTTAACCTCGTCGGCCGTAAAGTTCGTGCCGTTATCGGTGATGATGCTGTGGGGGACACCAAAACGGTGTACTACCCCGGAGATAAAGTCTATCACTGGTCCGGACTCTGCCGTTTTGACTGGCTTGGCCTCTATCCATTTGGTGAATTTGTCCACCATGACCAATAGGTACCTTTGCTTGTGGGTTACCCCTTTAAGGGGTCCAACCATGTCAAGCCCCCAGACCGCGAACGGCCAGGTTATGGGTATAGTTTTGAGGGCGGTGGGTGGCATATGGCTCTGATTAGCAAAGAGCTGACAACCGACGCATCGTTGGACTAAGTCCTGAGCATCTGCTCGGGCCATCGCCCAATAAAATCCTGTACGGAATGCCTTTCCTACAAGGGCCCGAGCTGTGGCATGGTGTCCGCCTAGTCCGGCATGAATTTCAGCCAGAAGGTTTCGCCCTTCCTCTTCGGAGATACATCTTTGAAGGACTCCGGTTGTGCTTTTCTTATAAAGTTCTCCCTCATAGACCTTGTAGGCTTTAGATCGCCGGACAATGCAGCGGGCCTCGTTTTGGTCTTCGGGAAGCTCCTGCCTAAGCAAGTAGGCGAGGAATGGTTCTGTCCACGGGGCAATTACTGCCATTATGTCGTGGTATGAAGGTGTTATGTCATCGGCTGAATCGCCGGTTGGTGCGGCTTGTTCCCGTTTGTTATTTCCGGACTCCTCTTCCCATAGTACGGATGGCTTGAAGAGCCGTTCCAAGAAGATGTTAGGAGGGACAGCATCGCGTTTTGCGCCGATGCGTGCCAGTACGTCGGCCGCTTGGTTATTATCCCGGGCTACGTGATGGAATTCGAGTCCTTCAAACCGGGCTGACATTTTTAGGACAGCGTTGCGGTATGCTGCCATTTTCGGATCCTTGGCGTCAAAGTCTCCATTTATTTGGGATATTGCAAGGTTTGAATCCCCGCGCACCTCTAGGCGTTGAATGCCCATGGAGATTGCCATCCGGAGACCATGTAAAAGGGCCTCGTATTCGGCTGCGTTGTTGGAGTCCGTGTACATTATCTGAAGTACGTATTGGACTGTGTCCCCGGTCGGGGACGTCAATACGACGCCAGCCCCCAATTCGGCCAACATTTTAGAGCCATCGAAGTGCATAATCCAATTGGAGTATGCGCCGTACTCTTTAGGGAGTTCGGCTTCGGTCCATTCAGCGACAAAGTCAGCCAAAACTTGTGACTTTATAGCTCGCCGAGGTTTGTAAGTTATATCGAATGGTAAGAGCTCAATGGCCCATTTTGCAATCCTGCCCGTCACGTCGCGGTTGTTTATAATGTCGTTAAGTGGTACTTCAGAGGCCACTGTTATCGAACACTCTTGAAAGTAGTGTCGGAGCTTCCGGGATGCCATGAACACCGCATACGCTATCTTCTGATGGTGCGGGTAATGGGACTTGCAGGGGGTTAACACAGTGGATACATAGTACACTGGTTTTTGAAGAGGGAATTTATGCCCTTCTATCTCTCGTTCTACGACGAGCACCGCGCTTACTACTTGATGTGTTGCCGCGATGTATAACAACATAGGTTCGCCCAGGTTGGGCGCAGCCAGGACCGGATTCGTTGCCAATATGGCCTTTATTTCTTCGAGTCCGATAGTGGCAGCATCCGTCCACTCGAAGTGTTCGGTGTGCTTGAGGAGGCGATAGAGGGGCAACGCCTTTTCTCCTAGGCGGGAGATAAAGCGGCTGAGAGCCGCCACGCATCCAGTCAATTTCTGGATCTGTTTGAGGTTTTTTGGAATATCCAGCTGTGATAGAGCTCGGATATTGGCCGGATTTGCTTCAATTCCTCTATCGGGTACAATGAAGCCCAAGAGCTTTCCGGCTGGTACGCCGAAAACGCATTTTTCCGGATTAAGCTTAATGTCATATGCTCGGAGGTTGTCGAATGTGACCCTCAAGTCGTCTACTAGAGTTTTGACGTGTTTAGTTTTGACGATTACATCGTCTACGTATGCCTCTACTGTTTTGCCGATCTGGGTAGCCAGACATGTCTGAATCATGCGCTGATATGTTGCGCCGGTGTTTTTAAGTCCGAAGGGCATCGTGTTGAAGCAGAATGGTCCATATGGAGTAATGAATGCCGTTGCGGCTTGATCCGCTTCTGCCATCTTGATTTGATGATAGCCGGAGTATGCGTCCAGGAAGCACAATGAATCGTGCCCTGCAGTGGCATCGATGATTTGGTCGATGCGGGGGAGGGGGAAGGGATCCTTTGGGCAGGCTTTATTTAGGTCTTTGAAATCGACACATAGGCGCCAGGATTTGTCCTTCTTTGGTACCATTACCAGGTTTGCTAGCCAATCCGGATGTTTGATGTCTTTGATGAATCCGGCTTCCAATAGTTTGGCTAGTTCCTCTCCCATTGCCTGTCTTTTGGGTTCGGAAAATCATCGAAGAGCCTGTTTGACTGGCTTGAATCCTTTTAGGATGTTTAGGCTGTGTTCTGCCAATCTGCATGGGATTCCGGGCATATCCGAGGGGTGCCAGGCGAAAATGTCCCAATTTTCCCGAAGGAATTCTCATAGTGCGGCGTCTACATCAGGGTTCAACTGTGCCCCGATGGAGGCCGTCTTTGTCGGGTCCGTTGGATGGACCTGGAATTTTATTATTTCATCTGCTGGTTTAAAGGAGGTGGACTTGGATCTCTTATCGAGTATCACATCGTCCCTATTCACCGTAGAGCGCAGCGCGGTGAGTTCCTCTGCCGCTAGGGCTTCGGATAGTGCCTCCAAGGCTAATGCGGCTGTCTTGTTTTCGGCACGGAGTGCTATGTCCGGATCACTAACAAGAGTGATTATTCCGCCGGGCCCAGGCATTTTGAGCTTCATGTACCCGTAATGGGGTACGGCTTGAAAAATTGTGAATGCCTCTCGTCCTAATATAGCGTGATATCCGCTGTTGAACGGGGCCACTTGGAACGTGACTTCTTCGGATCTGTAATTGTCCGGCGAGCCGAATACCACATCGAGTGTGCTTTTTCCTGTGCAGCGCGCTTCCCGGCCAGGGATTATTCCTCTGAAGGTTGTGCTGCTTCACTCAATGCGGCTCCGGTCTATGTCCATTTTTTGGAGGGTTTCCTCGTAGATGAGGTTTAATCCGCTGCCGCCATCCATGAGGACCTTTGTAAGTCGAAAGCCGTCCACTATTGGACTAAGTACCAGTGCGGCTGGAGCTCGGGCTGTTCGGAATTTAGGTTCGTCGCTGGCATTGAAGGTGATGGCTGTGTCGCTCCATGGATTTGTTGTTGCTACTTGGTAGACTTCGGCGAGGCTGCGGATTGTTCGATTCCGCATATTATTTGATGCGGAAGTCTCGAAGACTGTTGATACCGTACCGATACTGTTGGAGTGGTTTTCCGGGGCTAGAAGCTCCTTTCCACTTTTGGCCACCTGCCGTAATATCCAACATGCTCGAAGGCTATGTGTTGGGACGGCGCCCTCTGTACTGTGAATTTTACAGGGTCCGCTAAGCCATCCCTCCAGTACGGTTCCGTGCCCTCTATGGGGTATTTGCTTTTTGATTTTTGTGTCCGGTGCCTGAGTATAATGCACCCTTTTGTTGCGGACAAGGGTTGTATTCGGGGCCGGATTGTCCCAAAATTTATTTTCGGTTTTCCGGACACTCTCTATCGCACAATACTTTCGTACTATGGACGCCAGGTCGGCAAAGCGTGTAATTTCACGACGGCTCACGGCGTTCAAGATTCCCTCGTCCGTGCAATTATTGCAAAAAATTGAGATTGCATTTTCCTCTCGGCAGTCCTTTATCCTGTCCATAACTAGGAGGAATCTGGCCCAGTAGTGATGTACTGTTTGAGCGGGCTCTTGCCGGATTAGAGGTAGATCACATATGTCTGGGCGGTTGGGTGGAATTAAGTCCGGAACCCTACCCATCTCAGGGCTCGAAGGCCGGGAAGTTTCCAAATTTGGAAGTTTTGATTGCTGGACATTGTCCAACGAGTTCGGAACGAGGCCTGATTTTAAGCTCAGTGCTCGATCGAAGTCCATCCCTCCGCGGGAATCCGGCATGGAGGGTTCGGGAGCCCGGACATGACTAGTTTTCAATATAGGAGAAGAGTCGCCGCATTGTTCCTCTACCACTGCAACGTGGTGAGTGACCTGGGGAGAGTTGATCTCTCTCAGATCGGTTTCAAGCCCAATCTGATTGTAGTCTGTAGCGACTCCCAGGGCGGCGATGCGATCCAAGAGCTCGTTGACAGACGAAAGCTCTATTGGATCCAGCCGCTCGGCAAATTCTGAGCTGACGTGAAAATTGCTTTTAACGACTTGAGAAGTCATTGTTGAAGCGGTGGCCGGACAGGCGGTCATAAGAAAACCACCTAGCCGTATAGTTTGGCCGTCGGCCAAGGCTCCTTTGGCGAAAATACCGTCCTTGAAGACGGGAAGAGGCATCCTTCCTATCGGTGACGGCACAGAGGAACTCTCAATGAAAGCACCAATGTCGGTGTCAAAACCGGCGGATTTCGGGTAGGGGGTCCCGAACTGTGCGTCTAGGCGGATGGTAACAGGAGACAAGGGACACGATGTTTTACCCAGGTTCGGGCCCTCTTGATGGAGGTAAAACCCTACGTCCTGCTTGATTGATATTGATATTGTGGATGTTTACAAGAGTGGATCTACCACGAGATCAAGGAGGCTAAACCCTAGAAGCTAGCCTATGGTATGATTGTAAGGGTTGATGTTGGTTGTCCTACGGACTAGAGCCATCCGGTTTATATAGACACCGGAGAGGGCTAGGGTTACATAGAGTCGGTTACAATGGTAGGAGATCTACATATCCGTATCGGCAAGCTTGCCTTCCACGCCAAGGAAAGTCCCCTCCGGACACGGGACGAAGTCTTCAATCTTGTATCTTCATAGTCTTGGAGTCCGGTCGATGATGATAGTCCGGCCAATGATAGTTCGGCCGATGATGGGTATCCGGCTATCCGGACACCCCCTAGTCCAGGACTCCCTCAGTGAGGGTGCCTATAATCCATGGACTCAACATTAGTGATAAAGAACTCACATACTTATTGCAAAAATCTATTAGTTATCGAAACAAAGTACTACGCGCATGCTCCTAGGGGGATAGATTGGTAGGAAAAGACCATCGCTCGTCCCCGACCGCCACTCATAAGGAACACAATCAATAAATAAATCATGCTCCAACTTCATCATATAGCTGTTCACCATACGTGCATGATATGGGAATCACAAACTTTAACACAAGTATCTCTCAAATTCACAACTAACTCCACTAGCATGACTCTAATATCACCATCTTCATATCTCAAAACAACCATAAAGAATCAAACTTCTCATAGTATTCAATGCACTTCATATGAAAGTTTTTATTATATCCCTCTTGGATGCCCATCATATTAGGACTAGTTTTATAACCCAAGAAAATTACCATGTTGTTCTAAAAGACTTTCAAAATAATATAAGTGAAGCATGAGAGTTCAACAATTTCTATAAAACAAAGCCACCACTGTGCTCTAAAAAGATATAAGTGAAGTACTAGAGCAATATTGCGTAGCTCAAAAGATATAAGTGAAGCACATACAGTATTCTAATAAATCACGATTCATGCGTATCTCTCCAAAAAGGTGTGTACAGCAAGGATGATCGTGGTAAACTAAAAAGCAAAGACTCAAATCATACAAGACGCTTCAAGCAAAACACATATCATGTGGTGAATAAAAATATATAGCCTCAAGTAAAGTTACCAATAGACGAAGACGAAAGAGGGGATGCCTTCCGGGGCATCCCCAGGCTTAGGCTTTTGGTTGTCCTTGAATATTACCTTGGGGTTCCTTGGGCATCCCCAAGCTTAGGCTCTTGCCACTCCTTATTCCATAGTCCATCAAATCCTTACCCAAAACTTGAAAACTTCACAACACAAAACTCGACCAAAAATCTCATGAGCTCCGTTAGTATAAGAAAATAAATCACCACTATAAGGTACTGTTGCAAACTCATTCTTTATTTATATTGGTGTAATATCTACTGTATTCCAACTTTTCCATGGTTCATACCCCCCGATATGAAGGAAATATGCCCTAGAGGCAATACTAAAGTTATTATTTATTTCCTTATTTCATGATAAATGTTTATTATTCATGCTAGAGTTGTATTAATCGGAAACTTAGTACATGTGATAATACATAGACAAAAAAAAGTGTCCCTAATATGCCTCTACTAGACTAGCTCGTTAATCAAAGATGGTTATGTTTCCTAACCATAGACATGTGTTGTCATTTGATGAACGGGATCACATCATTAGGAGAATGATGTGATGGACATGACCCTTCCGCTAGCTTAGCATTATGATCGTTACAGTTTCATTACTACTGCTTTCTTCATAACTTATACACGTTCCTCAGACTATGAGATTATGCAACTCCTGAATACCGGAGGAACACTTTGTGTGCTACCAAACATCACAACGTAAATGATTGATTACAAAGGTGCTCTATAGGTGTCTCCTAAGGTGTTTGTTGGGTTGGCATAGATCGAGATTAGGATTTGTCACTCCGTATTTCGGAGAGGTATCTCTGGGCCCTCTCGGTAATGCTCATCACTATAAGCCTTGCAAGCATTGTGACTAATGAGTTAGTTGCGGGATGAAGTATTACGAAACGAGTAAAGAGACTTGCCGGTAACAAGATTGAACTAGGTATGATGATACCGACGATCGAATCTCGGGCAAGTAACATACCGATGACAAAGGGAGCAATGTATGTTGTTATGCGGTTTGACCGATAAAGATCTTTGTAAATATGCAGGAGCCAATATGAGCATCTAGGTTCCGCTATTGGTTATTGACCAGAGATGTGTCTCGGTCATGTCTACATAGTTCTCGAACCCGTAGGGTCCGCACGCTTAACGTTCGATGACGATATGTATTATGAGTTATGTGTTTTTTGATGACCGAAGTTTGTTCAGAGTCCCGGATGAGATTACGGACGTGACGAGGAGTCTCGAAATGGTCGAGACATAAAGATTGATATATTGAACCATGTTATTTGGACACCGGAAAAGTTCCAGAAAGTTTCGGATAAAACCGGAGTGCCGGAGGGGTTACCGGAACCCCCCGGGGGAACTAATGGGCCACCATGGGCCTTAGTGGAGAGAGAGGAGGGCAGGCCATGCCCCCTCCCCCCCCCTTGGAGTCCGAATAGGACAAGGGAAGGGAGGCGGCGCCCCCCTTTCCTACTCCCTCTCCCTCTCCTTTCCTTTCCCCCTCTTCCTTGAAGTGGAATCCTACTAGGACTAGGAAGTCCTAGTAGGACACCTCCTCTTGGGGCGCGCCCTAGGGGTTATCCGGCCTCCCCCTTGCTCCTTTATATATGGGGGCAGGGGGGCACCCTAGAACACACAAGTTTCTATTAACCGTGTGGGGTGCCCCCCTCCACAGTTACACACCTCGATCATACCATCGTAGAGCTTAGGAAAAGCCCTGCGCCGATAACATCATCATCACCATCGCCACATCGTTGTGCTGACGAAACTCACCCTCGTCCTCAACTGGATCAAGAGCATGAGGGACGTCATCGAGCTGAACATGTGCTCAACACGGAGGTACCGTACATTCAGTACTTGATCGGTTGGTTCGCGGAGAAGTTCGACTACATCAACTGCGTTATTGAAATGCTTCCGCTTTCGGTCTACGAGGGTACGTGGACACACTCTCCCCTCTCGTTGTTATGCACCTAGATAGATCTTTCGTGATCGTAGGAAATTTTTTGAAATTACTGCGTTCCCCAACAGTGGTATCTAAGCCAGGTCTATGTGTAGATGTTATATGCACGGGTAGAACACAAAGAGTTGTGGGCGATAATAGTCATACTGCTTACCACCAACGCCTTACTTTGATTCAGCGCTATTGTTGGATGAAGCGGCCCAGACCGACATTACATGATCGCGTTCATGAGACTGGTTCTACCGACGTGCTTTTGCACATAGGTGGCCGGCGGGTGTCTGTTTCTCCAACTTTAGTTGAATCGAGTTTGACTACGGCCGGTCCTTGTTGAAGGTTAAAACAGCACACTTGACGAAAAATCGTTGTGGTTTTGATGCGTAGGTAAGAATGGTTCTTGCTAGAAGCCCGTAGCAGCCACATAAAACTTGCAACAACAAAGTAGAGGACGTCTAACTTGTTTTTGCAGGGCTTGCTGTGATGTGATATGGTCAAGACATGATGTGACATAAATTGTTGTATGAGATGATCATGTTTTGTAACAAAGTTATCAGCAACTGGCAGGAGCCATATGGTTGTCGCTTTATTGTATGCAATGCAATTGCCATGTAATTCTTTTACTTTATCACTAAGCGGTAGTGATAGTCGTAATAACAATAGTTGGCGAGACGACAACGATGCTACGATGGAGATCAAGGTGTCGCGCCGGTGACAATGGAGATCATGACGATGCTTCGATGATGTAGATCATGAGCACAATATGGATGATGGCCATATCATGTCACATATTTTGATTGCATGTGATGTTTATCTTTTATGCATCTTATTTTGCTTAGTACGGCGGTAGCATTATAAGATGATCCCTTACTAAATTTCAAGGTATAAGTGTTCTCCTTGAGTATGCACCGTTGCTATAGTTCGTCGTGTCGAGACACCACGTGATGATCGGGTGTGACAAGCTCTATGTTAATATACAACGGGTGCAAGCCAATTTTGCACACACAGAATACTCGGGTTAAACTTGACGAGCCTAACATATGCAGATATGACCTCGGAACACTGAGACCGAAAGGTCGAACCTGAATCATATAGTAGATATGATCAACATAGTGATGTTTACCATTGAAAACTACTCCATCTCACGTGATGATCGGACATGGTTTAGTTGATTTGGATCACGTGATCATTTAGATGACTAGAGGGATGTCTATTTAAGTGGGAGTTCTTAAGTAATATGATTAATTGAACTTTAATTTATCATAAAATTAGTCCTGATAGTTATTTTGCATGTCTATGTTATTGTAGATCAATGGCCCGTGCTACCGTTCCTTTAAATTTTAATGCGTTCCTAGAGAAAGCTAAGTTGAAAGATGATGGTAGCAACTACACAGACTGGGTCCGTAACTTGAGGATTATCCTCATTGCTGCACAGAAGAATTACGTCCTGGAAGCACCGCTGGGTGCCAGGCCTACTGCAGATGCTGCTGATGACGTTAAGAACGTCTGGCAGAGCAAAGCTGATGACTACTCGATAATTCAGTGTGCCATGCTTTACGGCTTAGAATCGGGACTTCAAAGACGTTTTGAACGTCATGGTGTTGGGGATTGTAGCAGAAATTCAAAATTTTCCTACGTGTCACCAAGATCTATCTATGGAGAAACCAGCAACGAGGGGAAGGAGAGTGCATCTACATACCCTTGTAGATCGCTAAGCGGAAGCGTTCAAGAGAACGGGGTTGAAGGAGTCGTACTCGTCGTGATCCAAATCACCGGAGATCCTAGTGCCGAACGGACGGCACCTCCGCGTTCAACACACGTACAGCCCGGTGACGTCTCCCACGCCTTGATCCAGCAAGGAGAGAGGGAGAGGTTGAGGAAGACTCCATCCAGCAGTAGCACAACGGCGTGGTGGTGATGGAGGAGCGTGGTAGTCTAGCAGGGCTTCGCCAAGCACCGCGAGATATGAGGAGAAGGGAGAGAGGTAGGGCTGCGCCAAGAGGAGAAGGGAGAGATTCTCGTGTGTTGGGCAGCCCCCAGACCTCTAGTATTTATAGGGGGAGGGGAGGGGGCTACGCCCCCTCTAGGGTTCCCTCCCCAGGGGTGGCGGCAGCCCCCAGCTCCCATCTGGGTGGCGGCCAGAAGAGGAGAGAGGGGGAGGCGCACCCAGGGTGGGCCTTAGGGCCCATCCGCCCTAGGGTTTGCCCCCTTTCCCCACTTCCTGCGCCTTGGGCCCCTTGTGGGGGGCGCACCAGCCCACCTGGGGCTGGTTCCCTCCCACACATGGCCCATGCATCCCTCCGGGGTAGGTGGCCCCACTTGGTGGACCCCCGGGACCCTTCCCGTGGTCCCGGTACGTTACCGATAAAACCCGAAACTTTTCCGGTGACCAAAACAGGACTTCCCATATATAAATCTTTACCTCCGGACCATTCCGGAACTCCTCGTGACGTCCAGGATCTCATCCGGGACTCCAAACAACATTCGGTAACCACATACAAACTTCCTTTATAACCCTAGCGTCATCGAACCTTAAGTGTGTAGACCCTACGGGTTCGGGAGACATGTAGACATGACGGAGACGTTCTCCGGTCAATAACCAACAGCAGGATCTGGATACCCATGTTGGCTCCCACATGTTCCACGATGATCTCATCGGATGAACCACGATGTTAAGGACTCAGTCGATCCCGTATACAATTCCCTTTGTCTAGCGGTATTTTACTTGCCCGAGATTCGATCGTCGGTATACCGATACCTTGTTCAATCTCGTTACCGGCAAGTCTCTTTACTCGTTCCGCAACACATCATCCCGTGATCAACCCCTTGGTCACATTGTGCACATTATGATGATGTCCTACCGAGTGGGCCCAGAGATACCTCTCCGTTTACACGGAGTGACAAATCCCAGTCTCGATCCGTGTCAACCCAAAAGACACTTTCGGAGATACCTGTAGTGCACCTTTATAGTCACCCAGTTACGTTTTGACGTTTGATACACCCAAAGCACTCCTACGGTATCCGGGAGTTACACGATCTCATGGTCTAAGGAAGAGATAGTTGACATTGGAAAAGCTCTAGCAAACGAACTACACGATCTTTGTGCTATGCTTAGGATTGGGTCTTGTCCATCACATCATTCTCCTAATGATGTGATCCCGTTATCAACGACATCCAATGTCCATAGCCAGGAAATCATGACTATCTGTTGATCACAACGAGCTAGTCAACTAGAGGCTCACTAGGGACATATTGTGGTCTATGTATTCACACGTGTATTACGATTTCCGGATAATACAGTTATAGCATGAATAAAAGACAATTATCATGACCAAGGAAATATAATAATACTTTTATTATTGCCTCTAAGGCATATTTCCAACAGTCTCCCACTTGCACTAGAGTCAATAATCTAGTTCACATCGCCATGTGATTAACACTGACAGGTCACATCGCCATGTGATCAACATCCAAAGAGTTTACTAGTGTCATTAAACTAGTTGACATCATCATGTGATTAAGACTCGATGAGTTCTGGGGTTTGATCATGTTTTGCTTGTGAGAGAGGTTTTAGTCAACGGGTCTGCAACAATCAGATCCGTATGTACTTCGCAAATCTCCAGGTCATATTGTAAATGCTGCTACCACTCTCCACTTGGAGCTATTCCAAATGATTGCTCCACTATACGTATCCGGTTTGCTACTCAGAGTCATTCGGATAGGTGTTTAAAGCTTGCATCGACGTAACCCTTTACGCCGAACTCTTTATCACCTCCATAATCGAGAAACATGTTCTTATTTACTCCAAGGATAATTTTGACCGCTGTCCAATGATCCATTCCTGGATCATTCTTGTACCCCTTGACTGACTCATGGCAAGGCATATTTCTGGTGCGGTACACAGCATAGCATACTATAGAGCCTACGTCTGAAACATAGGGGACGACCTTCGTCCTTTCTCTCTATTCTGCCGTGGTCGAGCTTTAAGTCTTAACTTCGTACCTTATATCTCAGGCAAGAACTCCTTCTTTGACTGATACATCTTGAACACCTTCAAGATCATGTCAAGGTATATGCTTATTTGAAAGTATCATTAAGCAGTTTTTGATCTATCCTCATAGATCTTGATGCTCAATGTTCAAGTAGCTTAATCCAGGTTTTCTATTTGAAAAACACCTTTCAAATAACCCTATATGCTTTCTAGAAATTCTACATCATTTCTGATCATCAATATGTCAACAACATATACTCATCAGAAATTCTATAGTGCTCCCACTCACTTCTTTGGAAATACAAGTTTCTCATAAACTTTGTATAAACCCAAAATCTTTGATCATCTCATCAAAGTGTACATTCCAACTCCGAGATGCTTACTCCAGTCCTTAGAAGGATTGCTGGAGCTCTGCATACCTTTTAGCATCCTTAGGATCGACAAAAACTTTCTGATTGTATCATATACAACCTTTCCATATGAAGACTGGTAAGGAAACTCGTTTTGTCATCCATCTACCAGATTTCATAAATGCAGCTAATGCTAACATGAATCCGACAGACTTAAGCATCGCTACGGATGAGAAAATCTCATCGTAGTCAACTCCTTGAACTTGTGAAAAACTTTTCGCCACAAGTCGAGCTTCATAGACGGTGACATCACCGTCCACGTTCGTCTTCTTCTTAAAGATCCATTTATCTCAATGGCTTGCCGATCATCGGGCAAGTCCACCAAAGTCCATGCTTTGTTCTGATACATGGATCCTATCTCGGATTTCATGGCTTCTAACCATTTGTCGGAATTTGGGCCCACCATCGCTTCTCCATAGCTCGTAGGTTCATTGTTGTCTAGCAACATGACCTTCAAGACAGGATTACTGTACCACTCTGAAGCAGTACGCATCCTTGTCACCCTACGAGGTACGGTAGTGACTTGATCCGAAGTTTCATGATCACTATCATAAGCTTCTACTTCAATTGGTGTAGGTGCCACAGGAACAACTTCCTGTGCCCTGCTATACACTAGTTGTAGTAATGGTTCAATAACCATATCAAGTCTCCACCATCCTCCCACTCAATTCTTTCAAGAGAAACTTTTCCTCGAGAAAGGACCCGGTTCAAGAAACAATCCCTATTGCTTTCGAATCTGAATTAGGAGGTATACCCAACTGTTTTGGGTGTCCTAAGAAGATGCATTTTATCCGCTTTGGGTTCGAGCTTATCAACCTGAAACTTTTTCACATAAGCGTCGCAGCCCCAAACTTTTAAGGAATGACAGCTTAGGTTTCTCCAAACCATAGTTCATACGGTGTCGTCTCAATGGAGTTTCGTGGTGCCCTATTAAAGTGAGTGCGGTTGTCTCTAATGCCTAACCCATGAACGATAGTGGTAATTCGATAAGAGACATCATGGTACGCACCATATCCAATAGGGTGCAATTATGATGTTCGGACACACCCTCACTATGGTGTTCCAGGCGGTATTAATTGTGAAACAATTTCCACAATGTCTTAATTGCGTGCCAAAGCTCGTAACTCATATACTCATCTCTATGATCATATCATAGACATTTCATCCTCTTGTCACGATGATCTTCAACTTCACTCTGAAATTACTTGAACCATTCAATAATTCAGACTTGTGTTTCATCAAGTAAATATACTCAGTATCTACTCAAATCATCCGTGAAGTAAGAACATAACGATATTCACTGCATGCCTCAGCACTCATTGGACTGCACACATCAAAAATGTGTTACTTCCAACAAGTTGCTATCTTGTTCCATCTTACTGAAAACGAGGCTTCTCAGTCATCTTGCCCATGTGGTATGATTTGCATATCTCAAGTGATTCAAAAACAAGTGAGTCCAAACGATCCATCTGCATGGAGTTTCTTCATGTGTATACACCAATAGACATGGTTCGCATGTCTCAAACTTTTCAAAAACGAGTGAGTCCAAAGATCCATCAACATGGAGCTTCTTCATGCGTTTTATATCAATGTGACTCAAATGGCAGTGCCACAATTATGTGGTACTATCATTACTATCTTATATCTTTTGGCATGAATATGTGTATCGCTACGATCGAGATTCAATAAACCATTCATTTTAGGTGCAAGACCATTGAAGGTATTATTCAAATAAACAAAGTAACCATTATTCTCCTTAAATGAATAATTGTATTGCGATAAACATAATCCAATCACGTCTATGCTCAACGCAAACACCAAATCTCGATGGTAGAGGGGGCGTGCGATGCTTGATCACATCAACCTTGGAAATACTTCCAACACATATCGTCAGCTCACCTTTAGCTAGTCTCCGTTTATTCCGTAGCTCTTTTATTTCGAGTTACTAACACTTAGCAACCGAACCGGTATCTAATACCCTGGTGCTACTAGGAGTACTAGTAAAGTACACATTAACATAATGTATATCCAATATACTTCTATCGACCTTGCCAGCCTTCTCATCTACCAAGTATCTAGGGTAATTCTGCTCCAGTGGTTGTTCCCCTTATTACAGGAGCACTTAGTCTCGGGTTTGGGTTCAACCTTGGGTTTCTTCACTAGAGCAGCAGCTGATTTGCCGTTTCATGAAGTATCCCTTCTTGCCCTTGCCCTTCTTGAAACTAGTGGTTTCATCAACAATTGATGCTCCTTCTTGATTTCTACTTTCGCGGTGTCAAACACCGTGAATACCTTAAGGATCATCATATCTATCCCTGATATGTTATAGTTCATCACGAAGCTCTAGCAGCTTGGTGGTAATGACTTTGGAGAAACATCACTATCTCATCTGGAAGATTAACTCCCACTCGATTCAAGTGATTGTTGCACTCAGACAATCTGACCACAAGCTCAACGATTGAGCTTTTCTCCGTTAGTTTGCAGGCTAAGAAAATCGTCGGAGGTCTCATACCTCTTGACGTGGGCACGAGCCTGAAATCTCAGTTTCATCCCTCAAAACATCTCATATGTTCCGCGACGTTTTGAAAACGTCTTTGGTGCCTCAACTCTAAACCGTTTAACTGAACTATCACGTAGTTATCAAAACGTGTATGTCTGATGTTCGTAACATCCACAAACGATGTTTGGGGTTCAGCACACTGAGCGGTGCATTAAGGACATAAGCTTTCTACTGTCCGCATAATCGCTACTGTCAACTTTCAACTATATTTTCTCTAGGAACATATCTAAACAGTGGAACTAAAGCGTGAGCTTACGACATAATTTGCAAAGATATTTTGACTATGTTAAGGATAATTAAGTTCATCTTATGAACTCCCACTCAGATAGACATCCCTCTGGTCATCTAAGTGATTACATGATCCGAGTCAACTAGGTCGTGTCCGATTATCACGTGAGACGGACTAGTCATCATCGGTGAACATCTTCATGTTGATCGTGTCTACTATATGACTCATGCTCGACCTTTCGGTCTCTGTGTTCCGAGGCCATGTCTGTACATGCTAGGCTCGTCAAGTTAACCCTAAGTGTTTTCGCGTGTGTAAATCTGTCTTACACCCGTTGTATGTGAACGTAAGAATCCATCACACCCGATCATCACGTGGTGCTTAGAAGCGACGAACTGTAGCAACGGTGCACAGTTAGGGGAGAACACTTCTTGAAATTGTTGTAAGGGATCATCTTATTTACTACCGTCGTTCTAAGTAAACAAGATGCATAAACATGATAAACATCATATGCAATAAAATAGTGACATGATATGGCCAATATCATTTTGCTCCTTTTGATCTCCATCTTCGGGGCTCCATGATCATCATCGTCACCGGCATGACACCATGATCTCCATCATCATGATCTCCATCATCGTGTCTTCATGAAGTTGTCTCGCCAACTATTACTTCTACTACTATGGCTACCGGTTAGCAATAAAGTAAAGTAATTACATGGTGTTGTTTAATGACACGCAGGTCATACAATAAATTTAAGACAACTCCTATGGCTCCTGCCGGTTGTCATACTCATCGACATGCAAGTCGTGAATCCTATTACAAGAACATGATCAATCTCATACATCACATATCATTCATCACATTCTTCTTGGCCATATCACATCACAAAGCATACCCTGCAAAAACAAGTTAGACGTCCTCTAATTGTTGTTTGCATGTTTTACGTGGCTGCTATGGGTTTCTAGCAAGAACGTTTCTTATCTACGCAAAACCACAACGTGATATGCCAATTGCTATTTACCCTTCATAAGGACCCTTTTCATCGAATCTGTTCCGACTAAAGTGGGAGAGACTGGCACCCGCTAGCCACCTTATGCACCAAGTGCATGTCAGTCGGTGGAACCTGTCTCACGTAAGAGTACGTGTAAGGTCGGTCCGGGCCGCTTCATCCCACAATACCGTCGAAACAAGATTGGACTAGTAACGGTAAGCATATTGAACAACATCAACGCCCACAACTACTTTGTGTTCTACTCGTGCAAAGAATCTACGCAATAGACCTAGCTCATGATGCCACTGTTGGGGATCGTAGCAGAAATTCAAAATTTTCCTACGTGTCACCAAGATCTATCTATGGAGAAACCAGCAACGAGGGGAAGGAGAGTGCATCTACATACCCTTGTAGATCGCTAAGCGGAAGCGTTCAAGAGAACGGGGTTGAAGGAGTCGTACTCGTCGTGATCCAAATCACCGGAGATCCTAGTGCCGAACGGACGGCACCTCCGCGTTCAACACACGTAGAGCCCGGTGACGTCTCCCACGCCTTGATCCAGCAAGGAGAGAGGGAGAGGTTGAGGAAGACTCCATCCAGCAGCAGCACAACGGCGTGGTGGTGATGGAGGAGCGTGGTAGTCTAGCAGGGCTTCGCCAAGCACCGCGAGATATGAGGAGAAGGGAGAGAGGTAGGGCTGCGCCAAGAGGAGAAGGGAGAGATTCTCGTGTGTTGGGCAGCCCCCAGACCTCTACTATTTATAGGGGGAGGGGAGGGGGCTGCGCCCCCTCTAGGGTTCCCTTCCCAGGGGTGGCGGCAGCCCCCAGATCCTATCTGGGTGGCGGCCAGAAGGGGAGAGAGGGGGAGGCGCACCCAGGGTGGGCCTTAGGGCCCATCTGCCCTAGGGTTTGCCCCCTTTCCCCACTTCCTGCGCCTTGGGCCCCTTGTGGGGGGCGCACCAGCCCACCTGGGGCTGGTTCCCTCCCACACATGGCCCATGCAGCCCTCCGGGGTAGGTGGCCCCACTTGGTGGACCCCCGGGACCCTTCCGGTGGTCCCGGTACGTTACCGATAAAACCCGAAACTTTTCCGGTGACCAAAACAGGACTTCCCATATATAAATCTTTACCTCCGGACCATTCCGGAACTCCTCGTGACGTCCAGGATCTCATCCGGGACTCCGAACAACATTCGTTAACCACATACAAACTTCCTTTATAACCCTAGCGTCATCGAACCTTAAGTGTGTAGACCCTACGGGTTCGGGAGACATGTAGACATGACGGAGACGTTCTCCGGTCAATAACCAACAACGGGATCTGGATACCCATGTTGGTTCCCACATGTTCCACGATGATCTCATCGGATGAACCACGATGTCAAGGACTCAGTCGATCCCGTATACAATTCCCTTTGTCTAGCGGTATTTTACTTGCCCGAGATTCGATCGTCGGTATACCGATACCTTGTTCAATCTCGTTACCGGCAAGTCTCTTTACTCGTTCCGCAACACATCATCCCGTGATCAACCCCTTGGTCACATTGTGCACATTATGATGATGTCCTACCGAGTGGGCCCAGAGATACCTCTCCGTTTACACGGAGTGACAAATCCCAGTCTCGATCCGTGTCAACCCAAAGGACACTTTCGGAGATACCTGTAGTGCACCTTTATAGTCACCTAGTTACGTTTTGACGTTTGATACACCCAAAGCACTCCTACGGTATCCGGGAGTTACACGATCTCATGGTCTAAGGAAGAGATAGTTGACATTGGAAAAGCTCTAGCAAACGAACTACACGATCTTTGTGCTATGCTTAGGATTGGGTCTTGTCCATCACATCATTCTCCTAATGATGTGATCCCGTTATCAACGACATCCAATGTCCATAGCCAGGAAATCATGACTATCTGCTGATCACAACGAGCTAGTCAACTAGAGGCTCACTAGGGACATATTGTGGTCTATGTATTCACACGTGTATTACGATTTCCGGATAATACAGTTATAGCATGAATAAAAGACAATTATCATGAACAAGGAAATATAATAATACTTTTATTATTGCCTCTAGGGCATATTTCCAACACATGGAGCATATGAGATGTTCCAAGAGTTGAAGTTAATATTTCAAGCAAATCCCGAGTTGAGATATATGAAGTCTCCAACAAGTTCTACAACTGCAAAATGGAGGAGAATAGTTCTGTCAGTGAACACATACTCAGAAAGTGTGGGTACCATAACCACTTGACTCAGCTGGGAGTTAATCTTCCTGATGATAGTGTCATTGATAGAGTTCTTCAATCACTGCCACCAAGCTATAAAGGCTTCATGATGAACTATAATATGCAAGGGATGAACAAGATTATTCCCAATCTCTTCGCAATGCTAAAGGTTGCAGAGGTAGAAATCAAGAAGGAGCATCAAGTGTTGATGGTCAACAAGACCACTAGTTTCAAGAAAAAAGGGCAAAGGGGAGGAGGGGATCTTCAAGAAGAACGGCAAGAAAGTTGCTGCTCAGGAGAAGAAACCCAAGTCTGGACCTAAGCCTGAAACTGAGTGTTCCTACTGCAAAGGGACTGGTCACTGCAAGCGGAACTTCCCCAAGTATTTGGCGGATAAGAAGGATGGCAAAGTGAAAGGTATATTTGATATACATGTTATTGATGTTTACCTTACTAATGCTCATAGTAGCGCCTGGGTATTTGATACTGGTTCTGTTGTTCATATTTGCAACTCAAAACAGGGGCTACGGATTAAACAAAGATTGGCTAAGGACAAGGTGACGATGCGCGTGGGAAATGGTTCCAAGGTCGATGTGATCGCCATCGGCACACTACCTCTACATCTACCTTCGGGATTATTTTTAGACCTCAATAATTGTTATTTGGTGCCAGCGTTGAGCATGAACATTATATCTGGATCTTGTTTGATGCGAGACGGTTATTCATTTAAATTAGAGAACAATGGTTGTTCTATTTATATGAGTAATATCTTTTATGGTCATGCCCCCTTGCTGAGTGGTCTATTTTTGTTGAATCTCGATCGTGATGATACACGTGTTCATAATATTGAAGCCAAAAGATGCAAAGTTGATAATGATAGTGCAACTTATTTGTGGCACTGCCGTTTGGGTCATATCGGTGTAAAACGCATGAAGAAACTCCATGCTGATGGGCTTTTGGAATAACTTGATTATGAATCACTTGGCGCTTGCGAACCGTGCCTCATGGGCAAGGTGACTAAAACTCCATTCTCCGGAACAATGGAACGAGCTGCTGACTTATTGGAAATAATAAATACATATGTATGCGGTCCAATGAGTGTTGAAGCTTGTGGCGGGTATCGTTATTTTCTTACCTTCACAGATGATTTAAGCAGATATGCTTATACCTACTTAATGAAGCATAAGTCTGAAACATTTGAAAAGTTCAAAGAATTTCAGTGTGAAATGGAAAATCATCGTAACAAGAAAATAAAGTTTCTACGATCTTATCGTGGAGGTGAATATTTGAGTTACGAGTTTGATCTTCATTTGAAACAATGTGGAATAGTTTCACAACTTACGCCAGCTGGAACACCACAACGAAATGGTGTGTCTGAATGTTGTAACCGTACTTTATTGGATATGGTGCGATCTATGATGTCTCTTACTGATTTACAGCTATCGTTTTGGGGTTATGCTTTAGAGACGGCTGCATTCACTTTAAATAGGGCACCATCAAAATCTGTTGAGACGACGCCTTATGAACTGTGGTTTGGCAAGAAACCAAAGTTGTCGTTTCTTAAAGTTTGGGGTTGCGATGCTTATGTGAAAAGGCTTCAACCTGATAAGCTCGAACCCAAATCGGAGAAGTGCGTCTTCAGAGGATACCCAAAGGAAACTGTTGGGTACACCTTCTATCATAGATCCGAAGGCAAGATATTCGTTGCTAAAAATGGATCCTTTCTAGAGAAGGAGTTTCTCTCGAAAGAAGTGAGTGGGAGGAAAGTATAACTTGATGAGGTAATTGTACCTTCTCCCTTATTGGAAAGTAGTTCATCACAGAAATCAGTTCCAGTGATTCCTACACCAATTAGTGAGGAAGCTAATGATGATGATCATGAAACTTCAGATCAAGTTACTATCGAACCTCGTAGGTCTTCCAGAGTGAGATCCACACCAGAGTGGTACGGTAATCCTGTTCTGGAAGTCATGTTACTAGACCATGGTGAACCTACGAACTATGAGGAAGCGATGATGAGCCTAGATTCCGCAAAATGGTTGGGGGCCATGAAATCTGAGATGGGATCCCTGTATGAGAACAAAGTGTTGACTTTGGTGGGTTTTCCTGATGATCGGCAAGCCATAGAAAATAAATGGATCTTCAAGCAAAAGATTGACGCTGACGGTAATGTTACTGTCTACAAAGCTCAACTTGTTGCGAAAGGTTTTCGACAAGTTCAAGGAGTTGACTACGATGAGACTTTCTCCGCCGTAGCGATGCTTAAGTCTGTCCGAATCATGTTAGCAATTGCCGCATTTTATGATTATGAAATTTGGCAAATGGATGTCAAAACTGCATTCCTGAAAGGATTTCTGGAAGAAGAGTTGTATATGATGCAGCCAAAAGGTTTTGTCGATCCAAAGGGTGCTAACAAAGTGTGCAAGCTCCAGCGATCCATTTATGGGCTGGTTCAAGCCTCTCAGAGTTGGAATAAATGTTTTGATAGTGTGATCAAAGCATATGGTTTTATACAGATTTTTGGAGAAGCCTGTATTTACAAGAAAGTGAGTGGGAGCTCTGTAGCATTTTTAATGCTGTATGTCGATGACATATTGTTGATTGGAAATGATATAGAATTTCTGGATAGCATAAAGGGATACCTGAATAAGATTGTCAATGAAAGACCTCGGAGAAGCTGCTTACATATTGGGTATCAAGATCTATAGAGATAGATCAAGACGCTTAATTGGACTTTCACAAAGCACATACCTTGATAAAGTTTTGAAGAAGTTCAAAATGGATCAGTCAAAGAAAGGGTTCTTGCCTGTGTTACAAGGTGTGAAGTTGAGTCAGACTCAATGCCCGACCACTGCAGAAGATAGAGAGAAAATGAAAGTCATTCCCTATGTTTCAGCCATAGGTTCTATCATGTATGCAATGTTGTGTACCAGACTTGATGTGTGCCTTGCTATAAGCATAGCAGGGAGGTACCAAAGTAATCCCGGAGTGGAGCACTGGACAATGGTCAAGAACATCCTGAAATACCTGAAAAGGACTAAGGATATGTTTCTCATTTATGGAGGTGACAAAGAGCTCGTCGTAAACGGTTACGTCGATGCAAGCTTTGACACTGATCCGGATGATTCTAAGTCGCAATCCGGGTATGTATTTTTATTGAATGGAGGAGCTGTTAGTTGGTGCAGTTCCAAGCAGAGCGTCGTGGCAGGATCTACGTGTGAAGCGGAGTACATTGCTGCTTCATAAGCAGCAAATGAAGAAGTCTGGATGAAGAAGTTCATATCCAATCTAGGTGTCATACCTAGTGCATCAGGTCCAATGAAAATATTTTGTGACAATACTGGTGCAATTGCCTTGGCAAAGGAATCCAGATTTCACAAGAGAACCAAGCACATCAAGAGACGCTTCAATTCCATCCATCATCAAGTGTCGGAAGGGGACATAGAGATTTGCAACATACATACGGATCAGAATGTTGCAGACCCGTTGACTAAGCCTCTTCCACGAGCAAAACATGATCACCACCAAAACTCCATGGGTGTTAGAATCATTACTTTGTAATCTAGATTATTGATTGTAGTGCAAGTGGGAGACTGAAGGAAATATGCCCTAGAGGCAATAATAAAGTTATTATTTATTTCCTTATTTCATGATAAATGTTTATTATTCATGCTAGAATTATATTAACCAGAAACTTAGTACATGTGTGAATACATAGACGAAACAAAGTGTCCCAAGTATGCCTCTACTAGACTAGCTCGTTAATCAAAGATGGTTATGTTTCCTAACTATAGACATGTGTTGCCGTTTGATGAACGAGATCACATCATTAGGAGAATGATGTGGTGGACATGACCCATCAGTTAGCTTAGCATTATGATCATTACAGTTTCATTGCTACGGCTTTCTTCATAACTTATACACGTTCCTCAGACTATGAGATTATGCAACTCCCGAATACCGGAGGAACACTTTGTGTGCTACCAAACGTCACAACGTAAATGGTTGATTACAAAGGTGCTCTACAGGTGTCTCCGAAGGTGTTTGTTGGGTTGGCATAGATCGAGATTAGGATTTGTCACTCCGTGTTTCGGAGAGGTATCAATGGGCCCTCTCGGTAATGCTCATCACTATAAGCCTTGCAAGCATTGTGACTAATGAGTTAGTTGTAGGATGAAGTATTATGGAACGAGTAAAGGGACTTGCCGGTAATGAGATTGAACTAGGTATGATGATACCGACGATCGAATCTTGGGCAAGTAACATACCGATGACAAAGGGAGCAATGTATGTTGTTATGCGATTTGACCGATAAAGATCTTCGTAGAATATGTAGGAGCCAATATGAGCATCCAGGTTCCGCTATTGGTTATTGACCGGAGATGTGTCTCGGTCATGTCTACATAGTTCTCGAACCCGTAGGGTCCGCACGCTTAATGTTCAATGACGATATGTATTATGAGTTACGTGTT
Source organism: Triticum timopheevii (assembly GCA_963921465.1). Lineage (NCBI taxonomy): Eukaryota > Viridiplantae > Streptophyta > Magnoliopsida > Poales > Poaceae > Triticum > Triticum timopheevii. The sequence goes on from OY997262.1 coordinate 427,692,030, forward strand.
TTTTGATGACTGAAGTTTGTTCAGAGTCCAGGATGAGATCACGGACGTGACGAGGAGTCTTGAAATGGTCGATATATAAAGATTGATATGTTGGACCATGTTATTTGGACACCGGAAAAGTTTCAGAATGTTTCGGATAAAACCAGAGTGCCGGAGGGATTACCGGAACCCCCCGGGGGAACTAATGGGCCACCATGGGCCTTAATGGAGAGAGAGGAGGGCAGCCAGGGCAGGCCCCCCCCCTAGAGTCCGAATAGGACAAGGGAAGGGGGCGCCCCCTTTCCTACTTCCTCTCACTCTCCTTTCCTTTCCCCCTCTTCCTTGAAGTGGAATCCTACTAGGACTAGGAAGTCCTAGTAGGACTCCTCCTCTTGAGGCGCGCCCTAGGGGCCAGCAGGCCTCCCCCTTGCTCCTTTATATACGGGGGCAGGGGGCACCCTAGAACACACAAGTTTCTATTAACCATGTGTGGTGCCCCCCTCCACAGTTACACACCTCGATCATACCATCGTAGAGCTTAGGCGAAGCCCTGCGCCGGTAACATCATCATCACTGTCGCCACGCCGTCGTGCTGAAGGAAATCACCCTCGTCCTCAACTAGATCAAGAGCACGAGGGACGTCATCGAACTGAACATGTGCTGAATGCGGAGGTGTCGTACGTTCGATACTTGATCGGTTGGATCGCGAAGAAGTTCGACTACATCAACCGCGTTATTGAAACGCTTCCGCTTTCGGTCTATGAGGGTACGTGGATACACTCTCCCCTCTCATTTCTATGCATCACCTAGATAGATCTTGCATGATCGTAGGAATTTTTTTGAAATTACTGCGTTCCCCAACACGATGCTACCCATAGATTCATCAAAATAAGCAAACAACACGCGAAAAACAAAATCTGTCAAAAACAGAACAGTCTGCAGTAATCTGTAACTATCGTATACTTCTATAACTCCAAAAATCCATCGAAATTAGGAAAACCTGAGAATTTGTGTACCAATCTAGAGCAAAAAGTATCAGATCAAAATCATGTTTCTGTGAATTTTCAAAACTAATTTACTAAGCGCAAATGTTTCTGATTTTCAGTAGGATCAACACAACTATCACCATAAGCTACCCTAAAGGTTCAACTTGGCACAAACACTAATTAAAACATCAAATCACATCTAACCAGAGGCTAGATGAATTACTTATTACTAAACAGGAACAAAAATTAAAGAACAGAAATAAAATTGGGTTGCCTCCCAACAAGCGCTATCGTTTAATGCCCTTAGCTAGGCATAAAAACACGAATAGATCTAAGTATTGCCATCTTTGGTATGCAATTCTTTAATTGAACACACATGATCCTTATGAGACTCTTTGGTTTTATCAACAATCAAACTCCTAGGCAAGAAGTCAAGAAATTCATTTGTGGCAAAAGGTTCCTTAATAATATCGAAAAGGTTGGGGTGAACACTTATTGATTTGAGATCTTCATTTTCCTTACTAGAAGATTCAGCCTTATTCTTAGGAACGTAGATAAACTTGGCAACTTTGTCAGGAGGGAGATTTGAAGTACTTTTAATAGCAGAAAAAGCAGAACCCAAGTTGGTAATAATATCTCCGAGTTTATCAATTCTAGTAGAATCTTGATCTATCTTTTCATTAACTATGGGTTCCTTTTCTCTAAGATTCTTTAGAGTAACTCCTACCTTAGATCCATATTGAGTAATTTGATTATGAATCTTTTTATCCAAATTTTCAATCGACTCTACAGTAGCAATTTTATTCTCAATAATATCAAGTCTTTGCATCACATGTTCCAAAGTTAAAATAGTTCCATTGACCAAAAGAGGTGGTGGGCCTAACAAATATATCATGGCATTATAAGAATCAAAAGTATGGCTTCCCAAGAAATTCACTCTGGTAATGGTGTCAAGAACATATCGAAGTAGATTGGTTTCTAGTAGATCTATTTTGAGCATTGCAAATTCTATACCAAGCATCTTTTAGATTTTCTCGCTCCCTTTGTTTAAAATTGAGGACTTCATTATCGGGCGTATTGACAATGATAAGAGGACTAGCCATGAAGGCGAATCAAGCGATCTAACACACGAACACACAAGAAGCAAATGAAAATAGACGAACGGAAGAGGGGCGAAGAAAACGCAAAGGTTTTCAAAAATCGTTTAAGAAGTGGGAGAGAGGAAAACGAGAGGCGAATGGCGAATAATGTAATGCAAGAGAGAAGAGTTTATGATGGGTACTTAGTATGGCTTGACTTGACATAGATCTCCCCGGCAACGACGCCAGAAATCCTTCTTGCTACCTATTAAGCTTCCGTTGGTTTTTCCCTTGAAGAGGAAAGGGTGATGCAACAAAGTAGCGTAAGTATTTCGCTTAGTTTGAGAACCAAGGTATCAATCCAGTAGGAGACAATGTAAAAGTCACCGAATACCTGCACAAACAATCAACAACTTGCATCCAACGCGATAAAGGGGTTGTTAATCCCTTCACGGTTACATGCAAAAGTGAGATCTTATAGAGATAGATAAACGGTAAAGTAAATATTTTTGGTATTTTTGGTTCATAGATTGGAAAGTAAAAGATTGCAAAATAGTAGATCGGAAACTAGTATGATGTAAAAGAGAACTTGTATAATGGAAAAGAGACCCAGGGGCCATAGGTTTCACTAGTAGCTTCTCTCAAGATAACAAATATTACGGTGGGTGAACAAATTACTGTCGAGCAATTGATAAAAAAGCGCAAAGTTATGACGATATCTAAGGCAATGATCATGAACATAGGCATCACGTCTGTGTCAAGTAGACCAAAACGATTTGGCATCTACTACTATTACTCCACACATCGACCGATTCCTGCCTGCATCTAGAGTATTAAGTTCATAAAGAACATAGTAATGCATTAAGTAAGATGACATGATGTAGAGGAATTAACTCAAGCAATATGATGAAAACCCCATCGTTTTATCCTCGATGGCAACAATACAATACATGCCTTGTTGCCCCTACTGTCACCGGGAAAGGACACCGCAAGATTGAACCAAAGCTAAGCACTTCTCCCATTGCAAGAATGATCAATCTAGTAGGCCAAACTAAACTGATAATTCGAAGAGACTTGCAAAGATATCAAATCATGCATATAAGAATTCAGAGAAGAACCAAATAATATTCATAGATAATCTGATCATAAATCCACAATTCATCGGATCTCGGCAAACACACCGCAAAAGAATATTACATCGAATAGATCTCCAAGAACATCGAGGAGAACATGGTATTGAGAATCAAAGAGAGAGAATAAGCCATCTAGCTACTAGCTATGGACCCGTAGGTCTGTGGTAAACTACTCACGCATCATCGGAGAGGCAATGGTGTTGATGTAGAAGCCCTACATGATCGAATCCCCCTTCGGCAGGACGCCGGAAAAGGCCCCTAGATGGGATCTCACGGGTACAGAAGGTTGCGGCGGTGGAAAAGTGGTTTCATGGCTCCCCTGGATGTTTTCAGGGTGTAAGAGTATATATAGGCGAAGGAGCTAGGTCAGGAGACCCACGAGGGGCCCACGTGGTAGGGGGCGCCCCCTACCCCCTGGGCGCGCCCTCCTGCCTCGTGGCCGCCTCCTTGCGTCTTCGACTTCATCTTCAAGTCTTCTGGTTTCCTTCTGGTCCAAGAAAGATCATCGCGGAAGTTTCATTCCGTTTGGACTCCGTTTGGTATTCCTTTTCTGCGAAACTCTAAAATAGGCAAAAAAACAGAAACTAGCACTGGGCTCTCGGTTAACAGGTTAGTCCCAAAAGTGATATAAAATAGCATATAAATGCCTATTAAACATCCAAAACAAATAATATAATAGCATGGAACAATCAAAAATTATAGATACGTTGGAGACGTATCATACATGCATGACAAAAAACGTGACCTACTGTGACAAACACGTATCATCACGGAAGTGTATTTTTTGTAGTGGTGGCTAACTCCTTGGTCACATTGCTTACAAGCTCATTGTAATGTTGTATTACTGAGTGGGCCCCGAGATACCTCTCCATCATATGGAGTGACAAATCCTAGTCTTGATCCATGCCAACTCAACAGACACCCTCGGAGATACCCGTAGAGCATCTTTATAGTCACCCAGTTACGTTGCGACGTTTGATACACACAAGGTACTCCTCCGGTGTCAGTGAGTTGCATGATCTCATGGTCATAGGAACAGATACTTGACATGCAAAAAATGATAGCAATAAACTTGATACGATCAAATGCTACGCTTATAGTTTGGGCTTGTCCATCACATCATTCTCCTAATGATATGATCCCATTATCAAATGACAACTCATGTCTATGACTAGGAAACCATAGCCATCTTTGATCAACGAGCTAGTCCGGTAGAGACTCACCAGGGACATGTTGTTGTCTACGTATCCACACACTACTAGGGAAAACCCTAGTAGTAGCGCGAGTTTTGAGGATAGCAGCAGCGCGGGTGGCCGCGCTACTAATAAGGCGCTACAGCTAACTTATAGTAGTAGCGTGGTCCGCACCCGCGCTACTACTATTGACGATATCAGCAGCGCTTTTGCGGAACGCGCTACTATTAGTTAGCTGTAGCGATTTCCTTGTCCCTCGCTACTGCTATATCTTTCATCATTTTCCCGCTTTACCCCTTTATTTTTCGGTTTCAATAAACTACAATTTTCAGATACTAGGTACTACTAGATATCAAATTCATAAACCATTATAAGTACTAGGTAGTACTCCCTCCGTTCCAAATTACTCGTGTAGTTTTAGTTCAAACCACGACGAGTAATTTGGAATGAAGGGAGTACTAGATAACAATTTCATGCATAGTCAACATGCATCCTCAAGCAGTACAAGGTCATATTGACGACGATCGTCATATGTAGTTCTAGATGATATCAACGATGATCATCATATGTAGTTCTAGATGATATCGACGATGATCATCATATGTAGTTCTAGATGATATAGCCACACACACATATATAGTTCTAGATGATATCAAATACAATCATCATCCTCAAGCCTGGGCGGTTGGTGTTCCTGATAGTAATTAGGATGGCCTGTCCAACACAAAGATTCTTCCCATCGAGGAATTTCTTCCACCCAATCGAGTTTAAGTGTGTGCGACCGTCCGTGTCCACGTGGTAAGTACAGGTTTTGTGACGGAGCCCCTTGCGGTAAGGCGTAGTCCAGCTGAGCCTTCTTCATCAGGCTCGATACCATAACTCACAGATAGGCTCTTTGCCAATTTCTGAATAAGAAAAACATATCAATTAATAAATAGCCTCGCACATACTCTTGCAAATAAGTATATATGGATTATCTACACTATTAATAGTTCCTTAGATTCTACACTAATAAGCATGTGATCAAACTCTACACTAAAACATATCATCGACTAGATTCCACACAACGTACCATATCATTGGACTCTACACTAAGTATTTCATCGAATAATTTGCATTTGTAAGTATAACATACCATATCATGTCGATCAACCATGGTACTTGTCAGGCGGGTGTCGGTGTCAAAACCGGCGGATCTCGGGTAAGGGGTCCCGATCTGTGCGTCTAAGGCTGATGGTAACAGGAGGCAAGGGACACAATGTTTTACCCAGGTTCGGGCCCTCTCGATGGAGGTAAAACCCTACTTCCTGCTTGATTGATATTGATGATGTGGGTATTACAAGAGTTGATCTACCACGAGATCGTAGAGGCTAAACCCTAGAATCTAGCCTATGATGATTATGATTCTGTCTCTAAGGACTAAACTCTCCAGTTTATATAGACACCGGAGAGGTCTAGGGTTTACATGGAGTCGGTTACAAAGAAGGAAATACAATATCTGGATCGCCAAGCTTGTCTTCCACGCAAAGGAGAGTCCCATCCGGACACGGGACGAAGTCTTGAGTCTTGTATCTTCATGGTCCAACAGTCCGGCCAAAGTATATAGTCCGGCTGTCCAGATACCCCCTAATCCAGGACTCCCTCAGTAGCCCCTGAACCAGGCTTCAATGACTATGAGTCCGGCGTGCAGTTTGTCTTCGGCATTGCAAGGTGGGTTCCATCTCCGAATACTCCAAAGTAATTATTAAACACTTAAACCGTGTCCGGATCTGCAAGATGATCTTCATGTACCACTGTAAAGAGCATAGTACTTCATAAATCTGATTTGCTGGCAATTTTAGACAACGTGACATGAGTCATTATTCGAACCGTTTTCCCACAACCAGCCACAGCGCATATTGTGAGGCGATTTCCTCTGCACGTCTTGCCAAAGCAGAGATCATGTCCCCTTATTACGGGATTCTCATCAATACGGGTATGGGTAGCCCAACCGCACCGCTTATTGCGGTGAGTGGGGAACGAGCGGGTTCCACCAGGCAAGTGGGGAGGCGCAAAAAAGCTTTTACGACCTCTATAAAGAGATAAGGTCTTTTCCTTTCCACCCACGCCTTTTCCTTCCGCTAGTCCATTCCCCTCTGCTTGAGCCCTAGCGCCCAAGCACTCTTCTTCTCCAACGAAGAGAGGTCCTCCGAAGATGTTCGGATCTGGAGCAGGAGGCAAATGGATGGCCTCTACCGTCCGGGAGAGGGATATCAAAAAGCTCCGAGAGTCTGGGTACCTGGCTAAGAAAATCAGCCACCGTCTTCCGCCGACGGGACAGATCGTCCCCCCTCCGGAGCCCCACGAGAGGGTCGTGTTTCTTCCTCATTTTGTCTGCGGGCTCGGGTTTCCCCTTCACCCATTTGTTCGCGGTGTCATGTATTATTACGGGATTGATTTTCACGATCTTTCCCCTAATTCTTTTCTTAACATCTCGATATTCGTCGTCGTACATGAGGATTTTCTCCGTATTTCGCCCCACTTCGGCTTATGGATGAAAATCTTCAACGTGAAGCCCAAGGTGATGAATGGCGAGCACACCGAATGTGGCGGCGCCATGGTGAGCAAGATGCCCAAGGTCGTATGGCCGACGGGCGCCTTCAATGATTCCATGAAGGAATGGCAGCAGTAGTGGTTCTATATCACCGAACTGCGCGGTAAAAAGTGGGCCACTGCTCCCGAATTCAAATCCGAAGCCCCACTGCGGCTCACGTCCTGGCCCGAGAAGGGCCTGAACTGGTCCTCATCCGACGAGCTATCGATGCTCCAAACGCGCGTCCAGAGCGTGGTCGACAAGGATTGAAAACTCGTCAACATAGTCCGGGTGATGTTAGTTCGTCTGGTTCTCCCCTGCCAGCGTCGAGCCTCTAATTTGTGGGAATACGACCTGGCCGAACACCAGACCCTACGGGAGCTCTATGGCTCCTCTCACAAGGACATCTGGAAGGTGATCTTCAAGTCCGGCAAACCATGGTCGGGCTCTGCCGAGGACCGCGGGTATCAACTATCCCGTTCTTCAAGTCCGGTAAGTCATTGTTGTGCTATGTCCATGCATGTTTTAGCTGACGTGTCCCGAGGGAGACGCTTTTATCATGCTTTCTATAATAATCCCAGGAATGGACGAAAAAGGTGGACCGGATACACTGTCCAGCCCCGCTGCCGGAGGAACCGACCGGACCTCTTCTGACGAAGATGCTGGTCCCAGCGCCTTACGAAGCACCGAAGAAAGAGGTCTCCAAGAAGGTCAAGAAGACTCGGAGTGGCCTCCGTCGTCGCGATGCTTCGGACACAAAATCCAAAGACTCCCACGACCATCCCTCCTCCAAAGATGAAGAGGAGGAGGAAGAAGACGAGTCCCCCGCAGGGGGAGGGAAGAAAAGGACGGCTTCCTCATCTCTGGAGGCCGAATCGCCAAAGAGGGGGAAAGGTTCCCTCCCCGAGGCATCCACCACGGCTGCTGATAGCAGCCCGGAGTGGGATCCTAGGGCCCAACCCCTGGTAAAGTCGTAAGTATACGAAACCCGCCCGCACCTACGTGCCCGAGGTCATTAGGATGTAGTAGTTTTAACTGTCGCCATATTTTGTACAGTCCGGCAAGGTCCCACGCCGGACAGTCCTCATCGGAGGATTCGCTGAGCTCAGATGCCCTGGCGAGTGAGACACCTCCAGAGGCCCCTTCCCCGAAGCCTAAGCGCGACACCGAAGTGTCGTCTCAGCGGGACCCGAACCAGGGGGCATATCCCTGGGGCCGGACACACGGGAGCAGCGGCTCCCATGCGTGTCGACGGTGGGGGCGATCTTAGGTTCGGACCGCCGCCGGATAGGGTCCTGAAGACCTTTAAAACTCCAGGATCAGGCGAGCAGCCACCTTTGACGGCGGGGGGGGGCTTGCCTACTCCGCTAGCAACCTCTGTCCAAGCAGAGCTGTCGGCGGCCTATCGACACCGCTAAGGAGCGCGTCTATCGTCGATGAACATTGTGCCCTCATGGGTGCGGTGATTGAAAAGATTCAGTCCGCTAAGAGTGGATAGAATGAATCCTGCCTTAGTCTTATAAAGGGCTTTGAGGGATGTTTTGAAGGAACCTTTTGGAGATTGTCATAATATGAGTAGTAGCCCCTGATGCACTGTCCGGCGAAAGAAAGCCGGACAAGGGATCAAAATCTTTCGCTTTGCAGGAGACTCAGTTAATGACGTGTATCCCTTTGTTTGAAAACAAGCGTCTGCAGAGACGACCGCCGCTCATAGTGCGGAGGTGTCCGGACTAAAGCAGCGTCTGGAACGGGCCGAAGAGGAACTTGGCCGCGTGAAGAAGCAGTTGGAGGACAAGCAAGGTATGTCGAAACCTTTTGCAAAGTTGAGCACGAATTAGAAGTTGTGCCTAATGAAAATATTTGTATTGTATGCTCTAGGGGCGAGTGCCGAAATTGAGGCACTGAAGAAGGCTGTGGCCGAAGCCGACAATAAGGCCGCCGCCGAACAGGCTCTTCATGAGAAGCACGAGGCTAGGGTCATTGAAGCTGAGCGAGAGCTCCAGGAAGCCGTGAAGAAAAGCGAGGCCTTGGAGAAGAGTGTAGCAAGGAAAGAATCCGAACTCGCTCAAGCTCTCCAAGCCGCAGAGGATGCTCGGGAAGAAGCCCGAGGTGCTCTGAAGGCCATTCAGGAGGCCCGGAAGGTTGGGGCTGGTAAGGCCTTTTGTACTCAAAGCCATTTTTACATAGTAATGGGAGGAACTCTAAGCGACAAGCTGAATTCTTGTTTCTCTAGGGGTGCTTGCGGATCTGCCACGCAGCATATCAGATGCTGCCCAATTCTACCGGACTGAAGAGAGGAAGTCTGCGGAGAAGCATTTCTGGTCGCAATATTTGGCGTCGAATTATCCGGTGCCCTTTATCGATCAACTGAAGTAGCTGGTCGAACTACACCAGGTGGCCGAACTAGCCATGAAGGACTTGGTTGTCTGGTTGTGGCCCGTGGAGCCAATTCCAAGCAGTTACTTCGGACTCATGAAGCGGATTGTTGGGGCTTGCCCTTGGCTCGATGTCATTAAGCGATCGGTCTGCATAGAGGGTGTACGCATGGCGTTTACCCGTGCGAAGGTGCACTGGGGGAAGCTTGATGCTGAGAAGCTGATGACTGAGGGGACGCCGGAGGGTAAGGAGCATCATAAGCCCGATTTATACTATGAAGGTGTCCTGAAAGGAGCCCGCCTTGTGGCGGATCAGTGTACCAAAGACACTATATTTCCCTGAAGGCAGTCGTGCCATTCTTTGTAATGCGGGATAATGGCACTTTTATTATTTATTGCATGTTTATGTGAACGTTTGTTCTTCCTGTGCGGCTGTTTAGTGTATATAAATCCTGAGAGTTGGCCAGTCGTCGGCTTCTGGCCCCACGTAGAAAGTACGGGGGTGTTCGGTACATACCTGAACACTCTTTATCCCATTGTTGGGTCCTTTTAAGGAGATGTTCCTCACCACGAACTAGGCAATCAGACTATAGGGCTTTACCACTCTCACTTAGCAATGGAAGTTCGAGTATGGTGGGCGCAGCCCCTGGTGTTCGGAAGACCATACTAGGGGCTCTATCGGCGCCTGATCAGGAGACCGATCCGTCACACTTTGCATTTATAATGGCATTATGCGAAATATATCTTTAAAGAATTTACAACCTCTCGAACAGCTGACCAGCTCTCGCCGTATCATGACAGTCACTTTTCGGCTTCTCTACTGAGGTGCTCGTCCGGAAGAACCGAGACACAATCGCAGTATTTCTCCCAGTGCTACCTTAGACGATAGAATGGAATGTAAGGTACCAAAACATGGGAGCTGGGCAAACCCAACTAATGACCCAAGACATGATTCGGAGCTGATGCATATAAGTATATGAGTTCTTTATGACTAATGTGAGTCCATGGATTATACGCACTTTTACCTTTCCATCATTGCTAGCCTCTTTGGTACCGTGCATTACCCTTTCTCACCTCAAGAGTTGGTGCAAACTTCGTCGGTGCATCCAAACCCCGTGATATGATACGCTCTATCACACATAAGCCTCTTTATATCTTCCTCAAAATAGCCACCATACCTACCTATTGTGGCATTTCCATAGCCATTCCGAGATATATTGCCATGCAACTTTCATCATCATCATATACATGACTTGAGCATTTATTGTCATATTACTTTGCATGATCGTAAGATAGCTAGCATGATGTTTTCATGGCTTGTCCGTTTTTTATATGTCATTGCTACGCTAGATCATTGCACATTCCGGTACACCGCCGGAAGCATTCATATAGAGTCATATCTTTGTTCTAGTATCTAGTTGTAATATTGAGTTGTAAGTAAATAAAAGTGTGATGATCATCATTATAGAGCATTGCCCCATGAAAAAAAGAAAAAAGAAAAAAAAGGAAAGGCCAAAGATGCCTAAATAAAAAAGGGGGCCAAATAAGCCCACCTAAAGAAAAAAAAAGAAAAAAAAAGAAAAGAAAAGGGGCAATGTTACTATCCTTTTTCCACACTTGTGCTTTAAAGTAGTACCATGTTCTTCATATAGATTGTCTCCTATGTTGTCACTTTCATATACTAGTGGGAATTTTCATTATAGAACTTGGCTTGTATATTCCAATGATGGGCTTCCTCAAATGCCCTAGGTCTTCATGAGCAAGCAAGTTGGATGCACACCCACTTAGTTTCTTTTGTTGAGCTTTCATACACTTATAGCTCTTAGTCATCCGTTGCATGGCAATCCCTGCTCCTCACATTGACATCAATTGATGGGCATCTCCATAACCCGTTGATTAGTCGCGTTGATGTGAGACTTTCTCCCTTTTTGTCTTCTCCACATAACCTCCATCATTATATTCTATTCCACCTATAGTGCTATATCCATGGCTTGCGCTCATGTATTGCGTGAGGGTTGAAAAAGCTGAAGCGTGTTAAAAAGTATGAACCAATTGCTCGGCTTGTCATCGGGGTTGTGCATGATGGGGGCATTTGGTGTGACAAAAATGAAGCATGGCCAAACTATATGATTTTGTAGGGATAAGCTTGCTTTTGCCTTGTTGTTTTGAAAAGACATGATTGCTTTATTGGTACGCTCGAAGTATTATCGTTTTTTATGTCAAATGATAGACTATTGCTTTGAATCACTCGTGTCTTAATATTCATGCCATGATTAGACATATGATCAAGATTATGCTAGGTAGCATTCCACACCAAAAATTATCTTTTTTATCATTTACCTACTCGAGGACGAGCAGGAATTAAGCTTGGGGATGCTAATACGTCTCCGTCGTATCTATAACTTTTGATTGTTCCATGCCAATATTCTTCAACTTTCATATACTTTTGGCAATTTTTTATATTATTTTTGGGACTAACATATTGATCCAGTGCCTAGTGCCAGTTCCTGTCTGTTGCATGTTTTTTGTTTTGCAGAAACCCAATATCAAACGGAGTCCAAACGGGATAAAAATGGATGGAGAATTATTTTGGAATATTTGTGATTTTTGGGAAGTAAAATCAACGCGAGACGGTGCCTGAGGGGGCCAGGAGACAGGGGGCGCGCCCCAGGGAGGCAGGCGCGCCCTGGACTCTCCTGCCCCCCCCCCCCCCCGTAAGGCGGTTGACGCTCTTATTTTGTTGCAACAAAGCTAATTTTATGAGAAAGATATAGGTGAAAGATTCACCCCAATCGGAGTTACGGATCTCCGGATATAAAAGAAACGGTGAAGGGGCAGAATCTGAGAACGCAGAAACAGAGAGATAGATCCAATCTCGGAGGGGCTCTCGCCCCTCCCAAGCCATGGGAGCCAAGGACCAGAGGGGAAACCCTTCTCCATCTAGGGAGGAGGTCAAGGAAGAAGAAGAAGAAGAAGAAGAAGAAGGGGGCCTCTCTCCCTCTTGCTTCCGGTGGCGCCGGAGCGTTGCCGGGGGCCATCATCATCACCGCGATCTTCACCAACACCTCCGCCATCTTCACCAACATCTCCATCACCTTCCCCCATCTATATTCAGCAGTCCACTCTCCCGCAACCCGCTGTACCCTCTACTTGAACATGGTGCTTTATGCTTCATATTATTTTCCAATGATGTGTTGCCATCCTATGATGTCTGAGTAGATTTTCGTTGTCCTATCGGTGATTGATGAATTGCTATGATTGGTTTGAGTTGCATGTTTTATTATTGGTGCTGTCTTATTGTGCCCTCCGTGTCGTGCAAGCGTGAGGGATTCCCGCTGTAGGGTTTGCAATATGTTTATGATTTGCTTATGGTGGGTGGCGTGAGTGACAGAAGGACAGACCCGAGTAAGTAGGTTGTTTGCGTATGGGATAAAAGGGGACTTGATACTTTAATGCTATGGTTGGGTTTTACCTTAATGAATCTTTAGTATTTGCGGATGCTTGCTAGAGTTCCAATCATAAGTGCATATGATCCAAGTAGAGAAAGTATGTTAGCTTATGCCTCTCCCTCAAATAGAATTGCAATAGTGATTACCGGTATAGTAACGTAGTCAATTGCTTAGAGACAATTTCACAACTCCTACCACCACTTTTCCACACTCGTTATATTTACTTTATTGCATCTTCATCTAAACAGCCCCTAGTTTATGTTTACGTGCTCTTTATTATCTTGCAAACCTTTCCTATCACACCAACAAAGTACTTCTAGTTTCATACTTGTTCTAGGTAAAGCGAACGTCAAGCGTGCGTAGAGTTGTATCGGTGGTCGATAGAACTTGAGGGAATATTTATTCTACCTTTAGTTCCTCATTGGGTTCGACACTCTTACTTATCAGAAACTGTTGCGATCCCCTACACTTGTGGGTTATCAAGACCTTTTTCTGGCGCCGTTGCCGGGGAGTCATAGCATGGGGTGAATATTCTTGTGTGTGCTTGTTTGCTTTATCACTAAGTAATTTTTATTTGTTGTTCTTAGTTGTTCTCTATCTTTAGTTATGGATATGGAACACGAAATACCAAAAACTTTGGTGTACTTGCTACTCATGGAGATGGGGTAACTCCTAAAACCCTCGATTCTCATTATGTGAAAGATATTATGTACTACTTTGATAATCCTGAGAAAACTCCATTCAACTTTATAATGGGAGACACGTTGGATCAACGTGAATACTTTAGGGATTATCACTTTACACAAAAAGGGAAACTATTATGGGATCAAATTAATATGTTGCGTTGGTATGCTCGGGATCTATGCTTGAGATATGATATTACTTGTTGCTCTAGGATGAAGGCTCCACACCTTCCCTTTTCATGCAAATTTAATGATAATGAAACCTTAGCTTCTTATGCTAATGGTATATATGATTACTATGATGTTGAACAAATAGAAGAATTTGTTTCTTTTAAGGCTGCTTATGAAATTGAATCTTTGTTTGAAAAGTATGAAGCTTTTGATGATGATGGTGTTTATAGGCCTGAAAATATTGCTATACTTAGATATTGCTATGAAAATTATGAATACAATTACAATATTAATGCATTTATTGAGAAAGTCTCCGCTGTCCAAGAAGAGACTAATATTTTGCAGGAAGCTATGGAAGAAGAAATTGATGAAACTGTGAGCTCATTAGATGAAAAAGATGATGAGGAGAGCGAAGAACAAAAGGAGGAAGAGTGGATTGATCACCCGTGCCCACCTTCTAATGAGAGTAACTCTTCAACTCATACATTGTTTAATTCCCCTTCGTGCTTACCGAAGGATGATTGCTATGATGATTGCTATGATCCCTTGAATTTGTTTGAAATATCCCTTTTTGATGATGCTTGCTATGCTTGTGGCCAAGATGCCAATATGAATTATGCTTATGGAGATGAACTTGCTATAGTTCCTTATGTTAAACATGAAATTGTTGCTATTGCACCCACGCATGATAGTCCTATTATCTTTTTGAATTCTCCCGACTACACTATATTGGAGAAATTTGCGCTTATTAAGGATTATATTGATGGGTTGCCTTTCACCATTGCACATGATGATTTTGATGAATGTAATATGCATGTGCTTTCTGCTCCTACTTGCAATTATTATGAGAGAGGAACTATATCTCCGCCTCTTTATGTTTCCAATATGATAGAATTGCAAGAATCTGCTTATACTATGCATTGGCCTTTACTATGTGTGCATGAATTGTTCTTTTATGACATGCCGATGCATAGGAAGAGAGTTAGACTTCGTTGTTGCTTGATATATGTTACTTTGTGCTCACTACTAAATTACAAATCATTGTTAATTATAATTGGCTTTGATATACCTTGGGATCCGGGTGGATTCATTACTTGAGCACTAAACGCCCAGCTTAATGGCTTTAAAGAAAGCGCTGCCAGGGAGACAACCCGGAAGTTTTAGAGAGTCGTTTATTTCTGTTGAGTGCTTTCATATAGTTTAAAAAACAAAAAAATAAAGGGGGGAACCCAAAACTTTTCAAAAAGGAAAGTGAAAGTGAGAAAGACAAGCATTGTTGAAGTGGGAGAGCTCCTTGAACTTTGTTCATGCTCACGGAAACTTTGTGAATCTTGATTACAGAAACTTTTCATCAAAAATAATTATACCCTTGTACAATTCCATTGTTTTGGTTTGTACGGTGCAGGACAGAAACTTTGGCTGTAGTGCGCGATTTTACATTTTTAACTGGAATGTCAATTGGTCCTGCTTTGTATTGCACTGTCTTGCTATACAGCTTGTTTATTTTTACTAATTTTGGTATAATTTTTGGAGTAACATAAGTATGGTGAATGTTCAGATTTCTACAGACTGTTTTGTTTTTTTGACAGATTCTGTTTTTGACGCATAGTTTGCTTGTTTTCATGAATCTATCAATTTATATCAGTGGATTAAGCCATGTAAAAGTTATACTACAGTAGACACAATGCAAAAAAATATATGAATTGGTTTGCAACAGTACTTAGAGTGGTGATTTTCTTTATTATACTAATGGATCTTACCGAGTTTTCTGTTGAAGTTTTGTGTGGATGAAGTGTCTAAATGAGGAGGTCTCGATATGAGGAAAAGGAAGAGAGGCAAGAGCTCAAGCTTGGGGATGCCCGAGGCACCCCAAGTAAATATTCAAGGAGACTCAAGTGTCTAAGCTTGGGGATGCCCTGGAAGGCATCCCCTCTTTCTTCAACAAGTATCGGTATGTTTTCGTATTCGTTTCGTTCATGCGATATGTGCAAGTCTTGGAGCGTCTTTTGCATTTAGTTTTCACTTTTATTTTATGCACCATGCTGGTATGAGATAGTCCTTGTTGATTTATAGAATGCTCATTGCACTTCACTTAAATCTTTTGAGTGTGGCTTTATAGAATGCTTCATGTGCTTCACTTATATCATTTGAAGTTGGATTGCCTGTTTCTCTTTACATAGAAAACCGCCATTTGTAGAATGCTCTTTTGCTTCACTTATATTTGTTAGAGCGTGGGCATATCTTTTGTAGAAAGAATTAAACTCTCTTGCTTCACTTATATCTATTTAGAGAGATGACATGAATTGGTCATTCACATGGTTAGTCATAAAATCCTACATAAACTTGTAGATCGCTGAATATGATATGTTTGATTCCTTGCAATAGTTTTGCGATATAAAGATGGTGATATTAGAGTCATGCTAGTGGGTGGTTGTGGATTGTAGAGACACTTGTGTTGAGGTTTGCAAGTTCCGTAGCATGCACGTATGGTAACCGTTGTGTGACAAATTTGAAGCATGGGGTGTTTCTTTGATTGTCTTCCTTATGAGTGGCGGTCGGGGATGAGCGATGGTCTTTTCCTACCAATCTATCCCCCTAGGGGCATGCGTAGTAGTACTTTGCTTCGAGGGCTAATAAAATTTTGCAATAAGTATATGAGTTCTTTATGACTAATGTGAGTCCATGGATTATACGCACTTTTACCTTTCCATCATTGCTAGCCTCTTCGGTACCGTGCATTGCCCTTTCTCACCTCGAGAGTTGATGCAAACTTCGCCGGTGCATCCAAACCCGTGATATGATACGCTCTATCACACATAAGCCTCCTTATATCTTCCTCAAAACAGCCACCATACCTACCTATTATGGCATTTCCATAGCCATTCCGAGATATATTGCCATGCAACTTTCATCATCATCATATACATGACTTGAGCATTTATTGTCATATTACTTTGCATGATCGTAAGATAGCTAGCATGATGTTTTCATGGCTTGTCCGTTTTTTTGATGTCATTGCTACGCTAGATCATTGCACATCCCGATACACCGCCGGAAGCATTCATATAGAGTCATATCTTTGTTCTAGTATCGAGTTGTAATATTGAGTTGTAAGTAAATAAAAGTGTGATGATCATCATTATAGAGCATTGCCCCATGAAAAAAAGAAAAAAGAAAAAACGAAAGGCCAAAGAAGCCTAAATAAAAAAGGGGGCCAAAGAAGCCCACCGAAAGAAAAAAAAAAGGAAAAAGAAAAGAAAAGAAAAGGGGCAATGTTACTATCCTTTTTCCACACTTGTGCTTCAAAGTAGCACCATGTTCTTCATATAGATTGTCTCCTATGTTGTCACTTTCATATACTAGTGGGAATTTTCATTATAGAACTTGGCTTGTATATTCCAACGATGGGCTTCCTCAAATGCCCTAGGTATTCATGAGCAAGCAAGTTGGATGCACACCCACTTAGTTTCTTTTGTTGAGCTTTCATACACTTATAGCTCTTAGTCATTCGTTGCATGGCAATCCCTACTCCTCACATTGACATCAATTGATGGGCATCTCCATAGCCCGTTGATTAGCCGCGTTGATGTGAGACTTTCTCCCTTTTTGTCTTCTCCACATAACCTCCATCATTATATTCTATTCCACCTATAGTGCTATATCCATGGCTTGCGCTCATGTATTGCATGAGGGTTGAAAAAGCTAAAGCACGCTAAAAAGTGTGAACCAATTGCTCGGCTTGTCATCGGGGTTGTGCATGATGGGGGCATTTTGTGTGACGAAAATGAAGCATGGCCAAACTATATGATTTTGTAGGGATAAGCTTGCTTTTGCCTTGTTGTTTTGAAAAGACATGATTGCTTTGGTACGCTCGAAGTACTATCGTTTTTTATGTCAAATGATAGACTATTGCTTTGAATCACTCGTGTCTTAATATTCATGCCATGATTAGGCATATGATCAAGATTATGCTAGGTAGCATTCCACATCAAAAATTATCTTTTTTATCATTTACCTACTCGAGGACGAGCAGGAATTAAGCTTGGGGATGCTGATACGTCTCCCTCATATCTATAATTTTTGATTGTTCCATGCCAAAATTCTTCAACTTTCATATACTTTTGGCAATTTTTTATATTATTTTTGGGACTAACATATTGATCCAGTGCCCAGTGCCAGTTCCTGTCTGTTGCATGTTTTTTGTTTTGCAGAAACCCAATATCAAACGGAGTCCAAACGGGATAAAAATGGACGGAGAATTATTTTGGAATATTTGTGATTTTTGGGAAGTAAAATCAACGCGAGACAGTGCCCGAGGGGGCCAGGAGACAGGGGGCGCGCCCCAGGGAAGCAGGCGCGCCCTGGACTCTCCTGCCCCCCCCCCATACTAAGGCGGTTGACGCTCTTCTTTTGCTGCAAGAAAGGTAATTTTATGAGAAAGATCTGGGTGAAAGATTCACCCCAATCGGAGTTACGGATCTCCGGATATAAAAGAAACGGTGAAGGGGCAGAATCTGAGAACGCAGAAACAGAGAGATAGATCCAATCTCGGAGGGGCTCTCGCCCCTCCCACGCCATGGGAGCCAAGGACCAGAGGGGAAACCCTTCTCCCATCTAGGGAGGAGGTCAAGGAAGAAGAATAAGAAGAAGAAGAAGAAGAAGAAGAAGAAGAAGAAGAAGGGGGCCTCTCTCCCTCTTGCTTCCGGTGGCGCCGGAGCGCTGCCGGGGGCCATCATCATCACCGCGATCTTCACCAACACCTCCGCCATCTTCACCAACATCTCCATCACCTTCCCCCATCTATATTCAGCGGTCCACTCTCCCGCAATCCGCTGTGCCCTCTACTTGAACGTGGTGCTTTATGCTTCATATTATTTTCCAATGATGTGTTGCCATCCTATGATGTCTGAGTAGATTTTCGTTGTCCTATCAGTGATTGATGAATTGCTATGATTGGTTTGAGTTGCATGTTTTATTATTGGTGCTGTCCTATTGTGCCCTCCGTGTCTCACAAGCGTGAGGGATTCCTGCTGTAGGGTTTGCAATATGTTTATGATTTGCTTATGGTGGGTGGCGTGAGTGACAGAAGCACAGACCTGAGTAAGTAGGTTGTTTGCGTATGGGATAAAAGGGGACTTGATACTTTAATGCTATGGTTGGGTTTATCTTAATGAATCTTTAGTATTTGCGGATGCTTGCTAGAGTTCCAATCATAAGTGCATATGATCCAAGTAGAGAAAGTATGTTAGCTTATGCCTCTCCCTCAAATAGAATTGCAATAGTGATTACCAGTCTAGTAACGTAGTCAATTGCTTAGGGACAATTTCTCAACTCCTACCACCACTTTTCCACACTCATTATATTTACTTTATTGCATCTTCATCTAAATAGCCCCTAGTTTATGTTTACGTGCTCTTTATTATCTTGCAAACCTTTCCTATCACACCTACAAAGTACTACTAGTTTCATACTTGTTCTAGGTAAAGCGAACATCAAGCGTGCGTAGAGTTGTATCGATGGTCGATAGAACTTGAGGGAATATTTATTCTACCTATAGCTCCTCGTTGGGTTCGACACTCTTACTTATCGAAAACTGTTGCGATCCCCTACACTAGTGGGTTATCACATTGTAGTAGGATGACATGTCTATGTCTATGAGTACGGTTTATGATTATGAAAAGAGGTGTTTTTGGCGGAACCTGTCGTGGCTGGACTGGAGGAGGCTGTGTGTGGATCTGAAGTTTATCCGGGCTGCCTCCTTTGGGGGGATTTACTTATGCGTTCCTGCCCTGTGCGTCCGAGCTGATTCCACGTCGCCAGTCATGTTCTGCACCAAAGTTAATCTGTAAAGACAAATGCTTAAAGGCAGCTGCATGTCCTATTGTGGTTGAATCGCGGGTGCCTGATTGGAGCTTGGCTGAACCGGGATGTCATGCCGTAAAGTAGCGCGGACTCCTCAGTTGGTGTCCGGGCAGTTGGCTGTCGAATCAAAATTTGATAAACAGGCACAACTCGCTATTCCAGCAGCGGTATGATTTCCACCCTGAGGGTGGGGTTCGGCCCTGCCCATAATTGTGACTATGTCACGCGGGACTGGCCTAATGTTGTACCCCGTTGAATCTAGCCAACGCGGCTTGTCCCGGTAATATGTGGTAATTACTGTATAAGGGGACAATGCCGAAGACTTATTCTTCGGCGTGGTATTTGTTTGGCGATCCGAAGACAACCATTAGTGTGGTGGGCCAGTAAAACTTGGCCTTTGCACCTGGCATCTTTTAGAAGATGTTATTGATAGTTTTATGCCCGCGGGGGCTCGTATGAGATGGAGCCCCCAAACTATTGGGTCGATAGTGAGTGCAATTAAATTGCTATGGTTGATGTTTCCGGACGGTCGATGTGATCGGAGAAGATCGACCGTACTTTTGTACTGTGGAGGATCTTCTTTTGACTTCACCATGTTTGGTTGGTCTTTCGTTGTTTGAAACCTCCTTTCATTGTTTCCGGCGCACGACCGGCCATTTTATTTTGAGGATCCGGCATTCTCTATTGGTGTGCTTGGCCGCCCTTCTAGGGGTACCGTGAATTTCACATGGTTGATCGAGTATGCTGCTTGGGCCGGATGGGCTTGAGTTGTTCTTTGTCCGCTGACCGGACTGGGGGGCGCTAAATTCGGCACCAACTTCCATGACTTGACGCTTATGATGATTGCGTCGAGGTTTGTGGATGCTGCCTCGTGTTTCCTGCATATTGTCCCGAACCGTGGTATATTGACGTCGGGGTGTGGGCTTTAAGTTCTCCTTCTTAGGTTGAGGTAGCGGATTGTGTCTTGGGTACCCTTTGGCGGGGCGGTTGAGTCCGTATTCCTTGGTGGCCAGGACCTTGGTCCATCTGTCTGTGAGCAAATCTTGGTCAGCTTTAAGCTACTGTTTCTTCTTTTGCAGGCTTTTCGCCGTGGCCATAAGCCTTGCTTAAAACGGACTTGTTCCATGGGATCCTCAGGCACGCCGAATTCATCGTCGCCGAGGCTCACCCCGTCTTCGGAGGGGGCATGTAGTTGTCCCTTTCTGAGTATCCGTCCGTCACCAGTCCGGCCTGCTCGAAGGCAGGTTGATCGGGGTTGTATTCATCTTCGGCACTATCTGAATTGTTTTTGACTGTTGTGTCGGTGTTGTTGTGGTGGGGCTTGGGGCGGCGCTGATGACGTTCATACTTTGCCTTCTTCCTTGAGGGGTTATCCTCCATTGCCTTGTCGCCATTGGTTTCTTTTGGAGTGTCCACCGTATATATGTCATATGAGGTGGCCCACCGCCCCGTGGGTGGTGGTTCCTGTTCTTCTCCTACATCGTCGTCCATACCGTCGATGTCTTCAGAGTCGAAGTCAAGCACGTCGGTTAAATCATCAATCGTGGCAATGAAGTGGGTGGTGGGTGGGCAACGAATTCCTTCATCGCCTTCTTCCCCTCTGAGCCGGACATAGTTCGGCAAAGAGTCTCCTGACAAAGAGAGAGATTTTAATGAGTTCAGCATGTCGCCAAAGGGCGAGTGCTGGAAGATATCCGCAATGGTGAACTCCATTACCGGAGCCCAACTAGATGCGGTGGGCTCGAGAGTGCGCGGACTGGAACCTATGGCCGGACACGAGTCCGGGGGTCCGGTGAGACAGGCTTCCTTGGGGGTGAAGCCGGTGCTCGGCTCAACCGTCGATGGGTGTGTGGCCTCCGGGGCGGGTTCCATCCGCCCATCCTCAGATGACGCAATTTGCCCCAGATTTAGGTCCGGGGCTCCTACTGGCGCGATATCCCGAGTGTTATCAGATAGCAGGTCTAAGCCGTGCTCGTCGTGACTGTTCCGCGCTCCTGGTGTCGGCCCGGATCTGTCAAAGATCAAGTCTCCGCGGGTATCGGCCGTGTGCTTCACGTTTCCGAACCTGACCTGATGGCCAGGGGCGTAGCTGTCAATCTGCTCCAGATGGCCAAGCGAATTGGCCCGCAGTGCGAAGCCGCCGAACACGAAGATCTGTCCGGGGAGTAAAGTCTCATCCTGGATCATGTTGTTGTTGATGATTGAAGGAGCCATCAAGCCTTGCAGCAATGACACAAATGAATTCTCAATGAAAGCACCAATGTCGGTGTCAAAACCGGCGGATCTCGGGTAGGGGGTCCCGATCTGTGCGTCTAAGGCTGATGGTAACAGGAGGCAAGGGACACAATGTTTTACCCAGGTTCGGGCCCTCTCGATGGAGGTAAAACCCTACTTCCTGCTTGATTGATATTGATGATGTGGGTATTACAAGAGTTGATCTACCACGAGATCATAGAGGCTAAACCCTAGAAGCTAGCCTATGATGATTATGATTCTGTCTCTAAGGACTAAACTCTCCGGTTTATATAGACACCGGAGAGGGCTAGGGTTTACATGGAGTCGGTTACAAAGAAGAAATACAATATCCGGATCGCCAAGCTTGTCTTCCATGCAAAGGAGAGTCCCATCCGGACACGGGACGAAGTCTTGAGTCTTGTATCTTCATGGTCCAAGAGTCCGGCCAAAGTATATAGTCCGACTGTCCGGATACCCCCTAATCCAGGACTCCCTCAGCGGGTCACGAATGGCACCCCAACAAAGTCAGCACATGGCGGAATTATGTCCCACAGGTTGGACACCTCCTCCTTGCTCAGCCTCATTCTTTGAGCTACGATGGCTTCATGAAGTGGGTCCTCATCATCTTCATCGAGTGGGTCCTCATTATCTTCATCATCTTCATCATCTTCGTCATCTTCGTCATCTTCATCATCTTCCACCAGGTTGATATAAATGACAGCCAACTTGGGTCTTTCTGCTCTGAAGGAGAAGCTGATCAACTCACCACCAGTAAGACGCATGCGGGCGAGGAAACGGGCCCATCCATCTCCTCCAATCTGCGACATATTGCGTTCTTTCTCAACCTCCATAGTGTACGGCCCCCCAGGAGCCTCAAATGTCACAGTGTCTCCTGTCAGCTTGTTGAATTTCAACCTCACATTGCATGGGACGACCTGTGTAAAATAAGCAAAATGACACAATGCAATAATGCCAACACTAAAAATAAAATAGTTGTTACATTTCATATAATTTCTTACCGCTGCATGACGAAAACTCGGCTGGAAGTAGATGCCGAACAGCTTGCGAGTTACAAGGCTGCTGGCGCACCTTGACTTGCACAATCGACATGGTGGTGGTGGTGGTGGTGGCGCCATTTTCTTAAAGCAATATGAGCAAAGGATTAACGATCTTCACAGGAAAGAAAAACAATGGCATGTGCTATTTTTGGTACTTCTTCAGTTATATTTTCACAGTGGAACCCAATCCCAAAAAGTAAACAACAAGCTCTCAATTTGATGAAGATATTCTTCTGCGAGAAGCAATTTGATGGACAATTATAATCCTAAGATCTAGTAACATACAAGATGACAAGGTATCACCTACAAAGCATTTCAGTGGCACCTATTGTCGAAAAAACTATTTGGCCCCTACCAAAGGTATAATCCTAAGATCTGTAATAAGTTATCTACCAAATCAAGATACCACCTACCAAGACACATTTCATCTAATTTGGCCCCTATTGCCTAAGATAACTGATTAAAAAAACAAGCGACAAATTTAATTGGGATTAACTTAGCACTTGCAAACTAAAAACTTGTACCAAAACCAATATCTAGCAGATCATGGTACCACCTACCAAAGTATTTCAACTAAATTGGCACCTACATCTTGCAAAAAATAACTTATTACAGAAAAACAAAAGCATCTAGTTATCCATCTGAAATTCATAAGCCCTCGCTGCATCTAGGTAGGGTAGCCCTCGGGGGGTGCTGTCGAGGAGGGGGGATGGCATGGTGACCTCGGTCGGGGGTGCTGACGAGGGGAAGGCCGGTGACTTTCCTACGAGAGGGTGCGACGACAGCGGCCGTCGAGGGAATCGAGGGCGGTCGGCCAAAGGCGCCCAGCCAGAGCTCATGGGCAGCGACAGAGTCGGCGGCGAGAGGGTGGAGGAGCAACGAAGGGGTGGCAAGAGGGGGGAGGAGCATTACCTACAGCGGCGGTGGCGGAGGAGAAACCCTAACCGCAGCTGCCAGCATCGGGCGGAGGGGGACGATTGAGAGATGAGCGTGCGGGGGGCGGCCAAGCCGTGTGTTTGTTGGGGAACGTTGCAGAAAATAAATTTTTTCTACGCTTAGATCAATCTATGGAGTCATCTAGCAACGAGAGAGAGGAGTGCGTCTACATACCCTTGTAGATCGCGTGCGGAAGCGTTCAAGAGAACGGGGTTGAGGGAGTCGTACTCGTCGTGATCCAAATCACCAGAGATCCTAGCGCCGAACGGACGGCACCTCCGCGTTCAACACACGTACGGTTGGGAAGACGTCTCCTCCTTCTTGATCCAACAAGGGGGAAGGAGAGGTTGATGAAGATCCAACAGCACGACGGCGTGGTGGTGGATGCAGCAACGATCACGGCAGGGCTTCACCAAGCTTCTGCGAGAGGGAGAGGTGGTGCGTGGGGAGAGGGAGGCGCCAGCGACTTGGGTGTGGCTGCCCTCCCTCCCCCCTCTTTATATAGGCCCCCTGGGGGGGCCGGCCCTAGGAGATGGGATCTCCAAGGGGGGGCGGCGGCCAAGAGGGTGGCTTGCCCCCCAAGGCAAGTGGAGGCGCCCCCCACCCCTAGGGTTACCAACCCTAGGCGCAGGGGGGCCAAGGGGGGGCGCACCAGCCCACCAGGGGCTGGTTCCCCTCCCACTTCAGCCCATGGGTCCCTCCGGGATAGGTGGCCCCACCTGGTGGACCCCCGGGACCCTTCCGGTGGTCCCGGTACAATACCGGTCACCCTCGAAACTTTCCCGATGGCCGAAACTGCACTTCCTATATATAATTCTTCACCTCCGAACCATTCCGGAACTCCTCATGACATCCGGGATATCATCCGAGACTCCGAACAACTTTTGGGTTACTGCATACTCACATCTCTACAACCCTAGCGTCACCGAACCTTAAGTGTGTAGACCCTACGGGTTCGGGAGACATGCAGACATGACCGAGACGCCTCTCCGGTCAATAACCAATAGCGGGATCTGGATACCCATGTTGGCCTCCACATGCTCCTTGATGATCTCATCGGATGAACCACGATGTCGAGGATTCAATCAATCCGTATACAATTCCCTTTGTCAATCGGTATGTTACTTGCCCGAGACTCGATCGTCGGTATCCCAATACCTCGTTCAATCTTGTTACCGGCAAGTCACTTTCTCGTACCATAATGCATGATCCCGTGACCAGACACTTGGTCACATGGAGCTCATTATGATGATGCATTACCGAGTGGGCCCAGAGATACCTCTCCGTCATACGGAGTGACAAATCCCAGTCTCAATTCGTGCCAACCCAACAGACACTTTTGGAGATACCCGTAGTGCACCTTTATAGTCACCCAGTTACGTTGTGACGTTTGGCACATCCAAAACACTCCTACGGTATCCGGGAGTTGCACAATCTCATGGTCTAAGGAAATGATACTTGACATTTGGAAAAGCTCTAGCGGAACGAACTACACGATCTTTGTGCTATGCTTAGGATTGGGTCTTGTCCATCACATGATTCTCCTAATGATGTGATCCCGTTACCAATGACATCCAATGTCCATAGTAAGGAAACCATGACTATCTGTTGATCAACGAGCTAGTCAACTAGAGGCTCACTAGGGACTTGTTGTGGTCTATGTATTCACACATGTATTACGATTTCCGGATAATACAATTATAGCATGAACAATAGACAATTATCATGAACAAAGAAATATAATAATAACCATTTTATTATTGCCTCTAGGGCATATTTCCAACAGTCTCCCACTTGCACTAGAGTCAATAATCTAGTTACATTATGATGTATCGAACACCCATTGCATTCTGGTGTTGATCATGTTTTGCTCTAGGGAGAGGTTTAGTCAACAGATCTGCTACATTCAGATCCGTATGTACTTTACAAATATCTATGTCTCCATCTTGAACATTTTCACAGATGGAGTTGAAGCGACGCTTGATGTGCCTGGTCTTCTTGTGAAACCTGGGCTCCTTGGCAAGTGCAATAGCTCCAGTGTTGTCACAGAAGAGTGTGATCGGCCCCGACGCATTGGGTATGACTCCTAGGTCGGTGATGAACTCCTTCACCCAGATAGCTTCATGCGCTGCCTCCGAGGCTGCCATGTACTCCGCTTCACATGTAGATCCCGCCACGACGCTCTACTTGCAATTGCACCAGCTTACTGCCCCACCATTCAAAATATACATGTATCAGGGTTGTGACTTAGAGTCATCCAGATCTGTGTCGAAGCTAGCGTCGACGTAACCCTTTACGGCGAGCTCTTCGTCACCTCCATATACGAGAAACATTTCCTTAGTCCTTTTCAAGTACTTTAGGATGTTCTTGACCGTTGTCCAGTGTTCCATGCCGGGATTACTTTGGTACCTTCCTACCAAACTTACGACAAGGTTTATATCAGGTCTGGTACAAGTCATGGCACACATGATAGACCCTATGGCTGAGGCATAGGGGACGACACTCATCTTTTCTCTATCTTCTGCCGTGGTCGGGCATTGAGCCGAGCTCAATTTCACACCTTGCAACACAGGCAAGAACCCCTTTTTGGACTGATCCATATTGAACTTCTTCAATATCTTATCAAGGTATGTGCTTTGTGAAAGACCTATGAGGCGTCTCGATCTATCTCTATAGATCTTGATGCCTAATATGTAAGCAGCTTCTCCAAGGTCCTTCATTGAAAAACACTTATTCAAGTAGGCCTTAATGCTGTCCAAAAGTTCTATATCATTTCCCATCAAAAGTATGTCATCCACATATAATATGAGAAATGCTACAGAGCTCCCACTCACTTTCTTGTAAACGCAGGCTTCTCCATAAGTCTGCATAAACCCAAACACTTTGATCATCTCATTAAAGCGAATGTTCCAACTCCGAGACGCTTGCACCAGCCCATAGATGGAGCGTCGGAGCTTGCATACCTTGTTAGCATTCTTAGGGTCGACAAAACCTTCCGATTGCATCATATACAGTTCTTTTTTAAGGTGACCGTTAAGGAATGTCGTTTTGACGTCCATTTGCCATATCTCATAATCATAGTATGCGGCAATTGCTAACATGATTCGAACGGACTTCAGCTTCGCTACGGGAGAGAATGTCTCATCGTAGTCAATCCCTTGAACTTGTCGATAACCCTTAGCGACAAGTCGAGCTTTATATATGGTAACATTACCATCCGCGTCCGTCTTCTTCTTAAATATCCATTTGTTTTCTATTGCTCGCTGATCATCGGGCAAGTCTGTCAAAGTCCATACTTTATTTTCATACATGGATCCTATCTCGGATTGCATGGCTTCAAGCCATTTGTTGGAATCTGGGCCCGCCATTGCTTCTTCATAGTTCAAAGGTTCACCGTTGTCTAACAACATGATTTCCAGGACAGGGTTGCCATACCACTCTGGTGTGGAACGTGTCCACGTGGACCTACGAAGTTCAATAGTAACTTGATCTGAAGTACCTTGATCATCATCATTAATTTCCTCTCTAGTCGGTGCAGGCGTCACAGGAACATCTTCCTGAGCTGCGCTACTTACTGGTTCAAGAGGTAGTACTTCATCAAGTTCCACTTTCCTCCCACTTACTTCTTTCGAGAGAAACTCTTTCTCTAGAAAGGACCCGTTCTTGGCAACAAAGATCTTGCCCTTGGATCTTAAGTAGAAGGTATACCCAATGGTTTCTTTAGGGTATCCTACGAAGACGCATTTTTCCGACTTGGGTTTGAGCTTCTCAGGTTGAAGTTTCTTGACATAAGCATCGCATCCCCAAACTTTTAGAAACGACAGCTTAGGTTTCTTCCCAAACCATAATTCATACGGTGTCGTCTCAACGGATTTAGACAGTGCCCTATTTAAAGTGAATGTAGCTGTCTCTAGAGCGTATCCCCAAAATGATAGTGGTAAATTGGTAAGTGACATCATAGATTGCACCATATCCAATAGAGTGCGATTACGACATTCGGACACACCGTTACACTGAGGTGTTCCAGGCAACGTGAGTTGTGAAACGATTCCACATTTTCTTAAGTGCATACCAAATTCGTGACTTAAATATTCTCCCCCACGATCTGATCATAGAAATTTATCTTTCGGTAACGTTGATTCTCTACCTCATTCTGAAATTCCTTGAACTTTTCAAAGGTCTCAGACTTGTGTTTCATTAAGTAGACATACCCATATCTACTCAAGTCGTCAGTGAGTGTGAGAACATAACGATATCCTCCGCGAGCCTCAACGCTCATTGGACCGCACACATCAGTATGTATGATTTCCAATAAGTTGATTGCTCGCTCCATTGTTCCGGAGAATGGAGTCTTGGTAATTTTGCCCATGAGGCATGGTTTGCATGTGTCAAACAATTCATAATCTAGAGACTCTAAAAGTCCATCAGCATGGAGCTTCTTCATGCGCTTGACACCAATGTGACCAAGGCGGCAGTGCCACAAGTATGTGGGACTATCGTTATCAACTTTACATCTTTTGGTATTCACACTATGAATATGTGTAACATTACGCTCGAGATTCATTAAGAATAAACCATTCACCAGCGGGGCATGACCATAACACATATCTCTCATATAAATAGAACAACCATTATTCTCGGATTTAAATGAGTAGCCATCTCAAATTAAACGAGATCCTGATACAATGTTCATGCTCAACGCTGGCACTAAATAACAATTATTGAGATTTAAAACTAATCCCGTAGGTAAATGTAGAGGTAGCGTGCCGACGGCGATCACATTGACCTTGGAACCATTCCCGATGCGCATCGTCACCTCGTCCTTCGCCAGTCTCCGCTTATTCCGTAGCTCCTGCTTTGAGTTACAAATATGAGCAACCGCACCGGTAGCAAATACCCAGGAGCTACTACGAGCACTGGTAAGGTACACATCAATTACATGTATAGCACATATACCTTTGGTTTTGCCGGCCTTCTTGTCCGCTAAGTACTTGGGGCAGTTCCGCTTCCAGTGACCACTTCCCTTGCAATAAAAGCACTCAGTCTCAGGCTTGGGTCCATTGTTTGACTTCTTCCCGGCAACTGGCTTACCGGGCGCGGCAACTCCCTTGCCGTCCTTCTTGAAGTTCTTCTTACCCTTGTCTTTCTTTAACTTAGTGGTTTTATTCACCATCAACACTTGATGTTCCTTTTTGATCTCTACCTCCGCTGATTTCAGCATTGAATATACCTCAGAAATGGTCTTTTCCATCCCCTGCATATTGAAGTTCATCACAAAGCTCTTGTAGCTCGGTGGGAGCGACTGAAGGATTCTGTCAATGACCGCGTCATCCGGGAGATTAACTCCCAGTTGAGTCAAGCGGTTGTGCAACCCAGACATCTTGAGTATGTGCTCACTGACAGAACTATTTTCCTCCATCTTACAACTAAAGAACTTGTCGGAGACTTCATATCTCTCGACCCGGGCATGAGCTTGGAAAACCATTTTCAGCTCTTCAAACATCTCATAAGCTCTGTGTTGCTCAAAACGCTTTTGGAGCCCCGGTTCTAAGCTGTAAAGCATGCCGCACTGAACGAGGGAGTAATCATCAGCACGAGACTGCCAAGCATTCATAATGTCTTGGTTCTCTGGGATCGGTGCTTCACCTAGCGGTGCTTCTAGGACATAATCTTTCTTTGCAGCTATGAGGATGATCCTCAGGTTCTGGACCCAGTCCGTATAGTTGTTGCCATCATCTTTCAGCTTGGTTTTCTCTAGGAACGCATTGAAGTTGAGGTGGACATGAGCGTTGGCCATTTGATCTACAAGACATTTTGCAAAGGTTTTTAGACTAAGTTCATGATAATTAAGTTCATCTAATCAAATTATTCAATGAACTCCCACTTAGACAGACATCCCTCTAGTCATCTAAGTGAAACATGATCCGAGTCAACTAGGCTGTGTCCGATCATCACGTGAGACGGACTAGTCATCATCGGTGAACATCTTCATGTTGATCGTATCTTCTATACGACTCATGCTCGACCTTTCGGTCCTCCGTGTTCCGAGGCCATGTCTGTACATGCTAGGCTCGTCAAGTCAACCTAAGTGTATTGTGTGTGTAAATCTGGCTTACACCCGTTGTATTCGAGCGTTAGGATCTATCACACCCGATCATCACGTGGTGCTTCGAAACAACGAACCTTCGCAATGGTGCACAATTAGGGGGAACACTTTTCTTGAAATTATTTCGAGGGATCATCTTATTTAAGCTACTGTCATTCTAAGCAAATAAGATGTAAAACATGATAAACATCACATGCAATCAAATAGTGACATGATATGGCCAATATCATATTGCTCCTTTGATCTCCATCTTCGGGGTGCCATGATCATCTTCATCACCAGCATGACACCATGATCTCCATCATCATGATCTCCATCATCGTGTCTTCATGAAGTTGTCACGCCAACGACTACTTCTACTTATATGGCTAACGCGTTTAGCAATAAAGTAAAGTAATTTACATGGCGTTCTTCAATGACACACAGGTCATACAAAAAATAAAGACAACTCCTATGGCTCCTGCCGGTTGTCATACTCATCGACATGCAAGTCGTAATTCCTATTACAAGAACATGATCATCTCATACATCACATATATCATTCATCACATCCTTTGGCCATATCCCACGATGCCGCCGAAGCAAGATAAGACTAGTAGTGGCAAGAAAAATGACAACATCTACGCCCACAACTGCTTTGTGTTCTACTCGTGCATAGTAACTACGCATAGACCTAGCTCATGATGCCACTTTTGGGGAACGTTGCAGAAAATAAAAAAATTCTATGCTTCACCAAGATCAATCTATGGAGTCATCTAGCAATGAGAGAGAGGAGTGCATCTACATACCCTTGTAGATCGCGTGCGGAAGCGTTCAAGAGAACGGGGTTGAGGGAGTCGTACTCGTCGTGATCCAAATCACCGGAGATCCTAGCGCCGAACGGACGGCACCTCCGCGTTCAACACACATATGGTTGGGAAGACGTATCCTCCTTCTTGATCTAGCAAGGGGGAAGGAGAGGTTGATGAAGATCCAGTAGCACGACGGCGTGGTGGTGGATGCAGCAGCGATCACGGCAGGGCTTCACCAAGCTTCTGCGAGAGGGAGAGGTGGTGCGTGGCGAGAGGGAGGCGCCAGAGACTTGGGTGCGGCTGCCCTCCCTCCCCCCTCTTTATATAGGCCCCCTGGGGGGGCGCTGGCCCTAGGAGATGGGATCTCCAAGGGGGCGGCGGCCAAGGGGGTGGCTTGCCCCCCAAGGCAAGTGGAGGCGCCCCCCACCCCTAGGGTTTCCAACCCTAGGCGCTGGGGGTCCCAAGGGGGGGCGCAAAAGCCCACCAGGGGCTGGTTCCCCTCCCACTTCAGCCCATGAGGCCCTCCGGTATAGGTGGCCCCACCCGATGGACCCCCGGGACCCTTCTGTGGTCCCGGTACAATACCGGTGACCCCCAAAACTTTCCCGATGGCCGAAACTGCACTTCCTATATATAATTCTTCACCTCCAGACCATTTCGGAACTCCTCGTGACGTCCGGGATCTCATCCGGGACTCCGATCAACTTTTGGGTTACTGCATACTCATATCTCTACCACCCTAACGTCATCGAACCTTAAGTGTGTAGACCCTACGGGTTCGGGAGACATGCAGACATGACCGAGACGCCTCTCCGATCAATAACCAACAGCGGGATTTGGATACCCGTGTTGGCTCCCACATGCTCCTCTATGATCTCATCGGATGAACTACGATGTTGAGGATTCAATCAATCCCGTATATAATTCCCTTTGTCAATCGGTACGTTACTTGCCCGAGACTCGATCGTCGGTATCCCAATACCTCCTTCAATCTCGTTACCGGCAAGTCACTTTACTCGTACCATAATGCATGATCCCGTGACCAGACACTTGGTCACATTGAGCTCATTATGATGATGCATTACCGAGTGGGCCCAGAGATACCTCTCCGTCATATGGAGTGACAAATCCCAATCTCGATTCGTGCCAACCCAACTGACACTTTCGGAGATACCCGTAGTGCACCTTTATAGTCACCCAGTTACGTTGTGACGTTTGGCACACCCAAAGCACTCATACGGTATCCGCGAGTTGCACAATCTCATGGTCTAAGGAAATGATACTTGACATTTGGAAAAGCTCTAGCGAAACAAACTACACGATCTTTGTGCTATGCTTAGAATTGGGTCTTGTCCATCACATCATTCTCCTAATGATGTGATCCCGTTATCAATGACATGCAATGTCCATAGCCAGGAAACCATGACTATTTGTTGATCAACGAGCTAGTCAACTAAAGGCTCACTAAGGGCTTGTTGTGGTCTATGTATTCACACATGTATTATGATTTCCGGATAATACAATTATAGCATGAACAATAGACAATTATCATGAACAAAGAAATATAATAATAACCATTTTATTATTGCCTCTAGGGCATATTTCCAATGGTGTTTTGTTTTGCTTTAGCAGTAGCGCGGGTACGGGGAGCGCGCTACTGCTAAGACCTATACCAGCAGCGCTTTGTCAAGAAAAAGCGCTACTGCTAGTCTAAGCATGTAAAAACATCAAAAATATACATTGGTCATCATTGATCTTTTTATGTAGAATCAAAATAGTCAACATGAATCCTCACTGTACCTGTATAGGTACAGGCGAGCATTCATATTGCAGCCACAAATCCTACACATATAGTTCAATGAAGAACAAGTGCTCGAGATAGTTTGAGAAGTAACATATTTAAGGTGGTAGACATTTTGTTCGCTTAGCAGTATGGGACTAAACTTAATTAGTCACCAGGGGGTGATACTTAGCAGCAACGAGTTTTGGGGAAAAACGCTGCTACTAAGTACTTTAGCAGTAGCGCATCCGGAAGAAGGGTGCTACTACTATATCTAGCTTGGAGGCAACGCCGTGGCAATTATAGTAGTAGCGCTTGTTTCACCTAGAGCGCTACTGCTACTGAGCTGTTAGTAGCGCGGTTTCCTGGAGCCCGCTACTGCTAATTAGCAGTAGCGTATGTTCTTAAACCACGCTGCTGCTAAGATTCTGTGTATAAGGTTTTCCCTAGTAGTGACACATGTATTTGAGTTTCCAGTCAATACAATTACAGCATGGATAATAAAGGATTATCATGAACAAGGAAATATAATAATAACTATTTTATGATTGCCTCTAGGGCATATTTTCAACACTTTGGCCACTAGGAAAAAAATAAATATGTGTTTTCCAAGGTTTGGTGCTCGACAACGGGACTCACATGATAAAGAGGTGCATTGTTGAAGCCTTTGACAACCATATTCAAGTACCACCTTAGAAAACCTAGTTGTACTAGAACATTATGCACCATGTTCCCTTCAGGATGAAGAACACACCTCTCCATATGCAATAACTAGCTTACCATTGTGCAATAGGATCCTTCATTGGAGATGGGCCTTTATGGCTCATAGATTCATATATGCATCATCATCAGTAGTTGGAGTCCCCAAGACATGACCACCTGATGCACAACTACTACTCTTGTTCCCTCCATGGCTTGGTCGTCCTCTCTCCCAGGTTGTTTCTAGCATCCCCGTGGCATATGCAAGTCCATGCTATTTGTCTCGGGCCATCTCTTGTTGAAGCATTTTATGAAACTTTGGTAACAATCTTTCTTCAAGTCACTTCTCCTTGAGTTATGTCCCCAACCTTTTTTTTCTCAAAACTTTGTTCCTCGGTGGTTGGGAACGCCCTCTTATGCAGGAAGTTCACCCCAACACCCCTTGAATGACCCGGGGAATCAGAGGTTTCCAAACTCTTCTAGAGAATGTCATTTGACCCTACGGGGCCAAAAAGTGATTCATATATAGTTTCCCGTGTCTATCATTTTCTGGTAGAATTCTTTGTGTAGAACATTCTTGAAGACGTTTTTGCGTATTTATCTATTCCCCTCTCACTCTCAAGAAGTCTCTAGTGCGTCGACCCATAATACTAGAGAATGAAAGTGGCCTCCCCGCCTCAACTATTCCCCATCCTTCTTATCCCAAACTAGTCGCTTGCCATAGTATCCTACCACTCCCATTTTCTGTGTGTGTTCCTCTTATGAAGTTCAGATTGTTTTGCACTTTTAGCGAGGAAGTATGTAGTTTTCCTGGAACTTTTGGATTGGTCCCAATCCTAATGTATTTGTTTTAAGGTCTCCTTGCCTTTTCAACATGCATTACATGTTTAACATATACTTCCAAATTATCCAAGCATCCTAGCCTTCTTTAGTGCACAATGTCACCCCCTGCTCTTTCCACCTGGATGGAATATGGTTGTATGATCTCGGTTACTAACTTATACTCATTATCATGGTCAAGCTTTTCCCAACGTGGCAAATTAATGATGACCCTCACAATTGCAACATATGAACATACACACTCCTGAACCTCCACATTGTTTTAGGCGCAGTTCTGCAGGAGTCCCAACTCCTCTCATTTTTGTCCTCTACTTGCCACATACCGTTAGGCTCTACTGTTGGCCTTCTCAGACCGCTCTTCCTCTATTTCTCGACGGAGGTGTTGACCATGGTGTCGGTTGCATAATTAAGGTAATATAATAGAAGTTGTTCCTCATTAATTATTCAGTATTATGTCAGTTGTGCAAGTGCCCATATGTATGATCATCTTATGCGCATGATGGTTTCTCAATTTTTCTTTCCCCTTTTTCTTGTGCATCTTTGTTTAGCATAATACATCATGGCCAAACTGCCAGTAAAAAACATAGCATAGTACATTGTCAAATTGAACATAGTAAAACATATATGAAACTCATCTTTTTTGTTTGCATGAGGAAAGAAGAACTATTCCGCTTCTTACTTGCACGCCTTCAAGTACTGCTCCCTAATTTATTTGGCCTATTAATCAGGTATGTTAATTTCTGAACATAATAGGTAAAATTGTGTATTGGAGGGGGTAGCTGGAAGGCGCAAGGAGTGCAATTTGAAGATCTTGAGGCCCCCTATACGTGTAGAGGGGGATAGAAGATTTTAACCCTGCTATCAAACACTTCGGTAAAGGGATCGAAAGATTATGGTCTGAAATCCAGATTTGAGAGTCTCTCGTGTGAGCACGTGCTAAAGAGTAAGGAGTGAAAGTGTGTTCATATTTCCTTCTGCTAGGGTAAAACCCAAATTGCAGGGAGCACTAAGGACGTTTTTGGTTGCTCACATAAAGGCCAACCAGGTGTGCGTGGGATGAAATTGGATTGTTTGGTTGTCTGCTTTCACTATTGGGTCCACATCACACGGACTTTAAAGCACCTCCCAGTCAGGCCCGCTAGAAACTCCCGAATTGAAAGTTTCTAGAGAGTCAGACTGAGGTATACAAAAGAGTGCACGTGGGCGGGTCCAGTAATGAAGCCTCATTTTGTCTGATACGTGGGTGTAAGTGAAGTTGCGCATGGTCTGTTAGTTTAACTCCTAATCTCGTCCACCTATTAGTCCCTTTCTAACCTATACAACAGTGCTTCGATTAGGTGTAATGTCTACACAAAAAATAAGCACTCTGATGTTATGGTTCCATTCAGGCAACCGGTTCGTAGTTTCATCCATTGTAAATGTTCAATTTCGTGTTAATGTTTGGATCTATTTTGTATGAATTGTGTCAAATTTGTCGCGCACAATCGACCGTTTGAAATTTGTTTGACTAGTAGCTTCATCTTGCAGTTCCACACGACTTTCCCGTTGCACGTTTTCTGTTTCATCAATCTTATACGAGTAGATCTACATCTTCCTCGTGATTGTACATATGTATATGTGTGGTCTGGTTTAAGACACTTCTTAACCATTTATGTAGGCCTTTGTCCCGCGTCCTGTTACATAGGTGCCACCGCCGGCGTTGTTCCTCTCGGTCTCCTCTCCCGCATCTTGCTGCACTAGCGCCATTGTTGACGTCGTTCATCTCGGCCTCCTCTGTCGCGTCCTGCTGCACTTGCGCACACTATATTTCTTCTGCTCCGTCCTCTCCTCACGCTAGAACCTAGTTCATTGTTTCACCGAGGGGATCACTCGCCCGTGACTCCGTGCTCGTCCTGTCGGACGTGGTGTGGCTGCCTCCATGCTTTTTCTCATGCACCCTACTACACCGGCACCACCGCCGACGTTGTTTCTGTCGACATCCTCTCACACGCCTTGCTGCACTATCACCACTGTCGACATAGTTCCTCTCAGCCTCCTCGCCCGCGTCTTGCTGCACTGACATCATCGTCGGCGTTGTTCCTCTCGGCCTCCTCACCCCCGTCGTACTACACTAGAGTCATCTCCGACGTTGTTCCTCTCACCGTTGTCCTACTACACTGATACTGCAATGGCGCACTCACTGCATTTCACCTCCTTTGCCCTCTGCCTCAGCACCATCCTATTCGTCCCTTTGCACGAACTTTCTTTGCGGCGATGATGCTAGGAACTAGTTCATCGCGCCGCCGACGGGATCGCTCGCCCACGACTCCATGCTCGTCGTGTCGGGCGCGGCACCGCGACCACCGTCCACCGCAGTCGCCATGGTGCTGTCTAGCTGTGTGTGCTATATGTATAGCTATTAACTCTTAATCATGTTGCATGTATGCAACCAAACACTGTGTTTGTTTTTTGCCTGCATTGCATCAGTCCGGCCAATGCATGACACCGTATGCTATGCCAAAATTGCTCACCTAATGCAAGAAGTCTAGATGTGGGCAACCAAACAACATGCAGATGTTGGTTCTTTGCGTGTTTTTCCTCGGCCAGGCTCAACTGAGACACAGATGCAATGCATGCAAAATCCATGGAAGCAAACAAACACACCCTAAGCAATGGGGGGAATGAGAGCGACTCCGCCCACGGGGTGGACCACACCACAGACAAAAGTCTTTTCGCTCTTGAGACATACTGTTTGAATAAATGCTTGCTTTTCAACTGGAGAGAAAGCATCCAACCAAATAGGAGAGACAAAAAAAAAAGATTAATGACGACTACCTCTAGAGAACAGAAGATCATTTTGCTAGGATGCTTGCTCAAATCTAGCTACTTTGAAGGAGAGGCACTTTTCACTCTATATGGTATAGTAAGTTTAATCTATTCCCCTTCCCCCGCCAAATTATTTTTATTAGTTTAATCTACACTAAAAATGCTCTCAGCTTCTTCACAGAAACTAATAGGCGAATACAGTAGTACTATGTTGGAAGAAGCAAAGGACCAATGATGAACGGACTGGATTGCAATTTGCAAGAAACAAAGCGAAATGTTTCGAGCTGCCGCCCGTGGCCCGCCTCACCGAACATGAAATTTGAGGGCCACGTCAGCGATCCGCGCCATCTCTCCCGGATCGCCATCTCGACCGTTCGTTCCGTCCGGATCCAACGGCAGGCCGCGCCCTCCTCCCTCGTTAAATCCCCCATTCGCGTCCCACTCCTACCAACAGCCAGCACCAACGCTCCTCCTCCATTCTCATCCAGTTCCATCAGCTCCAGCGAGACCATGTCCGGGCGCGGCAAGGGCGGGAAGGGGCTGGGCAAGGGCGGCGCCAAGCGCCACCGGAAGGTGCTGCGCGACAACATCCAGGGCATCACCAAGCCGGCGATCCGGAGGCTCGCCAGGAGGGGCGGCGTGAAGCGCATCTCGGGGCTCATCTACGAGGAGACCCGCGGCGTGCTCAAGATCTTCCTCGAGAACGTCATCC
Organism: Triticum timopheevii; assembly: GCA_963921465.1. Lineage (NCBI taxonomy): Eukaryota > Viridiplantae > Streptophyta > Magnoliopsida > Poales > Poaceae > Triticum > Triticum timopheevii. The sequence goes on from OY997262.1 coordinate 427,729,474, forward strand.
GCGACGCCGTCACCTACACCGAGCACGCCCGCCGCAAGACCGTCACCGCCATGGACGTCGTCTACGCGCTCAAGCGCCAGGGCCGCACCCTCTACGGATTCGGAGGCTAGGCTAGCAGCGTTCGTGGTCCTCGGGTGTAATCGCCGCATCTCGCTGCCGTTAACCCTGGACCTGTTTGTTGTCTGGTTGTACTTGGATGGAATGGAAATTGCAGCAGTTTACCCTTGAATTCGTTACCTAAACTGTGGGTCTGTTGATGTTTGTTCGTGCGCGTGGTCAGATGTTGCCAGTGCGTTCCTTCAGTTGTCTTGCTCTGTAAATTTCAGCCCCCAAATCCGGTTGTGTTGGCTTTGGTGTTTGGATCCTATTCTGTGTTGCCTCCAGTGTGTGGTGGATCCAAACCAAATCCGATTGTGTTTGGTGGGTAGAAATCAAATCCTATTTTGTGTTGGCTTCAGTGTTGGTGGACTCAAACCAAATCCTATTTTGTGTTGGCTTCAGTGTTTGGTGGATCCAAACCAAATCCTATTTGTGCTGGCTTCAGTTTTTGATGTATTCAGGCTGAATAAGACTTCTTTTGCTGCTCTGTCGTGATGTTAAACTTGTAGTGCTGGAATGTGTTTAACTATCTGTGACGTGAAACTTGTGCAATGTGTGCCTCTGCTGGTCTGGTGGAGAACTGTTTGCTGCCTTGCTGAACAAGTGCGTTTGGAGAACTGTGTCAAAACATGAGCATTTGTTTTGTTGTTACTTGTACATTATCAAGTTATTAGTATTGCTTGTGAAGGAGATCTATTTTCTCTGGTGATTGGTGGAGTGTTGTTCATCCTTTTATTACACCAGTTTACCCCGTAATTGCTATTGACTTCGCTGGAGAGTGGTGAATTTTGTTTAAGTTTGTTTTGCTGATCGATACAGCAGCGGGCAATTTTTAACAGCGGGCATGGCAGTTTTTTTTGGCCAGAACAGGTAAATTTTGTGCAATATAACATACTAATACTGCGCAGCAATTTCAGAATACCAAAGGCGCTGAGCATTTACAGAAGCCTTGAACACATCTTTCAAATGTTTTGTGTTTTACATGGCAACTGGCAAGTGTCGCTATACATCATATTCCAGACACACAAACATTCTGAATTCAGGCACATGTGACATTTGGAATGGTTAAGCAAACTTGAAGTACAATATGAAGAGGATGGCGAAGACGAGGGTCGCAATGATGCCGCCGACGATCCACTTGTTCCTGTCCATCCTCTTGGACATGGAAGCCAGGATCTTCTTGCTTTTGCCAATGTAGTCGTCCACACCATGCAACTGCAGGCAAGGGCAACAGGATTTCATTAGTACGCACCACATGGAGGGCAACAGAAGATGCAATCTATAGCTGAATGATGAGAATCATCCTCTCGAGTCATAACTAGCAGGGTTAATCATACACTAGTTTTTTTTTCCTCGGCAAATCCAGGCAAATTTAACCCAAATTGATGCCATAGAAAAGCAAAATATACATAATGCAGAAAAGCTAAAGTTCCACCAGCTCTGGGGAATTTTGCCTTTCAAATCAAAAGGTCAAATATTTGTTTCATTCTGTAAATGGGAGACATGCACAGTGTGTTTCTTCACCGGAATAGCAAAGTGATCAAGTGGACAAATCTCTTTCTTGATACTGGAAACTGCATATTACCAGTCAGAGAAATGGATTTTATTTTGATGATTTGGAGTCACTAAAGTTATTTTGCAACTCATGTCCAAAGAAGCAGGATGCTTGTGCCGTATCCAGATGTGACTATCTAGCATCAGACCATGATCTAACTCCCGTACAAAAGTTTGGAAAACTATATTTTTACGGCTGTCATGCCTAATACATACCTATTTTGGCCGCTGACGTTACCTTTCACTCTTTCAGTATGAATACTTCATAAAGGACTGACCAGTTTCCAATGCATATATGGTGCAAATGCATCAACATCAAAACAGAACTAACCGATGGGATTTGTTGTCTACGTGGTTTGCTAGCTAAGATTGTTGCTGCTGATCAATATTTAAGGCCAGAAATGATCAATTCATAAATAATTGGACGAGAGAAGGTAAGAAGAACGAATTAGCCCCAACGATGGCTCAAAGTCCCAAATAAATCAACTTGAGAGAACAGAGTACATACGGTTGTGTGAGCATGCAGCAGTGACTGTCGTTGATTATGAAGGTCCTGAAGAATGGACACGCCGATTTCTTCTGTCTCGAATACTGTTCTTTGGCTTTCTCTAATTCTGTCCGAAGACTGGTTTAACCTTTCTGATGTCATCATCAATCTTCCTCTCTGATCAGATGAAGCCTGACCCAGGATATAATAATTGCAGAAGTACATCAGAAAGGAAACTGTGCCATGATAGAAAAATTGCAAACAAGACAAATAAAAGGTAATACAACACAGAAATACCAACACAGTTGTAGAGGTATCCAGTAATAAATGAACGCAATAGTCTAGATTTCCTCTTAATATGTCCACTTAAATAAGAATGAATTAAATTCTGATCTAATGAATGGATGGAAGATCATACATGGTTTACTTGAAAATTTATGCAGTGAAGCTTTCTTGCAACGAAAATAATACATATTCAAGAGCAACAGTATCAATTAATAATTGAAGTGATAAATACTCCCTCCGTCTCAAAATAAGTGTCTCAACGTTAGTACAACTTTGTACTAAAGTTAGTACATAGCTGAGACACTTATTTTGGGACGGAGGGAGTATGATGAAAGAGATGCGTGCTTCTGTTATTTTGCTCATACTTTGCATGATAACACATAATGCATCCAAGACTGCTCAACCGGGGACATGAAGTTCGAAAAAGTACAACTGCAATCACTTATTGACAACAGAGTCCGAGTGTGGTTCTGAGTTCAACCACAGCCTGGCTCCGTATTATCATAGCTATAAATTGATCACAGAAGGCATGTATCTAGACTTAACTACAGTGGTAAATTCAAATTATAAACCTAACTGAAGTTCAACAAACATTGTTCGACATTATATCTACCGACTAAAACCATCACAATCCATAATAGTTTTTTTTTTTGAATGTCGGCAGGAGGACTGCCGAATTCATTGATCAGAAGAAGGTGTTACAAGAGTCCTCAAAGGAGGAAAGCACCGCAAAAAAGCAGCGCAAAAAGAAAAGAAAGAAAAGGGACCCGTCGACGGCACCACAAACCCAAGCTCTACCATCAAACGTGAACACTTCGTCGGGATCTCCAAGGTGACGCCTCCAAGGAGGGAAACGATGTTGAGGAACACCGCCGTCACCCGATCAAGCACTGCCCGATCTTAGGTTTTCACTCGGAGATCTCACGCCATTGGATAGGAAGGGCAATCGGCTCCACAACGATACCTCCAAGGAGGATGACGACATCCGTGGATGCCGCTACCGCCGGCAATGACAAGGTCGATGCATGATTTTCATCCGGAGCCGAGCCTTTCACCAACAATCCCAAGATCCGAGGCCACCAGCGCCACGGAGCATCGCAACCCCAAGCAGACACTGCCAACAACGAATTCGTCGAAGCCCGCACGCAGGAACTTGGCGAGCACACGCCAACCTGGCCGGTCCGCACCACCGCTCGCAGGCCCTGGGCGAGCCAAGCTGGATCTGACCATCCTCTACCTCCGTGCGCAGAACTGGGCGATCCTCCGCACTGCAGCGCACAAGAAAGGCCGAGGGACAGCCGGACATAGCCGGTCCGCACCGCCGCGCGCAGAACTGGGCGGGTTCCAAACCAGATAGCGTCGTCCGCACCGCCGCGCGCAAGAGCAAGAGTGCTCGTGTTGGATCTGGTCTGCGCGAGCCTCGTGAAGCACCAGGCAAACTGAACGGCGCCACCGCTCGAGGGAGCCGGGCGTGTACGCGCTTGAAGGAGAAGGACCACCAGCAACCCCGACTCCACCGCAACTGCCTCCAGACGCCAAAACGCAGCCGACCCAGGCGCGAAACGCAGCGATCTGACAAGCCGGACCGCGGCGCCAAAACCATCCCGCTGGTCAGATCTGGCCGGCCGACCCCAGTCCTATGGCGCCAGAGGCCCCCTCGTGCCAGCGGCGCGCGCGCCGGCGCCTCCCGCCTCACCCTCCAGTCACAAGCCGGCAGAGGCCAGATCTGCCCTGGCCGACAGCAGCAGCCCCGCCCTCCTGCGCCCTGCCCCGCCCAGCCACGCGCCTCAGGCCGCGTCCGCCGCGCCCAGCTGCGCGCCTCCGGCCGCGCCAGCTCGCCGCTCCACTTGCGTCCCCCTCACCTCGGCTAAGCACCCCGCGCTGCCCAGACCTCGCGAGAGGGGGAAAAAGAAGGACCCCGCCGCCGCCGACGCCGCGCGGGCTTTGCCCGGCAGCGCCTGCCGGCGGCGGCGAGGGGAGGGAAGGCTGGAGAGGAGGGGTTTCCCCGGTGGCTAGGTTTTCGCCCGGGTCGCCCGCGGGAGGACGACACGGGCGCTTGTGAAGTCAAGTAAAAAAAAATCCATAATAGTAGCAGTGCTTACTTCATGGATATACATGCAGAACATTTGAAAAAGAAAGGGCATGGAACTTTTCTTTAGACACCACAATACTGCACACTGTTTTACACATTTCAAAGGCCTGTGTTGCACTGTAACCCATCCATTTCACAATTAAAAGTCTTACAATGTCAAGCATGCTGATCCCAAAACCACAATATTTACGCCTTTGCTTTAAAATTCTGCCTTCCCAAGGAGAATTTAATCCCAGCTTCCCTTCACAGTGGGGTAACCAAGTTAACAAACTAACCACACAGCATCATTCAATATCATAGCAGAACTAACACTACCAGAAACACAGGAACTAACATTATCATTAACGCAAAAATACACCATCAAATGGGCCAACAATATCCTTCCCAAGGAGAATTTAATCCCAGCTTCCCCGCACAGTGGGGTAACCAAGTTAACAAACTAACCACACAGCATCATTCAATATCATAGCAGAACTAACACTATCAGAAACACAGGAACTAACATTATCATTAATGCAAAACTACACCATCAAACGGGCCAACAATATCATCAAGTTTTCAAGTGAATGCCAAAAATGTGGAATGCACATGCTGACATCAACAGTATGGGCTCAACTCACAGCATGAAATTTTACAGTCACTAAAAAACAATACATGTGCAGAAGGGATTAAGAAGAACACAAAACCACATGGCATCGCAACATCAAGCAAACAGATTTCAAACACATAATCCAGGGTAATACTAATACACTAAGGTCACACACAGACACGCTAATTTCTGATGGAACACACAGACACACCACAGCAGCAAAATCTGTGCGAAGTCTATATGGTAGAATGCCAGATAGCATGCCAGAGGTGCAATATACTGCTGAAACGTAAGGCGGAAACGTGGCGGGTAAGGAGCTCACCGCGAGAGTGTCCGACATGCCGGACTCGAGTAGCTCCTCCCGGGTGGCCTGTTGGGCATTAGGCGCCGAGAGCCTCTTGATCTCGCCCTTGACGCTGGTGAGATCAGACTTGTACTCCCTCAGTTTAGCCAGCAGCCCGGCCTTGACGCTCGGCTGCATGCTCCGCGCCTCCAAGTCCATCCTCCTGATCTACGGGCAGCCGGCCAAACAGAAATTGGAGGCACGATTAGATATAACTATACACATGATAAATCCATCCTCCTCGTCTACGGGAGGCCAGCCAAACAGAAATCGGAGGTACACCACACGCTACAACTGACAGCTGAGCACGGAAGGAAGGCTAACAAAGCAGAAATTGCAGAGAGTCCATCCGGTTCTTACCAGCGATTCAGACTCCTGCACGTCGGCCTGGATCTCGGACAGCTTCTGCTGCTTCTTCTCTGGCGAAGGGAACAAACAGAGCAGAGGATCAGACCAAGGCGTGGAAGCAACCGGAAACCTAGGGTTCTGGGCGAGAGAGAGGCGTACCGCCATCGAGGGCGGAGGCGGCGGCGCACTTGCGGGAGAGGGCGGCGGAGATCTCGCAGTACTGCCCCGCGTAGCCCTCGAAGACCTCGCTCATGGTCGCTCCCTCCCCGGCGAATCGGCCGGCGGTCGCGGCAGCCGGACCGGATCGAGGCCCGCGGAGCCTCCGGCGGAATCGGGGGGAGCCGGGGCAGTCGGTGGGTGGGTGGTCGGAGCGAGTTCGTTGGGGAGGGGGGACGGCGGGCGAGTAGGGGCGGGTGGGGTGCCGTGTTGGGAACCGAACCAACCGGTGCGGTGCACGGGGACGGGACGCTGACGAGTGATGGATGTGTCCCTTGAGGCTGCTGGGTGGGCCCGCCAAATATGATAGTAGTATTCTCCATTTCTCTCGTTCTTCCCGTCTCTACCGTAAAAAAAATGGATTACGCGCACACCACCACCATCGCCGTCACTCCCACCTCTCTTTTTTTCTTCTTTACATTAGTTACAAGGGAATGCCCATGTCGCCCTTTATTAACATCAAATCACTGTTACATCACATGTGGTAAGCAATCCTTCAAACTGTTTATGAAAAAACCACTGTTACATCAAAGATAATGTTTGGATAATAAAACTAGACGGATCGCCTTCCGAGGTGAATACAGTTTTAGAATCGTCAAGTTATGTGCCGCCCTATTTGCATTCCTTGGACAGTGGCAAAAGCTCATCGCAACAATTCTCTGCGCCCTTCGGAAGCAGACCGCAAGTATATGGACTTCACACCTCAATGACGCCATTGCATGCGTGGATATGTTCCAACAAGACCGACACCATCGAGGCTCCTAATTTCTTCAGAAACATAAGACCTTTTTACATAGTTGTAGTTTTTGCCGTTGTAGCATCGAACAAATTATTAAGAATGCAAGAACATCTAGCAAGGGCCTCCCCTTTATGACTTCGAAGGATCATGGCCGATGAACCTGTTTCATCCATGAGCTGGTTTTGTCCATACTACTTTTATGTGGTTGTGAGACTGACACCGATGCATCATAGTTTGAAGTTATCACACTAATGGTGAAAGTTGTTCTTACAGTTGGTGCCACTGAATTACCTTTAACAATCTCCCAACATTGCCACCAGATGTACCAAGCACCAACTATCATTGTTTCTGCAAGTCCCAAGTGGCCTAGGATGGGTTGATGTTGTTTTTTGTTTCGTAATATCTCTTCAAGAACCACACTGCCCAACCGATCAACCAACATCATTTCCCGACCTATATCAAGCAGACATAAGGAGCGGTACTTCCTTAGCTGCGTTGACCCCCTGATCAGTCCGAGTGGGGAGAGAGGCAGAGGGCGGTCGTCGGTTACCGGGAGATCAGATCAAATCGGTGAAAACTCACGGCGGCGCCGGAGGACTGGAAAACCCTAGGGGGGAGTCCTTTTTATTAGAGCTAGTTTCGATACTTTACCGCCGAGGAACAATGCTACTTGCAAAGAAGAAAATATTTTGGATGAAGGAATAGCAACAACCTTACTTTCGTGATGGTAACACATCTTTTAACCGAATGTATTCCATGACAAATGGCTATATGTCGTGATGAAATGTTTCCCGTGGTGATATGCTATCACAACCAAATGCTTTTCCCGTCACTCCCACCCTTGCGTAGACACCTGGCTTTATGTTGTTTTTCGTCACTGATAACAGGATGTTTCATGTGTTCTCGTATGTATACTTTCCCACCCATTGTATCTCACGGAGTCATGGTGCATTTTCTTTCCCACCCATTGTATCGTACATAATATGCAATGGACAAATATCACTTCACCGGAAAAAATATTTTCTCGTTGAAGTCCAAATGTCACTACAAATTTCATCTCGCGGGAACAAATTATATCGTTGTTGAAGATCCTAATGTCACTAGCCAAAAAGATCTTGCTTGGGGCAAGACCGTCTGCGGATTTCGGGATGAGATACCCAAGGGTTTATTCTTAGGCTTCCTTTGGTTTGTAGGAGTAGGAATTTTGTAGGATAGGATTTTCAAAGGAAAATTTCCTTTGAAGCCCCCCTTTTTTGTAGGATAGGAACCAACTCTTAACATTTCAAAGGAAAAACCTACGCTCAAATGGAAAAATTTCAATCATATGCATCAAATGACATCTCTTTTCATATAGGAATATATATACACATCATCTCACTTTCTATGATTTTCCTATTCCTGAGAACCAAAGGAGGCTTAGTATTATTATCATTTGTCTCGGCTGCCTCTCGTGGTTGCTAACATCGTTTAAATCGCCATCCAATACGTTCCTACTTCCTAGCTTTCTATAACACGAATTCAACCTAGACAAACCACTTGTTCCACTTGGACATGGACGCCAGGATCTTGTTGCTTTTGCCGATGGAGTCGTCCACACCATGCAACTGCGAGCAAGAGCAGCAGGAAACTTCATTAGTACGCACCACGCGGCAGGTAACGGAAGATGTAATCTATAGCTGAATGATGAGAATCACCCTCTCAAGTCATAATTAGCAGGGTTAATCATGTAGTACTAGCTGCTTTTCTTCTACTTGACAAATCCAGGCAACTTACCCGAAAGTGATGCCAGAGAAAAGCTAAACAGCAGGCCGGGAGAGCCACGGAGTTGATATATCTAATGCGGAAAAGCTAAAGTTCACTAGCTTTGGGGAATTCGCCTCAGAAATCAAAAGGTCAAATATTTGTTTCATTTTGTAAACGGTGGACATGCACGCTATGTTTCTTGACCGGAATAGCAAAGCGATCAAGTGGGGGAAAATCTCTTTCTTGATACTGAAAACTGCATACTACCAGTGGGAGAAATGGATCTTATTTCGATGATTTGGCATCATTAAAGTTATTTTGCAACTCATGTTCAAAGAAGCAGGATGCGTGTGCGGTATCCAGAAGTGACTCATCTAGCACCAAACCATGGTCTAACTCCTGTACAAAAGTTTGGATAACTATATTCTTACAGCTGTCATGCCTACTGGTGACTTGTTTTGGCAGCGAATGTACCTTTCACTATTTCAGATATGAGTACTCCCTCTGTAAACAAATATAAGAGTGTTTAGATAACTATTTTAGTGTTCTAAACGCTCTTATATTTCTTTACGGAGGGAGTACTTCATAAAGGACTGACCAGTTTCCAATAAGCATATATGGTGTAAATGCATCAACATCAAAACAGAAACTAGTTGATGGCATTTCTTGTCTATGTAGTTTGCTAGCTAAGGTTGTTGCTGCTGATCAATATGTAAGGCCAGAAATGATCAATCTATAAATAATTGGACGAGAGAAGGTAAAAAGAACAAATTAGCTCCAACAATGGCTCAAAGTCCCAAATAAAAGTAAACTTGAAAGATCAAAGTACATACTGTTTTGTGAGCATGCATCAGTGTCTCTCGTTGATTATGAAGGTTCTGAAGAATCGACACGCCGATTTCTTCTGTATCAAGTGCTGTTATTTGGCTTTCTCTAATTCTGTCGGAAGACTGGTTTAACCTTTCTGATGTCATCATCAATCTTCCTCTCTGATCAGATGACGCTTGAGTCATGATAATAATAATTGCAATGAAACTAATACATATTCAAGAGCAACGGCATCAATTAATAACTAAAGTGATAAATATGATGAAATGAATGTGCCTCCGTTATTTTGCTCATACTTGAAAATTTATGCCATGAAGCTTTCTTGCAATGAAAATAATACATATTCAAGAGCATCGGTATCGATTAATAATTAAAGTGATAAATAGGATGAAATGAATGTGCCTCTGTTATTTTGCCCATACTTTGCATGGTAACGCATAATACATCCAAGACTGTTAAACTGGGAATATGAGCTTCGAGAAAGTACAACTGCAATCGCTTATTGACAAAAGAGTCCAAATGTGGTTGTGAGTTCACGCACAGCCTGGCTCTGTATTATCATAGCTATAAACTGATTACACGAAAGGCATGTATATAATTCTAAGTTTCTAACCATAACCAAAGCACTAGACTTGACAACAGTGAAAAATTCAAATTAAAGACCTAACTGAAGTTCAAGAAATAGTAGCAGTGCTCACTTCATGGATATCCATGTAAACCATTTAAAACCAAATAAATGATATGGTACACTTCTTTAGACACCACAATACTGCACACTGTTCTACATATCATGTTTCAAAGGTGTGCGTTGCACTGTAACCCATCCATATCACAATTCAAAGTCTTATAGGGTCACACACTGATAAATTATTTTCTGATGGAACATACATACATACCACAGAAGCAGAATCTGTTAGAAGCACACCATTGTTGTCACAAGTGAGTACTTACTAGAATATTAGATAGTTGCCTGAGAGGTGCAATAAACATAATATTTGGCGCAAGGCGGAAACGTAAGGGATAGGGAGCTCACTGTGAGTGTATCCGGCACGCCGGAGTTGAGGAGCTCCTCCCGGGTGGCCTGTTGGGCATTAGGCACCGAGGCCTTCTTGATCTCGCTCTTGATGTTGTTGAGATCAGATTTGTACTCCCTCAGTTTAGACAGCAGCCCGGCCTTGACGGTTGGCGGCAGGCTCCGCGCCTCCAAATCCATCCTCCTGATCTGCGGGCAGGCAGCCAAACAGAGACAGGACGCATAATCAGACGGCTGAGCTATCACAAGAATTAAGATGCACAATCTCTACATGAACTAGGAGGAAAGTTTCCACACCACAGCTTAAAATTAATCACGGCAGACCAGTGTGGTAAAAATTCTGCTCATAGAAAATTTAGTTCAGTCGGCTTTTACCAGCGATTCAGACTCCTGCACGTCGGCCTGGATCTCCGACAGCTTCTGCTTCTTCTTTTCTGGTCAAGGGAACACGCAGAGAAGAGGGTTAGACCAAGGCATGGAAGCAACCGGAAGCCTGGGGTTCTGGGCGAGAGGTGTACGTACCGCCATCGAGGGCGGCAGCGGCGGCGCACTTGCGGGAGAGGGCGGCGGAGATCTCGCGGTACTGCCGCTCGTAGCCCTCGAAGACCTCGCTCATGGTCGGTCGTTCCCCGGTGAATCAGCGGTGGCGGGCAGTCGAATCGGATCGATCGAGGAACGGGTTGGAGCTGAGGCGGTGGATCGGCGAGGGGCAGGACGGCGGCGTGTCAGTTCAGGCAGGCGGGGTGCCGTGTCGAACCGGGCACGCACGGGGGACGGAATGCGGACGAGTGGCCGACGTGGCTATCTGGGCCAGCCCGGGCCAGACCACTCTTAAACGTAACCTGGGGTTAATTTTCTTGGGCTAAGGAATTTCTCAAAAGCCACTTAAAAAAAGGAATCTCTCAAAAAGAAATTGTTGCATTCATTCTCAGTTGTTTAGTTTTCTTGTGGTTGGCTTTCTGGGACGCTTGAATACAAAGGCTAACATGGTTCGAAAGGGCTGGTCGGCGGTTGCTCCGGCTGCTGGATGCGATGTTTGCCCGGTTCTGGAGACAGCCGACCATCTGATTCTTTGTTGTCGCCCGGTTAATGCCCTCTGGAGCAGGCTCTTGCTGGCCCCGTTGGCAAGTGACTCACCCAACATTTAGCACTTTGTTTGTCAGGCGATGAACCATCTTCAGTTCAAGGCCACATGAAATGTTGCTTTTGCGGCTTGTGCTATCACACTTTGGCAGGCTAGAAATGATCGAGTTTTCAATGCTAAGTGCTGGCCATAGTCATATATCAGGTTTCATGCAGCTAATTTGATTCGCTTATGGAGTAACCGAGCCACCAAGCAACAAGACAAGAATGATCTGCAGACATGGGTTACCATGCTTAATGGCTAGGCTCTGATTTTTCTCTCTTTTTCTCTACCTTCCTTTCTTCTCTAATTTCCTTCCAGGCTGCTTGTGGCCTTGCACCTGGGTGCACTTCACAAATTATGTAGTTGCACTTTTCTCAGGCTTATGCCTCTTTTGGAATATAAGGTCGGCCACGCGCCACCTTTTTATTTTCAAAAATTCTCAGTTGTTTCTTTCAGCTCATGTGCCTCTCATTGTCGCTAATTTTTTGTAAATTGTTATCGTAGATGAATCTCTTAGTTTTAATATAAAATCATCCTAGACAAACTCCTAGCTTACAACATCAGGGTCCCCTAAAAAAAGCTTACAACATCATGAAGGTAGGGAAATTTATAAATTGTCATTCTAAATAGACCTCTTACCTTTGAGTAATATAAAATAGAGTCGGAAATCCTGTTCTTGAGGAAAATAACGCTCAATGATGTGGGTACACAACTTAAAAGGTTTATTTTTTATTTACTTTACTTTTCACAAACCACATGCCTCTCGAGAGTATTGATGTGGGCCAACCATTTTCATAATATTTTGGGGGAAGTTGAGATTGCACTAGGTGCAAGAAGTGAAACAAATGAGAGCAATTCGCTCTTGAGAATAATAGGAAAAAATAACCCAACTATGAAGAGACTGGTTTCATGGGTTGTGTGTGGGACTGTTGTAAGAAAGGGTTAGAGCTATCTCTTAATAAGGTACTAGAGAACACACTACAACTCGTGCAATAGGCGTGCCTCGTGAGCCTTTCTCCTTCATAATCCTCGTTGCTGCTTCTTTCTTCACCCTTCCATCTTCAACCCATCTCGTTTGTGTATAGGTACATATGCCCTTCAACCCATACGATAGTTGGCATCTCTTAGGTCCACCACTCTATTTTACTTCGCTTGACACTTGCTTCTTTCTCTCGCGTCATTACTCTTCCTCCACTCGATGGGATAACTCTTCCCCCTCCTACTTCTCTGCTTCTTTCATTCTTTTCCATCCACACATGTCACTGAGGGAGTCCTGGATTTGGGGGTCCTCAGGTGTCTGGCCCAGGAGTTTGGGCCGGGTTGCATGGGCCATACATGATCACATCGAAGATCATCTATCGTGTCTGGATGGGACTTCTCAACACGTGGACGGCAAGAATAGAGTCGGAGGTTTTCTTCCCTGATAAACCGACTTTATACAACCCATAGACCCCCTCCGGTGTGTACATAGACTGGAGGGGTTAGTCAGTAGAGGCCAACTTTTCCACCATCATCGGAACCCTCATAGGCTAGCCATCTAGGGTTAGCCATTACGATCTTGAGGTAGATCAACTCTTGTAATCTTCATACTCGAGTATTATAATCAAGCAGGAGTAGGGTTTTACCTCCATTAAGAGGGCCCTAACCTGGGTAAACATCGTGTCTCCTGGCCTCCTGTTACCATTGATCCTTAGACGCATAGCTTGGTCCCCCTACCCGAGATTTGCCCGTTTTGACACCGACACTGGTGCTTTCATTGAGAGCTCTGCCATGATGTCTGCTAAAAACCGATCCATGGCTCGCCTAGTCATCAACGACAACATCATTTCCGGAGGGTGCCTGGTTTCAGGACAGATCCTCCGGTTCGGCGGTTTTACCATGAAGGCGCCCGTGGCCGTCGAGCCCGCAACTCCTCTCACGGCCGTCGGACACCGTCCTCGCATTAGCCCCAAGTACTCTAAAAAATTGGATCCGACAGATATTTCGTCTTTAAACGAACTGCTAGATCGCATCGCTGCTCTGGGGTCCTCAACGTACTATGATCGGATCGGGCTCAAGCCCGACCAGAGGGAAATTAGTCAACCACCGGTCACCCACTTCGTGGCGATAGTCGAGGAACCGGCCGCCGCCGACCCCCCCCCCCCCCATATTGAGGACCAAGTATGTTTAGGTCCCCGAATCCCCTGAGACGGATACTTCCCCTTCGGAAGGGACTTTACTCCCGCCGGACTCTGGTTCAACGACAGGGTTGCAAGAGCTTTCGCGCTCAGCAGGACCCGAACCAGTTACCGCAGAAGCCATACCGGCTTCGAACTCGGACGTGGGACATGATCTAAAATTCAATCCACCCACCCACCACAATCTATACTCTCCAAGCAACTCAAGTCCTCCAGATATATATGACCTGATGTATGTGCGGCAGCAGCCCCAGGAAACGGTCCACCACTTTTGGGCCAGATTCCTGCTTGTTAAAAACAAGATCAAGGACTGTTCGGACGATGACGTAGTTTCGGTATTCCACCGTAACTGCATAGATGAAGGAATATTGAATGCCCTTGACCGCCGCCACATACAGAGCTTCGCGGAGTCATGTAGTACAAAAGTACTATGCGATGGAAAGCATATGGAGGGCCCAGAAAACTCAACTGGAGCCCGCTACCTCGATGAAGAATGCGGCCCGGGCTAAAAGAATATACCTCGACGGGTCACCCGACCATCGGGCTACGGGCAGGAAAAACAAGCCCTTCACGGGACATAGGTCCATTCTCGAGAACTATTGGACAAACCCTGCCTGATCCATACTACTCCGCACACAGTCCCAACCCATAGCCTTCGGGCATGCTGGGTACTCCGTCAGGTAGCAAAAAGTGGAGAGTCAATACTCACCACAACCCTAGAAGGACATTCATCGGAGAAGGACAATTTCAACGTCCTGACAGTCTTTGAGACTTTCTCTTCTAACAACCAGCGCAAACGGGCGCTCCGCGACCTCGCCGAAGTCCATCAAGTTACCGCACTAAGCCCATGGAACGACACGGCGATAACCTTTACGGCCGAAGATGAACCAAAGGCTTGGTCAGTCCGAGCACCTGCCGCCTTGGTACTAAACCCCATCGTTGATGGTTTCCGGCTTACTAAAGTACTCATGGACGGCGGTAGCGGACTTAACCTCATTTATGAGGACACGCTCGACAAGATGCAGATGGATAGGTCACGCATCGAGCAAAGCAACACCATCTTTCGAGGTATTATCCCCAGTCGAGAGGCACATTGTCGGTGTCAAAACCGGCGGATCTCGAGTAGGGGACCCGAACTGTGCGTCTAAGGCTAATCTTCTTTACTCCTAATGGAGCAGTTGGTGAATAGTCCGCCGGTTATTTTTCGCTGGTTTTATTTCGTCTACCCATCCACCTCTGTCAAATCGCTGGTTTTTATTCGTCTACAGCGCTAGGGTTAGCCCAGCCGCCACGCTCCTTGTCCCACGCCGCCGCCCAAGGCCCGCTACGCCCCCACCGCTCCATCCACCTCTCCTCCTACCGAGCATCCACGGCCGACGCCGGCCCGCTGATGGAGGACTGGCCAGCCGCCCCGGTCCGGGAGTCCTTCATCGGCTTCTTCGAGTCCAAGGCGCACACGCCATGGCCGTCCAGCCCCGTGGTGCCCGTCGACGACCCCACGCTCCTGTTCGCCAACGCCGGGATGAACCAGTTCAAGCCATCACCGTCTCCAACCACCCCCGTCTCTGATCCTACCCGAGTACAAGGGAACCACCGTTGCCGCCGGGGACAAGGTCGCTGTGGAAACTGTCGCTACGTCAGGTCCTTCGATCTCTCCCCTTCTCGCCACTCCTCACGGCCATTCCCTACATCAAGGAGGAATGCATGTATTTACATCTGACACTAATGCTATGAGGAAGGCAACCTGAATCCTCCATCCTAACTCAACATGACCGTCTTTTCTCTGATCTATTTGTGTGTTCAACCGTCTCTTCTCTGATCCTGACTCACGCTAGATACAATGTGATTGCAACATGATTTGGCAATGCTTATCTCTTCTTGATGCCATTTAATGACAACTGGATTTCTCACATGTTATGAGTTTATAATCCATACAATTTTTTATTTCATCACTGTCAATATAGTTGGATGATTCGATGGTGATATCTTCAATTTTGACAGAGGAGCGACAGAGGGGATCCGTTAGCCGACGGAGGCGATTTCATCTAGCTGCTCGGTTCCATCATGCAGCTGCTGCGCCACCACTGCTGGAGCTCATCCTCACATGCCCGTCGACCATCTGCATCTCCTTCCACCTGTCGCCCAAAAGTGAAATTGCCCTGCTGCCCCGTGCTTGTCCTCTCATGCATGAAGTCGTTGCATATGCAAATGCAGGTAATGTGCACATATTTGTATGCATGTATGTAGACATGATTGAAAATTCAGTTTACGTGATGTGCGTCTTCAAAGAATTTGGCAGTTTTGGCACCAGGTTTGTTTGGTCGAACACATCATCCCAAACATAAGTAGAACATGGACAATTATGAGACAGAGCTGATTGATACATGGTCTGATACATGGACCATCAAACCATAGAACTGGATAGTTTTCTTCACTAATTATACCAATTAGCTAGCAACTTACCTTTGAGTTCTTTCCGAACTACTGTAATTGTTAGATACAACCGAGTTTGAATATTTATTAGTAGTATGTACAGGTTTATCATTGCTGATATTGTTAGGTATGTCCATTGTTTAATGAAGCTTTACAGTTCGTATGTACTCAGCTATTTGTGGTTATACCGATGCTAATCTTGTTCCCCAGTTTATCTCGACATCAAACATTCTAAGCTACCTTTTTGACAGTAAATTGGTGAACTAAGAAATGAAGACTTGCTCCAAAAGTAGTAGTGACATTTACTGTGCAGATGATTCCGATAACTTCTCAAACAAGTCCACAATATCATTCGCCCAGTAGATGGCTGGAGAACGCAGAGAGCGCCAACGACAACCTCATACAAATGCAACAGAGCAAGGTGATGAATTCTCCCATGTTTTCTAATCTGAATCTTCGCTCGAATCGCTTGATTGTTTGTTCCAGTTTGCTGTTACAGTACAATGATTCCTAATCTGAATCTTCGCTCGAATCGCAAAATTGTGTCCAACCCGAGAATTTAATTACTTAGATACATGTTTTGGCACTTGATTTTGCTTAACATCGTATACCTTTGAAAGTTATACATCGGGTTGATGCATACACATAAGATGTGCATTTCTGGCTTTATTCCAAGTTAAACCCCAAGTACGTTAGGCTCGTTAGAAATTAAGGACGCATATCAGAAGAGCAATTCATTATTCTTGTAGAAAGAAGAGAATATAGTTGACTGATGTTTTCTATTGTATCCTTTGTTTGTGTTACATGTAAATCATTTTGTTTTGGCAGATCACATGTTGTTAGTTTCCGTTCACTTACACTCTACGAAGACACCACATTCTCAGAATGTATTCTGATGTTACAGAAATAACTTGAGATCTGTTCAAATTTTAATATTATCAGTGTTCTCATCTTATAGTGCTATTGATTTGTAATTTTGTATATTCTGTTGGGAAAGTCAATTCGGCTCCCGGGCCCCCAAAAAAATTGAAATGAGAAAAAAATCAAGACAAATTGTTTTTGTGTACTTAGTCACATCCAAATGCTACATGCAAATTTTGAGTCAAAACGATTAAACATTTTGGCTTGTGAAAAAGAAACAAATCGAACACCAAAAGTTACCCCAATTTTTTTTTTGCTGACAAAACATCACAGCTCTGTTTCGCATGAAAATTGTCATGCATACTTGCGAAAAACTAATACAATCATCTACAAAAAAATCAGAATTTTTCGAAAACATTTAGTATTTTTTTCGCGATACTGTTCACCCGGGAGCATATGCTCCTGGGAGCCAAAACGCCAGCCCCGTTGCTTCCTAGGTAATTTTAGATCTATTAAAATTTTACATTATTGATGTTCTCATTGGACAAAGTATTCTGTTTTGGTGAATATCCTCAGCGGTTAGAGCCAAATGTTATCTTATAGTGCCTTGTTGTAGACATAAATGGTTGATTTGGAGAATACCCTCATCGATGAGGGTGAACAGCAATTGAAAGTGCATGGCTCTGCGAATCTGGTGATTATAATGAACCATATACATACGTTGAAGAAAAGACTGATGCGATAAGAACATTTATTTTAATACAATTGATTTTCTTTAATCTTACTCTTTTAAATAGTATTGAATCTGATTTCCAAAAATGTGTATGTGGTTTAGATGACGAGGAAGACTACCCGATCGATGGAATTGATCCTTCTATTAGTCTGCTGGGAATAATTATCCGTATGTAATAGTTGAGAAAGAGAAGGTTGTGAGTGATCAATGACAACATGGGAAATGATCTTACATTAGTCTATGTGTCTGTTTACTTAAATGAACTATTTTCATCATTGCAAAAATGTTTTGAGGATCTTGAGTATTCCTACCTTGTTGATCATGCATATGAATGGGGCAAAAGGGTATGTCTTCTTTCTCACTATTTCCAGCGTCTACGGTGAGTGAGTGAGTTAGTGAGTGAGTGAGTGAGTGAGTGAGGTAGGAATGGGGAGAGTGACAAAGTATGAATCAGTAGAATACTAAGACAAAGTATGACATACTGCCCTAATTTTCACACCTCTCCCATTATTTTTGCAGCTATGTAATCTTCTAAAATCAATATTCGAATTGCCTAAAACTGACCTTCAGAAGTCAGTATACCAGCATGGTGCAGGTGCATAATTTGTCTTATAAACTGACCTTGCCACACCATGCTTCAGATTTCTTTATTCCCCATTGCAATCAAACCTGACAACTGAACAATTCTAAAACTACTCATGGTGAAACCATATCACGGGATATCGTAACTGCGGCAGACATATCGGACAAGAGTATGAACGTCAATGATGATTTAGACAATGGGTATGTTCTCATTAAGCAAGAGGATATAGTCGATAGGATTGGATGCGTACTTGCTGTCGCTGAAAGAAACTAAGGTATGCAAAATTTAGTTCACCTTTGGTTCGTGAACTCTTGGATTATTTGTGTACTTGGCTTTTCTTACGTAGTCCTTCATGAATATGGGCCTAAGTGTTCAACTATCTAACAAATCTTGGATTCTGACTAAAAATCATGCTTATTTTACGGTGACAATTGATGCTTTAGATGATTACATATCTCTACTCCTAATGTCTCAGTTGGTGAATAGTATCCACGGTTTATTTTCGTTGGTTTTTTTTCAACCGGTTATTTTTTGTCCCCCCGTCCCACCCACGCACGCCCCCCTAAAAAAACCACCCCGCAGAAAGACTCTCCTATCGATCCCCAGACGCCGCCGTCGTACGCACCTTGATCCCCTCGAGCGCCAGCGCACAGCCGCCCTCTTCCGTCTCCCCCACCCATAGCCGCTCTCTTCCCCGCCGGCGCCGCCCTCAGCCGATCGACCAGGTAGAAGCGCGCCCATGTCGATTCGATGGCGCCGCCGTGGGAAGGACGCCTAGGGTTTCTATTGCGGCGGGCGTACGGGTGGTGGCGGGTGCATCAGTTTGATTGCGAGTGGTGGGGACGGAGCGGAGCAGCCAGGATTGGGGTGCGTTTGCTGCGCCGCGGGTTTGGGAGTCTCAACGGAATGCCTGCGTTCGCTGGGTTCCGGCGTGATCAGAGTCGCCCGCCGTCTTGCATCTGTATTCTTTTTTATGGGCATCTCGGCATCTAGATGTTGTCTGATTGATGCTTACTGTTGACCGGCAGGGATCAGGGTCAGGGGAGGCATGGCGGAGGCGTTCGACATGTACCATCGGTCTGAAATCGGCAAGGCCCTGACGGAAACGCTGACCAAGATGGTGGGCAGAGGTGCGCTCAGCATGCCATCGCTGTCCTCCTGCAGTTCGACAAGGTTCCCTCCGCCGCCTCCCCTGCTCCTCCTCTTGCCTCCTCCCCACGCACATGATCACCGCCAACCCTCCAGATCAGCCGGACGAGTAAGCGGCAATCAACCTGCCCTCCACGCTAATTGTGCCCAGCTCCGACCCAAACGCACCCATCCTCCTCTCGCCATCGTTGCACGCCGGTTCATCCTCGTCGTAACCGCCCGCAGCTGAACCGGCAGGCATAAAACCTAATGGAGCCACAGAGGCCGTTACACGAACATGCGGAATCCACTTTCGCGAGACACCTTCGCGGGCCTGCTGTTCCTTTACACATCGCGGGCGCTTGGCGGAGGCAGTGCGCGTGTGTGCATCCTCCGAGTAGCTTGGAGGCGGCGACATGGTTAGGCGCCACTACTTGCTCTGTTTCTACAGCCGCTACTTTTGTAGCTCCTGCAAGATTGTTGTACCTGCTTATGGTAAGTTCTTGCTGTAGCTGATGCTTGTACATTTTTTATGTCAACAAAAAGTTTGTAATGCAAGTGGCAGGTGACAACTTACACAATTGGGAGTTTTGTTATATCCGGTTAAACACCTGGTGTAAATGTGGTATAGATACTTATAGACTGTTTTTGATGTGTTTTCCTCATGAACCAGCGTCTTAGATTATTTCGTAATTTATCATATATGTAAATAATATTATCACTGAAATTTTATAAGGCTGTGTAAGTTTAAAGATTGATTCGACGTCTTTACATGTGAGTGTGATAGACTACAATATCTTCATAAGTATTATTTTCTGTAGTTAGATTTTACATGATGTGTGCTACGGTTCAGACCTTGCTATTTAGATATTGTGCCTTTCATGATTTATTCAGAAATGTTGGTAAGTGAAGTTTGATTAATCACTTGTGTATATGGTTTGGGTAATCACTAAAATTGAAGAGTGTGCTTAGCCTGAATGTGTAACAGGGCGTGAACAATATATTTAATCGGAGTCAAGGACTGTTGAGTACCAAAAGGATCCCTCGCAAAAAATGTATAAAATGGATTGATATTTGAATTATATTACTAATACAACTTTTTTCCATCTTGCGACGTTTGACTTTGTGAGCAGTGGCTATGTGGTGGTATCTATGATGAGTATCGCTACTAGGGAGGCTTCTTGAGGTGAGGTACAATTATATTGTCTTTGAATTAACTAAAATCATGCTATCGCTTGATATGTACACCAACTCCATGTCACATCTTATCTTGGAGATTGAAAGTAAACAACCGTGTCCTATGGAGTCTACTGTCTAGGAAGTTCAGAGATGGAACGTTCACGGTCTGTTAACTACAGAGATAATCCTAAAAAAGTAAGTCCATACTAGCATGATGAAAAGGTCCAATTTTTTTTAGCATTTTTGGGGAAATTGTTACAAATTAATATGTCCATTTCGTCGATTTGCAGGATTTACTTTTCTCTTCAGTTGATAAAGTTTCTCTTTTTGGAAGAAATATGTAAGTAGCTAAATCTTTGGAATCTATGTTTGTAGAGAACAGACAGCTTAATGCCTTGGTGAGTTCTTCTCCAGCAAATTCAAATAGAGAATTAGTGATCGGAGAATTAAGCGCCTGTCCGCAATGTTTGTATATAGATGTTTTATATACCATGACGGTTAGATCCGTGCCACACATGGGAGTTGCCGTGGCAGGCTCGAGGCAGCATGGTGCCGAGGCAGGAATGAGGCAAGAGGCAGTGCGTCAGCGCGTCATGGTGCACAACGCCGTGCAGGGTGAGCGGCGGAGGCCTCAGGTCCTTCACTTGGACGGGTTCGAGTTAGTGTCGACCTCTTCTAGATAGATACATACATATGCTTCAATCTGTTTTTAAGATGAACATGATCTTGGTGGCTGTTTCAGATCTTTAACATCCTAAAAGCAGCATCACCCTGGACTGGATGTGCATCTTTCTAATCTCCTGGACAACTGCTGCTGCATGGCACCCTAGGCTTTATATTCTGGTAATACAAATACCCATCTGTCTCCTCTGTTTTGACTTATTTTTCTGGCACCATAAAGTTACAATAAGCTCCCCTTGTAATGATATATCAAGTATATCATCAAAGTAGGTAAATTGCAGTCCCTCCTCTGTTCTGAGTAACTTTGTTCGCAAGGGGGCTTTGGTATGTCAAACTCTTTCCAGGAATCACAAAGATATTGCAGCTAAAGTGCACCAGTGTCGCTGGTGAATGGCATGAATACAGGGAGTAGAGTGTCACCAAAGGATTCATCTATGAGCTATGGGTTGTCAAGGCTACAGTAGTACTTATAAGCTAATACTAATATTATTTGGAACAAATGTATTTATTTCAAGTCATATAGATCATGGTTATGGAAAGAGAAAGAATATTTTCATGTAGCAGCTCTGTTCCTTTTGTTGTATTTCCGTATCCTACTTGTATCGCCGTATCATTGTACACTTGGCATGAAATGGTTCCAAAAGCCAAAATCCTGTTGTAAATTGTACCAGTTCTTTATTTTATTTTTTGTAATGCCTAATGCCTTCATATCCTGTTTGAATCACAGTAAAACTGTAGTGGAAATAGAAGTATCAGATCACCAGGACATCAGGACATGAAAATGTTCACTGTTATGTTAAATGTACCCCACTATACTATTTTGTAAGCTTGAATGCTTACAACATAGGAGTAGATATTTGTTGTAACGTTTGAATGCTTTTGAATATTGCATGTGTGCTTCCCTAGGGCTAACCGAACAAGTAAATGAGATTAGAAAGGAAGGGGATTATGGGGAGCGGGTGACAGCAGGGGATATGGTAACAGAATAAAGCCTGAAGGTGAAGGCCAGGTCTGACCCAAATTGAACGAAGGCGGCCACTTCGGGTACTGTGCCAATTCCATTTTTGAAGTACCGCAGATTTGTTTCATAGGTTTCAACTGAGCAGCAAACCTGACACGACTAATGGAGAAGCCAATGTTAATAGCTGGTCTAAATCCGTGATAAATGAGCTGTGTTTCCAAACAGATTTGTTCATCTGTAATGGAGATCACATTGGTGGGGATATAGGCCGATACGTCTCCAGCTTGTGTTTCAATCACAACTAACACAGTTGAGCTACCTGTTGTAATCAGCTAGATATTCAATTATGTTTGGAAACAAGTAGATCCCGTCAGCATTTGATCTCTTCAGATTATTACACATTTAGGATTGCACCACAAGTAGCTACATATGAACTTAAATTATAAGATATGTATTCAAATTTTAAATTCTATTAAGACATGCATTGCACGTGCATACAAACTGGGGGACTCGCTCTGCAAACAAGATGCTCCTCCATCACTGTCGGAAAAGAAGTCATGAGGCACTCTCCTGCGAACAACCAACACGACACGAGGTCCATGTTGTTGATGTTGCAAAGCTATCGGGGCCGCCGCCCTGACGTCCACAGCGAGGAAAACAGGTGCCATAGGACAAGGTGCACTCCAGACTTGCATAGATATTGTGTGCAGGTGCAACCTCCAGTCATATGTGTGAGCTGAATCTACTTCCTTTTCTTTGTGTTCAAATATAGTGTAAAAATAATGTTTATTTTTTATTCAACCCACCAGATTTTTTCTGGAATCAAGTGCCAGACATGTCTTTTGCTGATTGCACCAACGGAGATGCGGGAGTGGTGGACATGTGGCACGGGAAGGTGAAAGAAGGGAGGTTCAGGAAGGAGAGGGAGATGACAAAACTGAGAGAAAGGAGGGAGATACCAAGGAAGGTGGCATGGCAAGAAAGCGAAGTTGTGCCCAAGGTTAGACCGTGATCGTGTACAACTGTTACCTTTCGATCAATGCTCAAGTTCATTGTCATTTTTAAAGTCCAACACTTGATGCTCTACACAATTGTTGTCGGGGAAGATGGTAAACTTAATGAGGTTGGGGTTATTATGAAGCTCAGTGTTTGGTGGAGTTGTCTCGCGGTAAAGAGGACAAGGCATGCAAACATGAGTAACTGATGAATTTGAAAAATCACTTCCATTTTTTCTAGGAACATTGAATATAATTTATTTGGTAAAGAAAGCGGTAGAGAAGACCGTGTTTTTGGACCTTCAGGTGAAGCGGAAATTATAACATTGTGATATCAAATTATTGTTCATTGATTGTTTGATCAAGTTGTTGACACATGTTTGCTATATGATAATTTTGCCATGTGAAGTATGTGTTTGAATCAAGTATCGCCCACTTATTCTTTGATTTTATCAGTTTTGCTAAATCTCATGTGTGATTTTTGTTGTTGTTGTGTCACTAACTTTCTGCTTTGCACGAGGCCGAAGACGAGGATGACATGAGGAGAGCCGGCTATAGCGAGGTCGAGCCATGTACGAGCTATGGCAAGTCGGAGACTTAACCAGTGAGGGTGCATGGGGGTGCAGGTGGGGGAGGGGGACATCGGAGTTGTTCATCGAGGATGGTCGGGGCGAAAACTGACATGGCGGCGGGGGAGGGGGTTGAGGGGAGGGGAGGGAGGTGATAGCCGCCGGTTGCGGGGATGGAGTCAGGCAATTAGGCTTGGGTAGGACACGATGGAATATGAGCAACTGTCATGGGAAAGGAGGGAGAAGATGAATAGGTGGTAGTGTGTTCCTATCCATTGGATATTGATTTATGGCCATAAATAGAATGAATGACGGGTAGAGTATTGTCAAGTACCTGGCGTATGGGTGTCCCCTTAGTTATTTTTCAATCATTTGCCCGTAGCAACGCACGGGCATTCTACTAGTGGTAATAGGAGGCGAGGGACACAATGTTTACCCAGGTTCGGGCCCTCTCTATGGAGGTAATACCCTACTTCCTGCTTGATTGATCTTGATGAATATGAGTATTACAAGAGTTGATCTACCACGAGATCGTAATGGCTAAACCCTAGAAGTCTAGCCTATGAGGTTATGATAGTTGTGGCTAAACCCTAGAAGTATAAACCCTCTGGTTTATATAGACACGGGGGGGGGGGGGGGGGGACTAGGGTTGTACAAAGTCGGTTATAGAGAAAGGAATCTACATATCCGAATCGCCAAACTTGCCTTCCACGCAAAGCAGAGTCCCATCTGGACATGGACGAAGTCTTCTATCTTGCATCTTCATAGTCCAACAGTCCGGACCAAGTATACAGTCCGGCTGTCCGAGGACCCCTTTGTAACACCCCGGATGTAACTTTCCATAATTGTAACTCAAACTCTTGCCATTTTCGGCTATGTGTTATGTTATTTCCTTCGTGGTTGGGTTTTTGTTTTTCGTTTTGCATTTTGTTCATGTCATGCATTTAATCTCATGGCATCATGTGCATTGCATCTGCATGTTTTCATAAAACTCATAGACGTTCACAGTTGCCCCTTCTCTCTTTGCCTCTGTTGTCATTTTGTCAGACCCCTTGTCCTCGTTGACCTCTCTCAGACCCCCTCGTGTGCGTGTCCGAAACTTACCCGAACCCGAACCGCTCGGTCATGACCGTTGGATTCAGATCATCCCCAATCATCTCTAAAATATCTTCGTTTCTTTGTTGGACTCTCCTAGCATTTTATTCTTGACCGTACGATTACGATCGGAGGGTCCGATCGCCCTCGTTTTGGATATATAGACCAATCCCTAGGCAGCAACCCTAAAATCTAGCCCCTTGTCCCATCGTGCCGCCGCTAGTCATCCACTCCTCTCCTTCCTCGGGATCCATCCCGATCCACCCAATCCCTCCATCAGTTCAAACAGCCAACCACCTCCCTCCCGCCACCACCACCAAGGCCGCCCCTTCCTCGCATCGATCTGTAGCACGACGCTCTCTGCGCCCGAGCTCCTCCCGATCCCCATGGATGCCTTCCCCTGCCCAAGCTCCTTATCGCGCCAGCACCCTTCCCGAGCGCCCGAGGCCCAGCGAGCC
Source organism: Triticum timopheevii (assembly GCA_963921465.1). NCBI lineage: Eukaryota > Viridiplantae > Streptophyta > Magnoliopsida > Poales > Poaceae > Triticum > Triticum timopheevii. Next base: position 427,754,809 of record OY997262.1, read on the forward strand.
TCCCGCTCGTTCGCGCCTGCAGCCACCCGGGCCCCTGTCTAGGTGCTCCTCGGGCATCCGCGCCCCGCCATCCGGCCACCGGTTCAAGCTGCCGGCGACCAGGCCGTCCCGCTCTCCTTCTTCCTCCCCCCTCTCTTTTATTCATCTCCTTGCTCTCCCTAATCTCTCCAGCCTTCTCTCTCTGCTGTGGGTTACAGGAACGATGAATGGAGCTCGTCCATGGCGCCGAAGCATGGGGCTCCGCTCCGTTCACTGGTTCCGTCCACCGTTGCCCTGAACTAAACCCCCACGTCTAGAACCGGCCATCCCGCGCGCCTCTCGACCGCCGAACCTCCTCAGCTCGCTGGAGGCCACCAGCGTCATCGCAGTCCCGCGCCTCTGCTTCCTCTTCGTCCCCTGCTTCGTCTGGACAGCGCGCCCAGCCTCCCGCTCGCGTTGACCGCATCGTTGTCTCCATATCAGGCCCAGTCGCGCCCCTTCAGCCACCCCAGCCCACCAGATCCGCTGGCCCAAGGCCCTCTGGTGAGCCTTAGCCCAGCCACTGTTGCCCTGTGCATTTTTGGGCGAATCAGTTTCTGCCTATAACCTGTTTTTTTTCTTTCCAGCGGTTTTGCCATTTATCCAGAGAGTTACTGTTTTACAGAAAAGCCCCTCTAGATCATGCATTTAATATCTCACAAACAGTGCATCGGATTAAAATGATTTAAACATGTAAAATGCTTAGAATTTCATCTAGTTTAATAATATGCAACTTTCATCCATGTTTGAAATGTTTAAAATGTTGTTTGATTAAATTTGCTCAAATGCCATGCTAAAATGATTTATTTCATAACTAAATAATCGTAGCTCCAATTTTAATAAACTTTATATGTAAATGGGGTGAAAAAATGTATAGATTATCTTGGCGCACTTTGTTTTACTGTTTAACAACAATAAAATAATGTTTAGGGCAGAACAGTAGCAAATTCAAAATATGCACATGGGGACTTCCGGAATTGTTGTTTGTTGTTTCTGGCCTCATTTAAACTTGCCTAGATAGGTAGTTTTCTTATGTTTCACCCCTTGCCATATTTATTAACATTTAATATTGTTGGGTACATGACCGAGAGAGAACTAAATAATTGATGTGGTGTTTCGTCAATATGCAACTCGTTGCATATTGAGCTCCACTTAACTTGTAGTATTGATTGTTGCACTTTGCGATGCTTTGCCATGCTTTTAAACCGGACATGCATCATACTTGATTTTTGCATCATGCCATGCTTATGTGATGATCGCTTACCATGATGTTTGCTCCTTTCCGGTTGCACTTCTCCTTGGTAGTTCCGGTTACGTTGCGATTGTGAGGATTCGTTCGACTATGTTGGTTCGTCTACTTCATGGCCTCATTTTTATTCCTTGTGGGATCTCAGGCAAGATGACCATTACCCTCGATATCACTTCTACCTTTGCTTGCTAGTTGCTTCGTTCTATCGCTATGTTGCGCTACCTATCACTTGTTTACCATGCCTCCCATATTGCCATGTCAGCCTCTAACCTTTTCACCCTTCCTAGCAAACCGTTGTTTGGCTATGTTACTGCTTTGCTCAGCCCCTCTTATAGTGTTGTTAGTTGCAGGTGAAGTTCAAGATTGCTCCATGTTGGAACAAGATTATGATGGGATATCACAATATCTCTTATTTTAATTAATGCATCTATATACTTGGTAAAGGGTGGAAGGCTCAGCCTTATGCCTGGTGTTTTGTTCCACTCTTGCCGCCTTAGTTTCCGTCATACCGGTGTTATGTTCCTTGATTTTGCGTTCCTCACGCAGTCGGGTTTATGGGAACCCCTTGACAGTTTGCTTTGAATAAAACTCCTCCAGCAAGGCCCAACCTTGGTTTTACATTTGCCTAACAACCCACTAACTTTCCCTTGGGGGTTATAAACCCGAGGGTCATCTTTATTTACCCCCCGGGCCAGTGCTTCTCTAAGTGTTGGTCCGAACCGAGTAGACTGCGGGGCCACCTCGGGGAAACTTGAGGGTTGGTTTTACTTGTAGGATGTCTCATCCAGTGTGCCCTGAGAACGAGGTATGTGCAGCTCCTATCGGGATTTGTCGGCATAGTCGGGCGGTCTTGCTGGTCTTGTTTTACCATTGTCGAAAAGTCTTGTAACCGGGATTTCAAGATTGATCGGGTCTTCTCGGGAGAAGGAATATCCTTCGATGATCGTGAGAGCTTGTGATGGGCTAAGTTGAGACACCCCTGCAGGGTATAAACTTTCGAAAGCCATGCCAGTGGTTATGTGGTAGATGGGTATTTGTTAATATCCGGTTGTAGAGAACTTGACACTTGACTTAGTTAAAATGCATCAACCACGTGTGTACCCGTGATGGTCTCTTCTCGGCGGAGTCCGGGAAGTGAACACGGTTTGTGTTTTTGTTGAACGTAAGTAGTTTTAGGATCACTTCTTGATCACTTCTAGCTTCACGACCGTTGCGTTGCTTCTCTTCTCGCTCTTATTTGCGTATGTTAGCCACCATATTTGCTTAGTGCTTGCTGCAACCCCACCTCATTACCTTGTCCTACCCTTAAGCTTAAATAGTCTTGATCTCGCGGGTTTTGAGATTGCTGAGTCCTCGTGACTCACAAGATACTACCAAAACAGTTGCAGGTGCCGATGATTCCAGTGCAGGTGATGCTACCGAACTCAAGTGAGAGTTTGACGAGGACCTTGGTCGTTACTATGTTTCGTTTCCTGATGATCAGTAGTGGAGCCCAGTTGGGATGATCGGGGATCTAGCATTTGGGGTTGTCTTCTTTCTTTTGGATTTGTCCGTAGACGGACCTATGTGTGTACTCTGATTGATGTATGATTTATGTAAGTACTTGTGTGAAGTGGCGATTGTAAGCCAACTCTTTATCCCTTTCTTGTTCATTACATGGGATTGTGTGAAGATGACCCTTCTTGCAACAAAACCACAATGCGGTTATGCCTCTAAGTCGTGCATCGACAAGTGGGAGATATAGTCATATCGTGGGCGTTACAAGTTGGTAATCAGAGCCATCCCCGACTTAGGAGCCCCCTGCTTGATCGAATTGCTGACGTTGTTGAGTCTAGAACAAAAATGTTTTGAGTCTTAGGATTATATATATCGGAGAGTAGGATTCTTTTTACTCCTCAGTCCCTTCGTCACTCTAGTGAGGTCTCCTGACGTAGATGTTTTGACTTTCCTCTCCTCAGATTTCACTAATTTTTTTAGGGTCACGCGGGTATCTTGGGATCGTTCCGATATTGTTGTGACGAGAACATTGTTCTTGGTGCCTCCTGACATTTAGGGGTTGTGGCAGTGTCCCAGGGAGTTGAGCTCCGAGGTGTTATCGTCACAATTTTATCGTTGCAGTTCTGGAATACATGAGTTTCGCCGACATCGAAAATCTCTTTTATGCAGCTAGTGGTAAGATAACCTCGACGCCACCCAGTACTGGGGCGGGAGTTCGGGATTATTGCCATAGCTCGCATAACGGATGCTTTTCGAAGGTTGAGGTACACGATTTCTGAAGGTTTTTTGGTTATGTGTTGACGGATGGATACAGCTTGGATGTAGGTATTGTTAGTTTGGGTGAGATATTTATTGCTTCCCCTGTATTCCCAACACCAGATTGCATAACCAAAAACTTTCGGCAGTTTATAGGTGGGAATTCAAGTAGCTCCTAGAATATCTTTCCGACAGATGCATGATATGAGATTGGGGTTCGACGTCTAGTGGTCCGCCTATCCATGGTCGTTTTTACAGTGGTCCCGTTGTGTCTTAAAGAATCCTTGGCTATGCTGATTCGGGGATGCTTCATATGTCATGTGCACTGCCTTGTACATGATGGTGCTGTACGATCGCGCCCGTGTGGGCCTCACCACAAAAACTTCGGACGAAATCTCTATCCTATGTTTGTTTCGGCTTATCCTGCAAGCCAATCCTTTGTTTTGTTTTGAGTTGTGGTATTCGAGTTGCTTCGATGTCAAATGTTGAATCCATACCTTTCCTAAATGGTGTTCTCATATTGCTATGTGAATACTAATCCTTCTTAATCATCAAGGTTGTCATGTTAATTCTTTTCCAACCGGCGTGCTTCTCTTCAAGTGGATCCGATCATTTCAACATTTGCGAGTTCAATTCTAGGTTTTTCTCAACGATGTTTGTTTCATCCGTCCCAAGTTGTCTTTGTTTTCCCGCCCTCCCACCCTGTTCTTCAAGGACTCATATATTTTAATCAATTATCCATTTATTCATGTGAAGTCTCTTCACTCTTTTCAATCAATGTTCTGATCCGGTGATCCCTCGTGAAGATGCTCACGAGCTTCAAGCTCATCATTCTTCATTCTCGTATTCTTTTTCAGTGGATTTAACTCAAGCTTTCGGTGTTGCTCATATCCCTTTCCTCATTTCAAATGCTATCCCATGCCGGTGCATCTCATAATCGTTCACCTCTCTCTATTCGTACCCGGAGAGCTACAGATATCTCAGAAGAATCATGTTTCCATTCTTAACCCGTTCGAGTTCCTTCGAGGTTTTTCTCTCACTCAAGCTATTTAATTTAACCGGTGCACCCTTTCTTTTAAAAATTGTTTCAATGGTGTTTCTTTTTAGTGGGAACTAACCCACATGTCTTTTCCCAGGATCTTACCCGACTCTTCTAATTTTCCCGGAGCCATTCCCAAATTCTTTTCGAAGTTTGACGTAAGAATGAATTTTCATCAGTCATATTCCTTCTCCAAGATCGCTTTCAAAATATTTTCATCGTCGGTTCATCATTTCTATTCTTCTTTGTTCCGAAGTGCCTCAAGAATTTTGGTGGTTCTCGTCATCATTCTCAGCATGTGAAGACCGAAGAAGAGTTCCTCTTAAATCCTTACCCGTTCTTCCAAAGATGCGTAGTTCAATCTTGATGCCATCCTCTCATAATTGCTTTCAATTGTGAGAATTGTTTTCACCCATCCAGAGCATTTCATGAGTTGTTTCCATTTCTTTCTTTCGAAGCCATCATGTCATAATTCTTCATTCTCAGCGTGTAGCTATCGTTCTCCAAATCTTACCGGTGCATCATTCAAATATCCTCTAATCAGTTCATGATCTCTTCGTTCTCATGTATCTAAATCCCCTCAAGTATCTTCATTCGTTTTCCAATTCTTCCTGGTGAATTGTGCCTTTGCTACGTTCATTTGCAATTCTTACGGTGGTTCATTCTAAATTTCCTCCTCCCTTGTTATCATATCAGTTCATTCAATTTTTTTTCAAAAATCCCACCGGTGGTTCCATCAATACCTTCTCAAGTTTGCGCTATATCTCTCTTAATCCTTTCAACGGGAATAAGTAGTATGAGAAATCCGCTGCTTGTCATCAATTTAAATTGGTGAAGGATACACATAACATAATTCTTATTCTTGTTTCATCCAAGTGTTTAATTCTTTTCTACCGGAGTTTGTCCGTGACATCAATTTCTCAGTTATATGTTGTTCATCTTTCTTCCGGAGTTCCAAATTTTCCGCTTTATCTCGTCGCGAAGCTCCATCTAAATCATCGCAAGGCTTCACCTTGTGTTTTCAACTTCTCTTTCTTTCTATCATCCTTTTATTACCGGAGTTCTTCATGGAGGCTCTACATGGTGGTTCATTAAGGATTCCTTTCATTCTTCAATTGTTCTTCAAGATTTCTCTCGAAGCTAAGATCCGCCAAGCTATACTAAAAAATAAACATGGTTCCCAACACATGTTTGTTCTAAGGAGTTAAAGTATTCTTCTTCTTGCATTTCAATGTGCAATTCTTTCTACCTTATCTTTTGAGGTGGTGTTATATCATTTTTGACAATTTCCTTCATGCTTCAAGACTCACAAGTGTCAGGAATGAGATATTTAAACCCATCATTTTCTTCCTTGGAGTTATCTTGGTAAAGATTTCACCTAAAAGCCTTCCCGAAGGAATGTTGCTAATTGTGGTGCTTATCAATGACCCAAGTTCTCCAATTATCCTCTTGGTGAAAGAAGTTTCTCTTATCTCCATTGATCTCAACCAATCAATTGTTTCTGTTAGTGGCTGGTTGTCACCTCATCATTTTGAGATGTTTGCCATAAGCCCATAACAAGCTTGTGCTTTTCGTTGTTGATTTTCCAACAATTCCGTTCAATTCTTCTTTGCAAGGATGCTTTCCAAGTTCATTTGTGGCAGAAGATGTCATTTTATTCTCCGTCCCTTTATCCCAACAATCTAGCTTCTATTCTTTCATTCTGGAGGCATTGTGATGTTGCTCTCTTAACTCATCATCTTGATTTGAGGATCGTGTTCTTTTCGTGCTTATCCATTTAACCGGAGTGTTGTGTTCTCATTCAAGTTCTTTTCATCTTATCAAGTCTTGCATCTCTTTTCAACCGAAGTGTTGTCCGATTTTAATCTTCCTTGTTCCTTGTTTATCTCGTTTCAACCAGAGTGGTTCCAATTCCTTCTTGTCCATTGTACTCGTCATTCATAGCTTTGCAACCTCCAAGGTTCACATGGTGTTCCTTGTTTCTATTTTCAACCACAGTGCTCTCAATTGTGTTCAACTCCGTTGTGTTCTTTCTTTCAGCTTTTCAACCTCTCAAGGTTCGTGGTTTCACTCGTTCGTCAAAGAAGCAACTTAGTTTTACCTCTTCTTTTGCTCTCTGTTTCTCTCTGGTGCCATCCTAGATCTCGGGACGAGATCCTCTTGTAGTGGTGGAGTATTGTAACACCCCGGATGTAACTTTCCATAATTGTAACTCCAACTCTTGCCATTTTCGGCTATGTGTTATGTTATTTCCTTCGTGGTTGGGTTTTTGTTTTTTGTTTTGCATTTTGTTCATGTCATGCATTTCATCTCATGTCATCATGTGCATTGCGTCCGCATGTTTTCATAAAACTTGTAGCCGTTCACAGTCGCCCCTTCTCTCTTTGCCTCTGTTGTCATTTTGTCAGACCCCTTGTCCTCGTTGATCTCTCTCAGACCCCCTCGTGTGCGTGTCCAAAACTTACCCGAACCCGAACCGCTCGGTCATGACCGTTGGATTCAGATCATCCCCAATCATCTCTAAAATATCTTTGTTTCTTTGTTGGACTCTCCAAGCATTTTATTCTTGACCGTCCGATTACGATCGGAGGGTCCGATCGCCCTCGTTTTGGATATATAGACCAATCCCTAGGCAACAACCCTAAAATCTAGCCCCTTGTCCCATCGCGCCACCGCCAGTCATCCACTCCTCTCCTTCCTCGGATCCATCCCAATCCACCCAATCCCTCCATCAATCCAATCAGCCAACCACCTCCCTCCTGCAACCACCACCAAGGCCTCCCCTTCCTCGCATCGATCTGGAGCCCAACGCTCTCTGCGCCCGAGCTCCTCCCGATCCCCATGGTTGCCTTCCCCTGCCCAAGCTCCTCACCGCTCCAGCACCCTTCCCGAGTGCCCGAGGCCCAGCGAGCCTCCCGCTCGTTCACGCCTGCAGCCGCTCGAGCCCCTGTCTAGGAGCTCCTCGGGCATCCGTGCCCCGTCGTCCGGCCACCGGTTCGAGCTGCCAGCAACCAGGCCGTCCCGCTCTCCTTCTTCCTCCCCCTTTCTCTTTTATTCATCTCCTTGCTCTCCCTAATCTCTCCAGCCTTCTCTCTCTGCTGTGGGTTACAAAAATGATGCATGGAGCTCATCCACAGTGCCCGAAGCATGGAGCTCCGCTTCGTTCGCTGGTTCCGTCCACCGTTGCCCTGAACTGAACCCCCACGTCTGGAACCGGCCATCCCGCGCGCCTCTCGACCGCCGGACCTCCTCAGCTCGCCGGAGGTCACCAACGCCATCACAGTCCCGTGCATCTGCTTCCCCTTTGTCCTCTGCTTCATCTGGACAGTGCGCCCAGCCTCCCGCTCGCGTTGACCGCGTCGTTGTCTCCAGATCAGGCTTAGCCACACCCCTTCAGCCACCCCAGCCCACTAGATCCGCTGGCCCAAGGCCCTCCGGTGAGCCTCAGCCCAGCCAGTGTTGCCCTATGCATTGTTGGGCCAATCAGTTTCTGCCCATAACCTATTTTTTTCTGTCCAGCGATTTTGCCATTTATGCAGAGAGTTGTTGTTTTACAGAAAAGTCCCTCTAGATCATGCATTTAATATCTCACAAACAGTGCATTGGATTAAAATGATTTAAACATGTAAAATGCTTAGAATTTCATCTAGTTTAACAATATGCAACTTTCATCCATGTTTGAAATGTTTAAAATGTTGTTTGATTAAATTTGCTCAAATGCCATGCTAAAATGATTTATTTCATAACTAAATAACCGTAGCTCCAATTTTAATAAACTTTATATGTAAATGGGGTGAAAAAATGTATAGATTATCTTGGTGCACTTTGTTTTACTATTTAAAAATAATAAAATATGGTTTAGGGCAGAACAATAGCAAATTCAAAATATGCACATGGGGATTTCCGAAATTGTTGTTTGTTGTTTCCGGCCTCATTTAAACTTGCCTATATAGGTAGTTTTCTTATGTTTCACCCCTTGCCATATTTAATAACATTGAATAGTGTTGGGTACATAACCGATAGAGAAATAAATAATTGATGTGGTGTTTCGTCAATATGCAACTCGTTGCATATTGAGCTCCACTTAACTTGTAGTATTGATTGCTACACTTTGCGATGCTTTGCCATGCTTTTAAACCGGACATGCATCATACTTGAATTTTGCATCATGCCATGCTTATGTGATGATCGTTTAGCATGATGTTTGCTCCTTTCCGGTTGTGCTTCTCCTTGGTAATTCCGGTTATGTTGCGATTGTGAGGATTCGTTCGAATACGTTGGTTCGTCTAATTCATGGAGTCGTTTTTCTTCCTTGCGGGATCTCAGGCAAGATGACCATTACCCTCGATATCACTTCTATCTTTGCTTGATAGTTGCTTCGTTCTATCGCTATGTTGCGCTACCTATCACTTGTTTACCATGCCTCCGTTATTGCCATGTCAGCCTCTAACCTTTTCACCCTTCCCAGCAAACCGTTGTTTGGCTATGTTACCGCTTTGCTCAGCCCCTCTTATAGTGTTGTTAGTTGCAGGTGAAGTTGAAGATCGCTCCATGCTGGAACAAGATTATGATGGGATATCAAAATATCTCTTATTTTAATTAATGCATCTATATACTTGGTAAAGGGTGGAAGGCTCGGCCTTATGCCTGGTGTTTTGTTCCACTCTTGCCGCCTTAGTTTCCGTCATACCGGTGTTATGTTCCTTGATTTTGCATTCCTCACACGGTCGGGTTTATGGAACCCCTTGACAGTTTGCTTCGAATAAAACTCCTGCAGCAAGGGCCAACCTTGGTTTTACATTTGCCTAACAACCCACTAACTTTCCCTTGGGAGTTATAAACCCGAGGGCCATATTTATTTAACCCCCCCAGGCCAGTGCTTCTCTAAGTGTTGGTCCGAACCGAGTAGACTGCGGGGCCACCTCGGGGAAACTTGAGGGTTGGTTTTACTCGTAGGATATCTCATCCGGTGTGCCCTGAGAACGAGATATGTGCAGCTCCTATCGGGATTTGTCGGCACAGTCGGGTGGTCTTGCTGGTCTTGTTTTACCATTGTCAAAAAGTCTTGTAACTGGGATTTCGAGACTGATCGGGTCTTCCCGGGAGAAGGAATATCCTTCATTGATCGTGAGAGCTTGTGATGGGCTAAGTTGGGACACCCCTGCAGGGTATAAACTTTCAAAAGCCATGCCCGCGGTTATGTGGCAGATGGGAATTTGTTAATATCAGGTTGTAGAGAACTTGACACTTGACTTAATTAAAATGCATCAACCGCGTGTGTAGCCATGATGGTCTCTTCTCGGCGGAGTCCGGGAAGTGAACACTGTTTGTGTTTTGGTTGAACGTAAGTAGTTTCAGGATCACTTCTAGCTTCACGACCGTTGCGTTGCTTCTCTTCTCGCTCTTATTTGCGTATGTTAGCCTGAAGGAAATATGCCCTAGAGGCAATAATAAAGTTATTATTTATTTCCTTATATCATGATAGATGTTTATTATTCATGCTAGAATTGTATTAACCGGAAACATAATACATGTGTGAATACATAGACAAACATAGTGTCACTAGTATGCCTCTACTTGACTAGCTCGTTTATCAAAGATGGTTATGTTTCCTAGCCATGGACAAAAGAGTTGTCATTTGATTAACGGGATCACATCATTAGGAGAATGATGTGATTGACATGACCCATTCCGTTAGTTTAGCACTTGATCATTTAGTATATTGCTGTTGCTTTCTTCATGACTTATACATGTTCCTGTAACTATGAGATTATGCAACTCCCATTTATCGGAGGAACACTTTGGGTGCTACCAAACGTCACAACGTAACTGGGTGATTATAAAGGAGTACTACAGGTGTCTCCAAAGGTACATGTTGGGTTGGCGTATTTCGAGATTAGGTTTTGTCACTCCGATTGTCGGAGAGGTATCTCTAGGCCCTCTCTGTAATGCACATCACTATAAGCCTTGCAAGCAATGTGACCAATGAGTTGGTTACGGGATGATGCATTACGTAACGAGTAAAGAGACTTGCCGGTAACGAGATTGAACTAGGTATTGGATACCGACGATCAAATCTCGGGCAAGTAACATACCGATGACAAAGGGAACAACGTATGTTGTTATGCGGTTTGACCGATAAAGATCTTCGTAGAATATGTAGGAACCAATATGGGCATCCAGGTCCCGCTATTGGTTATTGACCGAGAATAGTTCTAGGTCATGTCTACATAGTTCTCGAACCCGTAGGGTCCGCACGCTTAACGTTATGATGACAGTTTTATTATGAGTTTATAAGTTTTGATGTACCGAAGTTTGTTCGGAGTCCCGGATGTGATCATGGACATGACGAGGAGTCTCGAAATGGTCGAGACATAAAGTTTGATATATTGGAAGCCTATGTTTGGACATCGGAATGGTTCCGGGTGAAATCGGGATTTTACCGGAACACCGGGGGGTTACCGGAACCCTCCCGGGGGTTAATGGGCCTTAGTGGGCCATGAGGGAGAAGAGGAGGGCCGGCCAGGGCAGGCCGCGTGCCCCCTCCCCCCTAGTCCGAATAGGACAAGGAAGGGGGGGGGGCGGCGCCCCCCTTTCCTCTTTCCCCTCCCCCTTTCCTTCTCCACCAAGGCAAGAGGGGGGAGTCCTACTCCCGGTGGGAGTAGGACTCCTCCAGGTGCACCCCTAGGGGGCGGCCGCACCTCCCCTCTCCCTCCTTTATATACGAGGGCGGGGGGGCACCCCATAGACACACAAGTTGATCTACGGATCATTCCTTAGCCGTGTGCGGTGCCCCCCTCCACCATATTCCACCTCGGTCATATCGTCGCGGAGTTTAGGCGAAGCCCTGTGCCGGTAGAACATCATCATCGTCACCACGCCGTCGTGCTAATGGAACTCATCCCCGATGCTTTGCTGGACCGGAGCCCGGGGATCGTCATCGAGCTGAACGTGTGCTGAACTCGGAGGTGCCGTACGTTCGGTGCTTGGATCGGTCGGATCGTGAAGACGTACGACTACATCAACCGCGTTGTCATAACGCTTCTGCTTACGGTCTACGAGGGTATGTGGACGAACACTCTCCCCTCTTGTTGCTATGCCATCAACATGATCTTGTGTGTGCGTAGGATTTTTTTTGAAATTACTACGTTCCCCAACAGTGGCATCCGAGCCTAGGTTTTATGCGTTGATGTTATATGCACGAGTAGAACACAAGTGAGTTGTGGGCGATACAAGTCATATTGCTTACCAGCATGTCATACTTTGGTTCGGCGGTATTGTGAGATGAAGCGGCCCGGACCGACATTACGCGTACGCTTACGCGAGACTGGTTTCACCGTTACGAGCACTCGTGCTTAAAGGTGGCTGGCGGGTGTCTGTCTCTCTCACTTTAGCTGAATCGAGTGTGGCTACGCCCGGTCCTTGCGAAGGTTAAAACAGCACCAACTTGACGAACTATCGTTGTGGTTTTTGATGCGTAGGTAAGAACGGTTCTTGCTCAGCCCGTAGCAGCCACGTAAAATTTGCAACAACAAAGTAGAGGACGTCTAACTTGTTTTTGCAGGGCATGTTGTGATGTGATATGGTCAAGGCGTGATGCTATATTTTATTGTATGAGATGATCATGTTTTGTAACCGAAGTTATCGGCAACTGGCAGGAGCCATATGGTTGTCGCTTTATTGTATGAAATGCAAACGCCCTGTAATTGCTTTACTTTATCACTAAGCGGTAGCGATAGTCGTAGAAGCAATAGATGGCGTAACGACAATGATACTACGATGGAGATCAAGGTGTCGCGCCGGTGACGATGGTGATCACGACGGTGCTTCGAAGATGGAGATCACAAGCACAAGATGATGATGGCCATATCATATCACTTATATTGATTGCATCTGATGTTTATCCTTTATGCATCTTATCTTGCTTTGATTGACGGTAGCATTTTAAGATGATCTCTCACTAATAATCAAGAAGTGTTCTCCCTGAGTATGCACTGTTGCGAAAGTTCTTCGTGCTGAGACACCACGTGATGATCGGGTGTGATAGGCTCTACGTTCAAATACAACGGGTGCAAAACAGTTGCACACGCGGAATACTCAGGTCATACTTGACGAGCCTAGCATATACAGATATGGCCTCGGAACACGGAGACTGAAAGGTCGAGCGTGAATCATATAGTAGATATGATCAACATAGTGATGTTCACCATTGAAACTACTCCATCTCACGTGATGATCGGACATGGTTTAGTTGATTTGGATCACGTGATCACTTAGATGACTAGAGAGATGTCTGTCTAAGTGGGAGTTCTTAAGTAATATGATTAATTGAACTTAAATTTATCATGAACTTAGTCCTGGTAGTATTTTGCAAATTATGTTGTAGATCAATAGCTTGCGTTGTTGCTTTCATATGTTTATTTTTATATGTTCCTAGAGAAAATTGTGTTGAAAGATGTTAGTAGCAATGATGCGGATTGGATCCGTGATATGAGGTTTATCCTCATTGCTGCACAGAAGAATTATGTCCTTAATGCACCGCTAGGTGACAGACCGATTGCAGGAGCAGATGCAGACGTTATGAACGTTTGGCTGGCTCAATATGATGACTACTTGACAGTTTAGTGCACCATGCTTAACGGCTTAGAATCGGGACTTCAAAAACGTTTTGAATGTCATGGACCATATGAGATGTTCCAGGAGTTGAAGTTAATATTTCAAGGAAATACCCGAGTTGAGAGATATGAAGTCTCCAACAAGTTCTATAGCTAAAAGATGGAGGAGAATCGCTCAACTAGTGAGCATGTGCTCAGATTGTCTGGGTACTACAATCACTTGAATCAAGTGGGAGTTGCTCTTCCAGATAAGATAGTGATTGACAGAATTCTCTAGTCACCACCACCAAGTTAGTAGAACTTCGTGATGAACTATAATGCAAGGGATGACGAAAACGATTCCCAAGCTCTTCGTGATGTTGAAATCGACGAAGGTAGAAATCAAGAAAGAGCATCAAGTGTTGATGATTGACAAGACCACTAGTTTCAAGAAAAGGGAAAAGGGATAGAAAGGGAAATTCAAGTAGAATGACAAGCAAGTTTTCACTCCCGTGAAGAAGCCCACAGCTGGACCAAAGCCTGAAACTGAGTGCTTACACTGCAAAGGAAATGGTCACTAGAAGCGGAAATGCCTTGAATATTTGGTGGATTAGAAGGATGGCAAAGTGAACAAGGGTATATTTGATATACATGTTATTGATGTGTACCTTACTAGTGTTTATAGTAACCCCTGAGTATTTGATACTTGTTCGGTTGCTAAGATTAGTAACTCGAAACAGGAGTTACAGAATAAACAGAAACTAGTTGAGGGTGAAGTGACGATGTGTGTTGGAAGTGGTTCCAAGATTGATATGATCATCATCACACACTCCCTATACTTTCGAGATTAGTGTTGAACCTAAATAAATGTTATTTGGCGTTTGCGTTGAACATGAATATGATTTGATCATGTTTATTGCGATACGGTTATTCATTTGAAGTTAAAGAATAATTGTTATTCTGTTTACATGAATAAGACCTTCGATGGTTATACACCCAATGAAAATAGTTTGTTGGATCTCGATCGTAGTGATACACATATTCATAATATTGATGCCAAAAGATGCAAAGTTAATAATGATAGTGCAACTTATTTGTGGCACTGCCGTTTGGGTCATATCGGTGTAAAGCGCATGAAGACACTCCATAAAGATGGATCTTCGGAATCACTTGGTTATGAATCATTTGATGCTTGCGAACCATGCCTTTTGGGCAAGATGACTAAAACTCCGTTCTTCGGAACAATGGAACGAGCTACTGACTTGTTGGAAATAGTACATACTGATGTATGCAGACCAATGAGTATGAAGGCTCGTGGCAAGTATCGTTATTTTCTGACCTTCACAAGATGATTTGAGCAGATATGGGTATATCTACTTGATGAAACATAAGTCTGAAATAATTGAAAGGTTCAAAGAATTTCAGAGTGAAGTGGAAAAACCATCGTAACAAGAAAATAAAGTTTCTGCGATCTGATCGCGGAGATGAATATTTGAGTTACGAGTTTGGTCTTCAATTAAAACAATGTGGAATAGTTTCACAGCTCACGCCACCTGGAACACCACAATGTTATGGTGTGTCCGAACATCGTAACTGCACTTTATTGGATATGGTGCGATCTATGATGTCTCTTACTCATTTACCAATATTGTTTTGGGGTTATGCATTAGAGACAGCTGCATTCACGTTAAAAGGGCACCATCAAAATCCGTTGAGATGACGCCTTATGAAATGTGGTTTGGCAAGAAACCAAAGTTGTCGTTTCTTAAAGTTTGGGGCTACGATGCTTATGTGAAAAAGTTTCATCCTGATAATCTCAAACCCAAATCGGAGAAGTGCGTCTTCATAGAATACCCAAAGGAAACTGTTGGGTACACCTTCTATCACAGATCCGAAGGCAAAACATTTGTTGCTAAGAATGAATCCTTTCTAGAGAAGGAGTTTCTCTCGAAATAAGTGAGTGGGAGGAAAGTAGAACTTGATAAGGTAATTGTACCTTCTCTTGAATTGGAAAATCGTTCATTACTGAAATCAGTTCCAGTGATTCCTACACCAATCAGTGAGGAAGCTAATGATGATGATCATGAAAGTTCAGATCAAGTTACTATAGAACCTCGTAGGTCTTCCAAAGTACAATCTGCACCAGAGTGGTACGGTAATTCTGTTCTGGAAGTCATGTTACTAGACCATGATGAACCTACGAACTATGAGGAAGCGATGATGAGCCCAGATTCCGCGAAATGGCTTGAGGCCATGAAATCTGAGATGGGATCCATGTATGAGAACAAAGTGTGGACTTTGGTGGAGTTGCCCGATGATCGGCAAGCCATATTGTATAAATAGATCTTCAAGAGGAAGACAGATGCTGATAGTAGTGTTACTATCTACAAAGCTCGACTTGTTGCAAAAAGGTTTTTGACAAGTTCAAGGTGTTGACTACAATGAGATTTTCTCAACTGTAGCGATGCTTAAGTATGTCCGAATCATGTTAGCAATTGCCACAATTTATGAAATCTGGCAAATGGATGTCAAAACTGCATTCCTTAATGGTTTTCTTAAAGAAGAGTTGTATATGATGCAACCATAAGGTTTTGTCAATCCTAAAGGTGTTAACAAAATGTGCAAGCTCCAGCGATCCATCTATGGACTGGTGCAAGCATCTCAGAGTTGGAATATACGCTTTGATAAGTTGATCAAAGCATATAGTTTTGTACAGACTTACGGTGAAGCCTGTATTTACAAGAAAGTGAGTGGGAGCACTACAACATTTCTGATAAGTATATGTAAATGACATATTGTTGATCGGAAATAATGTAGAATTATTCTGCAAAGCATGAAAGGATACTAGAATAAGAGTTTTTCAAAGAAAGACCTCGGTGAAGCTGCTTACTCATTGAGCATCAAGATCTATATAGATAGATCAAGACGCTTGATAAGATTTTTCAATGAATACATACCTTGATAAATTTTTGAAACAGTTCAAAATGGAACAGTCAAAGAAGGAGTTCTTGCCTGTGTTGCAAGGTGTGAAATTGAGTAAGACTCAAGACCCGACCATGGCAGAAAATAGAAAGAGAATGAAAAGTCATTCCCTATGCCTCAGTCATAGGTTCTATAAAGTATGCTATGTTGTGAACCAGACATATTGTATACCTTGGTCTGAGTTTGGCAAGGGAATACAATTTTGATCTAATAGTAGATCACTGGACAACGGTCAAGAATATCCTTAGTAAGGACTAAGGAGATGTTTCTCGATTATAGAGGTGGTAAAAGAGTTCGTTGTAAAAGTTACATCAGTGCAAACTTTTACACTGATCCAGATGACTCTAAGTCTCAATCTGGATACATATTGAAAGTGGGAGCAATTAGCTAGAGTAGCTCCATGCAGAGCGTTGTGGACATAGAATATTTGAAAAATACATACGACTCTGAATATGACAGACCCGTTGACTAAACTTCTCTCACAGGCAAAACATGATCATACCTTAGTACTCTTTGGGTGCTAATCACATAGCGATGTGAACAAACCCTTTGGGTGTTGATCACATGATGATGTGAACTATGGGTATTAATCACATACAGATGTGAATATTGGTGTTAAATCACATGGCGATGTCAACTAGATTATTGACTCTAGTGCAAGTGGGAGACTGAAGGAAATATGCCCTAGAGGCAATAATAAAGTTATTATTTATTTCCTTATATCATGATAGATGTTTATTATTCCTGCTAGAATTGTATTAACCGGAAACATAATACATGTGTGAATACATAGACAAACATAGTGTCACTAGTATGCCTCTACTTGACTAGCTCGTTTATCAAAGATGGTTATGTTTCCTAGCCATGGACAAAAGAGTTGTCATTTGATTAACGGGATCACATCATTAGGAGAATGATGTGATTGACATGACCCATTCCGTTAGCTTAGCACTTGATCGTTTAGTATATTGCTGTTGCTTTCTTCATGACTTATACATGTTCCTGTAACTATGAGATTATGCAACTCCCATTTATTGAAGGAACACTTTGGGTGCTACCAAACGTCACAACATAACTGGGTGATTATAAAGGAGTACTACAGGTGTCTCCAAAGGTACATGTTGGGTTGGCGTATTTCAAGATTAGGTTTTGTCACTCCGATTGTCGGAGAGGTATCTCTGGGCCCTCTCGGTAATGCACATCACTATAAGCCTTGCAAGTAATGTGACCAATGAGTTGGTTACGGGATGATGCATTACGTAACGAGTAAAGAGACTTGCCGGTAACGAGATTGAACTAGGTATTGGATACCGACGATCAAATCTCGGGCAAGTAACATACCGATGACAAAGGGAACAACGTATGTTGTTATGCGGTTTGACCGATAAAGATCTTCGTAGAATATGTAGGAACCAATATGGGCATCCAGGTCCCGCTATTGGTTATTGACCAAGAATAGTTCTAGGTCATGTCTACATAGTTCTCGAACCCGTAGGGTCCGCATGCTTAACGTTACGATGACAGTTTTATTATGAGCTTATAAGTTTTGATGTACCGAAGTTTGTTCGGAGTCCCGAATGTGATCATGGACATGACGAGGAGTCTCAAAATGGTCGAGACATAAAGTTTGATATATTGGAAGCCTATGTTTGGACATCGGAATGGTTCCGGGTGAAATCGGGATTTTACCGGAACACCGGGGGGTTACCGGAACCCTCCCGGGGGTTAATGGGCCTTAGTGGGCCATGAGGGAGAAGAGGAGGGCCGGCCAGGGCAGGCCGCGCGCCCCCTCCCCCCCTAGTCCGAATAGGACAAGGAAGGGGGGGGGGGCGCCCTCCTTTCCTCTTTCCCCTCCCCCCTTTCCTTCTCCACCAAGGGAAGAGGGGGGAGTCCTACTCCCGGTGGGAGTAGGACTAGGGGGCGGCCTCACCTCCCCCCTCCCTCCTTTATATACGGGGGCGGGGGGGGGCACCCCATAGACACACAAGTTGATCTACGGATCGTTCCTTAGCCGTGTGCGGTGCCCCCCTCCACCATATTCCACCTCGTTCATATCGTTGCGGAGTTTAGGCGAAGCCCTGCGCCGGTAGAACATCATCATCGTCACCACGCCGTCGTGCTGACGGAATTCATCCCCGAAGCTTTGCTAGATCGGAGCCCGGGGATCGTCATCGAGCTGAACGTGTGCTGAACTCGGAGGTGCCGTACGTTCGGTACTTGGATCGGTCGGATCGTGAAGACGTACGACTACATCAACCGCGTTGTCATAACGCTTCCGCTAACGGTCTACGAGGGTACGTGGACATACACTCTCCCCTCTCGTTGCTATGTCATCACCATGATCTTGCGTGTGCGTAGGAATTTTTTTGAAATTACTGCGTTCCCCAACATAGCCACCATATTTGCTTAGTGCTTGCTGCAACCCCACCTCATTACCTTGTCCTACCCTTAAACTTAAATAGTCTTGATCTCGCAGGTTTTGAGATTGCTGAGTCCTCGTGACTCACAAGATACTACCAAAACAGTTGCAGGTGCCGATGATTCCAGTGCAGGTGATGCTACCGAACTCAAGTGAGAGTTCGACGAGGACCTTGGTCGTTACTTTGTTTCGTTTCCTGATGATCAGTAGTGGAGCCCAGTTGGGATGATCGGGGATCTAGCATTTGGGGTTGTCTTCTTTCTTTTGGATTTGTCCGTAGACGGACCTATGTGTGTACTCTGATTGATGTATGATTTATTTAAGTACTTGTGTGAAGTGGCGATTGTAAGCCAACTCTTTGTCCCTTTCTTGTTCATTACATGGGATTGTGTGAAGGTGACCCTTCTTGCGACAAAACCACAATGCGGTTATGCCTCTAAGTCGTGCATCGACACATGGGAGATATAGCCGCATCGTGGGCGTTGCACCCTTAATCTGGGACTCCCTTAGTAGCCCCTGAACCAGCCTTCAATGACGATGAGTCCGGCGCACAGATTGTCTTCGACAATTGCAAGGCGGATTCCTTCTCAGCATACTCCAACATAGCCTTCCGAACATAGAAAACGTGTCCGGCTCTGTAAAACAAGTACCTGCTACGTCTTGAGCTTGCATTGGTTTTCCTTGAAGAGCAAAGGGTGATGCAGCAATAGTAACGTAAGTATTTCCCTCAGTTTTTGAGAACCAAAGTATCAATCCAGTAGGAGGTTCCTCAAAATTACCACGCACCTACACAAACAAACAAGAACTCGCAACCAACGCTATAAAGGGGTTGTCAATCCCTTCAAGGCCACTTGCAAAAGTGAGATCTGATAGAGATAATATGATAAGATAAATATATTTTTGGTATTTTATGATATAAATTGGAAAAGTAAAGATGCAAATAAAAGTAGATTGAAAGCTTATATGATAAGAGATAGACCCGGGGGCCATAGGTTTCACTAGTGGCTTCTCTCAAGATAGCATAAGTATTACGGTGGGTGAACAAATTATTGTCGAGCAATTGATAGAAAAGCGAATAATTATGAGATTATCTAGGCATGATCATGTATATAGGCATCACGTCCGTGACAAGTAGACCGAAACGATTCTGCATCTACTACTATTACTCCACATATCGACCATTATCCAACATGCATCTAGAGTATTAAGTTCATAAAGAACATAGTAGCACATTAAGAAAGATGACATGATGTAGAGGGATAAACTCATGCAATATGATATAAACCCCATCTTTTTATCCTCGATGGCAACAATACAATACGTGCCTTGCTGCCCCTGCTGTCACTGGGAAAGGACACCGCAAGATTAAACCCAAAGCTAAGCACTTCTCCCATTGCAAGAAAGATCAATCTAGTAGGCCAAACCAAACTGAGAATTCGAAGATACTTCCAAAGATAACTTAACCACACATAAAAGAATTCAGAGGAGATTCAAATATTTCTCATAGATAAACTTGATCATAAACTCACAATTCATCGGATCTCGACAAACATACTGCAAAAAGAGTTACATCGAATAGATCACCAAGAAGATCGAGGAGAACATTGTATTGAGATTCAAAGAGAGAGAAGAAGCCATCTAGCTAATAACTATGGACCCGATGGTCTATGGTAAACTACTCACAACTCATCGGAGAGGCCTTGGAGACGATGTAGAGGCCCTCCATGATCGATTCCCCCTCCGGTGGAGCGCGGGTGAAGGCTCCATGATGGGATCTCGCAGATACAGAAGGTTACGGCGGTGGAAATAGTTTTTCGTGGTCACTTCTGATGTTTTCGGGGTACATGGGTATATATAGGAGGAAGAAGTAGGTCGGTGGACGCCCGAGGGGCCCACGAGGGTGGGGGGCGCGCCCAACCCTAGGGGGCGCGCCAGGCACCCTCGTGGCCGCCTCGTTTGTTTCTTGACTTCCACTCCAAGTTTTCTAGATCATGTTTGTTCCAAAAAGATCGCTCCTGAAGGTTTCGTTCCCTTTGGACTCCGCTTGATATTCCTTTTCTTCGAAACACTGAAATAGGCAAAAAAACAGCAATTCGGGCTGGGCCTCCGGTTAGTAGGTTAGTCCCAAAAATGATATAAAAGTGTAAAGTATGTTCGGGAATGTAGCAGGAAATAAAAAATTTCTACGCATCACCAAGATCAATCTATGGAGTCATCTAGCAACGAGAGAGAGGAGTGCATCTACATACCCTTGTAGATCGCGAGCGGAAGCGTTCAAGAGAACGGGGATGAAGGAGTCGTACTCGTCGTGATTCAAATCACCGATGATCCTAGCGGCGAACGGACGCACCTCCGTGTTCAACACACGTACGGTTGGGGAAGACGTCTCCTCCTTCTTGATCCAGCAAGGGGGAGGGAGAGGTTGATGGACATCCAGCAGCACGACGGCGTGGTGGTGGAAGCAGCGGCGATCTCGGCAGGGCTTTGCCAAGCTCAGCGAGAGGGAGAGGTGTTACGAGGGGAGAGGGAGGCGCCAGGGACTAGGGTGTGCAGCCCTTCCTCCCCCCTCTTTATATTGGGGCTCTGGGGGCGCCGACCCCCTAGAGATTGAATCTCAAGGGGGTGGGGCGGCCAAGGGGGGGACTTTCCCCCCAAGCCAAGTGGGGCGCCCCCTACCCCTAGGGTTTCCAACCCTAGGCGTAGGGGGAGGCCCAAGGGGGGTGCACCAGCCCACCATGGGCTGGTTCGCTTCCCACTTCAGCCCATGTGGCCATCTGGGATAGGTGGCCCCACCCGGTGGACCCCTGGGACCCTTCCGGTGGTCCCGGTACAATACCGGTGACCTCCAAAACTTCCCCGGTGGCCGAAACTGGACTTCCTATATATAAATCTTCACCTTCGAACCATTCCGGAACTCCTCGTGACGTCCGGGATCTCATCTGGGACTCCGAACAACTTTCGGGTTACCGCATACTAATATCTCTACAACCCTAGTGTCACCGAACCTTAAGTGTGTAGACCCTACGGGTTCGGGAGACACGCAGACATGACCTAGACGACTCTCCGGTCAATAACCAACAGCGGGATCTGGATACCCATGTTGGCTCCCACATGTTCCACGATGATCTCATCGAATGAACCACGATGTCGAGGATTCAAGTAATCCCGTATACAATTCCCTTTGTCAATCGGTACGTTACTTGCCCGAGATTCGATCGTCGGTATCCCAATACCTCGTTCAATCTCATTACCGTCAAGTCACTTTACTCGTAACGTAATGCATGATCCCGTGATCAACTACTTGGTCACATTGAGCTCATTATGATGATGATGCATTACCGAGTGGGCCCAGAGATACCTCTCCGTCATATGGAGTGACAAATCCCAGTCTCGATTCGTGTCAACCCAACAGACACTTTCAAAGATACCTGTAGTATACCTTTATAGCCACCCAGTTACGTTGTGACGTTTGGTACACCCAAAGCACTCTTACGGTATCCGGGAGTTACACAATCTCATGGTCTAAGGAAATGATACTTGACATTAGAAAAGCTCTAGCAAACGAACTACACGATCTTGTGCTATGCTTAGGATTGGGTCTTGTCCATCACATCATTCTCCCAATGATGTGATCCCGTTATCAATGACATCCAATGTCCATGGTCAGGAAAACGTAACCATCTATTGATAAATGAGCTAGTCAACTAGAGGCTCACTAAGGGCATGTTGTGGTCTATGTATTCACACATGTATTATGATTTCCGGATAACACAATTATAGCATGAACAATAGACAATTATCATGAACAAGGAAATATAGTAATAACCATTTTATTATTGCCTCTAGGGCATATTTCCAACAGTCTCTCACTTGCACTAGAGTCAATAATCTTGTTACATTGTGATGAATCGAACACCCATAGAGGTCTGGTGTTGATCATGTTTTGCTCGCGGAAGAGGTTTAGTCAACGGATCTGCGACATTCAGATCTATGTGCACTTTACAAATATCTATGTCTCCATCTTGAACATTTTCACGAATGGAGTTGAAGCGACGCTTGATGTGTCTGGTCTTCTTGTGAAAGCTGGGCTCCTTGGCAAGGGCAATGGCTCCAGTGTTGTCACAGAAGAGAGTCATTGGCCCCGACGCATTGGGAATAACTCCTAGGTCGGTAATGAACTCCTTCATCCAGATTGCTTCATGTGCTGCCTCCGAGGCAGCCATGTACTCCGCTTCACATGTAGATCCCGCCACGACGCTTTGCTTGCAACTGCACCAGCTTACTACCCCACCATTCAAAATATACACGTATCCGGTTTGTGGCTTAGAGTCATCCAGATCAGTGTCGAAGCTAGCGTCGATGTAATTCTTTACGACGAGCTCTTCGTCACCTCCATATACGTGAAACATATCCTTAGTCCTTTTCAGGTACTTCAGGATATTCTTGATCGCTGTCCAGTGTTCCATGCCAGGATTACTTTGGTCTCTATCTTCTGCCGTGGTCAGACATTGAGCCGAGCACAATTTCACACCTTGCAACACAGGAAAGAATCCCTTCTTGGACTGATCCATATTGAACTTCTTCAATATCTTATCAAGGTATGTGCTTTGTGAAAGACCTATGAGGCGTCTCGATCTATCTCTCTAGATCTTGATGTCTAATATGTAAGCAGCTTCTCCAAGGTCCTTCATTGAAAAACACTTATTCAAGTAGGCCTTAATGCTGTCCACAAGTTCTATATCATTTCCCATCAAAAGTATGTCATCCACATATAGTATGAGAAATGCTACAGAGCTCCCACTCACTTTCTTGTAAACGCAGGTTTCTCCATAAGTCTGCATAAACCCAAACGCTTTGATCATTTCATTAAAGCGAATGTTCCAACTCCGAGATGCTTGCACCAGCCCATAGATGGAGCGCTGGAGCTTGCATACCTTGTTAGCATTCTTAGGATCGACAAAACCTTCCGGCTGCATCATATACAATTCTTCCTTAAGAAAGCCGTTAAGGAATGCCGTTTTGACGTCCATTTGCCATATCTCATAATCATAGTATGCGGCAATTGCTAACATGATTCGGACGGACTTCAGCTTCGCTACGGGTGAGAAGGTCTCATCGTAGTCAACCCCTTGAACTTGTCGATAACCTTTAGCGACAAGTCGAGCCTTATAGATGGTAACATTACCATCCGCATCCGTCTTCTTCTTAAAGATCCATTTATTTTCTATCGCTCACCTATCATCGGGCAAGTCTGTCGAAGTCCATACTTTGTTTTCATACATGGATCCTATCTCGGATTGCATGGCTTCAAGCCATTTGTTGGAATCTGGGCCCGCCATCGCTTCTTCATAGTTCAAAGGTTCACCGTTGTCTAACAACATGATTTCCAGGACAGGGTTGCCATACCATTCCGGTGTGGAACGTGTCCTTGTGGACCTACGAAGTTCAGTAGCAACTTGATCCGAAGTACCTTGATCATCATCATTAACTTCCTCTCTAGTCGGTGCAGGAACCACAGGAACATCTTCCTGAGCTGCGCTACTTTCCGGTTCAAGAGGTAGTACTTCATCGATTTCTACTTTCCTCCCACTTACTTCTCTCGAGAGAAACTCTTTATCCAGAAAGGACCCGTTCTTGGCAACAAAGATCTTGCCTTCGGATCTGAGGTAGAAGGTATGCCCAATGGTTTCCTTAGGGTATCCTATGAGGACGCATTTTTCCGACTTGGGTTCGAGCTTTTCAGGTTGAAGTTTCTTGACATACAACTGTAGAACTTGTCGGAGACTTCATATCTCTCGACCCGGGTGTGAGCTTGGAAAACCATTTTCAGCTCTTGGAACATCTCATATGCTCCGTGCTGCTCAAAACGCTTTTGGAGCCCCGGTTCTAAGCTGTAAAGCATGCCACACTGAACCAAGGAGTAATCATCACTACACGACTGCCAGACGTTCATAACGTCTTGAGTTGCTGGGAAAACGGGTGCTTCACCTAGCGGTGCATCTAGGACATATGCTTTCTTGGCAGCTATGAGGATGATCCTCAAGTTCCGTACCTAGTCCGTATAGTTGCTGCCATCGTCTTTCAGCTTGGTTTTCTCTAGGAACGCGTTGAAGTTGAGGGCAACATTAGCATGGGCCATTTGATCTACAAGATATATTGCAAAGATTTTAGACTAAGTTCATGAAAATTAAGTTCATCTAATCAAATTATATAATGAACTCCCACTCAGATAGACATCCCTCAAGTCGTCTAAGTGATTCATGATCCGAGTCAACTAGGCCGTGTCTGATCATCACGTGAGATAGACTAGTTATTATTGGTGAACATCTTCATGTTGATCGTATGTTCTATATGACTCACGTTCGACCTTTCGGTCTCTTGTGTTCCGAGGCCATGTCTGTACATGCTAGGCTCGTCAAGTCAACCTAAGTGTTTTTGCATGTGTAAATCTGGCTTACACCCGTTGTATGTGAACGTTAGAATCTATCACACCCGATCATCACGTGGTGCTTCGAGACAACGAACTTTCGCAACGGCGCACAGTTAGGGGGAACACTTTCTTGAAATTATTATGAGGGATCATCTTATTTACTACCGTCGTACTAAGCAAATAAGAAGCAAAACATGATAAACATCACATGCAATCAAATAGTGACATGATATGGCCAATATCATTCTGCTCCTTTTGATCTCCATCTTCGAGGCGCCATGATCATCATCGTCACCAGCATGACACCATGATCTCCATCATCGTGTCTTCATGAAGTTGTCACGCCAACGATTACTTCTACTTCTATGGCTAACGTGTTTAGCAATAAAGTAAAGTAATTACATGGCGTTATTCAATGACACACAGGTCATACAAAAAAAATACAACTCCTATGGCTCCTGCCGGTTGTCATACTCATCGACATGCAAGTCATGATTCCTATTACAAGAACATGATCAATCTCATGCATCACATATATTTCATTCATCACATCCTTTTGGCCATATCACATCACAAGGCATATGCTGCAAAAACAAGTTAGACGTCCTCTAATTGTTGTTGCATGTTTTTACGTGGCTGCTATAGGTTTCTTGCAAGAATGTTTCTTACCTACGCCAAAACCACAACGTGATATGCCAATTTCTATTTACCCTTCATGAGGACCCTTTTCATCGAATCCGATTCGACTAAAGTGGGAGAGACGTACACCCGCTAGCCACCTTATGCAACTAGTGCATGTCAGTCGGTGGAACTTGTCTCACGTAAGCGTACGTGTAAGGTCAGTCCGGGCCGCTTCATCCCACGATGCCGCCGAAACAAGATAAGACAAGTAGTGGCAAGAAAATTGACAAAACCAACGCCCACAACAATCTTGTGTTCTACTTGTGCATAGAAACTACGCATAGACCTAGCTCATGATGCCACTGTTGGGGAATGTAGCAGAAAATAGAAAATTTCTATGCATCACCAAGATCAATCTATGGAGTCATCTAGCAACGAGAGAGAGGAGTGCATCTACATACCCTTGTAGATCGCGAGCGGAAGCGTTCAAGAGAACGGGGATGAAGGAGTCGTACTCGTCGTGATTCAAATCACCGATGATCCTAGCGCCAAACAGACGACACCTCCGCGTTCAACACACGTACGGTTGGGGAAGACGTCTCCTCCTTCTTGATCCAGCAAGGGGGAGGGAGAGGTTGATGGAGATCCAGTAGCACGACGGCGTGGTGGTGGAAGCATCGGTGATCTCGGCAGGGCTTCGCCAAGCTCAGCGAGAGGGAGAGGTGTTACGAGGGGAGAGGGAGGCGCCAGGACTAGGGTGCGCAGCCCTCCCTCCCTCCACTTTATATAGGGGCCCTGGGGGGCGCCGATCCCCTAGAGATTGAATCTCAAGGGGGGGGGGGGGCGGCCAAGGGGGGGACTTGCCCCCAAGCCAAGTAGGGCACCCCCACCCCTAGGGTTTCCAACCCTAGGCGCAGGGGGAGGCCCAAGGGGGGCGCACCAGCCCACCAGGGGCTGGTTCCCCTCCCACTTCAGCCCATGTGGCCCTCCGGGATAGGTGGCCCCACCCGGTGGACTCCCGGGACCCTTCCGGTGGTCCCGGTACAATACCGGTGACCTCCAAAACTTCCCCGGTGGCTGAAACTGGACTCCCTATATATAAATCTTCACCTCCAGACCATTCTGGAACTCCTCATGACGTCCAGGATCTCATCCGGGACTCTGAACAACTTTCGGGTTACCGCATACTAATATCTCTACAACCTGTCGCCGAACCTTAAGTGTGTAGACCCTACGGGTTCGGGAGACACGCAAACATGACCTAGACGACTCTCCGGTCAATAACCAACAGCGGGATCTGGATACCAATGTTGGCTCCCACATGTTCCACGATGATCTCATCGAATGAACCACAATGTCGAGGATTCAAGTAATCCCGTATACAATTCCCTTTGTCAATCGGTACATTACTTGCCCGAGATTCGATCGTCGGTATCCCAATACCTCGTTCAATCTCGTTACTGGCAAGTCACTTTACTTGTACCGTAATGCATGATCCCATGATCAACTACTTGGTCACATTGAGCTCATTATGATGATGATGCATTACCTAGTGGCCCCAGAGATACCTCTCCGTCATACGGAGTGACAAATCCCAGTCTCGATTCGTGTCAACCCAACAGACACTTTCGGAGATACCTGTAGTATAACTTTATAGCCACCCAGTTACGTTGTGACGTTTGGTACACCCAAAACACTCTTATGGTATCCGAGAGTTACACAATCTCATGATCTAAGGAAATGATACTTGACATTAGAAAAGCTCTAGCAAACGAACTACATGATCTTGTGCTATGCTTAGGATTGGGTCTTGTCCATCACATCATACTCCCAATGATGTGATCCCGTTATCAATGACATCCAATGTCCATGGTCAGGAAAATGTAACCATCTATTAATAAACGAGCTAGTCAACTAGAGGCTCACTAGGGACATGTTGTGGTCTATGTATTCGCACATGTATTACGATTTCCGGATAACACAATTATAGCATGAACAATAGACAATTATCATGAACAAGGAAATATAATAATAACCATTTTATTATTGCCTCTAGGGCATATTTCCAACAAAGTAAAGCCCATAAACATCCAAAATGGGTAATATAATAGCATGGACAATCAAAAATTATAGATACGCTGGAGACGTATCAAGCATCCCCAAGCTTAATTCCTGCTCGTCCTCGAGTAGGTAAATGATAAAAATAGAATTTTTGATGTGGAATGCTACCTAGCATAATTCTCAATGGAATTTTCTTTATTGTGGCATGAATGTTCAGATCCAAATGATTCAAAATAAAATTTCATATTGACATATGAAATAGTAATACTTCAAGCATACTAATCAAAGTAATCATGTCTTCTCAAAATAACATGGCTAAAGAAAGTTATCCCTACAAAATCATATAGTCTGGCTGTTGCTCTATCTTGATCACACAAAGTATTTAATCATGCACAACCCCGATGACAAGCCAAGAAATTGTTTCATCCTTTAGTAATCTCAAACTTTTTCAACTTTCACACAATACATGAGCATGAGCCATGGACATAGCACTATATGTGGAATAGAAGGGTGGTTGTGGAGAAGACAAAAAGGAGAAGATAGTCTCACATCAACTAGGCGTATCAACGGGCTATGGAGATGCCCATTAATAGATATCAATGTGAGTGAGTAGGGATTGCCATGGAATGGATGCACTAGAGCTATAAATGTATGAAAGTTCAATAAAAGAAACTAAGTGGGTGTGCATCCAACTCGCTTGCTCACGAAGACCTAGGGCATTTTGAGGAAGCCCATCATTGGAATATACAAGCAAAGTTCTATAATGAAAAATTCCCACTGGTAAATGAAAGTGACAACATATGAGACTCTCTATCATGAAGATCATGGTGCTACTTTGAAGCACAAGTGTGGTAAAAAGGATAGTAGCATTGTCCCTTCTCTCTTTTTCTCTCATTTCATTTTTTCTCTTTTTTTCTTTTTTTCTTTCTTTTTGGGCCTTTTTTTATTGGGCCTTTTTTTATAAAGTCCGAAGTCTCATCCCGACTTGTGGGGGAATCATAGTCTCCATCATCCTTTCCTCACTGGGACAATGCTCTAATAATGAAGATCATCACACTTTTATTTACTTACAACTCAAGATTACAACTCAATACTTAAACAAGATATGACTCTATATGAATACCTCCGGCGGTTTACCGGGATATGCAATGAATCAAGAGTGAAATGTATGAAAATTATGAAGGTGGCCTTGCCACAAATTCGATGTCAACTACATGATCATGCAAGGAGCAATATGACAATGATAGTGCATGTCGTAATAAACGGAACGGTGGAAAGTTGCATGGCAATATATCTCGTAATGGCCATGGAAATGCCATAATAGGTAGGTATGGTGGCTGTTTTGAGGAAGGTATATGGTGGGTGTATGGTACCAGCGAAAGTTGCGCGGCACAAGAGAGGCTAGCAATAGTGGAAGGGTGAGAGTGCGTATAATCCATGGACTCAACATTAGTCATAAAGAACTCATATACTTATTGCAAAAATCTACAAGTCATCAAAAACAAAGTACTACGCGCATGCTCCTAGGGGGATAGATTGGTAGGAAAAGACCATCGCTCGTTCCCGACCGCCACTCATAAGGAAGACAATCAATAAATAAAATTATGCTCCAACTTCATCACAAAGCGGTTCACCATACGTGCATGCTACGGGAATCACAAACTTCAACACAAGTATTCTTTAAATTCATAATCACCCAACTAGCATGACTCTAATATCACCATCCTAATATCTCAAAATAATTATCAAGCATCAAATTGATCATAGCATCCAATTCACTTTCTATGATAGTTTTTATTATACCCAACTTGGATGCCCATCATTCCAGGACCAATTTTATAACCATTGTAAATACCATGATGTTCTAAGAGACTCTCAAAATAATATAAGTGAAGCATGAGAGATCAACAATTTCTTCAAAATTAAGCCACCGCCGTGCTCGAAAAGATATAAGTGACGCACTAGAGCAAAAGTTATCTAGCTCAAAAGATATAAGTGAAGCGCATAGAGTATTCTAATAAATTCAAATCAAGTGGGCTTATCCCAAAAGGTGTGTACAGCAAGGATGGTTGTGGTAAAATAAAAAGAAAATACTAATATCATACAAGACGCTCCAAGCAAAACACATATCATGTGGCGAATAAAAATATAGCTCCAAGTAAAGTTACCGATAGACGAAGACGAAAGAGGGGATGCCTTCCGGGGCATCCCCAAGCTTAGGATTTTGGTTATCCTTGAATAGCTTGGGGTGCCATGGGCATCCACAAGCTTAGGCTCTTGCCACTCCTTATTCCATAATCCATCAAATCTTTACCCAAAACTTGAAAACTTCACAACACAAAACTCAACAGGAAATCTCATAAGCTCCGTTAGTGCAAGAAAGAAAAACCACCACATAAGGTACTGTAATGAACTCATTCTTTAT
This sequence comes from Triticum timopheevii, assembly GCA_963921465.1. Lineage (NCBI taxonomy): Eukaryota > Viridiplantae > Streptophyta > Magnoliopsida > Poales > Poaceae > Triticum > Triticum timopheevii. The sequence continues at coordinate 427,784,900 of OY997262.1, forward strand.
TTATATTGGTGTTAAACCTACTGTATTCCAACTTCTCTATGGTTCATACCCCTACATACTAGCCATAGATGCATCAAAATAAGCAAACAACACACGAAAAACAGAATCTGTCAAAAACAGAATAGTCTGTAGCAATCTGTAACTCTCAAATACTTCTGGAACTCTAAAAATCCTACAAAAATATGAAGTCCTGGGCAATTTGCCTATTGATCTACAGAAAAAATAATCAACGCAAAAGCACGTTTCTGTGAATTACTAAAATTATTTTCGTGCGTGCAAAGTTTCTGTTTTTCAGCAAAATCAAATTAACTATAACCATAGGTTATCCTATAGGTTCTACTTGACACAAACACTAATTAAAACATAAAAACACATCTAAACAGAAGGTAGATGCTAAATTTATTACTAAACAGAAGCAAAAACAAAAAACATAAATAAAATTGGGTTGCCTCCCAACTAGCGCTATTGTTTAACGCCCCAAGCTAGGCATAAAAGCGAGGATAGATCTAAGTAGTGCCATCTTTGGCACTCAATTCATAAGTATCTCGCATGATAGATTCATAAGGTAATTTGTCTTTCTTTCTTGGAAAGTGCTCCATGCCTTTCCTTAATGGAAATTCAAATCTAATATTCCCTTCCTTCATATCAATAATCGCACCAATCGTTCTAAGGAAAGGTCTACAAAGAATAATAGGACATGAAAGATTGCAATCTATATCAAGAACGATAAAATCTACGGGCACATAGTTCCTATTTGCAACAATAAGAACATCATTGATCCTTCCCATAGGCTTTTTAATGGTGGAATCCGCAAGGTGCAAATTTAGAGAGCAATCATCAAGATCATGGAAACCTAGAATATCACATAAAGTTTTCGGAATTGTGGAAACACTAGCACCCAAATCACACAAAGCATAACACTCATGATATTTAATTTTAATCTTAATAGTAGGTTCCCACTCATCATAAAGTTTTCTAGGTATAGAAACTTCCAAATTAAGTTTTTCATCATAAGATTGCATCAAGGCATCAACAATATGTTTGGTAAAAGCTTTATTTTGACTATAAGCATGAGGAGAATTCAAAACGGATTGCAACAAGGTAATACGACCTTCTAAAGAACAATTATCATAATTAAATTCCTTGAAATCCAAGATAGTGGGTTCAATGCTATTTAAAGTCTTGACCTCTCCAATCCCACTTTTACCAAATTTAGTATCAAGATCTAAGAACTCCGAATCATTGGGACGCCTTTTAACTAAAGTTGACTCATCTCCAGTCCCATCATTATTCAGATTCACTAGTCATCAACCCGTGCACCTGCATGGGCTAGTTACGTTGATTAAGCATTACATATTCAAATTTGTTACAAAAGGTGATACATGTATTGTATAAAATCAAAGCCTTACATTGGACAATCAAATACGACATGTTTTATAGTATTTTGAAACTAAGACACCTCTTTTGATATTTATGATAACACACAATGTTCACCAATTGAATAAATATTCTCTCTTTGATAGTAATTTTCCTACTGTATTTGCATTTTTTAACAATTATGCCTAACTTTTTTACAAACATTTCCCACGATGAAAGAGTCATTCGAACGGGCAGGTTTACAACACATTCGAATTTTGCTACCAAATTATAATTAGTGATGTGTTAAGTGAAACAATAACAATATGCATTATTAAATGTGAAACTTAATTACTAACTTGTGCAGTCTTCGTTGACTTGTTCATTGATAAATAATGCAAATTTATGGCCTACTTGACCACTTTGTCGAAGAAGTATTCGACATATTCCAAAAGTAGGAAAGGCATATTCATCAACATATATGAATTGAACATTAATCTTTCATAGCAAACACATGCTTGAGCATAGTTGTCGGCTTCTGATTCACTGGTAATTATGGTATTACAATGTCAATGAATATTTAATATTTACCCTCTTTGGAGATTTACCTCTTGACATTCTAGTGTCGACATGTTGAAATGAATAATCTCCTCTAAAAAAGGAGGATATATACCACGCAAGCACCCTTATGAGAAAGTAAACAATTTATCTTATCGCAGCAAAAATAACATAAGGTAAAAAAACTCATTCACTGAACTGGTACCGCTTTATATTAAGGACTCTAAGCAGTCATCCTTTTCAAAGAAAAAACATTCTTGCTCACCCCATAAATATAGCCAATTGATGTTTGCAAACCTATTCCCATATAAGCTCTAGGGGAAAGGGAAAGGAATAAAATATATCATAAGTAACATATCAGTATAAGAACTCTATAATTATGAAATGTTCTCATCAACATGAACACCAGAAAGTGCAAAAGAGCGAATACATAAAGGGTAGTGAGTGAGGTATATATCTTATATGCATTTTACAATGTAGTGTCAATAGATGGCACCATCATATGTCTTGTTTTATTAACATGCTAAGAGGAGTATACCAAATTAGACACCTCTTTTGGAGAATATGAATGGCAATGATCTTATAGGAATGGGTTAGTACAAAATATGCTTTTCTAGACATCCTACCCAAATAAAAGTATTTTCAATGTCCTAGAAGAAAAATGACCACAGAAAGGAAACTATAAGAATATTCCACAAGAAAAAAGGTTTTACTTCAGACTCTCGCAACCTTAGAAAATATCGTTCACAACATTGTCTTTGTAATATATCGATTTTATGCAGTTATTTTTTTTATATAGCTCATGTTGCGATACCCAGACACTTTTTGATGGCTGGTATGTATACGTAGGAAATGATGCAGCTACATAGGAGAATGTACAAAGAACATCGCCTTCTGTAAAATATTTACCACAAAACTTAGTACAACTGTGAAAGAAAATTTGATCGTATGTATTTCTTCGCATGTCATTAGATTATTTTTATATTGAAACTGCATCAATTGTTGGGTAATGAAATAAATCTTTACCCATCACTACTTCAAAAAGTTAATTAAATTATGCTAGTGAGAAGGGATAGAGCATTGGTCTACTGATGCTCTACAGTTTTGGAACTAACACACAGGATGTAGGCGTGCCCAAACAATTAGTAATAACGGTGTCAAATAATTCATACATTCAAATGGTGGCAAAAGTTTGAGCGGGCATGTTTGAGATGAGGTCTAGAATTCATAGGGAAATACTGAGAGGAGGTACACCTAGCAAGGCTGTACCCTATTCTTGTTGTAATGTTGTTCATCTGCACATGCCATGATCTCATAGTTCAAAACGCAGTTACATCAAAACAACGATTGGGTTAGCATCTCTTGTACACGGAATATGAAAACAACATGCTTAGTTCTAGTATCATCTACTTAATTTACTCAGTATTCATGGTTGTCATAGGCAGCACGTCACTCATCCTAGCATGCATATTTGCAGCCAACACTAATTACATTCATGCGCATCATCATATAACTCGAGATTAAGTCTAGTCATAAGAACAAACCTGAGGGTCATTTGGATCTATGGAAACTTTTCAGTCCCGGGGTGATGGCATGATAAGTCTTGTCTGAATTGAAGAACTGGCAACCATAGGCATCCAACCACAATCTGTAGAAGTCAACTGACGACAGTATTCTAGGCGAGAGAAAGACCGTGTCATCAAGCTGACCATTGAGATTATGGCAGAGACATGTGATTTTGCATATTGGACGTAGACGTCGCCGCAATAATGGTGCCGGAGGAGGTTTTGGCATCGGACGGCAAGCGCTGCTATGGCAGGCGGCGAGACTTGTGGTCTCGTGCAAAACGAAAGAGGACCACGATTAGGAGCAGGAAGAGGAGGTCACGTTGTAGGGGAGGAGGCATCTAGTCATGATAGGTGCAGATTGGTATGTCTATATAATTTATTTTTATTTCCTTTTTAATAGCATATCTACGTTTTTTTGCTTTGCCTACAGATCGCCGCAACAGACTATACCCACGTTTTCTAGTTGTTCACATATATCTCATCTTTTATTTCCATTTTATCTGCAGAGTTGTTATTAAAGTAATATTTTTCCTAACGAATGGGTGGAAGTTATTTTTCAACAACGTTGGTGTGTCAGGTGTAATTTCTTGGATGGGACAATCTCTGTTACACGAGTTTTCTTTTTATCGTGTGTCTATATAATTTATTTTTCTTTCCTTTTTAATAGAACGTCTGTTCATCTACAAATCGTATATTGCTAGGACTCTACCCACGTTCTCTTGTTGTTCACAAATCCCATCTGTTTTTTCCTTTTATATCGGCATATTTGTTGTGAAAGGAGTTTTTCTAAGGAATAGATGGATTTTTTTTGTTTCATAACATTGGGCGTGTCAGGTGTAAGTATTTTAGGAAAGGACTATCTGCGTACGTTCTGTTGTTGTTCACAGATCCCATCTTTTTCTCCCTTTTATATCAATAGATTTGTTGTGAAAGGAGTTTTTTTGCTAAGGAATAGATGGATTTTTTTGGTTCCGTTTCACAACATTGGGCGTGTCAGTTGTATGTTTTTTTGGAACGGACTATCTCTATTACGCAAGTTTTCTTTTTATCCTGGACGTAAATTTTACAATCCAACGGTGTATTTAATTTTGATGATGTGGATTAATTAGAAGGCTTAAAAGGTGCCTCCAATTAGTAAATAAGAGATATTGCAAAACAAAGATTTAATAAGGGACACATCAATAAATTTTAGATCTTCATCATTATTTTCATGGAAACTAGAAGAACACATATTTACAAAACAATCTTTCTTAGCACGCAATCTAGCGGTTCTTTCCTTGCACTCATCAATGGAAATTCTTATAGCTTTGAGAGACTCATTAATATCATGCTTAGGAGGAGTAGATCTAAGTTTCAAAGAATCAACATCAAGCGAAAGTCTATCAACGTTCCTAGCCAAATCATCAACTTTAAGCAATTTTACTTCAAGCATGGCATTAAAATTCTTTTGAGAGATCATAAATTCTTTCACACTATTCTCAAAATCAGAGGGCATCTTATTAAAATTACCATAAGAATTATTGTAGGAATTTCCATAAATATTAGAGGAATTACTAGGGAACGGTCTACGATTAAAGTTCCCTCTATAAGCATTGTTACCAAAATTATTCCTACCAACAAAATTCACATCCATAGATTAATTATTATTCTCAATCAAAGTAGACAAAGGCATATCATTGGGATCAATAGAAGCACTCTTAGTAGCAAACAATTTCATAAGTTCATCCATCTTTCCACTCAAAACATTAATTTCTTCTATAGCATGTACTTTTTTACTAGTAGATCTTTCGATGTGCCATTGAGAATAATTTGCCATAATGTTATCAAGGAGTTTAGTAGTTTCTCCTAAGGTGATTTCCATAAACGTGCCTCCCGCGGCCGAATCTAAAATATTTCTAGAAGAAAAATTCAATCTGGCATAAAATTTTTGTATGATCATTCATAAATTCAAACCGAGAGTAGGGCAATTGCGAATAATCAATTTCATTCTTTCCCAAGATTTGGCAACATGCTCATGATCAAGTTGTTTAAAATTCATAATATCGTTCCTAAGAGAGATGATCTTAGTGGGAGGAAAATACTTAGAGATAAAAGCATCTTTGCACTTATTCCATGAATCAATACTATTCTTAGGCAAAGACGAAAACCAAACTTTGCACGATCTCTAAGTGAAAACGGAAATAACTTCAATTTAACAATATCATTATCCGTATCTTTCTTCTTTTGCATCTCACACAAATCAACAAAGTTGTTTAGATGGGTAGCGGCATCTTCACTAGGAAGGCTGGAGAATTGATCTTTCATAAAAAGATTCAGCAAATCAGCATTGATTTCACAAGACTCAACATCATTAAGAGGAGCAATCAGAGTACTAAGGAAAATCATTATTATTGGTGTTGGAAAAGTCACACAACTTGGTATTATCCTGCGCCATAGCGACAAGCAAACAAAAGACAAGCGAAAGAGAGAGGAGATTGGGAAAGAGAGGGCAAATAAAACGGCAAAGGTGAAGTGGGGGAGAGGAAAACGAGAGGCAAATGGCAAATAATGTAAGTGCGAGGGAGATGAGTTTGTGATGGGTACTTGGTATGTCTTGACTTGAGCGAAGACCTCCCCGGCAACAGCGCCAGAAATCCTTCTTGCTACGTCTTGAGCTTGCGTTGGTTTTCTTTGAAGAGGAAAGGGTGATGCAGCAATAGTAGCGTAAGTATTTCCCTCAATTTTTGAGAACCAAGGTATCAATCCAGAGGCTCCTCAAAAGTCCCACACACCTACACAAACAAACAAGAACTCGCAACCAACGCAATAAAGGGGTTGTCAATCCCTTCAAGGCCACTTGCGAAAGTGAGATCTGATAGAGATAATATGATAAGATAAATATAGTTTTGGTATTTTATGATATAGATTGGAAAAGTAAAGATGCAAATAAAAGTAGATTGAAAGATTATATGATAAGAGATAGACCCGGGGGCCATAGGTTTCACTAGGGACTTCTCTCAAGATAGCATAAGTATTACTGTTGGTGAACAAATTAGTGTCGAGCAATTGATAGAAAAGCGAATAATTATGAGATTATCTAGGCATGATCATGTATATAGGCATCACGTCCATGACAAGTAGACCGAAACGATTCTTCATCTACTACTATTACTCCACACATGACCGCTATCCAGCATGCATCTAGAGTATTAAGTTCATAAAGAATAGAGTAACACATTAAGAAAGATGACATGATGTAGAGGGATAAACTCATGCAATATGATATAAACCACATCTTTTTATCCTCGATGGCAACAATACAATACGTGCCTTGCTGCCCCTGCTATCACTGGGAAAGGACACCGCAAGATTGAACCCAAAGCTAAGCACTTCTCCCATTGCAAGAAAGATCAATCTAGTAGGCCAAACCAAACTGATGATTCGAAGAGACTTGCAAAGATAACTTAATCACACATAAAAGAATTCAGAGGAGATTCAAATATTTCTCATAGATAAACTTGATCATAAACTCACAATTCATCGGATCTCGACAAACACACCGCAAAAAGAGTTACATCGAATAGATCTCCAAGAAGATCGAGGAGAACATTGTATTGATATTCAAAGAGAGAGAAGAAGACATCTAGCTAATAACTATGGACCCAAAGGTCTATGGTAAACTACTCACAACTCATCGGAGAGGCCTTGGAGATGATGTAGAGGCCCTCCGTGATCGATTCCCCCTCCAGCGGAGCACCGGCGAAGGCTCCAAGATGGGATCTCGCGGATACAGAAGGTTACGGCGGTGGAAATAGTTTTTCCTGGTCGCTTCTAATGTTTTCGGGGTACATGGGTTTGTATAGGAGGAAGAAGTAGGTCGGTGGACGCCCGAGGGTCCCACGAGGGTGGGGGCGCGCCTAGCCCTAGGGGGCGCACCGGGCACCCTCGTGGCCGCCTCAGTTGTTTCTTGAATTCCACTCCAAGTCCTGTGGATCACGTTTGTTCCAAAAAGATCACTCTCGAAGGTTTCATTCCGTTTGGACTCCGTTTGATATTACTTTTCTTCGAAACACTGAAATAGGCAAAAAAAAACAGCAATTCGGGCTGGGCCTCCGGTTAGTAGGTTAGTCCCAAAAATGATATAAAAGTGTAAAGTAAAGCCCATAAACATCCAAAACGGGTAATATAATAGCATGGAACAATCAAAAATTATAGATACGTTGGAGACGTATCACATCCCCCTCAAGAAAACCTTCTTCAAAAATAGAATCTAAAACTTGCTTAAACGAAGAGGGTAGGCCAACATAAAAGCTTCTTAGGTATATCTCAATTTGATATTGTGGCACATAGCTAGCTCGAATCCTTAATAGACTATCCCAAGCATCTTTTAAAGTCTCATCAAGTAAATAACAAAAAATTCCGGAGTCATCTTCATCGAAATTACTCAAACTTTCATTGATAACCCCGTAGGTCTTTCCATAGCATCATTATTTATGAGCTTAGAGAGGACAGTGGGGCTATCCAAAGTACTAAAACCCTGGAAAGAACCCTTAACTCTTTTTGATTCGGCCATGGCAAAGGGAAGGCAAACGGTAAAAAGAGGGCGAGTAAAACGGCAAGGGTGAAGTGGGGGAGAGGAAAACGAGAGGAAAATGGCAAATAATGTAATGCGAGGGAAAAGAGTTTTTGATGGGTACTTGGTATGTCTTGACTTGAGCGAAGACCTCCCCGGCAACGGTGCCAGAAATCCTTCTTGCTACCTCTTGAGCACTGTGTTGGTTTTCCCTTGAAGAGGAAAGGGTGATGCAGCAAAGTAGCATAAGTATTTCCCTCAGTTTTGAGAACCAAGGTATCAATCCAGTAGGAGGCTCCATGCAAGTCCCTCGTACCTACACAAGCAAAACAAGAACCTCGCAACCAACGCGATAAAGGGGTTGTCAATCCCTTCACAGCCACTTGCGAAAGTGAGATCTGATAGAGATAATAAGATAAGATAAATATTTTTGGTATTTTTATGATATAGATTGGAAAGTAAAGATTGCAAAATAAAGTAGATCGGAAATTTATATGATGGAAAGTAGACCCGGGGGCCATAGGTTTCACTAGTGGTTTCTCTCAAGATAGCATAAGTATTACAGTGGGTGAACAAATTACTGTCGAGCAATTGATATAAAAGTGCATAGTTATGAGAATATCTAGGCATGATCATGTATATAGGCATCACGTCCGCAACAAGTAGACCGACTCCTTCCTGCATCTACTACTATTACTCCACACATCGACCGCTATCCAGCATGCATGTAGAGTATTAAGTTCATAAGAACAGAGTAACACATTAGGCAAGATGACATGATGTAGAGGGATAAACTCAAGCAATATGATATAAACCCCATCTTTTTATCCTCGATGGCAACGATACAATACGTGCCTTGCTGCCCCTGCTGTCACTGGGAAAGGACATCGCAAGATTGAACCCAAAGCTAAGCGCTTCTCCCATTGCAAAAAAGATCAATCTAGTAGGCCAAACCAAACTGATAATTCAAAGAGACTTGCAAAGATAACCAATCATACATAAAAGAATTCAGAGGAGATTCAAATATTTCTCATAGATAAACTTGATCATAAACCCACAATTCATCGGATCTCGACAAACACACCGCAAAAAGAGTTACATCGAATAGATCTCCAAGAAGATCGAGGAGAACTTTGTATTGAGATTCAAAGAGAGAGAAGAAGCCATCTAGCTAATAACTATGGACCCGAAGGTCTGTGGTAGACTACTCACAACTCATCGGAGAGGCCTTGGAGATGATGTAGAAGCCCTCCGTGATCAATTCCCCCTCACCGGAGCGCCGGGAAAGGCTCCAAGATGGGATCTCACTGGTATAGAAGGTTGTGGCGGTGGAAATAGGTTTTTGTGGTGCCCCTCGATGTTTTCAGGGTACGTAGATATATATAGGCGAAGGAGGTTGGTCAGGGGAGCCACGAGGGGCCCACGAGGGTGGGGGGCACGCCCTCCTGCCTCGTGTCCGCCTCGGCTGCTTCTTGACGTCCACCCCAAGTCTCCTGGATTGCATTTGTTCCAAAAAGATCTCTCCCAAAGGTTTCATTCCGTTTGGACTCCGTTTGATATTCCTTTTCTTCGAAACACTGAAATAGGCAAAAAACTACAATTTGGGCTGGGCCTCCGGTTAATAGGTTAGTCCAAAAAATGATATAAAAGTTTATAGTAAAGCCCATAAACATAAAAAACGGGTAATATAATAGCATGGAACAATCAAAAATATAGATACGTTGGAGACGTGTCAGTCCGCTTCCCACTCGAGCCAGACATAGTTCGGTCGAGAGTCCCCCGACAAGGAGAGGGATTTTAATGAGCTTAACACATCGCGAAAAGGCGAGTGCTGGAAGATGTCCGCGGAGCTGAACTCCAAGACTAGCGCCCAATCAGGTTCGATGGACGCAGATGCATGCGGTCCGGAACCCATGGTCAGAGACAAGTCCGAGGTTCCAGTGACACAAGCCTAGCTCGATGTTGGGTATGTGTGTAGCTCGAGCGCCGCTGAGTCTGCGGCCTCCGTGGCGGGGTTAAGCTTCCTGTCTTCGGATAATGCAGTCCGCTCCAGCTCTAGGGCCCGGGCGGTCACCTACGCTATCTCCTGCGCGCGGCCAGATGACAGATCTAGGTCATGTTCATCGTGGTGGCCGGGGACAGCCGTCATGGGCTCGAACCCATCGAAGATCGAGTCTCCACGGATATCAGCCGTCATGGCCGGGGACACGCCAGGTCAGTACATTGAATGTACTTGCAAGCTCACAACAAGCATAAACATAATGACAAACAATATCATGATACTTAACCAATTAAATACAATGCAACCATATATATATCCAACATGTTGTGAATATGCTCAAGTGGTACTCATCCCATGGACTGGCTTACCGAACGTGATCATTTCCAGACCACCAACATGAAGAACTTCACAACAATCTTGTGATTCTTACGGCGATCACAACCCTGACCAAGACTTGGTCTCAACCTCAACATGATGGCCTCACTGCCATTACCTTAGTGCAAGTCTCAGTGTGCAAATTTATTAATTGTTGACCCATGGTGTACCCTACTTTCGAGCGTGTCTGTAACCGTGGACTTGGCTATCGATATATTAAAATACACTCTGCAGAGGTAGCGCACTGTACCCACACTATGGAACCTAGGGCCTCGCCCTCCCATTTGGGTGGACCAACGGCATTCCGACGAAACCACTTCATTGTCATGACACTCTCCCAACCACTCCGACTCAATCCCCATCGGGCTAGTCCTGGGTGGCCCTATGTCTACCTCAAGACACCTCAAAACCACCGTCATGGCAATGATCCACTCTGGGATCCAAACACTTAACACATCAAATGGCACACAAGGTTGTGCCCGTCGGTGTCAAAACCGGCGGATCTCGGGTAGGGGCTCCCGAACTGTGCGTCTAGGCGGATGATAACAGGAGACAAGGGACATGATGTTTTACCCAGGTTTGGGCCCTGTTGATGGAGGTAAAACCCTACGTCCTGCTTGATTAATATTGATGATATGGGTAGTACAAGAGTGGATCTACCACGAGATCAAGGAGGCTAAACCCTAGAAGCTAGCCTATGGTATGATTGTTATAATGGTTGTTGTCCTACGGACTAAAACCCTCCGGTTTATATAGACACCAGAGAGGGCTAGGGTTACACAGAGTCGGTTACAATGGTAGGAGATCTACATATCCATATCGCCAAGCTTGCCTTCTACGCCAAGGAAAGTCCCATCCGGACACGGGACGAAGTCTTCAATCTTGTATCTTCATAGTCTTGGAGTCCTGCCGATGATGATAGTCCGGCTATCCGGACACCCCCTAGTCCAGGACTCCCTCAGTAGCCCCTGAACCAGGCTTCAATGACGACGAGTCCGGCGCATATATTGTCTTCGGCGTTGCAAGGCGGGTTCTCCTTCAAATTCCATGTACCTGCCGAACAGTGTCTGGCTCCCTTACAGATGTTGCGCTCCTTGGCTTCCACGCCCAATAATGGCCTTCTTCCACGCGTCGCACGAATGCGAAAAGCCAGGGTATCTTTTATGCTTTACCCCCTAGCTGCGCAAACAATCCGCCTATAAGAGAGGCAGGAATCCAGATCCAAATCACACATCTTCCTTCTGCGAGTACTCATCGAAGCGCTTCTGACCGAAAATCCATTCCATCATGGACCGTCGACGCGGCTCCTCTTCTCGCGCTCCCAGCCCTCTGCCAAGAGATTGGAGGAGATGTTCTGTTCCACACAGCGAGCTGGTGACGCTCCAAGCGGAGGGATATCTTCCTCCGGCCTTTATGGTCCCGGTTCGAGCCGGGCTGGCCACCTACAAAGGTGGGAAGCAAGCGGAGGCCACCCCTAGTCCCTCTAAAGGGGAGCGGGTATGCTTTGTCCCCTATCTAATAAGGGGGCTTGGATTTCCTGTACATCCGTTCCTCCGTGGGCTTCTAGAGTTCTACGGACTCCAGCTCCATCACCTAACGCCCGCCTCTATTCTGCATATCGCGGGTTTCGTAGCTCTTTGTGAGCTATTCCTGGGCATCGAGCCCCATTTTGCGCTGTGGAAGAGGCTATTCTGCCTCGTACCCCGCTCTCACGAGGGGTCAATATATCAAGTGGGCGGTGCCGAAATATGGCGCATCGCCGGGACCGGATATCTATCCGGAACCCCTAAGAAGGCGTCCAAAGACTGGCCTTCGGAATGGTTTTATCTAGAAGACGCTCCACTGCCGGACCCAGTATGGATCGGCCTCCAGGAGTTTAGCAATGCCCCTCTGAAGAAACACCTAAGTTGGCACCCGCGGAGCCCTCAACTGGAGAAAGACAGGGGCGTCCATTATTTGATGGGCCGGATAAGGTTGCTGGCCCATTCCGGATTGACCATGATTGGAGTCATGGCCACGTGCATTATGCAGGGGGTGCAGCCGCTGCAATACAGGGGCCACCCTATGTGGGATTTCAATGGGGAGAATGATGCCACCCGTCATGGCCGCAAAGGGCCGGAATCAGCCGAAGATCTGGTGAAGATTCTGTTCGGCCTATACAAGGGGGAGAAGGAGGACTTCCTCCAGACGAGCCCATTGAATGGGTTCTCCATGAATAACCCTCGGAGTTGGGTAAGCGGATGTTTATTTATCCGACCCGCGCTTTGAAAGTTTAAGTACCTTATTTTATGGTTTGGACGCAGGAACTGCGCCGGACTGTGGAGAACATACATAGTCCGGCCCCACAACCCGAGGATCCGGGAAGATCCCTTGATCCGGCCTCCGAAGAGGATCCGGACATACAGGTGGAGCTAATTGACGGGGTGTTCCACCAACTCAGCATGGACAACGCTTTAGTCGCCATTACGGCCGACTACCCTGGCTTGTCACCGGCTTCCCAGGTACTTATGACCGAAGTCCTGACACCATCACCCCATCCTCGCACATTTCTGACCACCGTACACAACGGTGTCTTGTAGGAGGTGCCTTCAAGGCGGGAAGCCGAACCCGTGGCGGCTGACCAACAGAGGTCAGTCCGGCCCCGCAGGCGGAAGAGGGGTGCGGTACAAATCGAAACGTCACCACAACGGTATAGCTCGCGACCATCACTTAGGACAAAGTTCCTAGGAGGTGTATTAATGCTCATGACTTTTTTAGGAGAAAGAGCGCCCGCCGGACTGTGGACGGAGAGGTTGCCAACCAAGCCTCTGCCAGCCAGGCTCCAACACCTGGTCCGGAGGGGGAGGTGAGCGCAAGGCGCGAGCCGAATACTCCTCCAACGGAGGATGCCGACAGGCTGTTCGCCACCAGGTCTGAGGTGGAGAGCGCCATGAACCATAGGCGCCGCCGGACAGTTTTTAGTGACGCGTGCTTCTCCCCTGAGGCGTTGAATGCCTTTAACGCGGGAGACGCGCACCTCTGTGCCGCTCCAGATGGTTTGACTAGAGCCATGGAGCAGTATGTAAAAGACATACGGGTAAGAGATTTTAATAGTGGTATATGCCAGTAGCCCCCGAGACTTAAAGTAGTTAGAGTAACTGATTTAAGGATCATTTGATATGCAGGGTCTTACAGAGAAGAATACCCAATTGGCTCAGGAGTTACAAGAGTGCAAGGCCCAACTTGAGGCCGCACTAGCTGCCGCTGAAGGAGGCATAGAGACCCCTTCTGGTAACACATTATTTTGAAAAAGATAAGCAGTGTGCGGCGTATGTATAAGTCTGACAATGATATTGCAGATGTTGCCAGACTTGATCCGGACAAGCAACAACTACTGCGCCAACTGAAGGTCGGCGAGAGGGTGCTGACGAAGGTGCAGCAGGAGAGGAACAAACTCCAGGATGCCCACACCCAGCTAGGAGAAGAGCTAAAGGGTGTTCAGGCCGAGCTGTCTGGCTCCGTGAAGGAGAATCAGAGGCTTCGTCGCGGCATCCATAGTAAGTGCTTGAGCGAACTCCTTTGAAAAGAAGAGTTCGGCGAGGAAGTCAATTGACAAAAAATATGTCTGTAGGTGCGCTCACAGGTCGCCCTGCGGAGGAAATGCCCATTTCAACGAGTGACCAACTTCTCGAGCTGGTGCAACTGCTCGAACATGTTCGGCAGGTGATGAATGGCGTCGTCTTGGCCCTGTGGCCATCCGTCTCCCTACCCGAGGGCCATGGAGAGCTTGCGGAGAAGCTTCAGGGAGCACGACAGCGCTTCCGTTTATGGAAGATATCAGCCTGCCGTCAGGGTGCCAGGGAGGCCTGGGCCATGGTGAAGACGCGGTACAAGAAGGCGGATCCAAACCACATGGCCGAGGTCGGACCTGTGGGGCCCGATGGGAAGGAGATCCCTGTGAGCTTAGTGTACGACCAAGTAGAATTGGCCGCTAAGTTTTCCCAACGGGACTGTAAATTAGACAGCCTGTTAGAAGGGATTGAGGAGGAGTACAGTCAATCGATTTGACGCTATATTTTAAAATGACATATAAAATGCCTTCTAGCCGGATTTTAGATCGTTTGTCTTTGCCGACCTTTTCGCTTCGACCTCGGGACCCTAGAGTCCGGAGTGTGTCCGAATACCTTCTCGGTTATGACAAAACCGGGGCATGCATGGAGACCAGGCATAGGGGTCATTAGTGCTTTATCAGACAAGTGCCCAACTAGTTATGTTATATTACATGGTTAGTAAGAAACATCTTCCAGGGAGAATAGTTCCGTTAAGGGTTCCTTTCCCTTGGAGGCATGCCCTAAAGTGCATGTCCGGACTGCGAAAAGAGCAGGAAAACATCTGGGGGCAGGTAAATAAATAGGTAAAAAATCATCTTTCAAATCACCGACCGAATATTCCCTTAAAAACGCTAGCTTTCTGCTTCACCAAGTCTGAGGTACACATCCGGCTGACCCGGCAGTAACAATCGCAGAGGTGCTCCCTTTACCTCCTAGCCGAACAATCGGGAACGTAGGGGTAAGCACAGGAGCCAGGCAATCCAGCTTGGCCAAAACTTAAGTCATATCGATGCATATAATGGCGAATAAAAGGTACATGTGGAAGTTTGACACATGTGCTGGGCGGGAAGCCCGCATAATTTAAGCTTCTGTTAAAGAAGCCCCCAGGTATAATGAGTGCGGGTAGCACATCAAGTTTGTGCGAACAATGCGCAAATAGGCCCTCAAGGGTATATAAAAAAGGTGAGAGAAGAGAGAGAAACAAAAGACAGCTGAAGAGTGAAAAAAGTGGACGTAGGAAGGAGACGAACTCTTAGTCTGGCGCTAGGCGTAGAATCTTCGGAGGAGGGCTGCGTTCCATGGGTTCGGCTCGAGTCGGTTGTCCAATGCATTCCGCAGACGGTATGCTCCGCCGGTCAGGACTTGGTCGATGATGAAGGGACATTCCCATTTGGGCTTGAGCTTGTCCTTTTTCTTGTCCGGCAGGCGTAGAACTAGTTCGCCAACATTGTAAGTTTTAGCCCGTACTTCTCTGCTTTGATATCTTCGTGCCTGCTGCTGATAAAATGCGGAACGGGCCTTTGCCACATCGCGTTCCTTCTCCAATGCGTCCAAGCTGTCCTGCCGATCCAGCTCGGCTTCTCTTTCTTCGTACATGCGCACTCGAGGTGAGTCATGGATTATGTCACAGGGCAAAACTGCCTCTGCGCCGTATACCATAAAGAATGGTGTGAATCCGGTAGTACGGTTTGGCGTAGTCCGCAGCCCCCAGAGTACGGAGTCAAGCTCCTCTACCCAGTGCGTATTAGATTCCGTAAGGGACCGCACTAGTCTGGGTTTGATGCCGCTCATTATTAGACCATTTGCTCGTTCAACTTGACCATTGGTTTGAGGGTGGTAGACTGAAGCGTAGTCGAGCTTAATGCCCATATTTTTGCACCAAAGTTTGACCTTGTTGGCTGTGAAGTTCGTGCCGTTATCGGTAATGATGCTGTGGGGGACGCCATAACGGTGTACTACCCCGGATATAAAGTCTATCACTGGTCCGGACTCTGCCGTTTTAACTGTCTTGGCCTCTATCCATTTGGTGAACTTGTCCACCATGACCAGTAGGTATTTTTGCTTGTGGGTTCCCCCTTTGAGGGGTCCGACCATGTCAAGCCCCCAGACCGCGAACGGCCAGGTAATGGGTATAGTTTTGAGGGCGGTAGGTGGCATATGGCTCTGATTGGCAAAGAGCTGACACCCGACGCATCTTTGGACTAAGTCCTGAGCATCTGCCCGGGCCGTCGGCCAATAAAATCCTGTACGGAAGGCCTTACCTACAAGTGCCCGGGCTGCAGCGTGGTGTCCGCCTAGTCCGGCGTGAATTTCAGCCAGGAGATTCCGCCCTTCCTCTTCGGAGATGCACCTTTGAAGGACTCCGGTTGTGCTTTTCTGATAAAGTTCTCCCTCATGGACCTTGTAGGCTTTAGATCGCCGAACTATGCAGCGGGCCTCATTTGGTCTTCGGGAAGTAGGCTAGGAATGGTTCCGTCCACGGGGCAATTACCGCCATTATTTCGTGGGTTGAAGGTGTTATATCATCGGTTGAACCGCCGATTATGTCAGATTGTTCTGTGTTGGGTGGCGCGGTTGTTTCCGGGTTGTTATTTCCAGACTCCTCTTCCCATAGTACGGATGGCTTAAAGAGCCGTTCCAGGAAGATGTTTGGAGGGACAGCGTCGCGTTTCGCGCCAATGCGTGCCAACACGTCGGCTGCTTGATTATTATCCCGGGCTACGTGGTGGAATTCGAGTCCTTCGAACCGAGCTGACATTTTTAGGACAGCGTTGCGATAGGCTGCCATTTTTGGATCCTTGGCGTCAAAGTCTCCATTTACTTGGGATATTGCAAGGTTTGAATCCCCGCGCACCTCTAGGAGTTGAATGCCCATGGAGATTGCCATCCGGAGACCATGTAGGAGGGCCTCGTATTCGGCTGCATTGTTGGAGTCCGTGTACATTATCTGAAGTACGTATTGGACTGTGTCTCCGGTTGGGGATGTCAGTACGACGCCAGCCCCCAAGCCGGCCAACATTTTGGAGCCGTCGAAATGCATAATCCAATTGGAGTATGCGCCGTACTCTTTATGGAGTTCGGCTTCGGTCCATTCAGCGACGAAGTCAGACAAGACTTGCGACTTTATAGCTCGTCGAGATTTATAAGTTATATCGAATGGTAAGAGCTCAATGGCCCAGTTTGCAATCCTGCCTGTCGCGTCGCGGTTGTTTATAATGTCGTTGAGGGGCACTTCGGAGGCCACTGTTATCGAACACTCCTGAAAGTAGTGTCGAAGCTTCCGGGAAGCCATGAACACCGCATACGCTATCTTTTGATAATGCGGGTACCGGGACTTGCAGGGAGTTAAGACAGTGGATACGTAGTACACTGGTTTTTGAAGAGGGAGTTTATGCCCTTCTGTTTCTCGTTCGACGACGAGCACCGCGCTTACAACTTGATGTGTTGCCGCGATGTATAGCAGCATTGGTTCGCCCAGGTTAGGCGCGGCCAGGACCGGATTTGTTGCCAATATGGCTTTTATTTCCTCGAGTCTGGCAGTGGCAGCATCCGTCCACTCGAAGTGTTCGGTGCACCGGAGGAGGCGATAGAGGGGCAATGCTTTTTCTCCCAAACGGGAGATGAAGCGGCTTAGAGCCGCCACGCATCCAGTAAGTTTTTGTATTTGTTTGAGGTCTTTTGGAATATCCAGCTGTGACAGAGCTCGGATCTTGGCTGGGTTTGCTTCAATTCCTCTACCGGATACAATGAAGCCCAGGAGCTTTCCAGCCGGTACGCCGAAAACGCATTTTCCCGGATTCAGCTTAATGTCGTATGCTCGGACGTTGTCGAATGTGAGCCTCAAATCGTCTACTAGAGTTTCGACGTGTTTGGTTTTGACGACTACGCCGTCTACGTATGCCTCTACTGTTTTGCCGATCTGGGTAGCCAGACATGTCTGAATCATGTGCTGATATGTTGCGCCGGCGTTTTTAAGTCCGAAGGGCATCGTGTTGAAGCAGAATGGTCCATATGGAGTAATGAATGCCGTTGCGGCTTGGTCCGCCTCTGCCATCTTGATTTGATGGTAGCCGGAGTATGCATCGAGGAAGCACAATGAATCGTGCCCTGCAGTAGCATCGATTATTTGGTCGATGCGGGGAAGGGGGAAGGGATCCTTTGGGCAGGCCTTGTTGAGGTCTTTAAAATCGACACATAGGTGCCAGGATTTGTCCTTCTTTGGTACCATTACCAGGTTTGCTAGCCAGTCCGGATGTTTGATGTCTCTGATGAATCCGGCTTCCAATAGTTTGGCTAGCTCTTCTCCCATTGCCTGTCTTTTGGGTTCGGAAAATCGCTGAAGAGCCTGTTTGACTGGCTTGAATCCTTTTAGGATGTTTAGGCTGTGTTCTGCCAATCTACGTGGGATTCCTGGCATATCTGAAGGGTGCCAGGCGAAGATGTCCCAATTCTCTCGAAGGAATTCTCGCAGTGCAGCGTCTACATCAGGGTTTAACTGTGTCCCGATGGAGGCCGTCTTTCTTGGGTCCGTTGGATGGACCTGGAATTTGACTATTTCATCCGCTGGTTTAAAGGAGGTAGACTTGGATCTCTTATCGAGTATCACATCGTCCCTATTCACCATGGAGCGCAGCGTGGTGAGTTCCTCCGCCGCTAGGGCTTCGGATAGTGCCTCCAGGGCTAATGCGACTGTCTTGTTTTCGGCGCGGAGTGCTGTGTCCGGATCACTTACGAGAGTGATTATTCCGCCGGGCCCGGGCATCTTAAGCTTCATGTACCCGTAATGGGGTATGGCTTGAAAAATTGTGAATGCCTCTCGTCCTAATATAGCGTGATATCCGCTGCTGAACGGGGCCACTTGGAACGTGACCTCTTCGGACCTGTAATTGTCCGGCGAGCCGAACACCACATGAAGTGTGATTTTTCTGTGCAGCGTGCTTCCCGGCTAGGGATTATCCCTCTGAAGGTTGTGCTGCTGCGCTCAATGCGGCTCCAGTCTATTTCCATTTTTTGAAGCGTTTCCTCATAGATGAGGTTTAATCCGCTGCCGCCATCCATGAGTACCTTGGTAAGACGAAAGCCGTCCACTATCGAACTGAGGACCAACGCGGCTGGTGCTTGGGCTGTTCGGAATTTAGGTTCGTCGCTGGCGTTGAAGGTGATGGCCGTGTCGCTCCATGGATTTGTTGTTGCTACCTGGTAGACTTCGGCGAGGCTGCGGATTGTTCATTTCCGCATATTATTTGATGCGAAAGTCTCGAAGATTGTTGACACCGTACTGGTACTGTTGGAGTGGTTCTCCGGGGCTAGAAGCTCCTTGCCACTTTTGGCCACCTGCCGCAGTATCCAACATGCTCGAAGGCTATGTGTTGGAGTGGCGCCTTCTGTATTGTGAATTTTACAGGGTCCGCTGAGCCATCCCTCCAGTACGGTTCCGTGCCCTTTATGGGGTTTTTGCACCTGGTGCCTGAGTGTGATGCACCCTTTTGTTTTGGACTGGGGTTGTATTCGGGGCCGGATTGTCCCAAAACTTAGTTTCGGTTTTCTGAAAACTTTCCATTGCACAGTACTTTCGTACTATGGACGCCAGATCGGAGAAGCGTGTAAGTTCACGACGACTGACGGCGTTCAAGATTCCCTCGTCTGTGCAATTATTGCAGAAAATTGAAATTGCATCTTCCTTACGGTAGTCCTTTATCCTGTCCATGACCAGGAGGAATCTGGCCCAGTAATGATGTACTGTTTCGGCGGGCTCTTGCCGGATTTGAGATAGATCGCATATGTTTGGGTGGGTGGGTGGATTTGAGTTCAGAACCCTACCCATCTCGAGGCTCAAGGGCCGAAAAGTTTCCGAATTTGGAAGCTTGGATTGCTGGACGTTGTCCAATGAGTCCGGTCTGATGCCTGACTTTAGGTTCAGTGCTTGATCGACATCCGTCCCTTCGCGGGAATCTGGCATGGAGGGTTCGGGAGTCCGGACATAACTAGTTTTTAGTACATAAGGGGAATCGCCGCTTTGTTCCTCTACCACTGCAACGTGGTGGGTAACCTGGGGAGAGTTAATCTCTCTCAGATCGGTTTTAAGCCAGATCTGATTGTAGTCCGTGGCGACCCCCAGGGCGGCAAGGCGGTCCAGGAGTTCGTTTACAGAAGAGAGCTCCATCGGATCCAGCTGCTCGGCGAATTCCGAGTTGACTTGAAGATTGCTTCCGATGACCCGAGAGGTCATCGTCGATGTGTTGGCCGAACAGGCGGTCATGAGAAAACCACCTAGCCGGATAGTGTGGCCGGCGGCCAAAGCTCCTTTGGTGATGGTTCCGTCTTTAAAGACGGGAAGATGCATCCTTCCTGATCGCGACGGCACAGAGGAACTCTCAATGAAAGCACCAATGTCGGTGTCAAAACCGGCGGATCTCGGGTAGGGGGTCCCGAACTATGCGTCTAGGCGGATGGTAACAGGAGATAAGGGACACGATGTTTTACCCAGGTTCGGGCCCTCTTGATGGAGGTAAAACCCTACGTCCTGCTTGATTAATATTGATGATATGGGTAGTACAAGAGTGGATCTACCACGAGATCAAGGAGGCTAAACCCTAGAAGCTAGCCTATGGTATGATTGTTGTAATGGTTGTTGTCCTACGGACTAAAACCCTCCGGTTTATATAGACACCGGAGAGGGCTAGGGTTACACAGAGTCGGAGGGTTTTACATATAAACCGGAGGCCGTCCGTAGGAGATCTACATATCCAACCTGATAAACCCTCGGCCACATTTGCTGGTAGGAGATCTACATATCCATATCGCCAAGCTTGCCTTCCACGCCAAGGAAAGTCCCATCCGGACACGGGACGAAGTCTTCAATCTTGTATCTTCATAGTCTTGGAGTCCGGCCGATGATGATAGTCCGGCTATCCGGACACCCCCTAGTCCAGGACTCCCTCAGTGCCTACTTACCGGGCCAGGGTACAGCAAGCCCATAACCCTCCCTAGATGGAGGCACCGACTAGAGGCACGACAATGAAACGCATTAAGGCCGTCCTATACCAGCAAATGTGGTTGCACTGGGAAAAACTCGTTTCAGCGGCACCATGACCCGGTCAACAACATATTCAAGTTGAGTTATTTATCAGGTTCAACTTAAAGTGAAAGTAACTGGTGTCATAATTCCATGCTATGCATCACTAACATATGCATCAAATAACCAAAATAACTAATTCAACTACGCTCCCACGGAGCCATCACCAACTCAAGATACTTCTCTGGTTAAGATCAATTCTCACTTAAGCCAGAACCATTCCTAGCAATCTCATCATTTTTCATCATGCAAGAATAATAATTAAACTAATTATTAACCTCCATGACCATATCATTTTATCATTACTCATATCTAAGTTCTTGTTAGATTATCAGCAAGATTCATTTCAAACTTTCTGTAAATCAAGAATATCTAACATGGCAAGCATTTAACAAAAAATACTTATCATAATAATTATTTAAATGCATGAATAATCATAAGTTCAAGTAGGAAATCACAAATATTGAAGTGGCACTATGAAAATGTTGTTGTGGCTTGCCTTAGTGCTGACGAGGTTCACAAATCTCCTAGTGATCCTCAAGACAAGCTTGCTCTTCTGAAAATAAATAAAACCACAAAAAGAAAACATCAAGAAACCTTCTGAAAATTACTAGAAAATCTAGACAACAAGGAAAAATCCCATCTTTTGGATGCTATTAGATTTTTGGACAAAGAACACAATGCAAAAAAGAATCAATGCATTTCGACTTATAGATAAAAAGTTATCACTGTTTGAAGTTTCCTGGATTTAAATGAATTTGATTTAAAAAGAAAACATACTGGGGGGGTGACGTCGAAGGCGTAAACGCCCGGGGCGCCACCACTCATACTGCTTCGCGCATGTACTGAGTGGCTGACTAGCGGGCCCTGCTAGTCAGGCCGGAGGGAGGGGGGAGATGGAAACAGAGGGAGCCGGAGCACACGCCATCGACGAGGGTTCTTGGGGTCAAACGAGAGGGGGGGATCGAAGGAGAAGAAGATGGCGCACCTGCCCGTACCCGTAGCATGGCTAGAGGTGACCGGACGGTGTCGGAAACGGCCTCTCCAGCGGAGGCAGAGGGTAGCGTCGCCGGAGACGAAGATGACGGCGGCTCGAGGTGGCTCCAGGGGCTCTAGCGGGGCGGAACGGCTTCACCGAAGAGTGGCGGAGGCCCTGGCAGGGTCGCCCTGGCCTGGGAGGGGCTGGAGCTGCAGGGACGATCCGAAGGGGATCGCCGGCGAGCTCGAGCTTCGGGACGGCCGCCCGCGGCCTGCCCGGCCGGGCTACAGCTTCTACAAGTTTGTGGAGGGTGTAGGAGTAGCTGCGGGTGCTCAAAGAGGTTGGGGCTGGCAGCATTTGTAGGTGGGCGGCGAGGAGGGTTCAGGCTCCGCCGAAGGACACCTGTCCACGGCGCCCGGCGACGAACGACGCCAGCGAGAGAGGGGGAAGACGACAGTGGTCACGTGGGAACTATTGGCGGGCGCGGACAAGCACAGGGACGAGGGAGAAGACGACGAGCATAGTGCACCGCACACTGTGTCATTGGCCGGACTGTGCCCGTGCCCGCTGCGGCGAGCTCCGACATCGGCGAGTGCCAGGGAGGACTTAAGGGGGTGGAGACGGGGATGGTGGCGAGGCTTGGCATGCTCGGGCAGGCTGGGCAGCGAGCACGCGCTCAACAAAGCACTAGGCGGCACGCAGAGCGCGTGTTTTGCATGCCAGCATGCCCGGACGAACGTGGTTACCACGTGAACCGTGACATCAGGCCACCCTAAGCGCTAACTTGATGTCTGGCGTGTAGTCCTTGGTAGTTTGAAGTGTTACTACGGTTTGGCTTGGATCCAGGTGCAGTAGAAATGGATTTGTACTGCTACCAAGTTTCTGGACAGTAACTTTCGAGGTTTACTGTGGTCAAACCACTGGGAGTCAAGGGCTGAGCTTTGGGGGCTTGCTTACACTTACTAAGGTAAATAGGCACAAGAAAAACCAGCTACAATGGAGCTAGTATAATGGTAGTTGCTGTAGAAACTACCATTTCTGTAGCCAAAATATTCCAAAGAGTGGTGAAATATTTTTGCTCAGAAAGGTGCCCTACGGTCCAAAGAATAATTGAGATTTTTCTCAGGATTTTTGGGGCAAGAAAAATTAAGGTTGCTTTGGAGCACAAAGGGCTAACTAGGGTTTTGGAGGGCAAAATGAATATTTTTCATTTAAGAAAAATATTCCAAGCAATATTTTGAGTTGATCCAGAGGTGAAATGATGGTTTTGAGGAGGAGAGGGAGCACTTGGGTGAAAGTCAAGGAGTACCCAAGTGGTTAAGTCCAAATGAAGTGATTCAAAAACTCCAAATTCAAAACCAACTCAACTGAAAACCAGGCAAAGAAAAGAGGGCAAAAACCAGGCTGTCACAAACCTCCTCCACTTAGAATGAATGTCGTGCTCGAGATTCGGTTTCTTGGGAAAACCATTCTGGATAACATGCCCTTAGAAATTCTTCTGATTCCCATGTTGATTCTGACTCTGTGTGATGCTTCCATTGGACTTTGTAAACCTTTCGTGCTTTACTGCGAGTGACTCTTTCCATTTGATCCAAAATTTTCACTGGCCTTTCTTCATATGTTAAGTCCTTTGCCAGCTCTATTTCTGTCAAATCAGTCTTTTTCTCGGGCGGTGATATGCACCGTCGCAATTGCGAAACATGGGACACGTTGTGCACGTCAGACAATTCGGAGGGTAACTCCAACTGATATGCCACAGCACCCACTCGTGTCATAATGGGAAGCGGACCAATAAATCTGGGTGCCAATTTTCCACGAGTTTGAAACCTCTTGATACCTTTCATAGGCGTGACTCGAAGATAGACATGTTCTCCGGGTTCAAAGCTGGTCTGACGGTGCTTTGCATCATAATAACTTTTCTGTCGTGATTTGGCCAACTGCAGTCTGTCTCTAATTTCCTTGACTTGCTTTTCGGCTTCCAGCATGAGATCTGTTCCGAAAATATGGCTATCTCCGCTTTGAGACCAATTTAATGGTGTGCGGCACTTACGGCCATACAAAGCTTCATATGGTGACATCTTTAAACTGGTCTGGAAACTATTGTTATACGAGAATTCGGCGTACGGTAAGCAGTCTTCCCATTTTGGGCCTTGGGCCAAAACACAGGCTCGCAGCATATCCTCGAGTATTTGGTTTATCTGTTCTATTTGTCCATCCGTCTGAGGATGATAAGTGGTACTGTACTTCAATTCCGTCCCTAAGGCTCGGTGGAGGCGGGACCAAAAAGCGGAGGTAAAAAGTGAACCTCGGTCAGAAGTGATGGTTCGGGGAACTCCATGCAGACTGACTATTCTGGATACATACAGTTGTGCAAGCTCATCTGCTCGATATGAGGTTCTGATCAGGAGGAAGTGGGCTACCTTGGTTAATGTATCCACTATGACCCAGCTCGCATCATTGCCTCGTCAGGTCTTAGGTAGTCCTGTGATAAAATCCATACAGACATCATCCCATTTCCATTATGACACTGGCAGTGGTTCGAGAAGTCCAGCTGGCTTCTGATGTTCTGCCTTTACTTTGTTGCATATGTCGCAATAGGCCACGAAATAAGCAATGTCCTTCTTCATTCCATCCCACCAGAATATTTGTCGAAGGTCTTCGTACATTTTTGTGCCTCCAGGGTGAATTGAATACGAGGATTCATGGGCTTCTGGCAGGATCTTCTACTTCAAGTCTGCTTGATTAGGCACACAAATCCTTCCCCTGAATCGGAGGGTACCGTACTGATCCTTCAAGAAATCCGAAAGCTTGACACGTTTCTGCAGACTGGCATCGCCTGGCTGGGCCTTGCGGATTTCTTCCTCAAGAGTTGGGGTAACTTTCAGAATATTGGCAAGGCCAATCTCAACTATGACCAGGTTGAGCTGAGCAATCTCTTCTTTAAGTTCAGGAGGCAAGGATTCCAATATGACATTTAAACTGACAGGCTTTCGACTGAGCGCATCGGCAACCACGTTGGCCTTACCCGGATGGTAATTTATGCCAAGGTCATAATCCTTAACCAACTCAAGCCATCTTCATTGACGGAGATTTAAATCCGGCTGAGTAAATATATATTTGAGGCTTTTGTGATCAGTAAAAATTTGGCACCATTTTCCAATGAGGTAGTGTCTCCAAATTTTTAGAGCATGAACCACCGCGGCCATTTCCAAATCATGAGTGGGGTAATTCCCCTCGTGGGGTCGTAGCTGCCATGAGGCATAAGCTACTACCTTGCCATCTTGCATAAGTACGCATCCCTGTCCTTGCCTGGAAGCATCGCAGTACACATCAAAGCTGCGGTATATATCTGGAAGTGTTAATACTGGTGCAATTGTCAGTCATTTCTTTAACTCAGTGAAACTTTTCTCACAGTCCTTAGTCCATTCAAACTTCTTATCCTTTTTGAGCAGCTCTGTCATGGGTTTAGCAATCTTGGAAAACCCTTCAATGAAACGACGGTAATATCCGGCTAATCCAAGAAAACTCCGGATCTGAGATACGGTTGCGGGTGGTAACCAGTCGAGCACATCCTTTACCTTGCTTGGGTCCACGGCTATACCTTCAGCGGATAGCACATGCCCGAGGAATCCAACTTGCTTGAGCCAAAACTCACATTTACTGAATTTGGCGTATAACTGATGCTCACGGAGTCGTTGTAACACTGCTCGGAGATGTTCCTTATGCTCTTCTTCACTTCTTGAGTAAATGAGAATATCGTTGATGAAGACGACCACGAACTTATCAAGGAAGTCCATGAATACTTTATTCATCATATGCATGAAGAAGGCGGGGGCGTTGGTGAGGCCAAAAGACATAACTGTATATTCATAGAGACCGTAGAGGGTGGTGAACGCGGTCTTGGCAATATCCTCCTTTTTAATTTTGAGCTGATAATATCCCGTCCGTAAATAAATCTTGGAGAACACCTTGGCCCCACTGAGCTGGTCGAAAGATCATCAATTCTTGGCAGAGGGTATTTGTTTTTGATTGTGACATCATTCAGCTAACGGTAATCCACACACATGCGGATGCTACCATCTTTCTTGTCCACGAAGATAGCAGGTGATCCCCATGGTGAGGAGCTGGGGTGGATATACCCTTTCTGGAGCATTTCATTGAGCTGTTTCTTTAGCTCCGCTAATTCTGATGACGACATTCGGTAATACTTCTTGTGTATTGGTGTGGTTCCAGGCACAAGATCTATTGTAAACTCAAGCTCTCGATCAGGTGGCATGCCTGGCAGTTCTTCTGGAAATACATCATGAAACTCGCTGACCACCGGGATTAATTCCATTTCAGCCATTGTTGTAAAGACCATTTACTTGGAGGGTATGCTCCTACGAGTAATAAATTTTGTAGTTTGTCCCTCTTGGCCGGTCAAGTTGACTTCTTGGGTCACACAATTAATGCATACTTGATACCGAGTCAGCCAATTCATACCCAATATAACATCCAACTTATCAGATTCAATAAGTATCAAGGAAGTTGGAAAATAGACTCCGTTGATATTGACTTCCAGATTACGGCAGACTATATTGCTTCTGATTAGAGATCCCGGGGTTTGCACCAGCATATTCTTGCCCTAGCGAACAAGGAAAATTTTTTTGGGCAACAAAACTCCGAGAAATGAAAGAGTGGGAAGCCCCAAAGTCAAATAAAATTACTGCAGGCATGTTATTAATAGGGAACATACCAATGACGACTTCGGGGTTCTCTTGGGCTTCGTCGGTGGAGATGTGATGAATGTATCCTGTGAGGTCGTGCTGATCTGTGCATGCCCCCATATAATGGACTTGTGGCTTGAATGTAGCATTGGTCTGATTGTTCGTGGGACACTGCTTGGCATAATGTCCGATTTGCCCACAATTGAAACAGGAATTGCTGCGTAGATGATTCTCTAGAACTAGGTTGAGCACGTCATTCTTGACTTGGGTGGTGGTCTTGTTAATTGCTGCCAATTGGGCTTGTATGCTACCTGAATCGGCTGACAGGTACGAACCTTCTGCATTGGTTGCATTTCTTTTCCTGGCTCAAACTTGCGCTTGTGATCATTGTTGACAGGCTTAGTATCTGATGTAAGCTTGTGTTCCCTTTCAGCAATGAAAGCCTTGCTCACTAGGGTTTGGAAGTCTGGGAAATCAAACATACTGAGAGTACAACGGAGTTGTGGTTTTAACCCACCAAGAAACCTGTCCATCTTTCTTTCATCAGTGGCCACGTCATATTGAGAGTAACGTGACAGGTGATTGAATTTCTGCAAATATTCTCCCACAGACTGACTTCCTTGGAGGAGCGCGAGGAATTCACACTGCTTAGTCTTCATAATTCTCGTAGGGATGTGATATTTCCGGAATCGTTCCTTGAATCTTGACCAGGTAATTTCTTCATCAGCAGTTCACATGGCTTTTTCATTTTCCCACCATATGGTAGTAGCACCTTCAAGATAATGTGTTACAAATGGAACTTTATCCCCTTCATCAGTTCGAGCAACCTCAAGCTTCTTTTCCATAGTTCTCAACCAATCATCTGCATCCAAGGGATCAATGGCCTGACTGAAACTGGGAGGCTTAGTCCTTTGAAAATCAGATAGCTTGGAGTGGTGACCGGGCTGATTTCCATTCTGTCCAACCACAACTTGAATACTTCTGAATATTTCCATCAGATCATTATTTCGTCTTTCCTCAAACATGCGCAGAATTTGCTCGGTGGAGGGCAGATTTGGCGGTGGAGGCGGTGGTGGAACGTACAGCTCGGGTGAGTGTCCTGCCTGTCGTGCGGAACAACGAACAGGAGAACCCTCGCGAATGTTGCTACTGCAGCCTCCCCACGTCGTCCTAATATGATTATTTTCCCAAAGCAACCCAACCGAGATGAGAAGCATTCAAAATAAGTTGGGGAGAAACCAACAACAAAATCCGAGTAAAACCAAAATGGCGAAGAAAATACGACGAATAAAATAAAGTTCCAACATAATTATACATAGACTCATACATGAAAGATAACACCATGCCAGGTCCAACTACCCTCATACATGAAACAAAACATCATGACTCGTACGACTACATCCATACTCCATCCTGACGATTGCGAATACTCGGAAGCTCTACTGCTCGGCTGGTGCTGCGGTGTCCTCTCCTGAAGCAGACTCGGATCCTGAACTGACGGGGTTAACTGAGACCTCCGAGTTAAAAGTGACACGGCAACGCTGCCTCGAGGGCTCTCCCTCAGGGGCAGGTGGAGGGTGAATCATCGGGGCTACAGGAGTGGCAAGGAGTGAAACCCACTCAGCAGGAGCACTAAGTGGACCCACAGTCGGGGTGCCCGAGCTACTCGGAGGAGTAACCGGGGAAATAGGGGATCTAGAACTGGCAGGAATATAGGGAGTAAATCCTACAGATGGTGGAGTAGTGGCTGAGCTAGCAGAGACTAAAGCAGAAGCTAAAGCAATACGAGCACGACTCAGCTCACGAGCCAACTTGTAGATCAGAAGATAGCTAGCAGTGATATAGCGAGAAAGGTGGCTAGCTACACTATCAGACTCCGGATCAATGACAGGGAAACGGACACGACCATTATAGTGGAGAGAAGGATAGAAGTGGAAACCTGGGTGGTTCTGCATCCGGACCTCGTTGTAATGGAGCTCAACGAGTACCTCGAATGCAGCAAACTGGATAGCCTGAGAAGCGGTAGAAGCGTAGCTGCTTCGAGAAGTACGAGTGTAAGTGCTGGAATCGGAACTGGTGCGCAGAGTAACCATGGCATGATACTTACACTGAGTTAGTTAGACGCTCCCGGTACACACGATAGACTGGATCGTCACTGTGAGGGTATAGTCGACACGACACGTTACAAAGGATATGCGGCGGCATGTACGGCATCAGCTGCAACTGGCACGGATACAGCACCGGAGCCATCTACACTCACAACCATTAGCATGTTAGCATAAAAATAAAAATCAGTGCATGAAATGCAACAACCAGCTACAAATGTTACCGTCACTCAGCTACAACTCGTATCTAACATCCAATTAACTCGGCATAGTCTAGCGTGGCCTACAGTCAGCGCGTCTCTGATACCAAGTGTTGTGGCACCCCGGCTCAGAGCGACCGGTTTACCCTGCATTGCCAGCCCAGAGACCTTGTCTTCTGGCAACACACAACAACTTGGTATAGAAAAACAACCGCTTTATTCATGCTAGCGGAGCATAGTACATATTACAACAGTTAGCGAGGCCAAGCGGCACACACGGTGCGGCTGAACAATATGTACATTATTTAGTAAACATAAAGGGGACTCGATCATGACAACTACATGGTAGCGGAAAAACGTCGTAGCGGGACTCCATAGCACAGGGACACCGATGTGGACACGATCTAGACTCGGACAACTCTCCTTTCCAACGAGACTTTCCTGAAATCTGGCATGACAAGCCAGGTCAGTACATTGAATGTACTTGCAAGCTCACAACAAGCATAAACATAATGATAAACAATATCATGATACTTAACCAATTAAATACAATGCAACCATATATATATATCCAACATGCTATGAATATGCTCAAGTGGTACTCGTCTCATGGACTGGCTTACCGAACATGATCATTTCCAGACCACCAACATGAAGAACTTCACAACAATCTCGTGATCCTTACGGCGATCACAACCCTGACCAACACTTGGTCTCAACCTCAACACGATGGACTCACTGCCATTACCTTAGTGCAAGT
This sequence comes from Triticum timopheevii, assembly GCA_963921465.1. NCBI lineage: Eukaryota > Viridiplantae > Streptophyta > Magnoliopsida > Poales > Poaceae > Triticum > Triticum timopheevii. Next base: position 427,814,726 of record OY997262.1, read on the forward strand.
CTCAGTGTGCAAATTTATTAAGTGTTGACCCATGGTGTACCCTACTTTCGAGCGTGTCCGCAACCATGGACTCGACTATCGATAGATTAAAATACACTCTGCAGAGGTAGTGCACTGTACCCACACTACGGAACCCATGGCCTCGCCCTCCCATTCGGGTGGACCAACGGCATTCCAACGAAACCACTTCATTGTCATGACTCTCTCCCGACCACTCCTACTCAATCCCCATCAGGCTAGTCCTAGGTAGCCCTGTGTCTACCTCAAGACACCTCAAAACCACCGTCATGGCAACGATCCACTCTGGGACCCAAACACTTAACTCATCAACTGGCACACAAGGTTATGCCTGCTTATCGGCCCAGGGTACAGCACACCCATAACCTTCCCTAGATGGAGGCACCGACCAGAGGCACGACAATGAAACGCATTAAGGCCGTCCCATACCGGCAAATGTGGTTGCACTGGGAAAAACTCGTTTCAGCGGCACCACGACCCGGTCAACAACATATTCAAGTTGAGTTATTTATCAGGTTCAACTTAAAGTGAAAGTAACCGGTGTCATAATGCCATGCTATGCATCACTAACATATGCATCAAATAACCAAAATAACTAATTCAACTACGCTCCCATGGAGCCATCACCAACTCAAGATACTTCTCTGGTTAAGATCAATCCTCACTTAAGCCAGAACCATTTCTAGCAATCTCATCATTTTTCATCATGCAAGAATAATAATTAAACTAATTATTAACCTCCATGACCATATCATTTTATCATTACTCATATCTAAGTTCTTGTTAGATTATCAGCAAGATTCATTTCAAACTTTCTGTAAATCAAGCATATCTAACATGGCAAGCATTTAACAGAATATACTTATCATAATAATTTTTTTTGTGGGATATCATAATAATTATTTAAATGCATGAATAATCATAAGTTCAAGTAGGAAATCACAAATATTGAAGTGGCACTATGAAAATGTTGCTGTGGCTTGCCTTAGTGCTGATGAGGTTCACAAATCTCCTGGTGATCCTCAAGACAAGCTTGCTCTTCTGAAAAAAATAAAACCACAAAAAGAAAACATCAAGAAACCTTCTGAAAATTACCAGAAAATCTAGAAAGCAAGGAAAAATCCCATCTTTTGGGTGCTATTAGATTTTTGGACAAAGAACACAATGCAAAAAGAATTAATGCATTTGGACTTATAGATAAAAAGTTATGGCTGTTTGAAGTTTCCTGGATTTAAATGAATTTGATTTAAAAAGAAAACAGACCGGGGGGGGGTGACGTCGAAGGCGTAAACGCTTGGGGCGCCACCACTCGTACCACTTCGCGCGTGTACTGAGTGGCTGATTAGCGGGCCCCGCTAGTTAGGCCGGAGGGAGGGGGAGAAGGAAACAGTGGGAGGCAGAGCTTCGCCGGAGCACATGCCGGCGACGAGTGTTCTTGGGGTCAAACGAGAGTGGGGGATCGAAGGAGAAGAAGATGGCGCACTTGCCCGTACCCGTAGCATGGCTAGAGGTGACCGGACAACATCTGAAACGGCCTCTCCAGCGGAGGCAGAGGGCAGCGGTCGCCGGAGACGAAGACGACAACGGCTCCAGGGGCTCCAGCGGGGCGGAACGGCTTCACCCAAGAGTGGCGGAGGCCCTGGTAGGGTCGCCCTGGCCTGGGAGGGGTTGGAGCTGCAGGGACGATCTGAAGGGGATCGCCGATGAGCTCGAGCTTCGGGACGGCCGCCCGCGGCCTGCCCGGCCGGGCTGCGGCTTCTACAAGTTTGTGGAGGGTGTGGGAGTAGCTGCGGGTGCTCAAAGAGGCTGGGGGTGGCGTCATTTATAGGCGGGCGGCAAGGAGGGTTCGTGCTCCGTCGGAGGCACCTGTCCATGGCGCCCAGCGAGGAACACCACCAACGAGAGAGGGGGAAGATGACGGAGGTCACGCGGGAACTATTGGCAGGCGCGGACGAGCACAGGGACGAGGGAGAAGACAACGAGCACAGTGCACCGCGCACTATGTCGTTGGCCGGACTGTGCCCGTGCCCGCCGCGGCGAGCTCTGGCATCGGCGAGTGCCAGGGAGGAGTTAAGGGGGTGGAGACAGGGATGGTGGCGAGGCTTGGCATTCTCGGGCAGGCTGGGCAGCGAGCACACGCTCAACAGAGTGCTGGGCGGCATGCAGAGCGCGTGTTTTGCATGCCAGCACGCCCGGACGAACGCGGTCACCGCGTGAACCGTGACATCAGGCCACCCTAAGCGCTAACTTGATGTCTGGCGTGTAGTCCTTGGTAGTTTGAAGTGTTACCATGGTTTGGCTTGGATCTAGGTGCAGTAGAAATGGATTTGTACTGCTACCAAGTTTCTGGACAGTAACTTTGGAGGTTTACTGTGGTCAAACCACTAGGAGTCAAGGGCTGAGCTTTGGGGGCTTGCTTACACTTACTAAGGTAAATATGCACAAGAAAAACCAGCTACAATGGAGCTAGTAAAAAGGTAGTTGCTGTAGAAACTACCATTTCTGTCCAGAAATGAATTTATTTTCTATAGCCAAAATATTCCAAAGAGTGGTGAAATATTTTTGCTCAGAAAGGTGCCCTATGGTCCAAAGAATAATTGGGATTTTTCTCAGGATTTTTGGGGCAAGAAAAATTAGGGTTGCTTTGGAGCACAAAGGGCTAACTAGGGTTTTGGAGGGCAAAGTGAATATTTTTCACTTAAGAAAAATATTCCAAGCAATATTTTGAGTTGATCCGAAGGTGAAATGATGGTTTTGAGGAGGAGAGGGAGCACTTGGGTGAAAGCCAAGGAGTACCCAAGTGGTTAAGTCCAAATGAAGTGATTCAAAAACTCCAAATTCAAAACCAACTCAACTGAAAACCAGGCAAAGAAAAGAGGGCAAAAACCAGGCTGTCACAGACTAGGATTGTACAAAGTCGGTTATAGACAATGGAATCTACATATCCGAATCGCCAAGCTTGCCTTCCACGCAAAGGAGAGTCCCATCCGGACACGGGACGAAGTCTTCTATCTTGCATCTTCATAGTCCAATAGTCCGTACCAAGTATACAGTCCGGCTGTCCGAGGACCCCTTAATCCGGGACTCCCTCACACACTGCTCGGGAAAAATCAAACTAGACGTGGTGATTGGCACGCCTGAGAACTATAGATACGAAGAGTTGCTTTTTCACGTGGTCCCCTTCAACAATGGGTATCACGGTATCCTCGGCCGGGACGCCTTCTCATGCTTTCAAGCCATACCCCATTATGGGTACATGAAGCTCAAAATGCCCGACCCTGATGGAATCATTACAATCTCAAGCGACCCGGACAAAGCTCTCCGTGCCGAAAACAAGATCGCATCCTTGGCCCTTGAGGCACTGTCTGAAGCCCTAGCGGCAGAAGAATTAACCACCCTACGAGCTATGGTGGATAGGGACGATGTAATCCTTGATAAGAGATCCAAGTCCACCTCTTTCAAACCAGCCAAGGAAATAGCAAAATTCCAAGTGCACCCGACGGACCCCAATAAAACAACATCCATCGGGGCACAACTGGATCCAGTAGTGGACACCGCCCTGCACGCATTCTTGCGCAAGAACTGGGATATCTTCGCCTGGCATCCTTCAGATATGCCCGGCATCCCACGCAGGCTGGCCGAACACAGTCTCAACATAATCAAGGGATTCAAACCCATGAAGCAGACACTACGGAGATTCTCCGAACCCAAACGTCAAGCCATGAGAGAAGAGCTATCCAAGTTACTAGAGGTTGGGTTCATTAGGGAAATCAAACACCCGGATTGGGTAGCCAATTTGGCCATGATCCCTAAAAAGGACAAATCATGGCGCCTGTGTGTCGACTTCAAAGACCTCAACAAGGCTTGCCCCAAAGATCCTTTCCCATTGCCCCGCATTGACCAAATTATCGACGCAACTGCAGGACACGATTCACCGTGTTTCCTCGATGCCTATTCCGGATACCATAAAATCAAGATGAAGGAATCGGATCAGGATGCAACCGCATTCATCACCCCTTACAGTCCCTTCTGCTTCAATACTATGCCCTTCAGACTTAAAAATGCCAGGCCACCTACCAGCGCATGATTCAAACATGCTTGGAAAAGCAAATAGGAAAAACAGTCGAATCATACATGGACGATGTGGTCATTAAAATAGAACACATCGAGTCACTGGTGGATGACCTTCATCTCACCTTCGACAACCTCCGAACATACGACATCCGGCTTAATCCAGAAAAATGTGTCTTCGGAGTTCCAGCCGGAAAGCTGCTACGGTTCATTGTTTCCCATAGAGGAATTGAGGCAAACCCAGCAAAAATCTGAGCTCTGTCACAACTGGGTACGCCAATAGACCTAAAACAGGTCTAGAAACTAGTTGGGTTCGTAGCGGATTTAAGCCGATTTATCTCCAAATTAGGAGAAAAGGCATTGCTATTATACAAGCTACTGCGCCGTACTGATAACTTCAAGTGGACGGACGCAACCACCGCCGGATTGGAAGAAATAAAAGCCCTTCTCGCAAGCAACCCAATCTTGGCCGCACCCGGCGTTGGAGAACCTATGTTGTTATACACCTTGGCAACCAACCAAGTAGTAAGCGCCATCCTCGTCCTTGAGCGAGGGGAGGAGGGACATAAATTCCCCACCCAAAAACCCGTTTACTATGTATCGGAGGTCCTTACATCTTGCAAATCCTGATACCCGCACTATCAGAAGATAGCCTACACAGTCTTCATGGCATCTCACAAACTTTGACACTACTTTCAAGAGTGTTCGATCACAGTGGCATCCGAGGTGCCACTGAACGACATCATTAATAACAGGTACACCACGGGCCGCATATCAAAGTGGGCCATCGAGATATTACCGTTCGAAATCATATACAAGCCACGCCGGGCTATCAAATCCCAGGTGTTGGCCGACTTTATAGCCGAATGGACGGAAGCCGAACTCCCTAAAGAGTACAGCTCCTATTCTAACTGGGTCATGTACTTCGATGGCTCCAAAATGTTGTCCGGACTGGGGGCTGGCGTAATCCTCACACCCCCACTAGGGACACAGTCCGCTACATATTGCAAATCATGTATACGGACTTTAATAATGCAGCTGAATACGAGGCGCTACTGCACGGTCTTCGTATGGCTGTCTCCATGGGCATACGACGCTCGGAGGTACGGAGTGAGTCGAACCTCACAATTTCGCAGGTCAACGGAGAATCCGATGCGAAGGACCCAAAAATGATGGCATATCGAAATGCCATATTGAAAATGTCAGCTTGGTTCAACGGACTTGAGTTCCATCATGTCGCTCGGGAAAGTAATCAGGCAGCCGACATCCTTGCTCGTATGGGCGCTAAACGCGACCCCGTGCCTCCCAACACCTTCGTGGAGCGGCTTTTTAAGCCATCTGTGGTGTGTTAGGGTGAGAGCGATGAAGGCAACACATACCTGATCACACCCCCAACCACAAAACACAATGCGGACAACGTCGGGGGTTCGGATATCGAGATAACACCCTCCGCTCATGAGATCATGGCTGTTATCGCTCCTTGGACTGAACCTTACTTGGCCTACCTTAATAGGCAAGAGCTCCCCGATGATCAAAACGAAGCGTGATGCATAGTTCGACGCTCCAAAGCCTTCAAAGTACACGAACACGAACTATATAAAATAAGTACAATTGGAGTCCTTCAAAGGTGTATCTCCAACGAGGAGGGAAGGCAGCTCTTGGCAGAGATACATGCCAGTCTCGGCGGCCATCATGTTGTAACCTGCGCCCTAGTAAGCAAGGCGTTCTGGACATGCTTTTTCTGGCCTACCGCTCGAGCTGACGCTCAAGACCTTGTCCAACATTGCATGGGTTGTCAACTCTTCGCCAATCAGAGCCACATGACTCCCACCGCCTTAAGAACAATCCCCATTACTTGGCCCTTTGTGGTCTGGGGGCTTGACATGGTTGGACCCCTTAAAGGGGGTGCTACATCTTGACCTTGCGTTGGTTTTCCTTGAAGAGGAAAGGGTGATGCAGCAATAGCAGCGTAAGTATTTCCCTCAGTTTTTGAGAACCAAGGTATCAATCCAGTAGGAGGCTCCTTAAAAGTCCCACGCACCTACACAAACAAACAAAGAACTCGCAACCAACACAATAAAGGGGTTGTCAATCCCTTCACGGCCACTTGCGAAAGTGAGATCTGATAGAGATAGTATGATAAGATAAATATATTTTTGGTATTTTATAATATAGATGCAAAAAGTAAAGATGCAAATAAAAGTAGATTGGAAGCAAATATGATAAGAGATAGAACCGGGGGCCATAGGTTTCACTAGTGGCTTCTCTCAAGATAGCATAAGTATTACAGTGGGTGAACAAATTACTGTCGAGCAATTGATAGAAAAGCGAATAATTATGAGATTATCTAGGCATGATCATGTATATAGGCATCACGTCCGCAACAAGTAGATGGACTCCTGCTTGCATCTACTACTATTACTTAATTATGAGATTATCTAGGCATGATCATGTATATAGGCATCACGTCCGCAACAAGTAGACCGACTCCTGCCTGCATCTACTACTATTACTCCACACATCGACCGACTCCTGCCTGCATCTAGAGTATTAAGTCCATAAAGAATAGAGTAACGCATTAAGCAAGATGACATGATGTAGAGGGATAAACTCAAGCAATGTGATATAAACTCCATCTTTTTATCCTCGATGGCAACAATACAATACGTGCGTTGCAACCCCTGCTGTCACTGGTTAAGGACACTGCAAGATTGAACCCAAAGCTAAGCACTTCTCCCATGGCAAGAAAGATCAATCTAGTAGGCCAAACCATACTGATAATTTGAAGAGACTTGCAAAGATAACTCAATCATACATAAAAGAATTCAGAGAAGATTCAAATATTATTCATGCCAGGCTATCAAATCCCAGGTGTTGGCCGACTTTATAGCCGAATGGACGGAAGCCGAACTCCCTAAAGAGTACAACTCCTATTCTAACTGGGTCATGCACTTCGATGGCTCCAAAATGTTGGCCGGACTGGGGGCTAGCGTAATCCTCACACCCGCACTAGGGACACAGTCCGCTACGTATTGCAAATCATGTATATAGACTCTAATAATGCAGCCGAATACGAGGCGCTACTGCACGGTCTTCGTATGGCTGTCTCCATGGGCATACGACGCTTGGAGGTGCGGAGTGATTCGAACCTCACAATTTCGCAGGTCAACAGAGAATTTGATGCGAATGACCCAAAAATGATGGCATATCGAAATGCCATATTGAAAATGTCAGCTTGGTTCAACGGACTTGAGTTCCATCATGTCGCTCGGGAAAGTAATCAGGCAGCTGACATCCTTGCTCGTATGGGCGCTAAACACGACCCCGTGCCTCCCAACACCTTCGTGGAGCGGCTTTTTAAGCCATCCGTGGTGTGTTAGGGTGAGAGTGATGAAGGCAAGACATACCTGATCACACCCCCAACCACCGAACACAACGCGGACAACGTTGGGGGTTCGGATATCGAGATAACACCCTCTGCTCATGAGATCATGGTTGCTATCGCTCCTTGGACTGAACCTTACTTGGCCTACCTTAATAGGCAAGAGCTCCCCGACGATCAAAACGAAGCGTGATGCATAGTTCGACGCTCCACAGCCTTCAAAGTACACGAACGCGAACTATATAAAATAAGTACAATTGGAGTCCTTCAAAGGTGTATCTCCAACGAGGAGGGAAGGCAGCTCTTGGCAGAGATACATGCCGGTCTCGGCGGCCATCATGCTGTAACCCGTGCCTTGGTAAGCAAGGTGTTCTAGACATGCTTTTTCTGGCCTATAGCTCAAGTTGACGCTCAAGACCTTGTCCAACATTGCATGGGTTGTCAACTCTTCGCCAATCAGAGCCACATGCCTCCCACCGCATTAAGAACAATCCCCATTACTTGGCCCTTTGCGGTCTGGGGGCTTGACATGGTCGGACCCCTTAAAGGGGGTGCTACGTCTTGAGCTTGCGTTGGTTTTCCTTGAAGAGGAAAGGGTGATGCAGCAATAGCAGCGTAAGTATTTCCCTCAGTTTTTGAGAACCAAGGTATCAATCCAGTAGGAGGCTCCTTAAAAGTCCCACGCACCTACACAAACAAACAAAGAACTCGCAACCAACACAATAAAGGGGTTGTCAATCCCTTCACGGCCACTTGCGAAAGTGAGATCTGATAGAGATAGTATGATAAGATAAATATATTTTTGGTATTTTATAATATAGATGCAAAAAGTAAAGATGCAAATAAAAGTAGATTGGAAGCAAATATGATAAGAGATAGAACCGGGGGCCATAGGTTTCACTAGTGGCTTCTCTCAAGATAGCATAAGTATTACAGTGGGTGAACAAATTACTGTCGAGCAATTGATAGAAAAGCGAATAATTATGAGATTATCTAGGCATGATCATGTATATAGGCATCACGTCCGCAACAAGTAGATGGACTCCTGCTTGCATCTACTACTATTACTTAATTATGAGATTATCTAGGCATGATCATGTATATAGGCATCACGTCCGCAACAAGTAGACCGACTCCTGCCTGCATCTACTACTATTACTCCACACATCGACCGACTCCTGCCTGCATCTAGAGTATTAAGTCCATAAAGAATAGAGTAACGCATTAAGCAAGATGACATGATGTAGAGGGATAAACTCAAGCAATGTGATATAAACTCCATCTTTTTATCCTCGATGGCAACAATACAATACGTGCGTTGCAACCCCTGCTGTCACTGGTTAAGGACACTGCAAGTTTGAACCCAAAGCTAAGCACTTCTCCCATGGCAAGAAAGATCAATCTAGTAGGCCAAACCATACTGATAATTTGAAGAGACTTGCAAAGATAACTCAATCATACATAAAAGAATTCAGAGAAGATTCAAATATTATTCATGCCAGGCTATCAAATCCCAGGTGTTGGCCGACTTTATAGCCGAATGGACGGAAGCCGAACTCCCTAAAGAGTACAACTCCTATTCTAACTGGGTCATGCACTTCGATGGCTCCAAAATGTTGGCCGGACTGGGGGCTAGCGTAATCCTCACACCCGCACTAGGGACACAGTCCGCTACGTATTGCAAATCATGTATATAGACTCTAATAATGCAGCCGAATACGAGGCGCTACTGCACGGTCTTCGTATGGCTGTCTCCATGGGCATACGACGCTTGGAGGTGCGGAGTGATTTGAACCTCACAATTTCGCAGGTCAACAGAGAATTTGATGCGAATGACCCAAAAATGATGGCATATCGAAATGCCATATTGAAAATGTCAGCTTGGTTCAACGGACTTGAGTTCCATCATGTCGCTCGGGAAAGTAATCAGGCAGCTGACATCCTTGCTCGTATGGGCGATAAACACGACCCCGTGCCTCCCAACACCTTCATGGAGCGGCTTTTTAAGCCATCCGTGGTGTGTTAGGGTGAGAGTGATGAAGGCAAGACATACCTGATCACACCCCCAACCACCGAACACAACGCGGACAACGTTGGGGGTTCGGATATCGAGATAACACCCTCTGCTCATGAGATCATGGTTGCTATCGCTCCTTGGACTGAACCTTACTTGGCCTACCTTAATAGGCAAGAGCTCCCCGACGATCAAAACGAAGCGTGATGCATAGTTCGACGCTCCACAGCCTTCAAAGTACACGAACGCGAACTATATAAAATAAGTACAATTGGAGTCCTTCAAAGGTGTATCTCCAACGAGGAGGGAAGGCAGCTCTTGGCAGAGATACATGCCGGTCTCGGCGGCCATCATGCTGTAACCCGTGCCTTGGTAAGCAAGGTGTTCTAGACATGCTTTTTCTGGCCTACAGCTCAAGTTGACGCTCAAGACCTTGTCCAACATTGCATGGGTTGTCAACTCTTCGCCAATCAGAGCCACATGCCTCCCACCGCATTAAGAACAATCCCCATTACTTGGCCCTTTGCGGTCTGGGGGCTTGACATGGTCGGACCCCTTAAAGGGGGTGCTACGTCTTGAGCTTGCGTTGGTTTTCCTTGAAGAGGAAAGGGTGATGCAGCAATAGCAGCGTAAGTATTTCCCTCAGTTTTTGAGAACCAAGGTATCAATCCAGTAGGAGGCTCCTTAAAAGTCCCACGCACCTACACAAACAAACAAAGAACTCGCAACCAACACAATAAAGGGGTTGTCAATCCCTTCACGGCCACTTGCGAAAGTGAGATCTGATAGAGATAGTATGATAAGATAAATATATTTTTGGTATTTTATAATATAGATGCAAAAAGTAAAGATGCAAATAAAAGTAGATTGGAAGCAAATATGATAAGAGATAGAACCGGGGGCCATAGGTTTCACTAGTGGCTTCTCTCAAGATAGCATAAGTATTACAGTGGGTGAACAAATTACTGTCGAGCAATTGATAGAAAAGCGAATAATTATGAGATTATCTAGGCATGATCATGTATATAGGCATCACGTCCGCAACAAGTAGATGGACTCATGCTTGCATCTACTACTATTACTTAATTATGAGATTATCTAGGCATGATCATGTATATAGGCATCACGTCCGCAACAAGTAGACCGACTCCTGCTTGCATCTACTACTATTACTCCACACATCGACCGACTCCTGCCTGCATCTAGAGTATTAAGTCCATAAAGAATAGAGTAACGCATTAAGCAAGATGACATGATGTAGAGGGATAAACTCAAGCAATGTGATATAAACTCCATCTTTTTATCCTCGATGGCAACAATACAATACGTGCGTTGCAACCCCTGCTGTCACTGGTTAAGGACACTGCAAGATTGAACCCAAAGCTAAGCACTTCTCCCATGGCAAGAAAGATCAATCTAGTAGGCCAAACCATACTGATAATTTGAAGAGACTTGCAAAGATAACTCAATCATACATAAAAGAATTCAGAGAAGATTCAAATATTATTCATGCCAGGCTATCAAATCCCAGGTGTTGGCCGACTTTATAGCCGAATGGACGGAAGCCGAACTCCCTAAAGAGTACAACTCCTATTCTAACTGGGTCATGCACTTCGATGGCTCCAAAATGTTGGCCGGACTGGGGGCTAGCGTAATCCTCACACCCGCAGTAGGGACACAGTCCGCTACGTATTGCAAATCATGTATATAGACTCTAATAATGCAGCCGAATACGAGGCGCTACTGCACGGTCTTCGTATGGCTGTCTCCATGGGCATACGACGCTTGGAGGTGCGGAGTGATTCGAACCTCACAATTTCGCAGGTCAACAGAGAATTTGATGCGAATGACCCAAAAATGATGGCATATCGAAATGCCATATTGAAAATGTCAGCTTGGTTCAACGGACTTGAGTTCCATCATGTCGCTCGGGAAAGTAATCAGGCAGCTGACATCCTTGCTCGTATGGGCGCTAAACACGACCTCGTGCCTCCCAACACCTTCGTGGAGTGGCTTTTTAAGCCATCCGTGGTGTGTTAGGGTGAGAGTGATGAAGGCAAGACATACCTGATCACACCCCCAACCACCGAACACAACGCGGACAACGTTGGGGGTTCGGATATCGAGATAACACCCTCTGCTCATGAGATCATGGTTGCTATCGCTCCTTGGACTGAACCTTACTTGGCCTACCTTAATAGGCAAGAGCTCCCCGACGATCAAAACGAAGCGTGATGCATAGTTCGACGCTCCACAGCCTTCAAAGTACACGAACGCGAACTATATAAAATAAGTACAATTGGAGTCCTTCAAAGGTGTATCTCCAACGAGGAGGGAAGGCAGCTCTTGGCAGAGATACATGCCGGTCTCGGCGGCCATCATGCTGTAACCCGTGCCTTGGTAAGCAAGGTGTTCTAGACATGCTTTTTCTGGCCTACAGCTCAAGTTGACGCTCAAGACCTTGTCCAACATTGCATGGGTTGTCAACTCTTCGCCAATCAGAGCCACATGCCTCCCACCGCATTAAGAACAATCCCCATTACTTGGCCCTTTGCGGTCTGGGGGCTTGACATGGTCGGACCCCTTAAAGGGGGTGCTACGTCTTGAGCTTGCGTTGGTTTTCCTTGAAGAGGAAAGGGTGATGCAGCAATAGCAGCGTAAGTATTTCCCTCAGTTTTTGAGAACCAAGGTATCAATCCAGTAGGAGGCTCCTTAAAAGTCCCACGCACCTACACAAACAAACAAAGAACTCGCAACCAACACAATAAAGGGGTTGTCAATCCCTTCACGGCCACTTGCGAAAGTGAGATCTGATAGAGATAGTATGATAAGATAAATATATTTTTGGTATTTTATAATATAGATGCAAAAAGTAAAGATGCAAATAAAAGTAGATTGGAAGCAAATATGATAAGAGATAGAACCGGGGGCCATAGGTTTCACTAGTGGCTTCTCTCAAGATAGCATAAGTATTACAGTGGGTGAACAAATTACTGTCGAGCAATTGATAGAAAAGCGAATAATTATGAGATTATCTAGGCATGATCATGTATATAGGCATCACGTCCGCAACAAGTAGATGGACTCCTGCCTGCATCTACTACTATTACTTAATTATGAGATTATCTAGGCATGATCATGTATATAGGCATCACGTCCGCAACAAGTAGACCGACTCCTGCCTGCATCTACTACTATTACTCCACACATCGACCGACTCCTGCCTGCATCTAGAGTATTAAGTCCATAAAGAATAGAGTAACGCATTAAGCAAGATGACATGATGTAGAGGGATAAACTCAAGCAATGTGATATAAACTCCATCTTTTTATCCTCGATGGCAACAATACAATACGTGCGTTGCAACCCCTGCTGTCACTGGTTAAGGACACTGCAAGATTGAACCCAAAGCTAAGCACTTCTCCCATGGCAAGAAAGATCAATCTAGTAGGCCAAACCATACTGATAATTTGAAGAGACTTGCAAAGATAACTCAATCATACATAAAAGAATTCAGAGAAGATTCAAATATTATTCATGCCAGGCTATCAAATCCCAGGTGTTGGCCGACTTTATAGCCGAATGGACGGAAGCCGAACTCCCTAAAGAGTACAACTCCTATTCTAACTGGGTCATGCACTTCGATGGCTCCAAAATGTTGGCCGGACTGGGGGCTAGCGTAATCCTCACACCCGCACTAGGGACACAGTCCGCTACGTATTGCAAATCATGTATATAGACTCTAATAATGCAGCCGAATACGAGGCGCTACTGCACGGTCTTCGTATGGCTGTCTCCATGGGCATACGACGCTTGGAGGTGCGGAGTGATTCGAACCTCACAATTTCGCAGGTCAACAGAGAATTTGATGCGAATGACCCAAAAATGATGGCATATCGAAATGCCATATTGAAAATGTCAGCTTGGTTCAACGGACTTGAGTTCCATCATGTCGCTCGGGAAAGTAATCAGGCAGCTGACATCCTTGCTCGTATGGGCGCTAAACACGACCCCGTGCCTCCCAACACCTTCGTGGAGCGGCTTTTTAAGCCATCCGTGGTGTGTTAGGGTGAGAGTGATGAAGGAAAGACATACCTGATCACACCCCCAACCACCGAACACAACGCGGACAACGTTGGGGGTTCGGATATCGAGATAACACCCTCTGCTCATGAGATCATGGTTGCTATCGCTCCTTGGACTGAACCTTACTTGGCCTACCTTAATAGGCAAGAGCTCCCCGACGATCAAAACGAAGCGTGATGCATAGTTCGACGCTCCACAGCCTTCAAAGTACACGAACGCGAACTATATAAAATAAGTACAATTGGAGTCCTTCAAAGGTGTATCTCCAACGAGGAGGGAAGGCAGCTCTTGGTAGAGATACATGCTGGTCTCGGCGGCCATCATGCTGTAACCCGTGCCTTGGTAAGCAAGGTGTTCTAGACATGCTTTTTCTGGCCTACAGCTCAAGTTGACGCTCAAGACCTTGTCCAACATTGCATGGGTTGTCAACTCTTCGCCAATCAGAGCCACATGCCTCCCACCGCATTAAGAACAATCCCCATTACTTGGCCCTTTGCGGTCTGGGGGCTTGACATGGTCGGACCCCTTAAAGGGGGTGCTACGTCTTGAGCTTGCGTTGGTTTTCCTTGAAGAGGAAAGGGTGATGCAGCAATAGCAGCGTAAGTATTTCCCTCAGTTTTTGAGAACCAAGGTATCAATCCAGTAGGAGGCTCCTTAAAAGTCCCACGCACCTACACAAACAAACAAAAAACTCGCAACCAACGCAATAAAGGGGTTGTCAATCCCTTCACGTCCACTTGCGAAAGTGAGATCTGATAGAGATAGTATGATAAGATAAATATATTTTTGGTATTTTATAATATAGATGCAAAAAGTAAAGATGCAAATAAAAGTAGATTGGAAGCAAATATGATAAGAGATAGACCCGGGGGCCATAGGTTTCACTAGTGGCTTCTCTCAAGATAGCATAAGTATTACGGTGGGTGAACAAATTACTATCGAGCAATTGATAGAAAAGAGAATAATTATGAGATTATCTAGGCATGATCATGTATATAGGCATCACGTCCGCAACAAGTAGACCGACTCCTGCCTGCATCTACTACTATTACTCCACACATCGACCGACTCCTGCCTGCATCTAGAGTATAAAGTCCATAAAGAATAGAGTAACGCATTAAGCAAGATGACATGATGTAGAGGGATAAACTCAAGCAATGTGATATAAACTCCATCTTTTTATCCTCGATGGCAACAATACAATACGTGCCTTGCAACCCCTGCTGTCACTGGGTAAGGACACCGCAAGATTGAACCCAAAGCTAAGCACTTCTCCCATGGCAAGAAAGATCAATCTAGTAGGCCAAACCAAACTGATAATTCGAAGAGACTTGCAAAGATAACTCAATCATATATAAAAGAATTCAGAGAAGATTCAAATATTATTCATAGATAAACTTGATCATAAACCCACAATTCATCGGATCTCGACAAACACACCACAAAAAGAGTTTACATCGAATAGATCTCCACAAGAGAGGGGGAGAACATTGTATTGAGATCCAAAAAGAGAGAAGAAGCTATCTAGCTAATAACTATGGACCCATAGGTCTGTGGTAAACTACTCACAACTCATCGGAGGGGCAAGGATGTTGATGTAGAAGCCCTCCATGGTCGATTCCCCCTCCGGCGGAGTGCCGGCGAAGGCTCCAATATGAGATCTCGCGGATACAGAAGGTTACGGCGGTGGAAATTGTGTTTCGTTGGCTCCCTAGATGTTTTCGGGGTACGTAGGCTTATATAGGAGGAAGAAGTACGTCGGTGGACGCCCGAGGGGCCCACGAGACAGGCCTCGGCTGCTTCTTGACTTGCACTCCAAGTCTTCTGGATCACGTTCGTTCCAAAAATCACGCTCCCGAAGGTTTCATTCCGTTTGGACTCCGTTTGATATTCCTTTTCTTCGAAATACTGAAATAGGCAAAAAAAAAACAGCAATACGGGCTGGGCCTACGGTTAGTAGGTTAGTCCCAAAAATGATATAAATGTGTAAAATAAAGTCCATAAACATCCAAAAGGGGTAATATAATAGCATGGAACAATAAAAAATTATAGATACGTTGGAGACGTATCAAGCATCCCCAAGCTTAATTCCTGCTTGTCCTCGAGTGGGTAAATGATAAAAAAGAAATTTTTGCTGTGGAATGCTACCTAGCATAATTCTAAATGTAATTTTCTTTATTGTGGCATGAATGTTCAGATCCAAATGATTCAAAGTAAATGTTCATATTGATAAAAGAAATAGTAACACTTCAAGCATACTAATCAAAGTAATCATGTCTTCTCAAAATAACATGGCAAAAGAAAGTTCATCCCTACAAAATCATATAGTTAGGCTATGCTTCATTTTCGTCACACAAAGATGTTCCCAACTTCTATACCCCCGATGACAAGCCAAGCATGAGCCATGGATATAGCACTATGGGTGGAATAGAATATGATAATGGGGATTGTGTGGAGAAGACAAAAAAGGAGAAAGTCTCACATTGACGAGGATAATCAACGGGCTATGGAGATGCCCATCAATTGATGTCAACATGAGGAGTAGGGATTGCCATGCAACCGATGCACTAGAGCTATAAATGAATGCTCAACAAAACAAAACTAGTGGGTGTGCATCCAACTTGCTTGCTCACGAAGACCTAGGGCATTTGAGGAAGCCCATCGTAGGAATATACAAGCCAAGTTCTATAATAAAAAATTCCCACTAGTATGAAATAGACAACTTATGAGACTCGCTATATGAAAAACATGGTGCTACTTTGAAGCACAAGTGTGAGACTCACTACATGAAGAACAAGGTGCTACTTTGAAGCACAAGTGTGGAAAAAGAGATAGTAACATTGCCCTTTTTATTTATTTTCTTTTTTTCTTTTCTTTTTTTCCTTTTTTTTTCTTTTTTGGGGCCTTTCTTTTTTCTTTTGGCCTTTTTTCTTTTTTTTTTCTTTTTGGGCAATGCTGCAATAATGATGATCATCACACTTCTATTGATTACAACATATGAATTACAACTCGAAACTAGAACAAGATATGACTCTATATGAATGCCTCCGGCGGTGTACCGGGATGGTGCAATGAATCAAGAGTGACATGTATGAAAAATAATGCATGGTGGCTTTGCCACAAATACGATGCCAACTACATGATCATGCAATGGCAATATGACAAAAGTAAAGTATGTCATGATGATGATAAACGAAACGGTGGAAAGTTGCATGGCAATATATCTCGGAATGGCTATGGAAATCCATAATAGGTAGGTATGGTGGCTGTTTTGAGGAAGATATAAGGAGTTTTATGTGTGATAGAGCGTATCGTATCACGGGGTTTGGATGCACCGGCGAAGTATGCACCAACTCTCAAGGTGAGAAAGGGCAATGCACGGTACCGAAGAGGCTAGTAATGGTGGAAAGGTAAAAGTGCATATAATCCATGGACTCAACATTAGTCAAAAGAACTCATATACTTATTGCAAAAATTTAGAAGTCATCAAAATCAAGCACTACACGCATGCTCCTAGGGGGATAGATTGGTAGGAAAAGACCATCGCTCGTCCCCGACCGCCACTCATAAGGATGCACAAGCCAGGTACACTTCATGTTTCAAATTTGTTACACAACTTTAACCATACGTGCATGCTATGGGACTTGCTAACTTCAACACAAGCATTCTTTAAATTCATAATCACCCAACTAGCATGACTTTAATATCACTACCTCCATATCTCAAAACAATTATCAAGTATCAAATTGATCATAGCATCCAATTCACTTCCTATGATAGTTTTTATTATACCCAACTTGGATGCCTACCATTCTAGGACCAATTTTATAACCATAGCAAATACCACGCTGTTCTAAAAGACTCTCAAAAAGATATAAGTGAAGCATGAGAGACTAGCAATTTCTACAAAAATAAGCCACCGCCGTGCTCTAAAAGATACAAGTGAAGCACTAGAGCAAAAACTATCAAGCTCAAAAGATATAAGTGAAGCACATAGAGTATTCTAGCAAATTCTAATCAAATAGGCTTCTCCCAAAAGGTGTGTACAGAAAGGATGATTGTGGTAAACTAAAAATCAAAGACTAATATAATACACAACGCTCCAAGCAAAACACATATCATGTGGCGAATAAAAATATAGCTCCAAGTAAAGTTACCAATGAACAAAGACGAAAGAGGGGATGCCTTCCCGGGGCATCCCCAAGCTTAGGCTTTTGGCTATCCTTGAATATCTTGGGGTGCCTTGGTCATCCCCAAGCTTAGGCTCTTGCCACTCTTTATTCCATAGTCCATAAAAGCTTTACCCAAAACTTGAAAACTTCACAACACAAAACTCAACAGGAAATCTTATAAGCTACGTTAGTGAAAGAAAACAAAACCACCACATAAGGTGCTGTAATGAACTCATTATTTATTTATTTTGGTGTTAAACCTACTGGAATCCAACTTCTCTATGGTTTATAAGCTAATTTACTAGCCATAGATGCATCGAAATAAGCAAACAACACACGAGAAACAGAATCTGTCAAAAACAGAACAGTCTGTAGCAATCTGTAACTAACGCAAACTTTTGGAACTCTAAAAATCCTACCAAAATAGCAAGTCCTGGACAATTTATCCATTGATCATCATCAAAAATAATCAACGCAAAAGCACGTTTCTGTGATTTAACAAAACTAAATTCGTGTGTGCAAAGTTTCTGTTTTTCAGCAGAATCAAATCAACTATCATCATAGGTTATCCCATAGGTTCTACTTGGCACAAACACTAATTAAAAGATAAAAACACATCTAAACATAGGGTAGATGCAAGATTTATTACTAAACAGGAACAAAAACAAAAAACACAAAGAAAATTGGGTTGCCTCCCAACTAGCACTATTGTTTAACACCCCTAGCTAGGCATAAAAGCGAAGATAGATCTAACGAGTGCCATCTTTGGCGCTAAATTCATAAGTAGCCCGCATGATAGATTCATAAGGTAATTTGACTTTCTTTCTTGGAAAGTGCTCCATGCCTTTCTTTAATGGAAATTGGAATCTAATATTCCCTTCCTTCATATCAATAATCGCGCCAATCATTCTAAGGAAAGGTCTACCAAGAATAATACGGCAAGAAAGATTGCAATCTATATCAAGAACGATAAAATCCATGGGCACAAAATTTCTATTTGCGACAATGAGAACATCATTGATCCTTCTCATTGGATTTTTAATGATGGAATCCGCAAGGTGCAAATTTAAAGAGCAATCATCAAGATCATGGAAACCTAGAATATCACATAAAGTTTTCAGAATCGTGGAAACACTAGCACCCAAATCACACAAAGCAAAACACTCATGATCTTTAATTCTAATCTTTATAGTAGGTTCCCACTCATCATTAAGTTTTCTAGGTATAGAAACTTCCAAATTAAGTTTTTCATCATAAGATTGCATCAAGGCATCAACAATATGTTTGGTAAAAGCTTTATTTCGACTATAAGCATGAGGAGAATTAAAAACGGATTGCAACAAGGAAATACAACCTTCTAAAGAACAATTATCATAATCAAATTCCTTGAAATCCGAGATAGTGGGTTCAATGCTATTTAAAGTTGTGACCTCTCCAATCCCACTTTTACCAAATTTAGCATCAAGATCTAAAAACTCTGAATTCTTGGGACGCCTTCTAAGTAAAGTTGACTCATCATCAGTCCCATAATTATCAAGATTCATATTGCAAAACATAGATCTAATAGGATACGCATCAATAACTTTAAGATCTTCATCATTATTTTCATGGAAACTAGAAGAATACGCCTTTACAAAGCAATCTTTCTTAGCACGCAATCTAGCGGTTCTTTCTTTGCACTCATCAATGGAAATTCTCATTGCTTTGAGAGACTCATTGATATCATGCTTAGGAGAAGAAGATCTAAGTTTAAGAGAATCAACATCAAGCGAAAGTCTATCAACATTCCTACCCAAATCATCAACTTTGAGCAATTTTTCTTCAAGCTAAGCATTAAAATTCTGTTGAGAAATCATAAATTCTTTCACACTATTCTCAAAATCAGAGGGCATCTTATTAAAATTACCATAAGAATTATTGTAGGAATTTCCAGAATTATTAGAGGAATTACTAGGGAACGGTCTAGCACTAAAGTTTCCTCTATAAGCATTGTTTCCAAAACTATTCTTACCAACAAAATTCACATCCATAGATTCATTATTATTCTCAATCAAAGTAGACAAAGGCATATCATTGGGATCAAGAGGGGTATTTTTAGTACTCCCTCCGTTCATTTTTGTAAGACCTTTTAGATATTTAAGACAACACCTAAAACAGTGTAATTTTAGCTGTCCTAAACGACTTACAAAAGTGAATGGAGGAAGTAGCAAATAATTTCATAAGTTCATCCATCTTTCCACTCAAAACATTGATTTCTTCTATAGCATGCACTTTCTTACTAGAAGATCTTTCGGTGTGCCATTGAGAATAATTAGCCATAATATTATCAAAAAGTTTTATAGCATCTCCTAACGTGATTTCCATAAACATGCCTCCCGCGGACGAATCTAAGAGATTTCTAGAAGCAAAGTTCAAACCGGCATAAATTTTTTGTATGATCATCCATAAATTCAAACCATGAGTAGGGCAATTGCTACGTCTTGAGCTTGCGTTGGTTTTCCTTGAAGAGGAAAGGGTGATGCAACAAAAGTAGCGTAAGTATTTCCCTCAGTTTTTGAGAACCAAGGTATCAATCCAGTAGGAGGCTCCTCAAAAGTCTCACACACCTACACAAACAAACAAAGAACTCGCAACCAATGCAATAAAGGGGTTGTCAATCCCTTCACGGCCACTTACAAAAGTGAGATCTGATAGAGATAGTATGATAAAGCTAAATATATTTTTGGTATTTTATAATATAGATGCAAAAAGTAAAGATGCAAATAAAAGTAGATTGGAAGCAAATATGATAAGAGATAGACCCGGGGGCCATAGGTTTCACTAGTGGCTTCTCTCAAGATAGCATAAGTATTGCGGTGGATGAACAAATTACTGTTGAGCAATTGATAGAAAAGCGAATAATATGAGATTATCTAGGCATGATCATGTATATAGGCATCACGTACGCAACAAGTAGACCGACTCCTGCCTGCATCTACTACTATTACTCCACACATCGACCGACTCCTGCCTGCATCTAGAGTATTAAGTCCATAAAGAACAGAGTAACGCATTGAGCAAGATGACATGATGTAGAGGGATAAACTCAAGCAATATGATATAAACCACATCTTTTTATCCTCGATGGCAACAATACAATACGTGCCTTGCAACCCCTACTGTCACTGGGTAAGGACACCGCAAGATTGAACCCAAAGCTAAGCACTTCTCCCATGGCAAGAAAGATCAATCTAGTAGGCCAAGCCAAACTGATAATTCGAAGAGACTTGCAAAAATAACTCAATCATACATAAAAGAATTCAAAGAAGATTCAAATATTATTCATAGATAAACTTGATCATAAACCTACAATTCATCGGATCTCGACAAACACACCGCAAAAAGAGTTTACATCGAATAGATCTCCACAAGAGAGGGGGAAAACATTGTATTGAGATCCAAAAAGAGAGAAGAAGCCATCTAGCTAATAACTATGGACCCATAGGTCTGTGGTAAACTACTCACAACTCATCGGAGGGGCAAGGATGTTGATGTAGAAGCCCTCCGTGGTCGATTCCCCCTCTGGCAGAGTGCCGACGAAGGCTCC
Source organism: Triticum timopheevii (assembly GCA_963921465.1). NCBI lineage: Eukaryota > Viridiplantae > Streptophyta > Magnoliopsida > Poales > Poaceae > Triticum > Triticum timopheevii. Next base: position 427,836,055 of record OY997262.1, read on the forward strand.
AAGATGAGATCTCGCGGATACAGAAGGTTATGGTGGTGGAAATTGTGTTTCGTTGACTCCCTGGATGTTTTCGGGATACGTAGGCTTATATAGGAGGAAGAAGTACGTCGGTGGACACCCGAGGGGCCCACGAGATAGGGGGCGCGCCTTATGGGGGGCGCCCTCCTATCTTGTGGAGGCCTCGGCTGCTTCTTGACTTGCACTCCAAGTCCTCTGGATCACATTCGTTCCAAAAATCACGCTCCCGAAGGTTTCATTCTATTTGGACTCCGTTTGATATTCCTTTTCTTCAAAATACTGAAATAGGCAAAAGAAACCAGCAATACGGGTTGGGCCTCCGGTTAGTAGGTTAGTCCCAAAAATGATATAAATGTGTAAAATAAAGCCCATAAACATCCAAAAGGGGTAATATAATAGCATGGAACAATAAAAAATTATAGATACGTTGGAGACCTATCAGGGGGAAGCCACAAAAAGAAATACTTACTGGTAATGGTGGATAAATTCACTAAATGGATAGAAGCCAAACCAGTCAAAACAGCTGAGGCCGGACCAGTGATTGATTTTATATCAGGCGTAGTGCACCGTTATGGTGTCCCGCACAGTATCATCATTGATAATGGCTCTAACTTCACAGCTGATCAGGTGAAAACCTAGTGCACTAAGTTAGGCATTAAACTCGACTATGCATTCGTATACCACCCTCAAACAAACAACCAAGTCGAACGGGCCAATGGTCCGATCATGAGAGGTATTAAACCAAGACTCGTGCGCTCTGTACGAGAATCAGATAATCACTGGGTTGAGGAACTCAATTCTATACTTTGGGGACTCCGGACCACGCCCAATCGGACGACCGGACACACACCCTTCTTTATGGTGTACAGCGCAGAAGCCGTATTACCCTGCGATATTATTCATGACTCACCTAGAGTGCGCATGTATGAAGAGAAAGAAGTCGAACTTGATCGGCAAGATGACCTGGATGGACTGGAAGAGGACCACGATGTTGCCAAGGCCCGTTCCGCATTTTATCAACAACAGGCCAGACGTTACCAGAGCAGAGAAGTGCGGGCTAAAACATAAAATGTGGGAGAATTTGTTCTACGCCTCCCAGAGAGAAAAAGGATAAGCTCAAACCCAAATGGGAGGGCCCCTTCATTATTGATGAAGTCCTTACTGGAGGTGCCTATCGCCTTCGCAATGCGGAGGATAATCACCTTGAGCCGAACCCATGGAATGCCGCCCGGCTCCGAAGATTTTACGCATAATTCGGCCTCTTAGGTCTAAGTTTAAAACTAGTTTTTTTCTGTTTTCTTTTTCTTCTTACCCTCTTTTCTTTTCTCTCTTTATATTGTGTGTTTGGATAAACCGCGTTGTTGGGAGTACACATCTTTAAATGTATACATCCTACCATACATGGAGGCTTCTTTTGAAAGAAGCATTTTATTACAAAGCTTACAAGCTCTTCGTGTCCGTATAATCTGTTGTTTCTGCCATTTTATGCACCTCTATGACTTAAGTTTTTGCCAAGCTGTGTTGCCTTGCTCCTGTGCTTATACCCTACGTTCCCGACTGTTCGGCTAGGGTGTAAAGGGAGCACCTCTGCGATTGTTACAACCGGGTTATCCAGAGCTATACCTCAGATGGGTGAAGCTGAAAGCTAGCATTCTTAAGAGAATAATTGGGCGACACACATTCAACGGGATGTTTTCGGAAAAACGCATAAAAGTGGCATTCTACACTTCAGAGACAAGCCCAGCCTAAGAAAAGGAACCCCTAACAGAACTATTTTTCTTGGAAGATGTTTCTTACGTTAAAAAGTAATAAAACACAACTCCGCTGAACACAGTTTGTCTGTTTGAGCAATATGACCGGATTGCCTGGTTTTCAACAAATACCAAATGTTTACTATCAAACATAGTATGCGTAAACACTCCAACTTTTTGGTTCGGAGGTGGAAGCCGAAGGTCTGCGATGACAAAATTTTCATACAATTCGGTAGGAGATAAGTTTGGTCGTAAAGTACATGGGTACATCAAATAAAACGCTCACTCTCTTTTTATGCCATCTAGTAGGCTACTTAATTTACAATCCTATTGTGAAAAGTTTGCCGCTATCATCACTTGGTCGTATACCAAGCTTACGGGAATTTCCTTCCCGTCGGGTCCCCGCGGTCCAACTCTGGCCATATGGTTCGGGTCAAGACCAGTATAGCGTGTCTTCACCATAGCCCATGCCTCTCGAGCGCCTTCACGGCAGGCCGATGTCTTCCACAGCTTGAACTGACGCCGGTCACCCTTGAATAGGTCAGCCAACCCCTCCATACTTTCTGGAGGGACGTCGGAAGGCCATAAGGCTTTGGCCATATTCTTCATCGCCTTCCGAGCACGTTCGTGCAGCTTGCCAGCTTCCTCAAAATGTCGCTCTGAAGAACTAGCATTTCCTCCTCAGGGCGGCCGGTCAACATACCTGCATCAACCGAACTATCATATTCCGCATTACATGATTCTATCAATAATCCGGACGGTTCACAAGACATACCGTATATGCCACCCTTCAGTTTCTGGTTTTCTTGTTGTGCCTCTAAGAGTTGAGCCTTCAAGCTCTTTATCTCTTCGACCTGTTTCTTTACTTCTTCCTCTAGCTTTTTATCATTGCCATAGTACATTGGGGCACTCTTTATTTCTTCAAGCTCCCGGGTCAGTTCGTTGTTCTTCTCCTTGAGAACCTATGATCATCAAATGATCCTTAAATCGGTTTTGTTCACCCGCTTTAAGTCTCGGGGGATACTACTACTATCTGTCCATTAAGTTCCTAATTTTTTTTACCTGCATATCCTTTGAGAATAGGCAAGCGACCCTGGTGAGTCCATCCTGGACAGCTCGGACATGTGCACCTACATTGCTGAAGGCGTTAAACTCCGCTTCCGTTAAGGCAGGGGCGCGTAAGGCTTCTTTTAAGTGACGATGGTTCATCGCACTCTCGACCTCGGAGTTGGTCACGGACATCTCATTCGGCTCTCCGTGAGACGAGCGAGTCCGTGCTGCGTCAGCATGTGCCCCCGTCCCGATTGGTATATCCGGCGCCGGGTTAGCCGTAGCTCGACTGACTGGGACTTTACCCACGGTGCGCTGTACACCCCTCCTGCAATGATAGAGGGAGAATTCGAATGACGGTCTGACTTCACGACCAAGTATTAACAAAGAAGTACATACCTTTTCGATGGTGGGGTAGGTTCAGTAGTGTTGCTGGCCTCCTTTCGTTTTGCATGACCCTTCCGCGAGGATGCTGACCTTTTCTTGGCCCGATGTGAAGGATAAGGAGACAAGTGGGAGTATCCCTCTTCTTTGAGAATCCAGTTTCCGAATACTTACCTTCACGAAGGGATAGAGGTCGGGGTAGTCAGCCATAATGGCTACCTCCAAGCCGTCAAGGCTCGCCTGATAGTAAACTCCATCTTCGAACTCTACAAATATGTCCAGATCCTCGTGGAATCCGGGGTCTTCATTGCGATCATGATCCTCTGGCTGGGGGGCGGGGCCGTTAATGTTCTCAACAGCCTGCTTCCACGACTGTTCAAAACATAAATAGCCAGGATGTCCAGCCAATACATCCCTATGGATAAAAGAACATTGAGCGGTTAAAAAATTTACCCATTTGATAGGAGTGTACATGGAGTAGGCTTCTCGGCAATTTACGCGCATGAAGTCTTCTTCTTCTCCCTTATAAAGGTCGGCCAGAGCTGCCGCTAATGTAGCTTGGCCATCCGGACCCTTTCTCCTGTAGCGGGATGCGTCGTCCTCCCTGTTGTAGTTCCATAGGGGAGTTACTCGGGATTGAAGTGGTTGGATGCATCTCTTTATCGCGATAGCCATGGGAGTCGGTCAATATCTTGATCTTATTTACCAAGTTCATCACCTCCGCTATCTGGGCCGGCCCGGCCCGGCCCAGACCACTCTTAAACGTAACCTGAGGTTAATTTGTTGGGCTAAGGAATTCCTCAAAAGCCACTTAAAAAGGGATTTCTCAAAAAGAAATTATTGCATTCATTCTCAGTTGTTTCTTTCAGCTCATGTGCCTCTCATTGTCGCTAATTTTTCGTAAATTGTTATCATAGATGGATCTCTTAGTTTTAATATAAAATCATCCCAGGCAAACTCCTAGCTTACAGCATCATGGTCCCCTAAAAAAAGCTTACAACATCATGGAGGTAGGGAAATTTATAAATTGTCATCCTAAACAGACCTCTTACCTTTGAGTAATATAAAACAGAGTCAGAAATCCTGTTCTTGAGGAAAATAACGCTCAATGATGTGGGTACACAACTTAAAAGGTTTATTTTTTTCTTATTTACTTTACTTTTCACAAACCACATGCCTCTCGAGAGTATTGATGGGGCCAACCATTTTCATATTTTTTTGGCGGGCGTTGAGATTGCACTAGGTGCAAGAAGTGAAACAAATGAGAGCAATTCGCTCCTTGAGAATAATAGGAAAAAATAACCCAACTTTGAAGAGACTGGGTTTGATGGGTTGTGTGTGGGACCGTTGTAAGAAAGGGTTATGGCTATCTCTCAGTATGGTACTAGAGAACACACTACAACTTGTGCAATAGGCGTGCCTCATGAGCCTCTCTCCTTCATAATCCTCGTTGCTGCTTCTTTGTTCACCCTTCCATCTTCAAACCATCTTGTTTGTGTATAGGTACATATGCCCTTCAACCCATACAACAATTGACATCTCTTAGGTCCACCACTCCATTTTACTTCGCTTGACACTTGCTTCTTTGTCTCGCGTCATTACTCTTCCTCCACTCGATGGGATAAATCTTTCCCCCTCCTACTTCTCTGCTTCTTTCATTCCTTTCCATCCACACACGTCACCCCCTTCCACTTCCTCCTCATCCCAACCCGAGAGTAGGGAGCCTAGCTAAACAATCTTGTGATGTCAATAGATTTTCTCTTTTATTTTTTATCAATAGATTTCGTACCACTCCTTCGTCACAATGACTTTATCTCTGTGCCGTTGTGAAGCCGACGAAAGCTTTGTTCGGGAGACGATTCAACTTTGGGATTTCCCCGATCTACACAAGGCTTCTATGACGGTTGGCTTCTTCTCTAGGGCGTTCGTACATCTAGCCTTATCACGATGAGTCCCCGATTGCAAGAAACAATGCTAGGCCATTCGAGAGTGGCGAACATTGGAGATTGAGTTTATTTGTCTCTTATTCACATGAAGTAGTTTTCCTTTTTTTTTGAGGGGTAGAGATAATTTTTCCTTTTTTTTGAGAAACTAGAAATAGTTTTTTTGAGGGGGAGGAATATTTTTCCTTTTTTGAGGGGTATAAATAGTTATTCCTTTTTCTTAGGCAAAGAAATAGTTTTTCCTTTTTTTTGAAACAGAGCATGTTTTTATTTTTTGAAACAGAGCAGCATGCCCTTTGGCAGAGCTAGAGCCACCCCGCAGCCCAACGAGGCCCACGGCTCGTTCGCGGCATCAACCGCGTGTGTGGAGCGGAGCAAAAACACTGCAGACCAGCCAGCGGTGCGGGGGAGCGGGACGGCGACGGGCCTGGCCGATCCCGACCCTCCATCCGCGCACCGACGGCCGAGGGCGTCCCGGATCCGGTTTTGGTGTGCCCGAGGGATCCAGAAGTGGGTGAGGCAGAGCGCGTATAAAACAGAGGGAGCCTCCTTCTTCCTCCTCTCGCTGGCTTTGCCTTGTAGAGGGGAAGAACAGGGGAGGAGAGGAGAGGAGAGGAGGCACACGAAATCTGCTCCGAATTCCCACCGATTCTGATCCACTGCTCATCCCAGCCTTAGACAAATTCGCACTTCCGCTTCGAGGAGGAGAAGAGGAGCGAGGGAATTCGGCTGTGGATTGGATTGGAGCACTAGAAGAGGCGGCGATCTTTCATAGGTACTGGTCCATCCCGTCTGATCATCTGCGGTCCTCTCCTCGCTCATTCGTGTCTCCCGGGGTGGTTCCGGCGGGGAAAGTGGACTCGGACGGCTTGCGCTCCGGTGAAGTTTTTGGTTTGATTTTCTTTCTTTCTGTGGTTGTTCTAGCTTGTGATTTGGTTGGATTCTCGGGGGGTTCTCTGGTCTGGTTGTCTGATCTGGAAGATCCAGTTCCTTATCTTCTTCTGGGAGGATTTCCGAAATTCTGCTTTTGTTGGAAATCTTTATCTGTGCTGTGATTCGTCTGCTTCCCCTGCGTTTCCTGCACCGGATGAAGTGAGCGGTAATCTGGAGTTGGTAATTCGAATCCAGTTTGCCGGTTACGCGTTCCCTGTCCCGGGTGAAGTAGTAGTAATCGGTTATCTGGATCGAATCGGCGGGACCGCATTACGGCATGGGCTTCGTCGAGTTGCGCGCCTACGATTGAGCATAATCTGGCCTACCTGACTTGGGATTCGCGCGATTGGGAGGTGGCGGGTGATTAGGATCGGGCGGTTTCGCCAACAATTTTTTCCACTGCCTGTTCGGCAAGTTGCAGGTCTGTATCATCTGGTGTTCGTTCCTCGCAGTAGTTCGATCGGGAAGAGCGAGCTCAAATCGGGCTCAAATGGGGCGTTGTTCATGTAGCGTGCTGGTGGCTGTTTGGAATTTGGATCATCTCCTCCAGTTCCCCTTTTTTCTTGGGTATACTCTACAATCATCAAGCCGGCACATTTCAGTCTTACTTTTTTTCTTCTTCTCTGCTGCCGATTGGTGTCTCGTGTTGTGTTCGATTTCCTTTTGCATTTCCATCCTTTCTCTAATTTGCTGGACCGCAATTTCCACTCTGGAATCATCCGTTCGATTCGTTCTGTTCTTCTCCGCGTTCAGTAATTCGATTTGGTTCTTTCAAGTGAGTTAATTGAGCTGGATTTCCAGGCACTTAGTTTTGGATTTGATCTGGTAACTTCCCTGGCTTTACGCCTGTTCGATCTGAAAGCAACCAGCTCGCCTTTTCCTCCCCTCACCAGAACTCGAAAAACCTGGAGCTATGTTTGGTTAATTCGATCGGCCACTAAAAATCCAGTGAATTGAGTTGAATCTGAGTCTTCTTCCGATGTTTTGGTCTTCCAGTTAGATTAAGTAGACAAAATCCCCCAAGTCCTCATGTTCATTTCAATTCTTCATCTCCCCTTTTTACCCTCTGCATTTAGCATCCTTCAACTTTAGCCGGTTGATTTTTTTTCGGAGAAACTTTATTGTTGATTTGATCGGCCATCACAAACTAATTGAGCTCAATCTTTAGATGTTCATCCCATCCTGTTCCAGTAGACAAATTCCCCAACTCACCCTGTTCGTTCATTTCAATCTGACTGAAATTTTCTTGGTTCCATCTTTTCGTGCAGCACGGCGCAAGTCCGGCGATGGAGAGGGAGTCGAGGAAGAACTACCAGACGCGAGGCTCCGCGCGCGGCGGCGGCGGCGGGGGCGCTGGCGGTGGCACGGCGGCGGAGCGCGACCTGCTGCTGCAGTGGGGAAACCGGAAGCGCCTGCGCTGCGTCAAGGTGCAGCGCCGCGACGTCGAGGCCGCGGCCACGGCGGCCGCCGAGAAGGCCGCGGTAGGACAGCGCCGCGCCGCCGCCGCCGCTTCCGCCGCTGCAGCCACGGCGGCCGCGCAGCACCACCCGCCCGGCCACGCCCACCACCGCGCCCTCAGGTCCGTCTCCCCGCCTGCTGCTCTTCTTCAGCATTTTCTCCCTCTCTCTGACTGTACTCTCTGACTGCGCGTGTTGGTTAGCGATAACATTCAGAATCCCCATGGGTAGGGTTGAAAGTGTCACGTGATGTCCGTGTCTGGGCACGTGACTTGGAGCGTCAGAAAAGTTTTGGATGCGTTTGATCCGATTTACTTTTAAATTCAAATGTGGGTTTGTTCTTTACCCGAGTGACCGATATCGGAGTTGGTGATTCGGAGATTCAGAATGGAAGCATTAGATCATGGTAGGCGATGCGATGATTGGTTTTTGGTTTTGGTTTTGGGGCAACATGATTGATGTTGGTTGGCCATGTTGTTGTCATTGGGCCAACCTTATGATCTTCCAAAAGATGGAGTGATCCTGCCTTTTTTCTTCTCTTTTTCAAGTTATCCTGGTCAAGCATTGCTGGATTGTCCAAGAGGATGTGAAGCCCTCGGTGTTCTTGAGGTTTTCTCCATTTGAACCTTGATCGACATCCTTCGGGCAAGCAGTACTATTTTGAATTATTTACAGTGGGATTAAATGCTGTTTTCTCTTGTGGCTCAACTTAGCCCCTTGAAAGGCTAAAACTACAGGAGAATCAGATTTTTTGCTATGCTAAAATTAGGAGCACCAGCAGACTGGTGTGAATCCAGCTGATTAAAGCTCAATTCAAGCTCTGCTAGTTGTCTTCTCAGATGGACCTGATCCGTGAATCTTCGATTCTGACCTGCTTTATTATTGGGATTGTTCGTGAAAGCTGTGAGAGATGAGGTTCTCATTTAAGTTGTTGATGGCAATAGCTTGTCAGCATGTGTGTTTGGATGGCCACATACTTTGTATCGGCTATTTTACTGCTGACTAATTTTAGCCCGAGAAAGAAAACACCATATTTATCTCAAATCAGTCACCACCGCACATATAGTGGATGGTGATGGTGACAGCTTGTTCATTCATTGTTCTTCGGTTTTTCAATTTTGTTTCTTGTATTTGCTGGATTGAAGTCGAAGTTTTTGTTTGCTTGCTATCCCATTTCCCTAAATGTGTGTGAATCATGAAATTTTGCAGTCCCCACTCTCCCTGTGTTTCAGCATTGATGCATGATTTGCAGTCATAAATTTTGCAGCCATGTATGTTTATGTACCCAATTCTCATTGTGACCACAATTGAATAGATCTTTTTTTTTGAATAATCAATTGAATAAATTTCTATCTGCGTGTACATAATTACATTACCTTTTGCCCTTCTGCATTTTTGCTGAATTATAAGACTATACACATGACATTTTTATATAGGATTATGACATACTCAGTGAATAGCTACAATTTTCATAAACTGTATCTCCTCCGTGTTGTTAGGTGCAAACACTTTTTCCATCAAGAGAAATGAACAAACAATTTTGTTGTTCAATGTGTTCCTTCTATTTTTAGAGCTTACTTATGACGCAGTTCAAATAAATGTTTAAAATTCAAAATGGTGTAGCCACAACCATTCCAAATTCGCAAACAGAACATCTGAATAATTCACCAGTCTGATATTACAGTTTGTTCTCCTCTTTATGTTATCATTGTAACATTGCAATTTCTTTATTAATCCTTAGTGCTACCAAATTGGCAGGAATCCTGAGGAGTCTGGAGCAATGAGGCCGCCATCACAGCAGCAGCAGAACAACACGATCCGCACGGTTACATCCCCAGTCAGGGAGCGCACTGCAAAGGGAAACAACGACAACAACGCGGTGCCTCCGACCTCTCTCGATGACAAGAAGGGCTCGTCGTCTGGGAGTGAAGGGACAATCTGGCCCAATTTTGCGGTCTCCCTGACGAACAAAGAGAAGGAAGAAGACTTCTTGGTGTTCAAGGGGTCCAAGCTGCCTCAGAGGCCCAAGAAGAGAGTCAAGGCCATCCAGAGGACTGTCAATGTATGAAACTTTCTCCTCAGCTCCCAAACTTTAACTGTTTATTATCATTTCACATAGGATTCTTCTCTCATCTTCCTTTCGCGGGGCATAGGATTCTTATCTTCTTATAGACAGTAAATAAATTAGTTTCCACAGAGATTCCAGTATTAAAAATTGAACAGCAGTACTACTAATGGATCCAAACTTAAATGCAAGATCAGAAAACCAAGAGCGTACCAAGGAATAAATACATTTGAATAAGCACTTTTAATAGAGACAGGGCATGAGATCACATGGAGCATATGGCCATCCCTGTGCACGATGCTTGCCTTGTCCCTTGGCCAAAGGAGACGTGCAAATAAAATAGCAAAAGATTCCGTGTACGCCTCAGTGACTATACATGAGATTTAATTAACTTGATTGCCAAGAGGCGTCCATAATACCACAGCATGCTTCTGTCTGAAGCAAATATAAGATTGGCTGAAAGCATTCAGTGCTCCATGTGTTGTGTTGTTCCTACTGTTTAACCTTACTCAGTACTCCCTCCGTTCCAAAATAGATGATCCAACTTTGTACTAAAGTTAGTACAAAGTTGAGTCATCTATTTTGGAACGGAGGGAGTACCTTATTACCTTGAACTGGCCAAACTAATTACCATTCTATCTTATCTCGGGACAGTGCTTACAGAGTGGTAGTGTCATCTGTCCATCTTTCTTGAACTCCGTTTCTGAATTCTATATGGTGGAGCAGTAACTAGTCCTCGTGCTTGTGGTTGAAGCATGCTTTGGAGTTAAGATTCTTCTTTTTGGATACTTGGGGGTTTTGTGGAAGGAAAGATAATTGGAGTTAAGCTTAAGAAAACACTTTGTGCTTTTTTTCTAGGATATTAATGTGTACAGTTATGTTTCTGTTAAAAATTGTGTTTCACTGTCAGTCTGTCACCGATTCTGCGGTTCTCACCGAAGGTTTGTCTGTTCATCTTTTGCAGTTCGTATGCCCTGGAACGTGGCTATGCGACCTGACTCTGGAAAGATACGAAGTACGAGAGAAGAAGGTCTCCAAGAAGGTGAGCAAAGGCTAGCATAACATCTCAGCAGCTCCAGTCCTGTAAATCCTGCATCATTCATGCGCTAGCTAAATATCGACCTCCTGACCGACATTCTTCTTGCTCGATTTCGCAGCGCCCCAGGGGACTGAAAGCGATGCACGACATGGACAGCGAGTCGGAAGAGTAAATGGTACGATCGTCGTCGAGCCTGAGCAGCTGAGCAGTTAGAAAAGAAGAATATACACAAACACCGCCACAGATCCCGTAACCGAAGATTGAAAGTTAACCTTCCCAGATGGAATGATCAGTGAGCCAACTCCCGACCGATTGATCGACCGGTCGGGAACGGCCTCCGGGGTGCTGTGGAGATTGCACAGGAAAACACAGAGCGGCTGCAGGTTGTTTCCATGCCTGTCTCTGTAATTTATTTTACAGAGGGCGTTGGCTATATCATGTCCCCAAGGGCCCTGGCCTCATGTTGATGCCATTTGAGAACATCTCCTCTCGCTGTGTCGTCAAATGGGTGCCGAGTAGGGTGCTCCAGTGCAGGTGGGCGTGCGTGTGGGTTTGCCCTCTGCTTGTACTGGCAAGTGACAGTAATAATACTCAAGTTTAACATGGATTTACCAGGGTCTTTGGTAATTTGTTCATACCAGCTGCTGTAAACTCTTCCTCTGTAGTTCCAATTTGGAGCATCAGATGATGCCATGCGTAGGCTTGTCGGGCGACAGACACACTGCTGATGGATATATGAATTTGTGGATGCGGTGATTTATGGTTATAGCTTTGTGCAACTGGAAAATGATACTCCCTCAGTCCCTAAATTCTTGTTTTAGATTTTTCTACATAAGGATGTACTCCCTCCGTCCCAAAATAAGTGTCTTAATTTTAGTTCAACTTTGCATTAAAGTTAGTACAAAGTTGAGATGCTTATTTTGGGACGGAGAGAGTATGTATCTAGACAAATTTAAGACAAGAATTTAGGGATAGAGGTAATGTTTTAGAAACTAAACGTAGGTAACTCTCACGAAGCACTTAAGAGACTCGAGGCTTTATACCTTTGGCTGGTTTTCGAGGTAGAGTTTGAGAATTACGATTGAATGTCAAGTTTTACATGGAGTAGAACAGAAGGGTCACATGATTTTTTATAAAGATGTTTTTTAGCCCGTTGGCACTTATGAACCACCTCGGTACGATATTTTATATTTTGTGGAAGTCTAGTTTTTGAAATGCAAACCGAGTCATGCACACGAGGGGTCCGTTTGTGTGGGTGGCTAATGTCAGGCAGGTCACCTTGATGGAGTAATTTTTATTATGTGGGTGGCTAATGTCAGGCCGGTCACCTCGATGGAGTAATTTTTTAATATATTTAAGGTGTTTTGTACTTTTAATATGAATCTTTATAATAGATCTGATCTTTTCGTAAAAAAAAAAACACAAGTTATGTGATGCTAGTTGTCTCACGACGCTTGTCCCACCCTGATTATGTTTCTTCCCATTTCTTCACAAGAGTCCAGGAGACGTGCTGCCGTGAGTTCAGATTCTCAGATTTTGCGCGGGACAGATGTCCCGTGTCCAGTGATTCACGTTGTTTTCCTCACTTGATCAATCCAATAATATCTTTCTTATACGTACTTATATAAAGGGTATGGGGTTGGTAATGATTCACTCTCCCTTCGATTTTCTTTACATAGACTCATATGCAAGACTAAAATTTTATAAATGATTTAAATAAACAATTTTATGCACAGTTTTTCGACCAGTAGCCCTGCAAAAGGCATAAATAAATACATTCTTACTCTTGAGGAATCAACACTTCTGTCTAGTTTTTGGCAGTGGGGTAGCGCCTGGTTCTCGGTGTTGCTGTGATTTTGTAACAAAACTATAGTTTCCGGTAAAAAAAACTATAGTTACCTCTTAACGGAATAAGGTGCACTTCTTGCGTGTTTCCAAAAAAAACTCTTGTAATTTAACTTAAAGTACAAGTGTGAAATGTCACTCTAACTTAAAGCCTTATCTAAAAAGAAACTTAAAGCCTTATCTCACAACAAGAAACCCCCGTCTTTGGCAAACGTTTTGTCTGCCACTCGTCTGTTTGCTTGCTCGGCATGGCGCTACTAGAACTTGATATGTCAGGAAACCTTGCATTTCCTAGTCTGGCGGTGGCGAAGATGATGCGATGTTGGAAGTATCGAGAAGGCTCGGGTCTCGGCGCACATGGGCAAGGGATCATTGCGCCTATACAATTCACCATGTGGTGTCCAAAAGCTGGCATCGGTCATTGTGAGAAACCATATGACAACGGCCTATACGTTCCGTTGTTGCCACACGTGGAAGAGGAGTGGTATAAGTTGAAGGGTCTTTCACGAGCCTTGCGGCTTGAAGTAGAGTGCTACGAAAAGATCCTCTCACGACTACGTGACATGACCCTTCAAGGGGACGATCGCGTGGAGACGGCGGACGCATTGGCGGCGATTGTTAATTCCAAGAAGGTGATCCAGGGGAACCGCACACTAGGGATGTGGAAGGACACACTGCCATCCTCCACCTTGCAGTACATCATCGAGCAGGTGATCATGCCGAGGATGGCCATGGATGCACGAGAGTGGATGCCATCATGGGATCCGGACTGTCACCACTGGCTTCGCCCATTGATTCCTCTCATCGGCAACTTCCCACGATCTCTTTATGACATTGTTGAAAGCAAGATAAGCAATGGCGGCTATCATGTTGTCTCGCCATGGAAGGAATACCTTGACCCAACACAGTGGGATACCTTCAGCCAACGTCACATCTTGCCGAAGCTAGCACGGTTCACGCGGGGGCTAAGGATCACGCCGCCGAAGCAAACCGACTCCTCGTTTCGCACGTTGATGCTATGGGCACCTCTAGTGCATGTTGAAGACATGGTATTGATACTAGAAGCTGAGCTATTTTTCGATAAATGGGAAAGTGCACTGCGACACTGGTTGCGGGCCGCGAAACCCTCGTTTGGGGAGGCCACCGCATGGTGCACCGGCTGGAAAAAACTCTTCACGCCAGAGCTACTTGCCAACGAACGCGTGCTCGCACATCTCGAAGCTGGCGGTGGCATTGTTGACAGTCTTGTAGATTATTCTTGGTAGTTTGCATTGACCGCAATTTTTCTTGTAAACATGTAGTTACTCCTTAGCAATATGTATTGTAGAGATGTAGTTACTCATTTTGTTTCGAAGTAATATTATGGGGAATACTCAAGTACCTATTTAATATTATGTCATTGAATAAATTCTCTCAAGAATATTGGAGATTAAGAAAGTGTTCCTTTTCTTTCGGTTGTATGGAAAGAATAGGAATAACTTATATGATTAAACTGCAAGATATATAAATCATAAACATATATGCATCATAGTGTATTTTAGTGTGTTGTAGCAAGAATCATGTTGCCATTCCCTGGAAAATAAGATATATCATACGACGAATCACCATAACGCTAAAAACACTCGAACAATCTTCTCTTCTTCTAGATTACGCCAAGTTGTACATGAACAGTTACATGTCCAGGAGGTTTAAGATTATCGACCACACCCTAGGCGCCTTAATGTCGAGGAGTTAGTGGTATACTGGTAAAATAACATTATGTCATAATGTGGCATGCATGACGTCAAAACCAAACGTTTAATCCCTGGTGGGTTGTGGTTAACAACCACCATTTTAACCATCTAACAAAAAATTGTTCTAAAAAAACGTATACTTTGTTTCCGTCTTTTTTAGTTTATTTCCTCTATTATAAGCTAAGACATGTTTTAATCTTTATTAGTTTCTAAAGTAAGACAAATTTGACCATCAACTTTCAAACCTGGCTCAAAGTTGATGGGTGGTGTAATAATGATTTCTTAGAAAATTTAAAAATAGGAAAATTAAATTACAACTTTGTTTAAGAACTGATAAAAAATAGGTAATTCAAGGAGAACTATTACACAATCCTAAGAAAATATAAAGGATAAAAACATTTAGGAACATTCATGACAAATAGAAAAAATGGTGTTAGTTTTCTTTAGTTATTTGGTTTGCAAAAATATTATGAATTTTTTCCAAAAACATTAGACATTTCACATATTTGTGGGTAACTTGTCTAGACAATTTTCAATTTTATTTTTTCAGAATAGTGTATGATTTTAAGTAAATTTTTTGATTTGATAATATTCCGATTGTTTTTCGTTAGTAACAAATGTACTCCCTCCGTTCCGAATTACTTTTCTCACGTATGGATGTGTCTAGATGTATTTTAGTTCTAGATACATCCATTTTAGCGACGAGTAATTTGGAACGGATGGAGTATATGTTTTGAAAGTTATGAGCCAATCTTTTCTAGTGTTTAGAGAGTATTCTAGTGACCAAAATTTTTTTTTTGGGGGGGGGGGGGGGGGGGGGGGTCCCTATGCTTCACGATAAACAAATTAAGCCGCGGGATGCATCGATGGAAAAGGCTCTTCACGCCAGAGCTACTTGCCAACGAACGTCTTGCTCGCACATCTCGAAGCTGGCGTTGATATTGTTGACAGTCTTGTAGATTTTAATTGGTAGTCTGCATAGACCGCAGTTTTTCTTGTAAACATGTAGTTACTCCTTAGCAATATGTATTGTAGAGATGTAGTACTCATTTGTTTTGAAGTAATATTATGGAAAATACTCCCTCCGTCCGGAATTACTTGTCGCAAAAATGGATGAAAATGGATGTATCTAGAACTAAAATACGTCTAGATACATCCATTTCTCCGACAAGTATTTCCGGACGGAGGGAGTACTCAATTACCTATTTAATATTATGTCACTGAATAAATTTTCTCAAAGATATTGGAGATTAAGAAAATGTTCCTTTTCTTTGGGTCGTATGGAAACAATAGGGCGTGTAAGAAAATGTTACTTTTCTTTGGGTCGTATGGAAAATAAGATATATCAGACGACGAATCACCATAATGCTAAAACACTCGAACAATCTTCTCTTCTTCTAGATTACGCCAAGTTGTACATGAACAGTTACATCTCAGGAGGGTTTAAGATTATCGACCACACCCTAGGCGCCTTACTGTCGACGAGGAAGTGGCATACCGGTAAAATAACATTATGTCATAATGTGGCATTCATGACGTCAAACTAAACCTTTGATCCCTAGTGGGTTGTGGTTAACAACCACCATTTTAACCATCTAACCAAAAGTTGTTCTAAAAAGCGTATACTTCCTTTCCTTCTTTTTTTAGTTTATTTCCTCTATTATAAGCTAAGACATATTTTAATCTTTATTGGTTTGTAAAGTAAGACAAATTTGACCATCAACTTTTGAAGTTGGCTCAAAATTGATGGGTGGTGTAATAATTATTTCTTAGGAAATTTATAAATAGGAAATCTAAATTACAACTTTGCTGAAGAACTCATAAATAAACAGGTAATTCAAGGAGAACTATTACACAATCCTAAAAAAATATAAAGGATAAAAACATTTAGGAACATTCATGAAAAATAGAAAAAATGGTGTTAGTTTTCTTTAGTTATTTTGTTTGCAAAAATATTATGACTTTTTCCCCAAAACATTAGCCATTACACATATTTGTGGGTAACTTGTGTAGCAATTTTTCATTTTATTTTTTCAGAATAGTGTATGGTTTTAAGTAGATTTTTTTGATTTAATATTATTCTGATTGTTTTTCATTAGTAGCAAATTTATCTGTTTTGAAAGTTATGAGCCGATCTTTTCTAGTGTTCAGAGAGTATTCTAGTGACCAAACTTGGGCGTATCCATATGCATCAGGATAAACAAATTAAGCCGCGGGGTTAACATTTTCCATCTGAAGTGCATTGTGTAATTTGCCTGCATACATTGAACTTGATTATAATTTTAAAATGATTAATAAACCTTCTTGTTTTTTTCTTTTGAAAACGAGGGATTGCCGCGGCCTTTTGCATCAGAAATGACTGACATATTAGTAAAAGAAAATTAATCCCGGCTGTGCAAATTGTGCCAATTTATTTACATGCAATGTTCAACTGGGCGGGTGCGCCCTACAATCGTGCAGGGATTTTCTTAAATCTTTGCTTGTACTCCCTTTGTACAAAAAAACCTTTTCTCAAGCTTGTCTCTGAAATGGATGTATCTAGTACTAACTTGGTGATAGATACATTTATACGAGGGACAAACTTTTTCGGACGGAGGGAGTATGTGCATAACTACTACTCCCTCCGTTCCGAATTACTTGTCTTGGATTTGTCTAGATACGGATGTATCTAGACTCATTTTAGTGCTAGATACATCCGTATATAGACAAATCCAAAACAAGTAATTCGGAACGGAGGGAGTAGCTAGCGTGCGCTATGTATTTGTTTTCTGAACAGCAACAAGAGAAACAGGAGAACAGAGAATTCAGCGATGAGTTGAACAGCACTGAAATGGCCAGCTCAGGTTGCACTATTTTGATGTATATGTGCGTCTGCTTTACAGCCCTTGCATTGCATAGCAACCAGCCGCTTTCTTAGCTTTGCATAATTTCACGCTTTTTATCCCGTTTTTTCGTGCAATCATTGTTTTCTTTAGCTACTTTCTTAGCTTTACATTCCGTCTCAAGTCTTTATATCCCAACTGAACCCATCTTTTTTTTCAATACCTGGCAATAACCCCTTTCCATTACTGCGACATAACGGAAATAAAGTCTAGAGAATGAGACGGGAGCCAGGCAGGCATCCTCATTCTTGTCATGTGGGAAATTTGGAAACACCGTAATGCGATCATCTTCGATGGGGCTTTGCCATCCAAAAATGTGGTGTTGCTACGGGTGTGCAACGAAGGGAGAGCGTGGAAGGAGGCAGGGATTTTGAAAGGGATCACTGACGATTTCTTCGCCGCGGTAGAACGGTGGGCTAGATCAGAGGTAGCACCAATTTAGGCTCGGTATAGGTGGTGGAGGTATGGGTGGTGTCGTGTGCATGTAAATCTCATGTAATCACTGACGTGGAGGGGCTCTTTACCCCACTCCTCTCTCTTTATAATACAGTACGCACATCTAGTGCGTATTCGAGAAAAAAAAAGACATAACGGAAATAAAGTCTAGAGAATGAGACGGGAGAGGGAAAGCGGGTTCAAGCATCGCCGGGAAACCCACCGTGAGCACTCGCCATCGAGAATACCCACTGAACCCACCTAAGATTGATTGAGGGTGCGAATACGTCAAAGTCATAACAAGGAAATATAGAATGGAAGGGAGCCTGGCAGAACGTCCTTGAGCAAAGACGAGGATGGATATTATGCTGGCATGAACCCTTAATAACCGAATCAATAGAATTTTTACATTAATTGGTTGTACAACGCGCGGACCGACCAATCATCATCAGAAATCAAACGAGCAAAGACGTACAGGCATACAACGAGACCGATATCCGCGCGACGCACGTCGACGGTGAACGACAGCATGGTTCCTTTGTTTAATCATCATCAGTGGCGCAGGTTGGCGAAGAGGAGCGCGACGGCCGGGCAGAGGACGGCGGCGACCATCGACGATGATGACAGCGCGGCGGCGCCGGAGGTGGCGTGGCCGCCGGGGCCAGGAGCGGCGGCCGGCGGGTCGACGGCGTAGGCGACCCCCGCGAGCGTGGACACGGCGACGGCGGCCGCGATGACGGCGGAGCGCAACATCTTGGAGTCCATGGACGGAGGCGAAGAGAGGAGGTGGGACGTGTGCTTTGCAGTGGGCAGACGGAAGAGACAGAGAAGGCGAGTGTGCGCTGAGAGAGATGGGTTGGAGGGAAGGCGCGCGCCCGTTTTATAGGCGGAGAGGGAGCCCCCCCGGGCCCCACGTTTCAGGGACTGGCCTATTTCCATCATGAGGCAGCTCATGGCTAGCTATTGTGGCCTCAACCCACGGCTTAAAGATAGCAAAATGCTAATTTTGTGAAGGACGCACGTGGTAGAAAATCATTATTAGCAGCTGCTAATTGGCGTATGGCACACTCAAAAAATAAGCAGATTAATCAGCGGTACTGTATGATTAGCCATTGGAGGAGCTAATGCAAGAAAAAGAGCATCCTGGTCCAGGCAGGCAGGGCAGCAACACACCTGTCAAAGAGGATTATGATGTTCCTGTGGGGATTCTCATCTTAATTTCCTTTTGGCACAGATCAGCAAAGGCTTTATTTAGGTGGTGTGAATGATTAGCTAGGCGGCCAATGCGTGCATGCATCTCTGCTGCCAATGGGAAGCACCTGTGTCCACGTCTGTCTATCACTCCCTTCTACCGGTTCAATGATGAAATTAGGGCAGCTTACTCTGATAAGACGAGCATACGACGAATCGTGCAGTTCAACGAACCGCTCCAAGAACTAATTCTTGCAGCTAACCGGGCGGGCGATTTGCTCTGTATATAAAGCGGGGCGAAAGCCTGGTTTAAGAAAGTGGGTGGGTGATGAATGGTAGAGCCAGTTTGAGCTGTTAGCACTAGCAACTGAAACGAGGTGTGAGCATTAAGATGCCTTGTCACAACCACTCACAATCATTCTCTCTCAAAAAAAAACCACTCACAATCATTCAGCTTCAGACAACGGATTCGGTAAGTAATTAATGAAGGGCAACCAGCTGTCGTTGTGGTAGAACTGATTACTGGCGGTTGGATCCTGAATTCCTGATGGGCACAGTTGTGCATGATCACAGCCTTGTTGCGACGAACTGATTGGCCAGATACTCGGAGAACAAAATGAATTGCTCAGGCACAACTTTTTTTATATATTCCAACAAGAGTTTATGTTGTTCTCCCAACCGGTATCGCATTCTCCGGTTTGGCAATTATACTTGCCACAGAATCCATACCTTTAAATAAAGCTGGGCATCCATACCGTCACTGTTGGTCACTCATTGACATGCATGATGAGAATGAGATGCATCTGTAGAACAATCTCATGAGGTTAATCTAAAATTTTGAGATCATAGAAGTTTCTCGATGAATTCAGAAAATGTTATGCGGTTTTGGCCTTTCTAGAGATGCTAACATCAAACGTCAAAGCTCTCCTGGTTTCAAGATTCTTTTTTACCATAACTTGTAGGTGAAGAAGAGCATGGTCCTGCACAGTATGCTTGGCTTTATGGAAAGCAAAGCAGTATGCCTACTGATCTCTCAAGAGAGAGCATCCGGTTCCGGTCTCCACTTATATTTCTCATCATCATGTACACTACAATCTTGCCAGCTGCCATTTTGGCTGGACCTGCCATTTTTTTTTCACCAGCTACTTTAACCCATATAAGTACACTTGTTTTTAGAAGATTTAGCTAGCTGCTCATCTTACCACTTACCACCTGGTGTTATAGCCCTGCTAGCTGCACATATCTGGAGTGGAGGCAAACATGGTACACAAGTGATCTCACTAGTATCCAGTTCAATTTTCAGTCAAGCAAATCGGATTCTCATCACATCTGAATTCTTAATTAATCCTCCTTTCATGTTTGTTTGTACCGACGTTCTTATGTAAACATTCCTTAAAAATCTCTAGAAAGCTAGCTTTGTTTTGTCCCAAGAAAATACATAGATTTTGCTTTAAAAAGCATTCACTCCATTGCTGAAGTTCCAAGCTGCACCGTTTGTTTCAGCAGCAGCAGCAGCCCCCGCCGCCTCCGAGGAGGATGGTCGCGTCGAAGAAGCTCATGAAGGTCGGGCCATGGGGCGGCACCGGGGGCAACCCGTGGGACGACGGCGGGCACACCGGGATCCGCGGCGTCACACTGTCGTACGACCACCGCTGCGTCGTCTCCGTCGCCGTGGAGTACGACAGGAGCGGCCTCGCCGTCCCCGGCGAGCGGCACGGCGGCGCCGGAGGCAACCACACCACCCAGGTTGGTACATGGCACGTACGTCGATGCGCTCGATCGGTAAGATCGCGTTCACATCACAGCCGTGCTTTTTCTTGACGGGACTGCTGCGTGCGTATGCGTAGATCAAGCTGAGCTTCCCGGACGAGCACCTGACGGCCGTGAGCGGCCGGTACGGCGCGGTGGCGCCCGGCGGCTCGCCGGTGATCCGGTCGCTGGCGTTCAGGACGGAGCGCGCGGCGTACGGGCCGTTCGGCGCCGCCGAGGGCACGCCGTTCGAGTTCGCGGTGGAGGGCGGCGTGATCGTGGGGTTCTGCGGGCGCAGCGGCTGGCAGCTGGACGCCGTCGGGATGTACCTGGCGCCGCTGCGGCCGGAGAAGCTGTACGACAAGGTGCATCACCTGGGGCTCATGGCCTACCGCTCGGTCATGCACCGGCTCGGGCCGGCGCCGGCGCCGCCGCAGGACGAGCTGCAGGAGGCGAGAGTTCAGCATCAGCGTCAGAACGGCAGCGTGGTTCAGACAAGTCGCAAGAATTACTAAGTGGTCAGCATGTTGCTGCTCAGTAGTTACTAGCCAGAATGGCAAATTCATGGCTGGGTCTCTGTTGTACAGATTGATTCGGCTGGTATATATGAAACCAGAAATGCTTAATGCAGGAGATTTACTACAAGGCGACATGGTTTCGTACTCTCAAATGACAACAAAATAATATTCTCGAAGAAGAAACTACAACAAGAACAACAACAACGATGATGATGATGATGATGTCGATGAACCACAAATAAGAAGAGAGAAGCCCATGTTTCAACCCTGAAATGTCACAAATGTTTAAGAATCAACCCTAAACATTGAAACCATCCCAGTTTGAGTCCTAGACGATCAAAATCCATGCAAGATTTTAACCGCAATTATTTTGCAAGATTCAACCCTGCCCTCTCCTCACATCGTTTTTTGCTGAGTTGGACATGTTTTAACCCTTTGACGGCCCCATCATTCAAGTGACCCGCCACGCCAATCAGTCCACTTAACCTAGCCCACGCCAAAACTCTCTCTCTCTCTCTCTCTCTCTCTCTCACACACACACACACACACACTTTCCCTCCTGGCCTAGCACACTGCTCCCCACGAGTCGTCACTGTCGCCAACAGCACTGCCACCCATCCGATAAACAGAGGCGCCGCTACACCGCCCTGCTTCCTCTGAACCAGGAAGCCCCCCCCCCCCCCCCCCCCCCCCCCCCCCCAGTGCAAGGGTTTGTAGCAAACAACAATTTTTCCTTAAAGTAGATGTCCTTTTGGTTTATCAAACCAACAAGAGTTTAGAAACACACACGATGATCAATACCTACACACACAGATACAAAATTGGCTTGGCCCCGAACAGAGCTAGCGAGGTTGTCAACCTCACTGGCATGAGTAAATTGCATAAAACCATCACTTTGAGGGTTAGGTTTACGAAAAACACCAGGATACAATTTCTCTGCAGAAAACACCACATCTCGCGTAATGGTTTTGCAAAAACCACTGATCGGCAGATCCGGCCGTGTTAAGTGAGTTGATGATAGGTGGGGCCCGTTTTTCGCCTACGTGGCACTCCAGGCCGTCCTGACAGCCGTCACACGATGTTAGACGGCATCGTTCGGTCTCGTATGTTTTCATTGCCGCATCTCCATTTCCCCCTTCTTCTCCCTTCTCGCTCGCTCCTGCCCCATCACCCCTCGCACTGCACAGATGCCTAGTCCAGTGAAAGCTGGCGTTGCTGGCGGCGACACCTCGCCCGGCAGTGGCGCACATGTCATGGATCCCAAGCCAGGCAAGCTTTACGGGAGCTCGAACCCTAACAAGGCGACGGAAGAGGAGGAGGACCCGCAGTATTTGGTGGAATACCGGGTGGCGAGAGCAATCGCCGCGGTGGTGAAGGCCAATCCGACGGGAAGCCACCACATCGGGTCATCCTACAGCGGCGTATAGTGAGATCCCCTTCCCTTTGCTCTTCCCCTTCCCGTTCTTCATTCCATTGAGTTGCTAGGGTTAGGGTTCATATTGTTGTCAGATGGAATAGTACTGTCAGATGCTGTGATTTGTTTGGCATGTGGGTTGATATTACTTAGATTAGTTTTGAAATTAGTTGATCAGTTGATTTTAGGCGTTGTTTGTGTGTGATTCAGTTTATTTTAGGTACATTGTTAATTGGATGCAATTAAACTATGGTTAGGTACACTATTAATTAGATGTTTTCATCTGATTTTTAATTAACCAAGTAATCCATCAAGAATGTGTCAAATTAGGTTCTGTTCATCTGCTTTATAATAATTAACAAAGCATTGTATTAGTGTAATGTGCTCCTTTGCACTGACATGAGATGTTTCATTTGTTTTATTCAGTTTTAATTAAGCACTTATACTGCACTGCTATGTAGTTTTTATTATTTGCAATCTGGATGATGAGGTTTGGGAATTGAGGATGCATTTCCATGACAGAGACAATATTGAGAGATCTATGATGATGTCAGACATAACCTTTTACAACCTAGTAGCACTAATAGAGACAGAAGGATGTGGTTTTAGAGATTACATGTACTATGTCAGGGGTCCTGGGCTAGGGATAGAAGGAATGGAAGAAATAGATGATGATGACAAGCTTGAGGAAATTCTAGACAACATAGCATTGCAGAATAAGAAGATATTGAATGTGACAGTTGTTAGGGCCAGTTCTCCCAAAGTTGCAAATATAAACACCAGTTCCAATGTTATTGAACATCAAATCCCTCTAGAAGGAATTGGAGAGCCCAAACTGTATCAGATAAATGACGAAGGAGTGTTGTTCAATGCACCAAATGTACATGTACAACAGTAAGTTCAGAAGCAGTAGAAGAGGCGCCAATGCCCATACAGTTTCAAACATAGCACAACACAAACAATTCGAATGTGCAGCCTGCTTTAGGTTATGTAGAAGTGGAACAAGATCATGTAAACAATTCAGAGGAGCAACTGGAAATAGAAAAATTAATGGAGGAGACAAGGAGGAAGGAAATTGAAATGTTTAGGAAGAGTAAGAAACAAAAGGAGAAGGACACTTCTTTGAAAAGAAAAGCTGCGGTGATGGACAATGAAGAGGACAATGGTGATGATCATTTGGTAGAATATGGTGATATCCTTGCTAGGCTTGAGGAGATGAAAAGATAGAGGGATGATCTATTACTTCATTTTTGAAGGGGACACAAATGTTGAGTAAATGTACGAGACAGAGCAGGAGAAGGATGCACTATATGAGCCTGAAGGTGAAGAAGGACGCATAGGAGGAAGAGGAGGGAGAATTGGAGGAGGAACAAGAGGAGGAGCTAGGCCAAGATGGAGAGAAGAAGAAAAGGGACAAGAGACACAGAAAAGGCCCAACCAGCATATCACATGCAAGTGTAGATCACTTGTTTAAGGAGGACTGGACACCATCATCTGATGAGGACTGATACGTCTCCGTCGTATCTACTTTTCCAAACACTTTTGCCCTTGTTTTGGACTCTAACTTGCATGATTTGAATGGAACTAACCTGGACTGACGTTGTTTTCAGCAGAACTGCCATGGTGTTGTTTTTGTGCAGAAATAAAAGTTCTCGAAATGACCTGAAAATCCACGGAGCAACTTTTCAGAATTAATAAAAAATATTGGTGAAAGAATCAACGTCAGGGGGCCCACACCCTATCCACAAGGGTGGGGGCGCCCCCCCCCCTAGCGCGCGCCCCCTGCCTCGTGGGCCCCCTGGACCTCCACCAACCTCAACTCCAACTCCATATATTCACGTTCGGAGAGGAAAAAATCAGAGAGAAAGTTTCATCGCGTTTTACGATACGGAGCCGCCGCCAAGCCCTATTCTCTCTCGGGAGGGCTGATCTGGAGTCCGTTCGGGGCTCCAGAGAGGGGGATTCGTCGCCGTCATCATCATCAACCATCCTCCATCACCAATTTCATGATGCTCACGCCGTGCGTGAGTAATTCCATCGTAGGCTTGCTAGACGGTGATGGGTTGGATGAGATTTACCACGTAATCAAGTTAGTTTTGTTAGGGTTTGATCCCTAGTATCCACTATGTTCTGAGATTGATGTTGCTATGACTTTTCTATGCTTAATGCTTGTCACTAGGGCCCGAGTGCCGTGATTTCAGATCTGAACCTATTATGTTTTCATGAATATATGTGAGTTCTTGATCCTATCTTGCAAGTCTATAGTCACCTATTATGTGTTATGATCCGACAACCCCGAAGTGTCAATAATCGGGATACTTCTCGGTGATGACCATAGTTTGAGGAGTTCATGTATTCACTAAGTGCTAATGCTTTGGTCCGGTGCTCTATTAAAAGGAGGCCTTAATATCCCTTAGTTTCCATTAGGACCCCGCTGCCACGGGAGGGTAGGACAAAAGATGGCATGCAAGTTCTTTTCCATAAGCATGTATGACTATATTCGGAATACATGCCTACATTACATTGATGAATTGGAGCTAGTTCTGTGTCACCCTATGTTATAACTATTACATGAGGAATCACATCCGACATAATTATCCATCACTAATCCAATGCCTACAAGCTTTTCACATATTGCTCTTTGCTTATTTACTTTACCGTTGCTACTATTACTTTTGCCACTGTTATCCTTACTTCCATACTACTTTGCTACTAAATACTTTGCTGCAGATACTAAGTTATCCAGGTGTGGTTGAATTGACAACTCAACTACTAATACTTGAGAATATTCTTTGGCTCCCCTTGTGTCGAATCAATAAATTTGGGTTGAATACTCTACCCTCGAAAACTGTTGCGATCCCCTATACTTGTGGGTTATCAAGGACAGAAACGAATGGACTTGGTTGTGGAAGATGATGATGGCGCGGAGGCATTGGCTTATGTTTTGTCCAATGGCAGGAAAAGCAGAGCTAAGAAGATGAAGAAGAGGATATGGTATGATGAGGACAGAGCTCACCCAGATGAGCAATTTGTGAAGCATCTTTGCTTCATTGATGTGTACCAGTTCAAAACTGCACTTCAAACCATGCACGTTTCACAGAACAGGAACTTTGAGTACCATAGAAATTGCAGTGACATGGTTATAACACAATGCATAGATGAGACATGCCCTTTTCATATAGCAGCTTCTCAGATTGCAAATGAGAAGACATTTACCAGCAGGAAGTAGTATTTGGTGCACACATGCCCTTCTGTGTCAGAGAACACCAAAGTAACTGCTAAGTGGGTTGCAAATTTTTGTGAGGAAGCAATCAGAAATGACCCGTGCACAAAATCACAACTATTATTAATACTGCAAAGAGCAAGCTGGAGTGGAAATATCAACCCACATGGCATACAGGGCTAAGAAGGCAGCAAAGAATGTTGTGTTAGGAGATCAGAAGGGCCAGTACACCATGAATAGGGATTATTTGTAGGTTGTGCTAGATAGTAATCTAGGTTCAAGATATTTGAGGGAGCATCCAAGCAAAAACCCTAGGTTTCATGGATTGTTCTTCTGCCTAAATGGATGGAAAGAAGGGTTTCTCAGTGGCTGTGGACCATTCATAGGTAATTCCCTGGTATTAATATTTGTATAACTAATGTGTGGTTTAAACTACTAGCTGTTGCGCTTTCATTAACTTGTTATAGGTTTGGATGGATGCTTCATAAAGCTCACTACTGGTCAACAGATTCTTGCTGTTACTGGAAGAGATGGGAACAATACTATATTTCCCATTGCTTTTGGAATTGTTGATAAGGAGGACAATGATTCCTAGACTTGGTTTCTGTATCAGCTGAGGGTAGCACTAGGTGGCCAATCTGGGAAGTTTGGTAACTACATAATCATTTCTGATGGGCAGGAGGTAATGAAATCGACTTTCATTTAGTTTTCCACGAAGCACAATTACTTTCATTTAGTTTTCTCTGGCAGTTACTTGCATTAATGTGTAATTACTAAGTTCTAGTTAATTTCACACAGGGCCTGCTTAAAGCCATAAACAGAGTCTTCTCCAATTGTCCACAATGGTTTTGCCTTAGACATGTTTAACAAAACTTTTAAAATGATGGGTTTAGAGGGCCAGAATTAAAGAAATACATGGATGCAGCAACATGGTTTTCATGTTGCAATGAATGAGTTAAGAAGGGAGTGTGAGGCATGGCTTAGTAAAATCCCAAAGCACACTTGGGCTAGACATGCCATGGACACAAATTGCAAAACAGATTTAGTAGTTACCAATTTAAGTGAGATTTTTAAAAAGTGGGTTTTAGATGTCAGGGCTAAGCCAATAAGGACCATGGTTGATGGAATTAGAACAAAGTTAATCGTCAAGTTTAAGTTAAATAAAACCAAGACTCAAACTGTCACATGAAAGATTTGTCCAACATATGCAGAGAAATTGAAGGAAACAAAGAAGTGGTCTAAAAACTGCAATCATTGATGGCTGACCGTGTTACGGTCCCTAGCGGCACAAAACTCAGGTTCAGCTTGCTCTGATGTAGTGACTACGATTCTAGAGATATCCAGGAACCAATGTGGAAGCAACTATTCTTTAGACATGGACCTTTTTCTCACGGTTCAACGAAATCGTTTGAATGTATTGGCATCAGGGCTGGGTTTCTACCATACAGATTGATTCAGCCTATTACCATCTGTGTGAAGGATACTTCAGGATCGTCGAACTGTTAAGATATACGCCCTCCATCCCAAAACGTCTTATATTACAGGACGGAAAGGGCACCTAATTATTTCTACTGTTTTATCATTATTTGTATCAACATTTAATATTGATTAGAGAAAGTAACATTTGTTCACATTTTATGTTTCTGTCCGGAACTCATGTATTTGTTATTTGCACACTATATTTCACAGGCTTTGTTTCAGGATTTTAAGAATGTTGAAGATCTGGCTGCAACAAAGGCCCCAGGCTCACACTAGCGATGTCAATGCTACTACTAAGTAACATGAGTACCAGCGCCCAACATAAGCTGCAGAATCTGAGGGGGAACCCCAGAAGACAAATTCAACGACACAAGCAGCAATCACCAGTGCAAATCAAACAATAGTTATAGATTGACACAAACCATTTTCTAACACTGTCAGGGTACAAACTAGGGCGGGTTTGTAACATGGTTCCAAGGGTCTCACTTATGACTCAAAACTGTCGGAACAGACATGGTAACATGAGCGCCAAAAGGCGAGCTTAACAAGTTTTACAGCTTAGTTGGCTGCCTGTTCTTCTTCTTGATCCCAGACTTGGAAACCTGGAGGCTGCGGTACACGGCGCTCAGCCTTGCAAGGGCCGGCTTGGTCAGATCAGGCCTGTAGTAGTTGTCGCAGACCTGGAGGATAGATGAACAACACATTATAAAGCCAATACGATTTCAAGGGATATCCAAATCAAAAGGTAATGAAATTTTCTTCCAATTAAACGCAATACAATAATGTGGATGAATAACATGAAAACTGATCTGACGGTAAAGCTCAGAAGCCAAGCGTAAAAATAATATTTCATCAGAGAACCAATTGATCGGTTGGTTTCCTTATGAGTTACGACTTGTCACAGCAACACCTTAAACCAGCAGTCAAACCAAAGCAACAGAAGGAAATAGTGTGTGTAATTAGTTAAGCTCAGAAGCCAAGCGTAAATGAATATTTCACTGAAAGAACCCAATTGATCGGTTGGGACTTCTGAAGTGTTACGGCTCATCACAGCAAACAAATGGGTCAGCAACAGAACACAAACACAGAAATAAAACAGATTCTGTAACTAGTTCTGCTCAGAAGCCAAGCGTAAAAGAATATTTCACTGAAGAACCCAATTGATCAGCTGGGTCCTCTGAAGTGTTACGGCTCATCACAGCAAATATTTGGTCAGCAGTTAAACACAAACACACAGATAAAACAGATTCTTTAACAAGTAAAGCTCAGAAGCCAAGCGTAAAAGAATATTTCACTGAAGAACCCAATTGATCAGCTGGGCCTTCTGAAGTGTTACGGCTCATCACAGCAAAAAATTGTTCAGCAACAAAATAAAAATACACAAATAAAACAGATTCTTTAACAAGTTCAGCTCAGAAGCCAAGCGTAAAAGAATATTTCACTGAAGGACCCAATTGATCGGTTGGGACTTCTGAAGTGTTACGGCTCATCACAGCAACAAAATACAAACACACAAGTAAAACAGATTCTCTAACAGTTCAGCTGACAAGCCAAAAGTAAATAAGTATTTCATTGATGATCCAATTGATCGGTTGGGCTTCTTATGA
This sequence comes from Triticum timopheevii, assembly GCA_963921465.1. Classification (NCBI taxonomy): domain Eukaryota; kingdom Viridiplantae; phylum Streptophyta; class Magnoliopsida; order Poales; family Poaceae; genus Triticum; species Triticum timopheevii. The sequence goes on from OY997262.1 coordinate 427,864,771, forward strand.
GTTACGGCTCATCAAAGAAAAAAAACATGTTGGCAACAAATCACAAACACAAAAATAAAATAGATTCTCTAACAAGTCCAGCTCAGGCTGGTTGTAATGGGTAGTATCATAAGTTAGTATCATGCATATGATACTAGTGTATGATACTACCTTCCTAATGCATAGTATCATATGGTAGTATCATAGATGACTTTATTTATTGCCATGCATGACACATACTAGTGTAGCATTTATTATGATACGGTATCATGATATGATACTCAACCCTCTCTTACTTCATTTAATTCTATGCCACCTCATCAAAGTTGCCTAGTTGGCATGCATGATACTAGCTATGATACTCCCATTACAACCAGCCTCAGAAGCCAAGCGTAAATTAGTATTTCATTGAAGGACCAATTGATCGGTTGGGACTTCTGAAGTGTTACGGCTCATCACAGCACAATTTTGTTCAGCAACAAAATACAAACACAAAAATAAAACAGATTCTCTAACAGTTCAGAAGCCAACCGTAAATTAGTATTTCATTTAAGGACCAATTGATCTGTTGGGCTTCTTATGAGTGACGACTCACCAAAGCAAAAAACTTGTTGGCAACAAAACACAAACACAAAAATAAAATAAATTCTTTAACAAGTTAAGCTAAGTAGCCAAGTGTATAAAATAGTATTTCACTGAAGAACCAATTGATCAGTTGGCTTTCTAATGTTTACGGCTCATCACAGCAAAAACATATGGTGGCTATTTAAACACAAACATACAAAAAAAATATAACCTAGCAGGTTCAGCTCAGAAGCCAAGCGTTAATAATATTTCATTGAATAACCAATTGATCATTTGGTATTCTTATTGTTACGGCTCATCACAGCAATACCTTGGCTCACCAATGAAACCCAAAGACCAAAACAGACTTAACTTGACAGAGATAGATCTTAAATCTTACAGTACATGTGTAAAGCATGTGAACAGACAAGAGGTGTAGCTTAGAAGCCAAGCATAAGTGCAATTCAATTACAAAAATCTGGGGTTAATACCTGGTTCTTGACAGACTTGGCCATCTTGCGGAACTCCTTGCGCATCAGAGTCTTGTGCTGGAGCTTGGCAGGGGTGTTCTGCTTCTTGGTCTTGGTGGTGGACAGGACGACAGCCTTGTCCTCTCCCGTTGATGGCTGGACCGCCACGGTCTTGCTGTTCGCCAAGCCTGAAAACCACATCAGCACCACAGCAGGTTAGCTCCTTGCAGACACACCCACAAACACATCAATCGGGTAAAAACAGTGCAAAGAGGCACGGACCGGAGAACTTGTAGGAGTGGATATTGTAGAGGTTGTTGGGCTCCTTGCTGAACTGCACCTTGGCGTTGCTGTTGCCGAACTGCTTGATCAAGAAGCAGTTGTTCTTCTTCACCAGCTCCCACACCAGAGACCCCGGAACGGTAGTCATTTCCCTTGGCCTGCATCACCAAAACAACAACCAAACGTCAGATCCTACAGCTAGCAAGCAGCACCAGTTGACAATAACCGTACAAAATCACGGCAGCATTTGACCATTTGAAGCAAAAATGGATGCTGATTGCAAGTGGAAAACATGGGTTGCAAAAAATATGCAGCACAAGCATCAGTGAAGCTTGAGCGTCCCATCGACTAATTACAAGTACGAACAGATCTCACTGGCAAGCGGAAATCATAGTGCGCTGTTCTAACGCGGGCTGGGATCTGGCCTAGGACGAGCCGCCTACGCAAAACAGCTAATAAATTTCACTCCAAACACTTCCAACGGAGATGCTATAACAGCGGACGAGATCAAGAACCGCGGAACCTAGAACCAGCACGGGTCTGACGGGGTGATACGGCGACGAATCTAAGCAGACGGCGATTCGAGAACCTAGATCTGTACGAGGGACATGAGAGGAGAACGGGATCCACCGCTTACCGGAGATGAGGTCGCCGCGGCGCCGCCTTGGTCTGCTCCGGTGGGTTGGGGTGGTGGTGGCTGCGGAAGGTTGGAACAGCTCGGAGCCCGGCGCTTTATACTCGGCGGCGGCTCATAAAACCCTAGGTTTGGTGCACGCTTTGTGTGATCGGTTGGGCTGGAGCCGCCAGCCCATTTTAGCTTTGAACCCACTAGAGTTGAAAGAGTACACTGAATCGGGCCGTTGTGAATACTAGCCCATACACATCGCATTACGATTGGCACAGCCCAAAACTAGGGAGCAACTAATTAACGAGCGCTCCTTCGGGAGCCTCGCAACGATCAGCGCCACTTGGCGCGCTCACAGTCATTCACCACGTGTCGCGCTCTGGGCGCTCCCTCCGATTTTTTTTTACGCATGCGTTTTCGGCTTCTTAAATGGTTTTTTTTTGTTTTTTTGACGTTTTGGTTTTTTACCGGTCTTCCCTAGCTTTTCGACCAAAAAAAATTGAAAAAAAATTGCGCAAAAAAATGCAAATTTTTTTCGCGAGAGGCACGGCCTTGCCTCTTAGAAACGAAAAAAAAATGTGTTTTTTATTTATTTTTTCTTTCGCGAGAGGCACGGTTGTGCTTTCGCGAGAGACACGGGCGTGCCTCTTTCGAAAAGGGAAAAAACGTGTTTTCTGTTTTATTTTCTTTCGCAAGGGGCACGGTTTTGCTTCCGCGAGAGGCACGGTTGTGCTTTAAACGTGTTTTCTATTTTTATTTTTTTTCACGAGAGGCGCGGTTTTGCTTCCGCCAGAGGCACGGTTGTGCTTTCGCGAGAGGCACGGGCGTGCCTCTTTCAGAAAAGAAAAAAAACGTTCGCGAGAGGCACGGTTTTGCTTCCGCGAAAGGCACGGTTGTGATTTCGTCAGAGGCACGGGCGTGCCTCTTTCGGAAAGGGAAAAAAACCCGTGTTTCCGGTTCTATTTTTTCGTCGGGTTTTTTATCCGGTTTTTTCGTGAAAAAAAGTTCGTCAAAACCTATCAACATGGGATCTAGTATTGAAGATCTCGACGCGAGGAATTCAATGGCGAAAGCGGTTCGAGATTTGGACGCACGATTTAAGAGATAAAACATTTTGAATAAACGAATCTACGAAAAAAGGTAAATCTCCCAGGTTGCGACAAGTGACGCACATGCAGCGCGCCACTTGTCACAACCTGGGAAAGTTGGAGTGGTCTCCGCAAGGAGTACTTCTTAATTAATGATTTCGCCAAAACTAAGCGCAGCCAGGTAATCCCTATTTCCAGATCCCAGGCCGCACAGGACCATGCCATGCAGAGCTGAAAGTGACTGATAGGCTGGTTGAATTATTCCACCGAGAGGAGATTTTATGGCGCCAAAGAGCAAGGCTTGATTGGCTGGCTCATGTAGACAAAAATACTTACTTTTTTTCATCTCAGAGCAAGCAGACGCCGAAGGAAAAAAATCAAATAAAAGCACTTCAACGTCCAGATGGGCAGATGACTGAGCATATCAGTGAGATGGATGCTGGAATTTTGTCTATTTTGGACTAGCCCAATAGCAGTTTCAGAAATTCTTAATAAATCCTAGAGGCCCACGCAGCCCATTCGTGCAAGGCAAGAGGTGAAACTAAAATTTAGTCCCACATTGCTAGTTTAGAGGGAGTTGGACCTCTTTATAAGGGATGTTTTTTCCCACATGTATGAGCATGAGAACAAGAGGGACATCCATGCGCGCTCCTCCGCCGCCGCCCGCCCTGCCGCGCCTCACCACGACGCGCCGCGGGTTGCGGGAATGAGCCGATGTCTAAATTTTTGCCACGCACGATGGGTATACGAACGGTCACACGGGAGCTGAAACGTTTTTGCTGTAGTGAAAATTGAATACGAACGGCGCACCTCTTCGCCTGCTGCCTGTTCGCTTCGTCTTCCTTTGTTGCTTCACCTCCCGTTGCAGCCTGTTCGCCACTCTCTCCTGTGCCTATATAACAAAGGTCGCTCCTCTCCAGAGAGACACATCAGAAAGACCATCTCCCTCTCGCCACCAAGTTCCTGAGCACTATGCTGCTGCTACGTTCTTCCCCATCCCTGCTTGCGGCCTGCACCGCAGGTTGGGACAATAGGCCTCCGAAACCGCCCTTTTGAGTCCTATATGGGAGAAGGGTGATAAGGTTTTTGGGGAGCGCTCCGCGCGACTACTGACTCCTTCGTTACGGACTCCGACGACTACTTCCCCGACGATGACTTCTTCCCCGACGTCGACAACCTCCTCGACGACATGGCTGGCGAGGACATCGACCCCAAGTCCAGCCCTTCTGCTGCTGTTGTCCCATATGTGTTCCTCCTCTTTCTATTAGAGGTCCTGCTACAGTTCCTTGTTCTAGTATTTTCCCTAGATATGTTAGACTCTATTTCATATATGCAACTTGCTATACTGTCTGCTCTAGATATGTTTAGTTATGGTTCATATATGAAGATGTTGTTTACCTTCTCTTTGTCAAATCGCATGGCTTGTTTTATCACTGCTATACTAGTCATGCTTTATCTAGTATTTCTGTTAATAAAATCTTTCGGTAAATTGCTCATATTTCCAACAATCCAAAAACCTTATGATAGGCAATTTACCTCAAGTGGTTTTGCTGCTTCCATGAGACCTCCTATGTTTGAGGGTATCCACTATAAGAGGTGGCGCGTGAGAGCAGTCTTATGGTTTCAAACCATGAGTTGCTATGACGCCACTCTTGGCAAACCTGAAGGAGAGCAAGATGCTCAACAGGCACAAGGTTTTTAGAAAATGGATACCTTGTTTAAAGCTACTCTCTTGAGTGTTCTTGGTGAGAACATAGTTGATGCTTATGCGTCAATTGATAATGAAAAAGATATGTGGGACGCACTCAAGGCCAAGTTTGGGGTCTCGGATGCTGGCACTGAGTTGTACATCATGGAGCAATTCTATGACTACAGGATGACTGGAGAGCGCTCTGTGCTTGAGCAAGCTCATGAGATACAGTCATTTGCTAGGGAACTTGAGCACTTCAATTGTATCCTTCCGGACAAGTTTATTGTCGGAGGTATCATCACTAAACTTCCTCCCACGTGGAGGAACTTTGCTACCTTACTGAAGCATAAGAGGCTGGAGTTTTCCGTACCGGATCTCATTGGTACTCTTGATGTGCAAGAAAAGGCGAGAGCAAAGGACAACCGTGCTTGAGGTATTGAGGGAGGTTCTAGTGCCAATCTGGTACAGAAGAAGAACTTCCAGCCCCACAAGTTCAAGAACAAGGGCAAGTTTGATGTGATGGTAAAGCAAAGTTTGATGGGAAGAACAAGGCTGTGCAGCACACGAACTTCAAGAAGAAGAATGACAAGAAGAAAGGTGTTTGTCATGTGTGTGGGGATCCTGATCATTGGGCTCCTAGTTGCCCTAATCGCTATGACAAGCGTCATCTTGGGAAAGGCGGCAAGACCGCTAATGTTGTCATTGGAGACACTGACATGAAGGATGCTGGGTATGGTATATTTGACATAGTTTTAAATAGCGCGCTAAGCATCTTAGCGGCGGACCTCTTCCAAATGCTATAGCGTGCTATAGCGCGCTATTTAAAATGTTTGTTTATTTGTTTGGACCAAAGTCTCTTAGCGCAAGACCTTTTGTAAACGCTATAGCGTGCTATAGCGGAGCTATAGCGGGCTATTTAAAACAGTGTATATTTCCCACTATTCTTTCAGTATGTCATTCTCCTGATTGGTTGATTGACACGGGTGCTAATGTGCATGTATGCGGTGATATTTCCATGTTTTTGTCTTATCAGACCGCAGGGACTTCAACCGTGCTGATGGGCAACGGTTCAAGTGCTTCTGTTCGTGGTGTTGGCACGGTCGATCTGAAGTTTACTTCAGGGAAGATCGTGCGGCTGAAGAACATGCATTATTGATATGTCTCCAGCGTATCTATAATTTTTTATTGTTCCATGCTATTATATTACTCGTTTTGGATGTTTATGGGCTTTACTTTACACTTTTATATCATTTTTGGGACTAACCTACTAACCAGAGGCCCAGCCCGAATTGTTGTTTTTTTGCCTATTTCAGTGTTTCGAAGAAAAGGAATATCAAACAGAGTCCAAACGGAATGAAACCTTCGGGAGCGATCTTTTTGGAACAAACGCAATCCAGAAGATTTGGAGTGGACGTCAAGCAGCAAACGAGGCGGCCACGAGGGTGCCCGGCGCGCCCTAAGGGGGTGGGCGCGCCCCCCACCCTCGTGGGCACCTTGTGGCTCAACCGACCTACTTCTTCCTCCTATATATATCCACGTACCCTAAAAACATCCAGGAGCACCATGAAAAACTATTTCCACTGCCGCAACCTTCTGTATTCGTGAGATCCCATCTTGGAGCCTTTGCCGGCACTCCACCAGAGGGGGAATCGACCATGGAGGGCCTCTACATCATCTCCAAGGCCTCTCCGATGAGTTGTGAGTAGTTTACCACAGACCTTCGGGTCCATAGTTATTAGCTAGATGGCTTCTTCTCTCTCTTTGAATTTCAATACAAAGTTCTCCTTGATCTTCTTGGAGATCTATTCGATGTAACTCTTCTTGCGGTGTGTTTGTCGAGATCCGATGAATTGTGGGTTTATAATCAAGTTTATCTATGAGAAATATTTGAATATCCTTTGAATTCTTCTATGTATGATTGGTTATCTTTGCAAGTATCTTCGAATTATCAGTTTGGTTTGGCCTACTAGATTGATCTTTCTTGCAATGGGAGAAGTGCTTAGCTTTGGGTTCAATCTTGTGGTGTCCTTTCCCAGTGACAGCAGGGGCAGCAAGGCATGTATTGTATTGTTGACACCGAGGATAAAAAGATGGGGTTTATATCATATTGCATGAGTTCATCCCTCTACATCATGTCATCTTTCTTAACGCGTTACTCTGTTCTTTGAATTTAATACTCTAGATGCAGGCAGTAGTCGGTTGATGTGTGGAGTAATAGTAGTAGATGCAAAATCGTTTCGATCTACTTTTTGCGGACGTGATACCTATATACATGATCATGCCTAGATATTCTCATAACTATGCACTTTTCTATCAATTGCTCGACAGTAATTTGTTCACCCACCGTAATACTTATGCTATCTTGAGAGAAGCCACTAGTGAAACCTATGGACCCCGGGTCTATCTTTTATCATATAAGTTTTCCATCTACTTTTAGTTGCATCTTTTACTTTCCAATCTATATCATAAAAATACCAAAAATATGTATCTTATCTTATTATCTCTATCAGATCTCACTTTCGCAAGTTACCGTGAAGGGATTGACAACCCCTTTATCGCATTGGTTGCGAGGTTCTTGTTTGTTTGTGTAGGTGCGTGGGACTTTTGAGGAGCCTCTACTGGATTGATACCTTGGTTCTCAAAACTAAGGGAAATACTTACACTACTTTGCTGCATCACCCTTTCCTCTTCAAGGGAAAACCAACGCAGTGCTCAAGAGGTAGCAGGAAGGATTTTTGGCACCGTTGCCGGGGAGGTCTTCGCTCAAGTCAAGACATACCAAGTACCCATCACAAACTCATCTCCCTCGCATTACATTATTTGCCATTTGCCTCTCGTTTTCCTCTCCCCTACTCCACCCTTGTCGTTTTATTCGCCCTCTCTTTCCCATTCGCCTCTCTTTTTTGCTTGCCTTTTTGTGTGCTCGTGTATCTTGTCGTCATGGCTAGTCCACCTATCCTCGTTATTACTCCCGAGCATGAAGTTCTCAATTTTAAACAAAGGGGGGAGAAAATCTAAAAGGTGCTTGGCATAGAATTTGCAATGCTCAAAATATATCTACTACGAAGCTCTCTACTTCCGTTCTTCTTCGCAATTTTTATGTAGGCATTACTCTTTGGAATAGATGCATCCTTGATACCATTACCGGAGAGGATTTCTTGGGTAGCCATCCTTTTGATGCTTATAATGCTATGTTAGATTTGTTTGGCCCACCACCTCTTTTGGTTAATGGAACTGTTTTAACTTTGGAACATGTGATGCAAAGGCTTGAAATTATAGAAAATAAAGTTGCCACTATTGAGTTGATTGAAAATTTGGACAAAAAGATCCACAACCAAATTACCCAATATGGATCTAGGGTTGGAATTACTTTGAAATTTTTTAAAGAGAAAGAACCTATAGTTAACGAAAGAATAGATCTGGATTCTAAGAGAATCGGTAAACTTGAGGGTATTATTACCAACTTAGGGGCGGCCTTTTCATTCGTGAAAAGTACTCCAACTCCTCCTACCAAAACTGCCAAATTTATTTACGTTCCTAAAAATAAGGGTGAATCTTCTAGTAAGGAAAATGCGGATCTCAAATCAATAAGTGTTCTCCCCAATTGTCTTTCTATCATAAAGGAACCTTTTGGTTCAAATGAATTTCTTGATTTCTTGCCTAAGAGTTTAATCATTTCTAAAAAGAAAGAAACTCCTAAAAAATATAAGTGCTCTATTGAATATTTGAATACCAAAGATGGCAATACTTAGATCTATTCTCGCTTTTATGCCTTGCTAGGGGCGTTAAACGATTGCGCTTGTTGGGAGGCAACCCAATTTTTTTTTAGTTCCTTGATTTTTGCTTCTGTTTAGTAATAAATATTTCATCTATCCTCTGTTTAGATGTGGTTTTATGTTTTATTTAGTGTTTGTGCCAAGTAGAACCTATAGGATCAACTATGGTGATAGTTAATTTGATTCTGCTGAAAAACAAAAACTTTTGCACGCATGAGCATAATTTTAATAAATCACAGAAACGTGCTTTTGCGTTGATTCTTTTTGAAGTAGATTAGTAGACAAATTGCCTAGGACTTCTATTTTTGTAGGATTTGTAGAGTTCCAGAAGTATTCTAAAGTTACAGATTTCTATAGACTGTTCTGTTTTTGACAGATTCTGTTTTTCGTGTGTTGTTTGCTTATTTTGATGCATCTATGGCTAGTATCGGGGGGTATGAACCATAGAGAAGTTGGAATACAGTAGGTTTAACACCAATATAAATAAAAAAATGAGTTCATTATAGTACCTTATGTGGTGAGTTTTCTTTCTTGCACTAACGAAGCTTATGAGATTTCCTGTTGAGTTTTGTGTCGTGAAGTTTTCAAGTTTTGGGTAAAGATTTGATGAACTATGGAATAAGGAGTGGCAAGAACCTAAGATTGGGGATGCCCATGGCACCCCAAGATAATCCAAGGACAACCAAAAGCCTAAGCTTGGGGATGCCCTGGAAGGCATCCCCTCTTTCATCTTCGTTTATCAGTAACTTTACTTGGAGCTATATTTTTATTCACCACATGATATGTGTTTTGCTTGGAGCGTCTTGTACAATATGAGTCTTTGCTTTTTAGTTTACCACAATCATCCTTGCTGTACACACCTTTTGGGAGAGACTCACATGATTGGGAATTTATTAGAATACTCTATGTGCTTCACTTATATCTTTTGAGCTAGATAGTTCTTGCTCTAGTGCTTCACTTATACTTTTTAGAGCACGGCGGTGGCTTAATTTTGTAGAAATTGTTGATCTCTCATGCTTCACTTATATCATTTTGAGAGTCTTCTAGAACAGCATGTTATTTTCTATGGTTATAAATTTGGTCCTAGAATGATGGGCATCCAAGTTGGGTATAATAAAAACTATCATAGGAAGTGAATTGGATGTTATGATCAATTTGATGCTTGATAATTGTTTTGAGATATAGAGGTGGTGATATTAGAGTCATGCTAGTTGGGTAGTTGTGAATTTGAAGAATACTTGTGTTTAAGTTGGCAAGTCCCGTAGCATGCACGTATGGTAAAAGTTGTGTAACAAAATTATTGCATGGAGTGCTCTTTTGATTGCCTTCCCTTGAGTGGAGGTCGGGGGCGCGCGATGGTTAACTCCTACCAACCTCCTCCCCTAGGAGCATGCATAGTAGTACTTTGCTTAGATGGCTAATAAAACTTTTGCAATAAGTATATGAGTTCTTTATGACTAATGTGAGTCCATGGATTATAAGCACTTTTACCTTTCCATAATTGCTAGCCTCTTCGATACCGTGCATTGCCCTTTCTCACCTTGAGAGTTGGTGCAAAATTCGCCGGTGCATCCAAACCCCGTGATACGATACGCTCTATCACACATAAACCTCCTTATATCTTACTCAAAACGGCCACCATACCTACCTATTATGGCATTTCCATAGCTATTCCGAGATATATTGCCATGCAACTTTCCACTGTTCCGTTCATCATGACACGCATCATCATTGTCATATTGCCTCGCATGATCATGTAGTTGATATCGTATTTGTGGCAAAGCCACTATGCATAATTTTTCATACATGTCACTCTTGATTCATTGCCCATCCCGGTACACCGCCGGAGGCATTCATATAGAGTCATATCTTGTTCTAGTTTTGAGTTATAATTCATGAGTTGTAAATAAATAGAAGTGTGATGATCATCATTATTAGAGCATTGTCCGTTATAAAAAAAGGCGGAAAAAAAGAAAGGCCAAATAAAAAAAGAAGGCCCAAAAAAAGAAATAAAAAAGGGGGACAATGTTACTATCATTTTCCACACTTGTGCTTCAAAGTAGCACCATGTTCTTCATATGGAGAGTCTCTTATGTTGTCACTTTCATATATTAGTGGGAATTTTTCATTTTAGAACTTGGCTTGTATATTCCAACGATGGGCTTCCTCAAAATGCCTTAGGTCTTTGTGAGCAAGCAAGTTGGATGCACACCCACTTAGTTTCTTTTGTTGAGCTTTCATACATTTATAGCTCCAGTGCATCCGTTGCATGGCAATCCCTACTCCTCATGTTGACATCAATTGATGGGCATCTCCGTAGCCCGTTGATTAGCCTCGTCAATGTGAGACTTTCTCCTTTTTTGTCTTCTCCACACAACCTCCATCATCATATTCTATTCCACCCATAGTGCTATATCCATGGCTCACGCTCATGTATTGCGTGAGAGTTGAAAAAAGCTGAAGCGTGTTAAAAAGTATGAACCAATTGCTTGGCTGAAACCGGGGTTGTTCTTGATGGGAGTATTTTTGTGTGATGAAAATGAAACATAGCCTAACTATATGATTTTGTAGGGATGAACCTTCTAATGCCATGATATTTTGAGAAGACATGATTGCTTTGTTAGTATGCTTGAAGTATTACTATTTCTTATGTCAATATGAACTTTTATTTTGAATCATTTGGATCTGAACATTCATGCCACAATAAAGAAAATTACATTGAGAATTATGCTAGGTAGCATTCCACATCAAAAATTCTGTTTTTATCATTTACCTACTCGAGGACGAGCAGAAATTAAGCTTGGGGATGCTTGATACGTCTCCAACGTATCTATAATTTTTGATTGTTCCATGCTATTATATTACCCGTTTTGGATGTTTATGGGCTTTACTTTACACTTTTATATCATTTTTGGGACTAACCTACTAACCGGAGGCCCAGCCCAAATTGCTGTTTTTTTGCCTATTTTAGTGTTTCGAAGAAAAGGAATATCAAACAGAGTCCAAACGGAATGAAACCTTCGGGAGCAATCTTTTTGGAACAAACGCAATCCAGGAGACTTGGAGTGGACGTCAAGCAGCAAACGAGGCGGCCATGAGGGTGCCCGGCGTGCCCTAAGGGGGTGGGCGCGCCCCCCACCCTCGTGGGCCCCTCATGGAACAACCAACCTACTTCTTCCTCCTATATATATCCACGTACCCTGAAAACATCCAGGAGCACCACGAAAAACTATTTCCACCGCCGCAACCTTCTGTATCCCGAGATCCCATCTTGGGGCCTTCGCCGGCGCTCCGCCGGAGGGGGAGTCGACCATGGAGGGCCTCTACATCATCTCCAAGGCCTCTCCGATGAGTTGTGAGTAGTTTACCACAGACCTTCGGGTCCATAGTTATTAGCTAGATGGCTTCTTCTCTCTCTTTGAATCTCAATACAAAATTCTCCTTGATCTTCTTGGAGATCTATTCGATGTAACTCTTTTTGCGGTGTGTTTGTCGAGATCTGATGAATTGTGGGTTTATGATCAAGTTTATCTATGAGAAATATTTGAATCTCCTCTGATTTTTTTATGTATGATTGATTATCTTTGCAAGTCTCTTCGAATTATCAGTTTGGTTTGGCCTACTAGATTGATCTTTCTTGCAATGGGAGAAGTGCTTAGCTTTGGGTTCAATCTTGCGGTGTCCTTTCCCAGTGACAGCAGGGGCAGTAAGGCATGTATTGTATTGTTGCCATTGAGGATAAAAAATGGGGCTTATATCATATTGCATGAGTTTATTCCTCTACATCATGTCATCTTTCTTACCGTGTTACTCTGTTCTTATGAACTTAATACTCTAGATGCAGGCAGGAGTCGGTCGATGTGTGCAGTAATAGTGGTAGATGCAGAATCATTTTTATCTACTTGCTGCAGACGTGATGCCTTGATATGTCTCCGTCGTATCTATAATTTTTGATTGTTACATGCCAATATTCTACAACTTTCATATACTTTTGGCAACTTTTTATACTATTTTTTGGGACTAACATATTGATCCAGTGCCAGTGCCAGTTCATGTTTGTTGCATGTTTTATGTTTCGCAGAAACCCCATATCAAATGGAGTCTGTTGAGGATATAACTACTGAGTGTAAACCGCCCAGGAGGGGCCGGTTCACGCTCAACTATATGAAGCCCATGAAGACAAGAAGATGGCGCTCTACAGATAAAGCTTAGAGGCCCAGAGCCCAGAGGCGGATTAGGACCCATAGTGGTAAACCGCCATAGTTGTGTAACTTGTATTGTAAGTTAGGGAAAGGGAGAGACCGAGCCGAACACTTGTATGAGTCGGCCTCGGGACTCTGTAAACCGGTCGGGCATCGACATGTGTATATAAAGGGACGACCCGGCGGCGGTTCAGGGACAACAGACAACAACTCGAGACCCAGGCAAAGCGTATTTGCTCCCAGGTCATCGAAACCCCAATAATTCCATCACAACTATACGTAGGCTTTTACCTTCATCGAACGGGCTGAACTAGTATAAAACTCTCGTGTCCCCTGTCCGGTTTAACCCCTTCAGGCTAATCTCGTTGCGATGGCTCCACGACTAAGTCCTTCCGCTAGGACATCTGACGTGATATTTCCACAATAGTTGGCGCCCACCGTGGGGCTATCGCATGATGGTTTCGAGTTCTTGAAGGGCAGCTTTGAAGGACTCAAAGGGTACGCGGTTGGCCGGATGACCAAGAGTCGTCGTGGCAAACTTTACATTGACGATGCAGGCTGGGGCCCCGAGGACGGCTCAATCGAGTACGGGTACCGGGTCCCCTTTGGCGGAATTCACATTTTCATTGGCAAGATCGGCGAACCGGGCCGTGAGCCGGACATCTCTACCGACATCGTCAAGACGGCTCAGTGTGCAAGTCCTGCCTGGGTTCAGCCTGCCATGAAGCGTGCGTTCGTGGGATTCATCCATGGAGCGGAATCTGAACCGGTGTCCGACGGTGAGACAGCCATCTACTCAGATGGCGAATCGTCCACTGGCGAAACCAAGTCGTTATACCAACTGCAAGATGGCCGGATTGAGGGATATTCTGATGGCGACAGTATTCCGGGTCCCCTTGAACCGCCAAACCGGGTTGCGATCTTCATGGCCGGTACACAGCCCACCGTACAATCTTCATCTACAGCGGCAATGGTCTCCAGATCGACAGCCGCGGCAGGAGGCCCGGCGCGCCGGCCGGCTCAAGTTCTTACTGGTTTACTAGACGATTTGACGGCATTGTTGACCACAGTAGTGACTCCAAAGACTCAAGTTCAGCATAATGTGGATGTCACGAAGCTAAGGGATCAGATAACTCAGGCTAAAGCAGACATGGCAGCTGTGGAGGCCAGGATGGATGAAGAGCGGGCCACTTTGGATGCCCAATCACAACTGATCCAGGCGCAGAATTACCGGCTTATGTTGGAGCAGAACGCGTCAAACGACATTATGAGAAGGAAGTACCGGTCTCGACTGCCGCAAATTTACGAGGGTCTGAATCTCTTCGGTACACCAGGAGCTGGGCCTAGCAATCTCGACCTGGGGCCGCGCTGGATCAGCCACGGGCGATGGACCCGCCTCGACGAACGGACAACCCGCCGCAGTATGTAGCAACACCGTCGGGTCACTTTTCCAGCCCTTTGGATAATATGATTGCGGCAGCATCACGTTTGGCGGCTATTCCAATGGAGGGTGATTCATTAGCAGCAATTGAGACTCGACAAGCCAGGGATCTTCTTCAAACCGCCGTGGTACAGCAACAGGCTTATTCCTACAGCCGGGACAAAATACATTCAACCCCTTGTCCAAGCAAGAGTTATAGTAGGCACAGAGATGAACTGGCCATGTCAGGCAGTGCGCGGCATCGTGATGCCCCTCGAGGGCCTAATCCGGCGAACAACGGTTTGAATGCTCAGGATGTGGTGGATAATGGCAGGGTGCGAAGGGAGGCTGCATTAGCAGCACAACACGCGGGTCGTCATCAACCCGCCCCGGTTCAGCCAGCGACGTCAGTAGAGAGAGGGACAGGGCTTACCTTCAGCTCTTGGGGAGTGCGGTGTCTCATCCCGGCTCTCCGTAATGTGCGGTTACCCAAAGATTTCAAAGGGCCACGCAAGGTGCCTAATTATACCACTGATCAGCCCCCTGAGGCGTGGGTTGAGAGTTATGAGATGGCAATGGAGATGCTAGATGTGGATGAAGCGGCGTGTGCAAAGTACTTCGCCATGATGCTAGAAGGAACGACTCGCACCTGGCTGAAGAGCCTGCCTGCTAACTCGATCAATTCATGGGATGAGTTGAAGGCCAAGTTCATAGCAAACTTCAAAGATACATGCAAGCAACCTATGTCCATTGTAGATCTAGCGGCTTGTGTCCAAGGATAGAATGAATCAACAAACCATTGGGTGCGCCGGGTTTCAGAAATTTTGCATTCATCCGGTCGTATCAATCCGGATACAGCAATTATGACGTTGGAAGGCAATTGCCGGTTTAAGTCACTAAAGATGAAGTTAGGACGGCTCAAGCGTCATTGCAATGATATGGGAACACTCATGGCGGCTCTGGTTAAGTATGCTAATTCTGATAATACCAAGGACCCTGACTCTGATGAAGAGAAACATGAGAAGGGAAAGAAGAATGCCGGTTCAAAGGGACAGCATAACCAGGCCGGCCACAGAAATAATGGTAAGCGTAAAGCGGACAATTCCGATTTTGTGGCTAACACCAGTATGCAGGGTAATATGCAACGCCGTAAGGGCAAACCGCCCCAGCGCGGTGGAGGAATGAATCTGGAACGCATGTTAAACCAGCCTTGCCCAAACCACGGGACAAAGGAGGCTCCGGCCATGCACCTTTGGAAGGATTGCCACATCATGAGGGAATTTAAAAACTCTGATCTTTTCCGGTATGATCAGGGTCCGTCTGGTGGTTCCGGTCCAGGATTTCATGGGCCGGGTTACGGTGGTGGCGGTTCAAACTCAGGGTTTCAGAATAATCAGGGCAATCAAAATAACCAAGGTGGTAACCATCAACAGGGTAATCAGGGGAATCAGCAGCAGTCGGGGTATCAGAGCAACCCAAAGCAGTTAAACAGTTGACAGTATCATGTCTTCACTACTAGCTTGTGCAAGCACGATCAGAAACTCCATAAAAGGGCAGTGAACTCTATTGAACCGGCGGTGCCCCGTTATCTACGCTGGTCTGAGCAGCCTATTGTCTGGAGCAGGGAGGATCATCCGCCCCGGGTTGACAATCCGGGTCACCTAGCTTTGCTGGTTGCACCACAGGTGGGAGGATATAAGTTTACCAAGGTACTCATGGACGGAGGGAGCAGTATCAATATTTTGTACTATGAAACCTTCCGGCGTATGGGGTTGACAGATAAGAATCTTAGACCGTCAAACACCGTTTTTAACGGAGTGGTGCCTGGTAAATCGGCTTACCCAGTTGGTAAGATAGCTTTGGAGGT
Organism: Triticum timopheevii; assembly: GCA_963921465.1. Classification (NCBI taxonomy): domain Eukaryota; kingdom Viridiplantae; phylum Streptophyta; class Magnoliopsida; order Poales; family Poaceae; genus Triticum; species Triticum timopheevii. The sequence continues at coordinate 427,880,734 of OY997262.1, forward strand.
GGTTTTTGGAGATGATCATGATTCAAGGTTCGAGACACTGACCTTTGAAGTGGTCAAGATCAGAAGTCCGTACCATGCTTTATTTGGACGACGGTTTATGCTAAATTCATGGCGAGGTCGTGTTATGTTTATCTGCAGCTCAAGATGCCGGGTCACAAAGGAACCATCACGATTCATGGTAGCCGTAAGATTGCTCTGGAATGCGAGGAAGGTGATGCGGCCTACGCCGAATCGGTTTGTGCAACGGAAGAGTTGAAGTTTTATAAGGACAATGTTGATCCGGCAGACATGACTTCTCTAAAGAAGCCCACCACAGAGCATGATCCGGCTTTGAAGTTTAAATCGGCTGATGAAACCAAATTGGTTGATTTTGTTCCTGGCGATTCATCTAAGGAGTTCAGCATCAGCGTCAACTTGGATCCCAAATAGGAAGGCGCACTCATCGAGTTCATCCGTGAGAACCGGGACGTCTTTGCATGGAAACCTTTGGACATGCCAAGTGTACCGAGGGAACTCGCTGAGCACACTCTTAATATTGATCCGAAGTTCAAACCGGTCAAACAGTTTCTTCGCCACTTTAATGAGGAACAGTGTAAGGCCATTGGGGAAGAGGTAGCCCGGCTATTGGCAGCAGGGTTTATCGTGGAAGTGTTTCACCCAGAGTGGTTGGCTAATCCGGTGCTAGTACTTAAGAAAAACGACACTTGGCGTATGTGTGTCGATTACACAGATTTGAACAAAGCTTGCCCAGCTGATCCCTTTGCCCTCCCTTGTATTGATCAAATCATTGATGCTACGACGGGTTGTGAGCATTTGAGTTTTTTGGATGCTTATTCTGGTTATCATCAGATCAAGATGGCAGTTAAGGACCAGGAGAAGACAGCTTTCATTACTCCCTTTGGAGCCTTCTGCTCTGTATCTATGCCCTTTGGGCTTAAGAGTGCCTAGGCAACTTATCAACGTTGTGTGCAGAATTGTCTTCATACTCAGATTGGGCGCAACGTTCATGCCTATGTGGACGATATTGTGGTCATGTCCAGGAAGGCAGAGACGCTCATATCTGATTTGCAAGAAACCTTTGATAATCGGAGAGTTTATAAAATGATGCTCAATCCATCTAAGTGCGTTTTTGGTGTACCGGCTGGCAAGCTCTTGGGTTTTCTGGTGTCCAACCAGGGTATTGAGGCTAATCTGGAAAAAATCAAGGCTATCACATCTCTGGCTAAATCGGCATGTATCAATGATGTTCAACGTCTGGCGGGTCGTATTGCGGCTTTGAGCCGGTTTATTAGCAGGTTGGGAGAAAAGGCAATCCCTCTATACCAGATGTTGAAGAAGACAGACAATTTTGTCTGGAGTGAGGCTGCTGATGCGGCGTTTGAAGACTTGAAGAAGCAGTTGGCTGAACCACCGGTTCTTGCCGCTCCAGTTGATAAGGAGCCACTGCTGTTATATGTGGCTGCTAATGCCCGAGTTGTCAGTGTCGCCATTGTGGTGGAGCACAAGGAGGCTAGGAAGGAATACCCGGTTCAAAGGCCGGTTTACTATATCAGCGAAGTGCTCATTGAGTCAAAGCAAAGATATCCGCATTGGCAGAAGCTGGTGTATGGGGTTTTTATGGCAAGTCGGAAGCTTAAACAGTACTTTCAAGGTCATCCCATCACAGTAGTCAGTTCTGCTCCTTTGGGGGATATAATCCAGAACAGGGAAGCGACTGGCCGGGTTGCTAAGTGGGCTATTGAGCTTGAACCACACGGTTTGAAGTATATGCCTCGAACATCAATCAAATCCCAAGCCCTTGTGGATTTCATCAATGATTGGACAGAGTTGCAGATACCGGAGGACAAACCGGACAGTACATACTGTACTATTCACTTTGACGGGTCCAGGCAATTGGAGGGCTCAGGGGCTGGAGTTGTCCTTACTTCCCCTTGAGGTGATAAAATTCATTATGTTCTTCACTTAATGTTCCCTTATACTAACAATGCAGCTGAGTATGAAGCTTTACTCCATGGTCTTCGAGTGGCTAAGGAGATGAACTTAAGCCGTGTACGGTGCTTTGGAGACTCAGACCTGGTATCCCAACAAGTTTCAGGTACTTGGGATTCCAAGGATCCACTCATGGCGGCTTACCGACCCGAGGTGGATATTGTTGCTGGTCACTTTAAAGGTTATCAGGTGGAGCACATTGATCGGCGCAAAAACGAAGCAGCTGATGCTTTAAGCCGGCTGGGATCTCAGCATAAACCGGTGCCACCCAATACATTCTGGATGTTTTGCATAACCCGTCGGTTCAACTACCTACAGAGGAGGACCTTGTTATTCCTGATCCGGAGGCGCAGTTGGTGGCCGCTTTACATATCATTCCGGATTGGACGGTTCCATACTTGGCATATATGAACCAAGGTGAATTACCAGATGATGAAATTTTGGCCAGGCAGATAATCCGGCGGTCCAAGTCCATGGTTGTTCACAACGGCGAGTTACACCATTGCAGTGTTTCTGGTGCATTCCAACGTTGTGTTTCTCCTGAAGAAGGCCGTGAAATTTTACGCGAGATCCACGAAGGAGACTGTGGTCATCACGCCGGTTCAAAATCCTTGGTGGCTAAAGCTTTTCGTCATGGTTTTTACTGGTTGATGGCTCACACTGATGCTGAGGACTTGGTAAGACGGTGCGACGGCTGTCAAAAATTCTCTCGACGAGCTCATGTTCTGGCTCAGGAGCTACGGATGATTCCTATCACCTGGCCGTTTGCCACTTGGGGGCTTGACATGGTAGGGCATTTCAAGCGATCCAAAGATAAGAAGACCCACCTGTTGGTGGCGGTTGACAAGTTCACTAAATGGGTTGAAGCAGAGCCAGTAAGCAAGTGTGACGCAGCCACGGCGGTTCAGTTCATCAAAAATGTGATCTTCCATTTTGGTTTTCCACATAGCATTATCACAGATAATGGCACGAACCTCTCTAAGGGCGAGATGGAGGACTTTTGTCAACGAGAGCACATCTGGCTTGATGTGGCGTCCGTGGCTCACCCCCAATCTAATGGTCAAGCTGAGCGAGCTAATCAGGAAATTTTGAAGGGTATAAGGCCCCGGCTTATGGTCCCTTTGAAGCGTACGCGGGGTTGCTGGGTGGAAGAACTACCATCTGTGTTATGGAGCATATATACCACCCCAAACCAGTCTACAGGTTATACGCCTTTCTTCATGGTTTACGGAGCAGAGGCGATACTCCCCAGTGATATTCGTCATGACTCACCTCGGGTTGCCAATTATGTTGAAGCGGACAACGAGCAAGCACGTCAAGAAGCACTGGACCTGTTAGATGAGAAACGAGACATGGGATTGGCTCGTTCGGTGGTTTATTAGCAAGACCTGCGGCGTTATCACAGCCGCCGGGTTAGGTCAAGAACTTTTCAAGAAGGTGACTTAGTGCTCCGGCTCATCCAGGATCAGACCGATATGCACAAGTTATCCCCACCTTGGGAAGGACCCTTTGTGGTCAGCAAGAATCTGCACAACGGATCATACTACCTCATCGACGTCCGCGAGCACAAAGACTCAAGCAAATCGGAGGAGCAGACCCGTCGGCCGTGGAATATCGCTCTTCTACGGCCTTACTACACCTGAGCCATAGGCTCTCACTATGTACATATTATGCCAATGTATATATTATGATCAATATAATAAACCGGCATCCTTTCTACAAGCAGGGCCTCTGCCATTCTTTCAATATTTCTTGGTTACAAGGGGGCTTCTACTTCCAAAGCGATGACCCGTTTTTGTCCATTAAACCGGCTATCATGCCATCATACAGCTTGGGAGCTTCACACCCAAGGGCCAAAGAGAGTTTTGTTGCTACAAGCACGACTCAAACATAGGCACCCATTGAGCACAGCTCACAAAGTTACTTGGGGGCTCTTTGTGTAAAGTAACAAAGAGTTTGAAAGGACCCTTGTAATTGGGTATCGACCCACGGCTTGGAAGCCTGGTGTATTCACCTAAAACCCCGGGTTAACCTGCCTTCATCAAGTAAGCCACTCCTATCCAGGTAATCCTGGCACGACCCGCCGAACATTTGACAAGTTACTCTCATTGAGACCCTGAACTTGTCAAAGTTAAAACGACGATTGGTTAGTTGGAGGCCCATCTTAAAAGGCTTTGTCAAATGGTTTAACTCAGCGGCCTGGCAGCCCACGAAAAGCCTCGAATTTGGGCCTGGTATCCCTCGAAAAGCCTCGACTACAAGTTTTTGTTCGCTTTCATTTTTGCAAATTTTATTCTTATTGGTCAACTTTTAAGGTAAACCGGCATCTCTTGATCCGGCCAGACTATATGTCTTCATCTCAACCCGGTGTTTCTTAACCCGGTGTGGCTTACAGTTATCTGTTAAAGCATATAATCAATGGTGAACCAACATCATTCAAACAGGTCTAGCATTGACTATACGTCGCCAAAATGATCATCCGGTGTTTATCAATACCCGGTATGACTTATTACGCACCAGCATAGCATGGTGGGTACTTTCCAACACCCAAAGTTTGGGTTTTCACCCTTACTAAACGAGTTGGTGGACCAACAACAGTGATTTAATATCATAGGTATGATATGATTCATATTTCAGTACTTTATAACCTTGGTTATGAGGATTCTGTTTCTGCATTGGGTCTCATAACCCGTCCGGTGGTAAACCGCCAGGACATGTTTAAGTGTTTAACATGCAGAAAGCAAGGCTTAAACAGGATACCAAGACAAATAAAGCATAGCAATATCATGCTGGATTAAAATATCAAGTAGCATTGCACAATGGCAGCAACTCAAAGTATGCCAACTAGGCTATTACAAGGCGTTTTAAGGCCCAAAATAAGTGATTGTTCTTTACACATAACACAATCTGTGAATATCAACCCGGGTGCCGGATTAAGACTCATCGCCGGGTTGACGAGAGGTTGATGGATCTTCTGGCGTCGGTTCAACCTCCTCCTCCCCATCTAGTGGCTGGAAGTCAACGGTGGTCCAGTCAATCCGGGTTAAAGCTTGAAAGATAGCCTCTTCACTTATAAGTTCGGATGGTTCAACGTTAGGGGTGTAAGTGTGCTTACGGATTGGCGGGATAAGATTTTGCACTTCCTTCATAGCAGTGTCAATCCGTTGGTTGTTTGCATCATAGAAGGACCGATGAACAGTCAAATTAGCCTCTTCCACCAATTGGCTGGCCAGCGGACGCATCTCCTTTTTCAGGGCTTTGAGGGCTTCATTATCAAATTCTGACCCGTTTTCTTGTTCACCGGGATAGCCCTTGGCAATATCAACTGGATCCAGGTCAGCTATCCATGCTTTGGCCCGAGTCAGTGCCAACAAAGCGCCAGCCCTGGCGGCAGATCGCTTCATTTCTTCTATCTGCGCTGGTGTCATCGACAATTTGGCTATTGTCTCCTTGATCAATGTTGGTGCCAGTTTGTTGTATGAGACTGCGCAGATAACTTGTTGGGCACCGGTATATAGTTGCTCTATCAACGTATATGTTGCCTTCAGCTTCATCCGCATGTCAGCACCCAGATGAGCAACACGGCTACCTGAAACGGTTTAAGAATTCACTATTAAACCGGATATTTTAGAGATGGATAATCAAGCTCTGTACACAAGGTACTTACCAAATATCGCAGACGTCATGGCATTTACTTGATGTTTCAACCCAGTTAGATCTTCTGCCATCGGTTTAAGAGCTGCCTCGACGTCTTCAGCCCGCTTCAACAAAGCAGCCTTTTCAGTTTCCCAGTTGGCACGTTCAGTCTTGAAACCGTCCTTCAGTTGTTCCATGGCTGTTAAAGCGCCTTTTAGCTCCTCTTTAGCCTTGGAAGTCTCTGCTTGCTGGGACTTGATATTCTCTTGAAGATCAGAAATTTGAGAACCTTGGTTGTTTATATCAGCCTGCAACAGTCAGATGATGAAGAGGTTAATATTTTTTCTCAAAAGTCCCAAGCATATAACAAGTTATACACTTGGCACTTGGGGGCTAATGCGGATTGCTTCTTTATGGCTAATTATTTGGAGTCCCAAGGATCACAACAAGTATTGATCTTGGCACTTGGGGGCTAATGTGTATTTGATCAGAAAATACATAGGCAAGAGAATTGACAAAATGTAGTATGGAACATAAAGTCCCGGTCTGTCTTCAAGAGACAAACCAGCCCTTGGGGGCTACTCAGTTGAAGTGTTCTTTATCCTAAAAGTCTCGGTTTGTCTTCAAGAGACAACCCGGCCCTTGGGGGCTACTATGAAGTGGATATACAGAACAAGAAAGATTAAAGTGTTGGGAAGATTACCTCATAGCGCTCCTTCATCATGTTCACTAAACCGGCCTCATAATCTCGGCTTGTGTATAGGCGGTTTAGGAATCCGGCATGAAGTTCCTGGGCAGTAAGGTTAACATAGCTGGATAAATTTGTCTTCCCTTTCCCCTTGCCCATAGCAACAAATTCTTCCTTGGCAGTATGCTTTGAGAAGGCAACTGAATTGCCTGGGACGGTGTGAGCAGTACCGGTGATAATAACATCATCATCACCACCTTTTGACGGGCTCGGCGGATTGACAGTAACCCTGGCTGGGCTCGGCGGATCAGCAGCTGGACTTGGAGGAGTAGCATGCGGGCTTGATGGATCAACATGGGTAGCCAGGTCAACTTCCGGCGGATCAGCATCAGTGTTTGGACCTTGTGGGGCAGAATCGTCCATGACAACAACATTCTCACTAGCATCTTCTGAGGTCCTGGCCGGTTCAACCTCGTCAGTGGGAGTAGTTGTTTTAGCCTTCTTGCTCAATCTGGTGTTGGCACTGCAAAATGGCACATAAACAGTTAATATGGTAAACCAATGCAAGAAGACAAAGTTAAACATTGTTATACTTACCCAGGGACGGTTTTAAGGGGAGGCATTTGGGTGGTTGATGAACCGCTAGAGGACGAGTTGGAAGTGGCCTGATAATTTGAGTCAGACGGATTAAGAGGGTATCGAAAGTAACCTACCAAGGGATAAGGTTTATTAAAAGAGCAAGAGACCTCTGGACGATGTTTCCGGTTTGGAGTATCTGGTAAACCGGAGGAAGTGACTTGTTGGTCACTGTGCCGGGTTGTGCGACAACCTTCATATTGCTGTGTCTTCAAAGAAAATTGTGGATCCAAATGATCAAGAGGGTGAGAGTATTTTACTTTCCGAACTGCACGGTGAAGTTTTTGAACCGGCACATGATCTGAATCGGAGGAAAGGGAGATTACCTCTACTTGGTCGGCACGACTGGCTTCCGCATCATCATGGTAATAATTGTTGCCAATAAGTTGTACAAAAAATAAGCCAAGGGAGTCAAGTTCTACCTCTTGATTCGATTGCTCGATATCTTCGGGCGGATCAGCAGACTCGGTGGTTTTCTTCTTGGCTGGTTTCTTCGTGACTTTGCTTTTGGCGCGAGCAGCCCTCGCCGGTTTATCTTGAGCTTTTCTCTTCCAGAAGGTATCTTTGGCTTGTGAAATTAAACAAAGGATTATTATAGCAGTGTTAAAGCGGAGACGGATCAAAAAGCACAAGGTTAAATTTTTTACCGCTGGCGGTTTGTTGGAGGCATAAAAAGGGTGCAACCCAGTTTTGCTGCATGCGGCGATCGGTTCATCCAGCATTTTCTTCACAGACTCAGTGACTTCATCATCAGTCATTTCTATTTCATTAAATCGTTGAGGATCGTTGGTGTTGCCGGTATATTCATGCATCAACCCGGAGCGGCGGCTTAAAGGTAGGATACTCCATGAAATCCAGCAGCGAACGAGGTCAACACAGGTTAAACCGTTGGCTAGGAGAGCCTGGAGCTTGGCGAGTTGAGGTGCATAAGCTTGTCGTTCTTTGGCGGTGAGTCGTTGAGGTAATGGGTGGCCGTTGCTAAGCCGGTGAGCACGGTAACCCGGCAGAGGGTTTTCTTCAGCAGGAGCAGTATTCTGACAATAAAACCATGTTTGGTTCCAATCTTTGGGGTGGTTGTGATGTTTGGCATGAGGAAAATTAACTTCTTTCCTTTTCTGAATCGACACTCCGCCGAGTTCAGTGTTGGGGCCGTCAGAGAATTCAGTTCGGCGGTTCAAGTGGAAGAAGTCCCTAAAGAGCTCAACAGACGGTTCTTCTTGAAGGTAAACTTCACAGAATACTTGGAAATTGCATATGTTTGACATAGAATTCGGTCCAATATCTTGTGGATGGAGTTGAAAGCTAGCAAGTACATCCCGGAAAAACTTTAATCCGAGAGGGCCGAATCCCCGGTCTAGATGTTGCATGAACACAATCACTTCTCCATCTTGAGGCTCAAGAGGGCATTCAGGGCCAGGAACTCACCAATAAAGGACATTATTGTGGGCCAAAGCGCCGGTCAAAACATATCCATTGAGCTGCGTCTCCGTAATCCGGGAAGGAACCCAGTTGCAAGCAGCGAATTGCTTGGTCATTTTGGAAAACAAACTGTAAAAGAAATGTGAAGGCCGGTTTACGGTTCAAGGTCGATGTGGGTTAACCGGTGTTAAACCGGGGAAGTTGATCAAGGCGTATATGTGAGTTAAACCGGAAACTACTACTCAAGTCAAGATGGCGGTTTAAGTGAGGGCTAATGGTATCTGGTGGATTATCAACTATTGAAGGTTAAACCGCCTGTAATGGAAGAGGCAGATTTGATATCTACTAAGTATTGCAGAAACAAGTTTCACAAAATGGTGATATAATTTTGGATCTACCGTGGTTCAGTAAAGAAATTTTCCTAAGCCCTACAATGGCGCTAAGCAGAACAGAGAAGGTCCAGATGGGATTTATACAGGAACAACAAGATGTTGTAGTACGGCAGATTAAAGCTATGGATCTACCGCAAAAGGAAACAGTCAGGCCTAGCTAAGATTCAGTAAAGATGCCAAGAGAAAAGCGGATAAGCATTGACGAACGTCGATGAGCAGGGAAGAACATGAAGCCTTAATGGAGATCTAGGGTTACAGGAAGAAAGCTTACTGGATTCTCAGGAGCAGCGGAGGAGAGTTTCGGATCTCTGGAAACGTTCAGGTTGATGCAGTGGCATGAGATGAGGCAGAGCTTCGAGGTCGACGGCGGCGGCGATACTTGAGTTCTTCGGGTCGCGAGGAAGAAGAAGATGAGAGGAGGCGAGGGGGAAAATGGAAGGACCCTCGGTCCTATTTATAAAGGCAAGAGGACAAAACGGCAGGCATGAAAATCGAGGGGCCTGGAGCGGCAAAAGAGGATGCAGCCGTCGCCTCGATCTTCGGGAATTAATTAAGAGAAGGGAATCTTCATAAATCTTTTTATGCAGAGATGACATCATGACGATTTACTGCAGTGTCAGAAGATGACGTCACAGCGGTTCACCAAAGTTTACAGGAAGATGACAATATGGCGGTTTACAAAAATCATTAGAAGATGCTCACGGAATTTTTCTAAGTATTGAAGATTGACATGAACAGGTTCAAATCAATCTGGGGCCTAATGTTGAGGATATAACTACTGAGTGTAAACCACCCAGGAGGGGCCGGTTCATGCTCAACTATATGAAGCCCATGAAGACAAGAAGATGGCGCTTTACATGTAAAGCTTAGAGGCCCAGAGCCCAGAGGCGGATTAGGACCCATAGTGGTAAACCGCCATAGTTGTGTAACTTGTATTGTAAGTTAGGGAAAGGGAGAGACCGAGCCGAACACTTGTATGAGTCGGCCTCGGGACTCTGTAAACCAGCCGGGCGTCGACCTGTGTATATAAAGGGATGACCCGGCGGCGGTTCAGGGACAACAGACAACAACTCGAGACCCAGGCAAAGCGTATTTGCTCCCGGGTCATCGAAACCCCAATAATTCCATCACAACTAGACGTAGGCTTTTACCTTCATTGAAGGGGCCGAACTAGTATAAAACTCTCGTGTCCCTTGTCCGGTTTAACCCCTTTAGGCTAATATCGTTGCGATGGCTCCACGACTAAGTCCTTCCGCTAGGACATCTGACGTGATATTTCCACGACAGAGTCCAAACGGGATAAAAACGGATGGTGTTGGGGATATAACTACTGAGTATAAACCGCCCAGAAGGGGCCGGTTTATGCTCATCCGTATTGAATCCCATGAAGACAAGGAGTATGGTGCTCCGTCATTGAAGCTTAGAGGCCCAGAGCCCAAAGGCGGTTTAGAGCCCATAAACGTAAACCGGCATGAGATGTGTAAACTTGTGTTGTAAGTTAGGAAAGGTAGAAACCGAGCCGGACACATGTATGACACGGCCTTGGTGTTCTGTAAACCGTCGGGCGTCAACCTGTGTATATAAAGGGATGACCCGGCGGCGGTTCAGGGACAAGAAACAACAACTCGAGAGATAGGTAAAGCGGATTCGCTCCCTGCTCATTGAGACCCCATCAATTCCACCACAACTGGATCGTAGGCTTTTACCTTCACCGCAAGGGGCCGAACCAGTATAAACTCCCCATGTCCTTTGTCCGGTTTAACCCCTTTTTGTTAATCTCGTTGCGATGGCTCCACGACTAAATTCTCTCACTAGGACATCTGACGTGTTAATTCCACGACAGTTGGCGCCCACCGTGGGGCTATCGCATGATGGTTTCAAGTTCTTAAAGGGGAACTTTGAAGGACTCAAGGGATACGCGGTTGGCCGGATAACCAAGAGTCATCGCGGCAAGCTCTACATTGACGACGCAGGCTGGGGCCCCGAGGCCGGCTCAATTGAGTACGGGTACCAGGTCCCCTTTGGCGGAATTCATGTTTTCATCGGCAAGTTCGGCGAACCGGGCCCTGAGCCGGACATATCCACCAACCTCGTCGAGACGGCTCAGCGTGCAAGTCCTGCCCGGGTTCAGCCTGCCATGAAGCGTGCATTCGTAGGATTCATCCATGGTGCGGAATCTGAACCGGTGTCCGGCGGTGAGACAACCATCTACTCAGATGGCGAGTCATCCACTGGCGAAACCGAGTCGCTGTACCAATTGCAAGACGGCCGGATTGGGGGCTGTTCCGATGGTGACAGTATTCCGGACCCCTTTGAACCGCCGAACCGGGTTGCGATCTTCATGGCCGGTACACAGCCCACATTGCAATCTTCATCTACAGCAGCAATGATTTCCGGATCGGCAGCCGGGGCAGGAGGCCCTGCGTGCCGGCTGGCTCAAGTTCTTTCCGGTTTGTTGGATGCTTGGACGACATTGTTGACCACGGAAGTCATCCCGGAGACTCAGGATCAGCATAACACAGAGGTTACAAAGCTGAAGGATCAGATAACTCAGGCCAAGGAGGACTTGGCGGCCGAGGAAGCCAGGATGACTAAAGAGCGGGTCGCTTTAGATGCCCATTCACAGCAGATCCAGGCACAGAATTACCGGCTTATGTTGGATCAGAACGCGTCAAACGAAGTACTGAGGAGGAAGCACCGGTCTCGTCTGCCTCCGGTTTACGAAGGAATGAATCTCTTCAATACACCAGGAGCCGGGCCAAGTAATCCGGCAGCAGTGAACCGGACCGAGGCACCTGGGACAGCGTCGGGTCAGCCACAGGTGACGGACCCGCCTCAATGAACAGATAACCCGCCGCAATACATACTGATGCTGCCGGGTCATTTCTCTAGCCCTTTGGATAACATGATTGCTGCGGCGTCTTGCTTGGCAGCTATTCCGATGGAGGGCGAATCGCTGGCGGCGGTTGAAACGCGACGGGCCAGGGATCTTCTTCAAACCGATGTGGTGCAGCAGCAGGCTTATTCCTACAGCCGAGACAGAATACATTCAACCCGTCGTCTGAGCAAGAGTTACAGCAGGCACATTGACAAACCGACTGTGTGAAGCAGTGCGCGGCACCATGACGCCCCTGAGGGCCTAATCCGGCACGCGGTGGTATGAATGCTCAGGATGTGGTAAACAATGGCAGAGCACGACGGGAGGCAGAGTTAGCAGCGCAGTTGGCAGCACAGTATGCAAATCATCAACCCGCTCCGGTTCAACTGACAGCATCAGTTGAACGGGGACTGGCTTTCCGCTCTTGGGGAGTGCCGTGTCTTATCCCAGCTCTACGTAATGTGCGGTTACCCAAGGATTTCAAGGGCCCGCGTAAGGTGCCTACTTATACCGCCGATTTACCCCCCGAGGCATGGGTTGAGAGTTATGAGATGGCAATGGAGATGCTGGATGTGGATGAAGCGGCGTGTGCGAAGTATTTCACCATGATGTTAGACGGAATGGCTCGCACTTGGTTAAAGTGTTTGCCCGTTAACTCGATCAGTTCATGGGGCAAGTTGAAAGCCCGATTTATAGCGAACTTCAAGGATACGTGCAAACAACCCATGTCAATCGTGGATCTGGCTGCTTGTGTTCAAGGAGAAAACGAATCAATGACTCATTGGGTGCGCCGAGTTTCAGAAATCCTGCATTCGTCGGATCGCATCAATGCTTATTCGGCAATTATAACATTGGAGGGCAATTGCTGGTTTAAGTCGCTGAAGATGAAATTGGGACGGCTCAAGCGTCATTGCAATGACATGGGAACGCTCATGGCAGATTTGGTTAAGTATGCCGATTCTGATAATACCAAGGATCCTGAGTCTGATGAAGAAAAGCCGGAGAAGGGAAAGAAGAATGTCGGCACAAAGGGACAGCATAACCAGACTGGCTATGGGAATAACGGTAAGCACAAAGCAGACAATAATTCTGATTTTGTGGCTAGCACCAATGCTCAAAGTAATAATCAGCACCGTAAGGGTAAACCGCCCCCATGGGGCGGAGGATCAGGGATGAATCTAGAGCGTTTGTTGAACCAGCCGTGCCCAAAGCACGGGACGCAAGATAAACCGGCTACGCATTTATGGAAGGATTGCTTCATTATGCGAGAGTTCAAAAATCCAGATCTCTTCTGCTATGATCATGGACCATTCGGCGGTTTAGGACCCAGGTTTCATAGACCGGGTTATGGTGGAGGAAACTCTGGTTCAGGTTTTCAGGGTAACCAAGGTGGACAGGGCAATCAAGGCAATCAAGGCAACCAAGGTGGTTATAATCAATAAGGGAATCAGCAACAGCAGCAGTCGGGTTATCAGAGCAACCCGAGGCAGTTAAATGGTGGACAGTATCATGTCTTCACTACTAGTCTGTGCAAGCGCGATCAGAAGCTCCATAAAAGGGCAGTGAACTCTGTTAAACCGGTGGTACCCCATTATCTGCGCTGGTCTGAACAACTAACCGTGTGGAGTCACCAGGATCATCCACCCTGGGTTGATAATCCTGGTCATCTAGCGTTGGTGGTTGCACCGCAGGTTGGAGGTTATAAGTTCACCAAAGTGCTCATGGATGGAGGGAGTAGTATCAACATCTTGTATTATGAGACCTTCCGGCGTATGGGGTTGATGGATAAGAATCTTAAACTGGCGAACACCGTTTTTCATGGTGTGGTACCTGGTAAATCGACTTACCCGGTCGGTAAGATAGCTCTGGAGGTGGTTTTTGGAGATAATCATGATTCAAGGTCCGAGACATTGACCTTTGAAGTGGTTAAAATTAGAAGTTCGTACCATGCCCTGTTTGGACGGCCGGTTTATGCTAAATTCATGGCAATGCCGTGTTATGTTCTGCAGCTCAAGATGTCGGGTCATAAGGGGACCATCACGGTTCATGGTAGCCGCAAGATTGCTCTAGAGTGCGAGGAAAGTGATGCGGCTTATGCTGAGTTGGTTTGCGCGACGGAAGAGTTGAAGTTCTATAAGGACAATGTTGATCCGGCAGATATGACTTCTCTGAAGAAGCCCACTACAGAGCATGATCCGGCTTTGAAGTTTAAATCGGCTGATGAGACTAAGTTGGTTGATTTTGTTCATGGCGATTCATCCAAGCAGTTCAGCATTAGCGTTAACTTGGATCCGAAATAGGAAAGTGCGCTCATCGAGTTCTGATACGTCTCCAACATATCTATAATTTTTGATTGCTCCATGCTACTTTATCTACTGTTTTGGACTATATTGGGCTTTATTTTCCACTTTTATATTATTTTTTGGGACTAACCTATTAACCGGAGGCCCAGCCCAGAATTGATGTTTTTTGCCTATTTCAGTATTTCGAAGAAACAAAATATCAAACGGAGTCCAAACGGAATGAAACCTTCGGGATCGTGATTTTCCAACCGAACGTGATCCAGGAGACTTGGACCCTACTCCAAGCAGTGCTCGAGGAGGTCACTGAAGGAAATATGCCCTAGAGGCAATAATAAAGTTATTATATATTTCCTCATATCATGATAAATGTTTATTATTCATGCTAGAATTGTATTAACCGGAAACATGATACATGTGTGAATACATAGACAAAACTATAGTCACTAGTATGCCTCTACTTGACTAGCTCATTAATCAAAGATGGTTATGTTTCCTAACCATAGACATGTGTTGTCATTTGATTAGTGGGATCACATCATTAGGAGAATGATGTGATTGACATGACCCATTCCGTTAGCCTAGCACTTGATCGTTTAGTATACTGCTATTGCTTTCTTCATGACTTATACAAAGTTCCTGCAACTATGAGATTGTGCAACTCCCGTTTACCGGAAGAACACTTTGTGTGCTACCAAACGTCACAACGTAACTGGGTGATTATAAAGGTGCTCTACAGGTGTTTCCGAAGGTACATGTTGGGTTGGCATAATTCGAGATTAGGTTTTGTCACTCCGATTGTCGGAGAGGTATCTTTGGGCCCTCTCGGTAATACTCATCACCTAAGCCTTGCAAGCATTGTAACTAATGAGTTAGTTATAAGATGATGTATTACGGAACGAGTAAAGAGACTTGCCGGTAACGAGATTGAACTAGGTATTGGATACCGACGATCAAATCTCGGGCAAGTAACATACCGATGACAAAGGGAACAACGTATGTTGTTATGCGGTTTGACCGATAAAGATCTTCGTAGAATATGTAGGAACCAATATGGGCATCCAGGTCCCGCTATTGGTTATTGACCGAGAATGGTTCTAGGTCATGTCTACATAGTTCTCGAACCCGTAGGGTCCGCACGCTCAATGTTACGATGACAGTTTTATTATGAGTTTATAAGTTTTGATGTACCGAAGTTTGTTCGGAGTCTCAGATGTGATCACGGACATGACGAGGAGTCTCGAAATGGTCGAGACATAAAGATTGATATATTGGACGACTATATTCGGACATCGGAAGTGTTCCGGGTGATTTCGGAGAAAACCGGAGTGCCGGGGGGGTTACCGGAACCCCCTGGGAGAGTTAATGGGCCACATGGGCCTTGGTGGGAAGAGAGAGGGGCGGCCAGGGTGGGCCGCGCGCCCCCTCTCCCTCTGGTCCGAATTGGACTAGGAGGGGGGGGGCGCCCCCCTTTCCTTCCCCCCTCTTCCCCTTCCTTCCCCCTCCTAGTAGGAGTAGGAAAGGAGGAGTCCTACTCCTACTAGGAGGAGGATTCCTCCTCCCTTGGCGCGCCCAAGGGGCCGGCCGGCCTCCCCCCTTGCTCCTTTATATACGGGGGCGGGGGGGGGGGGGGCACGCCATAGACACACAAGTTGATCTACGGATCGTTCCTTAGTCGTGTGCGGTGCCCCCCTCCACCATATTCCACCTCAGTCATATTGTCACGGAGTTTAGGTGAAGCCCTGCGCCGGTAGAACATCATCATCGTCACCACGCCATCGTGCTGACGGAACTCATCTCCGGAGCTCGGCTGGATCGGAGGCCGGAGATCGTCATCGAGCTGAACGTGTGCTGAACTCGGAGGCCCCGTACGTTCGGTGCTTGGATCGGTCGGATCGTGAAGACATACGACTACATCAACCGCGTTGTGCTAACGCTTCCGCTTACGGTCTACGAGGGTACATGGACAAACACTCTCCCCTCTCGTTGCTATGTCATCACCATGATCTTGCATGTGCATAGGAATTTTTTTGAAATTACTACATTCCCCAACAGTGGCATCCGAGGCTAGGTTTTATGCGTTGATGTTATATGCACGAGTAGAACACAAGTGAGTTGTGGGCGATACAAGTCATACTGCTTACTAGCATGTCATACTTTGGTTCGGCGGTATTGTGAGATGAAGCGGCCCGGACCGACATTACGCGTACGCATACGCGAGACTGGTTTCACCGTTACGAGCACTCGTGCTTAAAGGTGGCTGGCGAGTGTCTGTCTCTCTCACTTTAGCTGAATCGAATGTGGCTACGCCCGGTCCTTGCGAAGGTTAAAACAGCACCAACTTGACGAACTATCGTTGTGGTTTTTGATGCGTAGGTAAGAACGGTTCTTGCTAAACCCGTAGCAGCCACGTAAAATTTGCAACAACAAAGTAGAGGACGTCTAACTTGTTTTTGCAGGGCATGTTGTGATGTGATATGGTCAAGACGTGATGCTATATTTTATTGTATGAGATGATCATGTTTTGTAACCGAAGTTATCGGCAACTGGCAGGAGCCATATGGTTGTCGCTTTATTGTATGAAATGCAAACGCCCTGTAATTGCTTTACTTTATCACTAAGCGGTAGCGATAGTCGTAGAAGTAATAGATGGCGTAACGACAACGATGCTACGATGGAGATCAAGGTGTCACGCCGGTGACGATGGTGATCACGACGGTGCTTCGGAGATGGAGATCACAAGCACAAGATGATGATGGCCATATCATATCACTTATATTGATTGCATGTGATGTTTATCCTTTATGCATCTTATCTTGCTTTGATTGACGGTAGCATTTTAAGATGATCTCTCACTAAAATTATCAAGAAGTGTTCTCCCTGAGTATGCACCGTTGCCAAAGTTCGTCGTGCCCAGACACCACGTGATGATTGGGTGTGATAAGCTCTATGTCCATCTACAACGGGTGCAAGCCAGTTTTGCACACGCGGAATACTCAGGTTAAACTTGACGAGCCTAGCATATGCAGATATGGCCTCGGAACACGGAGACCGAAAGGTCGAGCGTGAATCATATAGTAGATATGATCAACATAGTGATGTTCACCATTGAAAACTACTCCATCTCACGTAATGATCGGTTATGGTTTAGTTGATTTGGATCACGTAATCACTTAGATGACTAGAGAGATGTCTGTCTAAGTGGGAGTTCTTAAGTAATATGATTAATTGAACTTAAATTTATCATAAACTTAGTACTTGATAGTATTTTGCTTGTCTATGTTTGTTTGTAGATAGATGGCTCGTGCTGTTGTTCCGTTGAATTTTAATGCGTTCCTTGAGAAAGCAAAGTTGAAAGATGATGGTAGCAATTACACGGACTGGGTCCGTAACCTGAGGATTATCCTCATTGCTGCACAGAAAAGTTACGTCCTGGAAGCACCGCTGGGTGCCAGGCCTGCTGCCGATGCAACTGACAATGTTAAGAACGTCTGGCAGAGCAAAGCTGATGACTACTCTATAGTTTAGTGTGCCATGCTTTACGGCTTAGAACCGGGTCTTCAACGGCGTTTTGAACGTCATGGAGCATATGAGATGTTCCAGGAGTTGAAGTTAATATTTCAAGCAAATGCCCGGATTGAGAGATATGAAGTCTCCAATAAGTTCTATAGCTGCAAGATGGAGGAGAATAGTTCTGTCAGTGAACACATACTCAGAATGTCTGGGTATAATAATCGCTTGATTCAACTGGGAGTTAATCTTCCTGATGATAGTGTCATTGACAGAATTCTCCAATCACTGCCACCAAGCTACAAGAGCTTTGTGACGAACTATAATATGCAAGGGATGAACAAGACTATTCCTGAGCTCTTCGCAATGCTAAAAGCTGCGGAGGTAGAAATCAAGAAGGAGCATCAAGTGTTGATGGTCAACAAGACCACTAGTTTCAAGAAAAGGGGCAAAGGGAAGAAGAAGGGAAACTTCAAAAAGAACGGCAAGCAAGTTGCTGCTTAAGAGAAGAAACCCAAGTCTGGACCTAAGCCTGAAACTGAGTGCTTCTACTACAAGCAGACTGGTCACTGGAAGCGGAACTGCCCCAAGTATTTGGCGGATAAGAAGGATGGCAAAGTGAACAAAGGTATATGTGATATACATGTTATTGATGTGTACCTAACTAGAGCTCATAGTAGCACCTGGGTATTTGATACTGGTTCTGTTGCTAATATTTGCAACTCGAAACAGGGACTATGGAATAAGCGAGCACTGGCCAAGGACGAGGTGACGATGCGCGTGGGAAACGGTTCCAAAGTCGATGTGATCGCGGTCGGCACACTACCTCTACATCTACCTTCGGGATTAGTTTTAGACCTGAATAATTGTTATTTGGTGCCAGCGTTGAGCATGAACATTATATCTGGATCTTGTTTAATGCGAGACGGTTATTCATTTAAATCAGAGAATAATGGTTGTTCTATTTATATGAGTAATATCTTTTATGGTCATGCACCCTTGAAGAGTGGTCTATTTTTATTGAATCTCGATAGTAGTGATACACATATTCATAATGTTGAAGCCAAAAGATGCAGAGTTGATAATGATAGTGCAACTTATTTGTGGCACTGCCGTTTAGGTCATATCGGTGTAAAACGCATGAAGAAACTCCATACTGATGGACTTCTGGAATCACTTGATTATGAATCACTTGGTACTTGCGAACCGTGCCTCATGGGCAAGATGACTAAAATACCATTCTCCGGTACTATGAAGAGAGCAACAGATTTGTTGGAAATCATACATACAGATGTATGTGGTCCGATGAATGTTGAGGCTCGTGGCGGATATCGTTATTTTCTCACCTTCACAGATGATTTGAGCAGATATGGGTATATCTACTTAATGAAGCACAAGTCTGAAACATTTGAAAAGTTCAAAGAATTTCAAAGTGAAGTGGAAAATCATCGTAACAAGAAAATAAAGTTTCTACGATCTGATCGTGGAGGAGAATATTTGAGTTACGAGTTTGGTTTACATTTGAAACAATGCGGAATAGTTTCGCAACTCTCGCCACCCGGAACACCACAACGAAATGGTGTGTACGAACGTCGTAATCATACTTTACTTCATATGGTGCGATCTATGATGTCTCTTACTGATTTACCGCTATCGTTTTGGGGTTATGCTTTAGAGACGGCCGCATTCACGTTAAATAGGGCACCATCAAAATCCGTTGAGACGACACCTTATGAACTGTGGTTTGGCAAGAAACCAAAGTTGTCGTTTCTTAAAGTTTGGGGCTGTGATGCTTATGTGAAGAAACTTCAACCAGATAAGCTCGAACCCAAATTGGAGAAATGTGTCTTCATAGGATACCCAAAAGAGACTGTTGGGTACACCTTCTATCACAGATCCGAAGGCAAGACATTCGTTGCTAAGAATGGATCCTTTCTAGAGAAGGAGTTTCTCTCGAAAGAAGTGAGTGGGAGGAAAGTAGAACTTGATGAGATAACTGTATCTACTCCCTTATTGGAAAGTAGTTCATCATGAGAAACGGTTCCTGTGATGACTACACCAATTAGTGAGGAAGCTAATGATAATGATCATGAAACTTCTGATCAAGTTTCTGCTGAACCTCGTAGGTCTACCAGAGTAAGATCCACACCAGAGTGGTACGGTAATCCTATTCTGGAAGTCATGTTACTTGACCATGATGAACCTACGAACTATGAGGAAGCGATGATGAGCGCAGATTCCGCAAAATGGCTAGAGGCCATGAAATCTGAGATGGGATCCATGTATGAAAACAAAGTATGGACTTTGGTTGACTTGCCCGATGATCGGCAAGCCATTGAGAAAAAATGGATTTTTAAGAAGAAGACTGACGCTGATGGTAATGTAACTGTCTATAAAGCTCGACTTGTTGCAAAAGGTTTTCGACAAGTTCAAGGGGTTGACTACGATGAGACTTTCTCACCCGTAGCGATGCTTAAGTCTGTCCGAATCATGTTAGCTATTGCTGCATTTCATGATTATGAAATTTGGCAAATGGATGTCAAGACTGCATTCTTGAATGGATTTCTAGAAGAAGAGTTGTATATGATGCAGCCGGAAGGTTTTGTTGATCCAAAAGGTGCTAACAAAGTGTGCAAGCTCCAGCGTTCCATTTATGGACTGGTGCAAGCATCTCGGAGTTGGAATAAATGCTTTGATAGTGTGATCAAAGCATATGGTTTTATACAGACTTTTGGAGAAGCCTGTATTTACAAGAAAGTGAGTGGGAGCTCTGTAGCATTTCTAGTTTTATATGTAGATGACATATTATTAACTGGAAATGATATAGAATTTCTGGATAGCATAAAAGGATACTTGAATAAAAGTTTTTCAATGAAAGACCTCGGTGAAGCTACTTACATATTGGGCATCAAGATCTATAGAGATAGATCAAGACGCTTAATAGGACTTTCACAAAGCACATACCTTGACAAAATTTTGAAAAAGTTCAAAATGGATCAGGCAAAGAAAGGATTCTTGCCTATGCTACAAGGTGTGAAGTTGAGTCAAACTCAATGCCCGACCACAGCAAAAGATAAAGAGAAAATGAAAAATGTTCCCTATGCTTCAGCCATAGGCTCTATCATGTATGCAATGCTGTGTACCAGACCTGACGTATGCTTAGCAATAAGCTTGGCAGGAAGGTACCAAAGTAATCCAGGAGTGGGTCACTAGACAGCGGTCAAGAACATCCTGAAATACCTGAAAAGGACTAAGGATATGTTTCTCGTATATGGAGGTGACAAAGAGCTAGTCGTAAATGGTTACGTCGATGCAAGCTTTGACACTGATCCGGACGATTCTAAATCGCAAACCGGATACGTGTTTTTATTAAACGGTGGAGCTGTAAGTTGGTGCAGTTCTAAACAAAGCGTCGTGGCGGGATCTACATGTGAAGCGGAGTACATAGCTGCTTCTGAAGTAGCAAATGAAGGAGTCTGGATGAAGGAGTTCATTTCCGATCTAGGTGTCATACCTAGTGCATCGGGACCAATGAAGATCTTCTGTGATAATACTGGTGCAATTGCCTTGGCAAAGGAATCCAGATTTCACAAGAGGACCAAGCACATCAAGAGATGCTTCAATTCCATTCGGGATCAAGTCCAAGTGGGAGACATAGAGATTTGCAAAATACATACGGATCTGAATGTTGCAGACCCGTTGACTAAGCCTCTCTCACGAGCAAAACATGATCAGCACCAAGACTCCATGGGTGTTAGAATCATTGCTATGTAATCTAGATTATTGACTCTAGTGCAAGTGGGAGACTGAAGGAAATATGCCCTAGAGGCAATAATAAAGTTATTATATATTTCCTCATATCATGATAAATGTTTATTAGTCATGCTAGAATTGTATTAACCGGAAACATGATACATGTGTGAATACATAGACAAAACTATAGTCACTAGTATGCCTCTACTTGACTAGCTCATTAATCAAAGATGGTTATGTTTCCTAACCATAGACATGTGTTGTCATTTGATTAGTGGGATCACATCATTAGGAGAATGATGTGATTGACATGAACCATTCCGTTAGCCTAGCACTTGATCGTTTAGTATACTGCTATTGCTTTCTTCATGACTTATACAAAGTTCCTGCAACTATGAGATTGTGCAACTCCCGTTTACCGGAAGAACACTTTGTGTGCTACCAAAGGTCACAACGTAACTGGGTGATTATAAAGGTGCTCTACAGGTGTTTCCGAAGGTACATGTTGGGTTGGCATAATTCGAGATTAGGTTTTGTCACTCCGATTGTCGGAGAGGTATCTCTGGGCCCTCTCGGTAATACTCATCACCTAAGCCTTGCAAGCATTGTAACTAATGAGTTAGTTATAAGATGATGTATTACGGAACGAGTAAAGAGACTTGCCGGTAACGAGATTGAACTAGGTATTGGATACCGACGATCAAATCTCGGGCAAGTAACATACCGATGACAAAGGGAACAACGTATGTTGTTATGTGGTTTAACCGATAAAGATCTTCGTAGAATATGTAGGAATCAATATGGCATCCAGGTTCCGCTATTGGTTATTGACCGAGAATGGTTCTAGGTCATGTCTACATAGTTCTCGAACCCGTAGGGTCCGCACGCTTAACGCTACGATGACAGTTTTATTATGAGTTTATAAGTTTTGATGTACCGAAGTTTGTTCGGAGTCCCGGATGTGATCACGGACATGACGAGGAGTCTCGAAATGGTCGAGACATAAAGATTGATATATTGGACGACTATATTCGGACATCGGAAGTGTTCCGGGTGATTTCGGAGAAAACCGGAGTGTCGGGGGGGTTACCGGAACCCCCCGGGAGAGTTAATGGGCCACATGGGCCTTGGTGGGAAGAGCGAGGGGCGGCTAGGGTGGGCCGCGCGCCCCCTCTCCCTCTGGTCCGAATTGGACTAGGAGGGGGGCGGCGCCCCCCTTTCCTTCCCCCTCTTCCCCTTCCTTCCCCCTCCTAGTAGGAGTAGGAAAGGAGGAGTCCTACTCCTACTAGGAGGAGGATTCCTCCTCCCTTGGCGCGCCCAAGGGGCCGGCCGGCCTCCCCCCCTTGCTCCTTTATATACGGGGGCGAGGGGGCACCCCATAGACACACAAGTTGATCTACGGATCGTTCCTTAGCCGTGTGCGGTGCCCCCCTCCACCATATTCCACCTCGGTCATATCGTTGCAGAGTTTAGGCGAAGCCCTGTGCCGGTAGAACATCATCATCGTCACCACGCCGTCGTGCTGACGGAACTCATCTCCGGAGCTCGGCTGGATCCGAGGCCGGAGATCGTCATTGAGCTGAACGTGTGCTGAACTCGGAGACCCCGTACGTTCGGTGCTTGGATCGGTCGGATCGTGAAGACGTACGACTACATCAACCGCGTTGTGCTAATGCTTCCGCTTATGGTCTACGAGGGTACGTGGACGAACACTCTCCCCTCTTGTTGCTATGTCATCACCATGATCTTGCGTGTGCGTAGGAATTTTTTTGAAATTACTACGTTCCCCAACAATCACGAGGGTGGAGGGCGCCCCCTGGACGCGCCCCCTACCTCGTGGGCCCCCTGACGCTCCACCGACATACTCCTTCCTCCTATATATACCTACGTATCCCCGAACGACCAGAACAGGAGCCAAAAACCTAATTCTACCTTCGTAACCTTCTATATCCACGAGATCCCATCTTGGGGCCTGTTCCGGAGCTCCGCCGGAGTGGGCATCCACCACGGAGGGCTTCTACATCATCACCATAGCCCCTTCGATGAAGTGTGAGTAGTTTACTTCAAACCTTCGGGTCCATAGCTAGTAGCTAGATGGCTTCTTCTCTCTTTTTGGATCTCAATACAATGTTCCCCCCTCTCTTGTGGAGATCTATTCGATGTAATCTTCTTTTTGCGATGTGTTTGTTGAGACCGATGAATTGTGGGTTTATGATCCAATATTATCTATGGAAAATATTTGATTCTTCTCTGAATTCTTTTATGTATGATTGAGTTATCTTTGCAAGTCTCTTCGAATTATCCTTTTTGGTTTGGCCAACTAGATTGGTAGTTCTTGCAATGGGAGAAGTGCTTAGCTTTGGGTTCAATCTTGCGGTGTCCTTACTCAGTGACAGAAAGAGTTGCAGGGCACGTATTGTATTGTTGCCATCGAGGATAACAAGATGGGGTTTTTACCATATTGCATGAATTTATCCCTCTACATCATGTCATCTTGCTTACGACGTTACTCTGTTTTTAACTTAATACTCTAGATGCACGCTGGATAGCGGTCGATGAGTGGAGTAATAGTAGTAGATGCAGAATCGTTTCAATCTACTTGTTTTGGACGTGATGCCTATATACATGATCATTGCCTAGATATACTCATAACTATGCTCAATTCTGTCAATTGCTCAACAGTATTTGTTCACCCACCGAAGAATACTTATGCTCTTGAGAGAAGCCACTAGTGAAACCTATGGCCCCCGGGTCTATTCTCATCATATCAATCTATATCACTTTATTTACTTGCTTTGCTTTTACTTTGCCTTTTACTTTTTACTTTGCATCTATCTATCAAAAATACCAAAAATATTATCTCTATCAGATCTCACTCTCGTAAGTGACCGTGAAGGGATTGACAACCCCTAAGTGTTGGTTGCGAGTTGCTATCGTTTTGTGTAGGTACGAGGGACTTGTGCGTGGTCTCCTACTGGATTGATACCTCGGTTCTCAAAAATTGAGGGAAATACTTACGCTACTTTGCTGCATCATCCTCTCCTCTTCGGGGAAATCCAACGCAGTGCTCAAGAGGTAGCAAGTTCATCCGTGAGAACCGGGACATTTTTGGATGGAAACCTTCTGACATGTCAGGTGTACCGAGGGAACTCACTGAGCACACTCTTAATATTGATCCAAAGTTCAAACTGGTCAAACAGTTTCTTCGCCGCTTTAATGAAGAGAGGCGCAAGGCCATTGGTGAAGAGGTAGCCCGGCTATTGGCGGCAGGGTTTATTGTGGAGGTGTTTCACCCTGAGTGGTTGGCTAACCCGGTGCTGGTACTTAAGAAAAACGGCACTTGGGTATGTGTGTGGACTACACGGATTTGAACAAAGCTTGCCCAGATGATCCCTTTGCCCTCCCTCGTATCGATCAAATCATTGATGCTACGGTGGGTTGTGAGCGTCTGAGTTTCCTGGATGCTTATCCGGGTTACCATCAGATCAAGATGGCGGTTAAGGACCAGGAGAAGACAACTTTTATAACTCCTTTTGGAGCCTTCTGTTACGTATCTATGCCTTTTGGGCTCAAGAGTGCTCAGGCGACTTATCAGCGGTGTGTGCAAAATTGCCTTCATAATCAGATTGGGCGCAATGTTTATGCTTATGTGGTTGATATCGTGGTGAAATCCAAGAAGGCAGAGACGCTCATAACTGACTTGCAGGAAACTTTTGATAATCTGAGGGTTTATAAGATGATGCTTAATCCAGCTAAGTGTGTTTTTGGTGTACTGGTTGGCAAGCTCTTGGGTTTTCTGGTGTCCAATAGGGGCATTGAGGCTAATCCGGAAAAGATCAAGGCTATCACATCCCTGGCTAAACCGGCGTGTATCAATGACGTTCAAAGACTGGCGGGTCGAATTGC
The DNA here is from genome assembly GCA_963921465.1 of Triticum timopheevii. Classification (NCBI taxonomy): domain Eukaryota; kingdom Viridiplantae; phylum Streptophyta; class Magnoliopsida; order Poales; family Poaceae; genus Triticum; species Triticum timopheevii. The sequence continues at coordinate 427,905,841 of OY997262.1, forward strand.
AGCATTGAGCCAGTTTATCAGACGGTTGGGGGATAAGGCGATCCCGCTTTATCAGATGATGAAGAAAATAGACAACTTTGTTTGGAGTGATGTTGCTGATGCGACATTTGAGGATTTGAAGAAGCAGTTGGCCGAACCGCCCGTCCTTGCTGCCCCCATTGATAAGGAACCATTGCTATTATACGTAGCTGCTAATGCCCGGGCTGTCAGCGTGGCTATTGTGGTGGAGCGCAAGGAGGTTGGTAAGGAATACCCGGTTCAACGGCCGATTTATTATATCAATGAGGTGCTTATCGAGTCCAAAGAGAGATATCCCCATTGGCAGAAGTTGGTGTATGGAGTGTTTATGGCAAGCCGGAAGCTTAAGCAATACTTTCAAGGCCATCCCATCACTGTGGTAAGTTCTGCTCCATTGGGAGACATCATTCAAAACAAGGAGGCAACTGGCCGGGTTGCTAAGTGGGCTATTGAGCTTGGGCCTCACGGGTTGAAATACATGCCTCGCACTGCTATCAAGTCCCAAGCGCTCCTAGACTTCATCAACGACTGGACAGAGTTGCAGGAACCGGAGGATAAACCGGATAACACATACTGGACTATTCACTTTGATGGATCCAGACAATTGGAGGGCTCGGGGGCTGGAGTTGTTCTTACTTCCCCTCGAGGTGACAAATTTTGTTATGTTCTCCGCTTAATGTTTCCCTGTACTAACAATGCAGCTGAGTATGAGGCCTTGCTCCATGGTCTGCGGATGGCTAAGGAGATGAACTTAATTTGGGTACGTTGCTTTGGTGACTCCGATTTAGTGGCTCAGCAAGTATTCGGTACGTGGGATTCCAAGGACCCACTCATGGCGGCTTATCGGCGGGAGGTGGACGTCATTGCTGGTGATTTTAAAGGTTATCAGGTCAAGCACATTGATCGGCGCAAAAATGAAGCGGCAGACGCTTTAAGCCGGCTCGGATCCCAGCGTAAACCGGTGCCGCCTAATGTTTTTCTGGATGTTCTACATAATCCGTCGGTCAAGATACCAACGGAGGAGGATCTGGCGATTCCTGATCTGGAGGCTCAACTGGTGGCGGTTCTTCATGCTATCCCTGATTGGACATTGCCGTACCTAGCATACATGAACCGGGGCGAGTTACCAAAGGACGAAGTTTTAGTCAAACAGATAATCCGACGGTCTAAGTCCATGACTATTGTCAATGGCGCGTTACACCACTGCAGTGTCTCAGGGGCGTTTCAGTGTTGTGTTTCTTCTGAAGAAGGCTGTGAGATCTTGCGTGAAATCCACGAAGGAGATTGTGGTCATCATGCTGGTTCAAAATCCTTGGTGGCTAAGGCTTTCTGGCATGGTTTTTACTGGTTAACAACTCATGCTGATGCGGAAGATCTGGTCCGAAGGTGTGACGGCTGTCAGAAGTTTGCACGTCGCGCTCATGTTCCGACTCAGGAGTTGAGGATGATTCCAATTACCTGGCCGTTCACAACTTGGGGGCTGGATATGGTTGGGCCTTTTAAGAGGTCCAAGGATAAGAAGACCCACCTCCTGGTGGCGGTTGATAAATTCACCAAGTGGGTGGAGGCAGAGCCAGTGAGCAAGTGTGATGCGGCCACGGTGGTTCAGTTCATGAAAAAGGTGATCTTCCGGTTTGGCTTTTCACACAGCATTATAACAGATAATGGCACGAATCTTTCCAAGGGAGCTATGGAAGAGTTCTGTCAACGTGAGCACATCCGGCTTGATGTGTCATCTATAGCCCACCCCCAATCTAATGGTCAAGCGGAGAGAGCTAATCAGGAAATCCTAAAGGGTATCAAACCCCGGCTTATGGTCCCTTTGAAGTGGACGCCAGGTTGTTGGGTGGAGGAGTTGCCTTCCGTTCTATGGAGTATTAACACCACCACCAATAGATCTTTGGGTTACACACCCTTCTTCATGGTTTATGGAGCAGAAGCAGTTCTCCCAAGTGATATGCGTCATGACTCGCCCCGAGTGGCAGCCTACGTTGAAGCGGATAATGAGAGAGCACGCCAGGATGCATTGGATCTGTTAGATGAACAACGAGATATTGCGGCAGCTCGCTCGGCGATTTATCAGCAAGACCTGCGACGTTATCAGAGCCGCCGGGTTAAAACAAGGACTTTCCAAGAAGGCGACTTGGTGCTCCGGCTCATCCAAGATCAGACTGACATGCATAAGTTGTCTCCACCTTGGGAGGACCCTTTGTGGCCAGCAAGAATTTGAACAATGGATCATACTACCTCATTGATGTTCGAGAGCACAAAGACTCACGCAAATCAGAGGAGGAGACTCGCCGGCCGTGGAATATATCTCATCTTCGGCCTTACTACACCTGAGCCACAGGCTCCTACTATGTATATATTTTTGACAATGTACATTTTATGATCAATAAATAAACCGGCATCCTTGCTAAAGTGGGGCCTTTGTCGTTGTCTTCTTATGTTTCCTTGGTTACATGGGGGCTCATGCTTACAAAGCGGAGTTTTCTAGTAAACCGGCTTATAAAGCCACAACAAAGCTTGGGAGCTTCACACCCAAGGGACCAAAGAGAGTCTGTTGCCACGCACAGCTCAAACATAGGTACCCATTGAGCACAACTCACAATGTTACTTGGGGGCTCTTTGTGCACAGCAACAAAGAGTTTGAAAGGACCCTTGTAATAGGCCATCAACACTATATAAAAAAGACACATCCGTGACATTTTGGGCCGAACGAAATTTTTTTCTGTCATACATATGACACTTCTATGACGATAATTGTGACAAAACCCGGTATCATCATAGATGTGGTGGGCTCCTACTTCTATGACAAAAAATCATGACAGAAAATGGGCTTTTCATCCTGGGTGGGCCGGAGATGCAGCTGCATGACATTCTTTGGGCTGTCCATGACAGAAAAAACCGTGGTAGAAGCGAGGGGGAGGAAAATTTCGGGGAGTTGCCGGTTACGATGGGTGGTCGGGGGCCGAGCGATGCGCGTTTCTCTCGTACACGTGCGAGGCGTTCGCTCTAACTGAACCTGAGCAAGGCGTTGGGCTCTAACTGAACCCGAGCGATTACACTACAGGCTACGCGTTACTGAACCCGAGCGATCGATCGATGGCTGTTAACTGAACCCGATGGAGCGATTCCTGCGCTACTGCTGCTAACTGAAGCCGATCGATTGGATGAACAGTGAGCATTGCGGGGGGGGGGGGGGGGTTGGATGAATAGTGAGCGGTGGCATTGCCTCTGGATGAACAGGAACCCGTGGTGTGGAGGGCTGGATGAACAGTAGACGGTGGAGGGGTGGCCGTGGAGGGGTGGTTGAACAGGACCCCGTGGTGTGGAGGGCTGGATGAACAGTAGATGGTGAAGGGGTGGCCGTGGAGGGGTGGTTGAACAGTAGCCGATGGAGTAGCGCGCGGTGGAGGCTGGATGAACAGGAGCCCGTGGAGGCTGGAGGAGGTCGACGGTTGAAATGAACAGTATCCCGTGGAGTCCCGTTTTGCGGTACGCCACACCCCTCCCGATGAACAGGACCCCCGTTTCGACTGTAGTGCTCCAACACAAGTCCGTTTCGTCCGTTTTGCGGTACGCCACACCCTTCCCGATCAACAGGACCCCCGTTTCGACCGTAGGAGGTCCGTTTCGTCCGTTTTGCGGTATGCCACACCCCTCCCGATCAACAGGACCCCCGTTTTGACCGTAGGAGGTCCGTTTCCTCTGTTTTGCGGTACGCCACACCCCTGAGGATCAACAGGACCCCCGTTTCGACCGTAGGAGGTCCATTTCCTCCGTTGTGCGGTACGCCACACCCCTCCCGATCAACAGGACCCCCATTTCGACCGTAGGAGGTCCGTTTCCTCCGTTGTGCGCTACACCAGGCCTCGTTTCCATTGCCTGTTACGTCCAAGCCCTCCTGATGAACACGACCATGCATTCCGTTCCGACCCAGCCGGTTGGCTCCCCATGAACACGACGACGATGCTGTTTCTCTGTTCCGACCCAGCCATGTACGTATGCGCAAGTAGGCGTACGAGACCCCGCCCGTATGTACACATACGTGGCCGTATTTTATTTCTTGCACCCTGGCTGTTGTACGTACGTGTACATGCTACGTGCGCGCCTCTACAACGACCAGTATGTACGTACACGTTCGCGACCAGAATGACAACGCTACATACGCTTCGACCAGGTGGGTCCTGCTACCTCATGAGCACTACGTTGGATTTCCCCGAAGAGGAGAGGATGATGCAGCAAAGTAGCGTAAGTATTTCCCTCAGTTTTTTAGAACCAAGGTATCAATCCAGTAGGAGGCCACACACAAGTCCGTCGTACCTACACAAAACGATAGCTCCTCGCAACCAACGCGATTAGGGGTTGTCAATCCCTTCACGGTCACTTACGAGAGTGAGATCTGATAGAGATGATAAATAATATTTTTGGTATTTTTGGTATATAGATGCAAAGTAAAAAGTAAAAGGCAAAGTAAAAACAAAGCAAGTAATAAAGTAATGGAGATTGATATGATGAGAATAGACCCGGGGGCCATAGGTTTCACTAGTGGCTTCTCTCAAGAGCATAGATATTCTACGGTGGGTGAACAAATTACTGTTGAGAAATTGATAGAATTGAGCATAGTTATGAGTATATCTAGGTATGATCATGTATATAGGCATTACGTCCAAGACAAATAGACCGATTCTGCATCTACTACTATTACTCCACTCATCGACCGCTATCCAGCATGCATCTAGAGTATTAAGTTAAAAACAGAGTAACGCCTTAAGCAAGATGACATGATGTAGAGGGATAAATTCATGCAATATGATAAAAAACATCTTGTTATCCTCGATGGAAACAATACAATACGTGCCTTGCTGCCCCTTCTGTCACTGGGAAAGGACACCGCAAGATTGAACCCAAAGCTAAGCACTTCTCCCATTGCAAGAACTACCAATCTAGTTGGCCAAACCAAACAGATAATTCGAAGAGACTTGCAAAGATAACTCAATCATACATAAAAAAATCAAAGAAGATTCAAATATTATTCATAGATAAGCTGGATCATAAACCCACAATTCATCGGTCTCAACAAACACACCGCAAAAAGAAGATTACATCGAATAGATCTCCACGAGAGAGGGGGAGAACATTGTATTGAGATCCAAAAAGAGAGAAGAAGACATCTAGCTACTAGCTATGGACCCGAAGGTCTGAAGTAAACTACTCACACTTCATCGGAGGGGCTATGGTGTTGATGTAGAAGCCCTCCGTGGTGGATGCCCCCTCCGGTGGAGCTCCGGAACAGGCCCCAAGATGGGATCTCGTGGATACAGAAGGTTGCGACGGTGGAATTAGGTTTTTGGCTCCCCTCCTGATCGTTTGGGGGTACGTAGGTATATATAGGAGGAAGGAGTACGTCGGTGGAGCAATAGGGGGCCACGGGGCAGGGGGCGTGCCCTAGGGGGGGGGTGCCCCCCACCCTCGTGACCGCCTCTGTTACTTCTTGGAGTAGGGTCCAAGTCTCCTGGATCACGTTCGGTGAGAAAATCACGTTTCCGAAGGTTTCATTCCGTTTGGACTCCGTTTGATATTCCGTTTCTTCGAAACACTGAAATAGGCAAAATACAGCAATTCTGGGCTGGGCCTCCGGTTAATCGGTTAGTCCCAAAAATAACATAAAAGTGGAAAATAAAGCCCGATATAGTCCAAAACAGTAGATAAAGTAGCATGGAGCAATCAAAAATTATAGATACGTTGGAGATGTATCAGGCATCCCCAAGCTTAATTCCTACTCGTCCTCGAGTAGGTAAATGATAAAAAGAGAATTTTTTGATGCGGAGTGATACTTTGGCATAATTTCAATGTAAATCTTCTTAATTGTGGTATGAATATTCAGATCCAAAAGATTCAAGACCAAAGTTCATATTGACATAAAAATAATAATACTTCAAGCATACTAATCAAAGCAATCATGTCTTCTCAAAATAGCATGGCAAAAGAAAGTTCATCCCTACAAAATCATATAGTTAGGCTATGCTTCATTTTCGTCACACAAAGATGTTCCCAACTTCTATACCCCCGATGACAAGCCAAGCAATTGTTTCATACTTAAATAATCTCAAAAAAAATTCAACCTTCACACAATACATGAGCGTGAGCCATGGATATAGCACTATGGGTGGAATAGAATATGATGATGGGGATTGTGTGGAGAAGACAAAAAAGGAGAAAGTCTCACATTGACGAGGATAATCAACAGGCTATGGAGATTCCCATTAATTGATGTCAACATGAGGAGTAGGGATTGCCATGCAACGGATGCACTAGAGCTATGAATGCTCAACAAAAGAAAACTAGTGGGAGTGCATCCAACTCGCTTGCTCATGAAGACCTAGGGCATTTGAGGAAGCCCATCATAGGAATATACAAGCCAAGTTCTATAATGAAAAATTCCCACTTAGTATAAAAAGACAACTTATGAGACTTACTACATGAAGAACAAGGTGCTACTTTGAAGCACAATATATGAGACTCACTACATGAAGAACAAGGTGCTACTTTGAAGCACAAGTGTGGAAAAAAGAGATAGTAGCATTGCCCCTTTCTTTTTTTTCTTTTTTTTCTTTTGGCCTTTCTTTTTTTTCTTTCCTTTTTGGGCAATGCTCTAATAATGATGATCATCACACTTCTATTGATTACAACATAAGGATTACAACTCGAAACTTAGAACAAGATATGACTCTATATGAATGCCTCCGGCGGTGTACCGGGATGGTGCAATGAATCAAGAGTGACATGTATGAAAATAATGCATGGTGGCTTTGCCACAAAAACGATGTCAACTACATGATCATGCAATGGCAATATGACAAAAGTAGTGTATGTCATGAATATGATGATGGAAGTTGCATGGCAATATATCTCGGAATGGCTATGGAAATGCCATGATAGGTAGGTATGGTGGTTGTTTTGAGGAAGATATAAGGAGGTTTATGTGTGATAGAGCGTATCGTATCACGAGGTTTGGATGCACCGGCGAAGTTTGCACCAACTCTCAAGGTGAGAAAGGGCAATGCACGGTACCGAAGAGGCTAGCTGTCGGTGTCAAAATCGGCGGATCTCGGGTAGGGGGTCCCGAACTGTGCGTCTAGGCGGATGGTAACAGGAGACAAGGGACACGATGTTTTTACCCAGGTTCGGGCCCTCTCGATGGAGGTAAAACCCTACTCCTGCTTGATTAATATTGATGATATGGGTAGTACAAGAGTGGATCTACCACGAGATCAAGGAGGCTAAACCCTAGAAGCTAGCCTATGGTATGATTGTTGTAATGGTTGTTCGTCCTACGGACTAAAACCCTCCGGCTTATATAGACACCGGAGAGGGCTAGGGTTACACAGAGTCGGTTACAATGGTAGGAGATCTACATATCCGTATTGCCATGCTTGCCTTCCACGCCAAGGAAAGTCCCATCCGGACACGGGACGAAGTCTTCAATCTTGTATCTTCATAGTCTTGGAGTCCGGCCGATGATGATAGTCCGGCTATCCGGACACCCCCTAGTCGAGGACTCCCTCAGTAGCAAAGGCGGAAAGGTAAAAGTACGTATAATCCATGGACTCAACATTAGTCAAAAGAACTCATATACTTATTGCAAAAATTTAGAAGTCATCAAAAATCAAGTACTACGCACATGCTCCTAGGGGGATAGATTGGTAGGAAAAGACCATCGCTCGTCCCCGACCGCCACTCATAAGGATGCACAAGCCAGGTACACTTCATGTTTCAAATTTGTTACACAACTTTAACCATACGAGCATGCTACGGGACTTGCAAACTTCAACACAAGCATTTCTCAAATTCACAATTACTCAACTAGCACGACTTTGATATTATCACCTCCATATCTCAAAACAATTATCAAGCATCAAACTTATCTTAGTATTCAACGCACTCAAAAGAAAGTTTCACATATCTTGAATACCAAGTATATTAGTATTAAGCAAATTACCATGCTATTAACGACTCTCAAAATAATCTAAGTGAAGCATGAGATATCAATAGTTTCTTTAAAACAAATCCACCACCTTGCTCTAAAATATCTAAGTGAAGCACTAGAGCAAAAATTATCACGCTCAAAAGATATAAGTGAAGCACTATGAGCAAAACTATCAAGCTCAAAAGATATAAGTGAAGCACATAGAGTATTCTAGCAAATTCCAATTTATGTATGGCTCTCTCAAAAGGTGTGTACAGCAAGGATGATTGTGGTAAACTAACAAGAAAATACGCAAATGATACAAGACGCTACAAGCAAAACACATATCATGTGGTGAATAAAAAGATAGCTGCAAGTAAATTACCGATGGAAGTAGACGAAAGAGGGGATGCCTTCCGGGGCATCCCCAAGCTTTGACTTTTTGGTGTCCTTGGATTATCTTGGGGGTGCCATGGGCATCCCCAAGCTTAGGCTCTTGCCACTCCTTGTTCCATAATCCATCAAAAGAATTCACCCAAAACTTGAAAACTTCACAACACAAAACTCAATAGAAATCTCGTGAGCTCCGTTAGAGAAAGAAAACAAAAGACTACTTAAAGGTACTGTAGTGAACTCATTCGTTATTTATATTGGTGTTAAACCTACTGTATTCCAACTTCTCTGTGGATTATAAACTATTTTAATATCCATAGATTCATCAAAATAAGCAAACAACACACGCAAAACAGAATCTGTCAAAAACAGAACAGTCTGTAGTAATCTGTAAATAACGCAAACTTCTGGAACTCTAAAAATCCTACCAAAATAGGAAGTCCTGTGCAATTTTTCTATTGAACAGCAGCAAAATGAATCAACGCAAAAGCACATTTCTGTGATTTAACAAAATTATATTCGTGCGTGCAAAGTTTCTGTTTTTTAGCAGAATCAAATCAACTATCATCATAGGTTATCCTATAGGTTCTACTTGGCACAAACACTAACTAAAAGATAAAACCACATCTAAACAGAGGCTAGATGGATTATTTATTCCTAAACAAAAGCAAAAAAAAATGGGTTGCCTCCCAACAAGCGCTATCGTTTAACGCCCCTAGCTAGGCATAAAAGCAAGGATAGATCTAGGTATTGCCATCTTTGGTAGGCAATCCATAAGTGGCTCTCATGATAGATTTGTATGGTAATTTTATTTTCTTCCTAGGGAAGTTCCATGCCCTTCTTTAAGGGAAATTGTAATCTAATATTCCCTTCCTTCATATCAATAATTGCACCAATCGTTTTAAGGAAAGGTCTACCAAGAATAATAGGACATGAAGGATTGCAATCTATATCAAGAACGATAAAATCTACGGGCACATAATTCTTATTTGCAACAATAAGAACATCATTAATTCTTCCCATAGGCTTTTTAATAGTGGAATCCGCAAGATGCAAGTTTAGAGAGCAATCATCAAAGTCACGGAAATCTAGCAAATCACACAAAGTTTTGGGAATAGTAGAGACACTAGCACCCAAATCACACAAAGCATGAAACTCATAATCTTTAATTTTAATTTTAGTAGTAGGTTCCCACTCACCGTAGAGGAGAATCTAGCACGGATTGCAACAAGGAAATACAATCAATTAAAGAGCAATTTTCATAATTAAATTCCTTGAGATGCAAAATAGTGGGTTTAGCAACATCTAGGTTTTTATTTCTTTCAATCCCACATTTATCAATTTCATCATCAAGATCTAGAAACTCCAAATTCTTAGAATGCCTTCTAGGTAAAGGAAGCTCATATTCAGTTTCATCAAGATTCATATTGCAAACCAAAGATTTAATGGGGGACACATCAATAACTTTTAGATCTTCATCTTGATTTTCATAGGAATTGGAAGAACACGGTTTAATAAAGGCATCTTTGGAAGCACGCATCCTAGCAGTTCTTTCTTTGCACTCATCAATGGAAATTCTCATGGCTTTTAGAGACTCATTGATATCATGCTTAGGAGGAATAGATCTAACCTTTAAAGAATCAATTTCAAGAGAAATTCTATCAACGTTCCTAGCCAAATCATCAACTTTAAGCAATTTCTCTTCAAGCAAAGCATTAAATTCTTTTGTGAATTCATAAACTCTTTAACACTACTCTAAAATTCAGAGGGCATCTTATTAAAATTTCCATAAGAGTTGTTGTAGGAATTTCCATAATTATTAGAAGGATTACTAGGATAAGGCCTAGGATTAAAATTCCCTCTATACGCGTTGTTTCCAAAACTATTCCTACCAACAAAATTCACATCCATAGATTCATTATTATTCTCAATCAAAGTAGACAAAGGCATATCATTGGGATCAAGAGGAGTATTTTTAGTAGCAAACATCTTCATAAGTTCATCCATCTTTTCACTCAAAACATTGATTTCTTCTATAGCATGCACTTTTTTACTAGAAGATCTTTCGGTGTGCCATTGAGAATAATTAGCCATAATATTATCAAGCAATTTTGTAGCATCACCTAACGTAATTTCCATAAACGTGCCTCCCGCGGCCGAATCTAAAAGATTTCTAGAAGCAAAATTCAATCCGGCATAAAATTTTTGTATGATCATCCATAAATTCAAACCATGAGTAGGGCAATTGCGAAGCATCAATTTCATTCTTTCCCAAGATTGGGCAACATGCTCATGATCAAGTTGTTTAAAATTTATAATATCGTTCCTAAGAGTGATGATCTTAGCGGGAGGAAAATACTTAGAGATAAAAGCATCTTTGCACTTGTTCCAAGAATCAATACTATTTTTAGGCAAAGACAAAAACCAAACTTTAGCACGATCTCTAAGTGAAAACGGAAATAACTTCAATTTGACAATATTGTTATCCGCATCTTTCTTCTTTTGCATATCACACAAATCAACAAAATTGTTTAGATGAGTAGCGGCATCTTCACTAGGAAGGCCGGCGAATTGATCTTTCATAACAAGATTCAGCAAAGCGGTATTGATTTCACAAGACTCATCATTATTAAGAGGAGCAATCGGAGTACTAAGGAAATCATTATTATTGGTATTCGAGAAGTCACACAATTTGGTATTATCTTGCGCCATGGCAACAAGTAATCCAACACACAAGCAAACAGAAAGGCAACGGGAAAAGGCAAACGGGAAAAAGAGGAGGAGATTGGGAAAGAGAGGGCGAATAAAACGGCAAGGGTGAAGTGGGGGAGAGGAAAACAAGAGGCAACTGGGAAATAATGTAATGCGAGAGATAGGGATTGTGATGGGTACTTGGTATGGTTGACTTGCTCTTTCGTGAGCCTCCCCGGCAACAGCGCCAGAAATTCTTCTTGCTACCTCTTGAGCACTGCGTTGGATTTCCCCGAAGAGGAGAGGATGATGCAGCAAAGTAGCGTAAGTATTTCCCTCAGTTTTTGAGAACCAAGGTATCAATCCAGTAGGAGGCCACGCACAAGTCCCTCATACCTACACAAAACGATAGCTCCTCGCAACCAACGCGATTAGGGGTTGTCAATCCCTTCACGGTCACTTATGAGAGTGAGATCTGATAGAGATGATAAATAATATTTTTGGTATTTTTGGTATATAGATGCAAAGTAAAAAGTAAAAGGCAAAGTAAAAACAAAGCAAGTAATAAAGTAATGGAGATTGATATGATGAGAATAGACCCGGGGGCCATAGGTTTCACTAGTGGCTTCTCTCAAGAGCATAGATATTCTACGGTGGGTGAACAAATTACTGTTGAGCCATTGATAGAATTGAGCATAGTTATGAGTATATCTAGGTATGATCATGTATATAGGCATCACGTCCAAGACAAATAGACCGAAACGAAATGATTCTGCATCTACTACTATTACTCCACTCATCGACCGCTATCCAGCATGCATCTAGAGTATTAAGTTAAAAACAGAGTAACGCCTTAAGCAAGATGACATGATGTAGAGGGATAAATTCATGCAATATGATAAAAAACATCTTGTTATCCTCGATGGCAACAATATAATACGTGCCTTGCTGCCCCTTCTGTCACTGGGAAAGGACACCGCAAGATTGAACCCAAAGCTAAGCACTTCTCCCATTGCAAGAACTACCAATCTAGTTGGCCAAACCAAACGGATAATTCGAAGAGACTTGCAAAGATAACTCAATCATACATAAAAGAATTCGGAGAAGATTCAAATATTATTCATAGATAAGCTGGATCATAAACCCACAATTCATCGGTCTCAACAAACACACCGCAAAAAGAAGATTACATCGAATAGATCTCCACGAGAGAGGGGGAGAACATTGTATTGAGATCCAAAAAGAGAGAAGAGGCCATCTAGCTACTAGCTATGGACCCGAAGGTCTGAAGTAAACTACTCACACTTCATCGGAGGGGCTATGGTGTTGATGTAGAAGCCCTCCGTGGTGGATGCCCCCTCCGGCGGAGCTCCGGAACATGCCCCAAGATGGGATCTCATGGATACAGAAGGTTGCGGCGATGGAATTAGGTTTTTGGCTCCCCTCCTGATCGTTTGGGGGTACGTAGGTATATATAGGAGGAAGGAGTACGTCGGTGGAGCAACAGGGGGGCCACGAGGCAGGGGGCGCCCTGGGGGAGGGGGGCGCCCCCCACCCTCGTGAACACCTCTGTTACTTCTTGGAGTAGGGTCCAAGTCTCCTGGATCACCTTCGGTGAGAAAATTACGTTTCCGAAGGTTTCATTCCGTTTGGACTCCGTTTGATATTCCGTTTCTTCGAAACACTGAAATAGGCAAAAAAAAGCAATTCTGGGTTGGGCCTCGGTTAATAGGTTAGTCCCAAAAATAATATAAAAGTGGAAAATAAAGCCCAGTATAGTCCAAAATAGTAGATAAAGTAGCATGGAGCAATCAAAAATTATAGATATGTTGGAGACGTATCATGTCCCGACTGTCAGGCACTTCCTTGCGTGCGAAAATGTAGCTGGTGGGTCCCAGCAGTCAGAGGGTGAATCATTTTTTTGCCCGAACGCACTTCCTTGCGTGCGAAGGTGTAGCTGGTGGGTCCCAGCAGTCAGGGGGGAAACGTTTTTTTCACGAAATACGGTGGCCCATCCGGTGGGTCCCCACTGTCAGGTGGAGGAATAATTATTTTCCGCGTAATAAGGAGGCACTTCCTTGCTGCGGCCGTGGACCCAGCTGTCAGCCTCTCCACATACAGTCCACGTCCGATGGAAGTCGTTCCTTGACCACGTTGACCACGCCGCGCCGAGAGCACCAGGGCGGTGGATGACGACGAGGCCTAGGAAGGGGACTACGGGGAGCCGGGGAAGACGCGACAGTGGAAGCCCGCGCCGAGAGGAGTACGAGGGTTCACTGGTTCGGTTGTGGTATGAGGCTGCCGTCGCCGCAGGGCCTGGCCAGCGGTGGGAATAGTAGGGGCCGGTGAGGCCTCCGTGGCAGCACATCCGGCCACAGGATGCAGGAGCATGCGGCACGACCGGCGCTACTTTGAGCGGCTGGAGCAAGAAGACCAGAGGTTGAAGAAGCACTACGGCCGTTGGATGGACATCGTACGGTCACTGGAGCTAGAATCGTTTATATTGACTAAGTTGACAAAGCCCTCCGTCCCCGTCAACTTAGTAGGCCCACAAGTCAGCCTCCCACCAAGGTGGGTCCCAGCTAGCAGGGGGGTATTCATTTTTTGTGCATAATAAGGAGGCACTTCCGGTGGGTCCGAGCTGACAGCAGGGGGAACGTTTTTTTCGCGAAATACGGTGGCCCGTCGGGTGGGTCCCAGCAGTCAGGGGCAAACGTTTTTTTCGCGAAATACTGGTGGCCCGTCCGGTGGGTCCCTGCTGTCAGGTGGAGGAATAATTATTTTCCGCATAATAAGGAGGCACTTCCTTGCGGCTGCCGTGGACCCAGCTGTCCGCCTCTCCACGTACAGTATTCTTCCAATGGAATTCGGTCGTTTACCACATTGACCATGCCGCGTCGAGAGCACCACGGCGGTGGACGACGGCGAGGCCTAGGAAGGGGACGACACGGAGCCGGGGAAGACGCGGCAGTGGATGCCCACGCGGAGAGGAGTATGAGGGTTCACTGGTTCGGCTGCGCTGCCGTCGCCGCAGAATAACAGGGGGTGTGGGTGAGTGGAGTGGAGGGATGGCCTGGCCAGCAGTGGGAGTAGTATGGGGGCGGTGAGGCCATCGCGGCATCACAGCCGGCCACGGGAGGCAGGAGCAGGCGGCACGATCGGTGCTTCTTTGGGCGGCTGGAGCAAGAAGACCAGAGGTTGAAGAAGCACTACGGCTGTTGGATGGACATCGTACGGTCAGTCGAGCTAGAATCGTGCATATTGACTAAGTTGATAAAGCCCTTCATCCACGTCAACTTAGTAGGCCCACTATACTAGGTCCCAGCTAGCAGGGGGAGTATTCTTTTTTTGGGGCGTAATAAGGAGGCACTTCCTTGCGTGCGAAGATATAGCTGGTGGGTCCGAGCTGTCAGCGGCGGTAACGTTTTTTGCAAAATACAGAGGCCCTTTCAGTGGGTCCCAGATGTCAGGTGGAGGAATCTTTATTTTGCGCGTAATAAGGAGGTATTTCCTCGCGTGCGGCCATGGACCCAGCTGTCAGCCTCTCCACGTACAGTCCACTTCCGATGGATGTCGTTCATTGACCACTTTGACCAGGCCGCGCCGAGAGCACCAGGGCAGTGGACGACGGCGAGGCCTAGGAAGGGAATGACACGGAGCCAGGGAATACTCAGCACTTATTTCCCACGCAGAGGAGTACGAGGGTTTACTGGTTCGTCTGCCGTCGCCGGAGAATAACAACATGTGTGGGACTGAGGGTGAGTAGAGGGATAGCTAGGCCAGTGATGGGAGTACGGTGGGGCGGTGAGGCCTGCGTGGCAGCACAGCCGGCCGCGGGGAGGAGGGAGCAGGCAGTCCTGCCGGCGCTTGTTTGAGCTGCTGGAGCAGGAAGAGCAGAGATTGAAGAAGCACGATAGCCGTTGGATGGACATCCAGCAGTATACATGCCATCTGTGGAAAGCCTCAAATCTGTGGAAAACAGCATACAACCCATCTGCCATTATTTCAAATAGTTTACAGCCCATTTGCTAATTCTTACGGGTTTTTTTGGAGCCCATATTCTTTTTGTTAGCATTACAGCCCATATTGTGGCCACGGTTAAAAAATTATACGAAATTTTGCATATGTCGGTGCGGTCTGAACTGTTTTTAATCCCGAAATTTCGAGTCACATTCAGACTGATTTTAAAAATAAATGTATATCAATATAAAATCCAATAAATTGTCCGTGCATAAAAATCAATGCAATTTAAAATCTCGAAATAAAAAAAAGGATATTTGAAACTAATTGCCGGTTTGATGTGTTTTAAAAATGTACAGCCCATTTCTCATTACTGATAGGCCATTTTCTCGGCCAGCCGAATGAAGCTCTCCTCGTCTAGCCCAACAGGCCTGATAAAGTAACTTACTTGACAAATCACAAAAAAACTGGGCTAGCCATTTTCAAAAAGAAAAAAAAGACTACTGGGTAGGTCTGTGGTAAACATAAAAGAAAAGGTTGTCTAGACAGGCCAGAGTGTCCCGCACAGCCCAGTTGACACCCTGCTTCTATCTCAAAAACAAATTAGATAAATGCCACTCCAATTATGGTGATTCATAAAAATGCCACTGCAATTTCCAAACTTTGAAAAATGCCACTGCAATTTTTGCAAACTTTGAAAAACGCCACTGCAGTTTGCAAACTTTGAAAAACGCCACTCGAGACTTCAAAAAATGCCACTAGAAATGGCATGAAATGGCATTTTTCAAAGTTTGGAAATTGCAGTGGCATTTCTCGGAGGCATTTATCAAATTAACCCAAAACAAAAATAACTGGGCGAGCTGCTGGGTCCCTGGTGTCAGCCACTCGTTGTGCAATTCTCTCGTTTATTGACTACGTTGACAATGGCATGGGACCCAGATGTCAGAAATCCACTAGGAGGAGCCATTTTTTTATTGGCTTGTAAGGAGGCACTTGCTTGCGTACTGCCATGACCTTGGCGGGTCTCTGCTGTCATCCTCTCCACGTACAATCATCTCCTGATTGTGTATGCATCAACTTGCTAGGCCCACAAGTCAGCCTCTAAACCCGTGGAGGACAAATACAACCCATTTAAAAAAATAACAGCCCATTCCATACGTTCAAATGGAAAGTTCAACATTCAGAGCAAAGTAACAGGTCTGATCCACATATAGAGTACTGAACTTCCACGTTGACAACCATCATAGCCAAGTTAACTATCTACTCCCACTAGACAAGTACTAACTTACTCTTAGCTAAATAGACGATGTCGGCGGTACACGCTAAACGCCGGCACCGGCGTCCTGCGCCTCGCCTCGGACTTGCCAGAGGTGCGGTAGGGCGCGTTGCTCGCGCGCGTTGGCCCTTTCCATGCCGGCGTAGTCCACCAAAGCTTCGGCTTCCAAGCGGGAAACCCACTTGATGAGATGGTAGTAAAAATCGGCGTCACAAACGCGTGCGTGCCCGGCAGCCTCCAGGGCTATTTGCCAGGCGCCGGCCTCCACGTAGTCGCCCAGTTGCGGGCGCTCTGCTCGCGACTTAGAGCGTCGGTGCGCTGCTGCTCCATGTCCTGCTGGCGGCGCAAATTGGCGATACGCTGCTCCTCCGCCAGGCGGTCGCGCTCCAACAACTCCTGCTCCTCCGTCATGCGGTCGCGCTCCAACAACTCCTCGATCTGCGCATTGCCATCTAAAGACAGATAGAATGCCTCCTCCCTCCGTCTGCCTTCCGGTGAAAAACCGATCACTAGTTCCGGCGGTGACCGCCTCCGGCGGCGCCTACCGCGGACGGGCGGGGGCATGGCGGACGTGGCGAGCGACGTCGGGCCGGTGGGGGCTTATGAGGATATGGCGAGTTGGGTCACGGTGGCACTGGAGAAGGCCGGGAAACAGTACTTATAGGGGGAAGGTAGCGCGATGGTCATCGGAATTCAATGCATAATGGCTTAGCGCGCCAGCTTGCCATGGAAAACTAGGGAAGCTGAAATTATGACTGTGTCGTTCCGTCCCATCTGGGTCGCACGCCGGCATGGCGGTCAAACGAGTGCACTCGAATCATCTCCCTCCTTGTCAATAATGATTTCACGGATTTAAAAATCCCGCAACAATTAAAGCGTATCTTTTTCGCATCAGTTAGCTGCCTTAATTACGGACAGCTGCATGCCGGCACTCAGAATCGCTCGCAGGCAGTACACGAAGCAGCATGCAACGAGTCGCAGCCGAGGGCACGCATGCAGCCACTTAAATCGCTAGAATTAATTAGGCTTAAACTTCTGCATGCCGTTAATTATTGCCATGCCTTGGTCTTGCTGCTTTGCTCACGGGACTAATAAACCCGGACGGAGGGAGTACCTTGGTTGGTGAGAGGTTTGAATTAAGCCCTGCAAACCGGAAAGGAGGTACTAGTACGTGCGTGATCCGTTATTTATTCGTGTAGGATCGAGTAGGTCGTTTCTTGAATTGAGCCCTGCAAACCGGAAAGGAGGTAGTACGTGCGTGATACGCTATTTATCCGTGTAGGATCGATAGTGTAGCTTGCCAGTTTTGTCAGAGGTAGGCATTTTTATCCGTGTAGGATCGGTAGTGTAGCTTGTCAGTTTCTTCAGAGGTAGGCATTTTTATTCAAAAAACTGCCACTTCGCATCTTGCGTCGCAAATAAAACTGCCAGGAGTGCATTTGTAGGCTAGCTAGTGATCGATCAGTAACTTGTAAACACTGAGTGAACAGAAATAAGTAACTGTTAATGCATCTCAATGATTCACAGATCATATACAAATATGTAGCTCCAAAAGCAAAGATCAGCCACTTCGGATCTTGTGTCGCAACTAAAACTAACTAGTACGATTCCCATACATAAGATCAACATGTTAATGCATCTCAATGATTCACAGATCATATACAAATATGTAGCTCCAAAAGCAAAGATCTAGAAAAAACATCTGTTCTTCCTACTAACATGGATGCTTCTCTTGGCCAACATTCAGTACAGACTGAAAGAAAAATTTGTTTGTGAAGTCTACAATTCCTCTTGCAAACGTAAGTGGTTTCACCAACAGCTGGAATCATGAGAATGAACCACACATGATGGAGGAACATCCACTGCAATATGATTTGGTCTTCTCTCAATCACACCGCGAGACTATTTTCGGAATACAAACTTTAACTTAGGGAAAATGATGCCCATTGTATAATCAGACCAAAGCAATGAAGCACCAAGTGTTGGCCAGTAAAAAAAACATGCTCCTAATGTTGAACCAGTTGGACTTTTTGTGCAGCTCCACTAAAATCGAGCATCTCTGTTTGCATAGATATTGAAAGTGTGATTACTATAAAAGTGGCACTAGTTGAAGTATAGACTCACAAATATAAGCATTCCAATTTCTTAATGGGAAAAGGTAGCAAGACTGTTTCTAACCACCTATTTGAAGGAATAAATAAAGCATACATAGTTTTTTCTGAAAAACTGAGCCATTCCTGACCTTTCCTCTTCTTTTAAGCAATTTTGTGCAGTTCTACTAAAATAAAATGCCATCACCGCCTTGACAATTTAGTGACACTGTACAAAAGGAAATGACTTAACATTACATCATGATGTCGGGTATGTAGTAGACAGGCATTAGAGACAAACATACAGACCTCCTCCGATAACATAATGAACATTAATTTTAACAAAGGTGTGACTAGCTTTACCGGGATAATTTGAGTGAACTCTACACCCTCTGTTCCTTAATATAAGACGTTTTCGAGGTTCAATTTAAAGTACCCAAACGTCTAGTATTTAGAAAGAGATGTAGTAGTTTTCTTGAGCACATATTTGGGAAAGCTTGCCACACTATTTATGTCCATACGCTAATGCAACACCATTCGAATACTACAAATATACACTAATCCAGTGGCTAGTGCAACAGTAGAGTAGTTAGTTTATTATAGGGTACAGTACAATGGTTTTACTGAACAGATTTCAATAAACTCTAGCACTTGAAGGTTTCTATAAGAATTAACAATACAAAATGTAAAGGTAACAAGTTTCAGCATTGGCATACTAGATGTGCATGAGCATTAAACCAAATACAGAAGTCTGAAGTTAACTAGCATTATTAACAAATGATAGTATAAAAAATTGCAAACCATGTACCTCCAAGGTAAATATCATTTCGAACTCGGGGGGACCTTAAAAATTGCTATCCCAATCTTGATAATCGATCAAACATAAAAACTTGATCGAACGAATCAAGAGAACAGCCGGAGGAGGAGGTGCCCACTCTTGACCTTTCCTCTTGTCTTCATAATTGTTTGTGCAGTTTAACCAAAATAAAATGACATCAGCGCCTTGGCATTTTGGTGACACTGTACAAAAGAATTAACTTATCTCATGAAAGTGAGGTATGTAATCTATAAGCATTAACAGTGCAAAAATCTGAAGGTAGTAACAAGTTTCATCGTTGGTATACCGGCTGCACAACAACATTAGAATGCCTTAGCTGAAAAATCTTTAATACATCCACAATCAACAACTAACCCTGAAATGATCCAGTGACATTAAATGGCACTGCTTAAATTTATCTTTGGCATTAGACTGAGAGCGGCATTAGTTAAATGTGGCATCACTTTAGCTGTAGCATTGCTTGACTTGACTGCTGGCGTTATACTAACAGCAAAAAAATTGGCAATAAGAGCATGGGAGGCCCATTCGGACAGTGGGGGCACCAGTACGATGTACCTCCATGGACGCAGAGTGGTGAGAGAGGTATGGTTTCTCAGAGCAACAAATATCCAGGCAGCATATGTGGATTACGTCCCATTTTTGTTCTCTTTAGCCACCTTTTTCCTATGTGAGGACAACAAACCGATCGACCTGGTCATTCTCTATTGCGTTGTCATGCCTTTCTACCCTTCTTCAACCAAGAGACACGAGACTCGTTCCTTAGCTACTGATTTTCCCCTTTTCAACCTACTCTCTTGGATAGTACAGTCTCCCTTCCTTTCCTTATTCAACCCAGACATGCATTAGTCTGCATGAAGTAGGGTTTCCTTTAATAGTGCAAATTATGGTTTTCATCCACGTGGCCAGCAGAGCAGAGGATAGCAAATTGGGAAGATGGTGGAGTGGAAAAAGATCCACATGCAACGATGTGCCAGATGGGGCAATAGAACAAGGGTATGGTTCGAAAAGAGGTAGCATACCTGAGGGTTGGCGGGAAGTGGCTTCGCTCGTGGTCGTCGTCCTCCGCACACACTACAGCAGCGAGCTTGGGGACGGAGGCCATCCCGCGCGGGCGCTAGGTCTGAGAGGACGTCCTTGTCGTCAGTGCGTGACCTCGCTCGCCGACGACGAGTGCGTCAACACTGCACGTCCTTTTCTTCCCCGGCGGATCTGTGACCACCGGTGAGGAGGGAGAGAGGGGCCGTCTTTTTTAGATCTGGAGAGGGTGGTAGTGTGAGAAGCAAGTGGGCAGCCCTTGGCAAGAAAGCGTTGAAGCTCCTGCCTATATATCTTCTTTATACTACTAGTACTGGAGGTGGAGTAGTGGTAGAGTAGTTTATGTTTTCTCTGCGTACAGTACCAGTTAGTCGTGCTTCAAAACTGAACGGCACGCCATTAAAAAAATAAAGGTCGATAACTAATGCGACACCTCGGGCCACGCGGCCAGATCGCATTTTGCACGAGAAATTACACACCATGTTTCATTGACATGTGGTCCCGTTCCACATATCAGTGAGACGACGGCGAGTAGTAGGAGTATTTCTGAACCGACGTGTAGGCCGGGGTGCCCCTTCGTGAACCGTGGCAAACAAGCAACCATCCACCGACTCTTCGCCTTTCCCTCTCGATTTGGAACTGCTGTCGCACGCTCTTCCTCTCCCTCCTCCATTTTCCTTCAGCCCCTTCACCCTTTCTTCTGCCATTGTTCCATCTTCTTCTCCATGGAGGGAACAGGATGGAAACGACCCCGTTACTCTTTCCCCAATCTGAAAGATGACGTGGTGGAGGAACTCATTGATCGGTGTGACATCATCACCTCGGCTAGCATGGCAGGTTCGTTCAAGCCCATTCTCGACTCAACTAATAACATCATTAGAAGGAACCCAAGAGTCAAGGAGCGGTTTGATCTCCCATATCTTCTTCGCCGTGACCCTGATGACTGGCGCCGTCACGACAGAGGCCTCGCCCTATGCAAGTTGATGCCGCTTGATAATGATACGTATGATGTTAAGATGCCATCGCTTGAGGGCAAGGCTTGGGCAGGCGCAAATGGAGATTGGGTTGTTTAGATTGGGTCCAACTGCAAGTGGGAACTTGTGAATGTGTACATTCATGACCGGGTTCCACTTCCAAAAATCTCAGCAGACTGCCCAGAGGTTGAGCACACCGGTATTGTATGCACGTTCAAATACAATCATGGTGACTGTCTTCTACGGAAGATAGCAATTTCTCGAGTCCCCAACCGCTCTTGGAATTACAAGAACTATGAAGTTGTTGCTATCTTCGACAAGCTTGTTGCCGTCCTCAGTGGTTTGACTGGATGGATATTGCTCAAAAATCAGTTTCTGTACATGGATGAGTACTGTGATGCAATTCAATACGAGGGCCTTGTGTTTGCTGCCACCACTCGTGGCACTGTTTTTGCATGGCATCCTCGTTGTTTCGGTACGTTTGTCTTCCACCGTAATTATAATTGTTTCATCCACATGCATGCGGGCTAGCAAGTTTCCCTTTAGGCTGGTCATAGTGGGGAGTAACTTAGATTAGTAACATGCATATGTTACTAGTTTATGTTACTACCTCTATAGTGCATTGTATCTTAGATTAGTATCATAGGTGGTCTCATTTATTGCCATGATGACACATAGTAGCATCACATTTATTATGTTACGGTATCTACCTATGTTACTATAACCATCTCTCTCTTCCTTAATTGCCTGCCACATAAGCATGTTTGCGAGTCCCATGTGCATGATACTACTTATGTTACCCCCACTATGGCCAGCCTTACTAATTAACCTTCTTCTTGTGTTTCCAAGGTCCTATGAACATTCCACCACCTATACTTGAAGATTTTTATAACCAAGGGGGAGATGATGATGGTGATGATCACGAGCATGAGGACGAGCAGCGCCCATATACTATTTGGCACCTGGCAACTAATTCCGATGGATCACCTCTTCTCGTGTGTATACAGCCCAGTGATGATGTTACTGCTAAGGAAGCAGGTGTAGTCTCCCATGGTCGCACTCTCCGGACCTATTCCAACACCCATTGCATGGTATTCGGGATGGATACTAGTGTGCTAGCGCCAACTCCTTCTCCCTGGTACAGAATTGATAGTCTTGGAGAAAACTCGCTCTTCCTTGGACAAAACTATCCAATGATGGTGAAAGGCGATCCAACTGCTGTTGACACAATGTTACTACCATTTATGAGAAGCAACTGTGTCTATACCTCGGAAATTTGGGTGGTTCCCTACCCTGGTACTGATTTAGTAGGCCGCTTTAGCCTGGATGATCAGTCCTGCGTTGGTCTCCAAATCGACAATGGATGGCCCGTCCTAGAGAATCACTTGTGGTTCAAAGCAAGCATTTCCAACGCTGAGGAATGGTTGAGTTGAAGTTCATTTCATTGCTTGTTATTTTGTTGTGTGGTGAAAACTTTAGTATTTATAATGTATCCTCGTTGTCGATGTGGGTCGATGACCTGTTGTATGTAATAAAATGATATGCCTGTGATAAACTTACTAAATTTATGAATGGCTTTCGAGTTGCTTCTGTGAGTGAGTGGTGCGACGAGGCAAAAAATATTTTCTGAATACATAATTGTACGTGCATTGCAACAGGTTATCGGATGAGGCCAATCAACAATAGCAGTACACTATTTGTACTAGCTTCACATGCTTCATGCGTCGTGCGGGTGTTTTTACTGTAGCCATACTGTAGTACGTAACCAGCACCTCAAATCCTCGATACTAGTAGTACTATATACTAGTAAGTAGTAGGAGTAGTAGGGTGGCATGGGCCAGAACAAGCATTCACGTCCAGGAGTACGGCACACGCCACCAGCACAACTTCCATCTGACACCATATTTCTTGGAGTCTGTGCTAGAGCAATCTCTTCAACCTCATCGTTTCTCTAACTCAGCCATCACGCGGCGGGCGAGGTGGGGTTTGCTGATAGTCGGTTTCCTTAACTGTGGTCCCACTTGTAAGGCCAACTGCAACGCACGACCCCAAACGGACCTCCGTTTTGCACGAACTCCAACGATAATTTTGACTAGAAAAGCAAGACCAAAGAAAACAAGAACCACAAGAATACATTTTACTACTCCTGTAAGTTGGATTAGTGCCTTCTCGATGCATTCATTGTTGATCTGCGGAGGCTCGATCTTGCGTGCTTCTTTCTTCTTCGAGTGTAAAGAAGTAGACGTTGCTTCCTCGCATCTAGTCTCATGTCTAGCCTCTATTCTAGTACTCCCTCCGGTCCGTTTTTCTCTGCCTCTAAGCAACAACACGCATACCAAGTAGGAGTATCAACAAGTGCACTAATCTCATCTATAGCCTCTGTGCTAGCTAAAAGTGATAGAACATCTACTAAATTGCGCTCTATCAATATATGGATGTACTCTTCTTCCCAATACAAAAACTTGCATCCATTCTACTCCCTCCGTTGCACAATACATGCCTTCTATTTGTCAATATATATATATATATATATATATATATATATGTGTGTGTGTGTGTGTGTGTGTGTGTGTGTGTGTGTGTGTGTGTGTGTGTGTGTGTGTGTGTGTGTGTGTGTGTGTGTGTGTATCTAGACATGTTTTAGTATATAGGTACACCCATTTTTGGACAAATGGAAGTCAAGTATTTTGGAACGGAGGAAGTACACAATAAAAATTTTAAGTTAGCAACTAGTCTAATCCGAGAGCACAACCGAAGATTTGGTCGGGTTCTTCCTCCTTTTGCCAACACGTGGGACATCCAGCATCCAGGTCGTGTCATGAAAGAAAATAAAGTGGTAGTTGAAGCCACGAGATGTGCATCTTGGGTTAAACTGTAAATAGAATCTTACTACTCTTGAGAAACTCCAAAAGCGGCCACTAAAGATCTTTCTTGGATTTGTTTTTCATCACCAGCACGTCGAGGTGAAAGATGTGCAGGTTCAGTGGGTCTTCTTGCGTTTTCACTGACATGTGGGACCGCATGTGAGCAAACAGACGATGGGCTCTGCGCGTCCGCTGGCTGGCTGAGAAGAGAGATAGAGGAGTGCTGAGCACGGACTGCAGGAAATTTGTTCTACGTACCTCGATATAGGCTCAATATAGTGGGGTGGCATGGGCCATAACTAGCATTCATGTCTAGCAGTATGGCACACGCCACCCACACGAGTCCCATCCAACACCAATTTTCTTGGAGTCCGTGCTACAACCATCTCTTCTGCCTCCTGTTTTCTCAGCCATCGTGCGGTGGGCGCGGTGGGGGTTTGCCGATAGTCGGTTTGCTCAACTACGGTCCCACTTGTAAGTGAAAATGCAACACCGCACGCATTGCCGCTTGAGCGGCGTGCCAGACCAATCGTGTGGGGGTGCGACGCGAACACGGCAGACTTTTCCTTTTGAACTCGTAACTTGTAAAATTTGGTTCTGCTCCATGGCGCGATTGATAGATAGAAAATAACGATTTTGCCTAGAGTAATGTGAAGTTTGGTTCTGGCGTCGTTCATGCATGGAGTACGTACGAAAATTATGAAGTTGATGCAAAAGGTAAGATAATTACTGTAGTATCATATACTACTACATGGATTTGACGGAAAGATAAAAATACATACGGATCCATCAACGACATCCTCACGCCCTAGTGCGCCGGGTCACCAACCGACGTGTGAGGAGCAGCGGCATTGGCGGCAAGCTCAATGTGCTTCTAAACAGTGTCGTCCAAGGTTGCCCTACGGTCCAAGAAGGCCAGCGTCCTATCGTCCTCCTCTTGCATGCGCGTAGACGTGGGTGATTATGTCGATGGTGTCTTGCTACGCCAGGCGCTGCGCGGCGAGCGCGACCTCGAGGTGGACATTCTCCGACGCGATGGCGGGCAGTCGCAGGGCCACCAGTGCATCGAAGAGGTTATCACCATAGTGGTCATTAAGGGTGGAGGGCCTTGCAGAGCCTGGGCGCGTCGGCTGGAGGCTTACGTCAAAGTCGTCCGCGAGCTTCTTGGCGGCGGTGAACTTGTCGAGGAAACCGACGAGGACCTTGTCGAACAAGGAGACGAAGTTGTCGTCCAAGCGGCCCCTCGCCCTGCCGGCCTCAAGAAATACTACCTGGAAATGTTCCTCATTGTCGGGCCGCAGGCCGGCGTCGTGGACCATCTGGCACAGCCGGCTGATGCTCGCGCTCATCGCCTCCATGGGTCTAGCTTAGCTTCTACTACCTCTGTCCTGGTTTATTGGTCCCCATTGTAATCCGTGTCAAATTTTGACCACAGATTTAACTAACAAAATGTTTACGCATGTTACTAAAAATTATATCACTGAAAACTATGTTCAAATACGAATCCAAAAATATAATTTTTGTTGACATGCATCAACATTTTGTTAGTTAAATCTTTGGTCAAAATTTAGCACAAATTACAAAGGAGACTAATAAACCAGGACGGAGGTAGTAGTCAACAGATCTTGCGATTCGAGTGATCACTCTTGCCCTTGACTAGCGTGCGTAGGTGCATAGGATTTCGTACTACTCCTCGGCCCTCTACTGCACCTGCCTTTGGCTGTATGATAGGTGGGTCAGCCACCCCCTGGGCCCACGTGTCATTCACCCAAAGGCAGTTGTCGTAAGTCAATGAAGCTGTGCCCCCCTTCGTGCCGGTGCAGTATAGTCATCTCACCGGACCTCTAGTTGGGGCCAAACGAGAGAAGTTTGATGTTTACTGGTTTATTGGTCCCCTTTGCATTTTGCGCCAAGTTTTGACCTTTGATTTACTAATAAAATATTAATGCATGTAAACAAAAATGTTGTGTAAGTCACATTATGAAAACCAAATAATCCCAAAACACTTAGGCACGGTGCATTAACTCCCTCCTTGTTTCTTATTTCGTGACATATCAACCAATTAGAGATGTGGGCCGTGCATGCTTTCAATGACTTGAGACTACCAAACATGACATGCAATGTTTAGTTCATTGCATGTAATCCTATTAAGACTCTAGTTAGCAAAAAAACATTAAGTTCTCTCGCCGATAGGAATAAAACACCATGTATTTATTTACAGAGGGAGTAGTACATTTTTTGTGACATGCATTACTAGATATTGCTAGTCAAATACTAAAATCCAGATGGATGTGGTAGTACTCCTAAATCCAGACGGTGGTGCTACTAGTACTAGTAGTAGTACTACCAATGTAGTACTCCTATGAGTACTAGCATTGTACTACCCGTTGGTCAAATTATTACGTGCTGCTCCTCACAGTGAAGTGACAAGACCCTGCGCCGGAGATGACACCTGAGTATAGGCGCCGTGTTCGGCATACCATAGTCAGCCTCACCGTCTGCAGTCACTATCATCATGGCTGTAGAGCTAGCCTGCTTACAACTAGCCCTGTTCGACATAATTTCCCGTGCGTAGATGCCCGTGCATTGCACGGAACACCAAGATTGGGGGTGGACGGCTCCGGCAGCGGCCATCGCTCCACATTTTTCCACGGCCTTCTAGATGTGGTGGGGAGGAGATAAGGCTGATTGTGAGAGACAAGGAGTTGTTTGTAAATAGGTAACAAGTGCGGGCATCTTTTTGCAAAAATGGAGAAGCTTGGTTTGTATGCGTCAGATCTAGATCCGACGGCTATTTGTGAAAGATGGGAAGCACAACATCATCACCAACTCAGGACCTGTTTGATTTGCAGGATTTTGAAAACGTAGGAATAGGACACGGCAATATTACAAGTTTCAAACTGGTATTACAAATGTTAGGAGTAATGCTGCACCTAGGAAGAGGGAATTACTAGGAAGTTTACGTAAGAACTTCCGTTACTTTAGGTGGATGCAACATTATTGTACAAACTAAAATCCACCGCCCTGACAAGTCACTAATGGGCAAATAAGTTTTCGAGTCTCTGGCCACTTGATGTTTCAAAAACAAATTCAGCTTCTGCGGAGACTTTGTCATTTAGGCTTAGACGCTTGCGGTGATCAGCACGCCATTCATTGTTGTGCCAGAGAACGCCAAACCTCATTACCTTGAGCACACTTGCCTCCAGAACAAAGAACCTGGCCAATTTAATCTCAGATGTGCTGTCTCGGTAGTCGATCAAATCAATTTCTGTAAGATGGAGATCAAGGCATTCGATGAGATTGTTATAGTGTAGCACATTTTTCACTTTCGGGTCTTATCTGCAAAAGAAGAGAATATATTAGAGCAGCTGGCTGCATAAGATTGCCATGTCATCAAGAGGTACCAATATCATTCGCTCGTACGATAGGGTTGGCTGGCTAGTGATATTTTTTCACTCTCTCTCTCTCTCTCTCTTTCTCTCTCTCTCTCTCTCCCTCTCTCTCTCTCTCTTTCTGTTTCCTCTCATTTAACTAGGAGCACGTGAAGAGCTTGGGCATTTGTTGCCTTCCACTATGTGGCCGATGCCATATTTCGGAAAAGTATGCCACATAATACGCATCGATGTCAAATCAAAAGATTTTGGCACCGCTCTCGCGATGTGAGAGAGTTGGCACCGCTGTGCACACAGACCCACATGTATAAACAAATCAGTCAAACCAACTACACCAGCCTCTCACTCTCCCAAACAAGTGCTTTTTATTGCCTCAGTCCTCTCTCTCTCCCACGCAGTGTTTTTTCATTGCATGAGTTAATTTGGCACCGGAGCAAAGTAGGTGATCCAGATTGGGGCACCAGGTGAGCAATGGAGGGGCATCGATGCCAAATGCATCACAAGTGAAATTGGCACATGTTTTGGCCTACACAGCCCACTTTTGTACTCCCTCCGTCCCAAAATTCTTGTCTTAAATTTGTCTAAATACAGATGTATCTAGTTACATTTTAGTGTTAGATACATCCGTATCTAAACAAATGTAAGACAAGAATTTTGGGACGGAGGAAATACTACCTCGTATTTAGTATAAAATTTTGACCATAGATTTACCTAAGAAAATGCCAATGCATGTCACTAAAACTTACACCATTTGAAATTATGTTCAAATACGAATCCAACGATATAGTTCTTGGTGACATGCATTAACATTTTGTCAGTTAAATCTATGGTCAAATTTTCATACTACAGAATTGGAAGAGTAAACCAGGACGGAGGTAGTACTTGCCCTTAGGGTAATCATAGAGTTACTGGAGTAGTCTAAGTTACTTTCCACTATGACTAGCCTAGGCTACTATAGTAGTATAGCATAAAAATGATGCAGGTGATCACGTGAGAAAAAAAAATATTAAAAACATTTCTTTCGGTGCAGTGCGTAGATGTAGTTTTGAACACTACACTTGTCATCGTAATTTGGGAAAATTACGAAAAAAACTGAGCTACGTTGTGATTACCGTTTACTAATAGGAAAGAAGTTTCACCTCGATGAGTAGCTTCTCCGTGCATGGAAAGCATGTAAGGAATCCAACAACTTGATCCAGATTGGGGCCGATAGATTTTAGTGCTAAGATCTTCACTGTGCGCATGGACTGGGTCAAGCTTGTGGGAATCATTTTCTGGAAGACGGTCGTAAATACATCAAGAAGAAATTTAAAAATGTGAATTTCAAGAAGACGGAGAAGAGGATGAGTGTTGTACCTGAACGATTATGGATCCAATAAAGAGTTCGGAGAATTTGGCAGACGAGTACACCAACGCTGTCAATTTCGGCGCGTCAATGACCCTGATTTTTGTTGGACCTTCTAGATCCGATACAAGCAATCTCTCAAGGAAAGGCGCATTCTCAATGACCATAACGTGGAACAGCTGGAGTGATCTCTTCCCAAATTGATGTCTTGTTACGGGGCCATCAAGACACATAAATCCATCGGAGATTCGTCGAGGCGATGTGGAGGCTAATGAACCCGTGGATCTGCTCAAGATGAAGGTACTCGAGCGCAGTACAGCTGCGGAGCAGGTGCTCCATAGCCTTCTTCGAGATGACAACGTCAAAGAGGTCGAGTTGCTTGAGTTGAGGGAGAAGAAGGGCGGGTGCGGCATAAATCTGGAGAAGATAGCAGGAGCTGAAGCTGGCGCGGCGCAGCGTTGGCGTGAGGCGGAGCGTGGACGACGGCAGAGAGCGACATCGTCCAGCTTCAAAGCTAAGCTCCTCGAGCTGATCTAGGGCGGGGGATAAGAACCACTCGTCGAACTTGGGTTGGACCTTGCAGTTGGTACTGAACATGCGGGTGTCAAGGCGTCTGGCTGGCCCAGGGTGCGATGAAAGGATCTTGGAGACTGCGGCCATGCGTTTGCAATCCCCATCGCAGAGGCAGTTGTCGACGGTGAGGTTGAGGGGGACGCAGCGCCAGAGGGGGCGCCACCGCCAAGAGAGCAGGGCGGTCCGCATGGCAGATTTGGTGGGGAGCAGGCCGATGATGACGAGCAACATGTTGTCGGGGAGGCTGCCGATGAAGTCCAGGCTCGCCAGATGCGGTTTTGGCTCGAGCGGCCTCCGCCTGTTGGCTGCCTCGCCGTCCATCTCAACTGGCGGCAACGCCGGTGTACACGTGTGCTGGTGTGTGCTGTGTGCTGGCTGTGCGCGAGTGCGTCCTTCTGTGCATGCCGCCGCGCAGTGGTGAATTGTGCGCGAGTGCGTCCTTCGCGCGCAAGAAGTTTGTCCTCAATGCGCCCTCAATTTACTAGCATGTGGGGTGCTACCCCGAGTGGTTTCAACTTTGTTTCCTTCACCGCGTGTCAGATGGGCCTCTAGTTTACTTATTTTCACCCACTGCCACATGGGCCGGCACACCAAGATATAGAACACGAGCTGACAACGCAGCATGTGGATTGGTTGACCGGTCAACTAAACAATATATGGAGCTATACGCTGACACAGTGAGCGTATAATCCGTCGGTATAGAGAGTTCGAGTGAGAGGGAAGGCCCGTGAGAGATAGCAGAGAGAGAGAGAAAGAGCTACTCCCTCCGTTCGATAATGTAGTTACAACATTTTTTTTAAGTCAAACTTTTGAAACTTTGACCAAGTTTATAAAGAAATTACTTATATCTGCAGTACCAAAGATAAATGATAGTATGAAGTAAGTACATGTTGTGATGAATCTAATGATTGTTCCAGATGTAAATGTTTTTCTCCACATATACCTGGTCAAACTTTTCTAAGGTTTGACTTTTCAAAACATCCACATGCTTATGGACGTGATAGAGTCCCTAACACAAGAGAGAGAGAGAGAGAGAGAGAGAGAGAGAGAAGTGTGTGTGCGTGTGTGAAAGAGACATGGACAACACACGATAAAAGTGGAGAAAAAGCGTGTGTGTCTTATGCAAACATATCACACATGCATCTTCGACAACGAAGGCAAGGTGAGGAGATAGTGTGTGGTTGTTTGGAACCGAGAGAGGAAGACCCCTAGCATGTGGCCAAGAGGGGTCTGACAAACAAGGGAGAGAGGTCGAGAGAGACGTACGGAGAAAATGCAGACATGGGGAGGAGAGAGTGTATGTTTGTCATAGAGAGATCCCCTGGAGATCGTGATGGGACTACATGGGTGGGAGATCGAGTGACAAGGTGTGTGCGCGATAGATGTATGTCCCTACTCATAGATTGTCCGGTATGCTTAGTATGATAGTGATGAAGCATGTGCTTGCTATGATAGTGATGAACCATGTACATGTATGCTCCTGCTTTCATGGATTGTCGGGTATGTTGTGTGCTATGCTCACTGTCAATACGTGCTACGATTGTAGGACATGACCACGCAGACGCAATATCTTAGTCAGGCCCTTGTCATGTCCGACAGCCAGTTTGCTCCATCGTTTGTCGAGGACTCGCAGCCTATGTCCGAGATGGCACCTGATTCAGAGGTGTTCGAGTCTGATTCCCTCTATGTGCCAGTAGTGCTCGTTGAGCCAACTCCTGTTGCTGCTGCTGCTGCTGCCGCTGCAATCAAGCTAGCAGCAGCAGAGGCAAAGAAGGATGGTAGGTCGAACAACATGAAGTGGCAGCCGTTCATGTCCACATTTGTGCTGAACAAGATGTGTGAGCTCATCTCTAGTGGAGTTAGGACTGACAAGGGCTTCAAGGAGGTGCACTTGAACACCGTTGCGAAGCAGGTGTTCGAGTTCTGTGGGCAAGAGGTGTCTGACACCCAGGTGTGCAACCACCTGAGGAAGTGGAGAAGTCGATGGATCCAAGTGTCCAAGCTGAGAGACCTTAGCGGCGCCTCATGGTATGAGAACACTTGCTCCATAGTTCTGGAGGCAGAGCACTACGCCGGCCATGTCGCGGTTAGCTCACAGCCCTCTTCCTTTTCATACTGTCCACCATAGCCTACTCCTAATCGCAACTAACAACACTTGTGTTTCATTCTTATGACCACCCAAGGGACGCTGAGTTCCTCAACACACCCATCCAGAACTACAGCCAGATTTAGCACATCTTCTCCTTCGGGCTGGCAACTGGGAAGCATGCCATGGGCTCGGGTGAGCCTCTTGGTTCTCCCATGCCAGACTTCCCTGCGACACCGGACGTCGAGGTCCTTGATGGCCCTGACAAGCCCGCTGTGAATCCCTTCGACAAGCCATTTGACCCCGTCCATGATAGGAAGAGGAAGAGAGGAGGCCTGATGGAGGAGGAGATCAATGTCTTTTGCAGCATGACTGAGGCGGTGAAGGAGGTGGCAACAGCCATCAGGGAGTGCAAGCCCCCCGACGTCCACCCTGACCTGTATGGCGCTGTCATGACCCAGGGTGGCTTCAGCGACGAAGCTCTCATTGCAGCTCTCAGCCACCTGCTTGACAACAAGGCCCATGGTGTTGGGTTCGTTGCCATGGCCGACGCTCACAGGGTGCTGTGACTCAGGAGCTGGCTGGGCAAGCAAGCACTACTACTAGAGTATTGCTGCCTGTGAGCATGCATGATCCCCGACGGCGATGGCGGTGGCGACGACGACGACGATGACGATGACGACGTACATTTTGTGTAGCTAGGGCTCAAAAACTATTTGATGGTCTATATATTTTGGTGAGGTGGTATATACTAACCCCTCACGCTGATGGTGAACTTGCGGTAGTAGGACGACACCCTCTTTTGGATGTGGTGGTAGGTTAACACCAAGGTAGTGCTAGGTTGAACTTGCTATGTCGTATGATCATGCATGCATTACTTCTCTTCTGCTCCATTGTTGTTTGTGTGCTACTTTGCTTGCTACTTGTGCTCCATTGATTTGCTGCTTCAACTCTTGCTCTTGTGCATTGCTAGGGCAAGTGGCATGTCGTGTTCGTCGGTGAGGTTCCAGGGGTTTATAGTTCATGGGAAGAAGCCAATGCACAAGTGGCATCGTATAGCAACAACAACTATAGAGGGTTCAAGACTAGGCAGACAACAGAACAAGCTTACTCCGCCTGGGTGCGAAAGCACGGAGGCGGCAGTGTTGACAGTGCCAAGGTTGGAGCTGTCAAAGTGGAAGCTGCTAAGGTGGATCGTCAGTTTGGACTGAAGCTCAAGAACTTCATCATCTTCGCCCAGTTCGTCACCATTGTTGTGTTGTGGCGTTGGTGTGCTAGGTGTGATCATCGTGGGTAAGCTCACCAACTAGGATACAAGGTAAGCACAACATGTACGCCGTATGCAACCAAACGCCGTGTTCATGTGCCGCTAGGGCCAATGTAGGCAACCAAACAAAATGCACTTGCGTATTACCTAATGCAGGGACACTAGATGTAGGCAATCAAACAAGTTGCATATGGCGTATTAGGGCCTGTTTTTGCTCAACCAGGCTGGGTTGAGAAGTGTATGCGATGCAGACACTGTAGCAAACAGCAACCAAACACGCCCTTAATGTGGATGCGTCTTTTCATGTCGACTCCCCAAACTGTGCTACTGGAGCAATTCTGCGAGATGAACGGGAACAGTTTACTGTGGCTGCTACATGACACATCCCCTACGTGTGTGCCGAAGCTGTTGAGGCTGTAGCCCTTCACAATGGTTTACTCTTGGCCGACATTATGGGGTGTAGCAAGTTAATCGTGGAATCATACTGCTCGCAAGTCATCGAGGCGGTTAAGAAAGCAGAGAATTATTATGGCCACAATGTTGCAATGATCATGGAATGCTTCCAGCTATCCAAGATTTTTGGGATGGTTAAATTCTGCTCGTGCAGGAGAGAAGCTAACGAAGTTGCTGATTGCTTGGTTAAATAGTGTTACAGCCCCAAATTTCCCTCTATTTGGAATAGTAGTGCCACTGATTTTATTTCATCTTTGATTGCAAACAACCTCGCTATCATTTGATGAATAAGTCATATTCCCGGATGAATAAGTCATATTCCCGTCAAGAAAAAAACAGGCGTCGTCGTGAAAGGCAACATGGCAACTCTCTTTTTTCCTCTACAAGCTGTCCGTCAAAGTGCTTATGCATCCAACACCTTATTCTATAAAAAATTGTTAAGAAAATCGGTAACTGGCAGCTGCTCGGTAGGGGAGTAGTGATTAATCGATGAATCGGCCTATTAACTGGATTAATCGGTCGACCATTAATTGATAGATTAAATAGGAATTGCCAATATATATACTAGTTAAGGTTTTTGACGGTGTACAAGTTCTCAAAAATTCTGTAAAAAATACTGAACCAACACACCTATAATATAATATGATCCAACGGAGGGATTGAAGAAATATGACTGTATGTGTCCTGGACAAAAAGAACAAATGTTTCAATATATATTGATCCTGCAGTGAGCTGAAATGCTTGTCTTTTTCGCTGAGGACACATAAATGCATATTTTTACAATCACACCATTGGATCATCTTATTATATTAGAGTGAGACTCCCCTATTTATTTCATAATGTTTACTTACTTTTAAACCGTTAAATATTTAGCAAGCCTTAACTAGTTCTGTGGCAAGCTATGATAGACACAGTTTTACCTATATATATATATATATATATATATATATATATATATATATATATATATATATATATATATATATATATATATTATGCATTGTACCATACTCTCATGCTCTCAGCTGTGTAATATAACAAAATATCCTGCTGTTTGATCGAACCCTAGCTATTGAGGAGAGAGAGATTAGGATGGGAGGGGTTGCGGGGCAAACTTTTGGGCTTTGTTTGCCAACAAGATAATGGGTCAACAATGATTAATCGGCTTGACAAGTTAACACGATGAATAGGTGCTATTTGATTCGGCCACCCTACAAGTAGCGATTAACTGGCATGTTAACTGATTAATCGGATGAATTCTTGAACAGTGGTAAAAATGGGAGATTAATGATGATATCGTCACCAGGTGCTGCTAGTTGCGTCCCCGAGGAGGGAAAATATCAGGTGATACCAGTCCTTAGATGATACCATGATACCAACATGTAAAATTCAAATTTAAACATGTCAAAAAATTCTGAAAAAAATCATGGATCTTCAAAATACATATGTTGACAACCCCTAAAAAATTCAGATCAAAATTCGAAATAGAGAAGGAGAAAGAAAAAAGACAAATCCATCATGAATAGTGTCAAAAGAAGACAAAAGCTAGAATGCCACTATTCACATATGAATTTGTCTTTTTTGTTTCTCTTTGTGTATTTCGAATTTCGATCTGAATTTTTTAGGGGTTGTCGACATATGTGTTGTGAACATCCATGATTTTTTCAGAATTTTTTGACATGTTTAAATTTGAGTTTTTCAAGTTGGTATCATGTAAGCAATGGTATCATCTGATACTTCCCCTTGCGGAGGAATAGGCAAGGGCCGAAGTTCATTGTCGTCGCCGTCACGGGTTTAGGACGGAACAGGGATTGAGTCGTGGTGCCAAGCATTCTTTGCCTTGACCAGACATAACAGCAAGTAAAAATGGCACGAATTCGATGAAAAGGGTAACAATGGCCTTCAATTCACTCCTTACAACTTGGAATCACTCCTTAAACAACAAGTCCATCTCATTGCACTATGGTCAAAATAGGTCCAGACACAATGATTATTTCGGCCGATCCGATTACAAACCCAGAAGAGAGCCCCCTTGTCTGGGCACCAAAAACAGGCGGAAGAAAATGTGTAGACAACATCAGCAGAGTGAAGAGACGTTGATCACTAAGCTTTCTTGCCCGTGACACCTGCAACCACCTGCGGAGATACCAAGAGAACAAAAGTTAAACGTTGTCTTAGTCGATAACGCTCGCTCATGCATGAACTCATCTCAGTAAATAAAAAAGCACAGTTTGAATGAAAGAGAGGGGTAATGATACAATATTTCAGCCTGATTATTCAGAAGCATGAGAACCTGGAAACGGTCCGATGGACAATGACAAATCATGTGACTGACAACAAAAGGTGTGATGCAGAGTTCCAAAAGATACCGTGTGCAATTCAGTCAAATCTGTCAATCAACTATTTAAGGCATGTCTGGGAAGCAGGATTTTCATGGGGAATAGCTCAATTCCAACCAGAGTCGAGGGATTCCACATTTACAAAGGAGCTTGTAGCCCATCAGAGTACAAATTTTAATTTGTAAGTTTACTGACTCGCCAATATATTGGCTAGTGCACAAAGAACATGATAAAATTGGGAAATGATAAATGGTGTGGCTAGAACATTTGAGAGGGCGAAATGATAAAAGCGGATAAAAAGTGTAGGGGATCAACATACATCTTTTAGTTCAACTGGGGTTTTGGCATTTTTCTCAGTCTCCCAAGAATCCAACATTGGCCTAACAACCGCTGGAAGAAATAGACCTGAAATTGCATATCATAGCATCAGATGAGATATTTGGCAGAATGATGAGACTGGGAGGGAGCTACGCTTTTCAACAATCAATGATCACATGAGCAATCAGAGCCAAATCAGAAGATCTTACAAACCATGCACTAAATTTGCACTGTCAGAGAAACGTGCAAACGGTTGGTTCATGGCCTTAAAAGGCTACAACTGCCCACTGCTCAAAATGGTGTATGCCCATCCAACAGCTATACTACACCACCAAAGCATGCAGTTTGACTAAACACTAGTTGGGGCACAACAGACGAAATGTTTTTGGTTTGAACGATTTATGCATTTGTTTTTTTGGTTGAAAAATAAAATAGAAAATAGTTGCTGCCCAGTGTTTGTGATGTTGCACACTAAATTTGACCACACTAGTTGTAAACAAAATGAATCCGGTTGCAAAGAAATAAAAAAGAAAGAAGAACAGACACCTCCTCCATGCCTAGAGTATATGCAATAATGGCTGTTATGTGGTCATAAACGCTTCAGCAAAGGGGAAACTAAGCAAACCTTTGGAAGTAAATGCAATCGATATTACCATACACCTGCAACTAAGTTCCAGTAAAACCCTTCGCTATGGTTGTTCAATGTAACACCCAGATTGCTTGACAAATTCTGCTAACATCAACTGACAAATATAACTAAGGAAGTCATGAAATGGCTAAAATACAGAGGTTATTCCCACTACTATCAATGAAGTACATCGGGGGTACATTGATAGTAATATGGTCTAGAAAATAACATGGAATTCGACACATCAAGCCAATCTTGTTTGCAGCTAGTCCAAATGTGTTTCATATCTTAAACAGTTAAAGACACAATCTGGTTTTCTTAAGCAGTAAACAACATGTCACAGGCAAACAAAGTTTAAGCTGTGAGAAAGTCTGATTCAGTTTCCAAGGAAATGGATGCACATAGTCTAGCTAAGTCGGCACCCAGCGCTATGTAGTCAGCTGATATGTGCCAATCTGTAGTCACATTTCATTGTCATGAATGGATAGACATAACAGCAGGTGGGTCTGGTAAATGGGGTCTTGTTGCTATAGCCTGTAGGTACAAAGGCATAAGGGTGACGGAGTAAATCTTTGGGTACATCTTTTGCTAAATATTTTTAAAAAAATTTGAAAAGTGTAGCGCAACTCAACTCAGAACCACTACATTTTGGCATGAGTGAGACCCAGAACAACCCTTATAGGCTCGCACCTGTTCTGACCAAATCTAGAAGAAAGAATATAGTAGAATCA
The DNA here is from genome assembly GCA_963921465.1 of Triticum timopheevii. Taxonomy (NCBI): domain Eukaryota; kingdom Viridiplantae; phylum Streptophyta; class Magnoliopsida; order Poales; family Poaceae; genus Triticum; species Triticum timopheevii. The sequence goes on from OY997262.1 coordinate 427,943,084, forward strand.
TCAATCAACAATACTTATGACCGCAAGAAATGCATACTACTCTTCCTTCGGCTGGAACGGAATGGATGGGTAGCAATGGTTGAATCATCATATTGATGATAGCAGCAAATGTATGCAAGGTCCAAGGTGTACAGCCCATGAATCACGAGTCACGGAACGAGCGGAATGATGCGGCAAAAAATTTGCGTGGAAGCGCGCATCTGGAACAATCCTAGATCCAACAGACTTTCGCAGGCGAGAACCACATCGGAGCCCGCCCCATCCATTCGCCCGTCCAACCGGAGGAGCGATCCCCCGTCCTGCGAAATCCTGGGAAGCTGGCCAGGCGGGGGTGCTCAGGGCGAACGCGCGCGAGGAGAAATGGAGGCTAGCGATGCGCGCGCGGGTAGGTAGGTGGGCACGGGGCGCTAGGGTTGGGGCGGGAGAGGGGGAGGGGTACCGAATCCGGCGATGAGGCAGGAGGCGGCGACGACGGGCTCCTTGACGACGAAGATCTTGAGCCTGCCCATCACGCCCATGGCTGCTGCTGCTGCTGCTCCGCGATCCCCTTTCTCTTCCTTGGTTCCTCTTCGCCGTCGTCGCCGGACACGGGCACGGGTGGGTGAGTGGACTGGGTAGAATGGGAGAGGGAGGGGCCGAGTGAGGAGAGAGGTGCGTGCCTCGTAGGCCCAGCCTCTCACTCCACTGAAAATTAAAGCCGCACCCGGCCCGCCCGCTCTGACAGAGAGAGAGGCCCACGGCCCAGCTCGGGTCGAACGGGGGGAAATCGCAGGCGCCTTGGAGCGGAAGAGACGCACTCCGGATTATTGTTCCGTGCGCGCCGGCGAATATCCCCTCCCGTCCCGCGAGTGCGAATATTTGGGCGAGCAGAGCGAATGTACCGTCCGCTTTCTCTCTTGCTTTTTGCCTTGCAGTGCACGGCCACCCGCACTCGTCTTGCTCTTCCTCTTCCTCTCCCGCCCCTGCCGTGCGCCTCTCGCTCTCTTCTCCGGAGCTCGCCTCATTCGCCGGTCGCCGGGAGCGGCCGAGGCGCCGTCGGTCATCACCCCTCCCGCCCTCCGTCCGCCAGGTCAGTTTATCTGCATCGCTTGGTACTACGTACATGGATTGAATGGAGCCATGCTTGTTAGCAGCATATATTTCCGTGCCATGTTCATGTATGTTGTGTTGTCTGCCTACATGAACATGATTGATTGACTAGAGTGACGACTGACGAGTGGTCATGTCCCGACGTGCCGCTCGCTCGCTCCTTGCTTTGGAAGGACTAATTTCATCTCTGCTGCTCCTCCTCCTCCTACGAGGATCACACGTGCCGGTGCCGCCTCCTTCTGGAGCACGTACGTACTCTACAATACATGGCAGCTGCGTGCCGTACTTCTCCTGCCTGCCGGCCGGCCTCCTGTATTTGTTTCAGTGTGACTGAATTTCTCGCTAGCTACTTTCAGCCCTGCTATTTTGGTTGATCATGTATATATCTGGACACAACCTCGCATCGTCCTTCAGATCAGTTTGTGTCCGCGGCCAATCGGTCTTCCGCATCTTGCCACCGTTCAGTTAGATCAGACTCGAGCTACATCTTGGCAGAGCGGCTGGAAATGACAATTTGTTCAGACTGGAGCAGCGGCTTTCTTTCCTCTGCATGTGCATCAAAAGTTCATAAACACGCCCTGGCTTCCTTCAACATGGGTGGAACTGAAGCAACGATGTTCCTTCCTTGAGATTATTTTGGGTCCACGGTGTCTGCCTGGTACATCTAGTTAGGTTAGGTACTGATCCGCCTTCTCTTCTGCCACGTTTTCAGTTTCGACGTGCACCATATCAGAGACTGACAGAAGAAGCAGCATCCGTCAATCCATGGCGTGTGCAGTTTGGCCTCCATTTATATACACTCTCGGCGGAGCACTGATGTCGGAACACAGCAGTGACCTAGGCATTTGATGGCATAGACACAGAGAGATGAAGCATGCAGAATGCAAAGATATTGTAGTTCATGTATCATCGTTCTAACGGAAAAGAATTCTATGAGACCAGGTCTCACGGGTTAGCTGGTGAGACCCATCTTGATGGATGACACGTGGCATTCACAAATCACAAAGCATCTAATCTCACCCCACCTGAAATCACAAAGCTAACCGTGAGACATGGTCTCATATAATTTTTTTCCCGTTCTAACCACCTTCATTTTGTGGCAGCAGGAGCAGGGAAGGGGGCCTTCGATAAAGGAACCCCCAGTCAATAAATCTGTTGTCTCGGCGCAACAGGCCCGGAAAGAAAAAAGGCCGCTGCTCTTTCGCTTGCTGAGGTAAAGACCAAATGATCTCATCCTTGATTTCCTAAGGATTTATTTTACTTGGTCAAGCTTTTGAGCATTCCTTTCCATCGATCCCCACTCTCTTCAACTATGACGGCGTGTGTGTGTTCCTCAAAGCCGGGCTCGCAACTTGTGTTTTTCTTTGTACTATATATATCGGCTTCCGATTTGCTGTCACGGTTCTGTATCTGTTCAATCCTTCCGGAGGTAATTAAGAGTACTAGCAATATTTCTCTACCGGTCTCTCTAATTCTCTTATATTTCTTTACAGAGGGAGTAGTACTATATTAGAGAATGTGTATAGAACAGTGGCATATGTTAACGTTCTTATATTTCTTTACAGATGTATACGGAGGGAGTATATGCCAGTGCTGTATAGGAGTATATCTACAATTAACATTCTACAGGTAAGAAAATACTAGCCAGTGCTGTATAGTAGGAGTATATCCGCAACTAACATTGTACAGGAAAGAAAATATTCACCTACCCCAGAAGGGCGCAGCAAAGTGAAGATCGAGTCGATTTATTGAACGGGATGATCACAGCACAACAATGGAGTACACAAGAACGGCGACAGCACCAACGCAACGCAACATGCGGCCGTGTACATATTGGTCACAGCTTAATTACACTCATCACACAAGGTACATCCATTTGCTCTCTCCGAGCTAATACAATGTACGGCAGCACATCTCAATCACCACGCCCTGCGACGCTTCTGCCCAGGTGCGCAACGCAGGTACAGCTCCTCTGTTCTTCAGTCTCGAAATGTTGTTTCTGCCGAGAGCAGAGGGCCTTTCTCAAGGGAGGAGGAAAAATAGGTTCAATTCTTGCGGGGATGCTACTCTAAATCCGTCTCATCTCCGCGGATGGTATTCGGAGGAGACATGAAATATGATCTCCTCGCCGGCTTTTCGGGTATAATTTACATGTCTTTTCTTTCTGCAAAATCAAACACACTCAGGGTAAGCAAATCTGCCAAGAACGAAGAAACGCCGCAATTTAGGTCGAATGAGTACAGTTTGAGGGTGTTGCTTACCTTATGACTCGATTGCTGCGACCCTCACAGGCTTCGTTACTCTTACAATGTTCCTCACATGCTCAAACGCCATCACTATCAGGCCTATGACATAAAGAAAGCTTAGTTGCAACTTTGCAAGTAGGTTATACACTGCTACGGCAGCGTTGCCAGCTTCGCCTGTTCGTATCGTGAGGGTTACAGGCCTTGCAGAAATAAGGGCACCGGTTTCTGGTGGTGGTAAAGGGGGTCAGCGTAAGAGGTGTGCCTTCCAACATAGCCTTCCAAAGAATTTTGCGGCGTTCAGCAGCCGGTTCTTAAGCATACCTGATGTGTTTTCTGGCTGGGACGACCACTCGTGCGGCGCCGTCGCCGACTTGGTGGCCTTTATCAGGTCCATCAGCGCATTGTTGACCTGCCATAGATCGATAATCACATCAGTTTCTTGCTTTCTTATGCTTTAGAGTCGCTTGTAAAGATGAATGAGAGGAGAAATCGATGCTCATTATCACAATTGTATTTCTCGTTTTCTTTGGAACATGAAATTGATGACGACCTAGTTGTATCAGTATTTCATTCATGGGCTTTACTGTAACTTGTGAGGCTCTCTTTGGAACAAACAGAAGCCATCCTAGAGGTCAAGGTCTGAGGAGAGTCTCGAACTCTCGATGATGAGTCTGTTAAGATGCCTTACTGTAACCATATATGTCTGGCAACTTAAATAGATAAGTTTTAGCTCTCTTTAGAATGGCCTGTATGCCCAGTAGAATGGTTAATCAGGACCAGATCTTAATTTTTCCTGAGGCTTACTTAAACTATGAGTGCATCTCATAATTTCATCAGCGATGTAAGCAGACATACAAACCTACAAAGTGAGAGGATTGCCCCTTTCAGACGTTTGAGAAAGTTATATATGGTTAAGTTGCCAGACATAACTATTTAAGTTGGAATTCTTCATCCAAGTTGCAGCATAAAGTAATAAGATTCTCAGCGAAAAATGCAGCTGTAAATCGTAAATCGTGAAACTCAGCCTACCAAACGAAAGCGCATCCTAAAAAGCAACATCAAGATCATTTACATGCGAACTCTATTGTAATTATTTGCCCGGTTTGCGATAGTTCTGAATATTGCAATGACTCGATCTACCAGCTCTACTACTTCACCAAACTTGATGCTTACCTCTTCTGGTCTTTCATGGCTGACTAGATGTGCGCCATGAAGATCCACCATTCTAGCAGCAGGAAGAAGCCTTTGTGCAAGCCGTCTCGCATGGCATACTTGCGCAATAATATCATGCCTGCATTATTTGTAAATCAAGGTATACTTAGAAAAAAGAGGAATACACATTGTGCGTGCAGATTCTGAGAAATGGATGCATATTGTTCTGGATATTTCAAGACTAACCTTCCATGAATAACTGAAACTAGAAAACCGGCAGCACGTATTGTATCTAGCTCTTTAGTTGTCACTTTGTGAGTCCAGCATGCGTTAATTTGACCTTCAAACCCGCAATTAGATTGCATCCCTGAAGATGATATGCCTTTCACATATTCCTGAAAGTTCAATGTACAAGTACAGATGAAATTTCCATGACAAAAGGGAGCCAAATATATGCAGACAATGTTCCAAAGTGGGTACAACAAAAGCTTCCTTTCTTCCAAACAAAAGATCCAAGAGTTTATCCCTATGCAGTGCATTGTCTTCATATTCTAAAGAGGGGAATGCAAAAGCATGATGCCAAACTTCCACAAAAAGAAGGCCTAGCCAGACACCTATGAGATACTTTAACAGAATCCTTGAATGACCTCCTTAACATGACAACCCCCAGCAAACAGCATGGTAAGCAACAAATATAATCCAAAAAAGTTGTCTCATGCACACGGTAAAACTAGCCGGAAGAATAATGAATATTCCGTGCAAGTATATGACATTCACCTTATATAGGATCGCTCTCCTTGTGCAGGATTCAACTTCCTCGTCAAGGTATTCCTGCATTTGAGTAACACATGTTACCACTGGAACGAAAAGCATGCACAGAAAACTAGTTTGCGCATTATTCAGGCAATGACTAACAGTGTATAACAACTAGTTTGCATCCTCAATTTCTCACCTTCGTATAGTGGGTCTCCAAATCGACTAGAGCTCTTTGCTCGGGAGTTCTCGCCCTTAAGAACCGGAACGCGAGAGATAGCATCTGTGCATCTACCTGAAAAATTGACAGCATATCAGTCAGCACTTGCAAAGTTCCACATCTCAAACGAAGTAACCCCTCGGCCTGTTTTCAGGTACTCAAAGCTCCCCAAATGAACAAGCAGGTTGCAACATCACAGTACCTTGGGGAAACACTCCATCCCACCGCCGGTGACGTTAAGCAACGCCAGCGAGGACAGCCGGTGAGGCGCCATCGCCGCGAGCTTGCAGGAGATCATCGCACCCATGGAGTGGCCGAAGACGTGGGCTTTCTTCCACCCCAGATGGTCCATCAAGGCCAGCGCGTCCCTCGCCATGATCGACGTCCTGAAAGAGAAGAGAAGGTCGTTCATTCACACGGTCAGTACAGAGAACCATCGTTTGTTTGACTTCTCAACGCGTTTCATGGAGGACGATGTCGCCCTCTGTTTCTTCCTCTCAGCCGCACGCGTGGTACTGCTAGTGCTAGTTTTATTTTCTCATGGATGAAAGCAATCGCGACAGGGAGGTTGAATCGAGTAAAACGTGCATTTATTCTCGCCGAAAGCTACAATCTTCCTTGCAGATCTTGGGAGACCAACAATGTCGATGTCGTCCACCTAACCTAACGCGGCCTGCCGATGATCGAAACCGACGGAAATTTGGATCTAGGAGACGACGGGAGAGAGAGGAACTCACGAGTAGTAGGATTTGTGCGGGGGGATGGAGCTGCGGCCGACGCCGCGGTTGTCGAAACAGCAGACCTCGATGCCCTCGCCGACGTCCTCCTCGTCCGGCGCCGGCGCGGCGGCGGGGTCGGCGGGGGCGCCGGCCTCCTCGTCCGTCCGCGCGGCGGTCTCCGGCTCGTCGCCGCCGTCGGCCGGCTCCATGGACCCGGTCAGCCCCCTTATCTGCGGGCCCCACGAGTCGTGCGTCCCCGCCAAACCTGAAGCGAAGAACCATTTCTTCTCAGAGAAAAGTTCCTCCGAGCCAGAAAAAGGATCGAATTCTGCTTTCGGATTGGGCGGCGTGCTTACCGATGACGAGGAGCACCTTGGTGGCGCCGCGGCCGTAGCGGCGGTAGAAGAGGCGGACGCCCTCCCACTTGTCGCCGGCCTGGTACCGGTCCACCTCGCAGTAAGGCATTGCTCCGCCGGTCGCCTTTCCTCGCGTCTCGCCGCCGCCGGGATCGATCGCCTGGCTTCTCTCCCTCCCTCTCTCTACCAGGGATTTATGGATTTATTTAGCTTCTCGTTACTGGGGGACAGGTGGGTTGGGTCGGGCTGGGTTGCCGAATCGGGGGCCGAATCGGATTTAAAACGAGGGGGAAACGGAGTGGAGCTCGGGAGGGAAAGGGCGGGCGATTTATAGCCGCCCGAGAGCCGGAGTCGTACAGCCGGGCGGAGTCGGGGCCGCGAGGGAAACGGGTGTGGAGGAGGAAGGAGGGGGGGACGGATTCCCTCCCGCCCGCCCCTGGAACACGTGGATGCATGGATACGACCTACGCGCCGGCGGGGACACGTCGGCGGGTGGTGTCGCCGTCTGCTGAGTCAAAGGGGACGCGCTCGCTCGCTCGCTCGCGGCGGGAAGATGGGAGTGTGGGGTTGAGGTTGAGGTCCACGATTTTTGGGTGGCGATTCTTTTTTGTGAGCGTGCTGATAGTGGTTTGATCGGCGGCAGAGGGTGGTGCTGTGCTGTTTGTTTTGTTTTTGTGGGTGGACGGACGAGCTTGTGGTTGGATTAAGCCGCCGCGACGACGATGATCGATCGATCGATCGATGGATCGGGAAGCGGTGGTGGCTTGTCTGTTTGTGCTGTGCGATCAGTAAATAAATACTCGGCCGGGTGACATTCGAGTTGGGCTTCATATTGTTACTTCATCAGAATCTACTGTTGGAGTAGGAGCGTAGTCTTTTTTAGGGGAGTAGGAACGTAGTTCAACCGATTTGAAATGTGGGAAACACTTGTGGTATCCTCGGCCCGTCAGGATTCAAATTCTGATGCTCATATTTATTGCACTCCCTCTGTACCGATTTATTTGTCGTTGGGGCAATTTTCCGACCAGGTGAAAAGGAGAAAAAAAAGACCAAACTACCCCCAATTTGAAAAAACACTTTAGTTGGATCGTAGTCTTCCTCCGTCGCTACTCCCCTCCGGCTCCGCCAGGCTCCGCCCCTCCACTGCAGCTCCGGCGTCCGCCCCCGCCGGCCGTAGCTCCCTCGCCAGCCGCCTTCCCCCGCTCCAATCGAGAACCCAAGGTCCCTGCCATACGCATCTCCCTCGCCGTCCGCCACAGCCTCCAGCCGCCTGCGACTCCCGCCTGTCGCGCCGCCCGTGCTCCTCCCCGCACTGACCAGCAGCAGCAGCGCAACCCGACGCGCTCCTTGATTCATGCATTGGAGCTCCTGATCTGGCCAATTGACCTCGTCGACGAGCAGCCAGGTCGACCCGTCGCTCCAATTGACCTCTTCCTCACTGGTAGTCCTGCAGTCTGTGTTGATCACCTGAGTCTATGCTGGAGTAGATACTGGTTCTCCACCCTGGTTCTCCGGATTCATGCACAGGAGCAGTAAGTTGATTCCCACAGTCTGTGTTGGAGTACAGAAGCCAGCGCCATCAACAGTCTGTGTTGGAGACTTGGAGTACAAATACTTTTGTGTTGATCAAGCTCGCTCTGCTGTGTTGGAGTAGATACAAGAATAGGAGTATTGATCAAGCTCGCTCTGCTGCTCCTTCCATCTGTCAATCAACAGTTTGGAGTATTGGAGCTGCCAAATCTGCAGTTAAGAAGACTTGGGTCAATTGTGTGAACATCAACAACAACAAGATCATTAGTGTGAAATTGACAAATCAGTATGTTGGAGTATGTCTAACTTCACTTGTATGTGTAACTCCATTTAAATTTTTACTCCAAGTACTTTTACTCCATATATTTTTACTCCATGTATTTTTTACTCCATATATTTTTACTCCATACTCCATTTGTATGTGTATATTTCTTTTTTTTAGGGGGTATGTGTATATTTCTACTACTGCATTTGTATGATCACTCTCTGATACTCCATAATCCATAATAATCCATTTGTATGATCATTTGATTTTTGAGTAGGAGAGTAGTAGTAGAGGAGAGGAGTGAATTTAGAGAAGACAAGAGAAGAGTATTTAGAGAAGAGAAGAGTAGTATTCCAATAAAGAAGAGAATTTAAAGAAGAGAAGAGGAGTATGTGTAATAATCCATTTAAATACACAACAAAAGATTCATTTAAATACACAACAAAAGATTCATTTAAATACACAGTACTGAGAAAATTCATCGAGTTCTACTGGAGTAAAAAAGTTTCATTTAACTTAAAAGATTCAGAGAAGAGCAAGCAGGAGTACACTACTGCACAACTTAACTGAATTTTTTTACTCCAATAATACCGGTACACTTGCTACTGTAGTGGAGTACCTAATCTTTGATTCAAGTAATAGTGTATGATGAATTTGATTATTCAGACTTAAGTTGCTTCAAGTGATGTCACTAGTTTCAGTTAACTGGAGTACTACAGCAAATGGAGTACCTAATCTGATCCAGTTAAAGTCTCCAAATGGAGTAACAAATGGAGTACTACAGCCGCTGCACTTGCTACACCAAAACAGCTAATCCCTCCATCTAGGTGTGTAAGTCATCCTACGAAAACCAAATAATCCCAAAACACTTAGGTGCGGTGCATTAACTTCTACCTCATTTCTTGTTTCTTCACATATCAACCAATAAGAGACGAGGTGTGTGCATGCTTTTAATGACTTAAGACTAAACACGACATGCAGTGGTTAGTTCATTGCATGCAATGCTATTAATTAGCAAATAAACATTAAGGTCTCTCGTTTTCTCCTCCTCCTTGGTCACGGTGCACATCCTAAGATGACTTACTCAGTTAGACGGAGGGAGTACTGATCAAGTCCAGAGTACTCCAGTTGATCAAGGAGCAGTAGAAAGACTGTAAGTGTTTAAATTCAGTCAAGTACAACTGCAAGTACTACTGCAAGTGTTTTAAGCTCCAGTTGATCAAGAAGAGCCTCGTCAAAGTACTACTGCAAGTGTTTAAATTCAGTCAAGTATACTACTGCAAGTGTTTAAAAAAGAAAATGCCTCATGATTCTCTTTGTGTCAGGCTACAACACCCAGTTGCGGAACAGGAAGAAATACTGCAGTTTGTGTATACAGATGCTTCTGTATTTGAATGTGTATACTAATATCTCTACAACCCTAGCGTCACCGAACCTTAAGTGTGTAGACCCTACGGGTTCGGGAGATATGCAGACATGACCGAGACGCCTCTCCGGTAATAACCAACAGCGGGATCTGGATACCCATGTTGGCTCCCACATACTCCTCGATGATCTCATCGGATGAACCACGATGTCGAGGATTCAATTAACCCCGTATACAATTCCCTTTGTCAATCGGTACGTTACTTGCCCGAGACTCGATCGTCGGTATCCCAATACCTCGTTCAGTCTCGTTACCGGCAAGTCACTTTACTCGTACCGTAATGCATGATCCCGTGACCAGACACTTGGTCACATTGAGCTCATTATGATGATGCATTACCGAGTGGTCCCAGAGATACCTCTCCGTCATACGGAGTGACAAATCCCAGTCTCGATTCGTGCCAACCCAACAGACACTTTTGGAGATACCCGTAGTGCACCTTTATAATCACCCAGTTACGCTGTGACGTTTGGCACACCCAAAGCACTCCTACAGTATCCGGGAGTTGCACAATCTCATGGTCTAAGGAAATGATACTTGACACTTGGAAAAGCTCTAGCTAAACGAACTACACGATCTTTGAGCTATACTTAGGATTGGGTCTTGTCCATCACATCATTCTCCCAATGATGTGATCCCGTTATCAACGACATCCAATGTCCATAGTCAGGAAACCATGACTATCTGTTGATCAACGAGCTAGTCAACTAGAGGCTTACTAGGGACATGTTGTGATCCATGTATTCACACGTGTATTACGATTTCCGGATAATACAGTTATAGCATGAATAATGGACAATTATCATGAACAAAGAAATATGATAATAACCATTTATTATTGCCTCTAGGGCATATTTCCAACAAAAATGTCAACTAGTGAATGCAAAATATCACATGAACACGCACGCACCCCCCCCTTTGATTGTCGAAAACATAAATGTGACAATTAAGCACATTGGTTACATTTGAAAAAAGTGTACAGATCATAAATGCACTTAAAAACAAAATGTTGAAGTTGCCATGTTAGCACAAGATAGTATGAAAGAAAGTCACAAAATCCTCCAATGCACAAACCTAAGATGTGGCAGCTCACACCCTATCCTCATACAACAATGACTTGCCATGTGTTCAATGGCAACAATGTGCTAGGTTGAAATTGCCATGTTAAAATGCAACACATAATTCAAAAAAGTAATGAAAAACATCTAATGAACAACCGGAAATTGCCACAGTGTGTTCAGATATCACAAGTCATCATGGCAAAACACGAAAATTGCGTCTGCCGTACAATAAATTTGCCACATTATACTGACTGTAACATGGCAACAGACATGCTGTGTTTAGACAAATACTTGCCACATGGAAAGCATATATATGGCATCTGATACAATTGATGTGCAAATTAGTTGCCATGTTATGCAGCCAATTTGCCACATTATCCTGTCTACAACATGGCAATAGCCACAGTGTGTTCACAGTCTATTTGCCACAAGAATATACTATCCATGTGGCAACAGACATAGTTGATGTGCAGATTAGTTGCCATCCAGTGCAGTTGGTTGCTGAAACTGCAGTGACTACCGATTTACTACACTTTACCATTCCTACAGTGTGGCAACTATCACAATCATTCAGGAAAATTAGTTGCCACATGGAAAAACATGTTTGTGGCAACTATCACAGTCATTCAGGAAATTAGTTGCCACATGGAAAAGCATGTTTGTGGCAACTATCACAGTCATTCAATAAATTAGTTGCCGCATGGGAAAGCATGTTTGTGGCAACTATCACAGTCATTCAATAAATTAGTTGCCGCATGAGAAAGCATGTTTGTGGCAACCATCACAGTCATTCAGGAAATTAGTTGCTATACAGTCATGATAGTTACTCAAACTACCACGTTTGCCTTCATACTGCAGTTTGAAAAACAACTAACTAGATCTAGGGTTTAATGGCAACTATAATGACTTGAAATTCAACCCCCAAATTCTCCCCGAACTGATCGCAAATACCAATTCGAAGCCATGCGCAACTATCAGACCAGAAAACAACGGCCCAATCCCAAGGCACACCCAGTGTGTGTCTCCGGACAGGCAGAACCACACCGGCGAGACCGCCACCGCGGCGGCGACAAAACTGGCCAGTGCCACTGAAAACGGCAAGCACAGGACTCCGCCGCCGGCGCATCGCCAAATCGCCCGAATCTCTACGAATCTCGAGCGAAGCATCAAACACGGAGGGAAGGGAAGAAAATGCAGTCAAGGATTGGGAGAGTGGGAGCGAGCATTACCTTCAATCTGTAGGCGCTCCAGCGAAGCCGCTCCGGTCCGGCGAGCACCACCGACGGCCGCGAACTCCGTCGACTTTTCCACCTCCGCCATCGCCTTCTCCCCTCGTCTTCTCCTCCAATGGTCTGAAATGCAAAATGGGTTGTGCGAGTAACTGCGGGGATGAGTAAATGGAACCGTGAGGGGGAGGGGGGCGAAGTGCGCGACGTGTTTGACGTCAACCACGGTCGGCGCGTGGCATGCGGGCGCATAGCAGTTTCACCGCACGCCCCCGAGTGGCAACCGCTGATCGCGGGGGGGGGGGGGGGGGGGCAACCAACGTGCGAGCGAACTATGTCACACACCACACACGAGTCTTGTCCTACGTGGCACAGAAAATCGGCCAGATTGTGCCAAGATTCGTGCATATAGTATTGGACGGTGATGGATGCATGTGGTCGAGATGGTCAAAGCCCACACGTGTGGGCGTTAACATTTCCGAAAAACAAAAGAAACATGGGAAACTATATACGAAGAGTGGGCCCGAAGAAGAAACCACGTGACCTTTTTTTACCAACGTTGTTTTGCATGATAAGAGCATTCATAGGCTAAAACAGATCCGACTCCTCACACGTCCGCGGACAGTGATCGGTCACGCCTCATATTTGATGTTATACTTTTGAGTCTCTCTTATTTCATCCCCTAGATCCATATAAACCATGTAAAAGAAACCTATATACTCCCTCCGTCCGGAAATACTTGTCATCAAAATGAATAATAAATGGGGATGTATCTAGACGTATTTTAGTTATAGATACATCCCTTTTTATCCATTTTGATGACAAGTATTTTCGGACGGAGGGAGTACTACTCGCATGCTAGCTAATTAACTATACTTCGTTGTCGGAGATGTCCACGACGTTGATGTCGGGCGCTGGATAGATGGGCATGTAAGAGGGCTCAAACTCCTCCTTCTTATCCATATACATGAGCATCTCGTCGACTTCCACAGCATGCTCCACCTCCGCCTCCTACCGACGACGTCGTTTGGCCTCTGACTACGATTCCGACCGGAGGGAATCGAGGATCATCTGCTGCTCCGTCTACAGATCCTCGTCCCCAGCGTCCCTCACATTCTCCTCCTGCTCCCCATCCTCCTCCTTCACCACCTCCAAGTCCTCCTCCGGATCGACCACGTCCGGAGGTAGCCCCGCGGTGATTTGGGCTTCATTCCTTGTCCAGATGTGCTCAAGGAGCTGTAGCTGGCGCCCCAACATTAGACATGGGTAGCTCCTTACTCTATGGCATGGGGGCATGGATACTAATGGTGGCGGATGGCGATTGGAAAGTGGCGGCGGCAGCGGATGGGAGGGGGAAATGTGGACGGGTAGGGTTTCGGTCCCAGCGATCGGCTTAAATAGCAGAGCTAGGGCACTATGCGGCCCGTCGGAGCGGCACCAACGGTCCGACGGATGAGACGAGCTTAGGACCGCCGGTTTCAGAGTGTTTTAGTATGGCGGACACACCCGGGACTCACCATAATCTGCCTTAGATTTGAGACGGATACGATGGGTGTCGATCAGGCCAGACTTTTGAGACCCGTTTGAGGCATCAGTCTCGGTCGATTTTTTTACCGGTCACTGATCGTGCCGTCCTCCCGGGCGTTTGAGGCGAGTTTGGGGTGCCCGACTTTAGATGCTCTAATAGCCTTCCTTTGCTCGACAGAAAATCGAGTCGGGGTCTTAAACAAAATGCCTCCCTTGTTCCATATTATTGTTGCTCAAACAGATGTATTTAGTTTTGAAATACGTCTACATACATCCCTTTGAGCGTTAGTTAATATGGAACAAAGGGAGTATTTATTTTATGGCATGTTATAGCATAAGTTGAGCAAAAGCATATGGTCCTTATCCCAAAGGTGAGGAACCCTCAAAGTCCAAAAGACCTACACCTGATAAGCCTTTGCAATATTATGTACAAGCTTGTTCCAACGACATCGCAAATCGGTTGAAATGCATCTTGGGGGAGATAAATGCATCTTGGGGGAGATCATTTTGGGTAACCAGAGCGCCTTTGTTCCGGATAGGCTTATCTCTGATAATACAATATTGGCTTATGAAATGTAACATTTTCTAAAGAGGGAGAATTGATAGTGTTGGTTATCGACCAAAGGGGGTGAATAGGCTATTTTTATGATTGTCTTCAAAACAAGCAATGTCTTCGAAGATGCGAAAACAAAACAGTAACTAAACAGGATGCAATGGAAGATAAACTACACTAGACATACTGACATAACAACACAATTGATGTAAGAAGTGAATGGAGACAACAAACTAAGTAGTAGAGAACAATAGAAACAATTAATGTGAAGAAAAAGATGTAATCAAGGGGACTATCTTCACGCAATGACTCCAAACAGAATGAACAAGCAAAGGCTTCACAATACAAAACAGTAAGTGATGAAGTGAGGTGATAGAACCAGTTGCTTGGAGTAGACAAGTGATTTGTTGGACCAGTTCCAAATACTGTGACAAGCGTATGTCTGGTTGGGGAGGCTGAGGCTGAACTCAGAAGACCGTCTCTTCACCTTATTTCCCTTGAGGTAAGGTCACTGTAGACCTCGCCCAATCACTCAGACAAGTCTTCAAGGTAGAGTTTCAAACCTTCACAGGCCTAGTTCACCGACAATCCACAATGACTCTTGAAAAATTCGGCTATTTAAGCCAGTCGACTAACTCATCACACGACGAGGTGGAAATAATACGGGTGTGAAAATCTAAATTATGAGCAATTTTTGGTGTGTTTTAGCAGCCCAGCAAACCCAAAACGGACGGAATAATCGTCGTGCATGGCCCTACATGTAATACATGTTTTGGTGATAGGGTATGTGATTGTAAATGGTAAAATTTGAGGCCCGCCCAGGGACTATCCGTGGGCGCAACCCCGGACGTTTAAGGGTCCAAATTTGCAACATGTGGCTTAGATAATGCGGAGTAGTCATTTCTCGTTTAATAGATACCAAAACATCCAGCAAAATTAGGGAAGCACATTTGGTGCCCCAAAGCATTCCACCGCTAAGTGACGGGAAAAAAATATTCGCCCGTGGAGAGACGGGGTTCAGTCATCCTGCCCCAGTCCAGCGCTCGAGATCGCCAGCTTCCGTCTATCGGTCGGTCGACACGATGCCCGCGCGCACGGCAACGTTCATGCGTGGGCCGGGCAGGGCCACGAAAAGCGGATCGAACGCGCACGGGCGGCGGACACGGCCGCGCACCGCGGGCGCTGACGAGGCGTCGCCGTCCACTCGCTGCCCCCCGGCCCGCTCACCGTCCCTGTCTCCCTATCCGTCCGTCCACCCACCGGTACCACAGGCTGGGGCCGGGCGGTGCCGCCGCTTCTCCACGCATTCGGCGCCGTACGATGCGTCTGCGTCGGTGGCGGCCGGGTTTGCCGCGGTGCTGCTACATTGCGTCGCCGTGCGTTTGCGTCTCCTTGGTGACGACCTTCTCTTCTCGCGTGGGCATCGCGCCGCACGTTGGTTGTCGGTCGAGTTTTCTCCTCTGGCGGGAAGCCATTTCTGAAGCTTCCGACCGGCCAAGGAGTCCAATTGAGCGTACGCGAGAAGTGCTCAAGTGACACTGACCCGCTTCTTCTCTTCATCCGCCCCGTTTCTCATGAAGGAGGTACCTACATACATTTAGCCCACTATAATTTGTAGTAGGTGAGAGTAGGACGAGCTAACAACAGTGCGGGCTTAGCTAGCCAGCCCGCCACCAAGAAGATGGAGCTGTTGCATCCATGTCGCCGTATCTTTTTCTTAATGGCCGACCTACTGCAGCACGAGCTCAAACAAAAGCGAGTATCTACCTCCGATAAGATATACGAAACGGTGTTGCTTTCCGATAAAATAACACGATCTCGTGCCCGGCGGCACGAAATTGTGATCCACCGGCTCCCTGCTCCGCCTACTCATGAGGTGTCCACGCTGCAGACTAGCCACGCATGCATGGCGGATGGCAACAAAATCGAGCGAGATACCCGATCCAGAAACGTATGGGAGAGGGAAGTCGAATGGTCGACCGGACACGCACGCTCCGGCACTTCAGCCTTCATCCCTTCACTTCCGTCCATCCACCAATCAATTCTTTTTTCTTTTCAAATTTTCAATTCTTTTTTTTATCAATCCTTCCACGACTCTTTCACGATAACTTGTTTCCGGAGAGCCCGGCAAATTCAACACGTGGACGGCGGGAAACCTTTTCCTTTTCTTTGTCGGTGGCTCTTGACGATCAGTTAGCCGGAGCCAATGAACCAGATTAGATTAGCGACGGCTAAGGTGCTGCTTAATTAATTAATTAATTAATTATGAGGCGTCAACCAAAAAGCTCAGCTCCGACCCCGGACATGAGTGGGAGTGGCCCATCATCATTGCACAGCGACCTAGCCAAGCCATCCCGTCTGACCATGACCTGTGGCGCCTATCTTTTCTTTGCACAACACGGGTCTCGAAGCGTGGGACGGCATTCTTTTTCTTGCTCACAGAAATGAATGAGGCTATATCTCAAGAAGAGAAAACCGCAGAATACATTATCACGAACCAAGTTGGACTTCTTATCTGACCACGCAACGATCCGAGGGAGAAGACAGGCTGGGTGAGGCAAGGAATGGATACGCAGTCCAAATAATCACATGTCACTGAAGAAAATTCAGATACTCCTACTTGTAACCAAGACAATATGTGGTTTCAGTCGCACAAGCCGTTACAGCAACTGGTTGCTTGCGGTGCATCATGACCCGTTTAACACCCGAAAGAACTGGTTGGTTCTTGGACGTTCCTTCCCGAATTGGGATGTGTTTCATTTGAGCTCTGGAAGGTGAGAAAAACATTGCTGAAACAGGAGATGCATGCATGGTTCGTACGTAGCCAGCTGGGCGTGTCCGGAGCCGTGGTCGCAGTCAAGAACCTCTGTCAGTACTACCCTTATCCTGCTGTGTAGTATGTGACTCTGCATCTTTAGAGGGTAAAGCGGGTGTGACTCTGAACTGAAGAAACGTAGCAATGCACGGTATAGCAAATACTCCCTCCGTTCCTAAATATATGTCTTCTTAGAGATTTCAGCGAGGGACTACATACGAAGCAAAATGAGTGAATCTACATTTTAAAGCATGTCTATATACATATGTATGCAGTTTGTATTAAAATATCTAAAAAAAACTTATATCTAGGAATGGAGGGAGTACATGTGAAGAGGATGGCATCCTTTGGAAGGTCAATCCCTCCACCACCGTCTTTGCTGAGCATGTCAAACAATTATTTACTCTTTGGATGCTCTTACATGATGTCCATCTTGACGAACTCTCCGAGGATGACATCCTTTGGAAACACCCGATTTCGGGGGCAATACTCGGCGGCCTCCGCATATAAAGCACAATTTCTAGGATTTGTTCTCTCTCCCACGGACAAGATGGTTTGGAAAGTTTGGGCTCCCCCAAAAGTCAAGTTCTTTGCTTGGTTGGCTCTCCAGGACAGAATTTGAACCGCAGATAGATTGGCAAAGCGTGGTAGCCAAGCTGTCATCTTTTCCCTCTTTGCAAGACGGAACAAGAGAGTGGGATTCATCTCTTCTTGAAATGACGCTTCCCTAGAAGGCTTTGGTCCTTGGTCATTAAGAAGTACCACATCCCCGACTTCATCATTTCCATTTGGCCCTTGTTCGACATAGTCCACTCTTGGTGGGGAAGTACTTGGTACAGACAAGCCAAGGCATCCTTCACCATGTTTGTTTCATGGGCAATTTGTAATGAGTGAAACACATGAGTTTTCAGGCATAAGTGCATCCCAACGACAATGCTGCTTTCCTCCATTGCCACAAAGGCAAATCTTTGGATCATCGCCGGTGCTAAAAAAATAGGATCTTTGTTATTGCACGAGTAATCCGCATGCCGTGTACTCGGATTGTTTGTAACTAACTCTACTCTCTCTTATGTAATGGATGATGCCTCTGTGTAAAAATAATAATATCAGTTGACACGCTACACGCGCGCACGGCAACATTTGTGTGATCCGCGTGGTTGGGCACTTGGGCCTGGCGGGGCGGGGCCACAAAAGATGGAACGAACGCGCACGAGCGATGGACACGCCCGCGCGCCGCGGGCGTCGCCGTCCACTCGCTGCCTCCGGCTCAGCGTCCCTGTCTCTCTATCCGCCTCCCAACCAGTACCACAGCTGGGGCAGGACAATGCCGCCGCTCCTCCGTCTCCACGCATCCGGTGCCGTACGTGCCTCCGCGTCGGTGCCAGCCGTGTTTGTCTCGATGCCGCTACCTGCCACCGGCCGACGCGAGCGATCGCCCGCCGCCCGCCGGATCGATGGATGCTTTTCTTCCTTTCTCGTGCGTTAAACATTGCGTCGCCGTGTGTTTGCGTCTCCGTAGCGTATCAATATCATGGTGTTTCTTCTCTGCGACGACCTTCTGGTGTGGGCGTCGCACTCGCATCGCATGGCCACACCTTGTTGAGGTTTTATCTTCGGGCCAGGGCAACAGAGGAGCATTGTGAGTGATATCTGAGCTCGTGACAGGCCAAGCAAGGAATCCAACCGAGTGTGCGAAAATAGACAAGGGGGAGAGTTGTTATGGTGACAGTGACCCACTATTTCTTTTCCTTCCTGAAGGGAAACTCAGGTACATTTTAGGTGAGAAAAGGATGAGCTAACAGTAGCGCAGGCATGGCTCGCCGCCCAGAAGATGGAGTTGTTGCATATCATCCATGGCGCCGTATCATTGATTAGATATACTCCGACGGCACGAAATCGTGGTCCACCGGTTCCTGCTCCGCGTACTCAGGCCAACTCCACCGCCCGACCCTATCCTGTCCGCGCGCTCCCGTTTGGGGTAAAACGGCCGAACAAGACGGCCTAGCGCGCGGGAGCAAATAGACTTTTGTCCGTTTTGTGTCTGCTTTTGACCATCCCCGGCCCAAGTTTACGTCGCTTTTGGGATGAAAAGAACACCACGCGGACGCGCGGGCCGTCTACGCCTGTCCTCCCCCTGACCCGCCCGTCGGTGGCACAGGGCGCGCCTTTTTCTATCCGCCCCCGTCCCTCCCTCCGGCCACATCCCCTCCACTTTTCTCCACTCTTCCCCACTCTTTCCCTCGCCGCCGCCGCCGCCATTGCAGCCGTGCAGCTCGGACGCGCGCTCGCCAGCCCCTTCTCCTCGGGGCCGCCGAGTGAAGGAAATATGCCCTAGAGGCAATAATAAAGTTATTATTTATTTTCTCATATCATGATAAATATTTATTATTCATGCTAGAATTGTATTAACCGGAAACATAATACATGTGTGAATACATAGACAAACACAACGTCACTAGTATGCCTCTACTTGACTAGCTTATTAATCAAAGATGGTTATGTTTCCTAACCATAGACATGTGTTGTCATTTGATTAATGGGATCACATCATTAGGAGAATGATGTGATTGACATGACCCATTCCGTTAGCCTAGCACTTGATCGTTTAGTATATTGCTATTGCTTTCTTCATGACTTATACATGTTCCTGTAACTATGAGATTATGCAACTCCCGTTTACCGGAGGAACACTTTGGGTGCTACCAAACGTCACAACGTAAATGGGTGATTATAAAGGAGTACTACAGGTGTCTCCAAAGGTACATGTTGGGTTGGCGTATTTCGAGATTAGGTTTTGTCACTCCGATTGTCGGAGAGGTATCTCTGGGCCCTCTCGGTAATGCACATCACTATAAGCCTTGCAAGCAATGTAGCTAATGAGTTAGTTACGGAATGATGCATTATGTAACGAGTAAAGAGACTTGCCGGTAACGAGACTGAACTAGGTATTGGATACCGATGATCGAATCTCGGGCAAGTAACATACCGATGACAAAGGGAACAACGTATGTTGTTATGCGCTTTGACCGATAAAGATCTTCGTAGAATATGTAGGAGCCAATATGGGCATCCAGGTCCCGCTATTGGTTATTGACCGAGAATAGTTCTAGGTCATGTCTACATAGTTCTCGAACCCGTAGGGTCCGCACGCTTAACGTTACGATGACAGTTTTATTATGAGTTTATAAGTTTTGATGTATCGAAGTTTGTTCGGAGTCCCGGATGTGATCACGGACATGACAAGAAGTCTCGAAATGGTCGAGACATAAAGATTGATATATTGGACGACTATATTCGGACACCGGAAGTGTTCCGGGTGATTTCGGAGAAAATCGGAGTGTCGGAGGGGTTACCGGAACCCCCGGGGAAGTATTGGGCCTTAGTGGGCCTGAGGGGAGAGAGAGGGCAGCAGCCCAGGAGGTGCCCCCCCCCCCATGAGGAGTCTGAATTGGACTAGGGAAGGGGGCGCGGCCCCCCCGTTCCCTCTCCCTCTCCCTCTCTTTCCTTCCCCCTTCCTCCTTCCTAGTGGGACTAGGAAAGGGGAGTCCTACTCCCACTAGGAGGAGGACTCCCCCTCCTTGGCGCGCCCCCTAGGGCCGGCCGGCCTCCTCCCTTGCTCCTTTATATACGGGGGCAGGGGGGCACCCTAGAGACACACAAGTTGATCTACGGATCGTTCCTTAGCCGTGTGCGGTGCTCCCCTCCACCATATTCCACCTCGGTCATATCGTCGCGGAGTTTAGGCGAAGCCCTGCGCCGGTAGAACATCATCATCGTCACCATGCCGTCGTGCTGACGGAACTCATCCCCGACGCTTTGCTGGATCGGAGCCCGGGGATCATCATCGAGCTGAACGTGTGCTGAACTCGGAGGTGCCGTACGTTCGGTACTTGGATCGGTCGGATCGTGAAGACGTACGACTACATCAACCGCATTGTCATAATGCTTCCGCTTACGGTCTACAAGGGTACGTGGACAATACTCTCCCCTCTCGTTGCTATGCCATCACCATGATCTTGCGTGTGTGTAGGAATTTTTTTGAAATTACTACGTTCCACAACACCGAGCTACCCAACCACGACCACCTGGTTTGCGCACCCGCTGGCCGGATTTGGGGCGGATCCGGTCGGTCTTGAGCTCGCCCGGCTGTAGGAGGCCGCACCGCGCCGCGCCATGGACTGGCCGGGCACCTCGCCGGAAGGCTCTGGCAGGGCCGCAAGGCCACATGCAGGCAGTGGCTCCTCCTCTAGCCGTTCGGATCTGCACCATCGGTGGTCCGTCGACAGATACACGAATGGCGGCCGGCCGGGTCAGTCCTTGCCCAAAAGCTTGTCGGTGCACCGTTGCCACTCATTAAGTGTGAGCACTGCCCATAGAAGGTCGTGTTCCGCGTGTCTACAACGCCGGAACATTCTGGATCGGTGTTCATCAAGTGCTTAAACGATGGGGTATGTGCTCCTTTTAGCTTTGGTTTGTGCTCTAGATTTGACTAGTTGTGCTAACATTAAATTTTATTGTGTAGCATGGATGCAAGTTTTGGTATTAGAAAGAAGAGTACATCGATATATTGATAGAGCGAAATTTAGTACATGTTCGTGCACTTTTAGCTAGCATAGAGGTTGTAGATGAGACAAGTGCACTTGTTGCAAGATTAGAGGCTAGACACGAGACTAGGTGTGAGGAAGCAACATCGATTTCTTTAGACTCAAAGAAGAAAGAAGCATGCAAGATCGAGTCTCCTCCACAGATCAACAATGAGTGCATCGAGAACGCCCTAACCCAACTTAAGGGAGCAATTATGGAAGTTAGGTATCTTCTAAAATTTATTCTTGTGGTTCTTGTTTTCTTTGGTCTTATTTTGCTAGTCAAAATTTGATGATGTATTTCCATGTACCAAAAATGAATGATGGAAAAAAGTTAAGGGCTTGCAAAGAAAAATGTACGCGGACAGGATGCGGCCGAGATGCGTCCATGCGTTGGGCGCACGGCCACCGCATCCCGAAAACTGTCCGGACACGACCCCATTGTCCTACCCAAACGGACAGAATCTGGGCAAAACAGACGTCCATTTGGGGTCGCGTGGTGGAATTGGCCTCATGAGGTCACGGTGTCGTAGCTGCAGAGTGCAGACTAACCACGCACACACGACGGACGACAACAAAATCGAGATATCCGATCCAGACATGCACATTCGGACGCTTCAGCTAGCCTTCCGCCGTTATCTTCCATCCATCCACCAATTAAATTCTTATAATCTTATTTAACCATATAAAATATCCACCGATTAGTTTTCCACCACTCTTTCAAAATAATACTACTTCCGTTTCAGTTTACAAGTCCTGCGCGTATACCTAGGTTATCAATTTTATCATCCTAATATAAACTATATAACACAAAAATTATACCTTTTAAAAGTAGAAACTCTGTAGTTTATGTTGGTATATTTTTTGTAATATATGACTTGTATTAGGTTGGTCAAATTGACGACCTAGGGGTACGCGCACGCCCTGTAAACTGAGAGAGAGGTAGTAGCTTGTTTCCGGAGAGCCCGGCAAATTCAACGACATGGACGGTGGGAAGCCTCTTCCTTTTCTTTCTCGGCGGTTTTTAAGACTACCCGCAGTGGGAGTAACATAGATAATAACATCACACATATCTAGATAAAATCAACAATGTGACAAGCAATAAATGAAGAAAGAGAGAAAAGTGGTACTACCTCCGTTGTGGTTTATTGGTCCCTTCGCATTTTGTGGTAAATTTTGATCTTAGATTTAACTAACAAAATGCTAATGCATGTAACAAAATATAATATCATTGCAAACTATGTTCAAATACGAACCCAATGATATAATTTTTGGTGACATGCATTATTATTTTCTTAGTTAAATCTATGGTCAAAATTTGATACAAAATATTAAGACTAGCCACAATGGGTAGTAACATAGAGTAGTAACATGCTCATGTTACTATTCTATGTTACTCCCTCCATTTTTATTTAGTCCGTGTATTAGATTTGGTCAAAGTCAATCTTTGTAAACTTTGACAAAGTTTTTAAACAAAAATATTAACATATACAATAACAAATCAACTCCATTGGATTCATTGTTGAATGTACTTCATGTCCTATAGATTTGTTATGGTAAATATTTATATTTTTTCTATAAATTTGGTTAAATTTTGTGAAGTTTGACTTCAGTCAAACCTAATATGTAGAATAAATAAAAACGGAGGGAGTACTACCTCTATAGTGGGGAGTAATATATGCGTGGTAACATGCATCACTTTATTTATTAACCTATAGACTCATCTTGCCTTGATATGTGTGATGATACTCCTATTTGTACTAAATGAAGGCAGTACGTGGCTTGCAGAAATTAGAAGGTGCGGTGCGTCATGACCCTTCCCGAAAGAGTTTGTTGGTTATGAGATGTTCCTTCCCGAAAGAGTTTGGCCGGGGTGTGTCACTCCGTATCTCGAGAGGGTAACTACACAAACATAGCAGCACCCAGTATAACCAGTACTACATCTGAAACCATATACGTTTACAGTGTACCCTCTCAAGTAAATCGCCTGGTTAGCAGTAGCACTCAGCTATCACGAATGCGTGAAACAATGCAACAGAGTGTACAGAACACCACTGCCTAGCTCTGCCATTAATTCATCTCTCCCAGACAGACCAAGCAAAGCTTCTTAATAACCAGGAACAAGAAAAGGAATAGTTCTCACAGATGACCACAACCAATTCTTTCCGGAGTAACTTATACGCACCTTTATCACTTTTGAAGTCGAAGTATCCCTGTCATGACTACTTCCTACCGTTGAAGTTTTTCCTGCGCTGGAATCAGATAAACTAATGAAGGTCGCTCCACAAGGATGAACTGTTGAAAGAACAACCGAAGGCAGCAAAAGGGAAGGAGTAGCAAACCTGAAGATTCAGTGACCAGTAGAGCCACCACAGAGGGTTGCAGCGAGGACTGTCTTTTTTTTCCTCAAACGGAACACTCATGTATTCCATTACGATGAGGATATCGCTCAGTCGCCAGTTACAGAGTTATGTACAAACTCAGGGAAGTGATGATGAAGTCATATACCTAGGGTAGGGTCACAGACCTGTCTTAAGTACTCTTCCTAAGGACACCCTCAGAAGAAACTGCCTTCCAGTCGACCAAGAGAGACTTCACTCGGCGGACTTGAAGGACTCGACCATGAAGACTCACTCGACCACCAGAAGATCAAGAACCACTCTGCATCGTAACGGTCTGTAATTAAGTAGTCTTTATGGCTTTTAGGACACTTTATGTGAGGCGTTACCAGTAACGCCTAGACTTAATGTACTTTAAACCCTGCATTACTGAGGGCCGGAGGGGTCTGGCGGACGCTATATAAGCCACCCCCCTCCTCAGTGTAAAGGGTTCGCACCCCTGTAATTCATATACACATAATCCAGTCGACCGCCTCCGGGCTCCGAGACGTAGGGCTATTACTTCCTCTGAGAAGGGCCTGAACTCGTACATCCTTGTGTTCACAACTGCTCCATAGCTAGGATCTTGCCTCTCCATACCTACCCCGCATTCTACTGTCAGACTTAGAACCACGACAGTTGGCGCCCACCGTGGGGCAGGTGTCTTAGCGATTTTTGGAGAAGTTGCAACTCTTCCGATTACTTTCATCATGGTTGCTGGTGGAGTTTTGGTCGAGGGCCGCGAGATCCGTCTCGGCGCTCTCACCTTCATCGCCGACGACTCCGCTTGGCTTCAGGAGGCTCCACTCGACATCGATGCGCTCCCCGTCCGCGGTGCGATGCATTTTCGTGCATGTGTCTGCGGCGTTCTGCTGCGGCAACCGTCGACTCCATATCAGTCGACTCCCCTATCGTCCACCCTCCCTGTTTCCCGCCAGCGCAAGCGATCTGGTCGGTCGAGACTCCAACGGTGGGTGAGGCACGCGGTGGCTCGCCAGACGGCCACCACCCAAGTCATGGCAATCGAGCCCGACGAATCCCTCTACGGCCTGTTCGATCTGTCAACTGGCTCCGTAGAGACTGCATCCGAGTGCGATAGCAGTGATCCAGCGGCGGGGGTCTTGATGGTCGACGGACCTCGTAGTCCTCCCGGCTACCCCCGCAGCGACAGGGTAGACGGCGGAGGCGACCCCGCTCAAGTCCATGAGGAGTACCAACCCGAACCACTTAATTCCCTGCAAAGGGAAGAACTTCGCCGCAGGAACATGGATGTCCTGCATACTCCCATCGCAGGAGAAACCCCCGAGGTTCGCGCCTTGGAGGAGGCACGTTTGGCCAACTTGGCTGAACGCGCTCGTCTGGAGAACCTCCAGCGAGCACGCAACGAGTGCGCGCGGCAACGAGTACCCGACTCCAGTCGACGTCAACTCTTCCCGCCGACTCAGGTATATCGAACCCCGATTCAGAATTTAGCAGCTGCAACCCGTATAGCAGAGTCAATTCAGCCTTCTCAGTCGGAGGCTGGCAGAGGCTTGATGCAGATCAGAGATTTGCTCCGGCCAGCAGGGGATCAGAATTCAGCCGTGTCGCAGTCACGCAACAGAATTCACAGTCGATCTGTTGCTGCGAATACGGTTCAGTCGGCTCACAGCCCTAGATCGCCTCCGCGGCGTGAAGGACGCGAGAATCGACGGGACCAATATGGTGACCAATACAATCGTGATGAGAGGCGTCGAGTGCCCACTCCTCCCCCGAGAGGTGGGTCTTACGCTCCTCGGCAGCAGGATGACAGGCGTCAAATTAGTGTGGGGAGAAGAGCTCCGGTCGACCCCAGGGAACCAGGCTTTGACGCGCGATCCATCATCGTGCAAGGCTTGGTCGACCGGAACAGGGCTCATCGAGGTGGCCATGACAGAGATGCGCCCACTAGCAGCCGAGTGCATGTTTCAGGTCCGGAATGTTTCAGCAGGGCTATCAGAGCTGCGGTGATTCCCCCCAACTTCAGGTTGGCGACTGGAGTAAGCAAGTTCACCGGAGAGTCTAAGCCTGAAACTTGGCTTGAGGACTACCGAGTGGCTGTACAAATCGACGGTGGGAATGACGAGGTGGCCATGAAGCACTTGCCACTCATGTTGGAAGGTTCTGCCAGAGCATGGTTGAATCAGTTAACTCCAAGCAGTATTTACACTTGGGAAGATCTTTCCCGAGTGTTCGTCAGGACTTTTGAGGGAACTTGTAAGCGACCAGCTGGGTTGACAGAGCTGCAAGTCTGCGTGCAGAAGTCGAATGAAACCTTAAGAGAGTACATTCAGAGGTGGATAACTTTGCATCATACCGTGGAGAACGTGTTTGATCATCAGGCAGTCTGCGCCTTCAAGGATGGTGTCAAGAACAGAGAGTTAAGTTTGAAGTTTGGGCGGACCGGAGATATGACCCTGAGTCGGATGATGGAAATTGCCACCAAGTACGCCAATGGTGAAGAGGAAGACCGACTCCGCAGCGGTAAGTACAAGCCGAGTCAGTCGGAGAAGGGAAACTCCAGTCGGAAGCAGAAGCGGAAGGCCGAACCAGCGGCTCCTGGGGAGGCTCTGGCCGTGACTCAGGGCAAGTTCAAGGGAAAACCCAAAGGATCCTGGAACCCCAAGAAGGTGAAGGATAAAGAAGGAAATGACGTGATGGATATGCCGTGTCACATCCACACGAAGAAAGACGAAGAAGGCAATATCATCTACCCGAAGCATACCACTCGCAAGTGTCGACTCCTGATCCAGCAGTTCCAAGGTAAACAGCCCAAGGACAAGGAAAAGGAGTCGGACAAAGCCGAAGACAAGGAGGACAGTGAGGGAGGATATCCTCATGTTAACTCCACTCTGATGATCTTTGCGGATGTGGAAAGCAAGAGCCGACTGAAGGTTATTAACCGTGAGGTGAACATGGTTGCCCCGGCGACACCCAATTATCTTAGATGGTCCCAAACTCCCATGACATTCGACCAGTCCGATCACCTGACTCATATAGCCACCCCTGGGAGGCAAGCTTTGGTGGTCGACCCGGTTGTCGAAGGCACTCGACTGACGAAGGTGCTAATGGACGATGGTAGTGGACTGAACTTATTGTATGCGGACACGCTGAAAGGAATGGGCATTCCGATGTTCCGACTGAGCACCAGTAACATTAGTTTTCATAGAGTTATACCAGGAAAGAAAGCTGAGTCACTCGGCCAAATAGCTCTGGACGTGGTGTTCGGTGATTCAAAGCATTTTCGCAAAGAGAAGCTGACGTTTGAGGTCGTGGATTTTCAGAGCGCTTACCACGCTATTTTGGGGAGACCAGCTTATGCACGGTTCATGGCTCGACCATGTTACGTGTACCTCAAACTGAAGATGCCCGGCCCCAAAGGCGTGATCACTATCACTGGTGATCGGAAAAAAGCAGAAGAGTGTTTCCAGAAAGGCTCAAAGATTGCTGATTCCCAGGTGACAGCGGTCGAGCTAGAAGGATATAAGCAAAATGCAGATCTGAGTGAATTGCTGCGAGCCAAGAAGCCTGCCACGGAGTCAGCATTTCAGTCGTCTGGTGAGACGAAGCCCGTCCACATTCACCCGACCGACCCCAATGCAGCTCCGACCCATATCCCCACAACACTCGACCCGAAATAGGAAGAAGCGCTCATCCAGTTCCTCCGTGAGAACTGGGACATCTTTGCATGGAAGCCAGCTGACATGCCGGGTGTTCCCAGGGGACTGGCTGAGCATCGCCTTAGAGTCGACTCAGCAGCAAAACCAGTCAAGGAACATCTTCGACGGTCCGCCGTCCAGAAGAGAAAAGCTATTGGTGAGGAGGTGGCTCGACTATTGGCGGCAGGATTTATCCGAGAGATATACCACTCCGAGTGACTCGCCAATGTCGTCATGGTTCCTAAGAAGGACAACTCACTCCGAATGTGCATTGATTTCAAGCACATCAATCGGGCCTGCCCGAAAGATCATTTTCCTCTCCCTCGCATTGATCAAATTGTTGACTCGACTGCGGGATGCGAGAGATTGTCTTTTCTAGACGCCTATTCCGGGTACCATCAGATCCGTCTGTACGGACCCGATGAGATAAAAACAGCTTTCATCACTCCATTCGGGTGCTTCTGCTATATCACCATGCCATTCGGCCTCAAGAATGCCGGAGCCACGTTCATGCGAATGATTCAGAAGTGTTTGCTCACTCAAATCAGTCGGAATGTGGAAGCGTATATGGATGATATCATGGTCAAGTCGCGAAAGGGTTCCGACCTGCTGACTGACCTCGCCGAAACATTTGCCAACCTCAGGAGGTATGATATCAAGCTCAATCCATCAAAGTGCACATTCGGAGTTCCTAGTAGCAAGTTACTCGGTTTTCTTGTTTCCGAACGAGGAATCGATGCTAACATGGAAAAAATCGGCACTATACTCCGAATGAAACGCCCCGTGCGGGTGCACGATGTCCAGAAACTTACTGGATGCTTGGCCGCTTTAAGTAGATTCATCTCACGACTCGGGGAAAAGGCATTACCTCTTTACCGACTGATGAAGAGAGCAGACAAGTTCGAGTGGACTCCAGAAGCTGATGCAGCGTTTGCCGAGCTAAAAGCTCTGCTCTCCACCCAGCCGGTGCTTGCTGCTCCAGTCAGCAAAGAGCCTCTGTTGCTTTATATTGCAGCCACGGGACAAGTCGTCAGTACAGTATTTACGGTCGAGCGGGAAGAAGAAGGGAAAACCTTCAAAGTTCAGCGCCCAGTGTACTATCTATCTGAAGTTTTGACTCCATCAAAGCAAAGATATCCTCATCATCAGAAGCTTGTGTATGGGATCTACATGACCACGAAGAAGGTTGCTCATTATTTCTCTGATCATTCCATTACAGTCGTCAGCGACGCTCGACTTTCAGAGATTCTGCACAACAGAGACACAACTGGTCGAGTGGCGAAATGGGCGATTGAACTCCTTCCCCTTGATATCAAGTTTGAGGCAAAGAAAGCCATTAAGTCCCAAGCAATAGCAGATTTCCTTGCCGAGTGGATTAAACAGCAGCAGCCGACTGCAGTTCACTCGGAGCATTGGACCATGTTCTTTGATGGCTCTAAGATGTTGAATGGTTCCGGTGCTGGGGTTGTCCTGGTTTCCCCCAGAGGAGATAAGCTCAGATATGTGCTCCAAATTCACTTCGATTCCTCCAACAATGAGGCAGAATACGAGGCCCTTTTGTATGGGTTGCGCATGGCCATTTCACTCGGCGTCCATCGCCTTATGGTTTATGGCGACTCAGATTTGGTGGTCAACCAAGTGATGAAGGAGTGGGACGTAAGAAGCCCAGCCATGACTGGATACTGCAATGCAGTGAGGAAGCTGGAAAAGAAGTTTGAGGGGTTAGAGCTCCATCATATACCCCGACTGAAAAATCAAGCGGCTGATGATTTGGCGAAGATAGGTTCCAAAAGAGAAGCCATTCCCAGTGGTGTGTTCCTGGAGCATATCCATACTCCATCAGTCAAAGAAGATCCTTTTACTGAAGAAGCTCCGCAGCCCAAGAGTGCCATAGATCCGACTGAAGTTGAAGTTCTAGCGGTGGTCGACTTGGTCATGGAGGTTTTAGCAATCACTCCCGAGTGGACAGTTCCATACATCGCGTATATCCTAAGAAAAGAGCTCCCAGAGGACGAAGAAGAGGCTCGACAGATCGTCCGCCGATCCAAAGCCTTTATTGTGATCAAGGGGCAACTATGCAGTGAGAGCGCGACTGGAGTCGGACAGAAGTGCATAACGCCAGAAGAAGGTCGAATAATCCTTGGTGACATCCACTCGGGACCTGTGGCCATCATGCGTCCTCTCGGACCATTGTGGCCAAAGCATACCGAGCCGGATTTTATTGTCCAAGGGCAAATGAGATGGCAAAGGAGATAGTGGACAAGTGCGAGGGATGTCAGCTTTACTCCAACATGTCACACAAGCCTGCGTCAGCTCTGAAGACCATACCGCTCGTCTGGCCCTTTGTAGTATGGGGGTTGGATATGGTGGGCCCCTTGAGGACAGGACGAAGCGGTTTCACACATGTACTGGTGGCAGTCGACAAGTTCACCAAGTGGATTGAGGCTAAACCCATCAAGAACCTTGACGCCGGTACTGCTGTTAGCTTCATCAGGGAACTGATATTCAGATATGGAGTCCCGCACAGCATCATCACTGACAATGGGTCGAACTTCGATTCAGAGGAATTCAGAGCATTCTGCACATCTCAAGGCACTCCAGTCGACTACGCTTCAGTCGCCCATCCTCAGTCGAATGGACAAGCGGAGCGAGCCAATGGCTTGATCCTCAAGGGATTGAAACCGCGACTGATGCGTGATCTTAAGCATGCGGCTGGAGCATGGGTCGACGAGCTTCCTTCAGTGCTTTGGGGTCTACGGACCACGCCTAATCGGTCGACCGGAAGAACTCCATTCTTCTTGGTCTATGGAGCTGAAGCGGTCTTGCCGAGTGATCTGCTCCACAATGCTCCTCGAGTTGAGCTCTACAACGAAGTTGAAGCAGAACAAGCGCGGCAGGACGCAGTCGACCTTTTAGAGGAAGAAAGAGAGATGGCTCTGATCCGATCGACTATCTACCAACAGGACTTGCGTCGCTTCCACAATAGAAACGTGAAGAGTCGAGCCTTCCAGGAAGGGGATTTGGTTCTCCGAGTGGATCAGCAAAAACAACACAAGCTTGATCCTTCTTGGGAAGGACCCTTCATCGTTACCAAGGTTCTCCACAACGGTGCGTACCGTCTCTACAACGTCGAGCACAAAATTGACGAGCCCCGAGCTTGGAACGCGGAGCTACTCCGCCCATTTTACACTTAAGTCTTCACTCGGATGAGTTGTAACAAAAGTACTTCTGTAGTTCATGTTTTGCAAGATAATAGTGTCATAATTTCCCCAATGATTTTTGTCACTTTTATTTATTCAGTAAAATTTCCCCCTCAGTGGGTGGCTTAGCTGCGAATCTGTTTCGCCTAAGTTTGTAAAAAAATCCTTACCGAGTGGTGAGCCAGCCTCTCACTCGGGGGCTTAGCTGCGAATCCGTTTCGCCTAAGTTTCAATAAAATCCTACTGAGTGGTGAGCCAGACTCCCACTCGGGGGCTTAGCTGCAGTCCAAGTACTCGCCTAAGTTTCAATAAAATTCTACCGAGTGGTGAGCCAGACTCCCACTCGGGGGCTTAGCTGCAGTCAAAGTACTCGCCTAAGTACAAATTCTACGTGCGCTCCGCAAGGAGGACGAGGTGCAGGTTGACTGCGACCCTCTCCTCTGAGCTACGCCACAAGTACAACGTGCGGTAGCAAGGAAGACGAGGTGCAGGTCGACTGCGACCCTCTCCTTCGAGCTACGCCACAAGTACAATGTGCGGTAGCAAGGAAGATGAGGTGTAGGTCGACTGCGACCCTCTCCTCCGAGCTACGCCACAAGTACAACGTGCGGTCGCAAGGAAGACGAGGTGCAGGTCGATTGCGACCCTCTCCTTCGAGCTACGCCACAAGTACAACGTGAAAATCCTACCGAGAGGAGAGCACACCTCTCACTCGGAGGCTTAGCTGCAGCCCAGTGCTCGCCTAAGTTTTGAAAAATCCTACCGAGTGGAGAGCACACCTCCCACTCGGGGGCTTAGCTGCAGCCCAGTGCTCGCCTAAGTTTTGAAAAATCCTACTGAGTGGAGAGCACACCTCCACTCGGGGTCTTAGCTGCAGCCCAGTGCTCGCCTAATTTTTGAAAAATCCTACCGAGTGGAGAGCACATCTCCCACTCGGGGGCTTAGCTGCAGCCCAGTGCTCGCCTAAGTTTTGAAAAATCCTACCAAGTGGAGAGCAGACCTCCCACTCGGAGGCTTAGCTGCAGCCCAGTGCTCGCCTAAGTTTTTAAAAATCCTACCGAGTGGAGAGCATGCCTCCCACTCGGGGGCTTAGCCGCAGCCCAGTGCCTGCCTAAGTGAATTGGGGAATAAGTCGATTGCAGTAAGCATCTCGCTTTAACCTGCAAAAGACATTTCAAACCAAATGCAAGCATATTCAAACATCGAATCCAAGTTCGGATAAATACCTAACAGAACCGAAAGTGCTCAGGCGCTAAGCCTGTTAAGGTTTATCGGTTACAAAATCACTCGGCATACCGAGGCAAATTTAAAGTGTCAAGCTCAAGAAGTTTTTTACCCCTCCTGTGGAGGGCTGGAAGGCGCAACAAACTCATCAAGGTTGATTCCATCCGCGATCTGAGTGGCAGCGGCGATGAAAGTCTCCATGAAAGACCGGAAATCATGCTTCTTGGTGTTAGCCACCTGAAGAGCCGCCATCTTGTCTTCTCATGCATCCTTGCAATGGACTCGGGCCAGACACAGAGCGACATCTGCACCGCACCTGGCAGAAGACTTCTTCCACTCCTGCACTCGACCAGGGACTGTGTTTAGTCGAGTCATCAGAGACTCGAGGTCATTTTGGAGCGTCTCCCTGGGCCAGAGCGTAGTGTCAATGCGGGAAGTGGCGACCTTCAGCCTTGCAAGATAGTCAATGACAGTAGCAACACGAGACTCGAGCCGGAACACATTCATGGCGACTTCATCATTCACCGGAGAGTTGATGGGGTCCAGGTTTGATTCCAGTCGACCAGTCTCCTCTTCAAAGTTTTGGCAAAATTCTGCAAGTACAATCGCTGAGTCAAGGCAACGGTCGAATGGAAAGTTCACTGTAAAAACAATTGTTTGGTGCAAAGGATTACCTTCGAGCATGAGGAACAACTTCTTGGCGAGTCCGCCCAGATAAGCCTCCAGATCGTTCCTCTTCCCCGCCAACTCACTGACCTTGTCATTCAGAACAACTTTATCACTTTTCAGTCGACTGACCTCCTTGTTGGCAATAGCAAGAGCAGCTTTCAGATTGGTGTTCTCTTCTTCAAGCCTGGTGACCGAAGCCAACTTCTCGTCTGCGAGCTTGGTCTTCTCTAAAGCTGTCTTCTGCATCTCAGCTAGCTCAAGGTCTTTCTTCTTCTGGGCTTCCTTCACTTTGCCTGCAAAGTTACAGAAAGATCAGACTTTGAAACAAATGAGGGGCAAAAGCAGTCGTCGAGGCCTCACCAAACATACCTTTGGTCTCCTCCTTTGCCTTCGCCAAATTCTCCTGGACCAGCTTCAGATCAAGCTCGAGTTGGATATGTTTGTTCTCCAACTCGGTGTAACGAGCCGCAAGGTCGCAGGATTTCTACGAAGAACCAATCGACAAGATGTCAAAGATAATTCACTTCCGAGTGACTAAGGAAAAATCATACGTTTCTAAGACTACAGCCGAATACAAACATTCGACCGTAGTCTCGGGGACTACACCCAGTGGGTGCACTCAGCGTGACCCCACTAGTTCTATCAAGGAAGAGTCGACCAGTCGACCAACAACAAGAAAAAAAACAGGACGTATTCTTCAGATTGTAGCCGACTGCCAGCAGTCGACCACAGTCTTGGGGACTACACCCAGTGGGTGCACTCAGCGTGCCCCCACCGGTCTGAAAGTCCGTTCGACCTAATCGAATGAAGGAAAAAGTTTGAAACATAAAGACTATGGTCGACTGTCAGCAGTCCACCATAGCCTTGGGGACTACACCCAGTGGGTGCACTCAGTGTGCCCCCACTAGTTCGAAATTTCAATCAACACACCCAGTGGGTGTAGGACAATTACTAAGAATTTCAGAAAAGAAGAATCTTCAGACATCATATCCTAACAGAACAGGCGGTGACCGACTGACCTGAACGTTACCCTGGAGAGCGGAACTGGCGTCATAGGCTGCCTGGCTAGCCTCCCGGATGGCCTTCACCTGCTCCATCATGACTCCCGCCTGGCGTATCGCTTCTTTTGCAGCACTGGCTTGGTCCTCTGGGACGTAGTGGGTCGAAAAGAGTGAAGGTTGTGCAGCACTCGACGATGCGGGGTGAGCACTCGTCAACGGCACCGCGAAAGATACGGTGGGCCGAGTGGTGTTTTCTCCCTCCGCGACCAGTGTCTCGGGTGCTGACACGTCCTTAGTCACCCTGCCAGCAGACGCTTTCCTGCTCCTCCTTTGCTTCAGCGGTTCCTCATCGTCGCATCGTCACGAAGGGTGATAACGACATTGGATGGAGCTACAGAAAAGAATCAGAATCAGAGACCAAGAGTCAATCGACTAAAAGACGGAATTGTGAGAGTCATACCAGGTTTTGAGGTAGCAGCATCTTCCATCTCATGATCGTCAGCCCTGGCCGAGGTATTAGAAGTAGCAGCACTGCAACCCCAAAAATCAGTCGGTTAACTCATGAGTCGACCAAAAATAAACTCGTGTAGAGCAAGAAGACTCAAATAGCATTTTTACCCTGATATGGTGGGAATCGACACCTTCATCTTCGGCAAGACCTTCGCCGGTTTCGACGGCGCCGTTCGAGATTGCTTCAAAGGCTTCTCAGTTGGTGCCGGAGAAGTGGTCCGAGGGCGCTTGGTCGACTGCACGACAGTCGCGACCCCCTTGCCACGTTCAGTCGCAGGGTCATGGATGAGCTTCGATCGTCTTTTCGTGCGAGGCGGTGCAACTTCCTCTTCCTCCTCCTCCTCTTCTTCCTCCCCATCAGAGTCGTCATCATCGTCATCATCAGCAGCATCCGAGTCCCACTCCTCCTGGCTTTCGCCCCCACTTGCTTCCTCTTCTTCAGTCGGCGTCTGTGCTCCATTGGGTATCGAGTATAGTTCGGTGAAGGCCTGACAGACAGCAAGATAAAGATCAATCGACCAATTTGCAGCAAAAGCAGAATAAGTATGGCAAGATTACAATTGGAAATAAAGTGGGCATACCTTGTCTGGAGTGCTAGAATGGTCGAGTGGCGGAATCCTCCTGGCTCCTCGAGGGTTGTCTTTGTTCCCAGTGACCGCGGCCATCCACCTCTCCAGTGTGGCGTCGTCGACTGCTTCTGGATGGACCCGAGTTTCATCCTCGGTTCCACAGTACAACCACATACAATGACCTCGGTACTGAAGAGGCTGGATGCGTCGCCTAAGGAAGACCTCCAGAAGGTCCATACCCGTCACTCCTTCCCGTACTAGCTGGACTACACGCTCCATCAACATCTTCACTTGGGCTTTCTCCTCAGGGAGCACCTTCAGAGAAGAGGGTTTGCTTGCTCGGTCCATGGTAAACGGAGGGAGGCCACTTGACAGCCCCGGCGTCGACTCGTTTTGGCAGTAGAACCAAGTCGACTGCCACCCTCTGACCGACTCAGGGAGAGTCATGGCCGGAAAGGTGCTCTTGTTTCTCATCTGAATCCCCAGACCTCCACACATCTGAATAACCTTGGTCTTATCGTCATCTGGACTCGCCTTTTTTCACTGTTTGAGAACGTCAAGTGAATATGTGCTTGAACAGACCCCAGTGCGGTCGGCAACCCAGGAAGTTCTCGCACATGGACACGAAGGCAGCAAGGTAGGCGATGGAATTTGGATTGACGTGGTGGAGTTGCGCCCCAAAGAAATTCAAGAAACCACGGAAGAAAACACTCGGAGGCAGAGAGAACCCACGGTCAACGTGGGTAGCCAGAAGAACACACTCACCCTCCTCCGGCTGCGGCTGCCACTCGTTCCCCGGGAGCCTCGCTGCTCCGTGGGGGATCAAACCCTCGTTGGCCATCTCAGTGAGATCCTTCTCGGTGATGGTCGACCGGATCCAATCCCCTTGGACCCAGTCTTGCGGCAGGCGAGACCTTGACGAGGATCCACCCCGACTAGTCGCCCTCCCTTTCGCCTTCCCCGTCGCCGTCGCCTTCTTCGCGCGCTCCAGAGCCGCCGTATTCTCCTTCACCATTGTTGCCGACGAAGCACACGAGGAGTGGTGGGGCAAAGGCGAGAGCAGGCGATGCGGGCGGAGGTGGAGAGGACAGAAGGGGGGATTGGAGAAGTACTGTTCAAAAACCCTCACCGGGCGCATTTTATAGAGCCGCTTCCGAGTGGATGACAAGTGGGCCCAGGCAATCCAATCACATCCCGAAACAGTCATGCAAACGCGATACATGGCGAGAAAGACGGCACGGGAATCGAGGCGTCTATGCCCTATCCCATCCGAGCACCGCGGTCCGCCCCTCTTCGCGCGCTTCCCAAAATTCGGATCCCGCAAAATCCGCTAACAGCAGATCGATCTGTCA
The DNA here is from genome assembly GCA_963921465.1 of Triticum timopheevii. Classification (NCBI taxonomy): domain Eukaryota; kingdom Viridiplantae; phylum Streptophyta; class Magnoliopsida; order Poales; family Poaceae; genus Triticum; species Triticum timopheevii. Next base: position 427,979,185 of record OY997262.1, read on the forward strand.
GACGACAGATTTCCCGCGATCCGTCGCTCGGAAATTACTAAGTTCAAAAGTTCACTCGACGAGAGAAAAGAATGGATCAAGGCGACTGAAAGAAAAGTTGATGTTATCAACGAAGAGATTATTGGTCCAAAATGATACATGTCCAGAACACAAAAGCAGGTCGGAAATATTATCTACTCCTTCCTCACTCAAACCTCGATCCATTCGGGGGCTAATGATGAAGTCATATACCTAGGGTAGGGTCACAGACCTGTCTTAAGTACCCTTCCCAAGGACACCCTTAGAAGAAACTGCCTTCCAGTCGACCAAGAGAGACTTCACTCGACGGACTTGAAGGACTCGACCATGAAGACTCACTCGACCACCAGAAGATCAAGAACCACTCTGCATCGTAACGGTCTGTAATTAAGTAGTCTTTATGGCTTTTAGGACACTTTATGTGAGGCGTTACCAGTAACGCCTAGACTTAATGTACTTTAAACTCTGCATTACTAAGGGCCGGAGGGGTCTGGCGGACACTATATAAGCCAGCCCCCTCCTCAGTGTAAAGGGTTCGCACCCCTGTAATCCATATACACATAATCCAGTCGACCGCCTCCGGGCTCCGAGACGTAGGGCTATTACTTCCTCCGAGAAGGGCCTGAACTTGTACATCCTTGTGTTCACAACTGCTCCATAGCTAGGATCTTGCCTCTCCATACCTACCCCCCATTCTACTGTCAGACTTAGAACCACGACAAGTGGCCTAACCAGGCCCTACATCCGCCACTCCCTAGACCATGACCATACGCAACTAAAGAGTGTGCTGCATTGTTACGGATTCTAGGACATACATTTAGCTTAGCAACATCAAAAGCAACATTCAACTGGAATTTTATCTCCTGAAACAATGATCCTAGAGTAGATTTATCATACTCTTCGCTTGTTGCCGCCTGCTTCATCACCATGGAATCAGTTTCAAAGATAACTTGATTGCCTCCCATCCTTGCCGTGGCATGGATTGCATACAACATGGCTAATGCTTCAGCATGGAGTGCACTGAATACCAGTTCCAGGTTTCTGCTCCTGCAGCCAAAAGTGTGCCTTCATCATCTCTCAAAGTAAAACCCCAACCTCTAGAATTTGATGCTTCATGAAACGCATCATCAAAATTTATCTTAAGGAATGTACTTGGCAGAGGAGACCATTTGCTGTGGCGGTCTGATTCTAGCTATTCCTTCGGTTCTTGAGATTCCTGAAAACATTGACATGATAGTAAATAGAGGAAACAATTTCGTCTATGGTTTTCATTGTGTCACCTACATTAGCTTTATTTCTTTCATGCCACCATAGCCAGAATAGGACACAACTCTCGGCAGATGAAATAACTCCACAAACAAATTGAGGGGATCATTGCATAGCACTAACTTGTTTCTAATATTTTCCATCCGTGCCAAGTGCCACAATTGTTTCACCTTTTTGCATTTGAGGAAACAGTGACCACCATCCACATCATATCCGAGGGCTGAGGCACACCGGGCATCTAGTGTCAATATCCATTCCCCTGTTTTTCAACTTCATTCTCAGTGGAAGGTTGTATGTTGCCATACGCCAAATGAAGTGGAGGACCTTATTTGGGAGAGGTAAAGCCCATATTTTTCTGGTCCTGTTGCTGAGGTGAACAGGTTACAGAAATAGCTAGCAACATGATCTTTTAAATGCTCTGCACCCTCTACCCACACTCCATCTTCTCTCCTTAACCTCCTAATTAGTGGCAAAGCTACAAATTCCTGAAGATTTTATTGGAGGGACATAGTTACAAGAATTTTTTCTCAGTAGGTCCCCCAAACATGCACACTTTGCCTTTTGCCCACCCAAACATCCCAGTCAAGCTCCGCCACTGCTCCTAATTGTATTTTTATTTTTTTCTCTGAGGTACAAGCATGAAAGAAAGCAGTGTTTTTGTCACCATCTTGGAGCCATTTAACATCTACAGATGTCTGAGAGCACATGTAGAGATGCCATTGTCAGGTTTGCAACTGCAGTGGTCAAGGTGTTCGGACCTCAGCACCTGGGAGAACTAACTGTGGCAGACACATATAGGCTCTTGGCAATCTCAGAAGCAAGAGGGTGGCAAGGTTCGCTTGGATCTCTTGACAGCATGCATTTGAAATGGGAGAACTGCCCGAAGGCTTTACAAGGGCAATATCAGGGTCATGTTAAGAAGCCCACCATAATTCTTGAAGCAGTTGCATCACAAGATTTTTGGATTTGGCACGCTTTCTTTGGCATTGCACGGGTCTCATAATGACATCAATGTGCTGCAACGATCACCGGTGTTTGCGAGGCTGGCTGAAGGAAAAGCTCCTCCTTGCCACTATACTATTAATGGAGTACAACATGAGCTACTATCTGGTTGACAGTATCTATTCTTTGTGGGCTACCTCTATTAGCACCATCTCTAACCCAGTTGGCCAGAAAAAAGGCTCACTTTGCCCAAAGATAAGAAGCAGCTAGAAAGGATTTGAGAGGGCATTTGGAGTTCTGCAGGCCCGTTTTGCAGCTGTTGCACCTGCTAAACAATGAGATCCAAAAACCTTGTGGGAGGTGATGACACGTTGTGTGATCATGCACAACATGATCGTCGAGGATGAGGGTGACGATGTTGCCGCAGCTCTAGAATTTGGGAACATGGGTGATCCTATCCAACTTTCAGACTAGAATCATGCCACATTTGAAGAGTTTATTCAAATGCATCAACAAAATTCGGCATCGACCAACTCACGAGCAGCTGAAGGAAGACCTGATTGAGCATCAATGGGCGGTCAAAGGGGAAAACAATGTTGAGATGTAATGTTTGAACACTGTTAAATTTGAACTACTGTTGCATGCGGCTATTTGAACGTCTGTACATTTTGTATGTGGCCATTTGATCGTGCGGATTAAAAAAAATAAGGAAGGCCGGATGTATGGAGCTACAGTTGGATGGTGGCCTCCCGCATCCGTGTCCGCGGACTAGTCCCTCCTATCCGCGGACGGACACGGCGGGTTGCCATTGGAGATGCCCTAATGCATTGGTTCCAGAAAACACATTCAAAATAATAAAATTAAAACCATTCTTTAAAAAAAAACTGTGGTATTCCTCTATCACACTAAAAATCAAACTTTGTCTTACCTTTTCTATAAAACTAGATGACCAGTTGCGCCAAATGGCGCAAAGACCCGTTTAAAACCATGTACGTGTTGAAAATATTTGCATTTTTTAAGTAACTGTATATTTGAGTACATTTGGTAAGAACTTATACCCCTATATATAAAGGAAATTAAATGCAAATATTTTCTTAAGGTAATAATGCCACAAATTAGATCATCAGTAGGTCAAGATAGTTGAGTCTGCAATTAGGAACTCCGAGTAGCTGTAAACTTGCATTAAAAAATGATTTCAGTGCAAAAATATGTTGATCCAACCATGACTTAAATATGTTGATCCAACCATGACTTAAATATGTTGATCCAACCATGACTTCTACTGGCAAATGCTACTTTATCTAAAATATACAGATTTCAGTGCTCAGAAAGTGCAAACAATTTGTACATTGAGAAATCTATCTTGGCATTCAGTTTATAACATAACAAGGAATGAGAGCTTTGACAAGCTTTTACACTTGGTCAGATTTTGCATGCATGATTTGTCAGATTGTAATGTCATGATTTGTCAATAACTGAATGTTTTCAGTAGGCTGATGTACAAAACCTGAAAAATAAATTCAGTTAAAGCGGAAGTGCAGAATGTATGTAACAGAAAATTCAGCTATAGAAGAAGCGCAGAGTGTATGTAACAGAAAACTCAGTTATACTAAAACCTGAATGTTTTCAATATGCTGATGTACAGTGTATGCATAATTTTAGACTATCACTGAAAATATGCAGTGTATGCATATTTGAAGTGTACTCAAATGTTCTGCAAATAAGATGTGAGACCAATGCATAGATAGACCAATGCCGAGACCAATAAAATTTAGCTAACACTGGACAGAGATGTCTCCTTGCAACAATCTCTACAGAAAATTCTTGTACTCATCTTAGCTCTTAGCTAACACTGGACACTGGAGTAGTTTCAATTTCTAAAAAAATGGGGTGCAGTAGAAGAACTAAGAAACCTCTGCACACATTTTACAAGCCATTCCAGTGACAAAATTCATGGAATATTTTCTTTGATTTTAGTAGTCCAACATCATTCTTTTCCCCAAACTACTTACTTTGTGTGGTGATCAATCAATCCATCAACCCTACAAGACACATGCACATCCTCTTTTTTATGATACATAGATTTCCTTTGTGTGGTTTACCTTCTTGAAACAAAGGTAAACACACACCTCATGAATCATGATGGCAGGCAAGGCACACACACCTCATATGACACTTGCTAGTAATGATACCAAGAAACAACAGGGGCACCCTCTAATACAGAAATACTGAGGTAGTGCTTTACCTTTTCGAGAAATCCATGAACTTTAGTTAATTCAGTTAATTTGAAAAGTTCAGTTTGCACTGCAAAATTCAGTTAGCACGTTCAAGTTCAAAATCAGGACATCATGCAACATCACAAAGAACTCTTAACACTGTGGCAGATTCTTTTGAACTAAAAGTTAATAGAATTATTCACAATGTAAGCAACTAATTTTGAAAAATCCATGCTGTACAAACATAAGCAATTCAATAAGAAGGTGAGGTCCTTGACAGTAATGCTAGCATAAAGACCATCCTCTCCTGAGTCTGAGATTCATTTAACAAAAAAAAAGAGATGGAAGCAGAGCACATTGCACAAGCTTCCAGAGTTGCAGAAAGAGAGAGGGAGGGGAAGAAGGATTGGGCGAAGCTCACCTTGAGTGTTGAAATGTATCAGCTTAAAAACCTTGAGCTGAGGAGCGAGATAGGTGAAAAAACCAATCCCGCCAGACAACCATATATATAACTCAGATATTAGAGTTCCCTGATACATCGGATATACAAAGCGCACTAATCACTCAAATTTTGGAATTATGAACCTCAGAGCATGTGGTCAATATTGTTAGTTATGGACAAAAGCGCAGTAGTGCATCAAAGAAGTTACAGGTCCAGAAATTACCATTCAGAAATGAGAATTACATATTTAGGAGAGAACATCTCATCCCCAAATGAACAACCAATTTCAATTAAACGGATTGTGCAAAAGTAGGCATATTAGTAGATCAGAAGTTTCAAGGAATAAACAATAGTACAATAATCTTGATACTGATTTAGCTATGTAAAGCAGGAACATAAATTGCATACCAAACAAGTTACTAAAGAAAATGCACAACAATAGATGACCCGTTGCGCCCTGGCGCAAAAAGCGAGAGTGAACCAAAGCATTCAAACTATGCAAGTAAGAGTGGTTTAGAAATTGATTTGCGCCCCTGATGCAAGTAGCCAAAGCAAACCAAGCATTGGAACCATTATAAAAGTTGGTATTTATATGGCATCTTTATACATAATCAGGCATATGTGGTTTATTTCAAATTTCAATAGTATGGAAAGAGATACATAGATGGCATATTTGTCCATCCTGATAACATCATGGTTCAGGCATACCTTGCAAGGAGATACTTAGATGGCCTCTTTATACATAATTGGCCCAGGAAGATGAAGGTAGACTAACGGGTCTTGGTTCTACATTTGTGGATGCTACTCCATTGCATCATATCATACTTTCTGTCTTCAGCTAAAGCTCACTAAAATCATCCATGTCTCTAATTGATAAAATAATCTGGTGTTTTTACCTCTCTCTTCTCTAAAGGATACCTCTCTCAATAAAATACATGAAAAAAGTGCATATAAGAAACAATATGTAACTACAGAATCAATTAGACGAGAATGGCTTGATAAGAATGCACTACACCAAACATAGCACACCAACTACAATAAGCAAAAATTGACCATGCGACTCTCTGTATTTGATTTCAGTTAATTAACTATAAACTCCGCACCTAGCAACGGAGAGCTTATAAGTCGAAAGAATTAAGCCTACTGGCCATAAAGGTACAAGCAAAGACTGAAACAACTAATTGAAACTCTTTCCTGTAGGCATAGCACAACACACATTTCTTATTTCTTCATTACTTCATAACTGAAACCGAAGAAGAAAACAAGTTGGCATTTTTTTTACCTACGACACTCACTCTCAACGAATGAAGGGGGAAAACGTGTACATAAGTAACATAACAGGGAGGAGAAAAGATTCACCAGTGTAGACTATGAAGGAGAAGCTGCGAAAAACCCAGTCAATCTGTTCCATCCGAACAACGGTGGACACAAATCCCACCTGCAACACAGACATAAGAACCACAAAGCTTAGAAATCTAGCAGTAAGAATAAGAATAACAAGACGATCTGTAAGGATATCACAACCTCAGCATGCACCCACAAACATAAATCATCCATCATGTCGTCCCTCCTAAAGAAATATGAAGCACAGAAGAAGGGGATATGTCAGACCAAGAAATAAATCATATTCATGAGTCATGGTGTAATTAGCAATTGAAGTGGTCCAGATAGTCATGGAACAATGAGTGATAGCTCATCTATTAATCAAAAATGACAGGCAAAGAGCAAAATATACAACAAACAAGTCCATGTTTTTTCTATGGAATATTGTAGCTAAGAAATAAGCGGAATTAAATCGCCACTGATAGTCCGCTGTATCTTCAAAGTGCAATGAGACGCAATATTGGAAATACAATGCAAATTTAGTAGCAAAAAAAATTCAGCATTGATGTGAATTGTAGAATTCTAAACAAGATGCTAGCCTGGGAACATCTTCGACTACAACAACGAATTATAGTCAGCTAAACAGAACACACACCCATTTTCAGAAGTGAAAAGACAGAACCATCTAAAATAGAGAAACTTGGCAGCACACATTAGTAAGATTGTAAAATGTTGAAAAACTTGGATGTTGCTGTTGCAAAATAAGTGTCACACATTAGTTCTAATGATGTATCACCTACTATGGCTATAAGAACTACTTTTAGCATAGGCTGCAGCTTCGGAGATGCAAATTGTTAGAAATACTAATTATATCTATATAGAAGCATTGAAGTTCGGCTGCAGCATTGTAGACGAATTAGTTCGGACCTCAAAGTCTCAAAAAGCATAATGCTTATAAAACTGTAATCGCTAGAAAGAAAATAATCACCTCTAGTATTTAGTAACACATATAAGAGATAAAGTTCAGTCGGTTTTGTCATTTTAACGGAACAACTGGTGAGCATGCCCCGAGCTATCATATAGCTGAAAATGAAGCAACCAATGGACCTGCAGAAACCAACACATCTGAGAAGAAGTAGCAGTCCATCGCATGGAAGAAGTGAACTAACATCATATGTAATTGCAGATCTGGAAGATGCAAAGTAGCCGAAAAAATGGATGTACAGAAGCTGAACCTGCTCCTGGGATAGCCATGATGGCTACACTCACAGCAACCTGAACCTGGTGAGTGTGTGTGCTTTTATCAACCTACAAAGTAAAACTGAAGAACCTCAGAACAAGAGAGAAACACAAATCTTCGTAAGAAAAGCAACCTGAACCTGGTGGGTGGCTGTGCTTTTATCAACCTGCAAAGAAATCATACCACAAAAAGTATCCCTTGTGACTACAAGAAGGATGATGTAGCCACAACATCCCTTCAGATTGTCTATCTCTCTCAAATTCCTCTCTTTTCTCAAAAATTAGATGCGGTCAAAAATGCAAAGAGACAAAACAAAGCTCTTCATGTTGCCTATTTCTCTCAAATCCCTCTCTTTTCCCCAAAATTAGGAGCGGTCGAGAAGTAAAGAAATTAACTTTTGTGCGGTATTTATATATACCCATGGAAAAAATTGTGGAAGAAAATTAGAGGAACTTACATGATTTTTTCTTCTGCATCTTTCATGGCTGAAGCACCATGGACAACCGATTCGCCAGCACTACCGCCTGTTGTGGCTGCTCGCGTTCGCCATTATTGCGCCTGCTCCGACTGCTTCTCCCCTCATCCCCGTTGGCTCGACCACCCAAATATAGGACGAGATGAGGAGAGGTGGCGTATCTATCATCCCGTGCCGGCGCCGGCGCTTGTGGCCGCCTCTATCTCTCACGCTCCAGATCGAAATCTAGGAGGAAAAGAGGAGAGGTGGTGGCCCAGATGCGTTGCGCCGAAATTCATGGGCCGAGGAGATGTGACGGCCAGCAAGAGAGTGCGTCGGAGAAGGTGGAGATGAGTGGCGGGGGAGGCCATGGCGGCGGCGGCGGCGAGCGAGAGGGCGGAGAGGAGGAGGCGACAGGAAAGAGAATCGGTGGCGTGGGAAAGAGAGGAGGGAGCGAATGAGGACTCGATGCTGCGTTGCTTTTCCTTTTACCGCTGCTCGCCTAGGGTTGTATACTTCCCGTACCCGGAACAGGATGAAACCCACTTTGTTTCTTTGACCCCACACATAGCCAGCCCCATTCATCAGCCACTCCTGAAGCAACTATTGACGTGAAAATAAACCAACGGTTGACCTGGTGCCAGCAGCCAAAACAGAGAAACAGTAAAAAGATCGTTCGGTCCCGGAGGCTTACCGCGCGCGGATGCGGTAGAAGGGCGGGTAGTCTAGCGCTCTTTATATGTTAGATTATACGTACTTAGTACGGGCGTCAAGGACAATGAAACTTTGATCTAATTAATTGAGATAGGCTCAGCTCAGCGCACCATCATGAACAGCGACCAATTACTCGAAACTTTTTAATAACTTCTGTTTCTTTTCAATAAAACCAACACTGGAAGCTAGCTAGGCCACCTCGTTTGACCATGACCCGCACGTGATGCCTATCCTCGCTGAAGAAAATTCCTGGGCATTCATTCTCCCAAATAGAAGCTACGACCAATATTAATCAGGCACAAAAGATGGAGTTTGGTCTGACCGGACAACGCTCTTATAAAAGCCAAGGAAATAGAGGAGGAAATGGTGGTTTCAGTTGTCTTCAATCTTGGTTTTTGTTGGGGGTTTCTTTGCGACGTAGAAGTGTGAGGGTTCGTGGTTGTTTCGTCTTATGTATGTTTGTCGGATTGACTGTGGGGTCGTGGAGTTTCTTTCTTAGCGAGTACTAGTCCGCATGTGGGTCTATATCACTATATGTATCGGTTTTCATTCGGTTTTCTGTTAATTAACTAGACAATTCTCTTCTTATTAATTAATAAATAGATGAGCCAAATCTTTTGTCTCTGTTTCAAAAAAAATAGTCTTAGTCCAGAAAATCTGTCAGAACCTTCATCCTGCTGCGACTCTGCCTCTGGAGATGGTAAAGACTAAAAAGGATCAGCAGACTTTATAAGCAGTTGTGTCTGTTGTAGCTTAGTACAGTACCATCATCAGTCGATCACCTAACCAGTATACTAGCATTTGACACTTTGTTATCATGAATGTGAGAAAATGGGGAGTAATGCAACAGAGTGTGCATAATGACACTATCTCTGTCATTCCCTTTAATTTCTCTTAGACGGACCAAGCAAAGCTAATTAACAAAATGACATACTTTTCATAGATGACCATAACCGAAGTCACCCAATTCTTTCAGATTACTAACATATGCGCAGACCTTGCCGCCAAAAATAGGGTAATTAAAACTGATTAGAGAAAAATAAGAGGAAAGAAACAGCGTACCTGAAGATGATGCGGTGATCAACAGGGCCATCACCAAGACGGCAGTGAAGACAGGCATTGTCAGTTTAGCCATCTTATCATCTCCTCCTTACATACTGGCGTCTGGCGGTGAGTGGAGTGTGCAACTAACTCTAAGAGGGCAAGTGGCGGCAATTTTTTTTGCGGTGTGGCAAATGATTCCGGCCACCATGCCTGCTTCAGAACAATGTCAACCACTACGTACGGTGCATAATTTGCCGGAGACCATGCCTGCTTCAGAAGGACATGAGCTGGTCGCTGTCGCCGTCCTCATTGTACTCCTTCTTGTATTCCTATGAACCTCACCATTATAACCAATAAAGTGTCCTTTATCGCTAAAAAAAAGTAACAAATCTTGCGTGTCGATACATGAACCGACAAGTGACAAGGTCAAAATCCCTCGTAATTCAGTTGGTCCTGCGTAGTGATGTGATGCTATATGACTGCAGAGCAAGTTCTCGATTGGTTTAGCTCCAGGTGTTGAGAAGTTGTAGTATGCCAGTAGATAATTAATAATAAAGAAAGAACAATCGTCGTTGTCTCAAATCTCATCTGGCTGTTCATCAGATATAGCTTAACTGAACTTGAATTGGCGAGATACAGTCATTCCTTGAGTAGCGTTAAACTGAACACAATGAACCATCCATGATTTGCAGTGGTACAGTTGCTGTTAAAGTACTTTTGTTTCGCTGGTGAAACAACAAGTGGGGTGGTGGCGCAGTTGGCTAGCGCGTAGGTCTCATAGCTGAACTAGATCGGCAACGCGCCCTGGCGCGAGGGTGCCGGTCCAAGCGTTTTGCCTATGTCAGTAGGAACTTAGGCATAGCATTTACACTTATACAGGGTAATACTAAATTAAAGAAAAATTCAATTGCGGTAAAAAATAAAGCACGATGGAGCACAAGATAAACATTGGTTTATAAGGCAGAATCAAACTTGGTGCGTTTACATGACCACAAAAGATAGCCATTTGACATCAGGTTCAATACCAAAAGCGAGAACACATAAGAGAAGGTAATAAGAGCAGGAACATAATAAACATTGTCAACTAAGGAGTCATTATCACTAAGCATACTAATAGGCGCCGTAATCCATCCGGCTTGTCGATGTACTTCATAGGGACTACCTCGCACGAACCTGATACAAACAAACTGCGAGATGTATGTAATTGAATGATTTATGTACTCAAGCATCAACCCTACTATCTTGAACTTGAACAATAGGCCAATCAGAATCAATATGGTCTAAGCAAGCAATAGCCATTATCTAATATAGGAAACACACAACATAGAAAGCATCACATGAGAGGTAAGGTGGTATACAGAGAAATGCATATTCTTGTCTGCCGAGTAACCAAATCAAAGGAATATATACTTGCATTCATTATTCCGTCAAGCATGAACAGCCTCACTGAAGCAAAACTTGTTTGCATACACAAATTGAGAAACTACCAAATAATGTAGGAAGTGCGGCCTGCCGCACCCACCTGGTTTCATTTTAGCTAACCCGGCAGAAAAATTAAAGACAGTATGACGATGCAAAGGAAAACATATACTTCGCAAAATCTGAACTTGATTGAATCATATTCAGCCAGGTAAATCAGAATATATGTTACACATGATACAAAGGTACAAAGTGGATACAACAATTTATATATGCATATGAAGCCATGACATGTACGCACAGCGACTCGACGTCATCGATACAACAGTTCATACACCCAAATACATGCTGGAATATGTTCTCTGTACACCAATAAAAGGATAGCACATATAACTTGGTCCACTAATTTTGATTTGTTCTCATTCACTATGCCAGGCGAAAGAGAGTACTCAGCGTACATAAAGTTCCTGTCGCTTTTGACCTAATCAGATACCTGCAAAGAAACACACCTCAGGGCGCAGCTGGTAGCAGGAGGCATCCATTTCCCATGGTCGTACACACTTTCACCAATTTTCCACCCAGGATCCTGTCTTCCTCCTAGGGATACTTCTTCCCGTCTTTGACAAATCTGCACCACAATCAAAGATCTTGTGTTTTATGGCAGCTCACGATACGACAACTATTAAACATTCAATACAACTTAGTCTTATATGCTAACCACAATATTTGCTTGTCCTTGGACAGTACAACAGAATAAAATAGGAGGTACAAATCCAGAACAATGTATGTTGGGTGACAGGGCATAATAATAACAAATCCATTGAGAACAAAGGACCAACTCAAGCTAGCATTTGTTGATATGCCCCTACAGCCGAGCCATCATTTCTTTGCACGGTCATGACCAAAATGATAAGGTCATGCATAGCCAATCCTCAAATGCATGTAAGAGGAATGTATAGCATATGGGTTAACTAACTAACGAATATGAGGATCACACGAAACGCACCAAAAGTATGATTACTTTAAGAGATACCCAGTCTAGAGCCTAGGCTTCATGTTCGGAGGGCAAAGCTTCTTTTCCCGTCAATGTCTCATCTTGTCCATTTTAAGAGAAAATCAATGAAATAAGCAGACACGACAAAGATAGACACTGTTATAAACTTATGGGGCAAGCGAAAGTACATACCTTGAAATACAATCGATCTCATATGCTAAGGTAGAAGAATATCCACACGACAAAGGTAGAAGAATATCCACCCAAACTTATGGGGAGCGCGCCTTGGCGCGAGGGTGCCGATCCCAACATTTTGGTTGGGCAGTTGGAAGCGATGCCATCCAAACATAGATAGTGGTAGGGCCTTTGTCTTCGTTATTAATCAAAGAACATGTACTGTGCTTTTAGATGATCATCAATGAGAACTCCTACTTCCTCTTTCCATGTTCCAAGGAGAAGCTAATGCAGCTTGTAGTGACGGATACTTGAAAGCAAAGGATATGTAGCATCCTCGGGCTTCATTTTCCTAAGGATACCGTGAAACCTCTAAAAAATCATTACAATGGGCTAATAAACCTAGGAAAGCTATACAACAGAAATGATGAAGTGGTGTGTTCTTAACGAAAATAGGAACATATTTTTAGAGAACAAATATATATCAATCTATTTAATACATGTAATAGCAACTCCTTGTGTACACAATGAGGGTGATTAAGGAATGCATTCCAGTCACTTTCAATATAAGGAAACGGAAAGTAGCAGTTCTGATAATTGACAGCAACAGGTAACCATAAGTTAGCTCATCACAAATGAAAGAAATGATTGGAGCTCCAAGGACCAATATGTAGCTTTGTTGTCCCAGTTATAAAATATAATAATATTCGCTTCACGGGTACATGAATAATTTCTCTTATAGTGTGTATGCTATGGATCCCTTTATGGATATACTAATAAAACTCTAAAAAAGGATAAATCACCTCATATAATCCTGACTTACTTGCAAACAATCTGTACTTGTCTATTTATGGTCTTCATAATACAGTCAAGCTCTTGCTTTCCTGAATCAGAAACAACAGTCACAACAGTCGGGCAGGACCACCACATGCAGCAGAAACTTAATCACATCAGTCGAAAAATTGTTTATGGATACAAAACGGGACACGCTACCTCGGTCACTCTTTACATGAACAATCCAACATTATCTCAAGAAAAATCCCAAAAAAATCCGGTAGTATTAATTTCTGTAGCATGAACAAATAGCTGCAACTGGTAACTTGCAAAAAAATAGAAGTAATAGTATCACAACGAATTAAAACAAGTCATTCAACCGATAACTTGCTGGGAGTGAGTCTTTCTAGTATAACAAAGTGCAACTTACTCTTAACCAGATTAAATCAAAGAACAACAACAAACAATAAAGGTACGAGAGAGAAGAGAACTTTACTTTAAACGGCTATAAACACTGGAGCATAAATAAGCAACACCTTTAAATAAAAATAAAAAGGGTTTAGTGTTCATTGCATAGTGGGCTCAGATTCGCCTTTCCTCGATCATATAACCTACCCCGCCATCTCTTATCACAAGATCAATCTGTTTACACAATGGAGCTGCCCTGGTTATCACTCAACAAGAATGACCATCCAAGGACAGATCAATAGGTATCAAAGGATCAAAAAGGATTCTAGAGACAACAGGGAGGATCCAACTTGATACCCACAGGTGCCTTGATTGCTCAAAGGCACACTTATTCCAGCCATAGTTAATCATCATCGCCCTAGCACGAACACCACCACCACAGACAAAGCGAAATGGCGAGAACGCCCCCGGCGGGGCACTGGAATTACGTGCTTGTGGCAGGCCGGGAGTGAAACGAGCGCTCAGTTTTTATCAAACGGTCGAGGGCGTTCGGGAGGGGGATCGGACGGCCGGAAACGCATCAAGGAGCCGATCCGATGGCCAGGAGGCTCAAATCGCTGAGGAGCCTTGTGCATCCACTCGTCTCTTATTTCTGGATGGATCACCAGATCAATATGTTCTCATGAGGGTGAAACTGCCCTGGTTATCACTCATCAGAAACCGGCACCGGCGGTCCTAGAGTCAATCACTTGGTCACCCTGCAAGCAATGCAGATCAGCGGATCAATCCATCAATCAACCAAAGAAGATGAAACTGGTCTGAACCCAAGGAACCAAATCAGTCAACCAAGTGTAACTCTGAAGAAAGGCCCTTGTTTTTACTGAGAGGCAGAGGGAGAGGGAGAGGGCCTGAATCTGAATGTTTGTTTACGACTTAATCTGGTGGATAAATCTATTTATAAGAAGCCTAAACAATTTGATTTCTTTTCTTTTCTACTAACATCATAAGAAAGAAACCCATCAGAACTGAACATTAAAGCACAGAGTTAGGAATAAAACATAATTAGCACCTCTTGAGGGTTGAGACTAAACGCTATATGAACCACGTACATACGCAATAAACCTCCAAGGTGAAGATCCAATTAGCCTATCATGTCAAGACAGAATGATGCTTAAGCAATATAGCATGGAAAAACTATACTAAAAACGTGCAAAGCTTGCAAAGGAGCAAAAAGGTCACAATCTAATACATAGGTCCAGATCCATCATCATTATACTTACTCCACATAGAAAAGGAAATAGGAGATCAAAAAGACCATGAAATCTTACTCTCTCCATGGCCTGCCACGGTAGGGGAAAGTCCTCTTGCAGACCAAGCCGGCGGCCAGCAACGTCCGAGCCCAACTCGATCATCTCCTGCAGTTCAAAGATGATACAGAAGCAATTAGCTAGGATTAAGCATGTGAAGAGTGCACAACATCATCGAATATAATCTCGCCATAGGCGTGTTTCGCCATCATAATAAATCAATCCACAACCCAAATGGACCCAATGTTCACAATATCGGTTCCTGTATGCATCAAGCAGAATTCAACTCTAACAGAGGTTTTGTACCATTTTCCTTTACCCACTCGATTAAATCTGGCACTAACCAAAACTATGGCATTAACAAAACTATACAGCAGTTTAGTACCCAAAATACAGCTACCTATACACAATCCACAGAGAAGCTAAAAGGACCACCTCATGTGCATGCTAGTGACAAAGGGATAAACAGAAGTAAAACTGTTTGTTACTTACTCTCATGATAACTACAAAGTAAAGCAAAGTCTGGTGGGATCTGGCCTGAACATCAGTATAAGAAGAACATAGAAAATGCCATTGGATAAAATAGAAGCTTGAGACCTTTATTCTAAAGAGGAACACCAAACCAACCAGAATGTCAGATACGATATCATCAATATAATTCATAAGTAATGGAGTTTGCTACTCAATGTATACATGTGTACCTTCGTCACCACTGAAGCAGATCAGGTTGTCCACTCTCGCCCTTTCATAACGTGCATATCACTTGAGCCCGGGTAAAACTCAAATTTAAATGCAAGAGGATTGTTATTAGCATGGACCTAGCAAGATCAGTCATAGGTTAAATATCAAGCAATCACATTGGCAACCAAAACTGGAGGGTAGAGCAGAACTGAATGTATGCATGTTCGCCGGATCCTAGTCTATCCATACAATTGATACAGCTTCTGTAGTCACGTGTGTATCAATTAGTAAGAAATTAATACTTGTAAACCGATTCTAAACCAAGCGCAGCAGCATATGGCAAATCATATTTGGACAGGTCTCTATCTACTACTTGTACATTTCAGAATTCGTTGTTCATGGTCAATTAGATAGAAAATCAGTGAGCAAGAGGAAGAGGAAGAGGAAGAGAGATGGATAGTGGAATAGCAGGAGGGGGAGGAGATAGTCATGGAGTAAAACTATTATATAACTATCTTACACACTAAACGACTGGAAGATGTCGAACTGACAATATAGAAAGATGTAAATATATGTTTGAATAATATAGAACAAAAAATAAATTGGCTACTGGAACTGAATCAGCCTAATGTTGGCTGTTGTCCATTCATACAAGTTCAGTGTAAGTAGTAATCAACCAAGCACATGCATAACACTTTAGCAGAGCAAGTAGAAATGTAGAGAAAAAAGAAGAACAGAGAGACTACCTACAGGTTGCGGCAGCTGCAGCATGGAGGCGGCTTTCGGCATGCATGAGTTTTCACAACATAAGAGCAGGGTGGAGAAGATCCTGGCTGAGGCCGAGCGAACTGGGAGGTGGAAGATGGACACTGAAGGTACAAGAAGTCTACAAAGCCAATGGCGTTACAAAGGTGGCTGCATGTATTCTTTCAAGTCCACCTTGACCTGAACATCAGAAATCACAAATCAAATATAACATGGAAGGTGCTCTGAAACCAATCTTTCTTTCGTAAACATGGAGAAACTCTTGTGAATAGAGCAAGCTTACGTCATATAAAAAAATATTATAAGAAAGAACACCAAATAAGAGCAAACAAAATTAAGTTCAGAATATATATGCTAGCAAATCAAGAACCGTACAAAAGAAGTATCGTGGGCCAAATCAAAGTCATATAGGCCACTAACTAACTAAAAATATGACATATCCAAGATAGGGAACCACTAATCAGCAAATACGCAGCAAGTCCCCTTAACTTGCAGTGAGGTTAAATATATTCTTTCTAGTGGTTGCTATTGTACTCTGTATAGCTGAAAGCTGTGTAAATAAATCATGTTTAATGCACAAGCAATATTTAGTAGGGAAAGTCATAGCTAAAAGACTATCACAACCAAAATCATGACAGCCTGCCATCGACCAGGAAACTCCATAGGACACAGAATATTGTAAAAAAAACTCCATCATAGCAGTCACAATAAATCTCAAGAAACTCCATAAAAGATACTCCCTCCGTTCGGAATTACTTGTCTCGGTAATGGATGTATCTAGAATTAAAATACATCTAGATACATCCATTTTTGCGACAAGTAATTCCGAACGGAGGGAGTAGAATATTGGCAACTGCACTATGCACTACACATGTTTGGATTAGAACATTGAATCAGTATGATTAGTATGCTGCTTCACCAGAAACAACGCGCAAAGCACACACTGCATTAAGTTGACTAAGCTCCCCCAAACCCACCACTCCAAATCGATCTTCACTGTTAGACAGGAAGGATACATTTAAATTTCAGTTCATCCTAAGGCAAACAAGAGAATTGAAGAAGAAGAAAATCGGACGAAACTGAATTTGTCCATTCACAACGCTGTATAACCGTGTCACAATAATGAACATTGACGGACACGATGAGCTCAGAGCACCCACCGGAGGCAAGGAGAGGAGCTCACCCTCGTTGGTTTTGTAGCGGGTGTCGAACAGCGCCACCACACAGAAGCAGCAGCGCCAAGGCGCTCATCACAACAATGATGGCGACGGTGTTGTACCGAACTGAATCCTGCTACACAAGAGGAACAAGAGAAATAACAGTGAATGAGGTTTCCTACTCTACTTTGTCTTAATTAATAGAACCAAAGTAACCAGTATGAATGAAGCCAAAGGCCTAACAGTGAGGACTGGAGAAATATGTCTACATGATTCAGACCGCATCATTGAACAACATGTGAATGGCAGAAAGCCGCAAACCAAATTGGCTTTATTTATCAGGTAAGTGACATTAGAACAGATTATTATCTTATCATCAGGTAAAGAGTGACATGACAGCCACTCCACGCTTGTTGCTTGCTTCAAACTACATCAACTACCTACCAGCGCATACATACATACATGGCTTAATTATTAAAGATCCATCAATTCATCTATCTTATATCTGAACACACGGTTTTTTTGTACGTCTCTTTGTGGCTAGTGGGTGCAGGGATTTTGTTTGTTACCGGGAAGCTGTAAATCTTGCTTTGTTTTGACTCAAGGACCTTGTGATTTGAAATAAATTCCTCTACTC
Source organism: Triticum timopheevii (assembly GCA_963921465.1). NCBI lineage: Eukaryota > Viridiplantae > Streptophyta > Magnoliopsida > Poales > Poaceae > Triticum > Triticum timopheevii. Next base: position 427,997,160 of record OY997262.1, read on the forward strand.
TCATTAATTCATTTGCTCTCCACTCCTCTCCTCACCTCTGAAGAGAAGAAATAGGCAGAGGGGTCTCACTTGAATGAGTTGTTGTGTGATAAGCAAACAAATATTCCGCTAATGACTTAATTAAGGATCTGAGCAAATTTAGATCACACAAGACTAGAGCAGAAAAAAGCGGAATCGGCCTAGTAGAAGAAAGAGGGAAGGGAACACAGATGATAGAGAGGGGGAGGGGACCTTCCAATTCCATGGTGTGTGTTTTGGCAGGCTCCTCTACAGGTGGAGAAGGAGCAGACCTCGCCGGAGCTTCCCTTGGTTGTCGGCGTTGCCGTCGCTAGCCGTTGTACTAACAGAATAGAGAGAAGACGAGATGGGGGTTAGAGAAGAAGAAAAAGAAGAATAGGAGGAGGGGATATGGGTGAGAGATCACCTTGACGAGCAGGGAGGAAGGCTCCATGTCCACGAGCGGAGCAGCAGCAGCGTTGTCAGGGCCACGACCCCGCCTGACAGGAGCTACCGAACTGAAGAAGGAGCGAGCCACACTGAAGAGAAGACAGCGATCTCAAGTTCAGAAGAAGGACGGTCCAGATCTCGCGGTAACGTTTCAAGACAGCATGGACGGTCCAGATCCGCAGGAGAGCAAGTTACCCATGTTCCTCGTCAAGCTGCTGTCATTCTTGGGTTTTAACCCTCTGTAACGCTCTGGTGACAAACTTGTAATATAAGCCCGTCGCACCGGCGAGGAGGAGGACAGATATATCTCATTCTCATCTCTCTAGTCTAGACTTAGGGTTCGTACTTACTTGTACCCAGACTCCCCCCCAATTCGGGGTATCTACCATTAAAATTCCCTGATTCGAGACAACTCCGTCCAAAATTCGTAGCTCTGGTTCGATTGATCATCACCAGGGTCTCACAAGGGTATCAGAGCACCGGCGGGATTCCTCGGCGGCTACTCGACGGCGACGAATCGGGCTGAGGAGAGCAGGAGGTTGGGATCTCTCGTAAAATCCCTCCCGTCCCTCCCAGTTCGCGGCGGCGGTGTGGGTGGCGGCGACGCGGCGGCGGTGACATTCGGGTACAGATCTCCGAGTCCGATCCGGTTGCTGAGAAACATCTTCTCGGTGGTAAAATCCCGGGATCTGACGGGATCCGTGTACCAGGGAGTTGGATCAGTCTAGCATGCAGCAGACAGGACCAATTCCAGTCGCAGAGCATACTCGGTTGACATGGCGGACACAAGAGCAAAAGTACAGATCACAGTTGATCGAGTGGAAAAGGAAGTTGCAGATCTCAGGACAGAGTTATCCGATCTGCAAGATCTGAAACAAGAAGTGAGGCAAATGAAAGCAGAGATGGTCACTATGCCGAGGGTGGAACAAAAGTTAGCAGAGATGAATGAGGGCATTCAACAGACACTTCAAAAGATTCTTCAAAATTTGTCCACCAACAAGTGCAGTGAAGCAACAACTCCAGCAAAATCAACCCCAGTAGGTACTCGCAATTCTGTTCCTGTTGTACAATCTCCCATAGTTATACCTGAAACGGCCAAGGCAGTGGGTCAGATACCTGCTAAAACAGAAATTCAGAGTCCAGGAGTTACTAGTCAGGGAGTTAGTTCCCAAGCACCTTTGTTTTCTGACAGTACAAAGTGTACTATTGAATCTGCACAGCAGACACAGTATAGAGTATCTATGGATAATCCGAGTTCTCCATTGCAGCAACACACCTTGGGTTTTACAGGAAACACATGATATTTTGCTCCTGTAATTGCTCCACTATATCATCCTCCACAGACTTATAACCCAATTACAGGACAATTCTTCAGTTGCCATGATCCTACTGCTGTACCAGTCTCATCAAACCCTCAAGCAGTATATCAAGCTGGGGCTCAACTGCATGAAACTCAGAGAAACCAGTTTGCAACTCAATTGGGGGGACCTTCTTATTTTGCAGAGGCAACATTAAAAGGACCCAGACTTGAAATTCCTTTGTTCAGTGGAGAGGATCCAATTGGGTGGTTAATATCTTGTGAAAAATTCTTTGATATGACTGGAACACCATATGAACAATGGGTAAATTTGGCAACTGGTCATTTCCAAGGAAGAGCAGCAAATTGGCTTAAAAATATCTGTGTTCCATGGCAAATGGTAACTTGGCAACAATTCTGCAATATGGTGGCAGACAGATTTTCTGAAGCCACAGTACATGAAGCTGTGGAAATGTTGAAAAATATCCAGCAAACCAGTTCTGTAGCAAACTACATTGACAGTTTTGAAAATTGTGTGGCACTGGTTAAATGAGACCATACATTTCTACAAGAAAATTTTCTTCTCAGTTGTTTTATTGGAGGTCTGAGAGCTGATATAAAACATGAAGTGTGTGGACAGAGACCCAAAGGAATTATCGAAGGTTACTGGTTCGCCACAAATTATGAGAGAGCAGCCAATGCAAGGAAAACTCTCCAATACAGTCAGTTTAGAACTAGAAGCCCTTCAACCAACACCTTCAGGAACACACTTCCACCTGTCCAAATCCCAGGGAACAATTCTGACAAGGCAAAACAAATAACCAACAGAGACACAAGGAACTGTTGGTATTGCAGGGAACCTTGGTCAAGGCAACACAAATGTAAGATTGGTAATACGATACACATCTTACAAGAAGAAGCAGAAGAGCAACTGCCTACAGAATTGGAAGAAGAGATATCACCTGAACAACTTTTTCATACTGCTCCTAATACTCCTGAACCTATACATGGTGCAAAAGTCATGCAAATCTCATCTAATGCTGTGGAGGGAAGTACTGGACCTAGTACTTTTTCTGTGATAATCAACATTGCTGGCAGAAGAGCTGTGGCACTAGTAGACAGTGGATCTTCAGATACCTTCATGAGCAATCAGTTTGCTGTAGAGAGCAATTGTAATCAGAAAGCAGCTTCTCCCAGAAGTGTGGCAGTAGCTGGTGGAGGAAAACTGATTTCTGAAAGTTATTTGCCTGAAATGCAATACAAGATCCAAAATCACACTTTTCAATCAGGATTCAAAGTACTTCCTCTTGTCAGTTATGATATTATCCTGGGAGCAGATTGGATTTATCAGCATAGTCCCATTTACATGGATCTGATCAAAAGAATAATCATAGTAACAAAGCAAGGAAAATCCATTGTATTGAAGGATCATACTCATGTTGAAGATCATACCATGCTCTCAGCTGTACAATTGCAAAGGATGCTCCAAAAGGACATAATGGGTTTTGTTTTCCATATACAAGCAATCAGTCCTGAAGAAACAACAGTACCAACAGTACCAGAATTTGTTAAAGGGGTACTGCAGGAATATAAGGAGATATTCACTGAAAAGGAAGGTCTTCCTCCATCAAGAGAATGTGATCACAGGATTGAACTGAAGCCTGGAGCAGAACCTCCTAACTTAAGACCTTACAGAGTACCACACTATCAAAAAACAGCAATGGAGGAAATAATCATAGAACTGATTAAAAAGGGAGAGATTCAACCCAGTGTTAGTCCTTACTCTTCTCCTGCTATTATGATCAGAAAAAGGGATGGAGGCTGGCGATTATGCATTGATTTCAGAGAGCTTAACTTGTTAATAATTAAAAACAAGTTTCCAATGCCTGTCATAGAAGATTTACTAGATGAATTATATGGAGCAAAAATCTTCAGTAAGTTGGATCTGAGATCAGGGTATCATCAGATCAGAATGGCCAAAGAAGATATTCCAAAAACAGCTTTCAAGACTCATATGGGACATTATGAATATATTGTTATGCCTTTTGGACTTTCATGCGCGCCAGCTACATTCCAAAATTTCATGAACATCCTGTTTGGGAAACACAAGGGATTCATCCTGGTGTTCTTCGATGATATTCTGGTTTTCAGTAAAACAATAGAAGAACACATTGAACACCTGAAGATTACTTTTCAAATCCTAAAGGAAAATAATCTTTCAGTCAAAATGTCAAAGTGTCAGTTTGCTACACCCAAAATTGCCTATTTGGGCCATATCATCTCTGCAGAGGGAGTAGCTACAGACCCTACAAAAATCACAGCTATTCTCCACTGGCCAACTCCTACTACAGTAACAAAGCTAAGAGGATTTCTGGGTTTGACTGGGTATTATAGGAGATTTGTGAAAGATTATGGAAAAATCTGCCGGCCTTTACATGACCTTTTGAAGAAAGATGCTTTTCATTGGGGTACAGCTCAAGACACTGCTTTTCAAACCCTGAAAACTGTGATGACCACTTGTCATGTGCTCACATTACCAGATTTTCAGCATCCTTTCACCATTGAAGCTGATGCTTGTGGAACAGGCATTGGTGCAGTCTTAATGCAGAGGAGCAAACCCATAGCATTTTTCAGTCAGAGCTTGGGTCCTAAAGCAGCAACACAGTCAGTCTATGAAAAGGAGGCCATGGCAATTCTGGAAAGCTTAAAAAAGTGGAGACATTACATTTTAGGCAACAAGTTGATCATTAAAACAGACCAACAAAGTCTTAAATATATGGCAACTCAGAGACTGACAGAAGGGATTCAACACAAACTCCTGGTCAAATTATTGGAATTTGATTATGTTATTGAATATAAAAAGGGAAAGGAAAATGTGGTAGCAGATGCCTTATCCAGAAGAGATGTCACAGAACAAGGAAGTTGTAATAGCATGACACAAGTTGTTCCAGATTGGGTGGAAGACATTAAACTCAGCTATTTGGGAGATGCTGACAGCTCATCCTTGCTACAGAAAGTAGCTGCAGATGTTTCTTCCACACCACAATATTCTCTTCAAGGTGGATTATTGAAATACAAAACAAGATATTATGTGGGTACTGCAAATGGATTCAGGCAACAGCTACTGAATATTTTCCACTCTTCAGCTCTTGGTGGACACTCAGGGGTCAAAGCCACATATCACAGATTAAAAAGAAACTTTTATTGGCCTCACATGAGAAAAACCATAGAAGAATTTGTGAGCCAATGCCCAGTGTGTCAAGTGACCAAAATAGAACACATCCACCCACCTGGTCTGTTAGATCCAATTGAAGTAGCTCCTATGGCTTGGGCCCATATATCCATGGATTTTATTGAAGCTCTGCCAAAAGCCCAGGGAAAGGAAGTGATCCTAGTGGTTGTAGACAGACTAACAAAGTATGCTCACTTCATTCCTCTTTCACACCCATACAATGTGCAGTCAGTCTTCCAAGCACTAATGGATAAGGTCATCAAATTACATGGCATCCCTATGGTCATTATCTCTGATAGAGATAGAATATTCACAAGTAAGTTATACAAAGAGCTGTTTCATGCTTTGGGAGTGGAACTAAGATTCAGCACAACAGATCACCCTCAAACTGATGGGCAAACAGAGCGAGTGAATCAATGTCTCGAAGCTTATTTGAGAGGGATGGTTTTCTAGGAACCAAAACAGTGGATTAACTGGTTGCCATTAGCCGAACTATGGTACAATACTTCTTATCATACATCCTTGAAGTGTACTCCATTTGAAGCTTTATATGGCTATAAACCTCCACAAATTGGTGAATTCTCTATTCCAAACAATCTATCAACTGAAGCTCAGGTTACACTGGAAAGCAGAGAACAAATGGTGCAAAAACTCAAGGAAAACCTCTTGCAAGCTCAAAACAGAATCAAGTTCTATGCTGACATGAAAAGGTCAGAAAGAAATTTGGAAGTGGGTGACATGGTGTATCTAAAAGTCCAACCATACAGACAGAATGCTTTTGGCCTAAGAGGATCTCTCAAACTCAGATCCAAATTCTATGGACCTTTCAAAGTGCTACAAAAGGTGGGGAATGTATCATACAAACTCCATCTTCCAGACGAGGCTGATATTCATCCGGTGTTTCATGTCAGCCAATTGAAGAAGCATATTGGACATCGTGCGGTTCCTTTGCCCCATGTTCCTCTGGTCAATCCGGAAGGGTATGTTAAGACCTACCCAGTAGCAGTCCTCGACAGGCGCATCATACAACGAAACAAGCAACCGGTCGGCCAATGTTTGGTTCAATGGGAGAGTTTAGCTCCAGACGATGCTACATGGGAAGATGCTAATTTTCTTAACAACCATTTTCCAGGTCATCGGCTTTTTCACCTTGAGGACAAGGCGATTCTCAAGAGGGCGGCATTGTCAGGGCCACGACCCCGCCTGACAGGAGCTACCGAACTGAAGAAGGAGCGAGCCACACTAAAGAGAAGACAGCGATCTCAAGTTCAGAAGAAGGACGGTCCAGATCTCGCGGTAACGTTTCAAGACAGCATGGACGGTCCAGATCCGCAGGAGAGCAATTTACCCCTGTTCCTCGTCAAGCTGCTGTCATTCTTGGGTTTTAACCCTCTGTAACGCTCTGGTGACAAACTTGTAATATAAGCCCGTCGCACCGGCGAGGAGGAGGACAGATATATCTCATTCTCATCTCTCTAGTCTAGACTTAGGGTTCGTACTTACTTGTACCCAGACTCCCCCCCCAATTCGGTGTATCTACCATTAAAATTCCCTGATTCGAGACAACTCCATCCAAAATTCTAGCTCTGGTTCGATTGATCATCACCAGGGTCTCACAAGCAGCAGCGTCCTCGCCTCCCGATGATGATGTGCGAGCTCGCCTGAGGAGCAGCAGCAGCCATGGTGCTTCCCGGTGGGTGGCGGCGCGAGTGGAGGCGGGGAAGAGAGAGGAGAGCACGGCTGAGAAGGGGAGAGGGGGAGTGGCAGCTAGGGTTCATCCAACCCAGGCGGCGTAGAGGAGAAGAGGCGAGGCAGGGAGGGAAGGCGCCAACCGGCGGCTCGAGGAAGGGGCGGAGGAGGGAAGCGGCGCGTGAGAACCGGCGGCGAGCCGTGCTCCTCCTGCTGAGCAGCGAGAGGACGAGGAGGAGGGGAAGGTGCGACGGCGAGAGGGGGTGGGAGGACCTCGAGGACGGTAGTGGCTCAGGTCAACGACGCCGCGTCGATCCCGCCGTGGATCTGGGCGCTGCATCGTGCGGCGGCGGCCGGCTGGGCGAGAAGACGACGGCGGCGGGGCTGGGAGGCGCGGGATAGAGAGAGAGGCGAGGCGGGGGAGGCGCGAGTGCGGGAGGTAGGCGGCGGCTAGGGTTCTAGCACGGGAGGGAGAGGTCGGGGAGAGGGTTGGGCGAGCGGAGGCGGCTGCGCGAGTGCGGGAGGAGCGACGGCTAGGTCACACCCATGTCGCTATTGGGTATTTTTCTAGCCATGTGAAATGACGAAAATACCCTCGGGGGGCACTGGAATTACGTGCGGTGGCAGGCCGGGAGTGAAACGAGCGCTCAGTTTTTATCCGACGGTCGAGGGCGTGCGTGAGGGGGATCGGACGGCCGAAAACGCATCAAGGAGCCGATCCAACGGCCCAGAATCACTGAGCTCTGAGGAGGCTCAGCTATCCCTCCCTCTCATATCTCTTGATGCGAGTGATCCTGAGGTCGAGAGTTCGAGCCTCTCTCACCCCACCATTATAAAAAGACCTTGTAGTGATGAAACGCTCTGTGGCAACTTGGGTCTGAACCTGAATCGTCAGGTGAACTGAGCAAGTCTGAACCTGGTTTTCTTTTTCTTATTTTTTTTGTTCAGCCTTAATAACAGTGCCTTCGTCTGTCATTGGACCTGTATATGAACCTATCCGTTTTTTTGTTATTAACATCTAAAGCTCATCATCCTTTGTTTTCCGAACATGTACAGAGAAAAAAAGGCACCTGAAGCCAGGTTTATAACAGTGAAAAAAGTCATCTGCTGCCCGCAAAAAAAAAAAAAAACTCATCTGCAGGCAGCCAGATTGCAGGAGTGACTAGTGAGCAAGGGAAAAACTTGGACCAGATTGAGATCAAGCCTGCCGCTGTCTTTTTTCTATGAAGTGGAACTTGCAGTTGAAGTACATAGTTAAGCCCTCTGAAACAACACAGTGTTTCATTTGAACTCTGAGATTACAACATCACAGTATACAGCTAAAAATAATAGATACTCCTGATTTTGTATTGCACCATACTCTTTTATCTGTTAGGAGTATTCTTTTAGCTCAAATAATCGATCTGGCAATTTGTAATCTTTGTGAGTATGGTGGTACATTACCAGATCGACAAGCTAACTGTCTCGGATTACAAAATGCCCTGAATAGTGAATACGCACACACACATATGACACCAGTCCAAAACACTGGACTCTGTAGAATGCTTGGGAGAGCTAGGTATTAGCTAATGTCCTCCATTCCCGGGCTTCCTGTGTGGATCGTGTTTGGAGTTGGCTCCTCCGTAGTCGTAGTCCAGAAAATCCGTCAGAATCCTCATCCTGCTGCGACTCTGCATCTGAAGATGGTATAGAGAAGTGTAACCCTGGGTTAAACAAACGGAAAAAGATTTTTTTGACGAAAAGGGGTTTTCCCCCACCCCAACTTTATATAAAGCCAAGGCAAAAACAACCAGGCACAGACTGTTAACAGCGCTCGGCGACAGAGAGTAGCTGCCGCAGATAGAAAAGGGTTTAAAGGACTGCCCTATTACAAGTTTTAGGATAGTTCAAACCAAAGGACATAACCATGGAGTAACCCGCTAGCTAACAAGTAACAGCGACTACAGCCCAGCGACGCCATACTGGGGGGGGGGGGGGGGGGGGGGGGAAGCACTAAGATCTCCACGCAATTCTAAGCAATTCCCCTCTTCGGTGGTCCAAAAGCCTTAAGCACCGGAGAAGTAGCGCACCCTGAGCTTCTGAGCATAATATTTTTCCATTTCTTGATCGTCGCCCCCAACAGGTCCAAGACACACCATATACTTCGCCATCTTCGCCCCTGGAAAACAAAATCATTTCGAAGACGCCATAAGCTCCACAAGGCAGCAGCAGAAACAATGTTCAAGGCTTCAAAATGCTTTCTTCTCTTCCAGAAGGAAGTTAATTGATCAAAAGAGTTAGGAACATCAATCTCAAAGATATCAGCAATAAGACTCCAAACAGTTTCAGCAACAATGCAATCAAAAAACAGATGCTGGATAGTCTCAGGTTCGCAGTAAAAGACACATGACATGTCCTCAACATGCCTACGCTTAGCCAAGTTATCTCTGGTTAAAATTTTGTTGTAATAAACCAGCCAAAGAAAAACATGTATATTCGGTGGCACTTTGATTTTCCATATATCATCTTTAATGACAGAAGGAATCCCTCCAAAGTTAATTAGATTATAAAAGGATTTGACAGAGTATTTGTTAGAAGAATCTAACATCCAAAGAGGTTGATTCGGAGAGTCAGACAGACAAACAGTTTTAACAATCTCAATGAGTTCCTCCCATCTAACTAATGCATTTTCTGTGACACACCTCCTAAATGTTAACCGCAGCTCACCATCCACCCAGACCTGAGCCAGGGTAGAGTCTTGCTGCTGGCAAATACTGTAAAGGTCCCAAAAAGCAGTTTTTAAAGAACAATCTCCTGTCCAAATGTCATGCCAGAAGGCAATGCTATTCCCATCCCCAGGGACCCATCTATAGAAATTCTTAGCAGTTGCAAGAGCCCAAGATAAACTTTTCATGAATGGAGAACCAAGAACCACCCTGGTATTAAAAAAATTAGGACAAGTGGTGTTCTATTTATACTTCAGCACTTTCTTCCAATCACTGCTCCTTTCGTCATAAAATCTTTTTCCCAACGATGCCAAGAGGGCCATGTTAAATTCTCTAAGATTGGGTACCCCCAAACCACCAAACTCCTTTTTCCTAGAAATCAGCCCCCAATTAGCAAGGTGGTATTTATGAGAATCCCCCATGTTACCCCAGAAGAAGTGAGACATTTGAGAAGTAATCATATCAATTGCCCATTTGGGAAATTTCATAATAGACACAAGATAAGCAGGAATACTAGCAATGCATGTGGTAAGCAAAATCAATTTCCCTCTGTAAGATAGAAATCTTCCCAACCAACCTGAAATGTTCTTAATAATCCTATCAATAATGGGTTGAAGGTCCTCCCTCCTCAAATTTTTTAAAGTGAAGGGGGACACCTAAATATTTAAAGGGGAAATCCCCCAGCTGGCAGCAAAAGACTTGAGCAAATTCATTGGACAACTGTTCAGAGATATTAATAGCATGCAAATCACTCTTATGGAAATTAATTTTTAGTCCAGACAGATTTTCAAAACATGAAAGAATCCACTTCAAATTCTTGGCATATTCCAGTGAGTTCTCTAAAAATAAGATGGTGTCATCAGCATATTGCAGCCCACGAATCAAACCAATACTTGTAGCCTTTTGAAGCATTTTTGAAAACACATCAGCAACCAAATTAAAAAGAAGGGGTGAATGAGGGTCACCCTATTTCAGCCTTTCCCCCCAGAGAATTGGGAACTGTTAGAATCATTAATCCTAACTTGAAAAGTGCTTTGATGTATGGTGGAAATCACCCAATTCACCCATTTAATACCAAAGCCTCTAGAAAGAAGCATCTCTTTTAAGAAATCCCAACTAACTCTATCATAGGCTTTCTCATAGTCTAATTTAAGAATCAAGCCAGCAGTTCCAGACCTATGAACTTCATGAATGACCTCGTGAGCCATAACCACACTTTCCAAAATGAATCTTCCTTTGATAAACGCAGTTTGATTAGAGGAAATTAGCCTGTCACACAAGGGAGAGGCCCTAGTGGTCATAGCTTTAGAAAAAAATCTTAACAGCACAATTGTAGTTTAGTAGGAGTACCATCTTCAGTCAATCAGCATTTGACATTTTGCTATCCTGAATGTGAGAAAATGAGAAATAATGCAACATAGTGCACATTACAAGACTAGCTCTGCCATTCCCTTTAATTTCTCTTGGAGGGACCAAGCAAAGCTAATTAACAAAATGCCATAAGTTTCATAGATGACACCATATGTTTGACATAACCCAAGTCAACCATTTCTTTCGGATTATAACATATGCAGACCTTGCTGTCAAAAACATACATACCTTTGTCACTGTGGAGGCATCCCTATCACGTTCTGTCGTTGAAACTTCTCCTGCATGCGTTGCAACCAAATAAACTAACGGTGAAGCTCATTCGCATTAGGGTAAACCGTACTGATGAAAAAGAAGCAAGAGGGAAGAAGCAGCGTACCTGAAGATGATGCAGTGATCAACAGGGCCATCACCAAGACGGCAGTGAAGACGGGCATTGTCAGTTTAGCCATCCTATTTCTTGTCAGTTTAGTCATCTTATCTCCTCCTTATATAATGGCGATGAGCGGAGTGTGCAGCTGTAAGAGGGCAAGTGGCGGCAACTTTTTTGCAATGGCACAAATGATTCAGGCCACCATTGATTTGGTCTATGCGACAGTGATGAATCTGATCAGAACAATGTCAACCACTACGTATGGCGCTTCATTTTCGCGAGATCATGCATGCATATGCTTCCAGCTTCAGAAGTGCACGAGCTGGCCTGGTCGTCCTCGACAACATCAATTGTTTGGCCTTTTCAGTTTTCACTATGCACACCGATGACAAAATCATTCGATCGTGCTGAACCACGTGTGGTTCAAGTAGAGGAATAGTAATTACTCCCCGTGTTCATCACAGTAAGATGTTATAACTTAATTCTGAATCAAGGAACTAGCTCGCGACCGCGTCGCTCCCGCGCGCGACCGGACGCGCCCCCAACGCCTCTTCCCCGAGCCCTCACGTGTCGCGCCGACGCGGGGTGCTCCTAGGTGGTGGCGGTCCGGCGCGGCAGCAGGGTTCTCTGCCGTGGTCGTGGCCGATCTACTGGGCGGCGGCGCTGCTGTTGGCGGCTGGGTGACACGGCAGCGCGATCTCGGACCAGATCTGGGCCCTTCGGGCCCCATATGGGTCTGGGCGGTCCGGCGTGGCAGTGGGGTTCTCTGTCGTGGTCGTGGCCGATCTGCTGGGCGGCGGCGCTACTGTTGGCGGCTGGGTGACACGGCTGCGCGATCTCGGCCCTTTGGGCCCCATCCGGGTCTGGGCGGGCCGACGGCGGGGAGGGTCGTCGGCGTGGCTTCCGGGAGGCGGGGGAGCAGCAATGGGCGAGTGGATGCCGGCAGCGCTGGCACTGCCCTGCTGCAGCGTGGCCGGCGGGGCTTTGCGGGCCTAATTTCGGCCTGGCCAGGCCATGGGTGGCCTGGTATGCCCTGCCGGCGACCGCGACGATGCCGGAGGCACGAGCCTCCTGCACGACGGCGGTGGAGGTAGTTCCCTACTGCACGGCTCCGGTCCTGCTGGTCCCGTTGCCTGATGCATCTCTCTCCATCCTCTTGGCCTCGTGGTGGCGATCTTACTGAGCCAACGTGGGTGGCCTCAAGACCGCGATGGCGCATGCCAGCGGGCGGTGAGGTGGTTGGTTGGGTAGTGGGGTTTTAAATGCGGGAGAAATCCTTGCCCTTTTTTCCGGCTTCAATGCGGTGACACCTGCGGGTGCCGCCATCCCTTCGTGAAGGGTGTCGAAGGTATCCATCCCCCACTCGCTTTCGCGTGCAGGGGGAAACCCTAGGACTGTCAGGGTGCACACGTGGTTCAGTTGGTCCTGTGTAGCGGTGTCATGTCATATGACTGCCAGTTAAGCTCCGTGATGAACACCCAGATGAGATTTGGTCCTTGAGTAGGGTTGTGGTCTGGTTGCTGAACAAATATGTTTATTTTGCTGGTAAAACAACAAGTGGGGTGGTGGTGTAGTTGGCTAGCGTGTAGGTCTCATAGCTGCATGTGAGTGATCCTGAGGTCGAGAGATCGATCTGGTCTTTCTTTTTGTTATTTTTTTTGTTCAGCCTTAACAACAGTGCCTTCGTCTGTCATCAGACCTGTATGAAGCTTACACAAAGGGGCCAAGCATGCGACTAACTAGATGGCACCTCATGCGTCAACGACAATGAATCTTTGATGAAATTTCAGATAGGCTCGGCGCGCCATCATGAACAGCGACCGATTACTCGAACTTTCCAAAAACCAGCACTGGAAGCTAGCTGCGCCATCTCGTTTGACCATGGCCGGTACGTGATGCCTATCTTCGCTGAAGAAATTCCAGATCCGAGGGCATTCTTTCTCCCAAATACTCCGGAGTAGAAGCTACAGCCAATATTAATTAAGGATCACACATGTATGTTTCTCTATTCACTAGCGATTGAGAGTTCAGATAGTATTTCGCACATGTTTAGCACGGAGAAGTATACATGTCTACGGGTTGTGAGATTTCCCTTCCCCAACTGGACTTTTCGAGTGTTTCATTTGAACTCTGAGATTACAACATCACGTACAGCGCAGCTAAAATAATAAATACTCCTGATTTCAATCGATCTGGCATTTTGTGATATTATTTGAGTAAGACACACTGCTAGATAGATGAGTTAACTGTCAGATTACAAAATGCCCTGAATACGCACACACATGACTGATGATCAGATGAATGCCATATAAGCAGAGTCCAAAACACCGGGCCCTGTCAGGGGACGAGTGGCTGGGAGAGCTAGCTAGCTGGCTAGTGTCCACCGCCGGGCTTCCTGTGGGGGTCGTGCTTGGAGTTGGCTCCTCCGTAGTCGTAGTCCTGAACATCCGTCAGAACCCTCATCCTGCCGTGCATGTGAATGTGCCTCTGCATCTGGAGAGGATAAAGAAGAGTGTGACTCCAAAGTCTGAACCAAACAAACACCATCACTAGGCACATAGCAAGATGCACTACTTTTCATAGGTGACCATATGTTTGACACGACCCAAATCAACCGTTTCTTTTCGGATTAACAGATACTACAGACCTTTGTCGCTTTGGAGGTATCCCTTTCATGGCTTTCTGCCGTCGAAGTTTCTCCTGCATGCGTTAAGACCACATAAACTAATCAAGCCAAGCTCATTGCGTATGGACTGGTGAACTGGTAAGAAAACACAGCAACAGGGACAGGGGAGAGATGGCGTACCTGAAGGTGCAGTGATCAACAGGGCCATCACCAAGACGAGCATCGCCAGTTTAGCCATCCTATTTGAGTTTCTACTCCTTCGCTGTGCTATGACTTTGCTATCTTGGTGGCAGCAGCTTTGCCCTTCTTATATGCGGGTGACGAGCAAGAAGCGCATGCAGCACAGCTGTGAAAGGGCAACTTTTCGGCAATGGCGCAAATGTTCGGGCCACCACTGATTTGGTCTAGACGACATGATCGAAACAATGTCAACCACTACGGTGCATGCTTAGTTTTCCAGCTTCAGAGCTACACAAGCTGGTCGTACGTCCTCGACAAGATCGATTCTTGCCTTTTGTTTTCAGTTGTCACTAAGCACATTGTTCGATCGGTCGCACGTGCTAAACCACTTGTGGTTCACTGGGATGATTGGTCTCCTAGTTAGCTACTAACTATGTCCCATAAAATAAGAAGTTTTTTTCAGTGCAATTTAAACTACAAAAACGCCTTACATTATACTCCCTCTGTTCGGAATTACTTGTCATCAAAATGAATGAAAATGGATGTATCTAGAACTAAAATACATCTAGATATATCCCTTTTAATGACAAGTATTTTTGGACAGAGAGAGTAGGACAGAGATACGCACATTGGTGAAATGGAGGGAGGATACTACGAGCGCAACCATCTTTCGTGTATAATCCTGCAGCGTGAGTGCACCGGCACGATCGAACGGATAAGAGGGTCCTGGCCGGATGCAGTGGTTACGTGCATGTGCAGTGGTACTGGTACTCCTAACCTAGTAGCCTACCCGGCCTAGCCAGCTATCCTGATTACAGTGATGTGTGCGTCTACATGCACTATCATCCTTCTCCATGCGTCCATGAGCTGTGTGTCTGTGGGCAATCTGCCACTACGACCAAGATGCATGCACAGCACCGCACCTGTGGGATCAATGATGGCCGCCACCTACGTGGTAGCGGGTTGCAACTTTGTGATGCACCGGCCGACTCTCGCTTTTAGCACATATATATATACGGAGTGTTTGACAAAAAACTACCAGTTTAAGGGTTTGCGTCTCACAAAACTATCATTTTTTAAAAAGTGGCCGAAAACTATCGAAAAATCGTAATCTTTTGACTAAAAACTATCAAGTTGACGGAATGGTCGTTTCGACCGTTTTAGCACCGATTCTGACGTGAGTGGCCCACGTGCCAGGCTGGCGGCCCGCCTAACGGCTAACGTCGCGCGCGTGCAGCCGTTAGAGCGGTCGTCGGTCTCACCTGGTCGGACCAGGAATAACTTGGCCGACCGGGCCGCTCGTCCCCACCAGCTCTCTCACTCTCCCCCGAGCTCACTCCACTCCTCTCTGCTCTCCTCTGCTTCTGTTTCTTCTTCTCGCACTCCGGCGACGCCGCGACCATGCCGTCGTGGCCGAACAGCAACGAGACGTCGGGCGATGATGATGATTACATGGGCGAGTTCAGCAGCATGTAGATGGAGTACTTTGTAAGTCAGCTCAGTGTATCCTCTTCCTCCCTCTCCTGTCTGTTCTAGGGTTAGGGTTCGGGTTTGAAGATATTTGAGATTTCTTCCATTTAAGTTGATATATGTGAGGAACGAGTTGTAGTTGATATAGATATGTTTTTGCTGTTGCAGCAAACTCCTCACATTGTGATAGACCCTAGTTTCTGTGGGCTTGTGACTGAATCTGAGAGAAGGTGCATCCTGCACAGGCAGAGGCCAAGCAAGTTTGTGGCATTTGAAGGCACTGACACTGGCAGGAGATTCATAGGATGTGCTACTGTGGTAATGGACCAAGTTGGTGTGGATTTGATTAGCTTGAATTTCTGCTATGTAGTGGAAACAAAGTGTTTAGTTGCTGTTTTTCTGAATTTTCCTGAAGTGTAAAAACATTGGTATGTCTGAATAATGTACTTGTAATAAAGAGCACTGGAAACATATGAAACATATTGATGTATTGTATCTTTAGTATAGAACTAGCCAGTGTAGCCCAAGGTAATATTCAAGGACAACCAAAAGTCTAAGCTTGGGGATGCCCCAGAAGGCATCTCCTCTTTCGTCTTCGTCTATCGGTAACTTTACTTAAGGCTATATTTTTATTCACCACATGATATGTGTTTTGCTTGGAGCGTCTTGTATGATATGAGTCTTTGCTTTTTAGTTTGCCACAATCATCCTTGCTGTACACACCTTTTGGGAGAGACACGCATGAATTATGATTCATTAGAATACTCTAGGTGCTTCACTTATATCTTTTGAGCTAGGCAATATTGCTCTAGTACTACACTTATATCTTTTTAGAGCACGACGGTGGCTTTATTTTATAGAAATTGATGAACTCTCATGCTTACTTATATTATTTTGAGAGTCTTTTAGAATAGCATGGTAATTTGCTCTGGTTATAAATTTAGTCATAATATGATAGGCATCCAAGGGGGATATAATAAAAACTATCATATAAAGTGCATTGAATACTATGAGAAATTTGATTCTTTATGATTATTTTGAGATATGAAGATGGTGGTATTAGAGTCATGCTAGTGGAGTAATTGTGAATTTGAGAAATACTTGTGTTGAGGTTTGTGAGTCCCGTAGCATGCACGTATGGTGAACCGTTATGTGATGAAGTCGGAGCATGGTTTATTTATTGATTGTCATCCTTATGTGTGGAGGTCGGGATCGCGCGATGGTTAACTCCTACCAACCCTCCCCCTAGGAGCATGCGCGTAGTGCTTGGTTTCAATGACTAATAGATTTTCATAATAAGTATGTGAGTTCTTTATGACTAATGTTGAGTCCATGGATTATACGCACTCTCACCCTTTCACCATTGCTAGCCTCTCTAGTACCGCCCAATGGTACCATATACCTTCCTCAAAACAGCCACCATACCTACCTATTATGGCATTTCCATAGCCATTCCGAGATATATTGCCATGCAACTTTCCACCGTTCCATTTATTATGACACGCTTCATCATTTTCATATTGCTTTGCATGGTCATGTAGTTGACATTGTATTTGTGGCAAAGCCACCTTTCATAATTCTTTCATACATGTCACTCTTGATTCATTGCACATCCCGGTACACTGCCGGAGTTATTCATATAGAGTCATATTTTGTTCTAAGTATCGAGTTGTAATTCTTGAGTTGTAAGGAAATAAAAGTGTGATGATCATCATTATTAGAGCATTGTCCCATGTGAGGAAAGGATGATCGAGACTATGATTCCCCCACAAGTCGGGATGAGACTCCGGACGATACATAAAAAACAATAATAAAAGAGGCCAAAGAAAGAGAGAGAAGGCCCAACAAAAAATGAGAGAAAAAGAGAAAAGGGGCAATACTACTATCCTTTTACCACACTTGTGCTTCAAAGTAGCATCACGATCTTCATGATAGAGATCCTTCTATGTTTTCACTTTCATATACTAGTGGGAATTTTTTATTATAGAACTTGGCTAGTATATTCCAATGATGGGCTTCCTCAAATTGCCCTAGGTCTTCGTGATCAAGCAAGTTGGATGCACACCCACTTAGTTTCTCTTTGAGATTTCATACACTTATAGCTCTAGTGCATCTGTTGCATGTCAATGCCTACTCACTCACATTGATATTTATTGATGGGCATCTCCATAGCCTGTTAATATGCCTAGTCGATGTGAGACTATCTCCTTCTTTTTGTCTTCTCCACAACCACCATATTCTATTTCACCTATAATGCTATGTCCATGGCTCACGCTCATGTATTGCGTGAAAGTTGAAAAAAGTTTGAGAATACTAAAGTATGAAACAATTGCTTAGGTGAAACTGGGGTTGTGCATGATTTAAATATTTTGTGTGATGAAGATGGAGCATAGCCAAACTATATGATTTTGTAGGGATAGCTTGCTTTGGCCATGTTATTTTGAGAAGACATGATTGCTTTATTAGTATGCTTGAAGTATTATCGTTTTTATGTCAATATTAAACTTTTGTTTTGAATCTTATGGATCTGAATATTCATGCCACCATAAAGAGAATTACATGGATAAATATGTTAGGTAGCATTCCACATCAAAAAATTTGTTTTTATCATTTACCTACTCGAGGACGAGCATGAATTAAGCTTGGGGATGCTTGATACGTCTCCAACGCATC
Source organism: Triticum timopheevii (assembly GCA_963921465.1). NCBI lineage: Eukaryota > Viridiplantae > Streptophyta > Magnoliopsida > Poales > Poaceae > Triticum > Triticum timopheevii. Next base: position 428,015,220 of record OY997262.1, read on the forward strand.
TATAATTTTTGATTGTTTCACGCTATTATATCATCTGTTTTGGATGTTTTATGTGCATTTATATGCTATTTTATATGATTTTTGGGACTAACCTATTAACCTAGAGCCCAGTGCCAGTTTCTGTTTTTTCCCTTGTTTTTGAGTTTCGCAGAAAAGGAATGTCAAACGGAGTCCAATTGACCTGAAAATTTATGGAGATTATTTTTGGACCAGAAGAAGCCCACGAAGCATCGGAGATGGACCAAAGGAGTCCCGAGGCCACCACGAGGGTGGAGGGCGCACCCCCTACCTCGTGGCTGCCTCGTGGACCCCCTGACTTGTTCCCTACTCCAACACCTTTATATATCCCCAAACCTCCGTAACAGAACCAAGATTGGGAGTGCTGCCGCCGCAAGCCTCTGTAGCCACGAAAAACCTCTCGGGACCCTGTTCCGGCACCCTGCTGGAGGGGGAACCCATCACCGGTGGCCATCTTCATCATCCCGGCACTCTCCATGACGAGGAGGGAATAGTTCACCCTCAGGGCTGAGGGTATGTACCAGTAGCTATGTGTTTGATCTCTCTCTCTCTCTCTCTCTCTCTCTTGTGTTCTTGATATGGCACGATTTTGATGTATCGCGAGCTTTGCTATTATAGTTGGATCTTATGATGTTTCTCCCCCTCTACCTTCTTGTAATGGATTGAGTTTTCCCTTTGAAGTTATCTTATTGGATTGAGTCTTTAAGAATTTGAGAACACTTGATGTATGTCTTGCATGTGCTTATCTGTGGTGACAATGGGATATTCACGTGATCCACTTGACGTATGTTGTGGTGATCAACTTGCGGGTCCAATGACCTTGCAAACTTATGCATATATAGGGGTTGGCACACGTTTTCGTCTTGACTCTCCGGTAGAAACTTTGGGGCACTCCTTGAAGTTCTTTGTGTTGGTTTAAATAGATGAATCTGAGATTGTGTGATGCATATCGTATAATCAAACCCGCAGATACTTGTGGTGACATCGGAGTATCTAGGTGACATTAGGGTTTTGGTTGATGTGTGTCTTAAGGTGTTATTTTACTACGAACTCTAGGGTTGTTTGTGAAACTTATAGGAATAGCCCAATGGACTGATCGGAAAGAATAACTTTGAGGTGGTTTCGTACCCTACAATAATCTCTTTGTTTGTTCTCTGCTATTAGTGACTTTGGAGTGACTCTTTGTTGCATGTTGAGGGATTGTTATATGATCCAATTATGTTATCATTGTGGAGAGAACTTGCACTAGTGAAAGTATGAACCCTAGGCCTTGTTTCCAAGCATTGCAATACCATTTTCGCTCACTTTTGCTACTAGTTACCTTGCTGTTTTTATATTTTCAAATTACAAAAACCTATATCAACCATCCATATTGCACTCGTATCACCATCTCTTCGCCGAACTAGTGCACCTATACAATTTATCATTGAATTGGGTGTGTTGGGGACACAAGAGACTCTTTTTTATTTGGTTGCAAGGTTGTTTGAGAGACACCATCTTCATCCTATGCCTCCCACGGATTGATAAACCTTAGGTCATCCACATGAGGGAAATTTGCTACTGTCCTACAAAACTCTGCACTTGGAGACCCAACACGAGTCTACAAGAAGAAGGTTGCGTAGTAGACATCATCAAGCTTAATGATAATGCCCACTTTTTTCTTAACAAAAGTATGGTGTAAAATTTCATGCAAGGATAGGACATCATCCATAATATTTCTGTGTTTTATGAATGCATTTTGGTGTTTACTAAACAACTTATTAGCAAAAGGGATCACCATGTTGTCAAGAACCTTAGTGATCAGTTTGCAGGGGTACCTAAGAAAGCCAATAGGTCTGAATTGTTGAATTTTATTAGCTCCACTAATTTTTGGGAGTAGGGTGATTATACCATAGTTCAGCCTACGAGTATCAAGCGAGCCTTCATGAAAGGCATCAAAAAGTCTCATAATATCACCTTTCACAATATCCCAGCAATGCTGATAAAACTCAGTAGGTATATTATGTGGCCTCGGAGCCCTATTGCTTTTCATAGAAAATAAGGCTTGTTCACTTCTTCTTCTTCTTCTTCTTCTTCTTCCGTAAAAGGCCTATTTAGCATTTCATTATCCACTTCATCAAGCTTTTCATCATCCCCCCAGATATCAGGGTCGAGATGAAACATGTTACCAGGGGCTGGCCCAAAAAGATTTTTGTAGAGTGGCATGTTCCAGAAGTTTCTCAATCCCTTCAATGACTGTATCCCCAACACAAAGGGAATGTATAGTATTTTTTCGTTCATTACCATTAGCAATTTTCTGATAAAAGCAGTTTTCCGAGACCCCCAAGCAACCATCTCTCGTTGGACTGCTGCAACAAGAATAACTCTTCATTAACTAGGATCTCATTTAGCTCCACAAGGTGTTTTGTTTTTTTACAAAACAACTCAGGATCTATGCCCTCATTTTCTTCAATCCTCTCAATGGAAGCCAATTCATCTCTGATCTCTTGTTTTCTAATTTTTTTCACGACCAAATTTATTTGATCCCCACCTCTTAAAAAACGTGTTGAATCATTTTAGTTTGATGTTCAGGATATCAATAGGATCGCTAGCATTAACCTGTTGATTCCAAATTTTATCAACCAAAGGGACAAAGTCTTAAGATTTCAACCAGCTCAGTTCGAATCTAAACTCTCTTTTCTGTGGAACTCTTATAACATGGTTATCCGAGGACATCAAGAGGTCATTATGGTCGGAAATGTCCCTGACAAGTTTCTTCACATTAATCCCAATCAATGCTCATAAGAATACGATCTAACTTTTGCAGGGTTGGATATGCTTGATTATTGGACCAAGTGTAAATCCCCCATTCATATGAATTTCATTTAAACACATGGAGTTAATGATTGAACTAAAGAGATTAGAATGAGCAGAGTGGTGCCAATTTTTATTTTTCTCTCCACACTGCCTAAGAATATTAAAATCACCTCCTATCAACAAGGGGTCTGAACATGACAACAAAAATCAACAAGTTCAGTAAGAAAATCCCCCTTGTCATTATCATGAGCAGCCCTGTAAACAGTACATAGGGTCCAAATTTTCTTGATACTAATATCTTAAAAGGAAACCTAGAGAATAAATCTACCTTTCCTCCAAGCAACCGCTTCAATTTTTTCTTTTTTAACCCCACATAATATTCCTCTGGCTTTACCCACGGGTGGAATCCAGTTCCATTTAAAAAGATTGTGGGGATCAAGCTTCCTAAAGTAACTATCCAAATATTCTTTTTCAGAGTTTCTTGCAAACATAAGAAATCAAGGGAATGATCTTTAATGCTATGGGATAGGCAACAACTCATTCATTTTTTCCTACCCCCTTACAGTTCCAAAGAGACATATCATTCATATATATATTTTTCCTTTTCCCCCCTCAGGTGGCCCTGGTATAAGACTGAGCAGGGCTGCCAGCTTGCTTTTTTTGTCTCCCCCCAACAGGGTTTTGACTGCTAGTCATGGGTCTAGAAATAGCCACTTGCAATTTTGGGCTTCTTTTTTCCTAGACCGTACTAGAGTAAAATGATCTTCCATATCTTCATCCCCATCACCCCAATCGGTGCTAATAGGTGTTCTATCCCCCTTCCCATTAGTGATGTACATCACCTTCTCATATACTGATACATTATGAGCAATATCCTCTTTCTCATTTTCCCCTGTTTTTTTCTAATTCTCTTATAATGTCCACATTAGAAAAATTGTTATCAGGAATGGCCACTCCCATTTTCGAGGCCCTAATCATAAGTTCAGGATTTGACAGAACATCAAAAGAATTGTGGCTGGGTGATATACCTTCCAAATTCCTCTTCTTAGATATGGCAACAGCTTTGTCCTGCATCCTTCCTTCTATGTTCTACAGGTTCCTCATACAGAATCTCAGAGCATCTTCAGGAATAAGAGGAGGAGTAGGAATCACCTCCCCCACATCATCAAGAAGAAGCAGGGGACTGAACCATGTACCCCGAGCTCCCCCGTTGTTGGGGAACGTAGTAATTTCAAAAAAATCCTACACACACGCAATATCATGGTAATGCATAGCAACGAGCGGGGAGAGTGAGTCCATGTACCCTCGTAGACCGAAAGCGGAAGAGTTAGCACAACACGGTTGATGTAGTCGTACGTTTTCACGATCCAACCGATCCAAGTACCGAACGTACGACACCTCCGAGTTCTGCACACGTTCAGCTCGGCGACGTCCCACGAACTCATGATCCAGCAGAGCTTCGCGGGACAGTTCCGTCAATATGACAGCGTGATGACGGTGTTGATGATGCTACCGACGCAGAGCTTCACCTAAGCACCGCTACGATATTACCGAGGTGGATTATGGTGGAGAGGGGCACCGCACACGGCTAAGATAAATGAATGATCGACTTGTGTGTCTATGGGGTGTCCCACTCCGCGTATATAAAGGAGTGGAGGAGGGGAGGGGCCGACCCTCTCTATGGCGCGCCCTGGGGAGTCCTACTCCCACCGGGAGTAGGATCCCCCCTTCCATGTAGTAGGAGTAGGAGTCAAGGAAAGGGAAGAGAGAAGAGAAGGAAGGAGGGGGCACCGCCCCTCCCCCTAGTCCAATTCGGACTAGGCCTTGGGGTTGGCGCACGGCCTGCCTCTCTCTCTCTCCCTTAAAGCCTAATAAGGCCCATATACTCCCGGGCGAATTCCCGTAACTCTCCGGTACTCCGATAAATACGCGAATCACTCGGAACCTTTCTGATGTCCGAATATAGTCGTCCAATATATCGATCTTTACGTCTCGACCATTTCGAGACTCCTCTTCATGTCCCCGATCTCATCCGGGACTTCGAACTACCTTCGGTACATCAAAACACATAACTCATAATATAAATCATCACCGAACGTTAAGCATGCGGACCCTACGGGCTCGAGAACTATGTAGACATGACCGAGACACGTCTCCGGTCAAGAACCAATAGCGGAACCTGGATGCTCATATTGGCTCCCGCATATTCTATGAAGATCTTTATCGGTCAAACCGCATAACAACATACGTTGTTCCCTTTGTCATCGGTATGTTACTTGCCCGAGATTCGATCGTCGGTATCTCAATACCTAGCTCAATCTCGTTACCGGCAAGTCTCTTTACTTGTTCCGTAATACATCATCCCGCAACTAACTCATTAGTCACATTGCTTGCAAGACCTATAGTGATGTGCATTACCGAGAGGGCCCAGAGATACCACTCCGACAATTGGAGTGACAAATCCTAATCTTGATCTATGCCAACTCAACAAGTACCATCGAAAACACCTGTAGAGCACCTTTATAATCACCTAGTTATGTTGTGACGTTTGGTAGCACACAAATTGTTCCTCCGGTATTCGGGAAAGTCATAATCTCATAGTCATAGGAACATGTATAAGTCATGAAGAAAGCAATAGCAACATACTAAACGATCAAGTGCTAAGCTAACGGAATGGGTCAAGTCAATCACATCATTCTCTAATGATGTGATCCCGTTAATCAAATGACAGCTCATGTCTATGGCTAGGAAACTTAACCATTTTTTTATTCAATGAGCTAGTCAAGTAGAGGCATACTAGTGACACTTTGTTTGTCTATGTATTCACACATGTACTAAGTTTCCAGTTAATACAATTCTAGCATGAATAATAAACATTTATCATGAAATAAGGAAATAAATAATAACTTTATTATTGCCTCTAGGGCATATTTCCTTCAGTCTTCCACTTGCACTAGAGTCAATAATCTAGTTCACATCACTATGTGATTTAACACCAATATTCACATCTGTATGTGACTAACACCCATAGTTCACATCATCATGTGATCAACACCCGAGGGGTTTACTAGAGTCAATAATCTAGTTCACATCGCTATGTGATTAACACCCAAAGAGTACTAAGGTGTGATCATGTTTTGCGTGTGAGAGAAGTTTAGTCAATGGATCTGTCACATTCAGAGCCGTATGTATTTTGCAAATCTTCTATGTATACAATGATTTGCACGGAGCTACTCTAGCTAATTGCTCCCACTTTCAATATGTATCCAGATTGAGACTTAGAGTCATCTGGATCGGTGTAAAAGCTTGCATCGACGTAACTCTTTATGACGAACTCTTTATCACCTCTATAACCGAGAAATATTTCCTTAGTCCTTACTAAGGATATTCTTGACCGTTGTCCAATGATCTACTTTTAGATAAAAAATTGTACTTCCTTGCCAAACTCAAAGCAAGGTATACAATAGGTCTAGTACACAACATAGCATACTTTATAGACACTACTAGGGAAAATCTTATACACAGAATGTTACCAGTAGCGCTGTACAAAATCAAACGCTACTGCTACTTAGTAGCAGCGCGCGTAAATAAACCGTGCTACTGCTATGACTTTAGCAGTAGCGCGTACAAGCGAAAAGCGCTGTTGCTATGTTTGAACTGGGCACACATGGCTAGCCCAACCTAGCAGTAGCGCGTATACTGGCCCAGCGCTACTGCTACTCTCCTTAGCTGTAGCGCGCATACGTGTAAGGCGCTGCTGCTAACGGAAATAAAATAAAGTGAAAAACAAGTAGAAAAGTAAATGAAAATGAAAGATATAGAAAAAGGAGAAAGGAAAAAAATAAAATGTAAAGAAAAATAAAAGAAAAAAAGGGGAAAAAAGAGAAAGGAATAGCAGTAGCGGGTTTCAGGAAATGCGCTGTAGCTAACTTAGCTATAGCGCGTTTCGGAAACGCGCTACTGTTACGTTTCACTTAAACAGCGGTTTCCCCCCGCCACCGGCCACCACACTTCTTCCCCAAATCCCTCGCCCTCGCCGCCGTCTCCCCAATTCACCGTTGCCCTACTTCGCCGCCATCTCCTGCCAGCGTGGACGCCCGCAACCTCACCGTCTCCCCCCGAGGCCGCTGTCATCCTCACCGCCGCCGCCCGAGGCCGCCCTCAGCCTCACCGCCTCCGCCCGAGGCCGCCCTCGACGTCACCATCGGCGCCCTCCACCTCACCGCCGCCCGAGCCCGCCCAGGACCGCCGCTGCCCGTGCCCGAGCCCGCCCTCTCCGCCCCTGCCTCCGTCACCGAGCACCTCCCCGCCACCGTCTCTCCCCTCTCTGTAAGTCCCCCACCCCTTCCCCCGACTCCTCTCTCTCTCTCTGCATTTTAGAGAAAAAATTAGTAGAGCAAAAGTTTGTTTATAGCAAAAAATTAGTTTAGAGCAAAGGATGTTAAGTAGTAGATGTTAGAGCAAAAATTAGTTTAGAGCAAAAAATTTGGTTTACAACAAAAGTTAGTTAGGGCAGTAGGGTTTAATTAGGGTAGATGCTGCTTGTATAGTATATAGTGATACTAGTAGATGTTAATTAGGTTAGGGCAATAGTGGTACTTGTAGATGTTAATTAGATGTTTTTCAATTAGGGCACTAGAGTTTTGCTAGGTTAATTAGGTTAGTAGTGCTGCTAATAGTAGTGGTACAGTAGGTTAATTAGGTGATGTTAAATGAATGACCTAAATGAATGAAATTAGTAGTTAACTGATTTTTTTCCTTTCATCATTATAGAGCACTAAAGTTAACTGAATTTTGTTCTATTAGTAGTTAAATGAATTTTCTTCTACACTTTGTTTTTGAATTAGCTTGTGAAATTTGGACATGTGGTTGCTCGTGTATATTTGGACATGTGTTGCGGTGTCGAAGAGGGATATTTGAACACTGTTTCCAGGGAATGATGCTGAGTGGCCTATGTTTTGCCGGAATGTTGATTCATTTCCGTTCCGGCAAATTTCAGGTTCTCGATTTGTCCACTTTTTAGCAAAGGTCATGCCGAAATTTTCCGTGAATTTCGGCATGACTTGTGCTACAAACTAGGACATATCGAGTGCCCGGGATTTGCCGCACCAGGAAGGAGTCAACATTCCTGCAAAACAATAGGCCTTTTTAATGTCATTATTCATTTTATTAGGTCTAGAATTAATTGACTAGATTTAATCATAGGAAACATGGCTAGCAACGATGAAGGACAGGGTTCTGGTGATTGCGGCGACGTCTGCCGGGCGGCAGACGAATTTTTTAGCCTTGCCGACGATCAACCGATGTTGTTGCTGGGCCCACTGGTGGCATCAGGGACTGAGACTGACACGCAGACCGGTGCTGAGACTGAGACTGGCGCTGAGACTCAGACCGGCATCGAGACCTGCGCTGAGACTGAGACCGGTGCTGCCTCGGGGAGCGGAGCCGGTGTAGAACCGAAAGCAAAGAGGCAAGGGCTTCCTAATAAACTCAGGACTACTAGATTGGTGGTCACGGAGGTGGACGACGGCAATTTTCAGCCAAAGGCGCCCGAGGAAGCGCGCGCGTGCTACGGCAATCAAATAGGCTGCATCGTATGGACAACCGCCACCATCAACGACGAGAAACTACAGAAGATAGAAAATATGAGGAGCTCCCTCCTAAAGAAGTTTCACCAGATATTCTTGTTCCCGGGCCGCAATGAGAAGGATTATGAAGATCCAAACGAGGACCCGGCAATGAAGAAGATAAACAAACACGCCATGACCAAGTTTAGTGACGCGTTGGCCGCCTGGAAAACTCGAGTGAAAGCAAGGATCATAGACAAGAAGGAACCCTACTCCGAGATTGTAAAGGATAATCCGACAATCACGGAAGAGCAGTTTCAAAAATTCAAGGAGGCTTGCGAGGCCGAAGCTGCCAAAAAAAGTCTAAGTACATGAAGGGGCTTCAAGAGAGGAACATTGGGAGCCACCACCTCGGAAGCCGTGGTTACGGCGGAAAGAGGTCCAAATGGGCCAAGGAGGACGCAGAAGCCGCAAGTCTAGGCATCCCAGACCCCTTGGTGGATTTCACCGTCCCGCAGGAGCGTGACGTCCTGAGGGCCCGACACCGTTGGGACCCAGTGAAGAAGGTTTACGAGACAACACCGGTCATTACGGAGTTCATGAGACTATTGGTAATTTTAGTTTATGATCAATTTGACTGCACACGTTAGTCATATTTGTAAACGATCCTTGTGCCTTTTGCAGAGAGAGCAGCACCGGATTGCGGCCGAAAGCGACTCGCCGTCTGAGGCATTGGCGAGGCCCAAGTGGGACACTCCATTCAACCGGGCGTTGAACATATTGAAATGACAACCAGTGGATACTCGACCATCATATGGACACGTGCACGGTGTCAGAGACGGCACCACGTGGAAGAAGTACTACCGTGAGACCACGGAGGAGAGAAAGGAAAGACGGAGGTTAACTGAAGAAAACATCGACAAGAAGGTTGAGATTGCGGTTGAGAAGAAATCATCTCAGACAGTCGCAACAGCGGTAGCTGCCGCAAAACAGGTGGTTGCAGATTTGTCTACTTCCTTGGTGACGGGCGTTTTCACTTGGACAAGGCAAAATCCAGAAAAAAATGCAGAGGACTTTCCCTTTGCTGACTTCTTGGGAGCACCTGCTCCCGCACCGGCTCCCGCACCTGCTCCCGCACCGGCTCCCGCACCAGACGTGCTCGGCGGTGCTTCGTCTTTGGCTGAGCTTGACGCCCTCACGGTATCTGTCACACCGGCCCCCTTCAATAATATAAATGTATAATCTCCCATTTTCGTTGCCTTTCGGATGTCTCACGTCGCGGACTTTTCTTTGCAGGCGGACGAAACCCCGTGCACCATATTGTACACCATCAGCGACCAGAAGGTGGACGTGGGGAAGGCGACGATAATGGAGCCGAAGGAACCATTGTTCCACAGCTGGCCGATCCCCCCGAACGTCTTCAAGGTTTCCGTGGCCAGTGTTGAACCAGGCCACGAGAATTTGCCTCCTCCAATACTACTGGTGGATGATGAGGAGACACCGCGGCGGCTTGGTGATTGTTGCAATGGGTGGGTCCTGTTATGGCCAAAGAGTCTGCTTCGTTTGGAGGCGGTCGGGAGCACACCCACGAGCACGCAGCCTCAGCAAGGTATGAACATCAACACCCCACCTACCCAATTAGCGTCGGGTGTCGGGTTGGGTGATAGCGGACGGGGTAAGGAGGAGGCTCCATTAGTCGCTGATGACGTCTCCATGGATGAGGATGAGGACGACGGTGGCGCTTTATAGTATGTCTATACTGGCGCCTCCTCAGGGTTTGAGCGTCATGAGTCGGTGCCTGAATTGCCATCTCAATGTATTATGGATGACCTTCCAGTAGTAAAGAAGTCTAGGAAGAGAGCGAGGAAAGGCAAAAAAGCTGATTCTATGATCCAGCCACCTCAGCAGCCTCGACTTCAAGACCGTATAGATATCCCCGATGCGGATAAATGGCATATCCCCGGTCAACCAATCCTACCTGCAACAGCGCTACAGGCCAGATTCGGCGATCTAAGGAGACTTCATGACGATGTGTTGCGGGTAGAGAAAGGCCTCATCGCCTCGACAGATCCAGGATACCCACTCTACGTGGTTAACGTTCCGCGGCAAATGTCGTACGTCGACAACTTCCCCGTGGATAAGTTCTTCCTCCGATTCGATTACATATTCGACATGTTTCACGTGAAGAAGCTAGATTTTACGTTCGTCCGCCTTTATGCCTTGCACATGAACTACATCATCGGGTTTGAGCAGATATCTCGTATCTGTGTCGCTGACCCATACTACATGCACGAGGGCTTCTTGGGAGTCTGCGCAGAGCACCATGTATACGCGAGGGAATACATCGTCAATTTCATGCTCGCCAATAAGGACAAGGGGGTGATTCTCGTGCCTTATCATCCCGTGTAAGTCATCTGCGCTGCTATCCTTCCTTCGATTTCAATCATTCATTTGCACGGTGGAGGCTAAGTAATTTGAGGTGTACTTATTTTGCGCAGCGGCGGGCGCGCCGTCCTCATCATCCTGTACCCCCGATTCTCCCACACTCTTTACTTGGACTCGTCGAAGAACATTCACAAAAAGGATTACAACCACATCAAGGATGTTCTCGACAGTGCTATGTTTTACTACCAAGCAAGGGGTGGAGAGGTCAGGGACAAGAAGAGAAGGGGCGGCAGGGTCGCCTTCGGCTAAAAGACCGACTTATGCTGCATCCAGCAACCGAACAATTCTCTTAATGATGGATTCTATGTCCTACACCACATGCTAGAGTACAGACGGGATCACAAGAACCTTCGCATGTCACCTAGATCCGGTGATGCCCATATTCTGCAATGGGCAAAGAACGTAGGAGATATCGAGGATCATCGACTTCGAGCCGAGTTCTATCACATCCAGCGCGAACTTTCCCAAATCATCATGAAGGAGGTTGTCGGAAAAACAGGGATGTTCTACGAAGAAGGACAAATGTCGTGGGAAGACGTCCGAACATGGGTAGCCGCTCAGCGTCTCGACTTGAAGCCTTTCACTAGGCTCGGGGACTATCTCCCTGACATGGATGGATGGAACGACATGTTGGAGTGATTGTCGATATATGACAATGTGTCGGTTTAATCCATACTTTCTGTATGACAAAACTTTGAGTTATGCACGGTGAAACTTTATTTGTGATGTAATTAAACCGTCCTCCTCCTCGACTAGCAAAAATCACTCTAGTTAGGGCATTTTGGGGTACGATGAACTTTGTTATTTATGCTTATGATATGTTGTTTATATTTTTGCCAAGTCTGTCTCTTTCTGTTGCTCAACTATATATGTTGCATATCATCGACTCATGTGAAGATGCAGGTGCATAGATCATCGATGGTGAATAAGTGCTACGCCAGGAGTATATATATGACAAGTGGCCGAAGTGTCAGGCCCAGGTGTACCAGTTTCCGAGCGACAGGCAGTAGTTAGTTTAGGTTCACGCTAATGCGAGAGAGGGATACGAACTCATGTACTCAAAGTGATAGCTCTTCTCGCGTATACCATTGTTTAGATGGATGACGATGTATTTGCAAGTAATCGAGACTTGTATCGCTATTTTCGAGATGATGACGAGAGACCACTTTGTGTTGGATGATGATTATGATGATGACATGATTTGATGAGACTAATTGTATGTATATGCTATGATTACATTTGTATGTGTATGATATGCTAAAGATTATTGTATAAAGCCTATTCAAATACAAAACAAATACAAAAACAAATATGCAGGAAAAAACTAATAAAACTAGTAGTAGCAAGGGGGGAAAAATTTAGCAGTAGCGCCGCATTACCAGTAGCGTTTCCCGGTAAACATTGCTGCAGATAATATCAGCAGCGCCCTTTTCTAAACAACGCTACAACTATTCATGTATAGCAGTAGCGTGGGACAACAGGCGCTACTGCTATACGCTAGGTGTAGCGCCTTATTAGCAGCGCCTGTCCCCGCGCTACTGAGAGGCCCAAAACCCGCGCTGCTGCTAGGCTTTTCCCTAGTAGTGAGAATCTATGACTGAGGCATAGGGAATGACTTTTCACTCTTTTTCTATTTTCTGCCATGGTCGGGTTTTGAGTCTTACTCAACTTCACACCTTGCAACACAGGCAAGAACTCCTTTGACTGTTCCATTTTGAACTACTTCAAAATCTTATCAAGGTATGTACTTATTGAAAAATCTTATCAAGCGTCTTGATCTATCTCTATAGATCTTGATGCTCAATGTGTAAGCAGCTTCACCGAGGTCTTTCTTTGAAAAACTCCTTTCAAACACTCCTTTATGTTTTCAAGAAAATTCTACATTATTTTTGATCAACAATATGTCATTCACATATACTTATCAGAAAGGCTGTAGTGCTCCCACTCACTTTCCTGTAAATACAGGCTTCACCGCAAGTCTGTATAAAACTATATGCTTTGATCAACTCATCAAAGCGTATATTCCAACTCCGAGATGCTTGCACTAGCCCATAGATGGATCACTGGAGCTTGCACACTTTGTTAGCACCTTTAGGATTGACAAAACCTTCTGGTTGCATCATATACAACTCTTCTTTAATAAATCCATTAAGGAATGCAGTTTTGACATCCATTTGCCAGATTTCATAAAATGTGGCAATTGCTAACATGATTCGGATAGACTTAAGCATCGATACGAGTGAGAAAATCTCATCGTATTCAACACCTTGAACTTGTTGAATTTTTTTTGCATCAAGTCGAGCTTTGTAGATAGTAACACTACTATCAGCGCCTGTCTTCCTCTTGAAGATCCATTTATTTTCTATGGCTTGCCGATCATCGGCCAAGTCCACCAAAGTCCACACTTTGTTCTCTTACATGGATCCCATCTCAGATTTCATGGCCTTCAAGCCATTTCGCGGAATCTGGGCTCATCATCGCTTCCTCATAGTTCGTAGGTTCGCCATGGTCAAGTAACATGACCTCCAGAATAGGATTACCGTACCACTCTGGTGCGGATCTTACTCTGGTTGACCAACGAGGTTCGGTAGTAACTTGATCTGAAGTTTCATGATCAATATCATTAGCTTCCTCACTAATTGGTGTAGGCGTCACAGGAACCGGTTTCTGTGATGAAATTCTTTCCAATTCGGGAGAAGGTACAATTACCTTATCAAGCTCTACCTTCCTCCCACTCATTTCTTTCGAGAGAAACTCCTTCTCTAGAAAGGATCCATCTTAGCAACAAATATCTTGCCTTCGGATCTGTGATAGAAGGTGTACCCGATAGTTTCCTTTGGGTATTCTATGAAGACGCACTTCTTCGATTTGGGTTCGAGCTTATCAGGTTGAAACTTTTTCACATAAGCATCGCAGCCCCAAACTTTAAGAAACGACAACTTTGGTTTCTTGCCAAACCACAGTTCATAAGGCGTCGTCTCAACGGATTTTGATGGTGCCCTATGTAAAGTGAATGCAGCTGTCTCTAATGCATAACCCCAAAATGATAGTGGTAAATCGGTAAGATACATCATAGATCGCACCATATCCAATAAAGTGTGGTTACAATGTTCGGACACACCATTATGCTGTGGTGTTCCATGTGGCGTGAGCTATGAAACTATTCCACATTGTTTTTAAATGAAGGCCAAATTCGTAACTCAAATATTCTCCTCTACGATCAGATTGTAGAAACTTTATTTTCTTGTTACGATGATTCTCCACTTCACTCTGAAATTCTTTGAACTTTTCAAATGTTTCAGACTTGTGCTTCATTAAGTAGATATATTCATATCTGCTCAAATTATCTGTGAAGGTCAGAAAATAACGATACCCTCCATGAGCATCAACACTCATTGGACCGCATACATCGGTATGTATTATTTACAACAAGTCAGTGGCTCGTTCCATTGTTCCGGAGAATGGAGTTTTAGTCATCTTGCCCAAAAGGCACGGTTCGCAAGCATCAAATGATTCATAACCAAGTGATTCCAAAAGTCCATCTTTATGGAGTTTCTTCATGCGCTTTACACCGATATGACCCAAACGGCAGTGCCACAAATAAGTTGCACTATCATTATCAACTTTGCATCTTTTGGCATCAATATTATCAATTTGTGTATCACTACGATCGAGATCCAACAAACTATTTTCTTTGGGTGTATGACCATCGAAGGTTTTATTCATGTAAATAGAACAACAATTATTCTCTGACTTTAAATGAATAACCGTATTGCAATAAACATGATCAAATCATATTCATGCTCAATTCAAACGCCAAATAACATTTATTTAGGTTTAACACTAATCCCGAAATTATAGGGAGTGTGCGATGATGATCATATCAATCTTGGAACCACTTCCAACACACATCGTCACTTCACCCTCAACTAGTCTCTGTTTATTCTGTAACTCCTGTTTCGAGTTACTAATTTTTAGCAACCGAACAAGTATCAAATACCCAGGGGGTACTATAAACACTAGTAAGGTGCACATCCATAACCTGTATATCACATATACCCTTGTTCACTTTGCCATCCTTCTTATCCACCAAATATTCAGGGCATTTCCGTTTCCAGTGACCATTTCCTTTGCAGTAGAAGCACTTAGTTTCAGTCTTTGGTCCAGCTTTGGGCTTCTTCGCAGGAGTGACAACTTGCTTGCCATTCTACATGAAGTTCCTTTCTTTCCCTTTGCCCTTTTCTTGAAATTAGTGGTCTTGTTAATCATCAACACTTGATGCTATTTCTTGATTTCTACCTTCATCGATTTCATCATCATGAAAAGCTCGGGAAATGTTTCGTCATCCCTTGCATACTATAGTTCATCAATAAGTTCCAGTAACTTGGTGATGGTGACTAGAGAACTCTGTCAATCATTATCTTATCTGGAAGATTAAATCCCACTTGATTCAAGCGATTGTAGTACCCAGACAATCTGAGCACATGCTCACTAGTTGAGTAATTCTCCTCCATCTTTTAGCTATAGAACTTGTTGGAGACTTCATATATCTCAACTCGGGTATTTGCTTGAAATATTAACTTTAACTCCTGGAACATCTCATATGGTCCATGACGTTCAAAATGTCTTTGAAGTCCCGATTCTAAGCCGTTAAGCATGGTGCACTAAACTATCAAGTAGTCATCATATTGAGCCAGCCAAACGTTCATAACGTCTGCATCCGCTCTTGCAATAGGTCTGTCACCTAGCGGTGCATCAAGGACATAATTCTTCTGTGCAGCAATGAGAATAAATCTCAGATCACGGACCCAGTCCGCATTATTGCTACTATCATATTTCAACTTAGTATTCTCTAGGAACACATATAAAACATAGGGAAGCAACAACGCGAGCTATTGATCTACAACATTATTTACAAAATACTATCAGGACTAAGTTCATGATAAATTAAAGTTCAATTAATCATATTACTTAATAACTCCCACTTAGATAGACATCCCTCTAATCATCTAAGTGATCACGTGATCCAAATCAACTAAACCAGTTTCGATCATCACGTGAAATGGAGTAGTTTTCATTGGTGAACATCAGTATGTTGATCATATCTACTATATGATTCACGCTCGACCTTTCGGTCTCAGTGTTCCGAGGCCATATCTGCATATGCTAGGCTTGTCAAGTTTAACCCGAGTATTTCTGCATGTGCAAAACTGGCTTGCACCCGTTGTATGTGAACGTTGAGCTTATCACACCCGATCATCACGTGGTGTCTCGGCACGACGAACTTTGGCAACAATGCATACTTAGGGAGAACACTTTTACCTTGAAATTTAGTAAGGGATCATCTTATAAAGCTACCGCCGAACTAAGCAAAATAAGATTTATAAAAGATAAACATCACATGCGATCAAAATATGTGACATGATATGGCCATCATCATCTTGTGCCTTTGATCTCCATATCCAAAGCATCGTCATGATCTCCATCGTCACCGGCATGACACCATGATCTCTATCATCTTGATCTATATCAATGTGTCATCACATGGTCGTCTCGCCGACTATTGCTCTTGCAACTATTGCTATCGCATAGCAATAAAGTAAAGCAATTATTTGGCGCTTGCATCTTATGCAATAAAGAGACAACCATAAGGCTTCTGCCAGTTGCCGATAACTTCAACAAAACATGATCATCTCATACAACAATTTATATCTCATCACGTCTTGACCATATCACATCACAACATGCCTTGCAAAAACAAGTTAGACGTCCTCTACTTTGTTGCTGCAAGTTTTACGTGGCTGCTACAGGCTGAGCAAGAACCGTTCTTACCTACGCATCAAAACCACAACGATATTTCGTCAAGTTAGTGTTGTTTTAACCTTCTCAAGGACCGGGCGTAGCCACACTCGGTTCAACTAAAGTTGGAGAAACTGACACCCGCCAGCCACCTGTGTGCAAAGCACGTCGGTAGAACCAGTCTCGGGTAAGCGTACGCGTAATGTCGGTCCGGGCCGCTTCATCCAACAATGCCGCCGAACCAAAGTATGACATGCTGGTAAGCAGTATGACTTTTATCGCCCACAACTCACTTGTGTTCTACTCGTTCATATAACATCTACGCATAAACCTGGCTCTGATGCCACTGTTGGGGAACGTAGTAATTTCAAAAAAATTCCTACGCACACGCAAGATCATGGTGATGCATAGCAATGAGCAGGGAGAGTGAGTCCACCTAGCCTTGTAGACCGAAAGCGGAAGCTTTAGCACAACACGGTTGATGTAGTCGTACGTTTTCACGATCCAAGTACCGAACGTATGGCACCTCCGAGTTCTGCACACGTTTAGCTCGGCGACGTCCCACGAACTCACGATCCAACAGACCTTCGCGGGAGAGTTCCGTCAACATGACATCATGATGACGGTTGTTGATGATGCTACCGACGCAGGGCTTCGCCTAACCACCGCTACGATATTACTGAGGTGGATTATGGTGGTGGGGGCACCGCACACGGCTAAGAGAGATACATGATCAACTTGTGTGTCTATGGGGTGCACCCCCTCCCCATATATAAAGGAGTGGAGGAGGGGAGGGGCCGTCCCTCTCTATGGCGCGCCCTGGGGAGTCCTACTCCCACCGGGAGTAGGATCCCCCCCTTCCATGTAGTAGGAGTAGGAGTCAAGGAAAGGGAAGAGAGAAGAGAAGGAAGGAGGGGGCACCGCCCCTCCCCCTAGTCCAATTTGGACTAGGCCTTGGGGTTGGCGCACGGCCTGCCTCTCTCTCTCTCTCCCTTAAAGCCTAATAAGGCCCATATACTCCCGGGCGAATTCCCGTAACTCTCCGGTACTCCGATAAATACGCGAATCACTCGGAACCTTTCTGATGTCCGAATATAGTCGTCCAATATATCGAGCTTTACGTCTCGACCATTTCGAGACTCCTCATCATGTCCCCGATCTCATCCGGGACTCCGAACTACCTTTGGTACATCAAAACACATAAATCATATATAAATCGTCACCGACCGTTAAGCGTGCAGACCCTACGGGTTTGAGAACTATGTAGACATGACCGAGACACATCTCCGATCAATAACCAATAGCGGAACCTGGATGCTCATATCGGCTCCCACATATTCTATGAAGATCTTTATCGGTCAAACCGCATAACAATATACATTGTTCCCTTTGTCATCGGTATGTTACTTGCCCGAGATTCGATCGTCGGTATCTCAATACCTTGCTCAATCTCGTTACTCGTTCCAAAATACATCATCCCGAAACTAACTCATTAGTTACATTGTTTGCAAGGCTTATAGTGATGTGCATTACCGAGAGGGCCCAGAACCTCTCCGACAATCGGAGTGACAAATCCTAATCTTGATCTATGCCAGCTCAACAAGTACCATCGGAAAAACCAGTAGAGCACCTTTATAATCACCTAGTTACATTGTGACGTTTGGTAGCACACAAAGTGTTCCTCCGGTATTCGGGAGTTGCATAATCTTATAGTCATAGGAACATGTATAAGTCATGAAGAAAGCAATAGCAACATACTAAACGATCAAGTGCTAAGCTAACGGAATGGGTCAAGTCAATCACATCATTCTCTAATGATGTGATCCCGTTAATCAAATGACAACTCATGTCTATGGCTAGGAAACTTAACCATCTTTGATTCAAACAAGCTAGTCAAGTAGAGGCATACTAGTGACACTTTGTGTCTATGTATTCACACATGTACTAAGTTTCCGGTTAATACAATTCTAGCATGAATAATAAACATTTATCATGAAATAAGGAAATAAATAATAACTTTATTATTGACTCTAGGGCATATTTCCTTCTCCCGTATCTTGGTAGGTTCCTCCCTCTCCAATTCCTCAACCTGAGCACATTTTGCAGCCACGCTCAAGTGAGTTGTGTGTTCATATGAAGTATTACCATCTACAGGAACATAAGTTTCTTCCTCTACGTGAATCTCATTAGCATTATGCTTGTTATCACCAATAACCAGCATTGCCCGAGAACCATGTATGTGTTCCCTATTGTATGCCTCCATAGCAATAGTTTCAATCAAGAGGGTATTATCTTCTGACTCATTAGACTCCATATTTTCATCATCCTCCGCATCAACATGGTGATCTTTTCCAGTAGTATAACTCTTGATGGGCCCCTTCGTCTTTTCCTTTTTCAATAGATTTAGGATCAGGCCTACTCATGGTATTTGTATTCATATGAGAGGAGTTTTTCCAGCAGTTCCCACACGCACTACATTCATCTCCCTCTCTAGGTCTCTCACTAGCACCTTCTCAATTTCATAAAATAAATCAAAGAAGTGTGTGCCCAACACGGCCTCTGCAACATCAGGGAGTTCATCCACATTGCAACATCATAGCCCGACTCTTACAAATTCAGGTTTATTTAGGGTGGCCATGTCAATTTCCAATGGGACACCAACCAGAGAATATACATAAGCAGTATGTCTTTCATTCCTCCTTTTCAAGGGTACATTAGCAACTTCCACCCATGCCATTTCCATCAGACTGAGCTTCGGTGCCTTAACTAGACCTGCCTTTGGGTGTATGATGGGTGGGCTAGCCACCTGTTGGGCCCACCTGTCATCCACCCAAAGGCAGGTGTAGTAAGTCAGTAAAGCGGCGTCCATTTCCATCACCCCTTGGCCCCAACATTGGCCAACCAGGGGACAATTTTTACCACGACACCGCAAGACCCGAGAGTCATTCTATCATTATAGCAAGCTTTTTTCACATCCCTCTAGATGGGAAACCACATCACATATGTATTAGGGGGGAGAAATAGCATGAGCAGTACAGTGCCACTTAGTACCAATGTAATCAGAAAAGCATCCTCTAATTCCTTAACACTGGCCTCTCCCTCAATGACAAAGATAACCACACTAGTAGCCCTTTCTTTCAGTTGTTTAGCAGTGCATGAGTCGAGAATATAGAAAAAGCCCTCGCCCTTGGCGTGAAGCCCCCTTCTCTTATAAAGGGTGTTGGCTTTCCCCCCGCGATTACCCAACCCCAAGCCTGCCTCTCGATTCCTCCAACAAACCCAACAAAGCCTCCCAGAGCTTGCCTCCCCTGCCATGGCTATGTTCTCGTCCACCCTCTGCCGCCCAAGTTAGGAGGTGTTTGGGAGCTCCCCCTCCCCCTCCTCCTTGAGGACGGGAAGGGAGTCATCGTGGTGTAGCTACCCAGGGAGGTGGAATACCTCCTCAAGCCGTTCGGCTCTTCTCTGGTAGACCTCCCCATCGAGCTTGCTACAGAGTTAGGAGGTGTGGGGGAGCTCCCTGTAACGCCCCAGATTCGATGTGCCAGGTGTCCGCTAGTTATTCGTCATAGTTGCCTTGTCATTTGCTTGCGTGTTGCATTTTATCATGTCATCATGTGCATTTCATTTTGCATACATGTTTGTCCCATGCATCCGAGCATTTTCCCCGTTGTCTGTTTTGCAATCCGGCACTCCTTCGTCACCCGGCGTCCCCCTCTTGTCTTCTTTTGTGAGCGGGCGTTAAACTTTCTCGAAATGGACCGAGTCTTGCCAAGCGGCCTTGGTATAGCACCGGTAGACCGCCTGTCAAGTTTCGTGCCATTTGGAGGTCGTTTGATACTCCAACGGTTAACCGGGTAACCGCGAAGGCCTCTTTTGTGTGCAGCCCAACACCCCTTTCAAAGTGGACCAAAACCCAGCAAACTCCCCTCCATGCTCTCGGTCGTTCGATCACGATCGCGTGGCCGAAAACCGCTCCCCATTTGGACTCTCCTAGCTCCCTCTACCTATAAAAACACCCCTTCCCCTCCATTTTCAGGTCTAACCCTAGCCTCTTCCTCCTCCCGCCGCCGGACACGTCCGCGCCGCCGCCCTCAGCCAACCGCCTCCTGCCACGTGGTCCTCCGCCGCCGGCCCGCGGGGCCCAGGGCAGGCCCGCCCGGGCCCGCGTACGCCGCTCCCGCGCCCTCGCGCGCTCGGTCGCCCGGCCCGACCGCGCCCTCCGCCGCCCTCGCCGCCTGCGCGCTCCGCCAGCGCCGCCCCGGCTGCCCCCGACCGGCGCCGCCCCGGGCGCCCGCCGGCCCCTTCGCCGCCCGGCCATCCTCCGCCGGCGCCCCTCCGCCCGGCCGCTGCCGCCCGGCCGCCGCTCCCCTCCAGCTTCTGCCGCCGCGCCGTCCAGCTCCAGCGCCTCGAAGTCTGTGCCCGAGCCCCCAGATCTTAGATCTATTTTTTCGGAGGTTGACCCCGATTTCCCTGTCCCGAATATTTTGCATAATCATGCCATGTTCAACGCATCATAACTCTGTGCATACTGCTCCATTTCGTGCGTGTAATATGTCAAATTGTTCGCCTCAACGAGTACTTCATTTCATTCCATTGCATCATTTTTATTTGAGCTCATCTTGATGCCCGAGATGCTGTTGGAAGAGTGCATGTTGATGTTAATCTGCTGGAACTGTTATAACATGCTCATTTGTCATTTTTGCCATGTTTGATGTGTGCATCCTATGAGGTTTATGTCTACATGTGTTTTGATCTATGCTATGCCATATTTCCAGAGGTGCAATCCATGTATTTTTTTGAGCTGTGTAGTGAGTGCATCGAGCTTGTTAAGTAGGGTACTTGCTGTTGCTGTTTTCCTGACGGATTCTGTTATATTTTGTTGCTATGTAAACCTGCTGCTACAAGTCATTTCGTGCATAATCTGGAGATGTTCACTAAGGATGTTTTGTTATACATTTCATGCTCTATCCATTCATGCCCCGGGTTGCATTTATAGCCTGCTGTAGCTTGTTGTTATCTTGCTCCAAACTTGCTAAATAATGTTGCTGTCAACCTGTTAACATGAAGTTCAGTTTTGGCCATGTGCTTTTCTAGTGATCCATGTACCCTATGAACTTGTTCTTGCCATGCTTAGCTTCACAAACATGTCTTCGTACTATTGGTTGCCTTGCCATGCCATGTATTGCTCTGTGGTGAGTGGTTCAAGCTCACCAACATGCCTACTTATTGTTGTTCCTGCCATGTATGAATCTGTCATATAACTTGCCATGTTTACATGGGTGCCATCATGTCTTCTGATCCTTTTTGGCTCATGCTCAGTAAGGGACTTCTGTTATATGCAATTAGTAGATTCATGCCATGCCTTTGTTTGCCATGATAAGTTCCTGTAGCATGTTGTTTGATAGCTCTAAACATTGCAACCTGATGTTATTTCTGCTAATGACTGAAACTGTTATTATTTGCAATCTTTCCATGTCTTTTTGAGCATGATCTAGTGATTTCTGGAGATAGCTCAGTGTTCACGATTTGTTATGCTTTACCAGTACTTCATGCCCATGCCTTTTGTTATTGCGTTGAGATGCTGTAGCTTGTTGTTTTGATGCTTGTAATATGCCTAGTTGCTGTTTGGACAGATTGTTGTTATGACTTGTATAGAGTGTATGTGTTGAACCGTTGCTCCGTTTTGAGTGTGCTCTATATGAAACTTGCTTGATTTTGCATGTAGTTTCATATTATCATGTTGCATCCTTGTTTTGGTGTGTTTTCTTGATGTTTGTATGCATTTTGCATCAATGCCATGTTTAATTTGTTTTGCTCATATCTTCTAGGCCGTAGCTCCGAACTAAATGAACTTTATATGTAACTTGACTAGAATCTCATGTAGATCATCTTGGTGCTCTTTAACTTGCTATTTAACAAATTGAACATAAGGTTTATTCAGTTCTGGACCAATTTCTAAACTTGCATATGAGGACTTACCAGAATTGTTATATGTTGTTCCTGGCCTCATTTAAACTTGCCTTGATGTGTTGTTCTTGTCTGCATCATCTCTTGCCATGAGTAGCTCCATGTAGCTTTTGCCATGCATCATGCTTGTTGTGCATCATGTCTTGTATATGTGTGGTGTGTTTACTATGTTGTGTGCTTCTTATCGATAGTTCCCGTTTCGTTGCGATCGTGAGGATTCGTTCGACTATGCTTGGTTCGTCTTCGTGGCTTCATCTTCTTCATGGACTCGTTCTTCTTCCTTGCGGGATTTCAGGCAAGATGACCGCTACCCTGGATCTTACTACTATCATTGCTATGCTAGTTGCTTCGTTCTATCGCTTTGCTGCGCTACCTATCATTTGCTCTTCAAGCCTCCCAAATTGCCATGAACCTCTAACCTTTGACACCCTTCCTAGCAAACCATTGCTTGGCTATGTTACCTCTTTGCTCAGCCCCTCTTATAGCGTTACTAGTTGTAGGTGAAGTTGAAGATTGCTCCATGGTGGACAGGGTTATGTTGGGATATCACAATATCTCTTATATTATTAATGCATCTATATATTTGGTAAAGGGTGGAAGGCTCGGCCTTATGCCTGGTGTTTTGTTCCACTCTTGCCGCCCTAGTTTCCTTCATACCGGTGTTATGTTCCCAGATTTTGCGTTCCTAACGCGGTCGGGTGATTTATGGGACCCCCTTGATAGTTCGCTTTGAATAAAACTCCTCCAGCAAGGCCCAACCTTGGTTTTACCATTTGCCTCACCACCACCTACCTTTCCCTTGGGAGTAATTAACCCAAGGGTCATCTTTATTATAGCCCCCCCCGGGCCAATTGTTGTCTAAGTGTTGGTCCGAACTAGAGTCCTTTGCAGCGCCACCTCAGGGAAACTTGAGGTCTGGTTTTAGTTGTACGGAGTGCTCATTCGGTGTTGCCCTGAGAACGAGATATGTGCAGATCCTATCGGGATTGTCGGCGCATCGGGCGGTCTTGCTGGTCTTGTTTTACCATTGTCGAAATGTCTTGTAAACCGGGATTCCGAGACTGATCGGGTCTTCCTGGGAGAAGGAATATCCTTCGTTGATCGCGAGAGCTTATCATGGGCTAAGTTGGGACACCCCTGCAGGGTATAAACTTTCGAAAGCCGTGCCCGCGGTTATGTGGAAGATGGGAATTTGTTAATGTCCAGTTGTAGATAACTTGACACCAGATCCGAATTAAAACGCATCAACCGCGTGTGTAGCCGTGATGGTCTCTTTTCGGCGGAGTCCGGGAAGTGAACACGGTTTTGGGTTATTTTTGACGTAAGTAGGAGTTCAGGATCACCTCTTGATCATTACTAGTTGACGACCATTCCGTTTGCTCTCTTCTCGCTCTTATTTGCGTATGTTAGCCACCATATATGCTTAGTCGCTGCTTCAACCTCACCATTTTACCCCTTCCTTTCCCATTAAGCTTTGCTAGTCTTGATACCCATGGTAATGAGATTGCTGAGTCCTCGTGGCTCACAGATTACTACACCAACAGCTGCAGGTACAAGTTTTGCGATGATCATGACGCGAGAGCGATGTTGCTTGTGTTGGAGTTTATTCTTCTGCTTCTTCGATCAGGGGATAGGTTCCAGGTCGGCAGCCTGGGCTAGCAGGGTGGATATTGATTGAGTTTCTGTTTATGATTCATCCGTAGTCGGATGTTGTTCTTGTATGTTGTATTGTTGTATTCATGTGACATTGTATGTATTGGATGTATCCCCACTATTATGTAATGTTGATGTAATGATATCCACCTTGCAAAAGCGTTCCAATATGCGAGTCTATCCTTGGTGGGACCTTCGAGTTCCTTTTGGATAGGGTCGCATATTGGGCGTGACAAGTTGGTATCAGAGCCTCGACCGACGTTAGGAGCCCCCTTGATTGATCATGTAGTTTGGCCGTTGTTGAGTCTAGAAGTAAACTGTTTTCGGAGTCTAGTTATATCGGAGAGTAGGAATTCTTTTTACTCCTCAGCCCCTTCGTCGCTCTGGTGAGGAATCTTGACGTAGGTGTTTTGAACTACCCCTCTTCCCCTTCAATTTTTTTTCTTTAGGTTCACGCAGTTGGTTTTCCGATCGTTGTCCATCCTCTTTTATCCGGTGCATCTCTTGTCAAGTCGACTCAAACCTCTTTGTCTTTCGCGAGATCAATCCTCAGTTCTTCCTCCGACGTCGTTGTTTTTCCCCATCCGAAGTTGTCTTTCTTTTTCCCACCCGCCCACCTCTTTTCTTCTCGGAACCGGAGTCTGTAATCGAGTATCCATCCTACTCGTGCGAAGTCTTTGCTTTCTTTCCTCAATGATTTCAACCGGTGTTTTTTCTTCAAGATATTCGTCGGTTTACCCTTCCAGTTGCTTGTGTTTTTCCCGCCCTCCCACCCTTTTCTTCTCGGAGCTTGAGTCTCTTTCGACCATTAATTTCATTCGTGTGGAGCCTCTTCAGTCTTCCCTCAATTATTTCAACCGGTGAATTCTCGTCTCGCTCGTCATTCTTCATCACTTTCTTTTCTGGTGGATTCAATTCAAGTTTTTTGGGTTGATCATATTATTTTCCTCAGCTCAAGTGTTCTCCTTGCTCGTTTGCCTCTGGCCATTCAATCATTCCGGAGTTCGGAAGACATCGCAGGAGATTCGTCTGTGTTCCAATTAATTCGAGGTTGTCACCTCATTCAAATATTTCAATTGTTCCGGTGCTTCTTCTATCTGTTCAACATCTCTTTCTAACGGTGTTTTCTCTTTAGTGGGCCCTAACCCACAGGTCTTTTCCCAGGATCTTACCTGACTCTTCTAATTTCCCCGGAGTTATTCTCAATTCTTTTCAAGTGTAATGTAAGAATGGATCCCATCAGTCACTTGCCTTCTCCAAGATCTCTTTCAAATCATTTCATTGTTGGCTTAACCTCTTCGCTTTTTCGTTCTCCCGGAGTATCTCAGTAATTTTGGTGGTGTTTCTCGTCGTCATTTGAAGACCGAAGAAGAGTTTTTCCTCTAAATTTTGCCTGTTCTCTCGAAGTTTCGTGGTTCTAGCTTCATGTTATCCTCTTATATTATTCCGTTTGTCAGATATTCTTTCTTACCCATCCGGAGTATGTCAGAAGTTGTTTTCCCATTTCTTTTCACCGGAGGCCATCATTCTAGTTATCGTTCTCTATTTATCACGGTGCTTCATTCAAGTGTTCTTTAATCAGCTCATGATCTCTTTGTTCTTTTGCATCTAAATCCCCTCTAGCTTATTGGGTTCTTCTAATTCTTCCCGGTGATTCATTCTCTTTCGTCAGTCATTGCCAAATTCTAGCGGTGGTTCATGAAGACTTTCTCAAGTTTTGCGCCATACACCCCTCTCAATCCTTTTCAAGAAGAATAAGTAATATGTAAATCCATTGCTTGTCATCAATTTAATTTGATGAAGGATAAGCATACAATAAATCTTATTCTTATTTCATCCAAGTGAGTAATACTTTCCTTTAGAGTTTGTTCTTGATGAATAAATTCTAGTTCCAGGTGCTTTCATCTTTTCTTTTCCGGAGTTCAATTTCCGCAGACAATTTCGTCGGAAACTCCATATAAATCGTCGCAAGGCTCATCTTATTCTTTCATCCTTCATTCTATCTCGTCATCCTTTTTGTCATCGGAGTTCTTCATGGTGGTTCTTCATGATTTAATTCATTCTTCAAGAGTTCATCAAGATTCTTGTCGGAGGAGTTCAAGTATCTTTTCTTCTCGCGTCTCGAAGTGCAATTAATTCTCCGTATTCTTTTGAAGTGGAGTTTTGCATTTCTTCATTCTTCTAAGCTATCCAATCATTTCCGTTTGTGGCCGGTTATCACCTTATGATCTTGAGATGTTACCTATAAGACCACAACAAGCTTATTCTTTTCATTGTTGATTTTCTCAACAACTCTGTTCAAACCTTCCTTCTAAAGATGCTTTCTATTTCATTCGTGGCACAAGTTGTCATTTTTCTTCTCCGTTCTTTTCATTCAACTCTTTCAATTATTTCCGGAGGTTTTGTGTCATGTCTTCATCAAGTACCATTCCATCCTCTCGAGCTCATGTTCTATTCCTCCATTTTTCAGCCGGAGTGCTGCCTATATCCTTTCAGTCTTAGTCGTCACTTATCTCGTTCTAACCAGAGTGGTTTCATAGTCTATTCGATTCCGTGAGCTTTCGATTCTCGTCATTCTCGTCGTTCCTCTCTTCTTCTCGAGTTCTCTCGATTCTTTGCTTCTTCTCTTGAATTCATACTTCACCTCTTCCCTTTTCCCCTTCCGTCTCGGTCCTAAGATCTCGGGACGAGATCTCTTGTTAGTGGAGGAGTGTTGTAACGCCCCGGATTCGATGCGCCAGGTGTCCGCCAGTTATTCGTCGTAGTTGCCTTGTCATTTGCTTGCGTGTTGCATTTTATCATGTCATCATGTGCATTTCATTTTGCATACATGTTCGTCCCATGCATCCAAGCATTTTCCCCATTGTCCGTTTTGCAATCCGGCACTCCTTTGTCACCCGGCGTCCCCCTCTTGTCTTCTTTTGTGAGCGGGTGTTAAACTTTCTCGGAATGGACCGAGTCTTGCCAAGCGGCCTTGGTATAGCACCAGTAGACCGCCTGTCAAATTTTGTGCCATTTGGAGGTCGTTTGACACTCCAACAGTTAGCCGGGTAACCGCGAAGGCCTCTTTTGTGTGCAGCCGAACACCCCTTCTAAAATGGCCCAAAACCCAGCAAACTCCCCTCCATGCTCTCGGTCGTTCGATCACGACCGCGTGGCCGAAAACCGCTCCCCATTTGGACTCTCCTAGCTCCCTCTACCTATAAAAACGTCCCTTCCCCTCCATTTTCGGGTCTAACCCTAGCCTCTTCCTCCTCCCGCCGCCGGACGCGTCCACCCCACCGTCGGACACGTCCGTGCCGCCGCCCTCAGCCAACCGCCTCCTGCTATGTGGTCCTCCGCCGCCAGCCGCCGCCGCCGGCCCGCGGGGCCCAGGGCAGGCCCGCCCGGGCCCGCGCACGCCGCTCCCGCGCCCTCGCGCACTCGGTCGCCCGCCCGACCGCGCCCTCCGCCGCCCTCGCCCCCGGCCGCCTCGATCGGCGCCGCCCCGGCCGCCCGCCGGCCCCTTCGCCGCCCGGCCACCCTCCGCCGGCGCCCCTCCGCCCGGACGCTGCCGCCCGGCCGCCGCTCCCCTCCAGCTCCGGCTGCCGCGCCGTTCAGCTCCGGTGCCTCGAAGTCCGTGCCCGAGCCCCCAGATCTCAGATCTATTTTTTTCGGAGGTTGACCCCGATTTCCCTAAGTCCCGAATATTTTGCATAATCATGCCATGTTCAACGCATCATAACTCTGTGCATACTGCTCCGTTTCGTGCGTGTAATATGTGAAACTGTTCGTCTCAACGAGTACTTTATTTCATTCCATTGCATCATTTTCATTTGAGCTCATCTTGATGCCCGAGATGCTGTTGGAAGAATGCATGTTGATGTTAATCTGCTGGAACTGTTTTAACATGCTCATTTGTCATTTTTGCCATGTTTGATGTGTGCATCCTATGAGGTTTATGTCTACATGTGTTTTGATCTATGCTATGCCATATTTCCAGAGGTGCAATCCATGTATTTTTGTGAGTTGTGTAGTGAGTGCATCGAGCTTGTTAAGTAGGGTACTTGCTGTTGCTGTTTTCCTGACAGATTCTGTTACATTTTGTTGCTATGTAAACCTGCTGCTACAAGTCATTTCGTGCATAATCTGGAGATATTCACTAAGGATGTTTTGTTATACATTTCATGCTCTATCCATTCATGCCCCGGGTTGCATTTATAGCCTGCTGTAGCTTGTTGTTATCTTGCTCCAAACTTGCTAAATAATGTTGCTGTCAACCTGTTAACATGAAGTTCAGTTTTGGCCATGTGCTTTTCTAGTGATCCATGTACCCTATGAACTTGTTCTTGCCATGCTTAGCTTCACAAACATGTCTTCGTACTGTTGGTTGCCTTGCCATGCCATGTATTGCTCTGTGGTGACTGGTTCAAGCTCACCAACATGCCTACTTATTGTTGTTCCTGCCATGTATGAATCTGTCATATAACTTGCCATGTTTACATGGGTGCCATCATATCTTCGGATCCTTTTTGGCTCATGCTCAGTAAGGGACTTTTGTTATATGCAATTATTAGATTCATGTCATGCCTTTGTTTGCCATGATAAGTTCCTGTAGCATGTTGTTTGATAGCTCTAAACATTGCAACCTGATGTTATTTCTGCTAATGACTGAAACTTTTATTATTTGCAATCTTTCCATGTCTTTTTGAGCATGATCTAGTGATTTCTGGAGATAGCTCAGTGTTCATGATTTGTTATGCTTTACCAGTACTTCATGCCCATGCCTTTTGTTATTGTGTTGAGATGCTGTAGCTTGTTGTTTTGATGCTTGTAATATGCCTAGTTGCTGTTTGGACAGATTGTTGTTATGACTTGTATAGAGTGTATGTGTTGAACCGTTGCTCCGTTTTGAGTGTGCTATATATGAAACTTGCTTGATTTTGCATGTAGTTTCATATTATCATGTTGCATCCTTGTTTTGGTGTGTTTGCTTGATGTTTATATGCATTTTGCATCAATGCCATGTTTAATTTGTTTTGCTCATATCTTCTAGACCGTAGCTCCGAACTAAATGAACTTTATATGTAACTTGACTAGAATCTCGTGTAGATCATCTTGGTGCTCTTTAACTTGCTATTTAACAACTTGAACATAAGGTTTATTCAGTTCTGGACCAATTTCTAAACTTGCATATGAGGACTTACCGGAATTGTTATATGTTGATCCCGGCCTCATTTAAACTTGCCTTGATGTGTTGTTCTTATTTGCATCATCTCTTGCCATGAGTAGCTCCATGTAGCTTTTGCCATGCATCATGCTTGTTGTGCATCATGTCTTGTATATGTGTGGTGTGTTTACTATGTTGTGTGCTTCTTATCGATAGTTCCCGTTTTGTTGCGATCATGAGGATTCGTTCGACTACGCTTGGTTCGTCTTCGTGGCTTCATCTTCTTCATGGACTCGTTCTTTTTCCTTGCGGGATTTCAGGCAAGATGACCACTACCCTGGATCTCACTACTATCATTGCTATGTGTCACGACCGGTTTTCCAATGAAAATATTTATTGAGAAACCAATCTATTGAGTCCAGTATGAGAGAAATCCTCCTCACTGGTAGACAAAATCTTGATACAATAAGCCAGTAGCATAAAATATATTACAGGGTCGAACTACGGTTGCTCAACCAAATTATTACAAGCACGCCAATTATTATACATAATGGCGGACACGGCACAGTGGTGTGGGGGCATACTACTGACTCGAGGATAGGATGGTGGTGGAAAAACACAGCGGAGAGAGGGATACAAGACTCTAAAACTGGCATCTCATCGAGCGTCGAGGTGAGGCTCGATGAACTTATTTGGTAGCGGAAGCGGATATAATACAGTGACCAAATCCAGGGTCGCACGAGACTGACTGGGACTCCTCTAGGCGTCGGACTCGCTATCAAATTCTTCATCCATGAGATCGCCTTCGTCAGCATCTGGCCAAATCAACAAGCCAGTGAGTACTTTGAAAGTACTCGCAAGACAGTTCGGACGTAAGATATAACAAATTCATGCATGGATGCGTCATGATTAATTCATCAATGCACATTAAAATAAATTAGCATAACGAGGTAAGTAAAAGGGAAACGGTGGTAGTCCGCCTGAAATCCCAACAAAACATAAATGGAGACCGATCGGGTGTCTGAAGCGACGCCTCGAAAGGTGAACAAATAAATAAAAGGAAATGATGCCACAGTCGGGCGTCTTAGCGACACCACATAAAGGGCTTTAAAAGAAATGCCACAGTCGGACGTCTGAGCTACATCACAGAAAGGGCTTTAAAAGAAATGCCACGGTCGGACGTCTGAGCGACATCACAGAAAGGGCTTTAAAAGAAATGCCACAGTCGGACGTCTGAGCGACATCACAGAAAGGGCTTTAAAAGAAATGCCACAGTCGGACGTCTGAGCGACATCACAGAAAGGGTTTTAAAAGAAATGCCACAGTCGGACGTCTGAGCGACATCACAGAAAGGGCTTTAAAAGAAATGCCACGGTCGGACGTCTGAGCGACATCACAGAAAGGGCTTTAAAAGAAATGCCACAGTCGGACGTCTAGGCGACATCTTAGAAAGGGCTTTAAAAGAAATGCCACGGTCGGACGTCTGAGCGACATCACAGAAAGGGCTTTAAAAGAAATGCCACAGTCGGACGTCTAGGCGACATCTCAGAAAGGGCTTTTGTCCACAAGTAAATATTACTCATAATAAGCATTCAATTCACGAAAATAAATGGGTTAGTCCATCCACAGGAATAATCATTTAACCGGACTTAGCACTCATGCGATTCACCGGAGTCTCTGTCATCAAAACTGACATTTGATCAGGACAAGTTAATATCGAACTTGGACATGGAATAGATGATTTGAAGGAATATATGACTCTGTAGAGTTTGTACAAATTTTTTCCCACAGCCAACGGATTTCCGTAGTCACGAAGGACTAGTTCCGTTTACGGTTTTTCGGTAGAAAACACAGCTAACCAGTACACACCCATTCTACCTCTCGATGCTAGGAATCACCCTAGACATCGTCCAAGAAAAACTTTTGAGACGGGGAGATCACAATCTCGAATAGCATGGGATCAAATTTATATACGCGCGCTCTAAGGGGTGCCCCCCTCTCGGTCTCAACCGGAAACACCCATGCCCCCTGACCGGATGACTGGCTTTAATCCAGGGCCATGGAACCATCATCACGGCCTCTCCTTTTTGGTGTGTACCAGGAAAGCGGTTTACAACTTACTAAGCCATATTCCTTGCGGAAAACATGTGGTAGTACAAGGAAGGAAATGGAAGGAACTGGACCGATACGGTTTGACACTGTAGTCACATAGTCTGGCATAAGACTGGCATGCTACAACACTGCCATCTTACCCATTCTCATGCCAACACATGGCCATTCATATGCACATCCATCCAGTTATGGATCATCGAACTCACTTACTTCAACAGTGCATGGAAATAACGTTCATCGGTATGCTCATCAACATGCCATGAGACTAACTAAATGCAAAACATGCCAAGACACTCATCATATCAAAAGTTCAAACATGCTTGCCTGGTTCAGAGTAGTCGGAGCCTAGCTCGGTGAAGTTCGCGGCTCCGTCACCCCCTTCGGTATCTACGGTATAAAGAAAATATATGCGCTATCGTAAATACCAAGAGGTGCACAAAAAGTATACCAAATATTTTTCAAATAAATCTGATAAAAAACTAGACAAAATTTTAAAGAAGACAGAAAAAGAATCAATCAAAAATACTCTTCTGTTAAAAAGTTATAATGGTTTTTGTCCAGGGACTCATCTGTAATGAAACAGAAAGTTTCCAGGGGCTAGTTTATAAAAACAGAAAACGCTTCGGCAGAAACTACGCCAGCCCAGAGGGAAAGCGCATTCGGCAGAAGGCGTTTTCAGATAACGCTTCGTTTAGAAAGGACAGAGAGGCTGACAGCGGGTCCCACTTGTCATGTTCAAATTTTCAAATGGGAGGGACGAGGCTCGTCGGTGCCCGAGAACCGCGGTGGTCGCCAGCGGCGATCCACGGCGAGGCATGGGGATCGGAGGGTACCTCCGTGCTCAGGGCGCCATTCCGCGTCGGTTGGTGGTGGTGGTGGTCGCCGGCGAGTACCACGTCGACGGCGAGCTTTGCTCCGGCGGACGGCGGCTCGGGTGGTCGTGGGACTCGTCGGAGAGAGATGCAGTGATCAAATTGAGGAGGGGGTTAGGCTTCTGGTAGCTAGAGGGAGTAATGGACGGGTTTTGGGTGCCGGAGACGGCCTCACCGGAGTGAATCGTGGTGGAGGCCGAGGCGGATCGGGGCGGCCGGAGTTGGGGGAGGAGACCTCCTCGAGGTCCTCCTGGTGGCTTGGCGGTGTGTTGGTGAGGTGTAGTGATGATGCGTGCACGAGGGTGAGCTCGGGGGCCCTTTATATAGGCGGTCCGAGGCGGTGGCCGTGAACGGGGATTTCCGGCGATGGTTACGGTGGCGCAGTGCTCGGTCGGGGGTGATTAGGGAGTCGAGCGTCATCACGGAGGTTCAATGGGTCCGTTTAGGTGCTAAACTGGCCGGGGTTTGGGTGTTTGGGTCGAGCTCAACGGAACGGGGGTGGCGCGGCCCGTCGGCGGCAGAGAGCACGTTCCGTGCTTGCCGGGCCATGGCGACGGTGCCACGGGCGTGCGCTGGCATGCAGGAGGCCACGCGGAGAGCCAGGGAGCGATGGGCGGCACGGAACGGCGTTGAGCCGCCGTTCTTGTCCCCTGTCGGCCGTAACGGGGTCTCGGCCGCCGCAAGACACGCCGGCGCGGGCGGCCAGGGGCGCCACCGACGCCGGGAAGACGCCAAGCGCGCGTGCGGGATGCTCCAGACAGGAGGAAGAGGCGGCGAGGAACGTGCCAAGGGCACTGTGGGCATGTGACTGAACCTCTGTCGACGATCGACACTGAAAACTGAATTTTCTGAACTTTACTGAAAATGCAAAGAATAGTGTAGCTCAGGTGTTCGACAGAATGATTTAGGTATCTAGGGATTTTTCCTTGAGCTGAAATTTGGTGGAGTGGCTACTCATTGCTCAAGAAGGCTGCCTGAATTTTGGTGGAATTTTTGGAGAAGTGTGGATATGAATTTCACCAAATTTGGCAAATCTGGTCCAAACTTGCAGAGACTGAGTTTTGAAATATTTGAAAAGAGGAGGAGTGGATCAAGATGGTTCTGGGTTGTGGGTTCAAAGGACTATCCAGGAGAGTTGGTTTGAGGTCATAACTCAAATGCAATAGGGTACTTGCTTTGAAAAACTCTCAGGCTCCAAGTAATTTTCAGAAATGATTTGAGGGGAAAAATAATTTGAATAAAATCCAAAACTTGCTTGGATGAGTTGGGACAGTGAACTTAGGTTGATTTCAATGAGGAGGGGAGGTTTTGGAGGGGTTTTACCACATGGGCAAAAATACAATGCCATGGGTGGCTTCAAAGATATGAAAATCCAAATTTTCATAGAGTTTCTTTTTAAAAGAAAAAGATTAAATTAAACTCCCAAAATAATTTGAGAGGGAACCAACAGAGAAGAAGTTTCAAAAGATCAAACACCAAGGTTTAAAAAAAATCCTTGCCAAAGAAAAGAAAGTTTTTAAGAGGAAGGTTTTCTGGAAAATTTTAAATGGCCTCTTTTATAAAAACCACAAAGTTTTTGCTGAAAACCAAAGCAAAAATTTTGGAGTGTCACAACACTACCCCCTTAGGAAAAATCTCGTCCCCGAGATTTCAACTGTTCCTCAAATAAGTGTGGATGCTCTGTCCGAAGAAAATCCTCTCTTTCCCAAGTTGCTTCGCTTTCGGTGTGGTTGCTCCACTGAACTCTGAAAAACTTGATGGCCTTCTGTCGGGTTCTCCTTTCAGACTCCTCTAATATTTTTACTGGGTGTTCTCGGTAAGTGAGGTCTGGTTGTACGTCAATGTTCTCATGGGATACTTGTTTCTCTGGTTTGCTTACGCACTTCCTTAATTGAGAGATGTGGAACACGTCGTGAATGTCAGACAAGTCTTCGGGTAAGTCTAGCTGGTAGGCTACAGTGCCTCTTCGTGCCACTATGTAGAATGGTCCAATGAATCTTGGTGCTAACTTTCCTTTAGTCTTAAATCGTTGCAGTCCCTTCATAGGTGATACTCGTAGGTACACAAATTCACCGGGTTCAAAATTGACCCTACGATGTTTCTGATCGTAATAACTCTTCTGTCGGCTTTGAGCGGTCTTGAGTCGGTCCCTGATTAGCTTGACTTTTTCCTCGGCTTCTTTGAGCATGTCTGGGCTAAAGATACGGCTGTCTCCGGTCTCTGACCAATTTAGCGGGGTACGACATCTTCGTCCGTATAGGGCTTCAAAAGGTGCCATTTGCAGGCTGGCCTGGTAACTGTTGTTGTATGCGAACTCGACATATGGCAGGCTTTCTTCCCAACTGGTTCCATCGGTGAGGACACATGCTCTCAGCATGTCTTCCAAAATTTGGTTTACGCGTTCAGTCTGTCCATCAGTCTGGGGATGGTAGGCTGTGCTGAAGGCCAATTGGGTTCCCAGAGCCTATTGTAAATGATCCCAGAATCTCGAGAGAAACTGAGTGCCTCTATCGGAGATTATAGTCTTCGGGACTCCATGCAGACAAACTATACGGGAGAGGTAAATCCTGGCAAGCTTCTGAGTGTTGTAGGTTGTCTTTACTGGAATGAAATGTGCCACCTTGGTTAATCTATCGATGATGACCCATATGGCATCATACCCGTGTCGTGACCGAGGTAGTCCGACAATAAAATCCATCCCTATTTCATCCCATTTCCACTCAGGTATTTTGTTTGGTTGCAGTAGTCCGGTTGGTTTTTGATGCTCAACTTTTATGCGTTGACAAGAATCGCAACATGCAATGAATATGGCTATGTCCCTCTTCATACCGTGCCACCAAATTCCTTCCTGAATATCCTTATACATTTTGGTTCCTCCAGGGTGGATTGAATAAGGAGTGGTGTGTGCTTCAGCTAGGATTTGCTGTTTGAGGTCCTCTATGTTTGGCACACAGAGTCTGTCCCTGTACCGTAATATTCCATCATCGCCTATGAAAAATTCCGAGGCCTTGCCCATACTCACCTTTCTTTTAATTCCTTCAATGCTGGGGTGACCAGGCTGAGCTTCTTTAATTCTCTCCACAAGGTCGGGCTTTATTTCCAAGTTTGATATGGTGCCTTCTGCGATCATTAACAAGTTGAGTTTTGCAAATTCTTGTTGGAATTCAGGTCTCAAACTTTGCAGTCTGTTTTCGTCGGAGATGGGGTTTCGACTAAGAGCATCGGCTACTACATTTGCTTTCCCTGGATGATAGTGGATTCCAACGTCATAATCCTTTACCAATTCCAACCAGCGGCGTTGCCGTAAGTTTAGTTCTGGCTGTGTGAAAATATATTTAAGACTTTTATGGTCCGTGTATATTTCACATCGATTCCCAAGTAAGAAATGCCTCCATTCCTTAAGTGCATGAATGACTGCTGCCATTTCTAAGTCATGAGTGGGATAATTTTCCTCATGCTTGCGGAGTTGTCGTGAAGCGTATGCGACAACCTTGCCTTCCTGCATTAACACGCACCCGAGACCTTTTCGGGATGCGTCACAATACACCACAAAGTTTTTGTGTATGTCTGGCACAATTAATACCGGTGCTGTGGTTAATTTCCGTTTTAACTCTTGGAAACTTTTTTCGCAAGCTTCTGTCCATTCAAACTTCTTGTCTTTCTTGAGTAACTGCATCATTGGCTTGGCTAGAGTGGAGAATCCTTCAATAAATCTGCGGTAATATCCTGCCATTCCCAGAAAACTTCGTATGTCCGTTACGCTGGCTGGTGCCTTCCAGTCAAGTATGGCCTTAACTTTCTCCGGGTCCACTGCGATACCGTCTTGGGTCAGTACGTGGCCTAGAAAGCCTACTTGCCTTAGCCAAAATTCGCACTTGCTGAACTTGGCATACAATTGATGCTTCCTGAGTTCTCCTAGCACAATCCTGAGATGTTCCGCGTGCTCTTCTGGTGTTTTGGAGTATATCAGAATATCATCGATAAATACCACAACGAACTTGTCCATAAACTTCATAAATACTTTGTTCATGAGGTGAACAAAATATGCGGGGGCGTTAGCTAATCCAAAAGGCATAACTGTGAACTCATATAGTCCATATCTGGAGGTGAAGGCTGTTTTGGGGATATCTTCTGTTCGCACTTCTAATTGATGGTATCCCGACCTTAAGTCAATCTTTGAGAATACCTTGGCCTGAGCGAGCTGATCAAATAAATCATTTATCCTTGGCATCGGGTATTTGTTCTTGACTGTGACCATGTTAAGTGCTCGGTAGTCTATGCACAATATCAGTGTTCCATCCTTCTTTTTGGCAAATAAAATTGGTGATCCCCAAGGTGAGGAGCTGGCTCGAATGTATCCTTTGTCCAGTAATTCCTTTATTTGTTTCTTCAACTCAATCAACTCGGATGGTGCCATTCTGTATGGTTTCTTGTATATGGGGGTGGTTCCTGGTGCTAGCTCAATGCTGAATTCTATTTCTCGGTCTGGTGGCATGCCTGGTAGTTCTTCGGGAAATACGTCTGGAAATTCACATACTACTGGAACCTTGCTTAACTCAGAAATATCCACCTTATTCAATCTTGACTGCCGGGGTATTTTTCTTTCCTTGGCTGGTACTTTTATTGTCTTCCCGTGGTGGTGTGTGAGAATCACGATCCGGTTGAAACAGTCAATAAAACCTTTGTTGGTGGTTAACCAGTCCATCCCTAGGATGACATCCAGTCCTTTATTTTCCAACACAATAAGATTGGCGAAAATTTCAATCCTTCGAACTCAATGGCCACATTCTGACAATAACTCTGAGTAACTTGCTGAATCCCAGGGGACATGATGATCATGGATTTTTCCAAGGGATACATCGAAAAATTATTTTGCAAAGCAAAACTTTTCAAAATGAATGAGTGAGAAGCTCCAGAATCAAACAAAACCGTTGCAGGTATTGTGTTGACAGGAAACGTACCGAGTACGATATCCGGAGCATTTTGTGCTTCTTCTTTGGTCATGTGGTTTAGATGACCCTTCCTGTGGTTGTTGTCGGGGTTGAAGTTGTTGCGCTTGGGCGCTAAATTATTGCCACCGTTGTTTGGCTTCGGGGTCGAGTTCCTTGTCTTGGGGCACTGTTTGGCGTAGTGCCCTTCTTCTCCACAAGCGTAACAAGTAACACCTGGGCGATATGTGAACTCTTTGTCCCTTGCATGGAAATTCTTGGTTGGGCGAGAAATGTTTGTGGTAGGTTTGTGTGTCCCACCTTTCTGAAAATCTGTCCTGCTTCGGTGGTTGCGTGCAAGAGTAGTCTGGTCTCTTTTTCGCTTGCGTAAATCCTCCAAGCTACGTCTCTCATTTTCTACAGTAATAGCTTTGTCCACTAGTGTTTTAAAATCTGGAAATGTGTGCACGACCAGTTGGCATTTAAGTGCGGGCGCCAGACCGTCAAGGAATTTCTCCATCTTCTTGCTTTCAGTCATACGTTCTTCATTGGCGTAGCGAGACAACAGAGTAAATTGACCGTTGTATTCTGACACTGTCATGTTCCTTTGTTTGAGGTCATCGAATTCTCTCTTCTTAATTTTCATAATGCTCTTGGGAATGTGTGCACCACGGAAACCTTCCTTGAAATCATCCCAGGTTATATCATTTTCGTTGGGGTGCATGTGCAGAAAATTCTCCCACCATGATGCGGCTGCTCCTGTGAGATAGTGCGGAGCATATAATACTTTCTCGAGATCTGAACATTTTGCAATTATTAATTTTC
Source organism: Triticum timopheevii (assembly GCA_963921465.1). Lineage (NCBI taxonomy): Eukaryota > Viridiplantae > Streptophyta > Magnoliopsida > Poales > Poaceae > Triticum > Triticum timopheevii. The sequence goes on from OY997262.1 coordinate 428,053,351, forward strand.
TCTCCATATCTCGAAGCCAATCCTCGGCCTCAAGAGGTTTGTCAGTATGAGAAAAAGTTTGGGGACGTGTCTTCTGTAGCTCAGATAACTTGGAATGCTGCTGATACTGTCCATGATGATTTCCCATGTTGATGACTTGGTTCATCATTTCCCGATGTTGCTGCTGGCTCTGCTCATAAAGGCGGCACATTTGTGAAAGTGCCGACTCACTGCCCTGTTGGCTTGACTGTCCCTGATTGAACTCGTTGCTGGGTTGTGTATCATAATTTTCCTCTGGTGGAGTTGGCATGGAGCGAGTCCAAGGACGAGACATTTTTCACTCTGGGAATATTTTGTAAAACCCATAAGAAAAGCGGAAAGAGTCACAAAAACAATTCCATAAGTGCATAACGCTGGCAAATAAAAATAAATAACCAAGCTTACTTAAGAAAAACAAATCGACTTGCGCACGGAGAAGGACTGCTCATTACATATCTTACATGCGACGGTAATTATACAATACATCACTCAGGATATGCGTACATAATCCTGACATGTTATTTAGGCTAGTGCACTTCTCCAGATCCTACATGATGCGCAAACAGGCTACTTCTCACAACCTATGTACATATAAACATATCATACAAAGCGGCACATTACATGGCGGCTAAGCGTACTCAGGCGGAGATGTTGACGACCTCCTTTGCCCTGCCGAGGGTGAGGCGTAGCGAGGCTAGGGACTCGACTTCCTCCTCGCTAATAGGCTCCATACGTGTAGTGTTGCGCAGAGTGGACGGAGCAGTTGCCAGGGGCGGAACAACACGAATAGGAGTGGGCGCGAAGGTTGGTGCAGTGCGCACTGGAGTGGGTGCAATAACTTGGTTGAATTCTTCGGTAGAAGGCAGGAGACGAGTAGGTGCATAAGATGCTGAGGATGAGACAAAATTCAATGGCGGTGCGGTGGGTAGGAGCTCCCTCCTGTTGGCAGCACAGCCATGAACTGAGTCCATGCGGGCAGCCACGAAGTCGTCCACCAGGTTGTCGAAGGCTGCCTCCAGGGCCCGGAGATACTCAATAAGCATCTCAAAAGCCTCGTCTCGTTCTCCTCTGGGGCAGGAGAATGCGTAGTGACATGTGTAAGGCACATGGCATGGAAGATAACGGTAACGACGAGTCTTCATCACGGGTAGGACATCCCTGAGAAGAGCTATCGCCTCGCGGGCTTCCATCTGCATAGCATGCCTCTCCGTAGGCATGGCTCTTCCCAAGAACGGGAAGCGGCGTAACTCACTACGCCCTCCCTTGAACTGCACCGCGGCCTGGTGCATGGTCAGACTGTCGTTGACTCGGTGCTGGCAGAGTGTGAAGACAGGGCGCACAGATGGCCCCATCGTGACCTGAACGATGAAGGAAAGAAGCTTGACGAACCCATCGGGCACGTTGGCGAAGGTCTGAGACTCGCAGCTGTTGTCGGCCATCTACAAAAGTAGGCAAAAATTCTGCATGGTCAGATCATAAATTTATGCTGACTGTCAGAAATGTCTACAATTGCAGAAAAAAATGGCTCTATTATGCTAATAACTAATTAGCGATCGCACCTAGTGGCTTCCTACAGTCAGCCTGGCTCTGGTACCAAGCTTGTCACGACCGGTTTTCCAATAAAAATATTTATTGAGAAACCAATCTATTGAGTCCAGTATGAGAGAAATCCTCCTCACTGGTAGACAAAATCTTGATACAATAAGCCAGTAGCATAAAATATATTACAGGGTCGAACTACGGTTGCTCAACCAAATTATTACAAGCACGCCAATTATTATACATAATGGCGGACACGACACAGTGGTGTGGGGGCATACTACTGACTCGAGGATAGGATGGTGGTGGAAAAACACAGCGGGGAGAGGGATACAAGACTCTAAAACTGGCATCTCATCGAGCGTCGAGGTGAGGCTCGATGAACTTATTTGGTAGCGGAAGCGGATATAATACAGTGACCAAATCCAGGGTCGCACGAGACTGACTGGGACTCCTCTAGGCGTCGGACTCGCTATCAAATTCTTCATCCATGAGATCGCCTTCGTCAGCATCTGGCCAAATCAACAAGCCAGTGAGTACTTTGAAAGTACTCGCAAGACAGTTCGGACGTAAGATATAACAAATGCATGCATGGATGCGTCATGATTAATTCATCAATGCACATTAAAATAAATTAGCATAACGAGGTAAGTAAAAGGGAAACGGTGGTAGTCCGCCTGAAATCCCAACAAAACATAAATGGAGACCGATCGGGTGTCTGAAGCGACGCCTCGAAAGGTGAACAAATAAATAAAAGGAAATGATGCCACAGCCGGGCGTCTTAGCGACACCACATAAAGGGCTTTAAAAGAAATGCCACAGTCGGACGTCTGAGCGACATCACAGAAAGGGCTTTAAAAGAAATGCCACGGTCGGACGTCTGAGCGACATCACAGAAAGGGCTTTAAAAGAAATGCCACAGTCGGACATCTGAGCGACATCACAGAAAGGGCTTTAAAATAAATGCCACAGTCGGACGTCTTAGCGACATCACAGAAAGGGCTTTAAAAGAAATGCCACAGTCGGACGTCTGAGCGACATCACAGAAAGGGCTTTAAAAGAAATGCCACGGTCGGACGTCTGAGCGACATCACAGAAAGGGCTTTAAAAGAAATGCCACAGTCGGACGTCTAGGCGACATCTCAGAAAGGGCTTTAAAAGAAATGCCACGGTCGGACGTCTGAGCGACATCACAGAAAGGGCTTCAAAAGAAATGCCACAGTCGGACGTCTAGGCGACATCTCAGAAAGGGCTTTTGTCCACAAGTAAATATTACTCATAATAAGCATTCAATTCACGAAAATAAATGGGATAGTCCATCCACAGGAATAATCATTTAACCGGACTTAGCACTCATGCGATTCACCGGAGTCTCTGTCATCAAAACTGACATTTGATCAGGACAAGTTAATATCGAACTTGGACATGGAATAGATGATTTGAAGGAATATATGACTCTGCAGAGTTTGTACAAAATTTTTCCCACAGCCAACGGATTTCCGTAGTCTCGAAGGACTAGTTCCGTTTACGGTTTTTCGGTAGAAAACACAGCTAACCAGTACACACCCATTCTACCTCTCGATGCTAGGAATCACCCTAGACATCGTCCAAGAAAAACTTTTGAGACGGGGAGATCACAATCTCGAATAGCATGGGATCAAATTTATATACACGCGCTCTAAGGGGTGCCCCCCTCTCGGTCCCAACCGGAAACACCCATGCCCCCTGACCGGATGACTGGCTTTAATCCAGGGCCATGGAACCATCATCACGGCCTCTCCTTTTTGGTGTGTACCAGGAAAGCGGTTTACAACTTACTAAGCCATATTCCTTGCGGAAAACATGTGGTAGTACAAGGAAGGAAATGGAAGGAACTGGACCGATACGGTTTGACACTGTAGTCACATAGTCTGGCATAAGACTGGCATGCTACAACACTGCCATCTTACCCATTCTCATGCCAACACATGGCCATTCATATGCACATCCATCCACTTATGGATCATCGAACTCACTTACTTCAACAGTGCATGGAAATAACGTTCATCGGTATGCTCATCAACATGCCATGAGACTAACTAAATGCAAAACATGCCAAGACACTCATCATATCAAAAGTTCAAACATGCTTGCCTGGTTCAGAGTAGTCGGAGCCTAGCTCGGTGAAGTTCGCGGCTCCGTCACCCCCTTCGGTATCTACGGTATAAAGAAAATATATGCGCTATCGTAAATACCAAGAGGTGCACAAAAAGTATACCAAATATTTTTCAAATAAATCTGATAAAAAGCTAGACAAAATTTTAAAGAAGACAGAAAAAGAATCAATCAAAAATACTCTTCTGTTAAAAAGTTATAAAGGTTTTTGTCCAGGGACTCATCTGTAATGAAACAGAAAGTTTCTAGGGGCTAGTTTATAAAAACAGAAAACGCTTCGGCAGAAACTACGACAGCCCAGAGGGAAAGCGCATTCGGCAGAAGGCGTTTTCAGATAACGCTTCGTTTAGAAAGGACAGAGAGGCTGACAGCGGGTCCCACTTGTCATGTTCAAATTTTCAAATGGGAGGGACGAGGCTCGTCGGTGCCCGAGAACCGCGGTGGTCGCCAGCGGCGATCCACGGCGAGGCATGGGGATCGGAGGGTACCTCCGTGCTCAGGGCGCCATTCCGCGTCGGTTGGTGGTGGTGGTGGTCGCCGGCGAGTACCACGTCGACGGCGAGCTTTGCTCCGGCGGACGGCGGCTCGGGTGGTCGTGGGACTCGTCGGAGAGAGATGCAGTGATCAAATTGAGGAGGGGGTTAGGCTTCTGGTAGCTAGAGGGAGTAATGGACGGGTTTTGGGTGCCGGAGACGGCCTCACCGGAGTGAATCGTGGTGGAGGCCGAGGCGGATCGGGGCGGCCGGAGTTGGGGGAGGAGACCTCCTCGAGGTCCTCCTGGTGGCTTGGCGGTGTGTTGGTGAGGTGTAGTGATGATGCGTGCACGAGGGTGAGCTCGGGGGCCCTTTATATAGGCGGTCCGAGGCGGTGGCCGTGAACGGGGATTTCCGGCGATGGTTACGGTGGCGCAGTGCTCGGTCGGGGGTGATTAGGGAGTCGAGCGTCATCACGGAGGTTCAATGGGTCCGTTTAGGTGCTAAACTGGCCGGGGTTTGGGTGTTTGGGTCGAGCTCAACGGAACGGGGGTGGCGCGGCCCGTCGGCGGCAGAGAGCACGTTCCGTGCTTGCCGGGCCATGGCGACGGTGCCACGGGCGTGCGCTGGCATGCAGGAGGCCACGCGGAGAGCCAGGGAGCGATGGGCGGCACGGAACGGCGTTGAGCCGCCGTTCTTGTCCCCTGTCGGCCGTAACGGGGTCTCGGCCGCCGCAAGACACGCCGGCGCGGGCGGCCAGGGGCGCCACCGACGCCGGGAAGACGCCAAGCGCGCGTGCGGGATGCTCCAGACAGGAGGAAGAGGCGGCGAGGAACGTGCCAAGGGCACTGTGGGCATGTGACTGAACCTCTGTCGACGATCGACACTGAAAACTGAATTTTCTGAACTTTACTGAAAATGCAAAGAATAGTGTAGCTCAGGTGTTCGACAGAATGATTTAGGTATCTAGGGATTTTTCCTTGAGCTGAAATTTGGTGGAGTGGCTACTCATTGCTCAAGAAGGCTGCCTGAATTTTGGTGGAATTTTTGGAGAAGTGTGGATATGAATTTCACCAAATTTGGCAAATCTGGTCCAAACTTGCAGAGACTGAGTTTTGAAATATTTGAAAAGAGGAGGAGTGGATCAAGATGGTTCTGGGTTGTGGGTTCAAAGGACTATCCAGGAGAGTTGGTTTGAGGTCATAACTCAAATGCAATAGGGTACTTGCTTTGAAAAACTCTCAGGCTCCAAGTAATTTTCAGAAATGATTTGAGGGGAAAAATAATTTGAATAAAATCCAAAACTTGCTTGGATGAGTTGGGACAGTGAACTTAGGTTGATTTCAATGAGGAGGGGAGGTTTTGGAGGGGTTTTACCACATGGGCAAAAATACAATGCCATGGGTGGCTTCAAAGATATGAAAATCCAAATTTTCATAGAGTTTCTTTTTAAAAGAAAAAGATTAAATTAAACTCCCAAAATAATTTGAGAGGGAACCAACAGAGAAGAAGTTTCAAAAGATCAAACACCAAGGTTTACAAAAAATCCTTGCCAAAGAAAAGAAAGTTTTTAAGAGGAAGGTTTTCTGGAAAATTTTAAATGGCCTCTTTTATAAAAACCACAAAGTTTTTGCTGAAAACCAAAGCAAAAATTTTGGAGTGTCACAACACCTACCCCCTTAGGAAAAATCTCGTCCCCGAGATTTCAACTGTTCCTCAAATAAGTGTGGATGCTCTGTCCGAAGAAAATCCTCTCTTTCCCAAGTTGCTTCGCTTTCGGTGTGGTTGCTCCACTGAACTCTGAAAAACTTGATGGCCTTCTGTCGGGTTCTCCTTTCAGACTCCTCTAATATTTTTACTGGGTGTTCTCGGTAAGTGAGGTCTGGTTGTACGTCAATGTTCTCATGGGATACTTGTATCTCTGGTTTGCTTACGCACTTCCTTAATTGAGAGATGTGGAACACGTCGTGAATGTCAGACAAGCCTTCGGGTAAGTCTAGCTGGTAGGCTACAGTGCCTCTTCGTGCCACTATGCAGAATGGTCCAATGAATCTTGGTGCTAACTTTCCTTTAGTCTTAAATCGTTGCAGTCCCTTCATAGGTGATACTCGTAGGTACACAAATTCACCGGGTTCAAAATTGACCCTATGATGTTTCTGATCGTAATAACTCTTCTGTCGGCTTTGAGCGGTCTTGAGTCGGTCCCTGATTAGCTTGACTTTTTCCTCGGCTTCTTTGAGCATGTCTGGGCTGAAGATACGGCTGTCTCCGGTCTCTGACCAATTTAGCGGGGTACGACATCTTCGTCCGTATAGGGCTTCAAAAGGTGCCATTTGCAGGCTGGCCTGGTAACTGTTGTTGTATGCGAACTCGGCATATGATAGGCTTTCTTCCCAACTGGTTCCATCGGTGAGGACACATGCTCTCAGCATGTCTTCCAAAATTTGGTTTACGCGTTCAGTCTGTCCATCAGTCTGGGGATGGTAGGCTGTGCTGAAGGCCAATTGGGTTCCCAGAGCCTGTTGTAAATGATCCCAGAATCTCGAGAGAAACTGAGTGCCTCTATCGGAGATTATAGTCTTCGGGACTCCATGCAGACAAACTATACGGGAGAGGTAAATCCTGGCAAGCTTCAGAGTGTTGTAGGTTGTCTTTACTGGAATGAAATGTGCCACCTTGGTTAATCTATCGGTGATGACCCATATGGAATCATACCCGTGTCGTGACTGAGGTAGTCCGACAATAAAATCCATCCCTATTTCATCCCATTTCCACTCAGGTATTTTGTTTGGTTGCAGTAGTCCGGCTGGTTTTTGATGCTCAACTTTTATGCGTTGACAAGAATCGCAACATGCAACGAATGTGGCTATGTCCCTCTTCATACCGTGCCACCAAAATCCTTCCTGAATATCCTTATACATTTTGGTTCCTCCAGGGTGGATTGAATAAGGAGTGGTGTGTACTTTAGCTAGGATTTGCTGTTTGAGGTCCTCTATGTTTGGCACATAGAGTCTGTCCCTGTACCGTAATATTCCATCATCACCTATGACAAATTCCGAGGCCTTGCCCATACTCACCTTTCTTTTAAATCCTTCAATGCTGGGGTGACCAGGCTGAGCTTCTTTAATTCTCTCCACAAGGTCGGGCTTTATTTCCAAGTTTGATATGGTGCCTTCCGCGATCATTAACAAGTTGAGTTTTGCAAATTCTTGTTGGAATTCAGGTCTCAAACTTTGCAGTCTGTTTTCGTCGGAGATGGCGTTTCGACTAAGAGCATCGTCTACTACATTTGCTTTCCCTGGATGATAGTGGATTCCAACGTCATAATCCTTTACCAATTCCAACCAGCGGCGTTGCCGTAAGTTTAGTTCTGGCTGTGTGAAAATATATTTAAGACTTTTATGGTCCGTGTATATTTCACATCGATTCCCAAGTAAGAAATGCCTCCATTCCTTAAGTGCATGAATGACTGCTGCCATTTCTAAGTCATGAGTGGGATAATTTTCCTCATGCTTGCGGAGTTGTCGTGAAGCGTATGCGACAACCTTGCCTTCCTGCATTAACACGCACCCGAGACCTTTTCGGGATGCGTCACAATACACCACAAAGTTTTTGTGTATGTCTGGCACAATTAATACCGGTGCTGTGGTTAATTTCCGTTTTAACTCTTGGAAACTTTTTTCGCAAGCTTCTGTCCATTCAAACTTCTTGTCTTTCTTGAGTAACTGCATCATTGGCTTGGCTAGAGTGGAGAATCCTTCAATAAATCTACGGTAATATCCTGCCATTCCCAGAAAACTTCGTATGTCCGTTACGCTGGCTGGTGCCTTCCAGTCAAGTATGGCCTTAACTTTCTCCGGGTCCACTACGATACCGTCTTGGGTCAGTACGTGGCCTAGAAAGCCTACTTGCCTTAGCCAAAATTCGCACTTGCTGAACTTGGCATACAATTGATGCTTCCTGAGTTCTCCTAGCACAATCCTGAGATGTTCCGCGTGCTCTTCTGGTGTTTTGGAGTATATCAGAATATCATCGATAAATACCACAACGAACTTGTCCATAAACTTCATAAATACTTTGTTCATGAGGTGAACAAAATATGCGGGGGCGTTAGCTAATCCAAAAGGCATAACTGTGAACTCATATAGTCCATATCTGGAGGTGAAGGCTGTTTTGGGGATATCTTCTGTTCGCACTTTTAATTGATGGTATCCTGACCTTAAGTCAATCTTTGAGAATACCTTGGCCTGAGCGAGCTGATCAAATAAATCATTTATCCTTGGCATCGGGTATTTGTTCTTGACTATGACCATGTTAAGTGCTCGGTAGTCTATGCACAATCTCAGTGTTCCATCCTTCTTTTTGGCAAATAAAATTGGTGATCCCCAAGGTGAGGAGCTGGCTCGAATGTATCCTTTGTCCAGTAATTCCTTTATTTGTTTCTTCAACTCAATCAACTCGGATGGTGCCATTCTGTATGGTTTCTTGTATATGGGGGTGGTTCCTGGTGCTAGCTCAATGCTGAATTCTATTTCTCGGTCTGGTGGCATGTCTGGTAGTTCTTTGGGAAATACGTCTGGAAATTCACATACTACTGGAACCTTGCTTAACTCAGAAATATCCACCTTATTCAATCTTGGCTGCCGGGGTATTTTTCTTTCCTTGGCTGGTACTTTTATTGTCTTCCCGTGGTGGTGTGTGAGAATCACGGTCCGGTTGAAATAGTCAATAAAACCTTTGTTGGTGGTTAACCAGTCCATCCCTAGGATGACATCCAGTCCTTTATTTTCCAACACAATAAGATTGGCGAAAAATTTCAATCCTTCGAACTCAATGGCCACATTCTGACAATAACTCTGAGTAACTTGCTGAATCCCAGGGGACTTGATGATCATGGATTTTTCCAAGGTATACATCGAAAAATTATTTTGCAAAGCAAAACTTTTCAAAATGAATGAGTGAGAAGCTCCAGAATCAAACAAAACCGTTGTAGGTATTGTGTTGACAGGAAACGTACCGAGTACGATATCCGGAGCATTTTGTGCTTCTTCTTTGGTCACGTGGTTTAGATGACCCTTCTTGTGGTTGTTGTTGGGGTTGAAGTTGTTGCGCTTGGGCGCTAAATTATTGCCACCGTTGTTTGGCTTCGGGGTCGAGTTCCTTGGCTTGGGGCACTGTTTGGCGTAGTGCCCTTCTTCTCCACAAGCATAACAAGTAACGCCTGGGCGATATGTGAACTCTTTGTCCCTTGCATGGAAATTCTTGGTTGGGCGAGAAATGTTTGTGGTAGGTTTGTGTGTCCCACCTTTCTGAAAATCTGTCCTGCTTTGGTGGTTGCGTGCAAGAGTAGTCTGGTCTCTTTTTCGCTTGCGTAAATCCTCCAAGCTACGTCTCTCATTTTCTAGAGTAATAGCTTTGTCCACTAGTGTTTTAAAATCTGGAAATGTGTGCATGACCAGTTGGCATTTAAGTGCGGGCGCCAGACCGTCAAGGAATTTCTCCATCTTCTTGCTTTCAGTCATACGTTCTTCATTGGCGTAGCAAGACAACAGAGTAAATTGACCGTTGTATTCTGACACTGTCATGTTCCTTTGTTTGAGGTCATCGAATTCTCTCTTCTTAATTTTCATAATGCTCTTGGGAATGTGTGCACCACGGAAACCTTCCTTGAAATCATCCCAGGTTATATCATTTTCGTTGGGGTGCATGTGCAGAAAGTTCTCCCACCATGATGCGGCTGCTCCTGTGAGATAGTGCGGACCATATAATACTTTCTCGAGATCTGAACATTTTGCAATTATTAATTTTCTCTCCATATCTCGAAGCCAATCCTCGGCCTCAAGAGGTTTGTCAGTATGAGAAAAAGTTTGGGGACGTGTCTTCTGTAGCTCAGATAACTTGGAATGCTGCTGATACTGTCCATGATGATTTCCCATGTTGATGACTTGGTTCATCATTTCCCGATGTTGCTGCTGGCTCTGCTCATAAAGGCGGCACATTTGTGAAAGTGGTGGCTGCTGGTTCATCATTTGGAATGCTCCGTGCTCAGGGCGTCATTCCGCGTCGGTTGGTGGTGGTGGTGGTCGCCGGCGAGTACCACGTCGACGGCGAGCTTTGCTCCGGCGGACGGCGGCTCGGGTGGTCGTGGGACTCGTCGGAGAGAGCTGCAGTGATCAAATTGAGGAGGGGGTTAGGCTTCTGGTAGCTAGAGGGAGTCACGGACGGGTTTTGGGCGCCGGAGACGGCCTTACCGGAGTGAATCGTGGTGGAGGCCGAGGCGGATCGGGGCGGCCGGACTTGGGGGAGGAGACCTCCTCGAGGTCCTCCTGGTGGCTTGGCGGGGCGTTGGTGAGGTGTAGTGATGATGCGTGCACGAGGGTGAGCTCGGGGGCCCTTTATATAGGTGGTCCGAGGCGGTGGCCGTGAACGGGGATTTCCGGCGATGGTTACGGTGGCGCAGTGCTCGGTCGGGGGTGATTAGGGAGTCGAGCGTCATCACGGAGGTTCAATGGGTCCGTTTAGGTGCTAAACTGGCCGGGGTTTGGGTGTTTGGGTCAAGCTCAACGGAACGGGGGTGGCACGGCCCGTCGGCGGAAGAGAGCACGTTCCGTGCTTGCCGGGCCACGGCGACGGTGCCACGGGCGTGCGCTGGCATGCAGGAGGCCACGCGGAGAGCCAGGGAGCGATGGGCGGCGCGGAACGGCGTTGAGCCGCCGTTCTTGTCCCCTGTCGGCCGTAACGGGGTCTCGGCCGCCGCAAGACACGCCGGCGCGGGCGGCCAGGGGCGCCACCGACGCCGGGAAGACGCCAAGCGCGCGTGCGGGATGCTCCAGACAGGAGGAAGAGGCGGCGAGGAACGTGCCAAGGGCACTGTGGGCATGTGACTGAACCTCTGTCGACGATCGACACTGAAAACTGAATTTTCTGAACTTTACTGAAAATGCAAAGAATAGTGTAGCTCAGGTGTTCGACAGAATGATTTAGGTATCTAGGGATTTTTCCTTGAGCTGAAATTTGGTGGAGTGGCTACTCATTGCTCAAGAAGGCTGCCTGAATTTTGGTGGAATTTTTGGAGAAGTGTGGATATGAATTTCACCAAATTTGGCAAATCTGGTCCAAACTTGCAGAGACTGAGTTTTGAAATATTTGAAAAGAGGAGGAGTGGATCAAGATGGTTCTGGGTTGTGGGTTCAAAGGACTATCTAGGAGAGTTGGTTTGAGGTCATAACTCAAATGCAATAGGGTACTTGCTTTGAAAAACTCTCAGGCTCCAAGTAATTTTCAGAAATGATTTGAGGGGAAAAATAATTTGAATAAAATCCAAAACTTGCTTGGATGAGTTGGGACAGTGAACTTAGGTTGATTTCAATGAGGAGGGGAGGTTTTGGAGGGGTTTTACCACATGGGCAAAAATACAATGCCATGGGTGGCTTCAAAGATATGAAAATCCAAATTTTCATAGAGTTTCTTTTTAAAAGAAAAAGATTAAATTAAACTCCCAAAATAATTTGAGAGGGAACCAACAGAGAAGAAGTTTCAAAAGATCAAACACCAAGGTTTAAAAAAAATCCTTGCCAAAGAAAAGAAAGTTTTTAAGAGGAAGGTTTTCTGGAAAATTTTAAATGGCCTCTTTTATAAAAACCACAAAGTTTTTGCTGAAAACCAAAGCAAAAATTTTGGAGTGTCACACTATGCTAGTTCCTTCGTTCTATCGCTTTGCTGCGCTACCTATCATTTGCTCTTCAAGCCTCCCAAATTGTCATGAACCTCTAACCTTTGACACCCTTCCTTGGCTATGTTACCGCTTTGCTCAGCCCCTCTTATAGCGTTGCTAGTTGCAGGTGAAGTTGAAGATTGCTCCATGGTGGACAGGGTTATGTTGGGATATCACAATATCTCTTATATTATTAATGCATCTATATATTTGGTAAAGGGTGGAAGGCTCGGCCTTATGCCTGGTGTTTTGTTCCACTCTTGCCGCCCTAGTTTCCTTCATACCGGTGTTATGTTCCCGGATTTTGCGTTCCTAACGCGGTCGGGTGATTTATGGGACCCCCTTGACAGTTCACTTTGAATAAAACTCCTCCAGCAAGGCCCAACCTTGGTTTTACCATTTGCCTCACCACCACCTACCTTTCCCTTGGGAGTAATTAACCCAAGGGTCATATTTATTATAGCCCCCCCCCCCGGGCCAATGCTTGTCTAAGTGTTGGTCCGAACTAGAGTCCTTTGCAGCGCCCCCTCAGGGAAACTTGAGGTCTGGTTTTAGTTGTACGGAGTGCTCATCCGGTGTTGCCCTGAGAACAAGATATGTGCAGCTCCTATCGGGATTGTCGGCGCATCGGGCGGTCTTGCTGGTCTTGTTTTACCATTGTTGAAATGTCTTGTAAACCGGTATTCCGAGACTGATCGGGTCTTCCTGGGAGAAGGAATATCCTTCGTTGATCGCGAGAGCTTATCATGGGCTAAGTTGGGACACCCCTGCAGGGTATAAACTTTCGAAAGCCGTGCCCGCGGTTATGTGGCAGATGGGAATTTGTTAATGTCCGGTTGTAGATAACTTGACACCAGATCCGAATTAAAATGCATCAACCGCGTGTGTAGCCGTGATGGTCTCTTTTCGGCGGAGTCCGGCAAGTGAACACGGTTTTGGGTTATTTTTGACGTAAGTAGGAGTTCAGGATCACCTCTTGATCATTACTAGTTGACGACCGTTCCGTTTGCTCTCTTCTCGCTCTTATTTGCGTATGTTAGCCACCATATATGCTTAGTCGCTGCTGCAACCTCACCATTTTACCCCTTCCTTTCCTATTAAGCTTTGTTAGTCTTGATACCCATGGTAATGGGATTGCTGAGTCCTCGTGGCTCACAGATTACTACACCAACAGCTGCAGGTACAGGTTTTGCGATGATCATGACGCGAGAGCGATGTTGCTTGTTTTGGAGTTTCTTCTTCTGCTTCTTCGATCAGGGGATAGGTTCCAGGTCGGCAGCCCGGGCTAGCAGGGTGGATATTGATTGAGTTTCTGTTTATGATTCATCCATAGTCGGATGTTGTTCTTGTATGTTGTATTGTTGTATTCATGTGACATTGTATGTATTGGATGTATCCCCACTATTATGTAATGTTGATGTAATGATATCCACCTTGCAAAAGCGTTCCAATATGCGGGTCTATCCTTGGTGGGACCTTCGAGTTCCTTTTGGATAGGGTCGCATATTGGGCGTGACACTCCCCCTCCCCCTCCTCCTTGAGGACGGGAAGGGAGTCGTCACGCTGCAACTACCCAGGGAGGTGGAAGACCTCCTCAAGAAGTGGCGGAGCTTGATAAAGATTGTTGAGGGGGCTAATCAGGGCCGAGGGGCGCGAAGAAGATAAGTTATTCATGAACTACGAGAACTCTTTGATATTCAAGCCTAACAATATTAGAGGTACACTTAAGAGTTTTCTTAGAGTAGAGAGGGCAATGCCCCCCTTTGGCCCCCATGAAGCTCTGCCACTGTCCTCAAGGTGCCCGGCTCTTCTCTGGCAGACCTACCTTGCTGTAGCATTAGGAGGTGTGGGGGAGCTCCCCCTACCCCTCCTCTGATACTTGAGGACGGGAAGGGAGTCGTCGTGCTGTAGCTACCCAGGGAGGTGGAAGACCTCCTCAAGGCGTCGGTCGCTGCTACGTCTTGAGCTTGTGTTGGTTTTCCTTGAAGAGGAAAGGGTGATGCAGCAATAGTAGCGTAAGTATTTCCCTTAGTTTTTGAGAACCAAGGTATCAATCCTGTAGGAGGCTCCTCAAAAGTCCCACGCACCTACACAAACAAACAAACAACTCGCAACAAACACAATAAATGGGTTCTCAATCCCTTCACGACCACTTGCGAAAGTGAGATCTGATAGAGATAATATGATAAGATAAATATATTTTTAGTATTTTATAATATAGATGCAAAAAGTAAAGATGCAAATAAAAGTAGATTGGAAGCAAATATGATAGGAGATAGACCCGGGGGCCATAGGTTTCACTAGTGGCTTCTCTCAAGATAGCATAAGTATTACGGTGGGTGAACAAATTACTGTCGAGCAATTGATAGAAAAGCGAATAATTATGAGATTATCTAGGCATGATCATGTATATAGGCATCACGTCCGCAACAAGTAGACCGACTCCTGCCTACATCTACTACTATTACTCCACACATCTACCGACTCCTGCCTGCATCTAGAGTATTAAGTTCATAAAGAACAGAGCAACGCATTAAGCAAGATGACATGATATAGAGGGATAAACTCATGCAATATGATATAAACCCCATCTTTTTATCCTCAATGGGAACAATACAATACGTGCCTTGCTGCCCCTGCTGTCACTGGGAAAGGACACCGCAAGATTGAACCCAAAGCTAAGCACTTCTCCCATGGCAAGAAAGATCAATCTAGTAGGCCGAACCAAACTGATAATTCGAAGAGACTTGCAAAGATAACTCAATTATACATAAAAGAATTCAGAGAAGATTCAAATATTATTCATAGATAAACTTGATCATAAACCCACAATTCATTGGATCTCGACAAACACACCACAAAAGAGTTTACATCGAATAGATCCCCACAAGAGAGGAGGAGAACATAGTATTGAGATCCAAAAAGAGAGAAGAAGCCATCTAGCTAATAACTATGGACCCGTAGGTCTATGGTAAATTACTCACAACTCATCGGAGGGGCAAGGATGTTGATGTAGAAGCCCTCCGTGGTCGATTCCCCCTCCGGCAGAGTGCCGGCGAAGGCTCCAAGATGAGATCTCGCGGATACAGAAGGTTACGGCAGTGGAAATTGTGTTTCGTTGGCTCCCTGGATGTTTTCGGGGTACGTAGGCTTATATAGGAGGAAGAAGTATGTCGGTGGACGCCCAAGGGGCCCACGAGACAGGGGGGCGCGCCCTATAGGAGGGTGCCCTCCTATCTCGTGGAGGCCCCGGCTGCTTCTTGACTTGCACTCCAAGTCCCCTGGATCACGTTCGTTCCAAAAATCACGCTCCCGAAGGTTTCATTCCGTTTGGACTCTGTTTGATATTCCTTTTATTCGAAATAGTAAAATAGGCAAAAAAAATAGCAATACGGGATGGGCCTCTGGTTAGTAGGTTAGTCCCAAAAATGATATAAATGTGTAAAATAAAGCCCATAAACATCCAAAAGGGGTAATATAATAGCATGGAACAATCAAAAATTATAGATACGTTGGAGACGTATCAGTCGCTCCTATGCTACCCCGACAAGTCTTTGACCTCTCAAGGCTGCGAGAGTGGTGCAACCGTACCTCTCCCCTGCTCATGAAGATGGGAAGGGTGCGATGGTTCTTGGGACTGTCGGCGTCGCGCAGTTGCACACCTTCCACCTCCTCAACCCCGCCGACGGGGAGGGCTCGATGGTTGTTACTGGCTTCCTCAATGCTGGCCACGTCCTTGATGCCGTCGTCGTCCCCTACAATGCCATGGTAAAGATTCGGCCCTACTTGCTTTGATGTTCATCAGGATCTTCTTTAGGTTCTTGCTTCTTGTGGCTTGCTTCACCCCACAGCCCAGGTCGGGTTCGTCGTGTGCGTGGGCAGTGTGCGTGTGTGCACCGGCAAACACCACCGTGTCCTTGTTCTTCTTTCTCCTTCCTCCTCCGTTCGAGCGAGAGTGAGTGAGCTAGTGCAGAGAGAGAGAGAGAGATAGCGATGGCTAGACACCAACAATGCGTGTGTGGCGTGGTGGTGCGTGAGCTAGGCTCGGCCGTGAGCGTTGTAGCCATAGGGCACGGCAGCACCGTAGGGTGCGGTGGCACCGTAGGCAGATAAGTTATGCATGGACTATGAGAAATCTTTGATATTCAAGCCTAATAATATTAGAGGTACACATAAGAGTTCTCTTAGAGTAGAGGGGGCAATGGCCCCATGATACGTCTCCAACGTATCTATAATTTTTTATTGTTCCATGATGTTATATTATCATTCTTGGATGTTTTACAATCATTTTAAAGCAACTTTATATCATTTTTTGGGACTAACCTATTGACATAGTGCCAAGTGTCAATTGTTGTTTTCTGCTTGTTTTTTACATCGCAAGAAATCAATATCAAACGGAGTCAAAACACAGCGAAACTTTTTGTGGATTTTTTCTGGACCAGAAGACACCTATTGGGCCAAGAAAGTACCTGAGGGGAGCTCCGAGGGGAGCACAACCCACCAGGGCGCGCCTGGGGGCTCAGGCGCACCCAGGTGAGTTGTGCCCACCTCGGTGACCTACCGCACCGCCTCTTTGTTCTATAAATACCCCAATATTCCATAAACCCTAGGGGAGTCGACGAAAATCAATTCTAGCTGCCGCAAGTTCCAGAAACACCAGATCCAATCTAAACACCATCACGGAGGGGTTCATCATCCTCATTGGTGCGTCTCCGATGATGCGTGAGTAGTTCATTGTAGACCTACGGGTCCGTAGTTACTAGCTAGATGGCTTCCTCTCTCTCTCTCTCTCTCTCTCTCTTCTCGATTCTCAATACAATGGTCTCTTGGAGATCTATTTGATGTAACTCTTTTTGCGGTGTGTTTGTTAGGATTCGATGAACTTTGAGTTTATGATCAGATCTATGTTTTTATCCATGAAAGTTATTTGTGTCTTTTGATCTCTTATATGCATGATTACTTATAGCCTCGTATTTCTTTTCCGAATCTTTGGTTTAGTTAGGCCAACTAGATGGATTTTTCTTGCCATGGGAAGAGGTGTTTTGTGATGGGTTCGATCTTACGGTGCTTGATCCTAGTGACAGAAGGGGAAGCGACACGTATGTATTGTTGTTATTAAGGATAACATGATGGGGTCTATTTCTACATAAATAGATCTTGTCTACATCATGTCATCATTCTTATTGCATTACTCCGTTTCTCCATGAACTTAATACACTAGATGCATGCTGGATAGCGGTCGATGTGTGGAGTAATAGTAGTAGATGCAGGCAGGAGTCGGTCTACTAATCTTAGACGTGATGCCTATATAATGATCATTGTCTGAATATCGTCATGATTATTTGAAGTTCTATCAATTGCCCAAAAATAATTTGTTTACTCATCGTATGCTAATTTTCTCTCTCGAAAGAAGCCACTAGTGAAACCTACGGCCCCGGGGTCTCTTTTCATCATATTTGCCTTTGCGATCTATTTTCCTTTGCATTTATTTTCAGATCTATTAAACCAAAAATACAAAAATATATTGCTGCAATTTTTATTTATTTATTTTATCTCGCGTTCCCGAGAGATCTATTTATCCAATCTACTATAATTTTACCTATCCTTTTACCCGTGAGGGATTGATAACCCCTCTCTTACGTCGGGTTGCAAGTATTTTTTCTTTGTGTGCAGGAGCTGTTTACGTGGCGTTGCGTGGTTCTCCTACTGGTTCGATAACCTTGGTCTCATCACCAAGGAAAATACCTACCGTTGATGTGCTGCATCATCCCTTCCTCTTTGGGGAAATATTGACGTAGTTCAAGCCAACATCACCCCCTTTGGCCCCCATGAAGCTCCGCCACTGTTCTCAAGGCGTCCGGCTCTTCTCTGGCAGACGTCTCTTGCTGCAGTGTTAGGAGGTGTGCGGGAGCTCCCCCTCCTCTGATCCTTGAGGACGGGAAGGGAGTCGTCGCCCTGCAGCTACCCAGGGAGGAGGAAGACCTCCTCAAGGCGCCGGTCGCTCCTCTGCTACCGCGACAAGTCTTTGCAGGGCCGGTCCTGAGATTTCGGGGGCCCGGGGCAAAAATAAAAGTCGGGGCCCCTTCACATATAAACATTGAAATAATGAGCTATGAAGAAGTAGACAACAATGTGTGATGCAAAGTCATGTTTAATTTGATGATTGAACTACAATAGTAGGAGTACATTATTTTAGGTATTAGAAGGGACAAAAAATTGTGTCCTAAATTTTTTGCACCCAAAATGCATAGTTGGATGCACATTTTCAGTTCTTGAAGTAACTAGAAGATTGTTATTACTAATACAAGTATGTGAGAAATTAGATAGATGGGCAAATCTATATGAGTGATGTGGAAAATATTCCTTCGTATCTTCCAGAATTAAATATCTTTGTATCTTATAAAAAAACTAATCTATGGTACCGCAATAGTGAAAAATTACTCTCATCTGGCTGCCCAAATGACTAGATCAAAAGTTAATTATCCAGTCATTAATCAGTTCATCTAAGAACTAACCGCCATAATCAGCATCAAAACCTCGTTCTTTGCCTGATCTCTTTGATATCCATACTGCCACATGAACTTCAGTATTGAACCGTAGAACGCGAATGATTAATGGTACAAACAGTGCAAGATGTCGACCGGCCGACAATACTCACCTCTACAGACACAGTACAACACTGGCCTGCCGCTGATCTCCGGCGCGCACCGCGTCCCTTGAGATCTGGCCCCCTCCTTGAGGCGACAAGGCGGCGCCTGATGCATGTGTCACGGAGATGCATACATGTGTTCGTAGATCCGGCGGTTCGGTGCGTGAATGATGGAGATGTATCAGACGTTCCAGTAGTTTTTTATGGTCCATCTACGGTAGTTGCGCTAATACCTGTGTCATTGGGCCAGCCCATTGACATTTTCTTTTTTACTACAGCCATACGTCTTAGGCCTAATGCAAAGAACACTTTTTTCGTTTATTACAACCTGAATCCCCAGAAGTTTTGTATCCTGCGTCTCTGTTCGCAGTCCGGACATGTACATCGATGCATGCGTACCCAGGGAAAGGAACCCCTAACGGAACTATTCTCCCTAAAAGATGTTTCTTACTACCCATGTAATATAACATAACTAGTTGGGTACTTGTCTGTTCAAGCACTCATGACCCCTACGCCTGGTTTCCACGCATACCCCGGTTCTGCATAACTGAGCGGGTATTCGGATACACCCCGGACTGTCAGATCCGGGGGCTGAAGCGAAAAGCTCCGCCATGACAAATGATTTTTAATCCGGCTAGGGACTACATATGTCCATTGAATTACACAGTCACTTGGACTGACTATATTCTTCCTCTATACCGTCCAACATGCTATCTAGCTTGCAATCCTGTTGGGAATACTTTGCGGCTAACGCTACCTGGTCATACACCAGGCTCATGGGAATTTCTTGCCCATCTGGCCCCGCCGGTTTGACTTCGGCCATATGGTTCGGGTCAAGCTTGGTGTAGCGCGTCTTCACCATGGCCCAGGCTTCCCTTGCTCCTTGTCAGTAGGCTGACATCTTCCACAATCGGAAGCGCCGCCGTGCTCCTTGGAGCATATCCACGAGCTCTCCCATGCCTTTTGGCAGGGAGGTGGATGGCCACAAGGCCTGGGCAATACCCTGCATCACCTGCCGAGCTCGCTCGTGCAGCTGTTAGAGGTCTTGCAGTAAATCACCTGCGGACGCGGGCATCTCCTCTTCTGGCCGGCCCGTCAACATACCTACAGATATAAACTCTTTCAATATGCTTCCTCGCTGAGCTGTACTACAGTTCGTCTAGGCACTTACCATCAATGCCGCGATGAAGCCTTCTGTTCTTCTTCATGGAGTCCGCCAGCTGAGCGCGAACATCTCCTAATTCGACGTCCAGCCGGACATTGGCATCTTGAAGATCGTTCTTCTCCCGCCTAACTTGCGTAAGAACATGCTCGCCAGCTTTTAGCTGCCTTTGGAGATGTGACTCACTCTCTCTTATGATCTTCGGATTCTCCCCGGGATTGTCTGCAGAATTTTCTGTTAGACTTATCAAACAAGCCAATTACTAACTGGTACATTTCCATAAAATTTCTCTATTGAGACAAATGTTACCAGATGAGGCCTTCTGGGATTCCTCTAGTTTGGCAACCGCGGCCCTCAGCTGGGTCTTGCACTCCTCCAGCTCTTGAGACAATTGGGCATTCTTATCTACAAGGACCTGTGCATAAATTGATCCTTAAAATAGTTGTTCCAACCGTTTCAAGTCTCAGGGGCTACTGCTATACATGTTTATCAAATTTTCTTACCCGTATATCTTTGGCATACTGGTCCGTCGCCCGGGCGAGCCCGCCTTGAGAAGCTCGGATGTATGCGTCTCTCGAATTGAAAGCATTAAATGCCTCTTCGGAAAAGATGTTATTGCAAAGTACGGCCCGTCGGCGCTGGTGATTCATGGCACTCTCTACTTCGAAATTCGTGGCGGAGAGCATATCCGCATCCTCTGTCGGAGGACAATTCGGCATCGGCCCCGCGTTGGCCTCCTCTCTCGAAGCCGGTTCTGGAATCCGGCTGGTGGAGGCGTGATCGGCAGGATCTCCGGATATAGTCCGGCAACTCCTCTTTCTGTCAGGACACAAAGGACGCTGTTACATTTCATACACAATAATCACAGAGCATGTTTTTACCATACCTCTGTAGCGGCGTTTCGGCCCTAACCGCCTTCCTCTTAAGCCTGCCTGATCCGGACGCCCTTTGCTGACGAGCCCCCAGGGGCTCGGCGCCGCGTTCCGACGGTCGTCTCTACAAAAATACGATATTTTAGGCATAAGGCATGGTATCAGAAAGGAGTCCTCTTCAGAGGATAGGGTTTTGGCTTTGCTTACACGCGATGCAGGTAGCAGTCCGGGATAGTCGGTGACAATAGCCACCGAGGCGCCATCGCAGCTAGCCTGATAAAATGTCCCATTGACGAGCTCCACAGTAATATCCGGATCTTCTTCGAGTCCTGGATCGAAGGCCCTTCCGGGGTCCTCTGGCTGCGGGGAGGGGTTATTGAATCCTTCAACGGCCCTCCTCAGTTCCTGCTCAGAAATATCAAGGTAAATAATTGCGACGAAGGACGCCAGAATGAATGGAGCGGGGGAAAGAGTGACGGCTTACCCAGCTTGGAGGGTTGTACATAGAAAACCCATCCCGCGGTTTAATATGAAGGAATTCTTCTTCTTCTTCTTTATACAAATCGGACAATATCCTCGCCAGAGCAGTGGCGGAGTCCGGACCTTTACGACCACAGCGGGTGGCATCATCTTTCCCGTTGTAGTGCCACATGGGCTTCCCCCGATATTGAAGCGGCTGCACTCCCTGCATTATGCATATTGCTATAACCTCGACTATTGTCAGCCCTGATTTGGCCAGTATCTTTATCCTGCTCATCAGGAAGTGTACTTCTCTGGTATCCTCCTCTTGGGGGCCCTGAGGGCGCCAACTTCGGCGTGCCTTCGACGGAGCGTTACTGAACTCAGTGAGATCCGTCCGGACTGGATCCGGAAGGGGAACGTCATCAACATAAAACCACTCCGAGGGCCAGTTTTCAGGTGCCTTCTTGGGAGTACCGGACAGGTATCCGGTCTCGGCGATGCGCCATACTTCGGCTCCGCCCACTTGACATATGGATTCCCCCTGGTTGCGAGGGACGAGGCAGAACAACTTCTTCCATAACCCGAAGTGAGCCTCGCAGCCCAGAAATAGTTCACAAAGGGCAACATATCCTGCTATATGCAGCACGGAGGCAGGGGTAAAATTGTGCAACTAGAAGCCATAGAACTCCAGGAGCCCGCGAAGGAATGGGTGGATTGGAAACCCGACGCCTCTTAGCAGATGCGGGATGAGGCATACTCGCTCCCCCGGGGATGGATTAGGAGATATCTCCGCTTGCTCCCCGCCATTATAGGTGGCTAGTCCGGCTCGGACGGGGACCATGAACGCCGGTGGAAGAAACCCTTGGGTCTAGCTCTATTAAACGGCTTTGAGGAACATGACATTCTTCCCAATCACCTGGCCTAGAGCTATGGGAGCGAGAGGAGGAGCGGCGGCGACCGGCCATGCTGGAATGATTTTTTCTGGGCGCACTCTGTTGGGTGCTCGCTCAAGGGAAGAAGGTGAAGCTTGGATCTGAGAATCCCCGTCCCTTCAAATAGACGGTTTGCCTGCGGGACCGGGGTGGCGAATGCAAAAATGCCCCGGCTCCTCGTATTCGCTCGACACGTGGAGATGGCCATTATTGAAGCACAGAAGCCGAGGAGTGCAACATTGATGTGAATCCAGACACTGTCCATTACAACAGATACGTTGAAGTATTCGAAGATGGAACCCGCCTTGCAATACCGAAGACAAACCGCGCGCCGGACCCATCATCATTGAAGCCTGGTTCAGGGGCTACTGAGGGAGTCCTGGATTGGGGGGTATCCGGACAGCCGGACTATGTACTTTGGCCGGATTGTTGGACCATGAATATACAAGACTCAAGACTTCGTCCGTGTCCGGATGGGACTCTCCTTTGCGTGGAAGACAAGCTTGGCGATCCGGATATTATATTTCCTTCTTTGTAACCGACTCCGTGTAAACCCTAGCCCTCTCCGGTGTCTATATAAACCGGAGGGTTTAGTCCTTAGAGACACAATCATAATCATCATAGGCTAGCTTCTAGGGTTTAGCCTCTACGATCTCGTGGTAGATCAACTCTTGTAATACTCATATCATCAATATCAATCAAGCAGGAAGTAGGGTTTTACCTCCATCAAGAGGGCCCGAACCTGGGTAAAACATCGTGTCCCTTGCCTCATGTTACCATTAGCCTTAGACACACAGATCGGGACCCCCTACCCGAGATCCGCCGGTTTTGACATCGACAGGGGCCCCTCCAGCTTGGGGGCCCGGGGCGGTCGCCCCCCTGCCCTCCCTCAGGGCCGGCCCTGGGTCTTTGACCTCTCAAGGCTGCGAGAGTGGTTTAACCGCACCTCTCCCCTGCTCACGAAGATGGGAAGGGTGCAATGGTTCTTTGGGACTGTCGGCGTCGCGCAGTTGCACACCTTCCACCTCCTAGTGCCGCCGACGGGGAGGGCTCGATGGTTGCTACCGGCTTTCTCAATGTCGGACACCTCCTCGACGCCATCGTCGTCCCCTACAAGGCCATGGTAAAGATTCGGCCCTACTTGCTTTGATGTTCATCATGATCTTGTTTAGGTTCCTGCTTCTAGTGGCTTGCTTCACCCCAGCACCCAGGTCGAGTCCGTGGTGTGCGTGGGCAGGTGTTCGTGTGTGCGTCGACAAACACCATCGTGTCCTTGTTCTTCCTTCTCCTTCCTCCTCCGTTCGAGCGAGTGAGCGAGCTAGTGCAGAGAGAGAGAGAGAGAGAGAGAGAGAGAGAGAGAGAGAGATAGCGATGACTAGACACCAACAATGTGTGTGTGGCATGGTGGTGCGTGAGCCTAGCTCACGCTCGGCCCTGAGCGTTGTATCCGTAGGGCACGACAACATCATAGGGTGCGGCGGCACCGTAGACATGACAGCTCTGTAGGGCGAGACAGGGGGTCGCGCCGTAGGGTGCGGGCCGAGGACACAAGCACTCGGCATAGAGGGCATTAGGTGTGTGCGCTAACACATTAAGTGGATTCCAGCAACATGAATCAAAGATCCATTGTAGCACAGCTGGTCAACCACGCTTTTATTTACCATGTCGTTTTTTTGTTGAAGTGCCTAACCCACACCTTTTTCCCCCAATGTTTTGGCCCTTTTATTTCTTTGTTGGGAAAATCAGTTAAGGTGTGCGCAGCTCGTCCTTTCCATGCGGCGACGCGCTGCGATTCGCGCGACCCAATCGCGTAGTTGAGACGCGCGCACCCACTCGTAGGCACCCGTACATGATACGGAAAGCGGAGAAAATGATTTTCCTTGTTAGGCCTGCATGCACAGCCTGCTATAGTGAAATCTTTTTCCTATGCACCTACCATACTGCATTGCCGACGTGGATGCTACAGTGTGTTACATAGTAAACTAGAACATAAAAGCGCGCGTTGCCACGCCCGACCATCTTGAAAACATTATGGTAGAAATATTTGAGAAAATAAAGTAAAGAGATCCGACTAACAATTCCGCAATATGGACGGGATATGTTCAAAGTCTTGGTTGTATAAGATTTGACATTATTTGATTGCATACATTAGCACAGATTTGTTCAAAAACAATAGAAGAGATAATTGAAGATTCAAACTCAAGATTGACACCGCACAACATATGCTTTACAAAAGAACCACGGGAGGAATTGGGAAGAAGCCTTATGTAGGGTTAATATATTGTCCATGGAGCATACATAAAATATGACATTTGGTACTCTGAATCGTCTTTTTTGAGCTAACTAAAAACAAGGTTATCATTCGGATGTTTGAACCGACATTACACTACACAATACTGAGAGCAAGATAAATACGACAAGAAAAAATGCATATGGTGTAACAACCACGTCTATGCAAATATGTGTTTTCTAAATCGTAGGTATGAAGAAATCATAGGTATAGTGTAACATACTACAATAGCTAATTTGAAATTTCTTTCGGCAGAAAATAAATTTCCATCAAAATTCTTGAACTGAAGCTAATAAACAGTGCACTAAATTGAAGCTAATAATTACATTGGTACACGAATATACATATATATTTTTCAGGCACATATATAAGGTGCTGCCCAACAGTGCACATATTGTAAACATGTGAACAGGGCACATATTAGAGATAACAAAAGAGCATTTAAATGACTATTTGAAGAGCAGGAATTGTCAGAACTATATATCAAGATGTCGTGGATGGAATGGAGAACAGATGTAAATTTACATGATGTACCTAAGATATTCAGTTGGTTAGCTCATCCATCTCCTCATCACGCGAATCGAAGTGTAAAATTTCAGTAGTTCTTGCACATGCAGAAACAATTGAATATTATTTACCAATGAAACAAGTTTATTTATTGAAACAAGATGATTTATCGAAACAAGTTTATGTCACGGAAGTAAGCTACCAAATCTTAAAGAATTGAAGAATCATGGGCTATCACAGCTGCAAGAAACTAATGCACATAAGTACACACCTGCAGATTTATTATATAACAAACCAGCACTAAGAAAATACATTCTTTCTATTCAGTGTTGCAGAGTAAATTAGAGACAAAAGATGGTCCTTTAGAGTTCCTTTATCTGTGTATGCATGAGTCTAGGATACAGTTGAGCATGGATTCATGAAAGATCTTTGGATGTTAAAAAAATACTACTGACGCATTATTTTCAGCAACAAAAATCTTGCAGTACGTGGACTCCTGGCTCCCTCTCCCGACTCCGCCTCGCGCCGCCTCCCCGGGTGGCGGCCGGGGCGGCTCCTCCGCATCCTCTCCTCGCCCCCACCCCTCCGTTCTCCCTCCCCCACCGCCGCCGGATGGCGCCCCCGGATCTGGCCGGGTGGCTCGGCGGCGGCGAGCCTTCTTTTCCCCCGCGCGCAGCGCCCTTCCCGGGGCAGGGCTCGGCGGCGGGTGCAGCTCGGCTGGCGGTGGTCCGGCGTCCTGGTGGCGGGGGCCGGCGGCTGGCGCGGTGGTGGCGCTGCCTCTTGGCGGCGGGGTGGCCTGGTGGCGCTAGTGGCCGGCGGCGCGCCCTCGGCCCAGATCTGGGCCCTTAGGGCCCCATCTGGGTCCTAGCGGGCCGGTGCCCGCGTGGCCTTGCTGTCTGCGGCTCGGTGTGGAGGAGGAGCGGCTCGGATGTGGGCGGTGGCGCCGATGGCGTGCCGACAGCAGCGCGAGGGCGGGAGCTTTACGGGCCCACCAGGGCTCGGCCGGGCCTGTGGGCCTACGGGCCTGGTGTGCTCCTGCTATTGCGTCTGGACGGCTATCGTCGCTGACGGTGGAGGTGGGGCCCTCCCGCGTGCCGATGATGCTGCTGCCCTAGTCCCGGCTCTGATTCTTCGCCGTGTTGTCCTCACTTCGCGGTGTCGTGGTGAGACGGCGTGGGGGCCTCTTGACCGTGTTGGCGCTGGGTGGTGGTTGGTTTGGTGGCTGGCTCCGGAGCGCCCGAGGTACGGGTTGGGATCGGGGGAAACCCCTGTCGGCTTGGCCGACACCGGCGCAGTGGCGCATGTGGGTGCCACCTGACCTTCCGGGAGGGCGTCGGGGACTACCCTTCCTCTCACGTCGTCGTGTACCGGGGGAAACCCTTGGCAGCAGCGTCGTCATCGTCGCGATCCTTCTTGGAGGTGTTGATAGGTGCCGGCGCTTCGGAGTCTTGGAGTCCCGGTGGGCGCCGCGTTCGCGAGGCTTCGTCGTTTTCGTTGATCCACCGTTGTCGGCATTTATTTCTTTTGCTCTTTTTCTGTCGTTTCTTTTGGCCGTGACTGTGCTGCTTCCGCCCCAGCACCTATCCTTGTACGGCTTGGCTGGTTGCTTTGTATACAAAGCGGGGGAAACCCTTTTTCGGTAAAAAATACTACTCTATTTTACAATCCGAAGTGAAAGTAATTAGTCCTCCATCAGGATCAAATGGATCTCGATAGGAGCTCACCAGTGGCAGGGAAGTGGACTTGAACGAGAGGAAGCACCACACCATGAGCTTGCTCTTGGATGCCAGTGTGATGCCAATTCTAATCTATGATTGTTTGCTACCATGAAAACTGAAACATAACAAATTGTGAATTATAGCACAAAATGTTAGTACCACCATTCAACGTCATGAATTTCTCAGGAAAAACCTACAACGTCATGAATAGAGAAAAGCTAGTCCATCCAAGCAAGACCAATCAGGATTACTGTGAGCAGTACAATATGTGGATGTGTACATGGAGCTAATCTCTGCATCTAGTCATGTACGTGGAGCTAAGCTCTGCAAGTCTGCATCTAGTCATCTACACAATGAAGTCACAATCACAGTGCTCTAGATTACCTAGAACCTGCTCCCTGATCGAACCAATCTATCCACTGTACAGTCTCACACAAGATTCATCCATCAGGAAGGCCAACAGTCAAAACCCGCCGCACAACACAAGAGTGGAAAGGTAGGGATTGTGTGTGCGTACTTGAACGCAACAACGTAGCAGTAGGCACCATGGCCAATGTATGATTAGAGGAAAAGTAGGTTGGGGAGGGATGTTGATCTAGCGAATAAACGGGAGTAGGGCAAGAGGAGGCTGGGAAGGGGTGGCGGTGACGGGAAGAAATGTGAACACACGCGGCGTGGGGAGAGAGACAAAATCGTGTACCCACTTTCTGGGCCTGGGCTATGTACGTTTTTCTAGGTTGGCGGCCCGATTAACATGAGATTGCCCAGGTCAACCTGTGGAGCAGCGGCCCGGTTACGGTGGGTCGCATGGGTTGCGACGGGGGAAACGCTCGGGCGCGAGGGCTGAACGACCGAAAGATCTGGAGCATTCAGTGGCGGGATCCGACGGCAAAAGATCCCAAATCGCTGTGGGACGGCGTAGCTAGCCTCGTTATACTGTTTCTTAATTGCACTGAATAGTGCCTTGTTACGTAAAGTACACATGACGGTGTGCTAGGTGCTACAGTACAATCAACCGTGTGATCCTATTAGATGGCTTTAAATCCAGGTAAGTGCAAAGGTTTAACCTAAAATCTAAAAAGTGCATATGCACTATTTGGAGACAACGAGCGGCCGAGCTTCCTAGCCATGCATGAGTTGTTTTTTTGTCTGCTAGTGCATGTCGTTATTAGTATTTAATGTGTTCACACTGGTTACGTATAATTATTTTGGTTTTCTAAATTTTTAAAAAGTCATATCTTTCAAACCGCGCGTCGGAATTCAGATCCGTCTTCACTGTTGAATTCTTTGCGACGAGATTTTTAAAACTAGATCCCGCATGGGTATGTTTTGATGAATTTTTTTATGCCAGCTTTGGCGCTATATTGTGCAACTTCAGTACTGCTTTGTGCAACTTTAGTACTGCATGGTGTAATTTTTTTTAAACCCAGTTTTTTGGAGCTGCATCCACAGTAGTTGTAGTTGCACACATAATAGTCCTAGTTGGCACATGCATGGCCACGGACTTGCACAATCTGGTCCATATAGTCGCATATGAATTGTCATAGCTTGTAATGTAGTCTAGTTGCACACACATTGATGTTTAGTTGGCTTGTAACATAGTCTAGTTGCACACACATTGATGTTTAGTTGGCAGGAAGACTAGTTGCACACACATATACTTAGTTGGCTTGTAATATAGTCTAGTTGCACCCACATTGATGTTTAGTTGGCAGGGCTCTAGTTGCACACACATATGTGCAATTAACGCGATAATATAGTCTAGTTGCACACACATTGATATTTAGTTGGCAGGACTATTGGCACAAACATGCTCAGTTGGCGCGACAATATAGTCTAGTTGCACACACATTGATGTTTAGTTGGCACGACTATTGGCACACACATATGCTAAGTTGGCACGACAATGTAGTCTAGTTACACAAACATTAATGTTTAGTTGGCAAGAAAACTAGTTCATCGAAACATCCCCATACGGGATCTACTTATGAAGAGCACGCCGCGAGGGTTCCAACTGTGAAAACGGATCTTAATTTCGATGTGCGGTTTAAAAGTTATGGTTTTTTAAAAAACTGAAAACACAAATTAAGTGTGTTCATATTCGTTCACATGTATGATTTGCAATTATTTATCCTCTTCACATATGTCCACACCTTTTTACTTTTTCTAATATGAGTCAGGGAGCAAAAACTTACCTTTTTCGGCCGGCCACCACGGAGGGCTAGTGGGTAGCCGGCCGACGGTTAGACGCGTCCAAGCAGTGGCGAAGCTTCATGGGGGCCAACCTGGGCGGTGCCCCTCCCCCCCCCCCCCCCCCCCCAGCTCAAAGAAAAAATTGCATATATACTTACGTATTTGACCAATTTTTCCACTAAAAATCAGCATATTGTGATTTCGTTTGCCCCCCTAGCCAATGGCTCCTCCATGATTTGAGCCCAAGCTCCGCCACTGCGTCCAAGGTTTAAACCTACAACAAGTATTTCGAACTAATTTTTTGGCTAGGACATTTAGTTGCTACTCCCTCCGTCATATATTTAGGAACGTCTTATATTTAGGAAACTATTGAGTTGTCAAAACATCATTTATTTAGGAACAGTGGGAATAGCAACTAAATGCCCTAGCAAAAAAGTAGTAGTGATATAAAACGCATTTTTAATTTAGAAATAAGTACAATTGATCTGCAACTAAGTTGTTTGAAAATTGAAAACCTAGTACCTACAATCTGGCAACTATATACCCTGGCAGAAAAGTATCTTGCAAGTAAAAGCAATTTAAATTTATAAATAAGTACGTTTAATCTGGCAACTAAGTTATTTTAAAACTGAAAACTGAGTACCTATAATCTGGCAACTAAATACCCTGGCACAAAACTATCTTGCAACTAAAAGCATTTTTAATTTAGAAATAAGCACGCTTAATCTATAAGTTATTTCAAAATTGAAAACCGAGTACCTACAGTCTGGCAACCAAGCTTCTTAACTCTTTTTTTGGCAACTAAGTACTTTGAGTATCTGGCAAATAAGCACATCGAAATCTAATAACTAAATATTCATAATCTGACAACTAAATATGTTTAAATATATTTGACAATTAAGTACTCATAATCTGGTGATTTAGCACGCTTAATACGACAAAAAAGTACTTGTAAAGCCAACACTCACTTTTTGTAATTCGACAACTGAGTAAATGTAGTGTGGTGACTAAACATGCTTAGTATTGCAATTAAGTTTTGTAACCTGGGAGTTAATTACATAACGGACGACTAGTTACTTATAATTTGTCAATGTGGCATTTTTAAATCGGACAACAAGTCAACTAGAGCTGGGCCATGTGGTGAATCTAGTGCTCTTTTCTGCGTTTTGCGATGCCTTTGAATGCATGCACTGCATTGCGATGCCTTGCATGCATATGTTGTCCATCCTTCTACTGTAGTACTCGATTAATTCACGTAGGCATGCGTCCGTTGCTAGCTACTATTAGGATTAGTCTATTTTTATGTTGGCGTCAACGCGCGAAGGCATCGACTCTTGATTGGTTTAGAGGGCGCATCACGGTACTAGTAACGCGTACGTACTGCGCTACTACGTATAGCAAGCTCGCGTAACAGCTTGGTAGCAGCCGCCGCACGGGTGCAACGCCGCTATGTAGTTATGTCCTTATTTGTTTTCGTTGAAGTGCCTAATCCACACAATTTTTTGTTTTTGGCTCTTTTATTTCCCAAATGTTATTTTTTCTTTTCGTTGAAGTCCCTAACCCACACATTTTTTTCCAGCTACCTGCACTGATGATCCTCCTTTGCGCCTCCAACGCAAATGCCGATCGAGACAAAAAGATCAAGGATAGCATCCCGGGAAGGATAATCGGCAGGATCATCGGAGGGACAGGAACCATCTTGCTTCTGTTTCTCGGCTGCTGCGTCTGGCGCCGGGGCCAAAAGCAATTCTGCGGCCAGCGGGGCAGAGGGGTGTTGGCCCGCCCTCCGGGGCCCGTCGGGCGCTTGGGGGGCCATGTTTCGAATCAAAGGATACAACAGAAATTTGTTTTTGTTTTGGCCCTTTTATTTCCCATGACTTTTTTTGTTGAAGTGTCTAACCCACACTTTTTTTCATTGTTTTAGCCTTTTTATTTTCTTAATTTGAATAATAAAAACAAACATACGACTAGTTTATTTATATTAAACCATTTTACTTATTTAGGATCTATTCTATCAATAAAAGATCTTAATTAGCACATTTTTCATTATATGGCATAATTAGCAACATAACGATGTTAAAATTACTATGTTATTTGATATAATCTCACATAGATCTTCAAAAAATATTATTGTTCTTAATTTGAATTGTATTTCCCCCCTTAAAAGTCTATTTAAGGAAAAGCTTGGTTGAACTAAATCTCCATTGAATCTTAAAAATATATAATAGTGACCAATAACATGAGTGAACTGATACTTATCATTAGATGCATTCGCAACAATTTTAGTATCCTTAAGTACCTTTGTAAAGAGCCCTAGGATGCATGTGCATGACAAATATCTTTAAAAAAACTCTAGATTGTATAATTATTTATATTAGCAATAAATTGATGGAAATGTATAGAGTGTATTTAAGTTGCCTTAATGTTGCTTATTTTTGCTCATGTGGTCTTAGTTTGTTATCTTCTAATTGTTGAATCAAGGCCTTCCGCGTAAATAGTGAGCTAAAATTAAGCAAGTTATTCCATGGGAGACACAGAGCTGCCGCCCGTGCTCGTCCAGGCCAGTGAGGTGCCACACTATGTGTTGCTCTGGAACAACATGAATCGCTCATCCAGAGCAAAGTGCCTTGTTGCATGAATGACGTATAACACCCCAATGTGAAGGGAGATCTTGGGATCCGGTGTCTATCCACGCAAAATGTCTGCCTCCAACTCAAGCTCCTCCATCTTGCCTCCACCCAAAGCTCTCATGTCATGAGCGCGGTGGGTGTGGACCAATGCAAGGGGGCGATCGTTCCCGCAAGCATTACTAGGAAAAGGGCTATAGATAGGGCTGATTCTAATGGCGCACCAGGTGAGTAGTGCGCCACTACTATATACTAATGACGCACCGGTGGCTCGTGCGCCATTAGAGTGGAAGACACTAATAGCGCACCGTGCTCACGGTGCGCCACAACTATTGATTTTTTTTCCATTTTTCCATACAAACTAATGGCGCAGGAATGGCAAAGTACGCCATTACTAGTTAGAACTAGTAATGGCGCACGACTATCACAGTGCGCCATTAGTATATAATTTTTTTTTACTTTTTTGCAAACCTACTAATGGCGCACTATGCCAAAGCCCAGTCGTGTTTATACCCGAAGCCAAATCCAAGACCGCGGGCGCAAACGTCACCGCGAAAAATGAGCCAAGGGTACTGGCTTCCCAAGTGGACCAATGCTTCTTCATTACCGACCCGCCAAAGCCCAGTCATGTTGTCGTAAGGAGAGGCAAAAGGAAGATCATCGGAATGGATGGAGTAGCCAATGAGCAAGACTTCGACAAGTACGGCGACCCGAAGATCGAACATGACGACGACGATGAAGTAGTAGCACACACCACAAGAAGAAGCAGGACCACCCTACCTAAAGGACGTCCGTTCCACAGAAGAACTCCATTTGCGAAAAAGAAGGGCAAGAAGATTGTGAACAGATAGCTAGCTAAGATCGATTGTATTTAAATTGTAGTCTTCATTTCTCGATTGTATTTCATGGGCACTTTTTGATATCATGAATATTTCTAAATTTCATGGGCACTTTTTGAATTCATGAGGACTCTTGATCTCGATCCCCCTCCATCTCGATCTCGATTCCCCCTCCATCTCGATCTCGATCCCTGCACCCTCCCCCGCTCCACAGCCGCCACCGATGATATTTTCAAGTAAGAAATTTGAACATATTTTTAAAAAATTATTACTGTTTTTATAAAAAATATTACTGTTATGATTTAAACAAGTTTGAACATATTTAAACACAAATAAATATAAAAAACAACATTTAAAATGCATAAAAAAAATATTGGGGAGCCTGGGAATCAAACCCAGGACCTCCTGGTGTGTGTGCTGCGTGCTGACCAGTCGAGCTAGTGGGTGGGTTCTGTTGTAGATAGGGTTAGGTTGTAGATATGGTTAGTGGGCTAGATTAAAACAAAATTCTAATGGCGCACCGCGGGGTGGTGCGCCATTAGAATAGTCATACTTATGGCGCACGACTGGAAGGTGCGCCATTAGAACCCTCCCCCTAGCTATACTCTCTCCCTCTCACCAGATCCCCTTCAACACTCTCTCCCTCGACACTCTCTCCCTCGCCACCAGATGCACCCGCGCGCTGCCCCGACCCACGCCGCCGCCGCCCCCGCGCCTCCATCTCCGTCGCCGCCCCCAGTCAGCCCCTTGTTGGAAATATGCCCTAGAGGCAATAATAAATTGGTTATTATTATATTTCCTTGTTCATGATAATCGTTCATTATCCATGCTATAATTGTATTGATAGGAAACTCAGATACATGTGTGGATACATAGACAACACCATGTCCCTAGTAAGCCTCTAGTTGACTAGCTCGTTGATCAATAGATGGTTACGGTTTCCTGACCATGGACATTGGATGTCGTTGATAACGGGATCACATCATTAGGAGAATGATGTGATGGACAAGACCCAATCCTAAGCCTAGCACAAAGATCGTGTAGTTCGTAT
The DNA here is from genome assembly GCA_963921465.1 of Triticum timopheevii. NCBI lineage: Eukaryota > Viridiplantae > Streptophyta > Magnoliopsida > Poales > Poaceae > Triticum > Triticum timopheevii. Next base: position 428,086,551 of record OY997262.1, read on the forward strand.
GCTAAAGTTTTTCTAATGTCAAGTATCATTTCCTTAGACCATGAGATTGTGCAACTTCCGGATACCGTAGGAATGCTTTGGGTGTACCAAACATCACAACGTAACTGGGTGGCTATAAAGGTGCACTACAGGTATCTCCGAAAGTGTCTTTTGGGTTGGCACGAATCGAGACTGCGATTTGTCACTCCGTGTAAATGGAGAGGTATCTCTGGGCCCACTCGGTAGGACATCATCATAATGTGCACAATGTGACCAAGGGGTTGATCACGGGATGATGTGTTACGGAACGAGTAAAGAGACTTGCCGGTAATGAGATTGAACAAGGTATCGGTATACCGACGATCGAATCTCGGGCAAGTACAATACTGTTAGACAAAGGGAATTGTATACGGGATCGATTGAGTCCTTGACATCGTGGTTCATCCGATGAGATCATCGTGGAACATGTGGGAGCCAACATGGGTATCCAGATCCCGCTGTTGGTTATTGACCGGAGAACGTCTCGGTCATGTCTACATGTCTCCCGAACCCGTAGGGTCTACACACTTAAGGTTCGATGACGCTAGGGTTATAAAGGAAGTTTGTATGTGGTTACCGAATGTTGTTCGGAGTCCCGGATGAGATCCCGGACGTCACGAGGAGTTCCGGAATGGTCCGGAGGTAAAGATTTATATATGGGAAGTCCTATTTTGGCCACCGGAAAATGTTCAGGATTTTTCGGTATTGTACCGGGAAGGTTCTAGAAGGTTCTGGAGTGGGGCCCACCTGCATGGGGGGACCCACATGAACGTGGGTAGTGGAGGCAAGGCCCCACACCCCTGGTCAAGGCGCACCAAGATCCCCCCTTAGAAGGAATAAGATCATATCCCGAAGGGATAAGATCAAGATCCCTAAAAAGGGGGGATAACAATCGGTGGGGAAGGAAATGATGGATTTCTTTTCTCCCACCTTTGCCAATGCCCCAATGGACTTGGAGGGCAAGAAACCAGCCCCTCCACCCCTATATATAGTGGGGAGGCGCATGGGAGCTTCACACTAAGTTCTGGCGCAGCCCTCCCCCTCTCCCAAGTCCTCCTCCTCTCCCGCGGTGCTTGGCGAAGCCCTGCAGGATTGCCACGCTCCTCCACCACCACCACGCCGTCGTGCTGCTGCTGGATGGAGTCTTCCTCAACCTCTCCCTCTCTCCTTGCTGGATCAAGGCATGGGAGACGTCACCGGGCTGTACGTGTGTTGAACGCGGAAGTGCCGTCCGTTCGGCACTAGGATCTCCGGTGATTTGGATCACGACGAATACGACTCCTTCAACCCCGTTCTCTTGAACGCTTCCGCTTAGCGATCTACAAGGGTATGTAGATGCACTCTCCTTCCCCTCGTTGCTGGTTTCTCCATAGATAGATCTTGGTGACACGTAGGAAAATTTTGAATTTCTGCTACGTTCCCCAATAGTGGCATCATGAGCTAGGTCTATTGCGTAGATTCTTTGCACGAGTAGAACACAAAGTAGTTGTGGGCGTTGATTTTGTTCAATATGCTTACCGTTACTAGTCCAATCTTGTTTCGACGGTATTGTGGGATGAAGCGGCCCGGACCGACCTTACACGTACTCTTACGTGAGACAGGTTCCACCGATTGACATGCACTTGGTGCATAAGGTGGCTAGCGGGTGCCAGTCTCTCCCACTTTAGTCGGAACGGATTCGATGAAAAGGGTCCTTATGAAGGGTAAATAGCAATTGGCATATCACGTTGTGGTTTTGCGTAGGTAAGAAACGTTCTTGCTAGAAACCCATAGCAGCCACGTAAAACATGCAACAACAATTAGAGGACGTCTAACTTGTTTTTGCAGGGTATGCTATGTGATGTGATATGGCCAAGAAGAATGTGATGAATGATATGTGATGTATGAGATTGATCATGTTCTTGTAGTAGGAATCACGACTTGCATGTCGATGAGTATGACAACCGGCAGGAGCCATAGGAGTTGTCTTTATTTATTGTATGACCTGCGTGTCATTGAACAACGCCATGTAATTACTTTACTTTATTGCTAACCGGTAGCCATAGTAGTAGAAGTAATAAGTTGGCGAGACAACTTCATGGAGACGCGATGATGGAGATCATGATGATGTAGATCATGGTGTCATGCCGGTGACGATGATGATCATGGAGCCCCGACAGATGGAGATCAAAAGGAGCAAAATGATATTGGCCATATCATGTCACTATTTGATTGCGTGTGATGTTTATCATGTTTATGCATCTTGTTTACTTAGAACGACGGTAGTAAATAAGATGATCCCTTACAAAAATTTCAAGAAGTGTTCTCCCCTAACTGTGCACCGTTGCTAAAGTTCGTCGCTTCTAAGCACCACGTGATGATCGGGTGTGATGGATTCTTACGTTCACATACAACGGATGTAAGACAGATTTACACACGCAAAACACTTAGGTTTAACTTGACGAGCCTAGCATGTACAGACATGGCCTCGGAACACAGAGACCGAAAGGTCGAGCATGAGTCGTATAGTAGATATGATCAACATGAAGATGTTCACCGATGATGACTAGTCCGTCTCACGTGATGATCGGACACGACCTAGTTGACTCGGATCATGTAATCACTTAGATGACCAGAGGGATGTCTATCTGAGTGGGAGTTCATAAGATGAACTTAATTATCTTGAACATAGTCAAAATATCTTTGCAAATTATGTCGTAAGCTCGCGCTTTAGTTCCACGGTTTAGATATGTTCCTAGAGAAAATATAGTTGAAAGTCCACAGTAGCGATTATGCGGACAGTAGAAAGCTTATGTCCTTAATGCACCACTCAGTGTGCTGAACCCCAAACATCGTTTGTGGATGTTGCGAACATCAAACATACAGGTTTTGATAACTACGTGATAGTTCAGTTAAACGGTTTAGAGTTGAGGCACCAAAGACGTTTTCGAAACGTCGCGGAACATATGAGATGTTTCGAGGGCTGAAATTAAGATTTCAGGCTCGTGCCCACGTCAAGAGGTATAAGACCTCCGACAATTTTCTTAGCCAGCAAACTAAGGGAGAAAAGCTCAATCGTTGAGCTTGTGCTCAGATTGTCTGAGTGCAACAATCACTTGAATCGAGTGGGAGTTGATCTTCCAGATGATATAGTGATGTTTCTCCAAAGTCATTGCCACCAAGCTGCTAGAGCTTAGTGATGAACTATAACATATCAGGGATAGATATGATGATCCTTGAGGTATTCACGATGTTTGACACCGCGAAAGTAGAAATCAAGAAGAAGCATCAATTGTTGATGGTTGGTGAAACCACTAGTTTCAAGAAGGGCAAGGGAAAGAAGGGATACTTCATGAAACGGCAAATCAGCTGCTGCTCTAATGAAGAAACCCAAGGTTGAACCCAAACCCGAGACTAAGTGCTTCTGTAATAAGGGGAACAACCACTGGAGCAGAATTACCCTAGATACTTGGTAGATGAGAAGGTAGGCAAGGTCGATAAAAGTATATTAGATATACATTATGTTAATGTGTACTTTACTAGTACTCCTAGTAGCACCAGGGTATTAAGATACCGGTTCGGTTGCTAAGTGTTAGTAACTCGAAATAAAAGCTACGGAATAAACGGAGACTAGCTAAAGGTGAGCTGACGATATGTGTTGGAAGTGTTTCTAAGGTTGATGTGACCAAGCATCGCACGCTCCCTCTACCATCGATATTTGGTGTTTGCGTTGAGCATAGACATGATTGTATTATGTCTATCGCAATACGGTTATTCATTTAAGGAGAATAATGGTTACTCTATTTATTTGAATAATACCTTCAATGGTCTTGCACCTAAAGGAATGGTTTATTGAATCTCGATCGTAGTGATACACATTTTCATGCCAAAAAGATATAAGATAGTAATGATAGTACCACTTACTTGTGGCACTGCCATGTAAGTCATATTGGTGTAAAACGCATGAAAAAGCTCCATGTTGATGGATCTTTGGACTCACTCGTTTTTGAAAAGTTTGAGACATGCGAACCATGTCTATTGATGTATATGCATGAAGAAACTCCATGCAGATGGATCGTTTGGACTCACTTGATTTTGAATCACTTGAGATATGCAAATCATACCACATGGGCAAGATGACTGAAAAGCCTCGTTTTCAGTAAGATGGAACAAGATAGCAACTTGTTGGAAGTAACACATTTTGATGTGTGCAGTCCAATGAGTGCTGAGGCATGCAGTGAATATCGTTATGTTATTACTTCACAGATGATTCAAGTAGATGTTGAGTATATTTACTTGATGAAACACACGTCTGAATTATTGAATGGTTCAAGTAATTTCAGAGTGAAGTTGAAGATCATCGTGACAAGAGGATAAAATGTCTATGATATGATCATATAGATAAGTATCTGAGTTACGAGCTTTGGCACGAAATTAAGACATTGTGGAAATTGTTTCACAATTAATACCGCCTGGAACACCATAGTTTGATGGTGTGTCCAAACATCATAATTGCGCCCTATTGGCTATGGTGCGTACCATGATGTCTCTTATCGAATTACCACTATCGTTTATGGGTTAGGCATTAGAGACAACCACATTCACTTTAAATATGGCACCACGTAATTCCGTTGAGATGACACCGTATATGGTTTAGAGAAACCTAAGATGTCATTTCTTAAAGGTTTGGGGCTGCGACGCTTATGTGAAAAAGTTTCAGGTTGATAAGCTCAAACCCAAAGCGGATAAAATGCATCTTCATAGGACACCCAAAAACAGTTGGGTATACCTCCTAATTCAGATCCGAAAGCAATAGGGATTGTTTCTTGAATCGGGTCCTTTCTCGAGGAAAAGTTTGTCTCGAAAAATTGAGTGGGAGGATGGTGGAGACTTGATATGGTTATTGAACCATCACTACAACTAGTGTGTAGCCGGGCACAGGAAGTTGTTCCTATGGCACCTACACCAATTGAAGTAGAAACTTATGATAGTGATCATGAAACTTCGGATCAAGTCACTAACATACCTCGTAGGGTGACAAGGATGCATACTACTTCAGAGTGGTACAGTAATCCTGTCTTGAAGGTCATGTTGCTAGACAACAATGAACGTACGAGCTATGGAGAAGCAATGGTGGGCCCAAATTCCGAGAAATGGTTAGAAGCCATGAAATCCGAGATAGGATCCATGTATCAGAACAAAGCATGGACTTTGGTGGACTTGCCCGATGATCGGCAAGCCATTGAGATAAATGGATCTTTAAGAAGAAGACGGACGTGGACGGTAATGTCACCGTCTATGAAGCTCGACTTATGGCGAAGAGTTCTTCACAAGTTCAAGGAGTTGACTATGATGAGATCTTCTCATCCGTAGCGATGCTTAAAGTCCGTCGGAATCATGTTAGCATTAGCTGCATTTATGAAATCTGGCAAATGGATGTAAAAACGAGTTTCCTTACCAGTCTTCGTAAGGAAAGGTTGTATGTGATACAATCCGAAAGTTTTTGTCGATCCTAAGGATGCTAAAAGGTATGCTGGCTCTAGCGATCCTTCTAAGGACTGGAGTAAGCATCTCGGAGTTGGAATGTACATTTTGATGAGATGATCAAAGATTTTGGATTTATACAAAATTTTATGAGAAACTTGTATTTCCAAAGAAGTGAGTGGGAGCACTATAGAATTTATGATAAGTATATGTTGTTGACATATTGTTGATCAGAAATGATGTAGAATTTCTGGAAAGCATATAGGGTTATTTGAAAAGTGTTTTTCAATGGAAAACCTGGATTAGGCTACTTGAATAATAAGCATCAAGATCTATAAGATAGATCAAAATGCTTAATAGTACTTTCAAATGAGCACGTACCTTGACATGATCTTGAAGGTGTTTAAGATGGATCAGTCAAAGGAGTTCTTGCCTGAGATGTAAGGTATGAAGTTAAGACTTAAAATCTCGACCACGGCAGAATAGAGAGAAAGGACGTTGGTCGTCCCCTATACTTCAGACGTAGGCTCTATAGTATGCTATGCTGTGTACCGCACCGGAAGTGTGCCTTGCCATGAGTCAGTCAAGGGGTACAAGAATGATCCAGGAATGGATCATTGGACAGCGGTCAAAATTTTCCTTGTAGTAATAAGGACATGTTTCTCAATTATGGAGGTGATAAAGAGTTCGGCGTAAAGGGTTACGTTGATGCAAGCTTTAACACCTATCCGAGTGACTCTGAGTAGCAAACCGGATACATATAGTGGAGCAACCATTTGCAATAGCTCCAAGTGGAGCGTGGGAGCAGCATTTACAATATGACCTAGAGATTTGCGAAGTACATACGGATCTGAATGTTGCAGACCCGTTGACTAAAACCTCTCTTGCAAGCAAAACATGATCAAACCCCAGAACTCATTGAGTCTTAATCACATGATGATCTGAACTAGTTTAGTGACACTAGTAAACTCTATGGATGTTGGTCACATGGCGATCTGACCTGTGAGTGTTAATCACATGGCGATGTGAACTAGATTATTGACTCTAGTGCAAGTGGGAGATTGTTGGAAATATGCCCTAGAGGCAATAATAAATTGGTTATTATTATATTTCCTTGTTCATGATAATCGTTCATTATCCATGCTATAATTGTATTGATAGGAAACTCAGATACATGTGTGGATACATAGACAACACCATGTCCCTAGTAAGCCTCTAGTTGACTAGCTCGTTGATCAATAGATAGTTACGATTTCCTGACCATGGACATTGGATGTCGTTGATAACGGGATCACATCATTAGGAGAATGATGTGATGGACAAGACCCAATCCTAAGCCTAGCACAAAGATCGTGTAGTTCGTATGCTAAAGCTTTTCTAATGTCAAGTATCATTTCCTTAGACCATGAGATTGTGCAACTTCCGGATACCGTAGGAATGCTTTGGGTGTACCAAACATCACAACATAACTGGGTGGCTATAAAGGTGCACTACAGGTATCTCCGAAAGTGTCTTTTGGGTTGGCACGAATCGAGACTGCGATTTATCACTCCGTGTAAATGGAGAGGTATCTCTGGGCCCACTCGGTAGGACATCATCATAATGTGCACAATGTGACCAAGGGGTTGATCACGGGATGATGTGTTACGGAACGAGTAAAGAGACTTGCCGGTAATGAGATTGAACAAGGTATCGGTATACCGACGATCGAATCTCGGGCAAGTACAATACTGTTAGACAAAGGGAATTGTATACGGGATCGATTGAGTCCTTGACATCGTGGTTCATCCGATGAGATCATCGTGGAACATGTGGGAGCCAACATGGGTATCCAGATCCCGCTGTTGGTTATTGACCGGAGAACGTCTCGGTCATGTCTACATGTCTCCCGAACCCGTAGGGTCTACACACTTAAGGTTCGATGATGCTAGGGTTATAAAGGAAGTTTGTATGTGGTTACCGAATGTTGTTCGGAGTCCCGGATGAGATCCCGGATGTCACGAGGAGTTCCGGAATGGTCCGGAGGTAAAGATTTATATATGGGAAGTCCTATTTTGGCCACCGGAAAATGTTCAGGATTTTTCGGTATTGTACCGGGAAGGTTCTAGAAGGTTCTGGAGTGGGGCCCACCTGCATGGGGGGACCCACATGAACGTGGGTAGTGGAGGCAAGGCCCCACACCCCTGGTCAAGGCGCACCAAGATCCCCCCTTAGAAGGAATAAGATCATATCCCGAAGGGATAAGATCAAGATCCCTAAAAAGGGGGGATAACAATCGGTGGGGAAGGAAATGATGGGATTTCTTTCCTCCCACCTTTGCCAATGCCCCAATGGACTTGGAGGGCAAGAAACCAGCCCCTCCACCCCTATATATAGTGGGGAGGCGCATGGGAGCTTCACACTAAGTTCTGGCGCAGCCCTCCCCCTCTCCCAAGTCCTCCTCCTCTCCCGTGGTGCTTGGCGAAGCCCTGTAGGATTGCCACGCTCCTCCACCACCACCACGCCGTCGTGCTGCTGCTGGATGGAGTCTTCCTCAACCTCTCCCTCTCTCCTTGCTGGATCAAGGCATGGGAGACGTCACCGGGCTGTACGTGTGTTGAACGCGGAAGTGCCGTCCGTTCGGCACTAGGATCTCCGGTGATTTGGATCACGACGAGTACGACTCCTTCAACCCCGTTCTTTTGAACGCTTCCGCTTAGCGATCTACAAGGGTATGTAGATGCACTCTCCTTCCCCTCGTTGCTGGTTTCTCCATAGATAGATCTTGGTGACACGTAGGAAAATTTTGAATTTCTGCTACGTTCCCCAACACCCCTGCCCTGCCCCCCATCGCCGTCCGCTCCCAATCCACCCCTCCCTCGCCTTCCCAGCCCTCGAGCTCCACCGTGCAAGGCGAGAGGCAAGGCGGCGGGCAGAATCTGCTTCAACACCGGGCCGGCGAGCCGTGGAACCAGGGCGCGACGGCGCTCGACCCCTCCACCCCCCTCCACCTCTTCTTCCTCGGGTCGCCGCTGTCTTCCTCAACTTCGGCCACCTCTGTTGCTACTAAGTTGTCGCAGGGCCTCCTTGTGCCTCCCCGGTGAGCTCCGCCTCCTCTCCCCTCTTCCTTCTCGCGGGCCAAGAAATGCATAGCAAATATTTGCTTCACTTAGTCATTGATGGTCATTCAGTATGAAATTACAACCTGCAGGTATTGGTTGGAATGTGTGACTACAATTTACAGGGGAAATGTTTCCCGTTTGATAGCTCTGCATTTTCTAAGTATTTTGTGAATACTACAGTTTTTCTAAATACTATGGTTTTAATTACTTTGAGCTGTTTGGTCTCCACAAAAAACTGTAATATTAATACTACAGTATTCCTCAAAATGCAGTATTTTCTCTGTCAAAAAACTGTAATATTAATACTGCAGTATTCCTCAAAATGCAGTATTTACTTTGAGCTTTGCATGGCCATTGGGTTTGGGTAACAGGGTAAGCAAGTAGAAGACGGCAAGCTAGTTATTAGGTGCGTCAATATATACAACACTACCAAACAGCTCCAAAGTATTCCCAATACTTCAAAATAATGTGGTATTTCAAAACGATGGTATCTTACACCTACATGCTAAAATGTTGTAGTTTTCAATACTTTGGTTTTTTCAATACTTTACTATCAAACACAGCCTAAGTTATGTGGTTGGAAAGATCATGTGTCATTAGAAACTTGGAAGCTAAAAACATTGCGATCCTCACCATAAGGATGATTATATCTTCCATGCCTAAATAGCTCTGCCTAAATAATAAATAGATAAAGGTAAAAGTAAACCATGCTCAGCGATGAGTGATGTCAACTGACAACCAAAGCAAACTTGTTCATCATTACAAAAGCAAACTTGTTCAACATAACAAAAGCAAACTTGTTCAACCACATAACTACAAACTGAGACACAGTAGTAGGGGTCATCCCAATACCACAAACAACTCAATATCCCCAGTAGTAGGGTCATCCCAATGATCCTCCGCCTCTTGCCAGAGCTCCAAACCTTCTTTGGTGATTTCGATTTTCTTCCATGCCTCGTAGGTGACATACGCATCTTTCGCGGCGTACTCGATGAGGTTGTTTGGCAGTGGGCTGTCCCCCCATAGTAGGTGGTCCGATTTCCTGTCGATCTTCTGCTTCATTTCCTTGTAGGATGGGTGGATGAGGCTGCCTGCAAACTCAGCCAAAGACTGCCACTTCTTTCCATTATTTGGAACTCTCCATTTGCGTTGCAAGTCGACGTAATTGTCGGGGTTGATCTCTAAACCAGACAACTTCAGCTTCTCCTTGTCGCCTCCAATGCAGAAGCCAACAAAGGTGTACAGCTTCTTCTCCTGCAGGAGCGGGCGGAGTTCCTTGGGCCTGCATCAAATTAATCTGGTGCATCAAATTCATCTACTTCAAAAACTTCAGAAACTACAGAATTAAAATGGGTTCAGTTGAAGCAAAATTCAGTTAAAATAACATCTTCAGTTCTGACCAAAATTCAGTTAAAACAGTATGATCACAACAACTACTAAACGATCACAACAACTACAAGACAACATTCTGTATGATCAAAACAGCAAGCATAACATCTCAGGCTCTGTTTGATAGCAAAGTATTAAAAAACTGCAGTATCAGCAAACTACAGTATTTTGGCCTGTAGGCATAACATACCGTGGTTTTAACATAACAGAGTATTTTAGAGTATTGACAATACAGAGCACCTGTTTGGCTGTGGCGTGCGCAATACTTGTAAGTTTAGATGGCTAGTTGTTAGCGCTGCAAACACTCACATCTAACTAGCCGGTGCATTCAACTAATCGGCCATGCAGATGCAGCTAGCTAGCATATACCTTACCATTAGCAGGGCAAACACGCATAGCTGGCTTCTTTACAATTTATGGTCAGTTATTCGCGGCAGCTAGCTAGGTAGCCATTACCATACGCGTGCATAAGAACAGGAGAATGCAAAAACTGAACGTAGCCGATGGAGAATCTACAGAGAGACGGCCGCAGCGGCGGCGGCAGACGCGATGGTGTGAGAGCGAGACGAGCTTGTTGTGAATAGTTAGCGACTGGCTCGTTTCTTTCCCTTGCTCTGCTTTTAAAAAAGAGGTCCAGGGTTCTTTTTTTTATGCAGAGAAATTACTACAGTTTTGAGAATACTCTAGTTTTAATAACACAGTATTTAGTGCTAGCCAAACAGGTCACAGTAAATAAAACTATGGTATCTAAAAAAACTGTAGTATTTTTAGAATACTTAGAAAATACTTTACTATCAAACAGGGCCTCAATGATGTTTTTTTTTTGCAATCTTTTGCATTACAAGACAACATTCATAACAACTACTAAATGATCACAACAACTTCTAGATAACATTCTGTATGATCACCAAAAAACTACTAATTAAACAGAAACTTCATAACTTCAGAACTAGTATTGCATCTACATCAGAACTTCATAACTATTGCATCTACTTGAGAAACTACTAATTAGACAGAAACTTCAGAACTGGATGTTTTTACCATTTGGTTGCCGCGGTGATGTGGTATACCAGGACGAGATCCTCCACGCATAACTGCAGAACTGCAGCAATTTGCGGAGGTTTGTCTTCCCTGGTATACTCGACATCAACGCCGATATTCCGACGAAGCATGCCGCCGAGCCTCCTCCTCATCTTGAGGATCATCTTGTCGGCTTTGTCTGGATTGCTGGTGCATACGACATCCAGCGGCTCCTTCAGGTGGATATCAACCTTCAGCGGCACGGTGTAGTCCCGCTTCTGCTCAGGGACCGGAACGTCGTCGTCGACCACCAGCGGCTCCTTGCCAGACGCCTCACCACGGTGATGCTTGGCAGATGGAGGGGAGTTGCTCCACGATGCCTCCGCCATTCTCTTGGCAGACGGAGGGGAGTTGCTCCACGATTCCTCCGCCATTGCCCTCCTGGCCAGCGATGGTGGAGGCAGAGGGCAGTTGCTTGATGCTGGAGGCAGAGGGAGGTAGAGGGAGGAAGATGGAGTGGCAATGGAATGAGGAGGGAGGCAGAGGGAGGAAGATGGAGCGGTAATGGAATAGGAGGGGAGTTACCTAGACGTGGGAAGAAAACCCTCTCTGCGTCGTGGGGAGTTTCCAGTGGAGGGGATACATGGGGAGTTGCCTCGAAAACTCAAACGTCCTGCCCTTTGGAGGGGAGACGTGGGCCCTCAAAAACTCTGGAGGGGAGACGTGGGCCCTCCTGTTTCTGAAACGTCTAGGAGGGGAGACGTGGTAAAATTCAGTTATATCTGACGAAACTAACAGAGACTGAAAACTACACCTATATCTGACGAAACTGAAGGTGTTCTTCAGCAGCTGATTAAAATTCAGTTAACAACAACATCAGTAAAATTCAGTATGTATGTATGTATGCATTGTTTTTATGCATTGTATTTTTATTTTCTTTGGAAAGTAAACGTCCAGTATGTATGTATGTACGCATTGTATTTATGCATTGTATTTAACATCAGTAAAATTCAGTTAACAACAACATCAGTAAAATTCAGTTAACAATAACACCTATAGCTGATTAAGTATGTATGGACATTGTACTGATGTTGACTCTATAAATCATACTTATTGGACATGTTTTATGTGTTGATCCATCAATTGATCACACTGAGAAAGACCATCGTGTCTCCGACCATTTTGCAGAGGTCATGTCTCCGACCATCGTGTCGTGATGAATTTGCACGTACCCCGAGAGGCCCTTGAGTTTGTCGGAATGTTGATTAACTTCCGTTCCGGCAAATTCGGGTACTCCATATGTCCTATTTTCAGCAAAGGTCATGCTGAAATTTTCCGTGAATTTTAGCATGACTTTGCTAAAAATAGGACATATGGGGTACTTGTGACTAATGCATGGGCCGGGGTATCTTAGTACTTAGTTAAGTAGGATCAACTGCCCCGCCATTCTTGCTGCATTAAACCATAGGTGGCAATAGAGCCAAGTGATTAGGCCCAACTTAGAATTCTCCTTAGCATCGATAAACCCTAGATGATAAACCCAACATAGGTGGCAATAGAGCCAAGTGATTAGTGCCAAGTGATTAGGCCCAACCTAGGGTGCCTCGGCATCGATAAACCCTAAATGATGAAAACTTAACTTGGCTGCCCCGGATGCCTCGGTGTCGATGAGAACCTAAATGATGTACGCTTAGGCTTTTAGGGTGCCTCGGCATCGACAAACCCTAAATGATGAAAGCTTAGGCTTTTAGGGTGCCTCGGTGTCGACAAACCCTAAATGATGAGACCATGATCTTGTTCCTTGACAATAACCAACTTTTTGACCAAACTTTTTTCCTATTTAGAGCGAAACATGGCCCACAACGATGAGGCCGGTGGTTCGAGCGGCAAGCAATTCTGGGAGCTGTCCCAGGAGATGGAGGAACAACCTCACCGCTATGAGGACGCCGCGGAAGACACCGATCCTGATTACACAACCCCTAGTGGCGTCGGGGATGACACCACTGATGGTGCCGCCGAGGATGCCACCACTGATGATGGCGGCGCACACACAGATGGCAGCCAATCGAAGAAGCAAAGGAAGGACCGGCGTCCGAATGCGCTCCGCACCGTCTGCGTTGGAGGAACCGGATGAGGACCAGTTTGATCGCGATGATGCTCATCGTGATGACCACAACTCTCTTTTATGTGATGGTAGTTTAGATGGTCGATATCGACTTGTAATGTGAAGACAAACTCGATACTCGCGGTCTTGAGACTTGTAATGTTTTATCTTTGTTCGGTCTTTTGAATTCGGAGACTAATATGATGAATTGTATTCGGAGACTAATCTTCTATTGTATTCGATGAATCTAATGTTGCTGTGTGCTGCTGTCTATATTCTGTCCAATAATATATTTTGTAACCTGTGCAAAAATCAGAAAAACAAAAAAAAAACCAAATATTCATACTAATGGCGCATGAAGGCAAAGTGCGCCATTAGTTTGCCAAAGGATACTAATGGCGCATCAAGGCAGAGCACGCCATTAGTGTGACAAAGCACATGGTTACATATGGACCCACGGGAGGCATACTAATGACGCATGGAGTTACATACTAATAGCGCACTGCCAGGTGCGCCATTAGTATACCAGATACTAATGGCGCACCAGTGATGCGCCATTAGTAAAAAATTCTAATGGCGTGCTACTAATGGCGCACCGGTAGTGCGCCATTAGTAGGCAAAACCGGTGCGTCATTAGTAGGCCTTTTCCAAGTAGTGAAGCATGTGCCTGCTAACTCGCATTGGGCCATCTCATCGCCTTGTGCCGCTATATGGGAGCATATTCTAGGTGGTCATGGGCGATGGGCGATGTATGTCCTTCTGGTAAAACGTTGTATTGGTGGCGCAAACCTCTGCTTAGAATTGACCTTGTGTTTCTTGTCTTCCATCCCAGCTCTGCAAACTAAGATTGTACAATGAATGAGGAGAAAATCGATATTAGCTGCCACACAAAAATATTTATTTGGTGGAAGAACTTCGTGTGGTGAGTAGTGTTCCATCTAGTAAGCGCTATCTTCATAAGAAACAAAAACATTTTTTGCACATATAAAAGTGAAAACGTAGAAGATGCTAAAATTGCGAGAAACAACATCTTTCTGCATACATTATTAATTGGTTTGCTTTCGTCCGTTTTTCATTTTTATTTATATTTCAAAACGTCCTAAATAAATACGCTTCAATAATTACGTAATTTAAATTTTAAAATGTTCACTCCACATTAAAAATTGTTAACGCATTGTAAAAACTTGTTCGTGCAATTTAAAAAATATCTGTACCATTCAAAAACAATGTTAGTGATATTTAAAAATTGTTCACATGTTTTGGAAAATTGTTTGTGATATTAAAAAAAAGTTTGTACAATGTAAAATAAATGTTTCTGGAATTCCTAAAAAATTACTTTCACCATTCAAAAAAATATTCGTGAAGATTATAAAAAAATCACGTGTTTCAAAAAAATGTCCATGCTATTTTTACAAAATGTTTATATAATGTAAAAAAAATGTCCACATAAGTTTGAAAGACGTTTCAAACCATTCCAAAAGTGTAGATGACATTTAATAGATTTCACACGCTTAGTAAATATGTTCTTGATATTTTTAAAATATTCTTCCATAATGTAAAAAGGAGGTTCACGTAATATAAATTAAATCTTTCATACCATTCACAAAAATGGACAACATGCACTAAAAATGTTCAGCATTTGTACGAAAAAAATATTCAAACATATTTTTGAAAACAAGTTCATCATGTATATGAAAAATGTTCAATGCATATACGAAATTATTGCACGTGTATAAAAAAAAGTACAACATGTACTTGAAAACAAAGTAAAAACAAAAACAAAGAAAAATATCACAAAACCAAAAATATACATGAAGGAACATAGAGAAAAAAAAGACTGTATGGAAGTTTCTAAAACCAGTCCAAACCGGCCTAAAGAACTTTTCCAAAATAGCCTTAATTGGCTGGCCCACTCAAGCGACCACATAGCCGGTTCCAGAGACGAGGCGGTGTTGCGGCCGGGAAATATGCCTCACATACCGTGAGAAGTAGGTTGTGCTCGCTTCTGGAGCTCCTCTAACGGGCTGGCCCAATATTGTAGATCATGTGTGATTTTTGGAAGGTTCTATGGTCTGGTTCAGACCTGTTTTAGAACCCTCCTTGTGTTTCCTTCTTCTTTCATTTCTATGTGTTTTTATCGGATCCTTTACTTCACAGTTTATTTTATTATTTTCAACACATGTCTATTTTTCCAATACACATTGTACATTTCTAGAATACATGATGTACATTTTCCAAATTCATGTTTTAAAAAGTTTTTAATGTATCTTAAACATTGTTTGATACACTTTGAAAATTATTTTAATGGTGTTAAACATTTTCTAAACTATGGAAAAATATTGTTTTAAATGTCAGAACATTTTTTAAAACACGGGAACATTTATTAAAATGTCAAGTATATTTATTTGAATGATATGAAATATTTTGTGTTTACATGGTATGATATCAACATTTTATAAAAGTTGTGCGAATAGTTTTTTATACCGCATGAATATTTTCAAGATGTGCGATGAACATTTTAAAAAATTAAAGTAAGTTTTTTATTTGAAAAATCCAAGTAAAAATAATAATACGATCCGCTTGGAAGCTAGCGCTCTTCTCGAGCAGGGCCACTTCATCTAGGCCATTTCGGACATCCTTGAGACGGAGCGTTCTTTCGTCTCACTCACTGGTAGACAAAGACGCGCCAATGCCCCCGCCAAAAAAAGAAAAGAAAAAAATGCGCCAATGGGTTGAGCTTCAAAATATTTTTCTTTCTTGGTTATACTAGTAAGAATGCACGTGCAACGCACGTCTCAAACGTAAACCAGGTGAGATTCACATAATATAAAAAAAACAAATATTTTTTAAAATATAAATCAAACGGGTACACAATGTTTGATGTCGCTCAAATTGTATTTTCAAAAGTGAGACACAATAGTGGTTATGTTGCTGCATAGAGTAATCGAAGGAAAATACTCTCATTTAAATAAAATCGGCAATTATTTATTAGTGCAGTAATATAGGCTTGTAGTGTAGTCTTCCCTTCGAGTGTAGGCAGGAAAAAAAGTATAAACTGCCTTACGGTGCAATTATATTGTTCAAGATGCTTAATTCTCGAATCTTATTTTATTCTACCAATCTGCGTAGCAAAATATATACTTGTACTAATTTGGATCAAATTATATATATTTTTTGGTTGTGTGGATTGCCAAAATTATATAGCTACCTACTAGGGATAATAAGAAATATAAGATGATACGTGACTACAACGACTTCTATATAAAATAAAGATGATTTACAAGAACTAATTGAAATGTAAAAGGGCTAAAAGAAATCCAATAATTATCATGATAAAAAGTATTTATCCGGTTTTGTATGTGTTTATGCGTTGGCAATCATACTAACTTACAATGTTGTAAGACGCTCTGTACATACAGAAAGTGAAATGAGTTAGGAAGAAAAATAAAGATGGAAGGAACAGTATTCCAGAGTATTTGTCAAGCTTAACCTTATCAAGCTTTCAGGTCAGCTTCTAAATTACAAAAAACATGATGAATCCTCAAATAAAAAAGAGAGCCAACAATTTGAAACATGCTACGAAACTGGTGAAGATAGAAAGCATTCATCCTCTTTTTCCTTGTTGTAAGGAGTAGCTTCAGCATACATTTGTAATAGTGTAATACCTGATCCGGAAAAAGTTATTCATTATTAGTATTGGAGGAAAGAGGCGCGCAGACAAAGAAAGAGAGGCGGTGCAAATAAGGCCTTAAACAGTATGTCTTCAAGTTTGATGACTGCAGATATGTTGGATCATTTGAAACTGCACAAGTATATAAGAATAAATATATGTGCCAAAATAGCAAAAGGTATATGGTTTCTCTGTCATGAAACAAAATAAATCCGACTGAATACAGTTTTTGATTTCTTTGTACCAATATACGGCGGCTGTATTAGGACAGATCCTTCGAAGGATCTATTTATTGGAACTCGGCCGGATTAGTTTCTTCATTGGATCCTTCTGTATGATAAAATTCTCTTTATTGGAACGCAGTAGAGATTGCACACCTTTAAAGAACAGCGAGAGATATTCTCTAACAACAGTTATGGAGTCATGTAACCCGTTTTAGATGTATAGAATCATGTAACTGAAATAGTAGTACATCTACAATATCTTGCCTCCTACTGAATCTTACATAATTTACTGGATTGCTATGCAATTATGTTAAAGCAACGCGTGTAAAGTTTTCTCTAAGAATGAATCATATATTCTGATTTCCAACCTATCCCTGGAGCTAGTGCCTAGGCAGGCGCCACCTTAATTCCAGTTAAAGCAACGTCATACGTAAAACACACACTGATCAAATAGCACAAATAAGGCAACGGTCCAGTTTAATGCATATGGTCGTACGAAGTAAAGCCCAAGGAAGCCGACATAAACATGAGAAGTAATCATGGGAAATAGAGACTCTGCATCTTGACTTCTTCAGTATCCCTCTTGATCCTACTTTGTAAGACAAGATTGCTGCATTCTTATGTATGTGCCATATCTAATTACACATTTTTAGTACAGCAACGGCAACCTAGCTAAGATAATCCCAAATCTATAATTCTAGATTGCTTGAAGCCACACGA
The DNA here is from genome assembly GCA_963921465.1 of Triticum timopheevii. Classification (NCBI taxonomy): domain Eukaryota; kingdom Viridiplantae; phylum Streptophyta; class Magnoliopsida; order Poales; family Poaceae; genus Triticum; species Triticum timopheevii. The sequence continues at coordinate 428,104,260 of OY997262.1, forward strand.
TTTTTATTTAATATGTAATGCACGTGCACCCACTGAATAGACACTTTATGAGAGATAGCGAATTCAAATTTCTCAACCAGCCAAACTTATGTATGGTCTAAATAGGAATCGCATTGTAAGTATACAGGTCTAAACAAACACACTCTTACAATCAGTCCCATTCTTCCTATATCTACTCCCTTCGTTCCAAAATATTAGTTTTTTTAGAGATTCTAATACGGACTATATACGAATGTATATAGACATATTTTAGAATGTAGATTCACTCATTTTACTCCGTATGTAGTCCGCATTGAAATCTTTAAAAAGACTTATATTTTGGAACGGAGGAAGTATATATGAGAATGATTTTCATGCTCCAGATCACATGTATTTCCCAAAGGAATTATCAAATGATTAATTAAACTCTGGAATTGCAATTTCTTCATGTCCCAATTTTTTATTTCTAGAATGCATCAGAGGAAGATTGGTTGATAGATGAAATTGCAGATCAAAAATTTCTGACCCGCCTCCAAGTGCCAAAAGTGCAGTATTAGTCGTGCAAATTGCAGAATACCCCCAAATCGAATTAAAGGTTCACTTGATTGATTTGTGATAGACCTTCGGTGCCCTCGACTGTGCACGTAGGAAGAACTGCAGGAGGTCCTCGACGGCCCAGTAGGACAACGGCAGGAACGGCAATGACGACACCTCCTGCTCCACGGCCGAGACCGGTGCCGCCCTAGGGACGACGGCAGTTGGCGGCTTGGACTTGGAGGACGTCAGTGGTGGGTTGTTGTCGGTGTGGGTGTTGCAAACGGAGATGAAATCGACGCGGATGCCGATGGTTGCCGGAGAGCATGCCCTGTACGTGGATGGAGTCGTCGCAGTAGCGGCAGAAGAGCGCCTGGCCTCCAGGTAGAAGACGATGGCGGCGACAGCACGTGTGTTCCGGAGGAAGATGAAGCTCCTCGCGCTTCCCCCATCATGGCTAGCATGCATGATGGCGGCAGGCGGCTCGCGATTAGCTTCCTAATAGGATGAATGCGTCCGAGATAAGTTTTTTAATAGGATGGATTTGTCTGAGATTAGTTTCCTAATAGTATGGATGCACTTTGATTTAGTTCCTAGAATATGATGCACCCGTGATTATTAGTTTCCTAATTGCCCAGGCGTGGAGTTTCATATTTTCCTTCACGGTGGAGTACGGTCAGTCAATGTAAATTGCTAAGTGCACACAGAAAATGATTTAGGTTAAGGCTAACCGTTAGATTGATTTTAGTGGGCCTAATCGTGCGGTGGTATTGATCTGTGTACGCTTTGTGGGGTGTGCTTAAAGAAGTTCTTGTTTGATTGTTTAATAGTAGTATAGAAATCGCGAGATTTCCGGGCGAACGTACGGTGCAATTTTTTACACGCTGTCACCGCTGCTACTTCTGGATGAAGAAGCGTCCGATCTCATCGAGTGGGGCGACGTTGTTTATTCGCGTGGTTTCCTTTTGCGGTAAGACAAGCATCGCACGCAAAAAGAAATCACACCGAGATCAAGGGCAACACGTCAGAGATATCGATGCAGATGCACATGGCGGCGACGATGGCGTCGATGCATGCTCCACCGCACCGCCACCAAGTGCAACCTCGTAGCCAGAGAGCCGCATCCAACTTGTGCTCGCTCGCCTGCGCAGCAACGCAGATGGACTCGCACGCGCCACGCCTTTACACTTGTTTATTGCGGCTTCTTCGCCCCTTTTGGCCTCTTCTTCCTCCGGCATGGGCTCGATCGAATCGGTTCCATCTACATGGCAGAGCTTCGCGAAGGTACGGCCGGGGAGCGGCAACGCGTGTCCTCCCTACGTGGCGTCCATGTACGAGCACCGCCGCGCAACGTGTCTCACAGCTTCTGCCTATAAAGGCCACCTGCTCCGTGCTCCTTACCCATATCACAAGAAGCCGACCCATTCCAAGCACAGTCGAGCAGAAGCCTAAAGCGATCGAGTGAGACTTCCCCCTTCCGAGCTAGCTCAAGAAACCAAAATGGCCTCCAACCAGAACCAGGCCAGCTACCACGCCGGCGAGACCAAGGCCCGCACCGAGGTAACCCTCGTCTCCCTCCTTAGTGTGCACTCTGCCGCGCGCATGCGCCGTTGCTCCGGCGGTGATCTGAGATGTTTTGTCTGTCGGATGAATTGCAGGAGAAGACCGGGCAGATGATGGGCGCGACCAAGGACAAGGCCGGACAGACCACGGAGGCCACCAAGCAGAAGGCCGGACAGACCACCGAGGCCACGAAGCAGAAGGCCGGCGAGACGGCCGAGGCAACGAAGCAGAAGGCCGGCCAGGCCACGGAGGCCACGAAGCAGAAGGCCGGCGAGACGGCCGAGGCCACCAAGCAGAAGGCCGCCGAGGCCAAGGACAAGACGGCGCAGACAGCGCAGGCGGCCAAGGAGAAGACGTACGAGACGGCGCAGTCGGCCAAGGAGCGCGCCGCCCAGGGCAAGGACCAAACCGCCAGCACCCTCGGCGAGAAGACGGAGGCGGCGAAACAGAAGGCCGCCGAGACCACGGAGGCGGCCAGGCAGAAGGCCGCCGAGGCAACCGAGGCGGCCAAGCAGAAGGCGTCGGAGACGGCGCAATACACCAAGGAGTCCGCCGTGGCCGGCAAGGACAAGACCGGCAGCGTGCTCCAGCAGGCCGGCGAGACGGTGGTGAACGCCGTGGTGGGCGCCAAGGACGCCGTGGCCAACACGCTGGGCATGGGCTGTGACAACGCCACCAAGGACACCACCACCGGTGCCACCACCAAGGACACCACCACCACCACCAGGAATCACTAGACGCATGCTTGCGCTTAATTTGCTTTGCTTTAGTCGTGTTTGGTCGTTCGCGGGCCTTTACATATTTGTATGTTTCCACTCTTTTCGTGATTTCAGCTCATTTAGTGTAAGTTTGCCTTCGATTGACGTACTACTCGTGTCCGGTTCTGTAATAGTATAATGAGTCATTATCATCCATGTACTTTGGTGTTATGTGTAATTTCTTTATTCCGATAGTATACATTCCCTTCTACCGCGATATTATTAAATGTCCGTCTAGGATAGTCATGTCACATCTAAGTGACACAATCAAGCATAAAAAGAAAAATAGAATAAAATACATACACGAAGACTTATAAAAAAGAAAAGAAAAAGAATATGAAAATAGATACCTACACGAATCTCCAAGAGTCTAGGATAGTCATGTCACATATAAGTGACACAATTAAGCATGAGAAGTAAAAAGAAAAATACCTAGATGAATCTTTATAATTTTTTTTATCATTTATGAAATATCATCACTCTGTTTGGGCGCATGCTAAAAAATGTTATGACCAGGCCAAAGCCCGTTTATCATATCAAAATACCCCATGAACCCACGTGCCAGCTCTCCCTCAGTCTCACTACTTAAAGTGTGAGTCTCATTCAATCTCCAACAGCGTATTTATTCTTAGCTTCCTCCAGATTATGTGGGTCCCATACTTATCATTGTGATACTGAGAGAGATGATAGGTGGGTCTAGGGGTATTTAGATTATGTGGGTCCCATACTTATCATTGTGATATTAAGAGAGATGATAGGTGGGTCTAAGGGTATTTTGGTTAAATAACATAGTTAAAAGGTTTGATCTGCTAGTAACAGTGTCTACTGTTATTTTTGAGCAAACATTTAACGGAACGTAGGTCATATTTTAGCAAGCATCTAACAGAAAGATGACATTTTTAAGCCGTTGTAATTTTTAATGACAAAACTAAAAAATGAGACTGGCTTAAAAAGATACCTTCACAAATCTTTAAGATCAATAACATGGAACTTGGACGTGATAATGACAAAACTGAAAAGTGAGACAGACATAAAAGGATACCTACACGAATCTTTAAGATAGTGACACAATTAAGCATAAAAAGTAAAAAAAAAGAACTACACGAATCTTTATTAAAGACGATACCTACACAAATCTTCAAGAGCAATGACATTGGATTAGATGTGTAATGCACGAATCTCCAAAGATCAATGACATAGGACTTATGTGCAATACTGACATAGGAGAGTCTTCAAGATCAATGGCATAGGACTTATCTACAATATTGACATAGGACTTATAGGCGGTACTTAATACTTATGTGCAATACTTATGACACAATACTTATGTTGGTGTGCTTTAGCAAAATTGTATTAAATGAAACTTCAATCTATCGTCACTGAACTGAACCTAGATTTTTAGATGAGCATACACAAAGCTTGCAAATAGAAAAGAGCACAAAAAAGGTACAACACAAAACGACTAATTTTGCACTTGTCACATGTGCTCATATTTTTTTGCCCAAAGATGCATACAGGTGCTCGTATTTTGTCTGACTTAGTATAGTCAGCATCTTAGAGGTGACAACCATAAACAAAGCTCGGTTATCACAAAGCTCGCAAATACTTTCATTGAGAGAACATCGATTATTTTATGAATACACAAAGCTTGCAAATAAAAAAATACAAGAAAGGTACAACACAAAACACAAGAAGAAATAGAACATTTTCACTAGACGAGCAGTATTATTTTGTGAATATGCAAAGCTTACAAATAGAAGAGTATAAGAAAGGCAACACAAAACGCAAAAAAGGCAAAAACAAGTATGCTCCAAGGAGAGAGATATGGTATGCTTGGCTCGGTCCGAACAAAGCAAAACAGAATTAAACCCTTCTAGCCCAGACTCTAGCCATGGAAGATAAGGAGCCTCGAGAGTGCCTCGAGATTGGCAAATAGGCTGGAGGATCCATGAAAGACAAAGAGCATCGAGACTACCTAGAGATCAACAAGTAGGCTGCACATCAACGAGTAGGCTACATAACTTGCCATCGAGATTGCCTACAGATCAGAGACAAATGCCACGGGAAAAGTGTCGGCGAAGTCATACATTGCACCCTTGATGTCCATGCCTTGAGAGGCAGCCCGAACCAACGTGACATCCAATATCCCTAGATCCATCATTGGATACGCCACGTGCAAACAAGACAACGCCTTCAAAAAATAGAGTGATGTGTCGTCATTGTCTAAGTTCGGACCTAGGGTTCCCCCCTATGCTTGAAGAGAGGCCCAGATAAATGACATGGCAACGTCTCCAAGAAGGGGATGACAGTCGCGAGTGTCACTGATGTCAGCATCGGCAACTGAGTAAGGATATATCTTTGGTATGAGTTTAAGCAATATCATATCCATAAAAAAGATAGGAAAAAGATCGAGAGACGAGGAAATCAAGTCGTTGTTCAAAACCGCCACCACAAGAAGGGGAGTTGCGCCTGTTGCTGCAAGGCTGCACTAGTGTTTGAAATACGCCCTAGAGGTAATAATAAAGTGGTTATTATTACACTATTAGGAAAATGCTTATATACAATAGCATAGTAGTAGCGCTGTAAAACAGTAACCGCTGCTGATATTTAGCAGTAGCACTTTTCCTGGCGAGCGCTACTAGTAACTCTGTAGTAGTAGCTCTAGGATTCAAAAACACGCTACTACTATGTGGGACCAGACGAGGCCACCGACGGTAACTGGAGTTGTAGCGCTGTACATAAACAAGCGCTACTACTAACTGTTTAGTAGTAGCGCTTGATTTTATTGCACCGCTACTGCTAATGGGCCTCACTTAGTAGTAGCGCTTTTCCTGGAGAGCGCTACTACTAAGTCCCATAGCAGCAGCGCTTTTTTCTAAGCAGCGTTACTGCTAGTTGCGGCTGGTGCCACCTTTTTCCACCCCCTCCTCTCCCCCACTTTGCCCTCTCTCCCCCTCCTTTCCCCACTCCACTCTTCACCATTGTTGCTCTTCTTCTCTCTTCCTCCTACTCTCTTCTCTCCTCGTTAATGGCACCCTCCTCCATAAATGGCCTCTCTCTTTCTCCTATACCTCTCTTGTCTCCCCATTAATTAATGCCCCCGCCCCCCTCCACCATATCCCCTCTCCATTAGTTAGCTAGCTAGATTCACCTCTCCTCCCCAACAACTAGATCTAGCTAGCTATTTATCCATCCACACGTGCTCTCTCGATCGTTCTCTCTCATCATCTAATAATTAACCGCGTGCTCTCGGTCTCTCTCGGGAGATATATAGATGAGTAAAAAAAGTTGTTCATTTCAAGAATGGGAATATGTGTGTGAATGAGAATATGTGTCACGCTCGAACTTCTAAAGACGAAGGGCAAAAACAAATGGACAAACAAAAGCCTCAAGGAGCATTTGAAGTATCTACATAATAAAGTTCTTCCCGCGGGGAACCTGTGTCCTACTAGTGTCGAGGAGGCCAAGAAAATCGTTTGCCCTTTTGATTTGCCGCACATTAGGTACCACACATGCATCAACAATTGCATTTATCGGGGGGAGCACGCCGAAAAAACTAGTTGTCCAGTGTGCAATGCTTCTCGATACAAGAAGGCAGGAAAGAAAGCTCCTCAGAAAATTGTGTAACGCCCCGGATTCGTTGCGCCAGGTGTCTGCCAGTTATTCGCCGTCGTTGCCATGTCATTTGCTTGCGTGTTGCACTTTGCCATGTCATCATCTGCATTTCATATCATGTCATCATGTGCATTTCATTTTGCATACGTGTTCGTCTCATGCATCCGAGCCTTTTCCCCGTTGTCCGTTTTGCAATCCGGCACTCCTATGTCCTCCGGCGTCCCCTTCTTCTCTCCTGTTGTGAGCGGATGTTAAACTTTCTCGGAATGGCCCGAGGTTTGCCAAGCGGCCTTGGTATAGCACTGGTAGACCGCCTGTCAAGTTTCGTATCATTTGGATGTCGTTTGAGACTCCAACGGTTAACCGGGTAACCGCAGAAGCCTCTTTTGTTGCAGCCAAACACCCCTTCCAAAGTGGCCCAAAACCCAGCAAACTCCCCTCCATGCTCTCGGTCGTTCGATCACGATCGCGTGGCCGAAAACCGCTCCTCATTTGGACTCTCCTAGCTCCCTCTACCTATATATATGTGTCCCTCCCGGATTTTTCGCGCAGTCCAACCCTAGCCCCGCTCCTCTCCGCGCCGCCGGACATGTCCGCCCGCCGCCGGACGCGTCCACCGCCGCCAGCCACCTCATCCTGGCCAATCAGAGGCTGCCACGTCGCCTTCCCCGCCGCCGCAGCCAACCAGGGCGCGCCACGTGTCCCTGGCCGGCGTCCCCGCCGCCGCCGGCCCGCTCGGCCCGGTGCGGGCCCTCCCGGCCCATCCGGCCGCGCCCTCCGCCTCCCGCGCCGCCGGCCGCCTCCCGTCGCCGCCTCCGGCAGCCGCCGCCGCAGCGTCCCCGCGTCTCCCCCGCCGCCTGCTCGCCGTCAGCCGCGCCCGGTCGCGCCGCCCGCGCTCCGGCGACCGCGCTGTCCCGCGGCTCCCGCTCCGGCCTCCCCCGACTCCGGCCGCCGCCCGGCCTCGTCTCCGGCCCCCTCCGACTCCGGCAGCCGCGCCCCGATCTCCGGCGACCTCGACCTCGGCATCCGCGCGGTCCGGCCAGATCCGATCGATCCGATTGACTTCTCCCCCCCCCCCCCCGGTTTTTCTCTAAGTCCTAAACTGCTGTTAAATTGTTGCATGTTAACCGCATCACATCTTCGCATCCGTGGCTCCGTTTCGTGCATGTAATATGTCAAATTGTTCGTCTCAATGAATACTTCATTTCATTCCATTGCATCATTTTCATTTGAGCTCATCTTGATGCCCGAAATGCTGTTGGAAGAGTGCATGTTGATGTTAATCTGCTGAAACTGTTATAGCTTGCTCATTTATCATTTTTGCCATGATTGATGTGTGCATCCTATGAGGTTGATGTCTACATGAGTTTTGATCTATGCCATGCTATCTTTCCAGGGGTGTATGCCATGTATTTTTGTGTTCAATGTGGTGACTAGCACAAGCATGCAAATTAGGCTTCGTGATATTGCTGATTTTAGTCCCTGTTCTGCTGTTATTTTGATGCCATGTAAACTTGATGCCACAGAGAGATCCATGCATATTTTGAGATACTTCAGTAAGGGTGTTTTGAAGATGTGGTTATTTTCTATCCATTCATGCCCTTGTTTGCAATTATGGAGTAGTCTAGCATGTCATTTTCGTGCTCTACTTTTGCTTCAAAATCTTTCCTGACAGATTGTTTACATGTTATTCAATATGGCCAAGCTTGCTATAGATGATCCTTGCATGCCATGGACTTGTTCTTGACTTGGTTTGTTTCATAAACATGTCTTCTTGATGATGCTATGCTTATCTTGTCATGCAATGACTTGTGATGAGTGAATCGAGCTTGTTAAGGAGAGTAGTTGCTGTTGTTGTTTTCCTGACAGATTCTGTTATATTTTGTTGCTATGTTAACATGCTTCTACTAATCATTCTATGCATAATCTGGAGATGTTCTATAAACATGGTTTGATCTACATGTCATGCTCTATCCATCCATGCCCCTGGTTGCATTTATAGCTTTCTGTAGATTGTTCATATCTTGCTCCAAAGTTGCTTGATAATGTTGCTGTCAGCCTGTTAACATTAAGTTCACTTGTTCCCATGTGTTTTGCTAGTGATCCATGTACCCTATGAACTTGCTCTTGCCATGCTTAGCTTCACAAACATGCCTTCTTACTGTTGGTTGCCTTGCCATGCCATGTATTGCTTTGTGGTGAGTGGTTCAAGCTCACCAACATGCCTACTTATTGTTGTTCCTGCCATGTTTGAATCTGTCATATAACTTGCCATGTTTACATGGGTGCCATTTTATCTTCTGGTCCTTTTTGGCTCATGGTCAGTAAGGGACTTTTGATCTATGCTTTTAGTAGATTCATGCCATGCTTTTGTTTGCCATGATAAGTTCCTGTAACATGTTGTTTGATAGCTCTAAACATTGCAACCTGATGTTATTTCCTGATAAGTCTGTAACTGTTATTATTTGCCATCTTACCATGTGTTTTTGAGCATGTTCTAGTTGTTTCTGGAGATAGCTCAGTGTTCATGTTTTGTTATGCTTTACCTGTACTTCTTGACCATGCCTTTTTTTATTATGTTGGGGTGCTGTAGCATGTTGTTTTGATGCTTGTAAGATGCCTAGTTGCTGTTATGGACAGATTGTTGCTATGACTTGTATAGTGTGCATGTGTTGAACCGTTGCTCCGTTTTGAGTGTGCTCTATATGAAACTTGCTTGATTTTGCATGTAGTTCCATATTACCATGTTGCATCCTTGTTTTGGTGTGTTTGCTTGATGTTTGGGTGCATTTTGCATCAATGCCATGCTTAACTTGTTTTGCTCATATCTTCTAGGCCGTAGCTCCGAATCTAATGAACTTTATATGTAACTTGACTAAAATTTCGTGTAGATCATGTTGGTTCATCTTAACTTGCTGTTTAACAACTTGAACATAATGTTTATTCAGTTCTGGACCAATTTCGAAATTTGCATATGAGGACTTACCGGAATTGTTATATGTTGTTCCCGGCCTCATTTAAACTTGCCTTGATGTGTTGTTCTTGTTTGCATCATCTCTTGTCATGAGTAGCTTCATGTAGCCTTTTCATGCATCATGTTTGTTGTGCATCATGTCTTGTTCATGTGTGGTGTGTTTACCATGTTGTGTGCTTCTTTTCGATAGTTCCTGTTTCGTTGCGATCGTGAGGATTCGTTCATCTACGGTTGGTTCGGCTTCATCCGTTCGTCTTCTTCATGGACTCGTTCTTCTTCCTTGCGGGATTTCAGGCAAGATGACCGCTACCCTGGATCTCATTACTACCATTGCTATGCTAGTTGCTTCGTTCTATCGCTATGCTGCGTTACCTATCATTTGCTCGTCAAGCCTCCCAAAATGCCATGAACCTCTAACCTTTGACACCATTCCTAGCAAACCGTTGATTGGCTATGTTACCGCTTTTGCTCAGCCCCTCTTATAGCGTTGCTAGTTGCAGGTGAAGTTGAAGATTTCTCCATGGTGGACAGGATTTATATTTGGATATCACAATATCTCTTATATTATTAATGCATCTATATATTTGGTAAAGGGTGGAAGGCTCGGCCTTATGCCTGGTGTTTTGTTCCACTCTTGCCACCATAGTTTCCGTCATACCGGTGTTATGTTCCCGGATTTTGCGTTCCTAACGCGGTCGGGTGATTTATGGGACCCCCCTGACAGTTCGCTTTGAATAAAACTTGTCCAGCAAGGCCCAACCTTGGTTTTACCATTTGCCTCACCACCACCTACTTTTTCCCTTGGGAGTCGCTCTCTCGAGGGTCATCTTTATTTTAGCCCCCCGGGCCAGTGCTTGTCTAAGTGCTGGCCTGAACCGGGCAGACTGCGGGGCCCCCTCGGGGCAACTCGAGGTCTGGTTTTACTCGTAGGCTGACCTATCCGGTGTTGCCCTGAGAACGAGATATGTGCAGCTCCTATCGGGATTGTCGGTGCATCGGGCGGCTTTGCTGGTCTTGTTTTACCATTGTCGAAATGTCTTGTAAACCGGGATTCCGAGACTGATCGGGTCTTCCTGGGAGAAGGTCTATTCCTTCGTTGATCGCGAGAGCTTGTCATGGGCTAAGTTGGGACACCCCTGCAGGGTTTAAACTTTCGAGAGCCGTGCCCGTGGTTATGTGGAAGATGGGAATTTGTTAATGTCCGGTTGTAGATAACTTGACCCCAGATCCGAATTAAAACGCATCAACCGCGTGTGTAGCCGTGATGGTCTCTTCTCGGCGGAGTCCGGGAAGTGAACACGGTTTCTGGGTTATGTTTGACGTAAGTAGGTGTTCAGGATCACCTCTTGATCATTGCTAGCTTCACGACCATTCCTTTGTTTCTCTTCTCGCTCTCATTTGCGTATATTAGCCACCATACTTGCTTAGTCGCTGCTGCAACCTCACCACTTTACCCCTTTCTTTCCCATTAAGCTTTGCTAGTCTTGATACCCATGGTAATGGGATTGCTGAGTCCTCATGGCTCACAGATTACTACAACAACAGTTGCAGGTACAGGTTATGCGATGATCATGACGCGAGAGCGGTGCTTGCTTGCGTTGAGTTCTTCTTCTGCTTCTTCGATCAGGGGATAGGTTCCTGGTCGGCAGCCTGGGCTAGCAGGGTGGATATTGTTTGAGTTTCTGTTTATGATTCATCCGTAGTCGGATGTTGTTCTTGTATGTTGTATTGTTGTATTCATGTGGCATTGTATGCCTTATGTATGTATCCCCATCTATTTATGTAATGTTGATGTAATGATATCTACCTTGCAAAAGCGTTCCAATATGCGGGTCTATCCTTGGTGGGACCTTCGAGTTCCTTTTGGATAGGGTCGCATATTGGGCGTGACAAGTTGGTATCAGAGCCTCGACCGACCCTAGGAGCCCCCCTTGATTGATCATGTAGTTTGGCCGTTGTTGAGTCTAGAAGAAAACTGTTTTTGGAGTCTAGTTATATCGGAGAGTAGGAATTCTTTTTACTCCTCAGCCCCTTCGTCGCTCTGGTGAGTAATCTTGACGTAGGTGTTTTGAATTACCTCTCTTCCCATTCAAATCTTGACGTAGGTGTGTCGAGGAGGCCAAGAAAATCGTTTGCCCTTTTGATTTGCCGCACATTAGGTACCACACATGCATCAACAATTGCATTTATCGGGGGGGAGCACGCCGGAAAAACTAGCTGTCCAGTGTGCAATGCTTCTCGATACAAGAAGGCAGGAAAGAAAGCTCCTCAGAAAATTGTATGGTACTTTTTGACCACTCCCCGTCTGCAGCGGTATTTCGTAGATCCTAAGGAAGCAAAGCTCATGCGCTGGCACGCGGAGAGGAAGAATCCCTACCATGGAGATGATCCGAGGCGGAGACACCTCGTAGATGGTAGCCAGTGGAGAGTATTCAACACTATATATGGATTTGCTGTAGAAGATCCAAGGAACATCGTGCTTGGTGCGAGTACCGATGGCATGAATCTGCTTGGAAACCAGAACACCAACCACAACACATGGCCCGTGTTTGTATAGATGTACAACCTCCCCCCCCCATGGAAGTGCATGAAGACAAAGTACACACACATGGGCATGCAGATTCAAGGTCCAAAACAACCGGGAAATAGTATTAACCTGTATATGGGTCTTCTGCAAGAGGAGCTAGACACGTTATGGAAATCACCGGCATGGACATGTGACACCATCAAAGGAGAGTATTTCCATATGAGAGCTGCGCTGATGATGACGGTGCACGACTATCTCGGTTACAGCTACACCTCAGGCCATGTGTGCCACGGATACTGCGGATGCACGAAGTGCATGGATGATACCATGTCTCAGCAGCTTACGTCAACGAAAAATGGCAGGTCCGAGAAAATCGTGTACATGGGGCATCGTAGATGGCTCGAGAAGGATGGCCCGTGGAGAAAGCGTAGAGATCTATTCAATGGGTTGGCTGAGCTTCGAGGACCTCCACGTAAGAGGAGCGGCGCCGAAATCGACGAGCTATTGAGAAACTAGGAACAATGCCCCACACCGGGAAAGATAAAAAAGGCGCCAGAGTCGGTGCTGAAGGTATGGAAAACAAGGTCTGTTTTCTGGGGCTTGGAGTGCTGGCCCAATCACGACACGCCTCATTGCCTTGATCAAATGCATATCACGAAGAATGTCCTCGAGAGCTTGCTTGGCACACTGATGAACATGCCGGAGAAGACCAAGGATGGACCGAAGGCAAGGAAAGACTTGGAAGATATGAAGATTAGGAAAGATCTCCACCGTAAAAAGTTGATGGAGGAGACGGAGACGAAGGAGGGGGAAAGGGGCAGAAAAGTCAACAAGAAGGAGGAGAATTATTGCCCCCCTTCTTGCTTCACCTTAAGTGTGAAGGAGATCGATCAATTCATCAAGTGCCTTTTGGGAATCAAAGTCAGTTCCGGTTACTGTGGGAAGATAAGCAGATTTCTAGACCCCAAGAAGAAAAGGTTCAGCGGGATGAAGTCTCATGACTGTCACGTGATGATGACGCAGATACTCCTGGTTGCCATTAGAGGGATAATGGACAAGCACGTCCGTGACATGGTTACTGGTCTCTGCAACTTCTTTGACGTTATCTCTCGAAAGTCCATAAGTGTGAAGCAGCTCCGAAGCTACAGGAAGAGATTGTTGTCATACTATGTGGGCTTGAGATGCACTTCCCGCCCGCGTTCTTTGACGTCATGGTGCATTTGTGTGTCCACATCGTGGACAACATCATCGACCTCGGGCCGACATTCCTTCACAGCATGATGTCGTTCAAGAGGATGAATGGGGTCATCAAAGGGTTCGTTCGTAATAAGTCCCGTCCCGAAGGGAGCATCGTCCAGGGGTACCTGACGCATGAGTGCATCTCCTTTTGTGAGAATTATATAAGCGTCGGAGACCCTGTTGTTGGTTTTCCCGTCAAGAAGTACGATGGGAAGCTCGAAGGCGATGGTCACAACAACAAACGGAGGGAATTGCACGTGGACTAGTCGGATCGACGGAACAACTTTGACAGGGCTAACTTAGTAGTGCTACAACACCTAGATGTGGTAGATGATTATGTGGCACAGCACAAAGAAATCATCGCAAAGAAGTACCGTGATAAGGGAATGCTCAATACGGACGACGAAGTTACTGTAGAGCACAACGCCACTTTATTGCGTTGGTTCAAAGAGCAAGTTCATGAAAATCCCCCGGAAGAGGGCAGTTCGGATGGATTGCTCATACACGCCTTAGCACATGGCCCCGCGTCCAAGCTTGCGACCTATCAGTCCTACGATATCAATGGGTACACGTTCTACACGGAGGCCAAAGACATGGACAGTGATTACCAGAACTCCGGGGTGACAATTCAATGCGTGACCGACGCCAATGGCACAACTGAAAGATTCTACGGAACACTACTAGGGAAAAGCCTATACACAGAATCTTAGCAGCAGCGCGGGTTAAAAACCCTCGCTACTGCTACTTACTAGCAGCGCAGGTTTTTAAACCTCGCTACTACTAAGTTGATAGCAGCAGCGCGGGTTTATAACCCTCGCTACTACTAAGCGGTCTCTACCGTGCCCCCCGGGACATGCCATAGTAGTAGCGCGGGTTTTTAACCCTCGCTACTACTAAGTGGCCCCTGGACCATGCCATAGTAGTAGCGATGGTTATAAACCCGCGCTACTACTAAGTTGATAGTAGTAGCGCGGGTTTTTACCCCTTGCTACTACTAATCGTCTGCCATAATAGTAGCGCGGGGTATGGCCTATTTGCAAAATTTTCAAAGTCTACCCACCCCCCCCCCCCTGTGGACCGCCTTTTCAGTTTAAAAAATAAATAAAAGAAAATGATAAAAATGTCAAAAAAATAAAAGAAAATAAGTTTCCCATGTGATATGTGGTCTAGTTGTTGGGAAAATTTACAAATATGAATTTCGACTTTATTTGCAAAATCTCTCTAGAAATTTGTAAAATGGCCATAACTTTTGCATACGAACTCGGATGAAAAAGTTTTTTATATGAAAAATCATCTACTCGAAAAGTTACATCCGAATTTAACCGGGGGAAACCCCATTAAACATTTTTAAAATCCTCAAAAACCTAACAGAAAAAAAGTTACGGGGCTTTTAAGATCTGGAGGCAAAAAAATTCAAAAAAAAAATCAGTTTTTTTTTAATTTTTGTTAAATCTGGTCAAACTATGGTCAAACTAATTATTCAAGAATATTAGTGTTACTAAATAATTATTTTAGTTTTTTTGAATTTTGGTCAAATCTGGTCAAAGTATGGTCAAACTGTGGTCAAATCTGGTCAAACTGTGGTCAAACTAATTATTCAAGAAATATTAGTTACTAATTTTTTAGAACAATAGTTTCAAACTCAAACAGTGAAATGTGACACTTCATGCTCAAGCTAAATTCCTGAGGTTAATAGGATTGACATCTTACTATTGTCAGGAAAACAACAAGTGCAGACTTGGAAACGAGGGACAATAGAATCCGGAAGTTAAGCGTGCTCAGGCTGGAGTAGTGAGAGGATGGGTGACCGTCCGGGAAGTTAGATGATTTGGAATGATGAGGGGTGATTAGAGATTAAATTGAGCAGCGATGAGGGGTGATTAGAGATTTGAGGTTAAAATAATTCAGGAATTTGAAAATTAGGGAAAAAAGTTAAGCGTGCCCAGCCGGCTCCCCTCCGACCAAGCGCGACCGGGGCCGCCCTCGTAAGCACCCCACTGCCCCTGCTGCGGCTTCCCGGGGCCGTGGAAGCAGCCCTCTGCGCAGCGGTGGGCATCCGGCTGCCATCGAGAGGTATGCTGGGGCTGCGTGACCCCCAAGGCCGCGCTTCCGCTCGGCGGAGGTGCTGCTGGAGTTCGTCGTGTGGTCGGCGGACCCGACCGGCACCTGGCTCCAACTTCCCCGTTTCTTCATAGGTGAGCTTCCGGCTGGTGCCCCAGGCGGCCTTTGGCTTCAGGCAGATGGTTGTTGCAGCAGGTCCTCTTGGGCTACCCTGGAGGTCTCCACCGCCGGGGAGGCGGCCTTGACCCGTGGCTGGCAAACATTTGCCCGCGCGCACGGCCTGCACCGACGTTGCACTCTGCACTTCAAGTTCGACGGCAATGCCACCCTCTACTTGAGGGTGTTTGGGGAAGACGGCCGCCGTGCCGGATGCTGTCCCGAAGACGATGACCGCGGTCGCGCACCCAGGCCCGGCGTTGGTCGGGGTGAAGGGGGCGGAGGGCGCGCGGGCAGCGGGGCCCGAGATCCGCCAAGCTCCGGCGACTCCCCTTCGGGTAGCAGCTCCTCCAGTGGTGGTCGCGACCAGCCCCCTCGTCGTCGCCCTCGTCTGGGAGAGGCAGCGGGTCGGCCCGCCGCCGCGCTCCGGTGAAGCGGGAGGCGGAATCGAGCTGAGCTTCGGAGGCAGTACGAGCCTTCGCTGAGAGCTGGCGCCGAGCAAGTTGTCCCCCCTTTTGCTTTCCTTTCTCTCCTGCGCGAAAAGAATGTAATCCGTTGCCCCGCGGGGCATGCTGAACTGTTGCTGTTTTAATTGGTGCGTTGTTTCTTCTACTTATGTGCTATGTTTTCATTTTGTGTGCCTATGCGTGAAAACCACTTATCTTGGGGGGGGGGGGGCTCGTCGCGGTCCTCGCCTCCCGAGGCCAGTGCCTCGTCCTGCACCTTGTGTCCTGCAGAGTTTAGTCAGCAGGGGTAGTCCCCAGCTTTGGTAGTGAGGGGAACCAACCCAAACCCCGTGATCGTGTCGCGATGCCCGTGGGGCACGGACTGGGAGGGGTGCTCCCGCAGCGGACTCGAACAGGGAAGTTCCAAATTGCTGGGCAGAAAACACTCGCGAGGGTGCCCACCCTCCCCCTCGTGAGACTTTGCGTGGGAGAAAACAAAACGAACAAGTAAAACAGAAGAGCCGCGAGCTCGAAATGGCAACAACTTCGGAAAAAACTTCAAATAGGAACAAACATGCCAACAGCGGAAAGCAAATGAAAGAGGCCGTGTCCGGCACCTAGTCTAGTCTTCGACGTCTTTTCACTAGCGCGGAGCTAAGTGCTGCCACTGGGCGTGGGCGGGAGCCCCCGAGGCCCGAGGGCGGCACTTCGGAGACTCCGGGGCGTGTACAGCCCCACTCATTATTACGTGAGAGTGTCACGGGCGGCGAGCTTCACAGGCGTTTGCCTTCTTCACAGGCACCGGGCCTTTTCCAAAACACATCTACTTCACAGGCATTCGCCTTCTTCACAGGCACCGGGCCTTTTTCAAAACACAGCAACTTCACAGGCATTCGCCTTCTTCACAGGCACCGGGCCTTTTTCAGGACACAGCAACTTCACAGGCATTCGCCTTCTTCACAAGCACCGGGCCTTTTTCAAGGGTAAAACCTTCGGAGGTGTTGGATGTTCCACGCGTTCTGGATGGGCACCCCCTCCTGGGTCTCCAAGCGTGCGGAGCCGGGCCTGGAAACATGAACAACCTTAAACGGGCCCTCCCACATGGGAGAGAGCATGTGCAGCCCCTCCCTGGAGAGAACCCGTCTGAGCACGAGGTCCCCTACCTCGAGAGTCCTGGGGCGGATGTTGCGGCAGTGGTATCTCCGCAGTGCTTGTGGTACCTTGCCGCCCGCAGGGCGGCTTCTCAGCGATGCTCCTCCCCCAGCAAGAGATCCGTCCCCCGCATGGCGTCCTGCTGCGCTTCGTCGAACGCCAGGACCCGCACGGAATGACGTCTGACCTCGTGAGGGAGAATGGCTTCAGCTCCATAAACCAGAAAGAACGGGGTCTCGCCAGTCGGCTTGGTTGCGGTTGTGCGGATTGACCACATCACGGACTGGAGCTCGTCGTACCAGCCCCTGCCGCAGGCCTCCAGCTTCTTCTTGAAGGTTCTGGTCTTGAGGCCTCTCAGGACCTCTGCGTTGGCTCGCTCGGCCTGACCGTTGCTGTGCGGGGGCGCCACCGAAGCGTAGCATATCTGCGTTCCAAGGTTAGCACAGTATGTTTTGAAGAGCTTACTGGTGAACTATGAACCGTTGTCGGTGATGATGCGGTTCGGCACCCCGAATCGGCTCACGAGGCCCTTGATGAACTTGACCGTGGAGCCTGCGGGGATGGTGCGGACAGCTTCCACCTCAACCCACTTGGTGAACTTGTCCACGACAATGTAGAGGTAGTGGTAGCCCCCGGCGCCCGAGGGAACGGGCCTAGGATATCCAGTCCCCAGACTGCGAAGGGCCACGAGAGGGGTATAGTCTGCAGACCTCCCGCCGGCTGATGGATCTGCTTGGCATGGAACTGACAGGCCTCGCAAGCTTTCACCAGTTCCGCAGCGTCATTGAGTGCCGTGGGCCAATAGAACCCGCCGCGGAACGCCTTACCGACGAGAGTTCATGACGACGAGTGATGCCCACAGTCGCCACTGTGTATGTTCGCCAGTAGCTCCTTCCCCTGCTCCCTGGAAATGCAATGTAGGGACACATCATTCGGTCGTCTTCGGTAGAGCTCCCCATCCTTAAGGCAGTATGCTGTGGCCTGCCATGCCACACGCTCCGCCTCCTCCTCCTTTTCTGGCAACGTGCCTCGCGTCAGGTACCTCCTGAGCTCCGTGATCCAGCACCCCTCCTGAGGTTCCAACGCCAGGAGCAGGCGCGCTCCTGATGCCGGGCCGCAGACCGGGGCTCCCGAGGTAGGCGGCTAGGGGAGCTCCCCTCGGGGCTGCGCCGTGCTTGATAGCAATGGCGTCGCCGAGGGCTTGAAGAGCCGCTCCTCGAAGACGCCAGGCTCCTGAGGTAGCCGTATGGATGCCCTTTTTGCGATGTCATCAGCCTCTTGATTGGTGCCGCGAGGCACATGCTGCAACTCCAGCCCCCAAAACTGCTTCTCCATCCTGCGGACCTCCGCGAGGTAGGCTTCCATGTGCTCGTCCTTTGGTTCGTATACTTTGTTGGAGAAGTTGACAAGGAGCTGTGAATCACCCTTGATGGTGAGGCGCTTCACCCCCAGGGCGACTGCGGCCTTCAGGCCTGCTATCAGGCCTTCGTATTCTGCTATGTTGTTGGAGACCTTTTCCCCATGCTGAAAACAGAGTTGCACTGCGTAGTAGAGCTTGTCTTGAGTCGGGGATACGAGTACCGCACCAGCCCCTGCGCCGTGTCGGGAGAACGCCCCGTCGAAGTACATGACCCATCCGTCCGGTGCCTCGCTCCCTGGGGAGAGCGATCGATCCTCGCCAGCCTTGAGGCCTGGCGCCTCTACCCATTCCGCCACGAAGTCCGCAAGCGCAGCCCCTTTGATGACTCTGGTTGTTCTGAATTCTATCTGAAACGCCTGCAGCTCGATGTTCCACTCAGCGACTCTTCCAGCTGAGTTGGGGCTCCTGAGCACCCTTTCCAAGGGGTAAGCTGAGACAACCTTGATGGGGTGGCCTTGGAAATAGTGCTGTAGCTTGCGCGAAGCCACCAATAGCGCGAGGAGGAGTTTCTGGGGCATGGGTTACCGCGCCCTTGCATCCCGCAATACCGTGCTGACGAAGTACATTGGGTGCTTGACTAGGTTGGGAGTGCTGGTGCCACTAGCATCCTCCGGAGGCCGGGGAGCCTCCTGAGACAACAGAGCCCCCGGCGACTGGTCGCCTGGGGGAGGGGCCTCCTCTGTTTCGGGTGTGCTTCCCTTCTGTGGCTGGTCCTCCTTGGCTGCAGCTGCGGTCACTGTGAGGCCCTCTCGGCCCTGCTTTGCTTTAACCCGGACGGTTGCTGCGGCCTTGGTCCTACGCTCCTCCCTAACAGCCACTAGGGCTGCGCTGGCAGAGTAGGGGGTGGCCGCAAGGTAGAGCACCAGGGGCTCCTGAGGGCGCGGAGCCACCATCACCGGGGGGATGGTCAAGTACCTCTTGAGATCCTGGAACGCCTTGTCGGCCTCTTCAGTCCATTCAAAGGGGCCCTTTTTCTTCATCAGCTTGAAGAAGGGCAGCGCTCGTTCCCCCAGCTTGGAGATGAAACGCCCTAGTGCGGTCACGCGCCCGGTGAGCTTCTACATCTCTCTGAGGGTCTTCGGCGGGCTCATGTCCTCGACTGCTTTTACCTTTTCAGGGTTGGCCTCGATGCCCCGGTGGGATACTAGGAAACCCAGGAGCCTGCCCAAGGGGACTCCAAACACACACTTCTCCGGGTTGAGCCGCAGGTCCACCTCGTTGAGGCTCGCAAAGGTTTCCTCCAAGTCCTGTATCAGAGTTTTTGCATCTCGAGACTTCACCACTATGTCATCGACATAAGCCTCCGCATTCCTCCCGAGCTGCCGACCCAAGGCGATGTGCATTAGCCGCTGAAAGGTCGCACCGGCATTGCGCAACCCGAATGGCATGCACGTATAGCAGTAAACCCCGCACGGGGTCAGGAAGACCATCTTTTCCACATCTTCTACTGCCATCTTGATCTGGTGGTAGCCAGAGAAAGCATCCAGGAAACACAACAAGTCGCACTTGGCGGTGGAGTCGACGATCTGGTCGATGCGAGGGAGCAGGAACGGATCCTGCGAGCAGGCCTTGTTGAGGTTGGTGAAGTCGACACACATGCATTCCTTTCCCCCCTTCTTCGGCACGACCACAGGGTTAGCCAGCCAGTCTGGGTAGCGGACCTCGCGAATGACCCCCGCCGCTTCCAACTTGCGGGTCTCTTGGACGATGAAAGATTGCTTCTCAGTGGACTGCCGCCTTGCCTTCTGCTTCACTGGGCGCACGTTGGGGCACACATTGAGGTGATGCTCGTTACGCCCCTCGGGACGCCTGCTAGCTGATCAGGTTCCCACGCGAATACCTTCTTGTTCGCACGCAGGAATTTCACCAAAGCTTCCTCCTGTTCGGGCTCGAGGTTGGCGCCTATGGTGAAGGTGGCACTGGTGGATCCGTCCTCGTTAACCAGTACCTGCTTGGTTTCCACCTTGTCCTGAGTGAATAGCTGCTTCTTCTTGGCCGGTGCAGCCCCCTTGGGCTCAGAGGCGTCTGAGTCGACGGGCCGCGCCGCCGCCGCAGCCTTGAAAACGAGCTTGAGCGCTTGCAACGCGTCCCCGGTGTCCCCGGACACGGTGAGGACGCCGCTACTCCCGGGCATCTTCATGAGGTTGTATGCCGGGTGAGTCGCGGCCATGAGCCGGGCTAGCGCCGGATAGCCAAGGATGGTGTTGTATGGGAGGCCGATGGGGGCGATGTCGAAGTCGATTAGCTCCGTGCGGAAGTTGTCGTAGGTGCCGAAGGTCACCGGAAGGCGGATCTGCCCCAGGGAGCCGATGTAGCTACCTCCGACGCCCAAGAAGGGCTTGCTGGGCTGCAGCCATTCCAGCGGTACGTGGAGAAGGCTGAAGGCCTCCACTGAGAGCACGCTGAGGCTAGCGTCGCCGTCGATGAGGGTCTTGGTGACCGCCACGTTGCAGATGGTGGGGGTGCATAACATTGGGAGCACGCCCGAGCAGGCCGAGTTGGAGGGGTGATCATCTAAGCTGAAGGCCAGATCGGCTTTAGGTGCCGCCCAACCCGGAGGCGCCCCGCGCGGCACAAGAGCGGCACCGATCTGGCGGACGAATGGCTTGATGTGGTGGCCTGAAGGTGGTGCTTCCGATCCGCCCAGGAGGGCTCCGACGACAAGAGGCACCGGCGCAGCATGATGGGCAAGGAAGAGGTTGCGTAACTCCTCCCAGGAGGCCACAGAAGCCGCCGGCAGATGGAGCAGCCACATGCGCGGGACGTCGGTGAGGGCCATGGGCAGCCAGTTAGCCATGACCCTGTCATCGCCTCCGGCCTTGAGGACAGCTTATTCATATGCTAGCAGGAAGGCCAGCGGATCGGCCGCGCCGTCGTAGCGCGGCGCATGTCCGGCTTGAACTTGTTCGGCCACTGCACCTGTCGCAAGGCGGGGGCCAGGGCTCGAAGCCCCGTGGTTCCCGCGCCGGCGTCGACAGCCGGAGCAGGCGGTGCGTTGGCCGCCATGAGGGCGGAGCATGGTGCTGATGGAGAATGGGTTGACGGAAGGGAGGGCTCCGGCGCACCCCTACCTGGCGCGCCAAATGTCGGATTTCGGGTTCCGGCAGACCCTTGAGGTTCGAACACTGGGGTGCGCGCGGAGATAGCACCCTCAGCCTACCCATGTTTCACCGCCTCGCTAGGATCTAAACTACACGAAGAACAACACTAGGGACACAAGATTTATACTAGTTCAGGCCACCATTGTGGTGTAATACCCTACTCCAGTTTGTGGTGTGTGGATTGCCTCTGGGGCTGACGAGGAATAGTACAAGGGAAGAACAACCTCGCGAGGGTCTGTTCTTGGTTGGTGCGATGAACTACTAGGAGGGTTCAGTCGCCTCTCTCTCTCTGTGTCTTGGGTGCGGATCCGATCAGATCTCCCCCTCTACCCTGTAGGTGGCTAGTCCTATTTATAGGCGAAGGCCCCGGGCCTCTTCCCAAATCTTGAGCGGGAAGGGTGCCAAAAATTGGCCATTTTGAAGGGGAACATCTAGTACACTTAACCTGACTAAAGTTGGTCCTCGCCTGCCAAAAGACCCTGACGATGACGCCGACTTGGGCTCCACGATGACCTCCATTCTGCCGTCCTGCTGGTCTTGGTCTTGTTGCACTGAAATGGTTGCCTTTGCTTGATACCCTTGTCTGCGCTTGCCCCCTTTGCACCAAAGGGGAAACAATGACTCTGCGCAGGCCGGTGCCCGCCTGGCCTTGGTCGTCATGGCTTGCATCACGGGCACCTCGTGAGGTACCCCACCTTGATCTCTCCGCCTCCTCGCGAGCCAGCCTGACGAGGCCGTGCCTGAGGAAGCCTCCTATCGTCCACCCCGTGAGGCTTGGCCCCTTGCGAGGGTCTTGAGCATGTGTTGATGTAGATGGGCCGTACTGGGCCACTCCTTGAGCCACACCGCAGGCCGCAGGCAGACAAGTCTGGGTACCCTCGTTCCCAGAACGCCGACAGGGTCGAAGAGATCTGGGAGCTTGACTATGCTGGAATGCACGATGCGACGATGTTCCTGTCAGATGGGCCAACGACGTTGTAAGAGAAAACAAGTATTTCACCACCATGTCGACGCGAAGAGCACTCCCGTGAACGTTAACGCCATCGCCAAAAATGAGCCATGGGTACACGCTAAGCACGTGACACAATGCTTCTTCATAACCGACCCGGCCAATCCCAGCCGTGTTGTCGTGAGGAGATCCAAAAGGAGCATCACCGGAATGGATGGAGTCGCCAACGAGGAAGACTACAACCAATACGGAAACCCGATGAGGGAAGATGACAATGACGATGAAGCATACGTGAAAAGAAGAATCAAGACTACATTACCTAAAAAAGATCGTACTCCATGGCTCCGGAAAAGTCATAAGGAGGGGCTCAATTACTCGGCAACAAACAAGAAAGGGAAGAAGCTCAATGTGAAACGTCGTCGACGTAGCTGATCATAAACCTACATTTATATATATGTATCTCTTTTGCGTACGAACTTAAGTAACCGTTATCGGTCAAATGAAGTAATTGCATCCCCCTTCAATTACATGCATGCATGGTTCCGATGATATTTACGCAGTGTGGGAGGGAGACGCCATAGGGATAAATCAATACAAAAGAAAAGAAAAGTAAACAGAAAAGAAAAGGGATAAAGCAATACAAAAGAAAAGAAAAGTAAACAGAAAAGAAAAGGGATAAAGCAATACAAAAGAAAAAGAGAAGTAAACAGAAAATAATAAAAATAAAAGAAATGTAGCAGTAGCGCGGGGTTAGGAACCAGCGCTAACTAAGCTAAGCGCTATAGCTAAGTTAGCTAAGGTTCCTAACCCAGCGCTACTGCTACTTGTATTTTAGAAATAGAAAAAATAAAATTGGAATACTTAGCAGTAGCGCTGGCTTAGGAACCAACACTATAGCTAACTTAGCTATAGCGCTGGTTTCTAAGCCAGTGGTACTGCTACTTGTATTTTAGAAACAAAAAAAAAATAAAATTGGAATACTTAGCAGTAGCGCTGGCTTAGGAACCAGCGCTATAGCTAAGTTAGCTCTTGTATTTTAGAAATAGAAAAAATAAAATTGGAATACTTAGCAGTAGCGTTGGCTTAGGAACCGGCGCTATAGCTAAGTTAGCTATAGTGCTGGTTCCTAAGCCAGCGCTACTGCTATTTTGAATTAACCACCGCCCGCGGGCTCAAAATTTAGCAAAGTCCCATTTCCCCCCACTCTCCCATCTCTCCCCGTCCTCTCTGCTTTCGTCGCCCGCGCCGCCGTCGTCATCCCTACCCGCCGGCCGTCGCCCCTTGACCTGGACCTCGACGACGGCCTGAGCCCTTGCCCGCCCTCGGCTTCGACGCTGGCCTCCTCCTCGTCCTCGTCCTCGTCCGCACCGCTCCGACCTCCTCCTCGTCCACGCCGCCGCCGCTCCGACCTCCTCGTCGCGCATCCGCTCCGGCATCCTCCTCCTCCTTGTCCCCTTCGGCCTCCTCCTCCTTAGGTACTGCCGACCCCATGTCCCCACCTCCCCCTGTCTTTGCTACTGTTTTCAATCTATGTTTTTAGGGCAATTTTAGCAAATTTTAGGGCAAATTTAGCAATTTTTTAGCAAGTTAGCATAGTTAGAATATTAGGGCAGTAGCTAATTAACAAATTTTTGTTTTTTGTTTTTTTAGCAAGTTAGCAAATTTCTGTAGCAAATATTAGCAAGTTAGCAAATTTTTGAAGCAAGTTAGCAAAAAATTAGGTATAAAAACCATAGCAAAAAAATTTAAAAAACAGTAGCAAAGTCTACAAAAACAGTAGCAATTTTAAAAAAATAGTAGCAACAAAATTA
Organism: Triticum timopheevii; assembly: GCA_963921465.1. NCBI lineage: Eukaryota > Viridiplantae > Streptophyta > Magnoliopsida > Poales > Poaceae > Triticum > Triticum timopheevii. Next base: position 428,128,545 of record OY997262.1, read on the forward strand.
GGTATAAAAACAGTAGCAAATAAAAAAACAGTGGCAAATTTTAAAAAACAGTAACAAATTTTTTTAAAAAATAATAGCAAAGTTTAAAAAACAGTAGCAATTTAAAAGAACATAGTAGCAAAAAAAATTAGGTATTAAAACAGTAGCAAATTTAGCAAAGTTAGCAAAATTTTGAGCAAGTTAGCTACATATGAACCCTAGGATTAAGTTTGAGCAAGTTTGTAGCTATTTTTGTCATTTTTGTGTATTTAAGTGCAAGCATGCTTTTGCTTGAATGATATATGTCGTTGATATTATATGTTGGTTTTGCAATGTTGGTTGAATGTCGAAAAATATCGGAGTGGCCTATGTTTTGCCGGAATGTTGATTCATTTCCGTTCCAACAAATTTTAGGCGCTCCATATGTCCACTTTTTAGCAAAGGTCATGCCGAAAATTTCATGCTAGAAACTAGGACATATGGAGTACCCTAGATTTGCCGGAAGGGGAATGAATCAACATTCTGACCAAATATAGGCCCCTTTTTTGTCTTCATTATATCTTTTATTTACAATTTTTGAATAGGAAACATGTCTACCGACGCCGAAGTCGTGGGTGGTTCTGCTCGCCTCGCAGACCCCATTGAGGCAGCAAATCACTATTTCAATTACCTGGACGAACACCGGATGGGGTTGCATGGTGGCGGCAGTGGCCCCAACCCTGACGCTGGCACCGGCACGGACACCACCCCCGAGACCGAAAACGATGCGTCGTAGCCGGTAAAGCACCGAAGAAGAAGAGGACACGAAGACCAAACAAGATTGGCATCGGACAAATTGTGGTCACGGAGATGCACCGCAAGAAGTTAGAGCCAACAACGCCGGAGGAAGCGCGCTCGTGCTGGGGCAATCAACTTGGATGCATCCTCAGGGAAACCGCCAACATCAACGACGAGAGGTTGAAGCAGATACCACATATGGAGCACATGCTCCTAAAGAAGTTGTACAATAGGTTCCTGTTCCCTGGCCAGGATGAAGGCAAATATATACAGCCGTGGGATGACGTCACCATGACAAAGATAAACTGAAAGTGCTAGTATCGACTAGAGGGGGGGTGAATAGGCGATTTTTATGAAAGTCTTCAAAACTTGGAAGTTTCGAAGACAAACAACAGAAACAACCTAATTGATATGCAGCGGAAGATAAACTACCCTAAACAAGCCATAGTCAAGTATGTAATGATGTGAAAGTACAGGACTAATAGCAGTTAGGTAGTAAGGATCAAGATGGAAGATAGTGTGAAGCCAATCAACAATAGTAGTCAAGCAATGAAGTCAAATAGATACACAGATAGGCAATGACTTCACGAAGACAAACTAAAGTAAGGATGGGAAGGGATAAAACCACTTGCTTGTTGGAGACACATGATTTGTTGGACCAGTTCCAGTTGCTGTGACAACTGTACGTCTGGTTAGGGAGGCTGAGATTTAACTCAGAAGACCGTGTCTTCACCTTATTCCCCTTGAGCTAAGGACACCCAGTCCTCACCCAATCACTCTGGTAAGTCTTCAAGGGAGACTTCCAAACCTTCACAGACTTCGTTCACCGGCAATCCACAATGACTCTTGGATGCTCAGAATGCGACGCCTAACTGGCTGGAGGATTCACAGTCCTCAAGTGTAATAAGTCTTCAGGTCACATAGACAGAAAGACTTCAGTGATGCCTAACACTCTTTGGCTCTGGGTGTTTGGGCTTTGTCCTCACAAGGATTTCTCTCTCTCAAATGCTTCGAGGTGGGTTGCTCTCAAATGACAAAAGCCGTGCACAAACTCTAAGCAGCCACCAATTTATGGTGTAGGGGGTGGGCTATTTATAGCCACTAGGCAACCCGACCTAATTTGTCCAAAATGACCCTGGGTCACTAAGGAACTGACACGTGTTCCAACGGTCAGATTTCAAACACACGCAGCAACTTTACTTGGGCTACAAGCAAAGCTGACTCATCCAGCTCTGGATAAGATTTGCTCTCATTGTCTTCGCTCGAAGACATAGGATTTGGGTTGAGCATCACTTCAGTCACTCTGACTTAGTTCACTTGGACCCCACTTAACAGTACGGTGGTTCCTATGACTCAACAAAGAAGAAAATGAAACAAAGAAACCACACAGTCTTCGCGCTCCGTAGTCTTCACACAATGTCTTCTCATGTCATAGCCTTCAATATGAATATCTTCTCATACCACCATTGTCTTCAATGTCTTCATACATTTTTAGGGATCATCTTCGGTAGGTAAACCGAATCAATGAGGGATACAACCTACGTTATCCTGCAATTCTCACAAACACATTAGTCCCTCAACCAAATTTGTCGTCAATACTCCAAAACCAACTAGGGGTGGCACTAGATGCACTTACAATCTCCCCCTTTTTGGTGATTGATGACAAACTGGTTGAAGTTTTCAACGGGGATAATTATGTGAAATTGTAGGGATAGGGAATTTTCTTCATAAGTTGCAAGGGCTCCCCCTGAAGATGTGCATATAAGTATTTTGCTTTTGGAATGCAAATGCACATGGCAGGTTGTACTTGTGGAGATCCACTTCAACTTATGAAGATAATTCATCATGCATGAAATGATATAGCAAGAGAATGACATGCATAATGAAAAATGGACGTCTGCAGAATGGTCTAGGTGCGGAAGTTATCATCGCACATGCGGAATTTATCATCGCATCATAGTAAAGCAAATAGGTAGCAGAAGTAGCAGACGACCATCAAGTTTAGGTGTTACAACTCAAAGAACCAAATGTTTCAAAACGCAAGAGTTGTAAGCAAGATACAAAATATAATGCAACCGCCCATATGAACCCGCTTGAAGACTATCAACTCATACACTTCTCCCCCTTTTGTCAGTAAGGACCAAAAAGGTTTGAAGACATAGAGCGTCTACTCATCATCATGAGTAGGTGAAGCAGCAAGGTTGTCGTCGTTGGTTGGCGGTGCAGACGAACTTGGTGCAGTGTCGATGCGCGCAGTAGTAGGAGGTGGTGAAGTAGCATCATCTTCATCATCGATCACTCTGGCATTTACCGTTGCCGCGGAGGAGGAATATTCAGAGTCTTCAAGAGATGGAGTTCGACGCAGGGTAGCAGTCCGTGGAGGAGTGGAGTCGAACTGGAATCTTTCATTGAAGCCATCGTCTTGAAGATCAGCTTCAACACTAAGCAAGGTCAAACTCTTCGATGATCGCCGGCAGGTTTCATGAGCAACAAAGGCATTCTTGGTGGCAAGGTTGCGAATGCGATTGACATCCACCAAGAGGCTTTGCATCTGTCTCTTGAGCCAGAAATGATGCTTATCCTGTTTCTGATGAAGGGCCACAAGAAGTTCTCAGTCATTGAGAACGCGAGAACGCTTCCGAGGCCTTTGTGCAATGGTGCTTTTAGTGGCTTCAGTGGGCGCTCTATGAGGCAGACGAGTGTTACCAGCCCGTGGATAGATTCGTGTTGCTGCTTGAACACCTTCAATAGGCTGAGTGAAGCTTTGGTGCTCAATATTCTGAAGACAAAGCGGCGTCTTGGCAGGGTCAGAGTATATAGCATCAACCGACATATCAACCTCTGGCAGAAAGATTATACGATTGCGAGCAGAGGGCTGATAATTGACAGATGAGTGTCGATTGATGAGGCGCATAACCCATGGAGCATAAAACTTCAGACCAAATAGGTCAGAGCCGGAAGCAGCAAGTTGCCTGATGAAGAATTCCTGAGTGTTGAAGCTGATGCCATTGAGAATGTAGAAGACCAAAGTCTTCATAGCTCCTTCTAGCTTGGCCGCTGATGAGTGTCCTTTGACTGGCCATAGAGTTCGTCTGATGATATGATATATGGTGCGAGTCAGAAACTCAAGGTCTTCAACAAAGAACTGTGTGGGATACTCAGCGTCAGACGGCAAAGGCTTCATCATGCTCAACATCTGGCTCATATTGGGTTCTAGCTTATGAAAGATGCTCTCCACAGCATTGCGGTGTAGCTGACAGTTAGGTTCATATAGTTCTCCAGGAGTGGCTAGCCCTGTAAGCTCAATGATATCCATAGCTTTGGCTTCATGATGAACATTTCCAGTCATCCACTCGAGAGCCCATGTCTTGATGTCTCTGCAGTAGCCGCGAATGTGCAGAGTGGCATAGAATTGAAGCAATAGCTCTTCATTCCAATGTTCTTTGTCTGTCACAAAGTGGAGCAGACCAGCATCACGAAAGCAGTCAAGTGCTTCTTCTAAGCACGGCAGTCCAGCAATAGCTTCAGTGTCAAGGCGCATATGGGGGAAAATGCGCCCTTGATCATATAGCACGCATGAGTAATAGCTTCTCTGCTGATAGCTCCAGAACCAATCTGATGATATCCTTGGCTTGGAGTAGGGGTTCTTGGCGCTGTCAAAGAAGGTATTGTGGCTTTTGAAGCCATTAGCATTGAAGGACCCTTGTGAGTTGGCAGTACCTGGAAACCTTGGCAGCCTGGGCTTTGGCTTCTGGACCTAAGGCCTATGCTCAACATGATAGTCAAATTGCGGGCCTGAGGCAGCAGGCGGAGGCACCAGAATAGGCCATCGGACAGTGGTAAGCTGACCATGACTGTATGCTTGCTCAATTGTGTGAGGCCTTGGTGGCGGAATAGGAGCAGGGGCAACAGTTGAAGCATCAAGCTGCACGACAGGTGCTTCAGGAGTAGTTGTCATATGAGCTTTAGGTGCAACATTCTCATTGGCTTTAGGTGCAGCATCCTCATTAGCTTCAGGTGCAGGGGCCTCATAATCTTCAGGCACAGTGGCCTCATTGGTTTCAGGCACACTGGTTGATGCAGGCTCCACATTAGCGTCAGCCATGACTACGTCACTGGCTTCATTGGCGTTGATGGTGGCAGCCTCAACATTGGCAACCTCCTCTTGACGAGCAGGAGGGTCGGGCACAGGCACATTCAAATCATGAACTGCTTCTTCCTCAATTGCTGGGGGTGTAGGTACACGTACTTCTTCTTCATTTTCTTTGGCTGATACAACCGGAATGTCTTCAGCAGCATGTGCTTCAGACTCAGAGACATTCACAGTGGGAGTAGGTTCAGAAAATACTTGCCGTGCAACAGGTGAACGTTGCACTTCTCCTTCTGGAACGCTCGACAGAGGGACTTCAGGCCGTTGTCCTGTGCGAAGCCTGCAAAGAGATAGCTTCACCTTAGGAGATGGAGTTGGCTGAGCCTGAAAGTCTTCATCCTCTTCTTGCACGTTGGGGGTAGCTTGTTGTTGTTGTTGGGGAGTACCGGGGGAGTCTTGGAGTTGTGGGTGATCAGCCCACGATGCATCCTGAGCAATTGGCTTCAATGGACGACCAATGTTGATGAGTTCGCTGTTCGTATGAACAGGTGATGATACCACTTCATGTTCGATCTGAGGAAGAACTTCATCATCAGCTACATTGTCATCATGACAAATGTCTTCAGCAGCGGTGGGTTCAGCTGCTGGAATATCTTCAGCCACATGAGCCTCTGCGGGAGCAGGCTCATGGACTACCATTCGTCGTTCTTGATGTTCTGACGCTGGGCGAACCACGGAAATGGGTTCAACAACTAAGGGCTCTGTGGAAGCAGCCCTAGTCCTCTTGGTCTTGCGCTTCTTCTTGGAGGGAGCGGCATCAGAGGCTTCAGTGTTCTTTCTCTTTCTGGTGTCAGCCTCGGCAGCCCTCGTCTTCTTCTGTTCTGAAGTGATTGTGGAGACCTTTGGCTTCGAGCCTGTCATGCTGCTTGGGAAGATAATGCGAGGGGCTTCTTGGCTTGAAGGCTCAGGCTGTTCAGCAGGGTGCTTCTTCTTCTTCTTTGCAGCCATCCTGGGGTCAATGCCAGGACGGCCAAGCAACTTGGGCTTCTCAGCCTCATTGTAGGCAAGCACACACTTATCAGCCAAAATCTTCATGCGCTCTCGAGAGCCTTGAGCTTCTTGGCATTTCTTGAGAAAAGCTTCTTTAAGCTCATGCAGCATGACCTTGAAGTTTTTGACGTCTTGAACACTTAGCTTGGCCACATGCTTCTTGAATTGAGCCTTCTCATAGTCAATCTTGTTCTTGAGCTCAACGATGCGCTAAACGAGAGCTAGCTCAGAGGCCATGGCGCCATTGAAGGCGACACTGAGGCCAATGGGAAGGTGTATATCTTCAAAGCTGACATTGGGGGTGTCGAACCACTCATCAATGAAATTGTGGATGATGGCCACATCAAAGAGAGGCAAGTTGCTGAAGATTTCTGCTTCTTCTTTTCTTTTGATCAGCTGCTCAAGAGCATCATCAGCAAGATCTTCATCACTTGATATATCAATAGGTTCTTCATGTAGAATTGCACCAGGAGTCAAGGCTCTTTGATCAGATGGTCTGACTAGTTGCTTCTTCTTATCCGTTCTCTTGGAGACACGGGATTGATCTTCAGACTGCACACTGGCTTAAGGAGGTGTAGTGGCCAGTGGCTTCGCACGCAAAGTCTTCGGAGGTGCAGCTGAGGTTGAAGCCTTTGACTTCTTTTGCTTCTGCGGCTTTGGAGGAGGAGCAGGGGCTTCATCAGAGTCAGCACCATTGTCAGAATGATCTACTCTGGCACCTTGGACCATGATGTAAGTGATGAGGCCATCAAGGTTGGATAAGGGGCCGATCTCATTGGGATTAGCTTCACGGGAGCCGTCATTACGGGGAGCAGAGGGACCTAGGTTGAAGTCCAAGCCCAAGGACTTCTTGTTCTTCTTGGCCGAAGCCACAGCAAACTGGTAGTTGCGCTTGAAGAGAGAGTTGTCACGACACCATAGTAGTGAGGTGGGATCTGCGTTCTCAGGCTGTGGGCCATGGACCATGCAAGGATAGAAGCCTTGGTCAATGGCTTCAGCTCTAGTCTTGGGATGAAGGCCTCGATAGAGAATATCTCCCCAAGGTCTCTTGATGGCATTCTTCTCTGCATATTCCTTCGTCACAAACTTGTATTTGAACCACTCCTCAGCCCAATAGCGACGAATCCATTGGATTCGCGTCTTTCTTTGATGATAGTTCTCTTCAGGATCTGTCCTGTATAGTTCTGCTAAATCATCAGGCAGATCTTTGGATGTTCCTTCTGTGCGCTGTCTGCCACCCTTCCTTACTGATTTTTCTGCAGCCATGAACTTCAAACTGAATGGCTTCAATGCGTTCAAAGGCTTTAGAGATTTACGCTTGCTGGTCAAGCAGGAACTGGCTTCAGGAGAATTTATATGATGCTGTAAGTATTCTGCAAACGAATGCAGACTATGAGAACCAAGGGATTCTCCCACGGACATGTACCTATGACAGCACTAGAGATGCGAGGGAAGGGGAAGAGGTCATATGCATTCTCAGAAGATTTTGAAGATAAATCAGTTGGAAGACATTGACCTCATGATGTGAAGACATTCACTTATATAGGTGAGTTGGTTCCAGATTTGTACCAATCCATGAATAAGTACAAGTGAGGAATCAAACTAGACAGGAAATTTAAGTGAATCAACTAGGCAGTATGAGATGCAGGCAGAATAGATCTAACTTGAACAGACAGAAACAACTTTCGGTAAACAGGATGAATCTTGAAGATCAAAAAGGTGGTAAAAATAGAGTGATAATTACCGCATGAAGAACTGCTAGATGGAAGAATAGGAGACCGAGCAGTTCAACCCACCGTGCCCTAACTTGGCGACGGAGGACACCTACGGCGATGGCGGAGATGACGATGTCCGCGGCCGGCGTGAGGACGGTGTCGGTGAAGTCGCGGCAGCTAAGCGCTTCATCACCGGCGTCGTCGCGAGCTAGCGGTGGCGCTAGGGTTTTGACGGAGGTGGAGAGGTGGAAGAAGGATTTCTTTACCGCAGGGGACAAGTATTTATAAGTAGGTGAGAGACACAACGCAATTACGCTGGTGCCCCTGGCGGTTCACATCTGAGGGGCACGTGGCAAGCATGCAACATACCCAGAGTTGTCCCACGTTCCCACGCCCGCTAGGCATGTCGGAGAGTTGTTCCGGCTTCTCCGGATTTCAACAATAAAGATAAGACATTTAAATCAGATTTAATGTTTGTCTCTTTGCCTTCTGCTGACTAGGACGCAAAGAAGACATTCGACAGTTTCAACAGAATGCATATGATTTGGACAGATAGAGTTTAAGATAGGAAGCATAGAGAGGTTAGGGTCCGATCACATTCACTTAGTTCAAAAGATCCAATCTTGAAGACATAGCTATAAGTGAATGCTGTAGAGGACAGAACACTAGTGTATATATATATATATATATATATATATATATATATATATATATATATATATATATATATATATATCAGAAAGCAATCAAATCATGAAGACAAATTGAAACTGAAGACAAACCAAATGCGAAGTCATTGCAATACAACGCCATGAGTGAAACACTTCAAACATAGAAAGTTGGTGGTGGCGTAACCCACCGTATAGGAAGTATTAGACCCAGACACGGCGCACAATTACCGTGGCGCTCCGAAGTCAAATTCCATGTTAATGTATTCATACTCAGAGTGTAAATCTTCATTGATTGAAGATATACATTACTTTGTGTGTTGCACATCTAAGTCATCAACATGCATAAGTGTTAGGATGTGTGCCTGATCACAGGACATTAGAGGATTCTAAGATATTTAGCTCACACTGTAACTTGCAAAACCTTTTCTCATCCAAGGGCTTTGTGAAGATATCTGCCAGTTGCTCTTCAGTGTTGACGTGAATGATATCAATATCTTTCTTCATAACATGATCTCTGAGAAAGTGATGACGAATTTCAATGTGCTTTGTCTTCGAGTGTTGGACTGGATTATTGGCTATTTTGATGGCACTTTCGTTGTCGCAGAAGAGAGGTACTTGTTTCAGATTGATGCCATAGTCCTTGAGAGTTTGCTTCATCCATAGAAGCTGAGCACAACAGGATCCAGCAGCAATGTATTCAGATTCAGCAGTTGAGAGTGATACACAGTTCTGCTTCTTCGAAGACCAACAGACAAGTGATCGACTAAGAAAATGACATGTGCCTGATGTAGACTTGCGATCCACCTTGTAACCAGCATAATCAGCATCCGAGAATCCAACCAAATCAAATTTTGAGCCCTCGGGATACCATAATTCGAGTGTTGGGGTGTAAGACAAATATCGAAGAATTCGCTTCACAGCTAAGTGATGCGATTCCTTTGGTGCCGCTTGGAATCAAGCACAACATGCAAACACTAAGCATAATATCTGGCCTAGATGCACATAAATAAAGCAAAGAACCAATCATGGAGCGGTATACCTTTTGATCGAACTCTTTACCATTGTCGTCGGGACCAAGATGGTGTTTGGCTGGCATTGGCGTCGTGTAGCCTTTGCAGTCTTGCATTCCAAACTTCTTCAGACAATCTTTGAGGTATTTTTCTTGAGATATGAAGATGCCATTCCTTTGCTGACGAATTTGAAGACCAAGGAAGAACTTCAGCTCACCCATCATGGACATTTGATATTGCTCTTGCATCATGTACCCAAACTCATTACTATACTTCTGGTTGGTGCATCCGAAGATTATGTCATCCACATATATTTGGCACACAAACAGTTCACCATCATATGTCTTCGTGAAGAGAGTGGGATCGAGGGATCCAGGTTTGAAGCCTTTGCTCTTCAGGAAGTCTTTGATTGTATCATACCAGGCACGAGGAGCTTGTTTGAGGCCATACAGTGCTTTGTTTAGCTTGTAGACCATATCAGGATGTTTTGGATCTTCAAAGCCAGGTGGTTGTGCAACATATACTTCTTCTTCAATCTTGCCATTGGGAAATGCACTCTTTACATCCATTTGATATAGCAAGATATTGTGATGATTAGCATAGGCTAGCAATATGCGAATAGCTTCAAGTCTAGCAACAGGAGCAAATGTTTCATCAAAGTCAATTCCTTAAACTTGAGTGTATCCTTGAGCCACAAGACGTGCTTTGTTTCTGACGACTTGACCATGCTCATCTTGCTTGTTTTGATATATCCATTTTGTTCCAATAATGTTATGCTTGTGAGGATCAGGTTGCTTGACAAGTTCCCAGACATTATTCAGCTTGAACTGTTGAAGTTCTTCTTGCATGGCTTGAATCCATTCTGGTTCCATAAAAGCTTCATCAACTTTCTTGGGTTCTGATATAGACACAAATGAAAAATGCCCACAGAAGTTTGCTAGCTGTGTTGCTCTTGATCGAGTGAGCGGACCAGGTGCATTGATGCTGTCAATTATGTTCTCTATTTGAACTTCATTTGCAACACGAGGATGAACAGGACGAAGATTTTGCTCTGGCTGATCATTATCATCATTGGGAGGATTGTCTTCGGTCTGAGCATTTTCTTCATGTTGATTTGGTGCAGAGATGATAAGTTCCTCTTCAGGTTGTGCCTCAGAGGGCATGATTTCACCAGTTCCCATCAGCTTGATTACCTCGTTTGAAGGAGCTTCATCCAGTGTACTTGGCAGAATCTCTCTTTGTGAACCATTGGCTTCATCAAATTTCACATCCACAGTTTCAACGATTTTGTAGAGATAAAGGTTGAAGACTCTATAGGAGTGTGAATCCTTTCCATAGCCAAGCATGAAGCCTTCGTGAGCCTTAGGTGCAAATTTTGACTTGTGATGGGGATCCTTTATCCAGCATCTTGCTCCAAATACTCTGAAGTAACTGACGTTTGGCTTCTTGCCAGTAAGCAGCTCATATGATGTTTTGTTCAGAAGCTTATGGATGCACACACGGTTGATGATGTGACATGCTGTATCAATAGCTTCAGGCCAAAACTTTCTTAGTGTCTTATACTCATCTAGCATTGCTCGAGCCATCTCAATGAGGGTTCTGTTTTTGCGCTCAACAATGCCGTTTTGCTGATGTGTACGGAGCAAAGAACTCATGAGTGATTCCCATTGTATCCAGATACAGATCAAGTCCAGTGTTCTTGAATTCAGTGCCATTGTCACTTCTGATGTGCTTGATCTTCACACCATAATTGTTCATTGCTCGAGTTGCAAAGCGCCTGAAGACATCTTGCACTTCAGTCTTGTAAAGAATTATATGAACCCATGTGTATCTTGAGTAGTCATCAACAATGACGAAGCCATAGAGACAGGCAGTTGTTGTGAGGGTGGAGTAGTGAGTAGGTCCAAATAAGTCCATGTGTAACAGCTCGAAGGGTTGAGATGTTGTCATGATTGTCTTCGAGGGGTGCTTTGCCCTTGTCATCTTTCCAACTTCACAGGCACCACACAGATGATCCTTCTTGAACTTGACATCCTCGATGCCAATGACATGCTTCTTCTTGACAAGTGAGTGTAAGTTTCTCATGCCAGCATGTCCCAGCCTTCGATGCCAGAGCCAGCATTCTGAAGCTTTTGTGAGAAGACATACGGCAAGCTGTGGACCTGCTGAGAAATCTACCATGTATAGATCATCTTCTCGATACCCTTCAAAGACTAGAGATTTGTCAGATTCCATTAGTACAAGGCAACGATATTTGCCAAATATCACAATCATGTTCAAGTCACAAAGCATTGAGACAGACATTAAGTTGAAACCAAGGGATTCAACAAGCATCACTTTATCCATGTGTTGATCCTTTGAGATTGCAACTCTACCTAGACCCAATACCCTGCTTTTACCAGTGTCAGCAAATGTAATGTGACTCTTGTCGGATGGACGTAAGGTTGAGTCCATGAGAAGACTTCGATCACCAGTCATATGATTTGTGCATCCACTGTCCATAATCCATTCTGAAGCTTTTGGTGATGTACCCTACAGTGCAGTTAGGAGGATAGGCTTCACAAGAGTGTTGTGAAGCATAAGCATTTGACACATATAGGGACAGTCACATCTTATATCAAAGTTAGGACATAGTATGACTGATAAGAAATTCAGATGTGAAGCATATAGAATGACATTTCATCATGCGTCCTCAACGAGTTTTAGGTCCCCAGCAATAGTATCGGACGCCATTGATTGCTGGCTGGAGACCGTTTTCTGCAAAAGAGAGTTAGTTCTTCTTTGCCACCCACATCTTCAGTGGGGGCTTAGAAGCAATGAGTCTAAGTGCAGCATCTAAGAATTTTGGCTTTGAAGCCCTAGCAAATAGCCTTGCAGGAGATGAATGGTACTCATAAGAATAAGCAGAAAAGTTCTTAGTCCTATGAACATAGCGGTTCGAAGATACAGGCTCATATTCATAAGTCTGAGCATGATTTCCCTGCAAAACATTGGCGTTAGGGTGACTTGTGTGAATCCTGTATCTGTATGAAGCCTTTGGGCCACATGAAGCCATAGGTCTGGGGTTTGTCTTCTTCCTTGGTGGTGTCATGATGACATTCACAGGAAGATTCTCAATGTACTACTTGGGTACCCAGAACTTCTTCATAGGTGGTCCATTCCTGCAGTTAGTACAATGTACCTGGCAAACACTTCACCATTCTGATTTTTGAACAGCTTATAGTTTGCATCAAAGGATTCATCAATGATAATATGATTAGCACAGGTAAAGCCAGATGAGGTGGATGGATCTACTGAAGGTTCCTTTGCAGCAACCCATGTGGCTTTGGGGTACTGCTCAGGCTTCCAGAACGAGCCGTCGACATTCATTTTCCTTTCGAACCCAACACCCTCTTTCCTAGGGTTTCGGTTCAGAATCTCCTTTTTGAGGACATCGCAGAGAGTCTGATGTCCCTTCAAACTTTTGTACATCCCTGTTTCAAGCAATGTCTTCAACATAGCATTTTCATTAGCAACAGCAGTGGTATCCTCCGCAGAGGGGTTAGTGACCACATCAGTAGGTGAAGACAATGAAACAGTAGCAGCAGTGGAACATTCAGCAACAGATGTAGCATTATCATGCTCAATGCATTTTAGACATGGTGGTTCAAATCCTTCCTGAGCGGAACTGATCTGTTGGGCGCAAAGTGAATCTCGCTCCTTCTGAAGATCTTCATAATCCACTCTTATCTTTTCAAGGTCTAGCTTTCTTTGAAGACATTCAGAAGACAGCTTCTCATGATCAGATAAGAGAGCATTATGTTGATCTTGAAGGGCGTCAAACTTAGCATGAAGTCTCTGAAGACTATCAGCCAACGCTTTTGACTGATCCATTTCTTCACCCAACATATCATCGCTCTTACTAAGCATGTCTTGAACCTTTTCCAAGATTCTTTGTTGTTTAGTGGCAAGGGAAGCAAGCTTGTCATAACTGGGGCCAAATTCATCACCTGAGTCATCATCACTAGATTCAGAGAGATAGCATTCAGTTACCTTATCACCCCGTGCCATGTGGCACGATGAGGATGATGATGATTCAGGTGCAAAGGTCATTTCCTTGAGAGATTCCTTGTAGTCCTCAAACCGCGGATCATGACGAGTGCGATGACCTTCGTATACATCAGAAAGCCGGTCCCAGATTAGCTTCGCGTGATTGAGGTGCATAACATTCCTAAACTGATTTCAAGACAAATGATAGCAGATGACGTCCTTCGCTGTGAGGTTCAATAGAGTATACTTGCGAATGTCATCAGCCTCTGCCATCTTGCATAGATCAGTGAGTCCAATCTCAATGATGGTCCACAGTTCGCTATCCATGGACAAGAGTAGCTTCTTCATCATGGCCTTCCATCGGGGATACTCATGACCGTCAAAGGTGGGACACGATATGTTCCTCAATCCTGCAGTCGACATAGCTTAAACTCCAGGTGGTTAAACCGAATCACACATAACAAGGGAGTACCTTGCTCTGATACCAATTGAAAGTGCTAGTATCGACTAGAGGGGGGGGGGGTTGAATAGGCAATTTTTATGAAAGTCTTCAAAACTTGGAAGTTTCGAAGACAAACAACAGAAACAACCTAATTGATATGCAGCGGAAGATAAACTACCCTAAACAAGCCATAGTCAAGTATGTAATTATGTGAAAGTACAGGACTAATAGCAGTTAGGTAGTAAGGATCAAGATGGAAGATAGTGTGAAGCCAATCAACAATAGTAGTCAAGAAATGAAGTCAAATAGATACACAGATAGGCAATGACTTCACGAAGACAAACTAAAGTAAGGATGGGAAGGGATAGAACCACTTGCTTGTTGGAGACACAGGATTTGTTGGACCAGTTCCAGTTGCTCTGACAACTATACGTCTGGTTAGGGAGGCTGAGATTTAACTCAGAAGACCGTGTCTTCACCTTATTCCCCTTGAGCTAAGGACACCCAGTCCTCACCCAATCACTCTGGTAAGTCTTCAAGGGAGACTTCCAAACCTTCACAGACTTCGTTCACCGGCAATCCACAATGATTCTTGGATGCTCAGAATGCGACGCCTAACCGGCTGGAGGATTCACAGTCCTCAAGTGTAATAAGTCTTCAGGTCACATAGACAGAAAGACTTGAGTGATGCCTAACACTCTTTGGCTCTGGGTGTTTGGGCTTTGTCCTCGCAAGGATTTCTCTCTCTCAAATGCTTCGAGGTGGGTTGCTCTCAAACGACAAAAGCCGTGCACAAACTCTGAGCAGCCACCAATTTATGGTGTAGGGGGTGGGCTATTTATAGCCACTAGGCAACCCGACCTGATTTGTCCAAAATGACCCTGGGTCACTAAGGAACTGACACGTGTTCCAACGGTCAGATTTCAAACACATGCGGCAACTTTACTTAGGCTACAAGCAAAGCTGACTCATCCAGCTCTGGATAAGATTTGCTCTCATTGTCTTCGCTCGAAGACATAGGATTTGGGTTGAGCATCACTTCAGTCACTCTGACTTAGTTCACTTGGACCCCACTTAACAGTACGGTGGTTCCTATGACTCAACAAAGAAGAAAATGAAACAACGAAACCACACAGTCTTCGCGCTCCATAGTCTTCACACAATGTCTTCTCATGTCATAGTCTTCAATATGAATATCTTCTCATACCACCATTGTCTTCAATGTCTTCATACATTTTTAGGGATCATCTTCGGTAGGTAAACCGAATCAATGAGGGACACAACCTGCGTTATCCTGCAATTCTCACAAACGCATTAGTCCCTCAACCAACTTTGTCGTCAATACTCCAAAACCAACTAGGGGTGGCACTAGATGCACTTACATAAACGACAAGGCGATGGTGATGTTCACCAATGACTTGTCCTCCTGGAAAGTTCGGGTGAAAAAATCGATTGCGAAGAATGAACCGTGGTCCAAGATTCATGCTGATAATCCGACAATAAAGGTAGAGGATTTTGCAAAATTCAAGGAGAATTGCGGTAAAGAAGTAGTCAAGGCAAGGTCAGAGAAAATGAAGGCACTCCAGCCCAGGAACACACCTCCCCACCGCCTCGGAAGCCGTGGTTACGAGGGGAAGAGGCGCATATGGGCCAAGGAGGACGCCGAACGTGAAAGTCTCGGAATCCCAGACCCCTTGGCGGAGTTCATCGACCCGCTAAAGCATGACTACATGAGGGCCCGGTACAAGTGGGACAAAGTCAGAAAGATCTTTTACACGGACCCGAACATGAGGGAGTTCATGAGACTTCTGGTAATTGTTATATTACCACATTATCATATTAGCTTCCAATCAATTCGACTGCGAGTTTTGTCACATTAGTAAACCATCCACGTTCCTTTTGCAGAAAGAGCAGCACCAAAAGGCAGTCGAGAGCGACGAGTCATCACAGTCGTCGACGAGGCCCAAGTGGGACACCCTGATACGTGTCCAACATATCTACTTTTCCAAACACTTTTGCCCTTATTTTGAACTCTAACTTGCATGATTTGAATAAAACTAACCCGGACTGACGTTGTTTTCAGCAGAACTGCCATGATGTTGTTTTATGTGTAGAAAAGAAAAGTTCTCGGAATGTCCTGAAAATCCACGGAGGCACTTTTTGGAAAATATAAAAATACTGGCGAAAGAATCAAGACCAGGGGGCCCACACCCTGTCCACGAGGGTGGGGGGCGCGCGCCCCTCCCCCCTGGGCGCGCTCCCTGTCTCGTGGCCCCCTGGACCTCCATTGACTTCAACTCCAACTCCATATATTCATGTTCAGGGAGTAAAAAATCAGAGAGAAAGTTTCATCGCGTTTTACGATACGGAGCCGCCGCCAAGCCCTAATCTCTCTCGGGAGGGCTGATCTGGAGTCCGTTCGGGGCTCCGGAGAGGGGGATTCGTCGCCGTCGTCATCATCAACCATCCTCCATCACCAATTTCATGATGCTCACCGCCGTGCGTGAGTAATTCCATCGTAGGCTTGCTGGACGGTGATGGGTTGGATGAGATTTATCATGTAATCAAGTTAGTTTTGTTAGGGTTTGATTCCTAGTATCCACTATGTTCTGAGATTATTGTTGCTATGACTTTGCTATGCTTAATGCTTGTCACTAGGGCCCGAGTGCCATGATTTCAGATCTGAACCTATTATGTTTTCATGAATATATGTGTGTTCTTGATCCTATCTTGCAAGTCTATAGTCACCTATTATGTGTTATGATCCGACAACCCCGAAGTGACAATAATCGGGATATTTCTCGGTGATGACCATAGTTTGAGGAGTTCATGTATTCACTATGTGCTAATGCTTTGTTCCGGTTCTCTATTAAAAGGAGGCCTTAATATCCCTTAGTTTCCGCTAGGACCCCGCTGCCACGGGAGGGTAGGACAAAAGATGTCATGCAAGTTCTTTTCCATAAGCATGTATGACTATTTACGGAATACATGCCTACATTACATTGATGAACTGGAGCTAGTTCGGTGTCACCCTATGTTATAACTATTACATGAGGAATCGCATCCGGCATAATTATCCATCACTGATCCATTGCCTATGAGCTTTTAATATATTGTTCTTCTCTTATTTACTTTTCCGTTGCTACTGTTACAACTACTACAAAACCCAAAAACACTACTTTTGCTACCGTTGCCTTTGTTATCATACTACTTTGCTGGAGTTACTAAGTTATCCAGGTGTGGTTGAATTGACAACTCAACCGCTAATACTCAAGAATATTCTTTGGCTCCCCTTGTGTCGAATCAATAAATTTGGGTTGAATACTTTACCCTCGAAAGCTATTGCGATCCCCTACACTTGTGGGTTATCACACCCCATTCAACCGGGCCCTGAACATACTGAAAAAGGTCCCGATCAAGCCGCCGTCCTATGGACGTGTGCACGGCATCGGATATGGTGCCTCGTGGAAGACGTGCTACCCCGAGGAGCCAAAGGAAAGAAGGAAGAGACGGTTGGTCTTCACTCAGTAGAGCATCGACGAGAAGGTCATGATTGCGGTCAATAATACCAAAGATGAGACTAAAGAAGAGTTGCTCGGGGTAGTCAGTGGGTTGGTCACTGACGCGGTGGCCAGTTTGATTCCAGCAATTTTCGATTGGTCGAAGAGCAATCCAAATGCACGGTCGAAGGACTTTCCCCTTCCCAGGTTTGTCGGGAGCAATTCGGCGAACACCACAGAACCAACACCTGCCCAAGCAACCGCAAAAGGTCCCGTTCCTGTTCATAGCAGCCCGACCTCCATCTCTGGCATGCTCGGCGGGCCTTTGTCGTTGGTTGAGCTCGACGCCCTCACCGTAATTACGCGTCATACCCTTTTCACCAGCATGTCTATAGTCTTTCGTTTCAGTTGCCTTTCAGATATTTGACGTCACAGACATGTCTCCTTCATGGGCTGACGACACCCCGTGCACCCTACTCTACGACATCAAGGGCCAGAAGGTAGTTGTGGGAAAGGCAACGATCGTGAAGCCGAAGGACCACATGTTCCACAACCAAGAGATGCCTGATGGCGTCTTCAAGGTTAACGTGGCCAGTGTCTTAGCGGGCTTCGAGGATTTGCCTCCACCGCTACCAGTCGATGATGACAGTGAGACCCCTAAGATGATTGGCGCATGCAAGAGCTGGTTCTTGCCTTGGCCTAGGTCTCTTCTTTGTCTCGAGGTGCCCAGTGTCACTCCAACGCCACCTTCTCAAGAAGGTATGAACACCACCCACCTACCAAATTACCTGCACTTGTCGTGGCAGGTGGTAGCATACCACGCGAGGGAGAGACTCCATTAGTGCCAGATCATGTCTCCCACGCTACCGAAGAAGCAAATGCTGATGATGACATGGAGGATGATGATGATGACCCAGACAAGTATTTCAATACCGTCGATGATGATGGAGGATTGATGGCTCAGGACGATGAAGACTCAGGCTATGAGCGTGGAGATGATGACTTGATGCTGCCTGATTTGCCAGAGCCGGAACGTCCTAAGGTGGAATGCAAAAAGTCTCTCTTCAAGCGATCCTCACAGGAGACGCCTTCAGATGCCGCCTCTACCCAGCAAACCCCCCGAGGCCCGTCCACTGATTAGCCTGACGACACGGGTGGTGGTGGTTAGGGAAGGTATGGTGGGATCACTGCCACCACCCGCCAAGAAGCAAAGGAAGAGACCGCCCAGGAAAGGCCCTAAAGGCGCCATAGGTGCTTCAAGCAGCCAGCCACCTCTGAAGCCCCGGGTGGTAGACATAATACCTGTCGAAGGTAAGACATGTTTCCATGTCGCCGGCGAGCCGATCCTACCTGCCAAAGCGCTAGATCACATCTGAACAATGATCTAAAGAGACTCCATGAAGATGTGTTGGCCATAGAGAAAAGCCTTCTGATCGCGAAAGAACCAGGATACTCGCTTTACGCAGCTCAGGTGCCGGGTGGGAAGTTGTACGTCGAGACCTGGACCGCGAATCAGTTCATCCTACGATTTGACTACATCTACGACATGTTCCACATGACCAAGTTGGATTTCCAGTTCATCCGCATGTATGCGTTGTATCTCAACTAGTTCATCAAGATCGAGAACATAAAATATATCTACATCGCAGACCCGTACTATATGCACGAAAGCTTCTTGGCAGTTTGCAAAGAGCATCGTGACTATGCAAGAAAGTACGTCAGTGAATTCATGATCGCTAATAAGGACAAGGAAGCGATTCTCCTGCCTTATCATTCCTAGTAAGTCATCCGCGCATATCCTTTCGTACATGTTAATCATTCCTTTGCAAGCATGGAGGCTAATTTGAGGTGTACTTAATTTGCGCAGCGGGGGCGGCGCCGTCCTCATCGTTCTGTACCCGGAATACTCCCATGCTATGTACTTGGACTCATTGAAGAACCTCAAGAAAAAGGATTACACGCACGTAAAGAGTGTTCTTGATAGTGCCCTGTTAACCTTCAGCCTATCTGGTGGATATATCAAGGTGAAAAGGCACAGGAAGAACGGGCTGGTTTTCTGCCATAAGACCGACTTCTATAGCATCCAGCAACCGCACACTAGTAGGGCTGATGGATTCTACCTCATGCATCACTTGATGGAGTACAGAAGGGATAATCAACGCCTTCACATGTCAGCTACTACCGAAGATGTCGAGATTGTCAGCTGGGCCACAAGCATAGGAAAGACACCGGATCATCGAATCCGAGCTGAGTTTTATCATGTATAGTGTGAACTTGCCCAAGTGATCATGAAGCAAGTCCTCGAACCAACGGGGATGTTCTACCATGGGCCAATCACGCGGGATGATGTCCGAGCACTGCTAGCCGCTCAGCGTCTGGACCTGAAGCATTTCATGAAGCTCGGGGTGCTTCCTCCCTGAATATGAAGATTGGAACGCCGACATGGAGGACTGATTGTCAATGACAATGTGTCACTACTGTCTTTCTATGGCAAAACTTTGAAATTATGCACGGCGAAACTATGTGATGTAACTAAACCGTGGTCCTGAACTAGCGTAGATCACTCTAGTTAATTAGTTTGGGTATGAGGGACTTCTTCATTTATGTTTACTATTGGTTGCTTTTATTTTGCTAATCATGCCTCTTTGTTTTCTTAAGTACATTATGTTGCATACTATCGTTCAATTCATCAACTCACGATACAGGTACATAGATCAGAGATGGCGAAGGACTACTACGCCGTGTACGTTGGGAGGGTTCCAGGAGTCTACGACCACTGGCCAGCCGCTCAGGCCCAGGTGCACAAGTACCCGGGTGCTAACCACAGAGGGTTCGACACCAGAGCCGAAGCGGAAAGTAGTTACTTGAGGTGGACACTCCAGCATGAGCAGGGGCAGGACCGCCGGTACTACATAGTCGCGCTCTTGCTCATGTTGGTCGCTCTTCTCTTCTACATCATGGTTTAGATAGAGATGATGAAAGTTGTGTGTGTGTGCCATGACCATGCATTTGCACTTATTCGAGACATGACATGATTCACTTGTGTATCACTATTTTCAAGATGTGATTATATTTGTGTTGAATGATGATGATGATGGTATGACGAGACTACTGTATGTCTATGATATGTGAGAATAGTGTATGTTTAGCATGATGTGATGAAACTATTGTATAGAGCATGTATAAATACATCACAAATACATAGAGGGGTGCAAATCTGTGAAAGCAGCAATATTAGCAGTAGCGCTGGAAAATACTTACCAGTAGCGCTGGCTTAGCAGCAGCGCGTCATCCGAACAAGCGCTATAGATAGTTATCAGTAGCGCTGGTCCGGAAAGCGCTACTGCTAACAATACTTACCAGTAGCGCTGCCCATACCAGCGCTACTACCAAGGTTTAGCTGTAGCGCGATAGCAGTAGCGCTGGACCCAGCGCTACTACTATGCATATTTCAAGCGCTACTACTAGGGTTTTCCCTATTAGTGTTATATTACCTTGTTTTCATGCTAATCATTTATTATCCATGTTATAATTGTATTGACCGGAAACTCAAATACATGTGTGGATACATAGACAACAACATGTCCCTAGTAAGTCTCTACCGGACTAGCTCGTTGATCAAAGATGGCTATGGTTTCCTAGTCATAGACATGATTTGTCATTTGATAACGGGATCATATCATTAGGAGAATGATGTGATGGGCAAGACCCAAACTATGAACGTAGCATATGATCGTGTCAAGTTTATTGCTATCATTTTCTGCATGTCAAGTATATGTTCCTATGACCATGAGATCAAACTCAATGACATCGGAGGAGTACCTTGTGTGTACCAAACCTCGCAACGTAACTGGGTGACTATAAAGGTGCTCTACAGGTATCACCGAGGGTGTCTGTTTAGGTTGCATGGATCAGGACTAGGATTTGTCACTCCGTATGATGGAGAGGTATCTCAGGGCCCACTCGGTAATACAACATCACAATAAGCTTGCAAGCAATGTGACTAAAGAGTTAGCCGTATGATCTTGTATTACGGAATGAGTAAAGAGACTTGCCGGTAACGAGATTGAACTAGGCATGGAGATACCGACAATCAAATCTCGGGCAAGTAACATACTGATAGATAAAGGGAACTGCATACGGGATTAGCAGAATCCTTGACATCGAGGTTTGACCGATAAGATCTTCGTACAATATGTGGGAACCAATATGGACATCCAGGTCCCGCTATTGGTTATTGACCGTAGAGGTGTCTCGGTCATGTTTGCATAGTCCGCGAACCCGCAGGGTCTACACACTTAACGTTTGGTGACGATATGAGTATAGTTGAGTTGTTTTGGTGGTAACTGAAAGTTGTTCGGAGTCCCGGATGAGATCTCGGACATGGCGAGGAACTCCGGATCGAATGGTTCGGAGGTGAACATTGATATATAGGATGAAAGGAATCGGAGTCCGATGGTGTTCCGGGGGTACCGAGTTATGACCAGGAGAACCGAAAGGGGTGTTGGGGGCCTCATGGGCCAAGGGAGGGAGGCACACCAGCCCACTAAGGGGGTGTGCGCCCCCTCACCTCAGCTCATGATCACAAGGAGGGTTGGTGTGCCCCATAGGGCTGCCTCCCCTTGCTTGGGGGGCAAGGCACCTAGGGGCCATCCAAAACCCATCTAGGGTTGCCCATTGTGGCCGCCGCCCCCCTAGGGAAACCCTAGGGCACTTCATCCTCCCCCTTTCCCCTATATATAGAGGGAGGGCAGCCGCACCTATCTATGCCATGGCGCTGCCCTTCCTCTCCTTGTAGTCCTCTTCCTCTCCGTAGTGCTTAGCAAAGCTCTGCTGAGATTCCACCACCACCACCACCGCCACCACGCCGTCGTGCTGCCGGAGGACTCGAGTTACTACTTCACCATCGCTCTCTAGATCAAGGAGGCGAAGGCGTCATCAAGCCGTACGTGTGTTGAACGCGGAAGTGCCGTCCGTTCGGCACTTGGATCGGGAGTTCAGGGGACGGTTCGTGATTGGATCGCGAAGACGTTCGACTACATCAACTACGTTTCTTAATGCTTTCGCTTAGCGATCTACAAGGATATGTAGATGAAATCTCTCCTCTCGTAGATGTTCATCTCCTAGATTGTTCTTGGTGAGCATAGGAATTTTTTGTTTCACATGCAACGTTCCCCAACAACTAGCACCACCGGACATGTGGCTTGGACATGGCAGATGATGAGGCAAGGAGGTGGATGGGGTTGGGAGGCGGCGAGGCAGGGAAGGATAGCAAATGATGCGGCAACGATCGGTGATGTCGAAGAGCCAGGAACTAGAGTTAACGCAGATCCGGGACATCAGGGCCAAAGCCACCAAGACACCGACGAGCCGAAGATGCTAGAGAGGACGCAACCTCTGAAATGATTGTGATAGAGCCACAGCAGCAGAGAATGACGACGAACCATGGACGCTGGAGAACGCATGCCCAGGGCAGTCGGGGCTGGAGTCGCACTGGCAAGAGTCCTGCCGCGTAGCCTCATGCGTCCAGCTGCCAAAGGCGACCACAACTAGGGAACCACCATGGAAAACCCACCATAGTCCGGCCCATAGCCATGGTTGCAACTTGGAGGGGGGAAACCACCACTGCGGCGCCATCAAAGGGCGGCCCAAGACAATCAAGGAGCCATGCTACCGAAATCCTAGGAGTTAGTGCGCTCTTCGACGACTACTCCTCTGGTGGCGGCGAGATGAGGAGGAGGGAGGGGGTTGGTGGTGGCGCAATTTAGGTTTCCCCTCATGCCTCCACTAGATAATAACCTATTGACGTCCTGACATTTTGGTATTGCACTTGGTCTTGAACCTGGGACATCACTCGTGTCGTCTACTATGATAGCTTTCTTCTTGATGTCATATTGCAGGCTATCTTTCATCAAGCTTCCCCTTCGCATGGAATTCAAAGTAAGTGAACATTGCTTTACTCTACTCCCCCAAATAAGTACGAAGTGACATTTCTCTTAACCCTTTTGAAAAATGTATAGATCTCTCACCATCTTCTTTGATATAAATGCTATTCTTTCTTTTTCACCCATTTACTTTTTCATGAAATAAGCAAGGTCTCTAACTCTCTATACAAGCCACTCTACTCTTTTCCTCATCTTTTATGCTCATATAACTCTTTTGTTTCACAAATTTGGGCCAGTAAAGTATGCAAGCGTTATCTGAAATGAATGAATGCAAATTGTTTGTAGGTGGCTTTTCAAGCCATCCGTCAAATCCTAGGGCACTTACTTGAAGCCTCAAATTAGAGAAAATAGGGGATATGCAATAGAAATAGCTTTTCTTTCAATAATTTGCCCTAGTTACCATCGACAACTTGGGCTAAGCCATAGGTCAACACATCCTCCGATAGAAATGGAAGTCGTTGGATAATGAGATTTGCATTATCATTTTTTAAACCCTACCATATATTAATTAAATTATAACATTCATTACAAAATTTGCCACGTAGGGCGGAACAATATTAAAAAGAATACCATCAGACCAATTATCAAAACTGAACTATGCAATCTCGTGAGCCACCGTATTGGCCCTTCTGTTAATCTTGACTATCTTTATACCCACCATCAGCTTAGAGATATTCAACGCCTCCTTCTTTAGGTCCACCAGAGTTGATCTGTCAGCACACTCTTTTCCAAACACAGAAGCCATAAAAGAACAATCAGTTTCAACAATGATGGGCTTGTCAAGAGTGATACCAATATACATGCCATAGAGGGTCGATCTTAGTTCCGCTTCCTCAACGCAATGACAAGCTCTCATGTAACCCCAAGAGGAGATGATAACTTGTCCATAATGGCTCTAATGACCACCCCCATGCTAGCAACTTTGATGGCCTCCACAAAACTTGGTCGACATTAATCTTGAAAAACCCCAAGGTGGGAGGCTTCCAGGAGATAACATTCCTCTCCATATTAGTGGTTACCTGGAGTTCTTACACCACTTGCTACCTTTGTTGCACACCGTCACCTGTATGTTTGCATGACAAGACGAGAAAGTTTGAACAAAGCTCACCGAGGCCGCGATGGATTCCTTCCCCTTACCAAAAATCAAATCATTCCTCAAGTGCCAAGCTCTGCAGAACATGAATATAGTTTGATCACGCATATGCAAATTTAATTGATCCAATAAAATAAGAAACCAGTCTGGCCCAGAATATTTGAGAATTTTTTTGGCTGGTAAATTCCACACTTCCTTCAAAGCCATACAAAATGCACGAGTCTTGGGACAATTTACCAACGCGTGAAAAATACATTCATCTTCAATACCATTGATTGAGCACGTACTTAGAATAGTTTGATGGTATTTTACCCTGTTAACTTGAATCACCAAACTATTAGAAGCAGCCTCCAAGCAAAGATCCTAATTTTCGGGGGGACATTCGCCTTCCAAATTATGTTCCAGAGCCTCCGTTCCCCATTCATGGCACTACTAGAATTCTCGGATTCACCCTTTGTTGCTTAAGAATCATTGACAGTCTAGACGCACTCCTCACCGAGAATAAACCATGCTTCTCATGGTGTCACGCAATAAGATCTCCCTCACCCAAATTCAGAGTACGCAGCTTAAAAAATCCCTCTGTATCATGAGGATAAAATAGATGTCTGATCAGATTTTCATCCCACCTCCTAGAACCACTCATGAATCAGACACCCATTTAATCCTCATTCTGTTCTTCTTGGCAGTAATGTTTAGGCCAACTTCCCTAAGAATCCAATTATCCCTCAAAATATTTATAGTAGTACCATCAACAACTCTCCAAATGATGCCATTTTTCAGCAGCTCAAGGCCATGCATAATACCTTGCCAAGTAAGGGACATTGCTTGCGGGAAAACATTATAGATAAGATGCCCATGAGGATAATATTTAGTTTTGATCACCTTGGCACACAGAGAATCCAGAAAAAAACAATAAACGCCAAACTGGTTTAGCCAAAAGCGCTTGATTAAAAAGCATGAGGTCGCGAAAACCCATCCCACCTTCACTTTTTGGCTTCATCATATTAACCCAAGCTAGCCAATGAGTTATCTTCATATTCTCCTCATCGCCCCAACAAGAATTCCTGATAATCTGGGATAACTCATCACAAAGTGAAGCAAGAAATTTAAAAATACACATGGCATAGACCGAAATAGCCTAAATAACAGACTTGATCTGGATTTCCTTCGCTCCGCTAGAAGCATATTTTTTAATCCAGTCCGAAACCCGCTTGAGCGCTTTGTCTTTGGTGGACTGAAACTTGCCCACCTTCATACGACCTTCCGGCACATGCAAACCAAGATATTTGTCCTCAAATCCATCGATCATTATTTTAAGGATAACCAACGTATTTAAAATATGCATACATTCAAAAGCAATGAGAGCATTATCAAAAATTAATTTCCCAGGAATAAATGCAATTTGGGTAGGAGAAATCATACAATCTAGCAGAGGTCTCAATCTATTTGCAAGGCACTTTGTGATAATTTTATATATGACATTGCAGAGGCTAATCGGTCAAAATTCCTTTATCGAATGAGGAGGAATAAGAATAATAGTTGTATCACTTAACCCCTCAGGCATACTTCCCGAGATAAAGAATTGCTGGACAGTACGAACAGTATCATCCTTGATATTTGCAGTATCTCAACAATTAAACCATAAAACTACAAATATTTTCATATGATTGAGGTTCCCTTTCAATATGAACAGCTTCCACCCGCAAGCAAAATCCCAACAGACGTCATCGTGAAAAGACTTATCTTCTGGACACGAGACAACATATGCATAATCTAAGGAGAAGAAATATTTTCCTAACAAGAAAGAGCACATATTCTAGAGCAATGACTAACATAAGGTTGCTGCCCTTGCGAGGATATGACATTAAAAAGACTTTTATCAATTCTCTAAATCATGTCGAACATGTTACATGTGCTGTGAAAAGTGTACGAGTTAGAAGCACAAACTGTGAACTACTACATCACACGAGCAGACTTACACTAAAAAACATGCCCTTAATGAATTAGTCGCGGTGGCAAACTAAATGACACTTATTCTCATGTCAACCCCGATGTGTAAGGTTGTCTATGGTCAAAACTACTTCATGGTTTAAAAGCCACAAGAAGATCTTCAATCAAAGTTACACACAGTTGCATATATATGACATCAAATCTTTATCTCCCATTCTTCCCACTCGAGACTCAACTCGACGATGCCATGATTCTTTTAGTTTTCAGATATCGTAGTTTCATCTTCAATGGCTTTCAAAGCTGCATCTACCTATTGCTATTTCTCCTTCAACATGCGCCAGCTTTTCATGCGTTAGACGGTCATCTGCCATACAACACTGTCTAGCTCATCAAGGCACAACTTAGAAAATCAAGCATACTATGTTCCTGCTCTTACAAAATCGTAGCCCCTCTAATCCAAATTTATTGACAGTCTCTATACAATTTATTGACACAGTCTCTATACAATAATAGGTCGTGACTTAATTGACGCAACCTCTATACAATACACAGGCTGGAGGGAGAAGTATGAGAGAGCTTTTCAGTTGTGGTTGTGGTAAGACTCGTAAGAGAAGCACGTACGTACGGCTAATATTTTATCAGCTCTACTAAACACTCAAGAATAGAAAAATATGAAATCTTGCAATGAGACTTGGACACGTCGACCAAACAGAAACTACTAGGGCTTTGAGAAAAGAAAACAGAAGCTAGGGCGCGTGGCCCGCCGACCACCGCATATCGCCTGGCCTGCATCCTGCTTGTACTAGTACATTTCTACCTTTTCTTTGCATCGTGAGTAACGTCGGCATTGGACTTCACCGTCACACTGCCCCACTAACTAGTACTCAATCTCCTTCCTGAACCTGTCTTTACACTTGTGTTGGTCTCTTACATGGCCTTGGGCACCGGCATCTGCATGTGTTGGATCGAATCAGCAGCTCGTGATATGGGTGAGGGATCGAGCTTCGCGAAGCTACTTTCTATACGTGGCGGCCACGTACGAGCACCGCCGCGCGACGTGTCCCGTTGCATCTCCCTATAAAATGCCGCCGGCTCCAATCTCCTTGCCAACACAAGCAGTCGATCGATTCATCCAAGCCAGAGTTGAGTTGAGCAATAGCTAGCAGTGAGATTTGGTCCTTCCGATCGAGTGATTTCAGTTCGCGTTTGTTTGTGAGAGACGAGAGAAGAGAAGATGGCCTCCAACCAGAACCAGGCGAGCTATATGGCCGGCGAGACCAAGGCCCGCACTGAGGTAACCGTCGTCTCCTGTAGTGCTTACCGCCTCATCCTGCTGCCGCGCGCATGCGCCGTTGCTTCCGGCGGTATCTGAAATGCTCTCTTGGTTGTGCAGGAGAAGACCGGGCAGATGATGGACAAGGCGGGGCAGGCCACGGAGGCCACTAAGCAGAAGGCCGGCGAGACGGCCGAGGCCACCAAGCAGAAGGCCGGCGAGGCCAAGGACAAGACGGCCCAGACGGCGCAGGCGGCCAAGGACCGTGCCGCCGAGAGCAAGGACCAGACCGGCAGCTTCCTCGGCGAGAAGACGGAGGCGGCCAAGCAGAAGGCCGCCGAGGCAACCGAGGCGGCAAAGCAGAAGGCGTCGGAGACGGCTCAGTACGCGCAGGAGAGGTCCTCCGACGCTGCACAGTACACCAAGGAGTCCGCCGTCGCCGGCAAGGACAAGACCGGCAGCGTGCTCCAGCAGGCCGGCGAGACGGTGGTGGGCGCCGTGGTGGGCGCCAAGGACGCCGTGGCGAACACGCTGGGCATGGGCGGCGACAACACCACCAAGGACACCACCACCAGGAATCACTAGACCCATGCTTTGCTTTCCTTTGGTCGTGTTTGGCCGTTCGGTCGTTCACGAGCCTTCTACGTATTTTGTATGTTTCCACTCTTTCGTGATTTTCCGCTCATTTAGGCCGCGCTTGGTTCGTCGTTTCTCCGCCGAATTTATTTTCCACCTGTAACCTCTTACACCCGTATTATACTGGCCACCCGTAAAAACCGGGCGGAAAGAAAACGGAGCGTGGGAGCTGTGTATTTAACCGGCCGTTTTTTCCGGATCTAAACGATCAACCAAGCGGCTGTTTCGAAAAGCACGTATTGATTTTCCGGCTGGATGTTTTACGCCTGTAATCATCCCTGAAACGACAATCCAATCACGCCCTAGTGTAAGTTTGCCTCCGATTCGATTCACTCGTGTCCGGTCCATTATAATCCATGTACTTCAATCGAAGGCGGCTATAAAATTGTATGTGATTGAATTTCTTTCTTTTATCACGGTATCATTGAAGCTTCAATCCGTTGTTGCCGGACCAACTGAGCATTATTGCTCATATGGTGAGGTTCGCTGTGGAGGAACTAACCCAATCCATCGGGTTCTTCGCATTGGTGCTTGCATTCTTCTTAATTTATTTCATGGTGATGACATGTTTCCGTCGAGAGGTACATACTTTCTCAACCTGAAGATGTTGTGGTTGCTCGGTATCTCGAAGGTACTAATAAGATGTGTGCGTTCGTACTGATGAGTGTGTATACATTTAAAAATTATTATTAACGGCTGACTTAGCCAATAAAACGGTCAGCTTGGTATCTTGAATGTACTCATAGAAGTGTCTGCTTTCGTAAGAGTGCATATACGCTCTAAAGATAAAAGATATTGTGCCGAGTCGGTATATTTGAAATACTCGTAGGGGTGCGTGCGATTCAGGCCCTCTCAAAGAGATAAAATCCTACATCCTGTTTTACTTTGTTTTGTATTGATTGTGGATGGGCTACGGAGTACATGTTGATCTACCTTGAGATCATATGTCTCAATGAATCTCTCTCTCTATGGTCTAAGCCCCTCGGCTTATATAGACACCAGGGGTACTTAGGATTACACCTAGGTCAATTACATATGAGGTAAACATGCCAAGGATTACATTGTACCTTGAAGTGTGCGCCAAGTCTTTGATGAATTCCATCTTGATTACCTCCTGGGGTCCGATGAATGTGGCCCACTGGTTAGTCTCCTCTCTTCTGCTAATATAACTCTTTCATTTCACAAATTTAGGCCAGTAAAGGATGCAAGTGTTATCTGAAATGAATGGATGTAAAGCGTTTGTATGTGGCTTCTCAAGTCTGCCATCAAATCCTAGGGCACTTGCTTGGATTAGAGCAAAATAGGGATATGCAACAGCAATAGCTTTTCTTTCAATAGCTTGCCCTAGTGACCATGGACAACCTGGGCTAGGTCACGGGTCAACACGTCGTCCGATAGAAATAAAAGTCTTTGGATAGTGGATTTGCAGTATCTCAACAATTAGAACAGAGAACTACAAATATATTTGTATGATTTTGGTTCCATTTCAATGTAAACAGTCCAACTGCAAGCAAAATCCCAATAGACTCGTCAAAAACACATCTTTTCTGGAACAATGACCAACACATGTTTTTGACGATGAGATAAAAGAAATCCAAACTAGTTGATAAAATCCCAATAGATTTCTTTTATCAATTCTCTAAACTAGTTGCCGAACATGTTACATACGCCATGAAGAGTGTAATAGTTAGAAGCTACACAGTAAACGAGAATGATTAGGCAATGCGCCACACATGGGGTGGCCCTCGTGTTACGTATATATAGGATTACATGAGAGTTACATGCCTTGGAAGCCAAGGGAGATCACAACCATAACATACAAAATCAGGTAGGTTGGGATATTCCTATACATAAGCTATACACGGAGATATACTCTAACATCCCCCCTCAGTTTGTGCGTCAGCTGGCAAGAGGCATAAACTGGAACGGAACTCCGAGAAGAGCTGCGAAGATAAGCCTTTCGTCATAATGTCAGCATACTGTCGGGATGATGGCACATGAAGCACACGAACTGACCAAGAGACACCTTCTCGCGAACAAAGTGAATGTCGATCTCGATGTGTTTGGTGTGATGGTGTTGCACCGGGTTGGAGGCCATGTACACTGTGCTAACATTATCACAAAAAACGACCGTGGCAGTAGTCAAGGGGTGATGAAGCTCTGTAAGAAGCTGACGGATCCAGCAACACTCTGCAACAGCGTGAGCCACAACATGATACTCCGCCTAAGTACTCGATCCGGAAACCGTGGTCTGGCGCTTGGAGGACCAAGAGACCAAGGTGTCATCGAGATAGACACAACAACCGGAGGTTGACCGCCGAGTATCAGGGCAACCGGCCCAGTCGGCATCGGAGTAGGTCGTGAGAGTCAAAGACGACGACCGAGGAATATGCAGGCGGAGGTCAAGGGTACCCTTGATGTAGCGAAGAATACGCTTGACCAAGTGTAGATGCGGCTCGCGGGGAGCATGCATGTAGAGGTAGGCCTGCTACACAACATAGGCGATGTCCGGTCGGGTGAGAGTGAGATACTGCAATGCACCAACATAACTCCGATAAGTAGTAGCATCATCAAGCAGAGCACCATTGGTGGCCGAGAGCTTGACCCTGACGTCAACTGGAGTGGGCGATGGATGACAGTCGGCCATGCCTGCACGCTAAGATCCAAGGCGTACTATCGCTAAGAGAGAACCATGCCATTGGGGTCTCGGGTAACCGAGATGCCGAGGAAAAATGAGAGGTATCCAAGATCTGTCATGGCAAACTCCGAGTGTAGTTGTTGTGTCAGGTGCTGAAGGAGCGTGGATGTAGAAGCGGTGATCACAATATCATCAACGTACAAGAGGATGTACGCGAGCTGGTGTCCGTGGTGGTAGATGAACAAGGAGACGTCCGATTCGAAGCAACAAAACCGAGGCGGTGCGCGAAGAGGGCAAACCGTTGGTAACATGCACGGGGCACCTGTTTTAGGCCATAAAGTGACTTGTGAAGCCGGCACACATAGTCGGGGTAGCGAGCATCAACGAAACCAGGCGGCTGCTGGCAATAAACCTCCTTGTCAAGGTTGCCGTTGAGGAAGGCATTCTTGACGTCGCTCAGGGACCCGGAGGAAGATACCTCGGGGTGATCCCTGGCCGAACTGCACGTATGTTCGGCGTTAAACAAAGGCTATAGAGTGAAGTTTTGACAGAGTACGGACACTTACGATCGCACTAGGGGCTTCCCCCTCGGCAGCCACCCCTCCTCGCTGAGAGCGGCCATGGCAGAGTAGTCCGGAAGGGGCACCTTCCCCTTCTTGGACGCCCCAGCCTTCCCTCCCGGGGCGGCTTTCCTCTTCTTCTCCCCCCAGTGTGGGGAAGTAGAATCTCTTCCTGATTCCCCCCACCTCCGTGGGAGGAATCTGTCTCGTTGTCGTCGGATGACAGGAGTATGACGGCCTTACGGCGAGGGCCTTTTCCGGCCCCTTGGTCTGCCTCCCCGGGCCCCTCATCCTTCCCGGATGGGGCGTCTTCCTCTTCTTATTCCTCCTCCCCTTCGTGGGAGGAGTCCGCCTCGTCGTCTTCGGATGAGGCTTCCGGCACAACCTTACGCCGGAGACCCTTTCGGATCCCCGGGGCCTTCTTCTCCGACACCAGCATCTCCGCCAGGAGAGCATCAGCTGGGCCTTCTGGCAGCGGAGCCAAACAGTAAACCTGCTCCGCTATCTCCACATAATACTGAAGCAAATATGCATAATTACTTAAGGCTCTCCCATGAATATACTGGAAAGAATTGGGTCTGGTGGCAGTCTGAGAACTCACCTGACTAGGAGCCCGCGCGGCGTGAAGCCCGCGGTCCTCGGATGTGGGAGGAGGTACTTCAGAGGCCTTGAATAGCACCTTCCATGCACCTTTGTGCGTCATGTCGTAGAGCTTCAGGAACATCCGGTGTTTGGTCGGGATGAACTCCCACAGATTGACTACCCGCCTCTGGCAGGGCAGGATCCGGCGAATGAGCATGACCTGGATCAAGTTGACAAGCTTGATGTTCTTGTCCTTCATGCTTTTGATGCATGTCTGGAGTCTGGTCGGCTCCGTAGAATCGCCATAGGATAGGCCTTCCTTTCTCAGGAGGTGAGCCGCATGGAGGCTCCAGATCTGAATTCAGGGGCCGCCGCCCAGTTGGCGCCGCGCAGCTCGGTGATGTAGAACCACCCCGATTGCCATCCTTTTACGGTCTCCGCAAAGGGGCGGTCGAGCCATGTGACGTTGGGCATACTGCCCACCATGGACCCTACACACTCCGCTTGTTGGCCGCTTACAACCTTCGGCTTCACGCAGAAAGTTTGCAGCCATAGGCCGAAGTGAGGCCGGATGCGGAGGAAGGCCTCGCATACGACGATGAACGCCGAGATGTTGAGGACGAAATTTGGGGCTAGATCATGGAAATCTAGCCCATAGTAGAACATGAGCCCGCGGACGAAGGGATGGAGTGGAAATCCCAGTCCACGGACGAAGTGGGCGACGAATACGACCCTCTCGTGGGGTCCTGGGGTCGGAATGACCTGCCCGGCGTCCGGTAGACGGTGCGCTATGTCCGCCCAAGTATCCGGCCGCCCGAAGATTTGCGATGTGCTTCTCCTTGACGGTGGAAGCCACCCACTTGCCTCCTGCTCCAGACATGTTTAGCTGTGCGGAGAAGACTTGGGCTTGGGCGCTGGAGCTCGAGGGGGAAGAGTGGGCAAAGGAGGAAGAAGGCGTGGGTGAAATGAGGAAATCTTATTCCTTTATAGAGGAGCCGAGAGCGGTGCGCCTCCCCACTTACCCGTTGGGAATCGCTTGTTTCCCAAGCGCCACGATTAATGGCGTGGTGAGATTACCCATACCCGTATTGATGAGAATCCCGTGATAAGGGGACACGATCTCTGCTTTGACAAGATGTGTCAAAGAAACCGCCTCGCAATATGCGCTGTAGCTAGTTGTGGGAAAACGGATCAAATAATGATCCGACCGTAATAACATGTCACGTCATCAGAAAAAGTTGTCAGCAGATTGCATTTCTGAAATATCATTCTCTCCATGGTGGCATATGAAGATCATCTCGCAGATCCGGACACGGTCTAAGTGTTCGATGACTACTTTGGAGTATTCGAAGAAGGAACCCGCCTTGCAATGCTGAAGACGATACTGCGCGTCGGGCTCATCGTCATTGAAGCCTGGTTCAGGGGCTACTGAGGGAGTCCTGGATTAGGGGGTATCCGGATAGCCGGACTGTGTACAACGTCCGGACTATTGAAGCATGAAGATACAAGGCTCAAGACTTCGTCCGTGTCCGGATGGGACTCTCCTTTGCATGGAAGGCAAGCTTGGCGATCCGGATATTATATTTCCTTCCTTGTAACCGACTCCATGTAAACCCTATCCCTCTCCGGTGTCTATATAAACCGGAGAGGTTGGTCCTTAGAAGGCCGATCACAATTACAATCATACCATCATAGGCTAGCTCTTAGGGTTTAGCCTCTACGATCTCATGGTATATCTACTCTTGTACTACCCATATCATCAATATTAATCAAGCAGGAAGTAGGGTTTTACCTCCATCGAGAGGGCCCGAACCTGGGTAAACATATGTGTCCCTTGCTTCCTGTTACCATCAGCCTTGACGCACAGATCGGGACCCCCTACCCGAGATGCGCCGGTTTTGACACTGACACTAGGCATGATCATGTATATAGGCATCACGTCCGTGACAAGGAGACCGACTCCTACCTGCATCTACTACTATTACTCCACACATCGACCGCTATCCAACATGCATCTAGAGTATTAAGTTCATAAGAACAGAGTAACACATTAAGAAAGATGACATGATGTAGAGGGATAAACTCAAGCAATATGATATAAACCCCATCTTTTTATCCTCAATGGAAACAATACAATACGTGCCTTGCAACCCCTGCTGTCACTGGGTAAGGACACCGCAAGATTGAACCCAAAACTAAGCACTTCTCCCATGGCAAGAAAGATCAATCTAGTAGGCCAAACCAAACTGATAATTCGAAGAGACTTGCAAAGATAACTCAATCATACATAAAAGAATTCAGAGGAGATTCAAATATTTCTCATAGATAAACTTGATCATAAACCCACAATTCATTGGATCTTGACAAACACACCACAAAAAGAGTTTACATCGAATAAATCTCCACAATAGAGGGGGAGAACATGGTATTGAGATCCAAAAATATAGAAGAAGCCATCTAGCTAATAACTATGGACCCAAAGGTCTGTGGTAAACTACTCACAACTCATCGGAGGGGCTATGGTGTTGATGTAGAAGCCCTCCATGGTCGATTCCCCCTCCGACGGAGCGCCGACGAAGGCTCCAAGATGGGATCTCGCGGATACAGAAGGTTATGGCGGTGGAAATTGTTTTTCATTGGCTCCCTGGATGTTTTCGGGGTACATGGGTATATATAGGAGGAAAAAGTACGTCGGTGGCCGCCCGAGGGGCCCACGAGACAGGGGGCGCGCCCAGAGGGGGTGGGCATGCCCTCCTATCTCCTGGCCGCCTCGATCGCTTCTTGACTTCCACTCCAAGTCCTCTGGATCACGTTCGTTCCAAAAATCACTCTCCCGAAGGTTTCATTCCGTTTGGACTCCGTTTGATATTCCTTTTCTTCAAAATACCGAAATGGGCAAAAAAAGCAATACGGGCCGGGCCTCCGGTTAGTAGGTTAGTCCCAAAAATGAAATAAATATGTAAAATAAAGCCCATAAACATCCAAAAGGGATAATATAATAGCATAGAACAATCAAAAATTATAGATACGTTGGAGACGTATCAGGCCACCTGGTGTTAATATTGTGAGCTGCAAATGGATTTTCAAAACCAAGCATCATCCGGATGGATCTGTTGATAAGCACAAAGCTCGTCTTGTTGCTCACGGTTTCACTCAACAGCATGGGATTTACTATGGAGATACTTTTAGCCCGGTGATGAAGCCTGCCACAGTTCGCTTGGTTCTGTCTCTTGCTGTGTCTCGTGGTTGGAGCCTTCGACAGATTGATGTGAGCAATGCCTTTTTACATGGGTTCTTGGCTGAAGATGTGTATATGCAGCAGCCACCCAGGTTCAAGGATGCCACGTATCCCTCTCATGTATGCAAACTTTAGCGGTCTATTTATGGTCTCAAGCAGTCGCCCCGTGCCTGGTATGCTCGTTTGAGTCAGCGCCTTTCGCGGTTTTGTTGCCTCCCGATCAAATGCATCTCTCTTCATCTTCTCTCAGGGTGCTATACAGATATACATGCTGGTGTACGGTGATGATATTGTGATTGCTGGCTCTACCCCCGCCATGGTGGATCGTCTTGTGCAGTCGTTGTCTGCTAGCTTTCCCATCAAAGATTTGGGTCGCCTCGAGTACTTTCTTGGTTTGGAAGCGTCCTTTCATTCAGGGGGCATGACCTTGACGCAGAAAAAGTATGCTTTGGACCTTCTTCATCGCGTCAACATGGAGAACTGCAAGGCCACTTCCACTCTGCTTGCTACATCCGAGAGTCTCTCACGTCATAGTGGTGCACTACTGGGTAGAGATGACTCCTTTCGATATCGCAGTGTAGTTGGAGCACTTCAATATTTGACCCTCACTCGTCCTGATATCTCCTTCGCAGTGAACAAAGGTGTTAGTTCCTGTCTCAGCCAACGGAGGATCATTGGGAAGCAGTCAAGCGTATTCTGAGATATGTCAAAGGTACGCTAGACATGGGACTACAGATTCGTAAGTCCAGATTTACTGGAGTGAGTATATTCACCGTTGCAGACTGGGCAGGCTGTATTGATGATAGGCGCTTGATACGTCTCCGTCGTACCTATAATTTTTGATTGTTCCATGCCAATATTATTCAACTTTCATATACTTTTGGCAACTTTTTATACTATTTTTGGGACTAACATATTGATCCAGTGCCCAGTGCCAGTTCCTGTTTGTGGCATGTTTTATGTTTCGCAGAAACCCAATATCAAACGGAATCCAAACGGGATAAAAACGGACGGAGAATTATTTTGGAATATTTGGGATTTTCCGGAGGAAGAATCAACGCAAAACGGTGCCCGAGGTGGCCACGACACAGGGGGGGGCGCCCTCCCCCCCCCCCGGGCGCGCCTGGCACCCTCGGGGGCCACCCGTAAGGTGGTTGACGCTCTTCTTTTGCTGCAAGAAAGTTAATTTTATGAGAAAAATCTGGGCGAAAGATTCACCCCAATCGGAGTTACGGATCTCCGGATATAAAAGAAACGGTGAAGGGGCAGAATTAGGGAACGCATAAACAGAGAGAAACAGAGAGATAGATCCAATCTCGGAGGGGCTCTCGCCCCTTCCACGCCATGGGAGCCAAGGACCAGAGGGGAAACCCTTCTCCCATCTAGGGAGAAGGTCAAGGAAGAAGAAGAAGAAGAAGGAGGGCTCTCCCCTTGCTTCCGGTGGCGCCGGGACGCCGCCGGGGGCCATCATCATCACCGCGATCTTCACCAACACCTCCGCCATCTTCACCAACATCTCCATCACCTTCCCCCCCCTCTATCTTCAGCGGTCCACTCTCCCGCAACCCGCTGTACCCTCTACTTGAACATGGTGCTTTATGCTTCATATTATTATCCAATGATGTGTTGCCATCCTATGATGCCTGAGTAGATTTTCGTTGTCCTATTGGTGGTTGATGAATTGCTATGGTTGATTTAATTTGCTTGTGGTTATGTTGCTGTCCTTTGGTGCCCATCATATGAGCGCGCGCGTGGATCACACCATAGGGTTAGTTGTATGTTGATAGGACTATGTATTGGAGGGCTAGAGTGACAGAAGCTTCAACCTAGCATAGAAATTGATGCATACAGAATTGAAGGGGGACCAATATATCTTAATACTATGGTTGGGTTTTACCTTAATGAACGTTAGTAGTTACGGATGCTTGCTAATAGTTCCAATCATAAGTGCATAGAATTCCAAGTCAGGGATGACATGCTAGCAGTGGCCTCTCCCACATAAAACTTGCTATCGGTCTAGTAAAGTAGTCAATTGCTTAGGGGAAATTCCACAACTCCTACCACCACTTTTCCACACTCGCTATATTTACTTTATTGCATCTTTATCTAAACAGCCCCTACTTTTTATTTACGTGTTCTTTATTATCTTGCAAACCTATCACACCTACAAAGTACCTCTAGTTTCATACTTGTTCTAGGTAAATCGAACATCAAACGTGCGTAGAGTCGTATCAGTGACCGATAGGACTTGAGAGAGTATTTGTTCTACCTTTAGCTCCTCATTGGGTTCGACACTCTTACTTATCGAAAGAGGCTACAACTATCCCGTATACTTGCGGGTTATCAGCGCTCTACTGGTGGTTTTGCTATATTCGTTGGACCCAATCTTGTATTTTGGAGCTCGAAGAAGCAACCCACAGTCTCGAGGTCAAGCACCGAGGCACAGTATAAGGCATTGGCCAATGGCGCGGCTGAAGCCATTTGGATAGACTTAGTTCTCATAGAACTTGGAGTCCCACTGCAGCGCACTCCTATATTGTGGTGTGATAACTTAGGGGCAACTTACCTGACGGCGAATCCATTGTTTCATGCTCGGACTAAACAGATTCAGATTGATTTGCATTTTGTGAGAGAACGAGTCGCTGCTTGTGAACTGGAAGTTAGGTTTATTTCTACAGATGATCAGTTAGCGGATGTATTTACTAAACCTGCTACTAGACAGATGCTAGACCGCTTTATAACCAATCTGAATCTTATATGTAGTTCAGATTGAGGGGGCATGTAAAGTAGGGTCTACTATATTATCCTTGTACAGGTATTTGTATACGTATGTAATTATAATTGTGATCATCTATATATATTGAGATGTGAGGCTGGATGTCAACCGCCCACGCAAAACTCTAAACCTTGTATTTCAACTAGTCCGGTCCATAGCCATGGTTGCAACTCGGAGGGGGGAAACACCACTGCGACACCATCAGTGAGCGGCCCAAGCCAACCAAGGAGTGATGTTGCTGAAATTCTGGGAGTTAGTGTGGGCTTCGACGACTACTCCTCTGGTGGCGGCGAGATGAGGAGGAGGGAGGGGGTAGGTGGTGGCGCAATCTAGGTTTCCCCTCATGCTGCCATTAGATAAGCACCTAGTGTGCCGCCACTAGATAAGCACCTATTGATATCCTGACATTTTGGTATTGCACTTGGTCTTGAACCTGGGACATCACTCGTGTGTGTCATGTACTATGATAGCTTTCTTCTTGATGTCATATCACAGGCTATCTCTCACTAAGCTTCCCCTTCGCATGGATTTCAAAGTAAGTAAACATTGGTTTACTCTACTCTCCCAAATAAGTATGAAGTGACATTTCTCTTAGCTCTTTTGAAAAATGTATAGATCTCTCACCATCTTCTTTGATATAAATGCTATTTTTTCTTTTACACCCATTTACTTTTTCATGAAAATATCTCTAACTCTCTATACAAGCCACTCTACTATTCGCCTCCTCTTTTATGCTCATATAACTCTTTCATTTGACAAATTTGAGCCAGTAAAGTATGCAAGCGTTATCCGAAATGAATGAATGCAAATTTTTTGTAGGTGGCTTTTCAAGTAAGTCGTCAAATCCTAGGGCACTTACTCGAAGCCTCGAATTAGAGCAAAAAGGGGATATGCGATAGAAATATCATTTCTTTCAATAATTCGCCCTGGTTACCATCGACAACTTGGGCTAAGCCACGGGTGAACACATCCTCGGATAGAAATGGAAGTCGTCGGATAAGGAGATTTGCATTATATTTTTTTGAACCCCTCCATATATTAATTAAATTATAATATTCATACAATCATTCATTACAAAATTTGCCATGTAGGGTGGAACAGTATTAAAAAGAATACCATTAGACCTATTACCAAAAGTGAACTTTGTAATCTAGCCCTCTTGTTAATCTTGACTATCTTTATACCCACCATCAGCTTAGAGATATTCAACGCCTCCTTCTTTAGGTCCATCAGAGTTGACCTATCAACACACTCTTTTCCAAACACATAAGCCACAAAAGAACAATCAATTTCTAAAATGATGGGCTTGTCAAGAGTGATATCAATATAAGGAGATGATAACTTGTCAATAATGGTCTCTGACAACCACCCCCACACTCGCAGCTTTGATGGCCTCCACAAAACTTGCGTCGACATTAATCTTGAAAAAAACCAAGGTGGGAGGCTTCCCGGAGATAACATTCTTCTCCATATTAGTGGTTACCTAGAGTTCTTCCACCACTTGCTTACATTTGTTGCACACCATCACCTGCATGTTTGCATGACAAGAAGAGAAACAAGCCCAATTGTTTTGAACAAAGCTCACCGAGGCCATGATGGATTCCTTTCCCTTACCAAAATTCAAATCATTCCTCAAGTGCCAAGCTCTCCAGAATATGCATATAGTTTGCTCACGCATATGCGAACTTTATTGATACAATAAAATAAGAAACCACTCTGGCCCATAACATTTGAGAATCTCTCTGGCCGGTAAATTCCACACTTCCTTCAAAGCCATACGAAATGCACAATCCTTGGGACAATTTACCAATGCGTGAAAAATACATTCATCTTCAATACCACAGATCAACCTAGAATAGTTTGATGGTCTTTTACCCTGTTAACTTGAACGCCAAATTATTAGAGCAGCCCTCCAAGCAAAGATTCTAATTTTCTGGGGGACATTCGCCTTCCAAATTATGTTTCAGAGCCTCCTTTCCCCATTCATGGCAGTACTAGAATTCTTGGACTCACCCTTCGATTGCGCAAGAATTAGTGCCAGTCTATACGCAATCTTCACCGAGAATAAACCACTTTCTCATGGTGCCACACAATAAGATCTGCCTCACCCAAATTCAGAGTACGCAACTTTAAAATTTCCTCTGCATCATGAGGATAAAATGGATGTCTGGTCAGATTTTCATCCCACCTCCTAGACCCACTCATGAATCTGACACACATTTAATCATCGTTCTGTTCTTCTTGGTAGTAATTTTTAGGCCAGCTTCCTAGGAATCCAATTATCCCTCAAAATATTTATACTAGTATCATCAACAACTCTCCAAATGATGCCCTTTTCAGCAGCTCAAGACCATGCATAATACATTGCCAAGTAAGGGACATTGCTTGCGGGAAAACGGTATCAATAAGATGCCCATGAGGATAATATTTAGGTTTCATCACCTTTGCACACCGAGAATCCAAAAAAAATACAATAAACGCCAAGCTTGTTTAGCCAAAAGCGCTTGATTAAAAAGCCCGAGGTCGCGAAAACCCACTCCCCCTTCACTTTTTGGCTTGGTCATATTAACTCAAGCTAGCCAATGGGTTATCCTTCTAATCTCCTCATCGCACCACCAAAATTCCTGATAATCTGGTTATAACTCATCACAAAGTGAAGCACGAAATTTAAAAATACACATGGCATAGACCGATATAGCCTGGATAACAGACTTGATCTGGATTTCCTTCGCTCCGCTAGAAGCATATTTTGAAAACCCCGCTTGAGCGCTTTATCTTTGGTGGATTGAAACTTGCCCGCCTTCACATGACCTTCCGGCCTAGGCAAACCAAGATATTTGTCTTCAAATCCATTGATCGTTATTTTAAGGATAACCAACGTATTTAAAGAATGCATATATTCAAAAGCAATGAGAGCATTATCAGAAATTAATCTCGCATGAATAAAGGCACTTTGTGTAGGAGAAATCATACCATCCACCAGAGATCTCAATCTATTTACAAGGCACATTGAGATAATTTTATATACTCCCTCTATTTTTATTTACTCCTCATATTAGGTTTGTCTAAAGTCAAACTTTATATTCTTTCAGTAAGTTTGTGAAAAAATAGATCAACATATACACCATAAAATATATATCATTGGATTCATCGTTGCATATATTTTCACATCATTTAAATTTATTACTGTAAATGTTCATATTTTTTCTACAAAAAGGTCAAACTTTATAAAGTTTGACTTCAGTCAAAGCTAATATACGGAGTAAATACAAACGGAGGGAGTATGACATTCCAGAGGCTAATCGGTCGAAAGCCCTTTATCGAATGAGGAATCTTTACTTTAGGAATAAGAACAATAGTTGTATCACTTAACCCCTCAGGCATACTTCCCGAGATAAAGAATTGCCGGACAGTACGAACAGTATCACCCTTGAGATTTGCAGTACCTCAACAACTAAACCATAGAACTACAAATATTTTCATATGATTGAGGTTGCCTTTCAATATGAACAGCTTCCATCCGCAAGCAAAATCCCAACAGACGTCATTGTCAAAAGACTATTATCATCTGGCCACGTACGGAGTCAGCGTATGCATAATCTGAGGAGAAGAAATATTTCCTAACAAGAAAGAACACATATTCTAGAACAATGACTAGCATAAGGTTGCTGCCCTTGCGAAGATACGAGATTAAAAAAAAATATTATCAATTCTCAGAATCAGTTGTCAAATATGTCACATGCGTCATGAAAAGTGTATAAGTTAGAAGCACAAACTGTGAACTACTACATCACACGAGCAGACTTACACTAAAAAACATGTCCTTAATGAACTAGTCGTGGTGGCAAACTAAATGGCACTTATTCTCATGTCAACCCCGATGTGTAAGATTGTCTATGGTCAAAACTACTTCATGGTTTAAAAGCCACCAGAAGATCTTCAATCAAAGTAACACACAATTGCTTATATATGACATCAAATCTTATCTCCCATTCTTCCCACTCAAGACTCAACTCGACCCCATCGGAAAAAAAAAAAGACTCAACTCGACCATGCCATGATTCTTTCAGTTTTTTGATATCTTAGTTTCATTTTCAATGGCTTTCAAAGCTGCATCTATCTATCACTATTTCTCCTTCAACATGCGCCAGCTTTTCATGCGTTAGACAGTCATCTGCCATACAACACTTTCTAGCTCATCAAGGCACAACTTAGAAAATCAAGCAGACTATGTTCCTTCTCTTACAAAATCATAGCCCCTCCGATCCAAATGTATTGACACAGTCTCTGTACAATAATAGATTGTGACTTAATTGACGCAGCCTCTGTACAATACGCATGCTGGAGGGAGAAGTATGAGAGAGCTTTTCAGTTGTGGTTGTGGTAAGAGAAGCACGTACGTACGGCTAATATTTTATCAGCTCTGCTAAACACCCAAGAATAGAAAAACCTATGAAATCTTGCAATGAGACTTGGACACGTCGACTAAACTGAAACTACTGGCTTTGAGAAAAGAACAGAAGCTAGGGTGCGTGGCCCGCCGACCACCGCATATCGCCTGGCCTGCATCCTACTTGTACTTACATTTCTACCTTTTCTTTGCATCGTGAGTAACGTCGGCATTAGACTTCACCGTCACACTGCCCCACTCAATCTCCTTCCTGAACCTGTCTTTACACTTGTGTTGGTCTCTTACTTGGCCTTGGGCACCGGCATCCGCATGTGTTGGGATCGAATCAGCAGCTCGTGATATGGTGAGGGATCGAGCTTCGCGAAGCTACTTTCTATACGTGGCGGCCAGGTAGGAGCACCGCCGCGCCACGTGTCCCGTTGCCTCTGCCTATAAATGCCGCCTGCTCGAATCTCCTTTCCACAAGCAGTCGATTCATCCAAGTCCAAGCCAGAGTTGAGCAATACTAGCAGTGAGATTTCAGTCCTTCCGATCGAGTGATTTCAGTTCGTGTTTGTTGGTGAGAGAGAGGAGAAGAGAAGATGGCCTCCAACCAGAACCAGGCGAGCTACGCGGCCGGCGAGACCAAGGCCCGCACCGAGGTAACCGCCGTCTCCCGCAGTGCCTACCACTTCATCGCGCATTCCTGCTCAGTGGTCTGAAACGCTCTCTTGGTTTGGCTGTGCAGGAGAAGGCCGGGCAGATGATGGGCGCGACCAAGGACAAGGCCGGGCAGACCACGGAGGCCACCAAGCAGAAGGCCGGCGAGACGGCCGAGGCCACCAAGCAGAAGGCCGGCGAGGCCAAGGACAAGACGCCCAGACGGTGCAGGCGGCCAAGGACCGCGCCGCCGAGAGCAAGGACCAGACCGGCAGCTTCCTCGGCGAGAAGACGGAGGCGGCCAAGCAGAAGGCCGCCGAGACCGCGGAGGCGACCAAGCAGAAGGCGTCGGAGACGGCGCAGTACGCGCAGGAGAGGTCCTCCGACGCCGCGCAGTACACCAAGGAGTCCGCCGTGGCCGGCAAGGACAAGACCGGCAACGTCCTCC
The DNA here is from genome assembly GCA_963921465.1 of Triticum timopheevii. NCBI lineage: Eukaryota > Viridiplantae > Streptophyta > Magnoliopsida > Poales > Poaceae > Triticum > Triticum timopheevii. Next base: position 428,171,997 of record OY997262.1, read on the forward strand.
AGCAGGCCGGCGAGACGGTGGCGAACGCCGTGGTGGGCGCCAAGGACGCCGTGGCGAACACGCTGGGCATGGGCGGTGACAATGCCACCAAGGACACCACCACCAGGAATCACTAGACGCATGCGTTCGCGCTTAATTTGATTTCCTTTAGTCGTGTTTGGCCGTTCGGTCGCTCACGAGCCTTCTACACATTTTGTATGTTTCCACTCTTTCCTGATTTCCGCTCATTTAGTGTAAGCTTGCCTCCGATTTGATCTACTCGTGTCCGGTTCTGTAGTGAGTTACAATCCATGTACTTCACTTGAAGGCGGCTATAAAGTTGTACGTTATGACGGTAATCATTAAAACTTCAATCCGTTGTTGCCGGACCAACTGAGCATTGCTCATACGGTGAGCTTCGCTCTGGAGGAACCAACCCATTCCATCGAGCGAGTGCGTGTACATTCTTTTTTGAAACGGAGGCAAAAACGGAGGCAAAAGTTTTGCCTCATCTCATTAATAAACAAGAAGAGAATTGCCCGGTTAATTAACGGAAAACCGAGCGAAAACCGTTATAACATGCCCACACAAGGCATATATGGCGACCTGGTACACAAGAACGCACGCCGCCGAGGAAAGCGTCGTCGAGGTAGCAATCCGGTGTCATCGTCATCATACCATCGCCAGGGCGACTCCAACTCCATCATCGACGACCACCGAAGAAGCTCCCACAACGCCAAACAGTCCACCGCACGCGTCGAAGATCAGGCAGCTTCGACTCTGGCGACGAGCATTGCAGGGGGAAAGCGCTGGACCTGCGTCGAGCCAGCACCGGAACCGACCACCCGTCTGTCACCGCGGAAGCACCTCCTATGCAGCTCCGACTTCAAGAAGACAAGTGAGGCTCGGCAACCCCTCGAACATGCCGGATGAGATCGACTACCAAAGCTCAGCAGCAGCCCAACTCCACCCGAAGCCGCCATCGTTGCCACACAAGAAATCACACCACAACACCATTGCCTGACGCACACCCGCCGACCGCAATGCCGCAAGCGTCCAGCCCATGGAGCGCGCAGATGGGATCCAAAGCTATTCAAGACGACGCCCCAAAGAAGGAAGCGACGATGTCGACGCCGTTGTCCGACCTGACTGGACCTTAGGCTTTCACCCTAAGAGCTGGAACCGAGGGTGTTCAGGGGGTGGACTCCACGGCGGCGCCTCCAAGGAGGTGACATGACGTCCGCGGACGCCGACACCACTGGCCGGCAAGATCCGGCAAGCTTTTGCCCGAAGCACCTTCCAACACCACACCCACACGCGAAGCACCACACCGCTGACCCGCACACCTCCCACGAAGCCATTGCGCCATGACTAAGTAGAAGCCACCACATACGGCCAGAAAGACGCCGCCGAGCCCGATCCGGTAGAAAACGGCCAGATCTGGCATCCCACCGCCGCTGCAACACCATAGAGACCTCCAAAGGCCGGCACGCTGCCAGCCATTGCGAAGACGAGCCCCTCATAGCAGGAAGGGGAGGGCTGCGCCCGCCCCGACTCGCCGGAGATGGGCATCCGTCCGAAGAACCGGAGCCCGCCGACGAAGCAAACCGCGGCTGCCACCCACGAGACACGCTGCTAGAGGCCGGCAAGCCGGAGAAGAGCCACGGGGACGTGCCCCAAAGGCCTACCGGCGTGATAACCCACAAGTATAGGGGATCGCAACAGCTTTCGAGGGTAGAGTATTCAACCCAAATTTATTGATTCGACACAAGGGGAGCCAAAAAATATTCTCAAATATTAGCAGTTGAGTTGTCAATTCGACCGTACCTGGATAACTTAGTATCTGCAGCAATATATTTAGTAGCAAAGTAGTATAATAGTAATGGTATCAGTGGCAAAAGTAAAGATATCAGTTTTGTAGTAATTGTAACGGTAGCAACGGAAAAGTAAATAAGCGAACCACAATATGTGAAAAACTCGTAGGCATTGGATTAGTGATGGATAATTATGTCGGATGCGATTCCTCATGTAATAGCTATAACATAGGGTGACACAGAACTAGGTCCAGTTCATCAATGTAATGTACGCATGTATTCCAAATATAGTTATATGTGCTTATGGAAAAGAACTTGCATGACATCTTTTGTCCTACCCTCCCGTGGCAGCGGGGTCCTAGTGAAAACTAAGGGATATTAAGACCTCCTTTTAATAGAGTACGGGACCAAAGCATTAACATATAGTGAATACATGAACTCCTCAAACTATGGTCATCACCGAGAAGTATCCCGATTATTGTCACTTCGGGGTTGTCGGATCTTAACACATAATATGTGACTATAGACTTGCAAGATAGGATCAATAACTCACATATATTCATGAAAACATAATAGGTTCAGATCTGAAATCATCGCACTCGGGCCCTAGTGACAAGCATTAAGCATAGCAAAGTTATAGCAACATCAATCTCAGAACATAGTGGATACTAGGGATCAAAACCTAACAAAACTAACTTGATTACATGGTAAATCTCATCCAACCCATCACCGTCCAGCAAGCCTACGATGGAATTTCTCACGCACGGCGGTGAGCATCATGAAATTGATGATGGAGGATGGTTGACGATGACGACGGCGACGAATCCCTCTCTCCGGAGCCCCAAACGGACTCCAGATCAGCCCTCCCGAGAGAGATTAGGGCTTGGCGGTGGCTCCATATCGTAAAACGCGATGAAACTTTCTCTCTGATTTTTTTTCTCCATGAAACGGAATATATAGTGTTGGAGTTGAGGTCGGTGGAGCATCAGGGGGGCCACGAGACAGGGGGGCGCGCCCCCACCCTCGTGGACAGGGTGTGGGCCCCCTGGCCTTGATTCTTTCGCCAGTATGTTCTATATTTTCCAAAAGTTATCTCCGTGGATTTCCAGGTCATTCCTATAACTTTTGTTTCCTGCACAATAAGCAGCAGCATGGCAGTTCTGCTGAAAACAGCGTCAGTCCGGGTTAGTTTCATTCAAATCATGCAAGTTAGAGTCCAAAATAAGGGCAAAAGTGTTTGGAAAAGTAGATACGTTGGAGACGTATCAACTCCCCCAAGCTTAAATCTTTGTTTGTCCTCAAGCAATTCAGTTGATAAACTGAAAGTGATAAAGAGAAACTTTGACAAACTATGTTTGCTCTTGTTGTTGTAAATATGTAAAGCCAGCATTCAAGTTTTCAGCAAAGATTATAAACTAACCATATTCACAATAACACTTAGGTCTCACATTTACTCATATCAATGGCATAATCAGCTAGCGAGCAATAATAATAAATCTCGGATGACAACACTTTCTCAAAACAATCATAATATGATATAACAAAATGGTATCTCGCTAGCCCTTTCTGAGACCGCAAAACATAAATGCAGAGCACCTTTAAAGATTAAGGACTGACTAAACATTGTAATTCATGGTAAAAAAGATCCAGTCAAGTCATACCCAATATAAACTAATAGTAATGAATGCAAATGACAATGTGCTCTTCAGCGGGTGCTTTTTAATAAGAAGGTGATGACTCAACATAAAAGTAAATAGATAGGCCCTTCGCAGAGGGAATCATGGATTTGTAGATGTGCCAGAGCTCGATTTTAAAATTGAGATGAATAACATTTTGAGCGGTATACTTTCACTGTCAATGCAACAACTATGAGATGGCGATATCTTCCATGCTACATACATTATAGGCGGTTCCCAAACAGAATGGTAAAGTTTATACTCCCCAACTACCAACAAGCATCAATCCATGGCTTGCTCAAAACAACGAGTGCCTCCAACTAGCAACAGCCCTGGGGGAGTTTTGTTTAATTATTTCGATTTGCTTTGATCTTTTTGATCATGGGACTGGTCATCCCGGTTACCAGCCATTTTCTCGTGAATGAGGAGCGGAGTCCACTCCTGTTGAGAATAACCCACCTAGCATGGAAGATACAGACAGCCCTAGTTGAAACATGAGCTGCTCGAGCATACAAAACAGAATTTCATTTGAATATTTGGAGTTTGGCACATACAAATTTACTTGGAACGGCAGGTAAATACCGCATATAGGAAGGTATATGGTGGGCTCATATGGAATAACTTTGGGGTTTATGGAGTTCGAATGCACAAGCAGTATTCCCGCTTAGTACAGGTGAAGGCTAGCAAAAGACTGGGAAACGACCAACTGAGAGAGCGACAACAGTCATGAACATGCATTAAAATTAATCTATATCAGGTGCAAGCATGAGTAGGTATAATCCACCATGAACATAAATATTGTGAAGGCTATGTTGATTTGTTTTCAACTACATGCGTGAACATGTGCCAAGTCAAGTCACTCAAATCATTCAAAGGAGGATACCATCCCATCACCACATCATAACCATTTTAATAGCATGTTGGCACGCAAGGTAAACCATTATAAGCTCCTAGATAATTAAGCTTGGCATAAGCAACTATAATCTCTAAATGTCATTGCAAACATGTTTACTCATAATAGGATGAATCAGGAACGATGAACTCATCATATTTACAAAAACAAAAGAGGTAGAGTTCATACCATCTTCTCTTATCTCAATCAGTCCATCATATATCGTCATTATTGCCTTTCACTTGCACAACCGAATGGTGTGTATAATAATAATAGTGCACGTGCATTGGACTAAGCTGGAATATGCAAGCATTCAATTCAAGAGAGAAGACAAAGTAATATGGGCTCTAGGTTAAATAAAAAATCATGCATATGAGAGCCACTAAACATTTTCAATATGGTCTTCTCCTCTTGACCCCCAAAGGAAAGAAAAGAAATAAAACTATTTACACGGGAAAGCTCCCAACAAGCAAAAGAAGAACGAGAAATCTTTTGGGGTTTTCATTTTAATTACTACTACAAACATGAAAATTAAACTAACTATTTTTTTGATTTTTCTTAAGGTTTATCAAACACACAAGAAGAAAGCTAGAAAAAGAAATAAACCAGCATGGATAATACAATGAAAGAGTATGAGCACCGACAACCAGAATAGTGTGTGAACATGAATGTAAAGTCGGTGAGAAATACATACTCCCCCAAGCTTAGGCTTTTGACCTAAGTTGGTCTAATGCCAAGGATAACCTGGCTGATATCCGAAGTTATAACTGGGGTCGTACTGAGCTGCAGCCGCCAATGCATCCTGAGCTGCGGCATGTTGACGAGCTGCCTCCGCTCTCCCCTCGTGCTCGGCTGCCTCCTCCCTGGTAACAACATATCTTTGTTTTGCCTGGTAATCAAAAAGGGAAGGAGCAGGGAGAGTAACATGGATAGAGCGACGTCTGTCAAAGATTAGTCGATACTGGAGGAATTGTTCATTCCTCAAAAGAAAACGGTGTCTGACCATCGCGTCATAATCTAAATAAGCAGGAGGCAACTCCATATCCTCCTCTCGTGGAGATATACCAAGATAATTAGCAACACGGGTCGCATAAATCCCTCCAAATAAATCTCCAGATATACCATTATTATGCAACCTACGTGCAACTATTGTCCCCAAGTTGTAATCTTTATTACCTAACACAGCACTCTTGAGGACACAAAGATTAGGGACACACATGTGACATGCTTCATCTTTACCGTTAATGCATCTACCAATGAAGAGAGCAAAATAATGTATAGCAGGAAAGTGAATGCTCCCTATGGTAGCTTGTGCTATATCCCTAGATTCTCCCACAGTGATACTAGCTAGAAAATCTTTATATTCAGATTTGTGGGGTTCATGAACATTGCCCCACTGCGGAAGTTTGCAAGCAGTAGTAAAATCTTCTAGGTCCATGGTATAAGATTGATCATAAATATCAAACAGAACATTCTGAGAATTACGCGAAGATGTAAATTTAAACCTTCTCATGAATGAATCAATCAATTGGTAGTATTGAGGACACTTATCTTGTATGAAGTCCTCAAGATCGGCGTTACACACATACGCGTCAAATTCATCCTTAATGCCTGCATTCACCATAAACTCTTCTCATGGCCACTCACAAGCCCGCACTTCGGCTTCCCTTGGTGGTTCATCGTCTTGCTCACGCATAGCATGCCTAGGTCCTCTCTTAGTTGAGGAACCACCTTGGTACATTCTCCTGGACATATTTCTTTCCTCTGAAAAATTCTGAAATTTTTAGTAACTTCAAAATAAAAGTGAATCAAACTAAACAAGATTGGTAGCAACTACTCCCACAAGTGCCTAGAGCCTATATCATGCATTAAAATTACTTGGGACCTCATAAGTTTGTCATGCAAGCTCAAGAACAGGTTCACCTATGCAACAAAAATTTGCAATGAATAAAGCACTAGAACAAAAACTAATTGGACCAATGGAGGAGTCACATACCAAGCAACAATCTCCCAAAGCAGTTTTGTGAATGGAGCTTTGAGCAAGGAGATCGAAAATCGCAGGAAAATGAGCTAGAACTCGTGCTTGAGCTGGATGGGGATTTTTTTTGGGAGAAAGAAGGAGTGTGTGGGTGCAGGAATAAGTGGAGGGGGGCCACCGTGGGCCCACAAGACAGGGGGCGCGCCCAGGAGGTGTGGGCGCGCCCTTCACCCTCGTGGCCAGGTGCTTGCCCTCCCTGCAGTGTTCTCAGTGCCTAAATCCTCAACTATTCCATAAAAAATCATACTAAATTTGCAGGGCATTTGGAGCACTTTTATTTTTGGGATATTTTTTTATTGCATGGATAATTCAGAAAACAGACAGATAATACTATTTTTGCTTTATTTATTCTAAATAACATAAAGTAAAAAGAGGGTACAGAAGGTTGTGCCTTCTAGTTTCATCCATCTCATGATCATCAAAATGAATCCACTAACAAGGTTGATCAAGTCTTATTAACAAACTCATTCCGACTAACAGGAAACTAGAGAAATTTCGAATAACACTAGGTTACCTCAACGGGGATATGAACATCCCCAACAATAAGAATATCATACTTTTTCTTGACAGTAGGAAGAGGAAATTCAAAACCTCCAATAATGATAGTTGGAATTTTTCCAATAGAATTGATGCTATGAACTTGAGGTTGTTTCCTCGGAAAGTGTACCGTATGCTCATTACCATTAACATGAAAAGTCACATTGCCTTTGTTGCAATCAATAACAGCCCCTACAGTATTCAAAAAGGGTCTACCAAGGATAATCGACATACTATCGTCCTCGGGAATATCAAGAATAACAAAGTTCGTTAAGATAGTGACATCTGCAACCACAACAGGCACATCCTCACAAATACCGACAGGTATAGCAGTTGATTTATCATCCATTTGCAAAGATATTTCGGTAGCTATCAACTTATTTAATTCAAGTCTATGATATAAAGAGAGAGGCTTAACACTAACACTAGCCCCAAGATCACATAAAGCAGTTTTAATATAGTTTCTTTTAATGGAGCATGGTATAGTTGGTACTCCTGGATCTCCAAGTTTCTTTGGTTTCCACCCTTAAAAGTTAGCAAGCATGGTGGAAATTTCAGCTTTCGGTATCTTTCTTTTATTTGTAATGATATCCTTCATATATTTAGCATAAGGATTTAATTTAAGCATACCAGTTAAGTGCATACATAAGAAGATGGGTCTAATCATTTCAGCAAAGCACTCAAAATCCTCATCATCCTTTGTCTTGGATGGTTTAGGAGGAAAAGGCATGGGTTTCTAAACCCATGGTTCTCTTTCTTTACCGTGCTTCCTAGCAACCAAGTCTCTTTTATCATAACGTTGATTCTTTGATTGTGGGTTATCAAGATCAACAGCAGGTTCAATTTCTACATCATTATTATTGCTAGTTTGAGCATCAACATGAACATTATCATTAACATTACCACTAGGTTCATGTTCATCACCTGATTGTGTCTCAGCATCAGAAATAGAAATATCATTTGGATTCTTGGGTGTGTCTACAACAGGTTCACTATAATGAATACACCTTATATTTTGGATTTCTTTCTCAAAAAGCTATACACCTTATATCAAGGAACGGAGGGAGTATCATTTTTCTTTTTCTTCTTTTTAGAAGAACTAGGTGCCTCTAAATTATTTCTCTGAGAATCCTGCTCGATTCTCTTAGGGTGGCCTTCAGGATACAAAGGTTCATGAGTCATTCTACCAGTTCTAGTAGCCACTCTAACAGCAAAGTCATGTTTATTATTTAATTCATCAAGCAAATCACTTTGAGCTTTAAGTACTTGCTCAGCTTGAGTGGTAACCATAGAAGCATATTTGCTAATGAGTACAAGTTCACCTTTAACTCTAGCCATATAATCACTCAAGCGTCCTATCTCGAAAGCATTACTCTTTAATTCTCTACCAACATAAGCATTAAAACTTTCTTGTCTAGCCATAAAGTCATCAAATTCATCTAAGCATGGGTTATGAAATTTAGTAGATGGGATTTCAACTTTATCATATCTATAGAGAAAATTTACCTTTACTACCTATGTCGGGTTATCAAGACAATGTGTTTCTTCAATAGGTAGATTAAGACCATGTATTTCTTCAATAGGAGGTAAATTCTTAACATCTTCAGCTTTAATACCTTTTTCTTTCATAGATTTCTTTGCCTCTTGCATATCTTCAGGACTGAGAAATAGAATGCCCCTCTTCTTCGGAGTTGGTTTAGGAATAGGCTCAGGAGTTGGCTCAATTGGCTCAGGAATTGCCTCAGGAATTGGCTCAGGAAGAGTCCAATTATTTTCATTAGTCAACATATTATTCAATAACGATTCAGCTTGGTCGATTGTTCTTTCCCTGAAAACACAACCAGCACAACTATCCAAGTTGTCCTTGGAAGCATCGGTTAGTCCACTATAAAAGATATCAAGTATTTCATTTTTCTTAAGAGGATGATTAGGCAAAGCATTAAATAATCAGAGAAGCCTCCCCCAAGCTTGTGGGAGACTCTCTTCTTCGATTTTCACAAAATTATATATTTCCCGCAAGGCATCTTGTTTCTTATGAGCAGGGAAATATTTAGCAGAGAAGTAATAAATCATATCCTGGGGACTACGCACACATCCAGGATCAAGGGAATTAAACCAAGTTTTAGCATCACCCTTTAATGAGAACGGAAATATCTTAAGAATATAATAATAGCGAGACTTCTCATCATTAGTAAACAGGGTGGCTATATCATTTAACTTGGTAAGATGTGCCACAACAGTTTCAAATTCATGGCCATAAAAAGGATCAGATTCAACCAAAGTAATAATCTCAGGATCAACAAAGAATTCATAATTCTTATCAGTAACACAGATAGGTGAAGTAGCAAAAGTAGGGTCATGTTTCATTCTAGCATTAAGAGATTGTTGGTTCCATTTAGCTGATAACTTCTTAAGATCATATCTATCATTGCAAGCAAAAATAGCTCTAGCAGCTTCTTCATCCATAACATAACCCTCAGGAACAACAGGCAATTCATAATTAGGGGGAGAACCTTCATCATCACTATCATCAATAATTTCATTATCTCTAACCCTAGCAAGTTGTTCATCAAGAAATTCACCTAATGGCACAGTAGTATCAAGCGGAGAAGTAGTTTCATCATAAGTATCATGCATAGAAGAGGTGGCATCATCAATAACATGCGACATATCAGAATTCATAGCAATAACAGGTTTAGGTGTCACAAGCTTACTCAAAACAGAAGGAGAATCTAGTGCAGAGCTAGATGGCAGTTCCTTACCTCCCCTCGTAGTTGAGGGAAAAATCTTAGTTCTTTCGTCTTTCAAGTTCCTCATAGTGATCAGCAGATATAAATCCCAAGTGACTCAAAGAATAGAGCTATGCTCCCCGGCAATGGCGCCAAAAATTAGTCTTGATAACCCACAAGTATAGGGGATCGCAACAACTTTCGAGGGTAGAGTATTCAACCCAAATTTATTGATTCGACACAATGGGGGCCGGAGAATATTCTCAAGTATTAGCATTTGAGTTGTCAATTCAACCACACCTGGATACCTTAGTATCTGCAGCAATGTATTTAGTAGCAAAGTAGTATAATAGTAATGGTAACAGTGGCAGAAGTAAAGATAGCAGTTTTGTAGTAATTGTAACGGTAGCAACTGAAAAGTAAATAAGCGAAGCACAATATGTGAAAAGCTCGTAGGCATTGGATTAGTGATGGATAATTATGTCGTATGCGATTCCTCATGTAATAGCTATAACATAGGGTGACACAGAACTAGGTCCAGTTCATCAATGTAATGTAGGCATGTATTCCGAATATAGTTATACATGCTTATGGAAAAGAACTTGCATGACATCTTTTGGCCTACCCTCCCGTGGCAGCGGGGTCCTAGTGGAAACTAAGGGATATTAAGGCCTTTTTTTACTAGAGTACCGGACCAAAGCACTAACACATAGTGAATACATGAACTCCTCAAACTACGGTCATCACCGAGAAGTATCCCGATTATTGTCACTTCGGGGTTGTCGGATCATAACACATAATAGGTGACTATAGGCTTGCAATATAGGATCAAGAACTCACATATATTCATGAAAACATAATAGGTTCAGATTTGAAATCATGGCACTCGGGCCAAAGTGACAAGCATTAAGCATAGCAAAGTCATAGCAACATCAATCTCAGAACATAGTGGATACTAGGGATCAAACCCTAACAAAACTAACTTGATTATATGGTAAATCTCATCCAACCCATCATCGTCCAGCAAGCCTACAATGGAATTACTCACGCACGGCAGTGAGCATCATGAAATTGGTGATGGAGGATGGTTGATGATGACGACCGTGACGAATCCCTCTCTCCGGAGCCCCGAACAGACTCCAGATCAGCCCTCCCAAGAGAGATTAGGGCTTGGAGGCGGCTCCATATCGTAAAACGCGATGAAACTTTCTCTCTGATTTTTTCTCCGTGAAACGGAATATATAGAGTTGGAGTTGAGGTCAGTGGAGCATCAGGGGGCCCACGAGACAGGGGGATGCGCCCAGGGGGAGGGGGTGCTGTCAGTGTCAAAACCGGCGGATCTGGGGTAGGGGGTCCCGATCTGTGCGTCTTAGGCTGATGGTAACAGGAGGCAAGGGACACACTGTTTACCCAGGTTTGGGCCCTCTCGATGGAGGTAAAACCCTACTACCTGCTTGATTGATATTGATGATATGAGTAGTACAAGAGTTGATCTATCACGAGATCGTAGAGGCTAAACTCTAGAAGCTAGCCTATGATGATTATGATTGTGATCGTCCCCAAGGACTAAACTCTCCGGTTTATATAGACACCAGAGAGGGCTAGGGTTTACATGGAGTCGATTACAAGGAAGGAAATATAATATCCGGATCGCCAAGCTTGTCCTCCACGCAAAGGAGAGTCCCATCCAGACATGGGACAGAGTCTTGAGTCTTGTATCTTCACGCTCCAATAGTCCGGACGAAGCATATGGTCCGGCTGTCCGGATACCCCCTAATCCAGGACTCCCTCAGTGGCCCCTGAACCAGGCTTCAATGACGATGAGTCCGGCACACAATTTTCTCTTCGGCATTGCAAGGCGGGTTCCATCTCCGAATACTCCAAAGTACCTGTTACGACGAATAGTGTCCGGCTTCCCATCAATGTTGTACTCCTCAGCTTCTGTGCCTCAATAATGACCATCTCCACGTGTCGAGTGAATGCGAGGAGCCGAGTCATTTTTGCATTTTCCACCCCAGTCCGGCAGGTTAACCGTCTATTTGAAGAGACGGGGATTCTCAGATCCAAACCTCACCCTCTTCCCTCCAGCAAGCATCCAACAAAGCTCTCCGGAAAGACCATTCCAACATGGCCGGTCGCCGCAACTCCTCTTCTCGCTCTCCTCACCCCAAGCCGGGAGACTGGGAAGAGTGTTCAGCTCCTCACAGCCGTTTGATAGAGTTATAGACCCAAGGGTTTCTCCCACCGGCGTTCATGGTCCCTGTCCGAGCCGGAATAGCCACCCATAATGGCGGGGAGCAAGCAGAGGGATTTCCTAATCCCTCCCCAGAGGAGCGAATATGCCTCATCCCGCATCTGTTAAGGGGCGTCGGGTTTCCTATCCACTCATTTTTTCGTGGGCTCCTGGAGTTCTACGGCCTCCAGTTGCACAACTTTACCCCCGCCTCCATGCTAGATATAGCAGGATATGTTGCCCTTTGTGAGCTATTTCTAGGCTGCGAGGCTCACTTTGGGTTATGGAAGAAGTTGTTCTGCCTTGTCCCTCGCAACTAGGGAGAATCCCTATGTCAAGTGGGCGGAGCAGAAGTATGGCGCATCGCCGAGACCGGATACCTATCTGGTACTCCCAAGAAGGCACCGGAGAACTGGCCTGTGGTGTGGATTTATGTCGATGAAGTTCCCCTTCCGGATCCAGTCCGGACAGGTCTCCCTAAGTTCAATAACGCTCCACCGAAGGCACGTCGAAGCTGGCGCCCTCGGGGCCCTCAAGAGGAGGATACCAGAGAAATACACTTTCTGATGAGCAGGATAAAGTTACTGGCCAAATCCGGGCTGACGATAGTCGAGGTTATGGCAATATGCATAATGCGGGGAGTGTAGCTGCTTCAATATCGGGGGAAGCCCATGTGGCACTACAACGGGGAAGATGATGCCACCTGCTGTGGCCGTAAAGGTCCAGACTCTGCCACGGCTCTGGCGAGGATACTGTCCGATTTATATAAAGGAGAAGAAGAAGAATTACTTCATATTAAACCGCGGGATGGGTTTTCTATGTACAACCCCCCCAAGCTGGGTAAGTCGTCATTCTTTCCCCCGCTTCACTTATCGTGGCGTTCTTCGCCAAGATTATTTACCTCGATATTTCTGAGCAGGAACTGAGGAGGGCCGTAGAAGGGATATCCAGCCCCTCCCCACAGCCAGAGTACCCCGGAAGGTCCCTCGATCCAGGACTCGAAGAAGATCCGGATATTACTGTGGAGCTCGTCAATGGGATATTTTATCAGGCGAGCTACGACGGCGCCTCAGTGGCTATTATCGCCGACTATCCCGGACCGCTACCTACATCGCGTGTAAGCCAAGCCAAAGACCCTATCCTCCGAAGAGGACTCCTTTTCGGTGTCGTGCCTTACACCTGAAGTGTCGTGTTTTGCTGAGACGACGGTCAGAGCACGGAGCCGAGCCCCTAGGGACCCGTCGGCAAAGGACGTACGGATCGGGCAGGCTTAAGAGGAAGGCGGTTAGGGCCGAAACGCAGCTACAGAGGTATGGTAAAGACCTGCTCTGTGATTCTTGTATTTGAAATGTAACAGCGCCCCTCGTGTCCTGGCAGGAAGAGGAGTAGCCGGACTATATCCGGGTATACTGCCAATCACGCCCCCACCAGCCGGATTTCAGAACCGGTTTCGAGAGAGGAGGCGGACGTGGGGCCGATGCCGCATTGTCCTCCGACAGAGGATGCGGATATGCTCTCCGCCACGAATTCCGAAGTAGAGAGCACCATGAATCACCGGCGCCGGCGGGTCGTACTTTGCAACAGCATCTTTTCCGAAGAGGCATTTAATACTTTCAATTCGGGAGACGCATACATCCGAGCTGCTCAAGGCGGGCTTGCTCGAGCGACGGACCAGTATACCAAAGATATACGGGTAAGAAAATTTGATAAGCATGTATAGTAGTAGCCCCTGAGACTTGAAACGGTTGGAACAACTGTTTTAAGGATCAATTTATGCACATGTCCTTGTAGATAAGAATGAGCAATTGTCTCGGGAGCTGGAGGGGTGCAAGATCCAGCTGAGGGCCACGGTTGCCAAGTTAGAGGAATCCCAGAAGGCCTCGTCTGGTAATATTTCTCTCCATTGTACGAAGATGTACCAGTTAGTAAGTCGCTCGTATTATAAGTGTAACAGAAAATTCTGCAGACAATCCCGGGGTGAATCCGGAGTTTATAGGAGATAACGAGTCGCATCTCCAAAGGCAGCTGAAAGCTGGCGAGCGTGTTCTTATGCAAGTTAGGCAGGAGAAGAACAATCTTCAAGATGCCAATGTCCGGCTGGACGTCAAATTAAAAGATGTTCGCGCTCAGCTGGCGGACTCCGTGAAGGAGAACAAAAGGCTTTGTCGCGGCATTTATTGTAAGTGCCTAGACAAACTGTAGTACAGCTCGGCGAGGAATTATATTGAAAGAATTTTTATTTGTAGGTATGTTAACGGGCTGCCCTGAGGAGGAGATGCCCACGTCTGCAGGCGATTTACTGCAGGACCTCTCACAACTGCACGAGCGAGCTCGGCAGGTGATGCAGAGCATTGCTCAGGCCTTGTGGCCATCAAGCTTCCTGCCGAAGGGCATGGGGGAGCTTGTGGATATGCTTCAAGGAGCACGACGGTGCTTTCGATTATGGAAGATGTCATCCTGCCGTCAAGGTGCAAGAGAAGCCTGGGCTATGGTGAAGACGCGCTACACCAAGCTGGACCCGAACCATATAGCCGAAGTCAGACCGGCGGGGCCAGATGGGCAAGAAATTCCTGTGAGTTTGGTGTATGACCAGGTAGCATTAGCCGCAAAGTATTCCCAACAGGATTGTAAGCTAGATAGCCTGTTGGATGGTATAGAGGAGGAATATAGTCAGTCCAAGTCACTGTGTAATTCAATGGACATAAGTAGTCCCTAGGCGGATTAAAATCATTTGTCATGGCGGACCTTTTCGCTTCAGCCCCCAGATCCGATAGTCCGGGGTGTATCCGAATACCTGCTCAGTTATACAGAACCGGGGTATGCGTGGAAACCAGGCGTAGGGGTCATAAGTGCTTGAATAGACAAGTACCCAACTAGTTATGTTATATTACATGGATAGTAAGAAACATCTTCCAGGGAAAATAGTTCCGTTAGGGGTTCCTTTCCCTGGGTACGCATGCGACGATGCACATGTCCGGACTGCGAACAAGGACGTAGGATACAAAACTTCTAGGGATTTACGTTGTAATAAACGAAAACATCTTTTGTTCACCGGCCGAATATTCCCTTAAGAACGCTAGCTTTCGGCTTCACCCAGTCTGAGGTACACATCCGGCTGAACCGGCAATAACAATCGCAGAGGTGCTCCCCTTATGCCCTAGCCGAATTAACGGGAACGTAGGGCATAAAAACAAGAGCCAGGCAACCCAGCATGGCCATATCTTAAGTCATATTGATGCATATAATAGTGAAGAAAAGGCACATATGGAAAAAGAACGCATATGTGATGGGCAAAAAGCCATTAAAGTAATTATATTTAGCTTTCGTATAGGAAGCCCCCAGGTATTTCTTACACATTGTATTAAGTGCTTTGTGTGAAGAGGAAAAAGGTCGAGAAAGGATATGGGGACATAATTAAAAAGGAGGGGTAAGGAGACGAACACTGGGTTCGGCGCTAGGCGTAGAATCTCTGGAGTCTGGCCGCGTTCCATGGGTTCGGCTCGAGTCTGTTATCGGATGCATTACATAAGCGGTATGCTCCTCTGGTGAGAACTTTATCAATGACGATGGGACCCTACCACTTGGGTTTGAGCTTGTCCTTCTTCTTCTTCTCCGGTAGGCGTAGGACGAGTTTGCAAATATTATAAGTTTTGGCCCGCACTTCTCTGCTTTGGTACCGTCGAGCCTGCTGCTGATAGAATGCGGAACGGGCTTGTGCGACGTCGCGCTCCTCCTCCAGGGCATCTAAGTTATCCTGCCGATCTAACTCGGCTTCTTTATCTTCGTACATGTGCACGCGAGGCGAATCATGTATTATGTCACAGGATAGTACTGCTTCTGCGCCGTACACCACAAAAATAGTGTGTATCCCGTGGTGCAATTCGGCGTGGTCCGCAGCCCCCAGAGTATGGAGTTGAGCTCTTCGGCCCAGTGCGTGTCCGACTCTGTCAAGGATCACACTAGTCTGGGTTTGATGCCGCTCATGATGAGACCGTTTGCACGTTCGACCTGGCCGTTTTTTTGGGGATGGTAGACGGAGGCGCAATCGAGCTTAATGCCCATGCTGCTGCACCAGGTTTTCACTTCATCGGCTGTGAAGTTTGAGCCATTATCAGTGATGATGCTGTGGGGAACGTTGTATCGGTGTACAACCCTGGATATGAAGTCTATCACTGGTCCGGATCCAGCCGTTTTGACTGGTTTAGCTTCTATCCATTTGGTGAACTTATCCACCATGACCAATAAGTATTTTTTCTTATGGCTTCCCCCTTTAAGGGGTCCGACCATATCTAGCCCCCAGACCACGAAGGGCCAAGTGATGGGGATTGTTTGAAGAGCGGTAGGGGGCATATGACTCTAATTGGCAAAGAGCTGGCAACCGACATAGTGTTGGACAACGTCCTGTGCATCTGCTCGGGCTGTCGGCCAATAAAAGCCTGTACGAAAGGCCTTGCTGACTAGCCGCGGCGTGGTGCCCGCCTAGTCCGGCATGGATTTCAGCCAAGAGCTTCCGCCCTTCCTCTTCGGAGATGCACCTTTGGAGCACTCTGGTCGCACTTTTCTTATAGAGTTCCCCTTCATGGACTCAGTAAGCTTTAGAACGTCGCACGATGCAACGTGCTTCATTCTGGTCTTCAGGGAGCTCCTGCCTATTTAGGTAGGCCAAGAAAGGTTCGGTCCACGAGGCGATTACAACCATGATTTCGTGGGCCGAAGATGTTATTTTGGTGGTGGAGCCTTCGATTATGTCTGATGGTTCGGAATCTGGGGGTGTATTCGGATCCGTGCTAGTACTGCCGGACTCCCCTTCCCATACCACAGAAGTCTTGACCAACCTTTCTAGGAATATGTTAGGTGGGACAGGGTCGCATTTAGCGCCAATGCGGGCGAGGTTATCTGCCGCTTGATTGTTTTCTCGAGCCACATGGTGGAATTCGAGCCCCTCGAACCGAGCTAACATTTTGAGGACGTCATTACAGTAGGCCACCATTTTCGGATCCTTGGCATCAAAGTCTCTGCTTATTTGTGATATTGCGAGGTTTGAATCCCCGCGCACCTCCAGGCGTTGAATGCCCATAGAGACTGCCATCCGAAGACCATGCAACAGAGCCTTGTATTCAGCTGCATTGTTGGAGTCTGTGTATAATGTTTGGAGTACGTACTGGACCGTGTCTCCGGTGGGAGACGTCAGGACTACACCTGCTCCCAATTTGGCCAGCATTTTAGAGCCGTCGAAGTGCATGATCCAGTTAGAGTACGCGCCGTACTCTTTAGAGAGTTTGGCTTCTGTCCATTCAGCGACAAAGTCAGCCAGTACTTGTGACTTGATGGCTCGCCGTGGCTTGTATGTTATGTCGAACGGAAGGAGCTCGATGGCCCATTTAGCAATCTGTACCGTAGCGTCATGGTTATTTATTATGTCGTTGAGTGGTACTTCGGAGGCCACCGTAATCGAACACTCTTGAAAGTAGTGTCGTAGCTTCCGGGATGCCATGAAGAGCACGTATGCTATTTTTTAATACTGTGGGTATCGGGATTTGCATGGGGTGACGACCGTGGATACGTAATAAACCAGCTTCTGGAGCGGGAATTTGTATCCGTCAACCTCTCGTTCGACGACGAGCACTGCGCTTACAACTTGATGTGTTGTAACTATGTACATCAGCATAGGTTTGCCAATATTTGGCGCTGTTAGGACGGGATTACTGGCCAATAAGGTCTTTATTTCATCCAGTCCGGCCGCGGCTGCATCCGTCCATACGAAGTGTTCGGTGCGCCGAAGAAGGCGGTAAAGAGGTAATGCCTTTTCTCCTAACCTGGAGATAAAGCGGCTTAAGGCAGCCACGCATCCAGCTAGTTTTTGGATGTGCTTGAGGTCTGTTGGTATAGCCAATTGTGACAGAGCTCGGATTTTTGCTGGATTCGCTTCAATTCCTCTATTGGAAACAATGAAGCCGAGCAGTTTCCCAGAGGGGACGCCGAAAACACATTTTTATGGGTTCAGCTTGATCTCGTATGTTCGGAGGTTATCGAACATAAGCCTCAAGTCGTCTATTAGGGTTTCGACGTGTCTTGTTTTTATGACCACATCGTCCACATATGCCTCCACTGTTTTGCCAATTTGCTTTTCCAGGCATGTTTGAATCATGCGTTGATAGGTTGCGCTGGCATTTTTAAGCCCAAAAGGCATAGTGTTGAAGCAGAAAGGACCATATGGCGTTATGAAAGCTGTTGCAGCTTGGTCGGACTCTACCATCTTTATTTGATGGTACCCGGAGTATGCGTCGAGGAAACACAGCGAGTCGTGTCCTGCTGTGGCATCGATGATTTGGTCGATGCGGGGGAGGGGGAAGGGATCCTTGGGGAAAGCCTTATTGAGGTCTTTGAAGTCGACGCATAGGCGCCAGGATTTGTCCTTCTTTGGTACCATTACCAGATTTGCCAGCCAATCAGGATGCTTGATATCTCTGATGAATCCGGCCTCGAGTAGCTTGGCTAGCTCTTCCCCCATGGCTTGCCATTTGGGCTCTGAAAACCGCCTTAGAGTCTGCTTGAGAGGCTTGTATCCTTTTAGTATATTGAGGCTGTGTTCGGCCAGTCTGAGTGCGATGCCCGGCATGTCCGATGGGTGCTAGGCTAAAATATCCCAATTCTCGCATAGGAAATCTCGCAACGCGGCGTCCATTGTGGGGTTCAGCTGTGTCCCGATGGAAGCTGTCTTTGTGGGGTCCATTGGATGGACCTGGAATTTGACTATATCGTCTGCGGGTTTAAATGAGGTGGACTTGGGTCGCTTGTCGAGTATCACGTTGTCCCTGTCCACGGTGGCACGCAGCGTTGTTAGTTCTTCGACCGCTAGGGCTTCGGATAATGCTTCCAGGGCTAGTGTTGCGGTTTTGTTTTCAGCGCGAAGTGCTATGTCCGGATCACTAGCTAGAGTGATGATTCCATTGGGTCCGGGCATTTTAAGCTCCATGTACCCGTAATGGGGTACAACTTGAAAGCTTGTAAACGCGTCCCGCCCTAAGAGGGTGTGGTATCTGCTACTGAAAGGTGCCACTTGGAACGTGATTTCTTCGGACCTGTAATTCTCTGGGTTGCCGAATACCACATCAAGTGTGATTTTTCCCGCACACCACGCTTCCCGACTAGGGATGATTCCCCTGAAGGTAGTGCCGCTTTGTTCAATGCAGCTTTTATCAATTTCCATCTTGTTGAGTGTTTCATTGTAGATCAAGTTTAATCCGCTTCCGCCATCCATGAGTACTTTAGTGAGCCGAAAGCCGTCCACGATTGGGCTAAGGACCAGAGCGGCTGGTGCCCGGATGGTCTGGATTTGAGGTTCATCACTGGCATTGAAAGTTATAGCAGTGTCGCTCCACGGATTTATTTTTTCCACATGACAGATTTCAGCGGAGCTTCGATGAGCTTGCTTGCGCCTATTGTTTGAGGCAAAAGTCTCGAAGACTATTAGTACTGTATTGTTTTCTTTAGCGGGATGTTGTTCTGCTTTATGGCTAACAAGAAGATCCTCGCCACTTTTTGCCACCTGCCGGAGTATCCAACATGCTCTAAGGCTATGGGTTGGTGTAGTGTCCGGCATACTGTGGAGTTTACATGGCCCATTGAGCCATTCTTCCAATACGGTTCCACGCCCTGGGGTGGGATTTGGTTTCTTGGGGATTGGATCGGCCGACTTACGAGAGTTCGCCCGTTTAGCTCGGACAAAGGTTTTGGTGAGAGCCGGACTATCCCAAAATTGTATTTGGGTTTTCCAGGCGCTTTCCATCGCACAGTACTTCTGTACTATAGTTGCCAAGTAAGCAAAGTGTACTATGTCACGGCGACTTATGGCATTAAGGATTCCTTTGTTCGTGCAGTTTTTGCAAAAAAGTGAGACCGCGTCCTCCTCATGACAGTCCTTGACCTTATTTAGCACAAGGAGGAATCTGGCCCAGTAGCGATGTACTGTCTCTTGGGGCTCTTGTCTGATATGGGTGAGACGTTTTAAGTCTGGGTGGGTGGGCATAGCTGAATCCAGATTCTGATCCAATCTAGCGCCCAGGGGTAGGGGAGCTTCCGAGTTTGACGCTCGGGATCCGGGGTGCTACACAATTTTTCCGGCCCAATACCCGATTCTAAGTCCGGGGTCTGGGTCATGTCTTCCCTTGAGCGAGTGTCCGGCTCAGGGAGCTCAGTGATCCGGACATAATTCGTCCTCAAAATAGAGGGGTGATCCGTATGTGGCTCTTCCACTACCGCTATCTCGTGGGTGGCCGGCGGGGATTTAATGTCCCTTTGGTCGGGTTTAAGCCCGATCCGGTCATAGTCTGTGGCGACTCCCAAAGCGGCGATGCGATCCAAGAGCTCATTAAGGTTGGAGAGCTCTATCGGATCCATCTGTTCGGCGAGTTTCGAATCGACGTGAAGGCTATGCATGATGACCCGAGAGGTCATCATCGGCGCGACATCCGATGGGGCAGCCATGACGAAGCCGCCAAGTTGGAGAGTTTGGCCTACAGCCAGCGCTCCCCTAGAGGTGATGTTGTCCTTGACAACGAGACGGGCCATCGATCCTTGCAGCAACGACACAGAGGAACTCTCAATGAAAGCACCAATGTCGGTGTCAAAACCGGCGGATCTCGGGTAGGGGGTCCCGATCTGTGCGGGTCTTAGGCTGATGGTAACAGGAGGCAAGGGACACAATGTTTACCCAGGTTCGGGCCCTCTCGATGGAGGTAAAACCCTACTTCCTGCTTGATTGATATTGATGATATGAGTAGTACAAGAGTTGATCTACCACGAGATCGTAGAGGCTAAACCGTAGAAGCTAGCCTATGATGATTATGATTGTGATCGTCCCCAAGGACTAAACTCTCCGGTTTATATAGACACCAGAGAGGGCTAGGGTTTACATGGAGTCGGTTACAAGGAAGGAAATATAATATCCGGATCACCAAGCTTGTCCTCCATGCAAAGGAGAGTCCCATCCGGACACGGGACGGAGTCTTGAGTCTTGTATCTTCACGCTCCAATAGTCCGGACGAAGCATATAGTCCGGCTGTCCGGATACCCCCTAATCCAGGACTCCCTCAGGCGCGCCCCCACCCTCGTGGATAGGGTGTGGGCCCCTAGCCATTCTTTCGCCGGTATTTTTTATATTTTCCAAAAGTTATCTCCGTGGATTTTCAAGTCATTCCGAGAACTTTTGTTTTCTGCACAATAAACAACACCATGGCAGTTCTGCTGAAAAGAGCGTCAGTCCGGGTGAGTTTCATTCAAATCATGCAAGTTAGAGTCCAGAACAAGGGCAAAAGTGTTTGGAAAAGTAGATACGTTGGAGACGTATCACGGTGCCGCAGTCGAGGCCACCTTCCCGCCTGCAGTCGCCGAGACGCACAGCAGAAAGGGGATCGAGCCTCCCCCATCTCAAGCGCCTGCCGCCAGAAGAGGAGAAGAACCCCACCGCACGTCACGCCTTGCACGCCCATGCCACGCCTTGGGCGCCCACGCCGTGCCGCCCCCGACCGCGACCACCCCCGCTAAATCCGCGCGAGCTCGACGTCGAGCTCCCGCCGGAGTGGATGGCCCGCGCCGCCCCCGCCTAAGACGGAGGTTGGGAAGACCCCGCTACAGCCGACCCGCGCAGGCTTCGCCCGACGACCTTCATCGACGACGGCGAGGGGAGGAGTGGACTACCGAGACTGAGTGGTGGAGGCTAGGGTTCGCTCCCTGGCCGCCCGCGGGAGCGACCTGGGGAGCGTGTTCCTTTTTTGTTTGCGTGTACATTCTAAAGATAAGGATGTTGTACAGGTTTTGAAGATAAAAATATTGTGTTGGTTTAGTATATTGAAAATACTCATTGCATTCCTATTCATAGGAGTGAGTGTGTGTATGTTCGAAAAATAATAATTGTTGCAAGCTTTGTGTTTGTTGAGACTCCTTCACTTCTTGCTAGATTGATTGGTGAAAGAAAAGTCCAAACTTTCAGATATAAGCATACACAAAGCTTGCAAATATTTTCATTGATAACTCATTGATAAAAAGAACACACTAGATGAGCATTATTTTTGGGCCATTTGCATTTCTGTCCCTAACTCGAACCACCTAATCAGATATACCCCTAATTCCAAAGCCTGCTCAAGAATGCCCCTTCGCCGTCATGTGCCCTTATAGAAATGCCCCTCCGCGCCGTTTCCGTCCAGTCAAGGCTGTTTGACCGGTAACGTGTCGTTTCTTTGAAATTTTTGCCCCTCCTTCCTTACATCTAGGCCCAACTAACTGGTTCACTCTCTCTCCCCTCTTTCTTCTTCCTCGCGATGACAGGGGCATTTTTGAGCAAGCACTGGATCGGGCGTTTCTGCTGTCGAAGAGAGAGGGGCAGGTCGAGCATGGTGTGGTGAGCGATGGGTACGTCGGGTACGTCGGGTACGGTGGCATGTCTTCTACGAGCTCGTGGGTGGCCGCCAATGTAAGTTTCATAGTCGATTTGGGGGATATTGCGGAATTAGGGTTCATCAATTTGGGTTTTTTGCTGATAGGTTGATGGTGTCGGGATAGTTTAGTTTCAATCATAGTTTTACATCCCCGATCTGACATTCTGTGGCCTTGAGGTTCAGTCGACACGGCGGTGCCCTGGCCACGGGCTCATTCCTACTCGTCGCATTGCCTGGGAAGGAGCAAGCTCCGGTAGAAGGTTTCTCGGCTACCCTTTTGATGCAAGTGTTTGGCTTTTGTAAGCTTGGCTCGATTCTTCTCCTTCTCCTCTTTCTAATTCGATCATTGATTTTGCAGCTTCCTGATGAATGTGACTGGGTTGTCTAGATTGACCCGCCACCGACCGAACATGTTGCTCATGCATTTGAGGAGCTTCATGCAGGATTGGAGAAGAGCTGGCAAAAGGCTCATTATTTAGAGAGGAGGGTGATGTATCTAACCGAGAAAAACGAGAAATTGAAGCTGAAGATGAAGAAGAGGAACGAGCTTATGCAAGCCTGGGGATTTACCATAGTTCTTGGTATTAGCATGTTGGCCACATTTGTTTTTGGGTGGTCTAATAATCCATACTAAATGGATTTCTATTTGTAGTGTATGCTTTGATGGAGCTTAGTTTGGGAATGTATTATCCCGGAACAATGTTGTGATTTGGGAATGCTGTGATGTTTCTATTTGGAAATGACTCAAGAATCTTGCTTGGCATTTTGAAAGTAGCAGCTCAAATGAAAGTAGCAGCTAACCAAATTATCTATTGTGACAAAATAGCTGCTCACAAAATATTTGAAAGTAGCGGCTCACAAGATAGCAGCTCACAAAACAACATAATTTCATAATAGCTCACAAAGTAGCATCTCATAATCAACATTGCACATTCAAGATAGCAGCTCACAAGTTCATCAATACATAAGTTCATAATTTCAGCATCACACACTTAAGATAACAGCTAACAAGTTCACAAATACTCCCTCCGTTCCTAAATATTTGTCTTTTAGAGATTTCAAATGGACTACCACATACGGATGTATATAGACATACTTTAAAGTGTAGATTCACTCATTTTGCTTCGTATATAGTCAGTTGTTGAAATCTCTAGAAAGACAAGTATTTAGGAACGGAGGGAGTAGTTCTTAAACAACAAAAACAACACACTTAACATAGCAGCTAACAAGTTCACAGATCTTTCATATTCTTGCTCCTGGTGTTGCAAGCAGGGTTAGTTAAGAGCCTTGAACTCCTCATTGTGGTGACAGTTTTGCTCACTTCTTTGCTTAGCTGGTTGCTTCCAGGTATGGATCCTACTGTAGGATCGGGTGCATACTTGAGCCTCTTCTTGGCTGGTGACATCCCTCTTTCAGCTACCTTTTTGTAGTTCTTTCTTGGGCTACAATTGAAATAAGAACATTAAAAGCAAAAAAGGAAACGAGAACATTAAATGATGCAAAAATTGAAATGAGAACATCTGTAGCAATTGCACCTTACAGCTGATGACCCTGTTGTTGCATCTGTAGCATTTGCAGCATCAGGTTCAACCTCTATAGCATTTTCAACATCAGTTTCCACCTCTGTAGCATTTTCAGCATCAGTTTCAGCATCTAAATGATCATCTGTTGCCAACCCCCCAGTGCTCTTCTTCCCTAAAAGTTGGGTCAATGGATTCCTTGCAGTGAGTGGCACGATGGACAAGCCTTCCACACCTGCCACATTTCTTTCTCCTTCCTCCAAGTCCTTTTCCCTCAGATTTTTCCCTAATTCTTGTCTTCCTAGGTCTACCAGGGGCCCTGTTTTGCAATGGAGCAGAAAATTTAAACCCAGGGTCCACCACATCCCACTGTTGTTTGCCCTCCATTGTAGGTAAATTTTCATCATAAGTAACACCGAACCTAGCAACAGAAAAGTACTCATGTACATACTGATCAATCTCACTTACTGGGCCTCTCATTGAAGTAATAAAATACAATGCATGTATGCAAGGCTGTCCAGTTAACTTCCACTTTCTACAACTACAAGTCCTAGTTTCCAAATTTACTGGATATCTCCACTCTCTCTTTTCCTTGTCAACTGTTGTGATATCTGCCTCATATGTGCTTCTCTTCACTATCTCCACATCAAGGTACTTTGATTTTGCATGAAGCATTTTCATGACTTTGGGGATTATGATGTGGCCAATGAATGTAGCAGCTGTAATCTGCTGTCTGAGATCAAACTTTGCCATTATAAACTCTCTTATTTTGTCTAGCAAGTCCACAATGTGTACACCCTTCCATTTTCTAATCTTTGAATTAAAGGACTCAGCTAGATTGTTATTAACAAAATCTATTTTGCACACTTCATTGAAGAGTGACCTTGCCCATAGCTTGGTGTGATGCTCCTCTAAGTAATCTTTCACACCAGCCTTACTGTGCAACTGCCTAAGATGGTAGTTGTGTTTCTTTATGCTGTATGTCAATGAGCAGGGCCATATATTTTCATCAAAGAATTTTCTCTAAACTTTTTTGTGAAATTTGCAGCCAAATGCCTCATGCATTCTCTGTGCTCCACACCTGGGAACACAGCTTCCGTTGCAGTCTCCATGCCTTTGCATGCATCAGTGTGGATAACAAGACCTGGTGGGTATCCTATAAGCTCTCCTAAATTCTGGAAAAAACAAGTCCAACTCTCTATATTTTCACCCTCTACAACTCAGTATGCAACTGAGAAGATCCAGTTGCAAGCATCCACAGCACATGCACTAACTAGTTGCCCTATAAATCTTCCATTTAATGCAGTGGCATCTACTCCAAGATAAGGCCTTGCACATCTAGTCTTTCCTCTTTAGATGTTTCAGAGTATACCATGTCCATGTCCTCCTCCTTCTCATCTTCACCTGCCTCACCAAACATGCCTTCAAGGGGTGGAACATAATCTTCCCCCTCATCATCTTTCTCCTTGCCCTTCTTCCTTGTTACAAATTGTGGAAACAACCTTTCATCCTCATCATCACTTGGCCAATCATCTGGTAGTCCCTCTTCAGTGTAGGGGTCACCTGAATATTTACTATGAGAGGGACCTCCATGCCTAGGAACTTCTACAGTAGGAGTTCCTGGTGCCTGCATGGAACTGCTGCCTCCACTATGAGCTATTGTTTTTCTGCCCCTTGATTGGCTAGTTCTACCTTTACCTCTAGACCTAGACTGAGATCTTGTTTCTCTGCTCTCTGGCTCTTCTCTCTTCCTTTGTATGACACCGATTTCTAGTTTAGCAGGGAAAGAATCATGTATTGCAAACATGATACCAAGCTCATCATCACACTGGACAGGGACCCATGCTGATTTGTCAATGTCCCAGTACCTGAATTCCACTGCATCATATAGACCCATGGATATTGAGCACATATGGCAGATCTAAACTGATTTAAAGTCCATTGATTGCCAGCAACAAAAGGAATAGAGAATCCTATATTGGATGCTTTTGTGCCAGCACTAGCTAGAAGTGTGGTTTCCATTCTACAGTCCATCCCAACAGCTCTATCAGGGTCCATCCTATGATGACCATGGAAAACAGAGACAGATCCCAACGCCATGAGCACTATGAACTAGGTCAACAAATTAAACTACAAGAACAAATCGAACTACAAAAGGCATGAGACTGCACCAGATTAGAAGAGAAACTTACCCCGCCGAAGCATTCTTCTATGGCTGCGGTGTGCTCCCTCGTTCGCCGCCGTCGCCGCTGCAACTGATGTCCTCATCCATCCTGTCACCTGTGTCTCCTTCACACCATAGCAGAGTGCGACACAGAGTTAAATACGAAGCTCCACCGTGGCCGCCATCAATAGATCGAGCCTTAGGAGTTGGGATCGAGCGAGCTAGGGTTAGGGTTACGGTGGGAGGCAATTTGGGGGAGAAAGAGAGAGAGAGTGTGTGGCTCAGGCAAGAAAATGAGAGGGAGAGAGAGTGAACCAGTGACCTGGGCCCAGGTGTAAGGACGAAGGGGAAAATGTCAAAGAAACGGTCGTTCACCAGTCAAACAGCCTTGACTGGACGGGAACGGCATGGAAGGGAAATTCTATAAGGGAACATGACGGTGGAGGAGCATTTTTTAGCAGGCTTTGAATTAGGGGCAAATGTGAGTAGTGGGTTCGAGTTAGGGAAACAGATGTAAAATACCCTTATTTTTGGTGAATACGCAAAGCTTGGAAATAAAAAAGAGTACGAGAAGGATACAACACAAACGCAAAAAGAGATATGATATAGTTCGTTCAAACAAAGCAAAACACAAATAAACACATTAAGCCTAGGCTCCAACCACGGCAGGCGAGGAGCCTCGAGAGCGCCTATTAAGCCCAGGCTCCAACCACAGCAGGCGAGGAGCCTCGAGAGCGCCTAGAGATCACCACATATGGCATTGGGGTCATGGAATACGGGGAGCCTGGAGAGTGCCTAGAGATCACCACATAGGGTGTTGGAGCCATGGAATGCAAGGAGCATCGCGAGACTGCCTAGAGATCGGCAAGTAGGTTGTAGAACACAACATCGAGACTGCACGACCCGTCGTCGAGAGTGCCTAGAGACCAAAGAGAAGCCGTGGGGAAAATGTCGGTGAAGTACATGGCGCCCCGGATACCCATGCCTTTAGAGGCGGCCTGAATCAACATGACGTTCAATATCCCTAGATACATCGTCGGGGACACCATGTGCGAACACGACATTGCCTTCAAAAGGGAGAATGGCATTCTGCCGTGTTCGAAGACAAGAGGCCCACCGCAAAACCTCATGCGCCCGGCTGACGGAGTTGAATCTGGTAAATCTCGAGTAGGAGTTCTCGAGCTGGTGATCTTGGCACGATGGTAATAGGACAATGGGGGGCACGGTGTGTACCCAGGTTCAGGCCCTCACGAAGATGTAAGACCCTACATCCTTCTTTGTTTTGTATTGATTGTGGATGGGGTACTGAGTACAGGTTGATCTACCTCGAGATCATATGTGTGAATGAATCTCTCTCTATGGTCTAAACCCCTTGGCGTATATAGACACCGGGGGTTCCTAGGGTTACAGCTAGGTCGGTTACATCTGGGAGGGGGGTAAACATGTTGAGGATTACATTTTGCCTCAGAGTGTGCGCCAAGTCTTCGATGGATCCCATCTTGATTACTTCCTGGGGCCTGACGAATGTGGCCCACTGATTTGCTGTTTGGGCTCCTTGACCCAACCCATGCTTGGGAGCTGATGTAGTTAGCACCCCACCCCCCATCTAGGACACCATCAGTAGCCCCTGAACCGGTCTTCCAAGCCAAGGAAAATCCCCGGATGACTTGTTCTCCATTGTTGGTCTTCGGCCTTGCAAACTAGTTCAACACCTTCGTCGCGCATCTTCCTCAAAGCAATCATAGTTTTGTCCACTCCGAGGAGCCACGGAGCTTCCCGAGAAGTATTTTCTTTCATCTGATGCGGAGACCCTTCGCACGCCTAGTTATCTTAATGACAAGGTCTTCCTATGCTGGAATGGGTGCGTCGGTTGGGACACGTTCTGACAACTTTGACTAAATCGGAACCGCCACCACGTGAAGTAGAATCAAAAGGTCCTGTTAGTATTCATTATGCCATGTTAAGGGTAGCTCGAGGCCGTTGCTATTGGCATGTCTCGTCAATAAAGAGGTCGTGCCCCATATTTTTGGCGGCATCATAATAAAATCCTTCGATTCGTGTGTGCAGGTAATGCATGCCGCGTTGGGAACTCACAAGCTACCGTCACGCAATACGCCCCTTTGGTGTTTTTACTGGATTATAAAAGGCAAAACGATGGAAGCAATCCATTTTCCCGCCTTTTCTCTCGCTCTTCGCTCCTGAAATTCCCAAGCACCAATGCCCAGAGAGCATAACCCTAGCAAAGCCCTCCTATCCCCCTTTCGCCCTTCCTTACGATCTCCAGTGATGGTCGGGAAGGGTAAGCGGACTGCGATGACAACGGCTGAGGCCGAGAAGGCGGCGAACAAGAGGGGTTCATGGCTCCCCTGTGTTATTACCACCGGAGACATCATCGAGCTCCAGGCGCTCGGGTATCCTCCACCAGTCAATGACGTTTGATGTCATTCCGCACTCGTCAGGAGGCAACCCACTCCACTACCCAGGTCCCGAACAATGGGAGGGTGAATGCGTCATTTCATCTCCCACCTCATTCGAGGTCTGGGATTTCCTACCAACCCCTTTATTCTGGGACTTCTGTATTTTTATGGCATCCAATTTCACCACTTTGCCCCCAATTCTATCCTCCACATCGCCTCCTTCATTTTCTTTTGCAAGGCCTTCCTCTATATCGAGCCCCATTTTGGGCTCTAGCTTAAGTTGTTTAGCGTCAAACCGCAAACCAATGGAGGCCAGATCACAGAGTGCAGAGAGGCCATGGTCAGCAAGATCCATGGGTTAAATGGTTGCCCGGAAAGTTCACAAATTTAGGCCAGTAAAGGATGCAAGTGTTATCTGAAATGAATGGATGTAAGGCGTTTGTATGTGGCTTTTCAAGTCCACCGTCAAATCCTAAGACACTTGCTCGAATTAGAGGAAAATTGGGATATGCAATGGCAATAGCTTTTCTTTCAATAGTTTGCCATAGTGACCATCGACAACCCGGGCTAAGCCATGGGTCAACACCCAATACAAATATAAGTCTTTGAATAGTGGATTTGCAGTATCAACAGTTAGAACAGAGACCGATAAATATTTTTTTCGTATGATTGTAGCCCCCTTTCAATATAAACAGCTTCCAACCACAAGCAAAATCCCAATAGACATTGTCATTGTCAAAAACGATTAACTTCCAGCAACGTACGGAATCAACGTATGCATAATCTAAGGTGAAGAAACATTTAAAAAAATGAAAAACACTGGCTAACACAAGGTTACTGCCTGCGAGGATATGAGATGATTTTTTTATTATTAATTCACTAAACTAGTTGTCGAACATGTTACATGCACCACGAAGAGTGTATAAGTTAGAAGCTGCGCAAACTACGAATTACATCGCACGAGCCGACTTGCACAAAAAACATATGCTTAATGAATTCATTGCGGCGGCAAAACAAATGGCACTTACTATCATGTCAATCCCGGTGTGTAAGGTTGTCTATAGTCAAAACTACTCCATGGTTTCAAAGCCAGAAGAAGATCTTCACTCAAAGTGGTAGCCGCGCTAGGCAGGACGCACTTCCTAGGTAAACAACAGAGCAACAGTATTGAACAGTGTCTGTGACGAGGACCCGACGTGCGGCTGCGGTGACGCTCGGCGAGCGGGCAGCCAGAGCATCGCTGCTCAAGCCAAGACGCTGGTGCCCCTCCTTGCCCCGCCACGCCCCCTGCTGCCCCAGGTGCCTGCACCAGTTGAGGTGGCTCCCACCCACCAGTCGAGCCGACGCCACCGCCTCCACCTCCTTCAGCTCCAGCACAGTTCGATGCATCGCGCCATCCACCCGCTGATGAGCCCAAAGACCCAGTGGCATGTTTCTTTGCCAACGGGTGAGACGCCATCACCCCACCCCGCTGGACTGACAGTATGGTGTTCGAGGTGAATGCCACAATAGAAGCCGCTCTGGCCCAGCTGCTGTCCTTCTCCCCCAAGCCTCCGGAAAAAGCTCGCAAAGCAGACGCCAGAAGACCGTCGGGCACCTTCCACTCTCAGTCGTGCTCGCACTCCTCTACGCAGCCGTCCAAGACCCACCCTGAAGACGTCCAAGACAACTACCCTGACGACCGTGGAGCCGGTGCACCTCCCCCTGGTCACTGCTCAGATGGATGGACTCGAGATGGGGCAGTGCAGCTCATAGGAAGATCAAAGCAAGCAAATGGTCGCCCGTGCCCTCTTCACCGACGTTCAGCAACCCATCATCACCACTCCAATTGTGCCAC
Organism: Triticum timopheevii; assembly: GCA_963921465.1. Classification (NCBI taxonomy): domain Eukaryota; kingdom Viridiplantae; phylum Streptophyta; class Magnoliopsida; order Poales; family Poaceae; genus Triticum; species Triticum timopheevii. The sequence continues at coordinate 428,202,269 of OY997262.1, forward strand.
CGCCGGATGCAGGGAAGCCCAAGAAGCCGATGGTTCCATCCAGACGGAGTGCTCGCCAAACAGGAGCAAAGAATGACGTCTCGGTGGCAAACCGAGCATCCCTGAGGATTGTCCAAGGCCTTGGCATCGTTGGCCCGAGCGACAAGATGACGGCATCCGTGGCAAAGAAGCTTGTGCAGCATTTCAAAGAGCCACTCTCCCAGGAGGACATCCGCGGCCTTGAGCTCCTCACCCGCCTCGACGATGCAGCTCTACGCGTAGCAGCAGGACTTGGTGGCCCGGCCACCATTGCCGAATGAGTGCTCCATGTTAGCAAAACATCGTGTAAACCAGCAGAGGCCGATGGTGCACCGGTTAGAGTTAGGAATGTTTTTCTTCTTTCAGTCTGCAGGATTAGTGGTAGTCGCAGCAATTTGGCAATGAGGAGCAAGGGCTATTGGTGGTGCTCGCGTTCGCCGCTGCCTGCTAGTTGGGCTGGTGTGCCTGTTCTCCTAGTTTCAGGTTGGTGGTAGGAGTTGTAGATCGACAGTGGCAGTAGAGCACTACTGGTGGTCGCCATTGTTGATGTTACTTGCTAGTTTGGCATGTGTATCCTGTTGTTTTACTTCTCTAGTGATGTTTCTCTGCTGGCAAACTTGTTTCCCCCATCAGTAGTTCAACCTGCACTATCATATCCTGGAACGTTAGAGGCCTAAATTTCCCTGCTAAACGCCACGCTGTTCAGGAAAGTCTAGCTGCTTGAAACCCATCCATTATTTGTCTCCAGGAAACAAAAATTAGTGACTGGACCGATGCCCTCTCTAGGGAGATTGGGGGTGCGACGCTAGATCAAGTTTGCCACCTGCCTGCCAACGGATCAAGAGGAGGCATCAACATCTTCTAGAACAGCTCTCTAGTTCACCTTAGTAACTATATCGCCTCTCAGTTTTCCATGACGGCTATTGTCAACTCCCTGACGGAGGATAAGGAATTCTGCCTCACAGCAGTATACGGCCCAACTGATGACAACCTCAAAGAAGCTTTTCTTAATGAACTATGCTCAGCTGCGCCCGTTTTCAGCCGCCCCTGGCTCGCCCTGGGAGATTTTAACCTCATCTATGAAGCTAGAGATAAAAACAACCTAAACCTGAACCGACGTCTCATGGGAAAGTTCTAAGCAGCACTCAATAGAGCTGAGTTGTTCAAAATTAGAAGGAAGAATAGGAAATTTACCTGGAGTAATGAGCATCAGACTCCCGCTCTTGTTTCCCTTGATCGTGTGCTCTGCAACACGAGGTGGGATGCCCTCTTCCCTCAACACCTGCTGCACGCCGCCTAAACCTCTGTATCCGATCATTGCCCTTTGGTCCTCGCAAATTCATGCGCTCCTTCCGGTAGAGCGAGGTTTCGCTTTGAAAATTTTTGGCCAAAATTTACGGGGTTCCATGAGATTGTCACTGATGCTTGGATGAGGCCAGTCCAGTCAAACTGCAAGATCCTCTCCCTGCACGTCAAGCTGCAGCGCACGTCCAGTGCCCTGAGGAAGTGGAGTAAAGGATTGTTTAGTGATGCAAAGCTGCAATTCCACATGGCTCAAGAGATTATCCTGCGCCTTGACACCACTCAGGAGAACAGGGCCCTATCTGATGTAGAATGGGAGCTGCGTAAAAATCTCAAGTTACGGCTGTTAGGTTTAGGTGCGATCGAACGGGCGAGAAAGAAACAGAGCTCCCGAATAAATTGGCTTAGGGAGGGCAATGCCAGCACAACTTTCTTCCATGCCAAGATCAACGCAAGACGGCGAAAAAACTTCATCTTATCGCTTAAGAAAGGGAACTGTAGAGTGACCGACCACAAGGAGAAGGTGGAGGTGATCAACAATCATTTCCAAGGCATCATGGGTAAGAAACTCACGCGCACCTACACAATCAACTGGGATGCGATCAACTTGCCGCAGATCGACAGTGAGGGAATGGATTTCCCATTCTTTGAGGAGGAGGTCTGGCAAGCAATTAAGCAAACGCCAACGGATCGCGCCCCAGGTCCAGATGGCTTCTCGGGATGTTCTACCAAAGCTGCTGGTCTACTATCAAACAGGATCTCCTCGATGCTCTAAATCAGTTCTACCACATGAACTGCTCAAACTTAGGGATCCTGAACTCTACAACGTAGTGCTTCTACCCAAGCTTGCCGAGGCCTCCAAAATCGGACAGTTCAGACCAATCATTTTGGTGCACTCTTTTGCAAAGCTCATTGCTAAGATCCTGTCGATCAGACTTGCACCTAACATGGCCAACATGATATCTCCTGCCTAGAGTGCCTTCCTCAAAAATAGATGCATCCATGATAGCTACCTCTTCGCCAGGAACGCCGCCTGCAGTTTCCATAGAAAGAAGGAAGCAGATGCTGTTGTTTAAGCTGGACATCGCCAAGGCCTTCGACTCGATCTAGTGGGAATACCTACTGGAGTTGCTGCAAAACTTAGGCTTCCCGCTCAGGTGGCACAACTGGATCTCCGTTCTCTTGGCCATGTTGTCCTCTGCGGTCCTCCTCAATGGAATCCCATGCCCAATAATACAACACTTGCGAGGCCTGCGGCAGGGAGACCCCCTGTCCCCGTTCTTGTTCATCTTGGCGATCGACACGCTGCATCGTGTCCTTGAGGAAGCACAAAACTCTGGACTCCTAACATCCCTTCCTGGTAGAGATGCCAAATTGAGACTCAGTCTGTATGCTGACGATGCCATTATCTTCTCCAACCCCAAAGGAGAGGATGTTTCCTGCCTACTGGAAATCATGCACCACTTTGGTCAGGCCACAGGACTGCGGATGAACCCTCAAAAGTCAACTGTTGCCCTCATCCAATGCCAGGAGATCGATCTAGACCAAATCCTGCGGGCTTTTGCTGGGGCACGTGTTGCCTTCCCGATCACATACCTTGGTCCTCCCATCACCTTAGGTAGGCTCCGAAAGGTGCACCCGCAATTCGTCTTTGATAGAATTAGGGCAAAGTTAGCTAGCTAGAAGGGTAGAGTGATGAACGTCGCCGGCAGACGTGCGCTTGTGCGCTCGGTGCTCACGACTATGCCTACCTTCGTGCTCACCGCAATTCAGGCAAGCGCCGGCTTCCTTAAGGACATAGATAAAATCTGCAAAAAGTTCCTATGGGCTCAAGATGAAAACCTTACGGGTGGCAAGAGCAAGGTCAGTTGGCGCCAAGTATACTCCCCGTTGGAGCTGGGCGGTCTCGGGATCCATGATCTCCAGAAATTTGCCAGAGCGCTTCGTCTCCGCTGGCTATGGCTGTCCTGGGCCGAACCAAACAGGCCTTGGGTTGGCTCGGCCATCCCATGCGATGAGCGGGACCGAGCCCTTTTTGCTGCTGCCACAACTGTCAGGATTGGCGACGGCGAAACTGCTCTGTTATGAGAATCAACATTGATGGGGCCACTCCCTTTGCGAGAAATTGCCCCGGCGCTGTATAAGCGATCAAGAGCAAAGGCCCGGCCTGTCAGGGAGGCGCTGCACGGACACAGATGGATACAAGACATCAGAAGGCCACCTTTCACTGATGTTTTCCTCGAGCTGTTCCGCTGCCTCTGGAGACTGGTCCGAAACGCAGAGGCGAGCCTCATCACCGGCGCTGCGGATTCGATCACCTGGAAAACAACTGCATTTGGAACCTACTCCGTTGCGGCCGCTTACAAACTGCAGTTTGCTGCCAGGGTGGACTCTCCTTTCAAAAACATGTTCTGGCGGGCTTGCCCCCCCCCCCCCCCCCCCCACTGCAAGTTCTTCATTTGGATGCTCATGTTGGATAGGCTGTGGTGTGCTGATCGGCTACAACGTCGAGGCTGGCCAAACAACTATTTTTGCCCTCTATGCCTGCGCAACTTGGAGACCTCGCTGCACATTCTATGGGAATGTCCGCATGCTAAGATGATCTGGCAAAAGGCTGTGGCCTGGTCAGGATGCAGATCACTTGATCCCATTGGATGGGAAAGCCCAGAAAGCTCAAAAGAGATGTGGATATCTATCGTCTCCAAGACGACGGCTGATCAAAAGAAGGGCATCAAATCGATGATGATCCTGGTGTCTTGGAGGATATGGCTCGAGCGGAACAACAGAATCTTCAACAACAAAGCTTCAACGGTGGAAACCACACTAAGGTAGATTCGAGGAGAGTTGGATTTGTTGAGACTGGGGGTGCATCCTGCCTGCTGTCGCCCTTCGGGGACCCAGGCTGAGAGATTTCGCCTATGATGTACTTTCCTTTCCTCTTTTTCCTTCTTATGATAGTTTCCTCTTCTTTTTCCTCCTTATGACTGTCTTGGTCTATGCACATATTGCTCCCTACCTATCATAATGAAAAAGCCCAGCCTTGTTGGTCTCCCTTCAAAAAGTACGGAACAGTGTTGAACAATGCTGATATATCTACAATGAACAAAGAAACTGCCATCACGCCCCAGGGCACGGGCCTTGCTGCCTAGGGCTTGACGCCACCACGAACTAAAATTAACACATAGCTAGACACACATGACACCAAATTTGATCTCCCATTTCTCCACTCAACTCGACCATGCCATGATTCTTGCAGTCTTCTAATATCTTAATTTCATCTTCAGTGGGTTTCGAGTCTACATCTATCTCACGCTATTCCCCCTTCAGCGTGCGCTCGTGTGTCAGACGACCGTCCATCATACGACACGTTCTAGCTCATTGAGGCACAACTTAGAAAATCGAGCAAACTATGGCTCAATTCTTTTGGCCGTTTTCCTATAATCTTGAGAATCAGGCCTCCTCCTAAATAGCTAGGATTATCAAAAGAAATGATTTAAGATTATGAGAAAATCTAAGAGGAAGTTTGATTCTTAAGATTCTGTGAGAATTATCCAAAATAAACTAGGCCCGTACTTAAAAAATCTAGGCCTTTGTTCCGCGTTTAAAAAAACTGTAGTATGATGAGAGTGGTTCCACTTGTGGTAAGAAAGCACGGCACGTGCATATAATATTTTAATCAGCTCTACTGAACATCCAAGAATAGAAAAATATGAAATCTTGCTATAAGACTTGGACACGTCGAACAAACAGAAGCTAGGGCTTAGAAAAAGGAAAACAGTGATGACCTTACTAAGCGTATCTTACAGTGGGGAGAAGCGGCGTCACAAGGGGGCAAAGAAATTCTCATTAAGGCGGTTGCGCAGTCCCTACCTACATATATCATGGGGGTTTTCCGTCTGCCCCGGAGTGTTTGTGATGATCTTACTCGCATGGTACGCAATTTTTGGTGGGGGCCAAGGAGGGAAAGAGGAAGACACATTGGCGTGCATGGGATACATTGATTAAACCGAAAGTGCAAGGCGGCATGGGGTTCCGTGATTTCAGACTCTTCAATCAGGCACTTCTGGCTAGACAAGCTTAGCGTCTTATTGCTTATCCTGACAGTTTATGTGCGCAGGTGCTGAAAGCAAGATATTACCCGGCGGGACGTCTGGAAGATACGGTCTTTTCGGGCAACTCATCCCAGACATGGCAGTCTATTACCCATGGTCTTGAGCTTCTCAAGAAAGGTTTAATTTGGCGCATTGGTGATGGTGCTTCTGTACGTATTTGGCGTGACCAGTGGATACCACATCCACTTGCAAGGTTGCCAATATCACCCCAGGGGCGCTGCCATCTTCGGCGTGTTAGCGAGCTCCTGGACGACCGAGGAAATTGGAACATGCAACTACTTAATCAACATTTCATGTCGGTAGATGTCATGGAAATTATGAAGATCAAGGTGGTGCCACGTTTGGACAAAGATATTATCGCTTGGGCGCCTGAGCGTTCTGGATCATTCACAGTTCGGAGTGCTTATCGTCTATCATATGACGAGATTCACCGTCAGACTACAGTCGCATCGAGTAGGGCACCGGACGGGCGACGTGCCGTCTGGGCACTTATATGGAGGTGCCCTGTTCCACCAAAGGTGCGTATCTTTGCATGGCGTTTGGTCACAAATTCACTGGCTACTTGGGTGAATAAAAAATCACGAAAACTTGAGGTGTCTAACCTTTGTCCACTGTGTGCGATGGAACCGGAGGACACATTCCACACATTCTGTAGATGTCCATTGGCTGTTGCTTTGTGGAACGCCATGCGAGAAGAATGGCTATTGCCGGACTTAGCTTCAGTGAGGAATACTGGCCCTGAGTGGTTTTTTGATCTTCTGTACAAGCTAAATGAAGATGATCGCATGCATGTGTTGATGGTGCTGTGGAGGAGTTGGTATGTACGTAATGAGATAGTACATCATAAGCTACCGCCTCCAATTGAAGCTTCCTGCAGATTTCTATTTAGCTATGCTGAATCTCTTCGATGCATCAATCAATTTCCAACCACTGACATCATCAAAGGGAAGATGGTGCTGCCGCCGATTGGGTATAGTTCTACAATGATAAATACAGCAACGCAACATGCAGCCACAGTCCAGTGGTCTGCCCCGCCGGCCGGTCGCGTGAAGCTCAATGTTGACGGGTCGTTCGTTGATACCGATGGTGGATTAGCAGGAGCCGGTATGATCTTGCGTGATAATGACGGCAACATTATCTTCTCCGCTTGTCGTTCTATCTTGCATTGTTCCGGATCGCTCCAGGCTGAGCTGTTGGCATGTCAGGAGGGATTAAGCCTTGCTCTACAATGGTCTAGTCGTCCGATAGACATCGAGATGGACTGCATGGATGCGATCAAGTTGATCAAGTCGCCTACCCTTGACAGATCGCCACATAGAATGATAGTTCAGGATATTAAGAGGCTCTTTGGTGAAAGGGATATCTCTATTGCTCATGTAAGTAGGAATCAGAACGTTGTTAGCCACACACTTGCTATTTTCGGACGATCGGAGGGTCGAACTGCAGTTTGGTTGCGCTCTGGACCTGCAGACGTTCCTCTGCTATGTAGGAACGAATATTCCAACAGTTGAGCAATGAAATCCTTTTAACCCCGAAAAAAAAAAGGAAAACAGAAGCTAGGGTGCGTGGCCGGCCGACCACCACATATCGCCTGGCCTGCATCTCGGCACAGAAAGGCGCATCCTACTTGTACATTACCTTTTCTTTGCATCGTGAGTAACGTCGGCATTGGACTTCACCGGCACGCTACCCCACCCAATCTCCTTCCTCAACCTGCCTTTACACTTATGTTGGTATCTTACTTGGCCTTCGGCACCGGCATCGGCATGTGTTGGATCGAATGGGCAGCTCGTGATATGGGTTAGCGATCGAGCTTCGCGAAGCTACTTTCTAGCTACGTGGCGGCCACGTACGAGCACCGCCAAACGACGTGTCCCGTTGCTTCTTCCTATAAATGCCGCCTGCTGCAATCTCCTTTCCAACACAAGCAGTCGATCGATTCATCCAAGTCCAAGCCAGAGTTGAGCAATACTAGCAGTGAGATTTTACAGTGATTTCAGTTCGTGTTTGTTTGTGAGAGAGAAGAGAAGAGAAGATGGCCTCCAACCAGAACCAGGCGAGCTACATGGCCGGTGAGACCAAGGCCCGCACCGAGGTAACCGTCGTCTTCCGTGGTGCCTACCACTTCTCGCGCATTCCTGCTCAGTGATCTGAAATGCTCTCTTGGTTTGGTTTGGCTGTGCAGGAGAAGACCGGGCAGATGGTGGGCGCGACCAAGGACAAGGCGGGGCAGGCTACGGAGGCCACCAAGCAGAAGGCCGGCGAGACGGCCGAGGCCACCAAGCAGAAGGCCGGCGAGGCCAAGGACAAGACGGCCCAGACGGCGCAGGCGGCCAAGGACCGCGCGCCGCCGAGAGCAAGGACCAGACCGGCAGCTTCCTCGGCGAAAAGACAGAGGCAGCCAAGCAGAAGGCCGCCGAGACCGCGGAGGCGACCAAGCAGAAGGCGTCGGAGACGGCGCAGTACACGCAGGAGCGGTCCTCCGACGCCGCGCAGTACACCAAGGAGTCCGCCGTGGCCGGCAAGGACAAGACCGGCAACGTCCTCCAGCAGGCCGGCGAGACGGTGGTGAACGCCGTGGTGGGCGCCAAGGACGCCGTGGCGAACACTCTGGGCATGGGCGCCGACAACACCAACACCGTCAAGGACAGCACCACCGAGAAGATCACCAGGAATCACTAGACGCATACAGACGTCCAGTCTTTGCTAATTTGCTTCCTTTACTCCTTTGGTCGTTCGCGGGCCTTTTACATACTCCCAGAAGGAGTATTTGTATGTTTCCCTCTTTTGTGATTTTAGTGTAAGTTTGCGTTCGATTTGATGTACTACTCGTGTCCGATTCTGTAATGAGTTACTTATAATCCATGTTTTACTTTGGTGTAAATGGATAACGAGGACAGCCGAAGGTGGCAATAAAGTTCTTTTAGCACGGTACTGTATTATTGAAGCTTCAATCCGTTGGTTGTCAGAAGCTTTCTTCACTTCCTATCTTCTTTTTTTTGGAACGGGAAAGGCGCTCAAGGCGCCGAATTACATTCAGCTCAAGAACACAGTACAGCATGAATTACACAGCCCTGTAAAGCTTGAAGAGACAACAGAGAAAGAACAGGGCAATGAGTGTGCCTACGAGCTAAATTGGAACATCCAAAGGCAGGTTGAACTGAACTGTTCAGAACCTGGTGAGCAACATTATGGGCAATGCCATTGAGACTCCTAGAAATGTGAAAAACCTGCAAACGAGAGCCTTCTGATATAGGCGAAGAAATCTGCCAGTGATTGTCTGATAGCACAATGAATTTTCTCTGAAGTCACATCGCACATCCCTAGTTGCCGCAGCCGTCGCCAAAGTAAGATTATCTGTAAAATAATTGGGCTGATCGACATGAAGAAGTTTGGCTATTGCTGCTGCAAGGAGGAGACTTGCTGCTTCAGCTTGCAATGGAGAATTTGTAGGGGGGTAAGAGGCTTGAATTTGTACTTTTGTGCTCAATTCTCCTCCTGGGATGAAAATGAAGATGCCAATTCCTATATAGCTGTTTAATTGGGTTGCAAACCTGGAATTTTTGAAGTGTTAAAAAAAGCATCCGAATATATTCTTGGTCCTGCAATAAGAAGATCGTTTTTGATAGTTTTCCCCTGCAATAGTAAAGGATCAGCAGGTTGTGATTCAATAATGGATAGGTTCTGATGCTTATCATCCTTAATTAGGATTGTCGTGGAGAGCTTGACATTCGGCAATGGAAGCAAGGAGATGTTGGCCTGGTGAGGCAAGCCACCTTTCCTAGCAAAAGGAGCATCATTCCTGGACTTCCATATACACCAAAGAAGATTAAAAATGGAAGGAATATAAGCATTTTGATGATTCATATTCAACAAAGCCCATACAATATGATGCACAGAGTGAAAAATTTTAGTAAGCTCATCAGTTCTAATATAACATGGATCAAACCAAGCAGCTCTAGCAAAGGTACATTTAAAGAATAAATGGAGATCATCTTGCTGGTTACACCTGAAGCAATGTGAACAAAAAAACGACCGGCTCTCATACCTGTAGGTAGAGCTTTCCTAAGGAGCCTCCAAGCAAATGTTTTTACCCTAGGTGCCATGAGCTTATTCTTCCAGACCAAGTTGAGCAAATCTTTAACCAACGACGATACTTGCTTGGGACGATTGCTTGGTTGACTTTGAATGTCCAGCAAGCAAAGCTTATAAGTACTCTTAGAGCTGCACTTACCATTAGAAGTGAGGTTCCAGCAAAAAATGCCAGGTCCATTAGAGTGAATAATTTGGGTTTGAATTAGAGCAGAGGCTATGTGCTCCTTAAACAGTGAAGTGATGAGAGGGATATTCCAAGATTTTTGATTTGTGGCCCAAAGATCTTTAACAAGAGGTGGGTAAACGAAGTTAGGTGATTGGATAATTAAATGATTGTACATGTGAGCCCAAGCAGTACACCAAGGTGTGCTCCAAAGAGATATGTTTCCTACAGTGGTTTGATAAAATGAGCAAGCTTTTAATTTTGGGAGCAACTTGGGAACGGAGGCCCAAAATGCAGATTTAGGCAAATTGGAAGAGGCGGTTCAGATAGAGGAGTCCTAGAAATATTTGGATTTAAGGACCAAATGTAGATGGGAGGGGGGGGGGAGTCTGCAATCCTCCAGGCAACTGCTAGGATGAGACCTTGATTAATGGCTTGGAGATTTTTGATGCCCAACCCTCCCTCTTTTTTGGACGTGCAAATATCCTTCCAAGCTCGAAGACAAAGGCTCCTCGAAGAGTTGTCTTCTCTAATATTGTAGAAGAGACATTGACGCTAAAGAGAATGGCCGACTTGTTCCAGTTAGGTGTTTGTCCCAAGGAGGCACAAAAGTGTTGGATGATTTGCGCCATGGTGGTAGCCTCCTGCATGGTAGCATTCCCACAAACTAGAAGATCATCAGATTTGTGTGTTGGTATCTTTGCCAGCGTTTTAATCGTTGAAAGACTAAAGTATTTGAACATAGAGGTTAGTTCAGGTAGAGTTATTTTCACATGCGGTGGAGAATAAACCCTTCTGAAGAACATACATGGCATACTTCTCATAGCCAACTAAATTTAATTGTTGACCTCCTACATTACTTTTATATATCTTGGGGGAAAAGGCAAGATAATTTAGACCGGAAATTTGAAAGTCTGCTAAGAGAACATCAAAAGTTAGCAGAAAAATACTTAAGTTTGAATAATAAAATTGATCTAGTTCTACAGAAATTAGAAGAATCAAAAGGAAGAAATCTTATAGTTAGTAAGAATAATGAGTAGATTAAAGAAGAGATTTTATCCATCGGAAAGAATCTGAGTGGTGTCATAAATAAAAGCAAAGATTCATTACCTGGTGCTGAAATAAGACACGATATACTTGAAGTTAAAAAGTTAGTACAAGAAGTAAAGATTTTAGTCATATCATAAGTGTATGAGTGCATATAACCAAGCATTAAAAGAAGTTGAGAAGTACTTAACACCTCCTGTTAATTTTTCATATCATGATTCACCGAAAGAATACTCCAGAATAATTATAAGGCCGAATAATAAGATTCTGCGGCTACTACTCTAGATTTTGGAGAAGCTACATACTAAACGAGAAATGAAGAGAGGATTGCTTCCCGGAGGATATGAAGCTTGCATATTTGGTGAAGAAAATAAGCTCAAGATATTCGCACCAGGCACATTCAACTTCAAGCCCAAGAGCCATTTCAATATTAATGACATCCAGAGATGCATACTAGATAATTTCTGGTATTGATACACCAATAAAAGCGAAGACAAAGGGTACTACATACTGGCAATTGTTGATAGCCTATCCGAATACTTTAATTTATTGAACAAAGGCACACCCAAAGCAGCAAAAAAGGAAGTGCAAAAAGAAAGGACGCTATATATAATATTTGATGGAAGTAAACCAGGAATATATATGAATTTTGAAGATGTTTTAAAAGAAAAAATTGATGCAAGGTGAAAGAATGAAGATTCATTATGGAAAAGATACGATGATTTCAGTGAAGCCCTAAAATGGGCAAGAATCTTAATAGCGCAAAATTATTATATAGACCCAAAAGCAAAGAATATATCGAAAGTCGGAGAGGCAGAACTTACAATATGACCACTCCATCTTTTCCTAAATATACAAAGAGAGAAGCATCAAGCTCCCAGAAGGTTAAGGAGGAAGATTCCCCTAAATATGAAACATACAAAGGCCGCCTTATCAAAGGAGATGATCCTTTGGACGGTGAATATATGGACTTGAAAATAGATGAAAAATATGAAGAGATCAGAAAATCGGTGAAGGCAGAACTAAAAGAAGATATTCGAAAGAATTACAAAGAGAAATGAATGAAAATTTTGAAGAACTAAAGAAAGAATATCATCAAAAATATGATTTCAATATTCCTGAGACAGGTCATATGGACATTGCCGGACAGGAGCAACCAATTGAATAAGAAAGCAGTAAGCATAATAATTGAATATATCTGAATATGAATTGATATGACTATCAATTATTCGGGTGCAGAGGACCTACACCCGAATATTGATAAAATTAGAATATTGATGAGGTATTATCAATATAATGGGCGTGTAGACCCATACCAAAATATAACAACAACAACAACAACAACAACAACAACAACAACAACAACAACAACAACAACAATAATAATAATAATAATGCCAGCCATGGAATGCATGCACGCATAAGAGCACAAGAGTATAGTTGAAGATTTCAGCCAAGAAGAGCAAAGACTACTAAAGAATACATGGCTCCATTGCACACACAACAAGGCACGCAAAGTGTGTTGGCTTGTGTAAATAACTATGCATATAGCTTCGCTTGCAAGCAATGGAGTTAAAATATTGGGCTGGTTTGTATACCCAGCCATGTCATAACAATATTTTATCATGCAACAGGAAGCCGATCTCTAAGCCACGACATGGTCTACTGTCTGGAAAAAGTGGTTACCTTGGACAAAATTTTCAGTCTAGACAAAGTTCTCGGTCTGGACAAAAATACCAGCCTAGCGTTGGAGTCAGCAAGGCTTGATTGTGCAAACATTGAGGCACTTCAGCGGTGCATAAGGTGTGTCAAGCTACGATATACTCCAGGCTCAAGCTATGACGCAGATGAATAAAGAAGGGACCTTCTAGCATCCCCCGCGAACTATAAAGGAGGAGGACTGAACGCAGTGAGATACACACAGACACAACACTAGACTCGAGAGCATTTTAGCATCCAAGCACCACAACCCTCACACTCTTCAGTAGTCATAGTAGTAGTTGCTATCTCCCGTTGTAATAAAGCCTTTGAGGCATTTTGTATCATTCCGTGGTGGAGGTAGGCAGAAGGTAGTCCTCTTTTTCTATTTGTAACCCCTTCGGAGTCTCCCGAAAGGGAAACTTGTATGTAAATTATGTTGTCAAAATGAAGTAGTTCCGTACTTCACTTAGTTTTTCTGTTATGAATTTATGAGATGAGTTCTTATGCTATGGATCCTATAGGAGAAAACTCTTCCAGTAGTTCATTGTTTAGCCTGTGTGGCGTTTGAGAACCTTGTAGCCGTAGAGAAGTGTTCCCTTCGGGTGGAACTGCCTGGGAAGACGGTAGGAATTTATCCCATAAGTTTATAATATAAACATCAAGTGAAAGAATTTAGCTACTTCTGAAGCAGCATGTGTGACAAATATGGTGAGTATCAAGTAGGATTAACACAACCGCTGCATATCCGTAGGCCGTCTCGTTGGTTTGCCAACTCATAAAAGATCCTGCATAAACACATAACATATAATAATTAATGTATCTAATTAAATTATGTTAATCTCGAATTCACTAATTGAATAAAATTTAATGCTAATCAATTTCAAAAAATTTAATTAACTAAGTTTTCATAATAAATTATTTCATATTTCGCACAAACATATCCTGACAGAAATAGAACTTGTTAGATAAGTGGATTTGCTGTATCACAACACTTGTAGAGAGAACAATGAATGTTGTTTTCGTATGATAAGGCACCCCTTCAATATCAGCACCTTCCAACCGCAAGCAAAACCTGTGCGAGTTACCTTTCTGGCCGTATGTCACCGTCAAAAGATTATCTTTCGGCCGTAGCGAGTCAAACAAGATCAACTACTCTATGGTGAAGCTGCAACTTCTGGGTGGAACTGCAGCAAAGTAGATTTGATGGAGTGGAGCTGATTTTAAAAAGACAGAACAGTCCCAAACAGGCTCTACATATTGGTTTCCTTGTGAAAGTGCAATTCACGTGCAATCTCATCAATAGCTGCAATTCTTCATGCTTGAAACTACTCCCACCGTCTCATAATATAAGAACGTCTTTCAAGCTAACGTTCTTATATTATGGGACAGAATAGTAGAAAGGTAGCAATCTGTCAAACCTTCATGTCACCTTATTCTTTTTTATATGCTTCGATGCAATGAAGAATGTTGATGTGTATCGCCTTCAATTGCAAAGTATCAAGCTGACTTCGCAGCTAGTAGTTGTGAGAATGTTGATGTGTATCGCCTTCAATTGCAAAGTATCAAGCTGACTTTGCAGCTAATTGCAAAGTATCATGCTTATTTATACATTAACCTTTTTCATTTCAAAGTCATTGCTATAACATATTTCAGATTATATGTTCCTATGCTTTGTTATTGAATTCTATCTCATCGATAATTACTCCCTCCGTTCCTAAGTATTTGTCTTTCTAGAGATTTCAACAAGTGACTATATACGAAGCAAAATGAGTGAATCTACACTCTAAAATATGTCTATACGTTCGTATGTGGTAGTCCTTTTAAAATCTCTAAAAAGACAAATATTTAGGAACGGAGGGAGTATATTTCAAGAGTGAGAAAAATTATTGATTAGGAAAGTGTATATGGTGTGTGGTTTATTCATGCGAGAAGGCTAAACTGATAGTCTGTTATTCCTATATTTGGTACAGATGCACATTTTGCTTATTTATTTCCTACGTATGCACATAAGCAGCATAAAGCGTGGTCGGTATCAGCTGTGAAAAAAGACAGGTCTATGGGTTCAAAGTAGAAAATATTCTGGTTTGCTAACATTTCAATGGAAGCAGAGAGCTGAGGAAAAATAACTAAATGTCACCCATGTGCTAAATGGAGAATAAAAGTTATTTCAAAACTGATCATTTACATAATTTGCTGCCAAGAACACTGTACAATCGAGCCTTTTCGATTTCATGTAAGTAGTAAGTACTCAGTTTGTAAGGATAAAACGGTAGCATCAACAGCTTAAGCCGGTCCTACTACTACTGCATGGGCACCGTCGCATCAGTTCTTCTTCCCCTTGGCGAAGAGCCTGATTCTTTGTCCTGCTTAAAGGCCTTCTTCAGGAAGAATGCCATGGCAAGCTGTGCGCCAAGGTTAGATCGACCTTTCGACAGACAAACAATGCTTCCAATTAGCAAAAGTCCACTTGCAATTGTTTCCCGTGATGACTTCTTCACTAGCTGCTTGCAGGGAGAAGTTCCGGATGGAGGTGTAGGAGGAGCAACAGTCGCAGCTGTATTCACTGGAGATCGATTACTTTCATCCACGTTCATCTGCAAGTCCTGGGGAAACTGATGCACGAAAAAAGACTAATCAGAATGACATTCACACATTATGTGGATATACATAATTTTAAATTCAAAAGAATAGGATGTAACTACTTGTAAACATATTCCATCTCCAAAACAATTGCGTTGCCTGCATTGTTGTATTTTAATCATGGGAGCAAACAAGAGACAACTTACAGTCCATAACAAGCAATAAACTAACATGAATCAACAATCTGGTAAGAAGCACCAACCTTCTTGGTAAGTCTTCGCATGGTCAAAATTGATATCGACGGACCGCGGTGCTGAGGATACCGGCGTAAAGCATTGTTCATTTTACAAATATAATTCCAGATGCCCTTCGAAAAGGCCAGCTTTGCCATCTCGATGTTCATGCCATTGTCTTCATGGTGCAGCACGGTGATTTCACATGCGTCTCTTCCAGGAACTACAAGGTAAATTGTAGGTGTAAAATTACCAACAGACCACATAGATGATATAACCACCCAGTTCCAAAAATGACCCTAGAAAGTGTGCAGTAAGAATTCTCTAACTTTTTTACTATTTATATGTAAAAGGATTAATGAGACAGATCAAATGAAATCTTTTCAAAGTGTGCAATAAAACTTCTCTAACTTCTCTAACATCATTAGATTTGTCATGAAATCTTTTCATAATTATGTATGCATTTAGCTTTCTTTGCTAACATATTCATATAAGAAATAACAATCAAAATTGCATCTTCAAAACTCTATCCATGTGTACAACGTCATGTAGTAAGATATATCCAAAAAAGATACTCCCTCTGTTCCAAAATAGTGTTTACAGTGTATTTATTTGGTATTACTGATGTTGATATTTTCCTCTATGAACTTGGTCAAGCTTTACGAAGCTTGACTTCTGAAAAAATCTATATACAAGGATTAGCAAGATATAAATCAAACAGATAATTATAAACCAATATTAAAAAGGTATAAAATGGCACTTTCTATTCGTTCCAACTTCCGATTTCCATCAGAGTGGCACATATTAGGTAATACAGGAAATTAACTCAATGGGTACAGAGATATACTTCCGAGTTCTATTTGTACTACTCAATGGATACCCAATGGAGTACAAAGTACACATAGCATTTCCAACTTCCGAGTTCTATTTGTTTTAAGTTCCCACCAAACGTGCACATAGCATTCAGTACAACTCAATGGGTACAGAAATATTACAAAGCCTCGGGTTCTTTTATTAGCCAAAGTACAAGTCAATCCAATCCACATATTGATAAAGATACAAAGTTGTGCTCTGAAAACTGATATAGTCAGATATTTCCTGTTGTAACACAAGTTCGTCACATAATAGCATTCACTCAACGTCATTCTATATGCCACTTTTTAAAAAGCTACTATCACCACCAAACGAGTCACTAAAAGAAAATAGCAGATAGCTTAGTCTAAGCTAAATAAATACCAAACAGAAGGCCTTGTATCAATCTTCACTTACCTTTCCTAATACACCACCCCGATCTCAGAAGTCGTACTCGAACAAATTTTCTTTGTCTTGGCGCAAGAGAGTGTTCGCATTCCTGCCAGGATAAACTAATTAAACAAGGCAATCAGGTAATTTCACAATAGCAATGTCATTCTCGTTCAGACTGCATATGGAGCGACTCAAGTGTAAACTGAGTGACAGTTTTTTTTTTTGAATGGCAGCTCAATTTTATTTCAAGTGACTAATGTTTTCTAGTTCAATTTCATTCAGGTGAGTTTTTTTCAACATCAGTTGATGCAATTTTATGTTTTTTTTTTTGGTTTCAAGTGATTTTATGTTCATTTGGTTCAACCTTAGTTCAACTGACTTTATATTTTTGTTTGTTCAACATTAGTTCGAGTGATTTCATGTTTATTTGGTTCAACCTTAGTTCAAGTGATTGTAATTTTTGGGTTCAACCTTAGTTCAAGTGATTGTAATTTTTGGGTTCATTGGAGCAGTGGTAAAGCTGCTGCCTTGTGACCATGAGGGTGACCATGAGGTCACGGGTTCAAGTCCTGGAAACAGCCTCTTGCAGAAATGCAGGGAAAGGCTGCGTACAATAGACCCAAAGTGGTCGGACCCTTCCCCGGACCCTGCGCAAGCGGGAGCTACATGCACTGGGCTGCCCTAACCTTAGTTCATGTGATTGTATTTTTTTTGGTTCAACCTTAGTTCAAGTGATTTTATGTTATCTATAACGAGCATAACATTATCGCTATAATATGTACGTATGCAGTCACATCACTGAATTTTCAAGCATAAGAGTTGAATCTTGAATTTCAGGTTAGAATAGAACATTTTAGATGTAACTGTGGCTCCATCAACTTCATTATATAATTTACTCCAGGAACATTGCTACCTTCTAGGTGACACAGGACGAACTAATGTTTTCATTTCAGGAGAAAACTGAACCCTTCATGATTAGGATAATTGTACATGAATGGATGTATATTGAGTAAATTACTGCATCCATACAGAAACCAAGAATAGCACAACTGCAGATAAATCGATATCTGATGAAAAGATGTCATATATATCACTGATGTACAGTTGTGTGAAACTGCAAATGAATAGTTTATGCAAGAGGCAGGGAGGGTGAGGGAGATGTGACTAACCTTGACCAAGCAATAGAAAGAGTTCTCATCTGATGCCCAAACTCGCCATGCCAATATGTACTCTCTTGGTGTTAAAAGAGGAAACTTCTTAACAGTACGCCCTATCTCAATTCCGCTATTTTCATCACAATGCAGCTGTTCATGCTTTATCACGGTGTTATCCCACTCCATTCTGTACTCATTATCCATGTAAAAGTCCCTCAAAAGCTCTGTTGAGCATCCCTCATAAGTTGTCACACTAAGATATCTAGGCGGGCCATCCTGCATTTGAGAACATTGTTCAGCATCCAGAAACAGCCCATAGGCCTTATGAAATTCCATTTATCAGTAATTAGTGATTAACTCTTGCGACCATTATGAGTTCTAACTAATTGCAAAGACTTAATTTCACACCTCTATTTCATGTAAAAGAAAACAGATACAGTTACAGTTCACCAGGAGAAAGAACACAGCAATTATTCAAAAAATTGCCTGTGGCCATCTGTGAGAATTTTACTAGTGGTCAGGTGGTGGGTGACTACCAAGGATTACGAGTCGATTGGTCGAGCGAAATGTTAATCCTTGTCCGACTAAACCCCTGAATTAATCGCAACGAGCCCGTGCTATGATGTACTTATGTGGTACAAATCTTAACGTGCTTCTATCTAGCCTAATATCTCTAGGCTGAACCCCAAGAGTAATAGCCAAACTCTGGCACATATTTATGTGTAAGATGAGAATGAATACAAAACAATGAGAAACAGGGATAAAGAAGCAGCGTTGCTACCTTGGTCCTCTCGCACCACGCCTTGTAGGAGACGGCGTCGTTGCCCTTGGCGATGACGGGGTCCCAGCCCTCGAGCTCCGGCTGGCGGGCGCCGATCCCCAGGCTGCCCACCAGCCGCCTCAGATCGTCCTCCGTCACGAGGCCCTCCACCCTGCGGTCCAACACAAACACCCCCATCCGATCAAATCAATCGCACGCATTCGACCAAGGGGCAAACAAGGGGATATCTGACCGACCCTGTGCTGGACCCGGACCCGGACCCGGAGGAGGGGGAGGCGGGGGCGGGCGCCGCGGGGGCGTCCTCCTGCTGCCGGGCGACGCGAGCCCGCCCCCGGCGGCGGCGGCGGACGAGGAGGACGGAGAGGTGGGCGACGAGGAGCAGGAGGAGCGCGGCGGCGGTGGCCCAGCCGCCGGCCCCGCGCGCCGCGGGGCGCCAGAGGTCGGCGGCGCCGAGGAGGGCCTCCAGCGGCGGCATGGGACGGGATGGGTGGCGCGCGCGCTCGGCTCGGGTCCGCGGCCTTGTTGCGGGGGGTTCCGTTCCGTCCCCTCCCCTGCCTCGTTCCTTCCGTGATGGGGGAGAAAGCGAGGAGGCTAAAAGGAGAAAAATAATAATAGTCGGAGGAAAATAGGGGAAAAGGGAGAGGCGGGCGGCCCTGCTCGGACGGTCGCCGCAAGTTTTGTGATGGGCTGGGTTTATGCCCCTTTTTTTCCCCTGGGTTCAGACCTTGAGTGTAGTGGCTCACAATGAACTTTGAGTGGGTTGCAAGAAATGGGCCACATGAATCTCCTCTTTTTCTTGCTGGATGAGTGTGATGTGCTTGAATCTTGGTGGTGGCCTTGGATAAGATGCGCGGCATGGTCCCGCTGGATGTATCCTCTCATATTGTTATTTAACTGGTTTTGTGAATTGCACGAGAAGAGAAGATAATTGAAGGAGAAGATTTTGGCACGGAGCGGGGTTTTATTCCGCTACTAGGAAGATCATAGCACCTCTTGTTTTCATATGCGGTGTCTGCTTTGAATTGCTAGTGCGGAGTAAACAATTGATCATAGGATATTGTGTAAGTGTTTATAATAACAATTGAGAATATACAATATTTTTTATTAAAAGAAAGGCCTCTCCCTTCGATTTTCATTAAGAAAAACCAACTGGTTCATACAGACTACTAACGGAAAAAGAAAAGAAAAAAACCCAAAGGCAACGATATCTCTAGTCTAACAGAACATATGAGCAACACAGCACAACACCTGCCAACAGCAAAGTACCATTACAACCAGCGGCGAGTCTACTAGACAGGCTTAAACAGGCTCAAGCCTACCCTCCAAAAAACAATATTTTTTACTACTACTTTCATCCCAGCTCAATATATAGTACATCTACTATTGAGTAGCAACACACAACACCACACAGGCACAGCGAACAGGCACTACAAACGAATGTCCAGCCCCCATCTACTGTGTAATGACTAGTTCATGTACTGTTAACTAATTTAGTGTCCAATGCAACTTATTTGCAAAAAAAGAAGAGTACAAAAATGAGTACGCATGCATGTACTTCTCACGCTGAACTTGAACCCATCCCAGCTAATATGAACCCAGACACCCTTCCCTTAGCTATTGTGATTGTAATCACTCCTACAACTTATATGGACAACAAGATGTGGAGATAATTGCTATGTTGCAAGATAAATTCAAATTTTGATTAAAAAATTCATATATATTTTTTTCAAAAATCCTCGAAAAAATCTAGTTAATGCTACATGTTTTAAGTAGTAATTTGGGAAATTCTAAGGTTATTTTGACAACAAGATTGGGACATCATGTTTTTTTTTCAAAAGAGAGCTTAGTTTTCTCGCCGTTGACTTGAACCGGCAAGAACAAAGGTGAATTGCAATCTCGAATTGCAGATGAAAAATTGAGCGCACGTAATAGATGAACAAGTTAGGATTTCACTGTGGATCTGACAAGGCGGTAGTCATATGCGTCTCGTAGATGCATATTATAGCGATGACTAGACAATAGAATAAGACCTGAGTCGTAACTTTGACCTAGATGGTTCACTACTACTCCGGGTCGAAGGCGTTTGTGAATCGGACTGCTCAAAAGTCGTACGTGGCTGGCCTTGCTGGAAATTGGAGGCAAACACCTCATGGCGTAGCCGAGAACTCTAGAGGCCCACCCACGTAGTGATGTTGGGCCATGGAGTCAACTCCAAATCCTTTGGTACTGCATGTGATAGTTCGGTGCATGCAAGTAGTGCTACTAAAGTGATCTTCATCTTTAATTGATTCTTCAATCCCTTTATTTCTGAGTACAAATAAATCAGAAAATGAGCGTAGCATCATAGTCTTGTCAATTAAATCATGTGTACAAAGGAGTGATAATACCTGGTCATTTATTTATCGTGCGCGTGCTCTAGTCACAGGACCAAGTAGAATAAGTAATATAAGAGTCACGGTGGGGGTAACGGCAGTAGAGATGTCCTCATGAGATACAATGTTGAGAAATGGAAGATAAACCCATCTCCAGTTTTACTACAATTCAGAGGGCAACAAAGGTCTTATTTAGACGCGGGAGATTGGGGTACGTTTATTTATTCAATTATTTATTGATTTTGAGCTTGGGTACACAAGATCCAACCAAGACCCTAGAAAGATATTGATAATGGTATTGTATTTTAATAGAATCCTGAAAGGTGGATTTTCCTGGATGTATTTTGCTTACTGCTCAATACCTGATCTGTTCATATCTTTACATGAACTTTATTTTGCACCTCATTATTAGAGATATATTATGTCATAAGTAATGTGCTTAATATAAACAGGGAAAGGTATTGTAGAAGGTAGGCATGATGTATGGCATTTTTAAAGTAATTAAAAAATGGGGCATGTATGATGTGGGAATTGCACAATGTATTGCTCATGTGCAAAGGCACGTATATATGATGTACAAAGTTGGGCTACGACCTCAACTATACAAGGAACTAGGAGGTGGGTGATGTCTACTATGCAACTTCTTCTTGTAGTCGTTGTTGGGCCTCCAAGTGCAGAGGTTTGTAGGACAGTAGCAGACCTAAGGTTTATCAATCTGTGGGAGGCGTAGGATGAAGATGGTCTCTCTCAAACAACCCTGCAACCAAATAACAAAAAGTCTCTTGTATCTCCAACACACCCAATACAATGGTAAATTATATAGGTGCACTAGTTAGGTGAAGAGATGGTGGTACAAGTGCAATATGGATGGTAGATATAGGTTTTTATAATCTAAAAATATAAAAACAACAAGGTAGCAAGTAACAAAAGTGAGCGAAAACGGTATTGCAATGCTTCGAAACAAGGCCTAGGGTTCATACTTTCACTAGTGCAAGTTCTCTCAACAATGATAACATAATTAGATCATATAACAATCCCTCAACGTGCAACAAAGAGTCACTCCAAAGTCACTAATGGCGGAGAACAAACAAAGAGATTATTGTAGGGTACGAAACCACCTCAAAGTTATTCTTTCTGATCAATCCATTGGGCTATTCCTATAAGTGCCACAAACAACCCTAGAGTTCGTAGTAAAATAACACCTTAAGACACACATCAACCAAAACCCTAATGTCACCTAGATACTCCAATGCCACCTCAAGTATCTGCGGGTTTGATTATACGATATGCATCACACAATCTCAGATTCATCTATTCAAACCAACACAAAGAACTTCAAAGAGTGCCCCAAAGTTTCTACCGGAGAGTCAAGACGAAAACGTGTGCCAACCCCTATGCATAAGTTCACAAGGTCACAGAACCCGCAAGTTGCTCACCAAAACATACATCAAGTGAATCACGTGAATATCCCATTATCACCACAGATAAGCACATGCAAGACATACATCAAGTGTTCTCAAATCCTTAAAGACTCAATCCGATAAGATAACTTCAAAGGGAAAACTCAATCCATTACAAGAAGGTAGAGGGGGAGAAACATCATAAGATCCAACTATAATAGCAAAGCTCGCGGTACATCAAGATCGTGCCAAATCAAGAACACGAGAGAGAGAGAGAGAGAGAGAGAGAGAGAGAGAGAGAGAGAGATCAAGCACATAGCTGCTGGTACATACCTCAGCCTCGAGGGTGAACTACTCCCTCCTCGTCATGGAGAGCATCGAGATGATGAAGTTGGCCACTGGCGATGGATCCCCCCTCCGGTAGGGTGCCAGAATAGGGCCCAGCTTGGTTTTTGGTGGCTACAGAGGCTTACGGCGGTGGATCTCGATCTTCGTTCTGTTCTGGAAGTTTGGGGATATATAAGAGGTGTTGGCGTCGGGAACAAGTCAGGGGGGTCCACGAGGCAACCACAAGGTAGGGGGTGCGCCCAGGGGGGTAGGGTGCGCCCTCCACCCTCGTGGAGGCCCCGAGAATCTTCTGGTCCATCTCCAATGCGCCGTTGGCTTCTTCTGGTCCAAAAATAATCTTCGTAAATTTTCAGGTCAATTGCACTTCGCTTGATATTCCTTTTTTTGCGATACTCAAAAAGAAGGAAAAACCAGAAACTGGCACTCGGCTCTAGGCTAATAGGTTAGTCCTAAAAATCATATAAAATAGCATATAAATGGATATAGAACATCCAACATGGATAATATAATAGCATGGAACAATAAAAAATTATAGATATGTTGGAGACGTATCAAGCAGCCCCAAGCTTAATTCATGCTCATCCTCGAGTAGGTAAATGATAAAAACAGAATTTTTGATGTGGAATGCTACCTAACATATTTAACCATGTAATTTTCTTTATTGTGGCATGAATGTTCAGATACGAATGATTCAAAACAAAAGTTTAATATTGACATAAAAGCAATAATACTTCAAGCATACTAACAAGGCAATTATGTCTTCTCAAAATAACATGGCCAAAGAAAGCTTATCCCTACAAAATCATATAGTCTGGATATGCTCAATCTTCATCACACAAATACTTAAATCATGCACAACCCCGGTTTCAGCCAAGCAATTGTTTCATACTTTAGTATTCTCAAACTTTTTCAACTTTCACGCAATACATGAGCATGAGCCATGGACATAGCACTATAGGTGGAATAGAATGGTGGTTGTGGAGAAGACAAAAAGAAGGAGATAGTCTGACATCAACCAGGCATACCAACGGGCTATGGAGATACCCATCAATAGATATCAATGTGAGTGAGTAGGGATTGCCATGCAACGGATGCACTAGAGCTATAAGTTTGTGAAAGCTCAAACAGAAAAACTAAGTGGGTGTGCATCCAACTTGCTTGCTCATGAAGACCTAGGGTGATTTGAGGAAGCCCATCGTTGAATATACAAGCCAAGTTCTATAATGAAAAATTCCCACTAGTATATGAAAGTGACAAAATAAGAGACTCTCTATCATGAAGATCATGGTGCTATTTTGAAGCACAAGTGTGGAAAAAGGATAGTAACATTGCCCCTTCTCTCTTTTTCTATCATTTTTTTCTTTCTTTCTTTTTTCTTTGGCTTCTTTGGCCTCTTTTTTTATTTTGGCTTCCCTGGCCTCTCTTTTTTTATTTTTTCTTTCCTCACATGGGACAATGCTCTAATAATGATGATCATCACACTTCTATTTACTTACAACTTGAAAAATTACAATTCGATACTTAGAACAAAAATATGACTCTATATGAATGCCTCCGGCGGTGTACTGGGATGTGCAATGAATCAAGAGTGACATGTATGAAAGAATTATGAATGGTGGCTTTGCCACAAATACGATGTCAACTACATGATCATGCAAAGCAATATAACAATGATGAAGCGTGTCATAATAAACAGAACGGTGGAAAGTTGCATGGCAATATATCTCAGAATGGCTATGGAAATGCCATAATAGCTAGGTATGGTGGCAGTTTTTACAAAGGTATATGGTGGGTGTATGGTACCGGCGAAAGTTGCGTGGTACAAGAGAGGCTAGCAATGGTGGAAGGGTGAGAATGTGTATAATCCATGGACTCAACATTAGTCATAAAGAAATCACATACTTATTGCAAAAAATCTATTAGTCATCAAAACCAAGCACTACGCGCATGCTCCTAGGAGAAGGGTAGTAGGAGTTAACCATCGCACGATCCCGACCTCCACACAAAGGATGACAATCAATAAATACATCATGCTCCAACTTTGTTACATAACGGTTCACCATACGTGCATGCTACGGGAATCACAAACCTCAACACAAGTATTTCTAAAATTCACAATTACTCCACTAGCATGACTCTAATATCATTATCCTCATATCTCAAAACAATCATAAGGAATCAAACTTCTCATAGTATTCAATGCACTTTATATGAAAGTTTTTATTATCTCTCTCTTGGATACCTATCATATTAGGACTAAATTCATAACCAAAGAAAATTACCATGCTGTTTAAGACTCTCAAAATAATATAAGTGAAGCATGAGAGTTCATTAATTTCTTCAAAATAAAACCACCATCGTGCTCTAAAAAGATATAACTGAAGCACTAGAGCAAACGACAAACTACTCTGAAAGATATAAGTGAATATCAATGAGTAGTCGAATAATTGTGTAACTATGTGAAGACTCTCTAACATTTAAGAATTTCAGATCTTGGGATGTTATT
This sequence comes from Triticum timopheevii, assembly GCA_963921465.1. Taxonomy (NCBI): domain Eukaryota; kingdom Viridiplantae; phylum Streptophyta; class Magnoliopsida; order Poales; family Poaceae; genus Triticum; species Triticum timopheevii. The sequence goes on from OY997262.1 coordinate 428,227,326, forward strand.
CAAACAACAAGCAAAACAAAATAAAATAAAATGACATTGCAAGGATAGCACATATCATGTGAAGAAGCAAAAACTTAGCCTCAACCAAAACTGACCGATAGTTGTTGAAGAAGAAAGGTGGGATGCCAACCGGGGCATCCCCAAGCTTAGGTGCTTGAGACTTCTTGGAATATTAATATTCCTTGGGCATCCCCAAGATTGAGCTTTTGTGTCTCCTTAATTCCTTTTATATCACGGTTACCCTAAATCTTAAAAACTTCATCCACACAAAACTCAATAAGAACTCGTGAGATAAGTTAGTATAAATCAATGCAATAACCTTATCATTCTTTATTGTAGCAAATTAGTAAAATTATTAACAGTCCCCTTCTCAACTAGAATCATTAAACAAGCAAACATATGCAAATAATGCAAACATAACAACAATTTGTCTAAACAGAACAGTCTGTAAAGAATGCAAGAGGAATCATACTTCCCTAACTCCAAAAATTCTGAAAAATTAGCACACTGTAGAAAACTTGTTGTTACTAATCGTGTCAAAATTTCAAGTTTTATCATGTTCTGACTATCCACCAATATTCAAAACATAACAGTAAACTTTCTGATTTCAAAACAGCAATGTATAGACTTGTAAAATAAGCATGGTAAAGGCTATACTTGACTTTTTATTGAATTAAAAGATATAAAACATGTCTCTGAATAACAGAAAGAAAATATAAACAAAAGAAAATGATGCTTCAAGCAAAACACATATCATGTGGTGAATAAAAATATAGCTCCAAGTAAAGTTACCGATGAACGAAGATGAAAGAGGGGATGCCTTCCGGGCATCCCCAAGCTTAGGCTCTTGGTTGTCCTTGAATATTACCTTGGGTGCCTTGGGAATCCCCAATCTTAGGCTCTTGCCACTCCTTATTCCATAGTCCATCGAATCTTTACCCAAAACTTGAAAACTTCACAACACAAAACTCAACAGAAAACTTGTAAGCTCCGTTAGTAAGAGGAAATAAAATCATCACTTAGGTACTACTGTGAACTCATTCTAAATTCATATTGGTGTTTTATCTACTGTATTCCAACTTCTCCATGGTTCATACCCTCCGATACTACTCATAGATTACTCAAAGTAAGCAAACAACACAGAGAAAACAGGATCTGTCAAGAACAGAACAGTATGTAGTAATCTGGAAGCTTTCCATATTTCTGTAACTCCAAAAATTCTAAAAAATTAGGGCAATCTAGGCTCTTTGTATATCAATATTGTGTAAAAAAATAAGATCAAAAGCACATTCCAGTGAATTTTCAAAATTTCCTGGACTGAGCACGTAGAAAATCTTACTGAGCGGCGAGGCCAAGGGCCACACCCAGGTACGTGTCCTACTTCTGTGGATGGTCTCCAATGAGTTGCCGCGTGTGCCTGCGTCGTGTCTAAGATGGGATGTGACCGTGTTCTCTGCATTGCAGGAGAAGGCTGGGCAGGTGATGGGTGCGGCTGAGGACAAGGCTTATGAGGCCAAAGACCGGGTGGCGGCTCTAGCGGGCCACGCGTCCGGACAGGGGCAGGGCGCCACAGCGGACACCAAGCACATGGTCGGTGAGGCCATCGACAAGGCGTCCCAGACGGCGCAGGCCGCCAAGGACAGGGCTGCCAGCATGACGCAGGCGGCCAAAGACAAGACCTCCGAGGCCGCGCAAGCGGCAAAATATAAGGCGGCTGCGACGACACAGGCGCCCAAGGACCGCGCCGTCGAGAGCAAAGACTAGACCGACAGCTTTCTCGGCGAGAAGACAGAGATGGCCAAGCAGAAGGCGCCCGAGACCACCGAGGCGGCCAGGCAGAAGGCAGCGGAGACGGTGCAGTACTGATACGCCTCCATCGTATCTACTTTTCCAAACACTTTTGCCCTTGTTTTGGACTCTAACATGCATGATTTGAATAGAACTAACCCGGACTGACACTGTTTTCAGCAGAACTGCCATGGTGTTATTTTTGTGCAGAAATAAAAGTTCTCGGAATGACCTGAAAATCCATGGAGCAACTTTTTGGAATTAATAAAAAAGATTGGCGAAAGAATCAACGTCAGGGGGCCCACACCCTGTCCACGAGGGTGGGGGCGCCCCCCCCCTAGGGCGCGCCCCCCTGCCTCGTGGGCCCCCTGAAGCTCCACGGACCTCAACTCCAAATCCATATATTCACGTTCGGGGATAAAAAAATCAGAGAGAAGGATTCATCACGTTTTACGATATGAAGCCGCCGCCAAGCCCTAATCTCTCTCGGGAGGGCTGATCTGGAGTCCGTTCGGGGCTCCGGAGAGGGGAATCCGTCACCGTCGTCATCATCAACCTTCCTCCATCACCAATTTCATGATGCTCACCGCCGTGCATGAGTAATTCCATCGTAGGCTTGCTGGACGGTAATGGGTTGGATGAGATTTACCATGTAATTGAGTTAGTTTTGTTAGGGTTTGATCCCTAGTATCCATTATGTTCTGAGATTGATGTTGCTATGACTTTGCTATGCTTAATGCTTGTCACTAGGGCCCGAGTGCCATGATTTCAGATCTGAACCTATTATGTTTTCATGAATATATGTGAGTTCTTGATTCTATCTTGCAAGTCTATAGTCACCTATTATGTGTTATGATCCGACAACCCTGAAGTGACAATAATCGGGACCACTCTCGGTGATGACCATAGTTTGAGGAGTTCATGTATTCACTAAGTGTTAATGCTTTGGTCCGGTACTCTATTAAAAGGAGGCCTTAATATCCCTTAGTTTCCAATAGGACCCCGCTGCCACGAGAGGGTAGGACAAAAGATGTCATGCAAGTTCTTTTCCATAAGCATGTATGACTATATTCGGAATACATGCCTACATTACATTGATGAACTGGAGCTAGTTCCGTATTACCCTATGTTATAGCTATTACATGAGGAATCGCATCCGACATAATTATCCATCACTGATCCAATGCCTTCGAGCTTTTCACATATTGCTCTTTGCTTAGTTACTTTACCGTTGCCATTGTTACAATTCCTACAAAGCTGCTACTGTTACTTTTGCCACTGTTACCGTTACTTCCATACTACTTTGCTATTAAATACTTTGCTGCAGATATTAAGTTATCCAGGTGTGCTTGAATTGAAATCTCAGCTCCTAATACTTGAGAATATTCTTTGGCTTCCCTTGTGTCGAATCAATAAATTTGGGTTGAATACTCTACCCTCGAAAACTATTGCGATCCCCTATACATGTTTGTTATCAAGACTTTTTTCTGGCGCCGTTGCCGAGGAGCATAGCTATATTCTTTGAGTCACTTGGGATTTATATCTTCTCATCACTATGAGGAACTTGAAAGACAAAAGAACTAAGATTTTTTCCCTCAACTATGAGGGGAGGTAAGGAACCGCCATCTAGCTCTGCACTTGATTCACCTTCTGTTTTGAGTAAGCTTGTGACACCTAAATGTACTTCTGCTACTAATTCTGTTATGTCGCATGTTATTGATGATGCCACTTCTGCTATGCATGATACTTATGATGAAACTACTTCTATGCTTGATACTACTGTGCCATTATGTGAATTTCTTGATGAACAACTTGCTAGGGCTAGAGAGAATTAAATTCTTGAAACTGATAATATTGATGAAAGTGATGATGACGGTTCTCCTCCTAAATATGAATTGCCTGTTCTGCCTGAGGGTTATGTTATGGATGAAGAAACTACTAGAGATTTTCTTGCTTGCAATGATAGATCTGATCTTAAGAAGCTATTAGCTAAGCTTAAGGAAAAGTCTCTGAATGCTAGAATGAAATATGACCCTGCTTTTGCTACTTCACCTATCTGTGTTACTGATAAGGATTATGATTTCTCTGTTGATCCTGAGATAATTACTTTGGTTGAATTTGATCCTTTCTATGGCTATGAATCTGAAAATGTTGTGGCACATCTTACTAAATTGAATGATATAGCCACCCTATTCACTAATGATGAGAAAACTCGCTACTACTATATCCTTAAGACATTTCCGTTCTCATTAAAGGGTGATGCTAAAACATGGCTTAATTCTCTTGATCCTGGTTGTGTGCGTAATCCCCAGGATATGATTTATTACTTATCTGCTAAATATTTCCCTGCTCATAAGAAACAAGCTGCTTTAAGGGAAATATATAATTTTGTGCAAATTGTAGAAGAGAGTCTCCCACAAGCTTGGGGGAGGCTTCTCCAATTACTTAATGCTTTGCATGATCATCTTCTCAAGAAAAATGAAATACTTGATATGTTTTATAATGGACTAACCGATGCTTACAGAGACCACCTGGATAGTTGTGCTGGTTGTGTTTTCAGGGAAAGAACAGTTGATCAAGCTGAATTGCTATTGAATAATATGTTGACTGATGAAAACAATTGGACACTTCCTGAACCAACTCCAAAGCCAACTCTAAATAAAAGGGGTGTTCTATTTCTCACTCCTGAAGATATGCAAGAGGCAAAGAAATCTATGAAAGAAAAGGGTATTAAAGCTGAAGATGTTAGGAATTTACCTCGTGCTGAAGAAATACATGGCCTTAATATACCACCTATTGAAGAAATACATGGTCTTGATAACCCGACACAGGTAGTAAAGGTAAATTCTCTCTATAGATATGATAAAGTTGAAATTCCGTCTACTAAGTTTGCTAGCCAATGCTTGGATGAGTTTGATGACTTTATGGCTAGACAAGAAAACTTCAATGCTTATGTTGGTAGACAATTGAAAAGTAATGCTTATATGATTGGACACTTGAGTGATTATATGTATAGAGTTAAATATGACCTTAAACTTATTAGTAAACATGCTTCTATTGTTACCACTCAAGTAGAACAAGTGCTTAAAGCTCAAAATGATTTGCTCAATGAATTAAATAATAAGAAAAATGATAATGTTGATAGAGTTATGACTAGAACGGGTAAAATGACTTAGGAACCTTTGTATCCTGAGGGTCACTGTCGTGGGAAACGAGCACCTATGGGGCGGGGCCCCTTTTTCGGTCTGGCAGGGAGCGGAGGCTGCACGAAGAGCGGATCAAGGCGGAGCACGCGAGCGATTTTTACCCAGCTTCGGAGCTCTCCGGAGAGATAATACTCCTACTGCTGCTTTGTGGTTGTATTATGTTCTTGCTCGAGAGCGTGGGAGTGTTCTGGTTTCGAAAGAGTCGAACCCCCTCTACGTTGCGCATGGGCCTCCTTTTATAGGATAAAGGGGTCACCGACAGGTGGCAACGCATGCAGGGGTAAAAGTGTAAAAAGGGTGGTTGGTACAACTGCCACTACAGTGCATCCTACCTAACTCTGACGGCAGGGGACAAGAGCATTTAATGCCCGTCCGTGTCGCCCAAACAGTGCAGAAAAGCGACCGTCAGGGGCGCCACCGTTCGCCACGATGGCCATCTCGTCATCTCCACTCGCCACCTCGCACCGCTTGGCTGCACAGCTCCTCGCCACGTGCGCCTGGAACGGTCCTGCGGCGACACGTTGATGGATGCGCTGGAGCATGGGCACAGAGTGGTGGCTTCGCCGCGGCAAGCACCTTGCTGCGGTCGTTGTCTTGCCGCGCCCGGAAGCTTGTCGCTCGCCGAGTCTTGCCGGGACGCGCGGCGCGTCGCGGCAAGTTACTTGAAATGCCTTGGCTGGCCTTCCCGGCAAGCTCCTCTTGCCGGGGCCTTATCCTTCCCGGCAAGCTCCTCTTGCCGGGGCCTTGTCTTCTCAGTTAAAACACTTTGTTCTTGAATGGCTCCAATAGGAACTATGGAGGATCTTGGCGGGCACCCAGCAAGCCTTGCCGCGGGGCGCTGCGACTGCCCGTGCACAAGTTTGGGATACTAAGGTACCCCTACTTTAGTACATCGACAGTCACCCTAAAAGAATTGAGCAAGATTCTCAGAGAAATAATGTTGATGCACCTAGTCCTTCTAAGAAGAAGAAGAAAAATGATAGGACTTTGCATGCTTCTAGTGAACCTGTTGTAGACACACCTAAGAATCCCAATGGTATTTCTATTTCTGATGCTGAAACACAATCTGGTGATGAACATGAACCTAGTGATAATGTTAATGATGATGTTCATGTTGATGCTCAACCTAGCAATAACAATGGTGTAGAGGTTGAACCTGTTGTTGATCTTGATAACCCACAATCAAAGAATCAACGTTATGATAAGAGAGACTTTGGTGCTAGGAAGCACGGTAAATAAAGATAACCATGGGTTCAGAAACCCATGCCTTTTCCTCCTAAGCCATCCAAGAAAAAGGATGATGAGGATTTTGAGCGCTTTGCTGAAATGATTAGACCTATCTTTTTACGTATGCGTTTGACTGATATGCTTAAGGTAAATCCTTATGCTAAGTACATGAAAGATATTATCACAAATAAAAGAAAGATACCGGAAGCTGAAATTTCCACCATGCTTGCTAATTGCACTTTTTAAGGGTGGAATACCAAAGAAACTTGGAGATCCAGGAGTACCAACTATACCATGTTCCATTAAAAGAAACTATGTTAAAATTGCTTTATGTGATATTGAAGCCAGTGTTAGTGTTAGGCCTCTCTCTTTATATCGTAGACTTGAATTGAATAAGTTTACACCTACTAAAATATATTTGCAAATGGCCGATAAATCAACTGCTATACCTGTTGGTATTTGTGAGGATGTGCCTGTTGTGGTTGCAAACGTTACTATTCTAACGGACTTTGTTATTCTTGATATTCTCGAGGACGATAGTATGTTGATTATCCTTGGTATACCCTTTTTGAATACTATAGGGGCTGTTATTGATTGCAACAAAGGCAATGTTACTTTTCATGTTAATGGTAATGAGCATACGGTACACTTTCCGAGGAAACTGTTGGGGAACGTTGCAGAAAACAAAAAATTTCCTACGGTTTCACCAAGATCCATCTATGAGTTCATCTAGCAATGAGTGATTAGATGCATCTACATACCTTGTAGATCGCGAGCGGAAGCGTTCAAAGAACGGGGATGATGTAGTCGAACACGACGTGATCCAAATCACCGGAGATCCTAGCACCGAACGGACGGCACCTCCGCGTTCAACACACGTACGGAACAGCCACGTCTCCTCCTTCTTGATCCAGCAAGGGGAGAGGAGAGGTTGAGGGAGATGGCACCAGCAGCAGCACGACGGCGTGGTGTTGATGGAGCTACAGTACTCCGGCAGAGCTTCGCTAAGCACTATGGAGGAGGAGGAGGTGTTGGAGAGGGAGAAGGAGGCAACCAAAGGCCAAGGTGTGAAGTCCCTCCTCTCCCCCACTATATATAGGAGGGCCAAGGGGGGGTGGCCGGCCCTAGGAGATCCAATCTCCTAGGGGGGCGGCGGCCAAGGGGGGTTTCCCTCCCCCCCAAGGCACCTAGGAGGTGCCTTCCCCTCCTAGGACTCTTCTCCCGTAAAACCCTAGGCGCATGGGCCTATGTGGGGCTGGTGCCCTTGGCCCATGTAGGCTAAGGCGCACCCCCTACAGCCCATGTGGCCCCCCGGGACAGGTGGACCCACCCGGTGGACCCCCGGGACCCCTCCGGTGGTCCCGGTACAATACCGATAACCCCGAAACTTGTCCCGATGCCCGAAACAGGACTTCCCATATATAAATCTTTACCTCCGGACCATTTCGGAACTCCTCGTGACGTCCCGGATCTCATTCGGGACTCCGAACAACATTCGGGTTACTGCATATACATATCCCTACAACCCTAGCGTAACCGAACCTTAAGTGTGTAGACCCTACGGGTTCGGGAGACATGTAGACATGATCGAGATCGCTCTCCGGTCAATAACCAACAGTGGGATCTGGATACCCATGTTGGCTCCCACATGCTCCACGATGATCTCATCAGATGAACCACGATGTCGAGGATTTAATCAACCCCGTATGCAATTCCCTTTGTCAATCGATATGTTACTTGCCCGAGATTCGATCGTCGGTATCCCAATACCTCGTTCAATCTCATTACCGGCAAGTCACTTTACTCGTACCGTAATGCATGATCCCGTGACCAGACACTTGGTCACTTTGAGCTCATTATGATGATGCATTACCGAGTGGGCCCAGTGATATCTCTCCGTCATACGGAGTGACAAATCCCAGTCTCGATCCGTGTCAACCCAACAGACACTTTCGGAGATACCTGTAATGCACCTTTATAGTCACCCAGTTACGTTGTGACGTTTGATACACCCAAAGCACTCCTACGGTATCCGGGAGTTACACGATCTCATGGTCAAAGGAAAAGATACTTGACATTAGAAAAGCTCTAGCAAACGAACTACACGATCTCACGCTATGCTTAGGATTGGGTCTTGTCCATCACATCATTATCCTAATGATGTGATCCCTTTATCAATGACATCCAATGTCCATAGCCAGGAAACCATGACTATCTATTGATCAACGAGCTAGTCAACTAGAGGCTCACTAGGGACATGTTGGTGTCTGTTATTCACACATGTATTACGATTTCCGGATAATACAATTATAGCATGAATAAAGACAATTATCATGAACAAAGAAATATAATAATAATGCTTTTATTATTGCCTCTAGGGCATATTTCCAACAGTCTCCCACTTGCACTAGAGTCAATAATCTAGTTACATTGTGATGAATCGAACACCCATGGAATTCTGGTGTTGATCATGTTTTGCTCTAGGGAGAGGTTTAGTCAACGGATCCGCTACATTCAGATCCGTATGTATTTTACAAATCTCTATGTCTCCATCTTGAACATTTTCACGAATGGAGTTGAAGCGACGCTTGATGTGCCTTGTCTTCTTGTGAAACCTGGGCTCCTTGGCAAGTGCAATAGCTCCAGTGTTGTCACAGAAGAGCTTGATCGGCCCCGACGCATTGGGTATGACTCCTAGGTCGGTGATGAACTCCTTCACCCATATTGCTTCATGTGCTGCCTCCGAGGCTGCCATGTACTCCACTTCACATGTAGATCCCGCCACGACGCTCTGCTTGCAACTGCACCAGCTTACTGCCCCACCATTCAAAATATACACGTATCCGGTTTGTGACTTAGAGTCATCCAGATCTGTGTCGAAGCTAGCGTCGACGTAACCCTTTACGACGAGCTCTTCGTCACCTCCATAAACGAGAAACATTTCCTTAGTCCTTTTCAGGTACTTCAGGATATTCTTGACCGCTGTCCAGTGTTCCTTGCCGGGATTACTTTGGTACCTTCCTACCAAACTTACGGCAAGGTTTACATCAGGTCTGGTACACAGCATGGCATACATAATAGAATCTATGGCTGAGGCATAGGGGATGACACTCATCTCTTCTATATCTTCTGCCGTGGTCGGACATTGAGCTGAGCTCAATTTCACACCTTGCAAAACAGGCAAGAACCCTTTCTTGGACTGATCCATTTTGAACTTCTTCAAAATCTTATCAAGATATGTGCTTTGTGAAAGACCTATGAGGCGTCTCGATCTATCCCTATAGATCTTGATGCCTAATATATAAGCAGCTTCTCCAAGGTCCTTCATTGAAAAACTCTTATTCAAGTAGGCCTTAATGCTGTCCAAAAGTTCTATATCATTTCCCATCAAAAGTATGTCATCTACATATAGTATGAGAAATGCTACAGAGCTCCCACTCACTTTCTTGTAAACACAGGCTTCTCCATAAGTCTGTGTGAACCCAAACGCTTTGATCATCTCATCAAAACGAATGTTCCAACTCTGAGATGCTTGCACCAGCCCATAAATCGAGCGTTGGAGCTTGCACACCTTGTCAGCATTCTTAGGATCGACAAAACCTTCCGGCTGCATCATATACAATTCTTCCTTAAGGAAACCATTAAGGAATGCCGTTTTGACGTCCATTTGCCAAATTTCATAATCATAAAATGCGGCAATTGCTAACATGATTCGGACGGACTTCAGCTTCGCTACCGGTGAGAAAGTCTCATCGTAGTCAACCCCTTGAACTTGTCGATAACCCTTAGCGACAAGCCGAGCTTTATAGATGGTCACATTACCATCTGCGTCTGTCTTCTTCTTAAAGATCTATTTATTTTCTATGGCTCGCCGTTCTACAGGCAAGTCAGTCAAAGTCCATACTTCGTTTTCATACATGGATCCTATCTCGGATTTGATGGCTTCTAGCCATTTGTCGGAATCCGGGCCCGCCATCGCTTCTTCATAGTTCGAAGGTTCACTGTTGTCTAACAACATGATTTCCAAGACAGGGTTGCCGTACCACTCTGGTGCGGAACGTGTCCTTGTGGACCTTCGAATTTCAGTAGGAGCTTGATCAGAAGTATCTTGATCATTATCATTTACTTCCTCTCTAGTCGGTGCAGGCACCTCAGGAACATTTTCTTGAGTTGCGCCATTTTCCGGTTCAAGAGGTAATACTTCATCAAGCTCTACTTTCCTCCCACTTACTTCTTTCGAGAGAAAATCTTTCTCCAGAAAGGACCCATTCTTGGCAACAAAGATCTTGCCTTCGGATCTGAGGTAGAAGATATACCCAACAGTTTCTTTAGGGTATCCTATGAAGACGCATTTTTCCGATTTGGGTTCGAGCTTTTGAGGTTGAAGTTTCCTGACATAAGCATCACATCCCCAAACTTTTAGAAACGACAGTTTAGGTTTCTTCCCAAACCATAATTCATACAGTGTCGTCTCAACGGATTTCGATGGTGCCCTATTTAAAGTGAATGCGGCAGTCTCTAAAGCATAGCCCCAAAAGGATAGTGGTAAATCGGCAAGAGACATCATAGATCGCACCATATCTAATAGAGTGCGATTACGACGTTCGGACACACCATTACGCTGAGGTGTTCCAGGTGGCGTGAGTTGTGAAACTATTCCACATTTTCTTAAGTGTGTACCAAACTCGTGACTCAAGTATTCTCCTCCACGATCTGATCGTAGAAACTTGATTTTCCTGTCACGTTGATTCTCAACTTCACTCTGAAATTCCTTGAACTTTTCAAAGGTCTCAGACTTGTGTTTCATTAAGTAGACATACCCATATCTACTCAAGTCATCAGTGAGGGTGAGAACATAACGATAGCCACCACGAGCCTCAACACTCATTGGACCGCACACATCAGTATGTATGATTTCCAATAAGTTGGTTGCTCGCTCCATTGTTCCTGAGAATGGAGTCTTGGTCAGTTTACCCATGAGGCATGGTTCGCACGTGTCAAATGATTCGTAATCAAGAGACTCTAAAAGTCCATCATCATGGAGCTTCTTCATGCGTTTGACACCTATGTGACCAAGGCGGCAGTGCCACAAGTATGTGGGACTATCACTATCAATCTTACATCTTTTGGTACTTACACTATGAATATGTGTAGCATTACGCTCGAGATTCATAAAGAATAAACCATTCACCATCGGAGCATGACCATAAAACATATCTCTCATATAAATAGAACAACCATTATTCTCGGATTTAAATGAGTAGCCATCTCGAATTAAACGAGATCCTGATACAATGTTCATGCTCAAACTTGGCACTAAATAACAATTATTGAGGTTCAAAACTAATCCCGTAGGTAAATGTAGAGGTAGCGTGCCGATGGCGATCACATCGACCTTGGAACCATTCCCGACGCGCATCGTCACCTCGTCCTTCGCCAGTCTCCGTTTATTCTGCAGCTCCTGCTGTGTGTTACAAATATGAGCAACGGCACCGGTATCAAATACCCAGTAGTCACTACGATTACTGGTAAGGTACACATCAATTACATGTATATCAAATATACCTTTGGTTTTGCCGGCCTTCTTGTCCGCTAAGTATTTGGGGCAGTTCCGCTTCCAGTGACCACTTTCCTTGCAATAAAAGCACTCAGTCTCGGGCTTGGGTCCATTCTTTGGCTTCTTCCCGGCAGCTTGCTTGCTGGGCGCGGCAACTACCTTGCCGTCCTTCTTGAAGTTCTTTTTACCCTTGCCCTTCTTGAACTTAGTGGTTTTATTGACCATCAATACTTGATGTTCCTTCTTGACTTCTACCTCTACTGATCTCAGCATAGCAAATACTTCAGGAATGGTCTTTTCCATCCCCTGCATATTGAAGTTCATCACAAAGCTCTTGTAGCTCAGTGGAAGCGACTGGAGGATTCTGTCAATGACCGCATCATTCGGGAGATTAACTCCCAGCTGAGTCAAGCGGTTATGTAACCCAGACATAGTGAGTATGTGCTCACTGACATAACTATTTTCCTCCATCTTACAGCTGAAGAATTTGTCGGAGACTTCATATCTCTCGACCCGAGCATGAGCTTGGAAAACCATTTTCAGCTCTTCGAACATCTCATATGCTCCATGTCTCTCAAAACGTTTTTGGAGCCCCGGCTCTAGGATGTAAAGCATGCCGCACTGAACGAGGGAGTAGTCATTGGAACGTGCCTGCCAAGCGTTCATAACGTCTTGTTCTGCAGGGAGAACAGGTGCATCACCTAGCGGTGCTTGTAGGACATAATCTTTCTTGGCAGCTATGAGGATGATCCTCAGGTTCCGGACCCAGTCCGTATAGTTGCTACCATCATCTTTCAGCTTGGTTTTCTCTAGGAACGCGTTGAAGTTGAGGACTACGTTGGCCATTTGATCTACAAGACATATTGTAAAATATTTAGACTAAGTTCATGATAATTAAGTTCATCTAATCAAATTATAATGAACTCCCACTCAGATTTGACATCCCTTTGGTCATCTAAGTGTTACACGATCCGAGTCGACTAGGCCGTGTCCGATCATCACGTGAGACGGACTAGTCATTGTCGGTGAACATTCTCATGTTGATCGTATCTTCCATACGACTCGTGTTCGACCTTTCGGTCTCCGTGTTCCGAGGCCATGTCTGTACATGCTAGGCTCGTCAAGTTAACCCTAAGTGTTTTCGCTGTGTAAAACTGTCTTACACCCGTTGTATGTGAACCTAAGAATCTATCACACCCGATCATCACGTGGTGCTTAGAAACGACAAACTGTAGCAACGGTGCACAGTTAGGGGAGAACACTTCTTGAAATTTTGTAAGGGATCATCTTATTTACTACCGTCGTCCTAAGTAAACAAGATGCATAAAACATAATAAACATCACATGCAATTATATAAAGTAGTGACATGATATGGCCAATATCATATAGCTCCTTTGATCTTCATCTTCGGGGCTCCATGATCATCTTGTCACTGGCATGACACCATGATCTCCATCATCATGATCTCCATCATCGTTTCTTCATGAAGTTGTCACACCAACGACTACTTCTACTTCTATGACTAACGCGTTTAGTAATAAAGTAAAGTAGTTTACATGGCGTTCTTCAATGACACGCAGGTCATACAAAAAATAAAGACAACTCCTATGGCTCCTGCCGGTTGTCATACTCATCGACATGCAAGTCGTGATTCCTATTACAATAGCATGAACATCTCATACATGACATATAGATCATTCATCATTCATCACAACTTTGGCCATATCATATCACAAAGCACTTGCTGCAAAAACAAGTTAGACGTCCTCTAATTGTTGTTTGCAAGTTTTACGTGGCTGAAGTAGGGTTCTAGCAAGAACGTTTTCTTACCTACGTGAAAGCCACAACGTGATTTTTCAACTTCTATTTACCCTTCATAAGGACCCTTTTCATTGAATCCGCTTCAACTAAAGTAGGAGAGACAGACACCCGCCAGCCACCTTATGCAACTTGTGCATGTTAGTCGGTGGAACCGGTCTCACGTAAGCGTACGTGTAAGGTTGGTCCGGGCTGCTTCATCCCACAATACCGCTGAAGCAAGATAAGACTAGTATCGGCAAGAAAGTTGACAAATCTACGCCCACAACAAATTGTGTTCTACTCGTGCAAGAGAACTACGCATAGACCTAGCTCATGATGCCACTGTTGGGGAACGTTGCAGAAAACAAAAATTTTCCTACGGTTTCACCAAGATCCATCTATGAGTTCATCTAGCAACGAATGATTAGATGCATCTACATACCTTGTAGATCGCGAGCGGAAGCGTTCAAAGAATGGGGATGATGTAGTCGAACACGACGTGATCCAAATCACCGGAGATCCTAGCACTGAACGGACGGCACCTCCGCGTTCAACACACGTACGGAACAGCCACGTCTCCTCCTTCTTGATCCAGCAAGGGGAGAGGAGAGGTTGAGGGAGATGGCACCAGCAGCAGCACGACGGCGTGGTGTTGATGGAGCTGCAGTACTCCGGCAGAGCTTCGCTAAGCACTATGGAGGAGGAGGAGGTGTTGGAGAGGGAGAAGGAGGCAACCAAAGGCCAAGGTGTGAAGTCCCTCCTCTCCCCCACTATATATTGGAGGGCCAAGGGGGGGTGGCCGGCCCTAGGAGATCCAATCTCCTAGGGGGGCGGCGGCCAAGGGGGGTTTCCCTCCCCCCAAGGCACCTAGGAGGTGCCTTCCCCTCCTAGGACTCTTCTCCCCTAAAACCCTAGGCGCATGGGCCTATGTGGGGCTGGTGCCCTTGGCCCATGTAGGCTAAGGCGCACCCCCTACAGCCCATGTGCCCCCCCGGGACAGGTGGACCCACCCGGTGGACCCCCGGGACCCCTCCGGTGGTCCCGGTACAATACCGATAACCCCGAAACTTGTCCCGATGCCCGAAACAGGACTTCCCATATATAAATCTTTACCTCCGGACCATTCCGGAACTCCTCGTGACGTCCAGGATCTCATCCGGGACTCCGAACAACATTCGGGTTACTGCATATACATATCCCTACAACCCTAGCGTAACCGAACCTTAAGTGTGTAGACCCTACGGGTTCGGGAGACATGTAGACATGACCGAGATCGCTCTCCGGTCAATAACCAACAGCGGGATCTGGATACCCATGTTGGATCCCACATGCTCCATGATGATCTCATCGGATGAACCACGATGTCGAGGATTTAATCAACCCCGTATGCAATTCCCTTTGTCAATCGATATGTTACTTGCCCGAGATTCGATCGTCGGTATCCCAATACCTCGTTCAATCTCGTTACTGGCAAGTCACTTTACTCGTACCGTAATGCATGATCCTGTGACCAGACACTTGGTCACTTTGAGCTCATTATGATGATGCATTACCGAGTGGGCCCAGTGATATCTCTCCGTCATACGGAGTGACAAATCCCAGTCTCGATCCGTGTCAACCCAACAGACACTTTCGGAGATACCTGTAATGCACCTTTATAGTCACCCAGTTACGTTGTGATGTTTGATACACCCAAAGCACTCCTACGGTATCCAGGAGTTACACGATCTCATGGTCAAAGGAAAAGATACTTGACATTAGAAAAGCTCTAGCAAACGAACTACATGATCTCACGCTATGCTTAGGATTGGGTCTTGTCCATCACATCATTATCCTAATGATGTGATCCCGTTATAAATGACATCCAATGTCCATAGCCAGGAAACCATGACTATCTATTGATCAACGAGCTAGTCAACTAGAGGCTCACTAGGGACATGTTGGTGTCTGTTATTCACACATGTATTACGATTTCCGGATAATACAATTATAGCATGAATAAAGACAATTATCATGAACAAAGAAATATAATAATAATGCTTTTATTATTGCCTCTAGGGCATATTTCCAACAGAAACAACCTCAAGTTCACAGTATCAATTCTATTGGAAAAATTCCATCAATTATTATTGGAGGTTTTGAATTTCCTCTTCCTACTATCAAGAAGAAATATGATATTCTTATTATTGGGGATGTACATATCCCCGTTGAGGTAACCTAGTGTTATTCGAAATTTCTCCGGTTCCATGTTATTCGGAATGAGTTTGTTAACAAGACTTGATCAACCTTGTTAGTGGATTCCTTTCGATGAGCATGAGATGGATGAAGTTAGAAAGCACAACCTTTTGTACCCTCCTTTTACTTTCTGTTATTTAGATTAAATAAAGCAAAAATAGTATTTTCTATATGTTTTCTGATTTATCCTTGCAATAAAAAATACCCCGAAAATAAAAGTTCTCCAAATGCCCGGAAAATTGAATATGATTTTTTCTAGAATATTTGAGAGTATCTGGCATTGAGAACACATCCGGGGGAGCAAGCACCTGGCCACGAGGGTCCAGGGCGCGCCCACCCCCATGGGGCACGCCCCCTGCCTCGTGGGCCCATGGTGGCCCCCCTCCACTTATTCCTGCAGCCACACACTTCATCTTCCTCCCAAAAAATTCACCATCCATCTCAAGCACGAGTTCTAGATCATTTTGCTGCCATTTTCGATCTCCTTGGTCAAAGCTCCGTTCACAAAACTGCTTTGGGGGATTGTTCTTTGGTATGTGTCTCCTCCAATGGTCCAATTAGTTTTTGTTCTAGTGCTTTATTCTTGCAATTTTTTGCTGCTAAGGTGACCCTATTCTTGAGCTTGCATGTTAAATTTATATGGTCCCAAGTAGATTTAATGCATGATATAGTCTCTAGGCACTTGTGGAAGTAGTTGCTATCAATTTCGTTGAGTTTGGTTCACTTTTATTTTGAGTTACTAAAAATTTCAGAAATTTTTCAGAGGAAGAATTATGTCTAGGAAAATGTACCAAGGCGGTTCCTCAAGGAAGCAAGGACCCAGGCTCGCAATACGTGAGCCGGACGATGAACCACCAAGGGAAGCTCAAGTACGACCTTGTGAATGGTCGTCAGAGGAATTTATGGTCAAGGCAGGCATTAAGGATGAATTTGACGCATATGTGCGCAATGCCGACCTTGAGGACTTCATGTCAGATAAGTGCTCCCAACACTACTACCTTACCGATTCCTTTGTGAGAAGGTTTAAATTCACATCTTCGCGCAATTCTCACACTGTTTTATTTGATCTTTATGATAAATCTTATACCATGGACCTAGAAGATTTTAATACTGCTTGTAAACTCCCGCAGTGGGGCAATGTCAACGAACCTCGTAAATCTAAATATAAAGATTTTCTTGCTAGTATCACTTTGGGGGAATCTAGAGAAATAGCACAAGCTACCATAGGGAGCATTCATTTTCCTGCTATACATTATTTTGCTCTCTTTATAGGTAGATGCATAAATGGCAAGGATGAAGCTTGTCACATGTGTGTTCCAGATTTTAGTGTCCTCAAGAGTGCTGTATTAGGTGATAAACAATAACTTGGGGGGAAATTGTTGCACGTAGGTTGCATAATAATGGTTTAGATGGAGACTTGTTTGGAGGGATTTATGCAACCCGTGTGGCAAATTATCTTGGTGTACCCATACATGGAAGTGATATGGAGTTGTCCCCTGCTTATCTAGATTATAATGCCATGGTTAACCATCAGTTTCTAGAGAAGAATGAACAGTTCCTCCAATACCGACTAATCTTTGACAGACGTCGCACTGTCCATGTTGCTCTCCCTGCTACTGGTTTATTTGACTTTTAGGCAAAAAGGATATATATTATAACCAGGGTGGAGGCGCACGAGTACGAGAGGAGGACGAAGGCAACTCGCCTCCAAGCTGGAGCTCGTGAGGCAGTAGCTGCTGCATCTCAGTACGACCCAGCTACCACTTTGATCCTTGGGCATAGACCAACTTAGGCCAAAAGCCTAAGCTTGGGGGAGTACGTATTTCTCACCGACATTACATTCATGTTCACACACTCATTCTAGTTGTTGGTGCTCATACTTTTTCATTGTACTATCCATGCTAGTTTATTTCCTTTTCTTGCTTTCTTCTTCTGTGTTTGAATAACCTTAAGAAAAACAAAAAAAATTAGTTGTAGCTTTTAGCTAGTTTACTTTCCATGCCTGTAGTAGTAGTAATTAAAATAAAACCCAAAAAGATTTCTCGTTCTTCTTTTGCTTGTTGGGAGCTTTCCCGTGTAAATAGTTTTCTTCTTTTCTTTTCTTTGGGGGTCGAGAGGAGAAGACCATGATGAAAATGTTGAGTGGCTCTCATATGCATTATTGGTTATTTAACCAAGAGCCCATATTACCTTGTCTTCTCCCTTGAATTGAATGCTTGCAGATTCCAGCTTAGTCCAATGCACGTGCACTATTATTATTATCCACACCCTTCGGTCGTGCAAGTGAAAGGCAATAATGACGATATATGATGGACGGATTGAGATGAGAGAAGCTGGTATGAACTCGACCTCTCTTGTTTTTGTAAAATATGATTAGTTCATCGTTCCCGATTCAGCCTATCATGAATAAACATGTTTGCAATGACAATTAGAGATTATAGTTGCTTATGCCATGCTTAATTAGCTAGGAGCTTATAATGGTTTACCTTGCGTGCCAACATGCTATTAAAATGGTTGTGATGTGGTATGATAGGGTGGTATCCTCCTTTGAATGATTCGAGTGACTTGACTTGGCACATGTTCACGCATGTAGTTGAAACAAAATCAACATAGCCTTCATGATGTTTATGTTCATGGTGGATTATATCCTACTCATGCTTGCATTAAGTGTTGATCAATTTTAATGCATGTTCATGACTGTTGTCGCTCTCTAGTTGTTCGCTTCCCAGTCTCTTGCTAGCCTTCACTTGTACTAAGCGGGAATACTGCTTGTGCATTCAAAATCCATAAACCCCAAAGTTATTCCATATGAGTCCACCATACCTTCCTATATGCGGTATCTACTTGCCATTCCAAGTAAATTTGTATGTGCCAAACTCCAAACCTTCAAATGGAATTCTGTTTTGTATGCTCGAACAGCTCATGTATCAACTAGGGTTGTCTGTATCTTCCATGCTAGGCGGGTTATTCTCAAGAGGAGTGGACTCTGATACGTCTCCAGTGTATCTATAATTTTTGATTGTTCCATGCTATTATATTACCCGTTTTGGATGTTTATGGGCTTTAGTTTACACTTTTATATAATTTTTGGGACTAACCTACTAACCAGAGGCCCAGCCCGAATTGCTGTTTTTTTTGCCTATTTCAGTGTTTCGAAGAAAATGAATATCAAACGGAGTCCAAACGGAATGAAACCTTCGGGAGCGATCTTTTTGGAACAAACACAATCCAGGAGACTTGGAGTGGACGTCAAGCAGCGAACGAGGCGGCCACGAGGGTGCCCGGCGCGCCCTATGGGGGTGGGCGCGCCCCCACCCTCGTGGGCCCCTCGTGGCTCCACCGACCTACTTTTTCCTCCTATATATACTCCCGTACCCTGAAAACATCGGGGAGCACCACGAAAAACTATTTCCACCGCTGCAACCTTCTGTATCCGCGAGATCCCATCTTGGAGCCTTCGCTGGCACTTCGCCGGAGGGGGAATCGACCATAGAGGGCCTCTACATCATCTCCAAGGCCTCTCCGATGAGTTGTGAGTAGTTTACCACAGACCTTCCGGTCCATAGTTATTAGCTAGATGGCTTCTTCTCTCTCTCTCTCTCTCTCTCTCTCTCTCTCTCTCTCTCTCTCTTTGAATCTCAATACAAAGTTCTCCTCGATCTTCGTGGAGATCTATTCGATGTAACTCTTTTTGCGGTGTGTTTGTCCAGATCCGATGAATTGTGGGTTTATGATCAAGTTTATCTATGAGAAATAATTGAATCTTCTCTGAATTCTTTTATGTGTGATTGGTTATCTTTGCAAGTCTCTTTGAATTATCAGTTTGGTTTGGCCTACTAGATTGATCTTTCTTGCAATGGGAGAAGTGCTTAGCTTTGGGTTCAATCTTGCGGTGTCCTTTCCCAGTGACAGTAGGGGCAGCAAGGCACATATTGTATCGTTGCCATCAAGGATAAAAAGATGGGGTTTATATCATATTGCTTGAGTTTATCCCTCTACATCATTACATCTTTCTTAATGCGTTACTTTGTTCTTGTGAACTTAATACTCTAGATGCAGGCAGGAGTCGGTCGATGTGTGGAGTAATAGTAGTAGATGCAGAATCGTTTTGATCTACTTGTGGCGGATGTGATGCCTATATACATGATCATGCCTAGATAATCTCATAACTATGCACTTTTCTATGAATTGCTCGATAGTAATTTGTTCACCCACCGTAATACTTATGCTATCTGGAGAGAAGCCACTAGTGAAACCTATGGCCCCCGGGTCTATCTTTTATCTTATAAGTTTTCCTTCTACTTTTATTTGCATCTTTACTTTCCAATCTATATCATAAAAATACCAAAAATATTTATCTTATCTTATTATCTCTATCAGATATCACTTTTGCAAGTTTCCGTGAAGGGATTGACAACCCATTTATTGCGTTGGTTGCGAGGTTCTTGTTTGTTTGTGTAGGTGCATGGGACTTTTGAGGAGCCTCCTACTGGATTGATACCTTGGTTCTCAAAAACTGAGGGAAATACTTACGCTACTTTGCTGCATCACCCTTTCCTCTTCAAGGGAAAAACCAACGCAGTGCTCAAGAGGTAGCAAGAAGGATTTCTGGCACTGTTGCTAGGGAGGTCTTCGCTCAAGTCAAGACATGCCAAGTGCCCATCACAAACTCATCTCCCTCGCATTGCATTATTTGCCATTTGCCTCTCGTTTTCCCCTCCCCCACTTCACCCTTGTCATTTTATTCGCCCTCTCTTTCCCGTTCTCCTCTCTCTTTCGCTTGTCTCATGTGTGCTCGTCGCTATGGCTAGTCCTCCTATCCTCATTATTACTCCCGAACATGAAATTCTTAATTTTAAGCAAAGGGAGGGAGAAAATCTAAAAGATGCTTGGCATAGAATTTGCAATGCTCAAAATAGATCTACTAGGAAGCTTTCTACTTTCGTTATTCTTTGCAATTTTTATGTATGCATTACTCCTTGGAATAGATGCATTCCTGATACCATTACCGTAGGGAATTTTTTGGATAGACATACTGTCGGTGTCAAAACCGGCGGATCTCGGGTAGGGGGTCCCGAACTGTGCGTCTAGGCGGATGGTAACAGGAGACAAGGGACACGATGTTTTTACCCAGGTTCGGGCCCTCTCGATGGAGGTAAAACCCTAGTCCTGCTTGATTGATATTTATGATATGGGTAGTACAAGAGTGGATCTACCACAAGATCAAGGAGGCTAAACCCTAGAAGCTAGCCTATGATATGATTGTTGTTCGTCCTACGGACTAAAACCCTCCGGTTTATATAGACACCGGAGAGGGCTAGGGTTACACAGAGTCGGTTACAATGGTAGGAGATCTACATATCCGTATTGCCAAGCTTGCCTTCCACGCCAAGGAAAGTCCCATCCGGACACGGGACGAAGTCTTCAATCTTGTATCTTCATAGTCTTGGAGTCCGGCCAATGATGATAGTTCGGCTATCCGGACACCCCCTAGTCCAGGACTCCCTCAGTAGCCCTTGAACCAGGCTTCAATTACGATGAGTCCGGCGCGCATATTGTCTTCGGCATTGCAAGGCGGGTTCCTCCTCCGAATAATTCATAGAAGATTGCGAACACCAGGATAGTGTCCGGCTCTGCAAAATAATTCCACATTCCACCATAGAGAGAATAATATTTACACATGTTCAGTCTGCTGACGTATTTCGTGGCATGACGTCACACCACGGCCAAGCCTTCACCCGAATCATTTTTATTGTTCCACCTCAGCGCGTTTAGCGAAGCAGTTTCCTTGGCACGTCTTGTCAAAGCAGAGATCGTGTCCCCTTATTCCAGGATTCTCATCAATACGGACGTGGGTAACCCAACCGCGCCATTGATCGCGGCGCTTGGGAGATAAGCGAGTTTTATCGGGCTGGTGGGGATGCGCAGTCTCGTCTGCCCATATATAAAGGGATAAGGATCCACCTTTTTTACCTACGCCTTCTTCCTCCTAAGCTTATCCATCTCCGCGCACTCGAGCTCCAGCGCCCAAGTCCGCACATCTCACCTCAACCTTCTCCAACCATGTCCGGAGCGGGAGGCAAGTGGATGGCCTCCTCCGTCACGGAGGGGCACATCAAGAAGCTGCGCAAGGCCGGATATTTGTCCAGCGATATCGCACACCGGCTCCCCGACAAGGGGCAGCTCATCCCCACCCTCGGGCCCCATGAGAGGGTGGTATTCCTTCCCCATTTCCTCCGCGGACTGGGCTTCCCACTCCACCCCTTTGTCCGGGGGCTCATGTTCTACTATGGCCTGGATTTCCATGATCTGGCCCCGAATTTTATCCTCACCATCTCGGCGTTTATCGTCGTGTGCGAGGCCTTCCTCTACATCCAGCCCCACTTCGGCTTATGGCTAAAGACATTCAATGTCAAGCCGAAGGTAGTGGGCGGCAGCCAAGCGGAGTGCGGAGGCGCCATGGTGGGAAAGATGCCCAATGTCACCTGGCTCGAGGGCGCCTTCGTGGAAACCATCAAAGGGTGGCAATCGGGGTGGTTCTATGTCACCGAGCTGCGCGACCCTGAATGGGCAGCAGTCCCCGAATTCAGATCTGGCATCCCCACGCGGCTCACCTCCTGGAAAGAGAAGGGCCTGTTGTGGGGTGATTCGGAAGAGCTGACCGGACTCCAATCCTGTCTCCAATCGCTGGTGAACAAGAAGCTCAAGCTTGTCAACGTAATCCAGGTCATGCTCATCCGCCGGATTCTCCCCTACCAACAGCGGGGCTTCAATTTGTGGGAGTTCGATCCGGCACAGC
The DNA here is from genome assembly GCA_963921465.1 of Triticum timopheevii. Lineage (NCBI taxonomy): Eukaryota > Viridiplantae > Streptophyta > Magnoliopsida > Poales > Poaceae > Triticum > Triticum timopheevii. The sequence continues at coordinate 428,249,939 of OY997262.1, forward strand.
ACCAGACTTTGAGCAGGCTCTTCGACACTACGTACGAAGAAGCCTGGAGGGTGCTGTTCAAGGGCGCCGAGGCACCCGCATCCGCTACTGAAGATCGCGGGTTCAGCTCGCAGCGTTCGACTGGCGAGGTAAGCTATATTATCCTTTACGGGACACTTGCTTTCCATAGTTTGACTCTATGTGGGATCTAAACTCCCAATACCTTTAACTGGCCTGGCATAAGATGTCTGGGCAGGTTAACTGTCCGGCTCCCCTTCCAGAAGATCCAGCGAATGCCCGTTTGACAGGGCTGCTGGTCCCGGCGCCTTATGTGGTGCTGGAGAAGAAGGCCAAGAAGAGGGCCACGGGAACCCGGAGGAGTTCCCGGCGCTAGGTGTTATCGGATTCGTCGTCCGATGACTCCAAGGCGGACTCCTCTCACGAAGACGAGGAGAAGAAAGACACCTCTCCCCCAGCGGGGGGAGAGAAGAAGAGGAAGGCTTCCCCAACGGGGGAGGCCGAAGGGTCCAAGAAGGGAAGGACCCTTCCCCCGGACTGTTCCACCAATGCCGACGACGGCGACGAGGAGTGGCCCTCAAGGGCCAAGCCCCTGGCAAGATCATAAGTGTCCGGACTCCTGAATAACTCATAATTTTTCTTTTTGTTGCATAGCGTCTTCTAACGCCGCATACAACCCTGTAGTCCGCCCAAGGATGATCTCCCCGCTTCGTCGAGCGGGTCCTTGGGTTCGTCGGATGTGAATAGCGCTTCACTTCCGACCGCCTCCTCCCCCCGTGACGCCGACGACGCCGAGGTGGGATCCCAGAAGGGGACCCACTAGGAGGAGGAGGCCCCGAAGGTGCTGCAGGGCAACCTCCTGGACTTTGGGCCGGACTCCGCACCGGAACCTTCAGTGGTTCCGGAGTCCGGCGGGCGGCCCCTTCGTAAGAAGGGCAAGACTGTGACGTCGGCGGCCTCCGCCCAACCGGAGGCGCCGGATAACTTGCTGGAGGCGCTCAACGGCGCTTCCATTTACGAGGAACACCGCACTATCATGAGTGCGGTGATTCAGAAGGTTCAGCTCGCCAAAAGCGGGCTGACCGAAGCCTGCAGCAGCCTTCGAACAGGCTTTGAGGTAAGAATTTTTAAGATATGTAAAGTAGTACCGCATAGACAGTAGCCCCTGATGCTCGGTTTGGTGTTCGGAAAGAAAGGCTGGACTGAGGATCTAAAAAGATATACGCAGGAGTCTAACAAAAATATGTCAAAGTGGGAATGCAGGCTGCGCTGCTGACCTCTGCCGCACTGACTGCGGAGGTCAATTCCTTGAAGCAGAGCCTCGAGCGGTCCGAGATCGAGCTCGGCCGTGCCAAGAAGCAGCTCGAGGACAAGGAAGGTAAGTAACACCTTATTAAAGTTGTACCTTATAGAAAAGGATTTGGTTGCAAGAAAAATGACAAGAATAACGTGGGTACTCCAGGGGCTACGAACGAGGTGGCGACCCTGAAGGAGGCGGTGTCCGCGGCCGAACGCAATGCAGCCGCAGAACGCGCCGAGCGAGAGAAGCAGGAGGCGTGGGTGGCAGAGGTACGGCAAGAGCTCCAGGCTCTCGTGGAAAAGCACGAGAGTTTGGAGCGTGACTCGAAGACTCGAGAGTCCGAGCTTGCGTCGGCTCTTGAGAGTGCCAAAGCCGCTAAGGCCGAAGCCCAAAAGGCCCTCTAGGAAATCGAGGTAGTAAAGAAGATAGCGGCGGGTAAGGCATTCTTCATGCAAAGCAAGCATGTAAAAGTGAATTACCTGTTACTTACCCGAATTCGGAGCTCTCCAGGAGCGTTCGCAGATCTGCCCCGTAGCGTGTCCGATACAGCCGCGTTCTACCGAGCCGAGGAGGGGAGCTCGACAGAGAAGGTGTTCTGGTCTCACTATGCTGAGGCCGGACATCCGGTGCCCCTGAGCGACCAGCTGAAGCAGCTGGTCGAGCTCCACAAGGTGGCCAAACAGGCCATGAAGGGCCTCATAGTTCGGCTGTGTCCCAGAGAAGCCATGCCTGGGAGCTACTTCAGTCTGGTGCGGCAGCTGGTGGCGCCTGTCCATGGGTCGACGTCATCAAGCATTCCGCCTGCACTGAAGGTGCCTGTCGGGCCCTTGCCCGCGCTAAGGTGCACTGGGGCAGGATGGACGCCGAGAAGCTTGTGACGGACGCGCCACCGCCGGGCAAGGAGTATCGCACGCCTGAGATGTATTATAAGGGTGTCCTGAAGGGTGCCCGCATTATTGCGGGTGAATGCTCCAAAGATGTAATTTTTGAGTAGACTCGCATCTTGTTATCCCGTGCGCTGAAAACTTTGTTCATATGCGCTAAGCAACGCTTGTTAATTTAAAATATTACCTTCTGTGCGGCCGTTTATCAAATCTGAGAGATGGCAAGTCGTTGGCTTCGGCCCCCATACCACGAGTGCTGGGGTGTTCGGGATAAACTTGAGCGCTCTTGTTCCCATTTTTGGGTCCTTCTAGGGAGGCACTCAACACAATGAACGAGGCAACCGGACTTATAATGCTTGAACACTCTCACTTAGCCATAGAATTCTATAATTTTAAATTTCGGCGAAGCCCCTAGTGTTCGGAAGGCCGAATTCGGGGCGCTATCCATGCCTGCGCCAGACAAAGCCGGTTCCTCGCTCTAAGCGGCATAAGTCTTTAGGGACTCGAAAAAACCTCTCGAACAGCGGCCGGCTCTCGCCCCATCATGACGGTCAGTTTTAGCTTTCTCCACTGAGGTGCTCGCCCAGCTCAACTGGGGCACTATCGCAGTGGTTCTCCCAGCGCTACCTTAGCCGATAAAACGGAACGTAAGGTACCAAAACATGGGAGCCGGGCAATCCCAACTATTGACCCAAGACATGATTCAGAGCCGATGCATATAATGCTATAAGTTCGGGGTGCCGCACTTGTGAAAGTGTTCGGACTTATCACATCATAATTTGGGGACTTAAGCCCCTGGTGTATTTGGCCGTACCAAAGCATACGGATGCAACATGTCATAAGTGAATATATGTAAAAAAAAGGAATGCAATGATAGGCGAAAAGTGATGCATTGTTTATTCAAAAGATACTGCGATGAATGCAGAATGATACAAATAGTGCGATAAGTAAGAGGTGGGACTATTTAACATGCCCCCCTCCAGGGGTAGGCTGCGGAATGGTGTATAAAACAGGTATAATGCTCGTAATGAAGACCACTTGGATACTCGTCGTAGCTTTTCTGCTTCCTTGGCTGTTGCATCGTGGGTTCGGCGGGTCTACTGCCGGACAGGGCTTCTAGTAAACGGAGTCCTGAGGATAAGAAGAAAAGAAAGAAAAAGGATGACTCATTTGGGAGCCCCTGGTGTGGTTGAGCCGCACTCTGGGCCAGCCGTGGTCGTGCCCCTCCCCCTATTCCCATGGTATCTCCAGAGCGTAGTGATGTACGCGAAGTACTGGTCTTGCAATTTTGCGAGGGCTGGGGTTGGGGCTGCATTGCTACGCGTGCTCGGAACGTCCCAAGTGGTCTTGTTGTAGGTTACTCCGGGCATGCTTAACGGTGTCCGGTCGCTTAACGGCCGGACTCGAGAATTGCCTTAAGAGGCTGCTCTGCACTTCTCCCGCGAGAGCCGCTGTATGCTCCTCCGTTCGGAGAGAGCATTCGGTGTTTCCGTTGACCGTGATGACTCCTCGAAGGCCTGGCATCTTGAGCTTGAGGTATGCATAGTGCGGCACCGCATTGAACTTTGCAAACGCGGTTCGTCCGAGCAGTGCATGATAGCCGCTGCGGAACGGGACTATGTCAAAGATTAACTCCTTGCTTCGGAAGTTATCCGAGGATCCGAAGACCACTTCAAGTGTGACTGAGCCTGTACAATTGGCCTCTACACCTGGTATGACGCCTTTGAAGGTCGTCTTTGTGGGTTTAATCCTTGAGGGGTCTATGCCCATCTTGCGCACTGTATCCTGATAAAGCAGGTTCAGGCTGCTGCCGCCGTCCATTAGGACTCTGGTGAGGTGAAACCCATCGACGATTGGGTCTAAAACCAATGCGGCGAATCCGCCATGGAGGATGCTAGTGGGATGCTCCCTTCGATCAAAAGTGATTGGGCAGGAGGACCACGGATTGAACTTTGGGGCGACTGGCTCCATCGCGTATACGTCCCTGAGCGCACGCTTCCGCTCTCTTTTGGTATGTGGGTTGCGTATATCATGTTCACCGTCCGTACTTGTGGGGGGAAACCCTTCTGTCCTCTATTGTTCGGCGGCCGGGTCTCTTCCTCGTCATCGCTATGCAGCCCCTTGTCATTGTTTTCGACAATTAACTTGACTGCCTGCTTGAATACCCAACAATCCCTGTTGGTGTGATTAGCTGGCTTTTCGGGGGTGCCGTGTATCTGGCACGAGAGATCGAGTATCCGGTCCCAATTGGACGAACCCGGAGTAGTTCTTTTGAATGGCTTTTTCCGGTGACCGGGTTTGGAGCCTCTGAATCCGGCGTTGACTGCCGTATCTTCAGTATTATCGCCGTTAATGCGGCGCTTGTGCTTATTGCGACGCGACCTGCCATTGCTGTCCTTGATATCCGGACTACCAGACTTTTTGGTGAGGTTGTTACTGCGGGCTAGCCAGCTGTCTTCTCCCGCACAGAAGAAGGTCATGAGTGATGTGAGGGATGCCATGGATTTCAGCTTTTCCTGTCCTAGGTGTCGGGTGAGGGAGTCCTGGACTAGGGGGTGTCCGGATAGCGGAACTATCATCATTGGCCGGACTCCAAGACTATGAAAATACAAGATTGAAGACTCCGTCCCGTGTCCGAATGGGACTTTCCTTGGTGTGGAAGGCAAGCTTGGCGATACGGATATGTAGATCTCCTACCATTGTAACCGACTCTGTGTAACCCTAGCCCTCTCCGGTGTCTATATAAACCGGAGGGTTTTAGTCCGTAGGACATACAACCATCATACCATAGGCTAGCTTCCATGGTTTAGCCTCCTTGATATCGTGGTAGATCCACTCTTGTACTACCCATATCATCAATATCAATCAAGCAGGAGTAGGGTTTTACCTCCATCGAGAGGGCCCGAACCTGGGTAAAAACATCATGTCCCTTGTCTCCTGTTACCATCCGCCTAGACGCACAGTTCGGGACCCCCTACCCGAGATCCGCCGGTTTTGACACCAACATTGGTGCTTGCATTGACAGTTCCTCTGTGTCGTCGCCTGAGGGAGTCCTGGACTAGGGGGTGTCCGGACAGCCAGACTATCATCGTCCGCCGGACTCCAAGACTACGAAGATACAAGATTGAAGACTCCGTCCCGTTTCCGGATGGGACTTTCCTTGGCGTGGAAGGCAAGCTTGGCGATACGGATATGTAGATCTCCTACCATTGTAACCGACTCTGTGTAACCCTAGCCTCCTCCGGTGTCTATATAAACCGGAGGGCTTTAGTCCGTAGGACACAACATACATTACAACAATCATACCATAGGCTAGCTTCTAGGGTTTAGCCTCCTTGATCTCGTGGTAGATCCACTCTTGTACTACCCATATCATCAATATTAATCAAGCAGGACGTAGGGTTTTACCTCCATCGAGAGGGCCCGAACCTGGGTAAAACATCGTGTCCCTCGTCTCCTGTTACCATCCGCCTAGACGCACAGTTCGGGACCCCCTACCCGAGATCCGCCGGTTTTGACACCGACATTGGTGCTTTCATTGAGAGTTCCTCTGTGTCGTCACCGATAGGGCGGATGCCTCCACCCGTCTTCAAAGACGGTGTTTTCGCCGAAGGGGCTTTGGCCGCCGGCCAAACTATCCGGCTAGGTGGTTTTCTTTTGACCGCCTGTCCGGCCGCCGCTTCGACAATGACTTCTCAAGTCGTCAGAAGCAATCTTCGCGTCAGCCAGAAAGTTGCCGAACAGTTGGATCCAATAGAGCTCTCGTCTGTTAACGAGCTCTTGGATCGCATCGCTGCCCTGGGAGTCGCTACGGACTACAACCAGATTGGGCTTAAAACCGATCTGAGAGAGATTAACTCTCCCCAGGCCACCCACCACGTCGCAGTGGTAGAGGAGCAATGCGGCGACTCTTTGCCTATATTAAAAACTAGTCACGTCCGGATTCCCGAACCCTCCATGCCGGACTCCCGCGGAGGAACGGGCTTCAATCGAGCATTGAACTTAAAATCATGCATCACTCCGGACTCGCTGGATTGGGTCCAGCAACCTAAGCTTCCGAATTCGGAAGCTCTTCGGCCTTTAAGCCCCAAGATGGGCAGGGATCCGGATTTTAGTCCACCCACCCGCCCAGACATATGCGATCTATCTCTAATACGGCAAGAGCCCGCTGAAACAGTACATCACTACTGGGCCAGATTCCTCCTGGTTATGGACAGGATAAACGACTGCCGAGAGGAAAACGCAATCTCAATCTTCTGCAATAATTGCACGGACAAGGGAATACTAAACGCCATTGATCGTTGCAAAATTACGCGCTTCACCGATCTGGCATCCATAGTACGGAAGTACTGTGGGATGGAGAGTTTCCGGAAAACCGAAAATCAATTTTGGGATAATCCGGCCCCAAACCCAGTCCGCAGCAAAAGGGCGCCTTACACTCAGGCCCCAGATGCAAAAACGAAAAAACAAAAACCCAATAAGGGAAACGGAACCGTACTGGAGGGATGGCTCAATGGACCCTGTAAGCTTCATAGTACAGAGGTTGCCGTCCCAACACATAGCCTTCGAGCATGTTGGATATTACGGCAGGTGGCCAAAAGTGGCGAGGAGCTTCTAGCCCCAGAAAACCACTCCAACAATACCAGTACGGTATCAACAGTTGTCGGTGCACTAAAGTAGGGGTACCTTAGCATCCCGAACTTGTGCACGGGCAGTCGCAGCGTCCCGCGGCAAGGCTTGCCGGGCGTCCGCCAAGACCCTCCGTAGCTCATATTGATGCCTTTCAAGAACAAAGTACTCAAACCAAGGCCCCGGCAAGAGGAGCTTACCGGGATGGCCAACCAAGGCCCCAGCAAGAGAAGCTGGCCGGGAAGAACAAGGCCCCGGCAAGAGGAGCTTGCCGGGAAGGCCACTCAAGGCATTCCAAGAAAACTTGCTGCGACGCACCGCGCGCCCCGGCAAGGCCCGGTGAGCGACAAGCTCCCGAACACGACAAGACGATGACCGCGGCAAGGAGCTTGCCACGGGAAACCCCCACTTCGCGCCCGCGCTCCGGCACACCTGCCAACGTGTCGCTCTGGGACCTTACCAAGCACACGTGGCAGGAGGCCGTGCAGCTAGGGGTGCAAGGTGGCAAGCAGGCCCTGGCAAGATAACCATCGTGGCAAACGGTGGCGTCCCTAGCAGTCCCTTTCGGCACTGTTTAGGCGACACAGACGGGCATTAAATGCCCTTGTCCCCTGCCGTCAGAGTTAGGTAGGGGGCACTATTGATAGCAGTTGTACCAACCCGCGTTTTTACTCTTCTACCCCTCTTTCTATGCTGCCACCTGTCGGTGACCCCTTTAGCCTATAAAAAGGAGGCCCATGCGCACGTAGAAGGGGTTCAGCGGTTGGGTTTGGTCCGACTCATTCGAAACTAGAGGACACCCACACTCTCAAGCAAGAACAATAGAGAAACACAAAGCAGCAGTAGGAGTTTTATCTCTCCGGAGAGCTCCGAAGCTGGGTAAAATCCCCCGCGTGCTCCGCCTCAATCTGCTCTTCGTGCGCCCTCCGCCCCCTTGCCGGACAAAGAAAGGGGCCCTGCCCCATAGGTGCTCGTCCCCCGCGGCGACATCTCTGGCGCGCCAGGTAGGGGAGCGTCGAGTTTGTGCGAACCAGATCTGGCGTTTGCGCGCGCTACATCAACATCTTCATCGACATGCCGCCGAAGAAGAAGGCTTCGGAGGTAGTCGCTCTGTCCACATCTATCCTACCGCCACCGGAGCAAACGGGCGGTGGGGTGGACGCCGGCGGAGGAGCGGGTGCCAGCGGAGGGACTCACATCGTCACTCGATCCAAGGACAAGGCCCCGCAAGCTTCAGCGTCTGTACATCCGCCGCACCCCTCCCAGGAGGTGCAGGATCGACAACGCCACGGTGCTCCTGGCACCGTACTCGCGTTAGAACAAGGCCAAGCTGGTGGGTCGCGGGACGCTCAAGGCCAACATGCGCGTCGACATGCCGGCACGAGCGCGGGATGGTCGCCTGGACGAGATGTTGCTCCTTCTAACAATGTTAGAAGCCTGAGCATATCCCGCACCTCGCGTCACTCGCCACCGCCACCCAAGACTCCAGAGGAAGCGCTGGCCCGAGCCCAGCTGCTTCTAGATTACCCTCCAACGCCGGACAAGATCGACGACTGGAGGGCCACCATTCAGAGCCTTATCGGCTTCGCCAACGGCGACAAGCCCCGGCAACCGAGCACATCGAAGCCCCGGAGAGACGCCCAGGCGCAAGCCGACGCTGATAAGACCGCTGGGGGTGCCACCACCGTGCACTCCCCACCACGAAGACCGAGATCGCCGACTCGCCGGGCCAATCTCGACACCGACTCCACCGCGTCGTCGGACCCGCGAGCTCGCCGCTATCAACACCAAGTTCTCCAAGAACGACGACAAGAAGATGCTCGTACTCGCATCGAGCGCCAAAGAGAAGTGCGGCGTCAGTCAGACCAGCGCGCTGGGCCCACTGTTGATGTGCATGCGCCAGGGGAACCAGGCGACTTGCCGTACGCGGTAGGTTGCCCTGCGTTCACCCGTGAGCTGCGGCAGGTCCAGTTGCCCAGTACCAAAAACTTCAAGCCAGATGTACCCGAGAAGTACGATGGCAGGATACATCCGTCGGAGTTCCTCAGCATCTACACCATCGCGGTGCAGGCTGCCGGGGGGCGCGACGAGAAGATCCTCGCCAACTACTTCCCGCTGGTGCTCAAGCCCAACGTCAGATCTTGGCTAATGCACTTGCTGGACAACTCCATCTCTTCATGGGCGGACCTGTGTCATCAGTTTGTCGGCGACTTCACAGGCGGCCACAAACCTCATGGCCAGGAGAGCGATCTTCATCTGCTTGCCCAGAAGGAAGGGGAACCCCTACGCAAGTACATATAGAGATTCAGCCAGGTGCAGCGCAACATCCCAGACGTCCACCCTGCCGCGGTTATCAGCGCGCTCCATCAAAACGTGCGTAACCGCAGGATGAGGGAGGAGATGGCGATGTGCAAAATCAGAGATGTCAGCGAGCTATATGCTCTGGCCGACAAGTGTGCACGTGCTGAGGAGGGGAGGAAACTCCCCGGAGAGAACGCAGGAGCAGAAGGATCTGACAGTGAGGAAGCCGCCCCGGCGAAGAATAACCGGAGGCGGAACAACAGGAAGAGAAGATCTAAGGATGTGCTAGTTGTCGAGCAGTCCGGCAATGGAGGTGGCGCCGAGAAGGCCAAAGCTGGTGACTCCGGCGAGGCTGTGGTGGCCGCCAACAAGCAGGACGGCTCCGGCAAGCAGTACTGCAAGATCCACCGCACCAAGGGCCATGACCTCCAGGCCTGCAAGAAGGTTGAGCAGCTTGTTGAGCTACAGAGACCTGAATACGAGCGCCGCGACAAGGAGAAGGCCTAGGAAGGTGGCGGAGGATCTGGCAAGAAGCGTCCCGCCCGGGGAGGGCGCCGCGACAAGGCCAAGGAGTGGCAAGACAGGCCTCCCCGCGGCCGCGACAAGGACGAAGACGAAGATGAAGATGATGAGATGGAGGAGGATGAGGCCGACGAGCAGGAGTTTGAGAAGGCGACGGAAGTTTTGTGCATCGACGGCGGTGCTTCTCTGCACACCTCGCACCGCCAACTCAAATAGTGGATGCGGGAAGTGAACGCAGTAGAACCGTCCGTTGAGTCGCGCAAGCCCCTGAAGTGGTCCAGCACGCCCATCATCTTCGACATTGAGGATCACCCTGACCGCATAACTGCGGTCGGGTGCTTGCCGATGTTGGTTTCGCCAACAATCCGCAACCTCAAGGTCACGAAGATGCTGGTTGACGGCGGGGCCAGCCTGAATCTGATCTCTTCCGCGGTACTCAAGAAGCTCCAGATCCCCGACAGCGAGCTCGAGGAAACCGACACCTTTCAAGGGATCAACCCGGGAAGGAGCAAGCCGAAGGGGAAGATTACGCTGCCAGTAACGTTTGGCAGTGAGCTGAACTTCAGGATAGAGAGAGTCACATTCGACGTTGCTGATTTTCCATTGCCCTACAATGGGATACTTGGCCGTCCAGCGCTTGCTAAGTTCATGGCCGCCTCTCATCACGCCTACAACGTGCTCAAGATGCCCGGTCCGATAAGTGTCATTTCTGTCCATGGCGACAAGAAAGATGCACTTATCTGTACCGACAAAATCTACCAGGAAGCAGCAGCCGCAGCAGAACACAAACCACTTGCCGCTGAAGCTCCCGGGGGGAAGAAGAAGACCAAGTCCGGCAAGAGTAGCTCTGATGCCTACTCCGGCAAGCACACCTCTTCGGAGTGCTGCGCTACCGTCGAGGACGCACCACCGAGCTCCACCGGCAAGTGCAAGAAGGCAAAGACAGCTTCACCACAGACCAAGAAAGTGGCCGCCAAGGAGGACGGCACTGGTGGTACCTTCACCATTAGTGCCACGCTTGACCCTAAATAGGAAAGCGCGCTCGTTGCTTTCCTGCGGGCAAACGTCGATGTATTTGCATGGCAACCATCTGACATCCCCGGTGTTCCCAGGAAAGTAATTGAGCACCACCTTGCCGTCTGCCCTCACGCGCGGCCCGTCAAGCAGAGAGTTAGAAAACAAGCAGTAGAACGCCACGAGTTCATTGCAGAGGAAATCAAGAAATTGGAAGCAGCAGGCTTGGTCCGAGGAGTACTCCATCCAACGTGGTTAGCCAATCCAGTAGTCGTGCGCAAAGCAAACGGGAAGTGGAGGCTTTGTATTGACTTCACTGATGTTAATAAAGCTTGTCCCAAGGATCCATTTCCCTTGCTGCGCATTGACCAGATTGTCAACTCCACGGTAGGATGTGATCTGCTTTCATTCCTTGATGCATACTCAGGATATCATCAGATCTTCATGGCGGAAGAGGATGAAGAGAAAACCGCATTCATTACTCCATGTGGCACGTACTGCTTTGTACGGATGCCTTTTGGACTAATGAATGCTGGTTCAACATTTGCAAGAGTAGTCAGTCATGCTTTTCGGCCACAGCTGCACAGAAATGTAGAGGCTTACATGGATGACATAGTGGTCAAGAGCAAGGAAAAAGAAACTTTGATCCAAGATCTGGATGAGACTTTTGCAAATCTGCGCAAGATCAATCTCAAGTTGAATCCCGAGAAGTGCGTGTTTGGAGTCCCTTCCGGCAAGCTTCTCGGATTCTTCGTGTCTCAGCGGGGGATCGAGGCCAATCCCGACAAGGTCGAAGCCATTGAACAGATCGAAGCACCGAAGCGCGTCAAGGATGTGCGAAGGCTTGCCGGCTGCATTGCTGCTCTCAGTAAGTTCATCTCTAAGTCTGCCGAGCGCGCCCTGCCATTCTTCAAAATTTTGAAGAAGGCAGGTCCAATGAAATGGACTCCGGAAGTGGAGGCCGCGCTGCAGGACTTGAAGAGATACCTATCCTCCACTCCAATACTTGTCGCACCTAAGCCACAAGAGAAGTTGCTGTTATATCTGGCGGCAACTAATCAAGTAGTTAGTGCTGCGTTAGTAGTGGAGAGGGAGGCAGATGATGAGCCAGCGACCGCGGCAAGCGAGCCCAGCGACAAGCAGGGGGCTTCCCCGACAAGTCCTGGTTCCGACAAGGATGGATCTGCGCAGCCACAAGAAGAGAAACAGAAGAAGATGGTGCAGCGCCCAGTTTACTTTGTCAGTTCCCTTCTGCAGGGGGCTAGATCAAGGTACTCTGGTGTGCAGAAATTGCTTTTCGGCCTTCTCATGGCCTCGAGGAAGCTGCGCCATTACTTTCAAGCGCACGAAATCACAGTTGTCACTCGCTTTCCGTTGAAGAGGATACTGCAGAATCCAGAAGCAACAGGCAGGATTGTCGAGTGGGCGCTGGAATTGTCAAGCTTTGGCCTCAAGTTTGAAAGTACTTCAACTATCCAGAGCCGAGCATTGGCAGAATCCATAGCAGAATGGACACCAACACCTGATGAAGAAACTCCAGAGAGGAGCATCTCCGTCAAGGAAGCAAGCAAAGAATGGATCATGTACTTTGACGGTGCCTTCTCGCTGTAAGGCGCCGGTGCGGGCGTGCTACTTGTCGCACCCACCGGAGAGCACCTCAAGTACGTGGTCCAGATGCACTTTCCCAAGGAATAAGCAACAAACAATACTGCAGAGTATGAAGGCTTGCTTGCCGGACTCAGGATCGCGGCAGACCTTGGGATCAGGAAGCTTATTGTCAGGGGTGACTCACAGCTTGTCGTCCGTCAAGTAAACAAAGATTATCAGAGTCCGTTGATGGAAGCCTACATCGATGAAGTGAGGAAGTTGGAAGAGCATTTTGACGGCCTGCAAATGGAACATATTCCAAGAGCTCAAAATGACATTGCAGACGGCCTGTCAAAGTGCGCCGCACTCAAGTTACCCGTGGAACCAGGGATTTTTGTGCTCAAGCTGACTCAACCATCTGTAACACCATCAACGGGACAGAGCAAGAAGAGGAAGTTGATTACTGGCGACTACCTTCTGGCAGAGCTCCCCGAAGCCGCCGTCAAGAAGGTCCCTGAGATCAACACAAAGAATGCTGAGGGGCAGTCTGCTCCGACAAGCCTCAGGGTTTGTTTCGTTGAAGCAGACGCTCCCGACAAGTTGTGTCCCAACACGCTTGCCGGGGAGCATCATGCTCCGGCTGAATCATAGATTCCGGCCGTGGGAGCAGATGTTCCCGCAGCAGCATTTGCACCTTTAGTCCTTGTCGTCGAGCCACAGGCTCCGGCATGGGCACAACAGATTGTCCATTTTCTTCAAACAGGAGAACTTCCCGAAGAGCAAGAAGAAGCAGAGAGAGTAGCCCGGCAATCAAGTATGTACCAGTTTGTCGATGACATACTGTACAGAAGAAGATTCAACGGAGTGAAATTGAAGTGCATTTCCCGGGAAGATGGACAGGAGCTGTTGGCGGAGATACATGGAGGCATATGTGGTCACCACATTGGCGCAAGAGCACTTGTCGGCAAAGCTTTCCGGCAAGGTTTCTTCTGGCCGACAGCCCTACAGGATGCAACTGCACAAGTAACCAAGTGTGAAGCGTGCCAGTTCCACTCCAAGCAGATACATCAACCAGCTCAAGCTCTCCAAACAATCCCTTTATCCTGGCCATTTTCGGTCTGGGGGCTCGACATCCTCGGCCCCTTTCCCCGAGCTGTCGGGGGCTTTGAGTACTTGTACGTTGCAATCGACAAGTTCACAAAGTGGCCTGAAGTGGAAGTAGTGAGGAAGGTGACAGCACAGTCAGTAGTCAAGTTCTTCAGGTCAATTGTTTGCCGTTTCGGAATCCCTAACAGGATCATCACCGACAATGGCACACAATTCACGAGCCACACCTTCATGCAGTACGTCCAAGGTCTTGGCGCCAAGATCTGCTTCGCTTCTGTTGCTCACCCGAGAAGCAACGGTCAAGCGGAGAGGGCAAACGCTGAAGTGCTGCGCGGGCTCAAGACCAGAACTTTCGACAGGCTGCACAAGTGTGGAAGAAATTGGATCAAGGAGCTGCCGGTGGTTCTTTGGTCGATCAGAACAACACCAAATCGAGCCACTGGCCAGACACCTTTTGCTCTAGTATATGGAGCAGAAGCAATTCTCCCCACAGAACTCGTATACGGATCGCCTCAAGTGCTCGCTTATGATGAGCTTGAGCAAGAGCAGCTGCGGCAAGATGACGCGCTGCTCCTCGAGGAAGATCGTCTTCAGGCTGCTGTACGAGCTGCTCGCTACCAGCAAGCTTTGTGCTGCTACCACAGCCGCAAAGTTAATGCCAGAAGCTTCGAGGAAGGCGACCTTGTTCTTCGGCGCGTTCAATCCGCCAAGAATTCCAACAAGTTGATGCCGAAGTGGGAAGGCCCTTATCGGGTGAAACGAGTCACTAGGCCTGGCACTGTTCGCCTTGAGACCGAAGATGGATTTCTGGTGAGCAACTCCTGGAACATAGAGCATCTTCGTAAGTTTTACCCATAAGGTGCGGTTGCCGGAACCTGTTCCGGCAACCACCTTTCTGTACAAGTCTTGCCGCTATTGCATATAATCCTTTGTACAGAGCCGGGCGCAGATCCCGTGCATAAAGTTTATGTTCTCAGCACATGTTGTCAAATTTCATGCCTTTTTCTTTTATGCATGTATTATCTGACACTTTGTGCAGCACTCACCTCCGGTAAGCAATAACGAGCCACAAGGCTCCCTATCTTTATTTCCTCTTCTCTCAAAAAGAAGGTTCCTTCGCCCACAAGTTCACAGGGGGGGAGGAGAGGATAAAGGTGTGGACCGGGCGTCCTTCAAAGAAGCATGGCCTTGCCGGGACACAGACGACAGAAAAGCTAAGTTGTCAAAGTCTGAACACAGCCAGTTTTAAATTCTTTATGTTATACTCCTTGAACGACCATGCCTTGTATGGAAAACCTGTGCGCGAAGGAATCGACTCGTGGCTAAGTTGCGCCCTTAATTTGTTTCGAGCCCGCTCGACAATGAAAGTGTGCTGTGACTAGCCCCGACAAGATTTCTTGCCGGAACCGGCACCGCCAGCGAGCTGCTGATGTTCCGCAATCAGCACTCGCGGCAAGCGTGCTCCGGCACCACCAGCGAGCTGCTGATGTTCCGCACTCAGCACTCGTGGCAAGCGTGCCCGTGCCGGCGAGTTCCCTAAAAGCTCGTGGCTAAGTTGCGCCCTTAATTTGTTTCGAGTCCGCTCGACAATGAAAGTGTGCTGCAACTAGCCCCGACAAGATTTCTTGCCGGAACCGGCACCGCCAGCGAGCTGCTGATGTTCCGCACTCAGCACTCGCGGCAAGCGTGCTCCGGCACCACCAGCGAGCTGCTGATGTTCCGCACTCAGCACTCGCGGCAAGCGTGCCCGTGCCGGCAAGTTCCCTAAAAGCTCATGGCTAAGTTGCGCCCTTAATTTGTTTCGAGTCCGCTCGACAATGAAAGTGTGCTGCAACTAGCCCCGACAAGATTTCTTGTCGGAACCGGCACCGCCAGCGAGCTACTGATGTTCCGCACTCAGCACTCGGGCAAGCGTGCTCCGGCACCGCCAGCGAGCTGCTGATGTTCCGCACTCAGCACTCGCGGCAAGCGTGCCCATCCCGGTGAGTTCCCAAAAAGCGTAGGGTAAAAACATACAAGGGATGGAATTGAGTAAAGGATATAACATAGCAAGCATTCCCTCTTTCATTAAAAAACATCCCCCTCGGGTACAATCCATGGAGGATGAAAAACATGAAAGAGAGGATTACAAGTTTTAGATGCGGCTAAGGCCCGGAGGCTTACAAATTAAAAAGATAAGATGCCCGTAATCCCTTTCCTGTCCCTCTCTTCAGGAGATAGGTCAAGGAGGCGAAAAGGGCAAAAGAGGCGCCTAGGCGAGCTGCAGGTGCCAGAAGACACCAAGAGAACAGCCCGGGGGCTGTCCGAAGGCTGGACGGGGATGGTGGCTCCGGAAGTGGGGCTCGAAGACGGGGCGGCGGGACGTCAGCACGCTGTCGAGGGCACCGCGCCCTCGTACTCCGACTTGACGGCCTTGTCGCTAGCCCTCTTCCCCTTCCGTAGCCTCCCTACGCCAGCCGCCCAAGGAGACGACCCCGGGGTGTTCAAGGAGCCGGCGACACGGATGATGGGGTCGCCGGTGCCGCGCAAAGCGGCGCCCGACACCTAGTCGGACCCGCCATCCCGCCGCCCGCTACCCTCATCATCGTTGTCGCTCCCCTTCTCGTCACTCTCGCTCGAGGGAGAGCCTTCGCTATTGGAGGAGCTGTCCACACAGCACTTCGCCCGAGTGCCGAAGCACCCGAAGACCTTGACGGAGAGGAGATCGCCCTCCATCAACTTAAAATGGAGGGTGAACCCCTCCATCAGGCTGTGGATATGGGCGAACGTCTTCCACCCTCGATCAAGATACATCACACTGGGGGCTGGGAATACAACGCGGACTCGCGTGCCGCTGATCCCACAGCCCCTCATCTGCAGTCTCAGTGTCTCGGGCGGGTCCGACTCCATCGCGCTCGCAAACGGAGCTGGAAGCCGGAGGCGACGTCGAGGCGCCCGGCACAGCCTGACGAAGAACTCGCAAGGGTCGTCCCCTATGTGGACCGCCGTGGGGGAAGGAACCGCCGGCGGAGGCGAAGCTGGCGCGCCGCCCCGTCCGCCTCTTCCCCGAGCACCTCGACCTCATCCTCGACCTTGTTCGTGACCTCGCCCCCTCCCTCTTCCCCTTGTGACCGGCTCTGCCACCACGGGCGCGAGAGAGGGAGAGGTGCGCTGTCTGGTGGCGACCCTCGCCGCCACCGATGAAGGGCCAGGGTTCCCATTCTCCATGGCAAATGGGAGAAAGGGGAGCAGAAGCTGAAGAAAGGAGGATATGAGAGAGTGCGGGCTTCTGTGCTCCCCTCCCGCTCTTTATAAAGGAGTGAGGTGGGGGCTCGGCCGCCCCGCTCAGCGAATCAAGGCACGGGAAAAGCAGGGAGTCAGGGCCGACCCGCTGCCTCTGCTCATGACTCAGATTCCCACTTCCAACGTCCGCGACCCCAAACGCATGGGAGCCGCGTGGCGGGGATGCAGAGCCGAGGCGATGGATGAGGCGGCCTCGCCCCACCCCGTGATCGTGGGAGTGGACGCCACGAAAACCGCGCACTGGCCCCGTCCAGTAAATGCACCACGCCCCCACGCCTACCTCCGTTTAGGTAGGAGGGCGTGAACCATCCCCTTCATCATGGCTTGACGCATGCTCGCGGGGCTTAGCCCTGCGCACGCCGCCCACGTCACCCACGACGCCGCGTTTGACGCGTGCCGTTCTGGGCGTGCGCGGTGGAAGTGGAAGGATATGCGGTGTGACCTAGGCCGCGCGTGCCCGTGCACTGTTTTGGGCCTGGCCCAACAGCGCTCGGCACCGTGTATGGCCCAGGCCCGGGGGCTCCTGTCGGTGTACTAAAGTAGGGGTACCTTAGTATCCCGAACTTGTGCACGGGCAGTCGCAGCGTCCCGCGGCAAGGCTTGCCGGGCGTCCGCCACGACCCTCCGTAGCTCATATTGATGCCTTTCAAGAACAAAGTACTCAAACCAAGGCCCCGGCAAGAGGAGCTTACCGGGAAGGCCAACCAAGGCCCCGGCAAGAGAAGCTAGCCGGGAAGAACAAGGCCCCGGCAAGAGGAGCTTGCCGGGAAGGCCACTCAAGGCATTCCAAGAAAACTTGTCGCGAGGCACCGCGCGCCCCGGCAAGGCCCAGTGAGCGACAAGCTCCCGAACATGACAAGACGACGACCGCGGCAAGGAGCTTGCCGCGGGAAACCCCCACTTCGCGCCCGCGCTCCAGCACACCTGCCAACGTGTCGCTCTGGGACCTTCCCAAGCACATGTGGCAGGAGGCCGTGCAGCTAGGGGTGCAAGGTGGCAAGCAGGCGCTGGCAAGATAACCATCGTGGCAAACGGTGGCGTCCCTAGCAGTCCCTTTCGGCACTGTTTAGGCGACACAGATGGGCATTAAATGCCCTTGTCCCCTGCCGTCAGAGTTAGGTAGGGGGCACTATTGATAGCAGTTGTACCAACCCGCGTTTTTACTCTTCTACCCCTCTTTCTACGCTACCACCTGTCGGTGACCCCTTTAGCCTATAAAAAGGAGGCCCATGCACACATAGAAGGGGTTCGGCGGTTGGGTTCGGTCCGACTCATTCGAAACTAGAGGACACCCACACTCTCAAGCAAGAACAATGGAGAAACACAAAGCAACAGTAGGAGTTTTATCTCTCCGGAGAGCTCCGAAGCTGGGTAAAATCCCCCGCGCGCTCCGCCTCGATCTGCTCTTCGTGCGCCCTCCGCCCCCTTGCCGGACAAAGAAAGGGGCCCTGCCCCATAGGTCCTCGTCCCCCGCGGCGACAATAGTCTTCGAAACCTTCGCATCAAACAATATGTGAAAACGAACAATCCGCGGAGTCGCCGAAATCTACCAAGTAGCGACAGCAAATCCATGGAGCGACACAGCTATTACCTTCAACGCCAGCGACGAGCCTAAATTTCGAACAGCCAGAGCGCCAGCCGCACTGGTACTTAGTCCCATAGTGGACGGCTTTCGACTGACAAAAGTCCTCATGGATGGAAACAGCGGACTAAACCTCATTTACGAGGAAACTCTGCGGAAAATGGAAATCGATTGGAGCCGTATTGAGCGAAGCAGCACAACCTTCAGAGGAATAATCCCTAGCCGGGGGCACGCTGCACCGGACAAATCACACTCGATGTGGTGTTCGGCTCGCCGGACAATTACAGATCCGAAGAAGTCACGTTCCAAGTGGCCCCATTCAACAGCGGATGTCACGCTATATTAGGACGAGAGGCATTCACAATTTTTCAAGCAGTACCTCATTACGGGTACATGAAGCTCAAAATGCCTGGGCCCGGCAGAATAATCACCCTCGCTAGTGATCCGGACATAGCACTCTGCGCTGAAAATAAGACAGCCGCACTAGCCCTGGAGGCACTATCCAAAGCCTTAGCAGCAGAAGAACTCATCGCGCTGCGCTCTACGGTGAACAGGGACGATGTGATACTCGATAAAAGATCCAAGTCCACCTCCTTCAAACCAGCAGATGAAATAATCAAATTCCAGGTCCATCCAACAGACCCAACAAAGACGGCCTCCATTGGGGCACAATTGAACCCCGAAGTAGACGCCGCACTGCGTGAATTCCTTCTGGAAAACTAGGACATCTTCGCCTGGCATCCTTCGGATATGCCCGGAATCCCACGCAGGTTGGCAGAACACAGCCTAAACATCCTAAAAGGATTTAAGCTAGTCAAACAGGCTCTTCGACGATTTTCCGAACCCAAAAGACAGGCAATGGGAGAAGAGCTAGCCAAACTATTGGAAGCCGGAT
Organism: Triticum timopheevii; assembly: GCA_963921465.1. Taxonomy (NCBI): domain Eukaryota; kingdom Viridiplantae; phylum Streptophyta; class Magnoliopsida; order Poales; family Poaceae; genus Triticum; species Triticum timopheevii. Next base: position 428,269,039 of record OY997262.1, read on the forward strand.
TCATTAGAGATATCAAACATCCGGACTGGCTAGCAAATCTGGTGATGGTACCAAAGAAGGATAAATCCTGGCGCCTCTATGTCGATTTTAAAGACCTCAATAAGGCTTGCCCAAAGGATCCCTTCCCTCTCCCCCGCATCGACCAAATTATCGATGCTACCGCAGGGCACGATTCGTTGTGCTTCCTGGACGCATACTCTGGCTATCATCAAATCAAGATGGCGGAAGAAGACCAAGCCGCAACGGCATTCATCACTCCATACGGACCATTCTGCTTCAACACGATGCCCTTCGGACTTAAAAATGCCGGGGCAACATATCAGCGCATGATTCAAACATGTCTGGCCACCCAGATCGGCAAAACAGTCGAGGCATACATAGACGACGTAGTCGTCAAAACAAAACACGTCGAAACTCTAGTAGACGATTTGAGGCTCACATTCGACAACCTCAGAGCATATGACATCAAGCTGAATCCGGAAAAATGCGTTTTCGGCGTACCAGCCGGAAAGCTGCTGGGCTTCATTGTATCCGGTAGAGGAATTGAAGCAAACCCGGCTAAAATCCGAGCTCTGTCACAGTTGGATATTCCAAAAGACCTCAAACAAATACAAAAATTAACAGGATGCGTGGCAGCCTTAAGCCGCTTTATCTCCCGTCTAGGAGAAAAGGCGTTGCCCCTCTATCGCCTCCTCAGGCGCACCGAACACTTTGAGTGGACGGATGCTGCCACTGTTGGACTCGAAGAAATAAAGGCCATATTGGCAACAAATCCGGTCTTGGCGGCGCCCACTCTGGGCGAACCAATGTTGTTATACATCGCAGCAACGCATCAAGTTGTAAGCGCGGTCCTCGTCGTCGAACGAGCGACAGAAGGGCATAAATTCCCTCTTCAAAAACCAGTGTATTATGTATCCACTGTGTTAACCCCCTGCAAATCCCGTTACCCGCACTATCAGAAGATAGCATATGCAGTGTTCATGGCATCCCGGAAGCTCCGACACTACTTTCAAGAGTGTTCGATAACAGTGGCCTCTGAAGTACCACTCAATGACATTATAAATAACCGCGACGCAACGGGCAGGATTGCAAAATGGGCCATTGAGCTCTTACCATTCGACATAACTTACAAATCTCGGCGAGCTATAAAGTCACATGTTTTGGCTGACTTCGTCGCTGAATGGACTGAAGTCGTACTCCCTAAAGAGTACGGCGCATACTCCAATTGGGTTATGCATTTCGACGGCTCTAAAATGTTGGCCGGACTGGGGGCTGGCATCGTATTGACGTCCCCAACCGGGGACACAGTCCAGTACGTACTTCAAATAACGTACACGGACTCCAACAACGCAGCCGAATACGAGGCCCTATTACATGGTCTCCGGATGGCAGTCTCCATGGGTATTCAACACCTAGAGGTGCGCGGGGACTCAAACCTTGCAATATCCCAAATAAATGGAGACTTTGACGCCAAGGATCCGAAAATGGCAGCATATCACAACGCCGTCCTAAAAATGTCAGCTCGGTTTGAAGGACTCGAATTCCATCACATAACCCGAGATAATAACCAAGCGGCCGACGTACTGGCATGCATCGGTGCGAAACGTGATGCTGTCCCTCCAAATATCTTCTTGGAACGGCTCTTCAAGCCATCCGTACTATGGGAAGAGGAGCCCGGAAGTGACAAACCGGAAAAAACCGAGCCAATCGGCGATTCAGCCGATGACATAACACCGTCAGCCCACGATATAATGGCAGTAATCGCCCCATGGACAGAACCATTCCTAGCCTACTTGCTTAGGCAGGAACTTCCCGAAGACCAAAACGAGGCCCGCTACATAGTCCGGCGATCGAAAGCCTACAAGGTCCATGAGGGAGAACTTTATAAGAAAAGCACAACCGGAGTCCTTCAAAGATGTATCTCCGAAGAGAAAGGGCGCAACCTCCTGGCTGAAATTCATGCCGGACTAGGCGGACACCACGCAGCAGCCCGGGCCCTTGTAGGAAAGGCGTTCCGTACAGGATTTTATTGGCCGACGGCCCGGGCAGATGCCCAGGATTTAGTCCAGAGATGCGTTGGTTGTCAGCTCTTTGCTAATCAGAGCCATATGCCGCCTACCGCCCTCAAAACTATACCCATTACCTGGCCGTTCGCGGTCTGGGGGCTTGATATGGTTGGACCCCTTAAAGGGAGAACCCACAAGCAAAGGTACCTATTGGTCATGGTGGATAAATTCACCAAATGGATAGAGGCCAAGCCGGTCAAAACGGCAGAGTCCGGACCAGTGATAGACTTTATATCCGGGGTAGTACACCGTTACGGAGTCCCCCACAGCATCATCACCGACAACGACACGAACTTCAAAGTCGACAAGGTTAAGTCATGGTGCAAGAATATGGGCATCAAGCTCCACTACGCTTCAGTCTATCACCCTCAAACCAACGGTCAAGTGGAACGAGCAAATGGTCTAATAATGAGCGGCATTAAACCCAGACTAGTGCGGTCACTTACTAAATCTGACACGCACTGGGTCGAGGAGCTCGACTCCATACTCTGGGGGCTGTGGACAACGCCTAACCGTACTACCGGATTCACACCATTTTTATGGTATACGGCGCAGAGGTAGTCCTGCCCTGCGACATTATTCATGACTCACCTTGAGTGCGCATGTACGAGGAAAGAGAGGCCGAGCTGGATCGGCAGGACAGCTTGGACACATTGGAGGAAGAACGCGACGTCGCCAAAGCTCGTTCCGCATTCTATCAGCAGCAGGCTCGAAGATATCAAAGCAGAGAAGTACAGGCCAAGACTTACAACGTTGGCGAACTAGTTCTACGCCTGTCGGACAAGAAAAAGGACAAGCTCAAGCCCAAATGGGAGGGCCCCTTATTATCGATCAAGTCCTGACCGGTGGAGCATACCGTCTACGAAATGCGTCGGATAACCGACTTGAGCCGAACCCATGGAACGCAGCCCGCCTCCGACGATTCTACGCCTAGCGCCGGACTAAGAGTTCGTCCCCTTCCCCCGTCCAAACTTTTACACTTCGGCTGTCTTTTGTTTCTCTTTTCCTGCCTTTTTATTCAAAAGCCCTTGCGGGCCTATTTTTGCATTTTTCGCATATGCATGATGTGCCATCCACACTCATTATTCCTGGGGGCTTCTTTTACAGAAGCTCAATTATACGGGTTTCATACCCAGCACATGTGTCAAGCTTCCACATGTACATTTTACTCGCCATTATATGCATCGATATGACTTAAGTTTTGGCCAAGCTGGGTTGCCTGGCTCCTGTGCTTACCCCTACGTTCCCGATTGTTCGGCTAGCAGGTAAAGGGAGCACCTCTGCGATTGTTACTGCCGGGTCAGCCGGATGTGTACCTCAGACTGGGTGAAGCCGAAAGCTAGCGTTCTTAAGGGAATATTCGGTCGGTGACTTAAAAGATGACTTTTTACCTATTTATCTATCTGCCCCAGATGTTTTACTGCTTTCTTTGCAGTCCGGACATGCACTTTAGGGCATGCCTCCCAGCGAAAGGAACCCTTAACGGAACTATTCTCCCTGGAAGATGTTTCTTACTAACCATGTAATATAACATAACTAGTTGGGCACTTGTCTGATAAAGCACTAATGACCCCTACGCCTGGTCTCCATGCATACCACGGTTGTTTCTTAACCAAAAAGGTATTCGGACACACTCCGGACTCTAGGGTCCAGAGGTTGAAGCGAAAAGGTCGGCAAAGACAAACGATCTACAATCCGGCTAGAAGGCATTTCACATGTCACTTTAGAGGAAAACATACATTGTCAAATTTATTGATTGTATTCCTCCTCAATCCCGTCTAACATGCTATCTAACTTACAGTCCCGTTGGGAAAACTTAGCAGCCAACTCTACTTGGCTATATACTAAACTCACAGGGATCTCCTTCCCATCGGGCCCCACCGGTCCAACTTCGGCCATATGGTTGGGATCCGCCTTCTTATACCGCGTCTTCACCATGGCCCAAGCCTCCCTGGCACCTTGACGGCAAGCCGAAATCTTCCACAAACAGAAGCGCTGCCGCACTCCCTGAAGCTTCTCCGCAAGCTCCCCAAGGCCCTCGGGTAGGGAGAGGGCTGGCCATAAAGCCCGGACGACGCCGCTCATTGCCTGGCGAACTCGTTCGAGCAGTTGCAATAGTTCGGGAAGTTGATCACCCGTTGATATGGGCATCTCCTCTGCAGGACGACCTGTGAGTATACCTACAAGACATATCATGTCAATATACTTCCTCGTCGAACTCTTCTTTTCAAAGGAGTCCGCTCAAGCACTTACTATAAATGCCGCGACGAAGCCGCTGATTCTCCTTAACGGAGCCGGACAGCTCGGCTCGAGCGCCTTTCAGCTCTTCTTCGAGCTTGGCGTTGGCATCCTGGAGCTTGTTCCTTTCTTGCTGAACCCTATTCAGCACACTCTCGCCGGCCTTTAGCTGGCGCAGCAATGCTTGCCTGTCCGGATCTTGTCCGGCGGCACCTGCAATGTCATTATTAGACTCGCGCGCACGCCGCACAGCGCTTATATTTATTAATAAAAATGTGTTACCAGGAGGGGTTTCTGCGTCTCCTCCTACGGCAGCAAGTGCGGCCTCAAGTTGGGCCTTGCAATCTTGCAGCTCCCGAGACAGCTGGGCATTCTTCTCGGTAAGAGCCTGCGTTTCACATGATCCTTAAATCAGTTAACATAACTACTTTAAGTCTCGGGGGCTACTGGTATATACATCCATTAAAATTCCCTTACCCATATGTCTTTCACATACTGCTCCGTGGCTCTGGTAAAACCATCTTGAGCGGCACGGAGATGCGCGTTCCCTGCGTTAAAGGCATCCAATGCCTCAGGGGAAAAGCACGCTTCACGAAATACTGTCCGGCGGCGCCTATGGTTCATGGCGCTCTCCACCTCAGACTTGGTGGCGGACAGACTGTCGGTGTCCTCCGTTGGAGAAGGATCCGGCCCGCGTCTTGCGCTTGCCTCCCCCTCCAGGCCGGGCGCTGGAGCCTGGCCGGTGTTGGTTGGATCAGCAACTCCTGTGCCCGCAGTCCGGCGAGCGCTTTTTCTCCTACAAAGATCATGAGCACTCAGGCGTTTCCTAGGAACGTTGTTCTGAAAATTCAAATACGAGCTATACCTTTGCGGCGACATTTCCGTCCGCACCGCGCTCCTTTTCCGCCAGCTGGTCCGGACTGGCCTTTGTTGGTCAGCCGCCGCGGGCTCGGCTTCCTGCCGTAAAGGCACTTCCTGTAAAATACCATCGTTCGCGAAGGTTAGAAATGGGCAGGGAAAAGATAGTGGTGTCCGGACTTCGGTCGCGGTCACCTGGGAAGCCGGACACAGTCCGGGGTAGTCCGCCGTAATGGCAACCAAAGCATTGTCTATGCTAAGCTGGTGAAACACCCCGTCAATCAGCTCCACCTTGATGTCCGGATCCTCTTTGGAGGCCGGATCTAGGGATCTTTCCGGATCCTCGGGTTGCGGAGCAGGACTTGCCAGGTCCTCCACAGTCCGGCATAGATCCTGCGCCGAAGACATAATGTAAGAAGCCTAAACTTTGAAAGCATGGGTTGAGCCCTTAAAGGTGTTCACTTACCCATCCTCTAGGGTTGATCATGGAAAACCCATTCAAAGGGTTCGTTCAAAGGAAGTCCTCCTTCTCCCCCTTGTACAGGCTGGACAGGATCTCCACTAGATCCTCGGTCGAATCCGGCCCTTTGCGGCCATGACGGGTGGCATCGTCTTCCCCGTTGAAATCCCACATGGGGTGGCCTCAGTATTGCAATGGCTGTACCCCCCGCATGATGCATGTCGCCATGACTCCGATCATGGTCAAGCCAGAATGGGCCATTAATCTTATTCGGCCCATCAAGTAATGGACGCTCTTGTCTTCCACCAATCGGGGGCTCCGTGGGCGCCAGCTGAGGCATTTCTTCAAAGGAGCAGCACTAAACTCCGGGAGGCCGATCCGGACTGGGTCCGGCAGCGGAGCGTCTCCTATATAAAACCACTCTGAAGGCTAGTCTTCGGACGCCTTCTTGGGAGTACCGGATGGGTATCCGGTCCCGGCAATGCGCCATATTTCGGCGCCGCCCACTTGATATATGGACCCCTCGTGAGAACGGGGTACGAGGCAGAACAGCCTCTTCCACAATGCAAAATGGGGCTCAATGCCCAGGAATATCTCACAAAGAGCTACGCAGCCCGTGATATGCAGGATAGAGGCGGGCGTGAGGTGGTGGAGCTGGAGTCCGTAGAACTCCAGGAGCCCGCGGAGGAACGAATGTATTGGGAATCCGAGTCCCCTTACTAGATAGGGGACGAAGCATACTCGCTCCCCCTTATTGGGGATTGGGGTAGCCTCCGCTTGCCTCCCACCTTGATAAGTAACCAGTCCGGCCCGGTCTGGGACCATGAAGGCCGGAGGGAGAAATCCCCCCATTTGGAGCTTCACTAGCTCGTTGAGCGAAACAGAGCACCTCCTCCAATTCCCTGGCGGTGGGCTGGGAGTGCGTGAAGAAGAGCCGCGTCGACGGTCCATGATGGAATGGATTTTTAGGTCAAAGGCGCTCCGATGAAGTATTCGCGGGAGGAGGATGGTGTGGTTTGGATCTGGATTTTTGCCTCTTTTATAGGCGGATGACTCGCACGACTAGGGGGTGAAACGTAAAAGACACCCTGGCTTTTCGCATTCGTGCGACGCGTGGAAGAATACCATTATTGGGCATAGAAGCCGAGAAACACAGTATTTATGGTGAAGCCGGACACTTTTCGGTAGGTACATGGAACTTGAAGGGAGAACCCGCCATGCAACGCCGAAGACTATATACGCGCTGGACTTATCGTCATTGAAGCCTGGTTCGGGGGCTACTGAGGGAGTCCTGGACTACGGGGTGTCCGGACAGCTGGACTATCATCGTCCGCCGGACTCCAAGACTACGAAGATACAAGATTGAAGACTCCGTCCCGTGTCCGGCTGGGACTTTCCTTGGCGTGGAAGGCAAGCTTGGCGATACGGATATGTAGATCTTCTACCATTGTAACCGACTCTGTGTAACCCTAGCCTCCTCCGGTGTCTATATAAACCGGAGGGCTTTAGTCCGTAGGACACAACATACATTACAACAATCATACCATAGGCTAGCTTCTAGGGTTTAGCCTCCTTGATCTCGTGGTAGATCCACTCTTGTACTACCCATATCATCAATATTAATCAAGCAGGACGTAGGGTTTTACCTCCATCGAGAGGGCCCGAACCTGGGTAAAACATCGTGTCCCTCGTCTCCTGTTACCATCCGCCTAGACGCACAGTTCGGGACCCCCTACCCGAGATCCGCCGGTTTTGAAACCGACATCGCCCATAGGCTCGATGGCTCCTCTGATCATCGACAAGGACGTGGTCCAGGGTGAGACTTTTCTCCCCAGACAGATCTTCACGTTCGGCGGCTTTGCACTGCGGGCCAATTCGCATGGCCATCTGGAGCAGATCGAAAGCTACGCCCCTGGCCATCAGGTCAGATTTGGAAGTTTGAACTATACGGCCGACATCCACGGAGACTTGATCTTCGACGGATTCGAGGCACAGCGAAGCGCGCCGCACTGTCATGATGGGCATGATTTAGCTCTGCTGCCGGACAGTGCCCTGGAGGCCACACAAGAGTCCGCTCCGACCCTTGACTCGGAGCCGACTGCGCCGATCGAGGATGGGTGGCTAGACACCGCCTCGGGGGCTGCTACCTCTACGGCAATGGAGCCGAATACCGACCCCGTCCCTTGTGAAGCTCGTGACTCCGAGGTGCCGGACTCCTCGCTGGACTCCGAACCTCCCGCGCCCCTACCAATCGAATCCGATTGGGCGCCGATCATGGAGTTCACCGCTGCGGACATCTTTCAGCACTCGCCTTTTGGCAACATCCTGAATTCGCTAAAATATCTCTCTTTATCAGGAGAGCCCTGGCCGGATTACAGTCAGGATGGTTGGGATGCGGACGATGGAGAAATTCAAAACCCACCCACCACCCACTTCATAGCCACTGTCGACGACTTAACCGACATGCTAGACTTCGACTCCGAAGACATCGACGGTATGGACGACAATGCCGAAGACGACCAAGAACCAGCGCCCACAAGGCACTGGAAGGCCACCCCAACTCACAATGTATATATGGTGGATACATCGAAAGGAAGTGATAACGAGGAAGAACGGGATGCTGCGAAGGATAATTCCCCCGAAAAACAGCCGAAACGGCGACTTAAGCGCCGCCCAAAGTCCCGCCTCGACAACGACCCAGCCATAGAACCGGGAGAACCAGTAGACGATGAACATACCCCCAAGAAACCATCCGAACAGGATGAATTGGACAAGCAACCCATCCCCGGCGAAAACAACAGTTCGGACGAACTCACGCCGGACACATCATCGGAGCAGAAGAACCTCCACAAAAGGCTCGTCTCCACTGCAAGAAGTCTGAAGAAGCAGAAGCGAAAGCTCAAAACAGCGGAAGACGTACTCAGAATGAGATGGAGCAAAGTACTCAAGACCGCAGACAAATACGGTGATAGTCACCAAGCAAAGAGCTACCCGAAGCGCAAGCTGTTGCCCGAATTTGACGAGGAGGTCATAGAGCCCCCACAGTCAAAAAACAAAAAGGCCGCCCGGTCGGATAGACGACCACATGAAAAACAAAGAGTGGCAAGCGGCACCGCACACAAACCGGCACGCGATCAACACAAGGATCCTCGTAAAAAGGACGACCCAGTCAGGTCCATCTATGGGCCAAGAAAGCAAGCTCCAGAAAGCAACACAACACGTCGAGTATTCGAAAATAACGGCACACCCAAATACAGGGGCGCCGCACACCCCCTATGTTTCACCGATGAGGTACTGTATTATGAATTTCCGGCGGGATTCAAACCCGTAAACATAGAGGCATACGACGAAACAACAGACCCCGGAGTCTGGATTGAGGATTACATCCTACACATACATATGGCTAGAGGAGATGACCTCCACGCCATAAAATACTTACCCCTCAAGGTCAAAGGGCCAGCCCGGCATTGTGAAAGTGCGTTATGTCGACTAGAGGGGGGGTGAATAGGCGATTTTTATGAATTCTTCACTGAGGAATTTGCTGGTGAGGAAATTCCTTAACGAAGAACTACTTGCAGCGGAATAAGTACTCAGAAGTAAGCATAACAGAATGCAAGCATGATCATCATGATGAAACGAAGACTAGCACAGAGTACAGAAAGCGTAATCACAGGATAACACAAGATGAAGACAAACAGACTTAAGAAATTGAACTGAGGAATTTGAGAAAGTCTTCAGTCAAAGTCTTCAAGCACAAATATGAACAAACACTCAACACAGTAATGAAGAAATGAAAGGGTTGAGGAAATAGAACCAGTTAGTTGGTGAAGACAATGATTTGGTAAACCAGTTCCAACTGATGTCTCAGTTGTACGTCTGGTTGGAGCGGCTGAGTATATAAACTCAAGGACACGTAGTCCCGGACACCCAGTCACTGAGCACGCAGCTCAGGACACCCAGTCCTCACCGTATTCTCCTTGAACTAAGGCCACACAGACCTCGTCCAATCACTCGTGGTAAGTCTTCAGGTGACTTCCAAACCTTCACAGACTTGGTCACTCGGCGATCCACAATTCCTCTTGGATGCTCTAGACCATGACGCCTAACTGTCTGGAAGAAGCACAGTCTTCAAAGGTAACAAGCGTCGGATCCACGCAGGATCAATTTCTTCAGTGATGCTCAATCACTTTGGGTATGTGGGGGTTTGGTTTTGGGTTTTCCTCACTTGATGATTGAGGGAGTCCTGGACTAGGGGGTGTCCGGACAGCCGGACTATCATTGTCCGCCGGACTCCAAGACTATGAAGATACAAGATTGAAGACTTCGTCCAATGTCCGGATGGGACTTTCCTTGGCATGGAAGGCAAGCTTGGCAATATGGATATGTAGATCTCCTACCATTGTAACCGACTCTGTGTAACCCTAGCCCTCTCCGGTGTCTATATAAACCGGAGGGCTTTAGTCCGTAGGACACAACATCCATTACTACAATCATACCATAGGCTAGCTTCTAGGGTTTAGCCTCCTTGATCTCGTGGTAGATCCACTCTTGTACTACCCATATCATCAATATTAATCAAGCAGGACGTAGGGTTTTACCTCCATCAAGAGGGCCCGAACCTGGGTAAATCATTGTGTCCTCGTCTCATGTTACCATCCGCCTAGACGCACAGTTCGGGACCCCCTACCCGAGATCCGCCGGTTTTGACACCGACATTGGTGCTTTCATTGAGAGTTCCTCTGTGTCGTCACCGATAAGCTTGATGGCTCCTCCAATCAACAACAACGCCGTCCAGGGTGGGACTTTTCCCCCCGGACAGATCTTCATATTCGGCGGCTTCGCACTGCGGGCTAATTCACTTGGCCATCTGGAGCAGATCGAAAGCTACGCCCCTGGCCATCAGGTCAGGTTCGGAAGCCTAAACTTCACGGCCGACATCCGCGGGGACTTGATCTTCGACGGACTCGAGCCGCAGCCGAGCGTGCCGCGCTGTCACGATGGGCATGATTTAGCTCTGCCGCCGGACAGTGCCTTGGTGGCCGCACATGAATCCGCTCCGACCCTTAGTCCGGAGCCGATCGCGCAGATCGAGGACCGGTGGCTGGACACCGCCTCAGGGGCTGCAACTTCCACGGCGATGGATCCGAACACTAACTCTGTCCCTTGCAAAGCTCGTGACTCCGAGGTGCCGGACTCCCTGCCGGACTCCGAACCTCCCGCGCCCCTGCCAATCGAATCTGATTGGGCGCTGATCATGGAGTTCACCGCCGCGGACATCTTCCAACACTCACCCTTTGGCGACATCCTAAATTCGCTAAAGCATCTCTCGCTATCTAGAGAGCCCTGGCGGGATTACGGCCAGGATGGTTGAGATGCGAACGACGAAGAAATTCGAAACCCACCCACCACCCACTTTGTAGCCACTGTCGACGATCTAACCGACATGCTAGACTACGACTCTGATGACATCGACGGTATGGACGACGATGCCGGAGACGAACAAGAGCCAGCGCCTACAGGGCACTGGAAGACCACCTCGTCATATGACATATACATGGTGGACACCCCAAAAGATGGGGACGGCGAAGAAGCAGCGGAGGCAGATTCCAAGCGCCGACGCCAGCGGCGCCGCTCTAAAACCCGCCACAGCAAGAATGGAGATTCCAGCACAGGAGATAATAACACCCCAGAAAGTGCCGAAGACAATCCCCTCCAGCAAGATTCAGCGCAGGAGGATGCAGAAGCAAGCCCTCACTAGAGAGCGGCAGACGAAGAGGTCGAGGATGATAATTACATACCTCCCTCCGGAGACGAGGCAAGCCTCAACGACGACGAATTCATCATGCCAGAGGATCCCGTCGAACAAGAGCGTTTTAAACGCAGGCTTATCACCACGGCAAATAGCCTAAAGAAAAAGCAGCAACAGCTTCAAGCTGATCAAGACCTGCTGGCCGCCAGATGGACTGAGGTCCTCGCGGCCGAAGAGTATGAACTCGAACGTCCCTCCAAGAGTTACCCAAAACTCAAGTTGCTCCCCCGATTAGAGGAGGAAGCATATATACCTTCATCACCAGCGCACAATACGGCCGACCGACCACCCCATGGTCGCGACAGAGAGGCATCCAGGCCTTCCATCAAGACCGTACCCCGGCATCGCTCGAAAAGTACGAAGCCACAAGGGAACGCGCCGGACTTGCGGGACATATTGGAGGATAAGGCAAGACAATACAGATCTATCTATGGATCACGTGGGCGCCCCACGACCCACGACGAATACCGTCGAGCCGGATACAACAACTCTGGTCGGGCTGAACACAGCAGACAACGCTCCCTTGATCCATGTCATGATATTGCTCAATACAGAGGCGCCGCACACCCGCTATGCTTCACTGACGAAGTAATGGATCATCAAATCCCTGAAGGGTTTAAACCCGTAAACATCGAATCCTACGATGGCACAACAGACCCCGCGGTTTTGATCAAAGATTATCTCCTTCACTTCCATATGGCCCGCGGCAATGATCTCCACGCCATCAAATATCTCCCGCTCAAGCTTAAAGGACCAGCTCGGCATTGGCTTAACAGCCTGCCCGCAGAGTCAATTGGGTGTTGGGAGGACCTGGAAGCCGCATTCCTCGACAACTTCCAGGGCACATATGTGCGGCCACCAGACGCCGATGACCTAAGCCACATAATCCAGCAGCCAGACGAATCGGCCAGGCAATTCTGGACACGGTTCTTCACAAAGAAAAATCAAATCATCGACTGTCCGGATGCAGAAGCCCTCGCAGCCTTCAAACATAACATCCGCGACGAATGGCTAGCCCGGCACCTAGGACAGGAAAAGCCAAAATCCATGGCAGCCCTCACATCATTAATGACCCGCTTCTATGTGGGAGAGGATAGCTGGCTAGCTCGCAGCAACAACCTCAGTAAAAATGCTGGCAGTCCGGATACTAAGGACCACAACGGCAGGTTGCGTCGAAGCAAAAACAAACGCCGCGTTACGGCGACAACAATGAGGATACGGCAGTCAACGCCGGATTCCGAGGCTCTAAACCCGGTCAGCGGAAGAAGCCATTCAAAAGAACCACTCCGGGTCTGTCCAATTTGGACCGAATACTCGACCGCTTATGCCAGATACATGGCACCCCCGAAAAGCCAGCTAATCACACCAACAGAGACTGTTGGGTATTCAAGCAGGCAGGCAAGTTAATTGCCGAAAACAATGACAAGGGGATGCATAGTGATGACGAGGAAGAGACCCGGCCGCCGAACAGTAGAGGACAGAAGGGTTTCCCCCCACAAGTGCGGACAGTGAACATGATATACGCAACCCATAAACCCAAGAGGGAGCGGAAGCGTGCACTAAGGGACGTATATGCGATGGAGCCAGTCGCCCCTAAGTTCAATCCATGGTCCTCTTGCCCGATCACTTTCGATCGAAGAGACCATCCGACCAGTATCCGCCATGGCGGATTCGCCGCATGGGTTTTAGACCCAATCGTCGATGGATTTCACCTCACGAGAGTCCTGATGGACGGCGGCAGTAGCCTGAACCTGCTTTATCAGGATACAGTGCGCAAGATGGGCATAGACCCCTCAAGGATTAAACCTACAAAAACGACCTTCAAAGGCGTCATACGAGGTGTTGAGGCCAATTGTATAGGCTCAGTCACACTGGAAGTGGTCTTCGGATCCCCGGACAATTTCCGGAGCGAGGAGTTAATCTTCGACATAGTCCCGTTCGGCAGCGGCTATCATGCTCTGCTCGGACGAACCGCGTTCGCAAAGTTCAACGCGGTGCCGCATTACGCATACCTCAAGCTCAAGATGCCAGGCCCTCGTGGAGTCATCACGGTCAACGGAAATACGGAACGCTCCCTCCGAATGGAGGAACATACAGCGGCTCTCGCGGCAGAAGTACAGAGCAGCCTTTTAAGGCAATTTTTGAGTCCGGCCGTTAAACGACCGGACACGGCCAAACGCGCCCGGAGAAATATCAATCAAGACCACCTGGCATGTTCCGAGCACACGTAGCAATGCGGCCCCAACCCCAGCCCTCGCATGATTGCAAGACCAACCCTCCGTGTACATCATTACACTCTGGAGATACCATGGGCATAGGGGGAGGAGCACGACCACAACAGACCCAAAGTGCGGCTCGACCACACCAGGGGCTCCCAAGTGTGTCACTCATTTTATTTTGCTTCTGCTTATATACAGGACTCCATTCACCAGAGGCCCTGTCCGGAGGGGAGCCCGCCGAACTTACGATGCAACAACCAGGGAGGGAAAAAGGCTGCGACGAACACTCAGGTGGTCTCCATTATGAGCATTAAACTATATACACCAGTCCGCAGCCCATCCCTGGAGGGGGCATGTTTAATTAGTCCAATCCCTTGCTTACCGCACTATTTGTATCATTCCGCATTCATAGCAGAATTCCTTGAATAAATAATGCAGCAATTTTTGGCTGTAATTGCATTACTTTACATATATGTTCACTAATGACATCTTGCACCCGTATATTTCGGTACGGCCGAATACACCAGGGGCTTATGTTCCCCACATTATGGTGTGATAAGTCCGAACACTTCCACAAGTGCGGCACCCCAAACTTATAGCATTATATGAATTGGCTCCGAATCATGTCTTGGGTCAATAGTTGGGTTTGCCCGGCTCCCACGTTTTGGTGCCTTACGTTCCGTTCTGTCGGCTAAGGTGGCACTGGGAGAACCACTGCGATTGCGCCCCGATTGAGCTGGGCGAGCGGCTCAGTGGAGAAAGCTAAAACTGACTGGCATGATAAGGCGAGAGACTGGTCGCTGTTCGAGAGGTCTTTTCGGGTCCCTAAAGACTTATGCCGCTTCGAGCGAAGTACCGGATAATGTCCGACGAAGGCGTGGATAGCGCCCCGAATTCGGTCTTCCGAATACTAGGGGCTTCGCCGAAATTTAAAATTATAGAATTCTATGGCTAAGTGAGAGTGTTCAAGCATTATATGTCCGGTTGCCTTGTTCGTTGTGTTGAGCGCCTCCCTAGATGGACCCAAAAATGGGAACAAGAGTGCTCAAGTTTATCCCAAACACCCCAGCACTCGTGGCATGGGGGCTGAAGCCGACGACTTGCCATCTCTCAGATTTTATAAACGGCCGCACATAAGGTAATATTTTAAATTAAACAAGCGTTGCTTAGCGCATATGAACAAAGTTTTCAGCACACAGGATAATACATAGCGAGTTTACTCAATAATTACATCTTTGGGGCACTCATCCGCAATCTTGCGGGCACCCTTTAGGACAGTCTTATAGTACATCTCGGGCGTACGATACTCCTTGCCCGTTGGTGGCACGTCCGTGATGAGCCTTTCCGCATCCAGCTTGCCCCAGTGCACCTTTGCGTGGGCAAGGGCCCGACGAGCACCTTCAATACAGGCGGAGCGCTTGATGACCTCCACCCAGGGGCACGCATCCACCAGCCGCCGCACGAGGCCGAAGTAGCTCCCAGGCATGGCCTCTCCAGGCCACAGCCGGACTATGAGGCCCTTCATGGCCTCCTCAGCCACCTTGTGGAGCTCGACCAGCTGCTTCAGCTGGTCGCTAGGGGGCACCGGATGGCCAGCCTCAACGTACTGAGACCAGAAGACCTTCTCCATTGAGCTCCCCTCCTCACCACTGTAGAATGCGGCGGCATCGGATACACTGCGAGGCAGATCTGCAAACGCCCCTGGAGAGCTCCGAATTTGGGTAAGTGTCAGGTAGTTTACATTAACATGCTTGCTTTGCATGAAAAATGCCTTACCCGCCGCTATTTTCTTCACATCTTCAACCTCCTGAAGGGCCTTACGGGCCTCGGCCTTGGCGGACTTGGCACTTTCGAGAGCCGAGGTGAGCTCGGACTCTCGGGTCTTTGAGTCGCGCTCCGAACTCTCATGCTTGTCCATGAGAGCCTGGAGCTCTTGCGGCACCTCTGCCACCCGCGCCTCCTGCTTCTCCCGCTCTGCCCGTTCCGCGGCCGCATTGCGTTCGGCCGCGGACACAGCCTCCTTCAGGGTTGCCACATCGTTCGTGGCCCCTGCAGTACCCATGTTATCCTTGTTATTTTTACTGCAACCTAAATCCTTTTCTGTAAGGTAACTATTCAAAGTGGTGTTACTCACCTTCTTTGTCCTCGAGCTGCTTCTTGGCATGGTCGAGCTCTTGCTTGGACCGCTCGAGATCCTGCTTTAATGCACCGACCTCTGCAGTCAGTGCGGCAGAGGTCAGCAGCGCAGCCTGCAAGCCCATATTGACATACTTTTTAGCAACCCTGCGTATATCTTATTAGATCCTCAGTCCGGCTTTTCTTTCCGAACACCGAACCGAGCATCAAGGGCTACTGTCTATGCGGTATCACATTACATAATTTTAACTTCTTACCTCAAAGCCCATTAGAAGGCTACTGCAGACTTCGGTCAGCCCGCTCTTGGCGAGCTGAACCTTCTGAATCACCGCACTCATAACAGTGCGGTGTTCTTCCTCAATGGAAGCGCCTTGGAGCGCCTCCAGCAAGTTGTCCGGCGCCTCTGGTTGGACAGAGGCCGCCGGCGTCACGGTCTTGCCCTTCTTGCGAAGGGGCCGCCTGTCGGACTCCGGAACCACTGCGGGTTCCGGTGTGGAGTCCGGCGCAAAGTCCGGGAGGCTGCCTTGCGGCGCCTCTGGAGCCTCCTCCCGATGGGTCCCTTCCTGGGATCCCACCTCGGCGTCCTCAGCGGTGCGAGGGGTGGAGGCAGTCGGGATGGAATCCACATCCGACGGAGCCAACGACCCGCTCGATGAAGCGGGGAGATCATCATCGGTCGGACTGCAGGCAGTATGCGGCATAGGAAGGACACTGTGTGACACAAAAGAGAAATTATAAATCATTCAGGAATTCAGATACTTACGATCTTGCCGGAGGCCTGGCCCTTGAAGGCCACCCTTCGCCGCCAATGTTGGTGTTGGCAGAGCTGTCCGGGGGAATAGTTCTTCCCCTCTTGGACCCTTCGGCCTCCCCTGTTGGGGAAGCCTTCCTCTTCCTCTCTCCCTCCTCTGGGAGAGAGTCTTCTTCCTCCTCCTCATCTTCGGGGGAGGAGTCCGCCTCGGAGTCGTCGGAGACCTGAAAACGGGAACTCTTTCGAGTACCCGTGGCCACCTTCTTGGCCTTCTTCTCCGGCACCACATGCGGTGCCGGAACCAGCAACCCCGCTAGACGGGCGTCTACTGGGTTTTCTGGCATGGGAGCCGGGCAGATGAGCTGCTCCGGCTTCTTCATCCAGTCCTGTCAAAGGAAAGGGGAGATTGAAACCCGCTTAGAATCAAACTATTAACAACAAGTGTCCCGTAAGGGGGTAGAATCACTTACCTCGTCAGCTGGACGCTACGAGTGAAATCCGCGATCTTCCGTCGCGGATGCGGGGGCTTCGGCGCCCTTAAAAAGCACTCGCCAGGCACCTTCGTACGTCGTGTCAAAGAGCCCGCTCAACGCTTTGTGCTGTTTCGGATCGAACTCCCACAGATTGAATGCCTGTTCTTGGCATGGGAGAATCCGGCGGACGAGCATGACTTGGACCACGTTAACAAGCCTGAGCTTCTTGTTCACCAGCTTCTGGATACAGGCTTGGAGTCCTGTCAGCTCCTTCGAACTACCCCATAGCAAGCCCTTCTCTTTTCAGGAGGTGAGCTGCACAGGGATACCAGATCTGAACTCGGGGGCCGCCGCCCACGTAGGGTCGTGTGGCTCGGTGATGTAGAACCACCCTGACTGCCACCCCTTGACGGACTCCACGAAGGCCCCTTCGAACCAGAGGACGTTGGGCATCTTGCCCAACATGGCGCCTCCGCACTCCGCCTGCGTGCCCTTCACTACCTTCGGCTTGACATTGAAGGTCTTGACCCACAAGCCAAAGTGGGGCTGGATGCAGAGGAAGGCCTCGCACACGACGATAAACGCCGAGATGTTGAGGATGAAGTTCGGCGCCAGATCATGGAAATCCAGGCCATAGTAGAACATGAGCCCCCGGACAAAGGGGTGAAGTGGAAAGCCCAGTCCGCGGAGGAAGTGGGGGAGAAATACGACCCTCTCATGGGCCTGGGGGTGGGGATGAGCTGCCCCTGGTCGGGCAGCCGGTGCGTGATGTCGCCGGAAAGGTATCCGGCGTTGCGCAGTTTGGCGATGTGCTCCTCCTTAACGGTGGAGGCCAACCATTTACCTCCCACTCCGGACATGGTCGGAGAAGGTTGACACGAGATGCGCGAACTTGGGCGCTGGAGCTCGAGTGCGCGGAGATCGATAAGCAAAGGAGGAAGAAGGCGTAGGTGAAAAGGTGAATCCTTATCCCTTATATATAGGCGGACGAAGACTATGCGTCCCCACTGGCCTGGTAAAACTCGCTTATCTCCCAAGCGCCACCATCAATGGCGCAGTTGGGTTACCCACGTCCGTATTAATGAGAATCCCGGAATAAGGGGAACACGATCTCTGCTTCGACAGGACGTGCCAAGGAAACCGCTTCGCTAAACGCGCTAGGTGGTATAATAAAAAACGATTCAAGTAAAAGCTTGGTAGTGGTGTGACGTCACGCCGCAAAATACGTCAGCAAATTGAACTTGTGCACATATTATTCTCTCTACGGTGGAATGTGGAATTTATTTTGCAGAGCCGGACACTATCCTGGTGTTCACAATCTTCTATGGATTATTTGGAGGAGGAACCCGCCTTGCAATGCCGAACATTATGCGCGCCGGACTCATCGTCATTGAAGCCAGGTTCAGGGGCTACTGAGGGAGTCCTGGACTAGGGGGTGTCCGGACAGCCGGACTATCATCGTCCGTCGGACTCCAAGACTATGAAGATACAAGATTGAAGACTTCGTCCCGTGTTCGGATGGGACTTTCCTTGGCGTGGAAGGCAAGCTTGGCAATACGGATATGTAGATCTCCTACCATTGTAACCGACTCTGTGTAACCCTAGCACTCTCCGGTGTCTATATAAACCGGAGGGCTTTAGTCCGTAGGACACAACATCCATTACTACAATCATACCATAGGCTAGCTTCTAGGGTTTAGCCTCCTTGATCTCGTGGTAGATCCACTCTTGTACTACTCATATCATCAATATTAATCAAGCAGGACGTAGGGTTTTACCTCCATTAAGAGGGCCCGAACCTGGGTAAAACATCGTGTCTCTCGTCTCCTGTTACCATCCGCCTAGACGCACAGTTCGGGACCCCCTACCCGAGATCCGCCGGTTTTGACACCGACAATGATTTTTGCTCAAAGTCCTCGGAGGATGGGTTGCTCTCAAATGACAAGTGTCAAGTACTCTCGGAGCAGCCAACCAGCTAGTGGTTGTAGGGGGCGGCTATTTATAGCCTAGGGAGCAGCCCGACATGATAAGACATAAATGCCCTTCAATGATATGACCGTTAGGTGGATAAGATATTTTGGGACAGCCGGCGCGTAGCACAGCAACGGTCGGAAATTTGACTCTCAAATTCCTCAGGGCTATCATGTTCCTCACTGTGTAGGCAATTCGCACTGGCGAATTCCTAACTCCTCAGTCAGAGCAAAGTCCTCAGTGACCAGAAGAACTGCGTCTCTGTCACTGAAGAAATTGACTGAACTGTATGAGATTTCCAATGGCTTCACTCGAAGGGATTGGTAGGTGTAGGATTTTGAGTTGAGCATCACATGGAAATTTTTCCTTAGTATTTCCTCGACCCCCTTTAACAGTACGGTGTTTCCTATGACTCAAGAAAGAGAAAATGAAACTACGAAAACAAAAGTCTTCACGCTTCATGTTTCTCAAGTGAATACCAAGTCTTCAAGGTCACACCAATTTCTTCACTTTCAAAGTCTTCAGAAAGTGTTCAGAATATCAAAGTCTTCAGTTGAAGAACTTCATTTTTAGGGGTCGACTTTCTCTGTAAATATCAAACTCCTCATAGACTTATAGACCTGTGTACACTCACAAACGCATCAGTCCCTTAACCTATAAGTCTTCAATACACCAAAATCACTAAGGGGCACTAGATGCACTTACAATCTCCCCCTTTTTGGTGATTGATGACAACATAGGTTAAGTTTTCAACGGGGATAAACATATGAAGTGTAAATACTGATATTGAGGAATTTGATTGCAAGATATAGAAGAACTCCCCCTGAAGATGTGCATAGTGAGGAATTTTCTTTTGAGGCAATGCACATTTGAAGAGTTGAATCATGGAGATCTCCCCCTATATCTTGTAATTCATACACGCATTTGATATATAGCATGAAGAATTTGAAATGCATGATGAAATATGGTGCCTAATGAGATTCAGCATGCGTGCAATAATATTAACATGGAATAAGCATGCAGAATAGCACATCAAAAGTATCAGAGCATAGTGCATCAAAAGTATCAGAGCACCGTCCAAAAGTGTCAGAGCACCATCGGGTTTAAGATTACAACTCGGTCCAATAAAAGTTTCGGAAGAACAAGAGTTATAACTTAAAAAAACACCCTTAATATAGAACCGCTTGAAGACTAACTCAGATTTCTCCCCCTTTGTCATCAAATGACCAAAAGGATTGAAACTGAGAACTAACGCCCCTGAAGAATTTCAAGTCATTGGAGGAGCGCCAGCGTTGTCGGGGTTGTTTGTTGTAGCAGGGCATGCCGCAGTGTCGTCCAAATCTTCATACTCATCAGTGTCACGCGATGAAGAATAAGAGCTGGCCACCAGATCAGGAACTTTGACCCTCTTGAATTTCTTCGGAGGAGGTGCAGACCAGTCAAATTCTTCCTTGAGACCCATAGTCTTCAGTTCTTCAGTGCTATAGACATGAGTGAGGACAGCCCAGGTGCGGTTGAGGGTTTCATGAAGGTAGTAGTGGTTTTTCTTCACTGCATTATGTGTTGAGGTCATGTTGTGAAGAATTGCACCAAACTGACGCTTTACCCATTTGTGATTTCGATCAACCTTCTGATGAAGACTGAGGAGTAACTCACGGTCAGTCATCACCCTGGGTGCTGTGGCTTGAGGATTTTGCTTAGCTGAGGTATTTGCGGCAGAGTCATGTGTGGCAGAGTCGTCATTGGTAGAGTAAGATGTAGCCAGACGAAATTGACCATCCAATGGACGATTGCCTTCATCGATCACAGCAGCTGCCTTGCCTTTATCATCAACTGATGAAACTGTCCGTTTGAGGACTTCAATGGGAGGCAAGTAGCTACCATGGTTCAGAGTGTCAGCTTTGTAATTCAGTGAAGATCTTGCCCTTATGAATCTCATAATCCAAGGCGCATAGGGCTTCAGCTCGAATGGTGACATAGCAACATTGGCCAGAGTTCTCATGAAGAAATCATGGAAGTTGACGGGAACGCCATGAATGATGTTGAAAAGCATGTTCTTCATGATGCCAACGACATCTTCATCATTTGAGTCATGGCCTTTGATAGGACTCATTGTCTTCGTCAGAATGCGATAGACAGTCCGAGGCACATAGAGCAATTCCTTAACGAGGAATTTGGTTCGTGGGGCCTGCCCAGGCTTCAAAGGCTTCATGAGCACTTGCATATAGTGATTTGTCAGCTCAGGGTCATTGTAGATGCAACATGCACTGTCATGGGGAGGATCAAGAGGAAGGACACGAAGCAATTCAGTTGTCGGTGCCTTGTAGTGAGTGTTTTCGGTCATCCAATCCAACACCCATGAATTGACATCTTCAGCGTCTCCAGTGATATGCAGTGTAGCGTAGAACTGAAGAATGAGTTCTTCATTCCAATCGCAAATGTCAGTGCAGAAATTCAGTAATCCTGCATCATGAAGAACACTGAGGACTGGCTCGAAGCATGGCAGAGATTCCATATCCACGTGAGGAATATGTTCATGATCGAAGATTTTGTCTTTGTCAAACAGCACTGAGGAATAGAAGTTGGCTTGA
The DNA here is from genome assembly GCA_963921465.1 of Triticum timopheevii. Classification (NCBI taxonomy): domain Eukaryota; kingdom Viridiplantae; phylum Streptophyta; class Magnoliopsida; order Poales; family Poaceae; genus Triticum; species Triticum timopheevii. The sequence continues at coordinate 428,290,611 of OY997262.1, forward strand.
CTAGCTGTCCAAAAACGCCTCTTCCTTATGCGAGCAGAGTCATAGGGGTTGTAGTCAGTGAAGAACACATGCTCGGAAAAGAAGTCTTCAGCCTTGAACTTCTGTTTGCTTGAGAACGGATTCTTTGGCTTCGGCAGAGGAATGTCAGTGAGTTGCATCACTACGCCAGGAATCGCGAGCTCAGGTTCTTCAGGCTGAGGAATTTCTGGTTCCTCTTCTTGTGCGACCTGATGATCAGCAGCAGCAGGTTCTTTAGCACTAGCGGCTGGAATATCTTCATGAACAGAGGGAGTGGGATGAGTTTCTTCAGAGCCCAGTTGTACAGTTGTTGCCGGGGACTGAGGAATCTGTTGGATAGGTGTGAATAACGGAGTATTGGGATGCTGACTTTCCCAAAAGTCATCATTCATCACTGGTGTGGTGCATCCGATATCCACATCTTCATCTTCAATTTCCTCAACACCAGCCTCTTCAGCTGTGAACTGAGGCATAGGTGAGGAATTAACTATCGTTGAAGGGATTGTATCCATTTCAATTTCTTCATCAATCTCCTCTGACAACAACAACAACAACAACAACAACAAAGCCTTTAGTCCCAAACAAGTTGGGGTAGGCTAGAGGAGAAACCCGTAAGATCTCGCAACCAACTCATGGCTCTGGCACATGGATAGCAAGCTTCCACGCACCCCTGTCCATAGCTCGCTCTTTGTCGATACTCCAATCCTTCAGGTCTCTCTTAACGGACTCCTCCCATGTCAAATTCGGTCGACCCCGCCCTCTCTTGACATTCTCCGCACGCTTTAGCCGTCCGCTATGCACTGGAGCTTCTGGAGGCCTGTGCTGAATATGCCCAAACCATCTCAGACGATGTTGGACAAGCTTCTCCTCAATTGGTGCTACCCCAACTCTATCTCGTATATCATCATTCCGGACTCGATCCTTCCTCGTGTGGCCACACATCCATCTCAACATACGCATCTCCGCCACACCTAACTGTTGAACATGTCGCCTTTTAGTCGGCCAACACTCCGCGCCATACAACATTGCGGGTCGAACCGCCGTCCTGTAGAACTTGCCTTTTAGCTTTTGTGGCACTCTCTTGTCACAGAGAATGCCAGAAGCTTGGCGCCACTTCATCCATCCGGCTTTGATTCGATGGTTCACATCTTCATCAATACCCCCATCCTCCTGCAACATTGACCCCAAATACCGAAAGGTGTCCTTCCGAGGTACCACCTGGCCATCAAGGCTAACCTCCTCCTCCTCACACCTAGTAGTACTGAAACCGCACATCATGTACTCGGTTTTAGTTCTACTAAGCCTAAACCCTTTCGATTCCAAGGTTTGTCTTCATAACTCTAACTTCCTATTTACCCCCGTCCAACTATCGTCAACTAGCACCACATCATCCGCAAAGAGCATACACCATGGGATATCTCCTTGTATATCCCTTGTGACCTCATCCATCACCAATGCAAAAAGATAAGAGCTCAAGGCTGACCCCTGATGCAGTCCTATCTTAATCGGGAAGTCACCGGTGTCGATATCACTTGTTCGAACACTTGTCACAGCATTATCGTACATGTCCTTGATGAGGGTAATGTACTTTGCTGGAACTTTGTGTTTCTCCAAGGCCCACCACATGACCTTCCGCGGTATCTTATCATAGGCCTTCTCCAAGTCAATGAACACCATATGCAAGTCCTTCCTTTGCTCCCTATATCTCTCCATAAGTTGTCGTACCAAGAAAATGGCTTCCATGGTCGACCTCCCAGGCATGAAACCAAACTGATTTTTGGTCACGCTTGTCATTCTTCTTAAGCGGTGCTCAATGACTCTCTCCCATAGCTTCATTGTATGGCTCATCAGCTTAATTCCACGGTAATTAGTACAACTCTGAACATCCCCCTTGTTCTTGAAGATTGGTACTAATATACTCCGTCTCCATTCTTCTGGCATCTTGTTTGCCCGAAAAATGAGGTTGAAAAGCTTGGTTAGCCATACTATCGCAATGTCCCCGAGACCTTTCCACACCTCAATGGGGATACAATCAGGGCCCATCGCCTTGCCTCCTTTCATCCTTTTTAAAGCCTCCTTCACCTCAGACTCCTGGATGCGCCGCACAAAACGCATGCTGGTCTCATCAAAGGAGTCGTCCAGTTCAATGGTAGAACTCTCATTCTCCCCATTGAACAGCTTGTCGAAGTACTCCCGCCATCTATGCTTAATCTCCTCGTCCTTCACCAAGAGTTGGCCTGCTCCATCCTTGATGCATTTGACTTGGCCAATATCCCTCGTCTTCCTCTCCCGGATCTTAGCCATCTTATAGATGTCCCTTTCACCTTCCTTCATGCCTAACCGTTGGTAGAGGTCCTCATATGCCCGACCCCTTGCTTCACCAACAGCTCGCTTTGCGGCCTTCTTCGCCATCTTGTACTTCTCTATGTTGTCTGCACTCCTATCCAGGTATAGGCGTCTGAAGCAATCTTTCTTCTCTTTAATCGCCTTCTGGACATCATCATTCCACCACCAGGTATCCTTATCTTCGCTTCTCCTTCCCCTGGACACTCCAAACTCCTCCGAGGCCACCTTACGAATGCAAGTCGCCATCTTCATCCACACATTGTCCGCATCCCCTCCTTCCTCCCAAGGGCCCTCCTTAATTACCCTCTCCTTGAACACCTGAGCTACCTCCCCCTTGAGCTTCCACCACTTCGTTCTAGCGACTTTGGCACGCTTATCCCGCTGGACACGAATCCGAAAGCGGAAGTCAGCAACCACCAGCTTATGCTGGGGTACAACACTCTCTCCAGGTATCACCTTACAGTCTAGGCACGCACGCCTATCTTCTCTTCTCGAGAGGATGAAATCAATCTGGCTAGAGTGTTGGCCACTACTAAAAGTCACCAGATGTGATTCTCTCTTTCTAAAGAGGGTGTTAGCTACAATCATGTTGTAGGCTAGAGCAAAGCTTAAGACATCTTCTCCTTCTTGATTCCTGATGCCATAGCCAAAGCCCCCATGCGCCCCTTCAAAACCTGTGTTAGATGTGCCCACGTGGCCATTGAGGTCTCCTCCTATGAAGAGCTTCTCACCAATCGGTACACTCCTAACCATGTCTTCCAAGCCTTCCCAGAACTCCCTCTTGGTGTTCTCATTGTGGCCTACTTGCGGGGCATACGCGCTGATAACATTGAGAACCAAGTCCTCAACTACCAGCTTGACCAGGATAATCCGGTCCCCACGTCTCTTGACGTCTACCACTCCATACTTGAGGCTCTTGTTGATCAAGATGCCTACGCCATTTCTATTTGCAGCCGTCCCCGTGTACCACAGCTTGAAGCCGGTATCCTCCACCTCCTTCGCCTTCTGTCCTCTCCATTTGGTTTCTTGGACGCAAAGGATATCAACACCTCTCCTCACCGCTGCATCAACTAGCTCCCGAAGCTTCCCTGTCAGAGACCCTACGTTCCAGCTACCTAAGCGAATCCTCCTAGGCTCGGCTAGCTTCCTTACCCTTCGCACTCGTCGAGTCAAATGCGAAGACCCTTGCTCATTTTCCACTACATCCGGGCGCCGATGTAGTGCGCCACTAAGGATGCGATGACCCGATCCTCGCTCACTTGCCACCGTATCCGGATCAAGATACGGCGCGCCACTTGAGGGGTGACGGCCCGGCCCTTGCCCATTTTCCACCACACCCGGGTTCCGATGTGGCGCGTCGCTGAGAGGGTTACGCCCCAACGAAAATCTTTTGGGTTTCATCTCCATAAGAGTGGCTGAGTTTTTACGTTGGCTTGCCAAGCCTATCAATCTGCTCTGACGAAGCAGCAAAATGATTTTCTTCATCAGATCCGCTTGGGATCTTATAGTCTTCTCCAAAAGGAACAATTTCCTTTGATGACATGGAGGAAATTGGAACAGCATCAATTGGATGTTCAAGTGAGCTGGTCATTGGCTTCATTTTCTTCGCAGCCGAAGAATTTGACGCAGCTGATGCCTTCCTTTTCTTCACTGCAGCTCGCTCTGCAGCCTTGGTCTTCTTCACCTCATAGGCAAAAGGAAGAATTGGAGTTGGTGTAGGCGCGGGAGGAGCTGAGGAATCTGGTTGATTTTCTTCAGGCGCAACTGATGCAGTTGCCCTGATCTCTTCAATTTCTTCAAGCGCACCACTAGTGGATGCCCTGGCAATTTCTTCAGCGGCTGGAATGGACTCATCAGCCCTGGAACTTACATTTTCTTCAGCAGGCTGAAAGTCATCAGCGGTGTTGGCATGTTCTTCAGTAGGCTGAGCAGAGTCTGCAGCGTGAGGGTTTTCTTGTTGCCATGGGGCTACAACAGTTGTCGTTTTCTTCGTCAGGTTGACGAATCTCACTTTGGCTCCTTGCCAATCAGCATAGTAGGCATCAAAGTCTTTGCTGAGGGCTTGAATTTCAGACTGAGCCTTGAGAAGTTCCTCAGGTGTCATTCTGACAACATTTTTCTTTAGGAGCTTCTCCTTTCTATATTGAGCTTTCTTGATCTCTCTTGCCTTTTCCAATTTCCATTTCTCTTGAGTGATGAAATGGGTCAGCATGTGACTTTGACCAGGAGTCAGATGAAAATCAGGCATTGGGGTGTTTGGATCCTTGTGCCAGAGGTCAATGTAGTCGAGGATTTTTCTCGGATCCAAAAGTAGTGGCACAGATGTGTCGTTGGCTCTAGCGGCCTTCACTTGTCTGTCTCTGATGATTTCTGCAAGTTCATCATCAGAAGCTTCATCATCAGAGGGCACTTGGAATGCAACCTGTTTCTTCCTTGGACTTGGCCGAGGACCGCGTCCAGCTGTTGCTTTAGTCTTCAACAGTGTGGGGCCTGATGAGGACATTGGTGCAGCTGAGGAACTTGCTGAGACACCAGAAGCAATTGAAAAACCCGTAGTCCTTTGACATGTAGCCAGATGCACAGGAGCTGAGGACTTTGATGGAGCTGCTGAGGACTTTGGTGGAGCAGTAGCAGTCTGAGGAATTTGCCGTGAGAGCGTAGCTGAGGAACTTGGCCGTGAGGGCGCTGTTGGTGAAGCACTTGGCTTACGAGCAGGCTTCTTTGGCATTGATTTCCTCGGTCTGACCGAGGTCTCTGCAGCAGCAGCAGCGGCAGAATCCTCATTGAATTTCTTCACTGCCTCCTTGTCTTGTTTTGCCAATTTGGCTTGGCGCTTAGCCCATTCTTCAGGAAAGTCCTCACCACTTTTGATGCTAGTGGGATCAGCTACTTGGCCAGGTGCCAATGGAGCTCTTGGGCATGGAGGATTGAGGGCGAATTTCTTCATGTACTTTGGAGTAACATATCGGTATTCCCTCCATTCCCTTGCCCATCTCCGTTCAATTCTCGGAATGCGCACTTTACGCTGATTTTTGTTCTCTTTGCCAAACTTGGCTTCATCATGTGTGCAATAGTCCTTATATATGTCATCAGGGATCTCGAAAGCAGTCATGACCTCAGGCTTCTTTCCTCCTTTCTGCGGTCTCTTTCCTTCAGCCATATTCTTCAGATGAGGAATTTGAACAATTGAACACTCTGAAGAAGTATGCAATTTTTCTTCGAGGAACGCTGCAAATGAGTTAAGTTGATGAGAACCTAGTGATTCAGCAGCGGACATGAGTACCTGTGAACAGAGTGTAGGTGCGAGGAATTTGGAGAGGTCATATGCGTTCTCAGAAGGTTTTTCGAAAAGACAAGTTTTGAGGAATTTGACCAGATGAGCCTTGAGGAATTTCACTAAGCGTTCTTTGTCTTAGGTTCCAGAGTTGTACAGATCGAAGATCCACACAATTGAGGAATCTTGAAGAAAATGATTGCTTAGAGAAATGGATCAAGAACATACAAAATGTGAGGTGTTTATATGTGTGAAGATTTGAAGAATAAAACACCTTTGAAGATTTTTAGGAAAGTTTGAGAATCAAAGTGAGTAATAAAAGTAACTTTTAATTACCCGAATTGAAGAACACGACGAACTGAGATGAACAGACGTGAAGTTCGTCAGGTTAGATCTCCCACGCCCTAACTTGGCAGAGGGAAACAGCTACGGCGGCGGCGGAGTGAAGATTTCCGCAACCGGCGCGAGTACGACGGCGACGAGGTCGAGGCAACGAAGCTCTTCCTCACCGGCGACGATGGAGTAGCAGCGGCGCTAGGGTTTGAGGAGCTCGAGCGAGAGACAGCGGTCGAGCAGAGTAAATGAAGTGAGGAAGGGGAGAGGGGTATTTATAGCCACGGTGAAAAACTGTTCGCCCGAAGATTTTGGGACGAACATGCCCCTGCCCTTTCTCCTTCATGCGACATGTGTCACCCATGTACTGTGTAGATGAGATCGTGTAAGATCGTGGGTGAATATAGTAATGCATCATGGGATGCGGAACGGTTTGAGTGGTAAAACCGAAAATCTGGATAAGATTTGTTTTAAAGTTTCGTTCGCACATGAAGAATTTGTGAATAGATTGGGTTGAGTATAGCATAGAGGGGGAAGGGTCCGATCACATTCACTTAGCAGAAAACGCAACTTCAAGAAGTAGCCATAAGTGAATGTTGTAGAGGACATAAACTCATATATATATATATATATATATATATATATATATATATATATATATATATATATAGCCAATGAAGAAAAACGACAGGAACAGTGAAGATTTTGCAAAGTTGAAGAATTTGAAAAACTGAAGAATTTCAAAAATGAGGAAAAACTCAAATTGAAGATTTTCAACTTTTTGTGGTGGCGTGACCCACCGTATAAGAATGATGATTTCAGACACCGCGTACAATTGTCGTAGGGTTCTGAGAATCAAATTCTTCATTAATTTCTTCACACTTAGAGTGTTATTCTTCATTGATTGAAGAAAAACGTTTCATCATGTGTTGCACATCTAAGTCATCAATTTTGCATAAGTGTTAGGATGTGTGTCCTTTTCAAAGAACATTCGAAGACTCTAAGATATTTAGCTCACACCGCAACTTGCTAAATCTCTTCTCATCCAAGGGCTTAGTGAAGATATCAGCTAGTTGTTCTTCAGTCTTCACATGCTCGATGGAGATATCGCCCTTCAACACATGATCACAAAGAAAATGATGACAAATCTGAATGTGCTTTGTCTTCGAGTGCTGAACTGGGTTGTGAGCAATCTTGATGGCACTCTCATTGTCGCAGAGGAGAGGCACATTCTTCACATTGACGCCATAGTCCTTGAGAGTTTGCTTCATCCAAAGCAGTTGAGCACAGCAAGAGCCAGCAGCAATGTATTCAGCTTCTGCAGTAGACAGTGATACGCAGTTCTATTTCTTCGAGGACCAACAGACCAAAGATCGTCCGAGGAAATGACAAGTCCCAGATGTTGACTTGCGGTCCACACGATCACCAGCATAGTCAGAGTCAGAATATCCAATGAGATCAAAAGCAGAGCCCTTGGGGTACCATAATCCTAGTGTTGGTGTGTGAGCTAGATATCGAAGAATATGCTTCACAGCCTTATGGTGTGATTCCTTCGGTGCAGCTTGAAATCGGGCACACATGCAAACACTAAGCATTATATCTGGCCTAGATGCACATAAGTACAATAAAGAACCAATCATGGAGTGGTATACCTTGTGATCGAAGTCAATACCATTTTCATCAGTGCATAGATGGCCATTTGTGGGCATAGGAATTTTGACGCCTTTGCAATCTTGCATGCCGAATTTCCTCAGTACATCTTTGAGGTATTTCTCCTGAGATATGAATATGCCATTGCGCTGCTGACGAATTTGAAGACCTAAGAAGAATTTCAACTCTCCCATCATAGACATTTGATATTCTTCACTCATCATATAGGTAAATTCATCACTATAACGTTGGTCGGTACAGCCAAAGATAATATCATCAATATATATTTGGCACACAAACAGTTCACCATCATAAGATTTAGTAAAGAGAGTAGAGTCGAGTGAACCGGGTGTGAAGCCATTCTTCACGAAGAATTCCATCAATGTATCATACCACGCCCGAGGGGCTTGCTTGAGGCCATAGAGATCCTTATTGAGTCTGAAGACTTTGTCAGGATTCTTTGGATCTTCAAAACCTGAGGGTTGAGCAACATATACTTCTTCCTCAAGCTTACCATTGAGGAATGCACTTTTCACATCCATTTGATATAAGATGATATCATGATGGTTAGCATAAGCAAGTAATATGCGAATAGCCTCAAGTCTAGCAACAGGTGCAAAAGTTTCATCGAAATTATTCCTTCAATCTGTGTGTAGCCTTGAGCTACTAGTCGTGCCTTATTCCTCACCACAAGGCCATTTTCATCTTGCTTGTTGCGGTAGATCCACTTTGTGCCAATGATATTATGCTTGCGAGGATCTGGACGATTGACCAATTCCCAGACATTGTTTAGCTCGAACTGATGTAATTCTTCTTGCATAGCCTGAATCCACTCCGGCTCCAGAAATGCTTCATCTACCTTAGTGGGCTCTGTGATAGAGACAAAAGCATAGTGCCCACAAAAGTTAGATAAATGTGAAGCTTTTGAGCGTGTGAGAGGACCTGGTGCGCTAATGTCATCGATGATCTTCTCCACTTGCACTTCTTTTGCAACGCGAGGATGAGCTGGTTGTCGGTGAGGATTTTGATCAGCATTTTCTTCAGCACCATTTTCCTCATCATGTTCTTCAGGTGCATCAGCTCGACGTTCTTCATGAACTGGAATGAATTCTTTAGCAGGTTCTTCAGTAGGAATGACATCCTCAGTTGCCTTGAACTTGATAGAATCCTCAGGTGCTGGTTCATCTAACACAGAAGGTAGGTGCTCTCTTTGCGAGCCATTAGTTTCATCGAACCGCACATCTACAGTGTCAACAATCTTGTGAAGAACAATGTTGAAGACTCTGTAGGTGTGCGAGTCCTTTCTGTAACCAAGCATAAAACCATTATGTGCTTTCGGTGCAAATTTAGAGTTGTGGTGAGGATCTCTAATCCAACATTTAGCACCGAAGACTTTGAAATAACTCACATTGGGTTTCTTGTCAGTGAGGAGTTCATAGGCCGTCTTCTTGAAGAATTTGTGAAGATATACTCTGTTGATGATGTGGCACGCAGTATCAATTGCATCAATCCAAAAACGCTGAGGCGTTTTGTATTCATAAAGCATAGTGCAAGCCATCTCAACAAGAGTTCTGTTCTTGCGCTCCATGACGCCATTTTGCTGAGGAGTATAGGGAGCAGATAACTCATGAGTAATACCAAGTTCATCAAGATAGGCATCAAGACCGGAATTCTTTAACTCAGTTCCATTGTCACTTCTGATGTGCTTGATCTTCACACCAAAGTTGGTTGAAGCCCTTGAGTAAAATCGTTTGAAGACTTCCTGCACTTCATGTTTGTAAGTAACAATGTGTACCCATGTATATCGAGAATAATCATCAACAATGACAAAACCATATAGAGATGCATCATTAGTGACTGCTGAATAATGATTAGGTCCGAAGAGGTCCATGTGAAGCAATTCGAATGGACGGGTAGTGGTCATGATAGTCTTCGCTGGATGCTTGGCCTTTGTCATTTTTCCAGCTTCACAGGCTCCGCATAAGTGATCCTTGAGGAATTTGACATTCTCAATGCCAATGACATGCTTCTTCTTCCCAAGCGTGTGCAAATTCCTCATGCCTGCGTGACCAAGTCGTCGATGCCATAGCCAGCCTTCTGAAGCTTTTGCAAGTAGACACACGGATGGTTGTGGTCCTGTAGAGAAATCAATAATATACAAATCTCCTCTCCTAAAGCCTTTGAAGACTTTGGAATTGTCAGCTTCCATAATCACAACACAGCGATACTTGCCAAAGACAACAACCATATCAAGATCACAATGCATTGAGACTCACATGAGATTGTATCCTAAGGACTCAACAAGCATGACTTTGTCCATGTGTTTATCCTTAGAGATTGCAACCTTACCAAGACCCAATACCTGACTTTTGCCTTTGTTAGCAAAGATGATATGCTTCAGAGGTGACGATGATAAGGGAGCATCCATCAATAGATTCTTGTCACCAGTCATGTGATTCGTACAACCACTATCGAGGACCCATTCAGTAGTTTTGGGTTGATCATCCTGCAGATGAATTAGTGTAGCTTACAATCTCATATGCTTCATCAGTGAAGAATATGATATCAAGTTCATCAGATGAATTTCATCAAGCAGTAAACAGATATAGCAGTATGAGGACGTGTGAAATGAAAGTTCATTTCATCATGATTCGCCTGCGTCCTTTCAGGCAATTTCGTCAGGTCCCCAGCAAATTCTTCAGACGTTAAAGCACGTATGGAGACCTGACCCTGCAAAAGAGATTAGTTCTTTTTCTTCACCACCCACATCTGAAGGGGTGGCAAAGAGTTCATCACTCTGCGAGCACCATCTGAGAAAGGTGGCAAAGATGCCAAACCATTTCGTTTCACATAAGAGGGGTTAGGGTAAGCATATGAATAAGCAGAGAAATTCTTCGAGGACTTATGAACATAATGGTTTGAAGAATAATGCACATATTCATAGCCCTTAGCTCTACCCTGCGAGACAGAGTTGTTAGCACGATGATAATCATATGAGGACTTTGATCCTTTTGAGGAATTTGATCCATGTGAGGAATTTGGTTCGTATGAGGACTTGGATCCATATGAAGAATTTGATCTGGGGTTCCTGTTCTTCACAGGTGGTGTCATGAGGACATTCACCTGAAGACTTTCAACATAACTTTTGGGAACCCAGATTTTCTTCATAGGGGAACCGTTCCTGCAGTTAGTGCCAACATATCTAGCAAATACTTCACCATTCTGATTTTTGAATAGTTTATAGTTGGAGTCAAATGACTCATCAGAAGAATGAGGAGATTCACATGTAAAGCCAGATAAGTTAGATGGATCAACTGGAGGTCCCTTTGCAGCAACCCATGAGGTTTTGGGGTACTGCTCAGGCTTCCAATATGTTCCATCAGCATTGAGTTTCCTCTCAAAGGCAATACCCTCTTTCCTAGGGTTTCTGTTGAGGATCTGCTTTTTAAGCACATCACAAAGAGTCTGATGCCCTTTGAGGCTTTTGTACATGCATGTCATGTACAATTCCTTCAGCCCTGCATTGTCAGTGATACTAGCAATGTCCTCAGATGAGGAATTAGCGATAGCAGAGGCAGGTGAAGAATTTGTAACAGTTGAAGCATTTGAACATTCAGGTGAAGAATTAGCAGATTCACGTTCAATGCACTTTAAGCATGGAGGAACAAATTCTTCCTGAGAAGCGATGATTTGTTGAGCTAGTAATGAATCGCGCTCCTTCTGAAGATCTTCATAACACACTCTTAGCTTTTCAAGATCTTCCTTTCTTTGAAGAGATTCAAAAGAAAGCTTCTCGTGATCAGTCAAGAGGGTATTATGTTGATCTTGAAGGGCGTCAAACTTGGAGTGAATTCTCTGAAGACATTCACCCAATGCTTTTGACTGATCCATTTCTTTACGCAACATATCATCACTTTTGTCTAGCATGTTTTGAACTTGTTCCAAAGCCGTGTGTTGTTTAGTGGCAATGCAAACAAGTTTGGTATAACAAGATTCAATATCATCATCAGATTCATCATTATCAGATTCATCATTATCAGATTCATCATTATCAGATTCATCATTATCAGATTCATCGTCACAAAACTCGGATGAGGAGCATTCGGTTACCTCAGCACCGTTTGCCATGAGACATGATGCAGAAGATGATGATTCTGGCTCGAAAGTCATCGTTTTGAGAGATTCCTTGAAGTCCTCAAACCAGGGATCATGACGGGTTCGATGACCTTCATAAACATCAGAGATTCGGTCCCAGATAAGCTTCGAATTGCCAAGATGCATAATGCGCCCAAATTGATCTCTGGATAGGCAGGAACAGATGATATCCTTCGCCATGATGTCAAGTCGAGTGTACTTGCGAATATCATCAGCGTCCGCCATCTTGCATAGATCAGTAAGACCAATCTTAGTGACGGTCCATAGCTCGCTCTTCATTACCATGAGGCGCTTCCTCATCATGGCCTTCCACTTGGGATAATCATGACCGTCAAAGATAGGGCATGTCACTTTCTTCATACCTGTGGTCGACATAACTAAAACTCCAGGCGGTTAAACCAAAATCACACAGAACAAGGGAGTACCTTGCTCTGATACCAATTGAAAGTGCGTTATGTCGACTAGAGGGGGGTGAATAGGCGATTTTTATGAATTCTTCACTGAGGAATTTGCTGGTGAGGAAATTCCTTAACGAAGAACTACTTGCAGCGGAATAAGTACTCAGAAGTAAGCATAACAGAATGCAAGCATGGTCATCATGATGAAATGAAGACTAGCACAGAGTACAGAAAGCGTAATCACAGGATAACACAAGATGAAGACAAACAGACTGGAGAAATTGAACTGAGGAATTTGAGAAAGTCTTCAGTCAAAGTCTTCAGTCAAAGTCTTCAAGCACAAATATGAACAAACACTCAACACAGTAATGAAGAAATGAAAGGGTTGAGGAAATAGAACCAGTTAGTTGGTGAAGACAATGATTTGGTAAACCAGTTCCAACTGCTGTCTCAGTTGTACGTCTGGTTGGAGCGGCTGAGTATTTAAACTCGAGGACACGCAGTCCCAGACACCCAGTCACTGAGCATGCAGCTCAGGACACCCAGTCCTCACCATATTCTCCTTGAACTAAGGCCACGCAGACCTCGTCCAATCACTCGTGGTAAGTCTTCAGGTGACTTCCAAACCTTCACAGACTTGGTCACTCGGCGATCCACAATTCCTCTTGGATGCTCTAGACCATGACGCCTAACCGTCTGGAAGAAGCACAGTCTTCAAAGGTAACAAGCGTCGGATCCACGCAGGATCAATTTCTTCAGTGATGCTCAATCACTTTGGGTTTGTGGGGGTTTGGTTTTGGGTTTTCCTCACTTGATGATTTTCGCTCAAAGTCCTCGGAGGATGGGTTGCTCTCAAATGACAAGTGTCAAGTTCTCTCGGAGAAGCCAACCAACTAGTGGTTGTAGGGGGCGGCTATTTATAGCTTAGGGAGCAACCCGACATGATAAGACATAAATGCCCTTCAATGATATGACCGTTAGGTGGATAAGATATTTTGGGACAGCCGGCGCGCAGCACAGCAACGGTCGGAAATTTGACTCTCAAATTCCTCAGGGCTATCATGTTCCTCACTGTGTAGGCAATTCGCACTGGCGAATTCCTAACTCCTCAGTCAGAGCAAAGTCCTCAGTGACCAGAAGAACTGCGTCTCTGTCACTGAAGAAATTGACTGAACTGTATGAGATTTCCAATGGCTTCACTCGAAGGGATTGGTAGGTGTAGGATTTTGAGTTGAGCATCACATGGAAATTTTTCCTTAGTATTTCCTCGACCCCCTTTGACAGTACGGTGTTTCCTATGACTTAAGAAAGAGAAAATGAAACTACGAAAACAAAAGTCTTCACGCTTCATGTTCCTCAAGTGAATACCAAGTCTTCAAGGTCACACCAATTTCTTCACTTTCAAAGTCTTCAGAAAGTGTTCAGAATATCAAAGTCTTCAGTTGAAGAACTTCATTTTTAGGGGTCGACTTTCTCTGTAAATATCAAACTCCTCATAGACTTATAGACCTGTGTACACTCACAAATGCATCAGTCCCTTAACCTATAAGTCTTCAATACACCAAAATCACTAAGGGGAACTAGATGCACTTACACATTGGCTCAAAAGCCTCCCAGAAAACACCATTGGAAGTTGGGAAGAGCTCGAGGATGCGTTTCGGGCAAATTTGCAGGGGACTTATGTCCGCCCTCCGGATGCAGACGATTTAAGTCACATAACTCAACAGCCCGGAGAGTCAGCCCGCAAATTCTGGAACAGGTTCCTCATCAAAAAGAACCAAATAGTCGACTGTCCGGACGCCAAAGCCTTAGCAGCCTTCAAACATAACGTCCAAGACGAATGGCTCGCCCGACACCTCGGCCAGGAAAAGCCAAGAACAATGGCCGCACTAACAAGCCTCATGACCCGCTTTTGCGCGGGAGAGGATAGCTGGCTGGCAAGACGCAGCACCAGCGACCCAAGTACATCCGAGATCAGGGATGGAAATGGGAAACCACGACGCAGAAAGGACCAGCGCTGGACTAAGGGAAATGACCCAAAGAGCACGGCAGTTAACGCCGGATTCAAAAGCTCTCGGCAGAACAACAAAACATTGCCTCTCAAGGACAATAGCAACGAGCTATCCAACCTAAACAAAATCTTGGACAAGACATGCCAAATCCACAGCACCCCCGGAAAGCCTGCAAACCATACCCATAGAGATTGTTGGGTTTTCAAGCAGTCCGGCCGACTTAATGCCGAACACAAGGGGCTCGACACACCAAGTGAGGACGATGACGAACCCCATAAGCAGAGCACCGGAAAACAAAAGCATTTCCCACAAGAGGTCAAAACAGTAAATTCACTTCAAGTGATAACAGGAAAAAATAGAGCGGCACACACTAAAGTACGCGCCGCACGGTCTACCCCAACAGAGTCCCGACACTGGTTCTCGAAACCAATCACCTTCAACCATTAGGACTACTTCGGAAGTATCCAGAACGCAGGATGGACTGCTTTGATATTAGATCCTATAATCGACGGACTGCAATTTACAAAAGGCCTAATGGACGGCGGCAGTGATCTAAACCTGTTATACCAGGACACAATCCGCAGAATGGGGATAGACCCAACCAAAATTCGCCATAGAAACACTTCCTTTAAAGGAGTGATGCCAGGCCCATATGCCCATTGTACGGGCTGTCTACTACTAGAAGTTGTGTTCGGCTCATCCGACAACTTCCGTCGCGAAAAGTTAGTCTTCCACATCGCCCCATTTAAAAGAAGCTACCAAGCACAATTGGGACGCGAAGCTTTCACCTGCTTTAACGCAATACCGCATTATGCATCTCTTACACTTAAAATGCCCGGTCCACATGGCATCATCTCATTAAAAGGGAACTTCGAGTGCTCCTCGAATACAGAAGAACGTGAGACTGCCTTGATAGCCACGCATTCTTCCGGCCTTGCTGATTGAAGCACCTAAACAGGTCATTGAGACCCCGGGCACGGTTAGGCGAGTCCGGCACAAATAAACAAGGGGCTTACTAGCCGCGTACCCCCCCCCCCCTACAAGGGGCTGCACGCATGTACAATAAGAGCCAATAAAGCTCAATTTTATTCATTTTTTGAACCATACTCTGTTTATTTTAAAAATACACTTTCTGCACGATCTCTTTTTTCAAACCAAGTTCTTATCTTTTACAGATGAACAACGTGCTACACCCGTCCAGGATACAGCACAACGGAGACACAGGCGCAGACGTGCAGCAGGGACCCGTTGCAAGGATTCTTTTCAGACTAAGACCCTGCGTAAACCTTTTTTACTATCTCTTGTTGATACACATCCCCCGGTTCCTTACCATAACCGAGGAGGAGGCTGGCGTTTTGGCATCGGCCGTGTCAGAAGTTTTCGCGCGTACCTGGACACTAGGGGCTTAGGGCATTGTTCTGCCCGTTTTCATAAAGACCGAATACCTTAGGGAATGTTCGGCGTCTCGAGTTAGGCCTTATATGCATCAGCTCCGAATCATGTCTTTGGTCAAATGTTGGGTTTGCCCGGCTCCTGTGTTTTGCTGCCTTACGTTCTGTTCTATCGGCTAACGCGACACCAGGAGAACTACTGCGATTGTGCCCTGGTTCGGCCTGGTGAGCACCTCCGTAGAGAAAGCCGAAAACTGACTGTCATGATATACCGAGAGACTGGTCAACCACTCGATCGACCACCGGAATGTTTAGAATTCCTCCGCTTTGACGAAGGACCATTTCCCGGTCAGGCACACACGCGCCCCGAATTCGGAGAGCGCGGTGCCCCTAGGGGCTATATAGTAGCCCCACCATCGAACTCCTATGGCTAAGTTAAATTGATAAAGCATTATAGTCCGGTTGCCTAGTTTGCTACGCTATCACCTCCTTCACAGGACCAAGACGTTGGATTAAGTGTGAAAATGTGCCTTTTTGCAAACACCCCCGCACTGTGTGCGTGGGGGCTGAAGCCGAAGACTGCCATCTTTCAGGTTATATATACATATACATTAACGGCTGCACAGGAGGTATTTCAATACTTGAATGCACAAGTATAAAAAGCCCTTATATTATATATTTAAAACATGGTTTCACAAATCATACATGTCATTTGAACATAACGTTTTTCGAGCACTGTGACTCTATTAAATGAGCGCCCTGCAGGACTTCCTCAAAATAGTTCTCGGCAGGTAATCGGCTTCTGTCCGAATCCCAGGATGCAACGTCGGTGGCCTCCATCTCTGCTCAGTATGTTTTGACACGGGCGAGAGCCATCCGTGCACCCTCTATGCATGCCGACCGCTTCATTGCCTTGATATGCGGCACCGCATCAAGGAACTGCTGCACCAAGCCAAAATAACTCTTCGGCTCGGGCCTTTTCGGCCATAGATGAGCCACGACATCCTTCATGGCAAGTCCGGACAACCTGTTCAGCTCAGCCCACTCAGCCAACCGATCGGTTAACGGAAGTGGACGCTCCGGATTATGGAATTGAGACCAAAAAAGCTCTTCCATTCCGTGATCCTTCTGGCCTCGGAAGTGCGCGACTGCGTCCGCCGCACTCGCTGCCAAATTCAGATAAGCATCCTCAGCACCCCACAACTGGCCCAACTGAGCATACTTCGGATCCGTGAACTTCCTACGCAGCAGAAAGGGCTTTCCAGCCGCAATATCACCGACCTGACGCGGCTCCTCCTTTATAGCCCTCATCGCGGAGCGGGCATCCTTGGCTTCGGCGGTGGCCTTCTTCAGGTCCTCTTGCTCCGCTCGGCGTTCTCTTTCAAGAAACTCATAGCGGTCGGTAGTATCCTTCAGCTTCACGGCCATTTCGGCCATTTCCTCCCTGCTTCGGCAGTGAGCACCATGTTCGGCTTTTAGCTCTTCGGCCGCCTTCAAGGCCGCCGCATCACTTTTTCTGGCTTGCTCCTTGGCTCGGGCAAGCTCCGCCCAAAGGTCCTCCATAGCAGCGGCGCCATCTGCATCAAGCATACATGTCGTAAGGCACGAGCATCAAGCTCCCTTGCAAGGTGTCCGCGGAGAAGCCACATACATTGTGACTCGTCAAGTCGTTTATTGACCAGCGCGATGTCCGCATCCGCAACGTCAAGTTGCCGCTTCAATTCGGCAACTCTATCAGTCCGGCTGGCCACCGAACATTCTGCCACCTGAATAGGAAGGGCGACATCTTATAACTGAGATTATGATCCTCGGCACACTGTCGCTTTTGACAACGTACCGAGTCTCAGGGGCTACTATCTATACAGGGCGCACTCTATGTGCAAAACTGTCAAAAGGTATATCATTTTTACGTACCTCAAACCCCGTCAGTAAACTTCTAACGGCCTCATGCAACCCGCTCTCAGCGGATGAAATCCTTTCAATCACCGTACTCATTAATGTACGGTGATCTTCTGATATAGACGCCCGACCGAGCAGATCCTTCAGCTCCTCCGGCCGCGCACCAGTTGGTGCCAAACTCTCCGGCCCCGCCGGACTCGAGGAGACCCTCCGCGACGACACCTCAGGGTTGTCCGCCCCACCTGACGGTGCGGCAGATGGAGGCGTTTCGCTCTCCATCATCTCCGGACAAAGATCCCCCGAAGATGAGCTCTGCTGAGAAGGGCTGAGATCTGAACTACAAGGTAAAACTTCGGTTATCTTCAGAAATAAAAAACAGGGATGTCCCTTATTTCAAAACTCCCCTTTCTACTTACCGCTCGCTGGAGAGCTGATTCCCTTTGGGAAATAGTGCGTCTGGGGCTTCTCCCGGCGCAGGACTCTCTGGTGAGGATTTCTTCCCCCGCTTTGAGGCCTTGGCCTCCGGATCTTTAGAAGCGGTTCTCTTCTCCCCCTGAAGGGAGGGATTCTCGATCCCCCCTTTCTTAAGAGCCTCCTTAGCGGAGGCGGTGGTTTTCCTGTTCTCCCCTTCGCCCTCTTCTGAAGGCGCAGCCTCCAGCATCTTGATTAACACGGGATCCGGCGTGGACTCAGGGAGGGGGGCCGGACACCGTATCAGTTTCGCCTTTGCTATCCACTCCTGTTCAAGGTATAGCTGGTTACAAGGCAATTGTATGATAAATGTATGGACGGCATGTCCGGGCACAGGACTACTTACTTGAGTATCCGGGTGACTGCAGCTCAGGCCTGCGTCCTCGGTCAGGTCCGGACACATCTCTTGTGATCTGAAGAACATTTTATCCATCTCCACGGGCGTCGCGCCCATGAAGTGTTGGAGAGCTCGCGGTCCCTCCGGATTGAATTCCCACAGGCGAAGGGGGCGACGTTTGCAGGGCAGAAGGCGCTGAATCAGCATGACCTGCGCCACTACAACCAGATTGATCTCCCTCTCTTGGAGGTCTCGAATGCGGCCCTGCAATAATGCAGACGGCCCCCAGTCCAGCCCTTTGTTGACCCATGACGCCAGCCGTTGTGGGGGGCCCGAGCGAAAGGCAGGCGGCGCCGCCCATCTGGTGCCCCTGGGAGCGGTGATGTAGAACCACTCCTGTTGCCACAAACCGAGCTCCTTCTAAAAAAGGCCCTCGGGCCACGGAGCGTCAGCTCTCTTGCTTATAACTGCCCCTCCGCACTCTGCCTGCCGCTCCTCGATCATCTTCGGCTCCATGTTGAAGGTCTTGAGCCACAATCCAAAGTGAGGAGTGGTGTGGAGGAAGGCTTCGCATACAACAATGAACGATGAGATGTGGAGGATGGACTCCGGATCCAAATCATGGAATTCCAGCCCATAATAAAACATGAGACCTCTCACGAACGGATCCATCGGGAAGCCTAAACCCCGACGGAAGTGAGACACGAACACCACGCTCTCACCAGGCTCGGGAGTGGGAATGACTTGCCCTTGGATGGGCAGCCTATGCGAAATTTCGCCGGTTAGATACCTGGCGTCTCTCAGCTTTAGCACATCTTCTTCTGTGACGGAAGAGGGCATCCACCGGCCCTGGAGGTCGGAGCCGGACCTTGTCGAAGGTCCGAAGCACCTGAATCTGGAGCCTTGGGTGTTGGAACTCGGTGCGAGGGGCGGATTCGATTGAAGATTGAAGGAAAGGAATAGGCCTTGGTCTCGTTATAAAGAGGTTGAATACCAAGAGCCGTCCCCGTAACTGTTTGGGACTCGCCTTCAATGGAGGGGGCGTGCCAACGGGCGCGGTTGGGTTACCCACGTCCGTATTGATGAGAATCCCGGAATAAGGGGACACGATCTTTGCTTTGGCAAGACGTGCCAAGGAAACCGCTTCGCTAAACGCGCTAAGGTGGAACAATAAAAACGATTCGAGTAAAGGCTTGGCCGTGGTGTGACGTCATATCGCGAAATATGTCAGCAGATTGAACTTGTGTAAATATTATTCTCTCTACGGTGGTATGTGGAATTTATTTTGCAGAGCTGGACACTATCCTGGTATTCACAATCTTCTATGAATTATTCGGAGGAGGAACCCGCCTTGCAATGCCGAAGACAATATGCGCGCCGGACTCATCGTCATTGAAGCCTGGTTCAGGGGCTACTGAGGGAGTCCTGGACTAGGGGGTGTCCGGATAGCCGAACTATCATCATTGGCCGGACTCCAAGACTATGAAGATACAAGATTTAAGACTCCATCCCGTGTCCGGATGGGACTTTTCTTGGCGTGGATGGCAAGCTTGGCGATACGGATATGTAGATCTCCTACCATTGTAACCGACTCTGTGTAACCCTAGCCCTCTCTGGTGTCTATATAAACCGGAGGGTTTTAGTCCGTAGGACGAACAACAATCATATCATAGGCTAGCTTCTAGGGTTTAGCCTCCTTGATCTCGTGGTAGATCCACTCTTGTACTACCCATATCATCAATATCAATCAAGCAGGAGTAGGGTTTTACCTCCATTGAGAGGGCCCAAACCTAGGTAAAAACATCATGTCCCTTGTCTCCTATTACCATCCGCCTAGACGCACAGTTCGGGACCCCCTACCCGAGATCTGCCGGTTTTGACACCGACACCGGGCAAGCCACTCGTCGCGGATGTTATGTTTGAAGGCTGCAAGGGCCTCTGCATCCGGACAGTCGACGATTTGATTTTTCTTGGTTAAGAATCGAGTCTAGAATTGTCTGGCCGACTCGTCTGGCTGCTGAATTATGTGTCTTAGGTCATCAGTGTCTGGTGGTCGCACATATGTGCCCTGGAAGTTATCAAGGAATGCGGCTTCCAGGTCCTCCCAACACCCAATTGATTCTGCTGGCAAGCTGTTGATCCAATGCCGAGCTGGTCCTTTAAGCTTGAGTGGGAGGTATTTGATGGCGTGAAGATCATCGCCGCGGGCCATGTGGATATGAAGGAGATAGTCTTCGATCCAAACCATGGGGTCTATTGTGCCATTGTAGGACTCAATGTTCACGGGTTTGAACCCTTTGGGGATTTGATGATCCATTACTTCATCTGTGAAGCATAGTGGGTGTGCGGCGCCTCTGTATTGGGCTATATCATGACGTAGCTCAAGCGAGCTTTGTCTACTGTGTTCGGCCCGGCCGGAATTGCTGTATCCGGCGCGACGGTTGTCATCGCGTATCATGGGGCGCCCACGCGATCCGTAGATCGATCTTGATTGTCTTGCCTTATCCTCCAATATTTCTTGCAAGTCTGGCGCCTTCCCCCGTGGCTTTGTACTTTTCAAGCGATGCCGGGGTGCGGCTTTAGTGGAGGGCCTAGAGGCCTCTGTGTCGTGGCCACGAGGTGGCCGGTCGGCCGTATTGTGCGCTGGTGATGTAGGTTTATATGCTTCCTCCTCTAATCGGGGCGGCAGCTTGCGTTTGGGGTAGCTTTTGGAGGGGCGTTCGAGTTCGTACTCTTCGGCCGCAAGGACTTCAGTCCATCTGTCGGCTAGCAAATCTTGGTCAGCTCTAAGCTGTTGCTGCTTTTTCTTGAGGCTGCTTGCCGTGGCCATAAGCCTGTGTTTAAAATGCTCTTGTTCGACGGGGTCCTCAGGTATGACGAATTCATCGTCGTCGAGGCTTGCCTCATCTCCGGAGGGAGGCATGTAATTATCGTCCTCTACCTCTTTGTCTGCCGCTCTCTTGTGAGGGCTGGCTTCTCCATCCTCCTGTGCTGAATCTTGCTGGAGGGGATTGTCTTCGGCACTGTTCGGGGTGTTATTATCTCCGGTGCCAGAATCTCCATTCTTGCTGTGGCGGGATTTTGAGCGGCGCCGCTGACGCCGGCGCTTGGGCTGTTTTTTGGAGGGGTCATCCTCCGCTGTTCCATCACCATTCCCATCCTTTGGGATGTCCACCATGTATATGTCGTATGACGAGGTGGCTTTCCAGTGCCCTGTAGGCGCTGGTTCTTGTTCCTCTCCGGCATCGTCGTCCATACCGTCGATGTCTTCGGATTCGAAGTCTAGCATGCCGGTTAAGTCGTCGACAGTGCTTACGAAGTGGGTGGTGGGTGGGTTTTGAATTTCTTCGTCGTCCGCATCCCAACCGTCCTGGCCATAATCCGGCCAGGGCTCTCCTGATAAAGAGAGATACTTTAGCGAGTTCAGGATGTTGCCAAAGGGCGAGTGCTGAAAGATGTCTGCAGCGGTGAACTCCATGATCGGTGCGAAATCGGATTCGATTGGAAGGGACGCGGGAGGTTCGGAGTCCGGCGAGGAGTCCGGCGCCTGGGGGTCACGAGCTTCACAAGGGACGGGGTCGGTATTCGACTCCATCACCGTAGAGGTAGGAGCCCTCGAGGCGGTGTCTAGCCACCCATCCTCGATCGGCGCAGTCGGCTCCGAGTCAAGGGTCAGAGCGGACTCTTGTGCGGCCTCCAGGGCACTGTCCGGCGGTAGAGCTAAATCATGCCCATCATGACAGTGCGGCGCACTTGGTTGTGGCTCGAATCTGTCGAAGATCAAGTCTCCACAGATGTCGGCCGTATAGTTCAAACTTCCAAATCTGACCTGATGGCCAGGGGCGTAGCTTTCGATCTGCTCCAGATGGCCAAGCGAATTGGCCCGCAGTGCAAAGCTGCCGAACACGAAGATCTGTCCAGGGAGAAAAGTCGCACCCTAGACCGCATCGTTGTTGATGATCGAAGGAGCCATCGAGCCTATGAGCGACGACACAGATGAACTCTCAATGAAAGCACCAATGTCGGTGTCAAAACCGGTGGATCTCGGGTAGGGGGTCCCGAACTGTGCGTCTAGGCGGATGGTAACAGGAGACAAGGGACACGATGTTTTTACCCAGGTTCAGGCCCTCTCGATGGAGGTAAAACCCTACTCCTGCTTGATTGATATTGATGATATGGGTAGTACAAGAGTGGATCTACCACGAGATCAAGGAGGCTAAACCCTAGAAGCTAGCCTATGATATGATTGTTGTTCGTCCTACGGACTAAAACCCTCCGGTTTATATAGACACCAGAGAGGGCTAGGGTTACACAGAGTCGGTTACAATGGTAGGAGATCTACATATCTGTATTGCCAAGCTTGCCTTCCACGCCAAGGAAAGTCCCATCCGGACACGGGACGAAGTCTTCAATCCTGTATCTTCATAGTCTTGGAGTCCGGCCAATGATGATAGTTCGGCTATCCGGACACCCCCTAGTCCAGGACTCCCTCACATACCTTTGATGCTTATAATGCTATGTTGGATTTGTTTGGTCCACCTCCTCTCTTGGTTAATGGGACTATTTTAACTCTAGAACATGTGATGCAAAAGGCTTGAAATTATTGAAAATAAAGTTGCCACTGTTGAGTTGATTGAAAATTTGGATAAAAAGATCCACAACCAAATTACCCAATATGGGTCTAGGGTTGGAGTTACTTTAAAAAAATCTTAAGGAGAAAGAACCTATAGCTAACGAAAGAATAAATCTAGATTCTACAAGAATCGGTAAACTTGAAGATATTATTACTAACTTAGGGTCTGCCTTTTCCTCCGTGAAAAATACTCCAACTCCTCCTACCAAAATTGCCAAATTTATTTATGTTCCTAAAAATAAGGGTGAATCTTCTAGTAAGGAAAATGCGGATCTCAAATCAATAAGTGTTCATCCCAATCATTTCTCTATCATTAAGGAACCTTTTGCTACAAATGAATTTATTGATTTCTTGCCTAGGGGGTTAATCATTGCTAAAAAGATAGAAACCCCTAAGGGTTATAAGTGCTCTATTGAGGAATTTAATGCCAAAGATGGCAATACTTAGATCTATTCTCGCTTTTATGCCTAGCTAGGGGCGTTAAACGATAGCGCATGTTGGGAGGCAACCAATTTTATTTTAGTTCCTTGATTTTTGCTTCTGTTTAGTAATAAATATTTAATCTAGATTCTGTTTAGATGTGGTTTTTGTTTAATTTAGTGTTTGTGCCAAGTAGAACCTATAGGATAACCTACAGTGGTAGTTAATTTGATTCTGCTGAAAAACAGAAACTTTTGTGCGCACGAGAATAATTTTAATAAATCACGGAAACGTGCTTTTGCGTTGATTCTTTTTGCAGTAGATCAATAGACAAATTTCCCAGGACTTCCAATTTTGGTAGGAGTTTTAGAATTCCATAAGTATTCGAAAGTTACAGATTGCTACATATTGTTCTGTTTTTGACAGATTCTGTTTTTCGTGTGTTGTTTGCTTATTTTGATGCATCTATGGCTAGTATCGGGGGGGGGTATGAACCATAGAGAAGTTCGAATACAGTAGGTTTAACACCAATATGAATAAAGAATGAGTTAATTAGAGTACCTTATGCGGTGGTTTTTCTTTCTTGCACTAACGGAGCTTATGAGATTTCCTGTTGAGTTTTGTATTGTGAAGTTTTCAAGTTTTGGGTAAAGATTTGATGGACTATGGAATAAGGAGTGGCAAGAGCCTTGAAAGTGCGTTATATCGACTAGAGGGGGTGAATAGGCGATTTTTATGAATTCTTCACTGAGGAATTTGCCAGTGAGGAAATTCCTTAGCGAAGAACTATTTGCAGCGGAATAAGTACTCAGAAGTAAGCATGACAGAATACACACGTAGTCATAATGATGAAATGAAGACAAACACAGAGTACAGAAAGCGTAAACACAGGATAACACAGGATGAAGACAAACAGACTGAAGAAATTGAACTGAGGAAATTGAGAAAGTCTTCAGTCAAAGTCTTCAAACACAGATATGAACAATCACTCAACACAGTAATGAAGAAATGAAAGAGTTGAGGAAATAGAACCAGTAAGGTTAGTGAAGACAATGATTTGGTAGACCAGTTCCAACTGCTGTCTCAGTTGTACGTCTGGTTGGAGCGACTGAGTATTTAAACTCGAGGACACACAGTCCCGGACACCCAGTCGCTGAGCACGCAGCTCAGGACACCAAGTCCTCACCGTATTCTCCTTGAACTAAGGTCACACAGACCTCGTCCAATCACTCGTGGTAAGTCTTCAGGCGACTTCCAAACCTTCACAGACTTTGGTCACTCAACGACCACAATTCCTCTTGGATGCTCTAGACCATGACACCTAACCGTCTGGAAGAAGCACAATCTTCAAAGGTAACAAGCCTCAGATCCACGCAGGATCAATCTCTTCAGTGATGCTCAATCACTTTGGGTTTGTAGGTGTTTGGGTTTGGGTTTTTCTTCACTCGATGATTTTCGCTCAAAGTCCTCGAAGGATGGGTTGCTCTCAAATTACAAGTGTCGGTTTCTCTCAAAGCAGCCAACCAGCTAGTGGTTGTAGGGGGCGGCTATTTATAGCCTAGGGAGCAGCCCGACATGATAAGACATAAATTCCCTTCGATGATATGACCGTTAGGTGGATAAGATATTTTGGGACAGCTGGCGCGCAGCACAACAACGGTCGGAATTTTGACTCTCAAATTCCTCAGGGCTATCATGTTCCTCACTGTGTAGGCAATCCGCACTGGCAAATTCCTAATTCCTCAGTCAAAACAAATTCCTCAGCGACCAGAAGAACTTCGTCTCTATCACTGAAGAAATTGACTGAACTGTACGAGATTTCCAATGGCTTCACTCGAAGGGATTGGTAGGTGTAGGATTTTGAGTTGAGCATCACATGGAAATTTTTCCTTAGTATTTCCTCGACCCCCTTTAACAGTACGGTGTTTCCTATGACTCAAGAAGGAGAAAAACAAAACTATGAAAATGAAAGTCTTCAAGCTTCATATTCCTTGCATGAATATAAAGTCTTCACGGACACACCAACTTCTTCACTTTCAAAGTCTTCATGAAAGTCTTCAGGAATACCAAAATCATCAGTCGAAGATATTCATTTTTAGGGGTCGACTTTCTCTGTAAATATCAAACTCCTCATAGACTTATAGACCTGTGTACACTCATAAACACATTTGTCCCTTAACCAATAAGTCTTCAATACACCAAAATCAACTAAGGGGCACTAGATGCACTTACAATCTCCCCCTTTTTGGTGATTGATGACAATATAGGTTAAGTTTTCAACAGGGATAAACATATGAAGTGTAAGTACTGATATTGAGGAATTTCATTGCAAGATATAGAAGAACTCCCCCTGAAGATGTGCATAGTGAGGAATTTGCTTTTGAAGCAATGCACACTTGAAGAGTTGAATCATGGAGATCTCCCCCTATATCTTGTAATTAATACATGCATTTGACATATAATATGAAGAATTTGAAACGCATGATGAAATATGGTGCCTGAAGAAATTCAGCATGCATGCAATAATATTAATGAGGAACAAGCATGCAGAATAATGCATCAAAAGTATCAGAGCACAGTGCATCAAAAGTATTAGAGCACCATCGGTTTTAAGATTACAACTCGATCCAATAAAAGTTTCAGAAGAGCGAGAGTTGTAACTTAGCAAAAAAAACGCCCATATAATAGACCCGCTTGAAGACTAACTCAGATTTCTCACCCTTTGTCATCGAATGACCAAAAGGATCGAAACTGAGGACTAACGTCCCTGAAGAATATCAAGTTGATGGAGGAGCGTCAACGTTGTTTGGGTCGGTTATCATAGTAGGGCCTTCTGCAGTGTCGTCCAAGTCTTCATTTTCATCAGTGTTGCGCGATGAAGAATAGGAGCTGGCCACCAAGGAAGGAACCTTGACCTTCTTGAATTTCTTCGGTGGAGGTGCAGACCAGTCAAATTCTTCCTTGAGACCCATTCTCTTCAGATCTTCTGCGTTGTAGACATGAGATAGAACAGCCCAGGTACGGTTGAAGGTTTCATGGAGGTAGTAGTGGTTTTTCTTCACTGCATTGTGTGTGGAGGTCATGTTGTGAAGAATTGAACCAAACTGACGCTTGACCCATTTATGATTGCGATCAACTTTCTGATGAAGACTGAGGAGTAACTCACGATCAGTCATCACCCTGGGTGTTGTGGCTTGAGGAATTTGCTTGGCAGAGGTGTTGCGGTAGAGTCATGTGTGGTAGAGTCATCATTGGTGGAGTAGGATGCAGCCTTGCGAAATTGACCATCCAATGGATGAATGCCTTCATTTATCACAGCAGTTGCCTTGCCTTTGTCATCAACTGAGGAAAATGTCCGCTTGAGGACTTCAATTGGAGGCAAGTAGCTGCCGTGGTTCAGAGTATCTGAAGACCTTGTCCTGATGAACCTCATAATCCATGGTGCATAAGGCTTCAGCTCAAATGGTGACATAGCAATATCCACCAGAGTCCTCATGAAGAAATCATGGAAGTTGACGGGAACGCCATGAATGATATTGAAAAGCATATTCTTCATGATGCCAACTACTTCTTCATCATTTGATTTGTGGCCTTTGATAGGACTCATTGTCTTCGTCAGAATGCGATAGACAGTCCGTGGCACATACAGTAAGTCCTTGACAAGGAATTTGGTTCAAGGGGCTTGCCCAGGCTTCAAGGGCTTCGTCAGCACTTGCATGTAATGATTTGTAAGCTCAGGTTCGTTGTAGATGCAACGAGCACCTTCAAGGGGAGGACTGAGTGGGAGGGCACGAAGCAATCCAGTTGCTGGTGCCTTGTAGTGAGTATCTTCTGACATCCAGTCCAGCACCCATGAGTTCACATCTTCAGAATTTCCTGTGATGTGCAGCGTTGCATAGAATTGAAGAATGAGTTCTTCATTCCAATCAGAGATGTCAGTGCAGAAATTCACCAATCCAGCATCGTGAAGAACACTGAGGACTGGCTCGAAGCCTGGCAGAGATTCCATGTCCACGTGAGGAATGTGTTCATGATCGTAGACTTTGTCTTTGTTAAATAGCACTGAGGAATAGAAATTGGCTTGACTAGCAGTCCAGAAACGCCTCTTCCTTTTGCGAGCAGAATCATAGGGACTGTAGTCAGTGAAGAACACATGCTCGTTGAAGAAATCTTCAGCCTTGAACTTTTGCTTCTTTGAGAATGGATCCTTTGGCTTGGGCAGAGGAGTGTCAGTGAGTTGCATCACAACCTTCAGATTCGCAATCTCCGGTTTCTTCAGGCTGAGGAATTTCTGGTTCCTCTTCAGTGGAAATCTACGTGTTCAAAGGATCAGCAGCAGCAGTTTCTTCAGCACTAGTGGCTGGAATTTCTTCATGCACAGACGAGGTAGGATGAGTTTCTTCAGAGCCCATTTGAACAGTTGGTGCAGGGGACTGAGGTATTTGTTGTATTGGGGTGAAGAGTGGAGAATTGGGATGCTGACTTTCCCAAAAGTCATCATTCATCACAGGCGTAGTGCATCCAATATCCACGTCTTCATCTTCAATTTCTTCAACGCAGCCTCTTCAGCTGTGAACTGAGGCATTTGCGAGGAAGCAACAGGCATTGAAGGGATCGCATCCACTTCAATTTCTTCATCAATCTGCTCTGACGAAGCAGCAGAATGATTTTCTTCATCAGATCTGCTAGGGATCACATATTCTTCACCAAAAGGAACAAGGTCCTTTGATGGCAAGGTGGAAATTGGAACAGCATCAATTGGATTTTCAAGTGAGCTGGTCATAGGCCTCATTTTCTTCGGAGCTGAAGAATCTGAAGCAGATGATGCTTTCCTTTTCTTCACTGCAGCTCTCTCTGCAGCCTTGGTCTTCCT
Organism: Triticum timopheevii; assembly: GCA_963921465.1. Taxonomy (NCBI): domain Eukaryota; kingdom Viridiplantae; phylum Streptophyta; class Magnoliopsida; order Poales; family Poaceae; genus Triticum; species Triticum timopheevii. The sequence continues at coordinate 428,318,821 of OY997262.1, forward strand.
CACATCTGATGCAGATGGAAGGGTGGGAGTTGGTGTAGGCGCAGGAGGAGCTGAGGAATATGTTTGAATTTCCTCAGGCGCAACTGATGCAGTTGCCCTGACTTCTTCATTTTCTTCAGGCGCACCACTAGTGGATGCCCTGGCAATGTCTTCAGTGGCTGGAATGGAGTCATCAGCCCTAGAACTAGCATTTTCATCAGCAGCCTGAAAGTCATTAGCGGTGCTGGCATGTTCTTCAGTTTGCTGAGTAGAGGCTTCAGCTTGAGGAATTTCTTGTTGCGATGGGGCCGCAACATTGGTGAACATCTCAGTCAGTTTAACGAACCTGACTTTGGCTCCTTGCCAATCAGCATAATAAGCATTGAAATCATCGTTGAGGGCTTTGATTTCAGACTGGATCTTGAGGAGTTCATCAGTTGTCATTTTGACAATGTTTTTCCTCAGGAACTTCTCTTTCCTGAACTGAGCCTTCTTGACTTGTCTAGCCTTCTCAAATTTCCATTTCTCTTCAATGATGAAATGGGTCAGCATGTGACTTTGGCCAGGAGTCAAATGAAAATCAGGCATAGGAGTGTTTGGATCCTTGTGCCAAAGATCAATGTAGTCGAAGATCGCCTTTGGATCCAAAAGCAGTGGCACATTTGTGCCTTTGGCTCTAGCGGCCCTTTCTTGCCTGTCTCTGATGATTTCTGCAAGTTCATCATCATCAGCTTCATCGTCAGATGGCACTTGGAAGGCAACCTGTTTCTTCTTCAGATTTGGCCGAGGACCTTGACCAGCTGTTGCCTTTGTCTTCAGCAGAGTGGGGCCTGATGAAGAGTTTGGTGCAGCTGAGGAACTCGCTGAGACGCCAGAGGCAATAGAGATGCCTGCAGTCCTTTGGCACGTGGCCAGATGTACAGGTGTTGAGGACTTTGCCGGAGCAACTGAGGACTTTGGGGGAGGAGCTGAGGACTTTGGAGGAGCAGGAGCAGCATGAGGAACTGGCCGTGAGGGCTTTGAAGAATCTGGCCGTGAGGGCTTTGAAGATTCTGGCCGTGAGGGCATTGCTGAGGAACTTGGACGTGAGGGCACAGTTGGTGAAGCACTTGGCTTGTGAGCGGGCTTCTTTGCCATTGATTTTCAAGGCCTGACAGAGGCCTCAGTGGCAGCAATAGTAGCAGAGTCTTCATTGAATTTCCTCACTGCTTCTTTGGCTTGTCTTGCCAACTTGGCTTGGCGTTTGGCCCATTCTTCAGGGAAATCCTCACCATTCTTGTGAAGGAAATATGCCCTAGAGGCAATAATAAAGTTATTATTTATTTCCTTATATCATGATAAATGTTTATTATTCATGCTAGAATTGTATTAACCGGAAACATAATACATGTGTGAATATATAGACAAACAGAGTGTCACTAGTATGCCTCTACTTGACTAGCTTGTTAATCAAAGATGGTTATGTTTCCTAACCATGGACAAAGAGTTGTTATTTGATTAACGGGATCACATCATTAGTTGAATGATCTGATTGACATGACCCATTCCGTTAGCTTAGCACCCGATTGTTTAGTATGTTGCTATTGCTTTCTTCATGACTTATACATGTTCCTATGACTATGAGATTATGCAACTCCCGTTTACCGGAGGAACACTTTGTGTGCTACCAAACGTCACAACGTAACTGGGTGATTATAAAGGTGCTCTACAGGTGTCTCCAAAGGTACTTGTTGGGTTGGCGTATTTCGAGATTAGGATTTGTCACTCCGAATGTCGGAGAGGTATCTCTGGGCCCTCTCGGTAATACACATCACTTAAGCCTTGCAAGCATTGCAACTAATGAGTTAGTTGCGAGATGATGTATTACCGAACGAGTAAAGAGACTTGCCGGTAACGAGATTGAACTAGGTATTGGATACCGACGATCGAATCTCGGGCAAGTAACATACCGATGACAAAGGGAACAACGTATGTTGATATGCGGTCTAACCGATAAAGATCTTCGTAGAATATGTAGGAACCAATATGGGCATCCAGGTCCCGCTATTGGTTATTGACCGGAGACGTGTCTCGGTCATGTCTACATTGTTCTCGAACCGTAGGGTCCGCACGCTTAAAGTTACAATGACATTTTCTTTATGAGTTTATGTCTTTTGATGTACCGAAGGTTGTTCGCAGTTCCGGATGTGATCACGGAAATGACGAGGAGTCTCGAAATGGTCGAGACATAAAGATCGATATAATGGAAGCCTATATTTGGACATCGGAATCGTTCCGGGTGAAATCGGCATTTTACCGGAGTACCGGGGTGTTACCAGAACCCCCCGGGGGGTTATTGGGCCTACATGGGCCTTGAGGGAGAAGAGAGAAGGAGGCAGGAGGTGGCCGCGCGCCCCTCCCCTTCCTAGTCCGAATAGGACAAGGGAAGGGGGGCGGCGCCCCCCCTTTCCTTCCCCTCTTCCTCCTCTTTCCCCCCTTCTCCTTCTCCAACTAGGAAAGAAAGGGAGTCCTACTCCCGGTGGGAGTAGGACTCCCCCCTGGCGCGCCCCTCCTTGGTCGACCGCCCCCTCCCCTTGGCTCCTTTATATACGGGGGCAGGGGGGCACCCCATGACACACAAGTTGATCTTCGTGATCATTCCTTAGCCATGTGCGGTGCCCCCCTCCACGATATTACACCTCGGTCATATTGTATCAGTGCTTACGCGAAGCCCTGGGACGGTTGAACATCAAGATCGTCACCACGCCGTCGTGCTGACGGAACTCCTCCCCGAAGCTTTGCTGGATCGGAGCCCGGGGTGCATCATCGAGCTGTACGTGTGTCAAGAACTCGGAGGTGCCGGAGTAACGGTGCTTGGATCGGTTGGACCGGGAAGACGTACGACTACTTCCTCTACGTTGCGTCAACGCTTCCGCTTCGGTCTACGAGGGTACGTAGACAACACTCTCCCCTCTCGTTGCTATGCATCACCATGATCTTGCGTGTGCGTAGGAAATTTTTTGAAATTACTACGTTCCCCAACAGTGGCATTCGAGCCTAGGTTTTATGGTTTGATGTTATATGCACGAGTAGAACACAAGTGAGTTGTGGGCGATATAAGTCATACTGCTTACCAGCATGTCATACTTTGGTTCGGTGGTATTGTTGGATGAAGCGGCCCGGACCGACATTACGCGTACGCTTACGCGAGACTGGTTCTACCGCCGTGCTTTGCACACAGGTGGCTGGCGGGTGTCAGTTTCTCCAACTTTAGTTGAACCGAGTGTGGCTATGCCCGGTCCTTGCGAAGGTTAAAATAGCACCAACTTGACAAACTATCGTTGTGGTTTTGATGCGTAGGTGAGATAGGTTCCTGCTTAAGCCCGTAGCAGCCACGTAAAACTTGCAACAACAAAGTAGAGGACGTCTAACTTGTTTTTGCAGGGCATGTTGTGATGTTATATGGTCAAGACATGATGCTAAATTTTATTGTATGAGATGATCATGTTTTGTAACTGAGTTATTGGCAACTGGTAGGAGCCATATGGTTGTCGCTTTATTGTATGCAATGCAATCGCCCTGTAATGCTTTACTTTATCACTAAGCGGTAGCGATAGTCGTAGAAGCATAAGATTGGCGAGATGACAACGATGCTACGATGGAGATCAAGGTGTCGCGCCGGTGACGATGGTGATCATGACGGTGCTTCGGAGATGGAGATCACAAGCACAAGATGATGATGGCCATATCATATCACTTATATTGATTGCATGTGATGTTTATCTTTTATGCATCTTATCTTGCTTTGATTGACGGTAGCATTTTAAGATGATCTCTCACTAAATTATCAAGAAGTGTTCTCCCTGAGTATGCACCGTTGCCAAAGTTCGTCGTGCCCAGACACCACGTGATGATCGGGTGTGATAAGCTCTACGTCCATCTACAACGGGTGCAAGCCAGTTTTGCACACGCAGAATACTCGGGTTAAACTTGACGAGCCTAGCATATGCAGATATGGCCTCGGAACACGGAGACCGAAAGGTCGAGCGTGAATCATATAGTAGATATGATCAACATGAGATGTTCACCATTGAAAACTAATCCATTTCACGTGATGATCGGTTATGGTTTAGTTGAATTAGAGGGATGTCTATCTAAGTGGGAGTTCTTAAGTAATATGATTAATTGAACTTAAATTTATCATGAACTTAGTACCTGATAGTATCTTGCTCGTCTATGTTGATTGTAGATAGATGGCCCGTGTTGTTGTTCCGTTGAATTTTAATGTGTTCCTTGAGAAAGCAAAGTTGAAATATGATGGTAGCAACTACGCGGACTGGGTCCGTAACTTGAGGATTATCCTCATTGCTGCACAGAAAAGTTACATCCTGGAAGCACCGCTAGGTGCCAGGCCTGCTGCTGATGCAACTGACGACGTTAAGAACGTCTGGCAGAGCAAAGTTGATGACTACTCGATAGTTCAATGTGCCATGCTTTATGGCTTAGAACCGGGACTTCAACGACGTTTTGAACGTCATGGAGCATATGAGATGTTCCAGGAGTTGAAGTTAATATTCCAGAAGAATGCCCGGATTGAGAGATATGAAGTCTCCAATAAGTTCTATAGCTGCAAGATGGAGGAGAATAGTTCTGTCAGTGAGCATATACTCAAGATGTCTGGGTATTGTAATCACTTGATTCAACTGGGAGTTACTCTTCCGGATGATAGCATCATTGACAGAATTCTCCAATCACTTCTACCAAGCTACAAGAGCTTCGTGATGAACTATAATATGCAAGGGATGGATAAGACAATTCCCGAGCTCTTCGCAATGCTAAAGGCTGCGGAGGTAGAAATCAAGAAAGAGCATCAAGTGTTGATGGTCAACAAGACCACTAGTTTCAAGAAAAAGGGCAAAGGGAAGAAGAAGGGGAAATTCAAGAAGAACAGCAAGCAAGTTGCTGCTCAAGAGAAGAAACCCAAGTCTGGATCTAAGCCTGAAACTGAGTGCTTCTACTGCAAGCAGACTGGTCACTGGAAGCGGAACTGCCCCAAGTATTTGGCGAATAAGAAGGATGGCAAGGTGAACAAAGGTATATGTGATATACATGTTATTGATGTGTACCTTACTATAGCTCGCAGTAGCACTTGGGTATTTGATACTGGTTCTGTTGCTAATATTTGCAACTCGAAACAGGGACTACGAATTAAGCAAACTCTAGCAAAGGACGAGGTGACGATGCGCGTGGGAAATGGTTCCAAAGTCGATGTGATCGTGGTCGGCACGCTACCTCTACATCTACCTTCGGGATTAGTATTAGACCTAAATAATTGTTATTTGGTGCCAGCGTTGAGCATGAACATTATATCTAGATCTTGTTTGATGCGAGACGGTCATTCATTTAAATTAGAGAATAATGGTTGTTCTATTTATATGAGTAATATCTTTTATGGTCATGCACCCTTGAAGAGTGGTCTATTTTTGATGAATCTCGATAGTAGTGATACACATATTCATAATGTTGAAGCCAAAAGATGCAGAGTTGATAATGATAGTGCAACTTATTTGTGGCACTGCCCGTTTAGGTCATATCGGTATAAAGCGCATGAAGAAACTCCATACTGATGGACTTTTGGAACCACTTGATTATGAATCACTTGGTACTTGCGAACCATGCCTCATGGGCAAGATGACTAAAACGCTGTTCTCCGGTACTATGGAGAGAGCAACAGATTTGTTGGAAATCATACATACAGATGTATGTGGTCCGATGAATGTTGAGGCTCGTGGCGGATATCGTTATTTTCTCACCTTCACAGATGATTTAAGCAGATATGGGTATATCTACTTAATGAAGCATAAGTCTGAAACATTTGAAAAGTTCAAAGAATTTTAGAGTGAAGTTGAAAATCATCATAATAAGAAAATAAAGTTTCTACGATCTGATCATGGAGGAGAATATTTGAGTTACGAGTTTGGTCTACACTTGAAACAATGCGGAATAGTTTCGCAACTCACGCCACCCGGAACACCACAGTGTAATGGTGTGTCCGAACGTCGTAATCGTACTTTACTTGATATGGTGCGATCTATGATGTCTCTTACAGATCTACCGCTATCATTTTGGGGTTATGCTTTAGAGACGGCCACATTCACATTAAATAGGGCACCATCAAAATCCGTTGAGACGACACCTTATGAACTATGGTTTGGCAAGAAACCAAAGTTGTCGTTTCTTAAAGTTTGGGGCTGCGATGCTTATGTGAAAAAACTTCAACCTGATAAGCTCGAACCCAAATCGGAGAAATGTGTCTTAATAGGATACCCAAAAGAGACAGTTGGGTACACCTTCTATCACAGATCCGAAGGCAAGACATTCATTGCTAAGAATGGATCCTTTCTAGAGAAGGAGTTTCTCTCGAAAGAAGTGAGTGGGAGGAAAGTAGAACTTGATGAGGTAACTGTACCTGCTCCCTTGTTGGAAAATAGTACATCACAGGAACCGGTTTCTGTGACGTCAAAACCAACTAGTGAGGAAGTTGATGATGATGATCATAGAACTTCAGATCAAGTTACTACAGAACCTCATAGGTCAAACGGAGTAAGATCAGCACCTGAGTGGTGCGGTAATCCTATTCTGGAAGTCATGCTACTAGATCATGATGAACCTACGAACTATGAAGAAGCGATGGTGAGCCCAGATTCCGCAAAATGGCTTGAAGCCATGAAATCTGAGATGGGATCCATGTATGAGAACAAAGTATGGACTTTGGTTGACTTGCCCGATGGTCGGCAAGCAATTGAGAATAAATGGGTCTTCAAGAAGAAGACTGACGTTGACGGTAATGTTACTGTCTACAAAGCTCGACTTGTTGCAAAAGGTTTTCGACAAGTTCAAGGGATTGACTACGATGAGACCTTCTCACCCGTAGCGATGCTTAAGTCTGTTCGAATCATGTTAGCAATTGCCGCATTTTATGATTATGAAATTTGGCAAATGGATGTAAAAACTGCATTCCTGAATGGGTTTCTGGAGGAAGAGTTGTATATGATGCAACCAGAAGGTTTTATCGATCCAAAGGGAGCTAACAAAGTGTGCAAGCTCCAGCGATCCATTTATGGACTGGTGCAAGCCTCTCGGAGTTGGAATAAACGCTTTGATAGTGTGATCAAAGCATTTGGGTTTATACAGACTTTTGGAGAAGCCTGTATTTACAAGAAAGTGAGTGGGAGCTCTGTAGCATTTCTAATATTATATGTGGATGACATATTATTGATTGGAAATGATATAGAATTTCTGGATAGGATAAAGGGATACTTGAATAAAAGTTTTTCAATGAAAGACCTTGGTGAAGCTGCTTACATATTGGGCATGAAGATCTATAGAGATAGATCAAGACGCTTAATTGGACTTTCACAAAGCACATACCTTGACAAAATTTTGAAGAAGTTCAAAATGGATCAAGCAAAGAAAGGGTTCTTGCCTGTATTACAAGGTGTGAAGTTGAGTAAGACTCAATGCCCGACCACTGCAGAAGATAGAGAGAAAATGAAAGATGTTCCCTATGCTTCAGCCATAGGCTCTATCATGTATGCAGTGTTGTGTACCAGACCTGATGTGTGCCTTGCTATAAGTTTAGCAGGGAGGTACCAAAGTAATCCAGGAGTGGATCACTGGACAGCAGTCAAGAACATCCTGAAGTACCTGAAAAGGACTAAGGATATGTTTCTCGTATATGGAGGTGACAAAGAGCTCATCGTAAATGGTTACATTGATGCAAGCTTTGACACTGATCCGGACGATTCTAAATTGCAAACCGGATACGTGTTTACATTAAACGGTGGAGCTGTCAGTTGGTGCAGTTCTAAACAAAGCATCGTGGCGGGATCTACGTGTGAAGCGGAATACATAACTGCTTCGGAAGCAGCCAATGAAGGAGTCTGAATGAAGGAGTTCATATCCGATCTAGGTGTCATACCTAGTGCATCGGGTCCAATGAAAATCTTTTGTGACAATACTGGAGCGATTGCCTTAGCGAAGGAATCCAGATTTCACAAGAGAACCAAGCACATCAAGAGACGCTTCAATTCCATCCGAGATCTAGTCCAGGTGGGAGACATAGAGATTTTCAAGATACATACATATCTGAATGTTGCAGACCCGTTGACTAAGCCTCTTCCACGAGCAAAACATGATCAGCACCAAGACTCCATGGGTGTTAGAATCATTACTGTGTAATCTAGATTATTGACTCTAGTGCAAGTGGGAGACTGAAGGAAATATGCCCTAGAGGCAATAATAAAGTTATTATTTATTTCCTTATATCATGATAAATGTTATTCATGCTAGAATTGTATTAACCGGAAACATAATACATGTGTGAATATATAGACAAACAGAGTGTCACTAGTATGCCTCTACTTGACTAGCTTGTTAATCAAAGATGGTTATGTTTCCTAACCATGGACAAAGAGTTGTTATTTGATTAACGGGATCACATCATTAGTTGAATGATCTGATTGACATGACCCATTCCGTTAGCTTAGCACCCGATCGTTTAGTATGTTGCTATTGCTTTCTTCATGACTTATACATGTTCCTATGACTATGAGATTATGCAACTCCCGTTTACTGGAGAAACACTTTGTGTGCTACCAAACGTCACAACGTAACTGGGTGATTATAAAAGTGCTCTACAGGTGTCTCCAAAGGTACTTGTTGGGTTGGCGTATTTCGAGATTAGGATTTGTCACTCCGAATGTCGGAGAGGTATCTCTGGGACCTCTCGGTAATACACATCACTTAAGCCTTTCAAGCATTGCAACTAATGAGTTAGTTGCGAGATGATGTCTTACGGAACGAGTAAAGAGACTTGCCGGTAACGAGATTGAACTAGGTATTGGATACCGACGGTTGAATCTCGGGCAAGTAACATACCGATGACAAAGGGAACAACGTATGTTGTTATGCGGTCTGACCTATAAAGATCTTCGTAGAATATGTAGGAACCAATATGGGCATCCAGGTCCCGCTATTGGTTATTGACCGGAGACGTGTCTCGGTCATGTCTACATTGTTCTCGAACCGTAGGGTCCGCACGCTTAAAGTTACGATGACATTTTCTTTATGAGTTTATGTATTTTGATGTACCGAAGGTTGTTCGGAGTTCCGGATGTGATCACGGACATGACGAGGATTCTCAAAATGGTCGAGACATAAAAATCGATATATTGGAAGCCTATATTTGGACATCGAAATCGTTCCGGGTGAAATCGACATTTTACCGGAGTACCGGGGGGTTACCGGAACCCCCCGGGGGGTTATTGGGCCTACATGGGCCTTGAGGGAGAAGAGAGAAGGAGGCAGGAGGTGGCCGCGCGCCCCTCCCCTTCCTAGTCCTAATAGGACAAGGGAAGGGGGGCGGCGCCCCCCCCCCCTTTCCTTCCCCTCTTCCTCCTCTTTCCCCCCTTCTCCTTCTCCAACTAGGAAAGAAAGGGAGTCCTACTCCCGGTGGGAGTAGGACTCCCCCCTGGCGCGCCCCTCCTTGGCCGGCCGCCCCCTCCCCTTGGCTCCTTTATATACGGGGGTAGGGGGCACCCCATGACACACAAGTTGATCTTCGTGATCGTTCCTTAGCCGTGTGCGGTGCCCCCCTCCACGATATTACACCTCGGTCATATTGTAGCAGTGCTTAGGCGAAGCCCTGCGACGGTTGAACATCAAGATCGTCACCATGCCGATGTGCTGACGGAACTCCTCCCCGAAGCTTTGATGGATCGGAGCCCGGGGTGCGTCATCGAGTTGTACGTGTGTCAAGAACTCGGAGGTGCCGGAGTAACGGTGCTTGGATCGGTTGGACCGGGAAGACGTATGACTACTTCCTCTATGTTGCGTCAACGCTTCCTCTTCGGTCTACGAGGGTACGTAGACAACACTCTCCCCTCTCGTTGCTATGCATCACCATGATCTTGCGTGTGCGTAGGAAATTTTTTGAAATTACTACGTTCCCCAACAGCTTGATGCTGGTGGGGTCAGCTTCTTGGCCAGGTGCCAATGGAGCTCTTGGGCATGGAGGATTTAGTGCGAATTTCTTCATATACTTTGGGGTTACATATCTGTACTCCCTCCATTCTATTGCCCATCTCCTTTCAATCCTCTGTATGCGCACCTTGCGCTGATTTTTGTTCTCCTTTCCGAACTTAGCCTCATCAGGTGTGCAATAGTCAGCATAGATGTCCTCAGGTATTTCAAACGCAGTCATGACCTCAGGCCTCTTTCCTCCTTTCTGTGGTTTCTTACCGTCTGCCATATTCTTCAGTTGAGGGATTTGAACAATCGAATTCTCTGAAGAAGTATGCAACTTTTCTTCGAGGAACGCTGCAAATGAGTTAAGTTGATGAGAACCTAGTGATTCAGCAACGGACATGAGTACCTGTGAACAGAGTATAGTTGCGAGGAATTTGAAGAGGTCATATGCGTTCTCAGAAGGTTTTCAAAAAGAACAAGTTTGAGGAATTTGACCAGATGAGTCTTGAAGAATTTAACAAAGTGTTCTTTGTCTTAGGTTCCAGAGTTGTATAGATTGAGGATCCACACAATTGAGGAATCTTGAAGATAAATGATGCTTAGAGAAACGAATCAAGAGCAGATGACTAATGAGTGTTTTGTGTGTGAGGATTTGAAGAATAAAACACCTTTGAAGATATTGTTGAGAAAATTTGAATCAAAGAGGGCAGTAAAAGTAACTTTTAATTACCCTGATGAAGAACACGACGAACTGAGAAGTGTAGATTTGAAGCTCGTCAGTTCAGATCTTCCACGCCCTAACTTGGCGGAGGAAGACAGCTACGGCGGCGGCGGAGTGAAGATTTCCTCGGCCGGCGCGAGTACGACGGCGATGAGGTCGAGGAAGTGAAGCTCTTCCTCACCGGCGATAATGGAGTAGCAGCGGCGCTAGGGTTTGAGAAGCTCGAGTGAGAGAGAGAGAGAGCGGTCGAGCGGAGTAAAGGAAGTGAGGAAGGGGTGAGGGGGGTATTTATAGTCGCAGTGAAAAACTGTTTGCCCGAAGATTAGGACGAACGTGCCCCTGACCCTTCTCATTCGCTTGACATGTGTCACCCATGAATAGAATAATGGAGATCGTGGGTGAATAGATAATTCTATCATGGGATACGGGACGGTTTGAGCGGCAAAACCGAAAATTTGGATAAGATAAGATTTTAAGTTTCATTCGCAATTTCTTCAGCTGACAAGGACACAGTGAAGATTTTGAACGAGTTTCAAATAGAATGCACATGAAGAACTTGTGAATAGATTGGGTTGAGTATAGCATAGAGGGGAAAGGGTCCGATCACATTCACTTAGCGGAAAATGCAACTTGAAGAAATAGCCATAAGTGAATGTTGTATAGGACATAAACTCATATATATATATATATAGCCAATGAAGAAAAACGACGGAAACAGTGAAGATTTTGCAAAGTTGAAGAATTTGAAAAAAAACCTGAAGAATTTCAAAACTGAGGAATTTAAAAAATAAAGATTTTCAACTTTGGTGGTGGCGTGACCCACCGTATAAGAATGATGATTTCAGACACCCCGTACAATTGTCGTAGGGTTTTGAGAATCAAATTCTTCATTAATTTCTTCACACTTAGAGTGTTATTCTTCATTGATTGAAGAAAAATGTTTCTTCATGTGTTGCACATCTAAGTCATCAATTTTGCATAAGTGTTAGGATGAGTGTCCTTTTTCAAAGAACATTCGAAGACTCTAAGATATTTAGCTCACACCGCAACTTGCTAAATCTCTTCTCATCCAAGGGCTTTGTGAAGATATCGGCTAGCTGTTCTTCAGTCTTCACATGATCAATAAAGATGTCGCCCTTCAACACATGATCGCGAAGAAAATGATGACGAATCTGAATGTGCTTTGTCTTCGAGTGCTGAACTGGGATGTGAGCAATCTTGATGGCACTCTCATTGTCACAGTGGAGAGGCACATTCTTCACGTTGATGCCGTAGTCCTTGAGAGTTTGCTTCATCCACAGCAATTGAGCACAACAAGAACCAGCAGCAATGTACTCATAGACAGTGATACGCAGTTCTGTTTCTTCGAGGACCAATAGACCAAAGATCGTCCGAGGAAATGACAAGTACCAGATGTTGACTTGCGGTCCACACGATCACCAGCATAGTCAGAGTAAGAATATCCAATGAGATCAAAAGTAGAGCCCTTGGGGTACCATAGTCCTAGTGTTGGAGTGTGAGCTAGATATCGAAGAATATGCTTCACAGCCTTATGGTGTGATTCCTTCAGTGTAGCTTGAAATCGGGCACACATGCAAACACTAAGCATTATATCTGGCCTAGATGCACATAAGTACAATAAAGAACCAATCATGGAGCGGTATACCTTGTGATCGAAGTCAATACCATTTTCATCAGTGCATAGATGGCCATTTGTGGGCATAGGAATTTTGACTCCTTTGCAATCTTGCATGCCGAATTTCCTCAGAACATCCTTGAGGTATTTCTCCTGAGATATGAATATGCCATTGTGCTGTTGACGAATTTGAAGACCTAAGAAGAATTTCAACTCTCCCATCATAGACATTTGATATTCTTCACTCATCATATAGGCAAATTCATCACTATAACGTTGGTCAGTACAGCCAAAGATAATATCATCAACGTATATTTGGCACACAAACAGTTCACCATCATAAGATTTAGTAAAGAGAGTAGGGTCGAGTGAACCGGGTGTGAAGCCATTCTTCACGAAGAATTTCTTCAAAGTATCATACCACGCCCGAGGGGCCTGCTTGAGGCCATAGAGGGCCTTGTTGAGTCTGAAGACTTTGTCAGGATTCTTTGGATCTTCAAAACCTGGGGGTTGAGCAACATATACTTCTTCCTCAAGCTTACCATTGAGGAAGGCACTTTTCACATCCATTTGATATAAAGTGATATTATGATGGTTAGCATAAGCAAGTAATATGTGAATAGCCTCAAGTCTAGCAACAGGTGCAAAAGTTTCATCGAAATCAATTCCTTCAACCTGTGTGTAGCCTTGAGCTACAAGTCGTGCCTTATTCCTCACCACAAGGCCATTTTCATCTTGCTTGTTGCGGTAGATCCACTTTGTGCCAATGATATTATGCTTGCGAGGATCTGGACGTTTGACCAGTTCCAAGACATTGTTGAGCTCGAACTGATGTAATTCTTCTTGCATGGCCTGAATCCACTCAGGCTCTAGAAATGCTTCATCTACCTTAGTGGGCTCTGTGATGGAGACAAAAGCATAATGCCCACAAAAGTTAGATAAATGTGAAGCTTTTGAGCAGGGTGAGAGGACCTGGTGCTTCAATGTCATCGATGATCTTTTGAACTTGCACTGCTTTTGCAACGCGAGGATGAGCTGGTTGTCGTCGAGGAACTTGATCAGCATTTTCTTCAGCACCATTTTCTTCAGCATTTTCCTCAGGTGCATTAGCTCGACAATCTTCGCGTTCTGGAATGAATTCTTCAGTAGATTCTTCGGTAGGAATGACATCCTCGGTAGCCTTGAACTTGATAGAATCCTCAGGTGTTGGTTCATCTATCACAGAAGGTAGGTGCTCTCTTTGCGAGCCATTAGTTTCATCGAACCGCACATCTACAGTTTCAACAACCTTGTGAAAAGCGTTGTTGAAGACTCTGTAGGTGTGCGAGTCCTTTCCGTAACCAAGCATAAAACCTTCATGTGCTTTTGGTGCAAATTTAGCATTGTGATGAGGATCCCTAATCCAACATTTAGCACCGAAGACTTTGAAATAACTCACATTGGGTTTCTTGTCAGTGAGGAATTCATAGGCAGTCTTCTTGAAGAATTTGTGAAGATATACTCTATTGATGATGTGGCACGCGGTATCAATTGCATCATTCCAAAAACGACGAGGCGTTTTGTATTCATCAAGCATAGTGCGAGCCATCTCAACAAGAGTTCTATTCTTGTGCTCCACGACGCAATTTTGCTGAGGAGTATAAGGAGCAGATAACTCATGAGTAATACCAAGTTCATCAAGATAGTCATTAAGACCGGAATTCTTGAACTCAGTTCCATTGTCACTCCTGATGTGCTTGATCTTCACACCAAAGTTGGTTGAAGCTCTCGAGGAAAATCGTTTGAAGACTTCCTGCACTTCATGTTTGTAAGTGACAATGTGTACCCATGTGTAACGAGAGTAATCATCAACAATAACAAAGCCATATAGAGATGCATCATTAGTGACTACTGAGTAATGATTAGGACCAAAGAGGTCCATGTGAAGCAATTCAAATGGACGAGTAGTGGTCATGATAGTCTTCGCTGGATGCTTGGCCTTGGTCATTTTTCCAGCTTCACAGGCACCACACAAGTGATCCTTGAGGAATTTGACATTCTCAAAGCCAATGACATGCTTCTTCTTCGCAAGAGTGTGCAAATTCCTCATGCCTGCGTGACCAAGTCGTCGATGCCATTGCCAGCCTTCTGAAGCTTTTGCCAGTAAGCACACGGTTGGTTGTGGTCCTGTAGAGAAATCAACAATATACAGATCTCCTCTCCTAAAGCCTTCGAAGACTTTGGAATGGTCAGCATCCATGATCACAACACAACGATATCTTCCAAAGACAACAACCATATCGAGATCACAAAGCATTGAGACAGACATGAGGTTCTATCCTAAGGACTCGACAAGCATGACTTTGTCCATGTGTCAATCCTTTGAGATCGCAACCTGATGTAGGGTGGAACCCTAATTCGTCGATTTTTCACGTTTGGAGGGGATCCTATGGAGGGAACACGAAGAACGTGCGGAAGAACACGAGGAAATCACGGGGAAGAACGAGAGAGACACTCAACCGACAAGAGATCAATCACACAAGGTCTAGATCATCGAAGCACGAGTGATACATGGTCCAAAATCAACAAAGGAAAGATACAAAGGTAACCGTTCTTCTCCGAGAGGAGGTCTTGAATCCACGAGGGGATCTTCCCGTAAAGGGGTCTTGTATCCGAGAGGATCTTCTCCGAAGAGGCCGCGGTCTCTCACGAGGAGGAGATCCGATAGATGAGCGTAGCTCTATCTCTAACTTGAGCTAAATCAATGCTAAGTCCCAAAGTGAGGAGAGGGGGTCCTATTTATAGACTTGGGGGCGAAGGGGTACATGGGCTCAGCCCAACACGCGCACACAGGCGCAGGCCGGATGATCCGGGCAACTCCTGTCTTGCTCCATTCTTCTTCTTCCTTCTCCTCTTCCATGCTTGGCCTTGGTCCTTGGATTCTCCATGGTCATCTTGGTTGTACCTGAGTGTATGCAAGGTCCACGCATGAGGTAGTAGCCGTGTCTCATATGCGTAAAGTGACGGTTCGAAGAGGAGTGAATTCACCTTGTGTCCAATGGTGCATAGTCGAGGTCTCGTCTTATGTATCCTTGGGGCTTGGAGAGTAGTCGGAGTGTACATGGGGATGAACGCGGGATGCTCCGCATCATATCCCCCCCTTGGGAAAGATCCGACCTCGGATCGTGATCCTCATCACCATGGAAACGATTGTCGTAGACGGACTTGTAGTTGGACGAAGTTGAAGACATGGCGCAATCCAAGTAGTCCAAGGTGTCGCCGGAGGGATAGACATGCAAAAAGAGCAAACACAAGCAACACTTGGAAATACAATGGTTAGCGCACACAAAGTGTCCATCAATTAAGCGTGAGTCCGTGCTTAGGGATAGTGTGTGACAAAGCGCATGAAGCTTATCGAGATGATATAGGATGATATGCAAAGAATTCATGGGGTGATTAGCATTGTGCACAAAGCGAAAAATTCTACCATTGTGCAAAATGATGTCATAATGGGATGGTGCATCAAAAGCATGAACATGGCAATGGATGCTCAATATGTATATATTATCATGCAATTGATTATGGGCAATATGGTAATGATGTATGAATATGCCATCAAGGAAGATCACAACAAATTTGCTAAGGAAATGCACAAGCTCATATATCATGGATGACATGGAAATAGATGCAACAAGGCAAGCACAATGTGAGTTAATCCATGCATGGGGTGCAAACTTGTGGTAAGTATGATATGTCCATCGAGCATGACATATATGAGCACAATCAACAAATATGGATGTGGGAGTGCAAGGTGTCCAAAGAGTGTTGATGTACCAATGCTCGATGTCGTGGCATGAGTGGAATTTCGTAGGTGCATCCAATAAGTGCGAGCGCTCCTCAATGTGAAGGTCCATGTAGCCAATCTCCAATGTCGCTCCTCCGGTCGCGAGATGTATCATGTAGACAACAAGAAGGAAACAACAATGAAAGAGTGACCCATCCAATATGCATACTTGAGGGTGGCTCAAAGGGAAGGAGTTCACCTTATGAATGTTCCCGAAGATGTTGGGGTTGCACATCATGTATGCCTTCACATAACCAAGTTATCACATAACAGCATCGCCTTGTGAAACCTCCAAAATGAAAGAACATGACAAACACTCGGAAAAACAAATGAGGTTAGCGGAAATGCAAAACCTATCATTCGAGTGGTAAGGTACCCAACAAGTGTACACATCATGCTCATCATAAGAAAGTACAAGGGAGTGTTGCATAGTATGGAGGCATATGATGCGAGAACAACCAAATGCAATAGGCTCAATCAAACAAACATGCATCACAAGTAAAGTGTCCAAGTCTCCAAGATCAATAAGCATAGCAAGTTGGCACTCAATACAAGGTGATATGAGAGATGCAACTAATGGAGACAAGAGGCAATGATCATGACAAATCAAGTGAGAGGCATCAACATCTATGTCATCAACCCAAGAAAGCAAGTAATAGTGGAACATGGGTGATGCAACATAGCAAGCAATCATAGCGATCAAGTCAAGCAAGCTAGTAGTGCGAAGATGCAACGTACTAGAAGGAATCATGGCAAGCATGTCATGTGTGCAAATAGTGGGCATGAATAATTCACATGTCATAGCACAAGCATGAAAGCAAGATATGAGTAAATTGTCATCCATGTATTGGCGAGAGACCATATGTAAATAGCAATGGGGCATCATGACTCTCCCAACACAACAAGCATCAATAGTATGGGGCACATGATAAACATGGCAATAGCAACAAGGATCTCCACCAAGCATGCAAATACACATAGAAGTAGCATAATGATGAAACATGGGTAGATGCAAGCAAGGGTCACAATTGCATGGCAAAGTCATGTAAAGAGGCATAACATGCAAAGTGAACACGATAGTATGGGCATAAGGTGACAAGTGGTAAATAGCCCATAGCCGTGCGAGAGCCAAGTAGAAGAGATGCGCGTAGTCTTTGCGCGAAGGGAACGGTGGTAAGGATAGTCCACGGGATCCCAAGTCATCGTTGCTCTCAAAAGCTTGTTTCGTCAACTCTTGGGATTGAGAGGTTGACGAGTATACATGAGTACCTACACAAAACAAAGACAAAGGAAAAATTGTGTGTGCGTGGTAGATGTACACATCATCCATCATGATGCGCACGTGCATGTGTTTGTTAGCACAAAATATCCAACGCTCAAATAAATGAGATGCGTGATATAGAAACATGTCATCCATCATGAGAGGTTTGTTATTATGTATCGCATAATGGAGACTCAAAGGATGTAATGCATCATGAGCAATATCTAAATCATTGTTATTCATGGAATGCATATGGTGCATACTATCATGGGAATCATGCAAAGTGTGAAATGCATCAAGATCTCCTAATATGTATGAGGAAACTATGGGGGTCTCCTCATGAGCATGAGTAGCAACATCACGTGGAGAATATTGACAACATCCAAAACAATGCATATTTGGAACAATGTGATCATGGCATGACATATTGGATGAATTGCGCAAATCATGTAAAGGAAGCATGGCAATATCATCACATGACAAACAAAAGCCAATGACCATCATCTCGTCATCTATGCCATAAGTGCAAATAGGATTTATTTTAATGGGGCATGCATAGTTACTATATTGAGATTGAAATGATGCAATATGGGAGATCTCACTCATAGCATATGACAAGTTCAATGGATTGTCAAACATGACGTGACCACCAATAGAATTTTCACATGATATCCTATGAAGCATAGCATCACAACTAGGCAACTCAACATGCTCATCATCATATTCATCATAAATAGGTAAGTCAAGGCATGAAGAAGTCTAACTAGCATGAAGCATGGTAATAGGTGGGTCATCATCATGGGAGCAATCATCGTCAAGAGAGTCCACTAGTGGGACAAGAGAAGCACCATCACCTATGTTGCCTTTGGAGTGTCGCTCATGTGTTGTAGGTGAGGTGTTGAAGATCGTCTCGTTGTCATCTTCATCTTGATGGAACCATGTGGGGGGTGCATCATCATCCATCATGGCCATCGTCGTCTCCATAGGAGGTATGGACTCATCAATGGTAGGCATGTCGTTATGTAGGAGACCTAGCACCAAAGGAGAAAACACACAAGGAGTAGAGGGTAAGTCGTTAGAAATCATAGTGGCCTCACATGCCGTGTCAACTACCTCACTCTCTAAGTGTTGTGGCTCACTCACTCCCTCAAGGATGCTCTCACTCATATGGCTGGTGGAGTCACTCAAATGGCGCTCAACCTCACATAGGATGTGTGGCATGATCTCATGTGTGGGGCTAGTGGTGGTCACACTCATCCTCTCATAGGAAATGCTCTCAATGTCACGTATGGTGGAGTCACTCATGTCACTCATGGGGTGGTGGCTCTCCTCACATGGCACTTGGGGCATCTCGACATATGTGGGTGTCGGAGAGATGTTGGTGCAAATGTCTCCATGCTCAACTCCTATCGCCGTGGTCGAAGGGGATGGCCCTTGCTCGACCCTCTTGTCACCGTCTTGTTGTTGGAGGCCCATATGATGTGGCACCTCATAGCTCGTCTCCATGACCGAAGGGAGTTTCCCATGCTCGGCCATCTTCCTTGAGGGGCTTCCGAAGATGGAAGTGTCACCCTCGCTCGTAGGTGGTCGCCTTGGACTTGATGAAGTCGATGTAGGCGTACTCGTGGGAAGTAGGCGAAGATGCCGTACATCCAAAGGCGAAGATGCCTTGAGAACACTTGGCAAAGATGCCGAAGTGGTTGATGTAGCCATAGAGCCGTCTTGGTGGTGGTCATCTCGCGGTCTTCTTTTGTGCTCTTGAAGCTTGGACTTGGCGTGAAGTAGGTCTTGTTGGGACTTGTGCATTTGCGCTTGTGGAGCATCTTCATGATGATGATGTCGTTGTCGTGCTTGAGCTCGTATTAGATGTCGTTTGTCGTCGTCGTGCACATGTTTCTTGGAGGTGACTTGGCCTTCATGACGATGATGATCATGAGTGTGATGGTGGTCGCCATGTAGATGTGGACGAGGACGATTTGCACTTGCATCTTTTTCGCGCTCCGAAGACTTGTGGCTTGACCGTCATCGTCTTGAGGATGATGAAGTGGAAGAAGACTTGATCAAGGCCCGAATCTCTTCCATCCTCGCATCTTGCTCCTCTTTATGTGCGGCAAGCTTCTTGTCGATGTAGTCCCTTTTCCTTGCTTCGGAGTGGAAAATGTCGATGGAGAGGTTCTCAATGCGCTCTTGCAATCTTGATTGTGTGCTTTGCATTTGTCGTTGTAGTCCGAAGATGGACCTTTTGGTGATGTAGTTGTTCACGCCGTCGTTGTTGTCGTAGACCGGAGAGGAAATGCCTTGCCTATCCATCACAATACTCAAGCAAATATGAGTGGGAGAAAGAGAAGAACTAATACCAATGTACCTTTGACCAAAGTTGAAGATGAATCAAGTTCACTCAAATGCGGACAATGAAATAGCACTATTGGTACCAATCCTTGTCGATTCTCACACCTACACAAGTAAGGCTTATAGTGGAGCTCGGTGAGGATAGTGGCACAAAAATTTAATGCAAAATGTTAGCAAGAGTCAATAATGTTGAAAAAGATTCACAAATTCGCAAGTGAAACAAATGGACCAATAGCAATGAAAGGTACACGGAAACACACACACGGATAGATAAATGGGGTCGTGCAACCAAGGAATGAGCACAAAATGTGGAGTCCACGGAAAACGCTCGTGTTGCACAACTCAAGAGAGACTCTAGCACGATTGCTCAATAGGCGGATACGACACTTGTGCACAACCTATAGATGCGAAATGAATAAATTTCTACCCCAAGTATGCTATGTATGTATGGTTCCCGGTGTTTCTCTCAAGCATGATATCATATGATGTAGATTTTGGTATGGCTCTTATTTGCAATGGGGGTATGATGCTATGGCACTTGTTCACGAGCTCTTTGCTCTCTTTCTGCTTAAAAGCTTTTTCTCTTTTTTTTTGGGACAATTGCAAGTTTGCCCCTAGTTGGAACCCACCCACGGGGTTTGCCCTTAATTTTCCACCTTGCTCAGTTTGCCCTTAGATTTGTCCCAGGGCTCGCTCGAATGCCCTTCCGTGACGGCCCCGTGTGGTCAGCGCCGTTTGACCACGGTTTTGCGCTGTTTTGGTCAACCCGCGTATGTATCGCATCTCATTTCCCCTCTCTACGAAATCTGTCCCTAGAACCCTAGCACAGCGGCGACCCAGTCGAACCCTAACCCTAGCTTTTGGCGGCGCGCATCCGAGCCCGGCCCGTGGTTTGGTCGATGTCGTGAGAGATCCAGACCACATCTTCATCGGCTACGATGGTGAAGACCCGTAGCTCACACGATGGCGGAGGCGAAATGGAGGGCGCGGCGTCAAGACAGAGGACTCCGATGTCGACGGAGGATATGAGCCAACAGATCCCAGATGGGTAAGTTCATCTGCTTTTTTTCACTAGTTCTTGCTTTAGTTTTAGGTAGATCTGCCATGCGTGATGCTTTTCGGACGTTTTCTTGCATTCGTAGGATGGATCCAGAGCGCGCATTTTCTTTGTCCATTAGAATGGAAACAACTCTTTTAGCAAGGTCTGGTACTAAGGATCAAGGCACAGGCTTTACTTTTCCTCTTGTGATCGATGCTACAAGCACATTCAACTCTTTTAGGGATGAAGTATACAGAAAATATCCGTGGGGTTTGTACGATGCTGTTGAGTTTAGATTTTGGGACCAGGATAAATTTGCATGGATCCCTCTGCAGTGTGATGATGAGCTAGCCCAGATGTTTGCAACAAATGCACTGTTGAAAAGTGGCAAAATTGAAGCCACTGTCATACAGAGAGCTAGACCAGATGCAGCTCCTAGTACAGCAAAGCCCCCTGTCCCAGGAAACAAATCAAAAACTGCTGCTACTAGGTCTAGGAGCAGCAGGGCAACTCCAAGTAGTAGCTGTCATCCACCAGGAACTCCTAGTGCAAATGTACCATCTCAACCTGGTGCTAGTGACAGTAATGCTGCTAATACTGTCAGTCAGATACCCACAGATCCTATAATTGAGGAGGCAGAGCTTGATGATGTGCTAGGTTCAGATGAAGAAGATGAGAGAATTTTTCCTGATCTAGTACCCAGGAGGAATGTGGACCAGCAGGATGAGGACTACATTCCAGCAGAGTTTTCAGATACAGATGAAGAAGAGGAACAGAAGAACATTGACATGGGATGTTTTGAGAATGATGATGAAGACAGGCCTGAGATGTTGTATGACAGAGATAATCCAAGTCTAGCTGAAGGGGTTGTCTTTCCTTCAGCTGTGGATTGTAGAAATGCTGTAGCTACATTCTCCATAAAAAATGAAGTAGAGTACAAAATAGAGCATAGTGATCCAACCAGGTTCACTGTGTATTGTGCTTTTCCAAGATGTAGGTGGAGGCTGCATGCCTCTCTAAAGAGAAACAACACATTGTTTCAGGTACTAACAAATTGAATAATCAATGCTAACTATTTTCCAATTGATGTTGTAACATAGTAATTATGACTAATTTTCCTATTGAGTATCTAACTTAAATTTTTTATGTGCAGATCAAAGTAAATCCCTATGAGCACCATTGTCCCAGTGTCAACAGAACTGAAAGATTGAGAGCAGCCAAGAGGAGATGGATTGCTGATGCTGTGCAGAACTGGGTAAGAGAAAATTCTAACATTGGTCCCAAGGAGTTGCAAACCAACTTGCAGAAAAAATATGGTTTAGACTTGCCTTACATGAGAGTTTATTATGGTAAAAAAATGGCTATTGACAACATTTATGGAAAGTATGAGGATAGTTTTCAGCTTTTGTACACATTCAAAGCTAAAGTAGAGAGAGCTTCTCCTGGTAGTGTTGTAGAAATAGATAGGCACATTGTTGCCTTCCATTTGAAGGGAAAGAGGTATGAAAAGGAGTGTTTCAGAAGAGTTTTTGTTAGTTTCAAAGCTTGTTGGAGTGGATTTTTAGCTGGATGCAGGCCCTACCTTGCTGTGGATGCTACAGCTCTGAATGGTAGGTTCAGAGGGCAATTAGTAGCAGCATGTGCAGTTGATGCACATAACTGGATTTTTCCAGTGGCCTATGGTGTACTAGAGATAGTCTCAGGAGAGCTGGGCCTGGTTTTTCCAAAATCTGAAGCAGGTTATAGGACACCCTGAAGGACTTGTTATTCATACTGATGCCTGCAAAGGCCTAGAGAAGGCAGTGGACATAGTCTTTCCAGGAGTTGAGCACAGAGAGTGCATGAGACATCTTGCAGCAAATTTCTCCAAGAAATTCAAGGGGAAATTTTATGATGAGCATTTGTGGCCATGTTCACTCACTTATAGCATCAAGAAGCACAATTACCACTTGAGACAGCTCTGCACAAAACCCAAAGTGAAGGCTTACCTTGAAGAGCACCATAACAAATTCTGGGCTAGAGCAATGTTTAATGACATATGCAAGGTTGATTATGTCACCAGCAACCTTGCAGAATCATTTAATTCCAAAATTAAAAAACTTAAAGGCCTGCACATTGTAGACTTGCTTGATAAGATCAGACAGTACATTATGGAGAAGTTTGGTCTTAGGAGCAGCATAGAACTTCAAAAATTCATGGGGCACAAAATCATTCCTAGAGTTATGAAGATCTTGATGGCAAAGAGCAAAGGTTTGGATATGACTCTAGTAAGGAGAAGTCCAACTGAAGGAGAAGTCACTGTTGTAGACAAGGAGAAGAGAGAGTGAGATACCCTGTTGATCTTCAAAAGGGACAATGTAGTTGCAGGAAGTGGCAGATCACAGGTCAGCCCTGCATACATGCACTGTTTTTCATTACATCTTTGAGAGGAGATGCAAATGTCATAGATCAGTATGTGCATCACTATTTCTCAGTTGATATGTTCAAGAAAACATATGCTGAAAATATACCATCACTTGAGGGAAAACAACAGTGGGATATTGTTGATCCAGGTTTCAGACTTTGTCCTCCTATTCAGCACAAAGCTGCAGCAGGAAGGCCAAGGAAAACAAGAATCAGGGCAGCAAGTGAAGGGAAAGGCCTTGGAGTTAGGAAGAGGAAATGCAAAAGATGTGGAGGGTATGGACATTTCCTAAAGAACTGCAAAAATGCCATTGATCCTGCATTTGGAGAAGAGGATGCACATTGGGGAGCTGACAATGCAGAGGAGCCTACAGAGCCAGATAATGCTGACCAAGGAGAAGATGATGCAGTTAGTGCAGATGAAATTGAAGAACCAGATCATCCAGCAACTGTGCAGCCTTTTCCAAATCATCCAGCAACTGTGCAGCCTTCTCCAGAGTCACCAGCAACTGTGCAGCCTTCTCCAGATCATCCAGCAACTGTGCAGCCTTCTCCAGAGCCACCAGCAACTGTGCAGCCTTCTCCAGAGTCACAAGAGCCTGCTACACAAGCTTCTACTGTTGCTAGTGCAGTTCTATGGTTTGTACTATTTGCAATGTTTCTCCTTTTACTTACTTCACTGCAACTAACTAACTTTATTCCTTTTTCCAGCACTCCTAAGAAGAATTGGAAAAGGCCAGCTATGAGAGGACCATCTCCCTGCAAGAGGATGAAGATGAGCACTACTTCTACAGTAGCAGGCACACATGGGTTAGTGACGGGCAGCAATATGCATGAGAAAACTACTGCAACTCAAGAGGAAGTGCAGGCTGATGTGCCCCAAATCCCAGCAAAAGTGACTAGAAGCAGAGCTAAGGAGATGCCAAACCCAGCAGGAAACACCAGGAGCAAAAGGGCCAAATCATGAGTGTTGTCATGTGTGAAACTATCAGTTTGGGATGATCTCTTATGTCATGTTTGAACTATCTGTAGTTGATATCTATGTGCACTGTGCACTCTAGTTGTATGAAGTACTATGTTGTCATGTGTGAAACTATCAGTTTGTGAACCTGAATTTAGTACTATGTTGTATGAAGTACTATGCAACAGAATTTGGTAGTTTGCTATGTGAAGTAGTATGCAACTGGAGTGGGTGGTTTGCTATTGAATAACTTATGAGTGCATTCATACATCACTGCATTAATGGATCATAAACTGCTAATAGATCATAAACTTCATAGATCACAAACTGCAAATACATCAGTGCATTCATACATAACTGCACTCATACATTAGTGCATTCATGAGCTACTACATAAACAATGAAATTTTAGTGTGCATTTTGTGCACACACTGACATTGCGATAGCGATCATACAAATTGTAACTATAGGGAAAAACATTGTCCAAACGCACATCATTTCCTTTCTTTCCTTCAATTCTTTGGTCAATGCACGATTTCTCTTTGCAAGATCAACTGCTTGCTTCTCCAACTTATGACTTCTGATCCAGCTAGCTTCAAGCGTTGCATGTAAATCTTTGAAAGCTAGTCCAACTCTTGCTGGAGGTGCAGGGTTAACCCAAACCACCCACTCACATTCACCTGGCAACTGCATGAACAATTTTCGATTAGATCTGATGTCGAGTGCTTCGTCATGGATTCAAACCCAAGAATGTAAAATGCAGTTCAAATTCTTACATCCAGGGGGCAACCCAAAAATCGACGACCAGTGCTAGCTCCACCCCATGAGACACGACGAGCAGGGATTAGGCCATGTCCTGGACAACGATGCTTCGAGCGATACTCCAGGCCGGAGAAGGTGGAGTCTGGCAAGTAAAACTCTGAGCTGTGCTGCACAATTCCTACCCCATCCACCTAATTTGACCAAAACCACATAAATCACCCGAAATTTGAGCTAACCCTAGAAAATGGGGAAATTTTTACTCTACCTATTACAAATTACCTCTTCAGCGCCGACCGGCGACGAGCTCTCCAACGACATACCCGACATCTCCATGGTTGTGGGCAAGCCTGCACGACGCCCCCTCCAACAGCTCCTTCCTTCCGCCCCCTTTTCCTTCTGCCTCCTTTCTTCTGTCTAGCGCGAGATAGAAGACGACTAAAAGGCTAGGGATATCGAACCAGGGGTAAAAATGTCCGAAACGGCGCAAAACCGTGGTCAAACGGCGCTGACCACACGGGGCCGTCACGGAAGGGCATTCGAGCGAGCCCTGGGACAAATCTAAGGGCAAAACTGAGCAAGGTGGAAAATTAAGGGCAAACCCCGTGGGTGGGTTCCAACTAGGGGCATAAATGTATTTGTCCCTTTTTTTCTATGGCCAGTTTGCACAATGCACAAACCAAGATAGCAATTGTGTATATGCGGAACAAACTTGAGGCACAATGGATGATATGATACCAAGATGATATGGTATGTATGCAATGGATGGTGGATCACTAATGTGCACAAGTCACGTTGCCGGCAATACTCAAATGGCTAGTCTCGATAGGCAAGTAACGCAAAATGGGCTAGGGGTTAACAATGCAATTGCAAGGGAATATACAATGGTGGCGTCGAGGTTACTGTCCTTTGCGATGATGAGTGGCGGTGTTCTTGGTGTAGATACCAAGATGATGGAGACTCGTCCCTAAGTAGCCGAAACACCTTAGGAAACGGAAAAACCGCAAACTCAAAATCTCAAATGACAAATGTCAAAATGGTGGTAGGGGAAAGCGGTGGTGGTTTGCTCTTGGCAATGCGGAAGTGGGATGATGGGCTATACACGAGTCGGAGTTGAAGTTGCCATCCCTAAGTAGCCGAAACACCTTAGGAGACACAAGCCACAACTCGAACAAGCTCAAACAACAATGGGGTTAAGTTGGGTTGCCGGAAGTGTATGGTGGGAAGGTTATGTGGAAGTGGTGGTGGAGGTGGTTGATGAAGAAGCAACCGTCCCTAAGTAGCCGAAACACCTTAGGAGACTCAAGTCACTACTCAAACAACCTCAAATGCTATGGTGAACAAATTGGGTTAGGTTGCGGAAGTCGATGGTGGCTATGCGGATGATATGGTGGAAGGCCTAGGCAAACTTGCCAAATTTCAAAAAATATGATGGAGTCAAATGATGTTGGTGGTATTTTTGTGGAATGGGGGGTGTCAAGAGCTTCAAAACGAGCTAAAGAACGTCAAAATCGGAGTTCGGATGAATTAGTTATGGACAAAACCAGATTTCAGCCGAGTCAGTGTCAGGGTTAACCGGACATCCGGGAGGAGGTCCGGATGATCCGGGCTAGGTCCGGATGATCCGGGAGGAAATCCGGATGATCCGGGTTCGTCAGCGCCGGTTCTGTTTTCTGGGTGCGTGGGTTATCCGGACGTCCGGGGGGAAGTCCAGCTGATCCGGGAGAAGGTCCGGATGATCTGGGCAAGTCAATCCGCTCAGGATTTGCTCGTGGAGACGAATTTTTGGGCGGAATTTGGGGATTTTGGGGTCAAAATTGACGAGATTTCGTGGATGGAAGGTGGGGAAACTTGGGGAGATGCTAGATCCACTTGAAACCAAGCAAATCCATGGATCAAAATCAACAAAACATCATCAAACCAACAAATCACAAAAAAAAATTGGGGGTATTTTTGGTGGGGATTTTCGGATTTAGGACAAAAACAACAAAATCAAGCTAGAAAAAGAGGGGTAGGGGCTCCAAAAACGTGATCAACGTGGCTCATGATACCATATGATGTAGGGTGGAACCCTAATTCGTCGATCTTTCACGTTTGGAGGGGATCCTACGGAGGGAACACGAAGAACGCGCGGAAGAACACGAGGAAATCACGGGGAAGAACGAGAGAGACACTCAACCGACAAGAGATCAATCACACAAGGTCTAGATCATCGAAGCACGAGTGATACATGGTCCAAAATCAACAAAGGAAAGATACAAAGGTAACCGTTCTTCTCCGAGAGGAGGTCTTGAATCCACAAGGGGATCTTCCCGTAAAGGGGTCTTGTATCCGAGAGGATCTTCTCCGAAGAGGCCGCGGTCTCTCACGAGGAGGAGATCCGATAGATGAGCACAGCTCTATCTCTAACTTGAGCTAAATCAACGCTAAGTCCCAAAGTGAGGAGAGGGGGTCCTATTTATAGACTTGGGGGGCGAAGGGGTACATGGGATCAGCCCAACACGCGCACACAGGCGCAGGCCGGATGATCCGGACGGGGGTCCGGATGATCCGGGCTGGTCCGGATGATCCGGGTGGTGGCCCAGATGAGCTGGAGGCTCGGCTGGAGGCGGCGCGGGCCGGATGTCCGCCTCTGGGTCCGGATGATCCGGGCGGGGTCCGGATGATCCGGCTTCAGGTTTGAGCTTCGGGAGTCAGCGGGCGATTTAGCCGGATCGTCTGGGCCTGGGTCCGGATCATCCGGGCTCGGTCCGGATCGTCCGGCTGGGTGTCCGGATGATCCGAGCAACTCCTGTCTTGCTCCATTCTTCTTCTTCCTTCTCCTCTTCCATGCTTGGCCTTGGTCCTTGGATTCTCCATGGTCATCTTGGTTGTACCTGAGTGTATGCAAGGTCCACGCATGAGGTAGTAGCCGTGTCTCATATGCGTAAAGTGACGGTTCGAAGAGGAGTGAATTCACCTTGTGTCCAATGGCGCATAGTCGAGGTCTCGTCTTATGTATCCTTGGGGCTTGGAGAGTAGTCGGAGTGTACATGGGGATGAACGCGGGATGCTCCGCATCACAATCTTACCTAGACCCAATACCTGACTTTTGCCTTTGTCAGCAAAGATGATATGCTTCAGATGTGATGGGGTTAAGGGAGCATCCATCAATAGGTTCTTGTCACCAGTCATGTGATTTGTACATCCACTATCGAGGACCCACTCGTTTGCTTTGGGCTGATCATCCTGCAGATGAATTAGTGCATCTTACGAACTCATATACTTCATCAGTGAAGAATATGACGTCAATTTCATCAGTTCAATTTCATCAAGCAATAGCACAGATAAGCAGTGTGAGGACGTGTGAAATGAAAGTTCATTTCATCATGATTCGCCTGCGTCCTTTCAGGCAGTTTGTCAGGCCCCCAGCAAATTCTTCAGACGTTAAAGCACGTCTGGAGACCTGACCCTGTGGAAGAAGTTAGTTCTTTCTCTTCACCACCCACATCTGAAGGGGTGGCAAAGAATTCATCACTCTGCGAGCACCATATGAGAAAGGTGGCATAGAAGCTAGTCCACTTCACTTCACATAAGAGGGGTTAGGGTAAGCATATGAATAAGCAAAGAAATTCTTCGAGGACTTATGAACATAATGATTTTAAGAATAATGCGCATATTCATAGCCCTTAGCTCTACCCTACGAAACAGAAGGGTTAGAACGATGATGTTCATATGAGGACTTTGATCCATTTGTGGAATTTGATCTACGTGAGGAATTTTGTCCGTATGAGGACTTGGATCCATATGAAGAATTTGGTCCATATGAAGAGTTTGATCTGGGGTTCCTATTCTTCACTGGTGGTGTCATGAGGACATTCACCTGAAGACTTTCAACATAACTTTTGGGAACCCAGATTTTCTTCATAGGGGAACCGTTCCTGCAGTTAGTGCCAACATATCTAGCAAATACTTCACCATTCTGATTTTTGAACAGTTTATAGTTGGAGTCAAATGACTCATCAGAAGAATGAGGAGATTCACATGTAAAGCCAGATAAGTTAGATGGATCAACTGGAGGTCCCTTTGCAGCAACCCATGAGGTTTTGGGGTACTACTCAGGCTTCCAATATGTTCCATCAGCATTGAGTTTCCTCTCAAAGGCAATACCCTCTTTCCTAGGGTTTCTGTTGAGGATCTGCTTTTTAAGCACATCACAAAGAGTCTGATGCCCTTTGAGGCTTTTGTACATGCCTGTCATATACAATTCCTTCAGCCCTGCATCATCAGTGATACTAGCAATGTCCTCAGATGAGGAATTAGTGATAGCAGAGGCAGGTGAAGAATTTGTAACATTTGAAGCATTTGAACATTCAGGTGAAGAATTAGCAGATTCACTTTCAGTGCACTTTAAGCATGGAGGATCAAATTCTTCCTGAGTAGCGCTGATTTGTTGAGCAAGTAATGAATCGTGCTCCTTCTTAAGATCTTCATAACTTACTCTTAGCTTCTCAAGATCTTGCTTTCTTTGAAGAAGTTCAAGAGAAAGCTTCTCGTGATCAGATAAGAGAGCGTTATGATGACCTTAAAGGTCGTCAAACTTGGAATGGAGTCCCTGAAGACTTTCAGCCAAGGCTTTTGACTGATCCATTTCTTCACCCAACATATCATCGCTCTTATTTAGCATGTATTGAACTTTTTCCAAGGCTCTTTGTTGTTTAGTGGCAAGGGAAGCAAGTTTGACATAGCTAGGTCCAAATTCATCGCCAGATTCATCATCACTAGATTCGGATAGGTAGGATTCGGTTACCTCAGCACCGTTTGCCATAAGGCAGGGGGTAGACAATGATGATTCTGGTTCGAATGTCATCGCATTGAAAGATTCCTTGTAATCCTCAAACCAAGGATTGACGAGTCCAATGACCTTCATACACCTCAGAGAGACGGTCCCAGATTAGCTTCGCATGATTCAGATGCATGACATTCCTTAACTGATTTCGGGAAAGACTAGAGCAGATGACATCCTTTGCTGTGAGGTTAAGCAGTGTGTACTTGCGAATGTCATCAGCCTCAGCCATCTTGCATAGATCGGTAAGACCGATCTCGGTGACAGTCCACAGTTCGCTGTCCATAGCCATGAGTCGCTTTTTCATCATGGCCTTCCACCGAGGATACTCATGACCATCAAAGATGGGGCAGGAAACGTTCCTCGATCCTGTTGTCGACATAACTAAAACTCCAGGTGGTTAAACCAAAATCACACAGAACAAGGGAGTACCTTGCTCTGATACGAATTCAAAGTGCGTTATATAGACTAGAGGGGGTGAATAGGCGATTTTTATGAATTCTTCACTGAGGAATTTGCCGGTGAGGAAATTCCTTAGCGAAGAACTACTTGCAGCGGAATAAGTACTCAGAAGTAAGCATGACAGAATACACACGTAGTCATCATGATGAAATGAAGACAAACACGGAGTACAGAAAGCGTAAACACAGGATAACACAAGATGAAGACAAACACAGAGTATAGAAAGCGTAAACACAGGATAACACAAGATGAAGAAATTAAACTGAGGAAATTGAGAAAGTCTTCAGTCAAAGTCTTCAAACACAGATATGGACAATCACTCAACACAGTAATGAAGAAATGAAAGAGTTGAGGAAATAGAACCAGTAAGGTTGGTGAAGACAATGATTTGGTAGACCAGTTCCAACTGCTGTCTCAGTTGTACGTCTGGTTGGAGCGGCTGAGTATTTAAACTCGAGGACACACAGTCCCGGACACCCAGTCGCTGAGCACGCAGCTCAGGACACCAAGTCCTCACCGTATTCTCCTTGAACTAAGGTCACACAGATCTCGTCCAATCACTCATGGTAACTCTTCAGGCGACTTCCAAACCTTCAAAGACTTCGGTCACTCGGCGATCCACAATTCCTCTTGGATGCTCTAGACCATGACGCCTAACCGTCTGGAAGAAGCACAGTCTTCAAAGGTAACAAGCGTCAGATCCACGCAGGATCAATCTCTTCAGTGATGCTCAATCACTTTGGGTTTGTAGGTGTTTGGGTTTGGGTTTTTCCTCACTAGATGATTTTCGCTCAAAGTCCTCGAAGGATGGGTTGCTCTCAAATGACAAGTGTCAGTTTCTCTCGGAGCAGCCAACCAGCTAGTGGTTGTAGGGGGAGGCTATTTATAGCCTAGGGAGTAGCCCGACATGATAAGACATAAATGCCCTTCGATGATATGACCGTTAGGTGGATAAGATATTTTGGGACAGCTGGCGCGCAGCACAGAAACGGTCGGAATTTTGACTCTCAAATTCCTCAGGGCTATCATGTTCCTCACTGTGTAGGCAATCCGCACTGGCAAATTCCTAACTCCTCAGTCAGAACAAATTCCTCAGCGACCAGAATAACTTCGTCTCTGTCACTGAAGAAATTGATTGAACTGTACGAGATTTCCAATGGCTTCACTCGAAGGGATTGGTAGGTGTAGGATTTTGAGTTGAGCATCACATGGAAATTTTTCCTTAGTATTTCCTCGACCCCCTTTAACAGTACGGTGTTTCCTATGACTCAAGAAGGAGAAAAACAAAACTATGAAAACGAAAGTCTTCAAGCTTCATATTCCTTGCATGAATATCAAGTCTTCACGGACACACCAATTTCTTCACTTTCAAAGTCTTCATGAAAGTCTTCAGGAATACCAAAATCTTCAGTCGAAGATATTCATTTTAGGGGTCGACTTTCTCTGTAAATATCAAACTCCTCATAGACTTATAGACCTGTGTACACTCATAAACACATTAGTCCCTTAACCTATAAGTCTTCAATACACCAAAATCACTAAGGGGCACTAGATGCACTTACAAGCCTAAGCTTGGGGATGCCCATGGCACCCCAAGAAATTCAAGGACAACCAAAAGCCTAAGCTTGGGGATGCCCCGGAAGGCATCCCCTCTTTCGTCTTCGTTTATCGGTAACGTTACTTGGAGCTATATTTTTTTCACCACATGATATGTGTTTTTCTTGGAGTGTCTTGTATGATACGAGTCTTTGCTTTTAGTTTACCGCAATCATCCTTGCTATGCACACTTTTTGGGAGACACACACTTGATTTGGATTTTATTAGAATACTCTATGTGCTTCACTTATATCTTTTGAGCTAGATAATTTTGCTCTAGTGCTTCACTTATATCTTTTAGAGGACAGCGGTGGTTTAATTTTGTAGAAATTGTTGATCTCTCATGCTTCACTTATATCATTTTGAGAGTATTTTAGAACAGCATGGTATTTGCTATGGTTATAAAATTGGTCCTAGAATGATGGGCATCCAAGTTGGGTATAATAAAAACTATCATAGAAAGTGAATTGGATGCTATGATCAATTTGATGCTTGATAATTGTTTTGAGATATGAGGATGGTGATATTAGAGTCATGCTAGTGGAGTAATTAAGAATTTGAGGAATACTTGTGTTGAAGTTTGTGATTCCCGTAGCATGCACGTATGGTGAACCGCTTTGTGATGAAGTTGGAGCATAATTTATTTATTGATTGTCTTCCTTATGAGTGGCGGTCGGGGACGAGCGATGGTCTTTTCCTACCAATCTATCCCCCTAGGAGCATGCGCGTAGTACTTTGTTTTCAATGACTTGTAGATTTTTGCAATAAGTATATGAGTTCTTTATGACTAATGTTGAGTCCATGGATTATACGCACTCTCACCCTTCCACCATTGCTAGCCTCTCTTGTGCCGCGCAACTTTCGTCGGTACCATACAACCACCATATACCTTCCTCAAAACAGCCACCATACCTACTTATTATGGCATTTCCATAGCCATTCCGAGGTATATTGTCATGCAACTTTCCATCGCTCCGTTTGTTATGACACGCATCATCATTGTCATAGTGCTCTTTGCATGATCATGTAGTTGACATCGTATTTGTGCAAAGCCACCTTCATAATTCTTCCATACATGTCACTCTTGATTCATTGCATATCCTGGTACACCGTCGGAGGCATTCATATAGAGTCACATTTTGCTCTAAGTATCGAGTTGTAATCTTGAGTTGTAAGTAAATAAAAGTGTGATGATCTTCATTATTAGAGCATTGTCCCAAGTGAGGAAAGGATGATGGAGACTATGATTCCCCCACAAGTCGGGATGAGACTTCGGACTTTATAAAAAAAAGGCCAAATAAAAAAAGAGAAAGTCCAAAGAAAAAAAAGAGAAAAAAAGGGGGGAAAAGAAAAAGGAAAAAAGGAAAGAAAGAAAAAAAAGAGAAAGAAAAAAGAAAAAAGAAGAGAAAAAATGAGAGAAAAAGAGAGAAGGGACAATGCTACTATCCTTTTACCACACTTGTGCTTCAAAGTAGCACCATGATCTTCATGATAGAGAGTCTCCTATGTTATCACTTTCATATACTAGTGGGAAATTTTCATTGTAGAACTTGGCCTGTATATTCCAATGATGGGATTCCTCAAAATGCCCTAGGTCTTCGTGAGCAAGCAAGTTGGATGCACACCCATGTAGTTTCTTTTGTTGAGCTTTCATACACTTATAGCTCTAGTGCATCCGTTGCATGGAAATCCCTACTCACTCACATTGATATCTATTAATGGGCATCTCCATAGCCAGTTGATACGCCTAGTTGATGTGAGACTATCTTCTCCCTTTTTGTCTTCTTCACAACTACCGTTCTATTCCACATATAGTGCTATGTCCATGGCTCACGCTCATTTATTGCGTGAAGGTTGAAGAAGTTTGAGAATACTAAAGTATGAAACAATTGCTTGGCTTGTCATCGGGGTTGTGCATGATTAAATACTTTGTGTGATGAAGATAGAGCATAGCCAGACTATATGATTTTGTTGGGATAGCTTTCTTTAGCCATGTTATTTTGAGAAGACATGATTGCTTTGTTAGTATGCTTGAAGTATTATTGTTTTTATGTCAATATGAACTTTTATTTTGAATCATTTGGATCTAAACATTCATGCCACAATAAACAAAATTACATTGACAATTATGCTAGGTAGCATTCCACATAAAAAATTCTGTTTTTATCATTTACCTACTCGAGGACGAGCTGGAATTAAGCTTGGGGATGCTTGATATGTCTCCAACGTATCTATAATTTTTGATTGTTCCATGCTATTATATTACCCGTTTTGGATGTTTATGGGTGTCGGTGTACTAAAGTAGGGGGGTACCTTAGTATCCCGAACTTGTGCACGGGCAGTCGCAGCGACCCGCGGCAGGGCCTGCTGGGCATCCGCCAAGATCCTCCACGGCTACTTTGATGCCATTCAAGATCGAAGTACTCAAACCAAGGCCCCGGCAAGAGGAGCTTGCCGGGAAGGCCAACCAAGGCCCCGGCAAGAGAAGCTGGCCAGGAAGAATACGAGGTCCCGGCAAGAGAAGCTGGCCGGGAAGAAAACAAAGGCCCCGGCAAGAGGAGCTTGCCGGGAAGACCGACCAAGGCATCTCCAGACGACTTGCCGCGGCGCCCCGCGCGTCCCGGCAAGGCCCGACGGTCGGCAAGCTTGCCGGCACGGCAAGAGAAGGGCCGTGGCAAGGCACTTGCCGCGGCAAGGCGGCCACCCAAAATCCAGCGCATCCAGCGACGTGTCACCCCAGGGCCGCCCCAGGGGCACGTGGCGGGGCGTTGCGTAGCCATGCAGAGCGAGGTGGCAAACGGAGCTGACGGAGACGCCATCGTGGCAATCGGTGGCGCTTCTAACGATCGTTTCCTTACACTGTTGGGGCGACCGGACGGGCATTAAATGCCCTTGTCCCCTGCTGTCAGAGTTAGGTAGGGGACACTGTTGGTAGCAGTTGTACCAACCCGTGTTTTTACCTTTCTACCCATCTTTCTACGTTGACATCTGTTGGTGCCCCCTTCAGACTATAAAAGGGAGGCCCAAGGGCACGTAGAGGGGGTTCGGACTTTTGGTTCCGCAGCTTAGGGTTGGGACTTTTGGTTCCGCAGCTTAGGGTTCGGTCCAGTGGACACACACACAACACCACCATACGCTCGCTCTCGAGCAAGATCAAATAAAAACACAAAGCAGCAGTAGGAGTTTTATCTCTCCGGAGAGCTCCGAAGCTGGGTAAAAATGGCCCGTCCCGTCTCTCCCCGACGCGCGCGCCCGACCTCGATCCGCTCTGCGCGCGGCCTCCGCCCCCTTGCCGGACCAGAAGGGGCCCCCCGTGCCCCATAGGTGCCCGCGGCCGCAGGAAAGGAGCGGCCGCCGACATCTTTGGCGCGCCAGGTAGGGGGCGCGTCGAGGTCGTGAGCATCTGATCCGGTCTCCGCGCGCGCTGCATCAACGCCTTCATCAACATGCCACCAAAGAAGAAGCCTTCGGAAGTGGCCGCTCCGTCTACATTGATTCCGCCACCACCGCCGGAGCAAACGGGCGGTGGAGTGGACGCCGGCGGAGGAGTGGGCGCCGACGGTGGGACTCACGTCGTCACCAGATCCAAAAACAAGGCCCCGCAAGCGTCGGCGACCATGCAAACACCGCACCCTTCCCAGGAAGTGCAAGGTCGACAACGCCCCGGTGCTCCTAGCACCGTGCTCGCGTTGGAACAAGGCCAAGCTGGTGGGTCGCGAGACGCTCGAGGTCAGCATGCACGCCCGCATGCTGGCGCGAGCGAGGTACGGTCGCCCGGGCGGGGTGTTGCACCTCCCAATCCAGTTGGGAGTCCGAGCACATCCCGCTCCTCGCGCCGCTCGTCGCCACCACCACCCAAGACAGTAGAGGAAGCGCTGGCCCGAGCCCAGCTGCTTCTAGACTACCCTCCGGCGCCGCACAAGATCGACGACTGGAGGATGACCATATACAGTCTCATCAGCTTCGCCAACGGCGACAAGCCCCGGCAACCAAGCGCATCGAGGCCCCGGCAAGGCGCCCAGGCGCAAGCCGACGCCGACAAGACCGCTGGGGGTGCCACCTCCGTGCACTCCCAGCCCCGAAGGCCAAGATCGCCGGCTCGTCGGGCCAACCCCGGCGGCGACTCCACCGCATCGTCGGACCCGCGAACCCGACGCGATCAACGCCACGTTCTCCAAGAACGGCAGCACGAAGACGCTCGCACTCGCATCGAGCGCAGAAGGGAAGCGCGACGTCAATCCGACCAGCGCGCTGGGCCCACTGTCGATATGCACGGACCCGGGGAACCAAGCGACTTGCCGTACGCGGCAGGTTGCCCTGCGTTCACCCGCGAGCTGCGGCAAGTCCAGTGGCCCAGAACCAAGAACTTCAAGCCAGACGTGCCCGAGAAGTACGATGGCAGAATACATCCATCGGAGTTCCTCAGCATCTACACCATCGCGGTGCAGGCTGCCGGAGGGCGCGATGAGAAGATCCTCGCCAACTACTTCCCGCTGGTGCTCAAGCCCAACGTCAGATCTTGGCTCATGCACTTGCCGGATGGTTCCATCTCTTCATGGGCGGACCTGTGTCATCAGTTTGTCGGCGCCTTCACAGGTGGCCACAAGCCTCATGGCCAGGAGAGTGACCTCCACTTGCTCGTCCAGAAGGAGGGAGAACCCCTGCGCAAGTACATACAGAGATTCAGCCAAGTGCAGCGCAACATCCCAGACGTCCACCCCGCAGCAGTTATCAGCGCATTTCATCAGAACGTGCATAACCGCAGGATGAGGGAGGAGATGGCGATGTGCAAGATCAGAGACGTCAGCGAGCTCTACGCTCTGGCCGACAAGTGTGCACGGGCTGAGGAGGGGAGGAAAATCCCCGGAGAGGTTGCAGGAGCAGAAGGATCTGACAGTGAGGATGCCGCCCCGGCAAGGAAGAACCGGAGGCGGAACAACAGGAAGAGAAAGGCTAAGGATGTGCTAGCTGTTGAGCATTCCGGCAACGGAGGCGGCTCCGATAAGGCCAAAGCCGGCGACTCCGGCGAGGCTATGGCAGCCGCCGACAAGCAGGATGGCTCCGGCAAGCGGTACTGCAAGATCCACCGCACCAAGGGCCATGATCTCCAAACCTGCAAGAAAGTGGAGCAGATGGCGGAGCTACAGAAAGCCGAATACGAGCGCCGCGATAAGGAGAGAGCCCAGGGAGGTGGCAGAGGATCCGGCAAGAAGCTTCCCGCCCGGGGAGGTCACCGCGGCAAGGCCAAGCCGCGGCAAGGAGATAGGCCTCCCCGCGGCCACGACAAGGATGAAGATGAGGACGAGGATGATGAGATGGAGGGAGATGAGACCGATGACCAAGAATTTCAGAAGGCGACAGAGGTGTTGTGCATCGACGGCGGCGCCTCTCTGCACGCCTCGCATCGCCAACTCAAGCAGTGGGTGCGAGAGGTGAATGCAGCGGAGCCGTCCGTCGAGGCACGCAAGCCTCTGAAATGGTCCGGCACGCCCATCATCTTCGATGTTGAAGACCACCCTGATCGCATCACTGCGGTCGGGTGCTTGCCGATGTTGGTCTCACCAACAATCCGCAACCTCAAGGTCATGAAGATGTTGGTTGACGGCGGGGCCGGCCTGAACCTGATTTCCTCCGCGGTGCTCAAGAAGCTCCAGATCCCCGACAGCGAGCTCGAAGAAACTGGTACCTTTCAAGGGATAAATCCGGGAAGGAGCAAGCCCAAGGGGAAGATCATGCTGCCAGTGACGTTTGGCAGCGAGCTGAACTTCAGGACAGAGAGGGTCACCTTCGATGTTGTTGATATCCCATTACCCTACAATGGGATACTCGGCCGTCCAGCGCTTGCCAAGTTCATGGCAGCCTCTCACTACGCATACAACGTGCTCAAGATGCCTGGTCCGATAAGTGTCATCTCTGTCCAAGGCGACAAGAAGGATGCACTTATCTGCACCGACAAGATCTACCGGGAAGCAGTAGCCGCAGCAGAGTGCAAGCCACTTGCCGCTAAAGCTCCCCGGGGGAAGAAGAAAGTCAAGACCGGCAAGAGCAGCTCTGATGCCCACTCCGGCAAGCGCACCTCCCCGGAGTGCTGCGCTGCCGTCGAGGACGCACCATCGAGCTCCACCGGCAAGTGCAAGAAGGCAAAGGCAGATCCACCAAAGACTAAGCCCGGCAAGAACAGCTCTGGTGCCTGCTCCGGCAAGCACGCCTCCCCTGAGCGCCGCGCTGCCGTCGAGGATGCGCCATCGAGCTCCGCCAGCCAGTAGGGCGAAGGAAGCGTCCAGTTTCGAGCTTTTGAATCGTGTTCCCCGAGAATCCATACCTTGTATGAAGAACCTGTGCGCGGAAGGGTCGAATCGTGGCTAAGTTGCGCCCTTGATCTGTTTCGAGTCCGCTCAACGATGAAAGCGCGCCGCAACTAGCCCGACAAGTTCTTCCTGCCGGAGGCAACACCGCCAGCGGGCTGCTGATGTTCCGCACTCAGCAAGCGTGCTTGCACCGGCAGGTTCCCCGAAAGCGTGAGGGTGAAAGCATACAAGGAAGGGAATCAAGGGAGAAGTGCGGCCTTACCGGAGCACGGAAGACAGAAAAGCTAAGTCGCCCGAGCTTGAGTACAGAACACTTTTTAGTTCTAAGCTATTATGTTATATTCCTCGAACGTTCGTCCCTTGTACGAAAAACCTGTGCGCTGAGGAACCAACTCGTGGTTAAGTTGCGTCCTTGCTTTGTTTTCGAGTCCGCTCAACAATACAAGTGCGCTGCAACTGGCCCGAGAAGGTTTCTTGCCGGGTACAACACCGCCAGCGGGCTGCTGATGTTCCGCACTCAGCAAGTGTGCTAGCGCCGGCAAGTTCCCTAGAAGCGCAGGGTAAAAACGTACAAGGGATGTAATGAAGTAGAGGGCGTAACATAGCAAGCCTTGCCATGGGACGTCCTTTGTATGAGAAGCTTGTGCGTGGAGGAGCCGACTCATGGCTAAGTTGCGCCCTTGACTTGTTTCCGAGTCCGCTCAACAATGAAAGCGCGCTGCAACTAGCCCGACGAGGTTTCTTGCCGGGGGCAACACCGCCAGCAGGCTGCTGACGTTCCGCACTCAGCAAGCGTGTATGCACCGGCAAGTCCCCTAAAAGCGTAGAGCGTAAACATACAAAGGGCGAAACACGGCGTTGCATTGCCCAACTTGAAGTTACGTTGCAAAAAGTAACTTATTGCGGCGCCGTCTAAATTTTTCTCATGACTAAAATGACAGCAACAAGGAAAGAATAGAAGGGCGCATTGGCCCCTGGGCCCCGGCAAACCAGCGTCGCTGGGGGCTGCGAGTACCAAGATTCCCCCGCGGCAAGTCAGGGTCCCCGGGGGCTGCGACGCCGGCGGCAAAGATAAAGCAAGGCGCACCGACACCTGGGTCTCGGCGAGCCAAAGTTGCCGGGAGCTGCGAATACCAAGGTTCACCCCCGACAAGCCAGAGCCGCCGGGGGCTGTAATATCAGATAAGCTTTTCATCCCTCATCATGCATCCTCTTATGGACTGGGGAATGCGAGGCCACGTCCTTGAACGAGCGTGCCTTGTATGGAAAAACCTGTGCGCAGAGGAGCCGAATCGCGGCTAAGTTGCGCCCTTGATTTGTTTTCGAGTCCGCTCAACAATGCAAGTGCGCTGCAACTGGCCCGACAAGGTTTCTTGCCGGGAACAGCACCGCCAGTAGGCTGCTGATGTTCCGCACTCAGCAAGTGTGCTTGCGCCGGCAAGTTCCCTCATAGCGTAGGGTGGAAACATACAAGGCACGGAGTCAAGTAGAGGATATAATCCGGCAGGCATTCCCCTCTTTTCATTAAAAAACATCCCAATTTAGTACAAGTCCATAGAGGATGAAAAACATGATAGAGAGGATTACAAATTTTAAATACAGCTAAGGCCCGAAGGCTTACAAATTAAAAGATAAGATGCCCGTAATCCCTCTCCTATTTCTCTCTTCAGGAGGTAGGTCAAGGAGGCCCCGGCAAGAGAAGCTTGCCGGGGAGGGCAAAAGGAGCGCCTAGGCGAGCTACGGGTGCCAGAAGGCACCAAGAGAACATCCCGGGGGCCGGCCAGGAGCTTGGCGGAGACGGAGGCACCGGAGGCAGAGCTCGAAGACGGGGCGGCAGGACGTCAGCACGCTGTCGAGGGCACCTCGCCCTCGTACTCCGACTTGACGGCCTTGCCGCCACCCCTCTTCCTCTTCCGCAGCCTCCCTACGCCAGCCGCCCAAGGAGACGGCCCCAGGGAGTTCAGAAGGCCGGCGACCCGGATGATGGGGTCGCCGGTGGCGCGTGAGGCGGCGTCCGGCGCCTAGTCGGACCCGCCGTCCTCGTCGTTGCTATCGCTCCCCTCCTCGTCACTCTCGTTCGAGGAGGGGCCTTCACTATCGGAGGAGCTGTCCACGCAGCATCTCGCTCAGATGCCGGAGTCCCCGAAGACCTTGACGGAGAGGAGGTCACCCTCCATTAACTTAAAATGAAGGGTAAACCCCGCCGTCAAGCCGTGGATGCGGGCGAACGTCTTCCACCCTCGATCAAGATACATCACGCCAGGGGCTGGGGATACAACGTGGACTCGCGTGCCGCTGATCCCGCAGCCCCTCATCTGCAGTCTCAGCATCTCGGGCGGGTCCGGTTCCATCGCGCTTGCGAACGGAGTTGGAAGCTGGAGGCGACGACGAGGCGCCCGACGCAGCCTGACGAAGAACTCGCAAGGGTCGTCCCCCATGTGGACCGCCATGGGGGGAGGAACAGCCAGCGGGGGCGAAGCTGGCGCGCCGCCCCGTCCGCCTCTTCCCCGCGCGCCTCGGCCTCGGCCTCGACCTCGTCCGCGACCACGCCCCCTCCCTCTTCCCCTTATGGCCGGCTCCCCCGCCAAGGGTGCGAGAGAGGGAGAGGTGCGCTGCCTGGCGGCAACCCTCGCCGCCACCGATGAAGAGCCAAGATTCCCTTTCTCCATGGCGAATGGGAGAAAGGAGAACAGAAGTTGAAGAAAGAAGGAGATGAGAGAGTGCGGGCTTCCGTGCCCCCCCTCCTGCTCTTTATAAAGGAGCAGGGTGGGAGCCCGGCCGCCCCGCTCAGCAAATCAAGGCACGGGAGGAGCAGGGAATCGGGACCGACCCGCTGCCTCTGCTCGCGACGGCCCGGATTCCCACTCCCACCGTCCATGACCCCAAGTGCATGGGAGCTACGTGGCGGGGATGCAGGGCCGAGGTGACGGGTGAGGCGGCCTCGCCCCACCCCGTGATCGTGGGGTTGGACGCCTCGAAAACAGCGCACCGGCCCCATCCAGTAAATGCACCACGCCCCCACGCCTACCTCCGTTTAGGTAGGGGGGGCGTGAGCCGTCCCCTTCATCATGGCTTGATGCATGCTCGCGAGGCTCAGCCCTGCACGCGCCACCCACGTCACCCATGACGCCGCGTTTGACGCGTGCCACTCTAGGCGTGCACGGTGGAAGCGGAGTCCGATTCTGTGTGACCTAGGCCGCACGTGCCCGTGCACTGTTTTGGGCCTGGCCCAACAGCGCTCGGCACCGTGTATGGCCCAGGCCCGGGGGCTCCTGTCAGTGTACTAAAGTAGGGGGGTACCTTAGTATCCCGAACTTGTGCACGGGCAGTCGCAGCGACCCGCGGCAGGGCCTGCCGGGCGTCCGCCAAGATCCTCCACGGCTACTTTGATGCCATTCAAGATCAAAGTACTCAAACCAAGGCCCCGGCAAGAGGAGCTTGCCGGGAAGGCCAACCAAGGCCCCGGCAAGAGAAGCTGGCCAGGAAGAATACGAGGTCCCGGCAAGAGAAGCTGGCCGGGAAGAAAACAAAGGCCCCGGCAAGAGGAGCTTGCCGGGAAGACCGACCAAGGCATCTCCAGACGACTTGCCGCGGCGCCCCGCGCGTCCCAGCAAGGCCCGACGGCCGGCAAGCTTGCCGGCACGGCAAGAGAAGGGCCGCGGCAAGGCACTTGCCGCGGCAAGGCGGCCACCCAAAATCCAGCGCATCCAGCGACGTGTCACCCCAGGGCCGCCCCAGGGGCACGTGGCGGGGCGTTACGTAGCCATGCAGAGCGAGGTGGCAAACGGAGCTGACGGAGACGCCATCGTGGCAATCGGTGGCGCTTCTAACGATCGTTTCCTTACACTGTTGGGGCGACCGGACGGGCATTAAATGCCCTTGTCCCCTGCTGTTAGAGTTAGGTAGGGGACACTGTTGGTAGCAGTTGTGCCAACCCGCGTTTTTACCTTTCTACCCATCTTTCTACGCTGCCACCTGTTGGTGCCCCCTTCAGACTATAAAAGGGAGGCCCAAGGGCACGTAGAGGGGGTTCGGACTTTTGGTTCCGCAGCTTAGGGTTGGGACTTTTGGTTCCGCAGCTTAGGGTTCGGTCAGTGGACACACACACAACACCACCATACGCTCGCTCTCGAGCAAGATCAAATAAAAACACAAAGCAGCAGTAGGAGTTTTATCTCTCCGGAGAGCTCCAAAGCTGGGTAAAAATCGCCCGTCCCGTCTCTCCCCGGCGCGCGCGCCCGACCTCGATCCGCTCTGCGCGCGGCCTCCGCCCCCTTGCCAGACCAGAAGGGGCCCCCCGTGCCCCATAGGTGCCCGCGGCCGCAGGAAAGGAGCGGCCGCCGACAATGGGCTTTAGTTTACAATTTTATATCACTTTTGGGACTAAGGTACTAACCGGAGGCCCAGCCCGAATTGCTATTTTTTTGCCTATTCAGTGTTTCGAAGAAAAGGAATATCAAACGGAGTCCAAACGGAATGAAACCTTCGGGAGCGATCTTTTTGGAACAAACGCAATCCAGGAGACTTGGAGTGGACGTCAAGCAGTGAATGAGGCGGCCACGAGGGTGCCCGGCGCGCCCTATGGGGGTGGGTGCGCCCCCCACCCTCGTGGGCCCCTCGTGGCTCCACCGACCTACTTCTTCCTCCTATATATACTCCCGTAACCTGAAAACATCGGGGAGCACCACGAAAAACTATTTCCACCACCGCAACCTTCTGTATCCGCGAGATCCCATCTTGGAGCCTTCGTCGGCGCTCCGCCGGAGGGGGAATCGACCATGGAGGGCCTCTACATCATCTCCAAGGCCTCTCCGATTAGTTGTGAGTAGTTTACCACATAACTTCGGGTCCATAGTTATTAGCTAGATGGCTTATTCTCTCTCTCTTTGAATCTCAATACAAAGTTCTCCTTGATCTTCTTGGAGATCTATTCGATGTAACTCTTTTTGCGGTGTGTTTGTCGAGATCCGATGAATTGTGGGTTTATGATAAAGTTTACTATGAGAAATAATTGAATCTTCTCTGAATTCTTTTATGTGTGATTGGTTGTCTTTGCAAGTCTCTTCGAATTATCAGTTTGGTTTGGCCTACTATATTGATCTTTCTTGCAATGGGAGAAGTGCTTAGCTTTGGGTTCAATCTTGCGGTGTCCTTTCCCAGTGACAGCAGGAGCAGCAAGACACGTATTGTATTATTGCCATCGAGGATATAAAGATGGGGTTTATATCATATTGCTTGAGTTTATCCCTCTACATCATGTCATCTTTCTCAATGCGTTACTCTGTTCTTGTGAACTTAATACTCTAGATGCAGGCAGGAGTCGGTCGATGTGTGGAGTAATAGTAGTAGATGCAGAATCGTTTTGATCTACTTGTTGCGGACGTGATGCCTATATACATGATCATGCCTAGAT
The DNA here is from genome assembly GCA_963921465.1 of Triticum timopheevii. Classification (NCBI taxonomy): domain Eukaryota; kingdom Viridiplantae; phylum Streptophyta; class Magnoliopsida; order Poales; family Poaceae; genus Triticum; species Triticum timopheevii. The sequence continues at coordinate 428,362,364 of OY997262.1, forward strand.
AATCTCATAACTATGCACTTTTCTATCAATTGCTCGACAGTAATTTGTTCACCCACCGTAATACTTATGCTATCTTGAGAGAAGCCACTAGTGAAACCTATGGCCCTCGGGTCTACCTTTTATCATATAAGTTTTCCATCTACTTTTATTTGCATCTTTACTTTCCAATCTATATCATAAAAATACCAAAAATATTTATCTTATCTTATTATCTCTATCAGATCTCACTTTTGCAAGTTTCCGTGAAGGGATTGACAACCCATTTATCGCTTTGGTTGCGAGGTTCTTGTTTGTTTGTGTAGGTGTGTGGGACTTTTGAGGAGCCTCCTACTAGATTGATACATTGGATCTCAAAAACTGAGGGAAATACTTACGCTACTTTGCTGCATCACCCTTTCCTCTTCAAGGGAAAAACCAACGCAATGCTCAAGAGGTAGCAGACTCCGCTCCTCACTCATAAGAAAATGGCTTGTAACTGGGATGCCCAGTCCCATGCTCAAATCAAATCAAAATAATTGCAAACAAAACTCCCCGAGGATTGTTGTTAGTTGGAGGCACCCGTTGTTTCGGGCAAGCCATGGATTGATGCTTGTTGGTGGTGGGGGAGTATAAACTTTACCATTTTGTTTGGGAGCCGCCTATAATGTGTGTAGCATGGAAGATATCGAGATCTCTCAGTTGTTATGTTGACAATCAAAGTATACTGCTCAAAATTTTGTTTATCTCTATTTCAAAATCAAGCTCTGGCACCTCTATAAATTCCTGCTTCCCTCTGCGAAGGGCCTATCTATTTATTCTTATGTTGAGTCACCATCCTCTTATTAAAAAGCACCCACTAGAGAGCACCGCTGTCATTTGCATACATTACTATTAATTTATATTGAGTATGACTATGATTGGATCTCTTTTACCATGAATTACAATGTTTAGTCAGTCCTTGATCTTCAGAGGTGCTCTGCATTTATGTTTTGCGGTCTCAGAAAGGGCTAGCGAGATACCATCTTGTTATATCATATTATGATTATTTTGAGAAAGTGTTCTTGAAAGATCGTGGATGTCGCCTAGAGGGGGGGTGGATAGGCGCTTTAAAAAATTACGGTTTAGGCTTGAACAAATGCAGAATAAACCTAGCGGTTAATTTGTCAAGCACAAAACCTACAACAACTAGGCTCACCTATGTGCACCAACAACTTATGCTAAAAGAGATAAACAACTAGGTGATAGAAGGATATATGAAAAGAAACAATATTGCTATCACAAAGTAAAGTGCCTAAGTAAATGGCTGGGGTAAGAGATAACCGAGGCACGCGGAGACGATGATGTATCCCAAAGTTCACACCCTTGGGGATGCTAATCTCCGTTTGGAGCGGTGTGGAGGCACAATGATCCCCAAGAAGCCACTAGGGCCACCATAATCTCCTCACGCCCTCGCATAATGCAAGATGTCGTGATTTCACTAAGGGACCCTTGAGGGCGGTCACCGAACCAGTACAAATGGCAACCCTTGGCGGCGGTCACCGAACCCGTACAAATTTCTCGGGGCGATCTCCACAACCTAATTGGAGACCCCGATGCTTGCCCGGAGCTTGACACCATAATGATTGAGCTCCGAACACCACCAAGGTTGGGGCTACCTCCACAAATTAATTGGAGGCTCCCAACGACACCACGAAGCTTCACCACAATGGAATATGGCTCCGCGGTGACCTCAACCGTCTAGGGCACCCAAGCACCCAAGAGGAACAAGCTCAAGGGTACCAAGCACCCAAGAGTAATAAGCTTCTCAACTTGTAACTTCCACGTATCACCATGGAGAACTCAAACCGATGCACCAAATGCAATGGCAAGGGCACACGGAGTGCCCAAGTCCTTCTCTCTCAAATCCCATCAAAGCAACTAATGCTAGGGAAGGAAAAGAGAGGAAGAACAAGAAGGAGACCACCAAGAACTCCAAGATCTAGATCCAAGGGGTTCCCCTCACCTAGAGGAGAAAGTGATTGGTGGAAATGTGGATCTAGATCTCCTCTCTGTTTCCCCCCAAAAACTAGCAAGAATACATGGAGGGATTGAGAGATAGCAAGCTCGAAAAAGGTCGACAATGGGGGAGAACACGAGCTCAAGAGATAAGGTTCATTGGGGAAGAAGACCCCCTTTTATAGAGCCTCCCGAATCCAACCGTTATGTGATCAGCCCGCACACGAGCGGTACTACCGCTCCAAGAGCGGTACTACCGCTGGAGGAGCGGTACTACCGCTTAGCACGGTCAAAACATCCCAATGAGAGAGAAAAACACGAGTTGAAGTTCTGCCAGAGAGGTAGTACCGCTCGGGGAGAGGTAGTACCGCTTATAAGAGGTACTACCGCTCGAGGGTAGAGGTACTACCTCTTATAAGAGGTACTACCGCTCGTGGGAGAGGTAGTACCGCTTATAAGAGGTACTACCGCTCGAGGGGAGAGGTTGTACCGCTAATAATTAAGCTGTACTACCGCGAAACCCGACACGAGAAATGCAAGACAAAATCGAGGCGGTAGTAGAGCGGTACTGGAGCGGTACTACCGCTTGACGCTACAAGCGGTACTACTGCTGCCGACCGCGGTATTACCGCAGGGAGAAAACCGGAACTGCCATAACTTCTTCATATGAGCTTCGAATTGAGCAAAATCAAGCTTGTTGGATAGAGGAAGACAAGTAGCATCAAAACAGCATAACCTCCAACATCAAAACAGCAACAAGAAGATGCATGAGTGAACTCCGTTTTTGATGAACTCGAGCTTGTCATCAAGATGACCATAAGCTCCAATACTCACAAAGAGAAACACCAAACAAGAACCAAGAAAGATGATGCAAGGATGCAATGGTTTGAGCTCTCTACGAACGATACGATCAAGCTACTCATCGAGAGCCCCCCTTGATAGTACGGCAATCGATCCTACAACCCGGTCTCCCAACTACCACCATGAGACCGGTAAAATAGAAAACCTATCAAGGGCAAACCTTTGCCTTGCACATAGACCACTTGAGCTAGATGATGATGATCTTGTCCTCCTCAAGATGGACCACCTATCTTGATTGCCATGGGTTGATGAAGACTAGATGATTGCTCCCCCATACTCCACTATGGGTGAGCCTCTCTTCGGCACATCTTCACAAGTCCATTGACACCACAATGGACGGCAAGATTCAGGCACTTGATCTCTTCGTGATGCTCCACTTGAACTTGCACACGGCAATCTTGATGACGATCACCACTTGATGTCATCCTCTCCATGGGTTGAGTGATATCTTCCTCTTGACGCAAGCCCATGGACATGTACCTAACCCCGCATAGAACTCTCACATAGACCACGGGTTAGTACACAAAGCGCAATGGACAATGCTTACCATACCATGGGATCACTTGATCCCTCTCAGTACATCTTCTACACTTTGTGAGTTGATCAACTTGATTCACTCTTGACTTAGTCTTGATCAACCTTGAATATTTCCAACTCTCTTCATTTGGATGATGTCTTGAAGGTAAACATGAATGATCATACAATCTTCTTCTTCAAGACATGCTTGCAATAAGCTCAACACTCACATGACCAATATTTGGATAATTCCTTAATAGCACCTTGGTCAACACAGAAACTCCTTGAAACACATGGACTTCAAGAAATGCCTATGGACAAATCCTTCAAATATAACTCAATGCAACCATTAGTCCATAGAGAATGTCATCAGTTACCAAAACCACACATGGGGGCACCGCATGTCCTTTCAGTTGTCATCCGAGATTTATTATTATTGCTCGCTAGTTGATTATGCCATTGTTATGAGTAAGCATGAGACCTAAGTGTTATTGTGGATGTGGTTAGTTCATAATCTTTGCTGAAAACTTGAATGTTGGCTTTACATATTTACAACAACAAGAGCAAATAGAGTTTGTAAAAGTTTTTCTTTATCACTTTCAGTTTGTCAACTGAATTGCTTGAGGACAAGCAAAGGTTTAAGCTTGGGGGAGTTGATACTTCTCCGTCGTATCTACTTTTCCAAACACTTCGCCCTTGTTTTGGACTCTAACTTGCATGATTTGAATAGAACTAACCCGGACTAACGTTGTTTTCAACAGAACTGCCATGGTGTTATTTTTGTGCAGAAATAAAAGTTCTTGGAATGACCTGAAAATCCACGGAGCAAATTTTTGAAATTAATAAAAAATATTGGCGAAAGAACTCAATGTCAAGGGGCCCACACCCTGTCCACGAGGGTGGGGGCGCCCCCCCTAGGGCGCGCCCCTGCCTTGTGGGCCCCCTGAAGCTCCACCGACCTCAACTCCAACTCCATATATTCATGTTCGGGGAGAAAAAAATCAGAGAGAAGGATTCATCGTGTTTTACGATACAGAGCCGCCGCCAAGCCCTAATCTCTCTCTCGGGAAGGCTGATCTGGAGTCCGTTCGAGGCTCTGGAGAGGGGAATCCGTCGCCGTTGTCATCATCAACCTTCCTCCATCACCAATTTCATGATGCTCACCGCCGTGCGTGGGTAATTCCATCGTAGGCTTGCTGGACGGTAATGGGTTGGATGAGATTTACCATGTAATTGAGTTAGTTTTGTTAGTGTTTGATCCCTAGTATTCATTATGTTCTGAGATTGATGTTGATATGACTTTGCTATGCTTAATGCTTGTCACTAGGGCCCGAGTGCCATGATTTTAGATCTGAACCTATTATGTTTTCATGAATATATGTGAGTTCTTGATCCTATCTTGCAAGTCTATAGTCACCTATTATGTGTTATGATCCGACAACCCCGAAGTGACAATAATCGGGACCACTCTCGGTGATGACCGTAGTTTGAGGAGTTCATGTGTTCACTAAGTGTTCATGCTTTGGTCTGGTACTCTATTAAAAGGAGGCATTAATATCCCTTAGTTTCCAATAGGACCCCGCTGCCACGGGAGGGTAGGACAAAAGATGTCATGCAAGTTCTTTTCCATAAGCACGTATGACTATATTCGGAATACGTGCCTACATTACATTGATGAACTGGAGCTAGTTATGTGTCACCCTATGTTATAACTATTACATGAGGAATCGCATCCGACATAATTATCCATCACTGATCCAATGCCTACGAGCTTTTCACATATTGCTCTTTGCTTAGTTACTTTACCGTTGCCACTGTTATAATTCCTACAAAGCTGCTACTATTACTTTTGCTACTGTTACCGTTACTTCCATACTACTTTGCTACTAAATACCTTCCTGCAGATATTAAGTTATCCAGGTGTGGTTGAATTGACAACTCAGCTGCTAATACTTGGGAATATTCTTTGGCTCCCCTTGTGCCGAATCAATAAATTTGGGTTGAATACTCTACCCTCGAAAACTATTGCGATCCCCTATACTTGTGGGTTATCAAGTACACCCAGGACAGGGCCTACGACGCGGCGTAGTACGCCAAGGAGTCTGCCTTGGCCGGCAAGGACAAGACCGGCAGTGTGCTCCAGCAGGCCGGCGAGACGGTGGTGTACGCCGTGGTGGGCGCCAAGGACGCCGTGGCCAACACACTGGGAATGGGCGGAGATGGCACAGGCAACAGCGCCGCCACCAAGGACCCTACCGGCGCCACCGAGAACATCACCAGGGATCACTGGACACATGCGTTCGCGCTTAATTTGCCACGTTGTCCATTGTCGTGGTAGCATGTGTCGCGGCATCCATGGCCAGGAAAGGGTTGTGGGGAGGTGACATATTCGAGGGCAGGGGCCTCCGCAGCACAGACGTACCACCGGAGCAATCTGTCCAGTGGGGCGCCTGCATAGGTGGGGTTGGCAGTTCGCAAGCCGTGTCGTTGCACTTACTCGATTTTGGAATAAAATATATATTTGCATTTCCCATTAAATTTGAGTTAGTTCTTTAGCAAAATATGTCCTACTTGTCTTGCATTTGGTACATTTATATCTTATACCAAATAACAACAATACTCTGTTTTTGGTATATCCTTACTATGAGCACTCGTCTAGGCGTTGCCGTTACACTTTCGACCAGGCGCGCAAGTTATTGGTGCTGGATATACATACTTAGTTTGGCTCACTGTTAAAGTATACTTGACCCACATGTTAGGGCATCTTCTACGGCAACCCAAAAAAACTCTCGCATCCGTTCGTGAACAGGGGATCTTTTCACGGACACAGATTCGGAAGGCAGCCATCCAACGCAAGCCGTATACATTTTTATAACCACTCAAACCAGCCAGACGAAATTCATGTAAACACGGCCGGATTTCATATAAAAAGGACGGCTTTCATAGAAACTGGACGCAAATGGTTACATTTTGGAAATATTTTAACTAAAAAGTTAAAACTATGTGCACGTACGGCCGCGCGGAGCTCCACTCCACGACACGGATACACTACACTAGTCTATGACCGGCCGCGGTGGATCCCTTCGTCCCCGGACTACCTGGAGTCCCGGAGGCATATTCTTCCCCCGTATCATCCCTATGTCCGGCTGAGTCGCTCATCGGAGTGTGACAAAGAGGGTGCTTCAGCCAGAGAGGAAGGGCGCTTCCGTGGATGCCCAGACCAGGGTGACCTAAGATAAAGAAGAAATCAGGCACGTCACCGGCTGTACAAGCAGGCAACGCGCCGGCGGTGGCCTTCCTGGGACCCAAGCGGCGGTGGCCTCCCGTGTTCTATTTTCCCTCGAAGTTGCCAGCGGACGTGCACGCGGATGCTCTGGCCACCGACTCGTCGATCTCCTCCACGCACCCGTTTTCTTTCTCTGTCTACATGGCGCGACTAGGTGGGCGTCAACGGCGGATGGAGCGGTAGTAGACACTGGAGGGGCAGTATGACGCGGCGTCGTCCATGCCGGTGTCGCCGTTCTCCCCTCCATTCCGGCCTGGAGCAACTCGACACTCCTTCACGGGCTGGCTTGGAGCCGCAAGTTGCTGAGCCACGCACCGGATTGGGGCTGCAACTTGCTTCGCCGGCCCAGGGAAGGGAGATGGAGCCGCAACGAGCTGGCTCGCTCGTATCCACCGGGCTCGGCGGGTCACCATGCCGGTTTTTATGCTGGAGAACTGCTCTTCCTGCCCGTCGGATACCATCAAAATGATGGAGAAAATGGTGAAGGAGGAGATGGGGGAGCGGGGAGGGGTGTGATTCTTGCTCGGCGTCTGCCATCCTGAGGACAGACGAGAGGAGCTCGGCCGACACTGCGTTTAATACCGGCCCGCTCTTAAACGGACGTGTGGCCGAAACAGGTTTCTCGGCTTCCACGCTGGGTTAATGGAGGCCTATGAATGCGGCGATGAGGCGTGTTCAGCCGGGCGTGCAACGGGCGATGACCTCGATGGGCGCGCCGCTTCAATGGTGGAAGCAGTGAGAGGTCGCGTCTGCCCTGAGCCGTCTTCAATGTGGAGCAGGACGCTCTACAGCGACATGAATGCGGGCAGCTGGCGCTAGACGGGAGCGCGCTAGGGGAAGGGGAGGGGAGGGGGTGGGTTGTTGGCCCACGGCGGTCAGAAACGGGTTTGGGGCTTTCCGAACTCCCGCAACCCTTCCCCAATTTTGGCTCCGGTTTACGGGAAAAATCGCGTCCGGACCGTCCAGCGGACCAATACAAAGTGGTGCTAGATGACTTTCACGGTCCGGACAGCGTGATCCAAACGGTTGCGGGGTATTTACCTGATCCAAAGCATTACGACCGGGCACCGCGTGCAAGGCCCGCTGCGGGTGCGGGTCTAGTTAAAGTTGTACTAGGCGGTTACTCGGCATTGCGGTGGATCGATTGAAACCGTTCCTATCTCGATCTGGCCCTCTCCAAAACGACGAAAGACTCGAGATATATCTGGCCGGCGGCGGTGCGCTCCAATCCCGCAATCCCTCATGGTACGTAAGTTACAGCCGCGCGCGTTCTTCATTAATCAATCCGTACGTGCGTGCATCTTTTTGTTTTTGTTGTGCGCAATTCACAACTTTTCTCCGAACGATCTCTCTTGTTTTGCCCTAATTTTCCCGTGTCGTTGCAGCACAAAAATCTCTCCAATGACAGGATCAGCGCGCTCCCTGACGACGTCCTCCTCACCACCCTCCAATTCGTCGACCTGCGCACGGCCGTCAGGACCGGCGCCCTCGCGAGACGATGGAGGCACCTCCCTCGTCTGCTCTCCAGCCTCGCCATCGATGTGGCCACCTTGGTACCCCATCCCAAGGGTTTCTCCCCGCCCCATCACACGGTGGACCGTATAATGAAGAGCTACACTGATTCCGCGAGGTGGTTTCTGGCTGGAGAACGGAGCATCAAGAGCTTGTGCCTCGCCTTCTACCTGATCGACCCTTACCTGCTCACCATCGGCGACGCCGTTCTCAAGAGCAGCAGCACACACCCCGAGCGTCTCGAGTTCACCATCCGGACGGAGCTGCCTGCCGCCATGGTCAACTACGAGCAGCGTGCTCTACTCGGACGACGCTTCATGTCATTCGTTGGTGCTTGTCCCGTGGTTTTCAGCTGGGTAACCAGCCTCACCCTGCAGAATCTACGATTCACTGCCTCACACTTCCTGGCCCTCCTCCACACCTGCAGCCGAGTCCAGCTCCTTTCCTTGGCCCACTGTGGCTCTGGCATCGGCTCGATCCTATCGGTAGACGCTCCCGACTCTTCACTTCTTGCTCTGGAAATCCGTGCTTGCTTCTACCACAGAGTCGACCTGATCAGGGTTCCAAAACTTGAGCGGCTTCTTTGTGACCTCGATAATATGGCCGGGAGCTTTCCCACCCTGCGGTTTGGCTATGTTCCTTGTCTTCATGACATCAAACTCTCGATCATACATCTGTCTTACTACTACGAAAATCGAAGACAACTCTCACCCGCATTCAGTAACCTGAGAGATATTTATCTTGGACGTTTGGGTATGTTTGGAATGGCATGGACTATTTTTGTCCTAGAAGCCGCGCCTCTCCTCAACAAGCTCTCTATGGAGGTACGTGGTACTATCTTCTCTTCTCTAAAATTTTGGACACCCGCAAAAGTATCCCCAACATACAAATCACACGATATCTACTTTATATATAAATGGAATGAAAAATTGGCTAGTAAATTTTATGTATATTATGAAAGCATGTTCTTGATAAATCTAACAATTTTCACCTAAGAATTTAAAAGGTATTTTAGTGTTGATCAATAGCCAAAAGTTACACACTTGAGTACATGCGTGCATTCTTATTCTCAGATGCCACATTTTTTTTAGAAAAGGAGGATGACCCCCGGCCTCTGCATCTGGGAGATGCATACGGCCACTTTATTGATTATTCCCGAGGACCTTACAAAGTATTACAACAATATGCCTGAATCCGCCATCTTGGCAACATATGCCACTACTCCTATCCATATGATGAAGGGGTGCTACCTGGGCCACATACCCGGTCTACTCACCTAAGCCTATCATCAAAAGCCAGAAGCCCCAGCCGAGCCACATACCGGGTCTGGGGCATAAACTGGTCTGACGCACTCACATGTGTCGTCGCCGCCATCTTTCCCAGGTCCGTCTTCAGAGCAGATATTGAGGCTTCTACCTTGTCAGGCCACTCCGTCATCGACGCCACCTTGACGCCAGACAACTACCTCCACCTGCGCGAGTCCATCCCCGCGCATCGGACGCCGAGTCTCCACTGCACCACGCCGCCGAGATTCGCCGTCATCAATGTGAAGGATGAAGTACCGCTCCACCAATAAGGCACCCGCTGGTCCCTCGATCCCGTGTACGCCTCTAAGAATGACGCCCCCAAGGAGGAAACGACACCAACGCGTCGCCGTCATCCGATCAACTGATCTAGGGTTTCCCCCGGAGGTAGCGGATAGAGGTCTAGAGCTTCTCCACGGCGATGCCTTCAAGAAGGTAATGACACCACAGGGTGCCACCAACGCCGGTCTTGGCAACAAGCCGAGCACAAGGTTTTCACCCGGATCCGCTCGAAGAACCTCCATCACGTATTGTGCGCACGGGTCGCCGCCGATCTGAGCCGCCGCACATCGAGCAAGCTGCACCGGGCAGATCGGATCTGTCCGGAGGGCAAACCACGCATGGCGCCGACCCAACCACCAGGCCCTCCATGCCGCCACCGCCGATCCGAGGACAGATGGTCCGTCGCTGCAGATCCGGCTGCCACCGCCGAACGCAGCCAAGGCCGCTGCCCGACGCAGGGCCGGCCGCCGCAACCGCCACCACCACCGCCCTAGGACGAGGCCGCCGCCGCGCAGGCCCACCACGCCACGGAGGCCAGATCGGCCGTGCCACCTCACGCCGCGGAGCTCCGCACCGTCCCCATGGCGCGGGAGAGAGGAAAGGCCCCCGCCACCGCCGTCAGCCTCCGGGCAAAGGCCGGCGGCGTCCTTCGGCGGCGTTGGAGGGAGGGATGGAAGGACGGGGAGCCCCCGGCGGCTAGGGTTGGGATCCCGCCCGAGTCGCCCGAGGCGGGGGCGACGCGGGGGGCGGGGAAATCTACTGTACTATTAACTGCATGTCAGATGCCACATTTATTATGGCGAAGCTGTGTTTCTGTCTTTCTGAGTATGTTTTTTTGCATGAAGCTATGTCTGTCTTCCTTCCGAGACCAATGTATGGGCCCCTCCGAGGCCAATGTATCCAGTGAAACACCTAAATTTGAACAGTACAACTTGAGTCTGCTGGAGATGAGCGGATATGGACTTGGTAAAAACAGGCAGGTGATGCAATACATCAGGCTCATCAGGCACCGTGTCGTCTGTTTGAAGAGAATTCACTTCCATGAACAATGCCGATACACAAACTGCAAGGGTGCCCGATGCATATGTCAAGTCAATGAAGCACAAAGGAATCTATTAAACCAGGCACTCACTCTAGGATTCTCATCACCCATTGAGATAACCATATATCAGATGTTGGATGACATCAGTTCGTGACACGATTTTGCTAGTGCCTAGTCTATATATGCACTTGTTCTGGTGGCTTTCTTTTGATGGCGTTGAATCATGGTTTAGTTATTAGTGTAGGTCCCCTTATGTAAACAAACCCCTTTTGATTTTCCATCCAAGTTTGCACTGAAACACGGTATAAGTTTGCAAAGTTTAGCTTCTACAGTACTCCCTCCGGCCCGAATTATTTGTCGCGGAAATGGATCGAAATGAATGTATCTAGAACTAAAAATACGTCTAGATACACCCATTTCTACGATAAGTAATTCGGGATAGAGGAAGTATTATTTGGTAGGTAGAATGCGACCTGGATAGTATAATGTTGTGCTAACCAGATCAACCATGTAAGAGCATCTCCAGTGGCTCATCCATACTTGGTCCTCTTTTATCTCCATATAGAACATCATCTAAAATGATTCTTTTTTAGAGGTTCCCAGTTTTTTAGTGGAACATGTATATTCAGAACGTCTATAGTCCCCCTCCTATATTCTCACAGTATCTTACAACTATCATTCAAAAAAAAAATTTCAGCGGCCCTATTTTAACTTTCAACAAGCCCAGAAATCCAGTGTTGTCCATCTGTGATTTTTCCATCTATACAAGAAAAGGCAGGACGAAATTCGGCACAAGCAATTCGATACCAACTCATGTAAAAAATTAATTATGCAGTACAAGCAAACATGCAGTCAACAATTTTAGCAGAATCAAATCAGTCTAAGTAAGGGGTTGGGAGAGGATAAGGCTTATCTAGAGCCCTTGGATGCATCTCATCAAGGGAGGAGACCGACGCGCCATATATATGCACCTCCATACCCTAGTCGACGCCATTTCATCTCATTCATCATCAACATCCAAGACCAATCTCCATTGCTGCTCCGCTACCATAGAAGGAGGGACAACGACATCAAGGGGAGAGGAGGAGGCTCCGCACCACCGTCTCCACCAACACCACCACGCCTTCCGTGCGGTGCCATCGCGCCGACGCCTTCACCAGCGCCGCACCCGTCGTCATCGCCACCGGCATGGCTACCATCACCACCGCGCCACCGTCTCCACCAACACCATCGCGCCTTCTCCCTTCACCTGCTTGTAACTTGTCCCTAACCTTCATGTTTATGTTTGAGTAGTTGTACTAATTTTTGGGAATATGGTTGAACCCTTTATAATACTTGATTGATGTGATCCAATATCTTCTATTTACGATTCGAGTTAGTAGCCTTCGCGAATGTTGAGAGTAGTGCTCACTCACATTTTTTGCCTTGTTGTCATGGAGTATATTACTGTCATTGTGAGTGTTGGGGATATTGAGGTAATTCGAGGAGAAGTAAAAGCCTCGATTCCTTCTTGTTGCAATTGAGAGGGGATTAATAGAGAACCCTTCAAGAAGCTGCGTCCACGGGGAAATACTCAATTATCGTAGCAGTAACCTGTTTGGAGACGCTGCGATAGTGGTGTACGTGACATGGAGTCTACGTTAGAGTAGAACATGTTCTATACCCGGCTCCGCAAAATTATGTGCATGAAGAGTGAATGAAGGATACGATAATGCATATCAATGGTGGTGATTCCGGAACCCTAGAGAACACTTTACTTCTCAAGCACGGTCCTTACTAACTTAGTATCATTTATTTCCTGTTTTTATCTTCTTGTCAGTAGTTTAGTTAAATACCCCTTTTATCTAGTTTCCCTAGTTAAATACCCCTGTAAGTTCGACACTTACTTACAAAATGCAAAGTTCTGTTGACATCGAGGGACCTGGTGAAATTAACAAGTGTCAATCTGGCAGAACATTGCCTTAAGTACTTTATGTCTCAAAACATAGTGATGCAGATATTTAGTGGGTATGAAAATGACATAGACTTAAAGTAGACATAAAATTTTCCAACTTTCATAATTAGATCATATTCATATGATGTCAGGACTAATTACTATGGATCTTACAAAATGCAACTTTCTGTAACCGAAGTTCATTTATATCATGTTAGTCACTTAGATGCAAGAAATGAACATGTTAAAGATGATTAACATGGAAACCATAGGCATGGCGTGAAAGTACACATTATGTAGTGCAAAACTCATGTAGGATGCAAATGCATAAGAGCTATAGGTCAATGACTCTCATCATGCCAAGTTTGTAAGTTTTAACAGATTATGTCAGTTATATTATGATGCACTTCTGCAACAGAGTTTTCACCAAGCAAATTGATCCTAATATAGATGAAAATGCCATCATTACGTAGAACACAGAAAAATGCACAACATTCATATAAGACACGTTTTTATCGGATGCACGGATTAAAAGTTATAATGGTTTTAATATAAGGTAGTGCAACTCCTTTCACCTAGACGCTACACAACCAAGAGTGGGGCCTGGTGTGTCACGCTGGCCAGATGCATAGCGCGCCTGTCAGCCAGACGCTACTCAGTGTCGTGCAACACCGACTTGTCCTGTCGGGCGCTACACAAAAGGGTTAGCTAGGTGAATTTGTTTCGCCTATTATTTACTCCCTCCATTCCTAAATATAAGTCTTTTTAGGGATTCCACTAGGTGCACTACATATGGAGCAAAATGAATGAACTATACTTAAAATGCATCTATATACATCCGTATGTGGTTCATAGTGGAATCTCTACAAAGACTTATACTCCCTTCGTTCCAAAATAGATGACTCAACTTTGTATTAACTTTAGTATAAAGTTGGGTCATCTATTTTGGAACGGATGGAGTATTTAGGAACGGAGGGAGTAGTTTGTGAAATAGTTGCGCCTCGAGATCTGCTTTATCGATTTTGCCCACGAAATCTTATTTCCTGGCTTGAATTGTGGTCTTCATGGTGGTCTTCGCAGCCACATCTGCCGCACCTATGCCTTCTCCGACGTGCACCAGCACCTTTGCTATCGTACGGTAATCCGCCACCCGGCGCTCGCTCCTCCATGTCTAACTCGTAGAAAAATGAGTGAGTATGTCCCTGGTGCCCCCTCTTCTACGTCATCATACTATATTTTTGAAACAAGGTCATCATACTATATTGAGTGGGATAGCTTCCACTTGTGGTAATCTAAGCACCGCATGTGTGCATAATTTTCTATCAGAACTAGGGAACAGAGATGCGATGAGGCTGGGACACGTTGATCAGACAGAAGACTCCTACTTGGCCTTCGGTACTGGCATCCGCATGTGCTGTATCGAATCAGCAATTCAGCAGCTAGCTCGTGATATGGGTGAGAGATCGAGCTTCGCGAAGGTACGGGCGCGTCACAGTGCGTGTCCTTTCTACGTGGCGGCCATGGATGTGCTCCGGCGCGCGACGTGTCCCGTAGCTGCAGCTGTCTCCTATATAAACGCCCCTGCTCTGCTCTAGGCCAGTCAAACACACAGCCGATCGGAACCAAGTTGAGCAACAGCCGAAGTGATACTATTGATCTTGTTTTCTGACTGCTGATCCACTATTGTCAGTTTGCTTGAGCCAGTTTAGCACTACTACTACTACGTGAGAGATGGCATCCAACCAGGACCAGGCGAACTACCGCGTCGGCGAGGCCAAGGGCCACACCGAGGTACGTACGTCTTCTCCATGGATGTCTCCGAGAAAATGCTGCTGCGTGCGCCGTGTCTGAGATGGGATGTGACCGTGCTGTTTGCATTGCAGGAGAAGGCTGGGCAGGTGATGGGCGCGGCCGAGGACAAGGCCTACGAGGCCAAAGACCGGGTGGCGGCTCTGGCGGGACACTCCTCCGGGCAGGGGCAGAGCACCACGGAGGCCACCAAGCACAAGGCCGGCGAGGCCACCGACAAGGCGTCCCAGACGGCGCACGCAGGCTGCCAGCACGGCGCAGGCCGCCAAGGACAAGACCTCTGAGACCGCGCACGCCGCCAAGGACCGCACCGTGGAGAGCAAGAACCAGACCGGCAGCTTCCTCGGCGAGAAGACGGAGATGGCCAAGCAGAAGGCCGCGGAGACGGCCGAGGCGGCCAGGCAGAAGGCGGCGGGAGCGGCGCAGTACACGCAGCACAGGACATACGACGCGGCGCAGTACGCCAAGGAGTCCGCCGTCGCCGGCAAGGACAAGACCGGCAGCGTCCTCCAGCAGGCCGGCGAGACGGTGGTGAACGCCGTGGTGGGCGCCAAGGACGCCGTGGCCAACACGCTGGGGATGGGCGCCGACAACAACACCAACACCACCACCGAGAAGATCACCAGGGATCACTAGATGCATGCGCTCGCGCTTAATTTACTTCCATTTCCTTCTCTTGATACACATTTTACGTTCCAGTTTCATGATTTCCAGACGCACATCTTGTTGTAAACTCTGCTGCTGCTCAGCGTCTTGGGTCCGTATCGTATGGATGTCTGACGGGAGATGTATCTTTGTGTTGATCTGTTCGTCAGACTTCTCTTTTGTGTTGGTCTATTCGTCAGACTTCTCTTTTGTAATAATAATAATAAAGTTTATTTTGTTACGATGAAGTGGGTGAGCAGACATGCATTTCTCATTCAAGAACGATGCAGAAGCGGCCACATCGAATCGAGTCGTTCTCACGATGATATAACCCGTCAGAACTTTTGAACGTGGAAACAATACACCTCGGATCATCTTTACGCCCTGTTTGGTTGTTTGGTTCATAAGACAATTTTTTTAGTCCCAACTAAAAAAGACCTAAACATGGATTTCCTACCTGTTTAGTTCCTGGGACTAAACATGAACTAAAAACCATGTTACAACTAAAAGTCCCAAAAAGATTTCTCCTTTCCTTCCTGGGACTACACATGAATTTCCTGGGACTAAACATGGACTAAAAGACCCGTGTTACTCCTACAAAAAAAGACCGTGTTACAACTAAAATTCCCCAAAAGACTCTTCCTCATGGTCTTCTTTCATAAGTCCCAAATGCCCACTTTAAGTCCCTAAAAGTCTCTTCTGTTTGGTTTAGATGGAACTAAAATGGACTTTTTTAAGTTCCTCCACCAATAAGTCCCTGTAAACAAATACCGCCTTAATCTGCCTTTCTCCGCAAATCAAGCTTCTAGCTTTTCCTAGTGTCATCACCAATCTTGTTATTCATCTTGAGAATTTGTTCACGGTCCTTCATCTGTTTTTCAGGCAGATTTATATGGTCTCCATAAGCAAGCAGTGTTTTTTGTATCTTCTCTGTTTCACCTACCATTGCGGAAGCATGCAACTCCAGGGGGATAGTCATTAAGCCACCACTATTTGACTTCCTACATCTATCAACATCTTAGCAATCGGAACACAACAGAAAGAATCTGAAAAAAAAAAACATACAATAGAAAGTACCCCTATCACAGTCCTCAAAAGTGTCAGCAGATTCATCCATCGTGGTGCACTTCAACACTGAATCGAACATCGTCAGGGCCTGCATTGTACATAATCTTGGATCAAGCGGGTCTGACTCTGATCAAAGTTGCAAAACTCTCCATGACGAATGCATAGTCAATACAGGGCCAAATCTGCATCATAAATAAGTCCACTTGCACATCATTAATAATTTGTTTACATACAGACATACTGTACATTTTAAGCATACATTCTGCTCGTGTTTCATGAACAATCATGTAGGACCAAATATCACAGAGGGCGTGCATGCTTCCCAGTGGAAATTTCATTTCACTTCTCTACAGGTAAACAGCCAATGCTGTACTGTAATATATACACTGCTCGGAAATATTCAGGAAGATCTTTTCTTTCTTACACGTACACCACCAATTTCTCCTGTAAACATCACTGAGAGAGGTCGGAGAGCCCAGTCCTCACGCGTGTTCTTCATTAAATGACACGCAATCGTCATGCGTGTTCAGGAGAGAAAAAGAGCTCACGCGGTAGACAGGCGAGGGGCAACAATCTTGCCTCCACAGACACGGATAGAATCACAGAAATCTCTCTTCTTGAGAAACTTCTTGATATCTTCTAGTATGACTGGTGTGTTTTGGATTATCATCTTCTTGCACTGAATTACAATATAGTAGGATTAAGAATGATACTACTGAAAATAGATACACTATACTTCAATAAAAGATATATTTAGATGCTTACCTTCTGTACGAAACTCTCTGTGTTGTTGCATCCTTTCAGAAGTATCTCGATTATCTTGAGCTGTCAAGACCAGATCAATCGCAGGTTTAAGTTTCCTCTTTTGGCTAGTCACTCACTTCTACTCCCTCCGTAAAGAAATACAAGAGCGTTTAGATCACTACTTTAGTGATCTAAATGCTCTTATATTTCTTTACAGAGGGAGTACCACACAAAAGCTATTAAGTAGATAGATGCGTAGTGATCTAAACGCTCTTATATTTCTTTACAGAGGGAGTACCACACAAAAGCTATTAAGTAGATAGAGGCATCTGGGTGCATAAAAGCCAAAAATGCACCTAATCCAGCACTGGCAGTTCCCAGCTGATAGGACGCTTTTAAACCAGGGAGAATCGGAACATGAACGTAGAGCTCGACCAAGACTCCCATTCGCGAGTCTCAACTAGATTAGGAATCAGATATGGACCACTTTGCCATCACCGGTTCCGTATCAGACCAGCCTTGCCAGCATTGGCAGTTCCCAGCTGATAGGTTGCAAGTCAGCATTTGAAACCATAACCACCTACTCACAACCCAACCCACCACTCCTTACAACTACACTAGTTAATCTTCCATGATATGCCACGTAGGAAATTGATCAGTGAATAACATGCAATTGGCCACTCCCTACCATGTTCATAACATTTCGGCATTACATTGGTGGTTGTTGGCTCTACTTGATGTCTGAATTCCAAACTGAAGATAACCTGGACAAACAACCTACTTGGGGTGTTCGACAGGACAGGCAACTATAGATAAACGATGAATCTTTCCCTGGTTTCTGCTTGTACAAACAATCTCAATATGGACTGACTAGTAGTTTTCGTACTATAGAGCAGAGAGCTCCATCCTAGTGAGATAAACTACAGTATCAACATGGTGAATAGCAGAGAAATGAAGAGAAGAATGACAAGGGTTGAGATAAGTTATTCATTGCTATATCCTCTCCTAACATAAGAAAGATAAAGAAAAGGCTAATAAGCTCTTGAGAACTAGATTTCGACGTATACTTATACACCAAATGTAACGAAGGAGTTTCAGAGCATAACAATTTAAATCAGCCGCGAAGGACATAGGAACGAACATAATAATTCAGAAGGAAGAAATCGTATAAAGAATACCTCCATCTCAGGGTCTTCAAGACCAGTACGAATCTCATCAACAACCTCATGGCAAAGGGTGCAAGCATGTTCATGTCCTGGGAGGTGAATGTATGTAACTTCCTCACAAAGACTTGCTGATACGCAAAATTCTTCAGGGCTTAGAGAATCAATTTGTGCAAAGAACAGTGCTGCATAATAATCAACCAACTTTGTACACTGCCATGTAAAAATCAAGAGCACATTGAAATATGAAATGCTCGATTTAGAACATAGGTACAACTATTTAAGAAAGAGAGCATTTGATTTTATTTTTAAGTAAAAAAAATACCTCTAACTTAAGTGAATGAAATTTCAAACAAGCTTGGTGAAGAGTATCTATAATTTCGATCCGGGTCTCATTCTCCTTCAAATAGAAGAGGGTTTCTGTGGCAAACTGCTCACAAAGTTGGCATAGTTGTGGACTTCCCTTTGTTGTAAGTGATACCGTGTTCTCATTTAATCTCTTTTCAACAACTACAACAAAATCAAATAAATAAGGCATAAAAACTGATTAAAACAAGGATGAATAACCAAATATTTGAAAACAAAATTCAAAAAATATTTGAAAACATAGACAACAAGCAAACAAACAAAATTCTGAAAACAATAGTATTCCCTCCGCAAAGAAATATAAGGGCGTTTAAATCACTACTTTAGCGATCTAAACGCTCTTATATTTCTTTACAGAGGGAGTATGTAACAAGGTCATGCGATCTACACCCTAACCGTAAGAACCAGTGACACAAAGATCTCGGTTAAGTAGGTCTCCGGTGTGTAGAAGATTATCGGTAATCATCAACATGCTATGAGCCTGACTTTATCCTGACATAATTAAGAAGATTGGAACATATAAAAGTATTTGAAGTAGTAATCAGTGGCAATTGTCTGTTGGTGAGTCCATGAGTGGATATACAGAAATTAGAGGGGCCAGGGAAAACAATAGGCATGGATTAGTTTATGGATGGAGATCCCTCCTCATTCAACTTGAATAAGTGGGATGCTCCTCACATTCAGAGGGCCTATGGCCAAATACGACCACATGTGTGCACACGACAAATAAACATATATAAAACCTTATACCTTCCATTCTCCTTCCTGAGAAGTGGATGGTTTCCAATTAATTTTCAAGCCTGGCAGGATACAGGTACTTCCACTAGACCTGGGTCCAGACCAGTTCGCAACTAAATAAATATAGTGATAATTTGAGTTCCTACTTCTGGCTGGACATCAAATATCCATGGAGGATAACATAATCCTTGCATCCCAAACAAAGCCTAACTTAGCATCAACATGTGCATTATTTATGAAAATATCGATCCGGGACTTCTAGTCACGATTTTTTGTGGTACCTTCAGTATATAATCTCATATTACCATAATAGAAAGAAAAATCTACTCAGGAAAACAAAATAGCAGTTATAAAATAAATCTTTTATTGCTTGCTTACGACTGGATGAAGGAATGCAAGATCGAGGTTAAACGGCCACATACCAGTGTGGTCTAAGGCCAAGATTCTACTGCCCAAAAGGACAACGCCAGTGATGAACAAAGCAAAAACTCTTGAGCCCATTTTGTCTGTTAATAAAGAGATGGACAAACAATTGAATGTAACAACTACAAAAGAGAGAAGTATATACATAATAACGTCAAAATTTTGCTCTGTTAAAAGAACATTTAAGGTTAACTGAGGTAAATCTACAGATAAATTAATTTCCCTTCATACACAAATCTGAAAAAAGGTCTCAGTTCCATCTTCCTTCTTATATGTATCGCATGCATACATTTTAGTTCCTTACAAAAACATGCGTCTAGTCTAGCATGTGTAGAACTTGAACCAAAACATTCTAACAGTTCAAAAGGAAAGCACTACATTAAATAAACGGAATATGGTTGTATGCTCCAAAATCCAGATAATCTTTATGTGCTAGTTCACCATCGCCGAGGCACTAGCTGTTCCCCTTTCTGCATTCTTCTTAGAAGATACATACTCAGATTGCAGAGAAACTAACCCAAGTCAGTGGTGTGGACAGACAGTGAAGTTAATCTGCAGAACTACTGGTGAGCAAAGGTGACATACAAACTCCTCAAATCCTTTGGAGAACATTTCTTTTTTTGTATAAGCACTTCCCCTCAAGTTGGACTTAACATTAAGAACCAGGAATGACAATTCAATTACTACTATATTTTCTTAAACTGCTATTATTGCCTTCAAAACAAATCAATCAGCTATGAGCCATCAAAAACTACCAGGCTTTTCTCCACGAATTTCACACGCATCTATCGGAAACACAAGCAAACAAGTGCTAACTGAAGATGTGGAGTTAGACTAGCAGCTGGCACGATACCGCAACCCCTGAATCGGATCTACTCTTAAACAGGGTGAAATTTTTTGCGTCTACCTTAAGTTCGGATGAGGATCTTGGGCCGACCGAACAGTGGGAGCGGAGGGCGGGGCGGGGCGGGGCGTCGTGTGCGGACGGCCGAGCGCCGGCCGCGGCCGCGGCGGAGACAAGCGGGAGCGAGAAGAGCTACGCAGAGGCAGGGAGAAGATTTTTCGAGAACACCACGCCGTTGACTAGCTGGATTTGTTGCGGCCATTAAGCCTGGTACAATGTTAGGTGCTTAGAGAGATGCTTAGAAAATAAACCACGCAGAGGCAGGGAAAAGATTTTTTGAGAACACCACGCCGTTGACTAGCTGGATTTATTGCGGCCATTAGGCCTTTTACAATGTTAGGTGCTTAGGGAGATGCTTAGAAAATAAACCGGAGTTTTCTGAAGCACCGATGTCTATTTCAACAGGAGAGACGCCTAATTAAGCGTCTATCATATATAAATAAGCATCGATGCTTAAGGAAAGCCTGATTTATTTCTCTAAACACCTCCCTTAAGCACCTTGCATTGCACAAGGCCTTACTAGCCATCTGGTTTTTTTTTCCTGATTTTCCACACTTTATTAAATCCAAAAGGTTAAAAAATAGTGTTTATACTCTATGCTTTTAATAATTTTTTATAAAAAGTACTAGTGTTAAAACGTCTCATTTTAACAAAAATATGTCCTATTTGTTATTTCAAAATTATTTCTACCAGAAAATGTTCATCACATATAAAATGTTCACACAATTCATGGAATTGTTCAAATATGTACATCTAAAGTATTTATTTTTCTCCCTAATTTTAGCGCCACTAGCTCCATACAGATTACATGTGCCGGTCTATGTGAGGTTGCGGGTGGACCCTTTGCACTCTCAGCTAATATCACATCTGAGTATTGTGGGTGGGCCACATGAAAGTCCCACCACCTCGGAGCCTGTCACACAAGGCCTTGATGCTTCGGCGGTGAGGTTCCCTTGCGCCGCCCATGATGATTGCGTGATGGGGTCTACAACACCACCACTATAATGTTTGTGTCCATAACGGAGGGTGGTTTTCTTAACGATGTTAGCATGATGATGGACTCGAGGGAAGCATGAGAACAACTCCTTCCCGCGTGAGAGATGGACGGTGTTAGACGCAATGAAGAAAGTGGCGCGTTGATATAGATGATAGTGATGAAAAAAAATTACGATGGCTATGGAGGCGATGGAGATTGAAGTACTTCTATTTTTCTAAATTTGTACTAAACTCAAAACACTTATTTTGGGACGGAAGTAGTATATGATTGCGGTGACACCATGACCTCGTGCTATCCTTTGAGGTGTTCGTATAGGTTGCTCATGGAGTCTTCAAGGTGCAACTGGAGTAGCGTTGGACGCTGACAGGGGGATGAGCCTACAGGGTATAATGTATGTCAACATTAGTGTCTCCTAGTCGACTTCTTCCCAGGTCCATCCCGATTCTACTGTCCACTAGTCGAACCCTTTAGGCACTATGGCGGAGGGTACGTTGATCTTGACTACCCAAAAGTCATGATCGTGCTTTATGAGATGTCCACTTTGGTTGCGACTTGGCTTTGACACCCTATGTCACGCCTTCTCACAATTCATGGCTAGAGGGTGGGCAAGGTGAAGCATTTATTGTTGCAGTAGTCGTGTGGATAATAATCCGAAAGACATTTGTAAGGGCATATTTATCCCTAAGTGTTTTGGTGATTGATGACAATGCTCGTGCGGACTAATCGTGTGCCTTGAGTCCCTCAGATACTTCATCATTAGGCACAAGACGATTCGGTGCCCCTCGGAGACTGTTAAAGCCGGCGTTGTTCTACGTTTCTCTTTGGTGGAGTTGAGTCGTAGGAGAGCCGTACTATTAAGAGGGGGTCCGCGTCGGAAAGGTAGGGTGGAATCACACGTACACTTGTCCCTCCTTTCCTTGCACTTTGGAGCTACCCGTCGTTATCTTGGTTGTGTGGAAAACTGGCGACTACTGCTGTACTTGCGGTAGTACCGCAGGTACAAGCGGTAGTACCGCGGCGCATCACGGTAGTACCACCCCTTAGTGCGGTAGTACCGCGGCACCCTGGCCTAGTGCCGCTCCGGTGCGGTAGTAGGGGCGGATGTAATTTTTTACATCCGCGCCCCACACGGTAGTACCGCCCCTTTGGTGCGGGAGTACCGCGGCCCCCTGGCCTAGTGCCGCTCCGGTGCGGTAGTAGTACCGCTTCCTTGGAGCGGTAGTACCGTGAGTCGCGGGCAGAACTTGTGGATAACGGTTGGACTTTTTCCACGACTATATAAGGGATGTCTTCTACCTCTAGTTGACTACCTCTTCCACCTCTAAGCTCCATTGTTGCCCCAAGCTCCATTTTAGCCCGATCTCTCTCCCTAGCCAATCAAACTTGTTGATTTGCTCGGGATTGGGTGACAAGGGCCCGATCTACACTTCCACCAAAGGATATTTGATTCCCCCCCCCCCACTTATCCCTGCGGATCTTGTTACTCTTGGGTGTTGAGCACCCTAGACGGTTGAAGTCACCTCGAAGCCATACTCCATTGTGGTGAAGCTTCGTGGTGTTGTTGTTGTTGGGAGCCTCCGATTGTTGTGGAGATTGCCCCAACCTTGCTTGTAAAGGTTCGGTCGTCGCCTTCAAGGGCACCAATAGTGGAATCACGGCATCTCGCATCGTGTGAGGGCGTGAGGAGAATACGGTGGCCCTAGTGGCTTCTTGGGGAGCATTGTGCCTCCACACCGCTCTAACGGAGACGTACTTCCCCTTAAAAGGAAGAAACTCCGGTAACACATCCTCGTCTCCACCGGCTCCACTCTTGGTTATTTCGTGCCTTTACTTTCGCAAGCTTACTTATTGTTACATCTCTTGTTTGCTCGTGTGCTAGTTGATATTGCATCATATAGGTTGCTCACTTAGTTGCATATCTAGACAACCTATTTGTTGCAAAGTTTAATTTGGTAAAGAAAAGCTTAAAAATTGTTAGTTGCCTATTCACCCCCCCCCTCTAGTCAACCATATCGATCCTTTCAATTGGTATCAGAGCCTCGTCTCTTTATTAAGGACTTTGCCGTCCGAAGAGTATGGTTGACACCAACGATGGTGCGGAGGAACACTCCGGTGTGAATCCCATCTCATCTTCGGCCGACGGGGGAACCTCGGTCTCTCGTGAGGAGTTCAATGTGGCTTTAGACACATTGAAAACCTCCATGACGGCCGAGGTTAAAAGCATGTTTAATGATTTCCTAGAGGGACTTAAACTATCTACCGCGCCTATGAAAGTGGGTGATCCTACTAACAAGGTGACGGATGCTATCTCCGACAAGGGGGAAGCTAACAATGAAAAGAGTCCTTCTACTAGTGGTAGAAATGGCACCGGCATCTTTGCCCATGTGGAACCCCCGGTTTATGGAGGGCCTATCCCCTCCACTCATTTGAATCATGCCGGTCCACCTCCTAAATATGAGAAACATGAAGATTTTGATAATTGGGTCTATCGCTTTAAGCGTCATTTGAAACATGTGAACACTAACCTTTGGAGAATGATTGAAGAAGGTTTTTATCCTCATGACCCAAGCAACTTCACCCCTCGAGAAGCCGTGGACAATCAATTCAATGAGAGTGCTCTCTTCATCATCCAAGATGCAATCCTTCCCGAAGATCTCCCTCACCTTCGACCCCATGTCGTGGCTAAAGAAGCATGGAAATGTGTCGAGGGTCTCTATCGTGGAAGTGCTAGCATTCAACGGTCCAACTATGAAGTGGTGCAAGATGAAGCCGATGAGTTTGCAATGAAAGAAGATGAAGAACCTCGTGAGCTCTTTCGAAGAGTGACCAAACTCGCGGTGGCACTTCGAGATCATGGAAGCAAGGACACGGATGACAATTGGATCAAGCGGAAGTTCCTCAAGGCCATGATGCCCTACAACAAAGCCATGTCCTCCGTCATTCGTCAACGACCGGACTTCCACACCATGACCTCAAGTGAAGTGTTGGATGAGTTCGTGGCAATGAGCATCTTGGACAAGACCGCCGACAATGCGGTGCTCCGTTCTCAAAGAGCAAAGAAGCCTAACCTTGCTTTGAAGGCCAAGGTTATTGTGGAAGAAGAGGAAGAAGTGGAAGATGAGGAAAGCAACCCCGAAGACACCAAGTTTGACTACCATGAGCACATGGCCCTTGCTTCAAGACAATTTTGGAGCAAGAAGAGCTCAAGACCCAACTTCAACAAGAACAACTCAAGTGGCGTCAAGGGCAAGCAACGAGTTAGAACTTGCTTCAACTGTGGCAATGTGAGCCATTTCGTTGCGGATTGTCCTTACGAGAAGCGGGAAGACAATGGTGGCAAGTTCATTCGGAAAGACAAAGCCAAGTCCTTCCCCAACAAGAACAACTTCGCCAAGAAGACTCCCACTCGTGGGTTGGTGGTTCAAGAAGAATACCAAGAGGATGACGATGATGATGAGAATGAAGAAGCAACGGCCATGGCATCCATTGCCATTGCTACTCCCCGGGTGTCTCTCTTCGAATCACCCAACGAAAACATCACCGCTAGATGCCTCATGGCTAAGGCTTCAAACAAGGTAACCCCCAACATCACAACCACCATCATTACTAATCCCTCCGTGGAGGATTGCATTGATGGACATGTTGAGTCTAATGAGGAAGTGAATGAATTTGAGTCTTTTATGAGTAAGCTCAAGGGAAAGTCCAAGAAGCACTTTGTTGCTCTCTTGGAACAACTTGGTGAGGCCAATGACATGATCGAGGCTCACGAAGAAACCATCTCCAAGATGGAAGGTCATAGTCGTGACTATGCCGATGAGATATCAGATCTCTCTAATGCTCTTGAGGAAGAGCGTGTGCATCGTTTGACTCTTGAGGAGTCACACAATGATGACCATGCTAAGTTAAAGAAAGATCTTGATCATGCTCTTGTCATGTCTCGTGTGCTAACCTCCGAGAAGGCTAAACTTGGAGTTGATCATGCTAGACTCAAAGAGGAGTTTGAGATACTTGACAAGGCCCACAAGGTCTTGAAGGGTACTCATGCTAGCCTCAAAGAGTCTCATGCTCAACTCCAAGTTAAGCTAATCAAGGAAAAGGCCACCTTTCCTCATATGGTATTAATTGATAATGCATGTGCTACTAACCCTTGTTGTGAGCATGTGCATCTTGTGGAGGAAAATGCCAAGTTGAAGGATCAACTTGAGAAAGGCCTTGTGACTTGCATTCAAGGGGAGAAAAACCTCAATGACCTTTTGAGCAATCAAAAGGAAGTTGTGGCCAAAGAAGGAATTGGGTTTGCACCCAAGTCCAAGAGCAAGAAGAAGAAGAACAACAAGGCCAATCGTCCTCCTCCCCTCAAACAAACATTCATGAAAGAGGGAGAGGGTGCTTCCAAGAAGAAGAAGGAGAAAGTGAAGGAAGTTGATGTCCAAAAGGGAAAAATCATTTCCTCAAACAAAGCCGGCGACTTTAACCCTTCATATGTGTTGTGCCGTGCTAGTGATGGACATGTTTATGCTAGATTTGTTGGTTCTTCTTATGAGTACATTGAATGGTCTATTTTGGTTCCCAAGACCCTTGTTACTAACATCAAAGGACCCATTACTAAATGGGTACCTAAAACCAAGCATTGATCTCGTGTAGGTGTTTGCTTCCGGTGGGGGATCATGGTTGCTCGATAGTGGAGCAACAAATCATATGACCGGGAGCAAGGACTTGGTGGTGGACGTGCAAGAGATTCCATCTATGCCCACCAATGTCGAGTGGGGTGATGCATCACATTCTAAGGTATTGGGTCTCGGCAAGGTTGTCATTTCTCATGATCTAACGATCGAGAAAGTCATGCTTGTTGAGTCCCTTGCATTCAATTTACTATCCGTTCGTCAACTTGCACTCATGGGCTTTGCTACATTATTTGATATTGATACCGTGGCCCTCTTGTGGAGCAAGACTCTTAAAGTAGCCTTTGTTGGGCATGTCGAGAACGGCCTCTATGTGGTTAACTTTTCGGAGCAACCCACTAAGACCGCGACATGCCTAATGGCTAAAGTTGACGTGGGATGGCTTTGGCATCGCCGTTTAGCCCACGTCAATATGAGATCTTTGCAAAGTCTTCTCAAGGGGGACCATGTCCGTGGACTAACAAATGTTAGTTTTGCCAAAGATCGTGCTTGCAGTGCTTGTATCGAAGGAAAGCTTCATGAAAAGGCTCACCCTCCTTCAACCATCATCTACTCAAAGAGACCCTTGGAGCTCCTTCACATGGACCTCTTCGGGCCTCCATCTTTTGATAGTCTTGGAGGAAGAAAGTATTGCTTGGTGATTGTGGATGATTATTCAAGATACACTTGGGTATACTTCTTCAAGAGGAAGAGTGAGACCCAACAAACCGTCATCAACTTTGCAAATGAAGCTCAACGTCAACATGATGCAAAGATCTTGACAATAAGAAGCGACAATGGCACCGAGTTCAAGAACTACACCTTGGATGAGTTTCTTAGTGATGAGGGGATCAAGCATCAATATGCGGAACCTTATACCCCTCAACAAAATGGTGTTGCGGAGAGGAAGAACCGGACGTTGATGGATGCGGCAAGGACCATGATGGCGGAGTTCAAGTCTCCGTACAACTTTTGGGCCGAAGCCATCAACACCGCATGTCATGCATCCAATCGGCTCTATCTTCGCAAAGGATTGAACAAGACTCCTTATGAGATTCTCACCGGCAACAAGCCCAACCTCAAGTACTTCCGGGTGTTCGGTTGTAAGTGTTTCATTCTCAAGAAAGGTGTTCGGTTGTCTAAATTTGAGGCTAGAGCTCATGAGGGCATATTTGTTGGTTATGCTACAAACTCTCATGCTTACCGTGTCCTCAACAAGTCCACCGGACTCATTGAGGAGACGTGTAACGTGGAGTTTGACGAAAATAACGGCTCCCAAGTGGAGCAAAGTGGTACTTGTGATATAGGTGATGAAATTCCTCCCCAAGCCATAAGAAGAATGGGTATTGGTCAAATCCTACCCATTGAGGAACCCCTTATGGCCGAAGGAGAAGGACAATGCTCTACTCAAGTAGAGCCATCACCTCATCAAGACCCACACGCTTCCGAAGAACAAAGTGAAGGCCCTCAACCTCGTGATCAAGACCAAGGGCAAGATCTACCTCAAGACGGTGGTGAACCACTAAATGATGCCCAAGGTCAAGGTCTCCCCCTCGAGCGAGTTCAAGATCAAGAGCAACCTCAAGATCAAGAACAAACTCAAGACGGCGCTCAAGATCATCAAGTCAACCCTCCTCTTTCCACACCCGAGGAGGAATTAGAGCGTCGTGCTGCGAAGATTGCTTCCAAGCTCACCACTCAAGGCCATCTCATGGAAAATGTGGTTGGAAGCCTAAGAAAGGGGGTAAGTACTCGTAGACAATTGGCAAACTATTGTGAACATCACGCGTTTGTCTCTTGTGTCGAACCCCAAAAGGTCTATGAGGCGCTCGAAGACTCAGATTGGCTCAATGCCATGCATGAAGAACTCAACAACTTCGAGTACAACAAGGTGTGGAGATTGGTGCCAAGACCATCCGGGAACCACAACGTCATTGGAACCAAGTGGATCTTCAATAACAAGAAAGATGCTCATGGGAACATCATTCGCAACAAGGCAAGATTTGTAGCACAAGGCTACTCCCAAGTCGAGGGTATCGACTACGGTGAAACCTTTGCTCCCGTTGCTCGTCTTGAATCCATTCGTTTGTTGATTGCTTATGCTTCCCATCACAACTTTAAGTTGCAACAAATGGATGTGAAAAGTGCTTTTCTTAATGGTCCTATTAATGAGTTGGTCTATGTCAAGCAACCCCCCGGGTTCGAGGATCCCTACTTTCCGGATCATGTGTATCAACTCGATAAGGCACTCTATGGCCTTAAACAAGCCCCACGTGTGTGGTATGACCACCTTACCGAGTTGTTACAAGATCGTGGATTTGAAGTAGGGCTAATCGACCCCACTCTTTTTACTAAGAAGGTCAACGGGGAGTTGTTTGTATGCCAACTATATGTTGATGATATTATCTTTGGTTCCCCTAACAAAGCTTTCAATGAAGAATTTGCCGCTCTCATGACCTCCAAGTTTAAGATGTCTTCGATGGGAGAGTTGAAGTTCTTCCTTGGTTTCGACATCAAACAAAGAAGAGAAGGAACCTTCATTAACCAAGCCAAATACACTCAAGACATGCTTAAAAGATTCAAGCTAAGTGATGTCAAGCCGGCTACTACACCAATGCCTACCAAGTGCCAACTTGACATCGATCCCAATGGTAAAGCGGTGGATCAAAAGGTATATCGCTCCATGATTGGCTCCTTGCTTTACCTTTGTGCATCTATACCGGATATCATGTTGAGTGTGGGGATGTGTGCACGTTTTCAAGCCGCACCAAAGGAAAGTCACTTTGTGGCGGTCAAGCGAATCTTTCGATATTTGGCTCATACCCCAAACTTTGGCTTATGGTACCCAAGAGGAGCAAACTTTAAGCTTGAAGGTTTCACGGATTCCGATTGGGCGGGAGACAAATTGGATAGGAAGTCCACTTCCGGAGGGTGCCAATTTGTTGGTTGCTCCTTGGTAAGTTGGTCTTCCAAGAAGCAAAGTTGTGTGTCTCTCTCGTCCACCGAAGCGGAGTATGTGGCGGCCGGTAGTTGTTGTGCTCAACTCCTATGGATGAGGCAAACTTTAAAGGAGTACGGTGTCATTTGTGACAAAGTGCCTCTTTGGTGTGATAATGAAAGTGCCATCAAGATTTCTCTCAACCCAGTGCAACACTTCAAGACGAAGCACATTGAGATTCGGTATCACTTCATCCGGGATCACATTAGGCGAGGGGAGATCGAGCTCAAGTATGTCAACACTCATGATAACCTTGCAGATATTTTCACGAAGCCCTTGGATGAAGCAAGATTTCGCGAGTTAAGGCATGAGCTAAATATCATTGATTTGAGCAATGTGACTTGAAAACGTGCACCCCCCACCACACTCAACTTGTTGTCTAGTTTAGGTGTAGGCATGGACATAGGGGGAGTGTTGTTCTCTCAATGAACTCTCCCTCCCCCCATTATGCATAAATAGATCACCTCTTTCACATTAGCCATTTTTGATGGTACTTGTGCTTCAAAGACGAGTTTTGGTCATGGGCCCACGGATAATTCTTCGCGGTGCCATACCATCCAACTCAAACATAGGTGGCTTCGGCCACCGCCCTCTCTCCTCGAGAGGTTTTGTCACTTAGGGATTTCCTGTTGTTCCCTTGGTATGTGCTTGTTTTTGTGTAGTTTTGGGTTGTGTCTGTTTTTCGTGCAAAGGCGTATTTTTCTCTTGTTTGAAACCTTCGGTGGCGTGAGCTCACGGTACTACCGCGGCCAACCACGGTACTACCGCTGATGGGAGCACGGTACTACCGTCCCCAAGCGCAGTAATTTTTTACTGCCGCCTGGTTGAGCGGTACTACCGCCTCGGCGCGGTACTTCCGCCCGGGCGGTACTACCGCGATGACCCGCGGTACTACCGCGCCGGTTCGAGCGCGTGGGGATAAGGCCGGGCAGGGGGAGTTCTAACTCCCCATACCCATTCGTCCTCTTTCTCTCCACGTTGTCTCTTCCTCTCTCGTGCTCACGAACGGAGCCGGCGTTCGTCGCCGGATCTCCTCCACCGGCTGCCCTCCCGTGATTCTGTCCGGTGGGATCGTTCCCCACCACGTGCTCTTGCTATGGACCAAGGTTTTTCCCCAAATCCTTCTCCTTTTTGATTGTGTTTGGTTCTTCTAGGTTTTGGGGGAGGCTTGTATGTTCTTGAGATTCCTAGACTAGATCTCTGCAAGAGTAGGATGAAGGAGTGTGGTATTGCATAGGATTTACACTTGTATTGTTGTCTTGCACTAGATCTGATCACCGTAGCACCGCCATGGCTTCGCGGTTCTTTTTCAGATTCAAATCCTGTTAGATCTGACGCGACGCGGTACTACCGCCCGTATGGAGCGGTACTACCGCTCTCACGGTACTACCGCCCCTAGGGCGCGGTACTACCGCGCACCGTGCGGTACTAAAAATTTACTACTGCCCCAGCCACGGTACTACCGTGACACCGCACGGTACTACCGCGTATGGAGCTGTACTAAGCCTTTAGTACCGCATACCATGGCAGATCTACCGTGGCTCACATCTATCGCATGCCAACTTTCTCGTTTATCTTCTATGGGTTTCATGTGCTGTCTTATGGCCTTTGCATTGATTCTTTTCGCCTTTTGTTTTGGTGCTTTGCGTGTGTGTCTCAGGTGGTGGCTCTCGCCGGGCCAATCCCGTTCGTGACACTGGCTCCAAGCGTCTGCGCAAACCAGGAGAAGTTCCCGAGGGATCATCTGCGTCCAAGCCAAATGTCAAGACCACAGCTAGCAAGCACAAGGAGCCCGCCAGGGGTATGGATGAGATAGGCCCTCAAGAGTATGTCCGTCTTAGGCAGCTTCACCCTTATGTGACCCCACGTTCCACTGTCAGAGGGTGTGAACTGTTCTGGAACAAGACCCAAACCTAGATCTATTTGGATGTCATCAAGAATAAGCAGAATACCTATGTGGAAGTGAAGTGGATTGACATGCACCACATGAGGAAGGACAAGTTCCGTGACTACTTTGGGGAGGCTCTGGACTTGGTGGAGCAGTTTGGCATTGAGCATGTGATCTCTTTCCACCTGGACTATGACCCTGAGATCATATGTCAGTTCTTTGCTTCAGTGTACTTTCACTCCAATGAAGAAAGAAGGATGACCTGGATGACCAACGGCCGCAAGCTGTCTGCTACCTGGAAGGAGTTCATGGATTTGCTTCAAGTTGCTGATGATGGACTTGACACTCCAGTGGGTGTTCGCCCTCACGGCAATGCTGACTCTGCTGACAAGGACAAGCTCACCCCGTTCATGGTTGTGAAGACGCTCGCCAATAGCAAGACAATTTTGGTTCTCAACCCCTTTCTAGATATCATGTACCGCATCTTCCGCAACTCCTTGTTCCCACGCATCGGTGACAAAGACAAGGTTCATGCCTATATGGTGGACATGATGCTTATTTGCCAGGAGGCTCGCTCATCTCAGACTCAGCCACTTGATGTCTCTCACATCATGTGGTGTGAGCTTCGGTTTGCTGTGTTCAACCGCAAGGTGCCTATTTATGGGCCCTACCTGTTTGTGCTGATTTCGAAGACTTGGGAGAAGATGTACCCTGAGGAGTAGTTTCTGGCTCCAGACTGGATTCGCCATGAGCCCATTTGTCTGAGGGTCAAACCCAACTGGGCTAACACCGCTACTCGTGCTGAGGCGTCTGCTGCTAGGGCTGCTGCTGTTGATGAGGATGTTGCTGGCGCTGAGGATGTTGCTGGGGGCCGTTCTGCTAGGCCCTCTCAGAGTGACTCTAGGCCATCTTGGGCCAAGAAGTTGAAGGATAAGATGAAGTCTCTTTTCTGCATGCAAGCCAAGGGCCAGTACAGGGCTCATGTGGAGTCCAAGGAGAGTCGTCGCCGGCACAACAAGGTCTTGCAGCTCTATGGCGAGGATGTGTCTGGCGGGTCTGAGGAGCACATCACTCCCGAGACCGAGTGGATGGAGAAGCAAGGATACAGGTGGACTGATTCTGAGGAGGAGGTCGAGGAGTCCATTCCAGCTGCAGAGGCATCTGACGAAGAGCCATGGGACGACTTCTCTGCTTGAGCCACCTCTTGTGTGTTTAGGTGTCCTCTCTGCCTTTTTGGCGTCTCGATGCCAAAGGGGGAGAGAGTGTAGGGATTTGCGAGTTTGTGTGTCGTGTGTTTGCTGCTTTCAGTTGAACTCTCTGCTGTTTTTCTCGTTTGAACCTTGGTTATCTTACTTCGTATGGTGTAAGACATATGCACTCTATCTATCCTAGCTAGCCTGTGTTATATTGTGCTACTTTCATGCTATGCTATGCTTATTATCATGTCTTGGTCTCTAAAATATAGGGGGAGTGTTGATCCTAGTTTGTGTGCCATGCAGTCCAAAGCATTTATCTAAAGTGCACACATCTAGGGGGAGCCCCGTCTATATTTTAGAGAAGTGGGGTTTGCCACTGCTCTAAAATTATCTTATCTATGTGCAAATCCCGTGTTGTCATCAATACACCAAAAAGGGGGAGATTGTAAGGGCATATTTATCCCTAAGTGTTTTGGTGATTGATGACAATGCTCGTGCGGACTAATCGTGTGCCTTGAGTCCCTCAGATACTTCATCATTAGGCACAAGACGATTCGGTGCCCCTCGGAGACTGTTAAAGCCGGCGTTGTTCTACGTTTCTCTTTGGTGGAGTTGAGTCGTAGGAGAGCCGTACTATTAAGAGGGGGTCCGCGTCGGAAAGGTAGGGTGGAATCACACGTACACTTGTCCCTCCTTTCCTTGCACTTTGGAGCTACCCGTCGTTATCTTGGTTGTGTGGAAAACTGGCGACTACTGCTGTACTTGCGGTAGTACCGCAGGTACAAGCGGTAGTACCGCGGCGCATCACGGTAGTACCGCCCCTTAGTGCGGTAGTACCGCGGCACCCTGGCCTAGTGCCGCTCCGGTGCGGTAGTAGGGGCGGATGTAATTTTTTACATCCGCGCCCCACACGGTAGTACCGCCCCTTTGGTGCGGGAGTACCGCGCCCCCCTGGCCTAGTGCCGCTCCGGTGTAATTTATTTCATCCGCACCCTTCCCAGGCCGTGACCCTCCTGCCTTGCGATAGTACCGCAAGGGGGAGCGGTAGTATCGCGCAAGCGGTAGTACTGCTCCTTCATCAGGCTTGTTCCGGCCTGTGCAGCTGCCACGGTAGTACCGTGGTCCTCCACGGTAGTACCGCGTGGCGTCGCTGTAGTACCGCTTCCTTGGAGCGGTGGTACCGTGAGTCGCGGGCAGAACTTGTGGATAACGGTTGGATTTTTTCCACGACTATATAAGGGATGTCTTCTACCTCTAGTTGACTACCTCTTCCACCTCTAAGCTCCATTGTTGCTCCAAGCTCCATTTTAGCCCGATCTCTCTCCCTAGCCAATCAAACTTGTTGATTTGCTCGGGATTGGGTGACAAGGGCCCGATCTACACTTCCACCAAAGGATATTTGATTCCCCCCCACTTATCCCTTGCGGATCTTGTTACTCTTGGGTGTTGAGCACCCTAGACGGTTGAGGTCACCTCGAAGCCATACTCCATTGTGGTGAATCTTCGTGGTGTTGTTGTTGTTGGGAGCCTCCGATTGTTGTGGAGATTGCCCCAACCTTGCTTGTAAAGGTTCGGTCGCCGCCTTCAAGGGCACCAATAGTGGAATCACGGCATCTCGCATCGTGTGAGGGCGTGAGAAGAATACGGTGGCCCTAGTGGCTTCTTGGGGAGCATTGTGCCTCCACACCGCTCTAACGGAGACGTACTTCCCCTTAAAAGGAAGGAACTCCGGTAACACATCCTCGTCTCCACCGGCTCCACTCTTGGTTATTTCGTGCCTTTACTTTCGCAAGCTTACTTATTGTTACATCTCTTGTTTGCTCGCGTGCTAGTTGATATTGCATCATATAGGTTGCTCACTTAGCTGCATATCTAGACAACCTATTTGTTGCAAAGTTTAATTTGGTAAAGAAAAGCTTAAAAATTGTTAGTTGCCTATTCACCCCCCCCCCCTCTAGTCAACCATATCGATTCTTTCAACATTGCATCAAGCTTTTTTTCAGGGGAGAGACATTATAGAGGACGAGCTCTAGGGAGTTTGTTTCAAAAGAAATTCAACGTACATTTAAAAGTTTTAAAAATATCAATCCTTTTTTTGAAAATACACATACAAAGTATACGTAAAGTTTCATCGTATAATGCTAAACAGACTACACAAAAATATCTTGAACACAGAGAAAAAACCTATTTTAAATTTTTAATCTATGTATTTGTCTATTTTTCATATCACATATGTGCTTATATGTTCATGAAATTTTGTACTTGTATATACTACAAATATATGTTTATGCTTATATATTTTTCCAGACTTTTTGAGGTGTGGAAATAGTATTTTTTTTTTCTGCAAAAAATGAAGGGCTCCGTGGAGCTCAGCCTCTCCATATGGCACCTTTCGCACATTTTTCTCGAGAGAATCCAATACCCCCCATTTCTCTTCTGTCGTTTCCGTCCAGCCCAGAAAGACCATGAAGCCCAACCCAACCCAGCCCAAGCCCTGACACCGCGCTCTCCGACCGAGCTCAGATCTGCGGGGGAGCACCATCCACAGAGTCTGCCGGCGCGGCCGCACACGAGCCGCGACCCGCCGGCCCCACGCCATAATCTAGTGCCGGACAGCGCGTCGCCGGGCCCACCCGTCAGCGAAGCACGCATCACAAGCCAAAGCCAGCGACGCAGCCGTCATCGACCGAGCCCACTCCGACCGACCCCACAGCGAGCCCAGAAGAGGCGCAGCACAGCACAGTCCTCCGGCACCCGAGCCCCCCGCCCCGCGCCCGACCCGAAACCCCAGCCGATCGGCGGCGGCCGGCCGGCGGAGATGTCGCTGACGGAGGTCAGGATCGGCGAGGAGGTGTGGCTCACCTGCCTCTCCCACGCGCTCACCACCGAGACCGAGGAGGTCATGGGCCTCCTCCTCGGCGACGTCGAGGTTCGCCCCCCTCCCCTCCCCTCCCACCTACCTCGTTCCCCATCCCCTCCCCTCGCGAATGTCTGAGATCGCGCTGATTCCCCTCTCTCCCTGCCCGCAGCCCTCCAGCAGGGGCGGCTCCACGGCGTTCATATGGGGCGCGTCGCCGCAGATGAGGTGCGAGCGGAAGAAGGACCGCGTCGAGGTCAACCCCGAGCTGCTCGCCGCCGCGTCGGCGCAGGCCGAGATATCCTTTTTTACTCCCCCTCTCATTTAGTTCCTTAGTATTAGTACTATTTGATGTTGTGTGGATTGAGTTGACAGTAGGGTTTTGGGGATGTTGGCCTTAACTCTGCTAGCACGTAATGACGGCCACCATCGGGAAGACGACACGGGTGATCGGCTGGTACCACTCGCACCCGCATATCACTGTCCTGCCTTCCCATGTAGGTAAGCGCCATGAATTCCCTCGCATTGGCGGTCTATTGTGTGCCCAGTGCTGTGTTTCACTAAGCTCAAGTGCCTTCTGTTCTGGCAACCCTGCCGTATGCATTGTTTTGTCACAAACCTGTGACATGATACATAGTTTTTGTCTATGCAGTTTGAGAATTTACTGGCAAGTTTGTTTTGTCCTAGCCATGCTATTTTTAAATATGTAACCC
This sequence comes from Triticum timopheevii, assembly GCA_963921465.1. Lineage (NCBI taxonomy): Eukaryota > Viridiplantae > Streptophyta > Magnoliopsida > Poales > Poaceae > Triticum > Triticum timopheevii. The sequence goes on from OY997262.1 coordinate 428,398,244, forward strand.
TTCAATTATCCCCATTAGTGTTCACTTGCCCATTTTGGAAAATGGATGCCAATATGTTGTGTGCTGTGGTAGCTAATCACCAGTGCTTTTGTCTATTTGGAATAGGGAGTTCCATACTTAGCTATGTAGCTTTGCTCCGGAATTTCCGGTATAGCACCAGCCTATACTGCCCTGAATACAAGGGTCCATTACTAGCTCCTAACCATTTGACGACAGCAAAATATAAATCTATACAATTTGCTAGTGCATCTGCTTTTATGCTCTGCCTCTCTCTTATGAGATGGCGCCCATCTGCAGTGAGGCTAAACTTTGCCATTTTTCCTCCAGATGTGCGTACCCAGGCTATGTTTCAGTTGCTAGATCCAGGCTTTGTTGGGCTGATATTTTCCTGTTTTAGTGAAGATGCTCAAAAGGTAGGAAGGCTTATACTTTGTGTACACATTAAGGTTGCTTCCTATCTGGGACACTTATGCACGGTTTCGTCTCGCTGAATTGTATTTTCATGTTGCCACAGGTTGGGAAAATCCAAGTGATTGCCTTCCAGTCACTTGATGGGACACAGAACACACAGCGTGCTATTGTTCCTGTTATTACCAATCCAGTCGTTAACCTTGAATCATCTTGGAGTTCATCCGAAAACTCATTAGCATTGATTGAGGGCATTGAACAGGACACTGGAGATTCTAGAGCTTCAAACGGAAGCAAGGTTTTTTTTCTATACTGGATGTTGTGGTACTACAGCATTTAATTCCATGATGTCTTACCATTTTGTCTGTGAGGGTGTGAGGGTTGTTGATTATCACTCTATCATTTTATTATTTCCTACTGGATGGAGCATGTTTAAATCTGGCGCCTACTTTGCACAAGCCAGTGTAAGAAAAAGAGCATTTGAACTATGTTGCTATCTTTTTCGGATCAAGACAACTCAGAAAGAATGAATAAATTGAGCCTTTAGTCTTTTGATTAGAGTAGAGGTCACGGGAGAGAAGAGCATACTGCCATACTATAGAAGATATTCAGGAAAACAAATCCATTTGTTATTTATGTTAATGGCCTAGGTGACTGTCTTAGACTGGAAAGCTTGACTACATGTTCACTAAATGTTAACCCTCTAAAGTGGACACGTATATGATGTGAAGCATCTTTGATTTCGCATCAAGAGTCCATGATGACGGACATAAAAAGAAGTCAAGCTATGCACCACCATCCAACCCAAGTAAATGGTTGAACAGTAAGTAGGCTAACGGAGTATTCCAGAAATGTAAATGTGGGATAAATTGATCGCAATCGTCTATTTTTCCTTAAAAAAATATGTTCAGCACAATCTAAGTGTGCTAAATCTACTGTTGGGGGGGGGGGGGGGGGGGTAACCAATGGTGCATTGTGAGTATTGTAGACTTTGGGCCCAGTCTTTGGCAAATACCACATGTGGTGAACCTCTAAAATTCTAGTGGTTTGAGCACTTTTTATGAGCGGAAATAATGGGTCAACTATTTAACAATGTGTTTTGGCGAGAAAAGATAGAAAGCTTGAACTATGACAACTATTTCATTGGGTATTAGTATATATAAATGATGCTGGATAGGTGGAGGGAACCAGTAACAGTAAGTAACATGTCATATGACCCGCAAAAAAAAAGTAACATGTCATATGAAACAATTTTGTAATAAAGAAATTTCAGAATTTTTCATTGAAGTCGCAGCAGTTAATTAATGTGTAGCTGGTCTTGGAAGCGAGTGAATATGAAACAACCTAGTAGAGACATTATGTTCAGGGAGCTTTTGTCTTGATGAATTATTTAATTGTATAGATATGGTATTTAGATTCTGATGTTAAAACTGACACCTCCTGGTCAGCAAAACCCCATAATTTCCTCAACGTTTGTGCTCAGAAGCTTCAGTTTGATGCTTTCTGACTTGAATGTGCAGGTCTAGACATATTGCAACCAAATGATAGAGTAGTCTATACTAATGTTTTTGTAAACGTGGTAACAAACTGACGGATAGATCAGAAATTCAGAACAATGAAGCACACTTCACTGTTTCTACATTTTGTTTGGACGAGATCATCCCCTGATTTATCAGTTGGGAGCATACTTTGTCTCTGTTGTTAATTGCTTATGTAAAAGTTGCTTGGTTTATGCTGCTCCATTGATTTTGTGTAGCTTCTAAGTACCAATCTGGGGTAACTTGTGCTAGGAGCCATAGATAATCAGTGCACTATTCTGTGGGTTTGTACTTACCAGTACATTATCAAATTATTTATGCATGCACTTATGTTTTTAGGTCTGGGGAAGATCTCAGGATATGGATCTGTATTCTCCTTTGGACACAAATCATTCGGCAAGACTACCAATAGAAAACGCTATTGTTCCTTTCGAACCTGATAACAGTGCTGGACCCTCTGTTGATCAAGATGGTTCAGATCTGTCCCCAAGCATACAGGAGGCTTTGCACCGGTCAACCATGGACATAAGGTCTATGAATTTCCTGCACAAAATCTTTTATTTTATTAAGCGAACTGTATGTATAGTTTTCAGAAATGTTAAGCACTGTATGTTAGCCTTACTCTTTGTTTGCCCTCGAGAAGTCTTTCAGCAGTTAAAAATATTTTCGGACAAGATATGTCATCTGAACCTAGGAGTTCTTCCTGGAATGTCTGTCTATCAGCTAGTATGATGGCATATTAACATCTTTCTCATCGTGCTACAGTTACATACTCTCGGGTTCCATGTTACAACAAACTAATGGCTATATACCTTAGTAGTATTAAAAAAAGCTATATGGCTTATCTTTTGAATTTTCCAATGCCATCTAATCACTTTGGCAATGTTCTTTTATGAGTAAAGCATTATTAACGCCTAAACTATTACCAACCAGGTTTTGTTGTCTTTAGGATGATGAGATTTGTCTGGAATTTTTTAGGATTTTGAACTAAGCGTAATGGACTTGGATCGAATTCTCATATTGAAAGAGTCCCTTAGTGTTGTTCTAAGCATCTTTTCCTATACAACTTTGTTGTGATTTACAGTTACAATCATCATGATATGAACATCCTATGACTTGCCTTTCATCATTCTTCATGCCATGCGGACCTGTCAAGTGCAGGGTGCTGTGCTTTAACATCACGATATGTTAGTTTCTAATTTACAGTTTGTTGCTGATAGTGGTGCAGAGTATAAAAGGAAGGAGGTGCCACTTAAAGTATTCCCTACAAGGCATCTGCTAAAGCTGGACACTACGTTGAGTTCTTACTGTGATATGCAACGTGTCCTTTTTGAAGAGGAACAATCAGCATATAACCAAGCTATGCTTCAGAATATTTGGTAATTCAAGTTCCTTAATGAAAATGTAATATCAGGATGCTTGGTCTCACCGTAAAGGTTGCGCTTGTTTTGTTTGTCTATTTGTGCAGTGATGGGAAGATGCACCCACTTACATCTATGCACCACACCTCCACTTACAATGCTTCTCTATGCAAACTGATGGAATACTGGTGAGAGCAAAATCTTCTTTTTCTTCTTCTGCTTATCCAAATACAGTGACTGCTCATAGTGTCTAATCGTCTGCTAACATGTCGTGCTTGTGCTGTCTTAGCTTGACCCCAGCTATAACTGTGCTTCAGGACCGTGTGAAAGAAAACGAACTTCGGGTGAGTGGACTAGATTTCATTATATGGCTCTGTTCGGTCATTCCAGGGCTAATGGCTATTTGCTCATTGTAAACAGTTGGCTATGCTAGTGGAGGAGGCTAAACAACTGGATGCCGAGCAGAGCATGAAAACTGGTTCTCCTCGCCGTCCGATGCCCGGAGGGACTACCAGTGGCATCACTTCGCCAAGGGGCCAGGACAAGTACCCTTCCGGCAGACAAGGTGGCCCTATAAGCCCTAGCAGCAGCAGCCGGAGGAAGGCTCCTTGACTCGGACCTTGCTCGCCATTCTGTCATGGTGGATAGTCCGATTCTCGGCCCTGCCTGATGCTTTCTGGAATGCCCAACCTGTCCCTTCGCGCGAGGGATGAAGTCGCTATGCAAATGTACATACCCATCTCCTTTCAGCGCTTGGCCCGCCGTCCTTCTGTGGAAGTAACCAACCAACAGTGGTTCCCTTTTGCTTTGTGTTGTCCTTGAGCCAAATCCTTTTGCCTGGTTGCGCTGAGCTTGTAATGTGTACTCACTGGCGCGACGAGTCTCGGGCAGGCTTTCTAGTTGGAAAAAACTCTTGTACCAATCCTGTTGTTGAAATGTTCAGGGACGCCTCGCTTGCCTAGGTGCTCTCACCCTGCGGTGATCTCAATGTCAACAGCCGTACAAGGACGATGGGACTCGGACGAGCCCCGGCGGCCGTCCGGCAGCGGCGACAACTTGTCCCGCTCTAACTGCTGCACTGTTTTGGAGCTTTTTGTAACGAAAATGAGATATTTGGAAGTAACATGACAAGGGTCATGCAACCACTCCCACTGTTGCAGGATGGAGGCGTGATGTGCAGTCCCGCGTCTGTACACGAACGATCGACCCGGACGCACGACCAAACCACGCGCCCGAGCCGACAAAGGCTCGCATCGAAGCCACGCCGGATCGTCGCGTCGCTGTAGCAGTTGGGAGCCGTGTCGTACGAGCGCGCCAGGGTACGCAAAGCCCGTGAAGCCGTACACGCCACCTTCCCGCCCGGCGAGCCGCTGCGACGCGAACGTTCGGGCTGGACTCGGCGGCATGGGAAACCACGGCGAAGTCGTTGCGCGTCCTTGTTTGAATTGAACCCGTCGTCGCCGCGTGCTATCACTGACGGAAACGGAGGGGCCGGGGCGCGAGTTGCTGCTTGCATATGAATGAGTGATCGCAGGCTGACAGCGACGGGTGACCAGAGTAGATTATCACCACGCCATGCATGAATCGGCGGCCATATCCGTTTTTCTCCCGCTCTCGGCAGAGTGCCAGGGTCAGACCCACGTCCACATCCCTTTCGGTTTCCCCTCCCGCTCCATAAATTTCCTCGCGATCGTTTCCTGCCCGCCTTGATTGCGTCGGCCAGCATACGCACGCCAAGTTTTACCACCACGGCCGGGCTGGCCACACGCGACGCGCAGACATAGACACGGCAATCAGGCAGGCGCAGCTCCTCTTCTCCTTCAGCGCGCGCGCCACGAGGAAAGGAAGGGCGGCGACCGATGGCGGGGCTGCAGCGGTCCAGCGGCACGTTCCGGCGGTCGGGGTCGTCGGGGATGGTGTGGGACGACGACAGCCACCTGTCCGGGGAGATCAAGCCCGTGCGCGTCGAGCGGAGCCGCTCCACGGGCCACGCCGGGTACAGGGCGTCCGCCGGCCGCGTCTCGCCCGCGCTCGACCCGCCCTCGCCGCGCGTCGCCGTCTGCGGCTTCTGCGCCTTCTTCCGCGGCGGCAAGGCCAAGAAGAACAACGACGGCAAGGCCGCCAGGTCCAAGGCTCGAACGGGCGCTGGTTCACCGAGACCAAAGGCGAGGCGAGCCAGTGGCTGATTCGTCTCTACGTCCCTGCAGCCCGTACGTAGTACATATGTAAGAACTTCGGTAGTTTCTTCCTTCTCTCGCGTTACTGATTGTACACATGTATATAGAGTAGTAAGTGGCGCGGATTTAGTACGGTCGATGTGTAGAGGGTAGCGTAGAACTGTGAGCCTCCATGGATGATCACTCTTTTTTCGAGACCGGGTCTCATCATCACCTGATTGTACAGTGTTCTCTTCCATTTTGCTATGTGATCAGATATTTGTAGGACAGCAGGATTACTGGCAGTACAACTTTTTTGATACTTAAACGTGCTGTGTGTATTCTGTTCTGTGCTTTTCTAGTATCTTCCAGTGTAGCAGCAACCTACGCAATTGTTTTTTTTTTAGATCAGTAGGCTTCAGTGCTTCACAGATCTATATAACTGCACTGCTCAAGCTCCCCACCAGCTATGTTCAGAGACAAGTCTGCCCGTTCCTGGAATCTGGAATCATGGGCGTTTTCTTTCTTGCTGTGCGTTGCGGAAAAGGCCAATCATGTCATCTCACACGTTTATCTGCCGCTTTCTTTGACACGTGAACATCCGTGTTTCCTGCTGCAAGGTTTAATCTTATCGCTGGGGTGAATATTTCAAGGAGACGCCGAAAATATGGGACGAGCAATCCAACAAATTTCGTCACTGCCAGCCCGGACATGCATGTTTAGTTGTGCAGTCGTGTTAACTAGAGATGATCCTCGGGGTATCCTTTGACCCTGATTAGTTCAACGAAATGAGGTAGATTTTCAAAATTAACACGACTTTTGAAATTTCAATTCATTGGTGATTTTCTGCTGGGCTGAGAGTGCCATGGTCTAGTTTTGTCCCAACTAAGCTAAGAGTGCCATGGACTTTTGAAATTTCAATTCATTATTAAAACTACTATGTTGTTAAAACAAAAAAATGCCATCTCGTAATAATAAAATGCCATTCTTAATAATGAAAAGGCCATCTCTTAATAATTAAAATTCCGCGTACAAAAGAACCTTGACTTGTGAATAAAAAAATAATAATCCATGTGACGTAGATTGAGAACTTATAAAACTGCCATGTCATTTTTCTAGCAAAGCTGCCATTTATCTAATCACAAACACATATAATTCCATCATGGTGAAAAACAAAAATGCCATCCTCTCAATATTAAAAATGACACCTTGTTATTAAGAAAATGCCATACTCTCAACAATGAACATGCCATCATAATATTAATAAAAGTGCCAACCTCTTATTATTAAAACTACCATGCCATTAAAACTATCTCTTAATAATAAAAAATACATTCTTAATAATAAAATACCATGTAAAAAAACAAACTTGAGTTGTGAAAAAAAAGAAAAAAAAGTTTAGAATGCCATGTGACACAGATATTTTTTAAATAAATTGCCATGTTATTTTTTCTAGAAGAGTTGCCATGTACCTAATAATAAAACACATATAATTCCATCATCGTGAAAAAAAGACAAAAAATATGGCATGAGATTCAAACCCATGACTCCCAAGTACAAACTCACACCTCTACCGAGCATGCTGGGTGAGATACTCAGAAAGTAAAGAGGTTCACTGGGTTTTATCTTATAGTGAACGGGTTCTAAACGCTAACCTGGCACCCAATCACATCACATGCCAAGATTGCTGCAGCACACCGGACGATAGGCATATGATTTGCTGGGAAACCCCTGATACGTCTTCAACACATCTATAATTTATGAAGTATTCATGTTATATTACACCAATCTTATATGGTTTTGGTACATTTTTATATTATTTTTATGAGCTAACATGTTAATCTAGTGCACAATGTCAGTTGTTGTTTTCTTCTTGATTTTGGTTTCCACAGAAAATCCATACCAAACTGAGTCCAAACGTGACGAAACTTTTTGATGATTTTTTCTAAAAGGAAAGAGACTCGGGAAGCTTTTGTCCTTGGTTGCATGCTTAGGTCTCATGCAAGAAATGTGAATGAATGTCAAACACCCTGCCACCGTCACTTGGCCGCAAACATTGAGATACCTGGTTTTTTAAATTCTAGTAAATCCAAAACTCATCTGAAATTCATGAAACTTGACATGCTATCATGGAGCGGCATCAACATTTCGTGGTAAATTTTTTGTCCCATTTGGGGCAGGTTTGGGGATATGCTTCTCACAAACCAGAGGTTCTCACAACAAGCTTGATGGTTTTGGTAGGGAACGTCCCACCTTTGGGGACGAAACTATATCCATTGCCTCTTATTGCTTTCAAAAAATTTCTCGTGTCAACATAGAACAACAAGAGTGTTGTGTCAATTTTTGGGATTTTTCGGGGTTTGCCTTGACATTTTTATACATTAATTGAGTTTTCAATGCATTTATGAGCATAATTCAAATTTGAACTACATGCATATCCTCTAATGCATACAAATTGGTTGAAAATTTAAATTTGTGTCCTTGGTTGCATGCTTAGGTCCCATGCAAGAAATGAGAATGAATGTAACACCCTGCCACCGTCACTCGGCCGCTAACATTGATGTTGCTGGTTTTTAAATTCTAGTAAATCCAAAACTCGTCTGAAATTCATGAAACTTGGCATGCTATCATGGAGCGGCATCAACATGCCGTGGTAAATTTTTTGTCCCATTTGAGGCAGGTTTGGGGATATGCTTCTCACAAATCAAAGGTTCTCACAACAAGTATGATGGTTTCGGTAAGGAACGCCCCACCTTTGGGGACGAAATGATATCCGTTGCCTCTTATTGCTTTCAAAAAAATTCTAGTGTCAACAGAGAACAACATGAGTGTTGTGTCAATTTTTGGGATTTTTTGGGGTTCATTTGGACATTTTTATGCATTAATTGAGTTTTCAATGCATTTATGTACATAATTCAAATTTGAACTACATGCACATGCTCTAATGCATATAAATTGGTCGAAAATTCAAATCTGTGTCCTTGGTTTCATGATTAGGTCCCATGCAAAAAATGTGAATGAATGTCAAACATCCTGCCACCTTCACTCCGCCGCAAACATTGAGATTCTTGGTTTTTAAATTCTAGTAAATCCAAAAGTCGTCTGAAATTCATGAAACTTGGCATGCTATCATGGAGCGGCATCAACATGTCGTAGTAAATATTTTGTCCCATTTGGGGCAGGTTCGGGTATAAGCTTCTCACAAACCAGAGCTTCTCACAACAAGCCAGATGGTTTCGGTAGGGAACGCCCCACCTTTGGGAACGAAATGATATCAGCTGCATCTTATTGCTTTCAAAAAATTTCTAGTGTCAACATAGAACAACACGAGTGTTGTGTCAATTTTTGGGATTTTTGGGGTTCGTTTGGACATTTATATGCATTAATTGAGTTTTCGATGCATTTATGTGCATAATTCAAATTTGAACTACATGCACATGCTCTAATGCATATATATTGGTTGAACATTCAAATATGTGTCCTTGATTGCATGCTTAGGTCACATGCAAGAAATGAGAATGAATGTCAAACACCCTGCCACCGTCACTCGGCCGCAAACATTGAGGTTCCTGGCTTTTAAATTCTAGTAAATCTTAAACTCGTCTGAAATTCATGAAACTTGGCATGCTATCATGGAGCGGCACCAACATCCGTGGTAATTTCTTTGTCCCATTTGGGGAAGGTTTGGGTATAAACTTCTCACAAATCAGAGCTTCTCACAACAAGCCTGATGGTTTCGGTAGGGAACATCCCACCTTCGCGGACGAAATCATATCCGCTGCCTCTTATTGCTTTGAAATTTTTTCTAGTGTCAACATAGAACAACATGAGTGTTGTGTTAAATTTTGCAATTTTTCGGGGTTCGTTTGGACATTTTTATACATTAACTGGGTTTTCTAGGCATTTTATGTGCATAATTCAAATTTGAACTACATGCACATGCTCCAGTGCATATAAATTGGTCGAAAAATCAAATCTTTGTCCTTGAGTGCATGCTTAGGTCCCATGCAAGAAAAGGGAATGAATTTCAAACACCAGGGCACTGTTGATTGCCGGCAAAATGTTGAGATACTTTGTTTAAATTCTAGCAAATCAAAAACTCGTGTGAAATTCATGAAACTTGGCATGCTATCATGTAATGGCATCCGACATGCTGTGGTATTTTTCGTGTCCATTTTGAGAGAAGAAGCACTCGAATAACAACCAACAAGGGCATTTTCTGCCACTCTAACATCGCAAATGTTTGTATAATTCAAATCGCGTGCGTTATGTTAACCATTCACATGACGCCACGTGTCTTGGTTTTAATGGCTATAGGAGGTGCCGTGCAGACAGCTGCTTGACTGAACGGGAGGCGTGCGAGCGAAGTCTGGTGCGCAGGCTGACCGAGAGGTGTGCAAGCTGTCCTCCAATGCGCATGCTCACCAGGAAGCATCGAGCTGTACGCTACGCAGGATCACTGGGAATAGAGCCCTTTGACTTCCATGGCCGCCCGCCTTCCTCTCCATTAATGGCGCCCGAGCCGCTGCTTAATACGGGCGGCCTTACTGTTCGTCTCCCATTCCCCTCCCACCCACAGACCTCCACCAATGCTATGTCGCAGAAGGATCATCTGCCACTAGTCTTCAAGTTTGGTGAAGTCGACTCCAAGCGGAGGGGATACAAAATAAGGAGGAATGGGGCCTCATGTGTTGGGAAACATAGTAATTTCAAAAATATTCCTACGATCACACAAGATCTATCTCTAGGTGATGCATAGCAACAAGAGGGGAGAGTGTTGTCTATGTACCCTTGTAGACCGAAAGCAGAAGCGTTATGACAACGCGGTTGATGTAGTCATACGTCTTCACGATCCGACCGATCCTAGCACCGAAGGTATGGCACCTCTGCGATCTGCACACATCCAGCTCGGTGACGTCCCACGAACTCCAGATCTAGCTGAGGTCGAGGGAGAGTTTCTTCAGCACGACGGCGTGGTGATGGTGATGATGAAGTTACTGGCACAGGGCTTCGTCTAAGCACTACGATGATATGCCCGAGGTGGAAATCTGTGGAGGGGTGCACCGCACACGGCTAAACAATCAACTTATGTGTTCTAGGGTGTCCGCCTGCCCCCGTATATAAAGGAGCAAGGGGGGAGGCTGGCCGGCCCCTGTAGGCGCGCCCGCAAGAGGGTATTCCTACTAGGACTCCAAGTCCTAGTAGGTTTCCACCTAAAGGGAGAGAGGGGGAAGGAAGGAGAGGGAGAGGGGAAGGAAAGGGTGGCACCGCCCCCTTCCTTGTCCTATTCGGACTCAAGGGGGAGGGGGCGCGCGGCCTGCCCTGGCCGCCCCTCTCTTTCTCCGATCCACTAAGGCCCATCGAGGCTCAATAGTTCCCCGGGGGTTCTGATAACCGCCCGGCACTCCGGTTTTATCCGAAACTTCCCCGAAACACTTCCGTTGTCCGAATATAGTTGTCCAATATATCAATCTTTATGTCTCGACCATTTTGAGACTCCTCGTCATGTCCGTGATCACATCCGGGACTCCGAACAATCTTCGGTACATCATATCACATAAACTCATAATACAAATCGTCATCGAACGTTAAGCGTGCGGACCCTATGGGTTCGAGAACTATGTAGACATGACCGAGACTCACTTCCGGTCAATAACCAATAGTGGAACCTGGGTGCTCATATTGGTTCCTACATATTCTATGAAGATCTTTTGGTCAGACCGCATAACAACATACGTTGTTCCCTTTGTCATCGGTATGTTACTTGCCCGAGATTCAGTCGTCGATATCATCATACCTAGTTCAATCTCATTACCGACAAGTCTCGTTACTCATTCCGTAATACTTCATCCTGCAACTAACTCATTAATCACAGTTCTTGCAAGGCTTATAGTGATGAGTATTACCGAGAGGGCCCAGAGATACCTCTCCGAAACACGGAGTGACAAATCCTAATCCCGATCTATGCCAACCCAACAAACACCTTCGGAGACACCTATATAGCACCTTTATAATCACCCATTTACGTTGTGATGTTTGATAGCACACAAAGTGTTCCTCCGGTATTCAGGAGTTGCATAATCTCATAGTCTGAGGACTTGTATAAGTCATGAAGAAAGCAATAGCAATGAAATTGACACGATCATAATGCTAAGCTAACGGATGGGTCATGTCCATCACATCATTCTTCTAATGATGTGATCCCATTCATCAAATGACAATACATGTCTATGGTTAGGAAATATAACCATCTTTGATTAACGAGCTAGTCAAGTAGAGGCATACTAAGGACTATATGTTTTGTCTATGTATTCACACATGTACTAAGTTTCCGGTTAATACAATTCTAGCATGAATAATAAACATTTATCATGAATTAAGGAAATAAATAATAACTTTATTATTGCCTCTAGGGCATATTTCCTTCATCATGGACATGGCCCAAAATGAGCTGGCCGTGGCTGTTGCTGCGCCCGCTCCCGTCCTAGCTCCCATCCCCGTGCCCGCGCCAGTGACCATCCCCGTAGCATTGATGGGCTGGTCGCCGAGCACTATCGTAGAGCTAGAAGCTACGGGCATCACCGAGGTCTCCTCGGACCCGCGCGAGCTCATGTACATGCCAGCGCCAGCGCCAGTGCCCGTGCCCATGTCCGTGCGCGCCCCTCCAGCCACCGTGGCACCAGTCCCCGTGCGTTTGGCTGCACTCGCCGCGCCCCGTGCACATGCGCACATCCCCCTCAGCAGCATGGGAAACCGCCGTCGACAGTGCCGCCACCTGCCGTCCTCCCACACCTTGCCCGTCGATCGCGCGACTAAATGATGTTTGATTTACATGTGAAGAACATTTTATGCTGCCTTGAAGACTTCAACAACGGCGTCCCGGAGGACGACAATGACAAGGACGGCATGGTACGCCGCCTCCGCCGCCGCCGGAAATAGTTTTTTTCTTGGGTTTAATATTGTATCTCAATCGCAAACGTTTTAGTTAGAACACCCGTATGCAAACCGACAGCTTCCTCAGGAAGCCAAGGGAAAATGTGTCGTGCAGGATTTGTGCAGCTCTTGATCGTAAATGTTTTAGATAGAACACCCATATGCAAAGCGAGAGCAGGATTTGTTCATCTCTTCAACACAAACGGTTGTTTTGAATGACCCGTGTGCAACCACTTACAAACAATTTGGTAAGATTTGCATATGTCATACTGGGTATGTTGCCATTTGTCAAACTTGAAAGATTGACATTTGTTGATCTAGTAACATTGCCATTTGTCAACCTTGTAACACTGCGATTTGTCAAAATATGCAGTTAAAAATCACTAGTAGTATCTAATTTTTGCAACTAAAATTCAGTAATTTAGCATAGATTTCATTCATAGATTAAGCAGTCGTGCTTAATTTATACAAATAGTTCAACACGATAGCTGAACCGACTAAACTTTTCCCCAATTGTTGCCGACCACGTACTGAAATAGCTAGTTATACTTTATATACTAGCTAATTTTAAGTACGTTGTACAGTTCCACCACATCTATAGTCAGATGAACTGAACAAAATAGCCCCTAAATACTACTACGGAGGGGCTTTGTACTACTTCCAGCAGCCTCTCCTCTGTCGAGCACTCTCAGTAAGAGGCAGAGGAGGAGGAGCCTACCGACGAGCTGGACAACTACAATACGGTGCATGCCGCTGCTGCAACTTCAGCGACGCTCACCTCAAACACCCTCTGCCGCTCCAGACGACCCCTCTCAAGGCGGTGGTTCTCCTCGTAGATCTCCTGATTCATCGCCTCTGAGGCGGCGTGTGCCGCGGCCACGGCGGCGGTTGTAAGGCTCTTTGCATGCTCGACGAGGTGCTCCTCCTCCTCCCACAGGAACTCGGTGTAGCGCGCAAGGTTGCTGACGCACGTGCCGGCATCCACCTCCGCCTCTCGCCTTCGGGCTGTGGTGGCGAAGCGGGTGATGACCCCGGTGGTCGACGGTGGGCTGGCGGCCATGGCGGCCGACGATGGGGTGGCGTCCATGACCACCATCTCCCGTGTTCGGCCATGGTGGCGGAGCGGGTGATGGCCACAGTGGCCCGCAGTGGGGTGGCGGCCACGATGGCCACCTCCCGACTTAGGGCCGCGGCGGCAAAACGAGCGATGGCCTGGCTTTCGACGGTGGTGTGGCGGCAACGGCGGCCGGGAACCGCTGCCGATGGGCACCGGCGGCGGAGCGTGTGGTAGGTGTTCCAGGCAAACCCAACAGGGACGCCACACACACTACACTATGTCGGGGACTGCGCCGCCACCGTGGTCTAGCCTCCCACTGGAGCTGTCGTTTGATGATGGCGGAGTGGCTGAGCAACCACGACAGACCGATGCCATTGGCGATTGTGGGAGAAGCAGCGAGATAAGCTACAGGGAGGGAGGGGAAAATGCGACGCAGGACTTGCCGGCCGTGAGGTTTTTTATAGCAGGCCGGTAAGCATTGGGATTTTGGGGGATTTCACCCAGTCAGGCAGGAAGCTTGCGCGGGAACCTGTGAGGTTGCGCGGGAACGGGCTCACTGGCGATTCATTGGCGCCACCGTTTGGCCAAAAGAACGGTCCCGCGCGCTGCCAAGCTTGCGCTGTAAGCCATCTGCGATAGCGGAGTGACAAGACGTGCGAGAGGAGGATGAAAGGCCACGTACACATACATTTAATAAAAAAACGTTTGTGATTGAATTACCTACTATACATGTTTATAAGTAGGATTTAACTAATAAAATACGAATGCATGTCGCCAAAGATTATATAGTTGGATTCGTATTTGAACATAGTTTCCAATTATATAATTTTTATAACATGCATTAACATTTTGTTGGTTAAATTTGAGGGAAAATTATGGCACATAATATAAAGGGGACTATAGACCAAGACGGAGGTAGTAGCACACGGCCGCTCTCTACGCAGCGACGCAAGTGTCGGCTGGCTTGTAGGCGAACATTTCCTGCGTGTTCAACTGCTCTATGCGTGTGGTTGCTTGCGGTTGAGGCGGCCGCAGCTGATGCGACGCAAGTGTTTGGCATGAGAGACTGGATGAACAACACGCCAAGTACGTGACCAAGAACACATACACAAGCTACGGGATGTACACGTGGATTATTGACATGACGAAGTGTCTTCTTCATGCCCTAGACGAGGGATCGAGCCACAGAGCAGTGGTGGGAGCGTCACAAGAAGTAGATGACTAGATGATCGTTTCTCCTACTTTAGAATGCATGCAACTGTTTATTGAAGTGTGTGCGAATGATCTGTATAGTCACTTATGTAGTTGGATGTTTATTTTAGTTATATATACATGTTATTCTTCTGTAGATAGAGCAAATCACACGGCTTATTAGCATCAATCGTCTGTGTTATTATTGGTCATCGCACACATTTTTGATCACGGACCTGTTTGTTGCGTATCACACACATATTGTTCAGTTGAACCATTTCCATTGTGTTGCGCAATAAAGGCTGCAAAGAGGGATCTACAACAGCAAGGTCTATCGAGGTCTTTGTTTTATAATTTTTGACATTTTTTGTTTTTTGAACACATGTTGATTGGCTTGAAGAAGGTCTATCTCGTTACATTTTGATAATTGTTTATACGCAAGCAACTAGTTTGCATTTTTCAAAGTTTTTTGTATGAACAGAATCGTACACGAACTTACTGTAGTAACCGTCTGTGTTATAATTTCTCATCGCAAACAGTTCATCTGAGTGGGCTGTTTACTGCGTATCACACACATCTGGTTTACACAAATCGTTTGTGTTCTTTTGGCTGATCGCAAATGCCGCATATCACACATATCTTGTTAAGATGAACAGTTTTCGTTCTCTTGCCTAATCAAAAACAGTTTATCCGAGTGAATCGTATGCTATATATCACACACACCTTGATCTGGCTGACCATTTCTGTTGCATTCCCTAATAGCACACAGTTCATTGGAGCGAACTGTATGTCGTACATTGCACACACATTGATATGGCTGCCTGTTTCAATTGTTCTTCCTCATCGCAAACAGTTCTGCTGAATCAACCGTATGCCCAGCATCACACACACAAGTATAATCTGAACCGTGTTTGATGTCTCCGCCATCGCAAATGTTTTACACCTTTTTTGATGGTTTTTTTACACCACTGTTTGCGATTATTGCATCGCACACAGTTTCGCCGAAGGGTCTCTAATCATAGTGTCGCATAGCAGCATCCTGCAGTAGTTTCTCCTTGATGTTCTTGGAGATCTATTTGATGTAATCATCTTTTGCGGTGTGTTTGTCGAGATCCAATGAATTGTGGATTTATGATCAGATTATCTATGAATATTATTTGATTCTTCTCTGAATTCTTATATGCATGATTTGATAGCTTTGTATTTCTCTTCGATCTATCGATTTGGTTTGGCCAACTAGATTGGTTTATTCTTGCAATGGGAGAGGTTCTTTGTGATGGGTTCAATCTTGCGGTCTCCTCACCCAGTGACAGAAAGGGTAGCGAGGCACATATTGTATTTTTGCCATTAAGGGTAACAAGGTGGGGTTTATATCATATTGCTTGAGTTATCCCTCTATAGCATGTCATCTTGCATAAGGCGTTACTCCATTTTTAACTTAATACTCTAGATGCATGCTGGATAGCGGTCGATGGGTGGAGTAATAGTAGTAGATGCAGGCAGGAGTCAGTCTACTTATTATGGACGTGATGCCTATATTCATGATTATTGCCTTAGATATCGTCATAACTTTGCGCTTTTCTATCAATTGCTCGACAGTAATTTGTTTACCCACCGTATGCTTTATTCAAGAGAGAAGCCTCTAGTGAAGCCTATGCCCCCGGGTCTATTTTCTATATTGTTTATTCAGATCTACATAATCAAAAATACAAAAATACCTCACGGAGTTTTATTTACTTTATTTTGTTTATCATCTCTCTATCAGATCTCACTCTTGTTCATGACGTTGAAGGGATTGACAACTCCTTTTCGCGTTGTGTGCAAGTGTTTGTTAGTTTGTGCAGGTGCATATATTGGGGACTTTCTTGTACCTCCTACTGGATTGATACCTTGGTTCTCAACTGAGGAAAATACTTATCTCTACTTTGCTGCATCACCCTTTCCTCTTCAAGGGAAAAATCAACGCAAGCTCAATAAGTAGCATTGCCTCCCGATGAACACAATGATATTTCCTCCATTCCGACCCAGCCAGTTGGCTGACGATGAACAGGACGACGTCGTTGTACATGTTTGAGACCCCGCCCGTATGTACGTACGTAGTCGTAGTTACATTCTTGCAGCGTGATTGTACGTATGCGTACACGATACAGACGGGAATTGTGTGACATGCTACATCCGCGCCTCTACTACGACACGTGCCACTCCTTACTCGACCGTGGTTCATTGCTGCAGAGAGACCGATCGACCAGTATGTATGTACACATTCGCGACCAGACAGACAACCCTACGTACGGTTCGACCGGGTGGGCCCCATCTGTCAGGGCCGATAAGGATGCACTTCCTTGCGTGTGAAGATATAGCTGGTGGGTCCCAACTATCAGGGGAAACAATCATTTTTCCCTCAATATGGACACACTTTTTTGCGTGCGAAGATGTAGCTGGTGGGTCCCAGCTGTCAGGGGGAAACGTTTTTTTCCGCGAAATACAGTGCCCCTTCTGGTGGGTCCCCGCTGTGAAGTGGAGGAATCATTATTTTGCACATAATAAGGGGGCACTTCCACTCCACGTCAGTCCTCTTCCGATAGAAGTCTTTCCTTGACCACGTTGACCATGCCGCACCGAGAGCACCAAGGCGGTGGACGACGACGTGGCCTAGGAAGGGAATGATCCAGAGCCGGGGAAGACTCGGCAGTTGTTTCCCACGCGAAGGGGAGTATGGGGGTTTATTGGTTCGGCTACAATGTGAGGGGTCCGTCACCGGAGAATAACATGAAGTCTGGGTGAGTACATGGATGGATAGGCCAGCGATGGGAGGAGGGTGAGGCGGTGAGGCCTGCATGGCAGCACAGCCGACCACAGGATGCAGGAGCAGGTGCCACGGCCAGCGCTGGTTTGGGCGGCTGGAGCAAGAAGACCAGAGGTTGAAGAAGCACAACGGCCGTTGGATGGACATTGTATGGTCACTTCAGCTTGTTTATATTGAATAAGTTGATAAAGCCCTACGTCTACGGCAGCTTAGTAGGCCCACAAGTCATCCTCCAAATATGGTGGGTCCCATCTAGCAGTCATTTCTTTTGTGCGTAACGAGGAGGCACTTCCTTGTGTGCGAAGATATAGCTGGTGGGTCCGAGTTGTCAGCGGGCGGAACATTTTTTTCGTGAAATATAGAGGCCCTTCCGGTGGGTCCCTGCTGTCAGGTGGAGGAATCATTATTTTGCGCATAATAAGGAGGCACTTCCTTGCGTGCGACCATGGACCCAGCTGTCAGCCTCTTCACGTACAGTCCTCTTCCGATGGATGTCGTTCGTTGACCACACTGCTCCGAGAGCACTAGGGCAGTGGATGATGGTGAGGCCTAGGAAGGGAACGACATGGAGCCGGGGAAGACTCAGTAGTTGTTTCCCACACGGAGGGGAGTATGAAGGTTTACTGGTTCGTCTGCTGTAAGTGCATCTAGTGCCCCTTAGTGATTTTGGTGTATTGAAGACTTATAGGTTAAGGGACTAATGCGTTTGTGAGTGTATACAGGTCTATAAGTCTATGAGGAGTTTGATATTTACAGAGAAAGTCGACCCCTAAAAATGAAGTTCTTCAACTGAAGACTTTGATATTCTGAAGACTTTGAAAGTGAAGAAATTGGTGTGACCTTGAAGACTTGGTATTCATTTGAGGAACTTGAAGCGTGAAGACTTTTGTTTTCGTAGTTTCATTTTCTCTTTCTTGAGTCATAGGAAACACCGTACTGTTAAAGGGGGTCGAGGAAATACTAAGGAAAAACTTCCATGTGATGCTCAACTCAAAATCCTACACCTACCAATCCCTTCGAGTGAAGCCTTTGGAAATCTCATACAGTTCAGTCACTTTCTTCGGTGACAGAGATGAAGTTCTTCTGGTCGCTGATGAATTTGTTCTGACTGAGGAGTTAGGAATTCGCCAGTGCAAATTGCCTACACAGTGAGGAACATGATAGCCCTGAGGAATTTGAGAGTCAAATTTCCGACCGTTGCTGTGCTGCGCGCGAGCTGTCCCAAAATATCCTATCCACCTAACGGTCATATCATTGAAGGGCATTTATGTCTTATCATGTCGGGCTGCTCCCTAGGCTATAAATAGCCGCCCCCTACAACCACTAGCTGGTTGGCTGCTCCGAGAGAACTTGACACTTGTCATTTGAGAGCAACCCATCCTCCGAGGACTTTGAGCGAAAATCATCAAGTGAGGAAAACCCAAAAACCAAACCCCTACAAACCCAAAGTGATTGAGCATCACTGAAGAAATTGATCCTGCGTGGATCCGACGCTTGTTACCTTTGAAGACTGTGCTTCTTCCAGATGGTTAGGCGTCATGGTCTAGAGCATCCAAGAGGAATTGTGGATCGCCGAGTGACCAAGTCTGTGAAGGTTTGGAAGTCGCCTGAAGACTTACCATGAGTGACTGGACGAGGTCTGCGTGACCTTAGTTCAAGGAGAATACGGTGAGGAATGGGTGTCCTGAGCTGCGTGCTCAGCGACTGGGTGTCCGGGACTGCGTGTCCCCGAGTTTAAATACTCAGCCGCTCCAACCAGACGTACAACTGAGACAGCAGTTGGAACTGGTCTACCAAATCATTGTCTTCACCAACCTAACTGGTTCTATTTCCTCAACCCTTTCATTTCCTCATTACTGTGTTGAGTGTTTGTTCATATCTGTGTTTGAAGACTTTGACTGAAGACTTTCTCAATTTCCTCAGTTCAATTTCTTCAGTCTGTTTGTCTTCATCTTGTGTTATCATGTGATTACGCTATCTGTACTCTGTGCTAGTCTTCATTTCACCATGATGACCATGCTTGTATTCTTTTATGCTTACTTCTGAGTACTTATTCCGCTGTAAGTAGTTCTTCGCTAAGGAATTTCCTCACCAGCAAATTCCTCAGTGAAGAATTCATAAAAATCGCCTATTCACCCCCCCTCTAGTCGATATAACGCACTTTCAATTGGTATCAGAGCAAGGTACTCCCTTGTTCTGTGTGATTTTGGTTTAACCGCCTGGAGTTTTAGTTATGTCGACCGCAGGTATGATCAAGGTATCGGCTGGGTGTCCTACCTTTGATGGGACGGACTACCCCTACTGGAAGAACAAGATGCGAATGCATCTTGAGGCAATTGACAACGATCTCTGGTATGTTGTGGAAAATGGTGTTCCCTCTGTCTCACCCTCACTGAACGCTACCGATGTGAAGAGATTCAAGCAACTCGATTCTCAAGCGAAGAATATCATTTGTAGTCATCTGAGTAAAGGACAGTATGGAAGAGTGAGTGCTTTGGAAACTGCTAAGCTTATCTGGGATAGGCTGTCCAAAGTGAATGAAGGAGTCTCAACTCAGCGTGACTCTCGAGTTGATGTTCTTCGGAATCTCTTCAACCGCTTCAAAAGACTCGACAATGAAAATGTCCAACAAACCTTTGATCGCCTCACTGACATCTCAAATGAGCTTCAAGCCCTCGGTGCCACTGACATCACTGATCATGAGGTGGTGAAGAAATTGCTGAGATCGCTTGATTCCTCATTTGATACTCTGGGACTGATGATACAAGAACGTGCTGACTACAAGTCTCTTGATCCTGCCGATATCCTCGAAAGGCTAAATACTCACGAGTTCCAGCTTGCTGAAAAGAGAGATCTCTATGGTTCGAGCTATGGCAAACCACGTGCCCTGAAGGCCAAGGCTGTGTCTGACTCTGAATGTGAGGATTCTGGTAGTAGCCTTGGTGATCCTAAAGAATTGAGCCAGGAGCTAGCACTGCTCGTGAAGAAATTCCAGAAGTTCTCAAGACGTGGTCGCTTTGGAAAATCCTCAAGAAGCAGTGATTCCTCATCCAGTGACTATAAGAGAAGGCTGTGCCACAAATGCAAGAAACCTGGTCACTATATTAAAGATTGTCCTCAGTGGGAAAAGGAATTGAAGAAGAAGAAATACAAGGATTACAGTTCTGATGATGCAAAGAAGAAGAAGAAATCGTCAAAATCTTCATCATCAAAATCCTCGAAGTCTTCATCTCACAAGAAGAGCAGCTCCAAGAAGGCTCGGGCATTCATTGGCAAGGAAATGGACTCTGAAGCTGAATCTGAGGAACATGAGGAAGAGGAGGCGTCTGAAGAATCCGAATATGGTCTGGCGAGTCTGGCTTTCGCCACTGCCTTCGTCAGCAAATCCATCTTCAACACTGAAGAAACTGACCCCACCGACAAGCGTGATGAAGATAATGATAACTACGCTCCCACCTATTGCTTCATGGCGAAAGGTGCAAAGGTACTCAAATACACCTCCTCTGAATCTAGTGAAAATGAATCTGATGAGGATCTCAAGCCCAGCTACTCTAAACTTGCTAAGATTGCTGTAAAACAACAAAGGGCTTTTGAAAAGGTTCAAAACATGCTAGACAAAAGTGATGATATGTTGGATGAAGAAATGGATCGCACTAAAGCCCTGACTGAAAATCTTCAGAGACTTCAGTCTAGGTTTGATAACCTTCAAAGTCATCATAAATCTCTCTTATCTGATCATGAGAAACTTTCTTATGAATTTCTTCAAAGAAAGCAAGATCTTGAGAAGCTAAGAATGAGTTATGAAGATCTTCAGAAGGAGCGCGATTCATTCTCGCTCAACAAATCAGCGCTTCTCAGGAAGAATTTGTTCCTCCATGCTTAAAGTGCATTAAACGTGAATCTGCTAATTCCTCACCTGAATGTTCAAATGCTTCAACTGTTACAAATTCTTCACCTACCTCTGCTATCACTAATTCCTCATCTGAGGACATTGCTAGTATCACTGACGATGCAGGGCTGAAGGAATTGTACATGACAGGCATGTACAAAAGCCTCAAAGGACATCAGACTCTTTGTGATGTGCTTAAAAAGCAGATCCTCAACAGAAACCCTAGGAAAGAGGGTATTGCCTTTGAGAGGAAACTTAATGCTGATGGAACATATTGGAAGCCTGAGCAGTACCCCAAAACCTCATGGGTTGCTGCAAAGGGACCTCCAGTTGATCCATCTAACTTATCTGGCTTTACATGTGAATCTCCTCATTCTTCTGATGAGTCATTTGACTCCAATTATAAACTATTCAAAAATCAGAATGGTGAAGTATTTGCTAGATATGTTGGCACTAACTGCAGGAATGGTTCTCCTATGAAGAAAATCTGGGTTCCCAAGAAGTGCCTCGAAAGTCTTCGGGTGAATGTCCTCATGACACCACCTGTGAAGAACAGGAACCCCAGATCAAATTCTTCATATGGACCAAATTCATCATATGGATCCAAGTCCTCATACGGACCAAATTCCTCACGTGGATCAAATTCCTCAAAAGGATCAAAGTCCTCATATGATTATCATCGTGCTAACAACTCTGTTTCGCAGGGTAGAGCTAAGGGCTATGAATATGTGCATTATTCTTCAAACTATTATGTTCATAAGTCCTCGAAGAATTTCTCTGCTTATTCATATGCTTACCCTAACCCCTCTTATGTGAAACGAAATGGTTTGGCCTCTATGCCACCATTCTCGTATGGCGCTCGCAGAGTGATGAACTCTTTGCCACCCCTTCAGATGTGGGTGGTGAAGAAAAAGAACTAATCTCTTCTGCAGGGTCGGGTCTCCAGACGTGCTTTAACGTCTGAAGAATTTGCTGGGGACCTGACGAAATTGCCTGAAAGGACGCAGGCGAATCATGATGAAATGAACCTTCATTTCACACGTCCTCATACTGCTATATCTGTTTACTGATTGATGAAATTCATCTGATGAACTTGATATCATATTCTTCACTGATGAAGCATATGAGATTGTAAGCTACACTAATTCATCTGCAGGATGATCAACCCAAAGCTACAGAGTGGGTCCTCGATAGTGGATGTACGAATCACATGACTGGTGACAAGAATCTATTGATGGATGCTCCCTTATCACCGTCACATCTGAAGCATACCATCTTTGCTGACAAAGGCAAAAGTCAGGTATTGGGTCTTGGTAAGGTTGCAATCTCTAAGGATAAACACATGGACAAAGTCATGCTTGTTGAGTCCTTAGGATACAACCTCATGTCAGTCTCAATGCTTTGTGATCTTGATATGGTTGTTGTCTTTGGCAAGTATCGCTGTGTTGTGATTATGGAAGCTGACAATTCCAAAGTCTTCGAAGGCTTTAGGAGAGGAGATTTGTATATTGTTGACTTCTCTACAGGACCACAACCAGCCGTGTGTCTTCTTGCAAAAGCTTCAGAAGGCTGGCTATGGCATCGACGACTTGGTCACGCAGGCATGAGGAATTTGCACACGCTTGCGAAGAAGAAGCATGTCATTGGCATTGAGAATGTCAAATTCCTCAAGGATCACTTATGCGGAGCCTGTAAAGCTGGAAAAATGACCAAGGCCAAGCATCCAGCAAAGACTATCATGACCACTACTCGTCCATTCGAATTGCTTCACATGGACCTCTTCGGACCTAATCATTACTCAGCAGTCACTAATGATGCATCTCTATATGGTTTTGTCATTGTTGATGATTACTCTCGATATACATGGGTACACATTGTTACTTGCAAACATGAAGTGCAGGAAGTCTTCAAACGATTTTCCTCGAGGACTTCAACCAACTTTGGTGTGAAGATCAAGCACATCAGAAGTGACAATGGAACTGAGTTCAAGAATTTCGGCCTTGATGACTATCTTGATGAACTTGGTATTACTCATGAGTTATCTGCTCCCTATACTCCTCAGCAAAATGGCGTCGTGGAGCGCAAGAACAGAACTCTTGTTGAGATGGCTCGCACGATGCTTGATGAATACAAAACGCCTCAGCGTTTTTGGATTGATGTAATTGATACTGCGTGCCACATCATCAACAGAGTATATCTTCACAAATTCTTCAAGAAGACGGCCTATGAACTCCTCACTGACAAGAAACCCAATGTGAGTTATTTCAAAGTCTTCGGTGCTAAATGTTGGATTAGAGATCCTCACCACAATTCTAAATTTGCACCGAAAGCACATGAAGGTTTTATGCTTGGTTACGGAAAGGACTCGCACACCTACAGAGTCTTCAACATTGTTCTTCACAAGATTGTTGACACTGTAGATGTGCGGTTCGATGAAACTAATGGCTCGCAAAGAGAGCACCTACCTTCTGTGTTAGATGAACCAGCACCTGAGGATTCTATCAAGTTCAAGGCAACTGAGGATGTCATTCCTACTGAAGAATCAGCTGAAGAATTCATTCCAGTTCATGAAGAACGTCGAGCTGATGCACCTGAAGAAAATGCTGAGGAAAATAGTGCTGAAGAAAATGCTGATCAAATTCCTCAGCGACAACCATCTCATCCTCGCGTTGCAAAAGAAGTGCAAGTGGAGAAGATCATCGATGACATTAGAGCACCAGGTCCTCTCACACGCTCAAAAGCTTCACATTTATCTAACTTTTGTGGGCACTATGCTTTTGTCTCTATCACAGAGCCCACTAAGGTAGATGAAGCATTTTTGGAGCCGGAGTGGATTCAGGCTATGCAAGAAGAATTACATCAGTTCGAGCTCAACAATGTCTGGGAACTGGTCAAATGTCCAGATCCTCACAAGCATAATATCATTGGCACAAAATGGATCTACCGCAACAAGCAAGATGAAAATGGCCTTGTGGTGAGGAATAAGGCACGACTGGTAGCTCAAGGCTACACACAGGTTGAAGGAATTGATTTCGATGAAACTTTTGCACCTGTTGCTAGACTTGAGGCTATTCGCATATTACTTGCTTATGCTAACCATCATGATATCATCTTATATCAAATGGATGTGAAAAGTGCATTCCTCAATGGTAAGCTTGAGGAAGAAGTATATGTTGCTCAACCCCCAGGTTTTGAAGATCCAAAGAATCCCGACAAAGTCTTCAGACTTAATAAGGCCCTCTATGGCCTCAAGCAAGCCCCTCGGGCGTGGTATGATACATTGAAGGAATTCTTCGTGAAGAATGGCTTCACACCCGGTTCACTCGACCCTACTCTCTTTACTAAATCTTATGATGGTGAACTGTTTGTGTGCCAAATATATGTTGATGATATTATTTTTGGCTGTACTAACCAACGTTACAGTGATGAATTTGCCTATATGATGAGTGAAGAATATCAAATGTCTATGATGGGAGAGTTGAAATTCTTCTTAGGTCTTCAAATTCGTCAACAGCGCAATGGCATATTCATATCTCAGGAGAAATACCTCAAAGATGTACTGAGGAAATTCGGCATGCAATATTGCAAAGGCGTCAAAATTCCTATGCCCACAAATGGCCATCTGTGCACTGATGAAAATGGTATTGACTTCGATCACAAGGTATACCGCTCCATGATTGGTTCTTTATTGTACTTATGTGCATCTAGGCCAGATATAATGCTTAGTGTTTGCATGTGTGCCCGATTTCAAGCTGCACCGAAGGAATCACACCATAAGGCTGTGAAACATATTCTTCGATATCTAGCTCACACACCAACACTAGGATTATGGTACCCCAAGGGCTCTGCTTTTGATCTCATTGGATATTCTGACTCTTACTATGCTGGTGATCGTGTGGACCGCAAGTCAACATCTGGCACTTGTCATTTCCTCAGACGATCTTTGGTCTGTTGGTCCTCGAAGAAACAGAACTGCGTATCACTGTCTACTGCGGAAGCTGAATACATTGCTGCTGGCTCTTGCTGTGCTCAACTGCTTTGGATGAAGCAAACTCTCAAGGACTATGGCGTCAACGTGAAGAATGTGCCTCTCCTCTGCGACAATGAGAGTGCCATCAAGATTGCTCACAACCCAGTTCAGCACTCGAAGACAAAGCACATTCAGATTCGTCATCATTTTCTTCGTGATCATGTGTTGAAGGGCGACATCTCCATCGAGCACGTGAAGACTGAAGAACAGCTAGCTGATATCTTCACTAAGCCCTTGGATGAGAAGAGATTTAGCAAGTTGCGGTGTGAGCTAAATATCTTAGAATCTTCGAATGTTCTTTGAAAAGGACACACATCCTAACACTTATGCAAAATTGATGACTTAGATGTGCAACACATGAAGAAACGTTTTTCTTCAATCAATGAAGAATAACACTCTAAGTGTGAAGAAATTAATGAAGAATTAGATTCTTAGAACCCTAAGACAATTGTACGCGGTGTCTGAAATCATCATTCTTATACGGTGGGTCACGCCACCACAAAAAGTTGAAAATCTTCAATTTGAGTTTTCCCTCATTTTTGAAATTCTTCAGTTTTTCAAATTCTTCAACTTTGCAAAATCTTCACTGTTCCCGTCATTTTTCTTCATTGGCTATATATATATATATATATATATATATATATATATATATATATATATATATATATATATATATATATATATATGAGTTTATGTCCTCTACAGCATTCACTTATGGCTATTTCTTCAAGTTGCTTTTTCTGCTAAGTGAATGTGATCGGACCCTTCCCCCTCTATGCTATACTCAACCCAATCTATTCACAAATTCTTCATTTGCGTTCTATTTGAAACTCGCTCAAAATCTTCACCGTGTCCTTGTCAGCTGAAGAAATTGCGAACGAAACTTTAAAACAAATCTTATCCATTTTTTCGGTTTTGCCGCTCAAACCGTTCCGCATCCCATGATGCATTATTCTATTCATCCACGATCTTACACGATCTCAACTGCACAGTACGTGGGTGACACATGTCGCAAGAAGGAGAAAGGGCAGGGGCACGTTTGTCCCAAAATCTTCGGGCGAACAGTTTTTCACCGTGTCTATAAATACCCCTCTCCCCTTCCTCACTTCATTTACTCCACTCGATCGCTTCTCTCTCGCTCGAGCTCCTCAAACCCTAGCGCCGCCGCTACTCCATCGTCGCTGGTGAGGAAGAGCTTCGCTGCCTCGACCTTGTCGCCGTCGTACTCGCGCCGGTTGCGGAAATCTTCACTCCGCCGCCGCCGTAGCTGTCTTCCTCTGCCAAGTTAGGGCGTGGGAGATCTAACCTGACGAACTTCACATCTGTTCTTCTCAGTTCGGCGTGTTCTTCACTTCGGGTAATTAAAAGTTACTTTTATTACTCACTTTGATTCTCAAACTTTCCTGAAAATCTTCAAAGGTGTTTATTCTTCAAATCTTCACACATATGAACACCTCACAGATCACATGATCTTGAACTGTTTCTCTAAGCAATCATTTTCTTCAAGATTCCCTAATTGTGTGGATCTTCGGTCTGTACAACTCTGGAACCTAAGACAAGAACGCTTAGTGAAATTCCTCAAGGTTCATCTGGTCAAATTCCTCAAAACTTGTTCTTTTCGAAAAACCTTCTGAGAACGCATATGACCTCTCCAAATTTAGCACCTATACTCTGTTCACAGGTACTCATGTCTGCCGCTGAATCACTAGGTTCTCATCAACTTAACTCATTTGCAGCGTTCCTCGAAGAAAAATTGCATACTTCTTCAGAGTGTTCAATTGTTCAAATTCCTCATCTGAAGAATATGGCTGAAGGTAAGAGACCGCAGAAAGGAGGAAAGAAGCCTGAGGTCATGACTGCTTTTGAGATCCCTGATGACATTTATAAGGACTATTGCACACCTGATGAAGCCAAATTCGGCAAAGAAAACAAAAATCAGCGTAAGGTGCGCATTCAGAGGATTGAAAGAAGATGGGCAAGAGAATGGAGGGAGTAAAGATATGTGACTCCAAAGTACATGAAGAAATTTGCTTTAAATCCTCCATGCCCAAGAGCTCCATTGGCACCTGGCCAAGTAGCTGATCCCACCAGCATCAAGCGTGGTGAGGACTTTCCTGAAGAATGGGCTAAGCGCAAAGCTAAATTGGCAAGACAAGCCAAGGAGGCAGTGAAGAAATTCAATGAGGATTCTGCCACTGCTGCTGCAACTGAGGCCTCGTTCAGGCCGAGGAAATGTATGCCAAAGAAGCCTGCTCGTAAGCCAAGTGCTTCACCAACAGCGCCCTCACGGCCAAGTTCCTCAGCAATGCCCTCATGGCAAATTCCTCACACTGGTACTGCTCCACCAAAGTCCTCAGCTCCTGTGCATCTGGCTACATGTCAAAGGACTGCTGGTTTCTCGATTGCCTCTGGTGTCTCAGCAAGTTCCTCAGCCGCACCAATTTCCTCATCAGGCCCCACACTGTTGAAGACTAAAGCAACAGCTGGACGCGGTCCTCGACCAAGTCCAAAGAAGAAACATGTTGCATTCCATGTGCCTTCTGATGATGAAGCTTCTGATGATGAACTTGCAGAAATCATCAGAGACAGACAGGTGAAGGCCGCTAGAGCCAAAGGCACATCTATGCCACTGCTTTTGGATCCGAGGAAAATCCTCGACTACATTGACCTCTGGCACAAGGATCCAAACACCCCAATGCCTGATTTTCATCTGACTCCTGGTCAAAGTCACATGCTGACCCATTTCATCACGCAAGAGAAATGGAAGTTTGAAAAGGCAAGAGAGCTCAAGAAAGCACAATACAGAAAGGAGAAGCTCCTGAAGAAAAATGTTGTCAGAATGACACCTGAGGAACTTCTCAAGGCTCAGTCTGAAATTCAAGCCCTCAGCAAAGACTTTGATACCTACTATGCTGATTGGCAAGGAGCTAAAGTGAGATTCGTCAATCCGACAAAGAAATTCACGAATGTTGCAGCCCCATCGCAACAAGAAAATCTTCAGGCTGCAGACTCTGCTCAGCCTGCTGAAGAACATGCCAGCACCGCTGATGACTTTCAGCCTGCTGAAGAAAATGCTAGTTCCAGGGCTGATGACTCCATTCCAGCCGCTGAAGAAATTGCCAGGGCATCCACTAGTGGTGCGCCTGAAGAAACTGAAGAGATCAGGGCAACTGCATCAGTTGCGCCTGAAGAAAATGAACCAGATTCCTCAGCTCCTCCCGCGCCTACACCAACTCCAATTCTTCCATCTGCCTATGATGTGAAGAAGACCAAGGCTGCAGAGCGAGCTGCAGTGAAGAAAAGGAAGGCATCAGCTGCGTCAAATTCTTCGGCTGCGAAGAAAATGAAGCCAATGACCAGCTCACTTGAAAATCCAATCGATGCTGTTCCAATTTCCTCCATGCCATCAAAGGACCTTGTTCCTTTTGGAGAAGACTATGTGATCCCAAGCGGATCTGATGAAGAAAATCATTCTGCTGCTTCGTCAGAGCAGATGGATGAAGAAATTGAAGTGGACGAAATCCCTTCAACGCCAGTCATTTCCTCACCTATGCCTCAGTTCTCAGCTGAAGAGGCTGGTGTCGAGGAAATTGAAGATGAAGATGTGGATATAGGATGCACCACACCTGTGATGAATGATGACTTTTGGGAAAGTCAACATCCCAATACTCCTCTATTCACCCCTATCCAACAGATTCCTCCGTCCCCTGCAACAACAGTTCAACTGGGCTCTGAAGAAACTCATCCCACTCCCTCTGTTCATGAAGAAATTCCAGCCACTAGTGCTGAAGAACCTGCTGCTGCTGATACTCAGGTTGCACAAGAAGAGGAACCAGAAATTCCTCAGCCTGAAGTACCTGAGCTCGCGATTCCTGAGGTGGTAATGCAACTCACTGACACCCCTCTGCCAAAGCCGAAGAATCCGTTCTCAAGCAAACAGAAGTTCAAGGCTGAAGACTTCTTTTCCGAGCATGTATTCTTCACAGACTACAACCCCTGTGACTCTGCTCGCATAAGGAAGAGGCGTTTCTGGACTGCTAGTCAAGCCAACTTCTATTCCTCAGTATTGTTTGACAAAGACAAAATCTTCGATCATGAACATATTCCTCACGTGGACATGGAATCTCTGCCATGCTTCGAGCCAGTCCTCAGTGTTCTTCACGATGCAGGATTACTCAATTTTTGCATTGACATCTGTGATTGGAATGAAGAACTCATTCTTTAGTTCTACGCTACACTGCATATCACTGGAGACGCTGAAGATGTCAACTCATGGGTGTTGGATTGGATGACTGAAAACACTCACTACAAGGCACCGGCAACTGAATTGCTTCGTGTCCTTCCTCTCGATCCTCCCCATGACAGTGCACGTTGCATCTATAGTGACCCTGAACTGACAAATCACTATATGCAAGTGCTCATGAAGCCTTTGAAGCCTGGGCAGGCCCCTCGAACCAAATTCCTCGTCAGGGAATTACTCTATGTGCCTCGGACTGTCTATCGCATTCTGACGAAGACAATGAGTCCTATCAAAGGCCACGACTCAAATGATGAAGAAGTCGTTGGCATCATGAAGAATATGCTTCTCAACATCATTCATGGCGTTCCCGTCAACTTCCAAGATTTCTTCATGAGGACTCTGGCCAATATTGCTATGTCACCATTCGAGCTGAAGCCCTATGCTCCTTGGATTATGAGATTCATCAGGGCAAGATCTTCACTGAATTACAAAGCTGACACTCTGAACCACGGTAGCTACTTGCCTCCCATTGAAGTCCTCAAACGGACAGTTTCATCAGCTGATGATAAAGGCAAGGCAGCTGCTGTAATCGATGAAGGCATTCGTCCTTTGGATGGTCAATTTCGCTTGGCTGCATCTTACTCTACCAATGACGACTCTGCCACACATGACACTGCCGCAAATACCTTAGCCAAGCAAAATCCTCAAGCCACAGCACCCAGGGTGATGACTGACCGTGAGTTACTCCTCAGTCTTCATCATAAGGTTGATCGCAATCACAAATGGGTGAAGCGTCAGTTTGGTGCACTTATTCACAATATGACCTCAACACACAATGCAGTGAAGAAGAACCAATACTACCTTCATGAAACCTTCAACCGCACCTGGGCTGTCCTCACTCATGTCTATAGCACTGAAGAATTGAAGACTATGGGTCTCAAGAAAGAATTTGACTGGTCTGCACCTCCTCCAAAGAAATTCAAGAGGGTCAAAGTTCCTCCACTGGTGGCCAGCTCTTATTCTTCATCGCGTGACACTGATGAGTATGAAGATTTGGACGACACTGCGGCAGGCCCTGCCACAACAAACAACCCCGACAACGCTGGCGCTCCTCCATCAACTTGAAATTCTTCAGGGGCGTTAGTCCTCAGTTTCAATCCTTTTGGTCATCGGATGACAAAGGGGGAGAAATCTGAGTTAGTCTTCAAGCGGGTCTATATTAAGGGCATTTTTTTAAGTTACAACTCTCGTTCTTCTGAAACTTTTATTTGGATCGAGTTGTAATCTTAAACCCGATGGTGCGCTGATGCTTTTGTTGCACTAAGCTCTGAAACTTTTCATGCTTTATTCGGCATGCTTATTCCCCGTTATTATTATTGCACGCATGTTGAATTTCATCAGGCACCATATTTCATCATGCATTTCAAATTCTTCATATTATATATCAAATGCGTGTATGAATTACAAGATATAGGGGGAGATCTCCATGATTCAACTCTTCAAATGTGCATTGCCTCAAACGCAAATTTCTCACTATGCACATCTTCAGGGGGAGTTCTTCTATATCTTGCAATCAAATTCCTCAATATCAGTATTTACACTTCATATGTTTATCCCCGTTGAAAACTTAACCTATGTTGTCATCAATCACCAAAAAGGGGGAGATTGTAAGTGCATCTAGTGCCCCTTAGTGATTTTGGTGTATTGAAGACTTATAGGTTAAGGGACTAATGCGTTTGTGAGTGTACACAGGTCTATAAGTCTATGAGGAGTTTGATATTTATAGAGAAAGTCGACCCCTAAAAATGAAGTTCTTCAACTGAAGACTTTGATATTCTGAAGACTTTCTGAAGACTTTGAAAGTGAAGAAATTGGTGTGACCTTGAAGACTTGGTATTCATTTGAGAAACTTGAAGCGTGAAGACTTTTGTTTTCGTAGTTTCATTTTCTCTTTCTTGAGTCATAGGAAACACCGTACTGTTAAAGGGGGTCGAGGAAATACTAAGGAAAAACTTCCATGTGATGCTCAACTGAAAATCCTACACCTACCAATCCCTTCGAGTGAAGCCTTTGGAAATCTCATACAGTTCAGTCACTTTCTTTAGTGACAGAGACGAAGTTCTTCTGGTCGCTGATGAATTTGTTCTGACTGAGGAGTTAGGAATTCGCCAGTGCGAATTGCCTACACAGTGAGGAACATGATAGCCCTGAGGAATTTGAGAGTCAAATTTCTGACCGTTGCTGTGCTGCGCGCGAGCTGTCCCAAAATATCCTATCCACCTAACGGTCATATCATTGAAGGGCATTTATGTCTTATCACGTCGGGCTGCTCCCTAGGCTATAAATAGCCGCCCCCTACAACCACTAGCTGGTTGGCTGCTCCGAGAGAACTTGACACTTGTCATTTGAGAGCAACCATCCTCCGAGGACTTTGAGCGAAAATCATCAAGTGAGGAAAACCCAAAAACCAAACCCCTACAAACCCAAAGTGATTGAGCATCACTGAAGAAATTGATCCTGCGTGGATCCGACGCTTGTTACCTTTGAAGACTGTGCTTCTTCCAGACGGTTAGGCGTCAGGGCCTAGAGCATCCAAGAGGAATTGTGGATGGCCGAGTGACCAAGTCTGTGAAGGTTTGGAAGTCGCCTGAAGACTTACCACGAGTGATTGGACGAGGTCTGCGTGACCTTAGTTCAAGGAGAATACGGTGAGGACTGGGTGTCCTGAGCTGTGTGCTCAATGACTGGGTGTCCGGGACTGCGTGTCCTCGAGTTTAAATACTCAGCCGCTCCAACCAGACGTACAACTGAGACAACAGTTGGAACTGGTCTACCAAATCATTGTCTTCACCAACCTAACTGGTTCTATTTCCTCAACCATTTCATTTCCTCATTACTGTGTTGAGTGTTTGTTCATATCTGTGTTTGAAGACTTTGACTGAAGACTTTCTCAATTTCCTCAGTTCAATTTCTTCAGTCTGTTTGTCTTCATCTTGTGTTATCCTGTGATTACGCTATCTGTACTCTGTGCTAGTCTTCATTTCACCATGATGACCATGCTTGTATTCTTTTATGCTTACTTCTGAGTACTTATTCCGCTGCAAGTAGTTCTTCGCTAAGGAATTTCCTCACCAGCAAATTCCTCAGTGAAGAATTCATAAAAATCGCCTATTCACCCCCCCTCTAGTCGATATAACGCACTTTCATCTGCCTTCGCTGGAGAATAACAACATGTGTGGGTGAGTAAAGGGATGGCCAGGCCAACGATGAGAGTAGGGTGGAGCGGTGAGGCCTGTGCAGGAGTAGAACCGGCCATGGGAGGCGGGAGCTTGCAGTCCCGCCGACGCTGGTTTGGGCAGCTGGAGCAGGAAGAGCAGAGATAGAATAAGCACGACGGCCGGTGGATAGACATCCAACAATCACTGCTCTCGTGTGTTGACTAAGTTGACACGGCCTTGCGTGCCCATCAACCTTTTTTAGGAAAGCGTACGCGTCAACCTAGTAGGCCCACAAGTCAACCTCAAATATGTGGAACCAGCATACAACCCATATGTCATTATTGCTAATAAATTTACAGCCCGTTGACTAATTCTTAAGGATTTTTTGAAGCCCATATTCTTTTTGTTACCATCACATCCCATATTCTGGCCATGGTTAAAAAATTCAACGGAATTTTTCATATTTTGGTGTGTGGTCCGAACTGCTTTTAATCCCGATATTTCGAGTCATGTTCAAACTAATTTAAAAACAATAAATTTATATCAATTGAAAATCCAACATAATTTTCCCCACAAAAAAGAAGTAAATTCAAAATGTCAAAATCTTAAAAAAAAGATAGTTGAAACTAATTGCCGGTTTGTTGTGTTTTTAAAATTTACATCCCATTTCTTACTACTTCATTTTCTGGGCAAGCGAATACATCGCTCTCGTCTTGAAAGATTTGCAGCCCAGCAGGACTGACAAAGCAAGTAGAACTCCGTTGGATATTTCTTTAAAAAAAGTAGAACCGGACTAGTCATTTTCAGAAAGAAAAAAACACAACTGGGCTCATCATGTGGTAAACATAAAATAAAACCCTGGGCTAGACCGGCCACAGCTCCGCACATCCCCGTTGTTACCCTGATCCGTCTCTAAAACTAGTAAATAATAACGGCCTATTCCCTCAAAAATAAAGTAAATAACAATTGTGTGACGTGCTGGGTCTCTGGTGTCAGCCGCTCGTTGTGCAATTCTCTCGTTTATTGAATATGTTGACAATGGAGTGCAACCCAGATGTCCAACCATTAGGATAAACCATTTTTTGGCTTGTAATAACGAGACACCCTTTCATTGCTAAAAGTATGCATTGACAATACGTGCTTAAATTTACTCCTAATTTACACCATCTAATCTTGATTGTAGCTAAAAATTGGAGTTTGCACTATGCATTGCCACTACCTAATCTTGATTGTAGGTAAAAATTAGAGTTTGCACTATGCATTGACAGTACCAACAACGAGAAGAGAAGAGAGAGCACTGACAAAAAGTAAGAGCTGAGGAACTCACCGGCTGGTGAGGACAGGGCGGCGTCCGACGGCGAGGGAAGTGAAGGAGCTGAGCTCGAGCAGGTAGAGACGGGGCAGAGTCGGCTCGGCGATGCCGCCGGAGCCCGGAACCTTGTCGTCAGCCAGTGGTCAGAAGCTGGGCACGGACCCTTGGAGTAGGCGTGGTGATGTCGGCTAGTGGTGAGAAGCTGAGCGTGGCGCCGTCGGCATGCCGTGGCTGCTCGCGATTCGCCTCGCCCGGCTAGGGTTGTCGACCGGAACCTTGGCCATTATCACTACGGGGAAAGGAAGGAAATTTAGGATCATCACGTCGTGGTGGCGCGGTGGAGCGTTGCAGCAGCGCGCCGCAGTGGCGCGGGGGACGGTGAAGCGTCGCGGCATTGTGGCGTGGTGGAGCTGCTCGACGGCGCGGTGGGGTGGATCGGCTGGGCGGAATATAATGGAGGGGGAGGGCGGGTTGTCTCGGAAAAAACCAAAGGAGATTTTATATAAAAAAGCAATGGTGACATGCGAAGGAAATATGCCCTAGAGGCAATAATAAATTTATTATTTATTTCCTCATATCATTATAAATGTTTATTATTCATGCTAGAATTGTATTAACCGGAAACATGATACATGTGTGAATACATAGACAAAACTATAGTCACTAGTATGCCTCTACTTGACTAGCTCATTAATCAAAGATGGTTATGTTTCCTAACCATAGACATGTGTTGTCATTTGATTAGTGGGATCACATCATTAGAAGAATGATGTGATTGACATGACCCATCCCGTTAGCCTAGCACTTGATCGTTTAGTATTCTGCTATTGCTTTCTTCATGACTTATACATGTTCCTGTAACTATGAGAATTATGCAACTCCCGTTTATCGGAGGAACACTTTGGGTACTACCAAACGTCACAACGTAACTGGGTGATTATAAAGGAGTACTACAGGTGTCTCCAAAGGTACATGTTGAGTTGGCGTATTTCGAGATTAGGTTTTGTCACTCCGATTGTCGGAGAGGTATCTCTGGGCCCTCTCGGTAATACTCATCACCTAAGCCTTGCAAGCATTGTAACTAATGAGTTAGTTATAAGATGATGTATTACAGAACGAGTAAAGAGACTTGCCGGTAACGAGATTGAACTAGGTATTGGATACCGACGATCAAATCTCGGGCAAGTAACATACCGATGACAAAGGGAACAACGTATGTTGTTATGCGGTTTGACCGATAAAGATCTTCGTAGAATATGTAGGAACCAATATGGGCATCCAGGTCCCGCTATTGGTTATTGACCGAGAATGGTTCTAGGTCATGTCTACATAGTTCTCGAACCCGTAGGGTCCGCACGCTTAACATTACGATCACAGTTTTATTACGAGTTTATAAGTTTTGATGTACCGAAGTTTGTTCGGAGTCCCGGATGTGATCACGGACATGACGAGGAGTCTCGAAATGGTTGAGACATAAAGATTGATATATTGGACGACTATATTCGGACACCGGAAGTGTTCCGGGTGATTTCGGAGAAAACTGGAGTGCCGGGGGGGGGGGGGGGGGGGGTTACCGGAACCCCCCGGGAGAGTTAATGGGCCATATGGGCCTTGGTGGGAAGAGAGAGGGGCGGCCAGGGTGGGCCGCGCACCCCCTCTCCCTCTGGTCCGAATTGGACTAGGAGGGGGGGCGGCGCCCCCCTTTCCTTCCCCCTCCTAGTAGGAGTAGGAAAGGAGGAGTCCTACTCCTACTAGGAGGAGGATTCCTCCTCCCTTGGCGCGCCCAAGGGGCCGGCCGGCCTCCCCCCTTGCTCCTTTATATACGGGGGCAGGGGGGCACCCCATAGACACACAAGATGATCTACGGATCGTTCCTTAGCCGTGTGCGGTGCCCCCTTCCACCATATTCCACCTCGGCCATATCGTCGCGGAGTTTAGGCAAAACCCTGCGCCGGTAGAACATCATCATCGTCACCACGCCGTCGTGCTGACGGAACTCATCTCCGGAGCTCGGCTGGATCGGAGGCCGGAGATCGTCATCGAGCTGAACGTGTGCTGAACTCGGAGGCCCCGTACGTTCGGTGCTTGGATCGGTCGGATCGTGAAGACGTACGACTACATCAACCGCGTTGTGCTAACGCTTCCGCTTACGGTCTACGAGGGTACGTGGACGAACACTCTCCCCTCTCATTGCTATATCATCACCATGATCTTGCGTGTGCGTAGGAATTTTTTTGAAATTACTACGTTCCCCAACAGTGGCATCCGAGCCTAGGTTTTATGCATTGTTGTTATATGCACGAGTAGAACACAAGTGAGTTGTGGGCGATACAAGTCATACTGCTTACCAGCATGTCATACTTTGGTTCGGCGGTATTGTGAGATGAAGCAGCCCGGACCGACATTACGTGTACGCTTACGCGAGACTGGTTTCACCGTTACGAGCACTCGTGCTTAAAGGTGGCTGGCGGGTGTCTGTCTCTCTCACTTTAGCTGAATCGAGTGTGGCTACGCCCGGTCCTTGCGAAGGTTAAAACAGCACCAACTTGACGAACTATCGTTGTGGTTTTTGATGCGTAGGTAAGAACGGTTCTTGCTAAGCCCGTAGCAGCCACGTAAAATTTGCAACAACAAAGTAGAGGACGTCTAACTTGTTTTTGCAGGGCATGTTGTGATGTGATATGGTCAAGACGTGATGCTATATTTTATTGTATGAGATGATCATATTTTGTAACTGAAGTTATCGGCAACTGGCAGGAGCCATATGGTTGTCGCTTTATTGTATGAAATGCAAACGCCCTGTAATTGCTTTACTTTATCACTAAGCGGTAGCGATAGTCGTAGAAGCAATAGATGGCGTAAACGACAACGATGCTACGATGGAGATCAAGGTGTCGCGCCGGTGACGATGGTGATCATGACGGTGCTTCGAAGATAGAGATCACAAGCACAAGATGATGATGGCCATATCATATCACTTATATTAATTGCATGTGATGTTTATCCTTTATGCATCTTATCTTGCTTTGATTGACGGTAGCATTTTAAGATGATCTCTCACTAATTATCAGGAAGTGTTCTCCCTGAGTATGCACCGTTGCGAAAGTTCTTCGTGCTGAGACACCACGTGATGATCGGGTGTGATAGGCTCTACGTTCAAATACAACGGGTGCAAAACAGTTGCACACGCGGAATACTCAGGTTATACTTGACGAGCCTAGCATATACAGATATGGCCTCGGAACACGGAGACCGAAAGGTCGAACGTGAATCATATAGTAGATATGATCAACATAGCGATGTTCGCCATTGAAACTACTCCATCTCACGCGATGATCGGACATGGTTTAATTGATTTGGATCACGTAATCACTTAGATGACTAGAGAGATGTCTGTCTAAGTGGGAGTTCTTAAGTAATATGATTAATTGAACTTAAATTTGTCATGAACTTAGTACCTAATAGTATTTTGCTTGTCTATGTTTGTTTGTAGATAGATGGCTCGTGCTGTTGTTCCATTGAATTTTAATGCGTTCCTTGAGAAAGCAAAGTTGAAAGATGATGGTAGCAATTACATGGACTGGGTCCATAACCTGAGGATTATCCTCATTGTTGTACAGAAAAGTTATGTCCTGGTAGCACCGCTGGGTGCCAGGCCTGCTGCTGATGCAACTGACGACGTTAAGAACGTCTGGCAGAGCAAAGCTGATGACTACTCGATAGTTCAGTGTGCCATGCTATACGGCTTAGAACCGGGTCTTCAACGACGTTTTGAACGTCATGGAGCATATGAGATGTTCCAGGAGTTGAAGTTAATATTTCAAGCAAATGCCCGGATTGAGAGATATGAAGTCTCCAATAAGTTCTATAGCTGCAAGATGGAGGAGAATAGTTCTGTCAGTGAACACATACTCAAAATGTCTAGGTATAATAATCACTTGATTCAACTGGGAGTTAATCTTCCTGATGATAGTGTCATTGCCAGAATTCTCCAATCACTGCCACCAAGCTACAAGAGCTTCATGATGAACTATAATATGCAAGGGATGCACAAGACTATTCCCGAGCTCTTCGCAATGCTGAAAGCTGCGGAGGTAGAAATCAAGAAGGAGCATCAAGTGTTGATGGTTAACAAAACCACCAGTTTCAAGAAGAAGGGCAAAGGGAAGAAGAAGGGAAACTTCAAAAAGAACAGCAAGCAAGTTGCTGCTCAAGAGAAGAAACCCAAGTCTGGACCTAAGCCTGAAACTGAGTGCTTCTACTGCAAGCAGACTGGACACTGGAAGCGGAACTGCCCCAAGTATTCAGCGGATAAGAAGGATGGCAAAGTGAACAAAGGTATATGTGATATACATGTTATTGATGTGTACCTTACTAATGCTCGTAGTAGCACCTGGGTATTTGATACTGGTTCTGTTGCTAATATTTGCAACTCGAAATAGGGACTACGGATTAAGCGAATATTAGCTAAGGACGAGGTGACGATGCGCGTGGGAAATGGTTCCAAAGTCGATGTGATCTCGGTCGGCACGCTACCTCTACATCTACCATCGGGATTAGTATTAGACCTAAATAATTGTTATTTGGTGCCAGCTTTGAGCATGAACATTATATCTGGATCTTGTTTAATGCGAGACGGTTATTCATTTAAATCAGAGAATAATGGTTGTTCTATTTATATGAGTAATATCTTTTATGGTCATGCACCCTTGAAGAATGGTCTGTTTTTATTGAATCTCGATAGTAGTGATACACATATTCATAGTGTTGAAACCAAAAGATGCAGAGTTGATAACGATAGTGCAACTTATTTGTGGCACTGCCGTTTAGGTCATATTGGTGTAAAGCGCATGAAGAAACTCCATACTGATGGGCTTTTGGAATCACTTGATTATGAATCACTTGGTACTTGCGAACCGTGCCTTATGGGCAAGATGACTAAAACGTCGTTCTCCAGAACTATGGAGAGAGCAACATATTTGTTGGAAATCATACATACAGATGTATGTGGTCTGATGAATGTTGAGGCTCGTGGCGGATATCGTTATTTTCTCACCTTCACAG
The DNA here is from genome assembly GCA_963921465.1 of Triticum timopheevii. NCBI lineage: Eukaryota > Viridiplantae > Streptophyta > Magnoliopsida > Poales > Poaceae > Triticum > Triticum timopheevii. Next base: position 428,437,447 of record OY997262.1, read on the forward strand.
ATGATTTGAGCAGATATGGGTATATCTACTTAATGAAACACAAGTCTGAAACATTTGAAAAGTTCAAAGAATTTCAGAGTGAAGTGGAAAATCATCGTAACAAGAAAATAAAATTTCTATGATCTGATCGTGGAGGAGAATATTTGAGTTACGAGTTTGGTCTGCACTTGAAACAATGCGGGATAGTCTCGCAACTCACGCCACCTGGAACACCACAACGAAATGGTGTGTCCGAATGTCGTAATCGTACTTTACTTAATATGGTGCGATCTATGATGTCTCTTACCGATTTACCGCTATCGTTTTGGGGTTATGCTTTAGAGACGGCCGCATTCACGTTAAATAGGGCACCATCAAAATCCGTTGAAACGACGCCTTATGAACTGTGGTTTGGCAAGAAACCAAAGTTATCGTTTCTTAAAGTTTGGGGCTGCGATGCTTATGTGAAGAAACTTCAACCAGATAAGCTCGAACCCAAATCGGAGAAATGTGTCTTCATAGGATACCCAAAGGAGACTATTGGGTACACCTTCTATCACAGATCTGAGGGCAAAATTTTCGTTGCTAAATTCGGATCCTTTCTAGAGAAGGAGTTTCTCTCGAAAGAAGTGAGTGGGAGGAAAGTAGAACTTGATGAGATAACTGTATCTACTCCCTTATTGGAAAGTAGTTCATCACAAGAACCGGTTCCTGTGACAACTACACCAATCAGTGAGGAAGCTAATGATATTGATCATGAAACTTCAGGTCAAGTTTCTACTGAACCTCGTAGGTCTACCAGAGTAAGATCCGCACCAGAGTGGTACGGTAATCCTATTCTGGAAGTCATGTTACTTGACCATGATGAATCTACGAACTATGAGGAAGCGATGATGAGCCCAGATTCCGCAAAATGGCTAGAGGCCATGAAATCTGAGATGGGATCCATGTATGAAAACAAAGTATGGACTTTGGTTGACTTGCCCGATGATCGGCAAGCCATTGAGAATAAATGGATCTTTAAGAAGAAGACTGGCGCTGATGGTAATATAACTGTCTATAAAGCTCGACTTGTTGCGAAAGGTTTTTGACAAGTTCAAGGGGTTGACTACGATGAGACTTTCTCACCCGTAGCGATGCTTAAGTCTGTCCGAATCATGTTAGCTATTGCTGCATTTCATGACTATGAAATTTGGCAAATGGATGTCAAAACTGCATTCTTGAATGGATTTCTAGAAGAAGAGTTGTATATGATGCAGCCAGAAGGTTTTGTTGATCCAAAAGGTGCTAACAAAGTATGCAAGCTCCAGCGATCCATTTATGGACTGGTGCAAGCATCTCGGAGTTGGAATAAACGTTTTGATAGTGTGATCAAAGCATATGGTTTTATACATACTTTTGGAGAAGCCTGTATTTACAAGAAAGTGAGTGGGAGCTCTGTAGCATTTTTAGTTTTATATGTAGATGAAATATTATTAATTGGAAATGATATAGAATTTCTAGATAGCATAAAGGGATACTTGAATAAAAGTTTTTCAATGAAAGACCTCGGTGAAGCTGCTTACATATTGGGCATCAAGATTTATAGAGATAGATCAAGACACTTAATAGGACTTTCACAAAGCACATACCTTGACAAAATTTTGAAAAAGTTCAAAATGGATCAGGCAAAGAAAGGATTCTTGCCTGTGCTACAAGGTGTGAAGTTGAGTCAAACTCAATGCCCGACCACAACAGAAGATAGAGAGAAAATGAAAGATGTTCCCTATGCTTCAGCCATAGGCTCTATCATGTATGCAATGCTGTGTACTAGACCTGACGTATGCTTAGCAATAAGCTTGGCAGGAAGGTACCAAAGTAATCCAGGAGTGGATCACTGGACAGCGGTCAAGAACATCCTGAAATACCTGAAAAGGACTAAGGATATGTTTCTCGTATATGGAGGTGACAAAGAGCTAGTCGTAAATGGTTACGTCGATGCAAGCTTTGACACTGATCCGGACGATTCTAAATCGCAAACCGAATACGTGTTTATATTAAACGGTGGAGCTGTAAGTTGGTGCAGTTCTAAACAAAGCGTCGTGGCGGGATCTACATGTGAAGCGGAGTACATAGCTGCTTCTGAAGCAGCAAATGAAGGAGTCTGGATGAAGGAGTTCATTTCCGATCTAGGTGTCATACCTAGTGCATCAGGACCAATGAAAATCTTCTGTGACAATACTGGAGCAATTGCCTTGGCAAAGGAGTCCAGATTTCACAAGAGGACCAAGCACATCAAGAGACGCTTCAATTCCATTCGGGACCAAGTCCAAGTGGGAGACATAGAGATTTGCAAGATACATACGGATCTGAATGTTGCAGACCCGTTGACTAAGCCTCTCTCACGAGCAAAACATGATCAGCACCAAGACTCCATGGGTGTTAGAATCATTACTATGTAATCCAGATTATTGACTCTAGTGCAAGTGGGAGACTGAAGGAAATATGCCCTAGAGGCAATAATAAAGTTATTATTTATTTCCTCATATCATGATAAATGTTTATTATTCACGCTAGAATTGTATTAACCGGAAACATGATACATGTGTGAATACATAGACAAAACTATAGTCACTTGTATGCCTCTACTTGACTAGCTCATTAATCAAAGATGGTTATGTTTCCTAACCATAGACATGTGTTGTCATTTGATTAGTGGGATCACATCATTAGAAGAATGATGTGATGGACATGACCCATCCCGTTAGCCTAGCACTTGATCGTTTAGTATTCTGCTATTGCTTTCTTCATGACTTATACATGTTCCTGTAACTATGAGAATTATGCAACTCCCGTTTACCGGAGGAACACTTTGGGTACTACCAAATGTCACAACGTAACTGGGTGATTATAAAGGAGTACTATAGGTGTCTCCAAAGGTACATGTTGAGTTGGCGTATTTCGAGATTAGGTTTTGCCACTCCGATTGTCGGAGAGGTATCTCTGGGCCCTCTCGGTAATACTCATCACCTAAGCCTTGCAAGCATTGTAACTAATGAGTTAGTTATAAGATGATGTATTACAGAATGAGTAAAGAGACTTGCCAGTAACGAGATTGAACTAGGTATTGGATACCGACGATCAAATCTCGTGCAAGTAACATACCGATGACAAAGGGAACAACTATGTTGTTATGCGGTTTGACCGATAAAGATCTTCGTAGAATATGTAGGAACCAATATGGGCATCCAAGTCCCGCTATTGGTTATTGACCGATAATGGTTCTAGGTCATGTCTACATAGTTCTCGAACCCGTAGGGTCCGCACGCTTAACGTTACGATGACAGTTTAATTATGAGTTTATAAGTTTTGATGTACCGATGTTTGTTCGGAGTCCCGGATGTGATCACGGACATGACGAGGAGTCTCGAAATGGTTGAGACATATAGATTGATATATTGGACGACTATATTCGGACACCGGAAGTGTTCCGGGTGATTTCGGAGAAAACCGGAGTGCCGGGGGGGTTACCGGAACCCCCCAGGAGAGTTAATGGGCCATATGGGCCTTGGTGGGAAGAGAGAGGGGCGGCCAGGGTGGGCCGTGCGCCCCCTCTCCCTCTGGTCCGAATTGGACTAGGAGGGGGGCGGCGCCCCCCTTTCCTTCCCCCCTCTCCCCCTTCCTTCCCCCTCCTAGTAGGAGTAGGAAAGGAGGAGTCCTACTCCTACTAGGAGGAGGATTCCTCCTCCCTTGGCGCGCCCAAGGGGCCGGCCGGCCTCCCCCCTTGCTCCTTTATATACGGGGGCAGGGGGGCACCCCATAGACACACAAGTTGATCTACGGATCGTTCCTTAGCCGTGTGCGGTGCCCCCTTCCACCATATTCCACCTCGGTCATATCGTCGTGGAGTTTAGGAAAAGCCCTGCGCCGGTAGAACATCATCATCGTCACCACGCCGTCGTGCTGACGGAACTCATCTCCGGAGCTCGACTGGATCGGAGGCCGGAGATCGTCATCGAGCTGAACGTGTGCTGAACTCGGAGGCCCCGTACGTTCGGTGCTTGGATCGGTCGGATCGTGAAGACGTACGACTACATCAACCGCGTTGTGCTAACGCTTCCGCTTACGGTCTACGAGGGTACGTGGACGAACACTCTCCCCTCTCGTTGCTATATCATCACCATGATCTTGCGTGTGCGTAGGATTTTTTTTGAAATTACTACGTTCCCCAACAACATGCTTTTCCGGATGGAGGATGTACTCAGGCCAACTTCAAAGCTAGACCCCAAACGGATTGGGGCGGACATTCGGGGGCAGACATGCATCTGGATCATATGTGCCCCAATGCACGGGAGGCGTCTGGACCCCAAACGAACGATGCCAACTGCCTAAGGTAGGTTAAAGTGAAGTACTTATCTTACTAGGGGTGGCTGGAGGAGTATAAATTTAGGAGATCTCCATCCAATACCCATCTTCCTAGGAGTGGCGATGTCAGCCGCCTCTGCTCTGTCACCGTCTCTCCCGCATCCACTGCCGGCCCGCGAGCTGTCCCGAAGCTCCCTCTAGGCCCACAGGCCACAGGTAACCTGCAAGCTCCAACCCGTAACCCCAAATCCCTATCCCCAATTCAATTTCTATTAGAGATTGTGATTATTACTAATGGATAAGAAAGATCTAGGTCACCTGAAGAGGAGTAAATCCCTTTCTTTTTCTATACCAAGTTTGGCGGGCGTAGATCTAGACCTGCAAGCCACCTGCCTCAATCTCTAAATTTCAAGGACGCGACTCGCTAGCGCATGGGCGCTCGATGGCAGCAGCGAGCGCGCGCCCGGAAAAGGAAGGTGCGGCCCCCGCACGCGAGTAGGCAGCCAAAAAAGGAAGGCGCGTGACCAGGCAGTGCGAATCACAGGCGGATTGCACGCGCGCGCCCCGATCACGCGCGCGCCCCGGTCATACCTGCTCCTTCCTGTACTGCGCGCCCCGTAAACCCCCTCCCCCTCCTCTCTTCTTTATTTCTTGAGCAGCAAGTCCAGATCTTCTTCCTCCTTTCCTCCTCTTTTTTCTCCTTCCCATCCTTTTCTGTCTAGATCTAGAGAACCAGGCTACATCCATGGCGTCTTGACAAAAAAGCAACATCAGGAGGTAAGCCACCATCCTCCAAAAACCTGTGCCCCTCCTCTATGCGTGATTTGACCAGGAATTTCAAAGAGAATTCCCCCTCTCATCGTGATATTCCTAGCAAAAAATCAAGTAACTCACCCTCCCAACCCCCCCTCTCTGGTAGGATTTGTAGGTTGTGTAAAAAGCTAAGGAACTAATGGTCCAATTTGAGGCAATTCTATTGCTTTGATTAAGCAACTGCGAAAACTGTCCCTGTCATGCTTGATCATGAACCCCACCCCCCTCCATGGTTGAAAAATTGAGCAACTAATACTCCAATTTAGGCAATTCCAGTGTGTTCGTTGATCAAATGCAAAAAAGGAGGGGATATGAACAATAAGGTTTGTCTGTCCCTGATTTGCAAAACTGAGCATTTATGTGCATAAATGTAAAAGAAAAAAGGGGGTAGGGGAGGGCTTTCCAAGCAACTCCCCCCTCTCATAAGGTTTACAGGTGTTCCTTTAACAACAGGCAAACAATAAAAAAAATTGAGCAACCGATCCCCCTACTTTAGGCAACTCTATTGTGTTCCTCTAACAACTGTAGAACACAAAGGGGGGTTGAACAAAAAAAAGCTTTATCCCTGCTTGAGAGATCAAGAGGGGTTGTTTCTTTTCCTGATTTGCAAAACTGAGCAACTTTGTGAATTATGTAAGAAAAGGAGAAAACAATTTCCAAGCAAACTTCCCCCTCTCATAGGGTCTGCATAATGTTTGTAGAAAAAGCTGAGCAACTACCATTCCAAATTAGGCAAAAAATATTGCATTCATTCATCAAACTCAGACATAGAGAGATAAAAAGCACAGTAAAAACAAAATAAATTTAGCATTCACACAAAAGCATTTCAAAACTTGTTCAAATACATATGCATCTCCTCCCGCAAAAAGATATGAAATAGTAAGAGTGTTGCATAGAAGATTTGCCTTTATCCACACAAATGTACTACTAAAAAAATATGAAAAGGTCTTCTGCCACGCTTAGATCTGCCTAACATATGTGCATTTCCCCCCACTGCGAAAAAGCATTTGTAGCCTCCTGCTAAAGGACAAAGAAAACACACGTGTCATGAAATTGTACACATATTGTGTGCTGGTGGTAACAGAAACAAACAAAATGTATGACAAAAAAAATTGAATTTGTGTGAAAATAACACAAAAGTTGCCTCTGTTTATCTTTACAGTTGCCTAAAAAAATGTATATGGTTGTCCTGTTTTAATCTAGTACCGCTTTTCCTCAATTTCTCCTCCCAACAAAGAAATATGTTTATATTTGCTGTGCTATTGACAAGATTTTTTTTCTATAGGGTCAGCTGATAAAAAAAAGAACGGAGAGGGACAAGAAGAAGAAAAAGAAGGATGATTGATCTCAATGAACCACCGGTTGATGTAGAGTCTGTCAACATTTCAGTTGAGTTGGTTGTGCCGTTCTTAAATACAACCTTTGTTCAGCGGGATATCCATTTGGAAGAGGGGGTTGGTGAGTCCCCAGACCCCGACATTGGCTCTAATAATGCTCATGTCCCGACCACCCATGTCACTGCTCCCAATGCTGTAGTTGGTCCTGCTAATGCTATAAAAGTTTCTTAAGACTGTGGAGAGGGTTGGAGTATCAGATGTCTCGTCAAGCAAGAAAAGTGCATGCACAAGCTCCCTTGGAGAAGATATTTAAGAGGATGATGATGAACCCACTTATAAGAAGCAAAAAAGAGAGACTGTAAAGCAGACCAAATGCCCTGCTAAGATGGCGGTCAATATAATAGATGGCAGATGGGAGGTTATTAACTTCGTTGCAGATCATACCCATCCACTGGTTGACAAGCCTTCATTGTCCAAATATCTTCGTTCCCACCAAGGCATCCCCCCGGAAGAGAAAAAATTTCTGACTCATCTACATGACAACAACTTGATAGTAGGTACATCGGAAAAATAACACCCACCGTCCTCCTATTTTTTGATCAAGAGCAACACTAGCAACTAAAAAAAAGAAGTTGGGGCAACTATGTTTTGACTTTGAGCAACTTTGTTTTGACTTTGAGCAACTCTGATAAGATACATGGTGCCCAACATATAAAAAATCCTACTAACTTCTCACATTATGGGTTCATGTACACATGGGGGGAACCTAATGAAAAAAGAACTATTTATGTATATGAAGTTGCTCTATTTTATGCATAAGTTGCTCCTTACATCTTGTTTTGGTTGCGTGCAAAAAAATAACACAAGGTTTTGTGAAAAAATTTTTTGACAGGGAGAATGATGATGGTGATGTCATCATACTATGGGTCGGAGTTGATCGTCCCTTACACGTGCAAAGCCATACATAACCACTGTTCAAAGCTGAATGCTGCAACTAAAGACTGTGACACGGAAGAAACCCTGAACTACTTTTGCAAAGTTAAGGAAGAAGACACTGGTTTTTCCTTCAAGTGCAAGATGGATGTGGAAGGCAGGTGTGAGAACTTGTTTTGGGTGGATGGTGCAGCCCGGAAAGCTTATGCGACGGCTTATCATGATTGTGTATTGTTTGATGCAACTTATCTCACTAACATGTACAGTATGCCGTTTGCTCCCTTATTATTGGCATCAACAGACATGGGCAATCTATTATACTTGGATGTGGCTTTGTCCGGAAGGAGCTAGCCTAGAGCTATGACTGGCTTTTTGATGCATTCCTGGAGGCAATGGATGGACTGGCTCCGGACAACATAATCACAGACCAAGATGCTGCAATGGCGGCATCAATCAAGAACAAGTTCCCCACATCCATACACTGCTGTTGTCGTTGGCATATCATGAAGAAGGCGCAAGAAAAACTTGGACCCGTGTTGGCTAGGAACCCAGATTTCGTGAAGAACTTGAACGACAATATTGACTTCAGTTTCACCCCGGCAGAATTTGAGCGAAAGTGGGTTGCACTCTTGCTAAAGTATGATGGGCTCATGTATGGACACTTTGAGAAACTGTATGAAGACTGGGCTACATGTGTGCCATTCTATTCCAAGTACAGGTTCTTCCCATTCCTTCAGTTGACATAACGCAACAAGGGATTCAACACTGTCTTGAAGCGCTATGTGAACCCACACAAGTCACTCCTCAATTTTGTCAAGCAATATGAGAAAATTCAGGTGCACGTACTTGTGAGGGAGGGTGGAAACGACTACCGGACAGACCATTTGGATGCCCAAAGGTGGTCGCATTTCCCTGTTGAGAGACATGCCTACAAGGTGTACACTAGGGACATCTATGTAAAGTTCAGAACAGAGTTTGAGATGACTGGGCCATACAATGTACAAACTGTTGGTATCAACTTTTATGACCTTGAGCCAAACACAGATTATGTTCCGGGATATGGGTCAAGGAAGTATCTTGTCGTGGTGAGGCCACAAGCAGCCATCTATGATTTTGACTGTTGCAAGTGGCATAGGGACGGGATTCTTTGTTGCCATGTCCTAGAAAATTTCATACACATTGGCGTTGATGAGATCCTTGTGCACTACATCAAGCGACGCTGGACGCAAGATGCGGTCCCAAGTGTTCCCCAACCAACTGACCAAAACTCTGCCCCAGAATTGCCCGTTGAGTCAGAGAACCAAATGTGCCAAGTGAACATGACAATGGATTTTGCAATGTTGGCAAAGAAAGCAATGTCAAGTGATGAGGCTGTTGCTGTGGTTGCAAGGCACATGAAGGCAGCAGACGCTGAGGTTACTAAACTGAACAAATTAAGGAGAAAGAAGGTCAAGGCAGCACGGGAAGCAGCCCGGGCTAAGGAAGCATTAGATCCAACAGCCCCCAGTGCATTAGGTCAACCTCCTGCCCCACCTGGCCCTTACCCCTTATGGACCCACCCAGATCAGTCACAAAAGGGCGCACCAGCACCAGACGGTTCAAATCATCTCTGGAACTACAACCAAAAAGAAAGAACAAATGCATCCTTTGTGACTCAATTGACACAATGCTCAGAAGTGCCCTGAGAAATTGAAGTGACGTGGAACATAGGGAATGACCCACTCGGTCTAGGTGTCATACACTACAAGCAACTAATGAACTTATTTTTTGAGCAGATGATGAGACAATTTAAAGGAACTGTGCACATTGGTTTTATGTCAAAAACGTGTCCATCACTTTGGAAAAGCTTGTAATAATTTATATTTGTTTCTATCTTTGCTTTAAATTCATAATTGCAGACATATAACCCAAAAAATGATGGTTGGTTTCATGTGGCAATCTATATGCGTAATCATTCTGTGGTTTTGATTCCCATTGCCAAAAATTTGGTAGCAGTGGTGATTGAAAAAAAAGGCAACTGATGAGCAGTTTTTGGACAAACATTGGGGCAATATGAAGCAACTTGTGAGCTGATTTTGGGAAAGTGATGTGATTAATACCTAGTTTTTTGCTTTAAGTTCATAACTGGTCCATGTAAGGTCAATCAAAATAATAAATCATAAAAAATGTTGATTGATAGTAAGAACATCAAGTTTGCTACACTTATTTCATTTATCTAATATGAGGTTGTTTGACTTGATGTACTGAAAAAAAGGAAAAACTTCGTACCACTCTTCTTTCACTTTTTGACTCATTTGAGAAGCTCCTGCCATGGCTCCTTGTTCAGGTCACACTTGATCATGGAGACGGTCATTCACTTCCTAATATTCTGTATGTCAGCTTGTCCGTAGTTTGGAAGCCATGTCCCATTCCACAACAGTATGTTCATCAGCACGAAAATCCCACAATCACCTCTGCATAAAAAAAAGAGAATCCTTTATGTCAGAATAACACTTGAAAAAAGCAAAAAATCTCCTATGATCTTTGCAAGTAAGTAGTTCTTACGCTATGATCTGCTTCGGTGCATCAATATCAACTAGTGGGAATTTCTCAATCAATTTAGCCTGCTCTGGATAATGTGTATCCCACGATGCCTGAATAGATGCTACAATGCACCTTGCTACCGCGTCCAAACTTTTGCTTTTCTTGATGAGTCTCAGCGAGTCAAACACCTCAAACATGTCGTCCCTCAAATTTATGTTGAAAACCCAATAGTGTCCTGTGGCATTGGGATTCTTTGGATCTAGGTTTTCAAGCGCAGGGATCATGACATGAAGTAGGGAAAAAGGTGGTTATAATCAACAAAATTTCTGAGGCAACTCTTGCACTGGTTGTAGGCAACTTCAATATTAAAAAGGAGCAAGTGGTAAAAAATGCAGCAAATCTCTCTAAAACTTACATTTGATTGTGCTTAGAATTTGAGTGTGGATATAAGCAACTAGTAAAAAAATCTTTGAGGGGTAGTTGTAAGAAACTCTGAAGGTAGCTACGGCCAGTTACTAGTTTTCTTTTAAGTGTGGTTTTCAACAATTCTGGGTGTGGTTGTAGACAACTTAGGTATTTAACAAAAAAAACTTTGGGGATAGTTGAAAAAAGCAACTAAGATATCTAAAAAAGGACAAAAAGTTATAAGCAACTTTAATTTGATTGTGTTTATAATTTTAGTGTGGTTATAAGCAACTAGCAAACAGAAATCTTTTAGTGTGATTATAAGCAACTCTGGGTGTGATTATACGCAACTTTAATTTTTTTTAAAAAGGGCAAGTGATAAACAAAAAATGCAGCAAATCCCTATGGAACATACATTGATTGCGCTTAGAATTTGAGTGTGGTTATAAGCACCCCTCAAAAAATGTTTGAGGGGGGTGGTTGTAAGCAACTCTGAAGATAGCTCTCGCCAGTTACTAATTTTCTTTTTGGGTCTGGTTTTGAGCAAATTTGAGTGTGGTTTTAGGCAACTTAGGTATTTAACAAAAGAAACTCTGTGGACAGTTGAAAAGCAACTTAGATAAATAAGAAAAGAGAGCACTTGTTGCTGTGTGGAAAACATACCATGTGTTGCTGATCCTGAAGGTTTTCTGCCTTAAACCTATTCGTCAACTCAGCCCCGGCAAAATCAATTTTTTGGAGTGCAATCCGGGGAGAACAAAGCACCAATATAATTAGTGACAAAAAAGTGAAGGAAAAACAATTTGAAAAAAAACTAGAAGTTGATTATTCTTACCGAAAATCTTAGAGGCATTATTACTTTCTTGGACCCCTGCTGTCTGTTGAACATGATTGCCTCAATCGCTAACTCAAAGACATGGGTCTTGAGCCACCCATTCCTCCTTATTGATTGAGCTAGCTCCTTCATTTTGCAAAAATATCCATGACAATTTATGATATGGGGCCTGTAGAAATAGGAAAAGGGGGGATTTTAGAAAGACCAAGAGAGAAGAAAGTGTGATGCCAAAAAACATGTTACTAAAAAAAGACGCACGTTTTATCCTCCTGACTTGATGTCCTTGTTGTTCCCGTTACTACTTCTCCGAGCAACAGAACCAATGCATACAACCTGTTTACTTTTGCTAAACAATTGAAGTCATTTTTTACTTCTAAGTTCACATACGACAACATTTGTGATGGAGGTGGTTTTAGTATTCTCCTCTCACGCTTCTGGATGATGGGCTCGTCGTGGTTGCTGGCACCACCTTGGCTAGACTCCCCTTCAACGGGAATTTTTGCCTCTCCAATTGGCGTGCAATATCCAGAAGGTGACATGTGCCCCGACCCCTCACCCGTAACACTTTTCACTGCCCCTTCAACGACTCCATCAAAATCCAGGTTGGTCCAGTCAATTCCCCACTCAAAGTCGGCAGTGGCAGGTTTGTTTGTCGTCCCCTTGTCCTTTGACATCTCCTTCTGCTTCTCCACTTTGTTTTCTGGCATTTCATCTATTCCAAGAACGAAAGGTGAGGCTAGGCAATAATTATCCCAAACAGCACTTCCAGACTTTGATCTTTGGAGTGATCGTGGTGCTTCACCTGAACCAGAAACTTCTTTGCTTGCTGCCTGATTAAGATCGGGAGACACCCGTATTACTGGTATAGTGTCGGCAGACTTACTTCTCATGAGTGGCGGCGTTAACCCTGGAATCACACACTTTTCGAGCAGCTCATTTATGCCCCTGATGTCACCAAAAGATATTTCTTTTCTTTGTCCAGAGTACGCTTGCTTGGTAGGAACAACAAGGGTCTTCTTTGTTGACTAGGCTGTAACTTCTTTTGTAGTTGCCTGGTTTGTTGCAGGAGTTGCTTCCTTCATCACTGCAGTTGCTTCTTTTAGCACTGTAGTTGCTTTCCCCTTGATATCCTCTTTGGCATTGTCAGTGACTCCTGGCTGTTTGGACTGCTCACAAATCTGTGTTGGATGTGCTTTGTTGGGCTCTACTGGTTCCAAACCTTTCCTTGCATGCTTGTCCTATCCAAAAACAAGTGCAGTCTTCACCACTGACTCCGTATGTTGCTTGCGGGGGGCTTCTTCCTGCATGTTGACCATAGTTGCTTGAGATATAGCCGCAGTTGCTTTCTTTGGCTTGTTTGCTGATTTTTTCTAAAACACTTTGTGTTTGGGAGCTGCTATGACTTTTTGTTTTTCTGAATCAACTGCCAAATTCTGGACATGTGTGGGAGCTTGCTGCTTAGCTGACTGGCTTGCCTCTGGGGATGCAGCGCCAGGCTTCACCGTCATGTGAGTTATTTTCTTGACCTTCTTATTCCCACCCCCTCGGCTCCTTTTGGTATATCAGTAAAACGTTTCAAGCCATCTTCCACAATTATTTCTTCGCATTGAAAGTCCGTACGTGGCAAGAAATCTTTAGGTGGTAGCACGGGCACCGGGAATAAAGGGATATCCCGCATCTCGGGGGGAGGGGGCTCTTTTTCTGCTTTCAACCTGAATCTCCCATTCTGACCACCTCTGCAGCAGTCAGAGTGGGCGCGCTGTCTACCTCAAACGGTTCCTTTCAAATGTCCATCTTAACAAAATTGCTGCGAAAAAACTGCCAGCACTTTGCATGCTCCCCTGTGTTTCACTAGTGGTCATGCACGGTTGTGACTGCTCCTGTTCCTTGGCACCACGCTTCAGCTTCTCCATTAGAATGCTCAGCGGGACCTCGTCGTCAAAACTGCCCGTGCGCCACACCACCTTCTTCCCCTTCTCCCCTCCCACACCACCTTCTTCCCCTTCTCCCCTCCCACACCACCTTCTTCATCTTCACCTTCATCCTTTCCGAGATCATCCTCCTCTTGCTTCTCGTCTTCCTTCTTTTCATCCTCCTGTTTCTTCTCTTTTTGAACCTCTTATTTTTCCTATTGCTCATTTCCCTTGTTGTAGTCCTGATTTTTGTCCCCGTCTCCATTATTTGCCTCTTCCTCCTTCCCCTCCTCCTTATCTTTCTCTTCCCCTCCTCGTCATCCTCCTCTTCCTCCACCTCAACATCCTCCTCTTCCCCCTCCTCATCATCCTCTTCTTCCTCCTCCTCATCCTCTTCCCCCTCCTCATCATCCTCTTCTCCCCCTCCTCAGCATCCTCTTCTTCCCCCTCCTCATCAATCCCCTCTTCCCCCTCTTCCTTCTTTTCATATTCGTATTCATCCCCATCGCCATCCATGCGCTCAATGTCGACAGGTTCTGTTGCTGTTGGCGGGCCGCTCTCTAAACTGTCATCGTTGTCATCATCATCTTCATCGTCATCACCTTCCTCATCAGATGTGTCCTCACCTCCAGATTCGTCATCGTAATATCCTTCCTCCTCTTCCTCGTCATCCGAAAGTTCCAGTTCCTCGTACTCCATTCCCTCCTTATTATCATCAGACAACAAAAAGCTCTTCTCATCATGAGTTCTGCTGCCCTTTCCTTTCTTCTTCTTTTCAACATTTTCACTTTAGGAATTGTTGCTGCTCTGCTATGCCTTTTCTTCAGCAATGGTTGACATGGATCTTTGTCCCTGGAAGTACTCGTGGCTGGCACATCATCCTCCTCATCAAGCTTGCCGACACCTAGGACAAACTTTCCCACTTGGGAAGATATTGCAGATCACATGTTGTGTACGAGCACTGTCAACTTCTTTCTGTTTCTGCAAAAACAACAAGACAAAAATGGGGGGAAATGATTAGTATGTAGAAAAAACATACATTATCAACTTTGCATAAAAAATGTCGGATACTAGAAAGCAAAATATAAGAACATACATTGATGTCGTAATTCTAGGGTAGCTTGGCAACAACAAACTTCCGGATATGATCAATGCTCCCAAACAGGTTGTCTTCAGCAGACCTTGAGAACTCAGATTTCAACTGTTGTGTTGATGGGCATGTGTGAGAAATCAAAACAGTCAGTTGGAAAGGTGGGAAAAAAATAAAGTCAAACAGGCAACCAAAAAATGATATTTATTGCGAGGTTTAGCCATTGCCTGCCTAAAATAGGGCAACAACATGCATATAGTTGGGCACGTCCGTAGGGACTTGGTACTTGGACAAAGGACACTAATAAAACTGTATAAACCCATACATAACTCTTTGGACTGAATAGCGTACAACTACAAAAAAAAGTTATCCTGCTGATGAGCAACTACAAAATAAAAAAATAGGGCAACTACAACTATGTACATGGGCAACTCCAAACTGTAAAATAGAGCAAGTCCAACTCTGATTATGGGCAACTACAAAAAACCAAAATATGCATGCTGATGAGCAACTACAAAAAAAAAGAGGGTAACTATAATTATGCACATGGGCAACTCCAACTGTAATTAGAGCAAGGCCACCTCTGATTATGGGCAACTACAAAACCTACTGGTGAGCAAGTCCACCTCTGATTATGGACAACTACAAAAACCCAATATGCATGCTGATGGGCAACTACAAAAAAAGAGGGCAACTACAACTATGCACATGAGCAACTCCAACTGTAATTAGAGCAAGTCCACCTCTGATTATGGGCAACTACCAAAACCTACTGGTGTGCAAATCCATCTCTGATTATGGCCAACTAGAAAAGCCTACCGGTGAGCAAGTCCACCTCCAAAAGTACATGCCAACTTGATAAAAAAAAGAGGCTCTACATGCTGCACAACCATGAAAAAAATGTGCATGAGGAAAATAAAAAGGAAAAACTTACTCGCAGCTTTCCATATACACCCTTTCTGATCCTGTCCTTCTTCATGACTGCCCTGATAAGACCCTCGTTCCATGCCTTAACCCTAGGAAGAATATTTGGCGTGCTCTCACCCACAAAGTCCTTGGAAATAGACCTGTAGTCCACATCTAGCGAGTCGAGGTAAACGAGCTGTCTCATAGCCAAAACACACACACAAAAAAAGACATGTGTTAGTTTTCCTGAAAACTATTGAAAAATAAAAGGAAAATAAAAACAATGAAAAGAAAGACAAAATGAACCCAAAAAAAGAGGGATCTAGATCATTTTACCACTAGGTGAAAAAGGCAACAATATATGGTGTTCTTCTTATCTCCAAACCCCATGAAAGCAATCCTAAGCTGGTCAACAACGAACTGGCAAACATCTGAATTCACAATGTCGCGTGGGTTCAATGCAGCTCAATAGGCGTGTAGCGACACCTTCAAGCTCGTGGTCGGTGCAAGAAAACAGCTGAAAACAATGACAAGCCCGACGCTTAAGAACGTATCATCATGAGCGCCTCCCATCTCTTTTATCATCCCAACCCACTTGGTCACTGTTGGGGCAGGCCCTGTAGGAATGTTGAACATCCCATTGAAAAACTTTACTATGTCTGGATCGATTTCATATGCAACCTTGTTTCGCCCCCTTGGCAGACCCCATATCCTTTCAACACTCTTTGCGTCGACCGGGATCTTACCCCTCTCTAGTATAACAAGCTGGGAGAACTCCGAGTCATAACAATCCATGACAAACTTCACGATATCGCCTTTCATTGTTCGCGTGCCGATATCAAGTACGCCACCAAAACTTATATCACAAATGGACCCCCTTTGTGTTTCTACAAGGAAAGCATTTAGTTTGAATAGCCTTGAAGATGATGCCCTATTCCTTGGTGCCGGCGCGCTAGTACCAATCTGTGGAGGGAAAAAAATCAGAAGAAAATCAAAAAAAGGTTAAAAAAGGCAAGGCTGCTGTGCCCGGAAAACTGAGCAACTACATATATAATGTAAAAGCAACTGGTACTACTATACTAAGCAACTGGTACTACTATACTAGGCAACTGTTGCTACTATGCTACACAACTAATACTACTATACTATGCAACTGGTACTACTATACTGGGCAACTGGTACAACTATATAATAGGCATCTAGAACTCCTATACTACATCTACATTAAAAAGCAACTGGTACTACTGTACTGGGCAACTGGTACTACTATACTAGGCAACTACTATATTCAAGGGAGATGCATGCCTAATGTCCTTGCCTTGAGATAAACTACAACTACAGAGTTCAAGCTTTTTTAAAAAAAAACCTCGTCTCTACTTTATTTCACACGTTTCGGCTGCCTCCCTTCTTCATCACGCGGAGCGGAGTTGGTGGCCCGTTTCCCAGCCCGTCCACATGGGACAGGATTATCATTCGTTCGCCCGCGCTTGCGTCGAACATTGCTTGCCGTTTGGATCAGCTCCTCGTTTCCCTCATTTCCAACTTCGCCATCAGTCCTACCCGCAATCCTCTTGCTTTTTCGGGCCATCCTATAAAACAAAATATGCGACACCAAAAATGTCATTTGGGTGGGGAGAGAAAAACAATAAAGACATATAAGCACAATTAAACTTGCAGATACTACTGCAAAAAAGGAAACGCTTAAAAATGTGCTTCTGTTTTAACATCTCCTAACTTGATTCACCACGACTACTGCGAAAAAAGAATGGCTATTATTCCTAATGACATCTCGTCTGCTAGGGCCAACTAGGTGGTGAATCTAGGAAACTGCAGGATGTTGGGTAGGCAAACTTGCAGCAACTAAAACAATAAAAAGGACAACTAAACCCCGCTAAAAATAGCAACTAATGTTATATTTCCTTACAAAAAATGAGGAGTGAAAATTGAGCAACTACTGTCATGTACATACACAAACTACCCCTGATCCAAACAACCCCAAATAGCAGCAAAACATTGAGCAACTACTGTCATGTACATACACAAACTACCGCTGGCAGATCCAAACAACTACTGTAAAAAACAAAAACAACACTCCGATGGTTTGTGTGAGAACACAAAGTACAGGCACTGCTGCGCAATTTCATGGCGACCGTGTGAGAAAAAAATGAGCAATTACTTTCACCAGACTGCACAATGCCCCACAATAGCCCACATTAGATCCGGGCATCAAACAATGCCATGGCTGAGACAAAAAATCAGCAACTGCTTTGCGAAACAGGGCAACTACCTGACAAAAAACATGGATCCCCTCATAGATCCACAAGCTCAAAACTCCCCTGCGGAAAACTCAACGAGATCTCAACCCCAAACCTTCCTCATCGTATCGATGGGATCTCGACCCCCCTCCCCCTCCCCGACGCCCCCGACCCTCCTACAGAAAACGGGACAGAACGGCCCTGCGGACGCCATGGACAACCTGTGCTCGTCCTCCTCGCCCTCCGTGCTCGCCCTCCTCGCCCCCCGTGCTCGTCCCAACACCTCACCCAAACCCTAGCCCTCGCCCTCACCAAGCCACCTATAGGGGGAAAAGCAAAGATGTGATGCGGGATTACCTCCGCCTGTCGCCGCAGTCGCCCCGCGCCGACGGACGGCCTCCCACACCGGCGAATCCCCGGCGAATCCACGGCCGCAATCCGTGCACGTCGTTGTCGTGAGGGGAAGCGGCAGCGGCGGTTTCAAAATGGGAGGGGATGGTGGAGGATTCGAATGGAAAGGGGGATGGAGAGTGCGGGCAACGGTTTCGCCTGAAATTAATGCGCGTGGGGTCCACCACTATGCCCTGGTCCGAACCGTCGAATACATGGTCGAGATTGCGTTTATCGAGCGACGTGCGCTCGCGCGCGCCGAATCGTGCAGCTGCACGATTAAGCGATTGGGAAATTTCAATCCTTTTCTTTCTGGGACTCACTAGGAAGATCCAATAAATTTCAATCCTTTTATTTACTAGTTCATATGTTCAAACCGATCAGGATATAGTTTTTGTTTTCTCTGCGTACACTTTTTTCCCTGTCGGTAACCTTTATCTTGTGTTGGGATCGGTATTGGAGTCCCAAATTCGGGTCTGATTATGGGGTGCTCATACCTGACTATATATTCATTTGAAATACACAGGGGCAGGGCAGATTGAAGGCAACTGGCACACACGACCGACCACCGACCCATATGATTGATTCGCTCCCCAAACGGATCCGTCGGATGGCTGCGGGGACAGCTTCCGCCAGTAGCGGCCACATGCCTGATGATATACTCTTCTTCCAAATTCTCATACTACTTCCCGTGAAGTGCCTTGTGCGCTTCCAATCCGTCTGCAAGCTATGGCGCGCCACTATAATCAGCACTCATTTTGTCCGCTGCCACCTGGAGCGTTCCAGGGCTAGGTCGTCAATGCTCATCATGCCCCGAAAGTACCAGAAGTACCATAATAAATTTGGCCGTCAGGGTGTCAATTTCTACAGGTTCCAACCAGGGGAAAGCAAAGTTGCCATCCTAGAGAAGAGATGTCCTGGTGGAATCCCGATATTCAGCATCCCTCTGCATTGTGATGGACTTGTTCTGATTCCTTGCTCAATGGGACGGATATTTGTTTGCAACCCAACAACCAGGGAGTTTGTTGAGTTGCCACAAGGAAGCCCCAGTATTGCTGGGGGCCATAGGGTCGCCTTTGGTTTTGATCCTTGGAGTGGCAAGTATAAGGTCGCTAGGTACTTCTTCCGCTCATACAGTGAAACCCCCCAAGCAGATGGGGAGGTCACAGTTTTGGAATATTGCACTGGACATGAGATCTTGACCATTGGTGTTGGAGAAGATGCCTGGAAATGGAAGGCCACCATGGACCCTCCTTATGCTATCAATGGTAGGACACCAATTTGCCTGCCTGGGTTCTTCTATTGGAGTGCTCTCCACTCCATTACTGGCCATGGCAATAGCAAGGTCAGTTCACATGTTATCCTTCAGTTTAGCTTGCACGATGAAAAATTCACCGTGCACCCTAACCCGCCATGCAGAGGTTTTCTAAGCAACAATGACATGCTTTGCGAGCTTGGTGGCAAGTTATGCTATGTCCACTCTTCCTCGCCATGGGATGTGGCCATTTGGTTGGCAGAGGATGGACCAAATCTTGCTTGGTCGCAGCGTTGCCGTGTTAGCTTGCCCATTCCAAGGCAGTTACATGTTTTCGCTTGTGCTTCAACCAATAGAGACGAGATATTCCTCTCCATTGATGCCTCTTATCTTTTGAAGTGCGATCTGCGTTATGGATCTCTTGAAGAAATAATTGACATGGCGCACGACATGTTTTATGATCACCGGAATGGAATAAAATTCTGCACTGGTGAGCTCCCTGCTGCACACTACATGATTCCCTATGTGGAATCGCTTTTGCGTGTTAGACCATGGTAATATAATGAGCAAACTGATGTATGTGATCAGTAATAACTGTGCTCTGATGCACCTTGTTGCTCAATCTTCATGTGCAAATCTTGTAATCTGACTTTGCCAAAAGTCCAAAACACTATTATTTTTGTATAATTTACTTGTGTTGTTCCCACACTGTTGAAGATGTGCTTTCATCCGGCAAAGTCTTTAAAACTATTGACCTATATTTTTTCTTATACAATGTTTCTAGCAACAAAATCACAGCTATAAGATAGTGCTTTCAAATACGAGTCCAGTGCTATCACTGTTGTGTAAGGCTAGTTATTGATTGAAATTACAGGGTTTAAGTCTAAAAATGTATGTGTGCTTTATAAAAATAATGGAGGAGCATGAGGGATGGGATCCTTTTTCTTAATATGAAGTCAGGTATGAGATGCTAGGGCGTCATTTGTTAAAAATAAAGTGTTAGCAGATCTAAAGTTAACTTCTGATCTCAAAAATAGATCCATTGTATTAATATTGAATCTTATATTAAATCTTGTCAAGCCGTACAACTTTGGTATACAACATGTTTCCATCTGAGATCGTTTGATTGGTTTAAGAACGGCAACACAACTCGCACACCCTAATCCAAGCAAGATTGTTTTCGGTTACAGTAGATTGCTCTTGTCAAAACACATCACGATAAAAAAGACAACTATTCCTCTAAAAAGAAGACTTCTTATTAAGTTTACTTGAAAATTACTGCGAAATAAAACTTATTTGCAAATTTTAAAAATGTTCGCTAATTAGAGAGGAATTTGCAAATTTTAAATAGTTCACAGATTGAATAAAATAGCAAAGAAAAAATATCTTCAAACTAAAAAAAGTCCATGGATTTGGAAAAAGATCATTATTTTTTTAAAACACGAATTTGAAAAAACATGGTTTTTAAAAATTTCATAGTTTTAAGAAAATGTTCATGACCTTTCAAAAAAGAGATGAAAATGAAAAAAAATCATGAATATACTTTTTAAATGTGGAGATGCAACTGGCTAATAACCCTTCTCCCGTCTCCAATTGCAGTCTTGCTGCAGGCATTCATTTGCATATCGAGGATGGATTGGGCAAAAATTGGTCAGCCCTAGTTACGGGTCGAGAGAGGACTTGCAACTGGGACAAAAATGGTCAACCCCCCAGTTGCGTGCCGAGGGAGGACATGGTAATGAGACAAAAATGGGTTGGACTCGGTTGCGTATTGAGGATGGACTTGTAGCTGGGACAAAAAAGGCGAGCCACCCAATTGCATGTCGGTGGTGGAGTTGCAACCAGGGGGGCCACTACGAACATACCCCCTAGTTGCGAGTCGATGGTTGACTTGCAACTAGACAACTACAAAAAAGTACGACACGTCCCAGTTACGAGTAGTTGGTTGACTTGCAACAGGGGCCGCTACAAACATATGCCTCCCTAGTTGCGAGTCAATGGTTGACTTGCAATTGGGGCAACTACGAAAAAGTACGATGCATCCCTGTTGCGAGTCGATGGTTGACTTAGCAATTGCCCCCCTACAAAACGTACGTCCCCCTAGTTGCAAGTCGATGCTTGACTTGTAATTGGGCCCCTGCAAACATACGGTCCCCTAATATGGACTTTCACATACTATGACTAGAGACAAGATATTACTTGGGTTGCAAACCGCACCCCTAACATGGACTTTCACATACTATGACCGGTCTTTTATGGCATATGTAGTAGAACTTTAGTGGCACACACCCGATTTCCGATCTTGACATATTGACATTCACATATCATCACTGGTCTTTTATGGCCTGGGTAGAAGGACTTTAGCAATACACATATGAGATCGAGACTCTCCTTGTGCCATGCCGATTCCATTCTCGACTAGGGACAAGATATTACTTGAGATGCCAACCGCACCCCAAATATGGATGTTCAGATACTATGACTGGTCTTTATTGCATATGTAGTAGAACTTTAGTGGCACACACCCGATTTCAGATCTTTACATTTTGACATTCACATACCATGACCGGTCTTTTATGGCCTAGGTAGAAGGACTTCAGAAATACGCATGTGGGATCGGCGCTCTCCTTGTCCCATGTTTTCCGTTCTAGAATAGATACAAGATATTATTTGAGTTGGCGACCACACTCCTAATACAGACTTTCACATACTATGACCGGTCTTTTATTGCATATGTAGAAGAACTTTAGTGGTACACACCCGATTTTGGATCTTTACAAATTGACATTCACATACCATGACCGATCTTTTATGGCGTATGTAAAGACTTTAGCAATAGATATATGAGATCGGGACTCTCCTCGTCCCATGTCGATTCCGTTTTCGACTAGACAAAATATGTTATTTGAGTTCGTGAACGCGCCCCTAATATGTGTTTATATGAAAGATCAACTTATATTGATTGATAGAAACAATACAACTTATATATGTTTGGAAGAGACACATCGCACAAGATGCGATGGTTGGAACCGATGCAACGGTTAGAAGATAGGGGAAAGAGAGACGCGTCGGTTGCCACAAGGCAACTGCATGCCGCGGGACAAGGGGAGATTTCCCTCTAATTACTATAAACTAATTAATCACAACACCGCCCTAATCTACGCTTGGCCATGTAGAATCTTCATACGCTTGTCCAGGTACGATCATCATCTTCAAGATTGTCCATTGTAGTATCATTGCCTTGAAAAGATCCTTCTTCAAAAATTCTTCAATAGGATCCTTGATGAGAACCTGAAACAAAAACTCACAAAAAGAAAGAGTGCAATATGATGTTTTAAACAAGAATAGTTCAAGAAGACGCTCCCCCTAGTACTTGCAAGTCCCGAATTCGTCGCATACCAATTCCATGAAAATATTTCAGGAATGTAGAATTCGGTAGATGCTTGGTAAATAAATCAGCAAGGTTTTCACATGATTTAACTTGCAAGATGTTTATTTCCCCACTTTTTCTGAAGTTCATGGGGAAAAAACCACTTAGGAGAAATGTTCTTAGTGATATTACTCTTGATGTAGCATGTTTGCATCTGTGCAACACAAGCCACATTATCTTCGTAGATAATGGTAGGTCATTTATAGAACCAATTCCACATGACTGTTGTATGTGGTTTATCATTCTGCGAAGCCACACAAATTCGTGTGATGCCTCAAATAATGAAATAATTTCAGAATGATTGGTAGATGTTGCCACCAGAGTCTGTTTAGAAGACTTCCATGATATAGCAGTTCCTCCATGTAGGAACACAAAACCGGACTCTGATCTGGCATTATGGGGATCTGATAAATAGCTAGCATCAGCGTATCCAATCAATTAGAGTCCTGATTGCTCTGGAACTGAAAAAATAGGCCAAGATCCTTTGTGCCTTGGAGATATCGAAAGATATTCTTCACTCCAGACCAATGGTGTTTGGTGGGAGTTGCGCTATGTCTAGCAAGTAGATTCACTGCAAATGCGAGGTCAGGTCTTGTGCAATTTGCAAGATACATGAGTGCTCCAACGGCACTGAGATATGGAACCTCGGGTCTCAATATTTCTTCTCCATCATCCCTTGGCCTGAATGGATCTTTCTCTAGGTCTAGATGGGTAGGATTTGTCCATATTGAATTTCTCCAATATTTTCTGGATATAGGCAGCTTGGTGTACCATAATTCCCGAGGAAAGGTGCTCAAGTTTAATACCTAAGCAAAATTTGGTTTTACCCAAGTCCTTCATCTGAGATTCCATCTTTAGGTGATTGCATGCTTCATCAATGTCTTGTGTGTTATCGATGATGTTGAGATCATTGACGTACACTGAAATGATGCAAAATCCTGTAGAGGACTTTTTGATAAAGACACATGGGCAATCACTACTATTGGAGTAACCTTTCTGTAGAAGGAACTCATTGAGTCGGTTGTACCACATCCGTCCCGACTGTCTTAAGCCATATAATGACTTATTCAGTTTTACACAATACACGTTGCATTTTGCGCTTGTATTCGGTATAGAGATTCCATCAGGAACCTTCATATACATATCCAAATCTAGTGACCCATAAAGATATGCGGTCACGACATCCATCAACTGCATAGACAGACGATTTTGCATTGGAGTGACCTTCAGGATGTTAAAACTGCATTCCTGAATGGATTTCTGGAAGAAGAGTTGTATATGATACAACCAGAAGGTTTTGTCGATCCAAAAGGTGCTAACAAAGTGTGCAAGCTCCAGCGATCCATTTATGGACTGGTGCAAGCATCTCGGAGTTGGAATAAACGCTTTGATAATGTGATCAAAGCATATGGTTTTATGCAGACTTTTGGAGAAGCCTGTATTTACAAGAAAGTGATTGGGAGCTCTGTAGCATTTCTGATATTATATGTAGATGACATATTGTTAATCAGAAATGATATAGAATTTCTGGATAGCATAAAGGGATACTTGAATAAAAGTTTTTCAATGAAAGACCTCGGTGAAGCTACTTACATATTGGGCATCAAGATCTATAGAGATAGATCAAGACGCTTAATTGGACTTTCACAAAGCACATACCTTGATAAAGTTTTGAAAAAGTTCAAAATGGATCAGGCAAAGAAAGGGTTCTTGCCTGTATTACAAGGTGTGAAGTTGAGTCAGACTCAATGCCCGACCACAACAGAAGATAGAGAGAAAATGAAAGATGTTCCCTATGCTTCAGCCATAGGCTCTATCATGTATGCAATGCTGTGTACCAGACCTGACGTATGCTTAGCAATAAGCTTGGCAGGTAGGTACCAAAGTAATCCAGGAGTGGATCACTGGACAGCGGTCAAGAACATCCTGAAATACCTGAAAAGGACTAAGGATATGTTTCTCGTTTATGGAGGTGACAAAGAGCTAGTCGTAAATGGTTACGTCGATGCAAGCTTTTACACTAATCCGGACGATTCTAAATCGCAAACCGGATACGTGTTTTTATTAAACGGTGGAGCTGTAAGTTGGTGCAGTTCTAAACAAAGCGTTGTGGCGGGATCTACATGCGAAGCGGAGTACATAGCTGCTTCGGAAGCAGCAAATGAAAGAGTCTGGATGAAGGAGTTCATTTCCGATCTAGGTGTCATACGTAGTGCATCGGGACCAATGAAGATCTTCTGTGACAATACTGGTGCAATTGCCTTGGTAAAGGAATCCAGATTTCACAAGAGGACCAAGCACATCAAGAGACGCTTCAATTCCATCCGGGACCAAGTCCAGGTGGGAGACATAGAGATTTGCAAGATACATACGGATCTGAATGTTGCAGGCCCGTTGACTACGCCTCTTCCACGAGCAAAACATGATCAGCACCAAGACTCCATGGGTGTTAGAATCATTATTGTGTAATCTAGATTATTGACTCTAGTGCAAGTGGGAGACTGAAGGAAATATGCCCTAGAGGCAATAATAAAGTTATTATTTATTTCCTCATATCATGATAAATGTTTATTATTCATGCTAGAATTGTATTACCGGGAAACATGATACATGTGTGAATACATAGACAAAAATAACGTCACTAGTATGCCTCTACTTGACTAGCTCATTAATCAAAGATGGTTATGTTTCCTAACCATAGACATGTGTTGTCATTTGATTAACGGGATAACATCATTAGGAGAATAATGTGATTGACATGACCCATTCCGTTAGCCTAGGACTTGATCGTTTAGTATGTTGCTATTGCTTTGTTCATGACTTATACATGTTCCTATAACTATGAGATTATGCAACTCCCGTTTACCGGAGGAACACTTTGTGTGCTACCAAACGTCACAACGTAACTGGGTGATTATAAAGGAGCTCTACAGGTGTCTCCAAAGGTACATGTTGAGTTGGCGTATTTTGAGATTAGGTTTTGTCACTCTGATTGTTGGAGAGGTATCTCTGGGCCCTCTCGGTAATGCACATCACTATAAGCCTTGCAAGCAATGTAGCTAATGAGTTAGTTATGGAATGATGCATTACGTAACGAGTAAAGATACTTGCCGGTAACGAGATTGAACTAGGTATTGGATACCGACGATCGAATCTCGGGCAAGTAAACATACCTATTACAAAGGGAATAACATATGTTGTTATGCGGTTTGACCGATAAAGATCTTCGTAGAATATGTAGGAGCCAATATGATCATCCAGGTTCCGCTATTGGTTATTGACCGGGAACAGTTCTAGGTCATGTCTACATAGTTCTCGAACCCGTAGGGTCCGCACGCTTAACGTTACGATGACAGTTTTATTATGAGTTTATAAATTTTGATGTATCGAAGGTTGTTCGGAGTCCCGGATATGTTCACGGACATGACGAGGAGTCTCGAAATGGTCGAGACATAAAGATTGATATATTGGACGACTATATTCGGACACCAGAAGTGTTCCGGGTGATTTCGGAGAAAACCGGAGTGCCGGAGGGTTACCGGAACCCCCCCGGGAACTAATGGGTCTTGTTGGGCCCTTGTGGAGAGAGAGAGGGGCCGGCCAGGGCAAGAGGCGCACCCCCTCCCCTTCAGTCCGAATAGGACAAGGAAGGGGGGGGGCGGCGCCCCCCTTGCCTTTCCCCTCTCCCACTCCTTCCTTCCCCCCTCCCTCTTGGACTAGGAAAGGGAGGGGCAAACCTACTTGGAGTAGGTTTCCCCCTCCTAGGGCGCGCCACCCCCTTGGCCGGCCCCCTCCTCCTTCCTCCTTTATATACGGAGGAAGGGGGCACCTCTAGACACACAAGTTGATCTTCGTGATCGTTCCTTAGCCGTGTGCGGTGCCCCCCTCCACCATATTCCACCTCGGTCATATTGTTGCGGTGCTTAGGAGAATCCCTGCGTTGGTAGAACATCATCATCGTCACCACACCGTCGTGCTGACGGAACTCATCCCCGACACCCTGCCGGATCGGAGTCTGGGGATCGTCATCGAGCTGAACGTGTGTTGAACTCGGTGGTGCCGTACGTTCGGTACTTGGATCGGTCGGATCGTGAAGACGTACGACTACATCAACCATGTTGTCATAACGCTTCTGCTTATGGTCTAAGAGTGTACGTGCACAACACTCTCCCCTCGTTGCTATGCATCACCATGATCTTGCGTGTGCGTAGGAATTTTTTTGAAATTACTACGTTCCCCAACAGTGGCATCCGAGCCTAGGTTTTATGCGTTGATGTTATATGCATGAGTAGAACACAAGTGAGTTGTGGGCGATACAAGTCATACCGCTTACCAGCATGTCATACTTTGGTTCGGCGGTATTGTTGGATGAAGCGGCCCGGACCGACATTACGCGTACGCTTACGCGAGTCTGGTTTTACCGCCGTGCTTTGTACACAGGTGACTAGCGGGTGTCTGTTTCTCCAACTTTAGTTGAACCGAGTATGGCTACGCCCGGTCCTTGCGAAGGTTAAAACAACACTAACTTGACGAACTATCATTGTGGTTTTGATGCGTAGGTAAGAACGATTCTTGCTAAGCCCATAGTAGCCACGTAAAATTTGCAACAACAAAGTAGAGGACGTCTAACTTGTTTTTGCAGGGCATGTTGTGATGTGATATGGTCAAGACGTGATGCTATATTTTATTGTATGAGATGATCATGTTTTGTAACCGAAGTTATCGGCAACTGGCAGGAGCCATATGGTTGTCGCTTTATTGTATGAAATGCAAACACCCTGTAATTGCTTTACTTTATCACTAAGCGGTAGCAATAGTCGTAGAAGCAATAGATGGCGTAACGACAACGATGCTACGATGGAGATCAAGGTGTCACGCCGGTGACGATGGTGATCACGACGGTGCTTCGGAGATGGAGATCACAAGCACAAGATGATGATGGCCATATCATATCACTTATATTGATTGCATGTGATGTTTATCCTTTATGCATCTTATCTTGCTTTGATTGATGGTAGCATTTTAAGATGATCTCTCACTAAATTATCAAGAAGTGTTCTCCCTGAGTATGCACCGTTGCGAAAGTTCTTCGTGCTGAGACACCACGTGATGATCGGGTGTGATAGGCTCTACGTTCAAATACAACGGGTGCAAAACAGTTGAACACGCGGAATACTCAGGTTAAACTTGACGAGCCTAGCATATACAGATATGGCCTCGGAACACGGAGACCAAAAGGTCGAGCATGAATCATATAGTAGATATGATAAACATAGTGATGTTAACCATTGAAAACTACTCCATCTCACGTGATGATCGGACATGATTTAGTTGATTTGGATCACGTGATCACTTAGATGACTAGAGAGATGTCTGTCTAAGTGGGAGTTCTTAAGTAATATGATTAACTGAACTTAAATTTATCATGAACTTAGTACCTGATAGTATTTTGCTTGTCTATGTTTGTTGTAGATAGATGGCTCGTGCTGTTGTTCCGTTGAATTTTAATGCGTTCCTTGAGAAAGCTAAGTTGAAATATGATGGTAGCAATTACACGGACTGGGTCCGTAACCTGAGGATTATCCTCATTGCTGCACAGAAGAATTACGTCCTGGAAGCACCGCTGGGTGCCAGGCCTGCTGCTGATGCAACTGACGACTTAAGAACGTTTGGCAGAGCAAAGCTGATGACTACTCGATAGTTCAGTGTGCCATGCTTTACGGCTTGGAACCGGGTCTTCAACGACGTTTTGAACGTCATGGAGCATATGAGATGTTCCAGGAGTTGAAGTTAATATTTCAAGCAAATGCCCGGATTGAGAGATATGAATTCTCCAATAAGTTCTATAGCTGTAAGATGGAGGAGAATAGTTCTGTCAGTGAACACATACTCACAATGTCTGGGTACAATAATCACTTGATTCAACTGGGAGTTAATCTTCCTGATGATAGTGTCATTGACAGAATTCTTCAATCACTGCCACCAAGCTACAAGAGCTTCATGATGAACTATAATATGCAAGGGATGGACAAGACTATTCCCGAGCTCTTCGCAATGCTAAAAGCCACGGAGGTAGAAATCAAGAAGGAGCATCAAGTGTTGATGGTTAACACGACCACCAGTTTCAAGAAAAAGGGCAAAGGGAAGAAGAAGGGGAACTTCAAGAAGAACAACAAACAAGTTGCTGCTCAAGAGAAGAAACCCAAGTCTGGACCTAAGCCTGAGACTGAGTGCTTTTACTGCAAGCAGACTGGACACTGGAAGCGGAACTGCCCCAAGTATTTGGCGGATAAGAAGGATGGCAAAGTGAACAAAGGTATATGTGATATACATATTATTGATGTGTACCTTACTAATGTTCGCAGTAGTACCTGGGTATTTGATACTGGTTCTGTTGCTAATATTTGCAACTCAAAACAGGGACTACGGATTAAGCGAAGATTGGCTAAGGACGAGGTGACGATGCGCGTGGGAAATGGTTCCAAAGTCGATGTGATCGCGGTCGGCACGCTACCTCTACATCTACCATCGGGATTAGTTTTAGACCTAAGTAATTGTTATTTGGTGCCAGCGTTGAGCATGAACATTATATCTGGATCTTGTTTGATGCGAGACGGTTATTCATTTAAATCAGAGAATAATGGTTGTTCTATTTATATGAGTAATATCTTTTATGGTCATGCACCTTTGAAGAGTGGTCTATTTTTATTGAATCTCGATAGTAGTGATACACATATTCATAATGTTGAAGCCAAAAGATGCAGAGTTGATAATGATAGTGCAACTTATTTGTGGCACTGCCGTTTAGGTCATATCGGTGTAAAGCGCATGAAGAAACTCCATACTGATGGACTTTCGGAATCACTTGATTATGAATCACTTGGTACTTGCGAACCGTGCCTCATGGGCAAGATGACTAAAACGCCGTTATCCGGAACTATGGAGCGAGCAACTGATTTGTTGGAAATCATACATACTGATGTTTGTGGTCCAATGAATATTGAGGCTCGCGGCGGGTATCGTTATTTTCTCACCTTCACAGATGATTTGAGCAGATGTGGATATATCTACTTGATGAAACACATGTCTGAAACATTTGAAAAGTTCAAAGAATCTCAGAGTGAACTGGAAAATCATCGTAACAAAAAAAATAAAATTTCTACGATCTGATCATGGAGGAGAATATTTGAGTTACGAGTTTGGTTTACATTTGAAGCAATGTGGAATAGTTTCGCAACTCACGCCACCCGGAACACCACAACGAAATGGTGTGTCCGAACGTCGTAATCGTACTTTACTAGATATGGTGCGATCTATGATGTCTCTTACTGATTTACCGCTATCGTTTTGGGGTTATGCTTTACAGACGGCCGCATTCACGTTAAATAGGGCACGATCAAAATCCGTTGAGACGACGCCTTATGAACTGTGGTTTGGCAAGAAACCAAAGTTGTCATTTCTTAAAGTTTGGGGCTGCGATGCTTATGTGGAGAAACTTCAACCAGATAAGCTCGAACCCAAATCGGAGAAATGTGTCTTCATAGGATACCCAAAAGAGACTGTTGGGTACACCTTCTATCACAGATCTGAGGGCAAGATATTCGTTGCTAAATTTGGATCCTTTCTAGAGAAGGAGTTTCTCTCGAAAGAAGTGAGTGGGAGGAAAGTAGAACTTGATGAGGTAACTGTACCTGCTCCCTTATTGGAAAGTAGTCCATCACAAGAACAGGTTCCTGTGACAACTACACCAATTAGTGAGGAAGCTAATGATATTGATCATGAAACTTCAGATCAAGTTTCTACTGAACCTCGTAGGTCTACCAGAGTAAGATCCGCACCAGATTGGTACGGTAATCCTATTCTGGAAGTCATGTTACTTGACCATGGCGAACCTACGAACTATGAGGAAGTGATGATGAGCCCAGATTCCGCAAAATGGCTAGAAGCCATGAAATCTGAGATGGGATCCATGTATGAGAACAAAGTATGGACTTTGGTTGACTTGCCCGATGATCGGCAAGCCATTGAGAATAAATGGATTTTTAAGAAGAAGACTGACGCTGATGGTAATGTAACTGTCTATAAAGCTCGACTTGTTGCGAAAGGTTTTCGACAAGTTCAAGGGGTTTAATACGATGAGACTTTCTCACCCGTAGCGATGCTTAAGTCTGTCCGAATCATGTTAGCAATTGCCGCATTTTATGACTATGAAATTTGGCAAATGGATGTCAAAACTGCATTCCTGAATGGATTTCTGGAAGAAGAGTTGTATATGATGCAACCAGAAGGTTTTGTCGATCCAAAAGGTGCTAACAAAGTGTGCAAGCTCCAGCGATCCATTTATGGACTGGTGCAAGCATCTCGGAGTTGGAATAAACGCTTTGATAATATGATCAAAGCATATGGTTTTATACAGACTTTTGGAGAAGCCTGTATTTACAAGAAAGTGATTGGGAGCTCTGTAGCATTTCTGATATTATATGTAGATGACATATTGTTAATCAGAAATGATATAGAATTTCTGGATAGCATAAAGGGATACTTGAATAAAAGTTTTTCAATGAAAGACCTCGGTGAAGCTACTTACATATTGGGCATCAAGATCTATAGAGATAGATCAAGACACTTAATTGGACTTTCACAAAGCACATACCTTGATAAAGTTTTGAAAAAGTTAAAAATGGATCAGGCAAAGAAAGGGTTCTTGCCTGTATTACAAGGTGTTAAGTTGAGTCAGACTCAATGCCCGACCACAGCAGAAGATAGAGAGAAAATGAAAGATGTTCCCTATGCTTCAGCCATAGGCTCTATCATGTATGCAATGCTGTGTACCAGACCTGACGTATGTTTAGCAATAAGCTTGGCAGGTAGGTACCAAAGTAATCCAGGAGTGGACCACTTGACAACGGTCAAGAACATTCTGAAATACCTGAAAAGGACTAAGGATATGTTTCTCGTTTATGGAGGTGACAAAGAGCTAGTCGTAAATGGTTACGTCGATGCTAGCTTTGACACTTATCCGGACGATTCTAAATCGCAAACCGGATACGTGTTTTTATTAAATGGTGGAGCTGTAAGTTGGTGCAGTTCTAAACAAAGCATCATGGCGGGATCTACATGCGAAGCGGAGTACATAGCTGCTTTGGAAGTAGCAAATGAAAGAGTCTGGATGAAGGAGTTCATTTCCGATCTAGGTGTCATACCTAGTGCATCGGGACCAATGAAGATCTTCTGTGACAATACTAGTGCAATTGCCTTGGCAAAGGAATCCAGATTTCACAAGAGGACCAAGCACATCAAGAGACGCTTCAATTCCATCCGGGACCAAGTCCAGGTGGGAGACATAGAGATTTGCAAGATACATACGGATCTGAATGTTGCAGACCCGTTGACTACGCCTCTTCCACGAGCAAAACATGATCAGCACCAAGACTCCATGGGTGTTAGAATCATTACTATGTAATCTAGATTATTGTCTCTAGTGCAAGTGGGAGACTGAAGGAAATATGCCCTAGAGGCAATAATAAAGTTATTATTTATTTACTCATATCATGATAAATGTTTATTATTCATGCTAGAATTGTATTACCCGGAAACATGATACATGTGTGAATACATAGACAAACATAACGTCACTAGTATGCCTCTACTTGACTAGCTCATTAATCAAAGATGGTTATGTTTCCTAACCATAGACATGTGTTGTCATTTGATTAACGGGATAATGATGTGATTGACATGACCCATTCCGTTAGCCTAGCACTTGATCGTTTAGTATGTTGCTATTGCTTTCTTCATGACTTATACATGTTCCTATAACTATGAGATTATGCAACTCCCGTTTACCGGAGGAACACTTTGTGTGCTACCAAACGTCACAACATAACTGGGTGATTATAAAGGAGCTCTACAGGTGTCTCCAAAGGTACATGTTGAGTTGGCGTATTTCGAGATTAGGTTTTGTCACTCCGATTGTCGGAGAGGTATATCTGGGCCCTCTCGGTAATGCACATCACTATAAGCCTTGCAAGCAATGTAGCTAATGAGTTAGTTACGGAATGATGCATTACGTAATGAGTAAAGAGACTTGCCGGTAACGAGATTGAACTAGGTATTGGATACCGACGATCGAATCTCGGGCAAGTAAACATACTGATGACAAAGGGAACAACGTATGTTGTTATGCGGTTTGACCGATAAAGATCTTCGTAGAATATGTAGGAGCCAATATGAGCATCCAGGTTCCTCTATTGGTTATTGACCGGGAACAGTTCTAGGTCATGTCTACATAGTTCTCGTACCCGTAGGGTCCGCACGTTTGACGTTACGATGGCAGTTTTATTATGAGTTTATAAGTTTTGATCTACCGAAGGTTGTTCGGAGTCCCGGATATGATCACGGACATGACGAGGAGTCTCGAAATGGTCGAGACATAAAGATTGATATATTGGACGACTATATTCGGACATCGGAAGTGTTCCGGCTGATTTCGGAGAAAACCGGAGTGCTGGAGGGTTACCGGAACCCCCCCGGGAACTAATGGGCCTTGTTGGGCCCTTGTGGAGAGAGAGAGGGGCCGGCCAGGGGAAGAGGCGCCCCCCCTCCCCTTGAGTCCGAATAGGACAAGGAAGGGGGGGTGGGGGCGGCGCCCCCCTTGCCTTTCCCCTCTCCCACTCCTTCCTTCCCCCTCCCTCTTGGACTAGGAAAGGGAGGGGCAAACCTACTTGGAGTAGGTTTCCCCCTCCTAGGGCGCGCCACACCCTTGGCCGTCCCCCTCCTCGTTCCCCCCTTTATATACGGAGGAAGGGGGCACCTCTAGACACACAAGTTGATCTTCGTGATCGTTCCTTAGCCGTGTGCGGTGCCCCCCTCCACCATATTCCACCTCGGTCATATCGTTGCGGTGCTTAGGCGAAGTCCTGCGTTGGTACAACATCATCATCGTCACCACACCGTCATGCTGACGGAACTCATCCCCGACACCCTGCTGGATCGGAGTCCGGAGATCGTCATCGAGCTGAATGTGTGCTGAACTCGGAGGTGCCGTACGTTCGGTACTTGGATCGATCGGATCGTGAAGACGTACGACTACATCAACCGCGTTGTCATAACGCTTCCACTTACGGTCTACAAGGGTACGTGGACAACACTCTCCCCTCTCGTTGCTATGCATCACCATGATCTTGCGTGTGCGTAGGAATTTTTTTGAAATTACTACGTTCCCCAACAGTGAGATCGTGATGTATGCAGCACATCCAAACTTACGCAGATGGGAAATGCTAGGAGGATTTCCACGTACCAATTGCAGAGGGGAAGTACTATGATCTACAGTAGGCCTCAATTGTAGCAAGTCAGCAGTGTGTAGAACCGCATGACCCCAACAAGAGGTTGGCAAGTTGCAATTCATTAACAAAGGTCTTGCAATGAGTTTGATCAATCAATGATTCAGCCAAACCATTTTGTGAATGGACATATGGAACGGAGTGCTGAACTCCAACCCCCAAGGCCATGCAATAATCATTGAAAGCACGTGAGGAGAATTCTGCAGTATTTTCCATGCGAATTGACTTAATTCGACTTTCTGGATAATGGGCTTGTAACTTAATGACTTGCCTCATTATCTTGGCAAATGCATGGTTTCGCGTGGATAGAAGACACACGTGTGACCATCGTGTGGATGCATCAATTAGAACCATGAAGTACCAAAAAGGTCCAGATAATGGTTGGATGGGACCACCAATGTCTCCTTGAATATGTTCAAGAAATTGAAGTGGTTCAGCTTGTATTTTGAGGTGAGAGGGCCTCAAAATTAGCTTTCCCGTGGCACAAGATGTGCACACAAAGTCTGAAGATTGAGGAAATTTTGACTTAAGTAAATTATGACCAATGGAATTGCTAGTAATTTTTCTCATCTTCCCGATCCCGGGATGGCCTAGGCGATCATGCCAGGTTTGAAATGCGTCAACATTATGAAAAAAAACTTTGTATGCAACATGTTCTACGGGTTTGATGTACGTATAGTACAAACCAACCGATAGAGAAGGAATTTTTTCATGTACCTGCTTGCCATATCCGTGAACTTTGGTGAGGAGTAGATACTCCTCTTTGTTGTCTTCATGGGTTTCAGTATGAAAGCCATTTTTATGGATATCTTGATAACTGATCAGGGTACGTGATGAGCCGGGATACAATAAAGCATCCTCAATTCTCACTTATGTACCGCCTGGGAGGGTAAATATGGCACGTCCAGTGCCAACGATTACCGTATCACGTCCAGCGATAGTTAGAATATCTCCATTCATCTTTTTCAGAGTTTGAAAATATTTCATCTCCCTCAGTATGGAGTTTGTGGTTGCACTATCCACAAGGCATAATTCCTCTTCCATCGGATTGTGACCTCAGAGAACTAGATATAAGACAAAGAACTTTCAATAAGAAAATCTCATGTAAATACATAGAATACAATCTTATTTATATCAAATATGTTGGTACAATTATAATCTTATTATATCAAATGTGCTGGTACAATATAAAGACAACAACAATACTTATGTTCTTATTACAACATCACAAATGGACATAGCTAAATAGATCACTAAGGAGATTATGGGACTAGTCGAAGTCTCCAAACACATCGTTTGAGGTATACTCAATCATCATGTTCTACATGTCAGCAAGGTCCTCTGGCTCATAGAATGCCATGGTGTTGCTTGGTCCAGGAGGAACATCATGCAAACTACCGGCTCCATTGGCGCTGTCCAGATGAAGGTTGAAGTAGTCTTCGAACCTTTTCCCTTGAGGTGCTCTGCGTCCCTGAGATTGCCAGTACAGCATAACCAGATGCTTTGGGATCTTGCACTTGTCAGTGGGGTTGTTCCTATTGCGCTTCGCTTGTTCTGGAAATTTGATTGATTGCCCCTAAAGGCACCATCAAACTTCTGGCTATTCGCGGCATTCATATGAACTTTAGGTAGAGGTTGTGCCCCAACTTGGCGTTGAGAGCCATTCTGAGCGTGTAGCTAATCATGCTTTTCAGCTTGAAGTAACATATGAATAAGCTTGGAATAGGTAGTATAGTTGCGAGCATGGTATTGCTATTGGATGATCCTGTCTGAAGGGAGCATAGTAGATAAAGTTTTCTCTATCTTCTCTGCATCAGTAGGTTCCTTCCCGCAAAAGCGCAGTTTGGAACTTGTCTTATGAACCTTGTGGTTGTAGTCACCGATGGACTTGAAATCTTGAAGACGAAGGTGAGTCCAATCATCTAGTGCTTCTGGCAGAACGACTGCCTTCTGTTGTTCATATCTTGTTTTGAGGGTTGAAACAAAGTATTGGGAGATTCCACCTCTAAGTACTCAGACTTTAGATTTGGGTGAATATGGTGCCTTATGATGTATAAAGCTGCATGGTTTTGCTGTTCAGTCTGCGGCATGGCTCCGGTCGGTAGAGGAGTCTCCGAATCCTGGATTGCACGTGCTATCCCACGGAAGCAAGACTGATCTTGACGTCCATTGCCCACGTTCAAATTTCAATTACGGTCATTAAATGGCTAGAAAACCACTTAAATGTCTCAAAAGGTCAAATGACCCCTGAAATTTTCAAAAATTTGACATGACAGTTGTATTAATACTACAAATTTTCTTGTACATTTAAAACACCATCCGTTGCCACTTTACTCCAAATTCGTCTTTCACAGATAATAAAAAATATCTACAACATCACACACATTTGTTTTGTAGGAATCGTTTGTGATGAAAATTTCTAGGTCTATTTAAGTCTTCCTCCTTAAGCTTCGCCGGCTCATCTGCTCCAGTGCCAGCAACCCCTGAATCCACAAATCCTGATCCTCATTCCCACACCCCTTTCTTGCAAAGATGGCATCGTGGAAACACTTCGTGAAGGCCTGTATGATGGTCGCGTCCCCCCTAAGCGCCACTGCCTGCGCCGAGAGCGCGACCGCCTACACTGAAAGTGTTGTCGCATCCGCATTGAGCACGACCGCTTCCGCTGAGAGGGCGTCTACGGCAGCCGACAGGGCAGCTGCAGTAGTGGAGATGGCTGCAGCTACTACTGTGACAGCGGCGACAAACACCGAGAGCGCTCGAACTGCCTTCTATGCCGCCGATGTCATCCTGGCCCGGGTCAAGGCCATCCATGCCAAAATATTCCAGGCCACCTCGGAATCCAGCATGCAACCCACGTCCGAAAAGGCGGCAGTGGCCATGGAGCACCTGCTTCCTCATGAGGTCGCCGAGCGGGAGCTGGAGATGCAGAAGGCGGCGAATATCAAGGAGCGCCGGGAGGAGGAGTTGCGCATGGCCCAGGTTGAGGTAGAGAAGAGTTTGTCCATCGAGAAATCGACGGTGGAGTACCAACACGAGCTCTGGCGCAGCCACTACTATGAGTACTACAACCTTGAAGGCGGAGCCGAGGACGAGGACGAGGATGAGGACAGGGTCGACTTCAGCAAGGGGGACGCGGAGTCCACCAACGGCGGCATGTCGCCAGGACAAGTCATCAACATCTGGTCTCACACCGGCGATGCATAGGCCGACACGGCGGCAGATTTGTTAAAAT
Source organism: Triticum timopheevii (assembly GCA_963921465.1). NCBI lineage: Eukaryota > Viridiplantae > Streptophyta > Magnoliopsida > Poales > Poaceae > Triticum > Triticum timopheevii. The sequence goes on from OY997262.1 coordinate 428,474,432, forward strand.
TATGCGTACTTAGGCTTTGTTTTTAATGTTGGTCTTTTGTTAGAGCAATGTTTAGGTCAACTGGCTCTGTTTAGTTACTAGAATTGCTCGATTCACACTACAAGAATCAGGAACTTTGCCGTCAGCCATGGCTGACGGCAAAGGCATGCATGACGGTAAGTGTCAGTAAGTGTGGTCTGTATGTGGCGGTAAGGCATGCACTTTGTTAGAGCTGGCTGACGACAATGATCCTGATTCTAGTAGTGTGAGTAAGTGTGGTCTGTGTGCTGTACGCTCTTTTGTGTGCCCAAATTAGCAAGTGATGTTAAATTATGCAATGACATACCGGGGGAAATTTCCACCAAAATTTGAATTATCAAACTCATCTGATGCACGTAAAGCAGAAGAACTCTTTGCGATGCACACTATTGTTCAAAGTGAATGGTGTCCGGCAGCACCACACGCAAAGTTTCCCTCCACATTTCGAAATTTTTGGCCTACCGCCGAAATATCTACCCCCCTTCCCCACCCCCTTTTCTCCTCGACCACAAGTCACATTTCCCCTATTTCCCCCTTCCTTCCTTCCTAAGCTATAGCCGCTTCCTCGCTTGCTTCCTCGCTCTCGCCGTCTCGCATCCTACCGCCGGGGTCGCCATGGTCTTCTTCAAAGACCTCTCCAGCGGTTCCTCCTCCTCCGACAACTCCTTCACCAACCGAGTATGCCTCTCTTCTCTCTCTCGGTCTATGACTTGGAATGAAGGATTTTTACCCGACGGTCAATTTGAGTCATATCTTCCTCTTGTAGTTCCCTAGGACCTTCAGTTGCAACAAACAGAGTGGGGTGGCTGAAGAGCTGTCTACTCGTTGTCACCATCAATCTCCATGCATGAAGCTAGATGCGTTTGAATCTATGGACAGTGGAAGGAAGTTTCTGCCATGTGCAGAGAAGGTTAGACCCTCTTTTGTTGTTACAAATCATTTGTTAGATGTGATTCACACACTGTCACGGCCCCAACCCATTCATACCACACCTTCACGCATCCTAAGACAGTGTCATAGTTTGTACCTAGTATCTAAAAATGTTGCCATCTCATCAGCGGCGCCATTAGAAAATTATTTGGCACCGCTTCAACAGTTTGCGCAGCCAACTTGTCCACACATCCGAGCAGCCAAGCAGTTAAATACTAAATTTTTATGGCACGAAGGAACTGGGCGTCGGAGCAAGTAGGTGCTCTGGAGTTCGGGTCCTTGATTTTTTTTCCCGCTGCATCGGCTCACTAGTGCAGGGCACCGGAGCGAGATGTAGCAACAGTTCTCTTTACACCGGTTTTGGCATACATAGTGGACAACTTTAGTGCTATTAGTTCTATGTTACTAAGTTTGTGCATGTACACACCTGTTAGTATCAATTTGCTATCATCCAAACACTATCGCTATGCTGTTGCAGTTATATTTACCTTCCTCTTAAAATGTTCAATTTGTTATTTATAGTACATGAGTAAGAACTTGTAGCGTTTTTGTAGTTAATTATAGCTTCTGATGTTTCAGAATTTGGTTGTTGTCTCGGTAGCAATTAATGCATTTGCACATTGATCTTTTTGAGAAGATATGTCATAATTAACCTGTTTCTTCAGTTTTTCAAAATAAGTATTGGTGATTTTCTATGTTGCTATAAACCCATTTTCCCTAAAATTGTTACTGATATAGTTTTAAATATTATAGGATGAACGGAAATGTTCTTACTTGGAGTGGGTTGATCAAGAGTGGCCACAGTCTAGATGTGCCTAGCAAAGATCTGGAGCATGTATCAGGAAGAAAACAGAGCTAGGCTTAGAAAAAGTGTTGTCAAAGCTGAAGAATATTTGAAGATGCAGGATAAAAAGAGGAAGGTGGAGACTGAGCTCAGATTTTTTTTAAATCAAACTTTGCAAAGACGGTGTTGGCGAAGGAGGAGGCACTTTCGCAGTTGGCCAGTGCAAAATATTTTCTTACTGAACTGAAAGCAGAGGTGGATAAGATCAGCCTGGATGATCTCAATTAGGGAAATGAATATATTGTTCTTATGAAGTTGAACTAGCTATATGTTGTACTGTGTTGTTTTCAGGCAGCTATCGTACTGTGATGTTAAAATATATCTATGTGCCTGATATGAAATTGGCAAACAACTGTTCGATATGAAATGTGAATTTGCGTAATACTGGAACTATTAATTGTAAACTAATAAACCTGCTAAATGGGTCATGGAACTTTGCAAACGGTTCCAGAAGTAAAAGCGCTTGTGATGGATAGCCCAATGCCACACAATTTTCTTCATCAAATCGTGTGTGAAGTAGTTGATAAAAGCAAACGTTTAACCAAGGCAGAGCATGTGTGATAGTTACACCTATCACACACGAGCCTATACATAAACATGTGTGGGATGTACATACGAACGAAAACATTTTCCCTGAATTGACTGTGTGGGATGTACATATGAATGGAAACATTTTCCTTGAATTGACTGTGTGGGATGTACATAAGAATGGAAACGTACTTCTTGGATTGACTGTGTGTGATATACATACGAACGGAAATGTTTTTCTGGGATTCACCATGTGGGATGTACATACGAACGGAAAGGATTGGGTTTCGATGCCTCGCCCGATCGCACACGAGCTCATTTTGCCCCAACCTGTGTGCCAGGAGGGCCTATCCCCAACGGTTTCTGAGCCGTGTGGGAAGGACCCCCATATCGCCCACACTCACTTGGCAACGGTTCCAAATGCCATCGCGGAAAGGGGTTAAAAACCGTTTGTATAGCACCGACGCATACCAGTGCCTGTATTTCGGTCTAGCCAATAGGCTTGGATCGGTGAGTCCAAGTTCAACGCAGAGGAATTTTTTTCATCTCAGCTCACTTGGCAAATGAAATTTCACAAGGATTTGCAGGGAATTAGCAGAAAGATTTGCAAAGAATTTAACACAAAAGTTTAACAGACAAATAAAAGAAACAAAAAGAGACGATAGAGATCTAGATGAAGTTTTTTTGTTTTAGAAGGGAAACACTTAGCAAGAAAACATGCAAAGGAAATACAACTGGCACAAGAACACTAGAGAACTTCATCTAGAGATGGTTGGCGACATAGTCACCTATGTTAGAGTATATTGACTTAGGAGTCAAGTGAGATCACTTAATCATAGGTCATACTCATCGTTTAAGCTCAAAATGGGGTTACCATTTTTCATTTAAGCATTTTGATGTTTTCACACCTTCTTGAGTTGTTTTACTTCATGACTTGGAGTAAAACTTCTCTAAGGTGAAATGACATACCTTGGGTTGTGGTGTTGATCTTGATCATGTAGTTGAACTTATATTGGATGCTCAAGGTTGTTGTAGTTGGGAGCACCCGTTGGAGTTGAAGTTCATCTTCTTACATGGATTAGTCTTGCAAGGAAGAGCACTTGTGTATCCAAGTTGACAATCATGAAATTAGATACCAATTGAAATTTGACATATTGAAATAGTCAAAGGATATATTGAGTGAGTTCATGCTTGTTTTCAACAACCAAACCATAAGGGTACAGATATAAGATCCAAGACATCTGATCATCACCATAAGAGAAATATCAAGGATTTGTCATAAGAATGCTCATGCCTTGCATGTATCCAAATGGAGTTTCTACTCCAAGTTTGAGGCATCAATGATATTCAATTCACCTCTCAAATGACATAACACTTTCTCATCAAGCGGTTTGGTAAATATATCCGCCAATTGCTTATTGGTATGAACATGCTTAAGATTGATGTCTCCTTTTGCAGCCTGATCACGAATGAAATGATGACAAACTTCAATATGCTTAGTTCGAGAATTTTGCACGGATTATGAGCAGTCTTAATAGCACTCTCATTGTCACAAAGCAATGGAACATGTTTCACATGTATCCCATAATCTTTAAGAGTTTGGGTAATCCAAAGTGATTGAGCACAACATGATGCGGCGGTAATGTATTCCGCTTTGGTAGTGGGTAAGGATATCGAGTTTTGTTTCTTTGGAGGACCAAGACACAAGGGATCTACCAAGAAATTGACAAGTATCCGAAGTGGACTTTCTATCAGCCTTGTCACCGGCTTAGTCTGAATCGGACTAGCCAACAAGATAAAAAGATGACCTCTTAGGATACCAAATGCCAAAGTTTGGTGTATGAATTAAGTATCTCACTATCCTTTCATGGCCTTAAGATGGCACTCTTTAGGGGACGCTTGATATCATGCACACATGCACACACTTAGCATAATATCGAGAGGGGAGGCGCATAGATATAACAATGAACCAATCATAGAGAGATAAACCTTTTGGTCAACTAGTTTGCCATCCTTACTCAAGTCAAGATGTCCACTAGTAGGCATGGGTGTTTTCATACCTTTGCTTTCTTGCATGTTGAACTTCTTGAAAAGATCTTTGGTATACTTGTTTGCCAGACAAAGGTACCTTCCTTAGTTTGCTTGATTTGCAAACCAAGGAAAAATTTGAGTTCAGTCATCATAGACATCTCAAACTTCTCCAACATTAGCCTTCCAAACTTTTCACTAAAATGGGGGTTAGTAGAACCAAATATGATATCATTGACATAAATTTGGCACACAAATAATTCACCATTAACCCTTTTAGTAAAAAGTGTAGAATCTATCTTCCCAATTTCAAAACCTTTTTCAATAAGGAACTTGGTCAAGCATTTATACCATGCTCTAGGAGCTTGTTTAAGACCATAAAGAGCGATGTGAAGTTTGTAGACATGATCGATTAGGTTTCTTAGGATTAAAAAAGCCGGGAGGTTGTTTAACATAAACTTCCTCCTCAATTTCACCATTTAGAAAAGCACTCTTAATGTCCATTTGGCATAAAGTGATATCATGATGATTGGCATAAGAAAGTAAAATGCGAATGGACTCAAGTCTAGCAACGGGGGCATATGTCTCACCATAGTACATACCTTCGACTTGAGTGTAGCCTTGAGCAACGAGACGCGCCTTGTTGCACACGACTTGACCATCCCCATCTTGCTTATTCCGAAACACCCATTTGGTACCAATGATGTTTTGGTTGTCCTTGGGCTTCTCGACCAATGTCCACACTTGGTTTCTCTCGAAGTTGTGTAGCTCTTCATGCATAGCATTTATCCAATCCGGATCCTCAAGAGCTTCTTCAACCTTCATAGGTTCAATGCTAGAAATGAATGAGTAATGTTCACAAAAGTTAGCCAAACGAGTTTTAGAGCGAGTAATTCTCCTGGTTTGGATGTCATCAAAGATTTGTTCGACGGTATGATCTATTGAGGTTCTTGCTCTAACTCATGGAAGCTTTTTCTTGGGTTGGGGTGGAACATCCTCATCATCATCTTCTTCTTCTTCATTGTTGTTGGCGTTGCCATTCGGTTGTGAAGGTGGAGAAGGAGGTCGAGGTGGATCATCTTGTTGCACTTCCTCATTTCCTTCATCTTGATGTGTTCCACTTGTGGATGCCTCCAAGTCAACTTGTGGTTCACCTTGATGTGAAGTTGAGGCTTCCACTTGAATGCACGAAGTACTCTCCTTCACCTCTGTTGGTCAAATCTTGCCAATAGACAAGTCTTGAATTGCTTCCAAAGGATCTTTGTCTCCTACATCAATTGGAAATTGCTCTACTTGCGAGCCGTTAGATTGATCAAACTTCACGTCTACTGTCTCTTCAACCTTTCGGGTGAAATTGTTGTAGACACTGTAGGTGTGAGAGTTTGAGCCATAACTGAGTAGGAAACCCTCATGAGATTTAGGAGCAAATTTCGAATGATGATGCTTATTAAGAATGTAGCACTTTGAGACAAATACTCGAAAGTATCCAACTTGGTATGTTACCGCTGAATAGCTTGTATGTCGTCTTGCCGAGAAGCTTGTGAAGATATAGTCGATTCGTGGCATGACAAGCTTCCTCAACCGCTTCTGCCCAAATGTGTCTTGGCATCTTGTATTCATCAAGCATCGTTCTTGACATCTCTATGAGTGTCCGGTTCTTCCTCTCAACAACTCCATTTTGTTGAGGCGTGTAGGTAGCCGAGAACTCATGTGAAATCCCTTCTTTGTCAAGGAAGGTATCCACATTCATGTTCTCGAATTCCGTTCCATTGTCACTTTGAACCTTCTTGATCTTCACTTCAAATTGATTTTGGCCTTCTTGGCGAAGTTCTTGAAGATCTTTTGGACCTGCGATTTGTCATCAAGAAAGAACACCCACGTAAATATTGAAAAATCATCAACTATGACCAAACCGAATGAGTTACCACCAAGGCTCTTGTAAGCATTGAGACCAAAAAGATACATGTGAAGTAGCTCAAGTGGTCTTCTCGTGGTCATGATGTTCTTCATGGGATGACTTCCTCCAACTTGTTTTCCTGCTTGACAAGCGCTGCAAAGTCTATCATTGTCAAATATAGCATCTTTAACACCAAGGATATGATCACCTTTAATAAGCTTATCAAGATTTTGCATGCCAACATGACCTAACCATCTATGCCATAACCATCCTTTAGAAGATTTAGCAGTTAAACAAGTGCGAGGTTTGGCTCTCTTAGCAAAGTCAACAATGTATAGATCACCTCTACGAACACCGGTAAATACCATTTTATGATTATCTCTTCAAAACACTTGGCAATCTACTTTAGTAAATAGAAGATCGAAACCAAAGTCGGCTAGTCTAGATACGGAAAGGAGATTGTAACCAAGAGATTCAATGAGCATGACAATTTGAATGGAGCTATCATGGGAAATTTCCACCTTACCAAGGCCAAGTACCTTACCCTTGGAGTTATCTCCAAAAGTGACATACTTACGTGGACTGTCATTCTTAGCAAGCTCGCGGAACATATCTTTATCTTCGGTCATGTGGTCAGTACATCCACTATCAAGAATCCACTCTTTTCCTCCAGCCATATAGTCGCAAAGATTAGCCATGAGACCAAAATGTCTCATCGACTCCTCAAGGTCAAGGTCACTATCTCCATCTTCATCATAATATCCATGCTAAATGTCATCATGTAATTGATCATCACCTAGAGCAAGTGATTCATTAGATATACGCTCATGACAATATTCAAGTTTGTGAATTCTAATTGTCTCTGAGGTGATGTTACTAATAATTCCAACGTCACCCTTGGCATGCATAAGATCACGGAGCTCAAATGGACATTCATCAAATTTAGGATCGCTAGGACTCATCTTATTGAAGGCAATAGACTTATGAAGAATTTGATCTAGATTCATCAAGGAATAATTCGGAAGGCGTTCCTCAAGATATTTTCATATAGTGTATGCGCATTCAAGAGTAGGCAAACATGCAAGCAAGTTTCTAGGCAATCCTCTAATTATAAGATCAATAGTCCTAAGATTGTGAACCATGTCAAGAGACTCATTGGGCTGGGATGCAAAGGATCAATGGGAGGCACACAAGGACTAGTAATGTCCTTGTTCAAATTATATTCATTGAAAATCACAAGCATTTCATTTTTCCAACAACAATAAAACTCCCATCAATAATAGGAACTCTATGTCTAATACTCCCGATCGTAGACTCATCCATCTTCCTCCATTGGCGATTAAACCAAAGCAATGGAGACCAATGCTCTGATACCAATCGAAAGGATTGAGAAGAGGGGTCTAGAGGGGGTGATTAGACCCTTAACAAGCAAAGTTGGCAGTTTTTAATTTCTTCAAGTTAAGGTTGAGAATTACCACAAGTTTAAACATTCACAATACATTTCAAGCAAGCATGAAAAGAGTATGTAGGAAGCGGAAAAATAAAGCATGCAAGTTGCAAGAAAGTAAAGGGAAGGGATTGGAGTTTGCAAACGCAATGGAGACACATAGATTTTTGGCGTGGTTCTGATAGGTGGTGCTATCATACGTCCATGTTGATGGAGACTTTAACCCACGAAGGGTCACGATTGCGCGAGTCCACAGAGGGCTCCACCCATGAAGGGTCCACGAAGAAGCAACCTTGTCTATCCCACCATGGCCATCGCCCAGGAAGGACTTGCCTCACTCAGGTAGATCTTCACGAAGTAGGCTATCTCCTTCCCCTTACAAACTTCTTGGTTCAACTCCACAACTTGTCGGAGGCTCCCAAACGACACCCAACTAATTTAGGAGACACCACTCTCCAAAAGGTAATAGATCATGTGTTGATGATGAACTCCTTGCTCTTGTGCTTCAAATGATAGTCTCCCCAACACTCAACTCTCTCTCACAAACTTAGATATGGTGGAAAGATGATTTGAGTGGAAAGCAACTTGGGGAGGGCTAGAAATCAAGATTCTTGTGGTAGGATTGGTATATGTTGATCTCAACACATAAGTAGGTGGTTCTCTCTCAGAAAATGAGTAGTGGAAGTGTAGGCACATTCTGATGGCTCTCCTCACGAATGAAGAGGGGATGGAGGGGTATATATAGCCTCCATAGAAAATCCAACCGTTACACACACTTGACCCAACCCGGTCAGACCGAATAGAAGAACCCATTGAGACTGATTTAGTTCAAAATGTGAATGTTAGGAATCTCGGTGGGACCGACTGGAACAACTCGATGTGACCAATGTGCTAGGGCTTAAGGAAAACATCAACTCGGTGGCACCGATTGCATTAACTCGATGAGACCAAAGTGAAGCAATAAGCAATAGAGCGAATGTCAAGCCAACTCGGTGAGACCGATTGCACTGACTTGGTGAGACCGAAAGAGTGCAACAAATCACAACACGCTGGCAAGGCCATCTCAGTGAGACCGAGATCCGCATCGGTGTGACCGAACTGTTAGGGTTTCTGGCAGTGGCTATGTCGTATGAACTCGCCGGATAGGATGAATCGGTGGGGCTGACTTTGACTTTGGTTTTGGACATATTTGGAATGAGAAAGTGATTGAGGGCTTTGGAGGAATATGACTAAGCACTTTGAGCAAGCAAGCCATTAAGCAACACCTCATCTCCTTTTAATAGTATTGGCTTCCCTATGGACTCAATGTGATCTTGGATCACTAAAAAATTGAAATGAAGAGTCTTGATATTTAGCCAATGCTTGTCCTTGACACCTTGAAGGGGTTCCACATCCTTTTGTCCTTTCCACGCCATTGTTGAACTTGCCTGAAATACACTAGATAAAAGCATTAGTCCAACAAGAGATAGGTTGACATTAATTACCAAAATCACCCAGGGATCACTTGTGCTTTCACATTATTAAGTAACAAAGATGCCGGTAACAAAGAGAGCACAACCACACTCCTTAAACTCATGACCAATCTTACCACACACCTTGCAAAATCTGCGAGCTTCTCATATCAGACAACATAAACCATGCGCTCCATCCGACATAAACCATGCGCTCCTTCCCTCTAATGATATCAACATGTTTTGTTAAAGATTCTTGGAGATCATGTTGCACCCTTACTCGAACGTAATCACCACGAGAGTTGCCGGATAAGCGCATATCCAACACCTTGACAACCTTCTTGATCAACTTCTCCATGATCCCCCTATCATAGAAACCATTAGGCAACTTGTGAATTTGCAGCCAAACATGCATATGCACCATCTGAATATTCTCTACACAACTAAATTCATCATATGGTTGTAGCAGGACCGCCTAGAACCTGAAGATCCAGGGGCCCTGGTTCATAATCTGCCCCAATCACCCAAACACAAGGCCTGAACCACAAAAAGATTGGCCCCAAGAGGTCTGAATCGCACCGCCTGTGTAATATTCCATGTTGCACGTGTAATGTGGAGGAAAGCCGCTTGACTGAAAGTCTTTGCCGTGTGAACTCTTGCAAGCGCCATCCACCAGACTTGATCATTGATCTGTGGATCCTCTTCATCGATCACTAAGTCATCGAATTCCTCCTCTGCAAGGTCTAACAGGCCAAAGAATTCATCAAGGCCATCACCACAACCCTTTCCTGCACCAATGCTCGTCGCCGAGAAGGCGTCCGAGTTAGATGGCATCACCTGAATGGGAACGCTGCCGTGGATCGGCAGGAAGAATGAGGTAGACTCGATGCGATCGCAGTCGCCCGAGGAGACAAATGCTAACCGCCGCTAGGGGAAAATATTTCAGCTTGTAATGATTACCTGCTCGTCTATCTGTCCTATGGGACCATAAGTTTGTGGTCTCATGCTAACCAGCTAGTGGGGCACATTATGATTGCAACGTTTTAGAGGACGAGCTCCATAGAGCTCGTTATTTGATTTTTTTATATACCATTTAAAAGTGAAAAACAGTTTTTTTTTCAGAAAATATACACTGATGTTCTCCGAGCATCCATAATTTTTTGTTAAATTATACCATTATTTGTAGGGAACACGATGAGGACAAAACTTTGGTCCAAATACAACAAAGAAAAGGCCCATTTAATCTATGTGTTTGTCTTTTTTTCTTTACACCTCTTATGAGCATGTATGTTAATCAAGTTTCGTATGTGTATATACTACAACTATATGCTTATGTGCATACGTTTTTAGGTGTAAAAAGTATTTTCACTGATACCTTGGAGCTCGTCCCCCATATGCACTTTTTAGGCATACTCCCCTTAATAGATCATTGATGTCATTCACTCATGCTATATACCGTTCTAGCTAGCCAGGCAAGCAGATTATCTCAAAATTCATGCCTATGATGATCAATTTCCATAGAGGGTATCATTTTAAGTGAATTTCGTTTAACCAGTTATTGGTTGTATCATGGATGGTTTAGATATTTTTCTCTCATTCATCACATGTTTAATCCAATCAAATTTCCTGTCAGAACTAGCTTTAATTATTCCGTGCCTGGTGTTTGATAACTTTCAGGAGCATCAGTGGCAAGTGGAGGTGGGAACACTGGCGGATATCACTTTTGGTGGTGCTCCTCGAGTGCCGAGTCTTAACTTTCTGGGTGAAAACCTAAGGTCCGATCTTCATTGGTTGTGCCTCACAATTGCATTGCTAAGGTATTGTGTTGACATCTCAGACTTTTTCCAGGGTGACAACCTAAGATCTTGGATCGGGCGACGACGGCGCTTCTGCACTGTTTCCTTCTTGGATGCGTTGCTTTTGAAGACATTTTTTGTTTTCCAGGTGTTATCTTTGGTGGTGGTTTGTGTGGTGCTGCTGAGAGGAGTTAATCATTGTGGCGGGACCTTTTTTTTGTGTGTGTTATTTTTCATGTTGTGTGCATCCTGAATGTCTTTGTGACATTAGTTGGTGCAGAAGCCGAGTGTAATTGATATCTTCGCGATATTAATATTCCGTGCCATATATGACTAGTGTTTAGGGGTCCGCAAAATAGCTTAATACACATTTTGGGTACTACCCTCGTGTTTACAGGTATCAACCTATTTCCATCATATAATCGGGTGCTACCCTCATTACCCTTAGTAGCGCATATCTGACGCTAACTGGGATGACATGTCGCTCGACAGGTTGCCTACCAATCTCTATTTTGTTTCTCTTCAATAGGAGATGCGTGGACCAGGGGTTCTATTGTCAGGAAGTGCACTATTATTTAGTTCACCACGCACTTAAAGAAATGAGCACTAGAGGATGATATGAGCTAGGGGAAGTGCTTGCGATTGTTGTGCCAAAGAGGGGGCACATGTGCAAAAATCGAAGATCTCAAGTAAAAGTAAAAAACATCAATAGTGTGACCTTCTATAATTTTGGACACAACCACGGCTTTTGAAAAACGACTTTTATCATTTATTTTTATTACATAAATCTAATCTAGTCTTACAGAAAATTTACACATATGATTTTCATCTATCCAATCTAAAAACTAAAAGAAAGTTGAAGGCAAGCCACCTCTTCAAAACATCAACAAACAACAACTATTTAAGGTGCGTAAAATACTTAGTTTAACCCAAAACTTACCACAAGAGCAACAATTGGTTGGATGGTTAGGAGGGTCATGTTATTGACACATTTTCGTCTCATTAGTGCGGATTATTCTCTGGATGAAAGACGACATTCCTGTTGATAGCCAGACACAACTCCAATCAGATCTGACGGTTTTCGCTCGCTCCCAGCCTGTGGATCGGGGCGATCCATCTGCCCCCAACCACATCGGTCTCCAAGCCGCTGCCACCGGTCCCTGCCTCCTCCGTCCGTCGCTCCGGCAACCGGAGGGGTGGGGACCCTGGTGCTTCGGCATAGGTCTGTAGTTAGGTTTGGCCTAGTGCTTCCTTGAGGCGTTGTTTCCAAGGAGGAGGTGTCGCCGCGTCGGAATAATTTGCCTATGCTCTTCCTCCATCTTGTCGTCGCTATAACCGGTGGCGTCGCGGAGCAGGTGGCCCGGTCGTCTCGCCGATCTCTGGACCCGACGAGGTTCGTGTCTGGTGGTTTGCCGACGGCACTCTCGCGGGTGGCTGTCGGTTCGGCTACTGTAGTTGTGTTTACTGTCTTGCAGTTGGGTGCGTGGATGACGGCAGGCGGCGACATTCCTCTTCTTCGACTACATCGAATGAAGTTGACGGCCTCGAGATCTGGTGACCACGGGGAAGATCTCTGGCCTACGTGCCACAAAGACTCGTTCTCGTCGCTTGCGACGACCCGCTTCATCGGCTCAAAAAGCATCTTTGTATGCGGTGGTGCTCCTAGATCTTGGTATGGCGGCTGTTTTTATCTTTTTCCGGCGTTGCCGTGGTGGCGACGGAGAACGTTCGCGGACTATGTTTCGGCGAGGCACGAGTTTCTGCAAGAGTGGAATAGCAGTTTTACCTCTTGTTGAATTCTTTATGCAAAGTTGCTTGACAAGCATTTGTGTCTCGTATGGTAACCATATGTGTAACCTCTGTGAACAGATTGTCTAATGAAATATATGGTTGATTAAAAACAAAACTCCAACCAGATCTTCATCAATTTTTAAAGAAAAGAACCTCTAATTCAATTTATGAGGATTATCCTGTGAGTGACCCTGTTGTTACCAAAGCGCAACTCCAACTCAATCTTAAGTAGTACTCCCTCCGTTTGAAAATAGATGATCCAACTTTATACTAACTTTGTACTAAAGTTAGTATAAAGTTGAGTCATCTATTTTGAAACGGATGGATACTTTTTAAAGAAAAAACTATAGATCGATTTATGTAGATTATTCTTTTAGTGAGAGGAGGCATTCCTGTCGCTAGCGAGGAGCAACTTTGACCTGGTCTTTATAGTACTTAAAATAGTAAAGATGAAAAAAAAACCCCCGCTCTAAATCAATCTTAGACGATTCATGCAGCGTTTGCAAAATTACCCTGATCGGTCGATCACCTTCCAATGGCTCGTTATACCATCCTATAACTTGCCCCATAGTAAAGCACTTGTCGAATTATACCAACCTACATTAACATAAAGCAATATACAGTGCATTTTGATCAAGACATGGACATGAATCAAACGAAAGCGCAGCAATGTGTTGCCCAATCCGCAGGCAACTCAAATGACCCCTTTGCCACCTGCGGAAATCTCGCGATCGCCCGACAAAATCACGGACGGAATTCACTTGCTTCCCGGGAAAAAGCAGGCCAGGTACAAGGGCGGCACATGCTGGGTGTCGTGCAACAAATCCGCTCGCCCCGCCCGTCCATCCTCTCGCCGCTTCCCGTCTTCAGTTCTTTATGCCGCTCGGTGCCAGCGGTGCGGCGGTGCGCGCCCCGAGCAGAGCTAGCTAGCTAGGTGAATTATTCGGCGCGCGAATGGTGCCCGGGGCCAGGACTCCGGCGGCGTCCGTGCTGCGTGGGCTCGTGGCGCTCGCCGGCGCGGCCGTCCTGTGGTTCTCCGGCGCCGCCGAGGCCCGCGTCCTACTCACGCTCGACGACTTCGGCGCCGTCGGCGACGGCATTGCCAACGACACGCAGGTAACGCATGTATATGCACGCTCTCTGACAGATTGGTCCGCGTTGATCGCCGTGGTTAATTGATCTCCTAGCGCGCTCTGTTTCGATGGATGGTCAGGCCTTCGTGGACGCGTGGACGGCCGCGTGCGGCTCGGAGGAGCAGGCCGTGCTCGCCGTGCCCGTCGCCAAGGCCTACCAGATCTGGCCGGTGCAGCTCTCCGGCCCCTGCAAGAAGAAGCTCAAGCTGCTGGTACGTACGTGCGTTCCCCTGCGAACCGTTTCGCAGTCCCTTGTTCTCGCGTGCGTTTCTTGATGTTGGCGGTGGCGCTGGCCAGATTGCCGGGACGATCGTGGCGCCGGCGAGCCCGGACGAGTGGGCGGGGAGGGACCCGATGAAGTGGCTGTACATCTACGGCGTGGACGGCCTGTCCGTGAGCGGCGGCGGCACCGTCGACGGCGTCGGGCAGGAGTGGTGGGCGCGCTCCTGCAAGCGCAAGAAGACCCAGGTACGTACTCTGTAACTACCAGTCAACTACCAACTGACACCTCACCTGTCTCAGCTCTGAATAATGTTCTTGGTTTCCCGCAGCCCTGCAACACGCGGCCTCCTCCTAGGGTGAGTGGACCTCGATCATCCCCGTTTCTCACCGGCGGCGAGGAGCGCCCGACGGTGAAATAAGTCTGATGGTTTTGGGATGCCGTTGTCGCTGCAGGCGTTGCATTTCGAGGAGTGCAGGGGGGTGAGCGTGCAGGGCGTGACGCTGCAGAACGGGCCGCAGTTCCACCTGTCCTTCACGCGGTGCGTGGACGTGAAGGCCAACTTCCTCCGGGTGGTGGCGCCGGCGGACAGCCCCAACACCGACGGCGTCCACCTCAACGACTCCTCCCGCGTCCAGATCACGGACAACCTCATCTCCACGGGTAGGTCGTCACCGTGCTCTGCTCTCCCTTCCCCGTCAGAGTCAGACTGCGACACCTTAACATCATCCGTGCCTGGAATTTTCTTGTTGAAAAACCGTTGCTTGCATTTTCTTCTTCTTCTGAAAGATAAGATCAAAGCCGGCGGCTGGTTGAACCTTGACCGAATACATACAATCAGACAAAATATAGATAGCAGCCGCAGCCGGGATACGGAGAATAATGACATACATCGATGTGAGCTTGACAGCAATGTGTGCGCTGCATGTAGTTCGGTCCTACATTGCTGCCGATAATCAGATTTTCTGATTCACACGCTTCATTTGCAGCACACGCATACTTATATAGGCTAGCATGATTTATTGATCTACACTAGTGTGATCGCTTTGTATGAATCAGGGGACGACTGCGTGTCGATGGTCGGCAACTGCTCGGACGTCCGCGTAAGAGACATCTCGTGCGGGCCCGGCCACGGTATCAGGTACTACTACTGCTACCGTGCAACACCTCTTTACTACTCACTGAACCCAGCTGCTGCTAGAATTTAGTGACGCAGCACGTTGTGTTGGTCAGCATCGGGAGCCTGGGCAAGAACCGGACCACGGACAGGGTCGAGAACGTGAGGGTGGACACCTGCTTGCTCACCAACACCACCAACGGCGTCCGGATCAAGAGCTGGCAGGTAATTTTAATAGACATGAACAGTTTTGTTACAGAAATAGTAAAAACACTCTCATTGCAACATGTGCAACCAACTTGTGTTGCTTCAGGGTGGGATGGGCTCCGCCCGCGACCTGAGGTTCGAGAGCATCGTGATGAAGAACGTGTCCAACCCCATCATCATCGACCAGTACTACTGCGACCAGCCTACTCCCTGCACGAACCAGGTAGGGTTTGCCGTCTCGTCTCTGAATTCTAGTATGATGCAGAGCAATGAAGCGTGAATTGAACTTGTGTGGGCGTGCAGACGGAGGCGGTGGAGGTGCGCAAGGTGGAGTTCGTGGACGTGAGGGGCACGTCGGCGACGGCGCAGGCGATCAAGATCGCGTGCAGCGACACCGTGCCGTGCTGGGAGCTGGAGCTGAGGAACGTCAACCTCACCATGGTGGGCGGGGGCACGGCGACGGCCTCCTGCTACAGGGCGTCAGGCAAGGCCGTCGGAGTAGTCGTCCCGGCCTCCTGCCTCGCCAAGGGTGACCCGTGATGGTCGTTGAACAATGTTTCCACCGTCTGTTTGCGTACTTGGCCGGTGTTTTCAACATATAGCTTGGTAAATATTTATACAATATTGGGCTCTGTTTTCACAATATGAAACATAGTGCAAATAGTTTTTGGCAACACTAACTGATTTGTTGCTCGCATAGAGGCGGTGAGTGGCTTAGGGATATTGTCTACCATTTTTTATTTTAAAAATAAAATTTCTTCTGACATACAACCCTTGCGGTAGTCTCGTAACATGTCACAAACAAGGTTATATCACTAATTATGCTGTGCGTGCCATTTTTGGTGCTTTGTGTGATGGTGGAGATTTACATGACGTGAAAATTTTAATATCCACACACCTCACAAATAATACCCGAATAACCCACAAATTTGAGCTTATCATGCTCCTTATTAGTGGGCATAAAATTATATTAAAACATGCACATACTAATACTTTGTGGTGGCTTTCCAGTGGTCTAATTTCAGATTTTGCGTACATTTGCAAAGTATCCCATCATAAATAAGGGTGTGCTCATAGTTGCAATAATCAAGCATAAGGAACCAACGTTATTTCGTTAGTTTTAACGGGTTGCTTTGACATTAAAAATGTCCCAACTTAATCGTCATCAACATTAGGAACATGTTACGCAGAATACTTGTCCACAATGTGAACCTTGATTTGGCATTATATAGATGACTTTCTCTATAAATTTGGTCAAAGTTTGTGAATCTTGTCTTTTGTAATTATATCTACATAGCCATATTGTATCGTAATTTGTCACTTGTTTCAGCAAACTATTGGCAAGGAAATAAAATGCAAAAGAGACTAAACGAATTTATCTTGAACTGATGTTAGCAAAATTGTAAAGAATAGTTTGCCACTTTAAACACAATACGCAAAGCACCTCAGTGTCTATTACCTTTGAAATGAGGAGAAACACCTTTAGGACTAGCAAAATGGCTCTTGGGGTGATTGGAGGGCAAAACAAAGATTGTACTATGAAAAAAATTGCCGGTGTCCCTGATGTCGTATACAAATTTGTATAGAAAATGAGCATATGTGCATACTGGATAAAATACAGATTCAGCTTTTGCCTTAAATAATATTAATTGGTGATTGTTTTCACTCCAGGTAATGATATGCTTGGATATTTAGCATGCCACACATCCTACTATTATGTACACATGTTTCAATAGAAATGGCAAGGATAAAGTTTGAAGTTTGGTGTCACATATTTTGCGCAATAAGCTATATATGTCATAGTTTTGTGCCTTTGTCGACTCATGGACTTATGTTGGACCACAGTGGCAGAACGAACTTTGCTTGGGGAGGTTTTGTGATGACCGACCATGGAAATGTGTAGGCGGGAAGTTTGTCTCGGCACACAAGAGTATGGGTGCAAGCTATGACCTACTTCGTCCTGTGAAACTCATCCATTAGTTTAATATTTCTTCATCGTTACTTAAAATTAACACTTCATTAGTATTATGGTGTTGCCCAGTAGAACGCCTCGCTTCCATCCCTACACAAGAGCACAAAATGGGTGCGTCATGTTGCTATGCTCTAAGAGGATTGTTCTAGAGAATCGTTGACAAAATAGCTAGGCTAGTTTGTGGAATATTCTAGAGATACCACATGACAAGGTCCAATCAAAATGAGAAGTAAATCCAATGGTCGAGGACACTAGGATTTTATACTTCTCCACGATTAGATAAAACTATCTCCACAACTAATATTTCAAGTTATTTGTACACGATATGGTAAATATAGAAGAGAAACCATTATCGAGATATTTGTTAAGCAATATGCTTTAGAATGTTTATAAACAAACAATCTAGAAGGATATTAAAACACATAAGAACACACAAATGCACACGTAAAAAATATGCTAGTTTTTTCAAAAACTATTTCAAATAAGTTTGGAATTGCCTTTTTTGTTCAATTTTGTATTTACGGAGTTGGTTTCAAGGTCTTGTTAAAAGACATGCAATTTTGTCATTTTTAGGGAAATAATGTTTCAGAGGGATTTGGTTCCAAGACTTGTTAAGAAAAATGTCTACAAATTGCGAAAACTAGTGTAATTAGAAAGAGCATTATATTTAATATTTAGCATTATTGTCATGTGGTTAACTAAGGTAACTAAGTAACAATAGTCAAAATAAGCTAACATTTTTGTGATGGAACAAAAAAACCTAACTAATAAGAAATATATCCACTTATATTATACTGCGTTAAAATAAACTGTAATAAAGTACAAGAGTTTATTATAAATTATACGTGCACCTCTGGGTGTCCGTGTCAATGAAAAACAAAAATCACCATGGGAGGATTCTTAGGCTTCTCAATGGGAGGGACGTAGCTAGTCGTTTTTTATCATTTTCACGGTCATGTAAAGAAAAAATACTTGGGCCATTGAACAACCTACTAAAAATAAACAAGGTTATATTTATCCAATATACATGGCCGATATATTATGCGTGGCAAGCGTAGCGCGTTGATGGAGGCCTGCATCCAGGCAATAGGATACAATGGAAAAAAGACTTTGTTCAACCGATTTCTAGGCTCGACTCGGAGGGGACAGATAAGTAGAAGAAAGAGACGGACGGAGAGTTGATCAATCAGCTAGATTGATCAATCATAAATCATGTCTTACCTACGCAAAACATTCATTGATTTTCTCAAGACCTTTGAGGTGTCGGCGAAGAATCCGTCGGAGGACGCGCAGCGCCGATGGCGGGAGGCCGTCGGCACCCTCGTGAAGAACCGCCGCCGCCGCTTCAGCATGGTCCCCAACCTCGACAAGCGATCCCGGGCCGAGAGGCAGCGCCACAACATCCAGGTTCGTCCATCTGTCCTTCTGATGAGATTCCCTCGATCTTGCCGCATTCTTCTCCGCCGAGCTAGCTACCTAGTTGATCTATGTACTACCCTACAACAAGGATTTTTCTGGTATTTTACATGCTACTAAACAAACTAGCATGAAATGCCACTGATTTATTTTTGCTCTATTATTACCAATGATTTTTTATTTACATTTCAAATGCAACAGTTAGGAATTTAGCATCAAATGGGTTGTTTCTCCGTTGTATTTCCTTTTGCGGGAATCTCTTTTTAATTTTGGGTCCTTTATCCAAATAACAAACATAAGAATGCAGGGTTTTCCACAATGTAGAAAGCATCGTTTGTGTCAAAATGCCACAAGGTTCCTGTTCTTTTATGGGTAAACTGGATAATGGCGTACATCGATGTGAACCTGATAGCAATGTGTGCATTGCATGTAGTTCGGTTCTACTCCCTCCGTCCCATAATGTAAAACGCCTTTTGATACTGCACTAATATCAAAAAACGTCTTACATTACGGGACGGAGGGAGTAGTACATTGCTGCCGATAATTAGATTTTCTATTCTGAAATTCAAATCCACACGCTTCATTGCAGCAAACTCACAGTTATGTAGGCTAGCATGATTGATCGATCTACACTAGTGTGATCGCTTTGTATGAATCAAGGACGATTGCGTGTCGATGGTCGGCAACTGCTCGGACGTCCGCGTAAGAGACATCTCGTGTGGGCCCGGCCACGGTATCAGGTACTACTGCTGTGCAACACCTCTTTACTACTCACCGAATCCAGCTGCTGCTAGAATTTAGTGTTGTGCAGCACTAACACGCAGCACGTTGTGTTGGTCAGCATTGGGAGCCTGGGCAAGAACCGGACCACGGACAGGGTCGAGAACGTGAGTGTGGACACCTGCTTGCTCACCAACACCACCAACGGCGTCCGGATCAAGAGCTGGCAGGTAATTTAACAAAGAGACGAACAGTCTTATTATAAGTAAAAACACACTCATTGCAACCAACTCGTGCTGCTTCAGGGTGGCATGGGCTCCACTCGCGACCTGAGGTTCGAGAGCATCGTGATGAAGAACGTGTCCAACCCCATCATCATCGACCAGTACTACTGCGACCAGCCTACGCCCTGCGCGAACCAGGTAGGGTTTGCCCTCTCGTCTCTGAATCGTAGTATGATGCAGAGTAATGAAGCGTGAATTGAACTTGTGTGCGCGTGCAGACGGAGGCCGTGGAGGTGCGCAAGGTGGAGTTCGTGGACGTGAGGGGCACGTCGGCGACGGCGCAGGCGATCAAGATCGCGTGCAGCGACACCGTGCCGTGCACGGAGCTGGAGCTGAGGAACGTAAACCTCACCGTGGTGGGCGAGGGCGCGGCGACGGCCTCCTGCTACAAGGCGTCAGGCAAGGCCGTCGGAATAGTCGTCCCGGCCTCCTGCCTCGACAAGGGTGACCCGTGATGGTCGTGGAACGATTTTCCCACCGTCTGTTTGTTTGCATAGTCTGCTGGTATTTTCGACATATAGCTTGGTAAATATTTCTACGTAGTGCATGTGACATGAATTAGATATATCAAACGTCTTATCTTTTTTTATTCTGGGCTCTGTTTTCACAATATGAAACATAGAGCAAATGGTTTTGGCAACACTAATTGATTTGTTGCTTGCATAGATGCGGTAAGTGGCTTAGGGATATTGTCTACCATTTTTTATATCACTAATGATGCTGTGAGTGTCATTTTGGTGCTTTTCCACGGTATATAGCTTCTTTGTCCGAGGGTGGAGATTTACATGATGTGAAAATTTTAATATCCACACACCTCACAAATAATACCTGAGTAACCCACAATTTTGAGGTTGTAATACTCCTTATAAGTGGGCATAAATTATATTAAACATGCACATACTGATACTTTGTGGTGGCTTTCCAGTGGTCCAATTTCAGATTTAGCGTACATTTGCCAAGTATCCCATCATAAATAAGGGTTTGTTCATAGTTGCAACAGTTAAGCATAAGGAACCAACACTATTTTGTTAGTTTTAACGGGTTGTTTTAACATTAAAAATGTCCCAACTTAATCGTCATCAACATTAGGAACATGTTAGGCAGACTACTTGTCCACAATGTGAATCTTGATTTGGCATTATATAGATAATTTTCTCTATAAATTTGGTCAAAGCTTGTGAATCTTGACTTCGTAATTATATCTTCATAGCTATATTGTGTTGCAATTTGTCGTTCTACTTGTTTCAGCAAACTATTGGCAAGGAAATAAAAGGCAAAAGAGACTAAACCAATTTATCTTGAACTGAAGTTAGCAAAATTGCAATTTGCAAACAATAGTTTGCCAGTTTAAACACAATACGCAAAGCACGTCAGCGTCTATTACCTTTGAAATGAGGAGAAACACCTTTAGGACTAGCAAAATGGCTCTTGGGGTGACTGGAGGGCAAAACAAAGATTGTACTATGAAAAAAATTGTCGGTGTTCTTTATGTCGTATACAAATTTGTATAGAAAGTGAGCATATGTACATCCTGGATAAAATACAGATTCAGCTTTTGCCTTAAATAATACTAGATGACCAGTTGCGCCAATGGCGCAAAGGCCGAGAGCAAGCCATGTATTGAAAGAGTGTACATTAATATTATTCGGGCACATATTGAAGTGATAAACATTAGACAGAGTCATAGCTGCACGTTTGACCATGGCGGCAAAAGCAAGAGCGAGCCAAGCATTCAAAGCATGTGCATGAGATTGATTTAGAATCAACTTAAAGATACTTATATTCCATTACATGAAAGCTTGGTGCTTAAAAGAAAATATTCAGATCACTTGGTAATAGCATACATTGGCTTTAAAAGACAGACTATATTAGCATAGATGGATGGTGTATATAGTGATTGCCGTTAACCATCGCTCGAGTCTTGTACCTGCCGTCGGCAGGAAGGAAGGAACCTACGACCTAGGCGGACGACCAACCTAGCCGCACACTGCAGACAGGATCAGAGGCCTATAGACGAACAAAAAGAATCAAGCGACTGTGTATAAAACAATAAGCAGATGGTACACTTTATTAATTATTTTTCTAGCTGTTTTTCCTTTATCACCAAGTAGTGCGTATTAGTTGGGTAAGAAATAACCAGGTGGTACACTTGATATTGGAACCCCCAATACATTTATTATTCTCTGTTCATTCAAAGAACAAACCCGAGCAGGCATTGCGAGACTATTAAGAATCGGTATGAAATTAAGAAAAGTGGGCATCCTCAATAAAGATGGATATTGACCAATGACATATGAGCACACAATCACCCAGGAAGAAAACCACCAGGACAAGCATAAGGTAAAACAAAAATTTATGATAAACAGTCTGTAGATAACAATATATATAGCTTCAAGTGCACTATATACCAGTAGACATGACCATGAGGACAGATTCAAAGCCAAATGGCATGGAAAGGAGTCAAATATATACCATAGAAAAACAAAACTGGGAGTGTCAAAAAGACGTAAACAGAGTATACAGATAGAACGGCATGGTAAGATAAATAACATGATGTAACCGTGGCTATGATTTGTTTCTGTTAAAACCATCACAGAGAAATAAAATTCACATGAAAATATTTGCTTCCTACAGGCTTACAATGATAGGTATAACTACTTAAACTCATAATTGGATAAGAAGAATGTATGATAAAGGCTGGAAGATGCAAAAGGACAACAAATTTAAACAGAGCCTTTGTTTCCATCATTTTTTCACCTGGAGAAGTGATGCATTGCTACATAAGAACGAAAAGCACAATTTGAGAGGAATCACAAAGCCAAAAGGCACAATCTGAGAGGAATCACAAAGCCAACCAGTACATACATCGTTTTAGAATGACATGAACATATTTTTCTTCATTAGGACTTTTACAATTTATTAGGAGGAATTTGTTTCAGGAGATCCATTTGACAAGCACAAGTTGATCATGATGCAACAGAGAACATTCACCATGTAAAATCAAGATTACCAGAGACTGTTGTGGACCAGCCAAACCATTCAGTTCCTCTGCAAAAGAAAGGTAAGGATTTGACGGAGCAGTTCCAACCTGTGATAAAATAAATACCATTAGTGCTAGATAAACAGGTTAGTGCATGTAGGGTATATAAACAGGAAACAAGTAAACAACCAAAGCACACTAAGCTACTAGGATCACAAGCAACGCACAAATAATTGAAGGCCAACCAGACAAAGCTGCTCCACTTCAAAAAGGCTCCAAATTGCAGCGCTACAAATTAGGAGGCTTCATATGCTATTCACCATTACAACAATGATGCGTCACAGTCGCACGTGCACCAGTGCCTTCGCAAAGGCCAAAAGTGAACCAAGTATTCAAGCCATGAATATAAGAATATTTAGAGTCTGGTCATAAAATCCGTAAAGCATTAGAAAATGGGCTAAAAAGATCCGCCTCCTCGGCAGCCCTTAGATCTGATTTTATCCAACAAACCAGCTCTGTCCTCGTCATTGCAACAAAGGTGACGTTGCAGAAGCCTTTGAAACAGAACTCATGCTACAGAAACATTTGTAACAGAGGTTGTTTAGCAAAATTCTTTTTTTCAGCTTCACCTTTTTGCAACAAAGATGATGTTGCGGAAAGAACTTTTGCAACATGGATGATGTTGCAATTTTTTATTTTTTTACAATGAAAGGATGTCGCAGCAACAACGTCGTCATCGCCATCGCCGTTCTACATCTTCATAGTTGTTGAAACTCGTCGGCATGCGCCGCATGGCCTGGCGGGCATGGGTGGCGGAAGCGCGAGGCCGACCCGTCGGTGTCGTGACGCTGTCCCTGAACCCACTTCGCCGCCGGCGACGGGGTCCTCTGGCTGGGATCGTGCCGCGGCGAAGGAGGCGTGGCTCTTCCTTTCGTCACCTGGGTAGCTTCGACGGCGATCGCTCGGGCCCAGCCGACTTGGTCGCCCTACCATGGTTGCCTAGTGGGTTCGCAACAGACTGCTTGTATGTGTGGATAGCGTTTCAGTGGAGGTAAGGATGAAAGAAAAGATGCGGTGCGCGGGCCCATGAAGACGCACGGTAGACGTTGAACGTGACGGATGTTAGGGAAAAATCGGTCAGTTGAGTACCAACTTTTCCCTTAGAAAATAGATATTTAGATATGATGTTCTTACACGGCGTTATAAGAAAGACATGAGATCAGTTCATGATAGCTTTTTTACATGAAAAAGCGGTTATTTGCCACTTCCGATATTGGGCTTCGCAGAACTGCCACTCTCAAAATTGGCGTGGTAAAAATGCCATCTAGCTCCGTTGCATTTTGATTACCATGCCATTTTTTCTTTTTCCATTACTTTTTCTTTTTCCATTTCAATTTCCTGTCACCTGAAAGGACCAAAGTACCCTTACCTCTTTCTACCTTATCCAATGTGTTTGTGGTTATCCGATTGCTCTGTGGCTAGCTTGTTCTGGTCGCCATGGTTGCTCGCCGGCGTACGTCGCTGATGCCTGCGTGAGGTACCCTAACTCGCCGCCCTAGCTTCCCACGCCTGAGCGAGTAACTGCAGGTCGCCGCCGGTGCTCGCCCATGGCTGCGCGCGCCGCTGCAACTCACCCTCGTCACTGCAGCTCTCCGCCGGCGCTCGTCCATGTCTGCACGCGCCGGCGCAGCTCGCACTCGCGTGGCGGATGCTTGCGCTCTGTGGGTGCTTGCCCTCGCCTTGCGGATGCTTGCGCGTGCCAGCACAGCTCATTGCGGGTGCTCGCCCAGGCCTGCGCGCGACAACACAGCTCGCCCTCCCCTGCGTACGTTGGCGCAGCTCGCTCTGCGACATGCTGGAGAAGTGGGTGGCGCTGAACATTAGCACCAGTGGCGTGATGGCAGCGGCAGCTGGAGGAGGAGATGGATGCGTGTGAAGTTCTGAAGATGTTGAATGCAAGCAACCTGTAAGTGATGTTTGCTGTAATCTTTACTTGATGTTGGATGCAATTTCGCAATTACATCAAGAATAGCATGTCATATTTAATTTCACGTCCAGAATCAACTGAGCAACAATACGACAAATAAATAATGCGGCAAATTTCAATCTATAAGCTACTTGCTGCAATATCTTCTTTTGCATTTATTGTAGCTTATTCAGAGACAAGAAATGGAATTGTGGCTAGAAAAAAGTATGTAGACCTCAAATTTTAGTACATTGGCAAGGGAGAGACATATAGACACTTCAACCATGATTGATAGATGAATATGAAATGAGTTCACTTGTCACAAAACAAAGTGTTGAGTTTACATAATAAGTTCACAGCTCAAAAATATATATGAGCTCACAGCCGAGAGAAATTGGAGAAATTGAGTTATAGAAGATCGGTGGCACGGCGGCGTCATGACGTCCAGGAGACGGGGGTGGCGTCCAGCGATTGACCCAAGAAGTCCAGGCAATCAGGGAATGTTCCAGCAAAGAAGGCAATGACTTTTCCATATCACCCATATCATGAATTTTTTGACTTCAAACTGTATGATATCATGGACTCTGCATAAGTTGATAAGACATAATAATTAACCGCAAAAAGCATGGGTATGGATAACACATTGAAAGTAATACCAGAGAGCAAATTTAACGCTTACAATAAAGCATGGGCACAGATAACTTATTGGTTCATCTGCCACTGCTTATTATCTACCAAGAAACTACAAATGAAATGTATAACTAAATTAGGAATAAGAACTCCATAAAACATTGGCTTTGGTCTGCAAACCATTAATCTGATTGGAGATGGAAACTAAACCAAGATCGGGTAAAGTTTGAACGTAAGATATAAGTACAGTCATTCGAGTAAATAATAGAGAGGTAACCACCAGATCATCTTCTATTCTAGAACTCTGTAAATCTGGGATTACAATATTTGGCAACAAAACTGACATCTTAGGTATTCTATTGACTAACATCACCCATCTGTTTGCAGAGAACACAACTTTTAGATACCTTTGAAGAGCAATAAGATATCGATATGTCAGGTTAAAATGCTATAAAACTAAATTTACCATGCTACAAAGTAAACTTGCCATGTTAGTTCACATAATGAATCCTTTGTGCAGGGAGTTCTAGCGATGCATTATACAAGGAGCTATGGCATGCTTGGGCTAGGCCGTTGATCACAGTGCCTCGCCAAGGTGAAAGGATTTACAACTTTCCGCATGTTTATATGGAACAGGTATGTCTCACCGCATTGGTGTTTGCTCTTCTTGATGCCCCATAACTAATGAATGAATTTTCTACTCAACACATGCAGTAGCTATTTGTGTCATGGGACACTGCTTTGTTCTTGTGTTAAAAATGACAATATGACTTTGTTTATGTGGAATAATCATCCAAGTATTTAAAGATCATCCACATTCACGTACATATTTAGAACCTGATAGGATCCTTGTGTGTGCGCGGCGTGTGCTTCTCTAGTGTGGTCATGTATTAGTTGACAAATGAATATCCATCAGAGGGTACCACCTTACATACAGTGCTTCCAGCCTTGTAGGCCTCACCAGAAGTCCCTTTGCTAAGCTTCACTGCGATGCCTAACTTACTACATTTGACAAACATCTTTGCTAACTGATAAAAGCAACAGCGTAAGTAAATAAAATCATTTTCACATGTTATGACAAACTGATTCTTCCAGCTGACCAAAAACCAAAGAAAACAGAGTACTAATACACAAAGAGACTGTATAATTGTTAAGGCTACTTTACGAACTAATTTGGGAATAGACTGAACATATCAGGAAATACACGAGTTGACTGAAGAAAAAAAAACATCATCTACTAATACTATACTAAATGAACATTATCCATTCACATCTCCAGTATCGTACTATTATACATGATAGAGAATGACTAATAGTACTCATTCTTCTCTTAAAGACGTCAAGAAAATACAGTCAGTAGAAAAGGTAGAAGGATTTTGAGCACTAAACTCCAGTTATCAGTACACCTGACTATCTACATATCTCCAACCGGTTAATTTATGAATCATCACATTTACCTATAAGGGGGCATTTGTCTGTAAGATGTGATTTGCTTGCATGCATTTCATAGATAAATATGTGAATAAAAGTTAGGACTTGCTTACATACCTGGATATTGACATTCACATACAGAGACAATACATCTTCAAGACACAAGAATGTATAGTCACAAACTCACAATTCCATGGCAGCAAAAATCTTCAATAATCTGTGAACTCCATAAACAATGATATTATAGATCTCTTGTTTTATTGATATATTGGAATATAGAAGAAGGAGATGTACTCTACAAGAGAGAAGCAACCATCAACCGTGCTAATGTCACCTCTCCATACTACCATCGGTCCAAAGGCACTCAAGTAAAAATCAAAACACAAAAACGGCAAATGGCACTTGGAGTTTGGAGCCCGCTCATCTGATTTAGATAATCTGGGAAAGAGCAATGATTTTGCCCTCTTGTGGACTTAAAATAGAATTCGAAAAGTTCAGTGAACTGATGAATGGGTGCTTTAAGCTCATCCAACTTCCTTAGTTTTGAAAATGAACAAATCCCTCTCAAAACATAATTTAATACATCATATTTATGTAGACATTGCCAATTCAATTTTCTGGTATGCAATAGTTAAAAAATAGGAACTTCTAGTACAACATACATATACGCAGGAGTATATCAGTAAGCATGGTAGAGTTCATCTGCAACACAATAAATGTTCAAATACATGGAAGGCTGAAATTATCTTTGTAGATTAATATAACCAAGGCATCAATCAGTACATGCATGAGATCTGTGTTGCTCGCTAGTAGGAACAAACCTTGTTGTATTCACAAGAGAAAAGATTCACCTTCCTTTGCTAGATTCCTCTTCTCATCTTATTTCTTGGATTTGCACACATCCATTTTAGAAAGTCCATATCTTAGCAAGCCAAAAATCAGAGTGGCGGGGCAAATGAATGGTAAAGAGAGAAGCACCTACTTCCTAACCTTGCATTCCAAATAACTACATAAATGATACCCTGGCCTTTTTTACACTTTTCCAAGCAGTAATTGCATTTTCACACTTTGTCGAGCAGATTCAGTCTATAACAAAACAAACAATAGATATGTGAGGTAAGTGTTGCTTGTGGGCAAGTAAATGGAAGGCAACCAGAACTGAACATATACCTGTTCTGGACTGGATGGCCGCTGCTTATTTCAAAGGTGTGGCTGGCCCTCTTTTGTCCGAGATAAAAATCAAGCAATGAAGAACCCATAAGCAAATTGTAGACTACCATAATCACATGGTCAGCAACTGAAACAGCCATAAATTACCATCCAGACCCTTAATTTTTGCAGCATACCTTTATATGTAAGAAATGTAGATATGGAAATGATCCAAAAAAGTAGACCCAAACAAAATTTGCCATAGAACTCGCTTTAGATTATTTAGTAATTACTAATGAAGTATATTAAAATGAGATATAACCAATTCATATGTGGTAGAGTACATACTAACCTAAGTAAAGCAAACCCTGAAATCCTGGGTGCTGTAATAAAGCTAGTGGTCAATAACTGAAAGTAGCATGGGAGTATAGCATGCTCATAGACGTGCCATAATGATTTCCACACTCTCATGCACATCTACAATTTTAATGCACAATGGCTTTGGCTAACTGAATGGAACCTAGCTGCATTTGTTAAGCGACTTGACACTGATCTATGTCATAAAACTGCAACAGGAGTCTCCCGCAAATTGAATCCGCTGAAGAATAAACTCTGAATCCGCTGCTAATGCAGAAGCTAATTAAACAACAGTGGCAAACTGCGTTTGAAAAGCAGTGCATGATTGAGGGGGAGGGTAGCTTCGCTGCGATAGCCACTCCCTCCTTATTACTGTATGCCCCCTCGGTAGTTTGATTCATGGCGTGCACCTCTTGGTTAGCACCTAATGGCCATCTGCAAGGCCGATGCAATGAGGCATCACTAAACAATAAAACACATATATAGGAATATGCAGACCTACAATCTGGCTCGAGCAAGGAAAATAAAAACCTACTAAAAGGGCCAAAACACTAACCTGAGAGGGTGAGGGATGACAAAAGCACACTCGTCATGAAGCATATCGGCATGGTGCATATTTGGTTTTCTGAAATAAAGCATTAGCAATTAACATTCTTTTTTCATCATACACGGCCAGAGATTAAAATCTCCTCCTTAAAGCATGTAAGCCAGTAATATAGCATGCAGAATATAGGATCACAAAATTTCTCCCCAAAAGAAACGCCTAATTTCACATGGCGGTAATTAAAACAACATCACAATGAAATAAGAGAATAAAGCTACAATCAAATTGATCCACAAACCTCTGTAGCTTGCATATACACCAATGGAAGGTAGCTGGCAATCTGAAATTACAAACCTAGCTAAAGTTAGTGATAGCGCTAAACTTGAAAGGAAGCATGGGGGCAGCCGAGCAGTGATAGCACCATACCTCCATGTACCTCATCTTTTGTGGCCAATTGCAGATTACCAAGAAGCCATCGCTGCTCTTTGTGGCCTCCTTTGAAGGATAATCTGCAGACCACCGTACTGTATAATAAAAAAATCAGTGTGGGGATTAAATATTTTAGATCAAGGACGACTCACCTGGGCAGGGGAGAAGGGAAGTGGAGCGCCGCCAACCACAACACGCGAAGGCCGCCGAACTTGAACCGCCACCCCATCCTGCTCCATCAGCCTATTTCTTTGCCGGTCGCACGCCTTCCTCCGACGATGAGGGATTCCGGCAACCATCGGATCCACCACTTCTGTCCATCTAATCCAGCAGAACCAGACCTAGGCCGACGAGGAGGAAGACCTGGCAGGTCGGGGCGCTGTCAGGGAAGGATGTCCTCTTCCTCTCGTCTCCTTATCCATACCACAGCGGTCTCAGCCGGTGACGTCTAGGTCGACGGCGGCGGCGGCGACAACGACGACTGAGGTAGGAGAATTCGGGGAGAGGAGAGGAGGAGGCGGCGGCGGCAGGAGAACGAGGAAGAGGAGAGGAGGCAGCTGCAGCTGCGGGCGGCTTGGTCACATGGCCTCTGACCAATGGTCGAGACCGCCACGCCGCTCTTATCCAGTTGGCAATCCCTCTCGTATGAGCTACCTGAGCACCCAAGCCACTTCACAGCGGGCCCAAATGCCAACCGGGACCATCGAAACAGCAGGGTAGAGCACGGTCTGGGTAGACCAGGGAAAACCCATCCCTTCACGTTGCTCCCACCCAACCACGAAACTGCGGTCCACCAGCCAATCGCCCACCCAGCTCAAGAGAAACCCAGCCTCCGCTCAGTGGCCCCATAGACGCTCGACCCCATCAGTCATAGAGCTACATAATTATTGGACGTGTGTGAATGCAACGAGCGGTTGGCCAATTGACAGCAGGGTAAAACTGCAAACAGTAAATGCATCGTGCGGTTGAAAATGCTGCGCGAACGCAATGCCGCTGGAACAGCGGGTAGTCTAGCAGGCTTTATATGTTAGATTAATCTGTAGTGATTGTTTTCACTCCATGTAATGATAGTTAGATATTTAGCATGCCACACATCCTACTATTATGTACATATGTTTCTATAGAAATGGCAAAGTTGAAGTTTGGTGTCACATATTTTGTGCAATAAGCTATATATGTCATAGTTTTGTGCCTATGTCGACACTTATATTGGACCACACAGAGCCAGGTGGCAGAGCAAACTTTGCTTGGGGAGGTTTTATGATGACTGACCATGGCAATGTGTAGGTGGGAAGTTTGTCTCGGCACACAAGAGTATGGTGCAAGCTACGACCTTCTTCGTCCCGCGAAAGTCATCCATTAGTTCAATATTTGTTCATGGTTACTTAAAATTAACACTTCATTTGTATTATGGTGTTGCCCAGCAGCCCGCCTCACTTGCATCCCTACATAAGAACACAAAATGCATGTGTCATGTTGCTATGCTCTAAGAGGATTGTTCTAGAGAATCATGGACCAAATTGCTAACACTAGTAGAAAAAGGGCCTAATGTGAAGCATATTAGTCCCGGTTTGTAACAAAACCGGCACTAATATGATCATTAGTGCCGATCCAAACGGCTAGGGGGCGGAGATCATTAGTACCGGTTCATGGCGACCCTTTAGTACTGGTTCGAGCCACGAACCAGTAATAAAGTGGCTGTTGCAGGCTGTGGTCAGGCTGGGGGGCCACCGGTTCATGCCACAAACCGGTACTAGAGGTTCCTAGTTGACAGCGGTTTTTTAGTCCCATCTTGCTCCGCTAACAGAGTTTTTACCACCTTAAATATGTTACTTCTCAAACTATCACAACCACTTGGTCTTCATTGAACTCTATGTGTAGAATTTGTGGCCGCAATATGAGTCTTCTCCGGTTCCTACCGGAGAGGACTCATATTGACAATTCAGGTTGTACACAAAAAGATCATTGATGATCAATGTATTTTTGATGTATTTTTCTGTAGCAGTAGCGCGTTTTGGCTGAAAGGCAGTACTGAACATGTATTTTATGTATATTTTTACATGTTTACACAAGAGCCGGTTCGAACTGGACAATCTCTTAGGAAGTATCAGAGTTTCGGACGAAAATTCATCTGTTACACCGGCTATTCAATATTTTAATAACTTAGTACAACTCCGGACTTTTTTGCGTTCAGATGAACAATTCAAATCCACGTCATCAACTTTCAACCCTTTCTGACATAATTTGCTATTTTCGATGCATTTACTGATTTGTTTTCAGAGCTAAATCATCGTGAAAGTGAAAAGCGGTACAAAATGAACTCTGAAAAGGTTGAAACTTGGCAAGGTATCATCATTTCACCCGCATAGCACATGCAAAAAAGTAGAGAGGGTTACGGCAAAAACTGGATGCACTTCATGTACAAACTGGACAATCTCTTAGGAAGTATCAGAGTTTCGGACGAAAAATCATCTGTTACACCGGCTATTCAATATTTTAATAACTTAGTACAACTCCGGACTTTTTTGGCGTTCAGATGAACAATTTAAATCCACGTCATCAACTTTCAACCCTTTCTGACATAATTTGTTATTTTCGATGCATTTACTGATTTGTTTTCAGAGCTAAATCACCGTGAAAGTGAAAAGCACTACAAAATAAACTAAAAAATCACTACAAATATGAATATAATGATAAAACACACTGATATTAAATATAAGAAACTCTAAATACAACAAAAAACTACTCACAAATAAATAGACGAAAATATATAAACCACAAAAGAAAAAAACTATATGAAAAAATTATTTCCGCGCTGCCCAGTGGGCCTGCTCGGCCTTGGGCGTGCATATGCAGGCCCATAAGGCCCAAGAAGCTCACATGGTAGCGCGGCAAAGTTAGGCCCAGAGGCCTGCATTAGAGAGGAGCTTGAAGGAGCAGCTGCGGCTGGGTTTATAAACCAGTGCGGCTGCCCTTTGCTCGGTGAGGTGGGACTAAACAATGAGCACCGCGGAACGGGAGCGCTCTCCCTTTAGTACCGGGTCGTGGCTCCAACCGGTACTAAAGGGCGGGACTTTAGTACCGGGTGGAGCCACGAACCGGTACTAAAGGGGGTCGCTTCCCGCTGCTTCGCCTAGCCAAATTTAACCTTTAGTACCGGTTCCTGTCTCCAACCAGTACTAAAGGCCTCCCCTATATAACCAACACTTACAAAATTATTTCAGTTATCATCCATCTTCGTGTAGCCCCGTCCCCGCGCGCGCCGCCCCCATCGTCGTCGTTGCCGCCCCCGTCGCCGTCGTCGCCGCCCCCGTCCGTGCGCCGCCCCGTCGCCGTCATCGCCGCGCGCCCCCGTCGCGCCGCCCCCCGGCCCGCTGCCCCTGCGCCGCCGTCGTCGCCATCCCCGTCGCCGTCGATGCCGCCCCCCCCCCCCACTGTAAGATCGATTGCCGCTCGCCGGCGGCCTCCTACGCGTGCGCGCGTGCACACACACGCGCGCGCACACACACTCACAAATGTTTAATGTCAAAATGTTAGAATATATAAATGTTAGATTATATAAGAATTAGATAATGTTAGATGAGTTCGTTTTTTATACTTTTAGTTATAGATGAATTTATATTAATGTTAGATGAATTAATATATACTAAATTTAGGTATATGAGATTTGATCATCTAGTTAAAATTTTATTATATAGAACTAGCTACTTTATTTTTAGTAAGAAAATCAATAGAACTAGTTTAGTTGAATTAGTTGAACTAGTTAGTTGAATTAGTTGAATTAGGAGCTATACTTTATTTAGGTATATTTTTAGTAAGTGCTTAGTTGAATTAATTATTTGAACTAGCTAGTGTTGGGGAACGTAGTAATTTCAAAAAATTTCCTACGCACACGCAAGATCATGGTGATGGCACAGCAACGAGAGGGGAGAGTGTTCGTCCACGTACCCTCGTAGACCGTAAGCGGAAGCGTTAGCACAACGCGGTTGATGTAGTCGTACGTCTTCACGATCCGACCGATCCAAGCACCGAACGTACGGCACCTCTGAGTTCAGCACACGTTCAGCTCGATGACGATCTCCGGACTCCGATCCAGCAAAGCTCCGGAGATGAGTTCCGTCAGCACGACGGCGTGGTGACGATGATGATGTTCTACCGGCGCAGGGCTTCGCCTAAACTCCGCGATGATATGACCAAGGTGGAATATGGTGGAGGGGGGCACCGCACACAGCTAAGGAACGATCCATAGATCAACTTGTGTGTCTGCCCCCCCCCCCCCGCCCCCGTATATAAAGGAGCCAGGGGGGAGGAGGAGGCCGGCCAAGGAGGGCGCGCCAAGGGGGGAGTCCTACTCCCACAGGGAGTAGGACTCCCTTCTTTCCAAGTTGGAGTAGGAGAAGGGGGGAAGCAGGAGGAAGAGGGGAAGGAAAGGGGGGGGGGGGGGCGCCGCCCCCCTTCCCTTGTCCTATTCGGACTAGGAAGGGGAGGGGCGCGCGGCCCCCTCCTGCCTTCTTCCCTCTTCTCCCTCGAGGCCCATGTAGGCCCAATAACCCCCTGGGGGGTTCCGGTAACCTCCCGGTACTCCGGTAAAATGCCGATTTCACCCGAAACGGTTCCGATGTCCAAATATAGGCTTCCAATATATCGATCTTTATGTCTCGACCATTTCGAGACTCCTCGTCATGTCCGTGATCATATCCGGGACTCCGAAAAAACTTCGGTACATCAAAACTTATAAACTCATAATAAAATTGTCATCGTAACGTTAAGCGTGCGGACCCTACGGGTTCGACAACTATGTAGACATGGCCTAGAACTATTCTCGGTCAATAACCAATAGCGGGACCTGGATGCCCATATTGGTTCCTACATATTCTACGAAGATCTTTATCGGTCAAACCGCATAACAACATACGTTGTTCCCTTTGTCATCGGTATGTTACTTGTCCGAGATTCGATCGTCGGTATCCAATACCTAGTTCAATCTCGTTACCGGCAAGTCTCTTTACTCGTTACGTAATGCATCATCCCGTAACCAACTCATTGGTCACATTGCTTGCAAGGCTTATAGTGATGTGCATTACCTAGAGGGCCCAGAGATACCTCTCTGACAATCGGAGTGACAAAACCTAATCTCGAAATACGCCAACTCAACATGTACCTTCGGAGACACCTGTAGTACGCCTTTATAATCACCCAGTTACGTTGTGACGTTTGGTAGTACCCAAAGTGTTCCTCCGGTAAACGGGAGTTGCATAATTCTCATAGTTACAGGAACATGTATAAGTCATGAAGAAAGCAATAGTAGTATACTAAACGATCAAGTGCTAGGCAAACGGAATGGGTCATGTCAATCACATCATTCTTCTAATGATGTGATCCCACTAATCAAATGACAACACATGTCAATGGTTAGGAAACATAACCATCTTTGATTAATGAGCTAGTCAAGTAGAGGCATACTAGTGACTATATGTTTGTCTATGTATTCACACATGTATTATGTTTCCGGTTAATATAATTCTAGCATGAATAATAAACATTTATCATGATATGAGGAAATAAATAATAACTTTATTATTGCCTCTAGGGCATATTTCCTTCAGTCTCCCACTTGCACTAGAGTCAATAATCTAGATTACATAGTAATGATTCTAACAC
The DNA here is from genome assembly GCA_963921465.1 of Triticum timopheevii. Classification (NCBI taxonomy): domain Eukaryota; kingdom Viridiplantae; phylum Streptophyta; class Magnoliopsida; order Poales; family Poaceae; genus Triticum; species Triticum timopheevii. The sequence goes on from OY997262.1 coordinate 428,509,378, forward strand.
CCATGGAGTCTTGGTGCTGATCATGTTTTGCTCGTGAGAGAGGCTTAGTCAACGGGTCTGCAACATTCAGATCCGTATGTATCTTGCAAATCTCTATGTCTCCCACTTGGACTTGGTCCCGAATGGAATTGAAGCGTCTCTTGATGTGCTTGGTCCTCTTGTGAAATCTGGATTCCTTTGCCAAGGCAATTGCACCAGTATTGTCACAGAAGATCTTCATTGGTCCCGATGCACTAGGTATGACACCTAGATCGGAAATGAACTCCTTCATCCAGACTCCTTCATTTGCTGCTTCAGAAGTAGCTATGTACTCCGCTTCACATGTAGATCCCGCCACGACGCTTTGTTTAGAACTGCACCAACTTACAACTCCACCGTTTAATAAAAACACGTATCCGGTTTGCGATTTAGAATCGCCCGGATCAGTGTCAAATCTTGCATCGACGTAACCATTTACGACTAGCTCTTTGTCACCTCCATATACGAGAAACATATCCTTAGTCCTTTTCAGGTATTTCAGGATGTTCTTGACCGCTGTCCAGTGATCCACTCCTGGATTACTTTGGTACCTTCCTGTCAAGCTTATTGCTAAGCATACGTCAGGTCTGGTACACAGCATTGCATACATGATAGAACCTATGGCTGAAGCATAGGGAACATCTTTCATTTTCTCTCTATCTTCTACTGTGGTCGGGCATTGAGTTTGACTCAACTTCACACCTTGTAGCACAGGCAAGAACCCTTTCTTTGCCTGATCCGTTTTGAACTTTTTCAAAAAAAATTCAAGGTATGTGCTTTGTGAAAGTCCTATCAAGCGTCTTGATCTATCTCTATAGATCTTGATGCCCAATATGTAAGCAGCTTCACCGAGGTCTTTCATTGAAAAACTTTTATTCAAGTATCCCTTTATGTTATCCAGAAATTCTATATCATTTCCAATTAATAATATGTCATCTACATATAATATCAGAAATGCTACAGAGCTCCCACTCACTTTCTTGTAAATACAGGCTTCTCCAAAAGTCTGTATAAAACCATATGCTTTGATCACACTATCAAAACGTTTATTCCAACTCCGAGATGCTTGCACCAGTCCATAAATGGATCGTTGGAGCTTGCACACTTTGTTAGCACCTTTTGGATCAACAAAACCTTCTGGTTGCATCATATACAACTCTTCTTCTAGAAATCCATTCAAGAATGCAGTTTTGACATCCATTTGCCAAATTTCATAATCATGAAATGCAGCAATAGCTAACATGATTCGGACAGACTTAAGCATCGCTACGGGTGAGAAAGTCTCATCGTAATCAACCCCTTGAACTTGTCGAAAACCTTTCGCAACAAGTCGAGCTTTATAGACAGTTACATTACCATCAGCGTCAGTCTTCTTCTTAAAGATCCATTTATTCTCAATGGCTTGCCGATCATCGGGCAAGTCAACCAAAGTCCATACTTTGTTTTCATACATGGATCCCATCTTAGATTTCATGGCTTCTAGCCATTTTGTGGAATCTGGGCTCATCATCGCTTCCTCATAGTTCGTAGGTTCATCATGGTCAAGTAACATGACTTCCAGAATAGGATTACCGTACCACTCTGGTGCGGATCTTACTCTGGTAGACCTATGAGGTTCAGTAAGAACTTGATCTGAAGTTTCATGATCAATATCATTAGCTTCCTCAGTAATTGGTGTAGTTGTCACAGGAACCGGTTCTTGTGATGAACTACTTTCCAATAAGGGAGTAGATACAGTTATCTCATCAAGTTCTACTTTCCTCCCACTCACTTCTTTCGAGAGAAACTCCTTCTCTAGAAAGGATCCGATTTTAGCAACGAAAATCTTGCCCTCAGATCTGTGATAGAAGGTGTACCCAATAGTCTCTTTTGGGTATCCTATGAAGACACATTTCTCCGATTTGGGTTCGAGCTTATCTGGTTGAAGTTTCTTCACATAAGCATCGCAGCCCCAAACTTTAAGTAAAGACAACTTTGGTTTCTTGCCAAACCACAGTTCATAAGGTGTCGTCTTAACGGATTTTGATGGTGCCCTATTTAACGTGAATGCGGCCGTCTCTAAAGCATAACCCCAGAACGATAGCGGTAAATCAGTAAGAGACATCATAGATCGCACCATATCAAGTAAAGTACGATTACGACGTTCGGACACACCATTTTGTTGTGGTGTTCCGGGTGACGTGAGTTGCGAAACTATTCCGCATTGTTTCAAGTGTGGACCAAACTCGTAACTCAAATACTCTACTCCACGATCAGATCGTAGAAAATTTATTTTCTTGTTACGATGATTTTCCACTTCACTCTGAAATTCTTTGAACTTCTCAAATGTTTCAGACTTGTGTTTCATCAAGTAGATATACCCATATCTGCTCAAATCATCTGTGAAGGTGAGAAAATAACGATACCCGCCGCGAGCCTCAACATTCATTGGACCACAAACATCAGTATGTATGATTTCCAACAAATCAGTTGCTCGCTCCATAGTTCCGGAGGACGGCGTTTTAGTCATCTTGCCCATGAGGCACGGTTCGCAAGTACCAAGTGATTCATAATCAAGTGATTCCAAAAGCCCATCAGTATGGAGTTTCTTCATGCGCTTTACACCGATATGACCTAAACGGTAGTGCCACAAATAAGTTGCACTATCGTTATCAACTCTGCATCTTTTGGTTTCAACACTATGAATATGTGTATCACTACTATCGAGATTCAATAAAAATAGACCATTCTTCAAGGGTGCATGACCATAAAAGATATTACTCATATAAATAGAACAACCATTATTCTCTGATTTAAATGAATAACCGTCTCGCATCAAACAAGATCCAGATATAATGTTCATGCTCAACGCTGGCACCAAATAACAATTATTTAGGTCTAAAACTAATCCCGATGGTAGATGTAGAGGTAGCGTGCCGACCGCGATCACATCGACTTTGGAACCGTTTCCCACGCGCATCGTCACCTCGTCCTTAGCTAATCTTCGCTTAAACCGTAGTCCCTGTTTCGAGTTGCAAATATTAGCAACAGAACCAGTATCAAATACCCAGGTGCTACTGCGAGCATTAGTAAGGTACACATCAATAACATGTATATCACATATACCTTCGTTCACTTTGCCATCCTTCTTATCTGCCAAATACTTGGGGCAATTCCGCTTCCAGTGTCCTGTCTGCTTGCAGTAGAAGCACTCAGTTTCAGGCTTAGGTCCATACTTGGGTTTCTTCTCTTGAGCAGCAACTTGCTTGCCGTTCTTTTGAAGTTCCCCTTCTTCTTCCCTTTGCCCTTCTTCTTGAAACTGGTGGTCTTGTTAATCATCAACACTTGATGCTCCTTCTTGATTTCTACCTCCGCAGCTTTTAGCATTGCGAAGAGCTTGGGAATAGTCTTGTTCATCCCTTGCATATTATAGTTCATCACGAAGCTCTTGTAGCTTGGTGGTAGTGATTGGAGAATTCTGTCAATGACACTATCATCAGGAAGATTAACTTCCAGTTGAATCAAGTGATTATTATACCCAGACATTTTGAGTATGTGTTCACTGTCAGAACTATTCTCCTCCATCTTGCAGCTGTAGAACTTATTGGAGACTTCATATCTCTCAATCCGGGCATTTGCTTGAAATATTAACTTCAACTCCTGGAACATCTTATATGCTCCATGACATTCAAAACATCGTTGAATACCGGTTCTAAGCCGTAAAGCATGGCACACTGAACTATCGAGTAGTCATCAGCTTTGCTCTGCCAGACGTTTTTAACGTCGTCAGTTGCATCAGCAGCAGGCCTGGCACCCAGCGGTGCTTCCAGGATGTAACTTTTCTGTGCAGCAATGAGGATAATCCTCAGGTTACGGACCCAGTCCATGTAATTGCTACCATCATCTTTCAACTTTGCTTTCTCAAGGAACGCATTAAAATTCAACGGAACAATAGCACGAGCCATCTATCTACAAACAAACATAGACAAGCAAAATACTATCAGGTACTAAGTTCATGATAAATTTAAGTTCAATTAATTATATTACTTAAGAACTCCCACTTAGACAGACATCTCTCTAGTCATCTAAGTGATCACGTGATCCAAATCAACTAAACCATGTCCGATCATCACGTGAGATGGAGTAGTTTCAATGGTGAACATCACTATGTTGATCATATCTACTATATGATTCACGTTCGACCTTTTGGTCTCCGTGTTCCAAGGCCATATCTGTATATGCTAGGCTCGTCAAGTATGACCAGAATATTCCGCGTGTGCAACTGTTTTGCACCTGTTGTATTTGAACATAGAGCCTATCACACCCGATCATCACGTGGTGTCTCAGCACGAAGAACTTTCGCAACGGTGCATACTCAGGGAGAACACTTCTTGATTATTAAGTGAGAGATCATCTTAAAATGCTACCGTCAACCAAAGCAAGATAAGATGCATAAAGGATAAACATCACATGCAATCAATATAAGTGATATGATATGGCCATCATCTTCTTGTGCTTGTGATCTCCATCTCCGAAGCACCATCGTGATCACCATCGTCACCGGCGCGACACCTTGATCTCCATCGTAGCATCATTGTCGTTACACCATCTATTGCTTCTACGACTATCGCTACCGCTTAGTGATAAAGTAAAGCAATTACAGGGCGTTTGCATTTCATACAATAAAGCGACAACCATATGGCTCCTGCCAGTTGCAGATAACTTCAGTTACAAAACATGATCATCTCATATAATAAAATATAGCATCACGTCTTGACCATATCACATCACAACATGCCCTGCAAAAACAAGTTAGACGTCCTCTACTTTGTTGTTGCAAATTTTACGTGGCTGCTACGGGCTTAGCAAGAACCGTTCTTACCTACGCATCAAAACCACAACGATAGTTTGTCAAGATGGTGCAACCTTCGCAAGGACCGGGCGTAGCCACACTCGGTTCAACTAAAGTTGGAGAAACTGACACCTGCCAGCCACCTGTGTGCAAAGCACGTCGGTAGAACCAGTCTCGCGTAAGCGTACCCGTAATGTCGGTCCGGGCCGCTTCATCCAACAATACGCCGAACCAAAGTATGACATGCTGGTAAGCAGTATGACTTATATCGCCCACAACTCACTTGTGTTCTACTCATGCATATAACATCAACGCATAAAACCTAGGCTCGGATGCCACTGTTGGGGAACGTAGTAATTTCAAAAAATTTCCTACGCACACGCAAGATCATGGTGATGGCACAACAACGAGAGGGGAGAGTGTTCGTCCACGTACCCTCGTAGACCGTAAGCGGAAGCGTTAGCACAACGCGGTTGATGTAGTCGTACGTCTTCACGATCCGACCGATCCAAGCACCGAACGTACGGCACCTTCGAGTTCAGCACATGCTCAGCTCGATGACGATCTTCGGACTCCGATCCAGCAAAGCTCCGGAGATGAGTTCCGTCAGCACGACGGAGTGGTGACGATGATGATGTTCTACCGGCGCAGGGCTTCGCCTAAACTCCGCGACGATATGACCGAGGTGGAATATGGTGGAGGGGGCACCGCACACGGCTAAGGAACGATCCGTAGATCAACTTGTGTGTCTGGAGTGCCCCCCCCGCCCCTGTATATAAAGGAGCCAGGGGGGAGGAGGCGGCCGGCCAAGGAGGGCGCGCTAAGGGGGGAGTCCTACTCCCACCGGGAGTAGGACTCCCTTCTTTCCAAGTTCGAGTAGGAGAAGGGGGGAAGGAGGAGGAAGAGGGGAAGGAAAGGGGGGGCGCCGCCCCCCTTCCCTTGTCCTATTCGAACTAGGAAGGGGAGGGGCATGCGGCCCCCTCCTGCCTCCTTCCCTCTTCTCCCTCGAGGCCCATGTAGGCCCAATAACCCCCCGGGGGGTTCCGATAACCTCCCGGTACTCCGGTAAAATGCTGATTTCACCCGGAACGGTTCCGATGTCCAAATATAGGCTTCCAATATATCGATCTTTATGTCTCGACCATTTCGAGACTCCTCGTCATGTCCGTGATCACATCCGGGACTCCGAACAAACTTTGGTACATCAAAACTTATAAACTCATAATAAAACTGTCATCGTAACGTTAAGCGTGCGGACCCTACGGGTTCGAGAACTATGTAGACATGACCTAGAACTATTCTCGGTCAATAACCAATAGCGGGACCTGGATGCCCATATTGGTTCCTACATATTCGACGAAGATCTTTATCGGTCAAACCGCATAACAACATACGTTGTTCCCTTTGTCATCGGTATGTTACTTGTCCGAGATTCGATCGTCGGTATCCAATACCTAGTTCTATCTCGTTACCGGCAAGTCTCTTTACTCGTTACGTAATGCATCATCCCGTAACCAACTCATTGGTCACATTGCTTGCAAGGCTTATAGTGATGTGCATTACCGAGAGGGCCCAGAGATACCTCTCCGACAATCGGAGTGACAAAACCTAATCTCGAAATACGCCAACTCAACATGTACCTTCGAAGACACCTGTAGTACTCCTTTATAATCACCCAGTTATGTTGTGATGTTTGGTAGTACCCAAAGTGTTCCTCCGGTAAACGGGAGTTGCATAATTCTCATAGTTACAGGAACATGTATAAGTCATGAAGAAAGCAATAGCAGTATACTAAACGATCAAGTGCTAGGCTAACGGAATGGGTCATGTCAATCACATCATTCTTCTAATGATGTGATCCCACTAATCAAATGACAACACATGTCAATGGTGAGGAAACATAACCATCTTTGATTAATGAGCTAGTCAAGTAGAGGCATACTAGTGACTATATGTTTGTCTATGTATTCACACATGTATTATGTTTCCGGTTAATACAATTCTAGCATGAATAATAAACATTTATCATGATATGAGGAAATAAATAATAACTTTATTATTGCCTCTAGGGCATATTTCCTTCAGCTAGTTGAATTAATAGAACTAGTTTAATTAGTTTAATTAATATATAACTAATAAGTGTTTAATGTTTCACTTATGAATATAGGAAATGTCGTCTGACGACGAAAACGATTTCATTATGTGCGAAGACTGCGAAGACCAATGCGGCCTGTGCGACAGAAATTTCCTAGTTGATGATAGGCGCTTCAGCATCAAGCTGGATGAGACCTTCGAAGTGGATACCGTAAGTCACAATGACAAATCTTTTTTGTAATTAAGCATGACTTATATATGCTTCATTTGCTTCAACTTATTACTTTAATTTTTCACTATTCTACTAGCGTATCCCCTGCCATGCAAGAATTTTTGTCTTGGATAAGATATGTTTCAGTCGTAACAAAACTATGGAGGTAAAGAGAGTTTAGTGGAAGACCGAGCATGGTTATACCTTCAACGTCAAATTATACAATCAAGAAACCTACACCCATTTTGAATGCAAAACTTGGCAAGCACTATGCAAGGCTTATGCATTTGAGCCTGATATGTTTATCACCTATGGTATTCGTCCCGAAGATGATATTGAAGGTAATAGAGACATTTGGGTCGATGTGCAGACGCCTCCAGTTCTACCATTATGTGAGTTTCTCATGCCATATTTATGTTCCATATTGTTTTTTCAAAAATAGTTGACAACTAATTTCTATTGACAGCTTATTTCCATTCAAGCAAACATGTGCAGCACTTGGTAGACATGACCGCCCACTGTCCCGGAGCTGAACTAAACTGCGAGGAGATAAGTCAATATGTTTCATGGCTTGAGGATCTTGATGTTGTCAAGAGAAATTATTTTCCTAGACTTGCAAATCTTAGTACTCAAAATGTGCGACCAATAGTGTTCGTATTGAACTACGGTCACATGTATTTAGGAAAGATGGTAAGATTTTTACTATTTGTCCTCAGTGCATCTTTTGCATACATTATTTTTTAAGCTAAACTTCATGTTGCTAAGTATGATACTATACAATGTTCTCTTCAACAGGGACTCCCGATGATAGTTGTGCCTCAATGGATCTCGACTAATGGTCGCATGTCAATTGTTAGCTTACGGCGAAGACATCCTACATTGCACACGAGTGCATTCAGGATTTCTAGAACCGAGGAATGCTTAATAGTGAAAGACTGGAGCAAAATTTTGAATGATCGCAGAGAAGTACTAGGAGTCAACAAGCAGAAGCACAACCCACGATTAGGAGACAGGTTCATCTGCATGCTCCAATATGATGAATCAGGAGTGCTACACATGTTCTATGCCATTTTACCTGAGAGAGAGCAGCAGGAGTGATTAGCATGCTCTTAGTACTTGTCCTCTCATGTTCGTGTTCTTCGTCCTGAACTTAATCTCAAAGAGTGATCATGTTGAACTCGATGATATCTTTCCTTCTGGTACAAAGTGAATGTTTCTTCTTTAAGTTGGTATTGGTGGTGATTAGATAGTGGTAATGACTATGATGATTAAATAGTGGTAATGACGACTATAATGATTTTTAGCTAGCTAGTATACCGTTAACTTGTTGGTGATGATATATATGATGCAATAGTTTTTATATTAATATGATGATGATGAGTTATTATATCATTTATGAAACAAAGCGCAGATTAGTTTCAACTGGATGGATCCTAGCTAGCTAAGTTATCAAGTATATGCCATACCCATATTAATTACTTGCTCACATAAGTGATCAAGTAATATATATGGATATGGCATATATACTTTGATCACTTAGCTAGGATCCATGCATGCATCCAGTTGAAACTAATCTGCGTACTTTCACCTAATGATTTAACAACTCATTATAATGTAAAAACAATCTCTAAATTAAATTGAAAACACAAAACTAAAGGAAAAATATAAAATAAAACCAAACCCCCTCGGAACATTTAGTACCGGTTGGTGTTACCAACCGGTACTATAGGTCTCCCCGCACCCGACCCTGGCTCGTGACACGTGGTTGCACTTTAGTGGCGGTTCGTGAGGAACCGGTACTAAAGGAGGGGGACCTTTAGTCCCCACCCTTTAGTGCCGGTTACACAACCGGCACTAAAAGCCCTTACGAACCGGTGAGCCCGGTTCTGCACTAGTGTAAGCTAGTCTGTAGAATATTCTTGAGATGCCACATGACAAGATCCAGTCAAGATGAGAAGTAAATCCAATGGTAGAGGACATTGGGATTTTAAACTTCTCCACCATTAGATAAATCTATCTATGCAACTAATATTTCAAGTTATTTGTACATGATATAGTAAATATAGAATAGAAACCATCATCGAGATATTTGTTAAGCAATGTACTTTAGAATGTTTATAAGCAAACAATCTAGAAGGATATTAAAACACATAAGAACACACAAACGCAGACGTAAAAAATTATGCTAGTTATTTTCAAAAACTATTTCAAATAATTTTGGAATTGCCTTTTCTTCAGTTTTGTATTTAAGGAATTGGTTTCAAGGCCTTGTTAAAAGACATGCAGTTTTGTCATTTTAAAGAAACAATGCTTCAAAGGGATTTGGTTTCAAGACTTGTTAAGAAAATTGTCTACAAATTGCAAAAAAATAGTGTAATTACAAAGAGCATTATATTTAATATTTAGCATTATTGTCATGTGGTTAACTAAGGTAACTAATTAATAATAGCCAAAATAAGCTAACTTTTTTTATGGAACAAACAAACTAACTAAGTAATAAGAAATATATCCACTTATATTATACCACGCTAGAATAAATTGTAATGAAGTACAAGAGTTTATTATAAATTATATTTATTTTATAAATTATAAAGTATAAATTTAGTATTAGGATCTCACCATCTCTTAGTGTAAATTGATCATTTCTCTTTGGAAACAAGATTTAAAGATCTCCCTGATGGTAAGGTAGCGTACTATCATAACCAACCCAACACTAAGGTTTTGCAATATTACTACTATAAAAGACGCTGGAAACGGGCACCTCTGGGTGTGTCCACGTGTCAAAGGCAAACAAAAATCATCATGGGATGATTCTTAGGCTTCTTGATGAGCGGGAAAGTAGCGAGTCATTTTTCATTAGTTTCACAATCGTCTAAAGAAGAAATACCTGAGTCATTGAACAACCTAACAAAAATAAACAAGGGTATATTTATGAAATATACATGGGCCGATCCATTATGTGTGGCATGCCAAGCGCGTCGATGGAGGCCTATATCCAGGCAACAGGATAACACGGAAAAAGGACTTCGTTCAAACGATTACTAGGCTCAACTCGGAAGGAGGACAGAGAAGTAGGGGGAAGAAACAAACTGAGAGTTGATCAATCAGTCAAATTGCTCAATCATCAATCATGTCTTACCTACGCATAAAATCCATGGATTTCCTAAAGACCTTTGACATGCTGGCGAAGAATCAGTTGGAGGATGCGCAACGTCAGTGGCGGGAGGCCGTCAGCACGCTGGTCAAGAACCGCCAGCGCCGCTTCCGCATGGTCACCAACCTCGACAAGCAATCCTAGGCCGAGACGTGGCGCCGCAACATCCAGGTTCGTCCATCGGTCCTTCTGATGAGATGCCCTTGATCTCGTCGCATTCTTCTCCGTCGAGCTAGCTAGTTGATCTACGTGCTGACCTGCAACGAGGATTGTTATGGTTTTTTTACAATGTACTAAACAAACTTGCATGAAATGCCCATTGTTTTGTTTTTTCTCTATTTTACCAATGATTATTTTTATTTACATTTCAAATGTAACAGTTAGCAACTTAGCATCAAATGGGTTGTGCTCTGTTGTATTTATTTTTGCGGAAATCTCTCTTAACTTAGGGTCCTTATCCAAATAAAAAATATAAGAATGTATGGTTTTTCATAATGTAGTAAGCATCATTTGTGTCAAGATGCCAAAAGGTTTACGTTGTTTTATGGGTAATCAGATACATGATTCTGATACGTCTCGAACGTATCTATAATTTTTGATTGTTTCATGCTATAATATTATCAATATTGGATGCTTTATATGCTATTTTATATTATTTTGTGGGACTAATCTATTAACCTAGTGCCCAGTTCCAGTTCCTGTTTTTCTTGCTTATTTTTGGCTTTTCAAAAAATCAGTATCAAACAAAGTCCAAACACGATGAAACTTTATGCTGATTTTTTCCGGACTAGAAGGGACCCTGGAAGGTTTGGGAGGAGGCCAAAAGACTTGCGGTTGAGCCATGAGCTCACAGGGTGCGCGCCAGGGGTAGGCGTGCCCCCTAAGCTCGTGGGTCCCACACAACCTCATTTGACCTAATTCCACCTTTATAAATTCATAAATATTCCTAAACCAACAGAGAGCCACCTGAAACACCTTTTCCACCGCCGCAACCTTCTCTTCTTCCGCGATCCCATGTGGAGGCCTTTTCCCGTACTCTACCGGATGGGGAATCGATCACAGAGGCTTCTACATCATCCTTGCTACCTTTAAATGATGCATGAGTAGTTTACCACAGACCTACTGGTCCATAGCTAGTAGCTAGATGAAATGGCTTCTTCTCTCTATTTGATCTTCAATACAATGTTCTTTGATCTTCTTGGAGTTACATCCAATATAATCTTCTTTTGCGGTGTGTTTTTGGGCTCTGGGGAATTGTGGATTTATGATCAGATTATTCAGTGAAAGTAATTGAGTTTTTTCTAAACTTTATTATGCATGATTGTTATAGATTTGTATTTCTCTCCGATCTATCCGTTCGGTTTGGCCAACAAGATTGACTTATCTTTAGTGGGAGAGATACTTTGTAATGGGTTCAATCTTACGGTGTCTTCACCCAGTGACAGAAGGGTTAGTGAGGCATGTATTGTATTGTTGCTATTGAGGGTAAAACGGTGGGGTTTAATCATATTGCTTGAGTTTACTTTATCTACATCATGTCATCTTGTTTAAGGCGTTACTTTGTTTGTCATGAACTTAATATCATAGATGCATGTTGGATAGTGGCCAATTGGTGAAGTAATAGTAATAGATGCAGGCACGAGTCGGTTATTTGTCACGAACGTAATGCCTATATATATGATCAACACCATGAATACATCAAAAATATGTGTTTTTCCATGAATTTCCATTCAAAACTCTGCCTGCTTCCACCCCCGCTACGCCCGCTTCTACTGATGATCCGCCCAGTCTAGACTATGTTGATCATGTTCATGGCCATGCACCCCTCCCCACTCCCCGCCGGGCACGTCTCCTGCACCCAGTGGATCTCCACGTACCGCCCTGTCTGGCCCACCCACTTCTTCTGCTCCTGGGCTGCCTTCGCCCCCTTTCAGCCCATCCTCTCGCGAGCCCCTGCCAGCCGCTCCTTCTCTTCATCCTATGATCACGCACGGGAAAATATCCAGTGCTACCGCCCCTTAGATGCTACCGTGATACGGGCTTTTGGGCCGTCGGATTCTTATATCGGACGGCTCCTAGTAACTCAACAACATTTGCAGAAAAGCCTACTAGGAGTCCAAAAATTACGCATAGGTCCAGCAGATCCAACTACTCCTAGATGCCGTCCGATCTGAAAATCCAACGGCCCAGAAGCCCGTATCACGGTAGCACCTAAGGGGTGGTAGCACCAGATACTCTCCCGATCACGCACGCTAGGGATGCCATCTTCCAACCTAACCCTCGCTACGCCGAATCCAATCTCGCTGCCACACCTCTCTCACCTCTTCCCACCTCTGTTCATGCGGCACTCTGGGACCCTTTGGTGCGCTGCCATGCAGGCCGAGTATGATGCTCTCCTATCCAACTCTACCAAGACCCTTGTTCCTCGCCCTGCTCGCACCTTCGTGGTCACTGAAAAGTCGGTTTTCTGGCATAAGTTGAAGGCTGAGGAATCCTTGGACCGCTACTAGGCCAGGTGGGTCATCAGCGGGCTTCACTCAACGCCCGGGGATCGACTTTGGCAAAACATTCTCCCCGGTCATCAAGTCGGCAACGATCTGAACAATTCTCACTCTGGCGTGCTCCCGCGACTGGTCGATGCAATAGCTAGATGTGAAGAACGCCTTTCTCCATGATGTCCTCAACAAAGAAGTTCACTACTTCTAGCCCGCTGGCTTTGCCAATCCCGAGCGGCGCGATCATGTCTGTCGACTGTCCAAGTCCTTGTACAGACTTAAACAGGCACCACGCGCATGGTTTCACTACTTCGCCGCCACCATTGGCTTCACCCCTCGAACGCCTCCCTTTTCATCTTATGGCAGGGGACCGGCGTCGCATATCTTCTGTTGTACGTAGATGACATTATCTTAACCGCCTCATCTTTGGCTCTTCTTAGCACCATTGTCTCCCAGCTGCAGCGTGAGTTCGCCATGAAGGATATTTGTCCCCTTCATTACTTTCTTGGCTTCCAAGTTCGCCGCACCCATAGGGGTTTCTTCCTCAGCCAAGCTTAATACGCTGAAGAACTCCTACAATGGGCTAGTATGACACAATGCAAATATGCTCCAACACCAGTAGACACCCAACCCAAAGTTGTTGCCGTTTCAGGTCGACATGTCTACGATCCTTCAGAATACCGCAGCCTCGTTGGGGGTCTTCAGTACCTCACTATGACTCGGCCAGATCTCGCTTACGTAGTGCAGCAAGCCTGCTTGCATATGCATGATCCCAAGGACTATCACCTTACAATTATCAAACGGATTCTGCGTTATGTTCGCGGCACCACTTCCTTCAGGTTATTCTACCCAAATCCTCATCGGCAGACATTGTGGCATATTCCGATGTGGATTGGGCCGGCTGCCTGGATACACGTCGCTCCACCTCCGGTTACTCGTGTATCTTGGTGGTGCATTGGTTAGTTGGTCTTCCAAACTGCAGGCCATTGTTTCTCGGTCTAGCGCTGAAGCAGAGTATCGAGCGGTGGCTAATGCTGTTACTGACTGCGTCTAGCTATGACAGCTCCTCGGTGTGCTTGGGTTCTCTCTTCCCAAGGCCATGATTGTCTTCTATGACAATATCTCTGTTGTGTACATGTCTACTAACCCGGTTCATCACCGGCGGACGAAACACATCGAGTTGTATATACACTTTGTTCATGAAAAGGTGGCCCTTGGGGAGCTTGGCATCGTTCATGCTCCAACTACTCAGCAGCTAGTCGACATCATGATGAAAGGATTGCCGACAAGCTCGTTTCAAGTATTTAGGTCTAGTCTCTATGTCTCTCCTGGCGATGACGACTCGACTTTGGTGGTGTGTGACGTAGTCGAAGTAGTGGACGAAGACAAACAGTGGCGAGCAGTCGCATCGGAGACGCTCTCCAAAAACCTAATCTCCCTTCTCCGGTGCAGGGTTGCAAAGGGCGGGGACTGGAGGTCTACTCTCCTGTACAGCCGTGCACGCCTCCCATGCCCAAGTCGGCAACAACCCACGATCCGACGTGTCGGGTTCGTAGCTCGTGCGTAAATGACTAGTAATTAGTTATCAGTTCCACACCGGTAAATATTAAGCGCACGCATGACATATGTTTGAGCTCGGCTGGGCTCACTCACAAAACATGATGCACCCACGGGCGAGGCGGACAGCAAAGGAGGAGCGCATGGAAACCACTCCTCTTCTCAAACTCCAATAGCATGTATAAAGGGGTCTCCACACTCCTCTACTTGTAAGATGTGACTAAATTTCCCACCACTAAGCAGCCATGACAGCCAAAAATTATGTTGAAGCCCTGGAGTCCTTCCCGGGGCTATCTTTCAAACCCGAAAAAGATTATGCTAAATTTGCAAAAAAATTTGAAAAATCTGGAATCAACATCAGTTCAACTTATGGCCATTATTGTTTTTAGACCTTGGAAAGCATTTTGTGGCACTCACCACTATAGTCACGTTTTCGCTTTTTTGGACGGGCAACGTTCATTAAGAGTTCTAGAGTGGATCTCGAGACACCAATTAGCATAGGAAAGCAGCCCTCTATGATCACGTTGGGTCCGATAAGTTTGCTATTGTGTACTAGGCTGGATATATTTAATTTATAGTTCTTTTACCAAGGCATGACATGGGTAGTCTAGGAGCTGTGCAACGTGCATTTGATTCTTAGATGATGATGGATGTTGTCTTGTCGAGAACATCGGTAGGAGGGCTAGTTCATCGTGGAGATCAATCACACCTCTCTCCCATGGCATTGCTCTGCTTTTCTTCTAGATGGAATCACTAGCTAGCTAGCTACTCCTACGGTCTTAAGTTTCACATCATCTTTAATCTGACTTCATTTTCAACCACTTGTGCTCACAAACTGAACATGGTACTTATACCATCATGAACATGGTACTGCTACTATCATAGTTTTTATGCTACTACCCTGTTAACTATACCTACAAACTAAACTAGCTACTAGTTGGTAACACTGATGATGCATGACAACTCCGTAATAATTAAAGAACATTTGTGGACTCTACTGAAATTGACTAAATTCTTTTCTATGGGCGTGGTGTGGGTGCAAGATACCCTCGGGGGGAGGTTGTCCCTGCTGTTCAGATTCAGTTGTAGGATGAGCATAAGCGAGAGCGAGGAGGATAACCTAGAAGGCAGGCATGAGACCTCCAATCTGTGTGTGTACGATAGTTTAGTTTGTCTCATTTGTTGTCTGCCATGTTGATGTGTCTGTGAAACATAGAATCAAATTGAGATATATCTTTCGATTCTTTGTTTGTGTTGAACCGATCCTAATACTCGATGTCGACTAAGGTTCTGTGGCTGGGAACATCGTACGACAAATTGGTTTTTTATTTCTGTCGAAGTGTAGGAGGCTGGTTGTACTAAACATGTGGTAAATTTGATGCAAATCAATCCTTGGCCCTGTTTGGATCCATGGATTAGAGTTAGTTTGAGCTAGTTTGGGCTCAAATAGCCCTAAAGTATCCAAACATGAGGGCTAGTTTGAGCAAGTTGCATCTAACTCACCCAAAATAACTATCCCACTCAAAAGGTGCTAATTGAAGCCAGTTCTCCTAGTGCATTTACTGTCAATCTAACCCTATCACCCAAGCACCTCTTTGGTTAGAGTTACTTTAGGGTTAGACATGAGCTAGAAACCAACTCTAATCTCTACCTAGTTAGAGTATCCAAATAACAGGGCCCTTGTTTGTATGGAATTTGCAATGCATTGAATTCTTGAGCAGTCGAGAGTTATTTGGAGGAGACACGTGTTGTCATACACTGGATGGACCATGATTTGAAAATAGAAACCCATCTTGCATTGTTGATGATAGATAATAGTTGTGTGCAATGCATCGATTGGATTGTGTTAGAAGGGAGAGAGGGATTTGGTGGAATAGTTTGTTGTTGTATTGCTTGAGCCTCGTGGGCATATATACAGTGAGTACATGATCTGCTTGGAGTACAAGGCAAAGCAGAATAACATCCTACCTATCCTAGCTTTTCTAATAATCACGGTACTCAACATCTCCCCACAGTCACAACGGCAGCGACGCAGACGGTGAGACTGGAGAAGAAGCCGAAGGCAAGCCGACGGACACCCTCCATAGTCGTAACGGTCAACGCATTGCGGAAGTTGTGGCTGGAGTGGCAACCGATGAGGTTGCTCAAGCAAGGTGGTAGCCCTTTGTGTCGATGTTGATGTAGCCGAGGGCGTAGGTCTGTGTAGCCATTGTTGAGGTAGCCGTGTGAGGGACGCCGTGGTCGATGTCGAGACGGGGTGCCCGGTGTCGAGGTAGTCGTCGTGGACCGGGAAGAAGAGCGGCAGCGGCGGCCTGAGGAGGCGGCGGCGGCTAAGTTAGAAGCGCGACGACGGTGCTCGAAGTAGGCAAGGAAGAACCTGACAATGTGACAAGGACTGGCGCGGACAGTGGCGTTTCCGCGCCTAGGGAGGCGACGCGACGCATACCACACAGAAGTCGATGCGCGGGGACGGCAGAGTGGACCATGCGCCACGACGCTATGTTCTGGAGGGATGACGCAGCGGCAGCGCGCCGGTGGGGGCGACAACGGGGAATACCTCATGCGATTGCAGGGACCGCGTGCCACACTCGCTACAGCCCGAAGAAGCGATGCAGCGGCAGTAGGAGGGTCGGTGCAGCCTCGGGGACGATCAGGAGCGAACGACCTCGAGGCGGCGGTTGACCGCGACACTACGACTGGAAGGGGCGACGCAGCGGCAGCGCGCGGGTTGGTGCAACCACGGGAACGGCCTCAGGGCGGCGGAGGGACCACGTGCCGGGGCGCTACGGCCCGAAGGGGTGATGTAGTGGCGGCGTGGATCGGTGCAGCCACGGAGAGAACCATGGGGCGACGACGCTGCGGTCCGAAGGGACGACGCAGCTGCAACCTGTTGCTCGATCGGTGAAGAGGCGTGTAATCTTAGATAGTGATCTTCACTGAATCCTGAGGAGACGTTCATCGGGTGGTGATCAGACCAGATGAATTACGTCAGACAACGGGACGTGCACATCGGATGCAACATGCATAGTTAACTAGCATGCACGCACCGTGCATGGAACAGCCATGCGGCGGACGGCCTCGGGGCGGCGGTGGACCGTGGGCCGCGACACTACGGGTCGAAGGGGCGACGCAACGGTGCGGGTAGGTGCAGCCGGAAGAGGAACCACGGGGCGGCGGCACCGTGGCCCAATGAGGCGACGCAACGGCAGCCTGTTTCTCGATCGGTGGGGGGGCGCTGAACTCGAGCACGATCTTCATGAGGCCTGTAGAGAGCACGCAAACGACTGATCAGATCGACCACAGCGAGGATGTAGTGGATCGTGTTTGTTCAGATGATCAATCCAAACGGCCGCGTAGTCAAAGTGTCCGCTCAATGGAAGTCAGACGGGAGGCGGTCGAACGTGCCAGAAGCATGCAACCCTGCGGGACATGGATTGGTGAAGGGAAGCCGACTAGATGCGTAACACGCTCGCGAGTAGCCACGTAGATGCGCGCAAGCACACAAGTAGCTTGAAACGTACGAGACACAACCATCAGCCACGCCATGTGTCGGATATCAGGTTCCGGAAAAACCCTTAAGGTTCAAACTCTGGGGTGCGTGCGGAGATCTTCCCCCTACTATTCCATGTCCCAACGCCTCGCTGCGAATCTAGCTACACGATGAACAACACAAGGGACACAAGATTTACACTGGTTTGGGCCACCATTGTTGTGTAATACCCTAATCCTGTGTGTGGTGTGGTGGATTGCCTCACGGGCTGATGATGAATAGTACGGAGGAAGAACAGCCTCGCGAGAGGTGTTCTTGGGCTGGTGCGGTGTTCTACTTGGGTGAGTTCGATCGCCTTTGGATCTTATGAGAACTCTATCTCCTCTCCTCTACTGTGGTGGCTATCTCTATATATAGAGGCCCTGGTCCTCCTCCCAAATATTGAGCGGGAAGGGAGCCAACAACGGCCACTTTGAAGGGCAACATCTAGTACAAGTTATCCTAACTAAAGTTAGTCTTCGGCTGCCAAAGGCACTGGCGATGACGCCGTCTTGGGCTCCACGGTAACCTCCGTCCTGCCGCTCTGCTGGTCTCGGTCTCGTTGCACCAAAATGGTAACCTTTGCTTGATGCCTCGGTACTCCGCGCCTACGCTTGCCCCCTTTGCACCAAAGAGGAAACAAGGACACTGCACAGGCCGGCGCCTGCCTGGTCTCGATCGTCATGGCTTGCGTCACGAGCACCTCACGAGGTACCCCTGCCTTGATCTCTCCGCCTCCTCGCGAGCCTGCCTGGTGAGGCCGCCCTTGAGGAAGCCTTGCGTCATCCGCCCCGCGAGGCTTGACCCCTCGCGAGGGTCTTGAGATTGGGTTGATGAAGACGGGCCGTACTGGGCCACTACTTGAGCCACGCCGCGGGCCGCAGGCAGGAAAGTCTGGGGACCCCCATTCCCAGAACGCCGACAGTAGCCCCCGGGCCCAAGGCGCGCTCGGACTTGGCTTAGCAGCGAAGCGAAAGGGCAAGTGCGGAGAGCCGTGGGCCCCAACAACCTGCGACCTTGGTCGCCGCATGGCGGTTGATTGGACGTGGGCGTCCCCGCTTCCCCATGCCGCCTCAGCAACTGCCCTATTTGACGTGTACCTGCTGCATGCAAAAAGAGTCATGATTACCTGCGATCGTGGAGGCCGACGGTTGGCCTCCCTTGGGTTATAAATGTGGAGGGGGCGCAGGCACCCGCTGCACATTTCCCTTCCCCCGTCTGCTTCTTCTTCTTCCTTGCTCCAGTTGCCTACCATGTCCCATGGCGCCAACAAAGAGGTTCTCGGCCGTGGAGAAGGGGAAAGCACGCCAGGAAGGGCCTGGCTCCCCTCCGCCCAAGCGCGGCTGAGGTCGTCCCTACAAGCACCCCGCGACTCCTGCAGCGGCTCCTCGTGGTCGTGGCGGTGGTTCTTCGCGTGGTGATGGCCTCCTAGTGGGCGGGAGAAGACGCGTCGTGGCCGCATGGCCTCCCCGGCCACGCTTTCACTCGGCAGAGGTGCTGCCGGAGTTTGTCATGTGGTCGGCAGATCCGGCCGGCAACTGGCTCCAACTCCCCCGCTTCTTTGCCGGTGAACTGCCGGCCGCCGGCCCTGGTTGGCTCTGGCTGCAAGCGGATGGTTGCTACAGCAGGGTTCCTGGGTCACGGTGGATATCTCCATCGCCGGGGACGTGGCCTTGGCTCGTGGCTGGCAGACGTTTGCCCGTGCGCGTGGCCTGGGCCGGTGGTGCACCCTGCACTTCAAGTTTGACAGTGACGCCACCCTACATGAGGGTGTTCGGAGAAGATGGCCGCCGTGCCGGGTGCTACCCTGAAGACGATGACGGCGACCGGGTGCTTGGCCTTGGCGACGGCCGTGACGAGGACGAAGGCGAGCCCGCTCCTGGCGGCGCCCGCAGCTCGCCAAGCTTCAGCGGTTCCTCCTCTGGTGACAGCTCCTCCAGCGATGGCCACGACCAACCACCGCGCCGTCGCGCCCGCTTTGAGGGTGGTAGCGGGTCGTCCTGTCGCCGCGCCCCGGTGAAGCGCGAGGAGGAGTTCGATTGAGCTCGGGAGGGTGGTGCGGATCCCTCCTCGCGAGCCGCTGCGGGGCTTACTGCGTTTATTTTGCTTACCTCCTTTTCCTGCATTGAGAGAGAGATAGAAGTATGGAGCCCCAAGGGGGTGTGCAAGACTATTGTCCCTAATTATCATGTCGTTTCTATTATTCCCATGCTGTGTTGAGGTGTTGCGGCTATGTGGTTGCGCATAGGAACAACTTAGCTTAGGGGGTTCGCCGCAGTTTCCGCCCCGCGAGGTACTTGCTTGAGGCCTCGTCGGGCGTGTTAGGATCTGCAAAAATCAGTCGGTAGAGTAGCTTTCGAACCTTTGTCGCGTGGGTGATCAGGCTAGGTCCCATGTTCCGTGTCGCGATACCCGTGAGGCATAAACTGGAAGGGTGGCTCCCACTGCAAACTTGGGTGAGGGGGCCTCACGAAATCCGGAGAGAAAGGGCTCACGAGGGGGGCCCACGTAGCCCCCTCGCGAGGCTAGCGAGAAGAAGAACAGGCCGAGCTAAAGCCAGAGACAGAGAACTGGGACAGGGGACGGCAAACAACACTAGAAGCAACTCCAATAAAAGTTCAAATATGGGAGAACAAGCCAACTGCAGAAAGCAAATGAAAAGCCACGTCCGGCACCTAGTCTAGTCTTCGACGTCTTCTCACCAGCGCGGAGCTAAGTGCTACCACTGGGCATGGGCGGGAGCCCCCGAGGCCCAAGGGCGGCACTCCGAAGACTCCGGGGCATGTACAACCCCAACTCATTATTACGTGAGAGTGTCACGGGTGGCGAGCTTCACAGGCGCTGGGCCTTCTTCACAGGCACCGGGCCTTTCTTGGGGCGGTGAGCTTCACAAGCGCCGGGCCTTCTTTATAGGCACTGGGCCCTTCTTCACAGGCCCGGGCCTTCTTTACACGCTTTGGGCCTTACTTCACAGGCACCGGGCCTTCTTTACATGCACAGGGCCTTACTTCAAGGGTAGAACCTCCGGAGATGCTGAGTGTTCCACGTGTTCGGGATGGGCTCCCCCTCCTGGGTCTCCAAGCATGCAGCGCCAGGTCTGGAAACATGTACAACCTTGAATGGGCCCTCCCACATGGGCGAGAGCTTGTGCAACCCTTCCCTGGAGAGAACCCGCCTGAGCACGAGGTCACCTACCTCGAGAGTCCTGGGGTGGATGTTGCGGTAGTGGTACCGCCGTAGCGCCTGCTGGTATCTTGCTGCTTGTAGCGCAGCCTCCCGACGGTGTTCCTCCCCCAGCACGAGGTCCATCCCCCGCATGGCGTCCTGCTGCGCTTCGTCAAACGCCAGGACCTGCGTGGAGCGACGCCTGACCCCGTGAGGGAGGACCGCCTCTGCTCTGTAGATGAGGAAGAACGGGCTCTCGCCAATCGACTTGGTGGTGGTAGTGCGGATGGACCATAGCACAGATTGGAGCTCGTCGTACCAGCCCCTACCGCAGGCCTCCAGCTTCTTCTTGAAGGTCCTGGTTTTGAGGCCCTTCAGGACCTCTGCATTGGCACGTTCTGGCTGGCCGTTGCTCCGAGGGTGTGCCACCGAAGCATAGCATATCTGTGTTCCAAGGTTAGCACAATATGTTTTGAAGAGATTGCTGGTGAACTACAAACCGTTGTCGGTGATGATGCGATTAGGCACCCCGAACCGGCTCATGAGGCCCTTGATGAACTTGACTGCAGAGCCAGCCGGGATGGTGTGGACGGCTTCCACTTCTGCCCACTTGGTGAACTTGTCAATGGCGACGTAGAGGTAGCGATAGCCCCCTTGCGCCCGAGGAAATGGGCCCAAGATATCCAGCCCCCAGACTGTGAATGGCCACGAGAGTGGGATGGTCTACAGGCCCTATGTTGGCTTGGCATGGAATTGACAAGCTTCACAAGCCTTCACCAGCTCGATCGCGTCGTTGAGTGACTTAGGCTAGTAAAACCCGCCGCGAAACGCCTTGCCGACGAGGGTCCGCAATGACGAGTGGTGCCCACAATCTCCGCCGTGAATGTCTGCCAGCAACTCCTCCCCCTGTTCCCTGGAGATGCAACGCAGGGAAACTCTGTTTGGCCGCTTCCGGTAGAGCTCTCCATCTTGGATGCAATAGGCCATGGCCTGCTGGGCCACGCGTTCCGCGTCCTCTTCTTTCTCTCGTAAGGTCCCTTGCATTAAGTAATCCTTGAGCTCCGCCATCCAGCATCGCTCCCGAGGCTCCAGCACTAGGAGCAAACATGCTCCTGAGGTCGGGCCACATGCCGGAGCTCCTGAGGCAGGCGATTGAGGGAGTTCCTCTCACGGTTGCACTGTGATCGATAGCGACGGTGTTGCTGAGGGCTTGAAGAGTCGTTCCTCGAAGACGCCAGGCTCCTGAGGAAGCCGCCTTGATGCTCTCTTGGCGATGTCATCAGCCTCTTGGTTGGTGCCACGGGGCATATGCTGCAGCTCCAGCCCCGAAAACTGCTTTTCCATCTTGTGCACCTCTGCAAGATACGCCTCCATGTGCTCGTCCTTGGGCTCGTACACTTTGTTGGAGAAGTTGACGAGGAGCTGTGAGTCTCCCTTGATGATGAGGCGCTTCACCCCCAGTGCGGCCGCGGCCTTTAAGCCTGCTATGAGACACTCGTATTCTACTATATTATTGGAAACCTTCTCGCCTTGTTGGAAACAGAGTTGTACGGCGTAATAAAGATTGTCTTGAGTGGGGGATATAAGCACTGCGCCAGCCCCCGCGCCATTTCGCGAGAATGCTCCATCGAAGTGCATAACCGAGCCGTCCGGTGCCTCGCTCCCTGGGGAAAGTGACCGATCTTCGCCTGCCTTGAGCCCTGGCGCCTCTGTCCACTCTGCCACAAAATCTGCAAGTGCGGCGCCTTTGACAACTGTGGTCGTGCTGAATTCCAGCTAAAACACTTGTAGCTCGATGTTCCATTCAGCAACCCTTCCAGCGGAGTTGGGACTCCTGAGCACCCTCTCCAATGGGTAGGCTGAGACGACCTTGATGGGGTGACCTTGGAAGTAGTGCCACAGCTTGCATGAGGCCACCAACAGCATGAGCAAGAGCTTCTGGGGCATGGGGTACCATGCCCTTGCATCCCGCAGCACCATGCTGACGAAATACACAGGATGCTCGACGAGGGTGGGCGTGCCGACGGAGCCCGCATCCTCCGGAGAGTTGAGCGCCTCCTGAGACGTTGGAGTCCCCGGCTCCTGGCTGCTTGGTGAGGTCCCCTCAGCCCCTGGGGGCGTCTTCCTGCCGAGGCTGGTATCCATCTGTCGGGGCCGTGGCCTTCGCGAGGCCTTCCTGATCTTGCGCCGCCGCAGTCGGGGCCGCGGCCGGTCGCGGCGCAGCCTTGACCTGGCGCTCCCCCCGAACCGCCACCAAAGCAGCGCTGGCAGAGTAGGGTGTGGCGGCGAGGTAGAGCACCAGGGGCTCCTGAGGTCGTGGTGCCACCATCACTGGAGGGTTGGTCAGGTACCTCTTGAGATCTTGAAACGCTTCGTCGGCCTCTGCTGTCCACTCGAATGGGCCCTTCTTCTTCATCAGCTTGAAGAAGGGCAGGGCTCGCTCCCCCAGCTTGGAGATGAAGCGCCCTAACGCAGTTACGCGTCCGGCGAGCTTCTGCATTTCCCTGAGGGTTTGTGGTGGACTCATGTCTTCGATTGCCTTAACCTTCTCCGGGTTGGCCTCGATCCCCCTGTGTGACACGAGGAAGCCCAGAAGCTTGCCAGAGGGAACACCAAATACACACTTCTCCGGGTTGAGCCGCAGGTCCACTTCACGAAGGCTCGTGAAGGTTTCCTCCAGGTCCTGTATCAGGGTCTTCGCCTCGCGAGACTTCACCACAATGTCATCGACGTAGGCCTTAGTGTTTCTCTTGAGCTATCGGCCCAAGGCGATATGCATCAGTCGCTGAAAGGTTGCGCCAGAGTTACGCAACCCGAATGGCATGCAGGTGTAGCAGTACACTCCGCACGGGGTCCGGAAGGCCATCCTCTCCACGTCTTCTATCGCCATCTTGATTTGGTGGTAGCCCGAGAAGGCATCCAGGAAGCACCACAGATCGCACTCAGTGGTGGAGTCGACAATTTGGTTGATGCGGGAGAGCGGGAACGGATCCTGAGGGCAGGCCTTGTTGAGGTTGGTGAAGTCGACACACATGCGCTCCTTTCCTCCCTTCTTCGGCACAACAACAGGGTTTGCCAAGCATTCAGGGTAGCGGACCTTACGAATGACACCCGCAGCTTCTAGCTTACGGATTTCTTGGATGATGAAGGCCTGCTTCTCGGTGGACTGCCGCCTTTCTTTCTGCTTCACGGGGCGCACATTGGGGCATATGTTCAGGTGGTGCTCGATAACTTGCCTTGGGACCCCTGCCAGCTACTTGGGTTCCCACGTGAACACCTCCTTGTTCGCGTGTAGGAATTTCACCAGAGCCTCTTCCTGGTCGGAGAAGAGATTGGCACCTATGGTGAAGGTGGCGCCGGAGGATCTGTCCTCATCAACTGGTACCTGCTTAGTCTCCGCCTTATATTGGGTGAATAGCTGCTTCTTCTTGGTTGGCGCAGCCCCTTGGCCTTGGGGGTGTCGGTGCTGGTGGGTTGCGCCACTGCGGCTGTCTTGAAGGCGAGCTTGAGCGCCTGCAGAGCATCTTTCGCATCTCTGATACGTCTCCAACGTATCTATAATTTTTTACTGTTCCATGCTATTATATTACCCCTTTTGGATGTTTATGGGCTTTATTTTACACATTTATAAAATTTTTGGGACTAACTTACTAACCCGAGGCCCAGCATGTATTGCTGTCTTTTTTTTTGCCTATTTCAGTATTTCAAAGAAAAGGAATATCAAATGGAGTCCAAACGGAATGAAACCTTTGGGAGAGTGATTTTTGGAACGAACGTGATCCAGAGGACTTGGAGTTCAAGTCAAGAAGCAGCCAAGGCGGCCACGATGGTGGAGGGCGCACCCACCCCTACAGGGCGCCCCCCTATCTCGTGGGCCCCTTGGGCGGCCACCCACCTACTTCTTCCTCCTATATATACCCACGCACCCCGAAAACATCCAGGGAGCCAACGAAAAACAATTTACACCGCTGTAACCTTCTGTATCCACGAGATCCCATCTTGGAGCCTTCGTCAGCGCTCCGCAGGAGGGGGAATCGATCATGGAGGGCTTCTACATCAACACCATAGCCCCACTGATGAGTTGTGAGTAGTTTACCACAGACCTTCGGGTCCATAGTTATTAGCTAGATGGCTTCTTCTCTCTTTTTGGATATCAATACCATGCTTTCCCCCTCTCTTGTGGAGATCTATTCGATGTAACTCTTTTTGCGGTGTGTTTGTCGAGATCCGATGAATTGTGGGTTTAAGATCAAGTTTATCTATGAGAAATATTTGAATCTCCTCTGAATCCTTTTATGTATGATTGAGTTATCTTTGCAAGTCTCTTCGAATTATCAGTTTGGTTTGGCCTACTAAATTGATCTTTCTTGCCATGGGAGAAGTGCTTAGCTTTGGGTTCAATCTTGCGGTGTCCTTACCCAGTGACAATAGGGGTTGCAAGGTGCTACGTCTTGAGCTTGCGTTGGTTTTCCTCGAAGAGGAGAGGGTGATGTAGCAAAGTGTAGCGTAAGTATTTCCCTCAGTTTTGAGAACGAAGGTATCAATCCAGTAGGAGGCTCCTCAAAAGTCGCACGCACCTACACAAACAAACTGAGAACTCGCAACCAACGCAATAAAGGGGTTGTCAATCCCTTCATGGCCACTTGCGAAAGTGAGATCTAATAAAGATAGTATGATAATATAAATATATTTTTGGTATTTTATAATATAGATGCAAAAAGTAAAGATGCAAATAAAGTAGATGGAAAGCAAATATGATAAGAGATATACCCTGGGGCCATAGGTTTCACTAGAGGCTTCTCTCAAGATAGCATAAGTATTACGGTGGGTGAACAAATTACTGTCGAGCAATTGATAGAAAAGCGCATAGTTATGAGATTATCTAGGCATGATCATGTATATAGGCATCACGTCCATAACAAGTAGACCGACTCCTGCCTGCATTTACTACTATTACTCCACACATCGACCGACTCCTGCCTGCATCTAGAGTATTAAGTTCATAAGAACAGAGTAACGCATTAAGCTAGATGACATGATGTAGAGAGATAAACACATGCAATATGATATAAACCCCATCTTGTTATCCTCGATGGCAACAATACAATACGTGTCTTGGAACCCTTTCTGTCACTGGGTAAGAACACCGCAAGATTGAACCCAAAGCTAAGCACTTCTCCCATGGCAAGAAACATCAATCTAGTAGGCCAAACCAAACTGATAATTCGAAGAGACTTGCAAAGATAACTCAATCATACATAAAAGAATTCAGAGAAGATTCAAATATTATTCATAGATACTCTTGATCATAAACCCACAATTCATCGGATCTCGACAAACACACCGCAAAAAGAGATTACATCAAATAGATCTCCACAAGAAAGGGGGAGAACATTGTATTGAGATCCAAAAAGAGAGAAGAAGCCATCTAGCTAATAACTATGAACCCGTAGGTCTGTGGTAAACTACTCACAACTCATCGGAGGGGCAAGGATGTTGATGTAGAGGCCATCCGTGGTTGCTTCCCCCTCCGGCAGAGTGTCGGCAAGGGCTCCAAGATGGGATCTCGCGGATACAGAAGGTTACGGCGGTGGAAATTGTGTTTCGTGGTGCTCCTAGATGTTTTCGGGGTGCGTAGGTATATATAGGAGGAAGAAGTACGTCGGTGGCCGCCCGAGGGGCCCACGAGACAGGGGGGCGTGCCCTCCTATCTCGTGGGGCCCTCGGAGGCTTCTTGACTTGCACTCCAAGCTCTCCGGATCAGATTTGTTCCAAAAATAACGCTCCCAAAGGTTTCATTCCGTTTGGACTCCGTTTGATATTCCTTTTCTTCGAAATACTGAAATAGGCAAAAAAACAGCAATATGAGCTGGGCCTCCGGTTAGTAGGTTAGTCCCAAAAATGATATAAATGTGTAAAATAAAGCCCATAAACATCCAAAAGGGGTAATATAATAGCATGGAACAATCAAAAATTATAGATACGTTGGAGACGTATCAAGCATCCCCAAGCTTAATTCCTGCTCGTCCTTGAGTAGGTAAATGATAAAAAGAGAATTTTTGACGTGGAATGCTACCTAGCATAATTCATAATGTAATTTTCTTTATTGTGGCATGAATGTTCAGATCCAAATGAATACAAAATAAAAGTTCGTATTGACATAAGAAATAGCAATACTTCAAGCATACTAATCAAAGTAATCATGTCTTCTCAAAATAACATGGCTAAAGAAAGTTATCCCTACAAAATCATATAGTCTGGCTATGCTCTATCTTCATCACACAAAGTATTTATTCATGCACAACCCCGATGACAAGCCATGAAATTGTTTCATACTTTAATAATCTCAAAGTTTTTCAACTTTCACGCAATACATGAGCGTGAGCCTTGGACATAGCACTATATGTGGAATAGAAGGGTGGTTGTGGAGAAGACAAAAAAGGAGAAGATAGTCTCACATCAACTAGGCATATCAACAGGCTATGGAGATGCCCATTAATAGATATCAATGTGAGTGAGTAGGGATTGCCATGCAACGGATGCACTAGAGCTATAAATATATGAAAGCTCAACAAAAGAAACTAAGTGGGGTGCATCCAACTTGCTTGCTCACGAATACCTAGGGCACTTTTGAGGAAGCCCATCATTGGAATATACAAGCCAAGTTCTATAATGAAAAATTCCCACTAGTATATGAAAGTGACGACATATGAGACTCTCTATCATGAAGATCATGGTGCTATTTTGAAGCACAAGTGTGGAAAAAGAGATAGTAGCATTGTCCCTTCTCTCTTTTTCTCTCATTTTATTATTTTTTCTTTTTTTCTTCTTTTTTTTTCTTTTTTTTCTTTAGCCTTTCTTTTTTTGGCCTTTCTCTTTATTTTTTTTATTTTTTTTCTTTTTGTAAAATCCGAAGTCTCATCCTGACTTGTGGGGGAATCATAGTCTTCATCATCCTTTCCTCACTAGGACAATGCTCTAATAATGAAGATCATCACACTTTTACGGATTTACAACTCAAAGCTAGAACAAGGTATGACTCTATATGAATGCCTCCGGCAGTGTACCGGGATATGCAATGAATCAAGAGCGACATGTATGAAAATTATGAAGGTGGCCTTGCCACAAATACAATGTCAACTACATGATCATGCAAAGAGCAATATGACAAAAGTAATGCATGTCATATGAACGGAACGGTGGAAAGTTGCATGGCAATATATCTCGGAATGGCTATGGAAATACCATAATAGGTAGGTATGGTGGCTATTTTGAGGAAGGAATATGGTGGGTGTATGGTACCGGCGAAAGTTGCACGATACAAGAGAGGCTAGCAATAGTGGAAGGGTGAAAGAGTGCGTATAATCCATGGACTCAACATTAATCAAAAGAACTCATATACTTGTTGCAAAAATTTAGAAGTCATCAAAAACCAAAGTACTACACGCATGCTCCTAGGGGGTTAGATTGGTAGGAAAAGACCATCGCTCGTCCCCAACCGCCACTCATAAGGAAGACAATCAATAAATAAAATTGTGCTCCAACTTCATCACAAAGCGGTTCACCATACGTTCATGCTACGGGAATCACAAGCTTCAACACAAGCATTCTTTAAATTCATAATCACCCAACTAGCATGACTTTAATATCACTACCTCCATATCTCAAAACAATTATCAAGCATCAAATTGATCATAGCATCCAATTCACTTTCTATGATAGTTTTTATTATACCCAACTTGGATGCTCATCATTCTAGGACCAACTTTATGATAATAGCAAATACCATGCTGTTCTAAAAGACTCTCAAAATAATATAAGTGGAGCATGATAGACTAGCAATTTCTTCAAAATTAAGACACCACCGTGCTCTAAAAGATATAAGTGAAGCACTAGAGCAAAAACTATCAAGCTCAAAAGATATAAGTGAAGCACATAGAGTATTCTAGCAAATTCTAATCAAATAGGCTTATCCCAAAAGGTGTGTACAGCAAGGATGATTTTGGTAAACTAAAAAGCAAAGACTAATATAATACAAGACGCTCCAAGCAAAACACATATCATGTAGCGAATAAAAATATAGCTCCAAGTAAAGTTACCAATGAACGAAGACGAAAGAGGAGATGCCTCCCTGGGGCATCCCCAAGCTTAGGCTTTTGGCTATCCTTGAATATCTTGGGGTGCCATAAGCATCCCCAAGCTTAGGCTCTTTCCACTCCTTATTCCATAGTCCATATAAGCTTTACCCAAAACTTGAAAACTTCACAACACAAAACTCAACAGGAAATCTTATAAGCTCCGTTAGTGAAAGAAGACAAAACCACCACATAAGGTACTGCCATGAACTCATTCTTTATTTATTTTGGTGTTAAACCTACTGTATTCCAACTTATTTATGGTTTATAAACTAATTTACTAGCCATAGATGCATTGAAATAAGCAAACAACACACGAAAAACAGAATCTGTCAAAAACAGAACAGTCTGTAGCAATCTGCAACTAACGCAAAATTATTGAACTCTAAAAATCCTACCAAAATAGGAAGTCCTGGACAATTTGTCTATTGAACAGCAGCAAAAATAATCAACGCAAAAGAACGTTCCTGTGAATTAACAAAATTATATTCGTGCGCACAAAGTTTCTGTTTTTCAGCAGAATCAAATCAACTATCATCGTAGGTTATCCTATAGGTTCTACTTGGCACAAACACTAACTAAAATATAAAAACACATCTAACCAGAAGGTAGATGAAAG
Organism: Triticum timopheevii; assembly: GCA_963921465.1. NCBI lineage: Eukaryota > Viridiplantae > Streptophyta > Magnoliopsida > Poales > Poaceae > Triticum > Triticum timopheevii. The sequence continues at coordinate 428,539,186 of OY997262.1, forward strand.
ATTTATTACTAAACAGGAGTAAAAACAAAAAACATAAAGAAAATTGGGTTGCCTCCCAACTAGCGTTATTGTTTAACGCCCCTAGCTAGGCATAAAAACAAAGATAGATCTAACGAGTGCCATCTTTGGCACTAAATTCATCAATAGAGCGCTTGTGATCTCTAGGGATTCCTTCCCTTTTAGCATTGTCTAAACATTTAGGCAAAAATTCAAGAAATTCATTGGTAGCAAAAGGTTCCTTAACGATAGAGAGGCAATTGGGAAGAACACTTATGTATTTCAGATCCGCGTCTCCCTTACTAGAAGATTCACCCTTATTTTTAGGAACATAAATAAACTTGGCAATTTTAGTAGGGGGTTTTGGAGTGTTTTTCATGGGGGAAAACGCAAAACCCAAGTTTGTAATGATATCCTCAAGTTTACTGATTCTAGAAGAGTCTAGATCTATTTTTTCATTGACTATAGGTTCTTTTTCCTTAAGATTTTTCAAAGTAACTCCAACCCTAGATCCAAACTGGGTAATGTGATTATGAATCTTTTTATCCAAATTTTCGATCAATTCAACAGTGGCAAATTTATTTTCAATAACATCAAGCCGTTGCATCACATGTTCTACAGTTAAAACCATTCCATTGACCAAAAGAGGTGGTGGGCCAAACAAATCTAACATAGCATTATAAGCATCAAAAGTATGGCTACTCATGAAATCACCTCCGGTAGCAATATCAAGAACACATCTATTCCAAGGGGTAATGCCTACATAAAAATTGCGGAGAAGAACGGAAGTAGCAAGCTTCCTAGTAGCTTTATATTGGGCATTGCAAATTCTATGCCAAGCATCTTTTAACTTTCTCTTTCCCTTTGCTTAAAATTGTGAATTTCTTGTTCGGGAGTGAGAATAAAGATAGGAGGACTAGCCATGCCGACAAGGTAAACGAACTAACACACGAGCAAACAAGAAAAAGGCAAGCAAAAAAATGAGAGGAGGAGATTGGGAAAGAGAGGGCGAATAAAACGGCAAGGGTGAAGTGGGGGAGAGGAAAACGAGAGGCAAATGGCAAATAATGTAAATGCGAGGGAGATAGGTTTGTGATGGGTACTTGGTATATCTTGACTTGAGCGAAGACCTACCCGGAAACGGCGCCAGAAATCCTTCTTGCTACGTCTTGAGCTTGCGTTGGTTTTCCTCGAAGAGGAGAGGGTGATGCAGCAAAGTGTAGCATAAGTATTTCCCTCAGTTTCGAGAACCAAGGTATCAATCCAGTAGGAGGCTCCTCAAAAGTCCCACACACCTACACAAACAAACTGAGAACTTGCAACCAACGCAATAAAGGGGTTGTCAATCCCTTCACGGCCACTTGCGAAAGTGAGATCTAATAAAGATAGTATGATAAGATAAATATATTTTAGGTATTTTATAATAGAGATGCAAAAAATAAAGATGCAAATAAAGTAGATGGAAAGCAAATATGATAAGAGATAGACCCGGGGGGCATAGGTTTCACTAGAGGCTTCTCTTAAGATAGCATAAGTATTACGGTGGGTGAACAAATTACTGTCGAGCAATTGATAGAAAAGTGCATAGTTATGAGATTATCTAGGCATGATCATGTATATAGGCATCACACCCATAACAAGTAGACCGACTCCTGCTTGCATCTACTACTATTACTCCACACATCGACCGACTCCTGCCTGCATCTAGAGTATTAAGTTCATAAGAACAGAGTAACGCATTAAGCAAGATGACATGATGTAGAGGGATAAACACATGCAATATGATATAAACCCCATCTTGTTATCATCGATGGCAACAATACAATACGTGTCTTGCAACCCTTTCTGTCACTGGGTAAGAACACCGCAAAATTGAACCCAAAGCTAAGCACTTCTCCCATGGCAAGAAAGATCAATCTAGTAGTCCAAACCAAACTGATAACTCGAAGAGACTTGCAAAGATAACTCAATCATACATAAAAGAATTCAAAGAAGATTCAAATATTATTCATAGCTAAACTTGATCATAAACCCACAATTCATCGGATCTCGACAAACACACCGTAAAAAGAGATTACATCGAATAGATCTCCACAAGAGAGGGGGAGAACATTGTATTGAGATCCAAAAAGAGAGAAGAAGCCATCTAGCTAATAACTATGGACCCGTAGGTCTGTGGTAAACTACTCACAACTCATCGGAGGGGCAAGGATGTTGATGTAGAGGCCCTCGATGGTTGCTTCCCCCTCCGGCAGAGTGCCGGCAAGGGCTCCAAGATGGGATCTCACGGATACAGAAGGTTACGGTGGTGGAAATTGTGTTTCGTGGTGCTCCTGGATGTTTTCAGAGTACGCAGGTATATATAGAAGGAAGAAGTACGTCGGTGGCCGCCCGAGGGGCCCACGAGACAGGGGCGCGCCCTACAAGGGGGCGCGCCCTCCTATCTCGTGGGGCCCTCGGAGGCTTCTTGACTTGCACTCCAAGCTCTTCGGATCAGATTTGTTCCAAAAATAATGCTCCCAAAGGTTTCATTCCGTTTGGACTCCGTTTGATATTCCTTTTTCTTCGAAATACTGAAATAGGCAAAAAACAGCAATATGGGCTGGGCCTCCTGTTAGTAGGTTAGTCCCAAAAATGATATAAATGTGTAAAGTAAAGCCCGTAAACATCCAAAAGGGGTAATATAATAGAATGGAACAATCAAAAATTATAGATACGTTGGAGACATATCACAAGGCACGTATTGTATTGTTGCCATCGAGGATAAAAATATGGGGTTTATATCATATTGCATGAGTTTATCCCTCTACATCATGTCATCTTTCTTAATGTGTTACTTTGTTCTTATGAACTTAATACTCTAGATGCATGCTGGATAGCGGTCGATGTGTAGAGTAATAGTAGTAGATGCAGGCAGGAGTCGGTCTACTTGTCATGGACTTGATGCCTATATACATGATCATGCCTAGATAATCTCATAATTATTCACTTTTCTATCAATTGCTCGACAGTAATTTGTTCACCCACTCTAATACTTATGCTATCTTGAGAGAAGCCACTAGTGAAACCTATGGCCCCCGGGTCTATCTTTTATCATATAAGCTTTCAATCTACTTTTATTTGCATCTTTACTTTTCATACTATCTCTATCAGATCTCACTTTTGCAAGTGGCCGTGAAGGGATTGACAACCCCTTTTATTGCGTCGAGTTCTTTGTTTGTTTGTGTAGGTGCATGGGACTTTTGAGGAGCCTCCTACTGGCTAGAAACGTTGATAGACTTTCGCTTGATGTTGATTCTCTTAAACTTAGATCTAATCCTCCTAAGCATGATATCAATGAGTCTCTCAAAGCCATGAGAATTTCCATTGATTTGTGCAAGGAAAGAACCACTAGATTGCGTGCTAAGAAAGACTGCTTTGTAAAGGCATGTTCTTCTAGTTTCTGTGAAAATAATGATGAAGATCTTAAAGTTATTGATGTGTCCCCTATTAGATCTTTGTTTTGCAATATGAATCTTAATAATAATGGGACTGGAGATGAGTCAACTTTAATTAGAAGGCGTCCTAATAATTCTGAGTTTTTAGATCTTGATGCTAAATTTGGTAAAAGTGGGATTGGAGAGGTCATGACTTTAAATAGCATTGAACCCACTATCTCGGATTTCAAGGAATTTGATTATGATAATTGTTCTTTAGAAGGTTGTATTTCCTTGTTGCAATCCGTCGTTAATTCTCCTCATGCTTATAGTCAAAATAAAGCTTTTACCAAACATATTGTTGATGCCTTGATGCAATCTTATGATGAAAAACTTAATTTGGAAGTTTCTATACCTAGAAAACTTAATGATGAGTGGGAACCTACTATAAAGATTAAAATTAAAGATCATGAGTGTTTTGCTTTGTGTGATCTGGGTGCTAGTGTTTCCACGATTCCAAAAACTTTATGTGATATTCTAGGTTTCCATGATCTTGATGATTGCTCTTTAAATTTGCACCTTGCGGATTCCACCATTAAAAAGCCAATGGGAAGGATCAATGATGTTCTCATTGTTGCAAATAGAAATTTGGTGCCCGTAGATTTTATCGTTCTTGATATAGATTGCAATCTTTCTTTCCCTATTATTCTTGGTAGACCTTTCCTTAGAACGATTGGCGCAATTATTGATATGAAGGAAGGGAATATTAGATTCCAATTTCCATTAAGGAAAGGCATGGAGCACTTTCCAAGAAAGAAAATTAAATTAGCTTATTTATGTGAGCTACTTATGAATTGAGTGCCAAAGATGGCACTACTTAGATCTATCCTCGCTTTTATGCCTAGCTAGGGGCGTTAAACGATAGCGCTAGTTGGAAGGCAACCCAATTTTATTTGTGTTTTTTGTTTTTTTGTTTATGTTTAGTAATAAATTTTGCATCTACCTTCTGTTTAGATGTGTTTTTATGTTTTAATTAGTGTTTGTGCCAAGTAGAACCTATAGGATAACCTATGGTGATAGTTAATTTAATTCTGCTGAAAAACAGAAACTTTGCGCGCATGAAATTAGTTTTTTTAAATCACAGAAACGTGATTTTACGTTGATTCTTTTTGATGTAGATCAATAGACAAATTTCCAAGGACTTCCTATTTTTGTAGGATTTTTAGAGTTCCAGAAGTTTGCGTTAGTTACAGATTGCTACATACTATTCTGTTTTTGACAGATTCTGTTTTTCGTGTGTTGTTTGCTTATTTTAATGCATCTATGGCTAGTATTAAGTGGTATGAACCATAGAGAACTTCAAATACAGTAGTTTTAACACCAATATAAATAAATAATAAGTTTATTACAGTACCTTATGTGGTGGTTTTGTTTTCTTTCACTAACGGAGCTTATGAGATTTCCTGTTTAGTTTTGTGTTGTGAAGTTTTCAAGTTTTGGGTAAAGATTTGATGGACTATGGAATAAGGAGTGGCAAAAGCCTAAGCTTGGGGATGCCCATGGCACCCCAAGATATTCAAGAATAGCCAAAAGCCTATGCTTGGGGATGCCCTCGGAAGGCATTCCATCTTTCGTCTTCGTTCATTGGTAACTTTACTTGGAGCTATATTTTTATACGCCACATGATATGTGTTTTGCTTGGAGCGTCGTGTATAATATTAGTATTTGCTTTTTAGTTTTCCACAATCATCCTTGCTGTACACACCTTTTGGGAGAATCCCACTTGATTGAAATTTATTAGAATACTCTATGTGCTTCACTTATATCTTTTTGAGCTAGATAGTTTTTGCTCTAGTGCTTCACTTATATCTTTTTGAGCTAGATAGTTTTTGCTCTAGTGCTTCACTTATATCTTTTAGAGCACGGCGGTGGCTTAATTTTATAGAAGTTGCTAGTCTCTCATGCTTCAACTATATTATTTGGAGAGTCTCTTAGAACAGCATGGTATTTGCTATGGTTATAAAATTGGTCCTAGAATGATAGGCATCCAAGTTGGGTATAATAAAAACTATCATAGGAAGTGAATTGGATGCTATGATCAATTTGATACTCGATAATTGTTTTGAGATAGGGAGGTAGTGATATTAAAGTCATGCTAGTTGGGTGATTATGAATTTAAAGAATGCTTGTGTTGAAGTTAGCAAGTCCCGTAGCATGCACGTATGGTTAAAGTTGTGTAACAAATTTGAAACATGAAGTGTCCTTGGATTGTGCATCCTTATGAGTGGTGGTCGGGGATGAGCGATGGTCTTTTCCTACCAATCTATCCCTCTAGGAGCATGCGCGTAGTGCTTGGTTTTTGATGACTTCTAAATTTTTGCAATAAGTATATGAGTTCTTTTGACTAATGTTGATTCCATGGATTATACGCACTTTTACATTTCCATCATTGCTAGCCTCTTCGGTACCGTGCATTGCCCTTTCTCACCTTGAGAGTTGGTGCAAACTTCGCCGGTGCATCCAAACCCCGTGATATGATATGCTCTATCACACATAAACCTCCTTATATCTTCCTCAAAACAGCCACCATACCTACCTATTATGGCATTTCCATAGACATTCCGAGATATATTGTCATGCAACTTTCCACCGTTCCGTTTATCATCATGACACGCATTACTATTGTCATATTGCCATTGCATGATCATGTAGTTGACATCGTATTTGTGGCAAAGCCACCATCCATAATTTTTCATGCATGTCACTCTTGATTCATTGCACCATCCTGGTACACCGCCGGAGGCATTCATATAGAGTCATACCTTGTTCTAGTTTCAAGTTGTAATTCATGTGTTGTAAATCATTAAAAGTGTGATGATCATCATTATTAGAGCATTGTCCCCAAAAAAGAAAAAAAAGAAAGGCCAAAAGAAAAAGAAAAAGGCCAAAGAAAAAATGCCAAAAAGAAAAGAAAAAAGTCACAAAAAATGAAAAGAAAAAAAAGAAAAAGGGGGCAATGTTACTATCTCTTTTTCCACACTTGTGCTTCAAAGTAGCACCATGTCCTTCATATAGCGAGTCTCATATATTGTGGTTCAAAGTAGCACCAAGTTCTTCATATAGAGAGTCTCATATGTTGTCACTTTCATATACTAGTGGGAAATTTTCATTATAGAACTTGGCTTGTATATTCCTACGATGGGCTTCCTCAAAATTCCCTAGGTCTTCGTGAGCAAGCAAGGTGGATGCACACCCACTAGTTTCTTTTGTTGAGCTTTCATTCATTTATAGCTCTAGTGCATCCGTTGCATGACAATCCCTACTCCTCATGTTGACATCAATTGATGGGCATCTCCATAGCCCATTGATTATCCTCGTCAATGTGAGACTTTCTCCTTTTTTGTCTTCTCCACACAATCCCCATCATCATATTCTATTCCACCCATATGGCTATATCCATGGCTCATGCTCATGTCTTGAGTGAAAGTTGAAAAAGTTTGAGATTATTTAAGTACGAAACAATTGCTTGGATTGTCATCAGGGGTGTAGAATTAGGGAACATTTTTGTGTGACGAAAATGAAGCATAGCCTAACTATATGATTTTGTAGGGATGAACTTTCTTTAGCCATGTTATTTTGAGAAGACATGATAGCTTTGATTAGTATGCTTGAAGTATTACTATTTCTTTTGTCAATATGAACTTTTATTTTGAATCATTTGGATCTGAATATTCACGCCACAATAAAGAAAATTACATTGAGAATTATGCTAGGTAGCATTCCACATCAAAAATTCTGTTTTTATCATTTACCTACTCGAGGACGAGCAGGAATTAAGCTTGGGGATGCTTGATACGTCTCCAACGTATCTATATTTTTTTATTGTTCCATGCTATTATATTACCCCTTTTGGATGTTTATGGGCTTTATTTTACACATTTATATCATTTTTGGGACTAACCTACTAACCGGAGGCCCAGCCCGTATTGCTGTTTTTTTTGCCTATTTCAGTATTTCGAAGAAAAGGAATATCAAACAGAGTCCAAACGGAATGAAACCTTCGGGAGCGTGATTTTTGGAACGAACGTGATCCAGAGGACTTGGAGTGCAAGTCAAGCAGCAGCCGAGGCCGCCACGAGGGTGGAGGGCGCGCCCACCCCTACAGGGCGCGCCCACCCCTACAGGGCGCGCCCCCTATCTCGTGGCCCCCTCGGGTGGCCACTGACGTACTTCTTCCTCCTATATATACCCACGTACCCCGAAAACATCCAGGGAGCCAATGAAAAACAATTTCCACCGCCGTAACCTTATGTACCCATGAGATCCCATCTTGGAGCCTTCGCCGGCGCTTCGCCGGAGGGGGAATCGACCACGGAGGGCTTCTACATCAACACCATAGCCCCTCCGATGAGTTGTGAGTAGTTTACCACAGACCTTCGGGTCCATATTTATTAGCTAGATGGCTTCTTCTCTCTTTTTGGATCTCAATACCATGTTCTCCCCCTCTCTTGTGGAGATCTATTCGATGTAACTCTTTTTGCGGTGTGTTTGTCGAGATCTGATGAATTGTGGGTTTATGATCAAGTTTATCTATGAGAAATATTTAAATTTCACTGAATTCTTTTATGTATGATTGAGTTATCTTTGCAAGTCTCTTCGAATTATCAGTTTGGTTTGGCCTACTAGATTGATCTTTCTTGCCATGGGAGAAGTGCTTAGCTTTGGGTTCAATCTTGCGGTGTCCTTACCTAGTGACAATAGGGGTTGCAAGGCACGTATTGTATTGTTGCCATCGAGGATAAAAAGATGGGGTTTATATCATATTGCATGAGTTTATCCCTCTACATCATGTCATCTTTCTTAATGCGTTACTCTGTTCTTATGAACTTAATACTATAGATGCATGCTGGACAGCGGTCGATGTGTGGAGTAATAATAGTAGATGCAGGTAGGAGTCGGTCTACTTGTCACGGACGTGATGCCTATATACATGATCATGCCTAGATAATCTCATAATTATTCGCTTTTCTATCAATTGCTCGACAGTAATTTGTTCACCCACCGTAATACTTATGCTATCTTGAGAGAAGCCACTAGTGAAACCTATGGCCCCCGGGTCGATCTTTTATCATATAAGCTTTCAATCTACTTTTATTTGCATCTTTAATTTTCTAATCTATATTATAAAATACCAAAAATATATTTATCTTATCATACTATTTCTATCAGATCTCACTTTCGCAAGTGGCCGTGAAGGGATTGACAACCCCTTTATTGCGTTGGTTGCGAGTTCTTTGTTTGTTAGTGTAGGTGCGTGGGACTTTTGAGGAGCCTCCTACTGGATTGATACCTTGGTTCTCAAAAACTGAGGGCAATACTTACGCTACTATTGCTGCATCACCCTTTCCTCTTCAAGGAAAACCAACGCAAGCTCAAGACGTAGCAATCTCCGGCTACGATGAGGACGCTGCTTCTCCCGGGCATCTTCATGAGGTTGTATACCGGGTGAGTCGCAGCCATGAACTGGCCCAAAGCAAGGTAGCCGATGATGGCGTTGTACGGGAGGCTGATGCGGGCGATGTCGAAGTCGACCAACTCCATGCGAAAGTTGTCGTGGGTGCCGAAGGTTACCGGAAGGCGGATCTGCCCGAGGGAGCCGGTTGAGCTGCCTCCGGCACCCGAGAAGGGCTTGCTGGGCCGGAGTCGTTCCAGCGGCACGTGGAGGAGGTTGAAGGCCTCCACCGAGAGCATGTTGAGGCCGGCACCGCCATCGATGAGGGTCCTGGTGACGGCCACCTGGAAGATGGTGGGCGCGCAAAGCATCGGGAGCGCACCCGAGCAGGTAGTGTTGATGGGGTGATCATCGGAGCTGAAGGTCAGGTCGGCCTTGGGCGCTGCCCGGCCTGGAGGAGCCTCGTGCCGCGTAAGGGCGGCGCTGATCTGGCGGACGAATGGCTTGATGTGGCTGCCCGAGGGTGGCGCCTGCGAGCCGCCCAGGAGAGCTACGACGACCGAGGGCACCAGCACGGCGTAATGGAGAAGAAGAGGTCGTGCAACTCCTCGCAGGAGGTCACAGAAGCTGTTGGCAGGTGGAGCAGCCACATGCGCGGAACGCCGGTGAGGGCCATGGGAAACCAGTTTGCCATGACCCTGTCGTCGCCCCAGGCCTTGAGGACGGCCTCCTCATACGCCGGCAGGAAAGCTAGCAGATCCGCCGCGCCGTCGTAACGCGGCGGCATCTCTGGCTTGAACTTGCGCGTCCATTGCACCTATCACAAGGCGGGAGCCAAGGCTCGGAGACCCCTGGCCCCAGCGCTGGCGTCGGTCGCTGGAGCGGGCGGTGCACCGTCGGCCATGAGAGCGAAGTGCAGTGTTGATGGAGAGCGGGTCGTCGGGAGGGAGAGCTCCGGCACACCCCTACCTACGCGCCAAATGTCGGATATCGGGTTCCGGCAAAAACCATTAAGGTTCGAACTCTGGGGTGCGTGCGGAGATCTTCCCCCTACCATTCCACGTCCCAATGCCTCACTTCAAATCTAGCTACACGATGAGCAACACAAGGGACACAAGATTTATACTGGTTCGGGCCACCGTTGTGGTGTAATACCCTAATCCAGTGTGTGGTGTCGTGGATTGCCTCAGGGGCTGATGATGAACAGTACAGAGGAAGAACAACCTCGCGAGAGGTGTTCTTGGGCTGGTGCGGTGATCTACTTGGTTGAGTCCGATCGCCTCTGGATCTAATAAGAACTCTATCTCCTCTCCTCTACTATGGTGGCTATCTCTATATATAGATGCCCTGGTCCTCCTCCCAAATATTGAGCGGGAAGGGAGCCAACAACGGCCATTTTGAAGGGGAACATCTAGTACAAGTTATCCTGACTAAAGTTGGTCTTCGGCTGCCAAAGGCACTGGCGATGACGCCGTCTTGGGCTCCACGGTGACCTCCGTCCTGCCGCTCTGTTGGTCTTGGTCTCGTTGCAACGAAATGGTAACATTTGCTTGATGCCTCGGTACTCCGCGCCTGCGCTTGCCCCCTTTGCACCAAAGAGGAAACAAGGACACTGCGCAGGCCGGCGTCCGCCTGGTTTCGATCGTCATGGCTTGCATCACGAGCACCTCGCGAGGTACCCCTGCCTTGATCTCTCCGTCTCCTCGCGAGCCTGCCTGGTGAGGCCGCCCTTGAGGAATCCTGGCGTCGTCCGCCCCGCGAGGCTTGGCCCCTCGCGAGGGTCTTGAGCTTGGGTTGATGAAGACGGGCCGTACTGGGCCACTACTTGAGCCACGCCGCGGGCCGCAGGCAGGCAAGTCTGGGGACCCCGTTCCCAGAACGCTGACACCATGCACGAATCGTGTACATCAATGAGTCAACTTGAGCATCCGGTCATACAAGCGCCAACCACGCTTCCCGAGCGGATGCTGCACCAGATAACCTCACACAATGTAGGCGCGAAGCCTGGAACGCCATGCGGCAACCAGTCTGGATGAAGGCGAGCGTTGATGGAGGCCACGATTTGATCGGACCAAGGCCATGACAGCCGGTGGAGTACGACGAGCGGATGGATGCGCGGACAGCGGCAGTTGCAGGCCGCCGCATGTCGCGTGAGACCGTCGAGTCGGAGAAGAGGCCGGTGATGTTGACACCGAAGTCGGAGTAGAGGTGCGCGAGGGTCGATGGGCGGTGGCAGACGACGCAAACCGATCTCGGAAAACCAAAAAGAAAAACGCCGATCAAGGTGACCGGTGGGAGAGAGAAAAACCCGGAGTAAGGGCTCGAAAAAAAGACTCTTTAGGGCAGGCAGTCAACATGACCGGCGGACGAACCCTAGATACGAGCGGCGCGGTCCCCGGCGGCGGTCATGGAGGCCGACCGCCCCGGGGACGGACGGCGGTTAGGGTTGGACCGATTAGGCTGATACCATGTTAGAAGGAAGTGAGAGGGATTGTTGCGGAATATGATGAATGTATTATCGAGCCTCGAGGGCGAGTATATGTGGGCAAGAAGCCTCTCTTGAAGATAAGGTAGGAGAAGGATTGCAAATACTAGACTACCAAATACAAGTAACTCAAATATATCTCCAACAGATTGGATTGGATTGGATTGGAAATGCATGCTCCAGCACCCTTCTTTTTTGTTGGAATTTGAAGACAAATTCAAATGACAAAGAATCAGGAGAGATCAAGTGAGCTTGTTCACTAGTGTTCTCATTTTCGCAAGTTTTTGTTTGAATCTCCGACATTTATAACTGGATAGATAGAGTACAAATTCATCTCTTATTCTGTGGTCACTATTCAAATAAGCTCTTGGATGCACTAGATGCATAACACCTTGATTGGTTCAACACCTAGTTATGTCCAACAACTAAAGTAATGCATCTGCTTGTTTTGGACCAATCCGCCATCGAGCCTGCCTGACTTGATCTCGACACCTCAGGAAAGCAATATTAAGTCACATGTTTCCTCGTGAACATACACAACCTAGATGAATCGACGGGGATTTTCCTTACCGATCTCCATGTCGATGCACTCGTGTCAGGAAAACCTCCTGTTAGATGTACAAGTGTGATGTTCGACTCGCTCACGTCAACTAGCCACCTGGTAGTGTAACTCCCCCCAAGAACTAACATTATTACGATGAATATATGCTGCTGATTGACTTGGTTACTTCCACGAATTAAGTTTTAATAAAAGCATGCACGAATGAACTTCTCTATATGTTACGAATCTCATGTGTTGGAGAATCTCTTTTGGTTAGGATTATTTGTCTGGAAGTTGCTGTACATATAATTTTATTTTTGAACCATCCAGGAGAGAGGAGTGAGATTTACATGATGATGGCAGGACAAAGGGCAACGTCCGTCACCATGCAAAATTGCAACCAAAACCACGGAAGAAAAAAAAAACGACCTCGACAATGACAACGCAGTGCAGGCACCACGGGGATAAGTAGTACGACCAGCTTGAGGAAGCCATCAATTGCACGAAGTATTTCGAACTGGAACGGAAGTTCTTTTCAATATATTCGGTTTTGAGATAGCTTAAGTACCACATAGGCATGTGGTATAATCTAGAATGGTAGTTGATATTCTGAAACGGAAGGTATGTGTGTTTAATTCAGATGTTGAAGGGGGTTATAATGATATTCTGAAGTCCTGTTGGCAGGCAGGTAGGTATCTTACCTGTGTCAATTTATTGTTTAATTTGGCTTGGATGCCTATGTAACGATATTAAGATATGGAAGAAATCTTCCAGGTCATAACTAACTATATATGATTGCACTTGGCGTTAAGATTCTCTCTCTCTCTGTCTATCTCAAAAAAAAATATTCCATCTCAACGTGCATTCACCAGATCGTAGCCGGCGAGATGCACGATGCGAACAACGACACCGCCCTTACCACGATGTCATCCTTAAGACAGGGGCGGACCTAGAGACTACTGTTAGTGTGGGGCAAACTACACTTGGTACAAATTCATACTTTTGGCATTTTTCTTGTCAAATTACAATCCAAATACTCATCAACAATTGCTACTCCCTCCGTCTAGATGTGTAAGTCATCTTACGAAAATCAAATAATCCCAGAACACTTAGGCGCGATGCATTAAATTCTACCTCGATTCTTGTTTCTTGACATATCAACCAATAAGAGATGTGGGGCGTGCATACTTTTAATGACTTGAGACTATCAAGCACGGACGAGACTTGCCTGCTCCCTTCTCATGCTCCCATCCGTGCTCCCGCGTACGTGGCTTGATTTGATTGGAAGAAAATAAGACCCGGCCCCACCCCCTGAAAATCAGGGGGGGAGATGATTAGATTAAAAAAGAAAAAGGGAAAAGGACAACCGTTGGATGAAGGGGGAGCACAGATGGGAGCATGGAAAGGGAGCAGGCAAGCCTGATCCATCAAGCACAACATGCAGTGGTTAGTTTATTGCATGCAATGCTATTAATTAGCAAATGAACATTAAGTTTTCTCGTTTTTCCCTCCTCCTTGGTCACGGTGCACAACCTAAGATGACTTACTCACCTAGACGGAGGGAGTAGAGTATTACTCCATCCTATTGCAAGACATTATTTCTTTCTTGGGACAAGTAAAGATGCATGTACGTAAGCTTAACTAGGCTGCAAAATTAAGGAGCAGGTAAAGGAGGGGATGTCATCTCCACTAGTATGTCTTCAGAAGCCGAGGATTTGTTACACTCTTTCTTGCACTCATCCATTGTAAAGTAGCAGTCATACCCTGTCAAACAACAGAAGCACTCTCCTGCAAGGCTGCATCGAAACCGATTCACCTTGGTGCATAGCCCGTTTGATAAACTGATCTTCTCGCCGTCCGTGTCAGCCATGATTTGGCCTATGGAATAACAAAGGAACAATTGATTGTTATGCAATTATATATTTAGAGTAGAATGAATAAACGTGCAACAGCTTAGACAAAAAAAAAGCCCTCCTTCACTAGCTGTAGTACTACATATATATATACACTTTCAGGAGAAGAGAAAAAATTAATCCGGATTGGTGTGCTTACATTGAGCAACAGTAGCAGAGCATACGAGATGCAGAGACAGCAGGGCTAGTGCAAGGATGCGAATCGTGTACTTGTCCATAGTCCACCCGGTACAACACTAGGTTGTCAACCTCTTTGTTTGTCGATGAGAAATATATTCGCTAGCAATCAACATATGACATGACGCATACAAGACATCACCCGTATATATATAACTCATTCCCATCCGGGCAGTAAACATCGAGCAATAAAACCAAAATTTAGTAGTATCTTTCCATACTATGAACCCTCAGTAAAGGACAGCCCCACGCGCATATTTCAGGCAAGGTTATTTTCCTCCTTCTTTAGACAAGTTTCCAAAATTTGGTAGCAAATTAATGCAGATAATTAGTAGTATCTTTCCATACTATGAACCCTCATTGAAGGACAGCCCCACGCCCACGCGCATATATCAAGCAAGGGTATTTTCCTCCTTTTTTAGACAAGTTTCCAAATTTTGTAGCAAATTAATGCAGGTAATTAGGAAGTTATTGTTTGTCGAAGTTATTGGAGAATTACAATTCAGAAAAACTTCAGAATATCATTATAACCCCCTTCAGCAAATAAATCCAGGAATAATGCGAGCATCAGGATTTGAACCTTGGTGGGTTGAAGATACCACTGTCCACCTAACCAACTCAACCACAAGTTGATTTGCACTCGAGACGCCAATTAGCATAGGAAAGCAGCCCACTATGATCACGTTGGGTCAGATAAGTTTGCCAAAAATACTTTTATCTTATCCATCATACATTGTGCGTAAAGAATCACAACACAGGACCACATGGACCACAATAATGTATGGCGGCACAAGTGGTCATTAGCAGTGGGGCAAGAAATAACACGTGTGGCCGAGCCCTTCCGAAACGCGGAAGGTCAAGTGCCTGATCATCGGCTATCCAAGAGCCTTCCAATGGATCGGGTCTCCGCTGATGGTGATGACACCGTTGGGGCTGGGCATCTTCAACTTCATATATGTGGAGCAGGGAATTGCCATGAACTTAGCGAAGGGGGGATGACCGAGCTCGACGTGTTAGCCCCCCTTAAAGGGGACCACCTCAAAGCATAGAGTTTCTGCTTAGAAGTTTTCTTCTGTTCCAAACACGAGAGGGCATGTAGATACACAGGAGTCATACGTATCGATGAAGTTTAGTGTGGGGTGGAGATTTTTAATTAAATCTCTTCTCTTACAGACCCCTCGAAGTTAATCTAGCAACAAAAATAATCATACCTTATGGTGGATGTAGGTTGCTAGTGTTCTTCGAAACCCTAGAAGCCACGTAAATTAAAATTTTGCTAAACCGAAGAGAGGACATCTTACTTGGTTTTTCAGGGAGCATGTGATGTAGTATAGTTTTCATTACGAATGAGTTCATGTATGAGATGGGTATATGTTGTAATGTTTAAGTGACTTGCACGTCACGGTACAACATAATGGTTGGAGCCACAGGATATTCAATTTTATGAACTGTGTGTCAACTTCGTAGTAATAGTAAGATTACAAGACAGCGGTGACAAGCTTGCAACGGAGGACCACGGAGCGAGGAGGACGTACCAGGCGAAGGAAGAAGTTCATGGAGGCCATGAAGATGTTCCAGGCGCCTAGTGCTATACCATATCATGCTTTTATGAACTACCTGAGATGTTTATCCCTTTTTGTTTGCGCCCTTTTAATTGCGCAGCAGTCATTTTTATTAGGGTGATCGCTCAGATGAAAATATTTAAGTTGCTATTGTTCTCCCAAGTGTAGCACTCTCTAAAACACGTATTTCTTCGGGGTGCATCATGTCCACATGGGTACGAATGATTAGTGAGGTGTAACGGGGGTGACGGTCAAACCTCGTAGCAGGATCACTTGTTGTCCTAAACGATCAAGCTCCTTGCTGAAATTGATTAGCTATTTTTATTATTTGGGTGAATCTTTAATTTGTATACATAAGAGAGGATGGTCCCCTAGAGTGGCGAGAAGGATTTTTGTCCTGTTGCATGCTTACAATACTCTCCCGCTGATGCTCTGGATGATAAGACTCGCGTCCTTTGACCAAAAGGCTAGAATTCTATTACGACCTTCATGATTACAAGAAACCCGAACTTCAAAACATTTGGGATAGTCATGTGATGTTCTTGGAGCTGAATGTTGTTTTCAAAAACAAACAAAGGGTAAAAGATATGTGATATCTAAAAGAATTGTTTGCTAGCAATTTCTAGTGAAGTGTTCAATATACTTAAAGACTAAACTAAATAGAATCCAGAAGAATGTCAGTCATGTGATGATGGTGAATAAAATGACAACTTAAAAAGAGTAGAAAAGTCTGAAGGTTGTAATGAAACTTACACACCTAGGAAGTTCGAGGCTCATGCCACTCTTGAAGTCGGGTGCTTCTTCTAAGAGTAGGAGAAATATTGGAAGTAAAACTATAAGAAGAAAACTGACAGAAAGAAAGAAGACTGGAATGTCCAGCTCAGGTATGAATGTCATACAAGTTATAAATGAATAGAAGGTTAGTAAAGTAAATATAATTCTTGAGAATTGTGATTGTTAAATAGCTAATTGTTCGGTCATGTGGTTAAAAGTTGATCACTAGAATACTGGCTCGATCGCATGCTGTCGGCGTCAAAACCAGCGGATCTCGGGTAGGGGGTCCCGAGCTATGGATCTTGGATCAATGGGGAACAAGGGATGAGGGACACAGTGTTTACCCAAGTCCGGGCCCTCTCTAAGAGGTAAAACCCTACGTCCTTCTTGATTATATTGGAGTATATGGTGTGATTACAAAGTCGATCTACCACGAGATCAGATGACCTAACCCTAAATGAGTAGGATGATGGTTCTGTGTCCTATATATGGCATAAACCATCTGGTTTATATAGACACCAGGGGCCTCTAGGGTTACATAAGGTCGGTTACAAAGAAGGAATAAGCAGGCTGAATCCTCTATCCTTACATGGAGTGCAATCCAAGGCTTCAAGGATCTTCCATCAGAATACTAGGTCGTTCATTAGCTTGGTCTTGGGATAATTGCATATCGGCCCATCTATCCGGCTCTCCGAGGACCCCCTAACCCAGGACTCTCTCAGTAGCCCCCGAACTTGCCTTCAATGCCGACACCATGCTTTCAAAACTTCCGGCTGGCAGGGTGAGTTCTCCTTCCTTCATGTATTTGGAGCAATCCCTTTCAGCCAAACCTTCCCTGAAGAGTAGTTACTTGACAGAGTTCGGGCATATGCTCGACCGGATTGTATCCGGGATCCGTATTATTGACATTACTTAGCCTAGAAGGCTCATCGCCAAAAGATGAATAGTACCCCTTTCTGACAATTTTTAATGGAAGGTCACAGCCGGTCTCATATATTGAACTGTTGCGAAAAGTTAATGCGCAGCTCGAGGCTGCTCCTCTACGGGCATGTCCCGTCAAAACAGAGATCGTGCCCCATTTTCAAGGGATGTGATCAATGATTTGGGTCGCCCCACTAATGCATAACGTCACGACTATATCAGGAAGTGGAGAAGCCAGTGGCGCGGTTAAAGGCTCCTTGGTACGTGGCTACTTATAAAAAAGGAAACACCCACAGTTATCCTTTCACGCCTTGTTCCACCTCTCGCCCCAACTCCCCCCAATCTACAAAGCTCCAGCGCTCCGATCTGATCTTCCCAAAAGACCTCCTTCCTTTCATCCTCTGAGCTAAAAAAATGGCTGGATCTGGAGCGAAGGCAAGTGGGAGGCCTCAAGCGCAACAACGACAACATCGAGGAGCTATTTTTATTTGCTTGTTTGTACTATACTTGCGGTTGATGTGTATGGTTTATCATACTTGCTTGTTTGTAATTTTATTTTGACTCCTGTGCGGCTATTTTTATTCTAAAAGTTACCAGTCGTCAGCTTCAACCCCACGTAGATACTATGCGGGGTGTTTCATCCTCCGCACTGTGACCCTTAGCTGATGTCTCGGTGCGCGGAGGCGGTAGTGCGGGAGGGAAACGTGGCAATCTGACTATGTGGTTTTATCACTTTAACTTAGCCATATGAGCTTAATTGCGGGGGACGGTGACCAGTCCCCCAGTGCGTTGTGATGTTCGAAAAAATCTGAGGTGTATACCTTAATCACCGTGTTTGGCTGAAGACAAACCTTTCGTATGATTTTTAGTTTAACACTTGTCATCGGATCGCCGATCAATTCTCGCTTATTATGATAGTCAGTTTTTGACTTTCTCCACTGAGGTACTTAACCGCGCTAGCCAGAAATACAATCGCAGTGATTCTCCCTTTACCATCTTAGCTGAACGACCCGAACATAAGAGGGTAAGCACAGGAGCCGGGCAACCCAACTTTTGAACCGAGACATAATTCGGAACTGATGCATATAATGCAATATCCGAGACGCCGGGTACTGGATATAGAAAATAGTACCGGACTGGTGCTTGGGGCGAGTTTATTACCGAGCCCCTGGTCTAGTAGTCGTTCGCATCTGAAAATAACATGCCTGAATTTGTGCTACTCTGGCGTCGGAGGAGTGGGGAAAAATATGCAATATAAAAGACTGCAGAGTGGACCGTTAATAATGACCTTTATTTTCAATAAACTCACAACGTTAACCGTATGGTCCGAACTACCGAGGCAACTATTACAGGTACTATAAGGGAAAGAGTAAACAAATTCTACAGAAGAAAGGTTTACACAGGGCCTTAATCCGTAGTTTGACGTCCTATTGTGCGCTGTTGCACGTCTACGCCTTTGCTTCTGCGAGGGAAGATACCTTGAGAGGGATGGTAATCAACATGCGGGCCTTTTGACTAGAGGTCTTTGGGGAGTCGTCATATATTACTTGATTAATGCTAGATAGGTCCTAGATGGTATCTATTCTTGTCCGAAGATGTATTGGACCAGAGTTCGGATGACCCGAACACTTGGTGCTCTGGTAGTGAGTCCCCACTACTGCCCATGGTATTTTCAGCGCGAAATTGTGAACACGAGGCACATATCGTGCAACTTGGGTGGGCATGTTGTGGGGTGCATATTCCTTTTTATGTCGACCGTAGGGCGGATCCTCGGACGAATACAGGGATTTGGCCCGCTTACTCACCTCCTTTGCCTTGATGATGGGCTGGAGTTGTGGCCTTTTGAGGCCTAACTAAACTTCAACGGCCAGGGCTGTTGTATCTCCATCTGGAGTGAGCGTTTTGTATTCCCATTGACTATGATGACGTATTCCTTGGGTCCAGGCATCTTCAACTTTAGGTAAGCATGATGAGGAACAGCATTGAATCAAGCAAATGCAGTATGGCCTAGTAGGGCGTAATAGCCACTGCGGAAGGGGACAATGTCGACGATCAAGTCTTCGCTTTGGAAGTTATTCGGAGAGACAAACACTACTTCAAGAGGGTGCCTGAGCAGCAGGCTTCAACGACTGGGATTGCCCCCTTAAAGGTGGTATTAGTTGGTTTGATCCTTGATGGATTGATGCCCATTTTTTGCACTGTATATGCGTAGATGAGGTTGAGGCTGTTGCCTCCGTCCATAAGGACTCTGGTCAGGTGGTACCCATCGATAATGGGGTCAAGAACTAAGGCTGCTGATCCTCCATGACGGATACTGGTCGGGTGGTCCCTGCGGTCAAATGTGATCGGACATGCTGACCATGGGTTAAATTTTGGCGCTACTGGCTCTACGACATAGACATCCCGAAGTGCGTGTTTCCTATCCTTCTTGGGTATATGAGAGGCGTAGATCATATTCACTATTTTCACCTCGCGAGGGAATTGGTTTTGCCCTCCATTGTTCAACCTGCGAGGTTCTTCATCGTCCTCGGTGCAAGGGCTTTTGCTTGTGTCCTCGGCTATGAGCTTGCCGGCCTGTTTGATTACCCAACAGTTATGGTTGGTGTGGTTGGCGAGCTTGTCTGGCGTGCCGTGGATCTAGCATGGCCTATCCGGGATTGCATCCAACTTCGTTGGACCGTCCTGGTTCCCTTTAGAGGGCTTCTTCCGCGGCCCTGATTTGGAGTTGCGAAATCTGGCATTCACTGCCATGTCATTGACATTGGTGCCATTGTGCCGACGCTTATTCTTGTTGCGTCGTGGCTTTCTGTTGTAGTCCTGGACTTATGAGGTGTTGGGGTCCTGTGGGTTCGCCAACCAGCTGTCTTCTCCCACGCAAAAGCGAGTCATGAGTGAGGTAAGAACCGAAATCGTTCTTAGCTTATCTTGACCAAGCTGCCGAGCTAGCCATTCGTCCCGAATATTGTGCTTGAAAGCGGCTACAGCTGGTGTCCGGACAGTTAACAATATGGTCCTTCTTGGTTAAGAACCGATTCCAGAATTGATGGGCTGATTCATTGGATTGTTGGACCACGTGGCTCAGGTCATCGACGTCCGGAGGCTGGACATAGGTTCCTTGAAAGTTAGCCCGGAAAGCATCCTCGAGCTCCTCCCAGCTCCCTATGGAGTTTTCAGGGAGGCTATTCAGCTAGTGCCTGGCTGTTCCTTTGAGCTTTAATGGCAAATATTTTAAGGCATGGAGGTCATCTCCACGAGTCATGTGAATGTGGAGAAGAAATTCTTCGATCCACACTGTCGGGTCTGTAGTCTTGTCCTATAGTCTGATATTTACGGGTTTAAACCCTTCGGGGAACTGATGTTGCATCACCTCATCTATGAAGTGTTGGGGAACGTTGCATAGAAAACAAAAAAATTCTACGCACATGCAAGATCTATCCATGGAGATGTATAGCTACGAGAGGGGGAGAGCATCTACATACCCTTGTAGATTGTTAAGTGGAAGCGTTTATCAACTCGGTTGATGTAGTAGTACACTGATGACCCACAAGTATATGGCATCAATTCTAGCCTTTTCGGTAAGTAAGAGTGTCGAACCCAATGAGAAGCAGAAGGAAATGACAAGTGGTTTTCAGCAAGGTAATGTCTGCAAGTGTTGAAATTGTAAGTAACAGAGTAGTTTGATAGCAAGATAATTTGTAACGAGCAAGTAACGGTAACGGTAAAAAAAAGTGCAGCAAGGTAGCCCCATCCTTTTGAGGCAAAGGGTAGGCCAAAACGGTCTCTTATAATAAGCAAAGCGTTCTTGAGGGTACACGGGAATTTCATCTAGTCACTTTCCTCATGTTGATTCGATTCGTGTTCGCTACTTTGATAATTTGATATGTGGGTAGACCGGTGCTTAGGTGTTGTTCTTACTTGAACAAACCTCCTACTTATGATTAACCCCCTTGCAAGCATCTGCAACTACGCGAAAAGTATTAAGAATAAATTCTAACCATAGCAATAAACTTTTGGATCAAATCGGTCCCTTACGGAATAGCGCATAAACTAGGGTTTAAGCTTCTGTCACTCTCGCAACCACTCATCTAATAACTACTCCACAATGCATTCCCTTAGGCCCAAATATGGTGAAGTGTCATGTAGTCGATGTTCACATGGCACCACTAAGGGAATCACAACATACACACTATCATAATATCGAACACATATCAAGTTCACATGATTACTTGCAACATGATTTATCCCATGACCTCAAGAACAAAAGTAACTACTCACAAATGATAATCATGCTCAAGATCAGAGGGGTATTAAATAGCATATTGGATCTAAGCATATAATCTTCCACCAAATAAACCATATAGTAATCAAGTACAAGATGTAATCAACACTACTAGTCACCCATAGGCACCAATCTATAGTTCCGGTACACAGATTGAACACAAGAGATGAACTAGGGTTTGAGAGATGCTGCTGTTGAAGATGATGATGGAGATTGCCCTTCCCAATATGGGAGAGTTGTTGGTGATGATGATGACGATGATTTCCCCCTCCGGGAGGGAAGTTCCCCGGCGGAATCGCTCCGCCGGAGGGCAAAAGTGCTCCTGCCCAAGTTCCGCCTCGAGACGGCAACACTCTGTCCCGAAAGTCCTCTCCTTATTTTTTTCTAGGTCAAAATGACTTATATATCAGAAGATAAGCACCGGAGGCGGGCTGGGGGAGCACAACCACCTGGGCATGCCTGGGCTCCCTGGCGCGCCCAGGTGGGTTGTGCCCACCTGGTGGGCCCCCTCTGGTACTTATTGGCTCCAATATTTCTTATATATTCCATAAAAATTCCCCGTGAAGTTTCATCTCATTTGGGGTTGTGCAGAATAGGTGGCCTGACGTAGCTTTTTCAAGTCCAGATTTTCAGTTGCCGGAATTCTCCCTCTTTGTGTGTACCTTGCATATTATGAGAGAAAAGGCATTAGAATTACTCCAAAATGCATTATTATGCATAAAAACATCATAAATAACAGTAGTAAAACATGATGCAAAATGGATGTATCATACACCTTCACGATCCGTCCCGATCAAGTACTGAACGTACGACACCTCCGCGTTCAGCACATCTTCAGCTCGGTGACGTCCTCGCCTTCTTGTTCCAGCAACAGGGGCGAAGTAGTAGATGAGTTCCGGCAGTAGGACGGCGTGGTGATGGTGGTGGTGAAGAACAATCTCCGCAGGGCTTCGCCAAGGACAACGGAAACTATGACGGAGGATAATCTAGAGGGAGTGGGGTTGCCGGCACACGGCTTGGTGAATCTTGATGTGTTTCGGGTGCTAGCCCTGCCCCTCTATTTATAGGTTGGGCCCTGGGGTTGTTTCTTGGAGAAAGAGCCTCCTCAAAATTGGTTTAGCCTGCAAGGCAAGAGTCCTTCTCGGTCTCCAGTACCAAACGCTACGGTCCTCGGCGTCTAGTCCCTGACCTCCGCAAAACTTCCTTTTGCACCGACCTAAAACTCCGTGGGCCTTACCCCTTGGCACAACCATATCATCGTATATATCAATCTTTACCTCCGAACCATTCCAGAGCTCCTTGTCATGTCCGTGATCTCATCCGGGACTCCGAACAACATTCGGTCACCAACATACATAACTCATATAATACTATACCGTCAATGAACATTAAGCATGCGGACCCTACGGGTTCGAGAATAATGTAGACATGATCGAGACGCTTCTCCCGTCAATAACCAATAGCAAGACCTGGATGCCCATATTGGTTCCTAGATATTCTACGAAGATCTTTATCGGTCAAATCTTTATGACAACATACGTAGTTCCTTTTGTCCGTCGGTATGTTACTTGCCCGAGATTTGATCGTGGTATCTCCATACCTAGTTCAATCTCGTTACTGGCAAGTCTATTTAATCATTCCATAATACATGATCTTGTAAGTAACTGCTTAGTCACTTTGCTCGCAAGCTTCTTGTGATGCTGTATTATCGAGAGGGCCTAGAGATACCTCTCCGTCACACGGAGTGAAAAATCCCAGTCTTGATCCATGCCAACCCAAAAAACACCTTCGGAGATTCCGTGGAGCACCTTTATGATCACCCAGTTATGTTGTGACGTTTGATGGCACACAAGGCATTCCTCCGGAGTTCGGGAGTTGCATGATCTCATGGTCGAAGAAACATGTATTTGACATTGAGAAAGCAGTAGCAACAAACTGAACGATCATATGCTATGCTAACGGTTGGCCCTTGTCCATCACATCATTATCCTAATGATGTGATCCCGTTACCAAATGACAACTCATGTCTATGGTTAGGAAACCTTAACCATCTCTGATTAATGAGCTAGTCTAGTAGAGGCTCACTAGGGACACAGTATTTGTTTATGTATCCACACATGTATTTAAGTTTCCGGTTAATACAATTCTAGCATGAATAATAAACCTTTTATCAGGAATAAGGAAATATAATAATAACAACTTTATTATTGCCTCTAGGGCATATTTCCATCATGAAGTACATCGGGTGAGCGGCGCCCCTGACTCGGGCCACGTCGCGCCAGAGTTCGGCTGCCATACGGGCCCGACGTTGCTCCCGAACTCTGTCAGTGTGGTCAAGCCTGGCTTGGTATCCATCCCGTCTAGCGGGAGGGAATCCCTTGGATCCGTATATGGATTGTTCTTTGTCTGCCCTGGCATCCAGGTCGCGCCGCAGGTCATATTCGTATTCCGGTCGAATCGGTTCCCTTCCTCTTCGAGGAGGGGGAGCGGGTGGGTGATCGGCTGCACCGGCTGGCCTATCCCATCCTTGAGGGGGGTGGTCAGGTTGGTCTTCCTGAGCATGTCTTGGTGGTGTGAGCTCTCGGGCCTCATCGTCGAATTGCGGAAACAATCTACACTTGGGGTAACTCCTGGTTTGCCGCTCGTAGTCGTACCCTTCTTCGGCCGCTAGGACTCTCATCCATCTATAGTTGAGGGTGTCTTGTTCGGATTTTATTCTTTGTTGTTTCTTTTTTAGACTCCGTGTGGTGGCGATGAGTTGCCGTTTAAACCGCTCTTGATCCAATGTATCCTCCGGGACAATGAAATCTTCGGCTCCGAGGCTGGCCTCTCTTCGAAGAGGGGCTGGTAGTTACTATCCTCGGAATCATTGAGCTCTTCAGGGTTGTAATGGTCCCCATGTTCCTCCGGGTCACTGGGCGGCTGCTCTAAGGAAGCGGGGTCGTCAAGGTCTTCCATTTTGTTCGGGATGTCGTTATCCCTGGTGGTCGTGTTGCTCTCCCCGCCCTTCCGTCCACTGGATCGCTTGCGCTGTCATTGGCGTCTGGAGGGCTCCTCCCCGGGATTGATGTTGTCCTTCCTGGGGGTGCCATTGCCTTTATCCTTGGGGGTGTCCACCATGTAGACATTGTAGGTGGAGGTGGTAGGTCCATCGGCCGCTCATGGGCGGGGTAGTGGCATTTTTGTTTAGTGTATCTTAGTTGATGTCTCCGGTCTCGTCGGAGGTGTAGTCCAGCATGTCATTAAGTCCTTGACAGTGGATACTAAGTGGGTGGTGGGTGGGGCGCAAAATTCCCCGTGGATTGAGTTCGGACCAAGCCGATAATAGGTTGAGGAGCGGTCGACTATGATGCTCATTGTCTGGATCCGGTCTAGCTTCTTGTTTATCAGGGAGAGACCAACCGGTCTGGCGTTAGGGATTTATGCAGAGTCAACCTCCGGTACGTTGGGACAAAGGGAAAATATGATCAGGGCCGGATCTCGGTCTACGAACGCCAGGGTTACGCCACGGCTCGAAGCCAGATCCGAAGTGGGGGAAGCTAGCCCGGTCAGGGATGAATCTTGGTCATCGGATGCCGAAGCCATGCGACCGCTCAAAGCTGGATCTGGAGTGGGAAAGGCGAGTCTGGCCAAGATTGGCTCCTGGTTTCCGGATGCCGAAGTCATTCGATGGCTCAAAACCGGATCTGGAGTTGGGAAGGCGAGGCCGGCCAAGATTGGCTCCTAGTTTCCGGATGTCATAGCTGTATCGGGGCTCGAAGTTGGGCATGAGGCGAGAGCCGATCCAGAGATCGGATCGGAGAGTAGTCCAAAAGAAGATGCTTCCAAGACCTCGGGCGCTCCAGGCGAAGCGGCAAGGCCGGTGAGAATCAATTCGCCCCGAGCGGCAGCGATGTACTCCAGGCTGCCGAACCTGATCTTGTGCTCAGGGATGAAATTGTCGACACGATCAAGACGATCGGTCGTATTGGCGTGCAGAACAAAACTGCCGAACGCGAAAAGCTAGACGGGGACGAAGATGTCCCTAGAGTTGATGCCGTCTCCAATGACTAGGCGATCCATTAACCCTTTGGCGACCCAACAGCGAAACTCTCAATGAAAGCACCAACGTCGGTGTCAAAACCGGCGAATCTCGTCCTGCTTGATTATATTGGAGTATATGGTGTGATTATAGAGTCGATCTACCACAAGATCAGATGAACTAACCCTAGATGAGTAGGATGATGGTTTTGTGTTCTATGGCATAAATCATGTGGTTTATATAGACACCAGGGGTGAGGGAGTCCTGGACTGGGGGGTGTCCAGATAGCCGAACTATCATCATCGGCCGGACTCCAAGACTATGAAGATACAAGATTGAAGACTTCGTCCCGTGTCCGGAGGGGACTTTCCTTGGCGTGGAAGGCAAGCTTGGCAATACGGATATGTAGATCTCCTACCATTGTAACCAACTCTGTGTAACCCTAGCCCCCCCCCGGTGTCTATATAAACCGGAGGGTTTTAGTCCGTAGGACAACAATCACAACAACAATCATACCATAGGCTAGCTTCTAGGGTTTAGCCTCCTTGATCTCGTGGTAGATCCACTCTTGTACTACCCGTATCATCAATATCAATCAAGCAGGAGTAGGGTTTTACCTCCATCGAGAGGGCCTGAACCTGGTAAAAACATCGTGTCCCTTGTCTCCTGTTACCATCCGCCTAGATGCACAGTTCGGGACCCCCTACCCGAGATCCGCCGGTTTTGACACCGACATTGGTGCTTTCATTGAGAGTTCCTCTGTGTCGTCACCAATATGCTTGATGGCTCCTTCGATCATCAACAACGATGCATTCCAGGGTGAGACTTTTCTCCCCGGACAGATCTTCGTATTCGGCGGCTTTGCACTGCGGGCCAATTCGCTTGGCCATCTGGAGCAGATCGAAAGCTACGCCCTTGGCCGTCAGGTCAGATTCGGAAGTCTAAACTTCACGGCTGACGTCCGCGGAGACTTGATCTTCGATGGATTCGAGCCGCAGCCGAGCACGCCGCACTGTCACGATGGGCACGATCTAGCTCTGCTGCCGGATAGTGTCCTGGAGGCCGCACATGAGTCCGCTCCGACCCCTAATTCGGAGCCGACCGCGCAGATCGAGGATGGGTGGCTAGACACCACCTCGGGGGCTGCAACCTCTACGGTGATGGAGCTGAATACTGACTTAGTCCCTTGTGAGGCTCGTGACTTCGAGGTGCCGGACTCCTCGCCGGACTCTGAACCTCCCGCGCCCCCTCCAATCGAATCCGATTGGGCACCGATCATGGAGTTCACCACCGCGGACATCTTTCAACACTCACCTTTTGGCGACATCCTGAATTCGCTAAAGTATCTCTCGCTATCAGGAGAGCCCTGGCCGAATTGCGGTCAGGATGGTTGGGATGCGGACGACGAAGAAATTCAAAGCCCACCCACCACCCACTTTGTAGCCACTGTCGACGATCTAACCGACATGCTAGACTACGACTCCGAAGACATCGATGATATGGACGATGATGCCAGGGATGACCAAGAACCAGCGCCTACGGGGAACTGGAAGACCACCTCATCATACGACATATATATGGTGGACATCCCAAAGGATGGGAATGGCGAGGAAGCAGCGGAGGAAGACTCCTCCAAGAAACAGCCCAAGCGCCGGCGTCAGCGGCGCCACTCTAAATCCCGCCACAGCAAGAATGGAGATTCCGGCACCACAGATAATAACACCCCAGAGTGTGCCGAAGACAACCCCCTCCAGCAAGATTCAGCACAGGAGGACGGAGAAGCTAGCCCTCATGAGAGAGCGGCAGACAAAGAGGTAGAGAATGATAATTACATGCCTCCCTCCGGAGACGAGGCAAGACTCAACAACGACGAATTCGTCGTGCCCGAGGATCCCGTCGAACAAGAGCATTTCAAACGCAGGCTAATGGCCACGGTGAACAGCCTAAAGAAAAAGCAGCAACAGCTTAGAGCTGATCAAGACCTGCTAGCCGACAGATGGACTGAAGTCCTTGCGGCCGAAGAGTATAAACTCAAACGCCCCTCCAAAAGCTACCCCAAACGCAAGTTGCTCCCCCGATTAGAGGAGGAGGCATATAAACCTGCATCACCAGCGCACAATACGGCTGACCGACCACCTCGTGGCCGCGACAGAGAGGCCTCTAGGCCCTCCACCAGAACCGTACCCCAGCACCGCTCGAAAAGTACGAAGCCACGGGGGAATGCGCCGGACTTGCGAGACATATTGGAGGATAAGGCAAGACAATTAAGATCGATCTACGGATCGCGTGGGCGCCCCACGATGCGCGACGATGACTGCCGCGCCGGATACAGCAACTCCGGCCGGGCCGAACACAGTAGACAAAGCTCGCTGGTAATGGATCATCAAATCCCCGAAGGGTTTAAACCCGTGAACATTGAATCCTACGATGGCACAACAGACCCCGCGGTTTGGATCGAAGACTATGTCCTCCATATCCACATGGCCCGCGGTGACGATCTTCATGCCATCAAATATCTCCCACTCAAGCTTAAAGGACCAGCTCGGCATTGGCTTAACAGCTTGTCAGCAGAATCAATTGGGTGTCGGGAAGACCTGGAAGCCGCATTCCTTGACAACTTCCAGGGCACATATGTGCGACCACCAGACGCCGATGACCTAAGCCACATAATTCAGCAGCCAAACGAATCGGCCAGACAGTTCTGGACACGGTTCTTGACAAAGAAAAATCAAATCGTCGACTGTCCGGATGCAGAGGCCCTCGCAGCCTTCAAACATAACATCCGCGATGAGTGGCTTGCCCGGCACCTAGGACAGGAAAAGCCGAAATCCATGGCAGCCCTCACATCACTTATGACCCGCTTCTGTGCGGGAGAGGACAGCTGGCTAGCCCGCAGTAACAACCTCAGCAAAAATTCTGGCAGTCCGAATACCAAGGACCGCAATGGCAGGTCGCGTTGCAACAAAAACAAACGCCGCATTAACGGTGATAACACTGAGGATACGGCAGTCAATGCCGGATTCAGAGGCTCTAAACCCGGTCAGCGGAAAAAGCCATTCAAAAGAACTACTCCGGGTCCGTCCAATTTGGACCGAATACTCGACTGCTCTTGCCAGATACATGGCACCCCCGAAAAGCCAGCTAATCACAGCAACAGGGATTGTTGGGTATTTAAGCAGGCAGGCAAGTTAATTGCCGAAAAAATTGACAAGGGGCTGCATAGCGATGACGAGGAAGAGACCCGGCCGCCGAACAATAGAGGACAGAAGGGTTTCCCCCCACAAGTGCGGATGGTAAACATGATATACGCAACCCACATACCCAAGAGGGAGCGGAAGCGTGCACTCAGGGACGTATATGCGATGGAGCCAGTCGCCCCGAAGTTCAACCCATGGTCCTCCTGCCCGATCACTTTTGATCGAAGGGACCACCCCACCGGTATCCGCCACGGCGGATTCGCCGCATTGGTTTTAGACCCCATCGTCGATGGATTTCACCTCACCAGAGTCCTGATGGACGGCGGCAGCAGCCTGAACCTGCTTTATCAGGATACAGTGTGCAAGATGGGCATAGACCCCTCAAGGATTAAACTCACAAAGACGACCTTCAAAGGCGTCATACCAGGTGTAGAGGCCAATTGCACAGGCTCAGTCACACTTGAAGTGGTCTTCGGATCCCCGAATAACTTCCAAAGTGAGGAATTAATCTTCGACATAGTTCCGTTCCGTAGCGGCTATCATGCTCTGCTCGGACAAACCGTGTTCGCAAAGTTCAACGCGGTGCCGCACTACGCATACCTCAAGCTCAAGATGCCAGGCCGTCGAGGAGTCATTACGGTCAATGGAAACACTGAACGCTCCCTCCGAATGGAGGAATACACAGCGGCTCTCGCGGCAGAAGTACAGAGCAGCCTCTTAAGGCAATTTTCGAGTTCGACCATTAAGCGAGCGGACACGGCTAAACGTGCCCGGAGTAACCTACAACAAGACCACCTGGCACGTTCCGAGCATGCGTAGCAATGCGGCCCCAACCACTGCCCTTGCAAAATTGCAAGACTGGTCCTTCGCATACATCATTACGCTCTGGAGATACCATGGGCATAGGGGGAGGGGCACGACCACGACAGGCCCAGAGTGTGGCTCAACCACACCAGGGGCTCCCAAGTGTGTCATCTTTTCTTTTCTTTTTTCTTTTTTCTTACCCACAGGACTCCGCTCACCAGAGGCCCTGTCCGGCAGTAGACCCGCCGAACTCACGATGCAACAGCCAGGGAAGGAGAAAGGCTACGACGAGTATCCAGGTGGTCTCCATTATGAGCATTAAATCTGTTTCATACACCATTCCGCAGCCTACCCCTGGAGGGGGACATGTTTAATAGTGCTATCCCTTGCTTACCGCACTATTTGTGTCGTTCTGCATTCATGGCAGTATTTCTTGAATAAACAATGCATCGCTTTTTGCTTATAACTGCATTTCTTTCTTATATATATGTTCATTTATGACATGTTGCATCCGTACACTTTGGTACGGCTAAATACACCAGGGGCTTATGTTCCCCACATTCTGGTGTGATAAGTCTGAACACTTTCACAAGTGCGGCACCCCGAACTTATAGCATTATATGCATCGGCTCCGAATCATGTCTTGGGTCAATAGTTGGGTTTGCCCGACTCCCATGTTTTGGTACCTTACGTTCCGTTGTATCAGCTAAGGTAGCACTGGGAGAACCACTGCGATTGTGCCCCGGTTGAGCTGGGCGAGCGCCTCAGTGGAGAAAGCTAAAACTGACCGTCATGATAAGGCAAGAGCTGGTCGCTGTTCGAGAGGTTTTTTCGAGTCCCTAAAGACTTATGCCGCTTAGAGCGAGGAACCGGCTTTGTTCGGCCCAGGCGTGGATAGCGCCCCGAACTCGGTCTTCCGAACACTAGGGGCTTCACCGAAATTTAAAATTATAGAATTCTATGGCTAAGTGAGAGTGTTTAAGCGTTATAAGTCCGGTTGCCTCGTTAGTTGTGTTGAACGCCTCCCTAGATGGACCCAAAAATGGGAACAAGAGCGCTCAAGTTTATCCCGAACACCCCAGCACTTGTGGCATGGGGGCTGAAGCCGATGACTTGCCATCTCTCAGATTTGATAAACGGCCGCACAAAAGGTAATATTTTAAATTAACAAGCGTTGCTTAGTGTATATGAACAAAGTTTTCAGTGCTCAAGATAACAAAATGCGCGTCCACTCAAATATTACATCTTTGGAGCACTCCCCCGCAATCATGCGGGCACCCTTCAGGACACTCTTATAATACATTTCGGGCGTGCGATACTCCTTGCCCATCGGTGGCGCGTCCGTCACAAGCTTCTCAGCGTCCATCCTGCCCTAGTGCACCTTTGCACGGGCAAGGGCCCGACGGGCACCTTCAATACAGGTGGAGTGCTTCACGACTTCAACCCAGGGACACGCGTCCACCAGCCGCCACACCAGGCCGAAGTAGCTCCCAGGCATGGCCTCCTTGGGCCACAGCCGAACTATGAGGCCCTTCATGGCCTGTTTGGCTACCTTGTGGAGCTCGACCAGCTGCTTTAGCTGGTCACTAAGGGGCACCGGATGTCCGGCCTCAGCATACTGAGACCAGAAGACCTTCTCGTCGAGCTCCCCTCCTCGTCCCGATAGAAAGCGGCAGCATCGGACACGCTGCAGGGCAGATCTGCAAACGCTCCTGGAGAGCTCCGAATTCGGGTAAGTAATACGTAATTCACATTCACATGCTTGCTTTGCATGAAAAATGCCTTACCCGCCGCTATCTTCTTCAACGCCTCGATTTCCTGGAGGGCCTTGTGGGCTTCGGCCTTAGCGGCTTTGGCACTCTCAAGAGCCGATGCAAGCTCGGACTCTCGAGTCTTTGAGTCGCCCTCCAAACTCTCATGTTTTTCCATGAGATCCTAGAGCTCTTGTTGCACCTCCGCCACCCGTGCCTCCTGCTTCTCTCGCTCGGCTCGCTCCGCGGCCGCATTGCGTTCGGCCGCGGACAACGCCTCCTTCAGGGTCGCCACCTCGTTCGTGGCCCCTGGAGTACCCACGTTATCCTTGTTATCTCTCTTGCAACCAAATCCTTTTCTGTAAGGTACAAATTTAATATGGTGTTACTCACCTTCCTTGTCCTCGAGCTGCTTCTTGGCACGGCCGACCTCGCTCTCGGACCGCTCGAGGCCCTCCTTCAAAGCATTGACCTCCGCAGTCAATGCGGCAGAGGTCAGCAGCACAGCCTGCAATCCCATATTGACATATTTTTTAGAACTCCTGCGTATATCTTTTTAGATCCTCAGTCCGGCTTTTCTTTCTGAACACCGAACCGAGCATCAGGGGCTACTGTCTATGCGGTATTATATTACATATCTTAAAATTCTTACCTCAAAGCCTGTTAGAAGGCTGCTGCAGGCTTCGGTCAGCCCGCTCTTGGCGAGCTGAACCTTCTGCATCACCGCACTCATGACAGTGCGGTGTTCTTCTTCGATGGAAGCGCCGTTGAGTGCCTCCAGCAAGTTATCCGGCGCCTCCGGTTGGACAGAGGCCGCCGGTGTGACAGTCTTGCCCTTCTTACGAAGGGGTCGCTCGCCGGACTCCGGAACCACTGCAGGTTCCGGTGCGGAGTCCGGTGCAGAGCCCGGGAGGTTGCCTTGCGGCACCTCCGGGGCCTCCTCCTCCTGGCGGGTCCCTTCCCGGGATCCCACCTCGGTGTCGTCAGCGTCACGGGGGATTGAGGCGGTCGGAAGAGAATCCATATTCGACATGCCCAAGGACCCGCTCGACGAAGCGGGAAGATCGTCCTTGGCCGGACTATAGGTTGTATGCGGCATTAGAAATACACCGTGTGGCAAAAAGAAAAATTATAAATTATCTAGGAGTCCGGATACTTACGATCTCGCCAGGGGCTTGGCCCTTGAGGGCCACTCCTCTTTGTCGTTGCCAACGTTGGCGGAGCAGTCCGGGGGAAGGGTCCTTCCCTTCTTGGACCCTTCGGCCTCCCTCGTTGGGGAGGCCTTCCTCTTCTTCTCTCCCCCCACTGGGGGAGAGGCCTCCTTCTTCTCCTCCTTGTCTTCGGGGGAGGAGTCCGCCTCGGAGTCATCGGACGATGAGTCTGATATCACCTGACGCCGGGAACTCCTTCGGGTTCCCGTGGCCTTCTTCGTGGCCTTCTTCTCCGGCACTACGTAAAGTGTCGGGACCAGCAGCCCTGTCAAACAGGCGTCCGCTGGGTCTTCTGGAAGGGGAGCCGGACAATTAACCTATCCGGACGTCTTCTGCCAGTCCTGTTAAAGGTATTGGGAGTTTAGATCCCACATAGAGTCAAACTATGAAAAAAATGAGTGTCCCATAAAGGATAACATAGCTTACCTCGCCGGCCGGGCGCTGCGTGCTGAATCCGCGATCTTCGGTTGCGGATGCGGGAGCTTCGGCGCCCTTGAACAGCACCCTCCAGGCAGCTTCGTACGTCGTGTCAAAGAGCCCGCTCAAGGTCCGGTGCTGTGCCGGATCAAACTCCCACAAATTGAAGGCCCATTGCTGGCAGGGGAGAATCCGGCGGACAAGCATGACCTGGATCATGTTGACAAGCTTAAGCTTCTTGTTCACTAGGGTCTGGAGAGGACTGGAGTCCGGTCAGCTCTTCTGAACTACCCCATAGCAAGCCCTTCTCTTTCCAGGAGGTGAGCTGCATGGGGATGCAAGATCTGAATTTGGGGGCCGCTGCCCACTTAGGGTCACACGGCTCAGTGATGTAGAACCACCCCGATTGCCACCCTTTGATGGATTCCACGAAGGCACCCTCAAGCCAAGTGACGTTGGGCATTTTGCCCACCATGGCGCCTCCGCACTCCGCTTGGCTGCCCTTCACAACCTTCGGATTGACATTGAAGGTCTTTAGCCACAAGCCAAAGTGGGGCTGGATGCAGAGGAAGGCCTCGCACACGACGATAAACGCCGAGATATTGAGGATGAAATTTGGGGCCAGATCATGGAAATCCAGGCCGTAGTAGTACATGAGCCCCCGGACGAAGGGGTGGAGTGGGAAGCCCAGTCCGCGGAGGAAGTGGGGAAGGAATACAACCCTCTCATGGGGCCTGGGGGTGGGGATGAGCTGCCCCTCGTTGGGCAGCCGGTGCACGATGTCACTGGACAGGTATCCGGCGCTGCGCAGCTTCTCGATGTGCCCCTCCATAATGGAGGAGGCCATCCACTTGCCTCCCGCTCCGGACATGGCTGGAAAGGGTCGAGGTGAGATGTGCGTACTTGGGCACTGGAGCTCGAGTGCGCGGAGATGGATAAGCAAAGGAGGAAGAAGGCGTAGGTAAAGGAGGTGGATCCTTATCCCCTTATATATGGGCAGATGAAACTATGCGTCCCTACTGGCCTGGTAAGACTCGCTTATCTCCTAAGCACCGCAATCAATGGCGCGGTTGGGTTACCCACGTCCGTATTGATGGGAATCCCGAAATAAGGGGAACACGATCTCTGCTTCGACAAGACGTGCCAAGGAAACCGCTTCGCTAAACGCGCTGAGGTGGTATAATAAAAATGATTCAAGTAAAGGCTTGGTAGTGGTGTGACGTCACGCCACAAAATACGTCAGCAGATTGAACTTGTGTAAATATTATTCTCTCTACGGTGGTATGTGGAATTTATTTTACAGAGCCGGACACTATCCTGGCGTTCACAATCTTCTATGAATTATTCGGAGGAGGAACCTGCCTTGCAATGCCGAAGACAATATGCGCGCCGGACTCATCGTCATTGAAGCCTGGTTCAGGGGCTACTGAGGGAGTCCTGGACTGGGGGGTGTCCGGATAACCGAACTATCATCATCGGCCAGACTCCAAGACTATGAAGATACAAGATTGAAGACTTCGTCCTGTGTCCGGAGGGGACTTTCCTTGGCGTGGAAGGCAAGCTTGGCAATACGGATATGTAGATCTCCTACCATTGTAACCGTCTCTGTGTAACCCTAGCCCCCCCCCCCGGTGTCTATATAAACCGGAGGGTTTTAGTCCGTAGGACAACAATCACAACAACAATCATAGCATAGGCTAGCTTCTAGGGTTTAGCCTCCTTGATCTCGTGGTAGATCCACTCTTGTACTACCCATATCATCAATATCAATCAAGCAGGAGTAGGGTTTTACCTCCATCGAGAGGGCCCGAACCTGGGTAAAAACATCGTGTCCCTTATCTCCTGTTACCATCCGCCTAGACGCACAGTTCGGGACTCCCTACCCGAGATCTGCCGGTTTTGACACCGACAAGGGGCCTCTAGGGTTACATAAGGTCGGTTACAAAGAAGGAATAAGCATGCTGAATCCTCTATCCTTACGTGGAGTCCAATCAAGGCTTCAAGGATCTTCCATCAGAATACTAAGTCGTTCATTAGCTCGGCCTTGGGATAATTGCATACCGGCCCATCTGTACGGCCCATAGTAGAATGGCCAGCTCTCCAAGGACCCCCTAATCCGGGACTCCCTCACATGCTATTATAACTCGATGCAAGAACTATTATGGCTTAAAACACTAGTTGGTAATGAGGTTCAGATACATGCTGGGAACATTGTAAATGGTACTATACTGACTATCAATGTATTACCTATACTGTTATTTTCATAAATCATTCTAGAGTTTTGTATACTCTAGCCTATTGAATAATGTTAGGTACAAAAGGGGTTGTTCATAGAAGAACATTTGTTGTCCATTGTTATGAATAACTAAAAGGCCAATACTCTTATTATGAATAGGATGTATGTTATGAGTATTGACAATAAAATTAAACATCCATAACACTAACCTAAATGTCGCAAGACTAAAAGAATACCACATATGTGTGGCACTGCATCTAGTCACATTGAAAACAAACCGCATGGAGAAATTCCACAATGATCGATTTTGAAGTCATCTGATTATAACAACTTTCTTCCAAAAGGTGATGTAACTAAAATACCATTCATAGGACATATAGAACGAGCAACAAAATCATTGTAAACATACATATTGATGTGTGTAGACTCAATAGGTGTTTATGCAAGCAGTGGATTTATCTATCTTAAAAAATGTCTCAATTAGTAGATATTTGAATTTACTTAACGAGAAATAAATTAGAATCCTTTGAATTTTTTCAGATGGTTTTTAGAATGAAATAGAAATTATTGTAACAACAAAATTATGCTTCTTAGCATTCATAGGCCATATAGGAGGAGCAAGAAAATCATTGGGAACATACATACTGATGTGTGTAGATTCAATAAGTGTTTATGCAAGCAGTGAATTTATCTATCTTAAAAAAATTCTCGAGTAGATATTTGTATTTACTTAACGAGACATAAATCCGAATCCTTTGAAATTCTTCAGATGGTTTTCAGAATGAAGTAGAAATTATTGTAACAAGAAAATTATGCTTCTTAACATTTGGTCTCTTATTAACATTTGGGAATACAAGACATATGTAAAATTGTTTATGAATTTAAATCCAAAGTTAGATATGTCCTACTTTGTAGGTTATCCCAAAAGGTTGGGTACTCGTCTATCACTACACCGTGACAAAGTGTTTTGCTACATAGTGCAGTATATTTTTGAAGAAAATTTTTATTGCAAAAGAGTCAGCGGGAGGACAGTGCAACTCGACGAGATTACAAAATCTTTGTCATCAGGTCATAGAAAAGATTCATTGGAAGTATTTCCAAAGTTTCCTACTATGACTGATACGAAAGCATCTACATGAGATATGGAGACTTTAGTCGAACTTGTGGTTGAACCATGTAGGTTAAGCAAAAACTCATGCAAGCCTCTGTGGTGTGCATATGGAATATTGTTGGTAAACAACCAACCTATGATATGAAAAATGCGTTGATGGGCCCTGACTCCTGAATTGGCCATAAATCAAAGTAATCTGAGATAGTATCCATATTCGTGATTCAAGTTTCAAACTTGATAAACCCTCCAAAAGACTTAGAGTCTGACACAGATTAATGGATTTATAAATTGATGAAGATAAACATGATTTTTAAATCATGACTTGTTCATAACAAGTTCAAAGATTTGGCTATGACAAGATTGTCTTGTCGTAGCAATGCTTAAAATCAGTTCAGGTTAAAACTAGCAATCACTACATATTTCAAAAATAAGTGGATGCTACTAAGTGTGCAAAGTTCAAACTTCCAAACGTTTCTGATGTCATAGTTTAGCCTTTATACTCCTTTGACAAATTTGCAACATACCATCCAGAAATCAATAAGATCCCACTTCCTTAATCTTTGTGATTTCTACAAACTTTCAAACTTCTGTGGGTTCTAGTTTATTTTCTAGAAAATATCTACATTTGCATCAATTTTCATAGCTCATTTTTAGTAGCTTGGTACTGATAGAAAAAGAAGAGTTTCTTCCACTAGAGTATCTTTGTTTGATTGACAAGAGCACACGACTTCTTGTTTGCTGAATCTTTGACTGTAGTGTAGTGTAACTTTTCTGTTTTCACATGATAGTTGGTAATATGTACTGGAGAAACATCTCTTTGGGAAAGATAAAATTGGGTGCACAAGGCATGCTCTGGTTCAAAAGTGATAGTTTAGTGATACTGTTTGTAGGACAAATTTGAAATATGCCATCTCATTGGGAAGGAATTTAATACTTCATAGCCTATATCTAAATCAAGAAAGGGAGGGAAAGGGTCAATGTTATCTGGCATTGATGGCCAGCCAATTTACATCTAATGTTTAGTGTCTAGCTTTGATGATATCTGATCACATAAGTTGGTCTAAGAATGAGGGGAGCGGTACTAGATATTTTTTTCGCGAATACGCTCGGAGGCATATCATTCCATTGATAGGTAGGGTAGAGAGTACAGAGTTAGGGTTCCGCTTTGCCGTGCACAAAGAGGCGACAAAGAGGAGCCCCGTGAGCCAGAGAAGGGGGGGGGGGTTGCTCAGCCCCAAGTTACAGGGATCACGTTACAG
Source organism: Triticum timopheevii (assembly GCA_963921465.1). Classification (NCBI taxonomy): domain Eukaryota; kingdom Viridiplantae; phylum Streptophyta; class Magnoliopsida; order Poales; family Poaceae; genus Triticum; species Triticum timopheevii. The sequence continues at coordinate 428,576,710 of OY997262.1, forward strand.
GAACTATCCTATCTAATCCTCTGTCTCCAGCCCAAGCCCAGTGCTTTGCCTCAGCTTTGATCACATCAAGCAGGTCATCAGTCGAAGGCTGGGAGCCATCAAAGATAATGGCATTCCTGTGCTTCCAGATGGCCCAAGCAGTAATGGTGGTGAGCGAGGCGAAACCTTTGTGAAAGTGGGACGGGGCTGCGAGGGTGTTGTTCAACGACCAGTCGAAGAACTCCATCGTTCTATCTGGCGGCAGGATCGGCAGTCGACACCAAGAGAGGACTTCGTACCAGGTGATCCGAGAGAAGACGCAGCCAGCCAGGATGTGTTGCAGCATTTCATCCTCCTGGGAGCAAAGACTGCACGTGGACGAATGCTGCAGCCCATGGCGAGCCAACCGATCAGCAGTCCAGCAGTGATTCTTCGATGCAAGCCAAAGGAAGAACTTGACATTCAGGGGCACCCAGCTTTGCCAGATAAGCTCCTAGAACGGCATGGTGGTGGAGCCATAGAACAAGGCGGACTAGCAGGAGCTAGCAGTGTAGGAGCCCTTCGAATTCCAGCGCTAGGTCAGGGTATCTAGTGTGGTCGATAGGGAGACCTGCTGAAGACGGCGCCAGAGGTTGATGTACTCGAACGTTGCGATCGGCATTAATGCAACAGAGATGTCAGAGATCCAATTGCTCTCAGAGAGGCCTTCGCAGATGAGACGCGTACGCCGGCGACCCCTCTTGACCATTGCAGCAATCGACGGGGTGATCTTGGTCATAGAATGACCATCCAACCAGTGGTCGATCCAGAACCAACAGGTTCTGCCGTCGCCGAGCATCGAGCGCGTGGAGGCACGGAACAGTTGTTGCACCTCAGGGTCATGCAGTAGGGGGAGGTGCCGCCAGGGCCGGTCGGTATCAGTGGCCTGAAGCCACAACCATCTAGTACGCAGCACAATGCCAGCCCGGTGCTCCAAAGGGCGGCATACTTTGGCCCAACTGACGAGACAAGAGCCATCCCACGCGTCTTTGCAGCCTTGCCAAAGGAAATCTCGGATGATGCGCGTAACCTTCTTCAGGATTGGAGCCGAGATGGACATAGCCATCAGGATGTGAGTAGGCATGGCTGCAAGCACGTGCTGAACTAGGGCCAGGCACTCACCACGGTTCAGCAGGGTTGCTTTCCAAGTAGCAAGCTTGAGTAGGAGCTTGTCAACTAGGGGCATGAGGTCGTTGGTCAAAGCTTTTCTCACCGAGAGTGGCAGCCCAAGATATTTGATGGGGAAGGGTGCGACTGGGCATGAAAGCGCAGAGACGATGCTAGCCGTGAGGTTGTCGGAGCACCAGATCGATGTCGCGGAGCATTTAGACAAGTTGGTTCGAAGGCCCGGGGCCTTGCCAAAGATGTCGAGGAGCTCACAAGTATTGCTCAGCTCGGTAGGATCGGGGTGGCAGAATAAGACCACGTCATCGACGAAGAGTGAGACACTTGAAGCAGCATGCCTGGTAGTGAGCCTGCAGAGGGCACCATTCCGGACAGCATGTTGGAGCAGTGTGTTGAGCGTGTGCTACGTCTTGAGCTTGCGTTGGTTTTCCTTGAAGAGGAAAGGGTGATGCAGCAATAGTAGCGTAAGTATTTCCTTCAGTTTTTGAGAACCAAGGTATCAATCCAGTAGGAGGCTCATCAAAAGTCCCACGCACCTACACAAACAAACAAAGAACTCGCAACCAACGCAATAAAGGGGTTGTCAATCCCTTCACGACCACTTGCGGAAGTGAGATCTGATAGAGATAGTATGATAAGATAAATATATTTTTGGTATTTTATAATATAGATGCAAAAAGTAAAGATGCAAATAAAAGTAGATTGAAAGCTTATATGATAAAAGATAGACCCGGGGGCCATAGGTTTCACTAGTGGCTTCTCTCAAGATAGCATAAGTATTACGGTGGGTGAACAAATTACTGTCGAGCAATTGATAGAAAAGCGAATAATTATGAGATTATCTAGGCATGATCATGTATATAGGCATCACGTCCGCGACAAGTAGACCGACTCCTGCCTGCATCTACTACTATTACTCCACACACCGACCGCTATCCAGCATGCATCGAGAGTATTAAGTTCATAAGAACAGAGTAACACATTAAGAAAGATGACATGATGTAGAGGGATAAACTCAAGCAATATCATATAAACCCCATCATTTTATCCTCGATGGAAAGAATACAATACGTGCCTTGCAACCCTTTTTGTCACTGGGTAAGGACACCGCAAGATTGACCCCAAAGCTAAGCACTTCTCCCTTGGCAAGAAAGATCAATCTAGTAGGCCAAACCAAACTGATAATTCGAAGAGACTTGCAAAGATAACTCAATCATACATAAAACAATTCAGAGAAGATTCAATTCTCATAGATAAACTTTATCATAAACCCACAATTCATCGGATCTCGACAAACACACCGCAAAAAGAGTTTACATCGAATAGATCTCCACAAGAGAGGGGGAGAACATTTTATTGAGATCCAAAAAGAGAGAAGAAGACATCTAGCTAATAACTATGGACCCGAAGGTCTGTGGTAAACTACTCACAACTCATCGGAGGGGCTATGGTGTTGATGTAGAAGCCCTCCATGGTCAATTCCCCCTCCGGCGGAGCGCTGGCGAAGGCTCTAAGATGGGATCTCGCGGATACAAAAGGTTACGGCGGTGGAAATTGTTCTTCGTTGGCTCCCTGGATGTTTTCGGGGTACATAGGTATATATAGGAGGAAGAAGTACGTTGTAGGACCTTGAAGTATGTCTAGAGGGGGGTGATTAGACTACTTGACCAATTAAAAACTTAACCTTTTCCCAATTTTAGAGTTTGGCAGATTTTAGCTATCTTAGGACAAGTCAAGCAACCATCACACAATTCAAGCAAGCATGCAAAGAGTATACAAGCAGCGGAAATTAAAGCATGCAACTTGCAAGAAAGTAAAGGGAAGGGTTTGGAGGATTCAAACGCAATTGGAGACACGAATGTTTTTGGCGTGGTTCCGATAGGTGGTGCTATCGTACATCCACGTTGATGGAGACTTCAACCCACGAAGGGTAACAGTTGCGCGAGTCCACGGAGGGCTCCACCCACGAAGGGTCCACGAAGAAGCAACCTTGTCTATCCCACCATGGCCATTGCCCACGAAGGACTTGCCTCACTAGCGGTAGATCTTCACGAAGTAGGCGATCTCCTTGCCCTTACAAACTCCTTGGTTCAACTCCACAATCTTGTCGGAGGCTCCCAAGTGAGACCTAGCCAATCTAGGAGACACCACTCTCCAAGAAGTAACAAATGGTGCGTTGATGATGAACTCCTTGCTCTTGTGCTTCAAATGATAATCTCCCCAACACTCAACTCTCTCTCATAGGTTTTGGATCTGGTGGAAAGAAGATTTGAGTGGAAAGCAACTTGGGGAAGGCTAGAGATCAAGATTCATATGGTAGGAATGGAATATCTTGGCCTCAACACATGAGCAGGTGGTTCTCTCTCAGAAATGGTAAGTTGGAAGTGTAGGTTTGTTCTGATGGCTCTCTCCACGAATGAAGAGGAGGTGGAGGGGTATATATAGCCTCCACACAAAATCTAACCGTTACACACAATTTACCAAACTCGGTGGGACCGATTCAACAGACTCGGTCGGACCGATTTAGTAAACCTAGTGACCGTTAGGATTTTCGGTGCGACCGACATGCAACTCGGTAGGACCGATATGGTTAGGGTTAGGGCATAATGTAATCTCGGTAAGACCGATTACACAAACTCGATGAGACTGATTTTGGTAATAAGCTTTCCAGAGAGTTTGTCAGGTAAACTCGGTGGGCCGATTCGCTCATTTTGGTGAGACCGAAATGTTACGAAAAGGAAACAGGGAGTTTACATTGCAATCTTGGTGGGACCAATCGCTCACTTCGTTAGACCGAAATGTTACGAAGGGAAACGGAGAGATTACAACCCCATCTCGGTGAGACCGAGATCCCTATCGGTAAGACCGATTTGCCTAGGGTTTGTGGCAGTGGCTATGACATTTGAACTCGGTGGTGCTGGATACAAAGAATCGGTGGGACTGATTTTGACTTTGGGTTTAGGTCATATGAGGATGTGAGAAAGTAGTTGAGGTTATTTGGAGCATATCACTAAGCACATGAAGCAAGAGGCTCATTAAGCAACACCTCATCCCTCCTTTATAGTATTGGCTTTTCCTATAGACTCAATGTGATCTTGGATCACTAAAATATAAAATGAAGAGTCTTGAGCTTTTGAGCTTGAGCCAATCCTTTGTCCTTAGTATTTGGAGGGATCCACTTTCATCATCCATACCATGCCATTCATTGAGCTTTCCTGAAATAATAGTCTTGGAATAGTATTAGCTCAATGAGCTATATGTTGTTATGAATTACCAAAACCACCTAGGGATAGTTGCACTTTCAATCTCCCCCTTTTTGGTAATTGATGACAGCATATAGATCAAAGCTTCGACAAATGATAATAAGATTGAAAAACATTGTCGCTTTGAGAAGTATGTGATAAGCAAGAGCTCCCCCTAAATTTGTGCATAGTTTAAAATTTGCTTTGGACTGCAAATGCACAAGGAATTAGGCTCATGGGTTACTCTTCCATGTCACATACATCTTGGTGGAGCGCTCAAAATAATAAGGATTGAATACATGCACTCATCACCAAGCAAAGTGAATGATCACATAAGGATAGGTAAGGTAACATCATTTAGCAAGCATAAGTGTAGCTTATGATCAAACACATGATCATCAATGTCTCACAGATAATAGCATAGTATCTCAAGCAATCAAAAGCAAACAAAGTTTAACCACCAAAGCAAGAGAGAACAAAAGCAACACTCTCTCTCTCTCTCGAAGCCTATGATCTATACATTTTTCTCCCCCTTTGGCAACAAGTTACCAAAAATTTCATAGAAAATGCATAGTGCTAGATCGACTCTCAGGCTTGATCTTTAGGTGGTGGTGTAGAGATGGCTCCTTCGACGAAGGCTTCAGTTGATGTGGTTGGAGCTGGAGGAGTTGGTGCCGGAGCTGGTTGCACTGGAGCTGTAGGAGCTGTAGCTGGTGCAGATGATGTGGCTCTGGAGTTTGTCACAGGCACTGCAGCTGACCTATGAGCTCTAGGCACTCTGGCAAATGCATCAGTGTTTTTCTTGCCCTTCCTCTCCTGCATGTCATCCTGGAGCTGCTCCACAACTAACTGAATCTCAGTTACTTTGACATCTAGATCATAGAATTTTTGTTCCATGATTCTTTCCAGGCTCTCCTGGTTTTTTGTTAGGGTGGCCAACCCCTACTCAATCCTCAGTGTGGATGCTATCAAGTAACCAAGCTGCTCCTGCTTGTTCTTCAAAAAGTACTCAGATGCCTCCTCTTGAGTTGGCATCTTGGCAGCCTTCTCTCTCTTTGCCTTCTCCTTCTGCTCTTGAGCTTGCACTGATGATGGTTCATTCTCATTCATCACAACTTGATTGTCCTCAAAGTCTAGATAGATAGCAAAATGTTCCTTATCTAGCAAGTAAGTTCTTGTGCCCATCTTTGAGTTAATCAACTCCTGAATCTGTGGGGCATACCCATAACTCCTCTTCTGATCTGCTGTTGTCCTCTTAATGGTCTCAACAATGAGGCTCATGACCTTGAATTTTTGTGGCACATCAAACAAGTGTAGCAAGTTGATAGCATGCCCTCTAATCATGTCGTGGTCACCTGACTTGGGCAACAGAGTGTGCCTAAGAATCCAATTGATTGTTGGCAGCCCTGACAGAAGGAAGTGGACTGACCCAAACTTGAAAGTCTCAAGAGCTTTGTTTGGGATCTTCTTGTACATATGAGACATGGTATTGTGGTCCATCTTCTTCTTGGCATAGACATCCAAGTCATCTTCACTCTCCTTTGGGGCATTGATCAGACTGGCCCATTCCTCAATTGTTGACTGGTACCTTGTACCTTCAGACATCCAAACTATCCTGCCATCTGGATAGAAGTGTGTTGTGGAGTAGAATTGCATAATGAGCTCATCATTCCACTTTGTGAGCTTCTGCCCAACAAAGTCTGCAACTCCACAAGCAAGAAAGTTGTCTTGCACTCCAGGATAGTGTTCCTCATTTTCCTTCATGTAGGTCCACTCGGCCCACCTCATATCACACACTATTGGTTTCTTGTCCAACAGCACTGTCTCATAGAAGTCCTGCTGTTCCTTAGTGTGCAACCTGTAATCAACAGCAGTCCTTCTCCTGGTGGCATATGGATCTATCAGCCTCCATAATCTGAGTCCTGCATCCTTTCTCAATTTCATATTCTCAGCCACAGGATGAGCATCATTGTGGTCTGGAATCTTGGGCTTTAGCTTCCTCGGGACTTGTCCTTCATCATCTTCCTCATCAGCAACTTCAGGCACTGGGGCCTTGTTCTTCTCAGCGGCTGGAATACTCCTGGTATTCCTCTTTGGTGCAGTCTTGGGCTTGGGGGCAGCTTTGGGTGCTTCCTTGGGCTTTGATATTGCAGCCCCTGACTTAATAGCATCACCCATTAGCTTTTGTGCCTTGGGTGCTGGTGCAGCAACCTCTTCTTCCTCATCAGAATCTCTCCTCATAGAGGGATTTCCAAGAACCTGGGCAGTAGTGGTTCTGGCTCTCTTCTTCTTATCTTGACCAGCAGCTTCATCTTCTGATTCCATGGTAAACTTCATAGTTTCTCCAGTGGGAACTTTCTTGGGTTTGGAAGTTGTGACTCTTCTTGCAGGTGCCTCTTTGGGTTCAGACTTTTCAGGCACTTGAGTTGATCCTTTGACCTTTAGCATAGGTGTCCTCTTGGCAGGAACCTTCCTATTGAGTCCAGGCTTTGTGTTCTTTGCTGAGGCATACTCCTTTTTGAGCACTACCTTCTTGAAGGTAACCTCATCTTCAGAATCTGAGGTTCTCTTCTTCCTTGTCCTAGTGGCAGCTTTAGGCAGATTGCTAGGGGTGCTCCTGCTACCATCATCTGAAGTGCTAGAGGGACTAGTGCCCTCACTCATGTGATTGTGCTCTTCTGACTTGTTCTGACTATCACTTTGGTCTGACATGCTGCAAATCACTGACTGTTGACCCTGTGAATAGTTATAGATGAGATAGAATGGATGAGCATCACAAAATGCAGAGATTTTGCAAAAGAATGATTCAAAAATTGAGTTTTAGTTTTCCACAGAAAGCATTTCGGATCAACTGATTTTCAAACTCGGTGATACCGAAGCAGTTTTTGGAACCTAAACTGGTGAACTCGGTTGGACCGAGTCACAGTTCGGTGGCACCGAGACTGCTAGGGTTTCACAAAGTCCTCAATCGGTCACACCGATTAGCAATTCTCGTTCAGACCGAGAGTTACTAGTGCAATGGCGTTAGCCAAATCGGTGGGACCGAGTTTTTCAACTCGGTAGGTCCGAGATGGTTTCGGCATAAACCTAACCCTAAATTTTCAAATCGCATCTAATCCAAGGATTGTATTGACTGGATAGGAGTGTCTCAATCATGGCAAGAATCATAATGAACACAATGTGCTAGGAATCGGACGAGGATAGCACTATGATCGAGTCCATACCCTAGCTTGGCGATGAACTCGCTACGGCGGCAACGGCGGGGGTGAATTCCGTTGACGGCGGCGGAGACCAGCGACAGGAGGCGGCTGGCGACGAGGAGACGATTCGGAGACCCTGGTGACAGAGCGAGCTATTGCGCGGGTGAAGAGGTTCGGAGAAATTTCCAAATTTTTGCCCGTGAGTATATATAGCCCGACCCTGTCGGTGTGACCGAGTGGAACAACTCGGTGGCACCGAGATGCATAACTATATACAGTTACTACAACTCGGTGTGACCGAAAAGTTCAAATCGGTTGCACCGAGATTGAAAACCTAGATCGACTTTGTGATCTCGGTAGGACCGAAATGGAAGAATCGGTCAGACCGAGAGTCAGAAAGAAGTTTTGGAAGTTTAAGTCTATGACGAATCGGGGACTCCGAGTGCTCCTCACACGTAGTGGCTCGAATCTGACTTGATCAAATTTTGTGATGTAGCATGAATAGAGTTTGATACGAGAAAAGCATAGATAGCTAGAGAAGGTTCTTAGGCATTCTTGTCCATCCACTTGGCAAAAAGAAAGAAACCCAAACAATCAAAGCAATAAGTGGATGTCCTCGAATGAGTAAAATATGCACCAACATGCTCACACAATAAGATGGCAAATGAAATATGTGGCAAAGCATGCACAACCACTTCTAGCATCTATCAAACAATTGGCGATGACTAGGTCATCTATATATGAGTATATTGACTTAGGAGTCAAATGAGAACATTTGATCATAGGTCATACTCATCGTTTATGCTCAAGTGGGGTTACCACTTTTACATAATGCATTGATGTGTTCACACCATTAGAGTTGCTTTGACTCAATTCTTAGAGTTAAGCTCCCCCTAGATGTGAGATCCCCTTTTAGAGGGATGAACTAACCTTGGGTTTTGTCGATGATTACTTCATGTAGGTGTTGAAGATGTGGGTGCTCAATGTTGATGTGGATCATTTGGAGCAATCCTTTGGAGTGAGTTGCACTTTCAACATACCTACATGGGTTAGTCCCACAAGGAACAAACAAGAGTATCCATAGACATAGAGTGATGCACACACAAGATGATGTCCATGAAATCATTAGGTTACCTTGTCCCTTGCCTTACCAACATGAGGGTTTGTGACTCCTTGAACTAGTGCAAGATGTGAAAGTTGATTGCACTTGTCCTTGCCATAATGATATGAGTGAAGAATGTTGGCGGAGTCACCCTCAAGAACTCTCTAGTTCTTCTTCTTCGGGATCCACACCATTTTGATGGGAATCCTTGGAGTTTAGTCGTACGTGATGAAGTAGAACTTGACGTAGTCTTGGGAACCCACTTGACCGAGGCCTTAGGTGCTTCTTCAAATGCATCAATCTCCTCTTGAAGCTTGTCCTTGCCTTTGTTCTTGTGGTCTTGTGGTGGAAGATCATCTTGTGCTTGTGTTCCCTTGAAGGAAGTAGGATCATACGTCTCTTGTTGAGGAACAAACTTCGTCTTGGGGTATTCATCTTCTTCCCACTCAACTCCATTCGCATTGAACTTTCGTTCAAAACCAACACCTTGATTCTTCCGGTGCCTTCCTTGCTTGCGTACAATTTCCTCGAATTGCTTACTCCCGGCAAGGCTCTTGTAAACACCTTTCTCTATAATTCCCTTCAATAAGCTATTTTCTTGCTCAAGTGTAACTTGGCTAAGAGAATCATTAGTGGAATCAAGAGAACTACTAGAAGCAACAATATTGGATTTGGCATTATTATTGTTACTACCAGAGGAAGGATCTTTCTTGTACTTGTTACTAGACTTGACTTGAGGCATGTAAGTAGAAAAGAGTAAACGCTTGGCAATGTAAGAAGAACTTTTCTTACGGAGATCATCATTGATTGCCTTTAAGAACTCATGCTCTTGCTCAAGATTGAGCTTTTCAAAGCGTAACTTCTCATGAGCCCTTAAAAGTTCTCGATGATCTTCGAAGATAGTTTCATGAGCTAACTTAAGAATGTTTAGTTCTTTAGTTATAAGCTCAATCTTATCCTTATCATTGTCATTTGTTTTATCTTGATTAGCATGATTAATTGACGTTTCATCATAGTATTCATCACTAGAGTAGTCAAGTAAATCATCATCAACTAGCAAGTCATCTTCATCACTATTGAAATCAACATACACGGGATGTGTTACCTTTGGACCTTTGGCCATGAAGCATCTTCCAATTACTTCATTTGGTGAGTCAAATATGTCGTAGGAGTTGGTTGACACAAGTGCTAGACCGGCAACACCTTCATCTTGAGTATATTCGGAGTCGGAGTGATAGCTTCTCTCGGAGTGATTGTCGGAGTCGGAGCCGGATATCCATTCACCAACATGAGCTTGATACCTTCGTTTTGTGTAGCTCCTTGATGACTTGTCCTTCCTTTCCGAATCCTTGCCTCTCCGTGAGGGTCTTCGTTCATAACGATCATCTCTACTCCTCCTCTCTCTTGGTGGTGATTCTTCTCTTTTGCTTCTTATTTTTGGAGAATCTTCTCTTCTTTTGTAGGGTGCCGTACACTCATTGCAATAGTGTCCAGGTCTCCCACAATTGTAGCAATTGCGCTCTCGACTAGAAGATCTTTTGTCATTGTAGGACCTTGACTTAGAGCTTCTTTCTTTGCTTCTACTCTTGTAGAATTTGTTGAAGTTCTTCACCATTAAGCTCAATTCTTCATTGAAGGTTTGTTTTTCACTTGATGATGTGGGGGCTTCACATGAGGCTTTGTAAGCACCACTTGACTTGTTGTGAAGTTCCTCCTTATCCTTGAGTGACATCTCATGAGCAACAATTCTTCCAATGACTTCCGTTGGCTTGAGATCTTTGTAGTTTGGCATCATTTGGATCAATGTGCACACAGTATCATACTTTCCATCCAATGCTCTTAGGATCTTCTTGATGATGAATCTGTCGGTCATCTCTTCACTCCCTAAGCCGGCAATCTCATTTGTGATAAGAGCAAGCCTAGAGTACATTTCAGCGACACCTTCACCATCCTTCATTTTGAACTTGTCAAGCTGACTTTGGAGCACATCTAACTTGGATTCCTTGACGGAGTCGGTACCTTCATGCATATCAATCAAAGTATCCCAAATTTCCTTTGCATTCTCAAGACGGCTGATTTTGTTGAACTCTTCGGGGCACAATCCATTGAAGAGGATATCACAAGCTTGAGCGTTGTATTGCAGCATCTTCAACTCTTCCGCGCTAGCTTCACGGTTTAGCTCTCTCCCATCAAAGAATTCACCTTGCAAGCCAATACACACAATAGCCCAAACGGCGGGGTTATGTCCAAGAATATGCATTTTCATCTTATGCTTCCAACTAGCAAAATTAGTACCATCAAAGTAAGGACCTCTATGGTGATAATTTCCCTCACTAGACACCATACTCTCCTAGGTTGTGAAACAAAGGCTATGACCACCAAAAGCTATGGAAATCAAAGCAAATGGAGACCAAAGCTCTGATACCACTTGTAGGATCTTGAAGTATGTCTAGAGGGGGGTTGATTAGACTACTTGACTAATTAAAAACTTAACCTTTTCCCAATTTTAGAGTTTGGCAGATTTTAGCTATCTTAGGACAAGTCAAGAAATCATCACACAATTCAAGCAAGCATGCAAAGAGTATATGAGCAGAGGAAATTAAAGCATGCAACTTGCAAGAAAGTAAAGGGAAGGGTTTGGAGGATTCAAATGCAATTGGAGACATAGATGTTTTTGGCGTGGTTCCGATAGGTGGTGCTATCGTACATCCACGTTGATGGAGACTTCAACCCACGAAGGGTAACGGTTGCACGAGTCCACGGAGGGCTCCACCCACGAAGGGTCCACGAAGAAGCAACCTTGTCTATCCCTCCATGGCCATCGCCCACGAAGGACTTGCCTCACTAGCGGTAGATCTTCACGAAGTAGGCGATCTCCTTGCCCTTACAAACTCCTTGGTTCAACTTCTTGTCGGAGGCTCCCAAGTGAGACCTAGCCAATCTAGGAGACACCACTCTCCAAGAAGTAACAAATGGTGCGTTGATGATGAACTCCTTGCTCTTGTGCTTCAAAATGATAGTCTCCCCAACACTCAACTCTCTCTCATAGGTTTTGGATCTGGTGGAAAGAAGATTTGAGTGGAAAGCAACTTGGGGAAGGCTAGAGATCAAGATTCATATGGTAGGAACGGAATATCTTGGCCTCAACACATGAGTAGGTGGTTCTATCTTAGAAATTGTAAGTTGGAAGTGTAGGTTTGTTCTGATGGCTCTCTCCACGAATGAAGAGGAGGTGGAGGGGTATATATAGCCTCCACACAAAATCTAACCGTTACACACTATTTACCAAACTCGGTGGGACCGATTCAACAGACGCGGTCGGACCGATTTAGTAAACCTAGCGACTGTTAGGATTTTCGGTGGGACCGACATGCAACTCGGTGGGACCGATATGGTTACGGTTAGGGCATAACGTAATCTCGGTAAGACCGATTACACAAACTCGGTGAAACCGATTTTGGTAATAAGCTTTCCAGAGAGTTGGTCAGGTAAACTCGGTGGGACCGATTCGCTCATTTCGGTGAGACCGAAACGTTACGAAAAGGAAACAGGGAGTTTACATTGCAATCTCGGTGGGACCGATCGCTCACTTCGGTTAGACCGAAACGTTACGAAGGGAAACAGAGAGATTACAACCCCATCTTGGTGAGACCGAGATCCCTATCGGTAAGACCGATTTGCCTAGGGTTTGTGGCAGTGGCTATGACATTTGAACTCGGTGGCGCCGGATAGAAAGAATCGCTGGGACCGATTTTGACTTTGGGTTTAGGTCATATGAGGATGTGTGAAAGTAGTTGAGGGTATTTGGAGCATATCACTAAGCACATGAAGCAAGAGGCTCATTAAGCAACACCTTATCCCTCCTTGATAGTATTGGCTTTTCCTATAGACTCAATGTGATCTTGGATCACTGAAATATAAAATGAAGAGTCTTGAGCTTTTGAGCTTGAGCCAATCCTTTGTACTTAGTATTTTGAGGGATCCACTTTCATCATCCATGCCATGCCATTCATTGAGCTTTCCTGAAATAATAGTCTTGGAATAGTATTATCTCGATGAGCTATATGTTGTTATGAATTACCAAAACCACCTAGGGATAATTGCACTTTCATATGTCGGTGGCCGCTCGTGGGGCCCAGGAGACTAGGGGCGCACCCTATAGGGGTGGGCGTGCCCTGCTATCTCTTGGCCGCCTCGTTTGCTTCTTGACTTGCAATCCAAGTCCTATGGATCATATTCGTTCCAAAAATCTCGCTCCCGAAGGTTTCATTCCATTTGGACTCTGTTTGATATTCCTTTTCTTCGAAATACTGAAATAGGCAAAAAAAGAGCAATACGGGCTGGGCCTCCGATTAGTAGGTTAGTCCCAAAAATGATATAAATATGTAAAATAAAGCCCATAAACATCCAAAAGGGGTAATATAATAGCATGGAACAATCAAAAATTATAGATACGTTGAAGACGTATCAAGCATCCCCAAGCTTAATTCCTGCTCGTCCTCGAGTAGGTAAATGATAAAAACAGAAATTTTGCTGTGGAATGCTACCTAGCATAATTCTCAATGTAATTTTCTTTATTGTGGCATGAATGTTCAGATCCAAATGAATCAAAATAAAAGTTCATATTGATAAAAGAAATAGTAACATTTCAAGCATACTAATCAAAGCAATCATGTCTTCTCAAAATAACATGGCTAAAGAAAGTTCATCCCTACAAAATCATATAGTTAGGCTATGCTTCATTTTCATCACACAAAATACTCCCATCAAGAATAACCCCGGTTTCAGCCAAGCAATTGGTTCATACTTTTTAACGCGCTTCAGCCTTTTTGAACTCTCACGCAATACATGAGCGTGAGCCATGGATATAGCACTATGGGTGGAATAGAATATGATGATGGAGGTTGTGTGGAGAAGACAAAAAAAGGAGAAAGCCTCACATTGACGAGGATAATCAACGGGCTATGGAGATGCCCATCAATTGATGTCAACATGAGGAGTAGGGATTGCCATGCAACATATGCACTAGAGCTATAAATGAATGCTCAACAAAAGAAAACTAGTGGGTGTGCATCCAACTTGCTTGCTCTCGAAGACCTAGGGCATTTGAGGAAGCCCATCGTAGGAATATACAAGCCAAGTTCTATAATGAAAAATCGCCACTAGTATATGAAAGTGACAACATATGAGACTCGCTATAAGAAAAACATGGTGCTACTTTGAAGCACAAGATACGAGACTCACTATATGAAGAACAAGGTGCCACTTTGAAGCACAAGTGTGGAAAAAGAGAAAGTAACATTGCCCCTTATATTTATTTTCTTTTTTTTTCTTTTTTTCTTTTTTTTCTTTGGCCTTTTTTTTGGCCTTTCCTTTTTTTCCTTTTTTTCCTTTTTTTCTTTTTGGGAAATGCTCTAATAATGATGATCATCACACTTTTATTGATTACAACATAGGAGTTACAACTCGAAACTAGAACAAGATATGACTCTATATGAATGCCTCCGGCGGTGTATCGGGATGGTGCAATGAATCAAGAGTGACATGTATGAAAAATTATGCATGGTGGCTTTGCCACAAATACGATGTCAACTACATGATCATGCAATGGCAACATGACAAAAGTAAGGTATGTCATGATGATGATGAACGGAATGGTGGAAAGTTGCATGGCAATATATCTCGGAATGGCTATGGAAATGCCATAATAGGTAGGTATGGTGGCTGTTCTGAGGAAGATATAAGGAGGTTTATGTGTAATAGAGCATATCATATCACGGGGTTTGGATGCACCGGCGAAGTTTGCACCAACTCCCAAGGTGAGAAAGGGCAATGCACGGTACCGAAGAGGCTAGCAATGGTGGAAAGGTAAAAGTGTGTATAATCCATGGACTCAACATTAGTCAAAAGAACTCATATACTTATTGCAAAAGTTTTATTAGCCCTCGAAGCAAAGTACTACTACGCATGCTCCTAAGGGGGAGGTCGGTAGGAGTTAACCATCGCGCGCCCCCGACCTCCACTCAAGGGAAGTGAATCAAAAGAGCACTCCATGCAATAAATTTGTTACACAATTTTTACCATATGTGCATGCTACGGGACTTGCTAACTTCAACACAAGCATTATTTAAATTCATAATCACCCAACTAGCATGACTTTAATATCACTACCTCCATATCTCAAAACAATTATCAAGTATCAAATTGATCATAGCATCCAATTCACTTCCTATGATAGTTTTTATTATACCCAACTTGGATGCCTACCATTCTAGGACCAATTTTATAACCATAGAAAATACCATGCTGTTCTAAAAGACTCTCAAAATAATATAATTAATCATGAGATACTAACAATTTCTACAAAATTAAGCCACCGCCGTGCTCTAAAAGATATAAGTGAAGCACTAGAGCAAAAACTATCAAGCTCAAAAGATATAAGTGAAGCACATAGCATATTCTAACAAATTCAATCAAGTAGGCTTCTCCCAAAAGGTGTGTACAGCAAGGATGATTGTGGTAAACTAAAAGTCAAAGACTTATATAATACACAATGGTCCAAGCAAAACACATATCATGTGGCGAATAAAAATATAGCTCTAAGTAAAGTTACCCATGAATGAAGACGAAAGAGGGGATGCCTTCCGGGGGCATCCCCAAGCTTAGGCTTTTGGCTATTCTTGAATATGTTGGGGTTCCATGGGCATCCCCAAGCTTAGGCTCTTGCCACTCCTTATTCCATAGTCCATCAAAGCTTTACCCAAAACTTGAAAACTTCACAACACAAAACTCAACAGGAAATCTTCTAAGCTCCGTTAGTGAAAGAAAACAAAACCACCACATAAGGTACTGTAATGAAATAATTCTTTATTTATATTGGTGTTAAAACTACTGTATTCCAAGTTCTCTATGGTTCATACCACTTCATACTAGCCATAGATGCATCAAAATAAGCAAACAACACACGTAAAACAGAATCTGTCAAAAACAGAATAGTCTGTAGCAATATGTAACTAATGTAAACTTATTGAATTCTACAAATCCTACCAAAATAGGAAGTCCTGGAAAAATTGTTTATTGATCACAATAAAAAAGAATCAACGCAAAATCACGTTTCTGTGATTTAACAAAACTAATTTCGTGCGTGCAAAGTTTCTGTTTTTCAGCAGAATCAAATCAACTATCATCATAGGTTATCCTATAGGTTCTACTTGGCACAAACACTAATTAAAACATAAAAACACATCTAAACAAAAGGTAGATGAAAAATTTATTACTAAACAGGAACAAAAACAAAAAAACACAACTAAAATTGGGTTGCCTCCCAACTAGCCCTATCGTTTAACGCCCCTAGCTAGGCATAAAAGCGAAGATAGATCTAAGTAGTGCCATCTTTGGCACTCAATTCATAAGTAGCTCGCATAATAGATTCATAAGGTAATTTGACTTTCTTTCTTGGAAAGTGCTCCATGCCTTTCTATAATGGAAATTGGAATCTAATATTCCCTTCCTTCATATCAATAATCGCGCCAATCGTTCTAAGAATAATAGGGCAAGAAAGGTTGCAATCTATATCAAGAACGATAAAATCTACGAGCACCAAATTTCTATTTGCAACAATGAGAACATCATTGATCCTTCCCATTGGCTTTTTAATGGTGGAATCCGCAAGGTGCAAATTTAAAGAGCAATCATCAAGATCATGGAAACCTAGAATATCACATAAAGTTTTCGGAATCGTGGAAACACTAGCACCC
The DNA here is from genome assembly GCA_963921465.1 of Triticum timopheevii. NCBI lineage: Eukaryota > Viridiplantae > Streptophyta > Magnoliopsida > Poales > Poaceae > Triticum > Triticum timopheevii. Next base: position 428,593,154 of record OY997262.1, read on the forward strand.
AAATCACACAAAGCAAAACACTCATGATCTTTAATTCTAATCTTTATAGTAGGTTCCCACTCATCATTAATTTTTCTAGGTATATAAACATCCAAATTAAGTTTCTTATCATAAGATTGCATCAAGGCATCAACGATATGTTTGGTAAAAGCTTTATTTTGACTATAAGCGTGAGGAGAATTAACAACGGATTGCAACAAGGAAATACAACCTTCTAAAGAACAATTATCATAATCAAATTCCATGAAATCCGAGATAATGGGTTCAATGCTATTTAAAGTCATGACCTCTCCAATCCCACTTTTTACCAAATTTAGCATCAAGATCTAGAAACTCCGAATTCTTGGGACGCCTTCTAACTAAAGTTGACTCATCTCCAATCACATTATTATCAAGATTCATATTGCAAAACAAAGATCTAATAGGAGACACATCAATAACTTTAAGATCTTCATCATTATTTTCACCTAACTTTTATGGTTTGGCAGCCATCTTATTGACTAAGATAGCTTGCTTATCAGAAATTTTGGCTATAGAATTTTCAAGCCGGGTAATTTGAGAGTTCAGACCATAAAATGCTTTAGACATGTCATCAAGCTCCTTATTCATAAACCCCAAAAAACCTTTTTGTTCTTTAAGCTCTTTTTAGAAGAAATTATTATGCTCAAATTGCAAATTCATAAAGCTTCTAATATCTGATTGAATCTCTTCCAACCTTCTAAGAAGGTGGTCGGTACTCTTAGGCAAAGCCATAAGGACAAACAGGCACACAAGCAAACAGAAAAAGGCAAGTGAGAAAGAGAGAGGAGAAGATTGGGAAAGAGAGGGCAAATAAAACGGCAAGGGTGAAGTGGGGGAGAGGAAAACGAGAGGCAAATGGCAAATAATGTAAATGTGAGGGAGATCAGTTTATGATGGGTACTTGGTATGTCTTGACTTGAGCGAAAACCTCCCCGGCAACGGCGCCAGAAATCCTTCTTGCTACGTCTTGATCTTGCGTTGGTTTTCCTTGAAGAGGAAAGGGTGATGCAGCAATAGTAGCGTAAGTATTTCCCTCAGTTTTTGAGAACCAAGATATCAATCCAGTAGGAGGCTCCTTAAAAGTCCCATGCACCTACACAAACAAACAAAGAACTCGCAACCAACGCATTAAAGGGGTTGTCAATCCCTTCACGGCCACTTGCTAAAGTGAGATCTGATAGAGATAGTATGATAAGATAAATATATTTTTGGTATTTTATAATATAGATGCAAATAAAAGTAGATTGAAAGCTTATATGATAAAAGATAGACCCGGGGGCCATAGGTTTCACTAGTGGCTTCTCTCAAGATAGCATAAGTATTATGGTGGGTGAACAAATTACTGTCAAGCAATTGATAGAAAAGCGAATAATTATGAGATTATCTAGGCATGATCATGTATATAGACATCACATCCGCGACAAGTAGACCGACTCCTGCCTGCATCTACTACAATTACTCCACACATCGATCGCTATCCAGCATGCATCTAGAGTATTAAGTTCATAAGAACAGAGTAACGCATTAAGAAAGATGACATGATGTAGAGGGATAAGCTCAAGCAATATGATATAAACCCCCATCTTTTTTTCCTCGATGGCAACAATACAATACGTGCCTTGCAACCCTTTCTGTCACTGGGTAAGTACACCGCAAGATTGAACCCAAAGCTAAGCACTTCTCCCATGGCAAGAAAGATCAATCTGGTAGGCCAAACCAAACTGATAATTTCGAAGAGACTTGCAAAGATAACTCAATCATACATAAAAGAATTCAGAGAAGATTCAAATATTTCTCATAGATAAACTTGATCATAAACCCATAATTCATCGGATCTCGACAAACACACCACAAAAAGAGTTTACATCAAATAGATCTCCACAAGAGAGGGGGAGAACATTGTATTGAGAACCAAAAGGAGAGAAGAAGCCATCTAGCTAATAACTATGGACCCGAAGGTCTGTGGTAAACTACTACAACTCATCGGAGGGGCTATGGTGTTGATGTAGAAGCCCTCCGTGTTCGATTCTCCCTCCGGCGGAGCGCCGACGAAGGCTCCAAGATGGGATCTCGCGGATACAGAAGGTTACGGTGGTGGAAATTGTTCTTCGTTGGCTCCCTGGATGTTTTCAGGGTACGTAGGTATATATAGGAGGAAGAAGTACGTCGGTGGCCGCTCGTGGGGCCCAGGAGACAGGGGCATGCTCTATAGGGGTGGGCGCACCCTGCTATCTCCTGGCCACCTCATTCGCTTCTTGACTTGCACTTCAAGTCCTCTGGATCACATTCGTTCCAAAAATCACGCTCCCGAAGGTTTCATTCCGTTTGGACTCCATTTGATATTCTTTTTCTTCGAAATACTGAAATAGGCAAAAAAAACAGTAATACGGGCTGGTCCTCCGGTTAGTAGGTTAGTCCCAAAAAAGATATAAATATGTAAAATAAAGCCCATAAACATCCAAAAGGGGTAATATAATAGCATGGAACAATTAAAAATTATAGATACGTTGAAGACGTATCAGCGTGTCGATGACGATTGCAAAGAGCATGGCAAACACATGATCATGTTGCCGTAGGCCTTGCTCATGGTGAATGGGGGGCCAGGGTTGCCATTGAGAAGAACACGTGTGGATGGTCGAGAGCAGTATGCAGATCCATGCGCACCACCGGCGCCCAAAACCAAGGTGCGTCAGCATCTCAAGAAGGAATGACCAAGACACGGTGTCAAATGCGCGGGCGATGTCAAGTTTGAGAAGGACTCGGGGTGCCTTGAGGTTGTGCAGAAGCCTGGCGGTTTGCTGAACGAGCATGAAGTTGTCGTGAACACCATGCCAGGCAATGAATGCACTCTGATTGGTAGAACCGATAGTAGCCATCCTCGGAGCAAGACACAGTGACAGGACCTTGGCAAAGAGCTTTGCAATGAGGTGGATCAAACTGATGGGGCGGTAATCAGATAGGGTTGAAGCATCGGCCTTCTTGGGGAGGAGCATGATGAGCGCTTGGTTAAGCTTCTGAAAACCACACCCATTCATTGAATAGATCTTGTCAAAATCCGCACAGACATCGCCTTTGATGGTGCTCCAGCATGCTTGGAGGAATTCGGTGGTGAACCCATCCGGACCGGGTGCTTTCCCGAGAGGTAACATTTTCACAGCCCTCCAAATCTCATCCTCAGTGAACGGGCGATCAAGCTCAGCAAGGTCGAAGCGACAAGGGTCCATTGCACTCAAACATAGACTGAATTCGTGTGTCTCGGCACGGGCTATGATGTTGGAGAAGTGGGCAAAGGCAGCATGCGCCATGGCTTCTTCATCCGTGATGATCGAGTCCCCAACACGCAGGCTGGCAATGTGGTTTTTCTTGCTGCGATGAGCCGCGTGGATTTTGAAGAAGGCAACATTAGTATCTCCTTCCTTGAGCCAACAAAAGCAGACGCACTCACGGGCAATTGAACGATCGAGCGAGCCGAGTCCAAGGTAGGTACGCTTAAGCTCGCGCCGGATCCATGCCTCGGAGAGAGACAGTGGGCGGGTGTCCTGCGTCGTGTCCAGACACAGGATAATTTCATGCGCACCCCATAGACACAACAATTGATCATTGATCTCTTAGCTGTGTGTGGTGCCCCCCTCCACCATATTCCACCTCGGTAATATCATAGCGGTACTTAGGCGAAGCCCTGCGTCGGTAGCATCATCAACACCGTCATCACGCCGTCGTGCTGATGGAACTCTCCTGCAAGGCTCTGCTAGATCGGAGTTCGTGGGACGTCATCGAGCTGATCGTGTGCTGAACTCGGAGGTGTCGTACGTTCGGTACTTGATCGGTCGGATCGTGAAGACGTACGACTACATCAACCACGTTGTGCTAACGCTTCCGCTTTCGGTCTATGAGGGTACGTGGAAAACACTCTCCCCTCTCGTTGCTATGCATCACCATGATCTTGCGTGTGCGTAGGAAGTTTTTTGAAATTACTACGTTCCCCAACAGTGGCATCCGAGCCAGGTTTTATGCGTAGATGTTATATGCACGAGTAGAACACAAGTGAGTTGTGGGCGATACAAGTCATACTGCTTATCAGCATGTCATACTTTGGTTCGGCGGTATTGTTGGATGAAGCGGCCCGGACCGACATTATGCGTACGCTTACGCGAGACTGGTTTTACCGCCGTGCTTTGCACACAGGTGACTAGCGGGTGTCAGTTTCTCCAACTTTAGTTGAACCGAGTATGGCTACACCCGGTCCTTGAGAAGGTTAAAACAACACTAACTTGATGAACTATCGTTGTGGTTTTGATGCGTAGGTAAGAATGGTTCTTGCTCAGCCCGTAGCAGCCACGTAAAACTTGCAACAACAAAGTAGAGGACGTCTAACTTGTTTTTGCAGGGCATGTTGTGATGTGATATGGTAAAGGCATGATGCTATGTTTTATTGTATGATATGATCATGTTTTGTAACCGAGTTATCGGCAACTGGCAGGAGCCATTTGGTTGTCGCTTTATTGTATGCAATGCAATCGCCCTGTAATTTCTTTACTTTATCACTAAGTGGTAGCGATAGTCATAGAAGTAATAGGTGGCGAGACGACAACGATGCTACGATGGAGATCAAGGTGTCGCGCCGGTAACGATGGTGATCATGACGGTACTTCGGAGATGGAGATCACAAGCACAAGATGATGATGGCCATATCATATCACTTATATTGATTGCATGTGATGTTTATCTTTTATGCATCTTATCTTGCTTTGATTGACGGTAGCATTATAAGATGATCTCTCACTAAATTTCAAGATAAAAGTGTTCTCCCTGAGTATGCACCGTTGCTAAAGTTCGTCGTGCCCAGACACCACGTGATGATCGGGTGTGATAAGCTCTACGTCCATCTACAATGGGTACAAGCCAGTTTTGCACGCGCAGAATACTCAGGTTAAACTTGATGAGCCTAGCATATGCAGATATGGCCTCGGAACACTGAGACCGAAAGGTCGAGCGTGAATCATATAGTAGATATGATCAACATAGTGATGTTCACCATTGAAAACTACTCCATTTCACGTGATGATCGGTTATGGTTTAGTTGATTTGGATCACGTGATCACTTAGATAATTAGATTGATGTCTATCTAAGTGAGAGTTCTTAAGTAATATGATTAATTGAACTTAAATTTATCATGAACTTAGTCCTGGTAGTATTTTGCAAATTATGTTGTAGATCAATAGCTCACGTTGTTGCTTTCATATGTTTATTTTGATATGTTCCTAGAGAAAACTGTGTTGAAAGATGTTAGTAGCAATGATGCGGGTTGGATCCGTGATCTGAGGATAGTCCTCATTGCTGCACAGAAGAATTATGTCCTTGATGCACTGCTAGGTGACAGACCTATTGCAGGAGCAGATGCAGACGTTATGAATGTTTGGCTAGCTCAATATGATGACTACTCGATAGTTTAGTGCACCATGCTTAACGGCTTAGAATCGGGACTTCAAAGACGTTTTGAACGTCATGGGCCACAGGAGATGTTCCAGGAGTTGAAGTTAATATTTCAAGCAAATACCCGAGTTGAGAGATATGAAGTCTCCAACAAGTTCTATAGCTAAAGATGGAGGAGAATTGCTCAACTAGTGAGCATGTGCTCAGATTGTCTGGGTACTACAATCGCTTGAATCAAGTGGGAGTTAATCTTCCAGATAAGATAGTGATTGACAGAGTTCTATAGTCACCATCACCAGGTTAGTAGAACTTCGTGATGAACTATAGTATGCAAAGGATGACGAAAACGATTCCCGAGCTCTTCGCGATGTTGAAATCAACGAAGGTAGAAATCAAGAAAGAGCATCAAGTGTTGATGATTGACAAGACCACTAGTTTCAAGAAAAGGGCAAAGGGAAAGAAAGGGAACTTCAAGTAGAATGACAAGCAAGTTGTCACTCCCACGAAGAAGCCCAAAGTTGGACCAAAGCCTGAAACTTATTGCTTACACTGCAAAGGAAATGGTCACTGGAAACAGAAATGCCCTGAATATTTGGTGGATAAGAATGATGGCAAAGTGAACAAGGGTATATTTGATATACAGGTTATTGATGTGTGCCTTACTAGTGTTTATAGTAGCCCCTGAGTATTTGATACTTGTTCAGTTGCTAAGATTAGTAACTCGAAACAGGAGTTACATAACAGAGACTAGTTGAGGGGAAGTGATGATGAGTGTTGGAAGTAGTTCCAAGATTGATATGATCATCATCACACACTCCCTATACTTTCGGATTTAGTGTTAAACCTAAATAAATGTTATTTGGCGTTTGCGTTGAGCGTGAATATGATTTGATCATGTTTATTGCAATACAGTTATTCATTTAAAGTCAGAGAATAATTGTTGTTCTGTTTACATCAATAAAACCTTCAATGGCCATACACCTAATGAAAATAGTTTGTTGGATCTCGATCGTAGTGATACACATATTCATAATATTGATGCCAAAAGATGCAAAGTTAATAATGATAGTGCAACTTATTTGTGGCACTGTCATTTGGGTCATATTGGTGTAAAGCGCATGAAGAAACTCCATAAAGATGGATTTTCGGAATCACTTGGTTATGAATCATTTGATGCTTGCGAACCGTGCCTTTTGGGCAAGATGACTAAAACTCCGTTCTCCAGAATAATGGATCGAGCTACTGACTTGTTGGAAATAATACATACTGATGTATGCAAACCAATGAGTATTAAGGCTCGTGGCGGGTATCATTATTTTCTGACCTTCACAGATGATTTGAGCAGATATGGGTATATCTACTTGATGAAACATAAGTCTGAAATAGTTGAAAGGTTCAAAGTATTTCAGAGTGAAGTGGAAAATCATCGTAACAAGAAAATAAAGTTTCTGCGATCTGATCGTGGAGATGAATATTTGAGTTACAAGTTTGGCCTTCAGTTAAAATAATGTGGAATAGTATCACAAACTCATGCCACCTGGAACACCACAGCGTAACGGTGTGTCCGAACGTCATAACCGCACTTTATTTGATATGGTGCGATCAATGATGTCTCTTACCGATTTACCAATATTGTTCTGGGGTTATGCATTAGAGATAGTTGCATTCACGTTAAATAGGGCACCATCTAAATCAATAGAGATGACACCGTATGAACTATGGTTTAGCAATAAACCTAAGATGTCGTTTCTTAAAGTTTGGGGTTGCGATGCTTATGTGAAAAAGTTTCAACCTGATAAGCTCGAACCCAAATCGGAGAAATGTGTCTTCATAGGATACCCAAAGGAAACTGTTGGGTACACCTTCTATCACAGATTCGAAGGCAAGACATTCGTTGCCAAGAATGGATCCTTTCTAGAGAAGAAGTTTCTCTCGAAAGAAGTGAGTGGGAGAAAAGTAGAACTTGATGAGGTAATAGTACCTTCTCCCGAATTGGAAAATAGTTCATCACTGAAATCAGTTCCAGTGATTCCTACACCAGTTAGTGAGGAAGCTAATGATGATGATCATGAAACTTCAAATCAAGTTACTACAGAACCTCGTAGGTCTTCCAGATTACGGTCCGCACCAGAGTGGTGCGGTAATCCTGTTCTGAAAGTCATGTTACTAGACCATGATAAACCTACGAACTATGAGGAAGCGATAATGAGCCCAGATTCCGCGAAATGGCTGGAGGCCATGAAATCTGAGATAGGATCCATGTATGAGAACAAAGTGTGGACTTTGGTGGACTTGCCCGATGATCGGCAAGCCATAGAAAATAAATGGATCTTTAAGATGAAGACGGACGTTGATAGTAGTGTTACTATCTACAAAGCTCGACTTGTCACAAAAAGGTTTTCGACAAGTTCAAGGTGTTGACTACAATGAGATTTTCTCAACTGTAGCGATGCTTAAGTCTATCCGAATCATGTTAGCAATTGCCACATTTTATGAAATCTGGCAAATGGATGTCAAAACTGCATTCCTTAATGGTTTTCTTAAAGAAGAGTTGTATATGATGCAACCAGAAGGTTTTGTCAATCCTAAAGATGCTAACAAAATGTGCAAGCTCCAACGATCCATCTATGGACTGGTGCAAGCATCTCGGAGTTGGAATATACGCTTTGATAAGTTGATCAAAGCATATAGTTTTATATGGACTTGCAGTGAAGCCTATATTTACAATAAAGTGAGTGGGAGCACTACAGCCTTTCTGATAAGTATATGTGAGTGACATATTGTTGATCAGAAATGATGTAGAATTTTTCTGGAAAGCATAAAGAAGTGTTTGAAAGGAGTTCTTTAAAAGAAAGACCTCAGTAAAGCTACTTACATATTGAGCATCAAGATCTATTGAGATAGATCAAGACGCTTGATAAGATTTTCAATGAGTACATACCTTGACAAGATTTTGAAGTAGTTCAAAATGGAACAGTCAAAGAAAGAGTTCTTTCCTGTGTTGCAAAGGTATGAAATTGAGTAAGACTCAAATCCCGACCACGGCAAAAAATAGAAAGAGAATGAAAGTCATTCCCTATGCCTCAGTCATAGGTTCTATAAAAGTATGCCATGCTATGGACCAGACCTATTGTATACTATGCCCTGGTTTGGCAAGGGAGTACAATGGTGATCTAGGAGTAGATCACTGGACATTGGTCAAAATTATCCTTAGTGGAATAAGGATATGTTTCTCGATTATGGAGGTGACAAGAGGTTCATCGTAAAGGGTTACGTCGATGCAAGATTTGACACTGATCCAGATGACTCTAAGTCTCAATTTCGATACATATTGAAAGTGGGAGCAATTAGCTAGAGTAGCTCCGTACAGAGCATTGTATACATAGAGTATTTTTGCAAAATACATACGGCTCTGAATGTGACAGACCCGTTGACTAAATTTCTCTCACGAGCAAAACATGATCACACCTTAGTACACTTTGGGTGTTAATAACATAACAATGTGAACTAGATTATTGACTCTAGTAAACCCTTTGGGTGTTGGTCACATGACGATGTGAACTATGGGTGTTAATCATATACATATATGAATATTGGTGTTGAATCACATGATGATGTGAACTAGATTATTGACTCTAGTGCAAGTGGGAGACTGAAGGAAATATGCCCTAGAGGCAATATAAAGTTATTATTTATTTTCTTATTTCATTATAAATGTTTATTGTTCATGCTGGAATTGTATTAATCGGAAACTTAGTACATGTGTGAATACATAGGCAAACAAAGTGTCACTAGTATGCCTCTACTTGACTAGCTCATTGAATCAAAGATGGTTAAGTTTCCTAGTCATAGACATGAGTTGTCATTTGATTAACGGGATCACATCATTGGAGAATGATGTGATTGACTTGACCCATTCCGTTAGCTTAGCACTTGATCGTTTAGTATGTTTCTATTGCTTTCTTCATGACTTATACATGTTTCTATGACTATGCGATTATGCAACTCCCGTTTACCGGAGGAACACTTTGTGTGCTACCAAACGTCACAACATAACTGGGTGATTATAAAGGTGCTCTATAGGTGTCTCCGAAGGTACTTGTTGAGTTAGCGTATTTCGAAATTAGGATTTGTCACTCCGATTGTCGGAGAGGTATCTCTGGGCCCTCTCGATAATGCACATCACTATAAGCCTTGCAAGCAATGTGACTAATGAGTTAGTTGTGGGATGATGTATTACGGAACGAGTAAAGAGACTTGCCGGTAACGAGATTGAGGTAGGTATTGAGATACCGACGATCGAATCTTGGGCAAGTAACATACCGATGACAAAGGGAACAACGTATGTTGTTATGCGGTTTGACCGATAAAGATCTTCGTAGAATATGTGGGAGCCAATATGAGCATCCAGGTTCCGATATTGGTTATTGACCGGAGACGTGTCTCAGTCATGTCCACATAGTTCTCGAACCTGTAGGGTCCGCACGCTTAACGTTCGGTGACGATTTATATTATGAGTTATGTGTTTTGATGTACGGAAGGTAGTTCGGAGTCCGGGATGAGATCGGGGACATGACGAGGAGTCTCGAAATGGTCGAGACGTAAAGATCGATATATTGGACGACTATATTCGGACATCGGAAAGGTTCCAAGTGATTCGGGTATTTATCGGAGTACCGGAGAGTTACGGGAATTTGCAGGGGAGTATATGGGCCTTATTGGGCTTTAGGGAAAAGAGAGAGGGGAGTCTGCGCGCGCCCCCAAGGCCTAGTCCGAATTGGACTAGGGGGAGGGGCTGCGCCCCCTCCTTCCTTCTCTCCTCTATTCCCTTACCTTGACTCCTACTCCTACTACATGGAGGGGGGAATCCTACTCCCGGTGGGAGTAGGACTCCCCAGGGCGCGCCATAGAGAGGGCCGTCCCCTCCACTCCTCTCCTCCTCCATATACTGAGGCAAGGGGGCACCCCATAGACACAACAATTGATCATTGATCTCTTAGCCGTGTGCGGTGCCCCCCTCCACCATATTCCACCTCGGTAATATCGTAGCGGTGCTTAGGCGAAGCCCTGCATCGGTAGCATCATCAACACCGTCATCATGCTGTCATGCTGACGGAACTCTCCCGCAACGCTCTGCTGGATCGGAGTTCATGGGACGTCATCGAGCTAAACGTGTGCTGAACTCGGAGGTGACGTACGTTCGGTACTTGATCGGTCGGATCGTGAAGACGTACGACTACATCAACCGCATTGTGCTAACGCTTCCGCTTTCAATCTACGAGGGTATGTGGACAACACTCTCCCCTCTCGTTGCTATGCATCACCAAGATCTTGCGTGTGCGTAGGAAAGTTTTTGAAATTACTACGTTCCCCAACATCGGCGACCAGTTGTTGGAAGCCATCCAGCTTCGTCCAGTATCTCTCAAATTGAAAACGCCGCTTGACAGGGGTTGGAGGGGAGCACTCCATGAACAGCGAGCAATGGTCCGAGACAGTGGAAGCAAGGCAACACAGTGAGCACTAGGGGAAAAGGACGTCCCAGGAGGTTGTGCATAAAACTCGGTTGTTCTTGACCAGAGTGGGGTTCATTTGCTCATTGGACCAAGTATAGCGACGACCATGAAGATATATGTCTCGAAGCGCCAAGTCAGAGATTGGGCGACGAAAGTGGTTCATCATGCGATGGTTGATCCAGTCATTGTTCTTATCGGCCACCGAGGAGATCATGTTGAAATCACCTCCAAGAACCCATGGTCCGGCGAACATGGAGTGGAAGTCCTAGAGTTTGGCAAGGAATGCCAACTTATCCGCATCAGCCTGCGGGCCGTACACACTAGTGATCCACCAGGGGGAGCCACCAGAAGCATCCATCACCGTAGCGGAGACGTGATACAAACCAACTATTCGGTTAGAGAGGGAGAGGTGGTCAGCGCGCCAGGCAAGGAGGATGCCACCGCGTGTCCCAACGGCAGGCAGCCAGTAGAAGTCCCGGAACTCGACGACAATGGTTTGAGCAACAAGGTCGGACGAAACAAGGGAAAGCTTTGTTTCTTGAAGACACACAATGGACGGTGCAGTGGCAGTAATCACACTACGGACAGCAGTACGCTTGGCCCGGATATTAAGACCGCGTACATTCCAGAAGATTATCTTATGGTTGTGCGACATGAGGAAGGGTGGGAGGCACTGGGTACATGGCATGGCCGGATGATCATATCTCGATGAGGTGAGGCGTTCGCGGTGTGAGGCTCGCAAGCATCTCGGGTGGAACTCGCCAGCCGTAGAAGTCTACAAAAGCTTGCACCACATCAGCCGCCAAAGTCTCTTCAAAGAGCTTGGTGTACCGCTCTAGGATGGCGCCAGAGGCAGGCTCATTTTCCTTGAGTAAACCCAGTTTGATGATAGGGACACGTTTAGCTTTGTCCTCCGAATCGAGCCCACGGTCCATGACAGCAATGCGCCCGCTCTAGCAAGGAGTGAAGTTGGAAGGGATTACACCGCATTTGCATCTTGCAGCCAGGGTGTGGAGAACCTGAGCCAAGTTGGAGCTGATAGAAACCATGAAGCCGTTGGTGCTGTGGGGGGAGGCAAAGGGCCGAACATGGCATGCATGACCTCGGGACGTGGCTCATTCTCCACCACAGGGGGCTTGCATGAGCCAATGGGCACAGGAGGGGGGCATGCACGGCCTGGGTTGGTGGGGGACAAGGATCAGGTACGGAGGCCGGATCCTTCTCGGGTGGCGTGGCCGTGACGGGATCAGAGACAGGCCCCACCAGGAACAGAGGCAGTCCCAATCCTGGCGTATCGAGATCACCATCCCTGACAGGGTTGGTGGAACCAGGCAGCATGACCGGGGAAGGCGCATCGGAAGCAGTTCTGGCAGGTGAGAGAGAGGAGCAAAAGCGCAACAATAGCAGAAGAATCCAAGGCAGGGCTACGCGCGCTGCCCGCCTCGCAGCGGCCAGGTGAGTTGCCGTGGGGCAGAGTCTGAACAGGGGGTGACCCGGTCAAAGCCAGCAGTGGGCCAGGGCTGCCAGGATAACGCTGGTCATGCTGATCCTGGGGGGCCGCCGCAGCCAGGTGGATCCGATCGTGGACTGGGGCCCGCAGGGGCACGCCACCCACGGCGGGGTAGGGGCCCAGGATACCCTGCCAGGCATGAGCCGGTGGTGGCATGGCACCACGATGGCGGTCCGTGCCACCAGAGTGCCCAGTGCTGCCTGAGCGGCGGCGGCGCATGTCGCCAGACGAGGAGTTCCCGGAGGACCACGGGAAGTCGTGGTGGCGCGGCCAGGCCAGAGGGAGAGGCGGCGAGCCTCCATCATGCGCGTCGCTCGAGCCAGGAGGCGGAGGCGGCGGTGGCGAGGGAAAACGGTAGTCGGAGGAATGCCATACATGAATGGACACTGGAAAGCGCAGCATCTCGACAGCAAACCAGAAGACGCGGTCTGGGTCGGCTCCCTCATTGACGTTCGGCTCGATGAGGAGGAGCTCGGAGGTACGGGGGATGGCGTCGGGGTTGGCAGTCCAGGCAGAGAGACGGAACACCGACATGTCACTACCATCCAGGGTCTTGGGCGCAAGCGCTTCGATGAGGCAGAACGGCGAGAGAAGCTGCCGCGCGGAGGCAAGGTCCCAACAGTGCTTCGGGATGCTGCGGATCTCAATATCAACCTGAATGCGGAGGGCGATGGGCTCCGCTCCCTCGATGCGGCTCCATGGGTGCACCAGAAGGCGAAAACGCCGGCCGCGCACCGCGTTGGCCGCCACTGTCGCCCGTGTCGACAGATCCAAGAAGCAGATGAGGAACTCGTCGTGGTGGGGGCGATGGATGGAGCAGTCGGACGGAGCAAGATCAAAGCGCTCAAGCAGGAGAGCAGAGATGTCCGAAGCCGAAACGCCGGAGCGGTTGCCAGCCACCGTGGCGGTCAGAGAGCACTCCAGGGCGACGAGCGCGGTGCGAGGCAGGTAGCAGACCGCAGCTGCAGGCTGCAGGCCGGGGTAGCCCGAGAGTGGGCTAGCCTCGCGCGAAGACGACGACGGTGCATGGAAGGGCGGAGATGGCACCGGTGCCTGCGACACCGGGGGCAAAGACTGGGACGACGCCGCCAGCGAAGGGGAGGGCACCGTCCTGGAGGACGCAAGGCGGCTAGGCCCAGCCACACTGGAGGTAGACGAACCCGGAGTGGGGAAGGAGACCCGAGGCCGCTTCGCCACCGTGGCACTGCTCGAGGAAGCAAGAGATGCAGGCCGCGGCTGGAGGGAGGTGCAGAAGCGGGCAACATGCCCTGGGAACCGGCAGCGACGGCAGCACACGTCCTGCCTGCACTCTGACCTGGGATGCCTGCGGTGAAGACAGCACGGGCACTCATCAGACGGTGGCGAGGGCGGGCAGGGGGCAAGCGGAGCATGACAAGGGGAGCGGCGGTGGCGGGGCGAGGGCGCGAGCGCCGATGCCCAGAGGCAACCTCCCATCCCGCGTTGGGGGTGACCTCTTCGGGGTGGACGCGATGGACCTCGGAGCGGAGGCGCACCACGGCGGTCGGGGCCAGCGGTGGGGCAGAGTCCACGACCGGCGAGGGCACCAGGACGGCAGGGGAGGCGCAGAGCGCCTGGCGATAGGAACGCGGTGCAGATCCCACGGAGGAAGGGCTGGAGTCTAACCAGCGCTGCGAGAGCGCGGCTAGAAACAGGGGAGGAGGGGTGGCCATGGCCGTGGGGTGGGTGCTGGCACGGGAGCGGTGGCCGGCGGGCTGGAGGATGGGCGCCGAGGCCGGAGTGGCCAGCAGCGCAGCGGCAGAGGCGAGAGCTAGGTCACCCCTCCTCTCACCCCGGTACTAGATATAATAAGAATGCAAAAAAAATGATGTCAGGGATACTCTACATACACAGGTAGAGCACGTTCTTGAAACAAAACCAGAGCATAGCAGCTACAATCATAAAACCAACTACACATTTAGGAACATCTTGTATTCTGAAGAAAATTCAGGTAGGAAAAGAGATACTGAAGCAACACACATGGAACTGAAAAATAATACTCCGTCCCTCACAAAATAAGTGTCTCAAACTTAGTACAACTTAAAGCTAGTACAAAGTTGAGACACTTATTTTAAAAGTGTGTCGTACATATGATGATATAGCAAAATCTTGGTTTTATATAAAACAATCCTTGATGAATCTAACACAACTCTGTTTCTGTATTACAAGAGCACATGGTCGCACTCTTTCACTCTCCAAAACAGAATCTCCTATTCCCTCCGTAAACTAGTACAGAGGCAGTGCTCTTATATTAGTTTACAGAGGGCGCGGGCGACGACGGTGACCGGGCGCCGGCGGGCTGCGTCAGCAGGCTGTCTTACTCTTTTTTTAACATCAGTACAAACGCAAGCGCTCATACATACGCGCATACACTCACCTCTATGAACGCACACACGCACATCCTACCCCTATGAGCACCTCTGAGAGACTGAGCCGGCATGTCATCTTGAGATTTAGAAGTCACCGTAGGCGCCTCGTCGGCGACGGGAACGTCTCCTCCCGCTGAAAGCGCATCGCCGGAAAAGCGCATCGCCAGAAATTCTGAAATAAATCTAAAAATAATGCGAGCACCAGGATTTGAACCCTGATGGGCTGGGGATACCATTGTCCCTCTAATCATCTAACCACAGGTTGATTCGCAGCAGGCGGTCTTACTGACGACTAGAAATTGTGCGGCTTGTTCTTCTCTATCGAACGAGAATACCAGATGCATAAACAGATACGGATACTCAGTACGTGTATATAGCCTAGGGGCGATTTGGTCTTGTCCGGTGCCTATAAATGAGAAAACAAAAAGGGAAATCAATAGAAAGAGGAAATGGCAAGGTAAACAAGGGTAAATGAGCTGAGTGGCGCTCTGCATAATCTGGGAGCCGATAACCGCATGCGAGTGTTGATGGTACTCTGGCGCTCTTGGCACGTCAGAAATGAAATCGTCCACAACAAACGTCGGCCCCAGCTGAAGTATCTTGTCGATTCTTACTCAGCTATGAATCGCCGTTGCTCGCTATCAAGAGGTATCCTACAGGTGATCTTGTTAAAAATGGTGATTGATGATGGAGGCCGGCTGCCGCTACTATCATACGCAGAGGACACTCAGTCTCTCCTGATCAAATGGCAACCTCACTACTAGGAAAAAAGCTATAGATGAGATGGACACTAATGGCACTGTACAGTGACGGTACAGTGCACCAGGACTCATATGTTGGTGCGCTATTAGTGTGCAAATACTAATGGCGCATCACATCCCACCGTGCGCCATTAGTAAAAAAAAAAATTCAAAACTACTAATGGCGCATCATCCCACGGTGCGCCATTAGTAATTTGGCCTAAACATTCCCCCGAATGCACCACCTGGACCGCCTTTTCAGTTTCAAAAAAAATAAAAAAAAGATAGAAATGTCAAAAAAATAAAAGAAAATAAGATTTCCATGTGATATATGGTCTAGTTGTTAGCAAAATTTACAAACATGAATTTTCGACTTTTTTGCAAAATCTCTCGAGAATTTGTAAAAATGGGCATAACTTTTGCATACGAACTCGGATGAAAAAGTTTTTTATATGAAAAATCATCTACTCGAAAAGTTATATCCGAATTTAACCGGGGGAAACCCGTTAAACATTTTTAAAATCCTTAAAAACCTAACAGAAAAAAAAGATGCGGTGCTTTTAAGATCTGGAGAGGCAAAAAAAAATCAAAAAGAATTCAAACTTACTAATGGCGCACCTGCCCATGGTGCGCCATTACTATCTTCCCGCCTTCAAAATTCAAAATAAATCAAAAAAATAAAAAAAAAAGTTACTAATGGCGCACCTACCCATGGTGCGCCATTAGTATCTTTCCGCCTTCAAAATTCAAAATAAAAAAAATAAAAAAAATAGTAATGGCGCACCTGCCCACGGTGCGTCATTACTATGCTGTATATATGGCTGGGCGTGTCCTCTCCTCCTTACCTCTTCATTCTTCTCCTTCACTCCACCTCTCCTCCACTCCATCTTCCCTTCTCTCCTCCACCATACTACCCTCCTCCTCTCCGGCGACCTCCTCCTCCTCTCCGGCGACCTCCTCCTCCTCCTCTCCGGCGACCTCCTCCTCCCTCCTCTCCTTTCCTCCCCTCCCCTCCCCTCACGGTTTCTCCTCCCTCCTCTCCGGTGAGCTCTTCCTCCCTCATCTCTGGTGAGCTCCTCCTCCCTCCTCTCCGGTGAGCTCCTCCTCCCTCCTCTCCTCCCATCCCCTCATGGTTTCTCCTTCCTCCTCTCCGATGCTCCGGTGAACTCCTCTCCGGCGACCTCCTCCTCCTCTCTGGCGATGTAGGCGAGCGCCTCTGCGGTCACCTCCTCCTCCTCCTCTCCGGCGAACTCCTCTCCGGCGAACTCCTCTCCGGCCAAAGAACACGGCAAAAGAACGTACAAGATCCAAAAAGGGAAGAAAATTTGAAATAATATCGTGCAAAAAAAGGAGCAAAAAAAGAGCAAAAATGGGCAAAAATATCGCGATCCAGATCCAAATTCAAAATTCAAAAATAGCAATGGCGCACGGTGGGGGTTAGATGGTGCGCCACTACTATTTTCCCGCCTTCAAAATTCAAACATACTAATGGTGCACCAGTGGCCTATACTAATGGCGCACCAGTGGTGCGCTATTAGTATACCAGATACTAATGGCGCACCACTGGTACGCCATTAGTAAAAAATACTAGTGGCGTGATACTAATGGCGCATTAGTAGGCAAAACTGGTGCGCCATTAGTAGCCCTTTTCCTAGTAGTGCCTCCAGCCCATGGTCGTGTAAAATTAAATGTTGATGGGTCCTACTGTGAAGCTTCTGGAAAGGCAGGTGCAGGCATGGTACTGCGCAATAGCAACGGTGCCATCATTTTCTCGGCTTGTAGAAGCCTGGTTAACTGTGCAAATCCCTTGCAAGCTGAACTTGCTGCCTGCTTGGAGGGTTTAAACTTTGCTATGCAATGGTCGCCACTTCCTGTGGATGTCGAGATGGATTGTCTGGTTGCCGTGGACTCGATTCGAGCACCAATGGAGGATAGGTCGCTCATGCAATGATGATAAATGAAGTGAAGTCGCTTCTTGGTGATAGGGATTGTTCCATTGCTCATATTAGTAGGTGTCAAAATACTGTCAGTCATAGGTTGGCGACTTTTGGTCGTGTAGAAGCTAGGATGGTAGTTTGGCCCTGCTAATGTACCCCAACTTTGTTTGGAGGAGCTTCCTCCAATTTGAGCAATGAAATCCCTTTACCCCCGCAAAAAAAAAGAGCTGAGTGGCAATCTTCCGAAGCCAAACTTGAAGTGGCAATTTTGAGAAGCCACTTATTGGATGTGGCAAATATCCAAATTTCTTGTCACACACTCCTCCTTGTCACGCTTCAACAAGGGAAGCAAAGTTTGCTCCCATATCCAATTTTTTCTTGTCCTTGCTTGAAAATCAGAAGAAAAAATCCCTCGCCAGGCTCTACACTATAACAATGCGTTGCATAATTCCTCTGACTTTGATCGCATATGTAACAAAATCTTTTGCAATGATATATTTCTTGCTGAGGTACTTCAATTGAGACTTAGACAATTCCCATGTTGGGATGGCCATCTCTTGATTATTGTGGGATACATAACTCATGTAATCATTGTATTTACACTTTGTCTTTCCCTTAGCTAGCTTGTATTTTGAAGACTCCTTCCCAACCACTTCTTCGGGCTTCATGTGTGAAGTTGATTCAACACCGGGCTTCCAAATTCATCGCTTGAGGACCAAAATCATATCCGCTGGTTCTAGTGGTTGACCTAAGGATCCTTGTTGGCTCCGCCAGTTGTGAGGTGTCGGTTCTCCTTCGATTTTCCATAGATGAAATCCAGTGGCTGCACAAAAGTTAACTTGTTAGCAGAGGAATCTCTACTATTAAAGGAGAATCGAACGTCGTGATGGTTCGACCTCTATCCACGATCCCCTCCACCCCACCCTCCTACGATTCTCTCTCTCTCCCCGCATGATAAAAAGAAAAAAGAAAAGCCACAATAATAAAAACGCAGCCACGACCCGGAACAGGGACACACGTCCCACGTCCAGCAACCCCCTGGCTGCTCCCAAATCCCAATCCCCATGTCGCTCCCGAGAAAATTCGCCGTCGACAGCCAATCCCAGATATTCCCTCCGAGCTCACATCGGTCCTGCTCCACCACGCACCCGCCTCCTCCCACGGCTGTGGCCCGACTTCTCCTCATCTTTCTCGCTCACGATGCAGATCTCGCGTCGCGGTGGTGGCCGGCTGCGTGGAAGCTAGGCCTCCACCTTCAGCTCAGGACGGGACTCACATGCGTATGCAGGCAACCTAGGACGCTGAGGTAACGATGATTCACGGCGAGGCGTGCGAGCATGTCGTGGGGCATGTTCTTGAGGAAGGGAAGATGGGGCGCTTCGAGCTCGCGCCCGCGCGGGTCGTCGGCGCGCAGCCATCCCGTGTCGGCCAGGCTTACGTCGTGGTTCATGCCTCGAGCTGTCCAGCACCACCCGTTCCTCGACCTCGCGTCCGCCAAGGTCACCGGAGCCCTGCTTTGCTACAAGCCACCGGCAACTGAGGGTACAGAGAGGTGAACAGTTGAACACAACGTTATACGAGGGCCCCGCGAGCGGCACTGCCAGGCGTGGAGCAACGATTCGGACGTTGACGTGCTTCCCCGGAAGGCGTGCCCACGTCGACGTGTTGGCGACCGCCAAGAGAAACTGGAGGGCCGCAGTCCGTGCCAACGCCGCTGCCCTGGCGCTCCTTATCATCACCTACTGCCACGTCTGTTACACTTACGCCGTCCGCAAAAACGACCGGCGGCGCTGCTTCGGCAACCAACATTACTACCGATCGCTTCTTCCGTTCACCGGGGCCGGATGGTTTGATTTCATGATTCGGTATTCAGAGAATCAGAGTAAATTTTCGTGCTTGATGCGATGTACCTATATAGGGCACGTACACATTTTCTCTTCATCCTCCCGGTTTTAATTCTGTCCGCCTCACCAGGATTCCAAACATCTTTGACAGAGATATCTGAAAGCCCCCATCATTTTGCTTTGATGAGATGGACGTCCAGCAGGTACACCAATTTAGTTTAAACAGAATAACGTTGTTGGGCTTTTTGTAATAATCTTCCCTTTCTTTTCCATGAAGAAAATCACCAATGAGATGTGAAAGATGAAGAATGAGAGCAATAGGATTAAGATCATCATGAAGCAGTACGTGGGTGAGGAACTGAGTTCGCTGACTCTGTTAGATGTGAGCAATCTTCAGCAGCAGATTGAGTTCTCTCTGTACAAGTTTCGCGTAAGGAAGGTTACAACCCAACAATTACTAGATGCATAGTTTTGTATGCACATTGGCATCCCACCCTACTTGAACTGTTATGTTTTTTTCTGAGCAGAATATGGACCTTATTAAGAGAGAGCTGCAAGATCTGAAAAAAGGACTTCAGCAAAAGGAGGTACTATTTTTCTTTTCTTATGATTGTAATTGTTCACATACGAATTTACAAGTTGTCTGGCTCGACCTCGAATCTTTGTTCATATGCACTGAATAATCTTCATTCCACCATCCACTGAAAGCTCATTCAAAGATAACCACACTTAACATACAATTCTAATACCCTGCAAAAAACATAAGATTCTAAATAATAGTAAAAACTGTGCTCTAATATTGTGTTCTTTGTTCCAAATCAAAGTGTAATCGTTCCTTTTTTAATCTAAATTTCCAAAGGCGGAGATGAAACAATTTGCAGAGTGTGACACCTTTGTTCTGAAGTAACATTATGAGAGGAAGTTACATGAGATAGAACAAGAAAGCTTCAGGTTTTACCTGCTTTAATTTGTTGATTCCATAAATCCACCCCCCCCCCCCCCCCCCCACTTGAAACAATAGTAATATTATTTACTTTTGCAGAAAGAAATCGAGGATCTCGATCATGCATTATCGAATATACCTTCCTCGACTGACGAGGGCACACACAAAATGAAGATAACTATCTTCAGAGGCTGAACATGTTTGGATCTCAGGTTTGCAAATTCTCTATTTCCTGATAGGTTTCTGTTCTGTGGATCTTTTCGGAGTTTTTTTACAGTCTTCAACTGGTTAATGTGTGCATAGACTATGGTTTATGTTTTTTTTTGGTTTTTTGTACTGTTTTTACAGCCTTAAACTGGTTAATGAGTGCATGACACGTGCATTAGTTGGGGACCTTTTCACCAACTTTTAACCATGGATAAATTAAGTAAATTCTTTACACCCTTTCTGCAACTTCGGTCAATTTTCAAACCCATATATAAGATTAACAGGTCCTTATTTGATCCACAATTTTAACAAATGGAACTTTGTTCATGTTAAAAGGCAGACATCAACTCATCTGAAACTTGATTAGAGCATGAGTGTCATTGATAGTATCAGGTTAACCATCAGTTTGAGATCTTCTAGACAAAAATGACTACTTTGCGGATACATCATTACAAATAAATTTGACAAACATAGTATACATATGGATAGATCGTATGTACAGCAAAAGAAATAATGTCATTCGTAATATTTGAACACTTTGTCTGAACCGGTCGGTATTCAAGGGCAACTACGACTGAAACATGGTGTTATTTTGATGGCGCAGGTACAAAAGGAAACATGAAACAGAGTGATGCTTGGGTGGTTCTACAAGGAACCATATAAAGTAGTTATGATGAATCACGCCACTGCGCAACTACATTATAAGGCGCGGACTCGGCAAGGATATTCGACGTCAAACCAAGCCAAGTCGCCAAAGTCGATGATAAGTCGGCCAAGTCTCTCTGTAGCTTAGGTTAAGGAGTGAGAAGTTGTGCACGCGCAAAAGGGAACCTGAGACGGCGGCGCACTTCCTTTTCCAGCACAGATTCTCCACACGCATTTGGAATGTGGTTAAGTGTTGGCTCGATGTCCCGGAGTTGGACATCGCCGCATGGGTAGGGGCCACGTCGGTCAAGGTTTGGTGGGAGAGGACCGTCCTGTGCCGTGGCCACAGGAGGAAGGCGGTGTCCTCTCTTCTAATGCTTGCATCTTGGAAGCTGTGGAACGAGATAAATGCGAGGGTATTCCAAAGGAAAGCTACGATGCCGATGGTTGTGGTCGACCACATCAAAGCGGAGTTCAGGAATTGGATTCTTGCCGGGGCAAGTCACTTGGGATCTTTGATGTCGCGAGAGTAGGCCTGTTTCATCCATTTGTCGAAGAGTAATGACCCTCTTTAAAGACCATGTTACCATTATTCTTTATTAATGAGATGAGGCCAATCTTTTGCCCCCGTTTCAAAAAAGAAGTTGTGCACGCATGTGTGCCTCTGTGCAAGTCTTAAGTGTAGTTGTTTGAACATGAAATTTGAGTAGACATAGGCAAAATAAAATATTAGAATAGAATTTTTTTATAATGCCAGAAGTTAGAAAGGGAATTTCCAATGTGGCCAAAAAATGTAACTCCTTGGAAGGTCGATCTTTTTAATATTTATCCTGTATAGATATTGTAATGGGAGAAATACCCAGTACACCAATTAAGCAATAGCCATGCATGCCTTAGAATTGTTGTTGCTTTCTTATACTGTTTGTGTTTTCAGCTGGCATGTGCAATATTCACTATATACAATAATGACCATCGCTAGAAATATATTGTTTAATATCCATGTTTTTACAGTTTAAGTGTACATAGGTTCTAATATTCTCAATCTTAATGTTGAAAATGTCCGTTTTCAAATGTAGCTTCACTTCGTGTCCGGTTATTGTGCTTGTATAGATATACAATGTGCTTTATATCTCTGATCTTCTATTACATTTTCTTGGTTCACATTTGCACACTCTATCTTGTGTATCTTGTCGTCAGGGGAGGTAATCTGTCTTCTTGTGAAGCTCTATTTTCAACATGTAGCGACGAAACACTTGCTAAACTCTTAAAAAAACTCATTTTGTGTTGCCAATTTCTCAGTTAATGGACATGGTAGAGAACATGTTGGTTTTTGAGGAATGATGCATCCATGTTCAAGAAGTTAAACCAAAAATTCCCAAGCGATGGCATGGTGAGATGGGGGGGGGGGGGGGGGGGGCGTAGTTGTTAAAGAGACACGACATATTGCTATATGAATGGAACCAACAGTGTGTCTTTGTTTGGCGCACTTCTTGAAAGAACACAAATTTCAATCAATGATTTTTAGTCATTCCGTGGCAACGCACGGGCACTCGACTAGTTGATCTAATATAAGAAGTATCACTTCACTACTAGGGAAAAGCCTATACACAGAATCTTACCAGCAGCGAGTTTTAAAACAAGGCGCTGCTGCAATTTATCAGTAGCGCGTTCCTCCACAACGCGCTGCTGAAATAAAAGTAGCAGTAGCGCGCCCCCAGTAAGCCACGCTACTACTACTATTCCCACGACCCCGCCGCAAAGCTAGTTATAGCAACAGCGCGTTAATTAGAAGGGCGCTACTGCTAGGTAGTTTAGTAGTAGCGCATTTACCTATACCGCGCTAGTGCTAAAACTAGCTACCTCCCACCACCCACACTCTCCTCTATCCTATCCACACACTCACACTCACACTCACTCGACCTCCCCCTCAACCCCTCCCCCCCTCCCGGCCGGCCGCCGTCGCCTACCACTCCTCCCTCTACGCCGCCGTCACCTCCTCCTCCTCGCTGGACTCGATACCGCCCTCCTCCTCCGTCCTCCCTCGACTCGCCGCGCCGGTTGGCCCATCCTCACTCCGCCCTTCCTCCTCCGTCCTACTCTCTCCTCCCTCCTCCAGTTGCCCCTCCTTCTCCCTCCTCCCTCCTCCATCCACAACCCCTCCTCCCTCCTCCATCCACAACCCCTCCTCCCTACTACATTTTGATTTAGTAGGCTAGTTCATATGCAACATTTTGATTTAGTTCATATGATTTAGTTGATTTAGTAGGCTAGTTGATTTAGTTGATTTAGAACATTTTGATTTTGTTGATTTAGTAGGCAGGTTGATCTAGTAGGCTAGTTGATTTAGTTGATTTAGAACATTTTGATTTTGTTGTTTTAGTAGGCAGGTTGATCTAGTAGGCTAGTTGATTTAGTTGATTTAGAACATTTTGATTTTGTTGATTTAGTAGGCAAGTTGATCTACTAGGCTAGTTGATTTAGTTGATTTATAGAACATTTTGATTGAGTTGATTTAGTAGGCAAGTTGATTTAATAGGCTAGTTGATTTAATAGGCTAGTTGATTTAGTTGATTTATAGAACATTATGGTTTAGTTGATTTAGTATGCTAGTTAATAGCTCTGAAGATTTGGCACTCTGCATATTGCTTTAGGAAAATGGCGCCACCACCACCACCACCATGTCGATTGTGCAAGTCAAGGTGCGCCAGCAGCCTTGCAACTGGCAAGCTGTTCGGCATCTACTTCTAGCCGAGTTCTCGTCATGCGGCGGTAAGAAATTATATGAAATGTAACAACTATTTTATTTTAGTGTTGGCATTACTGCATTGTGTCATTTTGCTTTTTTTACACAGATCGTCCCATGCAATATGAGGTTGAAATTCAACAAGCTAACAGGAGACACTGTGACATTTGAGGCTCCTGGGGGGCCGTACACTATGGAGGTCGAGAAAGGACAAAATATTTCGCAGATTGGAGGAGATGGATGGGCCCGTTTCCTTGCTCGCATGCGTCTTACTGGTGGTGAGTTGATCAGCTTCTCCTTCAGAGCAGAAAGACCCAAGCTGGCTGTCATTTATATCAACCTGGTCGAAGATGATGAAGATGACGAAGATGATGAAGATAATGAGGACCCACTCGATGAAGATGATGAGGACCCACTTCATGAAGCCATCGTAGCTCAAAAAATGAGGTTGAGCGAGGAGGAGGTGTGCAACCTATGGGACATAATTCCACCACGTGCTGACTTTGTTGGAGTGTCATTCGTGACCCGCCTGACAAGTACCATGGTCGATCGACATGATATGGTATGTTATACTTACAAATGCAAATTATCCGATGATATGCTTAGTGTAGAGTCCAATGATATGGTACGTTGTGTGGAATCTAGTCGATGATATGCTTTAGTGTAGAGTTTGATCACATGCTTATTAGTGTAGAATCTAAGGAACTATTAATAGTGTAGATAATCCATATATACTTATTTGCAAGAGTATGTGCGAGGCTATTTATTAATTGATATGTTTTTCTTATTCAGAAATTGGCAAAGAGCCTATCTGTGAGTTATGTATCGAGCCTGATGAAGAAGGCTCAGCTGGACTACGCCTTACCGCAAGGGGCTCCGTCACAACCTGTACTTACCGCGTGGATATGGACGGTCGCACACACTTAAACTCGGTTGGGTGGAAGAAATTTCTCGATGGCAAGAATCTTCGTGTTGGACAGGCCATCCTAATTGCTATCAGGAACACCAACCGCCCAGGCTTGAGGATGATCGTCTTTGATATCATCTAGAACTACATATGTGTGTGTGGCTATATCATCTAGAACTACATATGATGATTGTCGTCGATATGACCTTGTACTGCTTGAGTATGCATGTTGACTACATGAAATTGTTATCTAGTACTCCCTTCGTTCCAAATTACTCGTCGTGGTAGTACCTAGTATCTGGAAATTGCATTTTATTGAAACCGAAACGAAATGGGGTAGGAAGCGGGGGAAAATGATGAAAGATATAGCAGTAGCGAGGGGCTAGGAAAGCACTACATCTAACTAATAGTAGCGCGTTCACGAAAAGCGCTGCTGATATACTCAACAGTAGTAGCGCGGGTGCTGACCGCGCTACTACTAACAGTTAGCTGTAGCACCGTAGTAGTAGCTCGGCTGCCCGCGCTGCTGATAGCCTCAAAACCCGCGCTACTACTAGGGTTTTCTCTAGTAGTGCTTTACGCAAAAATAAATTAGAATATTGAAGTGAACTTCAACATTCATTACAAAGTAGTAAGGAAATTCTTGGCTAAAGATGAATCTAGTATTGCACATGGTCGTCCCAATGAAAGAACCAAACAACATACTCCCTACGACCCATATTAATTGATGTCGGTTCTAGTTAGTCGCCTGCATGCTACTTTTTAAGTTTTATTTGGTTTTGTTTCTAGCAACATCATTTCAAGTTCTGATTTCCCTAGGGCGGCCCTATTACCGCATACCACAAAGCAACTACACATGGCAACATAGCTCAACAGGAATAACATGTATACGAATTCCTGTGCAACAAAAACAAAGGAATGGCATCAAACCAATGTGGGGGCATCTATTGAATCTCATATCAACTAAACAAGACACATACCAAAAGCGCTAAAATGTAATTAAATGCCTCGAACATAAGTAAATGAATATGCAGGAATGCCTAGCAGTGGCGGTTGCAAAATGGGCTTTAGTGGCAGGCTTTGGGCTTAGTTGCGCCCACAACTGACCTCTCGTAGTGGCGGGCACAAATATGTGGTTGTTACTGGTAATTTGTTTTGCGGTGACAGGTGGAAATTTAAGCTTGCCACTAGTAGTTAATGGGGCCCCTGCATTCTGCCCACCAATGGTAGCTATTTATAGATTCTTTTTAGAAAAATAGGCCACAGAAAATAGGCCACAATAGGTTTTACAGTATACAGTCTGTCACAATACAAAGAAACTACACCAAAATGACGTCAGCCACTACAGAGAGGCCTGACTTTGCAGTGGCGGTGGCCGCCTAGTGAACATGGATGACGGCATCGGCAACTGCACGACCACCGACAACCAAAGAGTCCGACCTCTTCAGCATTTAACTTGTGTCACGCTCGTCCGGATCAGCGGCTGGAAGAACAAGTGGATGTGGCTCGATCCACTAGTAGCCGCCGCTCCTTGATCTACTCGATGCCGCCACGAGGTCCCGGTGGTCGTCTGCGTCCATGGAGCGAGGGTGCTTGCTGCTTCGAATCAAACGAAAAATTAAGGAAGGGAGCCGGGGAGAGAAGGAAGAAGAAGATAGGATCTCGATCGAGGGAAGGTGGATCTCACCGCTGTGAGTTGGAAAAGTGAGACGGAGGATGGTGTCCCTGACCGCTGCCGGTGACCTGATACGGCTAGGGTTCACCCCGCCTCCATCTGGCCACCTTCCCGGTGGATCTCATGGTAGATGGGCCGCCGCCATCACTGGGTGGCGGAGGGAGGAGGCAGGGGGAGAGAGAGGTTGTCTTTTTTGCTGTCAAAACCATTTTCAGTGAGAATCAGTGCGATCTGCTGCAGACTGCCCCAAACTCGATACTTCGGTACTGGTCTGTAAAAACGAAACACCGGTTCACCTAGCCTCAAATGTGTTACCATCATGCAATTAACTTACAGAAGTACCAACAAGTGGCACACAAACTAATCAAGTGGCGCACAAACTAGCTCGTTCTTCGTTTGATTCTAGTTCTGTTATTTCTTGGGATGGTAGTCCTCCCAGCCTTATTTTTGATGAGATTTTGAATGATGTAAGCTTATTCAGTTTTCAATAAAATGCTCCAGAAGGCTTTCCCGTCAAAAAAAAAAACTTACGGAAGTACCAACAAGCCCTTATGCGTACGAGATAGCTTAGCTAGGCTGGATAGGTAGCTGCATAGGAGATGTCAGGATGGGATTAGTACGATGCTAGCTAGCTCCATGCGACTACAATGCAACGGCCGGCTAGCCAGCTAAATTCACAACGCTGCCCACGGCATTGTCAGACAGGTGCTCTGTATTATTACGTTAAAACCATGGTATTTTATACCCACGGACTAAATTATTATAGTTTGTTGATACTTTGTGTTTTTCAATATTTGCTGTAAAACATAGCCATAACGTTGAATTTGCAGCGCACACTAATTAAAGAACCGTGCGTACGTGCACGCACGTCGTCTGGTGCACCGGCCACAAACCAAGTCATTAGCGTGGGTGGTGCGTACTACGTGCACGACTTATAACCAATCAATGCTTTTAAATCGATGCACGACTTGATCATCAGCGCACAGTCAACGACGTGGCAACCACAACAAGCTGCTTCCATTTGCTTCTTCCATGGAATTGATCGATCATCACACGAGGCTGCAGATTGGTTATCCAGCCCCCGAAGAAACGCTGGGAACATCGCAATGGCAATGGCGCCACCACCGCACAAACTCGCCACGATGGTCGGCTGGTCGGCCTCGGCGTTCGTCGCCGCCGTGCTCGCCCGCCTGATCCGCAAGGGCATCGCGCTGCTGGCCGAGCTCGACGAGGCCGCCGTGGGCCACCTGCGCCGCCTCGAGGGGCTCCTCGCGCCCGTCTGGCGCGTGCTCGACGCGGCGGACGCCGGCGCCGTCGACTCGAGCCAGCGCCCCATCCAGGACCTGCTCGACGCGGCCTGCTCCGCGGACGACGCCCTCGACGACCTCGAGTACGCGCTCCTTCATACCGAGGTGGGCGATCCCGGGTCGAACGCCAGCACGCCGGCCTCCGTTGCCGGCGCCGGCGCCACCAGGAAACCGCGCAGCCCTATGAGGTTCTTGCTGTGCTTCAGCCCACCAAGAACCGCTTCATCTACTGGCAGTGGCAGCTCCCTTTGGAAAAGCTCAAGCAAGAAGAGGAGCAGCGCCGTCAATGTCAATCTGGACGGGCTGAGAGAAGCGTTTGAGGCGGTGGCTCAGGCCGCCTACAGGTGCACGTCCATGTACGAGCACGTCGTGCCAAGGAAGAACTACGCCACCATCGTCTCCGTAAAATCGCCGGGGGATGCCGTACGTGACAAGTACGACATCTTCGGCAGGGAGGCCCAGGTGGACCAGATCGTGAAGGCGGTGAGGCTCGGCGACGACCTGCGTTACCGCCTGGGCGTCGGCGTGCTCCCCGTCGTCGGCGCCGAGGGGGTCGGCAAGACGGCGCTCACCCAGCTCATCTTCCACCATGAGATCATCAAGGCCGAGTTCCCCCTGCGCATGTGGGCGCACGTCTCCGGCGAGCTCCTGCTGAGTAAGCAGCTCATGCTCCAGATGATCCATCCGGTGGTCACCGGAGATGCCGGCCATGACGTCCAAGACGCCAGGGAGCTTCTGCTGGCCCAGCTGGCCGGCAAGAGGTTCCTGCTCGTGCTCGACCACGTCACAGATGTCAGCGATGCCCAGTGGAGAGATCTGATGGAGGTGCTGCAACCAGCTGCTCGGAGGAGCTTGATCATGGTGACAACTCAATCCGAAGATGCCGCCGCAGCTGTAGGGACCATGCCCCCGCTGATCCTCGGCCCTCTAGCATTTGATGATTACTGGAGGATGTTCAAGCATTTCG
Source organism: Triticum timopheevii (assembly GCA_963921465.1). Classification (NCBI taxonomy): domain Eukaryota; kingdom Viridiplantae; phylum Streptophyta; class Magnoliopsida; order Poales; family Poaceae; genus Triticum; species Triticum timopheevii. Next base: position 428,621,934 of record OY997262.1, read on the forward strand.
CATTTGGGGCTGCAGATGAAGCCGAAGAAGACTGCACTCCGCTGGTGGATGAATGGGATGACCTTGAAGAGGAGGAGGAGGAGCTATCACCCATGGAGCAAATCGCACACGAGATGGCCAAGAACATGGGCTGCTCACCGTTACCGGCACGGGCAATCGGGCGTTCGCTGTACTTCCGGCGGGATGAAGAAGGCCACTGGAAAGATGTGTTGGATGACAGCTTGTGGCAGCAGGGGGACATCGGTGGGGTCTCGCCGGCGCTCTGGCTGAGCTACCAGCACCTTGATCCCCGCCTCAAGCAGTGCTTCGCATACTCTGCGGTGTTTCCGGGTGACTATATCTTCCGAAAGGAAGAACTGGAGCAGATGTGGGTAGCACATGGGTTCATATATTCCGATGATCCCGCGGCGACATTGGAGGACGTCGCCGGCGAGTTCTTCGACGAGCTTGTTGAACGATGCTTCTTCCAGCCTCTGGGAAGGAACAGATACGTCATGCACAACACAATGCAGAAGCTGTCGCAAGCCGTCTCAGCGAGCCAGTTTCACATGGTCACTGATAACTCAGGAGAAGTGCCACAGGAAGTTCGTCACCTGACAATCACAACAAACAACCTGCTGAAGCTGAAGATGGATCTGGCATTGCAGCTCTCACATCCCTCTGATCACCATTTCCTCCAGCGGGTTCGTACAATCCTGTTCTTCCAAGATTTCGGCGATTCAGATGATTTCTTGGAAGTTTTAGCCGAGGTTTTCTCGATCGCAAAGAGCCTGAGGGTCCTCGGCTTATCGTCTACAAACATTACATTTCTGCCTGCTGAGATCGGCCTGCTCCGACACCTCCGGTATCTCAACCTGTCCAGGAACAGACTCACTGAACTTCCAGAGACAATGTGCCAGCTCCACCTGCTGCAGGTCATCAACGTCAAGTGCAACTCTCCCTACCTCCGCCCTCCCAATGGCATGACAAACATGATTCATCTGAGGCACGTGCGTGCATGTGAAGCTTTCCTTTCGGCCATACCTGACATCCAACTGCTCTCAAATCTGCAAGAACTGGAGGCAATCTGCATCAAGAGTGGCGCACATGCCAATGCCCTACGCCAAATGGTACAGCTCAAAGGCGCGCTTGGCGTTGCGAATCTCCGCCGGAGCGATGCTAGTGGGTTCAAGAAGGGCATCCTGAAGGGAACAAAGCACCTGAACAAATTACAGCACCTGAACAAACTACACCTGTCTTGGCCTAGCAGCTCTATGGCCGGGAGCAACGAGGTTTCAGTTGATGAAGAGGTGCTTGAGTGCCTGCAGCCACATGAGAACATAGAGATTCTGACGGTTTCAGGCTATGCAGGAATAAGGTCTCCACCATGGATGCTGAAGACCTCTTGCTCACTGCCGAATGTGACATCCATGTGCCTGACAGACTGCCTGAACTGGGAGAGCCTGCCTTGCCTTCATGACATGCCTTGCCTCGAGGTCCTTGAGATCAAGAGGATGCACTCTGTTAACAAGGTGGGCATTTCTCAACTATCAGACCAAGAACTGTTCCCGAAGCTCAAAAGGCTCATCGTCGAAGACGCTCCGCATTTCACCGGATGGTCGACCGGCAACTCGGCAAGACACATGTCATTCCCCTGCCTCTGCAAGCTGGAGATAAGAAACTGTCCCAGCCTGACGACCTTCCCAGACGTCCCCCTTTCACTCACCACCATGATCATTGAAAACGTTGGTCTCAAGCTGCTGCCGATGATTCACGACAAGCAATCGTCATCAGAAGGCGCGATGTCATCAACCTCAGAAGAAGGTGGTAAATGGACGTCACGGCTCACCACGTTACACATACACCGGTGCCACAAGCTGAGGTCCCTGGGATCCGGTCTTCTTCAGCAGCAGCACCTCCTGCGGTCTCTCGAGGCTCTGTCGATCAAGAGCTGCGACGACGTCGCCTGCGATCTGCCCGACAGTTTCAAGGATCTCACCGCGCTGAGGGACCTCTCGCTGTACGACTGCCCGAAGCTGCTTGTCGACAAGTTCCACGCGTCGCTGCGGACACTAGAGATCAGCGAGTGCTTCGTCGCGCGGGGCGGGTCCCGGGTGGGTGGACGAGTACCCTTTCCTCTTCTCGGTGTGGGTGCTGAAGATCAGCGGCTGCCCGCACGTGAGCTCTGGTCATGGCGGCAAGGTTGCTGAGCCTCTGGACTGGCTGAGCTCCATGTTCAACGTGTACAGCCTTCAGCTGGAGAACACGTCGTTTGTGAGCCTGAGCATGTTTGACAAGCTCCATTCTCTCGAGACGCTCGAGATCGACGGGAGCCGCGGCGCGTTCTTCGACGGCTCGTGGGAGTTCGAGTGGCTGGAGAAGCTGCACACCCTGAGCATCAGAAGCTGCGGTGAACTGAGTGAGCTTCCGGAGAACCTGTACACTCTGCCTGCGCTGGAAGAGCTGTGTGTGGACAACTGCCCGGCTATCCAGGCACTGCCGGCGAACGGCTTGCCGGCGTCACTGAAGAGGCTCTCCATATCCAAGTGCAATCCAGAGCTGATCCAGAGGTGTATTGAGGACGAACTTGATAGGCCCAAGATTGCCAAGGTTGGTGTAGTTTACATTGATGGGCAAAATATTGTTGCTCGGCAGGAGTAGTGCGGCATTCTTGTTTCATTGTATCTGCAGAAATTGTCTAATTGATTGAAGCAGTACTTGATCAATGCATCCATCTGAATCGTAAAACCTACTGTATTATATTGCTCCCTACTGTTGGCTAGTGGTTGAAATGACATTGGTACCTGCTATTCAACTCTCCTTCCGACCCCGTGTCCCTCCAGCCTCCGCCGACGAGCACCACATCCCCACCAACCAACGCTGCCGCTGGCCGTCGCCGCGGTGGCGGCGGGCCCTCTCGCCGCGGAAGGTGCCGGGAGGAAGGCTCGCGGGGGCGCGTGACGGGGGCGCTGCGTGGAGGCCGCGGTTGCCGTCGTGCGGCGGCGGTGGACGGTCGCGGCCTTGGTCCCTGCTGGTGGTGGTGGGAGAGGGGCATGGGCGGCGCGGTGGAGGCGCGGTGCTGGCGCTACGCGACGTGCGTGGAGGCCGGATCTCGTTCCGCGTTTTGCGGCCTGCTCGATCTGCCCTTCCCTCGCCGTGTCCGGCGTGCAAGGAGGTGGCTAGGCCGTCGGGTTGCTGCTCCTGGCAGGGGGGAGGTGCAGGGGGCGGGAGGTGCCTCTCGGCGCGCGCGGCTGTTGCGGCGCTCGGCGGGAGACTGCAGGTGGCGCGGTGGCTGCGCTCAGTGGAGTTTACCTTTTTTTTCTTTGAGTGGTAGCGGAGTTTACTGTCCCCTGTGCATCTTGATGTTCTGGATGGGCCTACTTTGGGGATGCTGGGTGCCTTGGACCGGTCTGGATGGGCTGCTCCGGGCCAAACCTGGCCACATGGGCCGGCCCGGGCCGGCATGGCTGTAAAAGGGCCTGGCACACCCATGCTTCTTGGCTGGCCCATATGAGGGGTATGCGTGCATCTGGGCCAGCCCACGTGCTGACATGGCAGGACTTGCTTTTATTTTTGAACAGCCCGAAAGGTCGAATAGCAAACGGGTCGGACCGACACATTTGGCTAATGTGTTGTGTCTGGGCCTCGATGCAAGGCACACATGTCGGCATGGCACGACCCATTTATAAACCGGCCGCCGTGGACCATGCTAGCACAGATTGGCGGGTCTGACAACACGGGCTGTGTCGTGCTAGCCCAAAGGCCTGGTCACGGGGATCGGCCTGCCACCACACGGCTGCTGGTTGGCCATGTTGCTTTGTGGCTTTGTGGGCCTCTAAGACTTTTGTTTTAGAAATTAAAAAAAATCTAAATATTGAGAAAATACAGAAAAATTTGACAATTAGGAAAAAATACAGGAAAATGTTTTTATAAAGAAAAAACCTAGTTAGAAATTACAAGCCAAATGAGCCGCATGCAGCGTCGGGTCCTATTGTGCAGGCCCGCAATTAAAAGGGTCGTGTTGTGCCCGGCCTTAAGGCCTGCCTTTCGAGGTCAGCCTTGTTCCATGGCGAGCCCAAGGCCGCCCTTTTAATCGCATGTCGTGCCGAACCAAAATTCCATGTATGTGGGCCGGCCTGCACAACATAGTCCGCATGACACGGGCCAATGTCATCTTTACATCGGGCTAATGCATCGACGACACGACGCTCGCAGATGTCACTTCTTCCTTGGGCGTCGTTGTGGAGCTCCTACTCGCCACTCATTTTCAGATCGGGCGAAAGCCTAAGACCCCGAGGGGTGACGACGATTGTCGGTGTCAAAACCGGCGGATCTCGGGTAGGGGGTCCCGAACTGTGCGTCTAGGCGGATGGTAACAGGAGACGAGGGACACGATGTTTTTACCCAGGTTCGGGCCCTCTCGATGGAGGTAAAACCCTACGTCCTGCTTGATTAATATTGATGATATGGATAGTACAAGAGTAGATCTACCACGAGATCAAGGAGGCTAAACCCTAGAAGCTAGCCTATGGTATGATTGTTGTAATGTATGTTGTCCTACGGACTAAAGCCCTCCGGTTTATATAGACACCGGAGAGGGCTAGGGTTACACAGAGTCGGTTACAATGGTAGGAGATCTACATATCCGTATTGCCAAGCTTGCCTTCCACGCCAAGGAAAGTCCCATCCGGACACGGGGCGGAGTCTTCAATCTTGTATCTTCGTAGTCTTGGAGTCCGGCGGACATCGATAGTCCGGCTGTCCGGACACCCCCTAGTCCAGGACTCCCTCAGTAGCCCCCGAACCAGGCTTCAATGACGATAAGTCCAGCGCGTTTATAGTCTTCGGCAAGGCGGGTTCTCCCTTCAAATTCCATGTACCTGCCGAACAGTGTCCGGCTTCATCTTGAATACTGTGTTTCTCGGCTTCTACGCCAAATAATGGCCCTCTTCCACGCGTCGCGCGAATGCGAAAAGCCAGGGTGTCTTTTGCATTACACCCCCCAATTGTGCGAGTTTCCCGCCTATAAAAGAGGCAAGAATCCAGATCCAAACCACACCGTCTTCCTCCCGCGAATACTCCATCGAAGCGCCTAGAAATCCATTCCACCATGGATCGTCAACACGGCTCTTCTTCGCGCGCTCCCAGCCCACCGCCGGGGAATTGGAGGAGGTGCTCTATTTCGCACAACGAGCTTGAGAAGCTCCAAACGGGGGGATTCCTCCCTCCGGCCATTATGATCCCAGTCCGGGCTAGACTGGTTACTTATCAAGGTGGGAGACCGGCAGAGGACACTCCAAGCCCCAATAAGGGGGAGCGAGTATGTTTTGTCCCTTATCTGACAAGGGGACTCGGATTTCCAATACATCCGTTCCTCCGCGGGCTCCTGAAGTTCTACGGACTCCAGCTCCACCACCTCACGCCCGCCTCTGTCCTACATATCGCGGGCTACGTAGCTCTTTGCGAGCTATTCCTGGGCATTGAGCCCCATTTCGCATTGTGGAAGAGGCTGTTTTGCCTCGTGCCCCGTTCTTACCAGGGGTCCATATATCAAGTGGGCGGCGCCGAAATATGGCGCATCGCCGGGACCGGATACCTATCCGGCACTCCCAAGAAGGCGTCCGAAGACTGGCCCTCGGAGTGGTTTTATATAGAAGACGCCCCGCTGCCAGACCCAGTTCGGATCGGCCTCCCGGAGTTTAGTGCTGCTCCCTTGAAGAAACGCCTCAGCTGGCGCCCGCGGAGCCCCCGATTGGAGGAAGACAAGAGCGTCCATTACTTGATGGGCCGGATAAGATTAATGGCTCATTCCGGCCTGACCATGATCGGAGTCATGGCGACATGCATCAAGCGAGGGGTACAACCACTGCAATACAGAGGCCACCCCATGTGGGATTTCAACGGGGAAGACGATGCTACCCGGCATGGCCGCAAAGGGCCGGATTCGACCGAGGATCTGGTGAAGATCCTGTCCAGCCTGTACAAGGGGGAGAAGGAGGATTTCCTTCAAACGAACCCTTTGAATGGGTTTTCCATGATCAACCCCAGAGGATGGGTAAGTGAACACCTTGAAGGGCCCATCCCATGCTTTCGAAGTTTAAGCTTCTTACATTATGTCTTCGGCGCAGGGTCTACGCCGGATTGTGGAGGACATGGTGAGTCCTACTCCGCAACCCGAGGACCCAGAAGGATCCCTAGGTCCGGCCTCCGAAGAGGACCCGGATATCGAGGTGGAGCTGATCGACGGGGTGTATCACCAACTCAGTATAGACAATGCTTTGGTCGCCATTACGGCGGACTACCCCGGGCTAAGTCCGGCTTCCCAGGTGACCGCGACCGAAGTCCGGACACCATTATCTCATCCCTGCCCATTTCTGACCTTCGCGAACGATGGTATTTTGCAGGAAGCGCCTTTACGGCAGGAAGCCGAGCCCGCGGCGGCCGACCAACAGGGGTCAGTCCGAACCAGCAGGCGGAAAAGGAGCGCAGTGCGGACGGAAACGCCGCAAAGGTATAGCTCGTATTTGAATTTTTAGAGCAACGTTCCGAGGAAACGTCTGAGTGCTCATGATCTTTGTAGGAGAAAAGGCGCTCGCCGGACTGCGAGTGCAGGAATTGCCCATCCGACCAACCCCGGCCAGGCCCCAGCGCCCGGCCTGGAAGGGGAGGCAAGCGCAAGACGCGAGCCGGATCCTTCTCCAACGGAGGATACCGACAGACTGTCCGCCACCAAGTCTGAGGTGGAGAGCGCCATGAACCATAGGCGCCGCCGGACAGTATTTCAAGAAGCGTGCTTTTCCCCTGAGGCATTGGATGCCTTTAACGCAGGGGACGCGCATCTCCGTGCTGCTCAAAATGGTTTTACCAGAGCCACGGAGCAGTATGTGAAAGACATACGGGTAAGGGAATTTTAATGGTTGTATATACCAGTAGCCCCCGAGACTTAAAGTAGTTATGCTAACTGATTTAAGGATCACTGAAAATTTCAGGCACTTAACGAGAAGAACGCCCAGCTGTCTCGGGAGCTGCAAGATTGCAAGGCCCAACTTGAGGCCGCACTTGCTGCCGCAGGAGGAGACGGAAAGACCCCTCCTGGTAACACATTTTTATTAATAAATATAAGCATTGTGCGGCGTGCGCGCGAGTCTAATAATGACATTTGCAGGTACCGCCGGACAAGATCCGGACAGGCAAGCATTGCTACGCCAGCTAAAGGCCGGCGAGAGTGTGCTGAATAGGGTTCAGCAGGAAAGGAACAAGCTCCAGGATGCCAACGCCAAGCTCGGAGAAGAGCTGAAAGGCGCTCAGGCCGAGCTGTCCGGCTCCGTTAAGGAGAATCTGCGACTTCGTCGCGGCATATATAGTAAGTGCTTGAGCGAACTCTTTTGAAAAGAAGAGTTCGGCGAGGAAGTATTTTGACATGATATGTCTTGTAGGTATACTCACGGGTCGTCCTGCAGAGGAGATGCCCATATCAATGGGTGATCAACTTCCCGAACTGTTGCAGCTACTCGAACGAGTTCGGCAGGCAATGAGTGGCGTCGTTCAGGCTTTATGGCCAGCCCTCTCCCTACCCGAGGGCCTCGGGGAGCTTGCGGAGAAGCTGCAGGGAGTGCGGCAGCGCTTTCATTTGTGGAAGATTTCGGCTTGCCGTCAAGGTGCCAGGGAGGCTTGGGCTATGGTGAAGACGCGGTACAAGAAGGCGGATCCCAACCACATGGCCGAAGTTGGACCGGTGGGGCCCGATGGGAAGGAGATCCCTGTGAGTTTAGTGTATAGCCAAGTAGAGTTGGCTGCTAAATTTTCCCAACAGGACTGTAAACTAGACAGCCTGTTAGACGGGATTGAGGAGGAATACAATCAATAAATTTGACAATGTATGTTATCCTTTAAAGTGACATGTGAAATGCCTTCTAGCCGGATTGTAGATCGTTTGTCTTTGCCGACCTTTTCGCTTCGACCTCGGGACCCTAGAGTCCGGAGTGTGTCCGAATACCTTTTTGGTTAAGAAACAACCGTGGTATGCATGGAGACCAGGCGTAGGGGTCATTAGTGCTTTATCAGACAAGTGCCCAACTAGTTATGTTATATTACATGGTTAGTAAGAAACATCTTCCAGGGAGAATAGTTCCGTTAAGGGTTCCATTCGCTGGGAGGCATGCCCTAAAGTGCATGTCCGGACTGCAAAAAAAGCAGTAAAACATCTGGGGGCAGATAGATAAATAGGTAAAAAGTCATCTTTTAAGTCACCGACCGAATATTCCCTTAAGAACGCTAGCTTTCGGCTTCACCCAGTCTGAGGTACACATCCGGCTGACCCGGCAGTAACAATCGCAGAGGTGCTCCCTTTACCTCCTAGCCGAACAATCGGGAACGTAGGGGTAAGCACAGGAGCCAGGCAACCCAGCTTGGCCAAAACTTAAGTCATATCGATGCATATAATGGCGAATAAAAGGTACATGTGGAAGCTTGACACATGTGATGGGTATAAAACCCGTATAATTGAGCTTCTGTAAAAGAAGCCCCCAGGAATAATGAGTGCGGATGGCACATCATGCGTATAATTGAGCTTCTGTAAAAGAAGCCCCCAGGAATAATGAGTGCGGATGGCACATCATGCGTATGCAAAGAATGCAAAAGTAGGCCCGGAAGGGCTTTTAAGTGAAAAGGATAAAGAGAGAAATAAAAGACAGCCGAAGTGTAAAAGTTTGGACGGGGGAAGGGGACGAACTCTTAATCCGGCGCTAGGCATAGAATCGTCGGAGGCGGGCTGCGTTCCATGGGTTCGGCTCGAGTCGGTGATCCGACGCATTTCGTAGACGGTATGCTCCGCCGGTCAGTACTTGATCGATAATGAAGGGACCCTCCCATTTGGGCTTGAGCTTGTCCTTTTTCTTGTCCGGCAGGCGTAGAACTAGTTCGCCAACGTTGTAAGTCTTGGCCCGTACTTCTCTGCTTTGATATCTTCGGGCCTGCTGCTGATAGAATGCGGAACGAGCCTTCGCGACGTCACGTTCTTCCTCCAAGTTGTCCAAGCTGTCCTGCCGATCAAGCTCGGCCTCTCTTTCCTCATACATGCGCACTCGAGGTGAGTCATGAATAATGTCACAGGGCAAAACTGCCTCTGCGCCGTATACCATAAAAAATGGTGTGAATCCGGTAGTACGGTTAGGCGTTGTCCGCAGCCCCCAGAGTACGGAGTCGAGCTCCTCGACCCATTGTGTGTCGGATTTCGTGAGTGACCTCACTAGTCTGGGTTTAATGCCGCTCATTATTAGACCATTTGCTCTTTCCACTTGACCGTTGGTTTGAGGGTGATAGACTGACGCATAGTCGAGCTTGATGCCCATATTTTTGTACCATGACTTAACCTCGTCGGCTGTGAAGTTCGTGCCGTTGTCGGTGATGATGCTGTGGGGGACTCCGTAACGGTGTACCACCCCTGATATAAAGTCTATCACTGGTCCGGACTCTGCCGTTTTGACCGGTTTGGCCTCTATCCATTTGGTGAATTTATCCACCATGATCAATAGGTATTTTTTCTTGTGGGTTCCCCCTTTAAGGGGTCCAACCATGTCAAGCCCCCAGACCGCGAACGGCCAGGTAATGGGTATGGTTTTGAGGGCGGTGGGTGGCATATGGCTCTGATTAGCAAAGAGCTGACAACCAACGCATCGCTGGACCAAGTCCTGTGCGTCTGCCCGAGCCGTCGGCCAATAAAATCCTGTACGGAATGCCTTTCCTGCAAGGGCCCGGGCTGCTGCGTGGTATCCGCCTAGTCCGGCATGAATTTCAGCCAGGAGGTTTCGCCCTTCTTCTTCGGAGATACACCTTTGAAGGACTCCGGTGGTACTTTTCTTATAAAGTTCTCCCTCATGGACCTTGTAGGCCTTCGATCGCCGGACTATGCAGCGGGCCTCATTTTGGTCTTCGGGAAGTTCCTGCCTAAGTAAGTAGGCTAGGAAAGGTTCTGTCCACGCGGCGATTACTGCCATTATGACGTGGGCGGAGGGTGTTATGTCGTCTGCCGAATCACCAGTTGGTGCGGTTTTCTCCGGTTTGTAGCTACCGGGCTCCTCTTCCCATAGTACGGATGGCTTGAAGAGCCGTTCCAGGAAGATATTTGGAGGGACAGCACCACGTTTCGCACCGATGCGTGCCAGGACGTCGGCCGCTTGGTTATTATCTCGGGCTATGTGATGGAATTCGAGTCCTTCAAACCGAGCTGACATTTTTAGGACAGCGTTGCGATATGCTGCCATTTTTGGATCCTTGGCATCGAAGTCCCCATTTATTTGGGATATTGCAAGGTTTGAATCCCCGCGCACCTCTAGGCGTTGAATGCCCATGGAGACCGCCATCCGGAGACCATGTAACAGGGCCTCGTATTCGGCTGCATTGTTGGAGTCCGTGTGCATTATTTGAAGTACATACTGGACTGTATCTCCGGTGGGGGACGTCAGTATGACGCCAGCCCCCAGTCCGGCCAACATTTTGGAGCCGTCGAAATGCATAGTCCAATTGGAGTATGCGCCGTACTCTTTAGGGAGTTCGGCTTCAGTCCATTCGGCGACGAAGTCAGCCAAAACTTGTGACTTTATAGCTCGTCGAGGTTTGTAAGTTATGTCGAATGGTAAGAGCTCAATGGCCCATTTTGCTATCCTGCCCGTTGCGTCGCGGTTATTTATAATGTCATTGAGTGGTACTTCAGAGGCCACTGTTATCGAGCACTCTTGAAAGTAGTGCCGGAGCTTTCGAGACGCCATGAACACCGCATATGCTATCTTCTGATAGTGCGGGTAACGGGATTTGCAGGGGGTTAACACAGTGGATACATAATACACTGGTTTTTGAAGAGGGAATTTATGCCCTTCTGTCGCTCGTTCGACGACGAGGACTGCGCTCACAACTTGATGTGTTGCTGCGATGTATAACAACATTGGTTCGCCCAGAGTGGGCGTAGTCAGGACTGGATTTGTTGCCAGTATGACCTTTATTTCTTCGAGTCCGGCAGTGGCAGCATCCGTCCACTCGAAGTGTTCGGTGCGCCTGAGGAGGCGATAGAGGGGCAGCGCCTTTTCTCCTAAACGGGAGATAAAGCGGCTTAAGGCTGCCACGCATCCTGTTAATTTTTGTATTTGTTTGAGGTCTTTTGGAATATCCAACTGTGACAGAGCTCGGATTTTGGCCGGATTTGCTTCAATTCCTCTACCGGATACGATGAAGCCCAGCAGCTTTCCGGCTGGTACGCCGAAAACGCATTTTTCCGGATTCAGCTTGATGTCATATGTTCTGAGGTTGTCGAATGTAAGCCTCAAATCGTCTACTAAAGTTTCGACGTGTTTTATTTTGACGACTACGTCGTCTACGTATGCCTCGACTGTTTTGCCGATCTGGGTGGCCAGACATGTTTGACTCATGCGCTGATATGTTGCGCCGGCGTTTTTGAGTCCGAAGGGCATCGTGTTGAAGGAGAATGGTCCATATGGAGTGATAAATGCCGTTGCGGCTTGGTCTGCTTCCGCCATCTTGATTTGATGATAGCCAGAGTATGCGTCCAGGAAGCACAACGAATCGTGCCCTGCTGTGGTATCGATAATTTGATCGATGCGGGGGAGAGGGAAGGGATCCTTTGGGCAAGCTTTATTGAGGTCTTTAAAATCGACGCAGAGGCGCCAGGATTTATCCTTCTTTGGTACCATCACCAAATTTGCTAGCCAGTCCGGATGTTTGATATCTCTAATGAATCCGGCTTTCAATAGTTTGGCTAGCTCTTCTCCCATTGCGTGTCTTTTGGGCTCGGAAAATCGTCGAAGAGCCTGTTTGACTGGCTTGAATCCTTTTAGGATGTTTAGGCTGTGTTCTGCCAACCTGCGAGGGATTCCGGGCATGTCTGAAGGATGCCAGGCGAAGATATCCCAATTTTCCCGAAGGAATTCGCGCAGTGCGGCGTCTACTTCGGGGTTCAATTGTGCCCCAATGGAGGCCGTCTTTGTTGGGTCCGTTGGATGGACCTGGAATTTTATTATCTCGTCTGCTGGTTTGAAGGAGGTGGACTTGGATCTTTTATCGAGTATCACATCGTCCCTGTTCACCGTAGAGCGCAGCGCGGTGAGTTCCTCTGCCGCTAAGGCTTCGGATAGTGCCTCAAGGACTAGTGCGGCTGTCTTGTTTTCGACGCGGAGTGCTATGTCCGGATCACTAGCGAGAGTGATTATTCCGCTGGGCCCAGGCATTTTGAGCTTCATGTACCCATAATGAGGTATTGCTTGAAAAATTGTGAATGCCTCTCGTCCTAATATGGCGTGATACCCACTGCTGAACGAGGCCACCTGGAACATGACTTTTTCGGATCTATAATTGTCCGGAGAGCCGAACACCACATCGAGTGTGATTTTTCCGGTGCAGCGCGCTTCCCGGCTAGGGATTATTCCTCTAAAAGTTGTGCTGCTTCGCTCAATACGGCTCCAATCAATTTCCATTTTTCGCAGAGTTTCCTCGTAAATGAGGTTTAGTCCGTTGCCGCCGTCCATGAGGACTTTTGTCAGTCGAAAGCCGTCCACTATGGGACTAAGTACCAGTGCGGCTGGGGCTCTGGTTGTTCGGAATGTGGGCTTGTCGCTGCCATTGAAGGTAATGGCTGTGTCGCTCCATGGATTTGCTATTGCTACTTGGTAGACTTCGGCGAGTTCGCGGATTGATCGTTTTCGCATATTATTTGATGCGAAAGTCTCGAAGACTGTTGATACCGTGCTGGTATTGTTGGAGTGGTTTCCCGGAGCTAGAAGCTCTTCGTCACTTTTGGCCACCTGCCGTAATATCCAACATGCTCGAAGGCTATGTGTTGGGACGGCTCCCTCTGTATTATGAAGCTTACAGGGTCCATTGAGCCATCCCTCCAGTACGGTTCCGTTTCCCTGACTGGGTTTTTGTTTTTTCGTTTTTGCATCTGGGGCCTGAGTGTAAGGCGCCCTTTTACTGCGGACTGGGTTTGGGGCCGGATTATCCCAAAATTGATTTTCGGTTTTCCGGAAACTCTCCATCGCACAGTACTTTCGTACAATGGATGCCAGATCGGTGAAGCGCGTAATTTTGCGACGATCAATGGCGTTTAGTATTCCCTTGTCCGTGCAGTTATTGCGGAAGATTGATATTGCATTTTCCTCTCGGCAGTCCTTTATCCTGTCCATAACCAGGAGGAATCTGGCCCAGTAATGATGTACTGTTTCTGTAGGCTCTTGCCGTATTAGAGATAGATTGCATATGTCTGGGCGGGTGGGTGGAATAAAATCCGGATCCCTGCCCGTCTTGAGGCTCAAAGGCCAAGGAGTTTCCGAATTCGGAAGTGTGGTTTGCTGGGGACAATCCAGCGAGTCCGGGGCGATGCATGATTTTAAGTTCGATGCTCGATCGAAGTCCGTCCCCCCGCGGGAATCCGGCATGGAGGGTTCGGGAATCCGGACATGAATTGTTTTCAACACTGGCAAAGAGTTGCCGTATTGCTCTTCCACCACTGCGACGTGGTGGGTGGTCTGGGGAGAGTTAATCTCTCTCAGATCGGTTTTAGGCCCAATCTGGTTGTAGTCCGTAGCGACTCCCAGGGCGGCGATGCGATCCAAGAGCTCGTGAACAGACGAGAGCTCTATTGGATCTAACTGTTCGGCAGCTTTAGGGCTGACGTGAAGATTGCTTTCGATGACTTGAGAAGTCATTGCCGAAGCGGCGGCCGGACAGGCGGTCATGAGAAAACCACCGAGTCGGATAGTTTGGCCGGCGGCCAAGGCCCCTCCGGCGAAAACACCGTCTTTGAAGATGGGTGGAGGCATCCGCTCTATCGATGACGACACAGGGGAACTCTCAATGAAAGCACCAATGTCGGTGTCAAAACCGGCGGATCTCGGGTAGGGGGTCCCGAACTGTGCGTCTAGGCGGATGGTAACAGGAGACGAGGGACATGATGTTTTTACCCAGGTTCGGGCCCTCTCGATGGAGGTAAAATCCTACGTCCTGCTTGATTAATATTGATGATATGGGTAGTACAAGAGTAGATCTACCACGAGATCAAGGAGGCTAAACCCTAGAAGCTAGCCTATGGTATGATTGTTGTAATGTATGTTGTCCTACGGACTAAAGCCCTCCGGTTTATATAGACACCGGAGAGGGCTAGGGTTACACAGAGTCGGTTACAATGGTAGGAGATCTACATATCCGTATTGCCAAGCTTGCCTTCCACGCCAAGGAAAGTCCCATCCGGACACGGGGCGGAGTCTTCAATCTTATATCTTTGTAGTCTTGGAGTTCGGCGGACATCGATAGTCCGGCTGTCCGGACACCCCCTAGTCCAGGACTCCCTCAACGATGTCTCCACGCCCTTCCCTGTTTTGGGGCGTTGCCCTGAAGGTCATCGATTTCTTTCGTTCCTTTTGGGAGTCGGACGCACACAATATCACGGTCGGCATGTGGTCGGCCGATGGTGTGGGTAGGGATGTTGGGACGGTTGTGTCGCATCCGTTGGCATTGCTACTCGTGTGGCAATGATGATGGTGGCAAGAGGAGCAGGGTCATGTCGTGTCCTTCATCATCGACCATACGAGTCCTAAGTGTGAAACCGGAGTTGTAGCATGTGGGCGATGGGGCGACAATGATGACAGGTGATGGACATGTCAAAATATGTTAGTGCAACCCGTGGTTATTTCTCCTACAAGACTCGAGACCGAAGTCGAAGCTGCATGGTCCTCAATGCATTTGGCCAACTATTTGGCGTATGTTGACAGGGATCATGTGTGCCATTTGTTTGGACGGGTCTTGATGGGTCATCCATGGTGAAGTGGGAGTCGCTTGCTTGAGGAAATGTGATGACGATGACATTGCGGCAACCTCGAGGGTGTTTTCTCCTCAGTGCTAGTGAGTGGACCTTGTCGGTAGCCAAGTCGGTCAGGGTGTTATATCTTGGAGCATATTGTAACAGTTTGCTGCCGAGTTTCCTAAATTAACTGGGAAATTCTCTCCTACCTTTTTGATGAATCGAAGACCTAAGAGGCACCACTTAAAGATTAATTGTATTCGGGAGTAGTTCACCTATGGTATCTGTTTAAGGGGAATCGAAGACCTAAGAGGCACCACTTCGTACATATTTTGCTGGAAAAGGTAGTGCTTCTATTGGTTGCTCGGAATAACTATACATGTGAATTTAGTGGTTAATTAATATGGGAATATGATGATAGACTATTCAAGTTGGTTTGCACTTGTACAAGTGTTTTAAAATTATTTTTTGCCTTTGTTTTGCAATATATGTGCCTATGTGGTGTGGTGAAGCTCTGATTCATTTTGTTGAATTGGTTGAAAGTGCATTAGCAAGTAGATAGATGGAAGATCTAAAGAGCATATGCCTAAGGATCAGAGAATTGGCCACAAAACACAATGCTGAAAAAATCGGATTAAACAAAACAAAAACCTGAAGCCATAAAAAATGAATTTGCCTCATGGCAGTATCTTCACAAATCTACTAAAAAACCTATGACATGTCACATGTGACCGATATAATGAAAAAAATGCTACTCATAGACAAAGCCTTCAAGAAGTGATGGACGCATGTGTGCAGGTGTTGAAGGCTCCAACCAAAGGCCGTACTTGGGATTTTCATCCATGAAGTCGAGCTTCAAGCCAACACCTTCAATAAAGGCATGCCGCATGCACATCAACATTGTCTTACTAGCCAAAGAGGTGAGATTATGGATTTTCACCCGGAGTACATGCATTTTTCGTCAAGTCAAACACTACCGGCAACCATTGTAATCTTGCAGATCCACAAACCATGTCTCTGGGGTCGTCGGTCCGGCGTGCTCCACTGTGGCCCTCACTGGCGAGGTATGTCAATGCAAATATGGCCCCAACAACTGAGTGTGTTGCGCAATCTCAAGGCCGTATGCACGGGACTGGCCCATAGCCACGCATTCCTTGGATAAAATTGACGTGCCGCTACAACTTTTGAGAAACATTTTTTTACCGCAACCTCTAATGGACATATCATGACACCAAGCGAAATCTTAAAAATTTTGTTCTTTGCTTGTTTTTCCGACAATAAAACTAGCAATAACCTACATTTTGGTGGTGGGGACTTTGATCCCTAGTGTACGAGGCATAGCCCTTTTCTTTTCGACATTTCCCCCGGGGGCGGTGGGTGGCGGAACGCCCTGCTTTATGGAGTCTACGTTGGGGGTGCAGGGGTGGGTAGTCCTTCGCTAGGTTTTTCTACTACACTAGTAAGCGTGCACGTGCAAATGCACGTCTCGACTAATATACAAGTATATGTGAGAATAACATGCATACAAAGATAGTTTGATTGTACCAGAAAATATTACAAATCAATACTGGTACAATTTGCATATATAGCCTTTTTTTAATTTAGAGATAGAAGACAAACACATCAATTTTTGTGGCCATTCCCTTGTGAACACTAAAGGAGGCGTTTATCTTTAACAAACAAAGCAGTGTGCTCTTTTTCTGTTATGAAATAGAATTGTAATGGAACTAACAGTAGGTGATTGCATTGATCTTGAGTTTGGGACAACCAAATAACCAACTGCAGGCTATCAAAAGCGCATCTAAATGATAGCTCTATTGAATTTTAAATTCAGTAGCACAAGCATAACCTCTACAGACGTTGAGACAAAAAACTGGTGTGTAGGAAATAAATTCAGACAAACATCACAATGTTTCCTTCTTGTGTTTTTACCTGCAGTGTTCTTTTTGCTATACAATGCTTTGACGAGGTCACCTTTAAATCTTTTGAATCACGAGCACCCAGCTATGACAAGACATAGCCAACAAACTAACTGTTCCCAGATTTTCATCCATGCATGATGTCCACAAACATTTGATGTATATGCTACTTTCAAGACCTGAAAGTTGGACTCGGAGATTGTTAAAATGTTTAGGATTAAATGCTAATCTTGATCAGAGGCAAAATACAAACAAAGAAATAGAAATACAATTTAGAGTATGAACTAACCTCCTCCCATCAGGATTAAATGCTAATTCATTGATTGGTCCAAAATGTCCTTTAACACCACCAATCTCTTCTTCTAAAATCTGAAATTCACAACAAAATCCTGTCACAGAAATTGACAATACCTTGATGCATTCAAATTCAAATTAGAAGAATCACGACAAAATTGTTAGACCACAGTTCTATATTATTTTCTCTGTTTATCACAACCAAAATGGGTTTTAGTTTATATAAACAACAATATATTCTCTGAAGTGTTAGTTGTTTTCTTTTATTTCTTTGAAACTCTCTCAAGTTGTACTCACAACATATTACAGAGAGGTTTGTATGGTGGCTCCTGTACAGGAGTATTTATTTGAATTACATGGAGTATTTTATTTGAATAATTTGGTGTGTTACCAGGAGATACCAGCTAGCGCCATGTTTTTGTTCATTTATGAATTGGATCTTGTTTTGGTTCAAAATTCAGGAGATACCAGCAAGCAGCTATGTTTCCTGGACCGTTTGTTGATCTGTTAATTTATTCTTGGTGTGTTGCTGTTCCAAGAAGCAAGTATTGAGATGTCTACTGTTTGTGAAAACCTACAGTTGAAAAAGGCCAGCCCTATATCCCAAAATGCCTACAATAGTGTCTGCGAACAATCCCTTGGAGATAAACTGAGGCTGCTACCTATGAAAAGTCCAGCCCTACTGCAATTTGTTAAATCTGCACATCAACCGAATTCAGAAACAGAATATAAGCCAGCCCTAGTTCATCATTGTAGGCCAGCATGAAACACACTCTAAAAAAAGCCTAAAAAGCCACTATTATTGTCTTACTGCTATTGTTTGAAGTTGAAGTCTACCCTGTTTTACTCCAAAGTCAATTCAGGTTTATTTAAATTGACAGCAGCGTAGTCATCTCAACAGCACCTTAGTCAACCTGTAAAATTTACAACAAATCCAATTCGTATGGAACAGCGCCGTACTGTAATTTGCTGCAATTTATTCCAAAGAATCGACTAAATCAGCTTCTACCAGCACTTGAAGATGACTACAGTACATCAACTTCTACTCCGAGGAGTACCATCTTGTCTACAACAAAGAATTGACTACTCCGAGGGGACAAATCTGGAGAATCACTTGGAATAAATCTTTGAAAATTTTAGATTATCACAACAAAGAAGCATTTTTATTCCGTGACTCTGAATTTATGCATAAACGCAGTTTGAAGGCGAAACTGAATCCAATGGTGGACAGCGGGTGGGTTACCTGATGTGCTGGTCGACGACAGGTGTGTGGCGGTCAGAGACTTCTTCTTCTGAATACATTTAACCCAGCCATGAGCCCGTGACTAACTGGGTGATCATTTTATCCTGCAGCTAAGCAAAACCAAAAGAGCACTGCTGCCCAGCATGCCAGCTCTTTTGGAAAAAGAGAAGTGCTACCAACTTATTTTCTCCTAGCATTTCATTTGATAATGGGGTTGGATTTGATCAAAGCAAACAGCCATGCCTTACTCTATCAGTTACATGCTTACAGCTAATGAAAACCATTGCGATTCATGAAAACTACGGCCAAGGAATAAAAGGAAAAGAAACACGGTGGTCATGGGCGCCTGAGTTTCATCACCATCGAAAAACACCATGGGAAAAGTACTATAGGGATTGAAAGGGGAAGAGATGACATGGTCGCTACTTACCAACGGATGGAGCAGAACGTTGTCTTGGAGATAGGGCGGAGAAGGGCGGGGCTGGTAGCAGGAAGACCAACGACGGTAGGCAGGAGAGCAATGGGGGATCTCGAACCGGCAGGGAACTGGCGGCGGAGGGCCCCGCGCCACCGTGCCACAGGCTCAGGCGCGACCTCGTACGCCGACAGTAGGCCCACACGCGTCCACGCCCCTGGCAGCGGCGGCGGCGGCAGCTCCCGCGTACCTCTCGCCGCCGAGGATGAGGGGCGGCGCGTAGAGCAGGTTCGCGTGAGGGAGGCGAGGCAGGCACTGGAGAGGCGAGGGGGTGCCGGGTTCCTGTGGCGGGGCTCCCCCGGCGCGCGACGGGCGGCGGCTCCGATGGGGCGGCTCCCGGGGCGACCGACGGCGGCTGCAGGAGGCCGCGAAGGGCGCAGCGGGGCGGCTCCGGTGGCTGGGGAGGCGACGACCCGCGGCGGGACGGCTCCCGCGGCGGGGGCGTGCTCCCGTGGCTGGGGAGGCGGCAACCCGCGGCGGGGGCGGGCTCCCGCGGCTGGGGAGGCGGCGAACGGCGCGGCGGGGGCGGGCTCCCGGCGACCTGCGGCGGCTTCCCGTGGCTCCGGCGGCGCGAGGCGGCGGTGAAGGGCGCGGCTTCCCGTGGCTCGGCGCGAGGCTGCGGGAGGCGAACGGCGCGGGAGGAGGAGGAGGTCGTGCGGGAGAAGGTGGAGGTCGTGCGGGCGATCGGTTTTGTTAATGTGGGGCGATTAGCGATCGATTGTGGCTTGTTGCGTGGTTGGTAGCGTTAAACACAGAATGATTAAGGGTCATTAGATTTTGATGATAGATGGGTGGGATTGTTTGGATCTGCCTTTCTCTTTCTTTTATAGTGGTAGTAGATGACAGAAAAAAAATGACAAAAGAAGTTGTAGTGATGGGCACTAGAAAATACCCTCCAGTGATAACTATTACCAGTGGCACGCCCACCACTGGTAACTGCATTGCCAACGGTGGGCGTACTCTAGAGCCCGGCACTCGTATCTGGGTAATCCGGCGTGATCAAAATGGTACATTCTGATTGGCCAATCCATCCTCCCACAGGTTGATGAGGTGTCTATCATCCATGTGGCCACACTCAATGTGCACACAAAAAACATGTCGTCTCCTTATCTCTCTCCCTTCTCCTCTCTCTTCCAGCGATGCACACACGCCATTACCAGAAATGAGCTCCCTTTGCAATCCCTTCCGGCTCGATCTGTCTGCCCGGTCTATACATGCCTTGCCAATCTCCTCGCGTGAACATCATCTCGAGGCGGGGGGCGACTAGTGCGAGAGTCTGATGCCACTGCTCCAACGAAGGTTCTGCCCATTCGCGAGCTCGAGGGTGATCGTGTTGCCGCTCTCGTCCACCTCCCCTACAGATGGGTGCATCAGCAAGAGCACGGGGATGGTGTGCCTACGTTGGTCGACGTCGTCCATCTCTATCATGTCGAGAACTACAAAAACGCCTCCCTTGCCTTCCCCACCTTCTCTCTGAAGTGACGATTATTGAACGCCGCCTCCTTCGCCTTTCTTCAGCGAGGAGGCAACTAGAGAAACTGTTGGTGGCGCGCAACCCTATTGTTTTTAAATGCATATAAAGACATACTAGTGGCAGAGAGTGTTATGGGCTCGCCACTAGTATAACTAGTGGCCGCTAAGACACTGTTGCGCCGCACATGGCGCACCAGGTCGAGCGCCATGTACGGGTTGTGGCTTCATCGATCGATGGTCGCGACATCGCTAGCCATTCGATGGCCTCTGTCACCTCTGTGTCTCGGGCGTTCGCGATGTCGGGAGACGCTCCAGAGTGCAGAGCACGGCTCTCAACCAGGTGAGTTGCTGGGCCCAGGGCCATGGATGCTGTCAGTCACGCCAGGATGAGCGCCACCTCGCCAGTGTGTCGAGGCAGGTGCCACCACTACCAGTCTTGGTGTGCTAGCTGTCAGAGAGAGCCATGTTACGCCTTTGGCTACAGTGGTTTGGCCACGCGCCGCTGGTGTTATGGTGGGACGACAGGAGCATCACTCTTGCTTAGTTCCACTCACAGTGTCGTGGTTTTCTCACGGCAGATGCCATGGGTAGGCTAAAGGTGGGGAAAAGGCTACGATGGAGATCCGGGATGGGATAGGGCAACAGCACGTGGTGGTTTACCCAGGTTCGGGGCCCTACCCCTAATCCTGCATGTCTGGTGTATATGCGGTGTATATGGTACGTAGTATAGAGTTGCTCCTAGAGTTGTATTAGAGAAGGGAGCTATGGGCCTCTTGCCTTATGCGTGAGTGTGTGTGTGTGTGGGGGGGGAGGGGGTTGGGGGGTGAATGAGCTTTGTACTGTGTACGTGAGTGCTTGCCCTCTTGGCCAAGTAAGTGCCTTCCTGGCCAAGTGAGCCCCCTGGTGCATTTTATAAAGGGATGCCCAGGGGACAAGGAGCGGCCCGCTTGACCTACTGCACTATTGAGTTGACATACGAAATTATGTGTAACGCATGCTACAGTGTGTCACTATTGATCAATAGTGCCGGACTATTGGGGCGCAGTGAAGTGACGTGGCTATAGTGTCTTCTTGTCGTGTCTAATGGGACGATTCAGTTGGCTCCGTGCAACAGGCCGGCTGGAGTAGCCGGGTGGTGAGCCGGCCGGAGCAGTCGAATGGCTAGTGGCCGGACTGAGGGGCGTTAACCACCCCTATGTTCCCAAATGTTGTCTCGTCTCCTTGAGCCTACCCGGGGGTCATCCCCCCGACACCTAGGTCGTCCCAGGGCAAGGAGGTTGCCGGGACTGGCTCACCAGCTGAGGGCCACACGGGGATGCATGTCGTGGGCTGGTGCAACTGCTGTAGCATGAGGGAGGCCATGCCGCCGGAATCCGCGGGAATCGCGCTGGGGGACAGTGGTTGCGAGCGCCACCACGCTCTTCGAGGGGCGTCGCCATGCAGGTTGGGCAGGGGCTTACCTTGCAGGAGGGAACAAGGGGCGTTGCACAGGATAGTTTTTTTAAACACAGTACAGACGCAAAGCGCTCATATATACACGAATACAGTCATCTCTATGAACGCATGCACACACGCCCTACCCTTATGAGCACCTCCGAGAGACTGAGCCGGCATATCATCTTGAGATTTTATGAAATCATCGTAGGCGCCTCGTAGTCGACGGAAACGTCTCCTCCTACTGAACGCACATCACCGGAAATCCTGAAATAAATCCAAGATAAATGCGAGCACCAGAATTTCAACCGTGATGGGCTGGGGATACCACTGTCCTCCTAACCATTCAACCACAGGATGGTTCGCTTGCGGATGATAGTTTGCGGTCGTTTTCGATCCTTGGTCGGTGGATGTCAATGCAGAAAGTTGTTGCATGCGCCGAGCTCCATGGCACCCCTTATATAGCCACCATTTGCAAACACTTTTATTATTTATTTTTGTCCCAAATAAAACAACATATAAACTTCAAACTTTGCGGGACAAGAAAACATTCTAACTACTATGTGTGAAAAAACTTTTGAATTTTTTCATGCATAATAAATACTTTAATAAAACTTTTTCACTCATAAAAAATCCCAGTTTGTATATTTATGTCGGATAAAAAAACCAAAAGTTTTTTCTCGGATTGAAGTTCTAAAGTTTGGTTGACCTGCAAATGAAAGTCCATATGTTGTTTCATTTGTGAGAAAAAAAAAAGAGAAACATTCCTGTAGTAAGTTAGTTGGCTAGCATAGATCTCAGAGCAACGCTGGAGGGGTGTGGATAAGAGCATCTCTAGCAGACCCCTTAAACCACGAAACTGAAAACGCGTTTTTCAGTTCATGGAAAACGTATTTTAAGGGTCGATTTGAGTTGCGGCCAAATAGACCCCTAAAATTTGAACTGTAAAATTGAATATTCGCTTATATTTTTTTCCCACGCTCTCTTCTTTCTCTCGTCCATGTCCACGGTCAGCTAGAGATGCTCTGAACATGTATACATACATCTGATTTCGAGCGCCGAGAGCCCAAAGACTGTGAGCGCGCCGGCGGCGGCGAGCCCCACGACGGCCAGCGCGGCCCCAGCACGGCGGGCGCGACGCCGGCGAGCGTGGCCAACAGGAAGAGGCCGGAGAGGCCCAGCAGCGCGGCGCCGAGCGGGACGAGGATGGGATGGGCGGCGGCGGCCTGGACGAGTGGGGCCGCTTCCCGGATGAGCATGGCGGCGGCCGGGGATGGACGGGCGGGGGGAGGGGACAGACGGGCAGCGACCGTGAGCGAGTCATGAAGGTTCCGATGGCAATTGGACTCCCATCAACAGTCTTTCGCATATACAAGGCACGCTCGGGTTGGCTTCGAAATCCTTATTTTCATAGGTTCGGTGGGGATGTTTCCCGCGCCCCTTAAAAAAGTTACAGGTTGAAGTCGTTTACGGGTTCTATTCGGGTCATTTTTTCCGCCTAAAACTATAAACCGGCGGTTATTTTACAGTTTCATGCGTTTCAAGGAGTCTGCTGGAGATGCTCTAAGGGTGTCGGAAGCTCGGCCTAGAAAAGACGCACATGTCAATGGCCTCTACTCTTCTTCTCATCTTTGATTCTTGTCTGCGATCTTGCTCTCTCGCTAGACCTTGTGGATTTCGATCTCCTTTTCCTGTTAGTTGAATCGCTCGGGGTAGAGCATACGCTGATAACGTGTTGCAGAGTACTACTAAATTGTAGAGACAATTAACAGAGATGAAAGTGAATATATATTGATGATTAGTTTCCTTTCAGAGGCGTCAGTTGTGCAGGGGCGTGATTTTAGGGAGCAACCGCCGTGCGAGGGAAAGCAGGGATTCCCCTAATCAAATCAGGTTAACTAATCTTAGCAAACTCCTCCCTCTTTCTGAACAACGCCGCCGGCCGTTAGGGTTCACGAAGCGCCGCCGCCCCCGCCATCCGCGCATTTCTGCAGGCGTCGCCGTCGCCGTCGCCGCTGGCTTGACTCAGTGACTAGTGTAGAAAGGTTGAGAGCAGAACACAATTGAATGATTGTTAGGCAGCCCCTCTTCCTTACCCAGGCCGGGTTGCATGATCCATTAATCTAGAGTCTTGATTTGCTCAGGCAGGAAAAATGCTTGACTATAAGTATATTGGCCATTTGAAGGGAAGGAAGGTTCTGCTTGAGACTCCCTCTGGTTTTGGCATGTTCCTTGTTAAGGATTTTGTATTCAAAGAAGAAAAGGTAGTACATCGGTCTCTCGGTCATCATTATCCGGTTCATCCATTTCTTGCTTTTTGGGTCCTGCACCTATTTTGTAAGCCTATACGCCAATAATAATTGTCCTCTTTTGCAGAATAATATCTGGGTGCTCTTCTCGGATCCAGAATATGCAATTCAGGTACATTAAAGCTACCGCATAACATGTTATTCCACACAAGGTAGGGTAAAACAAGGTCCCAGCCGGTTGGACACAGTTTCAGTAGGACTGAATGCTTGTGCATCAAAATAGAGTAATAAAGCGGCGCATATTACTGATGTTTGCTACTCCCTTCGTTCCAAAATACTTGTCGTGGTTCAAATTTAAACTAAAACCATGACAAGTATTGAACGGAGCGAGTAGTTCTTTAATACCACATGGCTCATGTAGCTTTCATAACCTTGAGTGCACACCTTTTATGGTTGCTCTAGGCTTGTATACTATTTAATGTTTCTTTTTTTTAGAATCAACCGGGGGGGGGGGGGGGGGGAGGGGGGGGGGGAGCTCCCCCACCTGAATATATTGCTCAAAGGACTGCCGTGGCAGTGAGTACAGAATTACATAGGCACGATGCAACGTGCAGAGAGGTAGGAGCGCCACGAGAAGGCGTCCTCCTTGTCTTCTGGATGCACAAGACGATTTTAATGTTTCATGCTTGCTTTCCCTTTCTTATGTTACCATAAACCTTGTCGGCCTCTAGTCGCGCTTGGTTTCAGAAAAGTTGATGACAGATCTATTGCTCGGAATCGTAATAAGGGTCCAGGAAAGGACCTGATGTCGCTGATTAAGAAATTCTGCAAGAAAGGAGAGGAATTAATTGTTCAAGATAAGGAACTAAAAGCTTCTATTGAGAAAAGGCTTGTCAGTATATGTTCTCTTTATTTTTTGGCTTCTGTGATTATAATTACAAAATCTAATATAGTATGTATTGCTAATGATTATATTGCCTTGCAGAAGATCACATGTATATATGATGGATATACCGTTGGTGAGCTAATGTGGGGGATAAAGAATGTTTTGCACAAATTTATTTACAAAGAAAGGTGCAATATAACTCCGGAATATTGTCTCCCAGTGAGCGAGGGATTGCAAGAGGCCTTACAATATTATTTAGTCAATATCCCACCAACTAAGGTAATTATTACTGTTTAGGCTGTACATGCCATGCATTTCTCCTAGCTTTGTCTTCTATTAATTTATACTGTGTTCCTTCCCATCATATCAATAGACTCCTTTTCACTACTCACTTGTAATTTTATTGATATGTCTGTCCATGTCATTTTCTAGTTGTTGCTTTTTCTTTTGCGAAATATTTTCTTTTGTTGGTTAGAGCGTTACATGTTAGTAATAATGCACAATTATTTTTACTGAAGTAATTATTAAGTATTGTGTGCCTCTTACTCTGTTCACTTCTGAAGTTTTTGATGCATTTGCCCATGGCTAAGTTGCTGTTTAGACTGTTGCTGCCTTTCTTCCTTTTAAAAGTACAATAAGTAGAGTGTTCTTTAATTCGATGAATTTCTGAATAATGGAATTATTATTGTTCGAATTGTTTTTTCTGTATCATGACATTGTTATTTCTTTTGTTTGAATTTCATGAACTGTTCAATTTATTGTCTGCAACAATGCATTTTATGCAAACTAGTACTCCTAATTTACATGTCGTGTGATTTCTCAGTTTTCTACTTGTATAGATTGAAGCTCTTCCGTATGTCTTATGATGCAGCTTGAGTCTAATTGCTGCGCCTTGTTTTGTTTTTCCTCTCCATTTTAGCTTGACAGAGCTTTCATATCCAAATTTGGTTTCTTGCGCTAGCTTGACCTGAATGTAGAGACTTTTCCAAAAGAATTATCAAGGTCATTTGATGAGTATGTTGGGATTGGTGAGACTGTTAAAGATGGTTTGGACTATGTAAAAGTCCTTGCATCGGTACTTGTCCCTGAGTTGGTGGGAAAATATGGTTTCTCCAAGGTTAGTGAATCTGAATTAATAGTTGTGGATTTTTATAATACACTGTTCATAAGCTTGCCCTTTAATGATAATTGATGTATTAATTTGACATGCCTCGTTTTTCGTAGACATTTTCACCTGAATTGGCATTAAAGTTACATCAGGCTAAAATACATCAAGCTGAACGTGGAGATGACCTTACGATGGATGACATAAAAAAAATAATGGGAATCCTTGATTATCTCCTTAATGTTCCTGAGCTAAGAAACAAGATTCTTATGGATGTGAAGCTTATGGAAGTAACATTTTTCAGATCACATTTGTCAGAGCGCCGAAAGGCAGAGTAAGTACTTGTCTTTCATCTGATCTATACCCTCAATTAAGGATTGATTATGTTATTTTGCTTAATTTTTATGTGAGCATCGATATACAACCCTCAGCAGGTTGAACCTTAATCTCCACTGCTCTGTAAGGTTTATTTGGTGTATTATGGTAGACATGCAAAAGATAACAAATTCAAGCCTTTTCTGCTGCTGATTCATGTTCTTCTTTTTTGATCTGTTAAGTAGCAATCTGGTGACTTCTGTACAATACTGATTTGGACTGTAACTCATATGTGTTGTTTTAGTTTAGGCACTACAACGGGTGCTTCCACTCTCTTCTTCTATGAATGTATTATACGCATGCTTATGCGTATTCCAGAAAAAATATAGGCAATACAACAGTCTTCCGAGTGACCACTCATCCTGACAGGGCCTTTAGGGTTTGATCTTTGCTGTGGAGAATGAAAAAGACCAGTTAAGATAGTTGTCACTCATACCCGAGCATGCTGGTGAAACCGGTAACCTCATGGAAGAATAGTGGCGGGTGGCACTGTCGATGTTCTATGACGCCGGAGCCATGGCTGGGAGGCTATTATCAGACCCAGTTATTCAGTAACTCCCTGTAGCGTTTCAGACAAATACCTCTTCAGTTAACGAACGGCTAGGATGAGCCCTGAGCGCTAGCTTAGTCTCCACCGTTAGATGATAGTCACTGTTACACTGTTCCGTTTCATGCGTTGCCGTTAACGGCAAGCCATCGCTTATATCCAGCCGGGCTGTGGCTGAGAAGGATTATGTTGAACCTCCATTTGCTTTCATCGGGCTAGAACCCTAAACATAATACAGCTCCTCTTACAGTTCATATACTCCATGATCTGAAATTCTCGCCCCAAATTAACGAACGGCTAGGATGAGCCCTGAGCGCTAGCTTAGTCTCCACCATTAGATGATAGTCACTGTTACACTGTTCCGTTTCATGCGTTGCCGTTAACGGCAAGCCATCGCTTATATCTAGTCGGGCTGTGGCTGAGAAGGATTATGTTGAACCTCCATTTGCTTTCATCGGGCTAGAACCCTAAACATAATACAGCTCCTCTTACAGTTCATATACTCCATGATCTGAAATTCTCGCCCCAAATTACACATATCTATCCCCAGATCCTACCCGGGCCTGACAAATTGGTATTCAGAGCAAGGTTATTCCTCGGCCACAAATTTTTTCATCCAGAGCAAGAGTAATCCCACCCAATTCCCTCCCCTTAAGTAGATCGACACCGATTGACACCAAGGCAGCACGGGTGGCGGCGATCTGTACCAGGGCGGCGTTGGCGGCGGCGAATTGTACCAGGACGGCGCAGGAGGCGGCGATCTGTTCGGCTGCAAACCAGTAGCGTGGAAAGGTTGCTGGAGAACAATTCTCTGGTGGTAAAATTCCTTGTCTATCGCTGGTTCGTGCAGCTCAGGAGGAGAGGATCGAGAAGGCGGCAGGATCTGAGCAGAGAGTCGGGTTACCGAATTATTTCGACTGTAAAATTCCTCCTCTCTCTCTCTCTCAGATCAAGGAGATGGGGCGCACCAAGGCGATCGATGACGCAGATCTGCAGGAGGTTCTCTCTCTGCGCGATGATTTCGGTGCTCTGCAGAAGGACAGTTCCCTGATGCACTCGGAGGTGGTGAAACTCCAGACCGATGTTCAATCCATGAGCAAGAAACAAGGGGATATAGCTCTGCAAAGTTGGCAACGTAGAACAAAGCTGTAATTGATCTGAGCAAACAGCTATCGGCCATCAGCACAGTTTTGAAGAATATGGTACTACCAAATGCCACCCAACAAGCAGAGGCACAACTTCCCAGTTCCAGTCAAGTGGTCAAATCACCTACTTTACATCAAGAACAACCTGCAGCCACAAATGACAGACTTGAACAACTGAAACAACAGTTAGCTGCTGAGAAGGAGAAATCAAGGCAAATGGAAGAGTTGCACCTGCAGAACTTACCACCAATTAGAACATCCAGACCTACAGTTCCACCAGGTTTTGCAAATCAAGGAAGGCAAGAAACTACTAGTGCTGTAGGAACACCTGTAACTACAAGGCAAGAAGGTCACACCCCAGTTTTCAACAAATTTTACTAGCAAAACAGAGAGAGGCGGCTCTGGCAAGGCTATTACAGAACATATGAGCAGGACATGCGGGCCCAGTTTATGAAATCCATAACTAAAGGACCAAAGCTGGATTTTCCTAGGTTCAGTGGTGAGCACCCGGTGGGTTGGATAAGACAGTGTAACAAATACTTTCAAATGTCTGGAGCACCAGAGGAATATAAAGTTTCCCTAGCACAGATGTATATACAAGATGAAGCAGACACATGGTTAAGAAGATTTGGGTTGCTCAAAAAGAAATTGTCCTGGAAGGAGTTTGGGGCAGAAGTGGTGAAAAGGTTCTCTCAACAAGGATCATATGACCTAACTGATAAGTTCAACACATTAAAACAGGGTAGTAGCACAGTTTCTGTATACACTAAAACATTTGAGGATTTGATGGCAGAAATTCAAGAGGAAAATCCAGAATTGAATGAGCTATGGTTTGTGAGGTGCTATGTAAATGGACTCAGAGAAGGGATTAAATTCCAAATTAGACCACACAAACCACAAACACTGACTGATGCTTACTGTTTAGCTAAGGAAGTAGAACCTTGTCACCCTCCAGTGCTTCCTGTAGCCAAGAAACAGAACATTCCTTATTCCAACTACTACCAGAAACAGCAGTATACTGTGCCCAGTAAACCAAACTCAACTTCTTCACAACAACAAGTTACAGTAGCCAAACAGCTTGAAACTGTCACTGTCAGTAATCAGAAATTCAAGAAACATGGTGAGTGTTGGAGATGTGGGGATAAATGGGTCTCTGGACACAAATGCAAGCTAATTCCAAATGTGCACATGATGCAGCAGGAAACAATGGAATAGCATGACATTACTGAAGAACAGACCCCACCTGAACAAGAGGAAATGATGGAGGAAGAAGAACAAGTGATGTTCATCTCTGCTCATGCTTTGGGACAACAACTAGCTGTTCCAACTCCCGTAGTTATAGTTCATGTTAATGGAAAAAGAGCTGTAGCCCTCCTAGACTCAGGAAGTACAAACTCCTTCATGAGCCAGGATTTTGCTGTCAAATGTGGCTGCCAACTGTTAAGCCAAGAAATATTGTTGTAGCTGGAGGAGGCAAGCTCATATCTTCAACTGTAGCACCTGCTTGTGAGTTTCAACTGGCAAAACTCAAGTTAACTCACAACTTCAGAGTTTTACCACTACCCAGCCATGATATTATTTTGGGATATGATTGGTTTTCTCTGGTTAGCCCTGTAGCATTTGATGTGCCCAAGAACAAATTCAGTTTCACTATCCAGGGCAAGCAAACTATCACTACAGCTATATTCAACCACACTGAAATTGCAGAAGAAGTTCCAGCTAAAACAGCAACAAAGCTCTTCCATTTCTCCTCCAAATGTACAACATTGTGTTGGCAGCTCCAGAAGGATTTAAAACACCATTACAAGTGCAAAAGCTCCTGCTAGAGTATGCTGATTTGTTTGAGGAACCTTCCTGCTTACCTCCTCATAGGGAGAGTGACCATACTATTCCTCTAAAGCCTGGAACAGACCCACCTCATACTAGACCATACAGAGTCCCTCAACATCAGAAACAGGAAATGGAAGAACAAATCAAGAAATTACTAGCAGCACACTTTATCAGGCACAGCCAGAGTCCATATGCAGCTCCTGTAATTCTGGTAAAGAAAAAAGATGGATCTATGAGATTGTGCACTGATTTCAGGAAGTTAAATGCTGCTACTATCAAGAACAAATTCCCAATACCAGTAATTGAAGATCTATTGGATGAGTTACATGGAGCAAAGTACTTCTCCAAAATTGATTTGAGAGCTGGCTACCATCAAATTAGAATGCACCCTGATGATGTGCATAAAACAGCTTTCAGAACTTTTTTAGGGCATTTTGAGTACTTGGTCATGCCCTTTGGACTGTCAAATGCCCCAAGAACATTCCAGGCAGTAATGAATAAGATCTTTGGGCCATACCTCAGAAAATTTGTCCTAGTTTTCTTTGATGATATACTCATCTACAGCAAAACACTAGAGGAGCACAGGGAGCACATACAGACAGTGTTGCAAGTGTTGAGAGAGAACAAGCTGTGTGCTAAACAATCTAAATGTGTGTTTGCTGTTCAAGAAGTGGAATACCTAGGTCATGTCATTTCAGCAGAGGGAGTAGCAACTGACCCTAAGAAAATCAAGGCCATTGCTGAATGGCCCACACTAGATAATGTGACAAAACTAAGAAGTTTTCTGGGTTTGGCAGGCTACTATAGAAGATTCATTAAAGGGTATGGAGTTATTTGCAGACCACTACATGATCTCCTTAAAAAGGGACAGTTCTCATGGACAACTATCCATGACACAGCATTTGCCAAGCTTCAACATGCCTTAATTACTGCCCCAGTGTTAGCACTCCCAAATTTCTCTCAGCCTTTTGTGTTAGAAACTAATGCTTCTGGCAAGGGCATTGGAGCAGTTTTAATGCAACAGGGCAGCCCAATAGCATATTATAGCTCTGCACTTTGCCCAAGAAATGCTGCATTGTCAACCTATGAAAAAGAAGCTTTGGCTATACTAGAAGCATTGAAAAGATGGAGACACTACCTCTTAGGCAGAGAACTGATAATCAAGACTGACCAACAATCACTCAAGTTCATCACTGATCAGAAACTAACTGAAGGTGTGCAACACAAACTAATGATGAAGTTGTTGGAATTCAATTTCCAGATCCAATACAAGAAAGGAGTTTTCAACAAAGTAGCTGATGCTCTCTCAAGAGTCCTACCTAGTTGCATGGCAATATCCACTGTCACACCTGTCTGGGCAGAGGAGTTAGTTCAGAGTTATCAACAGGATCCTGAAACCAAAGCATTACTGGAGAAACTGTTACTCACTCCTGGTAACACTTTGGAAGATCATAAATTGACTGCAGGAATCATCAGGTACAAAGGAAGAATTGTGGTGGGCAATATTCCTGCATTCAGAACAAGGTTGCTAGAATCGTTGCATAGTTCCCCTGTAGGAGGACATTCAGGAACTAGAGCAACTTACCACAGAGTAAAAGCAATTTTCTACTGGCAAGGACTTAAATCATCAGTAGAGAAATTCATTGCTGAATGTCCCATCTGCCAGAGGGCAAAACATGAAAACTGTCTGCAACCTGGACTGCTTGATCCAATACCTGTAGCTGATATGGCATGGCAACACATTTCTATGGATTTTATAGAGGGCCTTCCCAATTCACAAGGCAAGGGGGTAATCCTGGTAGTAGTTGACGGGTTTACTAAGTATGCTCATTTCATGCCCCTCTCACATCCATACTCAGTTCTCACTGTAGCACAAGCATTTGTAGACAATGTCTTAAAGTTGCATGGACCACCCAAGTTAATCATATCTGATAGAGATAGGATCTTTACCAGCAAGCTATGGAGAGATATATTTTTAGCTTGGAAGAGTGAACTGAGATTTAGTACTGCATACCATCCCCAGACTGATGGCCAAACAGAAAGAGTCAATCAGTGTCTGGAAACTTGTCTCAGATGCATGACAAGCATAGAACCCAAGAAATGGTGCTCATGGCTTCCATTAGCTGAGTTTTGGTATAATACTACCTACCATACTGCTCTCAAGATGTCCCCCTTCCAAGCTTTGTATGGTTTTCCCACCACCCATGATTTCTGAGCTTGCTATACCTGGTCCTGAGGAGGAGGAGGCACAGAATTTCCTGGATGCTAAACAACAAATACTGGAGCACTTAAAATCCAATTTACTCCGGGCCCAGAACAGAATGAAACGATATGCTGATCTCAAAAGAGTGGAAAGGGTATTTGAAGTGGGTGATATGGTCTACCTTAAAATGGCACCTTATAGACTAGCAGCATTTGGATTCAGAGGTGCTTTGAAACTACAAAACAAGTACTATGGTCCATTTATCATTGTGCAGAAGATAGGCAATTCAGCTTACAAACTGCAATTTCCAGAGCATGTGCAAATACACCCAGTTTTCCATGTGAGTCAGCTCAAGAAGCATGTTGGTCCCAATTCCATTCCCAGCCCAAACCTGCCAATGGTCAACCAAGATGGCACAATCAAGACTGGTCGAGCGGAGGTACTGCAAGTTCGACAAGTGCCTTGACACAATCGCCAGTCGTCCAATGGCTGATACAATGGGAAAATTTGTCAGAAACAGACGCGACTTGGGAGGATGCCGACTTCATCAAGTACTCATTCCCAGCTTTCTTCAAGAAGACGACTCAAGCATGGCGCGAAGCAGCTAAAACGCCGTGAGGACACGTCGAATCTTACAAGGGGACAATGTTAGACCCAGTTATTCAGTAACTCCCTGTAGCGTTTCAGACAAATACCTCTTCAGTTAACGAACAGCTAGGATGAGCCCTGAGCGCTAGCTTAGTCTCCACCGTTAGATGATAGTCACTGTTACACTGTTCCGTTTCATGGCATTGCCGTTAACGGCAAGCCATCGCTTATATCCAGCCGGGCTGTGGCTGAGAAGGATTATGTTGAACCTCCATTTGCTTTCATCGGGCTAGAACCCTAAACATAATACAGCTCCTCTTACAGTTCACATACTCCATGATCTGAAATTCTCGCCCCAAAATACACATATCTATCCCCAGATCCTACCCGGGCCTGACAGCTATTCCGAGGCTCTGGCTGTTGGTTATTTATCTTGAGCTCGGAATGGCTGGAGTGCTGACCATACTTTGTAGGACAGGCCGTCTTGCTCTCGTTATTCTAATCACATGATCGTGTTTCATTTTCTTTGTTCTCGATTTCACTGGCAGGGAAACTGTGGATTTCGATAATATGGAATTTAGGAGGGCGCTGCTCCAGACTCCCTCGGGGTTTGCTATATTTAATGTTCGTGAGGATGTGTTTACCAGTCCTCAAGAAGTACTTGTCCCACACCTTGTGTGATGGATCATCTATTTTCCTTCTTTTTTTTGTGCAGTGCAAATGACAATGAATCCTCAAACTGATATATAATTTCCCCATTTTTGCAGTATATCTGGACATATTTTACGGACATAATGGATGCGTGCAATGTACAGTTCAACATCTGAAAATTCTCTCTATATATATTAATTATTTTTCAGTGCTAATTTGTTTGTTTATCCCGTATTGGCTCAAGTTACATGGGAAACTCATTTTCTTTTCTAGGTTGTTTCTAGCTGCAATCATGCTGCCATGTCTTCTTTGCAATTGAACTTGTGGCCTGTTTGGCCGAGCACCCAGAGTGAATCCAGAGGAGCTCTGCCAAGGACACAAGGAGGGCCAGTTGATAACCACATAGGACACTGTTAGGGAAATTTACTTTATTTCCAATTACAGCACACACTTGATGTGCCGTCTTCCTCTCGTGTGATAGCCAATCATAACTTCCAAACTTTGTATCTTATGTGATTTGTGTTCTGTTAGTTTGACTAGAATCATTTTGTTCATGTTGCATTTATCAGCATTTATCTGCTCCATTCAGCATTTTGTTCATGTTGCATTTATCAGCATGTGTCGCCCACCATCATATTCTGACGAGTGTTCTTTTGGATTGTGTCAGGTTGTCTTTGCCCTTGGTTTTATAAGAGTTGAGCATTCTATTGTCCGTGATAGTGTTATTGGTCCTGGTGAAAAATTGAGACAGCTCATTCTAAGATTCTGCAAGGCTAATGAGGAATTGGTTGTTCAAGACGCTGAGCTTAAAGCTGTTATTGAGTCAAAACTAGTCAGTTTATATTCCATCAACTGTTTATTTTTCATCATCGGTGCTAATTTAGCCGAGTGTAGCATTGTAATGTTGGCATATTTTCTCAGGGTGTCAAATGCTGGACCGGTGATGAAGCTGTGGATGAGTTGTTTTGGGGTATAAAGCATTTCCTATCTGATTTTATACCCGAAGAGAAAGATAAGCTTACCAACGAGTATTTATTCCCATTGAGCAAGCAACTTCTAAGGGACTTGGAAACATATGAAATCAACATCTCCCCAAGTAAGGTAATTATGCTCACCTTGCTATTGTAATTCTATTTTATATTCTATAATATTACTCCTATTATATCATAATAATTAAGATCTGTTTTCTTTTCCATAAAAGCTAATTTACCCCCATGAGTATCATTAACGTAATTCAACACCACTGAAATATAAGTCTATCCTATTCGATGAGAACAATTTAGTTTATCCACTTTTCCTTGAGTGTCATAGAATTGGAACATTAGCGTATAATCTCACCGCTTAAAGAATTGGGTGCTGCTTCCCTAAATCTGTGAATGCTTAGCCGCAGAGCTTCCCATGATAATTGGCCCGGGCAGTCATACATTTAAATCATGATAATTTTAATAGTTGTGCTGGCACCGAAGCGCCGCCATCGCCCGATACAAAGATCTAGATTTTCATCTGGAGCACGACAAAGGGAAAGGGAGCAACCACAACGAAGACTCCAGGAAGATGATGACGTCCACGGGCGACGCCTCCGTCAGCCTGGCCAAGGCCAGACAGGGTTTCACTCGGCAAGCATGCTCCACCTTCGCTCCGGTTGTGAAGATGCACACACCACAGCATGTCAAACCACCAGCCACCACACCGCGCACGTGGCCATGGCCGCTAGCACCCGCACCTAAGCCGCGAGCTCCGCCCACGAGCACTGCTGCTCCCACCACCCAGGCCGCTGCCCAGGACACCTGACGTCCCATATGCCCTCCATGGCTACGGGCGATGAGTTGACCGCCATGCTCCGACCACCGATAGAACCGTTAGCAATCGGACCGACCACATTGATCAGGGAGCCACCAGGTCGGAGAAGAGGTGAAGCGAGAGTGGACCGTCGACGACCGGCACCCCTGCCGGTGAAGGGTGGCCCTACCACATCAGCTCCATCCATCTCTCCCACCACCTCTCCACGCGCCACCCTTTATAATTAATTTAAATATCAATAATGCACTACTGTGCACCATTGTTTTGTTACGTAGTAGCGATCTCTGTTCCTGACCTGCCAAATCAAACTTTCTTACCATGTTTACCATCATTTATACTGCTTTTCCCTTTTATATATGATTGTTTAGTGGTTCTTATTGTGTTTCATCTCTAGCTGAACCTGACTCAGGAGGACTACATGCATTTGTTTTATACATTGATGTCAATTTGTAACAATGCAGGAATATATAGCATATCAGTTATAATGCAGGAATATATAGCATATCAGTTAAAGCAGTTCGTAAATAATCCATGTTTTGATACGTCTGTTTCTCAAGTAATTTTTATTTTCTACCCACAATCCTTATGAGAAGGATCTTAAACTCATTTTATTCTTGATAAGTTTCCATCTCCAGTGATTAAACTTCCTTCCAAAGTAATTTGTACTCAATATTGTTTAAGGTTTACTGAATTCAACATTTCGTTGTGATACTTGAGGCATTTCATTATTTGAGTTTTTTTTCTATCATACTTTAAACTAGTAATTAAACTTATTAAATTACATTAATAAGTACTTTTGTCTACAACAATGTGGAATTCATGAGTATTTCTAATTTGTTGGTATTTATGATGCCCCATGATCATGCTAACATATAATTGATCAGTAGTTCATATTGTACTGTATTAAATAATCAATTCAAGAACTTCAGCTTTTTTGAGGAATAAGAACTTCAGCTTCTATATGGTTTATTCGTGTATTGATTAATGTACACTCTAGTTTTACATGATTAGGCTTATTTGATTCCCTTTTTTTTGGTCGATTTCAGATTAATTCGGATTCGTATATGATTTTGGTTACGTGAATATTCTTGACATCCTCTCTAAGACTACTACCAAGGTTTTACGCGACATATGTGATCCGTATATTTCTTGGATTGGTGGCATGGAAGATGATGACTTGATGTATGCATGGAGGATTGCAAAGGTTGTCATTCCTGGGTCTGAGACCGAAATTGAACTCGCTAAGGTTGAGAATCTAACGAAGTTTGTAAACAGTCAATGATGCATTTTCGATGAACTGATGTGGTGAAGCAATTGATAAGTAATTCCGTGCTATGTTTTGTACAGTTTGCAGGTGGTTTGCAATCAAAGCAAATAGATGTGCCCGAAGATTCAGGAAAACCTATTGCTGATTGTGACAAACAAGACATTCTGGAGTGCCTGGAAAGGCTTTTGGGTATCTACGGAGAGAGAAAGTTAGCACAGCAGTATCTTGATAAGTTACTGCTTGGTATGATGACAAATGAAGATCAAATTGGTGTTACCGGGGCGGCTGTCGGTAGCGAAGATGATAAGCAGTTGACAGTTGTAGGTGTGAGAGGGAAAGATGAGACGCCAGTTGTTGGTCGGTCGTGAAGATGGTAAACAGTTGTCAATTGAAGCTGTGGGTAAGAAAGATGGTACTCTGTTCATCTGTTGACAAGTGGCAGTTGGAACGGTAAAAATATGGTTTTACCATACAAAAAAGGGGAGACGTAATGATGGCCGTTCCACTCAGCCCGAGAATAAGAAGCGTTAGGTTTTTTTAGAACCTTCTGTCTGCACATGTGCCTAATTCACATGATGTATGTGCATGGTCGCACTTGTGAATTCAGATGCATGTTAAATGGCCCCAGCTTTGGATGAGAATGAAGAACAAAATCAATATATCTTCTCTATCCTATTCACTCACGGGCTTGCAAAATAAATACACATAACTTTTGATACATGTTTTGCTTTGATAGAATTTGCAGCATGGGTTTCCAGACTGCTGGAGTGATTTTCATGTTTATTGTCCATAGTGGTTTGTTCGAGGTCGATGATGTGTTGGCACTTTGTCCCTCGAAATAGGATTTTGCCCATTATATTTATATTAATATAGCAACCACATGATACAATTGTTGGGGCCTCGGCACAAGCACTCCAAACGGAACAAAAGAGAAACAACAGAGAAAATAATGCAACAACTCCGGATCAACGAAAACGATGATGACCCGCAACTGTTGCGCCCACCGAAGAATTCCCACCATGCTCCTAGCACTCCGGAACGCCGCATACCAAGCAACACCTTCAAGAAGGAACGCGACAATGACGACGCTGTCGGGACTTGTCCTAGGGTTTTCCCCGGTACGCGGAGGGACGTGGGGGAAGGGGTATACCTGACGCCCTTTAGGAAGGCACGACAGCCCCCATGGACGTCACCGCATCGGTGCCGGTCAAGTCGACAAGGATTTCTCCCGACCGCCAACCAACCACGACTCTGGACGATCCATCACGCTCCACTATACTTGCTGCCCACCAACATGTGCCACCACGGGCTTGCAGTCGCCATCGCCGTCTCACCATGGCAAGCGCAGCAAGACCGGTAGGACCAAGAGGAAGCAGCCAGGAACGAGGAGCGGTAGATTCAGTAGCCAAACGGGAGGGGAAAACCTCTACCGCCCTCGGCGTTAACCAACTGGACGCAACATCTGGAGCAAGCCAGATACCCTAGGCATGGTCGAGCCCGAAACAGACTCATGAAGCTCCCGTCGCCGCGCTGCAGTCAGTTTGCTGCCGTCTCCGCCACCCCCAGCACGAGCCGCACCTCCGTTCGCCGGAGACGACACAGGCAAGCCCCCGCCTGGCCCGCCCAGAGCCAGATTAGGCCGAAAAGGGCCCAGATCTGGGCTGGGAGGGCTCTTCCGCCAGCCACCGCGCCGCGCCGCATCCAAGTAGCCACTCCACCGCCACCTCACCACCCGGTGATGCGCCACCTGAGACGGTGCACCGCTGTCGGATCCATCAACTGCTAAGGGGCATCGCCGCCAGCCGCCTCCACCCGAGCAGGAGTGCCGCGCGGGAGGGAAAGTCGGGGCCGCCGCCGCCGGCACCACATGGGCAAGGCACGGTGGCGCACGCTAGTGACGGCGGACGGGGTTAAGGGGAGGGGCGCGCTGGAAGGAGGGAGGGGAGCCCGCGGTCGCCTCACTCGGGGAGATGACGCGGGGGAGGGAGAGGAGGGAGTTTTTCTCTTTCCTTGTCCCAGGTCGGTGTATTGGCACTAGAAGCGTGAGTTAGCACCAGACATGAGTGAGAGATCGGAATACTATTACATGAGTCTAACTGCACATGTATCGGAGGTTTGCGTAGTAGTTGCATGGGTGAGGCTAATGGTAAAATTTTGCCTGATTCCATCATGCATTTTGCGGGTGGTTTGAGGGTTCACGTTGAAGATACCCTTACGCTCGGCTGATTGGACGGCGTAGCGCACGGTGGGCACCAACGCTATAATCAGTCGGGTGAATGGAAGTCTTTTCCGTTTTTCATTAGATGATTGTGCAAAGATATCAGTACAGGAGTGATGAATCTTATCTGCCACGGTTTCAACCCGGCTAGAGCGCTGTTTTAGCTCGTGATCACTTATTTATCTGAGTACTAAATAAAATCGCTTATTTATCTGATTGTTTTGTGGTTGTTATTAATGGCACATTGAAACATGCACGATAAGATTGAAACTTCCGGTCGTCGTTTTAGCCAAGACTAAAATTAACCCATCGCCGTGTGATTCTTCCTAAGCAAATAAAAAAGACAAAAAATAATTAAGTTGCACATAATTACCCGTGTCATGCATAAGTTTGTCACGTGCATTGGCACTTGGTGCTCCCTCCGTTCTTAAGGGCACGTTTGTTAGGTTGATCTCTCCACCGAGTGGGCCCAACGGTCCATCGGGCCCTGATCTATTCGCGCCCTGATCGGGGGCGCCCAACCCTCTTATGGTTGGTGGGCCCCTGTGACCTGCGATATATAGAGGTGGGGGCCGGGGCACACGGTACGAGGTTAACCGCGCCGCCAGACTCCCCCCACCGAAATCCCCTTCCGATCTAGGGCAATCGCAGTGCTCACGGGAAGCACCACTGCCACCTCTCCATCTCGATCTCTCTCCGATCACCGGCCTCTACATCACCATGGCCGGCTCTGGATCGAGCTCATCCGCACCCAAGGAAGGTAGGTTCACCGGATGATCTAGCCTACTCCGATCCGAAGGATCTATCAATGGTATCAGAGGCCACTGGCTAGATGATTTCGGTACAAAGAAACAAAAACAGGAAAAGAAAAAGAGATCCCCTCCCCTAAGAACCCTAGACAGGGCAAAGTAAACCACCGGATTTTGGCCTTGGGCCTCACCGGCAAAGAGCGCCGCCGCACGGCCGCGCCTGTTCCTCTCGATCCCCACACGCATCGGCAAGCCGAGGTGCGGGGACGAAGAACCACCGGAGCTAGCAATTGCTCGCGGAAAAGAAAGGAAAAAGACACACACAAAAAAAGAAGGGGGTTAGCACCGCGGCCAAATCCCTCAGCGGCGGCGCGCTCACCGCAAGGGGAACGCGCGACTGGCGAAGGGGTAGGCAGGGGCGCAACCGCTCCATCCATCTAGGTCGCCGTCGTGCGGTACTTGCCTCTCTTTCTCTCTGTGGGGAGGTGGTGGATGGATACAGTACAGAGAAAAGAAAGGGGAAAGAGCGCCGCGGAGCCGTGCGTCGGGGTGGTGCTCGTCGCCGTCGCCGGCGATCGGCGCGGCAGGCCGCCGCCGCGGGAGCGAGAGAAGCAGCGAGCGGCGCGTGCGAAAGGGGGGGAATGAACGCTAGGGTTTCCCCCCACGACGGCGCTGGCTGGTTTTGATCCAGCGATGCGCACGGTCCGCCATCGGATCTCCACGAACGGCCCGGATCGGAACCCTAACTCCCTGTGGACTTTTGGGCCGAAAAGTGGCACGTGCCGGCAGCGGTGGCGCGGGCGCAGCCCACGCGCGCTTGGACTGCAGGCTGGAGAGAGGCCAGCTCGCGCGGAGCACAGAGAAGGCCGTGGGCCGAAGCGCAGCGTGGCTGAGCCAACGTTCTTTTCCTTTTTTATTTTATTTTTCGTTTTAATAGTTTCTGTCCAGTTTTTGGGGCAGTTTTCTGATAGATTTTCTATGCAATTTTTTCCAACGAAAATTTTTGTATAGAAAATAGAGAAGTGACAGAAAAAGTTTCTGAAAATGAAAATAGAAATTTTTAGAAAAAGAAAAGTTCATGTATTTTATAAAGTAAAAGTTTCTGTAAAGATTAAAAAAGGTTCGTGAATTTTTATTCACGTTTTTACGCTGCGTAAATAATTAGTGCTTTTTACAAAGAAAATAAAAGTTCACATAGTATGTTTTTAAGAGCATGTTAAAGTGATTATTAGAAGAATATGATTATGTTATGTTTATGACCAACGTTATTAATAACATGATCATGTTTTATTATTGAAATTTAAAGGTGCATTTATTTCTAATATTTTGCCCAACGGTAATATAGATTTAATTGCATAGACAATTATATGTTTAATTTGACCAACGATAGATTAATGCATATGATTGTTATATTGATGTCACTTAAATTGTGATTTCAGGAGGCTTTCACTTATGAGTTGCCTAAAAGAAGTTCCGACACTCAGAGGTGACAACCACACTGAGTGGAGGAAGAAAGTTGAACTGGCATTTGTTTGTGCTGATCTGGAATGGGTTCTGGAAGAACAACAGCCGGTCATACCTACAGAGCCAGTAAGAGAGACTACTGAGGATGATGCTGCATGGGCTAAAAGGAAAGGGGATTATGCTCCTTTGGAGATGTCCTACATCATAGCCAACCAAAAGTGGATCAATGCAAATAAAAAATGCATGGCCTTTATAAAGAATACAATTGAGAGCACCATTGTGGGCTCCATTGCAGAATGCACTTCCGCAGGGGAGTTGCTGACAAAGATAAAGAGCCAGTTCACTGGCTCTTCAAAGATATATGCCACCCAGGTGTTAAAACAACTTGTGCAGAACAATACACAGGTGGTGGAATAAGAGAGCACATCCTGAGGATGAGCAATATGGCAGCAAAGTTAAAGCCCATGGATGAGGATCTGGAGATCAAACCAAAGCTCCTGGTTCACCTGGTCATGGCTTCACTGCCAAAGGAGTTTGAAACTTTTGTTGTGAACTATAATATGTCACCTGGAACATGGGACATAGAAAAGACAATTGCTATGTGTGTCCAAGAAGAGGACAGACTAAAAGCCTCACATGGTGGAACACTCAACTATGTGAAGGATCACAAGAAAAAGAACTACAATCAAAACAACAAAAGTTCTCCTTCAAAGCCACAAGGAAAAGCTCCCTATCAACATCAGTGTCAGCAACAGTCTTTCCCAATGGACAAAGACACTTGTCTTCACTGTAAGTAGACCGGGCATTACAAGAAAGACTGTCCTGTTTGGCTAAAGTCCTTAATGGCAAAGCAAGGTAACAACATTGTTTCCTTAGTTAATGAATCCTTGTACACACATTTTTCGAAATCTACTTGGTGGATTGACTCAGGGGCAACTGTTCATGTTGCAAATTGTTTACAGGGATTCCATTCGACCCGGACTACGCTAAGAAGAGAAGGAGGCATTGAAGTAGCCAATGGAATAAAAGCAGAAGTTGAAGCTGTCGGCGACATCTCCTTGGAGTTAGCTGATGGATTCAAGCTTCTACTTAGAGATGTTCTTTATGTTCCTTCATGTAATAGAAACTTAATTAGCGTTTCATGTTTGGACAAAGAAAATTATGAGTGTTATTTTGGACATGGCAAGTGTGCCATCTAGTATAATAATGCTTATGTTGGTAATGCTTTACTACATGATGAGCTTTATCTGTTATCACTTCGTGAAAAAGTGCATTCTGTATGCAATGTGAATGAACATGTTTCCGCGTCGAATAAAGAACAAAAGAAAAGAAAGAGAACATTCGACTCATCGAAATTATGGCACTGTCGCTTGGGCCATATTTCGAAGGGGAGAATAGAAAGATTAGTCAAAAGTGAAATTCTTCCACAGTTAGAATTCTCAGACTTAGAGCAATGTGTAGATTGCATTAAAGGAAAGTATATAAAACAAATCAAAAAGGGTGCAATCCATAGCTCAAGCACACTAGAAATCATCCACACCGACATTTGTGGACCATTTCCGGTGAAAAGTGTGGATGGATATGACTCGTTCATAACATTCACAGATGATTACTCTCACTATGGTTATATTTATCCAATCAAAGAAAGATCTGAAGCGTTGGATAAATTTAAAATATTCAAAGCTGAAGTTGAAAATCAGCATGATAAAAGAATAAAGATAGTAAGGTCCAACCGTGGGGGAGAGTACTACGGTCGGCACACTCCATATGGCCAAGTCCCTGGACCTTTTGCAAAGTTCTTACAGGAGACTGGCATAGTCGCCCAGTATTCAATGCCGGGTGAACCTCAGCAAAATGGGGTAGCTGAAAGGCGCAATCGTACACTTATGGATATGGTGCGCAGCATGATGAGTTATTCCAACTTGCCATTGGGATTATGGATGGAGGCGCTTAAAACCGCCATTCATATTCTCAATAGAGTACCAAGCAAGTCGGTGCCCAAAACACCGTACGAGCTATGGACAGGAAGGGTGCCCTCCCTACATCACTTTAAGGTGTGGGGGTGTCCTGCTGAGGCCAAAATGTTTAATCCAAACATTGCAAAGTTAGATTCCAAAACAGTGAGTTGCCACTTCATTGGCTATCCAGACAGATCAAAAGGTTTTCGTTTCTACTGTCCAGACAGATATACAAAGTTTGTAGAAACGAGACATGCAGTCTTCTTTGAGGACGAAATGATGAGGGGGAGCTTGGTAGCTCGGAAAATTGATCTTGAGGAGAAGAGGGTGCATGCACCTAATCCGATGATTCAGGAGCCATTTTTCTCACTACCAGTTGCAACTCCACCCATGACAACTTTGGGGGCAGACCTG
Source organism: Triticum timopheevii (assembly GCA_963921465.1). Classification (NCBI taxonomy): domain Eukaryota; kingdom Viridiplantae; phylum Streptophyta; class Magnoliopsida; order Poales; family Poaceae; genus Triticum; species Triticum timopheevii. Next base: position 428,665,003 of record OY997262.1, read on the forward strand.
GAACCTGTCCGTCAGAAGCCGACTGAACCCGTTGTTGAGCATGAAAGGGAGGTGCAACAGCAAATTTTAGAAGAAGTGCCAGAAGTTGAGGCACATAATGTGCCAGAAACCGAGGCCCTTAGAAGGTCTACACGACCAAGAAAGTCAGCCATTTCTACTGACTTTAAAGTTTATAACACAGAAATAGTTCATATGGAAAAAGATCCCACCTAATATGAAGAAGCCATGAGAAGCCCTCATTCATCGATGTGGATGAAGGCAATGGAAGACGAGATGAAATCAATGAGTTCCAAAGATGTTTGGGACTTAGAGGAAATTCCTAAAGGAGCCAAATCAGTTGGCTGCAAATGGGTCTACAAAATTAAGTATGACTCTAAAGGGAATATAGAAAAATATAAAGCACGACTCATGGCAAAAGGATTTACACAAAGAGAAGGGATAGATTACAAAGAGACATTTTCTCCGGTCTCATGTAAGGATTCCTTCAGAATCATAATGGCATTAGTTGCTCATTTTGATTTAGAGTTACATCAAATAGATGTAAAGACGGGCATTTCTCAATGGAGATTTAAAAGAAAATGTCTACATGAAACAACCCAAGGGTTTTATCATGGAAGGCAAGGAAAATATGGGATGCCGCCTAAAGAAATCCATTTATGGATTAAAGCAAGCCTCTAGACAGTGGTATTTAAAGTTTAATCAAACGATTGAAAGTTTTGGATTTAAAGAAAATATTGAGGATAACTGCATTTATGCAAAGTTTAAAAATGGGAATATATTTTTCTAATCTTGTATGTGGATGACATTCTGCTTGCTAGCAGTGATGTTAGTCTACTACAAGAAACAAAGAAGTTCTTATCCTCGAATTTTGACATAACAGATCTTGGTGAAGCATCATATGTTTTGGGCATAGAAATTCACCGAGATAGAAACAATGGAGTCTTAGGACTATCGCAGAAAGCATATTTAGAAAAGGTTCTTAAAAAGTATAATATGCATGCGAGTAAAGCCACACCTGCTCCCATAGTCAAGGGCGATAGTTTTGGGAAATTCCAGTGTCCCAAGAACCAGTACAAGATCGATCAAATGAAAGCAGTACCATATGCTTCGGCAGTTGGCAGCTTACAGTATGCACAAGTGTGCACTCGTCCTGACTTAGCTTTTATCACCGGGGTACTCGGTAGATATCAAGAGAATCCAGGCATGGAGCACTGGAAAATGGTAAAGAAAGCATTGCGTTATGCACAAGGCACGAAGGACTACATGCTAACATACAAGAGATCTGATTCCCTAGAGATAAAAGGGTATTCAGACGCGGATTTTGCGGGGGACAAAGATGATAGAAAATCCACGTCAGGATACGTATTCACCCTCGCTGGGGGAGCTATTTCGTGGAAAAGCTCCAAACAGTCAACAGTTGCATCATCCACGATGTATGCAGAATTCATAGCATGCTTTGAAGCCACGGGGCAGGTGATATGGCTAAAGAAATTTGTATCCGACTTGAAAGTGGTAGATTGTATTCACAAACCACTAAAGATGTACTGCGACAATCAGGCCGCGGTATTTTACGCTCACAACAACAAGTCGAGTAACGCTGCCAAAACAATAGAGATAAAGTATTATGTTGTGAAAGATAAAATCCAGGATCAAACTATAAGTCTCGAGCATATAAAGACAAAAGATATGCTTGCGGATCCGCTAACGAAAGGCTTACCACCCAATGTGTTCAAGGAACACTTAGCCAGCATGGGTTTAAGGGAAAGCCTTATGATTCCTGGATAGGCCCAAAAGGAACAGAATTTGCTTCTGATCATAACCGTATGTTGTAGCTGTATGATTCTAACGGCAATTAAGCTGTGACGATGAAACATGCTCTATGTACCAATATGTGATGAAACAAATAAACTAGAAAGTATAAGGTTAAAAGTAAAAGTTGAGATCAAGGGGGAGAATGTTAGGTTGATCTCTCCACCGAGTGGGCCCAACGGCCCATCGGGCCCTGATCTATTCGCGCCCTGATCGGGGGCGCCCAACCCTCTTATGATTGGTGGGCCCCTGTGACCTGCGATATATAGAGAGGTGGGGGCCGGGGCACACGGTACGAGGTTAACCGCGCCGCCAGACTCCCCCCCACCGAAATCCCCTTCCGATCTAGGGCAATCACAGTGCTCACGGGAAGCACCATTGCCACCTCTCCATCTCGATCTCTCTCCGATCACCGGCCTCTACATCACCATGGCCGGCTCTGGATCGAGCTCATCCGCACCCAAGGAAGGTAGGTTCACCGGATGATCTAGCCTACTCCGATCCGAAGGATCTATCAACGTTTGCTTCCCCGCCACCCTGCGCCACGCCAAAGGTTTTGCAGCCTCACCAAAGGTATTCCATCACCGCCGCGGCCGCTGGCTTGACTCAGCGACTGGTGAAGAAAGGTCAGTTCAATCTATCCGCCCCGTGCATCCCTTCAAGCATTGATTGGATCTGTTCTCATTTGGGGTTTCGTGACGTATAACACCCCCCCTGCACCTGGTTCCTGGAACCCAAATTATATCTCCCAGATCGTTAAGGATGCACCACAAAGAAGCCGGATTTATTAGGGTTTTTCATCAGTTGGTTTCAAAATTCTGTTTTGGTATCTGCTAAACGACAGGTCGATAACACAAAACCTTCAGATCTACAGACTGATCGGTTCAAACTTCCAAATAGGGCCATTGTCTTGATCTGGTTCAGATTGGTTGCGTCAAGTGAATCAGGGATCATTGTTTTGGCTGGAGGGTTGTGTTGGGAGTTGTTTCTGCATTTGATTTAATCTCATCTGTCTGTCTATTAGCTTGGGAAAAGTTGAGAGCAGAATACATCTGAATTGATTGCTAGACAGCCCCTCTTCCATTAACCTTGAGTCTTGATTTGCTCAGGCAGGAAAAATGTTTGAATATGAGTATACAGATCATTTGAAGGGAAGGAAGGTTCTGCTTGAGACCCCCTCTGGTTTTGGCATGTTCCTTGTCTTGGAATTTGCATTCAAAAAAGAAAAGGTCGTCCTGTGATGCATTATCCGGTTTCATCCCTTTCTTGCTTTTGGGTCCTGCAAGTACTATTTCTTGTAAGCCTATATGCCAATAATAATTGTCTTTTCGTCCTTTTGCAGAATAATATCTGGGTGCTCTTCTCGGATCCAGAATATGCAATTCAGGTACATTAAAGCTATCGCATAACATGTTATTCCACACAAGCTGCGGTACAACAAGGTCCTGGTCGGTTGGACACAATTTCAGTAGGACTGGACGCTTGTGCATCAAAATAGAGTACTAAATCGGCACATATTACCGACATTTGTTACTATGTCGGTTCCATGTTAGTTGTCGCTGATTTAGTATAAGTTGTTCTTTGATACCACATGGCTCCTGTCGCTTACATCTCCTCTAGTGCACTCTTTTTATGGTTGCTCTAGGCTTGCATACTCTCTTTAAATGTTTCATGCTTGCTTTCCCTTTCTTATGTTATCGAAAACCATGTCAGGCTCTCGTCGCGCTCGGTTTCAGAAAAGTTGATGACAAATCTATTGCTCGGAATTGTAATGAGGGTCCTGGAAAGGACCTGATGTCGCTTATTAATAAGTTCTGCAAGACGGGAGAGGAATTAATTGTTCAGGATAAGGAGCTTAAAGCTTCTATTGAGAAAAAGCTTGTCAGTATATGTTCTCTTTATTTTTTGGTTATGTGATTATCATTACAAAATCTAATACAATATGTATTGCTAATGACCAAATTGCCTTTCAGAAGGTCACATGTATATGTGATGGGTATACTGTTGGTGAGCTAATGTGGGGGATAAAGAATGTTCTGCACAAATTTATTCGCGAAGAAGCGTGCAATATAACTCCGGAATATTGTCTCCCAGTGAGCGAGGGATTGCAAGAGGCCTTGCGATATTATTTAGTCAATATCCCACCAACAAAGGTAATAATAATTATTTATGCTGTACATGCCATGCATTTCCCCTGGCGTTGTCTTCTGTTATTTTAAACCGTGTTTCTTCCCATCATATCAGTAGGCTCCTTTTACACTACTCACTTGTACTTCTATTGATTCGTTTGTCCATGTCTTCTTGTTGTTGCTTAGGGTGTTAGAGCATCTCCAGCCGTTGGCCCCCCAGGAGGCATTTTTTTCGCCGCTTGGTGGGCTGCCGGCGAAAAGTTTGGCCTGGGAGGGTAAAATTTTCCACTCGTTGCACCCCCCCCCCCCCCCCCCACGAGCAGTGTTGAGCTCCATGGAGGCAGCGGCATTTCGTCGAGCAGGTTGTAGACGGCGTCGTGGCATCTTGACCGCGGCAGCATCGACGACCTCCAGCCAGTGGAGGAGCTCGAGGAGTCATCCAGCAGCCGGAGGCCGACGTCAAGCCGCCGGTCACGCCGACGAAGGAGTCGCCCCGTGCCCTGCTCCCTGCAAGGACGTTGCGGCCCGTGCACCCGGAGAGCCAGCGCCGGCATGGCATCGCGGCGCCTGCGATGTGCTAGAAGTACAACGCCCCGAGATGGCCAACGGCACCGGGCTGCTCTGGTGCGCATCACTGGCACCGGTGGGCGCTGCGGTCGACGGACTCGCCGGAGAAGACGTTGCAGAGCGCACGGCATGGTCCCGTCCGAGGCGCACGGCGAGGAGGCTCAGGCGCGCGGGAGTAGCGGGGGAGTGAGTGGGTGCGGCCGCCGTGGTTGAGCGCCAGCCAGAGCGGCGACTCGGCGCCCAGGCCACCCTGTGTTACTCGTGCGGCCAAGCATGGACGGGGACGACCGTCTTCCGACGACTCCGAGCTCCTGGCTGCCCCGCCCTGGCCGCCGCGCGCGCCCCGCCGCGCCCCTGGCCGCAGCGTGCGCCCCGCCCCGCCGCGCTCGCCCCGCCTCACCGCTGGCCGGCCCGTGCTCGCCCGCCGGTGTGTAGCTCGTGGCGCGGGCACTGAATCCAGTCCGCGGCCGCCCGAGGAGCATCTCCCCCTCGGCCACGCAGGCTGGCGCTGGCGAGCTCCGCTCCGGCCACGCACAGGTGGCCAGGCGAGGCGGAGCCGGCCGAGGGCGTAGCGGCGCGTGGGGCCGGCGCGAGTCGTGGGCGAGGCGGCCGGACCCCGCAGGCTTCGGGCCGTCGGAGCTACGGGGGAGGCGGCGCGAGCGGAGCCCGCCCCGGCCATGCGCGCTGCGGTAGGTGGTGAAAGGAGAGAGAAAATAGAGAAAGGAGAGGAGAGAGGAGAGAGAGGGGCTGGCAGTGGGCCTGTGCGTTGAAAAAGCAACTGCCGGCGTCCCCAACTGCCCCCCCCCCCCCCCCCCCGCGGGGATGGGTCTAGGGTGAGAGCGCCGGCCGTAAATATCGTCAAAACCGGCGAAAATCGGGTCTCTGGGTGCCCGAGTGGGCCGTTTTTTGCCCGCCGGCACCCAAAAAGTGGCTTGGGGGGGCTTCTTGGGGAGGCGGCTGGAGATGCTCTTACATGTCAGCAAAGCAATTTTATTGAATGTATGCACAATTATTTCCACTGAAGTAATTATTAAGTATTGTGTGCCTCTTGCTCTGTTCACCACTCAAGTTTTTGATTCATTTGCCCATGGCTAAGTTATTGTTTCGACTGTTGATGCCTTTCTTCCTTTTACAAGTATATAATAAGTAGAGTGTTCTCCTGAATGAACTTATGAACAATGGAGTTATTGTTGTTCAAATTGTTTTTCATGTATCCTGACATTAGTATTTCTGTTGTTTGAATTTCATTAACTATTTGATTTATTGTCTGCGACAATGCATTTTACACACACTAGTTATCCTAATTTACATTCTTTGTGATTTCTCAGTTTTCTACTTGTATAGATTGAAGCTCTTCCATATGGCTTATGATGCAGCTTGAGTCTAATTGCTGCACCTTATTTTTTTCCTTTTGCCCTCCATTTCAGCTTGACAAATCTTTCATATCCACATTTGGTTACTTGCGCTACCTTGACTTGAATTTAGAGACTTATCCAAAAGAATTATTGAGGTTATTTGATGAGTATGTTGGGATTGGTGAGACTATTGAAGATGGTTTGGACTATGTAAAAGTCCTTGCATCGGTACTTGTCCCTGAGTTGGTGGAAAAATATGGTTTCTCCAAGGTTAATGAATCTGAATTAATAGTTGTGGGTTTTTATAATATACTGTTCAGAAGGTTAATCGATGTATTTTTGTAGACATTTTCACCTGCATTGGCATCAAAGTTACATCAGGCAAAAATACATCAAGCTGAACGTGGAGATGACCTTACTATGGCTGACATAGAAAAGATAATGGGAACCCTTAATTATCTCCTGAATGTTCCTGAGCAAAGAGACAAGATTCTTATGGATGTGAAGCTTATGGAAGTAATATTTTTCAGATCACATTTGTCAGAGCGCCGAAAGGCAGAGTAAGTACTTGTCTTTCATCTGCTCTATACCCTCAATTAAGAATTGATTATGTTCTTTTGTTTAATTTTTATGTGAGCATCGATATACAACCCTCAGCAGGTTGAACCTTAATCTCAACTGCTCTGTAATGATTATTTGGTGGATTATAGTAGATAAGTAAAAGATAACAAATTCAAACCTTTTTGGGGGCTGATTCCTGTTCTTTTCTGATCTGTTAAGTAACAATCGGTGACTTTTGTACAGTAGTGATTTGGACTCTAACTCTTGGTGTTTTAGGTTCGAGTTCCAGTTTAAAATAGGCACTAAAACAATCTTCCGAGTGACCACTCATCCCTAACAGGGTCTTTAGGGTTTGATATGTGTTGTCGACAATGAAAAAGACCTGTTAAGATAGTTGTCCCTCGTAGCTTAGCATGCTGGTGATAGTGGCGGGTGGCGCTGTTGATGTGCTATGATGCTGGAGCCTTGGCTAGGAGGCTAGTCTCAGGCTCTGGCTGTCGGTTATTTATCTTGAGCTTGGAATAGGATGTGACCATACTAGTCTTAGGACATCTCCAACGTCAACCCATAAATCTCCCGCAACCGTCTAGACCGCGTTGTCCGGACCGCGGAAGTCATCCAACATCGACCTGTATCGGTCCGTGGGGCGGTCTGGACGCGTTTTCTCCCGCAAACCGGAGACAAAAGTGAGATGGTTTGCGGGAGTCCGGACCAATCCCAAACCCGCTTCTGACCGCCTTTGCCCACCAAAACCCCCTCCCCCCTCCGCGCGCGCTTCCCTCTGGCGCCAGGTGCCTGCGTTCATGCCGCTGTAGAGCGCGCCACTCCATATTGAAGGCGGCTCAGGACGGACGCGACCTCTCACTGCCTTCGCCATTAGCGGTGCGCCGGCCGAGAGCGTTGCCCGCTGCACACCCGGCTGAACACCCCTCCTCACCGCATTCATACGCCTCCATTAAACCCACGTGGAAGCCGAGAAACCTGCTCCAGCCACACGTCATGAGCGGGCCGGCGTTCAACGCAAACGCCGGCCGAGCTCCTCTTGTCTGCCCTCTATTTAAACTTGGCCAGAAGCCGGGCAAGAATCTCACCCCTCCGCCGCTCCCCCATCTCCTCCTTCACCACTCTTCTGATGGCGTCCTAAAAGCAGTTCTCCGGCACAAGCTGGCTGGGTGGCCCACCGAGCCCGACCGATACGAGCGAGGCAGCTCGCTACTCCACCTCGCCTAGCCTGATGGAGTCAGTTAACGCCCCAAGCCGGCACGTGGTTCAACAACTCGCAGCTTAAGGCCAGCTCGATGAGGAGTGGCGAGTTGCTCCACGCCGGCACGGCGGGGAGCACAGCGGCACATGCATCGCCGCATCCAGTGCCTGCGACCGTGCCATGCATGCAGAGAAAGAAGCTGCATGCACGGATGTCGACGAGGTCGCGGCCAACACGTCTGCGCCCATGGCCATCATCGAGGAGTAGAACACGGGAGGCCGCCGCCGCTTGGGTCCCAGGAAGGCCACTACCGACGCGTCGCCGGCTTGTCTGTCCGGTTCTTCTTTATCTTAGACCATCATGGGCACCCGCTTGAGCTTCATGGAAGCACCCTTCCCCTCCGGCAACACCCTCTTTGCCACTCTAATGAGCGGCACAGCCGGACATAGGGAAGATACTGTGGAAGAATATGCCTCCGGGACTCCCGGCAGTCCGATGAGCGGGTTGCCGGACATGGGGAAGATAAAGGGCTCCGCCGCGGCCGGTCGTAGACTAGTGTAGTGTATCCGTATCATGGGAGTGGAGCTCCGCGCGACCGTATGTGCACATAATTTTAACTTTTTAATTAAAAAATGTCCAAAATGTAATTGTTTTCGTCCGATTTGTATGAAATCCGTCATGTTTGTAAGAAATCCGGCCGTGTTTGCATGAATTTCACCAGGTTTATTGAAAAAGAGTTTGAAATGTATGTGGCTAGCGTTGGATGGCGTCCTCCCGCATCCGTGTCCGCGGACTGGTTCTCCTTGTCCGCGGATGGATGCGGGAGGAAATTTATGGATTGCCGTTGGAGATGCCCTTCGGCTGCAATGTTGACCATAAGTTGAAGGACAGCCTTGCTTTCTTTATTCCAATCACATGATCGCTTTTCATTTTCTTTGTTCTTGATTTCACTGGCAAGGAACCTGTGGATTTCGATAATAGGGAATTTAGGAGGGTGCTGCTCCAAACTCCCTCGGGTTTTGCTATATTTAATGTTCGTGAGGATGTGTTTACCAGTCCTCATGAGGTACTTGTCCCACACCTTGTGTGATGGATAATATATTTTCCTTCTTTTTTTGTATCGTGCAAATGATTAATGAATCCTCAAACTGATAAATAATTTCCCCATTTTTGCAGAATATCTGGAAATATTTTACGGATATAACGAATGCGCGCAATGTACAGTGCAACACCTGAAACTTCTGCATATATTAATTACTTTCAGTGCTAATTTGTTTGTTGATCCCGTACGGGCTCAAGTTACATGGGAGACTCATTTTCTTTTCTAGGTCTTTTTGAGCTGCAATCATGATGCCATGTGTTCTTTGCAATTGAACTTGTGGCCTGTTTGGCCGAGCACCCAGAGTGAATCCAGAGGAACTGATTCTCTGAAGCGAACTAAGATGCTGGGAGCTGAAAAACCAGCATCTTCTGATTCAGTTACTCTATAGAGTTTATGTTATAGAATTTAGTTTCAGTCCCAGAGTCTCACAGAGAATGACTTCCAGGAGAGCTATACCAAGCAGGCCCTTACTCCCTTAGTAATCTAACATCAGTGGTGAAACATACCCAGATAATTTTAGGTAGCAGACCAGTGCCAACTTGCCATTGTGTGTATGCAGTGCCTAGCAAGGCTAGGTGTTCAACTTTTACAACAATGCTACAAAGAGTGTTACCTCTGCATAGGTGGCATAGGTGTTACCTCTGAATGTTGCACACTCTGCACATAGGCCCTGCCAAGGAGGACCAGTTGATAACCTCATACGGCAGTGTTAGGGAAATTTCTTTTATTTTCCAATTATACAGGACACACTTGCCATGCCATCTTCCTCTTGTGTGATAGCCAACGACTTCCAAACTTTGCATCTTATGTGATTTGTGTTCTGTTAGTTTGATTAGAATCATTTTGTTCATGTTGCATTCATCAGCATTTGTCTGCTCCATTCAACATTTTGTTCATGTTGCATTTATCAGCATGTGTCGCTCACCATCATATTCTGACGAGTGTTCTTTTGGATCGTGTTAGCTTGTCTTTGCCCTTGGTTTTGTAAGAGTTGAGCATTCTGTTGTCCGTGATAGTGTTACTGGTCCTGGTGACAAACTGAGACAACTCATTCTAAGATTCTGCAAGGCTAATGAGGAATTGGTTGTTCAAGACGCTGAACTTAAAGCCGTTATTGAGTCGAAACTAGTCAGTTTATGTTCCCTCAACTGTTTATTTTTCATCATCAGTGCTAATTTAGTCAAGTGTGGCATTCTTATTTTGGCGTATTTTCTCAGGATGTCAAATGCTGGACTGGTGATGAAGCTGTAGATGAGTTGATTTGGGGACTAAAGCATTTCCTGTCTGAATTTATACCCGAAGAAAAAGATAAGCTTACTGATGAGTATTTTTTTCCTATGAGCAAGCAATTGCTAAGGGACTTGGAAACATATAAAATCAAAATATCCACAAGTAAGGTAATTATGCTCGCCTTGCTATTGTAACTCTATTCTATATTCTATAATATCACTCCTGTTATATCATAATAATTAAGATCTGTTTTCTTTTCCATAAAAGCGAATTTACCCCCATGAGTGTCATTGACGTAATTGAACACCACAGAAATAAAATTCTATCCTATTCGATGAGAACAATTTAGTTTATCCAGTTTTCCTTCAGTATCATAGAATTGGAACATTGACATGGACTATGCAATAGCATATGATCTCAGCGCTTAAAGAACTGGCTGTTGCTTCCCTAAATTTGTGAATGCTTAGCCGCAGAGCTTCCCATGATAATTAGCCTGGGCAGTCATACATTTAAATCATGGTAATTTCAATAGCCGTGCTGATTAGCTTAATGCATGTCTATAACATTGATGACTGTTGTATTGTATTTTGAGGTTTACGGTTGAACCTCTGTATCTGCACTAGCATATGGTGTTTGGAACTAAAACAAATATCGGTGGTGCACAAGAAAATAAAATTCTTCCATGATATCTGCAACAATATTGTTCTTTAATTAATTTAAATATCAATATGCACTATCGTGCATCATTGTTCTGTTACATATTAGCGATCTCTGTTCCTGACCTACCAAATCAAACTTATTTTTACCATGTTTACCATCATCTATACTACTTTTCCCTTTTATATATGCTTGTTTAGTGGTTCTTATCGTGTTTCATCTCTAGCTGATCCTGACTCGGGACGACTACATGCATTTGCTTTATACATTGATGTCAATTTGTAACAATGCAGAAATATATAGCATATCATTAAAAGCAGTTAAGTAAATAATCCATGTTTTGATACGCCTGTTTCTCAAGTAAATTTTTTTTCTACCCACAATACTTATGAGAAGGATCTTAAACTCATTTTATTCTCGATAAGTTTCCATTAAATCATTTCCATTGGATGCACTATTTTAATGTCCATGTCCAGTGATTAAACTTCCTTCCAAAGTAATTTGTACTTAATATTGTTCAAGGCTCATGTTACTGAATTCAACATTTCGTTGTGATACTTGAGGCATTCCATTATTTGAGTTTTTTTCTGCCATCCTTTAAACTAGTAATTAAATTATATCTTGCTCCCTCCTTCCCAATATCTAAGGCGTTTTAGCCTTTCTAGAAAATCCCATAATCTAGGGCGTGTTAACTCTGTCTCTCTCCACGCCCTCTCTATGGTGCAGTTAGGAGCTAACTGACTGCCACGATTTTCTCCTCCTGTATTTTCTCTCAGACGTACGGTTAGCCAGCTAACTAATTGCACGCGCGCGCAAGAGGTAATTTAGGCTGGAGGTTAAATAGGATTGGTCAACCAGGTAATTAGAGGAGATCGTGGAGGAGGGATCACGGCGCGCTAATTTTCGTGCAAAAAACTTAGGCGCCCAACATTATGGGAAGGAGGGAGTATTAAATTACATTGACAAGTAGTTTTGTCTGAAACGATGTGGAATTCATGAGTATTCTAATTTATTGGTATTTACGATGCCCCATGATCATGCTAACACATAACTGATCAGTAGTTCATATTTTACTGTATTAAATTATCAATTTAAGAACTTCAGCTTCTCTATGATTTATTTGTGTATTGATTTCTGTATATTGTAGTTTTACATGATTAGGATTATTTGATTCCCTTTTTTTCTTTTTGTTGATTTCAGATTAATTCGGATGTTATACATGAATTTGGTTACATGGCTATTCTTGACATCCTCTCTAAGGGTACTTCCAAGGTTTTACGCGACATATGTGCTCCATATTTTTCTTGGATTGGTGGCATGGAAGATGATGACTTGATGTATGCATGGAGGATTGCAAAGGTTGTGATTCCTGGGTCTGAGGCCGAAATTGAACTCGCTAAGGTTGAGAATCTAACCAAGTTTATAAACAGCCAATGCATTTTCGATGAACTGGTGTGGTGAAGCAATTGATAAGTAATTCCTTGCTATGTTCTGTACAGTTTGCAGGTGGTTTGGAACCAAAGCAAATAGATTTGACTGAAGATGCAGGAAAAGATATTGCTGATTGTGACAAACAAGACATTCTGGAGTGCCTGGAAAGGCTTTTGGGTATCTACGGAGAGAGAAAGTTAGCACAGCAGTATCTTGATAGGTTGCTGCTTGGTATGATGACAATTGAAGATCAAATTGGTGTTACTGGGACGACCGTCGGTAGCGAAGATGATAAACAGTTGACAGTTGTAGGTGTGAGAGGCAAAGATGAGATTCCAACTGTCGTGAAGACTATAAGCAGTTTGTCAGTTGAAGCTGTGGGTCAGAACGATGGAACTTGGTCTGTTGACAAGTGACAGTTGCAACGGTAAAAATATGGTTTTACTGTACCAAAAAGAAGGGGAGACGTAATGATGGTAGTTCCACTCTACCCAAGAATAAGAAGCGTTAGGTTTTGTTTAGAACCTTGTGTCTGCATATGTGCCTAATTGACATCATTTAACTCAGATACATGTCAAACGGCCCTATTTTCTGCATCCTATTCACTCACGGGCCTGCAAATTACATACGCATAACTTTTGATAGTACATGTTTTGGTTTGATAGAATTTGCAGCATGGGTTTCCAGACTGCTACTGGAGTGATTCTCATGTTTATTGTGGACGGTGATTTGTTGGACATCAGAATACTATTACATGAGTCTAACTGCACATTTATCAAAGGTTTGCACTACTGGTAGTTGCAAGGGTGAGGCTAATGGTAAAAACGTCCCTTAATCCATCGTGCAACGATTGAGCTTCATCGATAATTTGATATGGGTTCCAGCTTTGGATTATTGCACCGCCGTAGTTTCTTGGACAGTCAACAAGAATGGAGCACCATGTATGTGGAGAATTCCGCGGTTGGACACTGCAGCAGACGCACCATTCCTATCGAGAGCGGAGCAGGCTCTAAGATTCAGATTCGGTCCGATGTTAGCTACTCCATGTATTAAAAAGATGCAAAATTGTCTATGTAGATTTCTCAAATCTAAAAAAACAAAATCTTCAAAATTTATTCAGATTAAAAAAACAAATTCTTGAAATTTTCAATTTTATTGTTTTAAAAATGTTCAGAATTTCAATAAAAGTTTACTTCTTTAAAAAGTTCCGAAACTTCAATTTTTTCAGAATTGTTTAGAAAAAAAATCACATTTTTCAAAAATTGTTCACTTTGATTAAAATTAGTTTGTGTCACTAAAAAAATATTCGGGTTTTCAAACATTATTTCCTGTTAAAAATTGTTCATAATATTCAAGAAATTTTCAAAAAAAATTGGATCGCACATTGCAGTTATTTCTTAAACTTCTGGGCTACTCATTGGCCACTTACACTCGTCAGCTCCTCTGGCAGCAGCCCGTCACCAGCGAATGGGGTGTAGTTCGAATCCTTGCGCAAGGGCACAACCTTTTGTGAATTTTTACACCTTTGCGCTGCAGTGCCCAACAGGCGCACTCGCCAATGGGCTGGCCCAACCGGGGCTCAATGTGTGTGCATGCGAGCATATTTGACGCAAAACGCGTCAAATAGGAGCTTCTTATTAGGCGTGCCAGTTGTATTTTTGGACTTCAATAAGAAATTGACGTTCCCCTTGCGGAAACGAATCATTCTGTAGGAACGATTGAACAATCAAACAAAAAAGTTACCATGGTGCCAAAATTAAACTTGCTATGGTCCAAATTATATATTTTATAAACTTACCATGGTAGAGAATGAAAGCAACATACCATGGCCTCACGAGCGAGGCGACTAGTGAACACTGCCCTGACTTGATTGACATATCGATGTACAATGGGTTTTCATTGCCGTTGGCCATAGTATAACCAGTAATTTATTTATTTTGCACTTCTGTGCCTATGTGCGCGCTGTGGTGGTGGTGATGGTGGTGTGTGTAACACTTCAATGTTCGCGGCGGGGTTGGTAGCACCGCGTAGAAATACTCAAAAGTATAGTAAAACTCAACTTGTTTATAACCCGTCTAGTACACATCAATACAAATCAGCGAGCTTTGACGTAGGCTTTTTTACTAATACTCGCCTAAACTCTAGTAAAACCTCTATTTCCCCAGTGTCTTCGTCGAGATCTTTCCACGCACATCTTTCTTTCTCGTGTCCTCCATGATTCCAACTGTACAATCGGTTCAGTTTCAGCGGCGAGTCGATGAGGAGCAAGACAAAGCAACACAAAACCAGATGAGATGGAGAGAACCAAACCTATGGCGATAACAAGTTTCCAGATTTGTGTTTTGTGGTTATTCGTCACCTCTTTCTTCGGTGAATGCCATATGGACAACTGTTAAGGGTTTGTAAAGGACTATGAAGCAAGAAAAATCAAAAATGATAAGTACCTAACATGACATCAGATACGAGCACATGACAAATCGAACGTTTTCGACACAATTCTAGTGATGCAAAGATGACAAGTTAGTTGACACACATGGCAATTTTCTGCCAAAAATAAACCGAAGCATGCAGTTGTCATGCTTGCCAACTAAATTTGTCATCCTCATGTTACTATTGTGATAAAAAAACGTTTGATTTGTCATGTAAGCGTATCTGATGGTCGGGCGGTACGAGATTCCAGAATAAAATCAGGGTCTTGTGTGTAACTAGTAAGGACAGCTGTCCTCGAGCGGCGCTACTATGCTCTGCGTGAACACGTGGAACTTGTGTCAAAAGAAAATTCTTCCTTGGGCCATACGTGGAATTTATTACCAATCGTGGAATTTTCTTGTTGAAAAATAAATTACCAGTCGTGGAATTTTCTTGTTGAAAAATAACGCCCAGTGGAATTTTCTTCCATGAAATCTGCAACAATACTATTCTTAATTAATTTAAATATCAATAATGCACTATCGTGCATCATTGTTCTGTTACATTTTAGCAATCTCTGTTCTTGACCTACCAAATCAAACATTTTTTCACCATGTTTACCATCATTTATACTACAACAACAACAACAACAACAACAACAACAGCCTTTAGTCCCAAACAAGTTGGGGTAGGCTAGAGGTGAAACCCGTAAGATCTCGCAACCAACTCATGGCTCTGGCACATGGATAGCAAGCTTCCACGCACCCCTGTCCATAGCTCGCTCTTTGTCAATACTCCAATCCTTTATACTACTTTTTCCTTTTATACTACTTTTTCCTTTTATATATGCTTGTGTAGTGGTTCTTATTGTGTTTCATCTCTAGCTGATCCTGACTCGGGAGGACTACATGCATTTGCTTTATACAATGATGTCAATTTATAACAATGCAGAAATATATAGCATACCTCAAGCAGTTAGCAATTAATCCATGTTTTGATACGTCTGTTTCTCAAGAACTGTTTATTTTCTACCCACAATACTTATGAGAAGGATCTTAAACTCATTTTATTCTCGATAAGTTGCCATTAATCATTTCCATTGGATAAACTATTTTAATGTTCATGCCCAGTGATTAAACTTCCTTCCGAAGCAATTTGTACATAATATTGTTTAAGGTTCATGTTACTGAATTCAACATTTCATTGTGATACTTGAGACATTTCATTATTTGAGTTTTTCTCCATCCATCCTTTGAACTAGTAATCAAATTAGATCTTACTAAATTACATTAACAAGTACTTTTGTCTGCAACAATGTGGAATTCACGAGTATTTCTAATTTGTTGGTATTTACGATGCCCCGTGATCATGCTAACACATAACTGATCAGTAGTTCATATTGTACAGTATTAAGTAATCAATTTAAGAAGTTCAGCTTCTCTATGATTTATTTGTGTATTGATTGCTGTAGACTGTAGTTTTACATGATTAGGCTTATTTGATTCCCCTTTTTTCTTTTTGTTGATTTCAGATTAATTCGGATGTTGTACATGAATTTGGTTACATGACTATTCTTGACATCCTCTCTAAGGGTACTTTCAAGGTTTTACGCGACATATGTGATCCGTATGTTTCTTGGATTGGTGGCATGGAAGATGATGACTTGATGTATGCATGGAGGATTGCAAAGGTCGTAATTCCTGGGTCTGAGGCCGAAATTGAACTCGCTAAGGTTGAGAATCTAACCAAGTTTATAAACAGCCAATGCATTTTCGATGAACTGGTGTGGTGAAGCAATTGATAAGTAATTCCTTGCTATGTTCTGTACAGTTTGCAGGTGGTTTGGAACCAAAGCAAATAGATTTGACTGAAGATGCAGGAAAAGATATTGCTGATTGTGACAAACAAGACATTCTGGAGTGCCTGGAAAGGCTTTTGGGTATCTACGGAGAGAGAAAGTTAGCACAGCAGTATCTTGATAGGTTGCTGCTTGGTATGATGACAATTGAAGATCAAATTGGTGTTACTGGGACGACCGTCGGTAGCGAAGATGATAAACAGTTGACAGTTGTAGGTGTGAGAGGCAAAGATGAGATTCCAACTGTCGTGAAGACTATAAGCAGTTTGTCAGTTGAAGCTGTGGGTCAGAACGATGGAACTTGGTCTGTTGACAAGTGACAGTTGCAACGGTAAAAATATGGTTTTACTGTACCAAAAAGAAGGGGAGACGTAATGATGGTAGTTCCACTCTACCCAAGAATAAGAAGCGTTAGGTTTTGTTTAGAACCTTGTGTCTGCATATGTGCCTAATTGACATCATTTAACTCAGATACATGTCAAACGGCCCTATTTTCTGCATCCTATTCACTCACGGGCCTGCAAATTACATACGCATAACTTTTGATAGTACATGTTTTGGTTTGATAGAATTTGCAGCATGGGTTTCCAGACTGCTACTGGAGTGATTCTCATGTTTATTGTGGACGGTGATTTGTTGGACATCAGAATACTATTACATGAGTCTAACTGCACATTTATCAAAGGTTTGCACTACTGGTAGTTGCAAGGGTGAGGCTAATGGTAAAAACGTCCCTTAATCCATCGTGCAACGATTGAGCTTCATCGATAATTTGATATGGGTTCCAGCTTTGGATTATTGCACCGCCGTAGTTTCTTGGACAGTCAACAAGAATGGAGCACCATGTATGTGGAGAATTCCGCGGTTGGACACTGCAGCAGACGCACCATTCCTATCGAGAGCGGAGCAGGCTCTAAGATTCAGATTCGGTCCGATGTTAGCTACTCCATGTATTAAAAAGATGCAAAATTGTCTATGTAGATTTCTCAAATCTAAAAAAACAAAATCTTCAAAATTTATTCAGATTAAAAAAACAAATTCTTGAAATTTTCAATTTTATTGTTTTAAAAATGTTCAGAATTTCAATAAAAGTTTACTTCTTTAAAAAGTTCCGAAACTTCAATTTTTTCAGAATTGTTTAGAAAAAAAATCACATTTTTCAAAAATTGTTCACTTTGATTAAAATTAGTTTGTGTCACTAAAAAAATATTCGGGTTTTCAAACATTATTTCCTGTTAAAAATTGTTCATAATATTCAAGAAATTTTCAAAAAAAATTGGATCGCACATTGCAGTTATTTCTTAAACTTCTGGGCTACTCATTGGCCACTTACACTCGTCAGCTCCTCTGGCAGCAGCCCGTCACCAGCGAATGGGGTGTAGTTCGAATCCTTGCGCAAGGGCACAACCTTTTGTGAATTTTTACACCTTTGCGCTGCAGTGCCCAACAGGCGCACTCGCCAATGGGCTGGCCCAACCGGGGCTCAATGTGTGTGCATGCGAGCATATTTGACGCAAAACGCGTCAAATAGGAGCTTCTTATTAGGCGTGCCAGTTGTATTTTTGGACTTCAATAAGAAATTGACGTTCCCCTTGCGGAAACGAATCATTCTGTAGGAACGATTGAACAATCAAACAAAAAAGTTACCATGGTGCCAAAATTAAACTTGCTATGGTCCAAATTATATATTTTATAAACTTACCATGGTAGAGAATGAAAGCAACATACCATGGCCTCACGAGCGAGGCGACTAGTGAACACTGCCCTGACTTGATTGACATATCGATGTACAATGGGTTTTCATTGCCGTTGGCCATAGTATAACCAGTAATTTATTTATTTTGCACTTCTGTGCCTATGTGCGCGCTGTGGTGGTGGTGATGGTGGTGTGTGTAACACTTCAATGTTCGCGGCGGGGTTGGTAGCACCGCGTAGAAATACTCAAAAGTATAGTAAAACTCAACTTGTTTATAACCCGTCTAGTACACATCAATACAAATCAGCGAGCTTTGACGTAGGCTTTTTTACTAATACTCGCCTAAACTCTAGTAAAACCTCTATTTCCCCAGTGTCTTCGTCGAGATCTTTCCACGCACATCTTTCTTTCTCGTGTCCTCCATGATTCCAACTGTACAATCGGTTCAGTTTCAGCGGCGAGTCGATGAGGAGCAAGACAAAGCAACACAAAACCAGATGAGATGGAGAGAACCAAACCTATGGCGATAACAAGTTTCCAGATTTGTGTTTTGTGGTTATTCGTCACCTCTTTCTTCGGTGAATGCCATATGGACAACTGTTAAGGGTTTGTAAAGGACTATGAAGCAAGAAAAATCAAAAATGATAAGTACCTAACATGACATCAGATACGAGCACATGACAAATCGAACGTTTTCGACACAATTCTAGTGATGCAAAGATGACAAGTTAGTTGACACACATGGCAATTTTCTGCCAAAAATAAACCGAAGCATGCAGTTGTCATGCTTGCCAACTAAATTTGTCATCCTCATGTTACTATTGTGATAAAAAAACGTTTGATTTGTCATGTAAGCGTATCTGATGGTCGGGCGGTACGAGATTCCAGAATAAAATCAGGGTCTTGTGTGTAACTAGTAAGGACAGCTGTCCTCGAGCGGCGCTACTATGCTCTGCGTGAACACGTGGAACTTGTGTCAAAAGAAAATTCTTCCTTGGGCCATACGTGGAATTTATTACCAATCGTGGAATTTTCTTGTTGAAAAATAAATTACCAGTCGTGGAATTTTCTTGTTGAAAAATAACGCCCAGTGGAATTTTCTTCCATGAAATCTGCAACAATACTATTCTTAATTAATTTAAATATCAATAATGCACTATCGTGCATCATTGTTCTGTTACATTTTAGCAATCTCTGTTCTTGACCTACCAAATCAAACATTTTTTCACCATGTTTACCATCATTTATACTACAACAACAACAACAACAACAACAACAGCCTTTAGTCCCAAACAAGTTGGGGTAGGCTAGAGGTGAAACCCGTAAGATCTCGCAACCAACTCATGGCTCTGGCACATGGATAGCAAGCTTCCACGCACCCCTGTCCATAGCTCGCTCTTTGTCAATACTCCAATCCTTTATACTACTTTTTCCTTTTATACTACTTTTTCCTTTTATATATGCTTGTGTAGTGGTTCTTATTGTGTTTCATCTCTAGCTGATCCTGACTCGGGAGGACTACATGCATTTGCTTTATACAATGATGTCAATTTATAACAATGCAGAAATATATAGCATATCTCAAGCAGTTAGCAATTAATCCATGTTTTGATACGTCTGTTTCTCAAGAACTGTTTATTTTCTACCCACAATACTTATGAGAAGGATCTTAAACTCATTTTATTCTCGATAAGTTGCCATTAATCATTTCCATTGGATAAACTATTTTAATGTTCATGCCCAGTGATTAAACTTCCTTCCGAAGCAATTTGTACATAATATTGTTTAAGGTTCATGTTACTGAATTCAACATTTCATTGTGATACTTGAGACATTTCATTATTTGAGTTTTTCTCCATCCATCCTTTGAACTAGTAATCAAATTAGATCTTACTAAATTACATTAACAAGTACTTTTGTCTGCAACAATGTGGAATTCACGAGTATTTCTAATTTGTTGGTATTTACGATGCCCCGTGATCATGCTAACACATAACTGATCAGTAGTTCATATTGTACAGTATTAAGTAATCAATTTAAGAAGTTCAGCTTCTCTATGATTTATTTGTGTATTGATTGCTGTAGACTGTAGTTTTACATGATTAGGCTTATTTGATTCCCCTTTTTTCTTTTTGTTGATTTCAGATTAATTCGGATGTTGTACATGAATTTGGTTACATGACTATTCTTGACATCCTCTCTAAGGGTACTTTCAAGGTTTTACGCGACATATGTGATCCGTATGTTTCTTGGATTGGTGGCATGGAAGATGATGACTTGATGTATGCATGGAGGATTGCAAAGGTCGTAATTCCTGGGTCTGAGGCCGAAATTGAACTCGCTAAGGTTGAGAATCTAACCAAGTTTATAAACAGCCAATGCATTTTCGATGAACTGGTGTGGTGAAGCAATTGATAAGTAATTCCTTGCTATGTTCTGTACAGTTTGCAGGTGGTTTGGAACCAAAGCAAATAGATTTGACTGAAGATGCAGGAAAAGATATTGCTGATTGTGACAAACAAGACATTCTGGAGTGCCTGGAAAGGCTTTTGGGTATCTACGGAGAGAGAAAGTTAGCACAGCAGTATCTTGATAGGTTGCTGCTTGGTATGATGACAATTGAAGATCAAATTGGTGTTACTGGGACGACCGTCGGTAGCGAAGATGATAAACAGTTGACAGTTGTAGGTGTGAGAGGCAAAGATGAGATTCCAACTGTCGTGAAGACTATAAGCAGTTTGTCAGTTGAAGCTGTGGGTCAGAACGATGGAACTTGGTCTGTTGACAAGTGACAGTTGCAACGGTAAAAATATGGTTTTACTGTACCAAAAAGAAGGGGAGACGTAATGATGGTAGTTCCACTCTACCCAAGAATAAGAAGCGTTAGGTTTTGTTTAGAACCTTGTGTCTGCATATGTGCCTAATTGACATCATTTAACTCAGATACATGTCAAACGGCCCTATTTTCTGCATCCTATTCACTCACGGGCCTGCAAATTACATACGCATAACTTTTGATAGTACATGTTTTGGTTTGATAGAATTTGCAGCATGGGTTTCCAGACTGCTACTGGAGTGATTCTCATGTTTATTGTGGACGGTGATTTGTTGGACATCAGAATACTATTACATGAGTCTAACTGCACATTTATCAAAGGTTTGCACTACTGGTAGTTGCAAGGGTGAGGCTAATGGTAAAAACGTCCCTTAATCCATCGTGCAACGATTGAGCTTCATCGATAATTTGATATGGGTTCCAGCTTTGGATTATTGCACCGCCGTAGTTTCTTGGACAGTCAACAAGAATGGAGCACCATGTATGTGGAGAATTCCGCGGTTGGACACTGCAGCAGACGCACCATTCCTATCGAGAGCGGAGCAGGCTCTAAGATTCAGATTCGGTCCGATGTTAGCTACTCCATGTATTAAAAAGATGCAAAATTGTCTATGTAGATTTCTCAAATCTAAAAAAACAAAATCTTCAAAATTTATTCAGATTAAAAAAACAAATTCTTGAAATTTTCAATTTTATTGTTTTAAAAATGTTCAGAATTTCAATAAAAGTTTACTTCTTTAAAAAGTTCCGAAACTTCAATTTTTTCAGAATTGTTTAGAAAAAAAATCACATTTTTCAAAAATTGTTCACTTTGATTAAAATTAGTTTGTGTCACTAAAAAAATATTCGGGTTTTCAAACATTATTTCCTGTTAAAAATTGTTCATAATATTCAAGAAATTTTCAAAAAAAATTGGATCGCACATTGCAGTTATTTCTTAAACTTCTGGGCTACTCATTGGCCACTTACACTCGTCAGCTCCTCTGGCAGCAGCTCGTCACCAGCGAATGGGGTGTAGTTCGAATCCTTGCGCAAGGGCACAACCTTTTGTGAATTTTTACACCTTTGCGCTGCAGTGCCCAACAGGCGCACTCGCCAATGGGCTGGCCCAACCGGGGCTCAATGTGTGTGAATGCGAGCATATTTGACGCAAAACGCGTCAAATAGGAGCTTCTTATTAGGCATGCCAGTTGTATTTTTGGACTTCAATAAGAAATTGACGTTCCCCTTGCGGAAACGAATCATTCTGTAGGAACGATTGAACAATCAAACAAAAAAGTTACCATGGTGCCAAAATTAAACTTGCTATGGTCCAAATTATATATTTTATAAACTTACCATGGTAGAGAATGAAAGCAACATACCATGGCCTCACGAGCGAGGCGACTAGTGAACACTGCCCTGACTTGATTGACATATCGATGTACAATGGGTTTTCATTGCCGTTGGCCATAGTATAACCAGTAATTTATTTATTTTGCACTTCTGTGCCTATGTGCGCGCTGTGGTGGTGGTGATGGTGGTGTGTGTAACACTTCAATGTTCGCGGCGGGGTTGGTAGCACCGCGTAGAAATACTCAAAAGTATAGTAAAACTCAACTTGTTTATAACCCGTCTAGTACACATCAATACAAATCAGCGAGCTTTGACGTAGGCTTTTTTACTAATACTCGCCTAAACTCTAGTAAAACCTCTATTTCCCCAGTGTCTTCGTCGAGATCTTTCCACGCACATCTTTCTTTCTCGTGTCCTCCATGATTCCAACTGTACAATCGGTTCAGTTTCAGCGGCGAGTCGATGAGGAGCAAGACAAAGCAACACAAAACCAGATGAGATGGAGAGAACCAAACCTATGGCGATAACAAGTTTCCAGATTTGTGTTTTGTGGTTATTCGTCACCTCTTTCTTCGGTGAATGCCATATGGACAACTGTTAAGGGTTTGTAAAGGACTATGAAGCAAGAAAAATCAAAAATGATAAGTACCTAACATGACATCAGATACGAGCACATGACAAATCGAACGTTTTCGACACAATTCTAGTGATGCAAAGATGACAAGTTAGTTGACACACATGGCAATTTTCTGCCAAAAATAAACCGAAGCATGCAGTTGTCATGCTTGCCAACTAAATTTGTCATCCTCATGTTACTATTGTGATAAAAAAACGTTTGATTTGTCATGTAAGCGTATCTGATGGTCGGGCGGTACGAGATTCCAGAATAAAATCAGGGTCTTGTGTGTAACTAGTAAGGACAGCTGTCCTCGAGCGGCGCTACTATGCTCTGCGTGAACACGTGGAACTTGTGTCAAAAGAAAATTCTTCCTTGGGCCATACGTGGAATTTATTACCAATCGTGGAATTTTCTTGTTGAAAAATAAATTACCAGTCGTGGAATTTTCTTGTTGAAAAATAACGCCCAGTGGAATTTTCTTCCATGAAATCTGCAACAATACTATTCTTAATTAATTTAAATATCAATAATGCACTATCGTGCATCATTGTTCTGTTACATTTTAGCAATCTCTGTTCTTGACCTACCAAATCAAACATTTTTTCACCATGTTTACCATCATTTATACTACAACAACAACAACAACAACAACAACAGCCTTTAGTCCCAAACAAGTTGGGGTAGGCTAGAGGTGAAACCCGTAAGATCTCGCAACCAACTCATGGCTCTGGCACATGGATAGCAAGCTTCCACGCACCCCTGTCCATAGCTCGCTCTTTGTCAATACTCCAATCCTTTATACTACTTTTTCCTTTTATACTACTTTTTCCTTTTATATATGCTTGTGTAGTGGTTCTTATTGTGTTTCATCTCTAGCTGATCCTGACTCGGGAGGACTACATGCATTTGCTTTATACAATGATGTCAATTTATAACAATGCAGAAATATATAGCATATCTCAAGCAGTTAGCAATTAATCCATGTTTTGATACGTCTGTTTCTCAAGAACTGTTTATTTTCTACCCACAATACTTATGAGAAGGATCTTAAACTCATTTTATTCTCGATAAGTTGCCATTAATCATTTCCATTGGATAAACTATTTTAATGTTCATGCCCAGTGATTAAACTTCCTTCCGAAGCAATTTGTACATAATATTGTTTAAGGTTCATGTTACTGAATTCAACATTTCATTGTGATACTTGAGACATTTCATTATTTGAGTTTTTCTCCATCCATCCTTTGAACTAGTAATCAAATTAGATCTTACTAAATTACATTAACAAGTACTTTTGTCTGCAACAATGTGGAATTCACGAGTATTTCTAATTTGTTGGTATTTACGATGCCCCGTGATCATGCTAACACATAACTGATCAGTAGTTCATATTGTACAGTATTAAGTAATCAATTTAAGAAGTTCAGCTTCTCTATGATTTATTTGTGTATTGATTGCTGTAGACTGTAGTTTTACATGATTAGGCTTATTTGATTCCCCTTTTTTCTTTTTGTTGATTTCAGATTAATTCGGATGTTGTACATGAATTTGGTTACATGACTATTCTTGACATCCTCTCTAAGGGTACTTTCAAGGTTTTACGCGACATATGTGATCCGTATGTTTCTTGGATTGGTGGCATGGAAGATGATGACTTGATGTATGCATGGAGGATTGCAAAGGTCGTAATTCCTGGGTCTGAGGCCGAAATTGAACTCGCTAAGGTTGAGAATCTAACCAAGTTTATAAACAGCCAATGCATTTTCGATGAACTGGTGTGGTGAAGCAATTGATAAGTAATTCCTTGCTATGTTCTGTACAGTTTGCAGGTGGTTTGGAACCAAAGCAAATAGATTTGACTGAAGATGCAGGAAAAGATATTGCTGATTGTGACAAACAAGACATTCTGGAGTGCCTGGAAAGGCTTTTGGGTATCTACGGAGAGAGAAAGTTAGCACAGCAGTATCTTGATAGGTTGCTGCTTGGTATGATGACAATTGAAGATCAAATTGGTGTTACTGGGACGACCGTCGGTAGCGAAGATGATAAACAGTTGACAGTTGTAGGTGTGAGAGGCAAAGATGAGATTCCAACTGTCGTGAAGACTATAAGCAGTTTGTCAGTTGAAGCTGTGGGTCAGAACGATGGAACTTGGTCTGTTGACAAGTGACAGTTGCAACGGTAAAAATATGGTTTTACTGTACCAAAAAGAAGGGGAGACGTAATGATGGTAGTTCCACTCTACCCAAGAATAAGAAGCGTTAGGTTTTGTTTAGAACCTTGTGTCTGCATATGTGCCTAATTGACATCATTTAACTCAGATACATGTCAAACGGCCCTATTTTCTGCATCCTATTCACTCACGGGCCTGCAAATTACATACGCATAACTTTTGATAGTACATGTTTTGGTTTGATAGAATTTGCAGCATGGGTTTCCAGACTGCTACTGGAGTGATTCTCATGTTTATTGTGGACGGTGATTTGTTGGACATCAGAATACTATTACATGAGTCTAACTGCACATTTATCAAAGGTTTGCACTACTGGTAGTTGCAAGGGTGAGGCTAATGGTAAAAACGTCCCTTAATCCATCGTGCAACGATTGAGCTTCATCGATAATTTGATATGGGTTCCAGCTTTGGATTATTGCACCGCCGTAGTTTCTTGGACAGTCAACAAGAATGGAGCACCATGTATGTGGAGAATTCCGCGGTTGGACACTGCAGCAGACGCACCATTCCTATCGAGAGCGGAGCAGGCTCTAAGATTCAGATTCGGTCCGATGTTAGCTACTCCATGTATTAAAAAGATGCAAAATTGTCTATGTAGATTTCTCAAATCTAAAAAAACAAAATCTTCAAAATTTATTCAGATTAAAAAAACAAATTCTTGAAATTTTCAATTTTATTGTTTTAAAAATGTTCAGAATTTCAATAAAAGTTTACTTCTTTAAAAAGTTCCGAAACTTCAATTTTTTCAGAATTGTTTAGAAAAAAAATCACATTTTTCAAAAATTGTTCACTTTGATTAAAATTAGTTTGTGTCACTAAAAAAATATTCGGGTTTTCAAACATTATTTCCTGTTAAAAATTGTTCATAATATTCAAGAAATTTTCAAAAAAAATTGGATCGCACATTGCAGTTATTTCTTAAACTTCTGGGCTACTCATTGGCCACTTACACTCGTCAGCTCCTCTGGCAGCAGCTCGTCACCAGCGAATGGGGTGTAGTTCGAATCCTTGCGCAAGGGCACAACCTTTTGTGAATTTTTACACCTTTGCGCTGCAGTGCCCAACAGGCGCACTCGCCAATGGGCTGGCCCAACCGGGGCTCAATGTGTGTGAATGCGAGCATATTTGACGCAAAACGCGTCAAATAGGAGCTTCTTATTAGGCATGCCAGTTGTATTTTTGGACTTCAATAAGAAATTGACGTTCCCCTTGCGGAAACGAATCATTCTGTAGGAACGATTGAACAATCAAACAAAAAAGTTACCATGGTGCCAAAATTAAACTTGCTATGGTCCAAATTATATATTTTATAAACTTACCATGGTAGAGAATGAAAGCAACATACCATGGCCTCACGAGCGAGGCGACTAGTGAACACTGCCCTGACTTGATTGACATATCGATGTACAATGGGTTTTCATTGCCGTTGGCCATAGTATAACCAGTAATTTATTTATTTTGCACTTCTGTGCCTATGTGCGCGCTGTGGTGGTGGTGATGGTGGTGTGTGTAACACTTCAATGTTCGCGGCGGGGTTGGTAGCACCGCGTAGAAATACTCAAAAGTATAGTAAAACTCAACTTGTTTATAACCCGTCTAGTACACATCAATACAAATCAGCGAGCTTTGACGTAGGCTTTTTTACTAATACTCGCCTAAACTCTAGTAAAACCTCTATTTCCCCAGTGTCTTCGTCGAGATCTTTCCACGCACATCTTTCTTTCTCGTGTCCTCCATGATTCCAACTGTACAATCGGTTCAGTTTCAGCGGCGAGTCGATGAGGAGCAAGACAAAGCAACACAAAACCAGATGAGATGGAGAGAACCAAACCTATGGCGATAACAAGTTTCCAGATTTGTGTTTTGTGGTTATTCGTCACCTCTTTCTTCGGTGAATGCCATATGGACAACTGTTAAGGGTTTGTAAAGGACTATGAAGCAAGAAAAATCAAAAATGATAAGTACCTAACATGACATCAGATACGAGCACATGACAAATCGAACGTTTTCGACACAATTCTAGTGATGCAAAGATGACAAGTTAGTTGACACACATGGCAATTTTCTGCCAAAAATAAACCGAAGCATGCAGTTGTCATGCTTGCCAACTAAATTTGTCATCCTCATGTTACTATTGTGATAAAAAACGTTTGATTTGTCATGTAAGCGTATCTGATGGTCGGGCGGTACGAGATTCCAGAATAAAATCAGGGTCTTGTGTGTAACTAGTAAGGACAGCTGTCCTCGAGCGGCGCTACTATGCTCTGCGTGAACACGTGGAACTTGTGTCAAAAGAAAATTCTTCCTTGGGCCATACGTGGAATTTATTACCAATCGTGGAATTTTCTTGTTGAAAAATAAATTACCAGTCGTGGAATTTTCTTGTTGAAAAATAACGCCCAGTGGAATTTTCTTCCATGAAATCTGCAACAATACTATTCTTAATTAATTTAAATATCAATAATGCACTATCGTGCATCATTGTTCTGTTACATTTTAGCAATCTCTGTTCTTGACCTACCAAATCAAACATTTTTTCACCATGTTTACCATCATTTATACTACTACAACAACAACAACAACAACAACAGCCTTTAGTCCCAAACAAGTTGGGGTAGGCTAGAGGTGAAACCCGTAAGATCTCGCAACCAACTCATGGCTCTGGCACATGGATAGCAAGCTTCCACGCACCCCTGTCCATAGCTCGCTCTTTGTCAATACTCCAATCCTTTATACTACTTTTTCCTTTTATACTACTTTTTCCTTTTATATATGCTTGTGTAGTGGTTCTTATTGTGTTTCATCTCTAGCTGATCCTGACTCGGGAGGACTACATGCATTTGCTTTATACAATGATGTCAATTTATAACAATGCAGAAATATATAGCATATCTCAAGCAGTTAGCAATTAATCCATGTTTTGATACGTCTGTTTCTCAAGAACTGTTTATTTTCTACCCACAATACTTATGAGAAGGATCTTAAACTCATTTTATTCTCGATAAGTTGCCATTAATCATTTCCATTGGATAAACTATTTTAATGTTCATGCCCAGTGATTAAACTTCCTTCCGAAGCAATTTGTACATAATATTGTTTAAGGTTCATGTTACTGAATTCAACATTTCATTGTGATACTTGAGACATTTCATTATTTGAGTTTTTCTCCATCCATCCTTTGAACTAGTAATCAAATTAGATCTTACTAAATTACATTAACAAGTACTTTTGTCTGCAACAATGTGGAATTCACGAGTATTTCTAATTTGTTGGTATTTACGATGCCCCGTGATCATGCTAACACATAACTGATCAGTAGTTCATATTGTACAGTATTAAGTAATCAATTTAAGAAGTTCAGCTTCTCTATGATTTATTTGTGTATTGATTGCTGTAGACTGTAGTTTTACATGATTAGGCTTATTTGATTCCCCTTTTTTCTTTTTGTTGATTTCAGATTAATTCGGATGTTGTACATGAATTTGGTTACATGACTATTCTTGACATCCTCTCTAAGGGTACTTTCAAGGTTTTACGCGACATATGTGATCCGTATGTTTCTTGGATTGGTGGCATGGAAGATGATGACTTGATGTATGCATGGAGGATTGCAAAGGTCGTAATTCCTGGGTCTGAGGCCGAAATTGAACTCGCTAAGGTTGAGAATCTAACCAAGTTTATAAACAGCCAATGCATTTTCGATGAACTGGTGTGGTGAAGCAATTGATAAGTAATTCCTTGCTATGTTCTGTACAGTTTGCAGGTGGTTTGGAACCAAAGCAAATAGATTTGACTGAAGATGCAGGAAAAGATATTGCTGATTGTGACAAACAAGACATTCTGGAGTGCCTGGAAAGGCTTTTGGGTATCTACGGAGAGAGAAAGTTAGCACAGCAGTATCTTGATAGGTTGCTGCTTGGTATGATGACAATTGAAGATCAAATTGGTGTTACTGGGACGACCGTCGGTAGCGAAGATGATAAACAGTTGACAGTTGTAGGTGTGAGAGGCAAAGATGAGATTCCAACTGTCGTGAAGACTATAAGCAGTTTGTCAGTTGAAGCTGTGGGTCAGAACGATGGAACTTGGTCTGTTGACAAGTGACAGTTGCAACGGTAAAAATATGGTTTTACTGTACCAAAAAGAAGGGGAGACGTAATGATGGTAGTTCCACTCTACCCAAGAATAAGAAGCGTTAGGTTTTGTTTAGAACCTTGTGTCTGCATATGTGCCTAATTGACATCATTTAACTCAGATACATGTCAAACGGCCCTATTTTCTGCATCCTATTCACTCACGGGCCTGCAAATTACATACGCATAACTTTTGATAGTACATGTTTTGGTTTGATAGAATTTGCAGCATGGGTTTCCAGACTGCTACTGGAGTGATTCTCATGTTTATTGTGGACGGTGATTTGTTGGACATCAGAATACTATTACATGAGTCTAACTGCACATTTATCAAAGGTTTGCACTACTGGTAGTTGCAAGGGTGAGGCTAATGGTAAAAACGTCCCTTAATCCATCGTGCAACGATTGAGCTTCATCGATAATTTGATATGGGTTCCAGCTTTGGATTATTGCACCGCCGTAGTTTCTTGGACAGTCAACAAGAATGGAGCACCATGTATGTGGAGAATTCCGCGGTTGGACACTGCAGCAGACGCACCATTCCTATCGAGAGCGGAGCAGGCTCTAAGATTCAGATTCGGTCCGATGTTAGCTACTCCATGTATTAAAAAGATGCAAAATTGTCTATGTAGATTTCTCAAATCTAAAAAAACAAAATCTTCAAAATTTATTCAGATTAAAAAAACAAATTCTTGAAATTTTCAATTTTATTGTTTTAAAAATGTTCAGAATTTCAATAAAAGTTTACTTCTTTAAAAAGTTCCGAAACTTCAATTTTTTCAGAATTGTTTAGAAAAAAAATCACATTTTTCAAAAATTGTTCACTTTGATTAAAATTAGTTTGTGTCACTAAAAAAATATTCGGGTTTTCAAACATTATTTCCTGTTAAAAATTGTTCATAATATTCAAGAAATTTTCAAAAAAAATTGGATCGCACATTGCAGTTATTTCTTAAACTTCTGGGCTACTCATTGGCCACTTACACTCGTCAGCTCCTCTGGCAGCAGCCCGTCACCAGCGAATGGGGTGTAGTTCGAATCCTTGCGCAAGGGCACAACCTTTTGTGAATTTTTACACCTTTGCGCTGCAGTGCCCAACAGGCGCACTCGCCAATGGGCTGGCCCAACCGGGGCTCAATGTGTGTGCATGCGAGCATATTTGACGCAAAACGCGTCAAATAGGAGCTTCTTATTAGGCGTGCCAGTTGTATTTTTGGACTTCAATAAGAAATTGACGTTCCCCTTGCGGAAACGAATCATTCTGTAGGAACGATTGAACAATCAAACAAAAAAGTTACCATGGTGCCAAAATTAAACTTGCTATGGTCCAAATTATATATTTTATAAACTTACCATGGTAGAGAATGAAAGCAACATACCATGGCCTCACGAGCGAGGCGACTAGTGAACACTGCCCTGACTTGATTGACATATCGATGTACAATGGGTTTTCATTGCCGTTGGCCATAGTATAACCAGTAATTTATTTATTTTGCACTTCTGTGCCTATGTGCGCGCTGTGGTGGTGGTGATGGTGGTGTGTGTAACACTTCAATGTTCGCGGCGGGGTTGGTAGCACCGCGTAGAAATACTCAAAAGTATAGTAAAACTCAACTTGTTTATAACCCGTCTAGTACACATCAATACAAATCAGCGAGCTTTGACGTAGGCTTTTTTACTAATACTCGCCTAAACTCTAGTAAAACCTCTATTTCCCCAGTGTCTTCGTCGAGATCTTTCCACGCACATCTTTCTTTCTCGTGTCCTCCATGATTCCAACTGTACAATCGGTTCAGTTTCAGCGGCGAGTCGATGAGGAGCAAGACAAAGCAACACAAAACCAGATGAGATGGAGAGAACCAAACCTATGGCGATAACAAGTTTCCAGATTTGTGTTTTGTGGTTATTCGTCACCTCTTTCTTCGGTGAATGCCATATGGACAACTGTTAAGGGTTTGTAAAGGACTATGAAGCAAGAAAAATCAAAAATGATAAGTACCTGACATGACATCAGATACGAGCACATGACAAATCGAACGTTTTCGACACAATTCTAGTGATGCAAAGATGACAAGTTAGTTGACACACATGGCAATTTTCTGCCAAAAATAAACCGAAGCATGCAGTTGTCATGCTTGCCAACTAAATTTGTCATCCTCATGTTACTATTGTGATAAAAAACGTTTGATTTGTCATGTAAGCGTATCTGATGGTCGGGCGGTACGAGATTCCAGAATAAAATCAGGGTCTTGTGTGTAACTAGTAAGGACAGCTGTCCTCGAGCGGCGCTACTATGCTCTGCGTGAACACGTGGAACTTGTGTCAAAAGAAAATTCTTCCTTGGGCCATACGTGGAATTTATTACCAATCGTGGAATTTTCTTGTTGAAAAATAAATTACCAGTCGTGGAATTTTCTTGTTGAAAAATAACGCCCAGTGGAATTTTCTTCCATGAAATCTGCAACAATACTATTCTTAATTAATTTAAATATCAATAATGCACTATCGTGCATCATTGTTCTGTTACATTTTAGCAATCTCTGTTCTTGACCTACCAAATCAAACATTTTTTCACCATGTTTACCATCATTTATACTACAACAACAACAACAACAACAACAACAGCCTTTAGTCCCAAACAAGTTGGGGTAGGCTAGAGGTGAAACCCGTAAGATCTCGCAACCAACTCATGGCTCTGGCACATGGATAGCAAGCTTCCACGCACCCCTGTCCATAGCTCGCTCTTTGTCAATACTCCAATCCTTTATACTACTTTTTCCTTTTATACTACTTTTTCCTTTTATATATGCTTGTGTAGTGGTTCTTATTGTGTTTCATCTCTAGCTGATCCTGACTCGGGAGGACTACATGCATTTGCTTTATACAATGATGTCAATTTATAACAATGCAGAAATATATAGCATATCTCAAGCAGTTAGCAATTAATCCATGTTTTGATACGTCTGTTTCTCAAGAACTGTTTATTTTCTACCCACAATACTTATGAGAAGGATCTTAAACTCATTTTATTCTCGATAAGTTGCCATTAATCATTTCCATTGGATAAACTATTTTAATGTTCATGCCCAGTGATTAAACTTCCTTCCGAAGCAATTTGTACATAATATTGTTTAAGGTTCATGTTACTGAATTCAACATTTCATTGTGATACTTGAGACATTTCATTATTTGAGTTTTTCTCCATCCATCCTTTGAACTAGTAATCAAATTAGATCTTACTAAATTACATTAACAAGTACTCTTGTCTGCAACAATGTGGAATTCACGAGTATTTCTAATTTGTTGGTATTTACGATGCCCCGTGATCATGCTAACACATAACTGATCAGTAGTTCATATTGTACAGTATTAAGTAATCAATTTAAGAAGTTCAGCTTCTCTATGATTTATTTGTGTATTGATTGCTGTAGACTGTAGTTTTACAT
Organism: Triticum timopheevii; assembly: GCA_963921465.1. Lineage (NCBI taxonomy): Eukaryota > Viridiplantae > Streptophyta > Magnoliopsida > Poales > Poaceae > Triticum > Triticum timopheevii. Next base: position 428,697,613 of record OY997262.1, read on the forward strand.
GATTAGGCTTATTTGATTCCCCTTTTTTCTTTTTGTTGATTTCAGATTAATTCGGATGTTGTACATGAATTTGGTTACATGACTATTCTTGACATCCTCTCTAAGGGTACTTTCAAGGTTTTACGCGACATATGTGATCCGTATGTTTCTTGGATTGGTGGCATGGAAGATGATGACTTGATGTATGCATGGAGGATTGCAAAGGTCGTAATTCCTGGGTCTGAGGCCGAAATTGAACTCGCTAAGGTTGAGAATCTAACCAAGTTTATAAACAGCCAATGCATTTTCGATGAACTGGTGTGGTGAAGCAATTGATAAGTAATTCCTTGCTATGTTCTGTACAGTTTGCAGGTGGTTTGGAACCAAAGCAAATAGATTTGACTGAAGATGCAGGAAAAGATATTGCTGATTGTGACAAACAAGACATTCTGGAGTGCCTGGAAAGGCTTTTGGGTATCTACGGAGAGAGAAAGTTAGCACAGCAGTATCTTGATAGGTTGCTGCTTGGTATGATGACAATTGAAGATCAAATTGGTGTTACTGGGACGACCGTCGGTAGCGAAGATGATAAACAGTTGACAGTTGTAGGTGTGAGAGGCAAAGATGAGATTCCAACTGTCGTGAAGACTATAAGCAGTTTGTCAGTTGAAGCTGTGGGTCAGAACGATGGAACTTGGTCTGTTGACAAGTGACAGTTGCAACGGTAAAAATATGGTTTTACTGTACCAAAAAGAAGGGGAGACGTAATGATGGTAGTTCCACTCTACCCAAGAATAAGAAGCGTTAGGTTTTGTTTAGAACCTTGTGTCTGCATATGTGCCTAATTGACATCATTTAACTCAGATACATGTCAAACGGCCCTATTTTCTGCATCCTATTCACTCACGGGCCTGCAAATTACATACGCATAACTTTTGATAGTACATGTTTTGGTTTGATAGAATTTGCAGCATGGGTTTCCAGACTGCTACTGGAGTGATTCTCATGTTTATTGTGGACGGTGATTTGTTGGACATCAGAATACTATTACATGAGTCTAACTGCACATTTATCAAAGGTTTGCACTACTGGTAGTTGCAAGGGTGAGGCTAATGGTAAAAACGTCCCTTAATCCATCGTGCAACGATTGAGCTTCATCGATAATTTGATATGGGTTCCAGCTTTGGATTATTGCACCGCCGTAGTTTCTTGGACAGTCAACAAGAATGGAGCACCATGTATGTGGAGAATTCCGCGGTTGGACACTGCAGCAGACGCACCATTCCTATCGAGAGCGGAGCAGGCTCTAAGATTCAGATTCGGTCCGATGTTAGCTACTCCATGTATTAAAAAGATGCAAAATTGTCTATGTAGATTTCTCAAATCTAAAAAAACAAAATCTTCAAAATTTATTCAGATTAAAAAAACAAATTCTTGAAATTTTCAATTTTATTGTTTTAAAAATGTTCAGAATTTCAATAAAAGTTTACTTCTTTAAAAAGTTCCGAAACTTCAATTTTTTCAGAATTGTTTAGAAAAAAAATCACATTTTTCAAAAATTGTTCACTTTGATTAAAATTAGTTTGTGTCACTAAAAAAATATTCGGGTTTTCAAACATTATTTCCTGTTAAAAATTGTTCATAATATTCAAGAAATTTTCAAAAAAAATTGGATCGCACATTGCAGTTATTTCTTAAACTTCTGGGCTACTCATTGGCCACTTACACTCGTCAGCTCCTCTGGCAGCAGCCCGTCACCAGCGAATGGGGTGTAGTTCGAATCCTTGCGCAAGGGCACAACCTTTTGTGAATTTTTACACCTTTGCGCTGCAGTGCCCAACAGGCGCACTCGCCAATGGGCTGGCCCAACCGGGGCTCAATGTGTGTGCATGCGAGCATATTTGACGCAAAACGCGTCAAATAGGAGCTTCTTATTAGGCGTGCCAGTTGTATTTTTGGACTTCAATAAGAAATTGACGTTCCCCTTGCGGAAACGAATCATTCTGTAGGAACGATTGAACAATCAAACAAAAAAGTTACCATGGTGCCAAAATTAAACTTGCTATGGTCCAAATTATATATTTTATAAACTTACCATGGTAGAGAATGAAAGCAACATACCATGGCCTCACGAGCGAGGCGACTAGTGAACACTGCCCTGACTTGATTGACATATCGATGTACAATGGGTTTTCATTGCCGTTGGCCATAGTATAACCAGTAATTTATTTATTTTGCACTTCTGTGCCTATGTGCGCGCTGTGGTGGTGGTGATGGTGGTGTGTGTAACACTTCAATGTTCGCGGCGGGGTTGGTAGCACCGCGTAGAAATACTCAAAAGTATAGTAAAACTCAACTTGTTTATAACCCGTCTAGTACACATCAATACAAATCAGCGAGCTTTGACGTAGGCTTTTTTACTAATACTCGCCTAAACTCTAGTAAAACCTCTATTTCCCCAGTGTCTTCGTCGAGATCTTTCCACGCACATCTTTCTTTCTCGTGTCCTCCATGATTCCAACTGTACAATCGGTTCAGTTTCAGCGGCGAGTCGATGAGGAGCAAGACAAAGCAACACAAAACCAGATGAGATGGAGAGAACCAAACCTATGGCGATAACAAGTTTCCAGATTTGTGTTTTGTGGTTATTCGTCACCTCTTTCTTCGGTGAATGCCATATGGACAACTGTTAAGGGTTTGTAAAGGACTATGAAGCAAGAAAAATCAAAAATGATAAGTACCTGACATGACATCAGATACGAGCACATGACAAATCGAACGTTTTCGACACAATTCTAGTGATGCAAAGATGACAAGTTAGTTGACACACATGGCAATTTTCTGCCAAAAATAAACCGAAGCATGCAGTTGTCATGCTTGCCAACTAAATTTGTCATCCTCATGTTACTATTGTGATAAAAAAACGTTTGATTTGTCATGTAAGCGTATCTGATGGTCGGGCGGTACGAGATTCCAGAATAAAATCAGGGTCTTGTGTGTAACTAGTAAGGACAGCTGTCCTCGAGCGGCGCTACTATGCTCTGCGTGAACACGTGGAACTTGTGTCAAAAGAAAATTCTTCCTTGGGCCATACGTGGAATTTATTACCAATCGTGGAATTTTCTTGTTGAAAAATAAATTACCAGTCGTGGAATTTTCTTGTTGAAAAATAACGCCCAGTGGAATTTTCTTCCATGAAATCTGCAACAATACTATTCTTAATTAATTTAAATATCAATAATGCACTATCGTGCATCATTGTTCTGTTACATTTTAGCAATCTCTGTTCTTGACCTACCAAATCAAACATTTTTTCACCATGTTTACCATCATTTATACTACAACAACAACAACAACAACAACAACAACAGCCTTTAGTCCCAAACAAGTTGGGGTAGGCTAGAGGTGAAACCCGTAAGATCTCGCAACCAACTCATGGCTCTGGCACATGGATAGCAAGCTTCCACGCACCCCTGTCCATAGCTCGCTCTTTGTCAATACTCCAATCCTTTATACTACTTTTTCCTTTTATACTACTTTTTCCTTTTATATATGCTTGTGTAGTGGTTCTTATTGTGTTTCATCTCTAGCTGATCCTGACTCGGGAGGACTACATGCATTTGCTTTATACAATGATGTCAATTTATAACAATGCAGAAATATATAGCATATCTCAAGCAGTTAGCAATTAATCCATGTTTTGATACGTCTGTTTCTCAAGAACTGTTTATTTTCTACCCACAATACTTATGAGAAGGATCTTAAACTCATTTTATTCTCGATAAGTTGCCATTAATCATTTCCATTGGATAAACTATTTTAATGTTCATGCCCAGTGATTAAACTTCCTTCCGAAGCAATTTGTACATAATATTGTTTAAGGTTCATGTTACTGAATTCAACATTTCATTGTGATACTTGAGACATTTCATTATTTGAGTTTTTCTCCATCCATCCTTTGAACTAGTAATCAAATTAGATCTTACTAAATTACATTAACAAGTACTTTTGTCTGCAACAATGTGGAATTCACGAGTATTTCTAATTTGTTGGTATTTACGATGCCCCGTGATCATGCTAACACATAACTGATCAGTAGTTCATATTGTACAGTATTAAGTAATCAATTTAAGAAGTTCAGCTTCTCTATGATTTATTTGTGTATTGATTGCTGTAGACTGTAGTTTTACATGATTAGGCTTATTTGATTCCCCTTTTTTCTTTTTGTTGATTTCAGATTAATTCGGATGTTGTACATGAATTTGGTTACATGACTATTCTTGACATCCTCTCTAAGGGTACTTTCAAGGTTTTACGCGACATATGTGATCCGTATGTTTCTTGGATTGGTGGCATGGAAGATGATGACTTGATGTATGCATGGAGGATTGCAAAGGTCGTAATTCCTGGGTCTGAGGCCGAAATTGAACTCGCTAAGGTTGAGAATCTAACCAAGTTTATAAACAGCCAATGCATTTTCGATGAACTGGTCTGGTGAAGCAATTGATAAGTAATTCCTTGCTATGTTCTGTACAGTTTGCAGGTGGTTTGGAACCAAAGCAAATAGATTTGACTGAAGATGCAGGAAAAGATATTGCTGATTGTGACAAACAAGACATTCTGGAGTGCCTGGAAAGGCTTTTGGGTATCTACGGAGAGAGAAAGTTAGCACATCAGTATCTTGATAGGTTGCTGCTTGGTATGATGACAATTGAAGATCAAATTGGTGTTACTGGGACGACCGTCGGTAGCGAAGATGATAAACAATTGACAGTTGTAGGTGTGAGAGGCAAAGATGAGATTCCAGCTGTCGTGAAGACTATAAGCAGTTTGTCAGTTGAAGCTGTGGGTCAGAACGATGGAACTTGGTCTGTTGACAAGTGACAGTTGCAACGGTAAAAATATAGTTTTACCGTACCAAAAAGAAGGGGAGACGTAATGATGGTAGTTCCACGCAGCCCAAGAATAAGAAGCGTTAGGTTTTGTTTAGAACCTTGTGTCTGCATATGTGCCTAATTGACATCATTTAACTCAGATACATGTCAAACGGCCCTATTTTCTGCATCCTATTCACTCACGGGCCTGCAAATTACATACACATAACTTTTGATAGTACATGTTTTGGTTCGTTTGCAGGCCCGTGAGTGAATAGGATGTTTATTGTGGACGGTTTCCAGACTACTACTGGAGTGATTCTCATGTTTATTGTGGACGGTGATTTGTTGGACATCAGAATACTATTACATGAGTCCAGCTGCACATTTATCGGAGGTTTGCACTACTTTTTTTTTGAGGTCAAAGCAATGCTTTATTACTTAACGGTGCTCGGGCATGTCGCCCGAGACACAAGCAGCCACTTGGGCTGGTACATCAGACTCCCAATGCATAACATGTTCTACTGGATACAAACGGCCAATATTGGCTAGTTCATGCGCTACGGTATTGGCACTACGGCGGCAAGCAGAAATCTTATGTTTCGAGAACCACATTTTTAACTGAAACTTGGTATCTTCGATGACAGCTGCATATGCTGACGAGTCTGATCTCCTGAAGTCCATAGCTTCCACCAAGAGTTGTGAATCCGTTTCGAAGTGGACTCTTAGGCACCCCAGATCTGTAGCCAAGGCAACGGTGTTTGACAGTGCAGTAACCTCCGCCGCGAATGCATCCTATATGTGATCTTGCCTTCCAGCTCTTGCTGCGACAACCTCCCCCGCCGAGTCTCTCGCCACTATGCCCCACCCTGCATGTCCTTCTCCCGGAGTGAAAGATCCATCCATGTTGATTTTGATCATCTCCTCTGCCGGTGCAGCCCATTTATTCAAACAGGCTTGCTTTGGTGGTTTGATATAAACTTGCATATACTCCATGACCGCGCTTCGTGTTCGCATAACTTTTGATAGTACATGTTTTGGTTTGATAGAATTTGCAGCATGGGTTTCCAGACTGCTACTGGAGTGATTCTCATGTTTATTGTGGACGGTGATTTGTTGGACATCAGAATACTATTACATGAGTCTAACTGCACATTTATCAAAAGTTTGCACTACTGGTAGTTAAGGGTGAGGCTAATGGTAAAAATGTCCCTGAATCCATCGTGCAACGATTGAGCTTCACCGATAATTTTATATGGATTTCAGCTTTGGATTATTACACCGCCGTAGTTTCTTGGACAGTCAACAAGAATGGAGCACCATGTTTGTGGAGAATTCCGCGGCTGGTCACTGCGGCAGACGCACCATTCCTATGGCCTGTTGTAATGTGTGGTTTGTTTTATATATAAAGTGGGGCGAAAGCCTTTTTCGGTAAGATTCGGTCTGATGTTAGCTACTCTGTGTATTAAAAAGATGCAAAATTGTCTCTTCAGATTTTCTTAAATCTTTAAAAAATCAAAATCTTTTAAAAAAATCAGATGTTAAAATTTTATATTTTTTAAAACAAATTCTTGATTTTTTTTCAATTTTTACTGTTTTAATTTTTTGGAATTTCAATAAAAGTTTACTTTTACAAAAAGTTCCGAAACTTCAACGTTTTTTCAAAAAAATTAGAAAAAATCACATTCTTCAAAAATTTGTTCGCTTTGATTAAAATTTGGTTGTGTCATTAAAAAATGTTCGGATTTTCAAACATTATTTCCTGTTAACAATTGTTCACAGTATTCAAGAAATTTTGAATAATTTTGAATCGCACATTGCAGTTATTTCTTAAACTTCGGGGCTACTCATTGGTCACTTACACTCGTCAACTCCTCTGGCTGGCAGCAGCCCGTCACCACCGAGTGGGGTGTAGTTCGAATCCTTGTGTAAAGGCACAACCTTTTGTGAATTTTTACACCGTTGCGCTGTAGTGCCGCATAGGAGCTTCCTATTAGTCGTGTCAGTTGTATTTTTGGACTCAAATAAGGAATTGGCGTTCCCCTTGGGGAAATGGATCATTCTCTAGGAACGATCGATCAGTCTTTCTCTAATAATAAAGCACGGATTGGCTCCGTGGGTTCACTGTCACAATACGCTTTTTTCCGTGAATTTACGCTTTCGTTTTTTCACCTATATTATTTTCTATATCCGAGATGGTACTATCTCTCCCTAATAATAAAGCAAGGATTGGGTCTCCGGGTTCACCGTCACAATACGCTTCCTTTCTATGAATTTACGCTTTCAGTTTGAATTTAAAATATATAAGCGAGGTGGTACTAATTCAGGGAATCACGCGAGCACGTATTCGACGCAGGGAGCTCCTACTCGGCACATTAAGCGTCGGTTAGCCCTTTTGGCGCTCGCGCGCGCAGCCTAACGGGCCGGCCCAGCAGCTACTTCTAAAAGTAGAAGTGAAAAGGAAAATTAACCATGGAAAATATACGCTAGAGCTGGGATTCAAACCCACATGGTTTTGTTAAACTTGCTTCTCCCTGCACAACAACCACCGCGCCAAAGGCCACTGTGTGTTGTAGGATACGAAAACAACACTATCCAATACTTCGCATATTGTACGCATATAAAGAACTCGCTACCTGCTCTACCTACGTGTGTTCAGCTAACCACTAGGGCCGGCCCATTTTTTTTTGAGAGAACATATGATTTTTTTAAAGAAAAATGAAACCTCACAAATTTCAGAAAAAGTTCATGAACATGCATAAAAACATCGCCCTATTCAAGAGAAGCCCAATGATTTTAAAAACAAAGTTCGTCAATTTACAAAAATAGTTCACAAAAAATTTTAAAAAGTTCATCAAAAATTTGAAAAAAAAAGTTCACCAATTTGAAAAAAGTTCATCAACTTAAGAAAGTAGTTCACAAAAAATTAAAAAATGTTCATCAAAAATTTGAAAAAAAGTTCATCAATTTGCAAAAATAGTTCATCCAATTTGAAAAAAAGTTCATTGAATTTGAAAAAAGTTCAAAGATTTTGAAAAGGGTTCATCGAATTTGAAAAAAGTTCATCGATTTTGAAACAAAATAATCAATTTTTAAAAGTAGTTCACAAAAATTATTAAAAGTTCATAGATTTGAAAAAAAAAAAGTTCATCAATTTTAGAAAAATCATTGAATTTGAGAATGTTCACGTATTTAAGAAAAAAACGAAGTCAGTGAGGGAAAGAAACCAAGAAGAAGAAGAAACAAAAAATGCAAAAAAGAAAAGAAAAAAGGAAAAAAGAAAAGAAACGAATAAAGCAAAGCAAGAGTTGAATATTATCGGATCGTATTGTGTCTCGTGGTGGTTATACTATCGAACATCTATCTGGCAGGTCTGTGGTTCGAGTTGCAACGACGGCTCCCTTCTTTTTTGCGGAACAGAGTATGCAGTAACGGGCCGGCCCAGTACGGGGTGCTGCAGGCGCCCGTTTGCAGAATACACGTTAACAGGCGCCTGCAGCGCCAAATAGGATTTTCCTTTGACGCATTCTGCGTCAAAAAGACGTCTGTTCGCATAGGAATCGCGCGACTGGGTCGACCAATTTGGATTGACCTCGCGCAGAGGTCGGGTGACAAACGCATAAAAAGAAAGAGTTGAATATTATCAGATCATATTGTGTGTCGTGGTGGTTATACTATCGAACATCAATTCAACAGGTCTGTGATTCGAGTCGCAACGACGGCTCCCTTCTTTCTTGCGGAATAGAGTACGCAGTAACGGGCCGGCCCAATACGGGGTGCTGCAGGTGCCCGTTTGCAGAATACACGTTAACGGGCGCCTGTAGCGCCAAATAGGATTTGCTTTTGACGCATTCTACGTCAAAAAGACGTCCGTTTGCATAGGAATCGAGCGACTGGGCCGACCCATTTGGATTGACCTCGCGTGAGAGGTCGGGCGACAAATGCATAAAAAGAAAAAAGCGAGCCACCTGGGATTCAAACTGTGGACCTCCACTTTATTCACCCGACAAGCTAGCCACCGCACCAACTAAAGCTTTTGTGACATACCTGTGGGGCGAATACAAATGAACTGAAAACCAAAATACATGCATATTTTTTCTACAATATATATTTTCATGGCAGCCGATTTCAAAAAGTTTATTCATCCCATCATGCCTGGCGCTGTGTCGTGGAATGAGAGGGGGTCTTGAGCAATTGGGTTAGGGAAGTGTGGGTTTTTTTTTCACCCGATGCAACGCACGGGCGTTTGTGCTAGTTTTAATAAAGCCGCTACCTGTCATCGTTCCACCGAGGGCCCTGTCAACTTGGAAAAAAAAATAGCCCATGTCGTCGTCCGTTTCCCACACGAAGGAGTAGTCCATCTCCAATACGAACGAGTCCAATCTGGCGCTGCTTTTCCGCCTCACCCCACTCTTTGGATCTTCATAATCCCACATCGCTACTTTAGAGTTAATTTCATCGTGCGCGTTGGCGATCCAACAAGAGGCAACCGAAATCAAGTGAGGAACGAACCCGGAGAGGTGTGCAGCGAAGGAATCAAACCTGCGCCTCTGCGGATAGGAATAAGGTTGGGTGGACGCGAACGGAGGTGGAGTAGCGGGACAGAGGAGGTTCGGGGGGAAGCAGCTCCCCTGACGTACGGCACATGCCGTTGGGGGCACTGGCATGTGGGCCTGATTTCCGATGGGCCCACCTGTCAGTGGCCGAACGGTACCCTGCCGCACGGCAGAGGATCCTCGTCCGGTTCGGGGTGGCAGCACCTCAGCCGCTCTGCAGGGTGCACAGATGGAAACGAGGCCAAATCGGAGAGAGCAAATCTTCTGAGGAAGATAAAGAAAAAAAATGGCGTGGCGGGGACTGCACGAGCAACAACACGAGAGCGAGCGGTCGGTGTTGGAGTGACGATGGCCTCGAGCGCGCGCACACACTGCCGGGGCCTCCATGGCCGCTAGCGGCGGGCGGCAGCAAATTTGGCCTTGCCACGGTCGGGGAAGAGGAACGAAGCCAGAGAGATGCCCAGGCGGCGTTGTCGTGGGGTGCAGCTGGAGCACGCACGGGTGGTCATCGTGGCTTGGGAGTGGAGCAGGACCGGGCGTTGGTGGAGGAAGGGAAACCTGGGTCGGGGCGACGCATAGCCGCTGATGGTCGGCTGAATGGAGAAGAGCGGTGGTGAGGAAGATTGTGAGGCGGGAGCGGTGCTGGGATGAGATGAGGAATCTCGGGCGAACATGGGAAGATGGAGGCGGAGCACGCACTGGGTGGGCGATAAGGAATCTGTGCTTTTTTTAGCAACTGTTGTCGCTAGATGGTGCTATTCGTTTTTTTAGGCGAGATGGTGCTGTTCGCGCTAGCAGTAAATAGATCTTTTTTTCCTTTTTATATACGGATGAGCACCGATTGCAATTACTTGGCTGTTTTTCGCTGTTACTGCCATAGTTTTTTTGGGTCATATAGTTACTGCTTTCTTGAGAGGAGTTACTGCCATGGTTAATGTGCATGCCTACCACATGGCACGAGTACTTTTCTTAGGCTAGTCATAGTGGGAGTAAGAGCAAGTACAATAAGGTGATGTAGTTGGGCTGTAAGACATTAAATATTATATTCTTACTTACTTGGAAGAGAAAGAAAAGGAGAGAGAAGAGAAGCGGGCTACTAGTTAACAGCCGGCTGCAGCACGTACTCCTAGGTACTTTGTGAGAGAGTGGGGTGGGTCATGTATCAACAAAGTAGTACATATTTATATCTAGCTATTGTACTTGTTGGCTATAAGCTTGACTATATGTGACATGACAACAGCATATAGCCAGCAGCTGGCTATATTATTAGGCCGGTCGTAATGGTAGTATCATAACTAGTATCATGCATGCCAACTAGGCAATTTTGATGAGGTGTCGTAGCATTAAATGAAGAAAGAGAGGGTGTAGTATCATATCATGATACCGTATCATATTAAATGCTATACTACTTTGTGTCATGCATGGCAATAAATAGAGTACTACATGATACTAAAATATGATACTATGCATTAGGGAGGTAGTATCATACACTAGTATCATATGCATGATACTAGTATATGATACTCCCCATTACAACCAGCCTTAATCATGCTCTAACTTAGCTAGTAACATAGCGCACTCCAAGAAATTTTTGCTTATGTGGCAAGTATTTAATGTGAGGTGGTAACATAATATGTTACTGTAACATAGCGCTTTCCAAGACAAAATGAGTCTACAAGCTAATAAATGAAGTCATCTATGACACTACTATCATGTTACTTTGCATTATGAAGGTAGTAACTTAGACTAGTGTCATGCATATGACACTAGTCTAAGTTACTCCCCACTATGACCAGCCTTATGCGGGGGAGTACATTATTATTATACTCCCTCAGTTCCTAAATATAAGTCTTTTTAGACATTTTAAATGAAATACAACATACGGATGTAGTAGACATATTTTAGAGTGTAGATTCACGCATTTTGCTCCGTATGTAGTCACTTGTTGAAATATCTAGAAAGACTTATATTTAGGAATGGAGGGAGTATGTAATTGAAATATATGTGAGTGAAATATTGGAAATAAATACATAATTTTTTAAGGAGAAGATATTTGGGTCTTATTGAGACGTATTGACCATCACGATATTTGTCATCGGTACCATTTTGTGAGATAGAGATGATGGAGGCAGTGGCGGAGCTTGAGAATAATTCAAGAGGGGGCTGTTAGTCAAAAGGAACCAAGTTAATAGGGAAGGAGGGGCTAATTTGTAGTTTAAACACTAATTAGGCTCATGATGTAGCTTGTTCTTCAATGGATGCAAAAAGTAAGGGGGGGCCATGGCCCCTGTTGGTCTCCACTAAGCTCTGCCACTGGATGGAGGAATGAAAAAACAACGATGCGCTTTGGCTACGACAACCATGTCCTCCCATGCCCCATCTTCATGTGTCTACTCCTCTCCATTATACCATCTCTCGCAGCTCTGCATGCATCAATCCTGATTCCCATCGAGCCCTGATGATGTTGTCCAGGGTAGTGGCCGTGTTGGCGATGAGGGTAACACCAACGTGTGTCCTTTACTTCCCCATGGTGGTACACTTCTTTATTCCACAGCCTGATCTATGATGTGTATGCTTGTTAACCATGTCACAACTGGGACCTCAAGTATGGTGGCAACAATAGGTAAATAGGCTTATTAGATTGTCCATCACAAAAAAGTGTATTCATATATCTAAGGGTATTTTGGACGAGCTATATATTAACAACTTTATTGATGCTTTAACTTTTCAGAAGTTGTTATGCTTGGCTAGATGCTCTCTTTATTCAGGTTAATTCTTTTTATTTTTCATAATCATGATGAGAAACCATAGGATATATGGTCTGGATATGCCATTGATTGAAACTGAACATAATATCAGTACAATTCGCACGCCTGTCCTAGACTACAATGCACATTAAATTGTTTCCAACAACAAATTTTTTAGTCTTTCTCTTGCCTGTATGAAAATGAACTTTACTGGTATTTTTCTGCCAGCAGTGGAGAATAATCTTTTTAGGCATTGGTCATACTAAAATTTAACACATCAGTCATTCTCCATATGGGGTGAGCCTAAATTATTATCTCTTCTTTTTTCTTCACTTCAATTAATAGTAATACTAATGCTTGCTGATTTTGCTACCTGAAATGTGGAGTAAGACTCCATACGGGGTTGCAATGCATTTGGCATGGTTGATAGTCAAAATTGATCACGTCCATAGACCAATTTACAAGTGTAGTACATGAAGGCAAATAAGACCTCAGGGGCTGCCCTCACGCCCACCTCGACCGTGCAATAAAGTAGCTGAGGTCATTGTTTTAGGATTGACCATGTTCAAATACGTTGTGATCACGCGGACACCTCTCGGGGAGGACGGTGAGGGTGTTGAATAGTGGGTGGGGCCTATGGATGGCAAGGGTGTTGAGCAATGCTTAGTCGGTAGGCCCTTGAGGTATTTGTCTTCTCCCGTTGCAACGCACGGGGTTATTTGCTATCAAACAAAAAAATTCATGCTAGAAACGAGTTCCGAGTGAACCAATTTTACTGCTCGCTATTTCTGCTGGCCCGTCGGGCATGGATCCAATCAGCCAGAACCAAACAACAGCCAGGCATAGCCCGTTTGCCCACTATTGCACTAAAAAGGTCCAACCCCCCTCCCCCCCAAAAAAGTATTGAAAAAAGAGAAAAAAATTGGAAACCCTTGCAAGCAGAAAAAAAATTGATTGCCTGTGTATATATAGAATGAATTTTCCTATTTTTAAAGAAAAGTATCATAAAACTTCCCTCATGTCCAAAAGGATCAGATAAAAATGGTTCGATGTATGGTTGAACATAAGTTAACATGCCTAAAATGCCATGCATCAGAATTTACATTTGACATGCATGAGAAACTAAATCTGCCATATCTTAAAAGCAAACAAGAAAACTTAAATTTATGTTCACACCTAAGTTGCCATTGTTTCAAGAGATGATGGCAAAACACTATTGAATAATAAAATGTATGAAAATAGTATTATGAAAACAAAATTTCCATGGGAAGTTTCAAAATAAATTTGACATGGTGAAAAAGGATTTACATGGTTTGTTCAACGGATGTGTACAAAAAGGAATCCACCAGGGTTTGTTCAGCAAATTCGCCATGTTCCAGAAAGATAATTGACCATGTTTCAAAATTTATTGACCATGGTCCAACAAATAAAATTGCTATGCTACAAAAAGTAAATTTGTCATGGTTCAAGTTTAAATTTGTTATAGTCTGAATATAATATTTGCCATGGTTCAAACTATAAATCTACCATGGCACAGAATGAAAGCAATATACCATGGGCTCACGGGCGAGGTGACCAGTATATAATGTCCTGACTCGATCGACATATTGGTCTACAATGGGTTTTCATTGCCGCTGGCCATAGTATAGCCAGTAATTTATTTATTTTGCACTTTTTTTTCCTGTGTATGTGCCCATAGTGGTGGTGGTGGTATGTGGGTGGGTGGTTCTATAACACTTCGTCAATATTCACGAGACCGGTAGCATCGGGCAGAAATATTCATAAGTACACTTAAAGTCAACTACTCCCTCTGTCCCACAGTATAAGATTGTTTTACAAGCAGTTTTAGCTTGCAAAACGATTTTATATTAGGGACGAAGGAAGTAGTTTATAACCCCTCTCTCTCTTTCATACACATCAATACACATATCCAACCTACACTTTATAATATCTCTCATATCCAACCTACACTTTATAATCTCTCTCATGCACCTCAATAAAAATCAGCAAGCTTGACGTGGGAATTTTACTAATACTTGCCTAAACTTCAGTAAAACCCCTATTTCCCCGGTGTCTTCGACGAGATTTTTGCAAGCACATCTTTCTTTCTCATGTTGTCCATGGTTCCTCGCACGACTGTACAATCTGGTCAATTCCAGGTGACGAGTCGATGGGGAGCAAGATGAAGCAATATTAATCCAGACTAGTAGAATGCCCGTGCGTTGCTACGGGCTTTTGAAATATTTTACAGATGTTATATGAAACATAATGCATGTTAAATTTCACATATAGAAAAAAGATAGCACAACCATTATCAGGTAATAATTGAAGTTCACCTCACTTGCAATGTAAAATGAATAAAAAAGGCAATTTGGCGATGTATACGTATAGAATGATTATCCAACTAACAATTTGTTCCAAATTAAGAATTGCTTGATACGCTTAAAATATTCTCACATAATATCAGATTGTTGTCTTTAACATCATCCGCACGATATTTGAGCAAATATAATACAAACTTCTTTCTCAACTCATTCCCATCCTGCGCAAAAACACTATGTAGTTAGCATGAATACTTCGTGAACGTCACCAGAATACATCTCTATCTCTCACATATATGCAAATAATCATATTTAACATGTACCTTTTGTATTATTATGTATAACATACATATAAAGAAGGATTATTTCTATGCATCTCTTCTCGTGATGTTTCAGTCCAACCCATCATTGTTACGTCATTGCCTATGTCAGTTGCTATTTTTAAAACACTATCCAAGTCCATCACTTTTTAATCTCCGTTGAAGAAAACTTAAACATATAAACATATAAAAATATAAGAAATATTTTATACTACATCATATAAACATTTATAATAAATTAAAATAAAAGTGAGACTAACACAAAATTTTTTATTTGCAAAAATGTTTTTTAGACAAATTTGCAAAAAAACTAACTTTTATTTGACGAGGAAATAAAACTAACTGAGTACCCCTAATTAGATTTTTTTTAGACAGCCTAAGGCGTTCACCCAGGGCCCAAAACTCTTTGAGCAGCGGATGGGCCAGCCCAAAAGTGGACGGGCCGAGCTAGAGACTGATAGATTTCTTCTGTGTTTTCTTTTCCACCTACTATACATCTTATCCAGTTCTCAAAAAAATACTATACATCTTATCCTCACGGCATCACACATGGCGTTTGGTTCACAGGCGAGGTTAGCTTGGCTGAGGATATACTTAACCACGTGGTTGGGGATATCCTCGCCCTTGTGTTTGGTTGTAAACTGCGAGGTGGTTACGGATAGCCAGTTTTATGTTTGGTAAGAAGGGTGAGAGATGGATATCATGTTGTCGACTGATTATACAAAATATATATCATGTGGAATAGGTCAACAACACCATCAAAAAAATGTATTGTAATCCCATGATCCAAACACAGCCATGCGTACAGTCAAATGGGTATAATCTAATCTGTCAAAAAAGTGTCTAAAACACGTCACATACATTAGCAGATTAGATGATTTAGCCAATCTTGCTGTCTGATGCAAACATGCTACTCTGAAGAATGTATAATCAGGCAGTTGGAGAATATGCTAGATGCGTACGAGTTTGCTACGTGCGTACGTGCGTGTTGACCGGGCGTGGGACGGAGGACCCGGACGTTCTGGTAAACCTGGAGTAGCGGTAGACGACGTCTTCCAACACAGGCCAACCTCGACGTGCTCATGAACTTGGGATCACCGGAGGTGTGGAGGCAGTTGCCCCGGCGTCCACACTGCGTAGGTCATCAGCAGCCGCGGCCGGCGAGCGTGCGTGTTCGGCATAGGCGCAACTCGACGCGCACCGCCGGACACTGGACCTTTCTTGCCCGAAGCCATACACCCGCCGCCGTCGTGCATACTTCGACCGCGCCGCCGCCCTTGCTCAAACGGCCGCCGCCGATCCAAATCGTAGCTGCCGCCGCTGCCTTGTCCGTGTGGATAGGGTGCTCTGTTCTTTCGGGAGGGGTGAGAGAAGAAAATAAAATGTTTCGCCGCATCGGAAGGTCACCGAGCGTGGGTGGCTGCCGTCGTCCGCGAGAATTTTGCGGCTCCCCATAGCCAGCTTTTGGAGGAATATTCCTGGGTATCTGGTTATCCCCAGCCTTCTTCACCACCAAACCAAACTGAGTGTTATCCCTCTCAAAACTGGCTATTCCTATCCACTGGTTGGTTATCCCTCCAACCAAACGCTCAGGGCGTTTGGTTCACAGGCGAGGTTGGCTTGGCTGAGGATATACTTAACCACGTGGTTGGGGATATCCTCGCCCTTGTGTTTGGTTGTAAACTGCGAGGTGGTTACGGATAGCCAGTTTTATGTTTGGTAAGAAGGGTGAGAGATGGATATCATGTTGTCGACTGATTATACAAAATATATATCATGTGGAATAGGTCAACAACACCATCAAAAAAATGTATTGTTATCCCATGATCCAAACACAGCCATGCATACAGTCAAATGGGTATAATCTAATCTGTCAAAAAAGTGTCTAAAACACGTCACATACATTAGCAGATTAGATGATTTAGCCAATCTTGCTGTCTGATGCAAACATGCTACTCTGAAGAATGTATAATCAGGCAGTTGGAGAATATGCTAGATGCGTACGAGTTTGCTACGTGCGTACGTGCGTGTTGACCGGGCGTGGGACGGAGGACCCAGACGTTCTGGTAAACCTGGAGTAGCGGTAGACGACGTCTTCCAACACAGGCCAACCTCGACGTGCTCATGAACTTGGGATCACCGGAGGTGTGGAGGCAGTTGCCCCGGCGTCCGCACTGCGTAGGTCATCAGCAGGCGCGGCCGGCGAGCGTGCGTGTTCGGCATAGGCGCAACTCGACGCGCACCACCGGACACTGGACCTTTCTTGCCCGAAGCCATACACCCGCCGCCGTCGTGCATACTTCGACCGCGCCGCCGCCCTTGCTCAAACGGCCGCCGCCGATCCAAATCGTAGCTGCCGCCGCTGCCTTGTCCGTGTGGATAGGGTGCTCTGTTCTTTCGGGAGGGGTGAGAGAAGAAAATAAAACGTTTCGCCGCATCGGGAGGTCACCGAGCATGGGTGGCTGCCGTCGTCCGCGAGAATTTTGCGGCTCCCCATAGCCAGCTTTTGGAGGAATATTCCTGGGTATCTGGTTATCCCCAGCCTTCTTCACCACCAAACCAAACGAGTGTTATCCCTCTCAAAACTGGCTATTCCTATCCACTGGTTGGTTATCCCTCCAACCAAACGCCACCTAACTCTCTCAGCTCGAGCCTGATCCCGTCCCCACCGCTTCCCGTCCATAGACGGCGTCGCCGCATTCTTGTCTCCCCTCCACGGCGTCGGCCGGCCCCTCCTCTCCCAGCCATCTCTCCTCCATGTCGGGTGCCGAGCCCGTCCTCCCTTCCCTCGATGGCTTCGTCCGCATCCTCCTCCGACTGCCACGGTGGCTCGATTGGTTCGATCCACCGCCATCCACGCCCGTCAGGTTATTCCGACGATGGGGCGGCGGCGAAGCTTAGCGCGATGACAGAGCCTTCCTCCAGCTCTACCAAGAAACCCTCGCTCTCCGCCCGTCTTCCTCCGTTTGCCAGCACCACCTAGCGTCGCCATGATCGGTGGCCGCGGCCACCAACAAAGAGGAATCGCGAGGCAGCGGCGGCGGCACCAAGGGGAAGCCGTAGCCCGTCACTGCCAAGGAAAAGCGGGTCACAGCTAAGGTACGCATCGTTGGAGCATGGGTGTTGATTTAGAGTATGGGCTGCTTGAGTTTGAGCTGAAACCGGAATGTTCTTGACTGCATGGCAGGAAGTGTCGGAGTCGAGGAAGCCCGACTACAACCTTAAGAAAGTAATTGTTACTTTCATCATGTTTCCAGTAGTATCAGTTTCTGTATGTGATGCCATAATTTTATTCCAGTAGACAAGTTGCAATTTGTGCCTGAATCGCCACCTCTGTTTATGATGATTCAGTACCATATTTTGGGCAACTCTAATTTTGTTTGCTCGCGACACCTAAATATTAACAGGACATCAAAGTACTATGGGGAAAGATGATAGGTCGTCATTTGAGCAAGGAGGATATAATCAAGTAAGTGTCACTATCAAAGCCTTGTGAGTTGCGACATATGTTCAACTTCTTATGTACATGGATTTCTCATCTCTACAGGCTAGTTACCTGGGCCCTCCGTAAAATGGATTGGAAATATTTAGAATTTCTGGATCCCATGTAAACGCATCTGTTCTTCAACTAAGTTGCTGACATTCATTCTTTATGAATGCGTTGCATATGGTGTTTTGGTACTTATTCTGATAGCCACCATTTTTTGTCGGACATGTGTGTAGTGGTTCTCACACTCAGAGAGTGGGAAGGAACATTTTCTGTTATTTTTTTTCTCTTTCCATTTTCTTATTATATCTTAAGAGACATATTTCAGAGCGATCACTTGGTTTAACTTTGCCCACTCATTTGTTTTATCCGATATTTATTTATTAACTTCTGTAGATTCTAGAGACACTAAATAGTCATGCAAATTGAACTGTGCAATAGTTAGTGCCTCACACTGCATATTCAGTATTATTTTCCTTCTCGCTTATTTCCAGTGTGCTTTTGCAATTTAACACAGTAATGATTTTCAGGTTAGGACGCATATTATCAGAATCTTGAAGAAGCAGATTATAAAGCTTGATGTTAGTGATTATGGATGCCTTGTAAGTGATGTCTATATATGTAATATATTTTAGCGTTCAAATAGGATCATACTGTGTGGCTTCTATGCTTTAACCAATACAAACATTCTCCCAGTGCACAGTAACTTCAGATGGTTTTATGCTTCCAAGCGATTAATCATCAGCTGAACTAACATGTCTTTTATCCTCCAGTTCTTTGTTTGTCTTCTCTCCATTGTCGATGACACAAAACTTGTTACTAATTCTAGCCGACACCAATTGTTTGCTTGAAGCAAGCATTATGCTACCATTACAAGCAATCTGAAGAGACAATGCTTATAGCTTACTTTCAATATTTGTAGGTTCTATTTGAAGAGCTGACAAAGCAGTTAAAGGAAATCATATTGATAAGGTAAAAGGAATTCCAAGCTTATAATGTGCTTATTTTTACTTGTTAGTTATATGCACATGAGATTATTTATGATAGAGCTCCTTGCTGGAACAGACCGGGAGACGCCAATTGCTGCAGCTATTGCACACACTTTACTCACATTATTTGACTCCGGCTGATTCAGTTTGTCTGAATTTCAATGTGCCTTCCCTTATTTCACTAAAAAAATATCAGTATATATAACACCACCTAATAGTACCAAGGAATGACGTACCAACTGCTCCATTAGGAGTAGAGATACATAGTTCCTTATCCATGTATTTCTAACAAGAGATTCTATGCAACTGAAGTTTAAGTCATTATTTTTATTGCTATATGATATTAGATGCCTCAGGTTTTTACCATATTGAAAAGCAGATGAATTAGAAAGAAATACGAAACCTTAGTAATTTTGTTCTTCTTTACCAAGTCACTGTCCAAGCATCTTCCTCCTGCATATGTTGGAAACTTCACGCTGTCTCTTGTTATTTCCGGCTTAAACAAGTGCATCTTTGACCAAGTATAGGACGGGCAGATGTCGCGAAAGGAATACTCATGGTTTCTGAAGACTGACTATGCTCCCTCAAGTACTACGCAGCAACAAACTCAGGTCAGTGTGCATTAAGATCTACAATAGTATGTGGTTGTAATGCAGAATTGAATACTTTACCTTGAGTTGCTATAATTTGATCAGGCGACTTCATGTGCTAAGGACTTCCTTATAGACTATGTTCTTCATGGTCGTTAATAAGGGCTCAGATCTTTTTCGCTTATTTGAATTATTGATTTGTTCCTTGCCCTTGCCCTTACTATAGGACTTTAGCTGTGGGAGGGTCTCCAATATATATGAACTTAACTGTGGGAACATAACAGGTGGCATAACTGATTAGATTTTGTAACTTTGGGGAATAAGCGCTATGTTCAAATGTAGTTGCTGAAAAGACACATTTGAGATGCCAGAACTTGTTCAATGTAGTTGGAGTAAAAGTTAAAGATGCAATCTGAGTACTAACATTATGAAGTTTTGAACAGGAGTCTAGTATAGCTATTTTGCTTGCTGAAACAGGTCAGGATGGCAAACCTAGGGAGTTCGGGCATATGACATCCAAATGAGGCATGTGATTGTAATATGATGTGTTTGTGAAATGCGAGCAGAAGCCTTGTGATTTTGATAGCTCGGTGATGGCGGGCGAAGCCACCAAGCATCGACACACATCCTAACTAATTTGGTTTGGTGTCATCTTGGATCTGACTAATTTTTTTCTTATTCTGCATGAAGTTCTAATGGATTAATATTCTTGTAGGTTGATTTGAATCCCCGGGTATGTGGTTATGCATGAGCTGTGGAAGCAAAGGTGTGTGTCGGCTGGAGCTGATTTACGGGGCTGTCATTTGGATGGTACCAAACTGTAATACTACAGACTCCCACTCAAAATTTCACTGCACCAAAGGCTCTCGTAAGTGCTTGACTTTGTTTCTTCATACTACGTGATATAATACATATTGTCTGTACTGGATTGCCAAAATTAGATTTATTTGTTTCTCTCTCCTGCATTTTTTGCATCGTCCTCCATACAAAAACATGATGGGATTTGGTCCAGGTGACAACATACAAGACCGTAACAATCAGCCTGTTTTAATTTACTGAAACTGGGTAGACGCTCAGAGACGTCATTATCCTAGGTGGTAGATTGGAAGCTTGCTACATGTTTTTCTCAATGGGCATACCTCCTGTTATCTTGCCAAAGCCCAAGTTTATACAATTTGCTTCTCTAACTACAATGTCAGTACATTATGCTAGGTATGTGCCTCTTTAGTTGCCTCTTTCTGCTTTCTTCTGTGTTTTCTGTTTAGTTATGGGGTGCCTTACTGTTGTGCAAAATTATGGCCTAACTTCAGTGTACACTTGCAATCTTTCTCCTGCATGATCTACCAAATGGTGTTAAAATTTACTGGGCAGAATTATAGACTGATTAGATTTTGCAACTTTGGGGAATAAGTGCTATGTTCAAATAAGTTAAAGATGCAATATGAGTACTAACATTATGAAGTTTTGAACAGGTCGGGATAGCAAACCTAGGGAGTTCGGGCGCCATGAAACATAACTTCCTTTGCCGTCGGAGAGGAAGAAGACGGTAGGCGGGCTCAGGAGATGATGCAGCAACAGTCGTCGAGCGGAGGTTGTGTTTGGAGGCGATCAGCAGAGGCTGCAGCTCCCACAGTTCGCGTGCGAACGATGTGGCCAGACGACGATTGAAGCGGTGTTTCTGTTTCGGCGGTGTGCTTTCACGTGTGGATGGAGCTCGTACGCCAGGAAGAACTGGCGTCTTGATGGAGCTCGTACGCCAGGAAGAACTGGCGTTCGTTGGCGGGTCGAAGAAGTTTTTTTTTTGGCCGATGGACCTCGTCCTCGTTCGTGGGTTGCGGAGCTGTTTTTTTATTGACTGGGCGTGATCGTAGGGTTCCATGGACTTATCGTTCGTGTGTTGAACTGTGGATCTCGTAAGTGGGCTGAGTTGGTGTTTTTTTTTGCGGGCGCTGAGTTGGTGATTTTTCATACGTGGGCTGTGTTGGTGGGCTGCTGCGTGCGTGTGGATCGAACGAGGAGGGGATCGAACAAGGTCGAACCATCACGACGTTCGATCCCCCTTTAATAGTAGAGATTTGAAGAGCTGACAAAGCAGTTAAAGGAAATCATATTGATAAGGTAAAAGGAATTCCAAGCTTATAATGTGCTTATTTTTACTTGTTAGTTATATGCACATGAGATTATTTATGATAGAGCTCCTTGCTGGAACAGACCGGGAGACGCCAATTGCTGCAGCTATTGCACACACTTTACTCACATTATTTGACTCCAGCTGATTCAGTTTGTCTGAATTTCAATGTGCCTTCTCTTATTTCACTAAAAAAATATCAGTATATATAACACCACCTAATAGTACCAAGGAATGACGTACAAACTGCTCCATTAGGAGTAGAGATACATAGTTCCTTATCCATGTATTTCTAACAAGAGATTCTATGCAACTGAAGTTTAAGTCATTATTTTTATTGCTATATGATATTAGATGCCTCAGGTTTTTACCATATTGAAAAGCAGATGAATTAGAAAGAAATACGAAACCTTAGTAATTTTGTTCTTCTTTACCAAGTCACTGTCCAAGCATCTTCCTCCTGCATATGTTGGAAACTTCATGCTGTCTCTTGTTATTTCCAGCTTAAACAAGTGCATCTTTGACCAAGTATAGGACGGGCAGATGTCGCGAAAGGAATACTCATGGTTTCTGAAGACTGACTATGCTCCCTCGAGTACTACGCAGCAACAAACTCAGGTCAGTGTGCATTAAGATCTACAATAGTATGTGGTTGTAATGCAGAATTGAATACTTTACCTTGAGTTGCTATAATTTGATCCGGCGACTTCATGTGCTAAGGACTTCCTTATAGACTATGTTCTTCATGGTTGTTAATAAGGGCTCAGATCTTTTTCGCTTATTTGAATTATTGATTTGTTCCTTGCCCTTGCCCTTACTATAGGACTTTAGCTGTGGGAGGGTCTCCAATATATATGAACTTAACTGTGGGAACATAACAGGTGGTATAACTGATTAGATTTTGTAACTTTGGGGAATAAGCGCTATGTTCAAATGTAGTTGCTGAAAAGACACATTTGAGATGCCAGAACTTGTTCAATGTAGTTGGAGTAAAAGTTAAAGATGCAATCTGAGTACTAACATTATGAAGTTTTGAACAGGAGTCTAGTATAGCTATTTTGCTTGCTGAAACAGGTCAGGATGGCAAACCTAGGGAGTTCGGGCATATGACATCCAAATGAGGCATGTGATTGTAATATGATGTGTTTGTGAAATGCGAGCAGAAGCCTTGTGATTTTGATAGCTCGGTGATGGCGGGCGAAGCCACCAAGCATCGACACACATCCTAACTAATTTGGTTTGGTGTCATCTTGGATCTGACTAATTTTTTTCTTATTCTGCATGAAGTTCTAATGGATTAATATTCTTGTAGGTTGATTTGAATCCCCGGGTATGTGGTTATGCATGAGCTGTGGAAGCAAAGGTGTGTGTCGGCTGGAGCTGATTTACGGGGCTGTCATTTGGATGGTACCAAACTGTAATACTACAGACTCCCACTCAAAATTTCACTGCACCAAAGGCTCTCGTAAGTGCTTGACTTTGTTTCTTCATACTACGTGATATAATACATATTGTCTGTACTGGATTGCCAAAATTAGATTTATTTGTTTCTCTCTCCTGCATTTTTTGCATCGTCCTCCATACAAAAACATGATGGGATTTGGTCCAGGTGACAACATACAAGACCGTAACAATCAGCCTGTTTTAATTTACTGAAACTGGGTAGACGCTCAGAGACGTCATTATCCTAGGTGGTAGATTGGAAGCTTGCTACATGTTTTTCTCAATGGGCATACCTCCTGTTATCTTGCCAAAGCCCAAGTTTATACAATTTGCTTCTCTAACTACAATGTCAGTACATTATGCTAGGTATGTGCCTCTTTAGTTGCCTCTTTCTGCTTTCTTCTGTGTTTTCTGTTTAGTTATGGGGTGCCTTACTGTTGTGCAAAATTATGGCCTAACTTCAGTGTACACTTGCAATCTTTCTCCTGCATGATCTACCAAATGGTGTTAAAATTTACTGGGCAGAATTATAGACTGATTAGATTTTGCAACTTTGGGGAATAAGTGCTATGTTCAAATAAGTTAAAGATGCAATATGAGTACTAACATTATGAAGTTTTGAACAGGTCGGGATAGCAAACCTAGGGAGTTCGGGCGCCATGAAACATAACTTCCTTTGCCGTCGGAGAGGAAGAAGACGGTAGGCGGGCTCAGGAGATGATGCAGCAACAGTCGTCGAGCGGAGGTTGTGTTTGGAGGCGATCAGCAGAGGCTGCAGCTCCCACAGTTCGCGTGCGAACGATGTGGCCAGACGACGATTGAAGCGGCGTTTCTGTTTCGGCGGCGTGCTTTCACGTGTGGATGGAGCTCGTACGCCAGGAAGAACTGGCGTCTTGATGGAGCTCGTACGCCAGGAAGAACTGGCGTTTGTTGGCGGGTCGAAGAAGTTTTTTTTTGGCCGATGGACCTCGTCCTCGTTCGTGGGTTGCGGAGCTGTTTTTTTATTGACTGGGCGTGATCGTGGGGTTTCATGGACTTATCGTTCGTGTGTTGAACTGTGGATCTTGTAAGTGGGTTGAGTTGGTGTATTATTTTTTTTGCGGGCGCTGAGTTGGTGATTTTTCATACGTGGGCTGTGTTGGTGGGCTGCTGCGTGCGTGTGGATCGAACGAGGAGGGGGATCGAACGAGGTCGAACCATCACGACGTTCGATCCCCCTTTAATAGTAGAGATGAGATGGAGAGAACCAAAGCTATGGCGATAACAAGTTGCTGGTCTGCGGATCTTTATATAATTTTTATTATTTTTTAGGTTCGTTCCATTGCCATGATGAAAATGAATAGATTGGATTTTATTTTTTTTAAACAACAAGTTGCGGCATTTTGTGGCTATTTGTCTCCTTTTTCTGCAGTGAATGCGATAAGGGCAGCTGTCAAGGGCTATAAAGTGAAAAATAAATCGGGGTCTTTTGTGTGCTCCCTCCATTCCATAATATAAGAACGTTTTTGACATTTAATAGAAAAAACGTTCTTATATTATAAGAATGAGGGAGTAATTAGTAAGACAGCTTACCTCGAGCGGTGCTACTATGCTCTGCGTGAACAGAGCATAGTTAGTGAGACTGAGGGAATTTGTGTCAAAAGAAAATTCGTCCTTGGGCCATAGTTCGAAATTTATTACCAGTCGTGGAATTTTCTTGTTGAAAAATAACACTAGGATAATCCTCGGGAAATCCAATTGACCGCCGTGCCGGGACCGGCCGCCGTCGTGTTCCCGATTTAACTTCCATCGCATTTCCGCCGTCGTTGTCGGCGCCGACGACTCTTCCCTTCCACACCACCGTGCGGCTGCCGCTCCTCGCCTCGTCCCCATCTCGCCGAAGACCCCACGGCCGCGGCAGGTCCCGGTCCTCGCCTCGTCCCCCACTCCTCGCCCATTTCAGGCCGACTGGTCGACGGGGAGCGAGATGAAGCCGTACAGTACCAGACGACCCCACAGCCCGAAGGTACCGGCGGAGGCGGCCGGCGATGGAGGGAAGCGGCCGCCGCCCCGGCATCGCGAGGGCGTCGCTCAAGGTGGTGCTGCTCCACGGCAGCCTCGACATCTGGGTGCGCGACGCGGGGGGCCTCCCCGACAAGGGCATGCTCTACAAGAAGTTCGGCGACCTCCTCGGCCGGCGCATCGTCGGCTCCGTCGCCGACATGGTGCCCAGCGCCTCGATGACGAGCGACCCGTACGTCACCGTCCAGGTCTCCGCCGCCACCGTCGCCCGCACCTACGTCGTGCCCAACAGCGAGGACCCCGTGTGGGCGCAGAACTTCGTGGTGCCCGTCGGCCACGAGGCGGCCGAGGTCCAGTTCGCCGTCAAGGACAACGACGTCTTCGGCAGCCAGTTCATCGGCGCTGCGGCCATCCCCGCCGAGCAGCTCCTCTGCGGGGACAAGATCGAGGGCGCCTATCCTCTGCTGGATCCCAATGGCAAGCCGTGCGCTCCCGGCGCAGTGCTGCGGCTCTCCATACAGTACACCCCGGTGGCTCACCTCACAGCGTACCACCGTGGTGTCACTGCTGGGCCGGACAGCCATGGCGTGCCAAATGCATACTTTCCTCTGCGCCGTGGCATGAGGGTGACCCTCTACCAGGATGCACATGTGCCGGAGGGCTGTCTCCCGGACATCCGGCTTGACAATGGGCTCCAATACCAACATGGGCAATGCTGGCGCGACATGTACACCGCCATAATCCAGGCACGGCGGCTGATTTACATCGCCGGGTGGTCGGTGTTCCACACCATCCACCTCGTTAGGGACGGTGCCGAGAAGGTGCCGTCGCTTGGGGACCTGTTGAAGATGAAGTCACAGGAAGGAGTAAGAGTGTTGCTTCTTGTTTGGGACGATCCAACATCGGACACTATTATCGGCAGAACGGTATGAGTTACTCATAGAGTCCTAAACTGCTGTGTTGAGGCAATTTTGCATCCAAGCTGAAAATTGTAGTGCAGCCAATCTCCCAGTAATATTTATTATTCCTTTGCAAATTCTAAGCTGCTAAACAGGTTAAAGATAGCACAGCCTATATTTGTTTGCAATAGAAAGCGGTTCACAGGTTTTTTAATTAATATGTGCTGCAAATTCACCATTATATCTACGGTTATCATCTGGAGTTGATTAGCTAAAATATGCAGTTGTAACAGGTAATATAATATTCAGAAGATATTTCTCAGTATTGTCCAAAATTTGTTCGAGAGAAGTATTGTCTAAATTTCCATGATATAATTTTTTAGATACGTGTAAACTTTTAGTTCCCTATTTTTACTTCTGATGAAAGAATTTATGTAGACCTCCTAATCAAAATTTTATTATAGGATGGATATATGCGAACACGAGATGAGGAAACACGTAGATTCTTCAAGCACTCTCCGGTTCAAATATTGCTCTGCCCAAGATCTGCTGGGAAACGTCACAGCTGGGTGAAACAGAAGGTTATCCCTATTATTATGTCATATAACCATTTTGCTTATCTGTTATTGTAGATCATCTTTTGTGGGAGACTGTAAGTATTATGTTCAGTGCACCTAGCTAATGTGTGTGATTTTAGTTTGTGTGCCATCCATTATTTTTGCAACCTTAAAGTTATATTATGCTGCTGTCTTATATTACTTCAGAATATCAGTTCTTACTATTTACTACCTCCGTCCCAAATTGTAAGATGTTTTGGTAGGCTATATTTTAGCCTACCGAAACATCTTATAATTTGGGACGGAGGAAGTATTATTTAACCAGGAAACTAAAATATATAGCTGCACACAATTTAAATTATTTTTGTATTTATTTTATGAAGTAATCTTGTATTGTATCAATTCTTCAGTGCCATTTATTTATCATATGAAGGTTTTGATTACTAGGAAACAGGAACAACATATAGTCATCATCAGAAAACAGTTATCGTGGATGCTGATGCTGGCGGTAATAGGAGAAAAATAATTGCTTTTATTGGAGGCCTTGATTTATGTGGTGGACGCTACGATATACCTGGGCACCCTCTGTTTCGGACTCTTCAAACTTTGCACAAGGAGGATTATCACAATCCAAACTTTGCTGTAAGTGTTTGTCTCCTTTGTCATGTACTACTCGTGTGTTACCGAAGTCTTCTTTTTTTCCAAGAGTAGGAGCCTTATGTGCTGTTCGCTTTTTAATCATTGAAAGTAGATCATCTTAGGTCAGGAAGAATAGTTGCATCCTGTCTTCTGCTCAGTGTTTATTCAAATCTCTGTTCTGAAAGTAATTATCCTTGTCATCTGTTTGCAGGGGGTTGATGCTCGTGGCCCAAGGGAACCATGGCATGACTTGCATTCGAAAATCGACGGTCCAGCAGCTTATGACGTTCTAAAGAATTTTGAGGAGCGTTGGTTGAAGGCATCAAAACGCCATGGCATTAAGAAGTTCGGAAAATCATATGACGACGCACTTCTCAAGATTGAAAGAATACCTTATATCATAGACATTAACGACACATTATATTTTAGCGACAATGATCCTGAGGCATGGCATGTTCAGGTACTTGCAAAATTCTGTAACTGAAGAATCTCTCGTTTCGAATGAGAAAC
Source organism: Triticum timopheevii (assembly GCA_963921465.1). Classification (NCBI taxonomy): domain Eukaryota; kingdom Viridiplantae; phylum Streptophyta; class Magnoliopsida; order Poales; family Poaceae; genus Triticum; species Triticum timopheevii. The sequence continues at coordinate 428,725,653 of OY997262.1, forward strand.
TCAAGAATCAAGGGTTTTCCTTGCTTCTTGTTTCAACTTTCAGGCATTTAACTCTTTTGTACTTTGATATTCAGGTGTTTCGGTCTATTGATTCCAACTCTGCCAAAGGATTTCCAAAGGATCCACGAGAAGCAACCAGAAAGGTCACTGAATCAATTGAAGCATCAATAGACCCGCTAACATTATGTAATGCAGTTTGCGTGCTTTTAACTAACACTCATGTTTTGGCTAACAGAATCTTGTTTGTGGAAAGAATGTACTAATTGATATGAGCGTACACACAGCTTATGTGAATGCCATCCGGGCAGCCCAACACTTTATTTATATTGAGAATCAGTACTTCATAGGTTCTTCATTTGATTGGGATTCAAATAAAGATATTGGTAAGCATGTACCCCCTCCGTTCCTAAATATAAGTCTTTTAGAGATTTCAATATGAACTACATACGGATGTATATAGACGTATTTTAGTGTGTAGATTCACTCATTTTGCTCCGTATGTAGTTTATATTGGAATCTCTAAAAAGACTTATATTTAGGAACGGAGGGAGTACTTTATAGTTTTCTCTTTGTTCGTTTACATTAACTTAATGCATAGTCACCCTCCTTTGATGAAAAGTTGGGTATGCTTAGTTCTCAGCCTAAGCTTAGACGTGCTACATGCCACAGTATCTTAGGTTGTGTCTGATTGATCGCTACAATGGCGGTTTATTACACTTTATTATTCATATGATCTGTGCGTCTTAGGCTCCGCTATTTGCCAAATTTTGCCACAAGTGTGGCGCTGATTTTAGTCATGCTTTGTCTAAGGAAGTCTTAGGCTCAGCTATAGTCACGCTGGCTGTTCAAGGTTAACCAGGACACAATTAAGTTTGGGCAATATGTGTCTTGCACAAAAGTGTGGCCAATTAAAATTGGAGTCACAAGTGCGGCAAAAAGTTATGCCTATGGCACATGTGCTATATATGGATAATAAAATGTGGTAGGCCACACCTGTGGCTAGGAATCAAGAACATATCTAAGATTACCTAATTATTGTGGCTTGACAAAAGTTAGGTGCAAGGATTGAGCTATTGTGGACAGCCAAACAGCCATAGTTTAGTTGTGACAAAGTTAGCTTTAAACCAAAACAAGTCCTAACTAGGGTGTAGTGTATTTTTCTCCACTTTGGATTCAGTATTCTTCTCATGGAAGTACAGAATACACCAAATTCCTTGATTGACTACTCAAGATTGCAATATGTTTTCTTTCAGGGGCTAACAATCTAGTACCAATTGAAATTGCTCTCAAAATTGCAACCAAAATTAAGGTGAACCAGAGGTTCTCTGCATACATAGTGCTTCCTATGTGGCCTGAGGGTAAACCAACTGGTCACATAGCACAAAGAATTCTGTACTGGCAGGTTAGACTGGGCACCTTTGTTTGTGCCATATTACTTGTTTATTCATTATGGAGCATCTCGGTTCATTTTATATTGTGGAATTGCTAATTTTCTCTCTTCCTCTGGCATTGTAGAACAAAACAATGCAAATGATGTACGAGATAATATATAGAGCCTTGAAAGAAGTAGGTCTGAATGATGTATATGAGCCTCAAGATTATTTGGTCTTCTTTTGTCTTGGCAATCGTGAAGCTTCTGACAGTCCTAGCGCTTCAAGCACAGCAGATAGTCCTCAGGTGAGAATGATGTCTTGTTTTCCTTTTAAGTCTGAACACATTGTGCTTGTGATCCCTGACTGTTTTGATCCATCCCAGGAAGATTGAAATGTTTGAGTTTTCAGTTGTAATATAATCATAGAGTAGTTAGATGTGTCGAACTTAATGGCCTTCACCTGGACAGAACTTGACAGTTCTGTGTTTGTCTCAGAAAAGTACTGACATGGTTCTGTTAGCCTCTATGATCCATAATGCACCACAATGCCAAAGGTTCAGATCCTATTTTGTCTCTTGCTTCAGAAGGATGCAAGCGGGATGCTCGCAAATACCCCCATACAAGCATACAAAAGTCAACCTTGTGTAATTTTTAATGAGATTAACATAGGATTGACTTTTGATAGCTCTATATGCGGGTTTTGCAGGATGCCCACCTGCATCCTTACAGCATATGGGCTTTATTTTGAATAGCCGTGTGACATTAGTTCTGAAAGGAGATTGGTATAAGGTCTTGTGATTTTTGTCATATTTTCTTTGACCTTGGACATAGTACTCATTTACGCTTTACTATTTAGGAACAAGCTAGGAAAAATAGGAGGTTCATGGTGTATGTACATTCAAAGGGCATGATTGTGGACGATGAATATGTGATAATTGGATCAGCTAATATCAACCAGAGGTCCATGGAAGGAACCAGAGACACTGAGATTGCTATGGGAGCGTATCAACCACAGTACACCTGGGCAAATAAAATTTCTCCCCCTCGTGGACAGGTAATCCTGTTATGCCTCATTTTTCAAGCTCTTGCTTCTGCATAACATTTCTTGGTATTTGTAGGACTGGCATGTCTTCATTGGCTGATTGGCTCTGTTTTTTACCTGTTTTTTTTTTGCCATTACATGACCTCAGATACACCCGTTTGATATTTCCATTTTCTTTTATTTATTGGAATAGCAAGAATGACACTAGGCACTTGTGATGCCAATTCTACTACTCAGCTTTTGATGCATTTTAAGTTAGTAAATAATTTAGTGAGTTATATGACGCAGCTGATATATCTGGAATCGTTCTCTAAATCAAATTTGTGTAGGTTTACGGGTACAGAATGTCGCTCTGGGCTGAGCATATCGGAGCTATCGAGGAAGACTTCAACCGTCCAGGGAGCATAGAGTGCACGAGGCGGGTTCGACATCTCGGGGAACATAACTGGGATCAGTTCGCTGCCAATGAGGTGACTGAGATGAGAGGGCACCTCTTGAAGTACCCTGTAAGTGTTGACCGTGAAGGCAAGGTGAAACCCTTGCGAGGATGCACGACATTCCCAGACATGGGCGGGAACATTTGTGGCTCTGTCCCCTTTACACTCATCCATGATAACCTCACAATATGAATTTGGTTGTGCAAGTACGTATAGTTGCTAGTGATTTCTGGGGTAGCCTGGACAAGTAAAATGGCAATTGTATATCTTGGATGTTGTTAAGGACGGACCGTGGGAATTGTTAGTTATGTTCTTCAAGTAGTATGATGTTAGTTGCCCAAAGCTATGATCCAAATAAGTTAAGCTTTTCTCATACCAATACTAGGTACAAATATGACTAGAAATTGAATGAGCAACTAAAACTACATATATTAATGGTTTTAACTAGCAAGATGATGTGGTCGTCGATTTTGCCATGTGTGCACTTACAAGCGGGACTCACCCATTAGGGATCGTGTAAACATAGTGTGTTTTTTTCAAGAAATCTTCCAATCTATTCATCAACTGTCAAAGTAATACAAATAACACCAGAAGTAAAAATTACATCCAGGTCCGTAGACCACCCACCGATGACTAAAAACACTGGAGCAAGTTGAAGGCGTGCCGCCGTCATCGCCCCTCCCTCGTCGGAGTAGGGCAAACATTGTTGTAGTAGACAGACGAAAAGTCATCATGTTGAGGCCCCATAGGACTAGCACACCAGAACAGCAACCGTCATCGATGAAGAGAGGCGTAGACCGGAAGGATCCAACCTGCAGACACACATACGTAGACGAATGAAGACCGGATCCAGACGGATCCACCGAAGACAAAACGCTGATCGAATCCCACGAGATCCGCTACCACACGCCCTTCGGCGACGGTAGAAGCATCGCCGGGACAGGGTCTAGGTTGGGCAGTGGCGGAGCTTGAGCCAAAGTCGAGGGGGGGGGGGGGGCAAACATAATTCCTTTTGGATGATTTTTGGGGGATAAATAGGCCTAATACTAAGGTATATACAAAACATTTGTTATGAGCTGTGGGAGGGGGGGCACCAAGCTCCGCCACTGAGGTTAGAAGGACCTTATTCCATCTTCAAGAAACCGCCGCTGCCTCATCTTCTTATCATGACACTGACCCTAACAAAACTCAGAAAAACACCTAAAACCGGAGCTCTCTCACCGGCAAGGGCCGGCATCAACCGTGCATCCATGGTCCAAGGACAATATAAGACGAGGCGGACTGGCGACGGCGCCGACGAGAGGCAGAGAAACCCTAGATGAGAGTTCTTCATGTACACAGAGCTAAACGATGGATTAGAGTTAGATGCAAAGGGTTACATCAATATGTGTTGTCTCGTGCAACAAACCCTAATGCTAAGTGTTATGTGCAAAATCGTCCTCCATAGTTGATGATTTGTGCAATTTCACTATCATGCCTAGAAACTCTCTTGTGTGAGGCCTCACTAAAAATTGGTACTCCTTTGTCAGGAATTACTTGTCGCTCAAACTGTAGCTATGCACGTTTCCCAACTCAAAATATCTGATCGTTTGGCACGAGAATAACCAGTCGTACGCACCTCCTGCAGCTCTCACAGCTCTCCCGGAGGCCAAATTCACTGTTTTGACCCTTTTTCGTTAGTTTAGCACGATCTGACCCTATATGCAAAAGTTTTTCGGATCTGACCCTTTTCCTACCGCCATTGTCTATGGTGGTAGGGTAACACACCCTACCGCCAAGGCCTTTGGCGGTAGGAGTTACCTGCACCGTCACTTTCATTTTTTTGCAGAAAGGACCCTACCGACGCAGTCGATGGCAGTAGGACGTGTAACCCTACCGCCATAGCCTATGGCGGTAGGGTCCTTTTTGCAAAAAATGAATCTTTTATTGCATGCGTGCCCTTATTATAATTACATGCATGTCCCTACCGCCAAAGACCATGACGGTAGGGCCCTTTTCATACCGAACGGGCGTGACGGTGTAAGTAAGTCCTACCGCCAAAGGCCTTGGCGGTAGGATGTGCTACCCTACCGCCAAAGACAATGGCGGTAGAAAAAGGGTCAGATCCGAAAAAAAGTTGCACATAGGGTCAAATCGTGCTTAAGTTAAGGAAAAGGTCAAAACAGTGAATTTGGCCTCTCCCGGACGCAAGCGCAATGCCACAGTTTGGCACGTACAGACGCGGCAGTTCAGGTCACATCCATCCGCCCCGTGAACCCTATGTGCCGATGCTTGATGCTCCGTGTCACCCCGTCCCCGGCCAGACACCTGAAAAGCGATCAGCGAGCGCCTGCGCCCCCGTCCTCGGCATGGCCCCCGCCGCGCCGCGCCTCGTCAACAAATGCTCCTCCGGCCCGTGACTCGCAGCAGCAGCAGCAACCACTAGCGCGGGCGTGGCACCAACAAGAGCAGCGAACCCAGCCGGAACACGGTACATGGCGACGGCGATGGCTCTGCTCCGGCTCGCGGCCCTCGCCAGCGCCGTCGCGCTCCTCCTGCCGGGCGCCGCCGAGGCCCGCATCCTCCTCTCGCTCGACGACTTCGGCGCCGTCGGCGACGGCATTGCCGACGACACGCAGGTACGTGCACGCGACAGTATACCTCCACCTTGCTCAAACGTGAGTGACCCTGTCTGTTTGGCTCTGCCATCCAGGCCCTGGTGGACGCATGGACGGCGGCCTGCGCCAGCACCAACGGCCACGTGGTCATCCACGTTCCCGCCGGCAGGTCGTACCAGATCTGGCCGGTGACGCTCGCCGGGCCCTGCAGGGACGAGATCATGCTCTTCGTACGTTCCTTCCTACCTTCCTTCCTGCCGCCGCGTGCGCTTCTCTCGTCCGGCATGCACGCACCCGCGCGTCTTCGCTCATCGAATCTTGGTTTGTGCCCCTGCCCGGTGGGACAGGTCTCCGGGAACATCGTCGCGCCGGACAGCCCGGAGGACTGGGAGCGGCACGACGGCGGCAAGTGGCTGCACTTCTTCCAGGTGCAGGACCTGACGGTGAGCGGCGGCGGCGTCATCGACGGCCGCGGGCAGGAGTGGTGGGCGCAGCCCTGCAAGGGGAGGCACCGCAACGACAAGGTATGATTTGTTTCATCACTGTATGATTGTGCGTATCAATATCACACAACTGAAGATTGATTTGTTGTACTCCAATTGTTTCTCTGCAGCATTGCACAGCCCAGGATGCTCCCAAGGTGAGCTCCTCTGTCACCTTCACTTTGATGTTTGCTCATCATTTCGCTGCCATTTTTCCCCCTCTACGTCGTTTATGTTCGAAGAAAAAATGGCTCGTGTTCTATGCATGCACGCAGGCGCTTCACTTCGAGGAGTGCCACGGGGTGCGGGTGCAGGGCGTGACGCTGCAGAACGGGCAGCGGCAGCACCTGACCTTCACCCGCTGCTCCAACGCCAGGGCCAGCTTCCTCAGGGTGGCCTCGCCGGAGAGCAGCCCGGGCACCGACGGCATCCACCTCGTCAACTCCATCAGTGTCCACGTCAACGACATCCACATCGCCACAGGTGTGTGCTCGCTCCGTCCGTCAATGGCATTCTGCATCTGAAGAAGATTGGGGTTTCCTTTCCTTCCTCAGTTACAGATTGCCTACTCCTAGCTAACTGAATCTCTTATTTTCAAGGTGGCGCTTGCGTGTCCATGGTGGGCAACTGCACCGACGTTCGCCTCAGATACGTCTCCTGCGGACCTGGCAATGGCATCAGGTAGCTTCTTCACTGCCTCTCATAAGCTACTCCACTGGTAAATGCTTGTCTGCTCATTGCTCATGCGTTGGATCTGTCAGTATTGGGAGCATGGGCGAGACCCCGGTTGCTGACAGGTTGGAGAAGATCGAGGTGGACACCATGTTCATCGCCAACACCTCCAACGGCCTCCTCATCAAGACCTGGCAGGCAAGATCGATCTAGCAGTAGCTCATCATGAACTGCAGGAGCTCATCATGAACTTGTGTTGTCTCCGTCAGGATAGCTGCGGCTACGCGCGCAAGGTGAAGTTCGCCAACGTGGTGATGAAGAACGTCTCCGACCCCATCATCATCGACCAGTACCGCTCGGAGCACCCCACACCCTGCGGATCGACCGCGGTACGATCTCTGCTCGCCGGACTGACACACTGCACCGCAAACACGCCGATCGATGCCTGAAACTTGTGGCATGCAGGCGACGAGGACCGTGGCGGTGGAGAAGATCGACTATGTGAACATCGCCGGCACGTCGGCGTCGAAGCGGGCGGTGACCTTCTCGTGCAGCGACGTGGTGCCGTGCAGGCAGGTGTCGCTCAAGGACGTGAACCTGAAGCGGCTCGGCGGCCGCGGCGCCTCCGCCTACTGCCGCAGCGCGTCCGGGAAGGCCGCCGGCGTCGTCGTCCCGGAGTCCTGCCTCGCCGGAGCCAGGAGGGCCGCTGGCGACGAAGAGGAGTGAGGCGTGAGGTCTCGGCCGGGTTCTTGGTCTCGCTGTGATGCTCCGGCATGCAGAGACCAGAGAGTGGCGGCAGTAGTGTCACGGTCGTAGAGTAGCCGGTAGCCCGGTAGTTCTATGAATAATCCCGCCATGTATTGTACCAGTATTATATTGTGATATACTGTACTCCGTACCGCCGTACGTATTCAGGCGTGTTGTGGTATTTTCTTGTACTCCCTCCGTCCGGAAATACTTGTCGGAGGAATGGATGTATCTAGACGCATTTTAGTTTTAGATACATCCATTTATATCCATTTCCGCGACAAGTATTTCCGGACGGAGGGAGTACAAAATGTGCTAGTAGCAATTTTCGTCTGCACCGATCCGCACATACCTCGTCGTAAAATGTTGCTCACGGGCCCGCGGATGTGGCGGTCAAAGCCAAGGCAACCCGGATGGCGAAGGAGCAGCAGCTTGTGGTCCGTCGACTGGCCGGCACCATCTGCTTTCACGACGGCTCCGACTCCGCCCCTCCCGTCGCCGACGCCTACATGGCTACGACTAAGTTTTTTTACCGGAGCCGGTACCTACCGGTCAAGCATCTGTCGTTGGTGTTATTTTAGAGATTTGTGCCTTTGTTTTGTTTATCAAATAGATGAATGGTAATACATGAATACATGTACCTGCGTCAGACAGACATAGTCAGCTTTTACAGAGAAGAGAGAGAACGGTACATGCATGCATTCTCTCACCCCATGCAGTGGTTATTTTCATCCTCATATTTCTAATGATTCATATCTTTTGAACCAAATGTTCATTACTGAAACTTCTTATATATTTGAATTCGTGGGGTGAAGACCTTCCAAACAAGATCAATTTTGAATATATTTGAACTATCTTTTTCATATATTTCAATTACATTTGAAATTAGTTTCATAAAACATAAAAATGTTTCACTAGTTCATAGAAGTGATTTATGCGGTTTCGAACATATCACAAACTGGAATATGGAAATCACAAACACAATGAAAGATCTTTCATATATTATGAAAAGAAATTTTACTAAATTTCTAATAATCAATTCTGCACTATTTTAACTGATTTGAAAACATCAATATCACACATTTGAACACATAGGTTTCGGCCATTTCAAAGAACTGGCTTCGTACATTTCCTAAAACTGATTTCATTCATTAAAAAACTTATTTTAGAAAACTGATTTCACTTATTTTAATATAAACATTACAAAGCAATACACTCGTTCCAAGACTAGATTTCACTCACAAGATCAATTCACATATTTTAAACAACCTATTTCACTATTTTTCACACACAAGATTAAGCAAATTGACAAACATACCGAAATATGTTTCATATATTTGAAAAATACATGTTTCATATAATTCAAAGAAATAGTGGAATGACTAGATTTCACTCATTAAAAGAAACTAGTTTCGTATATTTGAAATAACCAATAACACATATTTTAAACAATCTATTTCACTATTTTTCAAACACAAGATTAAGCAAATTGACAACCATACCGAAATATGTTTCATATATTTGAGAAATACATGTTTCATAAAAATTGAGTGAAATATTTAGACAACAACTTAGACGTGTTTGAAATAATCAATTTCGCATATTTCAAATAACCTATGTCGCATATTTCACTATTTTATAATATTTCAATTATCTTTTAAATCGCTTTTTATAAAACATAAAATTGATCCGCTATTTCATAAAAGTGTTTTTGACTGTTTCGCTAATATCAGTTAAAAAATCATTTCACTCATTTCAAAAAATCGATTTCACACATTTCATAAGACAGATTACTCTCATTTGCAAATATCAATTTCACTGCAAATTTATGAAATATATTGAAATGTATTGCGCTCATTAAAACTATCAGTTTCAAACACTGGAAAATTAGTTTCACAACAAAAAATGGTTTTAGTTCTCTTTTATTCAAATAACTTATTTCACTCATTTCAGAAAACACACTGCACTCATTTACAAAATATATATTTCACCAATTTCACTAGTTTCAGGAAACACATAACATTCATTTTCAGAAGACATATTACACTCATTTCACTAGTTTCTAAAATAATTATTTAACAAATTTGAAACAACGCATTTCACTGTTTTGGAAAACTGATTTCACTCATTTCAAGAACTGGTTTCAATCATTTTGAAAATTGTAATTTGAAATGAGTGAAATTAATACTTTGACATGATTGAAATAGTAAAAATTAAACTAGTTTAAATATATTAAAGATTGGTCTCATTCTAAACATCTTATCTTCAAGAATTTGAATATATGAAAATTTGGAATAATAGAACAATGCTGTAAAAAATATTGGCCATCTAAAAATGCAAACAAAAATAAAATGCATGGACTTGTTTGAGAGAGAGGAGAGATGCTGCATGCATGCGTACATCCGCTATAAAAAGTACTGCCACTCCTGACATGGGCCCTATTCATCTGACGATGATTTGACTATATACAAAAAATTAACTGCCTAAATACATGCTTATACATATGAATGGGTCCCTTCTAGACACACATCGTAAAGCACGTGAACGGTGGATGGGTAGCCGATAGCTACCAGCACCGGTAAAAGAGACTTTGCATACATGGCTATATGGAAGGCCACAGCCGCACCGGCGACCGCAAAGGCAAGGAACAGGCACAGAAGTGGTGATGTCCCGACGCCGCTCTCCGTCTCTGATTTACTCCCTCGGTCTCATAATATAAGAGTGTTTTCGACACTAGCATCAAAAACGTTTTTATATTATGGGATGAAGGGAGTAGTATTTAGTTAGTTTTGTATTTAACTGTGTTAACGAAGATGAACTAAGACTTTTGGTCTGATGGACTCTGTTTATATGCCCGTGTATTATTTCGTTATGCTCGCACGTTATTTCGTTTTAAGTGTGTTCATCAGTTCAAAATTAGTTTCTCACGTTGCATTGATTGTTTTGAGGGGTGACTGGTCCTGTCCACGGACATTGAGGAATTCGGTTGTCGACCCAGCCATATGAGGGGTGACCAGTCACTATCCATGGACATGATCGGGTCCGTCTGCGGATGTATAATGGGATGGATTTGGTATATCCAGTTGTAGATGTTCTAAGAGCATTGTACCAAAAACCTGCTCATCTGGGCCTTTTGGAAAAAAAAACTTCATCAGATGCCCTATATCTGCTTAGTGCCTAATTTAATATATTTTTTACAACCTAAATACTAGAAAGTGCGCGCGCACTATCTAGCTCTCGCGAGCGGCCGCTCCCTGGCCACACGATCTCGCCCAAACCGCCGCGCGCATTTGTCAGGTTCTATCTGGTCGGGCGCTTTCAACCACTGGCGTTTGTCGGCGTCCAAACGGACTGAGATCCAGTGCCTTGGCACACACAAGGCACGGATGAACAGTATCGTGCCTTGAGGGCATCTCCTGGCCGTTGGATCTACAAGCGACGGTCCGATGAACATCAAGAGTCACCGCTACAGTACATCGCTACAGGAAGGCTGCTACAGGACAATCGCTACAGGATCAACACACTGTAGCGCAGAGTACTGTTCACTGAAATCTGAAACCTTGATTTCCGATCTAACGGCTGAAAGCTCAAGGCATTGCACTATTCACATGTGCCTTGTGTGTGCCAAGGCACCGGATCTCAGTCCCATCCAAACGGGTCCACATCCTTCGTCTCCATCCTCCTCGCGTTGGCCGTCGCTGCCACAACCCCCGCCGGCCATCTCCGCTGCCGACCCACCTCCTGGCCGCTCCTTCTCAGTTCCCAGAGATGGATTGAATTTTCTTTCCTTCGTCGGCGTCGGAGAAAGAGGCGCTCACGGCTGGAATTGATTGGAGGGGAGATCAGAACGGGCCAGCGTCGCGGCCGGCCGTGATTGCGCTCCTCTCGCTCGGCGCGGCAACAAAATGAGACACGGCAAAATAACTCGCCCTCCGGCTCGTCTTGCTGTAGGTGGACTGCGATGGTGGTTTGCTAAATCTGGACGAAGCAATTTCGTTCCTATCCACATGCACAGATAGACAGGAACCTTATCTCTTCGTCATTTTTGCATCCAAATTTATCAACTTTTCTTTAATTCGTAAATTCACCCTTTAAACTCAGTATAAGTTTCTCTGGCTGATTGTTTCATGCATTTTAACACATAGCATTTTACTATTTTAGTTGGCTTGTAATGTAGTCTAGTTGCGCATATATTGATGTTTAGTTGGTAGAAGAAATAATTGCACACACATATGCTTAGTTGGCTTGTAATGTAGTCTAGTTTGATGTTTAGTTGGCAGGAATACTAGTTGCACACACATTGATATTTAGTTGGCAGGAAGACTAGTTACACAAATATGCTTAATTGACTTGTAATGTACTAGTTGCACATACATTGATATTTATCTGGCTTATAATATAGTCTAATTGCACACACATTAATGTGTTAATTGGTATGAAGACTAGTTGCACATACCATATGCGCAATTGACGCGGCAATATAATTTAGTTGTACACACATTGATATTTAGTTGGCAGGACTAGTACACACATATATGCTCAGTTGGCGCAGCAATGTAGTCTATTTGCACACACATTGATGTTTAGTTGGCAGGACTATTGGCACACACATATGCTCAGTTGGCGCCACAATGTAGTCTAGTTGCACACACATTGATGTTTAGTTAGCAGGACTATTGGCACACACATATGCTCAGTTGACGCGGTAATGTAGTCTAGTTGCACACACATTGATATTTAGTTGGCAGGACTATTGACACGCACATATGCTCTATTGACGCGGCAATGTAGTTAGTTGCATACATATTGATGTTTAGTTGGCAGGAAGACTAGTTCGTCGAAACATCCCCATGCGGGATCTACTTTTGAAGAGCACGTCACGAGGGTTACAACTGTGAAATCGGATTTGAATTTTCGACACGTGGTTTAGAAGATATGTCTTTTATAATTTTCAAAACCAAAAATTAATACACAAGAGACGAACATGAAGAACATTAATACAGCGGCATGCACACATCTATCATGTGAGAAGAGACCACATCGGATAATCAATTAGCAGTGTCCGTTTTAGCACTTATAAATTACAGTAATTTTGCTTAGTATGCCGTAGGGACTAGACTTTCCTGGACCAGGGGGCCGGCCGCTCGCGAGCGCTACCGAACCCCCGGCCGTCAGGTAGACGCGCCTTTTTGCAAATGCCCTAAATTTTGCCACAAGTGATGTAGTATATTAGTAGCACCACTGATGGCTGCCAAAAAGAAAAATGGTTGTTTCAGGAACCCAACCGCCAGTGTGAACTTCTACATCACCGCACTGCCTAACCCGCCTCCACGTCGCTCGATTCCGACCACCGGTCACTGCCGCCACCACTTTGTTAGTTACCATGAACTTTGTTGCCACCCGCGGCCCCATCCCGCCCATCAGCGACCTCCTTCGGAGTACCCTGCCATTGTCGAGCTCGCAACGTGGAAGCCATGTCCTACCGATGCCGACCGCCCTATCCCATCCCTCGGCATCGTCCGCCGCGATCATCCGTCCTCGCCAAGCTATTTGATAAAAACATTTGGAATGTGCACTTATTTTCAGAGCACCTTAACCTGATCTTGTGCATCTTGTTCTTAACAAAATTGAATCTTCTTCCTTCCAATAGGTGAAAAGAACTTGGCAGCTGCCTGAACTATTTGACATCTCTGGAACACATGCCCCTAACTAGTATAATTGGCAGGCTTATCAGCATCTTTCAAAAAACGAGTCATCAAATTTCATTCTAGGGCCTATCTCCTTCTTGGCTTTTTTTTTTCCTTTTCCTCTCCTGGAATACAATCACAAATCTTGTCTCGTCAATATTGTCTTCTAACAAAGTGTCATCTCCACCATCATACAATGGAGCATCATATAGCTCCAAGTCTTGATAAACCTTTTTCTCCTTCCGTGCCCTACTATGTGCCAGAGCAGCTTCCTATCAACTATCTTCTTGTTCTGTCTTGCCTCCTGTTCCTTTGCAAACGCAATCTCTATAAACTTTTGAGCTATTGTCTTGTCTATTGTGTCAGAATCCTCACGTATAAACAAATCCTCATACTCATTCTTTGAATGAACACTGTTTTCTGCCAGCTCTCTCTGCATATTCTTTTTTCATCCTTTTTGTCACAACAAAATATCAATATCCTCATCATCACTTGAGTCATAGACAAGAAAGTCCATTGTAAATCTGTTTCTTTTGTTGTCTAGGCATCACTATACACTACACAGAACTTTAGCAGTAGCGCGTGTTAAAAAAGAGCGCTACTACTAGACAGTAGTAGCGCGCGCGAAAAAACCGCGCTGCAGATACATATATAGCAGTAGCGCGTCCCGCTGTAAAAGCGCTACTATAAAAAATTCACTCTGAGATAGCGCGGT